>QXEO01000555.1:8788867-11521831 GCA_007115705.1 Dactylis glomerata
TGCGAGTAAAGTAAACAGTGCGGGAAAAGTAAACAGGTGATTGCAATATGATTAAAATAGGACCGGGGTCCACAGTTCACTAGTGGTGTCTCTCCATAGATAAATAACATGCTGGGTAAACAAATTACAGTTGGGCAATTGATAGAATAAAGATAACGTGATATGTCAAGAAGATCACTATGAGATTTACTCTGGGCATTACAACAAAATACATAGACCGCCATCCAACTGCATCTATGACTAATAATCCACCCTCGGGGATATCATCCGAACACCCCAAAAGTATTAAGTTGCGAACAACAGATAATTGCATTAAGCAAAGTGTGTAATGTAAACAAAGCATATGCCCTTGAGCATATGAATGTTGTTTTCTCCCTAGTAGCAACAGCACATCTACCACCTTAGAGGTTTCTGTCACTCCCCCAGGTGAAATAGAGACATGAACCCACTATCGAGCATAAATACCCCCTCTTGGAGTCACTAGCAACTACTCGGCCAAGATAGCTACTAACAACGGAGAGCATGCAAGATCATAAACAACATAGAGATAACAAAAGATATAATTCAGTACAGCAACTTAATCATAAACACCAATATTCATCGGATCCCAACAAACCAACATCATAGTATTACATAACGGTGATCTCAATCATGTAGGGCAGCTCATGAGATCTAAACATGAAGCACATGGTGGAGAAGACAACCAGCTAGCTACTGCTATGGACCCATAGTCCAAGGTAGACTACTCACTCATCGCTCCGGAGGCAAGCATGGCGATGAAGAAGACCTCCAGTGGCGATTCCCCTCTCCGGCAGGGTGCCGGGAAGAGCTTCTGGACCCTCCCGATCTTCGGGTCGACGGCGGCGGCGGATCGCGATGTATTCTGGAAAACTGATCGGCCCTTTAGGTTTTTCTCGTCAGGGGGTATATATAGGCGAAAGGACGATGTCAGAGGGGGTCCCACGCGGCCTCACACGGGGCTGGCACGGCCAGGGGGGTGGCCGCGCCGCCCCTGTGTCTGGGCCCCATGTGGCCCCTCTCCGTCAGGTCTTCGGATGTTTGGGAGCTTCCCCGTGAAATATGACTTCAGGAACTTGTTTCGTCCAATTCCGAGAATATTTCCTGTGTATCACTTCTGAAACACAAAAACAGCAGAAAACAGGAAACTGGCACTGTGGCACTTCGTTAATAGGTTAGTTCCGGAAAATGTATAAAAGTACCACTAAGTGTAACGAAACAATAAGCAAATGGTGTAAAAACAAGCATGGAGCATCAAAAATTATAGATACGTTTGAGACGTATCAAGCATCCCCAAGCTTAACTCCTGCTCGTCCTCGAGTAGGTAAGTGATAACAAAAGAATAATTTTTGAGGTGACATGCACCTACACAATCTTGATCATATATGTAAGCATTGATGAGCTGGGATCAATAGAACTTAAAACATGGGCATGAAAGATATAATCATGACAATAAGAACTTAGCAACCATGTTGTAAACATGCAAATGAACACAAACAAAAGATCATGATAATGAAACAATGAAAGTCAAACGTGTGTTCAAATCATAAGGAAAAACATACAAATGGTTTTCAACTTGTCCTTCAAAGAGAGCAAAACATAAATGCATAGGACACCTCAAAGTTTAAGAGGGCAACTAGATACAAATAATTTAAGAACAAGTGAAACCAACAATATGAGTCAATCAATGAACCTTGGGACAATGCATATCACACTAAGAATGACAACTATGCTCTCTTAATGGTGCATAAAGAAAGAAGGTGGTGACTCAACATAAAAGTAAAAGAAAGGCCCTTCGCAGAGGGAAGCAGTGATTGCAAGTTTTATAACCTTCAAAAATTATGGTACTTACCGGCTTTGAGCTCTCATTGCCCCCATCATAAGCATCTTGAATGGTTAAAGTTAATGCGAGAACAATTATGATGCATATGCTTGACAAATCATAAGTTGAAAACCTCGTGTCCCGTGAATACAAGTACCCAAACCATGCTAATTTACTTAGAGTCCCAAGCAAGGCTCTTGTCATTGTAAGCATATGCATATCATTGAGAACCGCCAATGGGGTACCTCCGTGCCCGATGACATGGAACAAGCCCACACCAAAATGACAGGACAAGCAGACAATGAACACCTCGACATCTCTTTTATTTGCTATATTGTTTAGCTTTTTATTGTGAGATGCGTCGTCGAATGTTCACCATGGGTATGCTGCAAATTTCCACCATGAATTATGCATGGCTTAGATTGGCGGCCCGGCGTTTCCCTAACACATATAAAAACTCCATGATCCTCACAAGATTCCCAATTCATTTCACACAGCGGGCATCCATAAACAAAAGATCACGATATCAACTCAAATAAGAAGTGCAATGTTGAAAGCTTGCCCCATGACAGCATGGCTGGGCTAGAATCCAACTTACAACTTGCAAGCATAACAACTCAACATAAAAGACCACAATGTCAAATTTTTAAGAACAGGAAAAAGTAAAGTGTGCCTTCCGGTTCGTGAGAGCTTTACTAACCGAGTTTCGCATAACACTGGTAAGAGTTTAATTTGAAGAGAAAATAAAAGCAAGTCAAATTTACTTGGAATAGCAAATTGCTAGTAGGTATGTATGGTGGAAACAATGGAAAACTTTGGCTTTTAGGAGTTGGATGCACGAGTAGAGCTCATACTCAGTACAAGGCGAGGGCTAGCAAAAGACTGGGAGCGACCAACTAAGAGAGCAGTAATGGCCATAATCATGCAAAGCGACAAAGCGACATTAAAAGAAGCATATGATGGCATCAAAAGTCTAAAACTAAATGATCATGAAGGCTAATGGCGACTTTGTAAGAGTCTAACATGTGTGAGCATGCGCCAAGTCAACCCAAATAAAGCATCAAGGAAAAAACCAAAATAATGCTTCCATACAATAAAAACAACGCATGATTTTTTTCAAAGGCTCATTAAGCAATCTCAGTTATTTGAGACAAGTCATGCTACAGCAAAACCACTAAGCATACTATCAAAAAGACATCTAGCATGACATGAAAAAGCCTAAGCCGTAGTCTACACAAGCTCCTTCTTGTACCACTATTTTTCACAAAGCTTTTTCTCTTTTCCAACACCATTTGAAATTTTTATAAGCACCTCTTTTGATGAAAACCAATAAAGACCAGAGGCAAAAATACACCTTGATGAAAAGATATGACAAGATCTGAACACAAATCAAGGCGAAAACGAAAACCAAAGCAGTAGCAAAAAAGTAGAACACTCGATTTTTAATAAGAGTGAAAACGAGAGCGTTCTTTGCAAATGAAAACGAGTACATCTCCTCCAAAGGAAATTTGTTGGGGTCCAACCATTTATTGCAGCAAACAAACAAACTAAACCAACTAAGAAAACTAAAACAACTGACGCTCCAAGAAAAACACATAGTGCATGAAGCAATAAAAATATAGTGTTTTGAAAGGTGACCTGATTTTTGCCGATGAAGAAGGGGTGCCTCGGGGGCATCCCCAAGCTTTGACGCTTGTACTTCTTGGATATTTCTTGGGGTGATGCATGGGCATCCCCAAGCTTGAGCTTTTGTCCATTCTTCAACTCATCTCGTCATTCTCCAATCCCTACACTTGAAAACTTCCTTCATACAAAACTAAACACAATTCTATTAGCAACATTAGTGTAAGCATAAAATATATTCAACCTCTTTTAGCTTCAGGTTTCAACCCAAAACCACCACATATAAAGTATATACTACTGTAGCAACTTCCACAAGAGTTCCATGATCAAAAAGAACTCAAAAGAAAGCGATAAAGTGGCAAAAACAAATATTGGCAGAAATCTGTCAAAACTGGACAGCTGATAATGGACGAATTTTTGAGGGATTTTCGGTTGCTCAAATCAAAAAGTGTTCAACTAAGAAAAGTTTGGATATAACCTGGGTCATATGCACAAGAAATCGCAGGTCCAAAAGATAAACAGAGAATTTTCACGAATTTTTACGGTGCAGCACCGAAAACTGTTTCAGGACAGCAATAACCCCAAATCTTTACCTCACTCAAATTAGAGGCTTCTCTTGGCACAAAAACGAAATAAACAAGATAAGGAGCGGTCATTACAGTAGTAATGACTTCCAAGACTCAAATAAAAGAAAAATTACTGAAAAGTAAACAATGGGTTATCTCCCAAGAGTGCTTTTCTTTAACGCCTTTGAGCTAGGCGCAGAAAATTGCGAATCAAGTATTATCAAGTGATGAAGCATCAAGCTCATAATTTGCTCTAAGAATAGAGTCAAAAAGTAATTTCTTTCTTTTCCTAGGGAAGTGTTCCATACCTTTCTTTAATGGGAATTGATACTTGATAGTGCCTTCCCTCATATCAATGATAGCACCTACAGTTCGAAGAAAAGGTCTTCCCAAGATAATAGGACATGAAGCATGGCATTCAACGTCCATAACAAGAAAATCAACGGGAACAAGGTTATTGTTAACCACAATAAGAACATCATTAATCCTTCCCAAAGGTTTCTTCTTAGCAACATCAGCAATAGGAACATCAAAATAACACTTTTCAAGTGGTGGTAAATCAAGCATGTCATAAATCTTTCTAGGCATGATGGAAATACTAGCACCTAGATCACATAAAGCATGGAAATCATAACCATTAACATGCATATCAATGATGGGTTCCCAACCATCTTCTAACTTCTTGGGAACAGAGGCTTTTTGCTTCAACTTTCCATCCCTAATCTTTATGAGAGCATTGGTAATATGCTTAGTAAAAGCTATATTTAAAGAACTAGCATTGGGAGTCAAAGCAAGCTTTTGCAAGAACAAAATAACTTCAGATATATTGCAGCCATCAACATCAAAATCATTAAAAGAAATAGAGCTATCATCTCCCACACTCCGAAAAATTTCAGCACTCTTTTGAGAAAAAGTTTTGGCAGTTTTGGGCTTTTTAACACAAGGAGTGGGAGTTTTCTCTACACCAATCAAAGTAAGAGGATTGCTATCAGTAGGAGCAACATCATTAGAGGTAGTAATAGTACATACCTTCATCTTTCTAGCCATCTCATCTTCTCTTTCCCACCTGGCATGCAATTCCGCTAACAATCTAATATTCTTATCAATTCCAACTTGGGTAGCATTAACGGCAGCAACAATATTGCTCACATTCACATCATTAGGAAACACTTTTAATTTCAGAAGTTCAACATCATGAGCAAGGCTATCAACTTTAGAAGCAAGAATATCAATTTTGCCTAACTTTTCCTCAACAGACTTGTTAAAAGCAGTTTGTTTACCGATGAAGTCCTTGAGCATTACCTCAAGCTCGGAGGGCGCGGCCCTAGTGTTGTTGTAGGAATTACCATAAGAGTTACCATAACCATTACCATTGGTAGAAGGATACGGCCTATAATTGTTACTAGCAAAATTGTTCCTATAAGCATTGTTGTTAAAATTATTATTTCTAATGAAATTCACATCAACTTGCTCTTCTTGAGCAACCAAAGAGGCCAAAGGAACATTATTAGGATCAACATGAGTCCTATCATTAGCAAGCATAGCCATAATGGTATCAATCTTATCACTCAAGGAAGAGGTTTCCTCAACAGAATTTACCTTCTTACCTTGTGGAGCTCTCTCGGTGTGCCATTCGGAATAATTTACCATCATGTTGTCGAGTAGCTTTGATGCGGCGCCCAATGTGAGGGACATAAAAGTGCCTCCAGCAGCTGAATCAAGTAGGTTCCTTGAAGAAAAATTCAGTCCTGCATAAAAAGTTTGGATAATCATCCAAGTAGTCAGTCCATGAGTGGGGCAATTCTTTACCATAGATTTCATTCTTTCCCAAGCTTGAGCAACATGTTCATTATCAAACTGAGTAAACTTCATAATATTGCTACACAAAGCTATAATCTTAGCAGGAGGATAGTATCTACCAATAAAAGCATCCTTACACTTAGCCCATGAATCAATACTATTCTTAGTCAAAGACAGCAACCAATCTTTAGCCTTTCCTCTCAAAGAAAAAGGAAACAACTTGAATTTAATAATATCACTATCAACATCCTTATATTTCTGCATCTCACATAGCTCAACAAAATTGTTGAGATGAGCTGCAGCATCTTCAGTACTAGCACCAGAAAATTGCTCTTTCATAACAAGGTTCAATAAAGCAGGCTTAATCTCATAAAAAGTGGTAGCAGGAACAGTTGGTGCAATAGGAGTGCAGATAAAATCACCATTGTTCGTGCTAGCAAAGTCACACAACTTGGTATTTTCAGGAGTACCCATTTCAGCAAAACAAAAGTAAACAAGTAAAAACAGCTACCAAGAATTCTAATTTTTTTGGGTTTTTGATATAAAGCAATGCAGGTAAAATAAAATAAAGTAAAGCAAAACAAATAACAAAGTAAAGAATGTGTGTGCAAAGAACTCCCCTCGCAGAAGTCTTCTCTCTTCCCCGGCAACGGCGCCAGAAAAGAAGCTGCTACTCGTGTGATGGCGCCAGAAAAGACTGTGGCGTTTAGTTGACGTGGGAGCAGTATGTCCTTGTGCGTGGTGATGACCAGCCCATTGGGAACCCCAAGAGGAAGGTATGATGAGTGTAGCGGCTAGTTTTCCCTCAGTTAAGAAACCAAGGTTTATCGATCAGGAGAAGAGAGACGATGACGACTGAAGGTGTTTGTGGAACCTGCACACACACAAACAAATACTTTGTCCCCAATTAGCGATGAGGTTGTCAATCTCACCGGTTTGCTTGAAACAAAGGTTATGAGTGTATCGAGTGGAAAACAGTAGTAATATGCGAGTAAAGTAAACAGTGCGGGAAAAGTAAACAGGTGATTGCAATATGATTAAAATAGGACCGGGGTCCACAGTTCACTAGTGGTGTCTCTCCATAGATAAATAACATGCTGGGTAAACAAATTACAGTTGGGCAATTGATAGAATAAAGATAACGTGATATGTCAAGAAGATCACTATGAGATTCACTCTGGGCATTACAACAAAATACATAGACCGCCATCCAACTGCATCTATGACTAATAATCCACCCTCGGGGATATCATCCGAATACCCCAAAAGTATTAAGTTGCGAACAACAGATAATTGCATTAAGCAAAGTGTGTAATGTAAACAAAGCATATGCCCTTGAGCATATGAATGTTGTTTTCTCCCTAGTAGCAACAGCACATCTACCACCTTAGAGGTTTCTGTCACTCCCCCAGGTGAAATAGAGACATGAACCCACTATCGAGCATAAATACCCCCTCTTGGAGTCACTAGCAACTACTCGGCCAAGATAGCTACTAACAACGGAGAGCATGCAAGATCATAAACAACATAGAGATAACAAAAGATATAATTCAGTACAACAACTTAATCATAAACACCAATATTCATCGGATCCCAACAAACCAACATCATAGTATTACATAACGGTGATCTCAATCATGTAGGGCAGCTCATGAGATCTAAACATGAAGCACATGGTGGAGAAGACAACCAGCTAGCTACTGCTATGGACCCATAGTCCAAGGTAGACTACTCACTCATCGCTCCGGAGGCAAGCATGGCGATGAAGAAGACCTCCGGTGGCGATTCCCCTCTCTGGCAGGGTGCCGGGAAGAGCTTCTGGACCCTCCCGATCTTCGGGTCGACGGCGGCGGCGGATCGCGATGTATTCTGGAAAACTGATCGGCCCTTTAGGTTTTTCTCGTCAGGGGGTATATATAGGCGAAAGGACGATGTCAGAGGGGGTCCCACGCGGCCTCACACGGGGCTGGCGCGGCCAGGGGGGTGGCCGTGCCGCCCCTGTGTCTGGGGCCCACGTGGCCCCTCTCCGTCAGGTCTTCGGATGTTTGGGAGCTTCCCCGTGAAATATGACTTCAGGAACTTGTTTCGTCCAATTCCGAGAATATTTCCTGTGTATCACTTCTGAAACACAAAAACAGCAGAAAATAGGAAACTGGCACTGTGGCACTTCGTTAATAGGTTAGTTCCGGAAAATGTATAAAAGTACCACTAAGTGTAACGAAACAATAAGCAAATGGTGTAAAAACAAGAATGGAGCATCAAAAATTATAGATACGTTTGAGACGTATCAGCTATCTTGGCCGAGTAGTTGCTAGTGACTCCAAGAGGGGGTATTTATGCTCGATAGTGGGTTCATGTCTCAATTTCACCTGGGGGAGTGACAGAAACCTCTAAGGTGGTAGATGTGCTGTTGCTACTAGGGAGAAAACAACATTCATATGCTCAAGGGCATATGCTTTGTTTACATTACACACTTTGCTTAATGCAATTATCTGTTGTTCGCAACTTAATACTTCTAGGGTGTTCGGATGATATCCCCGGGGGTGGATTATTAGTCATAGATGCAGTTGGATGGCGGTCTATGTATTTTGTTGTAATGCCCAGAGTGAATCTCATAGTGATCTTCTTGACATATCACGTTATCTTTATTCTATCAATTGCCCAACTGTAATTTGTTTACCCAGCATGTTATTTTATCTATGGAGAGACACCACTAGTGAACTGTGGACCCCGGTCCTATTTTAATCATATTGCAATCACCTGTTTACTTTTCCCGCACTGTTTATTTTACTCGCATATTATTACTGTTTTCCACTCGATACACTCATAACCTTTGTTTCAAGCAAACCGGTGAGATTGACAACCTCATCGTAAGTTGGGAGCAAAGTATTTGTTTGTGTGTGTGCAGGTTCCACGTTGCAGCTAGCAAGCAAAGCTTGGACGAGGCGCCATATATAAATTGTCCGCTGCTGTCGCAAACTAGCAAGCATCACCTTCAGTCGTCATTGTCTCTCCTCTCCTGATCGATATTAAACCTTGGTTTCTTAACTGAGGGAAAACTAGCTGCTATACTCATCACACCTTCCTCTTGGGGTTCCCAACGGGCTGGTCATTCACCACGCATCAGTATGCATGCTTTTTCTATTGCTTAGAAAGGTCATTTTGATGCATGATAGCTCTCTAGTAACTCACCATAGTAGTTTCCTACACTTGCTTGTCTTAAAATCATATTTTATGAGGTTTGTTAAAAATTTCAGAAATGGAGGAGAATGCTTATCAACTCTCTCAACATGAACTAGAAGTGCATGAAGTTATGAAAGTTCACCTTGAAGAGAAGGTCTTCCCCTCACACTATCCATGCTCAGAGTTCATGAATGCTGCCGGAATTATGCAGGATTTTCAAACCTTACTCTCTAATGCAGGATTAGAACATTTTGTTGAGGGTGAACCTCCCCAGTATGTTAAACTAACAATGTCTGTGGTGCAGGATTTCAGATTTAGTTGGTCCACTTCTAACCCCATGGTTCATTATAAAATTTATAACAAATCTGTGGACTTGCCTCTGGATGTTTTCTATATAGCTATTAGAGTACCACAGTGGAGATCGCATGAGAAGATAAGGGGACAACCTAGGCCATTGTTAGAACTATACGAGGAGATTTGTCAAGGAAGAAGCTTCACAGGAGAGAGTGGTAAAACTTGAAATATTCATTTCCCATCCATTCGATATTTTGCCTTCTTCATTACCAAATGTGTTCTTGCTAGGAAATCTGTAAGTAAATTATCTCTCCATGATCTAGCTTTTATTGCTGCTGCTTTGAGGCGTGATAGGACTTACCATTTGGGTGCCTTAATAGCTGTTCGTCTTGATGTTAACCGTGAGAAAGGGGGAATCTGTGGAGGACTTATAGCTTCACGCCTGTTAGCTTTTCATGGTGTAGTACCTCATTTTCTAGATCTGCAGTTCCCCGAGGAGAAACTTGATCTTAATTCTATGATTCATCATAAGTTTATTTCACCTCCTGCTAGTTTAATTAATTTAACATTTGAGCTAACTTTTTCAAGAAGACTACCTGGAGGGTAGTAAAGACTGATCGATCAGTCCGTTTGCCTGCACCTCTTTTGTTTAACCTTGATCGCAAGAATGGATGGTCGCTTACGGAAGATGAGCTTGATGCGTACGTAGAGGAGCACCCGCCGCCTGTGCACGATGAGGAGGGCGCCGAGAAGTCGGGTCAGCCCTCCAACATTGCGAATTTCCCATATGAGCAACCTTATTTTGATTATGCGCCATCAGCTTCATCTTCACGAGAGCCGGGGTACGATTACACCTATGATGACCCACCAGCCCGGGGCAGCTATCATAATCGAAATTGATCTCCACTTAGGCCAAAAGCCTAAGCTTGGGGGGAGGTACGCCGACGATGCACTCATCTACATATTATATTTTGTCGGACCTTTGTATATCCATGTTTCGCCTTCTTTATTGTTCTAAGTTCTTACTTCTGCTTTCCAAAACACAAAAAGACCAAAAATATTTCCGTTGTTTCTCTCTATTTGGTTCTTTAGTTTTCTACCTTTGGGTTGCTTTACTTGCTATTTTCAGTTTGCCACTTGAAAAATCCAAAAATATTTCACTTTGTTCACTATTTCTTTTCATTCTTGTTTCAAAAATCGAAAACCCCAAAAATATTTGTTGTTCTTCTTCGGTTTTGTAAAGTTTGTTGCAGAGTTCAGTCTCCTGTTACTCCATTGGAGCTTGGTATTCACTTTATATTATTCAAGCCACACAAGTGAAGAGCAATAATGATGATATATGACAATCCGATATGTGGTAAGAGGCTGGTATGAACTCTATTTGCTTTCATTTTTGTACATATACTCATCCATGTGGACAGGCTTAGTCGGTCCATGTAAGGTATATGTTATCTAATGGATGCTTTGTAGTTCTTGCTTTCTTATGATGAGTTTCAATTTACTAATAGTCTGTAGCATGTCATGTAGACGCTTGCATGCATTGTTTTATTCATAATATGGTATGTTATTGTGGTATCCACCTCTGAAAAGTTTCATTTGAATCGACTTGGCACATGCTCAAGCATGCATATGACTAAACAAAAAGTCAATTAAGCCTCGATGACCTAAATTACCTCAGAGTTTTTGTATCATTTTTATGCCTATATTAATTTTGTTTTGTCGCAAGCATGATTATGATAGTTATTGCTCTCTCGATTGTCGCTTCCCAGTCTTTTTCTAGCCTTCACTTGTACTGAGTATGAGCTCTACTCGTGCATCCAATTACCAAAAATCAAGTTTTCCAAAGAGTCCACTATAAATTCCTATGCATGGTATTTGAAAGCCATTCCAAGTAAATTTTCATGTGCTACCTTTCAAAACTTTCAACTACTTCTCATTTTGTGCCACTGTTTTTACCTCATGGGGACGTAGTGGTCGGAATTGCTATCTTCCATATTAAATTAAGTACCCCTCGACTAGGCAGCTTCATCTGCTCGTCATTAATTTTGCAAGGGAGCTGGTCAGACCATTATAATCTAATTCTAAAAGGAAAGAAAAAAGGCACTCCTCCATGGAATGTGAAAGTTGGTGGGCACCCGATGGAATCGGGTAGCCATGGTTTGAGAAAGGAAAAAGGTGGGGAGGAGTGCCAAAGCTTTATAAAAGAGCACCAATGTGCCAAAATTTCAAAGAACTCGGAACTGCTCTCACTTGTTTATTATGGAAGATAGCAAGTCCCCATTGCTAGTCGTTGACATAGAACAACCACCTCTCAAAATAAATTTTTATCTCTGTTTTACAAATGAAAAGCTCTAGCACATGTTAAATCCCTGCTTCCCTCTGCGAAGGGCCATTCGTTTACCTTTATGTTGAGTCATCATCTTCTAACTTTAAGCACTTCTTGAGAGCATAGCTGTTATTCTTAGTGTAATGTGCTTGTCCCAGAACACGGTTAATTGTGGTATAACTTTGATGCTTGTATCTTTGATATTTCTACTTCTAGTCTTCTCTTGAACTTCAGAGGTGCCTCAGCATTTATGTTTTACTCCAAAAATAAAGGCAAGCGGGATACCACTCTTTCATATCATTTATGCATATTACAATCTTGTTAGCTTCTTATGTTCATGCTACTTCTTATTGGTATGTTGGTACTCTTTCATAGCTTGCTTAACTATGAGGTAGCATTAGCTGAATATTTCTTATTATGAATTGCTTGGGTACTTGATCATATAGTAAGCATATATACATCTATGAAGCAAATGTGTTCGTGAAAGTTTCTTTTATCGCTCTCAGTTGTTAACTGAATTGCTTGAGGACAAGCAAATAGCTAAGCTTGGGGGGAGTTGATACGTCCAAAACGTATCTACTTTCCCGAACACTTTTGCTATTGTTTCTCCTATAATTTGTGTGTTTTGAATACAACTAACACGGACTGACGCTGTTTTTAGCAGAATTGCTCTGGTGTCTCGTTTTTGTGCAGAAATCCAACTTTCAGTAAAAATTTGGGAAAAGTCATCAAAAATCCTATTTCACCAGAAGACCCACGGAGCCAGAAGACGGGACGGAGAGGAGGCTCGAGGGGCCCTCACACACAAGTGGCGCGGCCCAGCCCTGGCCGCGCCAACCTGGCGTGAGGAGGCCCCAGCAGCCCTCTCGACCTCCCCTCTCGCCTACATATACCCCCTAACATAATAATATCGGGGAGACGGCGTTTTTCCCAGATAGACTTCCGCTGCGCCGCCGCCATCAGAAACCGCGATTCGGAACCAAAAACTCCGTTCTGGCACCCTGCCGGGACAGGGATTTGAAGGAGATCTTCATCACCATCATCACCGACGTCACTCCATCGACCATCCATGTCTCCCCCATCCATGTGTGAGTAATTCCCCCGCTGTAGGTGAGGGGATGGTAGGGATTGGATGAGATCATTCATGTAATTTGATATGAGATTGTTAGGGCATAGTGCCTAGTATCTTTATTTAGTGCCTATGACATTGTTGCAACTTGTTGTGCTTAATGCTTATCACTTTGGGCCCGAGTGCCATGATTTCAGATCTGAACATGTTATTATTTCTATGATGATACTTGTTGTTTATGGTCTTACCTACAAGTTGTATACACATATTGTTGTCCTGAACCCGAGGCCCCAAAGTGACAGAAATTGGGATAACCGGAGGGGATGGCTATGATGTGAGGATCACATGTGTTCACCGAGTGCTAATGCTTTGCTCCGGTACTTTATTAAAAGGAGTACCTTAATTACCAGTAGTTTCCCTTGAGGCCCTGCTGCAACAGGCTGGTAGGACAAAAGATGTCGTGCAAGTTTCTCCTTGTGAGCACGTACGACTATATACGGAACACATGCCTATGATTGTTTGTACTAGGATGCTTTATCATTATTTATCTGCAATGCCCATGTCTCATTGATTTCATGAATTATCTTATCCATGCAACGCCCGTAATCCATCCCTATGCCTACAGTATTTGTTCCTACTGTTTACTACTGTTACTATTACCGCTGCTATTTTACTACTGCTGTTACTGTTTCACTACTGTCACCACTATAAAACTGTTGCCACTGATAAACCACTGCGAGCAAGACTATTTCTAGGTGCAGCTGAATTGACAACTCATCTGTTAAGGCTTACATATATTCTTTGGCTCCCCTTGTGTCGAATCAATAAATTTGGGTAATACTTCCCTCGAAGACTGTTGCGATCCCCTATACTTGTGGATCATCACCGGCGTAGCCAGCAGACCCCATATTATGGTGGTACACTTTCTTAGCAGCGTTCTCCTGATTTATTCTCGACCTTTCCAAAGCTTTCTCCGATGTCTTGTACTTCACAAAATCAGCCCACTGGTGTCTTAACTTAGCATAGCCGGCTTGATTGAAATCCGGAGTCTTGTCTAACTTGACAAACTTAAGGTACGGTTTCTTCTTCCAGTTCTTGAATGCCTCGGCCATCTTGATCAGAGCAAACTTCTTGACTCTTTTAAGTAGCTCCTTATTTGCTTTCTCCTCCTCATCTGGATTCACATCTAGCCTCGGCATGAGGAAATTAAGCATGAGCCTGTCAAAAAGCCTATCTTTGGCGACGTCGCCGACATACGGGACTCCACCGCTGCTTGGCCGATTCCATTCTTGAACGATGATCGGGATGTGGTCCCTCGCAAGAACTCCGCATTGCTTGACAATTTTTTTTGCGACCTCTTCAGGAGCTTGCGGTTCGCCGTCTACACCGACCACTTCGATCCTATATCTCACAGTGTTATCCAACTTTTTTGTTGGGCCTCGTTTTGTTCTGACGGAAGAAGTGCTCGATCCGGAGGGCTAAAAGAAGAAAGAGTGTTAATATATGCATGTATATATATAGACAGTCAGGCATTACAAAAACACATATATACACCTCGCCGGAGTTTCCGAGATTTAAGGTTCGGCCGGAGCCGTCGCCTTCTCCCTCGTCGGCCTCTCCCTTATCGGCTTCTCCCTCACCGGCATCTCCCCCGTCCGAGGCTTCTACCTCACCGAAGCCATCTCCTCGGTTGAGAGATGCATCTCCCTCACCGGAATCGTTCAGAAACATCCTAGTGACATCGATATCTTCATTTTCGCAGATCATTCCTTGGAGGAAGTATTCATCATCTTGAGTTTTGCCATGTGCTGGATCCATAGTATCTACAAATTAAGAATTGCAAGTTATTATCAAGCAAAAAATCAAATGCAAATAAGCATATGCAAATAATCCATAATTATTGCAGGATATGTGTCGATATGGGGTGGAGGAAGAAGGGAGATATGTGTTGATATGTCGATACATGTCGATATGGGGTGGAGGAAGAGGGAGGATATGTGTCGATATGGGGTGGAGGAAGAGGAGAGATATGTGTCGATATGTGGCGTCGTCCTCGACTTGAGGCAGGGTGAGGAGCTCGGTGAATCCTATACTAGCTCGGTGAATCCTATAATATATATATATGTTGATACTAGTTTTTTTTAACCCGTGCGTTGCTACGGTTTATAAATTTATAAGAAATAAATTTATACAAAGTTCATTTGTGTGTTTTTCATAACTATAAGACAATGACAATATTTGCATCTTATAATTAAGAGATGCATACATATTTTATATAATACCTATTAAAAACACAACATATTTGAAAATCCATACATAATATTTGGAATAAATAAAATATTATTGCAGAAAATCCATACATATAATACATGAAATATTATTGTGCAGTAAAAAATTATTGCAGAAAATACATACATATAATACATAAAATATTATTTTGCAGAAAAAAATACATACAATATTTTCAAGAATTAATCAGTTGGTGTTATATATAATTGTCTTTGCAGAATTAATGACAAGAGTAAAAAAAGGAATATAGCAGCATTTTGGCTCTAGCATAGTCAAAAAAGAAATGCTAATCTCGACCAGCGGCCGGCCGGGCCGGGATAGCTCCCGAGAGGAGCTCACCAACGGGCGGCGGAGCGAGGGGCGGTGGCGGAGCGAGGGGCGGGCGTCTCTGGGGCGGGCGGCGTGTGACGACCTCAAATTTGATACAAATTCGAAGTGCCCGTTATGTATTCCACCGCAATCCCAGAACCGTTGTTGCGATATACATAACGTAGTTGGTAACCAGTTCCATAGACATTACAATACGATGATTCAAATACAATGGTCATATAGACCAAGTCATATTACAACACAATATAGCAGCGGAAATAACGTCTTCGGGTCCATGCCTTCACCCTACAGGCAATGGCGACTCATGGAGACGAGCTTAGTTCTGGTACTCTCCTTCATACCCTTCCTCCTGGTATTCTTCCCCATAGTCTGGCCAAGTTGATAGCCAGGGACACAGCCGTGAGTACATTGGATGCACTCGCAAACCATCTTATAAATGAAATGATGAAGTAGAAATGCAAGGTTGATATGGTGGACTAAGCACTAAGTTGTTTTGCAAAAGCTAGTTTTATTTCCCAAGAATGTTCATTGGTAGAGAAGAGGTTTAGTTCTCTAAGTTCAATCTAAAGGAACTTCAAGTGTGTCAACATCATGGTCCAGTCAAGTCATTTATCAAGTTCACCGTTGTTGCTTTTATTCCTGACAAAAGTCAAGTACAGCTTGCCAACCGTCCATGACCGCGGACGCGGCTATTCGAATAGTTTGAAAACCTCTGCAGAGGGGTACACTTTACCCACAAGATTCGATACATCTGCCGGGAGAAATCCACGGATCGTCATACACAAGTATGCGGGATTCAGATAATCAAACAAACTCTTTCACTTGTCTACTCTAGTATGGGATCCTTCCCTAGAGCCCGAGACACGGATTTCCCCGTTCCGGCGCCTCTAGTTTTGCCCACTCCGGGATGCCGGACGGATGGAAATCTTCAGGAAGGAAAATTTTCAATAACCACTTGGTTCGGAAACAACCCAGCATGGGATGCTTCTATAAAGGATGAAACAAGACCTCCCATACTAAAATAAACAAGCTAGGAATAGGCCCCTTCCCATTCAGGGGTAATGTGGTCGTACGGTATATTTGGCTCCCATAGTACATCACTCGTTGTCAATTGAGAAATACATTTCTTAGTTCTTAGTCAGGATTATTTTTCTTTCATAAAACCCATGTAGAAGAAACTTCCAATATCAAGTTTCAAGTTCAAGTCACAACCTTTTAACTAGGATTCCCCTTATAAATGACCTCCAATTTTATTAGCGACTAAGCAACTACATTGAGTGATGACCACTAAATAGAGTTGGATAAACTCAACTTGATGCTCTTGTTAAGCAAGATATCACTATTCTTCTATCATTCTACACTAGCAATTCAATCATGCAATTTACTTAAAACAAGTAGAATGCAATAGTAAAACTAGGCATTTGGAGTATGATTCAAAAGATGGCTTGCCTTGGTTGGCAAAGTGTCCGGGGTTTTCTTCTTCTTCTTGATAATAATAATCCCCTCCAATATCCTCCTCGGCAATACTAGCGTCTAATAACGAATAAACACAAAACACACAATCACTACACAAGGCTAACAGCATACCATACACACATAAATGTTTGCTAACCATAGCATCCATGTTGGAGTTTATTTGAATTGGTTTGCATGGTTTCTTCCAAGTTTGCATTAAGTGTGCAAGTTAGAATTTCTACTAAGTGTCATAAGTGGTTCACTTCCTACACACTGGTATTGGTTTAGGGGGACTAAAACTAGTTCAAGTGGGATGGATCCACTAAGTGAATTGGCATTGAGGGCAATTAATTCTAAGTGTGCAATAGTGATCTATCATTTTATGCTACAAAAATAGGATTGGATTAGGGTCTAATTGATCACACTAATAGGGTTTGGGGTAGATTAGTGTTGACTAACAGTAAGAGGGGTCATTAGTGAGTTCACATTTTAATTTTCATGATTTTTGATGGCTTAAATAATTTTCTAGAAATCTTTCATTATTAAACAAGCTATGGTCACACTATTCATATCTAATTTAATTCTTAACTTATTTTGAATTCTAACCAGTTCTATTGGGTAGATTATTTTATAAGCTTTCCAATGCATATTTATTTGCTAGATTTGGATTTGTAAAACTCTAGGAATTAAAGTTTGAAAATAGCATCTGAAAGTTATTTGAAATAAATCAAACGGGCGGGAAAAAGAATAAAAACGAACGGACCGAATTCGAAACGAGCTGGGCCCAATTCAGAACAAACCCGAACGGGCCGGCCCATACCGCTTCGCTGCGGCGGGAAAAGAAATAAAATGGGAGCTGACAGGTGGGGTCGCGATGTCAGCTCACTTAACAAATCCCGAATCGGTAAGTTAGCGTTGGATCAGGATCGGACGGCTCGCGCTCATCGTCTTCCTCAGCACGGGCGGGAGCTCACCTGCGAGCAGTGAAGAACGTTCGACGGCGAGGGAGTGGCGTAGAGGATGCAGAGCTCATCGGCGGCGTGCGGGATCGGCTGCGGTTCGTCTCCTCCTCCGATTCCCAGCAGCAGCTGGCTCCCAGATGGTCGATCGCGGCGGCGCTCCGCTCGTCCAGTACCTCGCCGGAGTTGCAGGCGTCGACGAACTAGGGCAAGCGGGGCTAAGCGAGAGTGTCTGGGAGGTAGCTGGGAGTGAGGTGAGCGGCTTCGTTTGATCGGCGGGGCATTTTATAGCCTCGGGAGGCCGGGAACAAGGCGACCAGAAGCTCGCCGGCTCGGGGGTCCTGGCTGCGTTTGAAGCTCTCCCCGGTCACGGCGGCCACGCTCGCGTGCTGGGAGGGTTATGGCTCGGCCGCGGGGCGCTGTGGGTCTGCTTTGGCGCCTCCAAGGTGGTCGGCATCGTGCAGGGAAGAGGGTTGCTGGGAGGGGGCCCTGGGCGCAAACCTCGCCTTCCCTCCGCTTCTCCTGGCTTGGGTCGGGGCTGGGGGCGCTGGAGTCGATCGAGGAGAGGCCAGGGAGCATGGCGACAGTGCTGGAGCGAGCCAGCACAGTGCAGCTCCAGTAAAACTTGATTTGGTTTGATCTGCTTCTGCCAGTGTTCGACGAAATGCCCGCAAGAACTCAAAATTTGAGTTTTCAAAATTTTCCACTTTGGGTGCTCAACATATTGGCTAAGGTACCCAGTCATATTTTTGTTACAGTGAAAGGATGAGTTTTGCAAAAATTTATATTTCAAATTTGATATGGTCAATGGTTCAGATTCAAACTTTGGTTCAAGTTTGTGTGATGTTCCAGTTTGAAATTTGTGTAAATCTTTGTTGGGTGAGTTAGTCTATAACTTGGTTAAGCTCAACTAACAAGCCAAACATGAAGGTGAGCTGCAGATTTCTTAATCCAGGGGCTCAAAGTGGTGTAGTCAAACAGATTTCCTAGATCACCTTTTTCTTCTCTTTTTCTTTCTTATTTTTATTTCTGGTTTCTTGGATTCTTATAATCTTTCTCCATTGTTTCTGTTGGTTTAATTAGAAATAACCAACCAATGCACAATCAAAAATAACACACATAAAATCATAGAATACATATAGTAGAAAATACATGTATGCCTGAAATAATGGATAAAAGTTTTATTTGGGTCCAAAATTTGGTACTTTATTGAGTAAGACTTGGGTTACAATTTCTGAGTTGTTACACGGCGTCTCCGAGGCGGCGCAGGGGGGCGTCTCCGGGGCGGAAGGGCGTTGGCGGCGCAGAGGGGCGGCGGCGCAGGGGGGCGCCTGCAGAGAGAGGAAGGGTGAGCGGCGGCGCGGGGGGAAGAGGGAGAGGTCACGGCGGCGGCACTCACCGAGGACGGCGGCGAGCTTCTCCGCGGCGGGGACGGGCAGCCTGCCGGCTTGGTTTGGCTCCGCGCGCAAAAGTCCTTAGCAGTTTCGTCGATTTGGGGGGAAGTGGGGGGAGGAAGAAGGGCCGGTTATACTTCTGGGGGTCATTGGTCCCGGTTCATCGCATCAACCGGGACCAATGGATCAACGGTCCCGGTTGATGCGATGAACCGGGACCAATGACCTGGGCGGGAGGGCGCTGCTGAGACGCCACGTGCCCAGGATCTTTGGTCCCGGTTCATCGCATCAACCGGGACCCTTGATCCATTGGTCCCGGTTGATGCGATGAACCGGGACCATATCGGCGATGCTTCGGAACGGTCGGCATTAACGACGACGCTTCATCGCGCGCGCGCTGATCGGGAACCGCCGGCGACGCTTCGGAAACTCGACTGCATTCATACGGGAACCGCCGGCGTGTGCTGTTCATCTCCCTCTCTCTACACTATATTATAGCACTCATATTCATCATCTTAAGCACACACACCATTGCATCTTCTTCCCCAAAACATCTCCACATATCACCGGCGCCCTCGAGAGCTCTCTCTCCCTCGACGACTCAATGGAGGAGCAACTTTGGCCAAGATCTCGGGTGTACTACGTCGTCATTGAAGAGATGAACTTCACCATCACGGAGACTCTCCGTGCTTCGAGGGTGGAGAAGTGGATCCGCGCCGTCAAGCGGCGGTTCCTCGACGACGCACCGACCAAGTGCGTGGGCTTGGATTGTGAGTTCACCACTCACGCGCGCCCTCAACGTGCCACCGTCCTTCAACTCTCCGTGGCGTCCGAGATATTGATCTTCCAAATTTGCAAGGCCAATGCCGTGCCGCAACTACTCAAGGACTTCTTGAAAGACACCACCATCAAATTTTGTGGTGCGGCTATCAACAATGATCTCCGCATGTTGAGGTCATACGGAATTGTTATTCCATCTGTGTATGATCTTCAAGAGGTTGTCCCAAACCCCACTAGCAAGCTAATGCCGAGTCTCTATGATTTGGCCAATGCTACTATTGGGACACATCTTGAGAAGAAGAAGAAGAGCAATAAGAAGAAGTACAAGAAGAAGAAGGACAAGAAGAAGGACGACAAGAAGAAGGGAGAAGAAGAAGAAGAAGATAATGAAGAAGATGAACTAATATTTGGTTGGGAAAAAGTTCCATTGAGCTTCAACCAATTAAAATATGCCGCTTTAGACGCTCGCCTAGGCTTTGATATTTCTAGGAGATTCTGGAAGCTAAAGGGCTACAATAGCCATGTTGATCGTCTTCACCTTAATAATTAGGTGGATGATTATGTATGGAAAAAAGTTGGATGAGCTTGCTTGGAAAATGTACTCCCTTTGAGTCATGTCGATGAGTATGTTTGGAAAAATGTACTCCCTTTGTTTCGGTTAACAAAGTCTATTAATTTTCGAATTTGTGATTTTTTAAATTCAAAATTTAAATTCCAGATTTTGTGCAGATCTTGTAAATTCGATATAAAATAAACCACTTGGCCAAAAATTGCAAATTTGGTATCTGTGGAATCCTACAAATGTGTAGAATCCATTTCTGCAGAGAAATCACAGAGGTACTGTAGAAAGTTTTGAAGTGAAAATAAATTAGCAAAAATGACTTATAAACCCCTTTTATTTCATAACTTTTTTTTCTGTAATTCCAAATGCTACAAATTTGTAGTCTATGGATTCCTTGGAACATGTAGAACAATTTAGAATCAAAAATGTTCAAACTTGAAACGTGCATAAACTTGCCACTGTTAAATTTACTCAAATCACTGTTTTCATTACCATTTGATTTCTAAAAATTATTTTGGAGTGAAACCACTTGGAGTAGCTTCATGTTACTGTCATCTATCTAGTGGTATCTCAAACCTATTTTTACAGTACAGTACCCAAACCGTCAAGTTTAGCGAGGCTCAGCCCCGGGCTAAGAAGCTTTATGCCCACCGTTTTGAATATAGTTTCAAACGGGCATAAGAAATTCAAAAATGATCCAAACAATGTGAAACCTTCGCGTGGTGTCATACTATGTGTCATAGTTGCAAGGAAAAATATGGAACTTTGAAAATTGCAAACATCATAAAAAATCCTTCACAAAATGACCTATCATGTTCGAGGTTTCATGGCATTTAGGTCAAACCACCAATGTTATGGCTAGAATCAGGGCATAGTTTGTGATAATGTGCCCATATTGTGCACACATGTGCATCTTGGGATGGCTTACGATGTTGCAGGAGGAAGTTTTCCTTTTCGACGCACGAAATAGCCAATTTCCATTTTTGAGGTGCCGAAATTGGGGTGTTCTATGAAGGAACCACCAAATTAAAGTTTGGCATCGCGTATTTCGATCCCTTGCCTATGATCGCTTCTTAGGCCGTAACCATGGAGCATCTTCATTATTTAACGGGATGCAAGGGTCAGTTTTCACGGTGAAGGGCGGAATTTCTTCAAACTTATCATAATCTGCTGACATGTCTGTCTTGTCCTCGACTCCCGCGATGTTTCTTTTCCCTGAAAGAACTATGTGACGCCTGGGCTCATCGTCTGATGTATTCGTTTCCTTATTTTTTCTTTTTTTCGGTCTGGAGGACATGTCCTTCACATAGAAAACCTGAGCCACATCATTGGCTAGGACGAATGGTTCGTCTCTGTAACCAAGATTCTTGAGATCCACTGTTGTCATTCCGTACAGCTGGTCTACCTTTACCCCTTCTCCATTCATGTTGACCCAACTGCACCGAAACAAAGGGACCTTAAAAGTAGGTCCATAGTCAAGTTCCCATATCTCCTCTATGTAACCATAGTATGTGTCCTTTTGCCCATTCTCACATATTGCATCAAAGCGGATACCACTGTTTTGGTTAGTGCTCTTTTTATCTTAGGAGATCATGTAAAATGTATTCCCATTTATCTCGTACCCTTGGAAAGTCAATATAGTCGCAGATGGTGTCGCGGCCAACAAGTAGAGCTATTCTCCAATAGTGGTGTCATTCATGAGATGTAATTGCAACCAAGTGTTGAAAGTCTCCATGTGATTTTCTTTAATCCAGTAGTCATCCTTCCCCAGGAACTTGGAGCGTACAACATTCATGTGTTCCTTGATATACGGAGCCACGAAGGTAGAACTTTGTAGAACTGTGTAGTGTGCTTGATTCAAAGAATGCCCGTCCCTAAATATCATTGCTTTCTTTCCTAGCGTGCCTTTTCCACTCAGTCTCCCCTCATACCGTGATTCAGGAACACCAATCGGCTTAAGGTCAGGAAGAAAGTCAACATAGAACCCAATGACCTCCTCTGTTCCATAGCCCTTGGAGATGCTTCCTTCTGGCCTAGCACGGTTACAGATATATTTCTTTAAGACTCCCATGAACCTCTCGAAGGGGGAACATATTGTGCAGAAATACAGGACCGAGAATGGAAATCTCTTTGACTAGGTGAACTAAGAGATGCGTCATAATATTGAAAAAGGACGGGGGGAACACCAACTCAAAACTGACAAGACATTGGACCACATCCTTTTGTAGCCTTTCCAGACTTTCTCGATCGATCACCTTCTGAGATATTGCATTGAGGAATGCACATAGCTTCACAATGGGTACTCGAACATTTTACGGTAGAAGCCCCCTCAATGCAACCGGAAGCAACTGCATCATAATCACGTGACAATCATGAGACTTCAGATTCTGGAATTTTTTCTCTGCCATATTTATTATTCCCTTTATATTTGATGAGAACCCAGTCGGGACCTTGATACTGCTCAGGCATTCAAAAAAGATTTCCTTCTCTGCTTTGGTAAGAGCGTAGCTGCTTAAGTATTGACGGCCTTTATCAGTATGCTTGTTGTATGGGTCTTTGATACATTGCTGGTCCTCCCGTGCTTCTGGTGTATCTTTTGTCTTCCCATAAACGCCTAGGAAGCCTAGAAGGTTCACGCAAAGATTCTTCGTCATGTGCATCACGTCGATTGAAGAACGGACCTCTAGGTCTTTCCAATACTCAAGCTCCCAAAATATAGATTTCTTCTTCCACATGGCCGTGTGTCCGGTAATGGGGTCATTCGGAACAGATTGACCACCAGGACCATTTCCAAAGATTACTTCTAGGTCCTTCACCATACCAAATACATCAGCACCTTTAGGGAGCTTAGGCTTCTTCCGGTGATCTGCCTCACCGTTGAAATGCTTGCCTTTTTTTCTTACTTGATGATTGGTCGGAAGAAATTTACGACACTCCAGGTACACAACCTTCTTACATTTATCCAAATATGTACCTTTAGTCTTATCTAAACAGTGCGTGCATGCATTGTATCCCTTGTTTGACTGTCCTGAAATGTTACTAAGAGCAGGCCAATCATTGATGGTTACGAACAGCAACGCTCGTAGGTCAAATGGCTCCTGTTTGTGCTCATCCCACACCTTTACACCTGGTTCTGCCCACAGCTGCAAAAGTTCATCGACTAATGGCCTTAGGTACACATCAATGTCGTTGCCGGGTTGCTTCGGTCCTTGGATGAGCACTGGCATCATAATGAACTTCCGCTTCATGCACAACCAAGGAGGAAGGTTGTAGATACATAGAGTCATGGGCCAGGTGCTGTGACTGCAGCTCTGCTCCCCAAAAGGATTCATGCCGTCTGTACTTAGACCAAACCATAAGTTCCTCGCGTCACCTGCAAAGTTTGAGTACTTTTTCTCAATGTTTCTCCACTGCGACCCATCGGCGGGGTGTCTCAGTTTCCCGTCTTTCTTACGCTCTTCTTTGTGCCATCGCAACAACCTGGCATGCTCTTTGTTTCTGAACAGACGTTTCAACCGTGGTATTATAGGAGCATACCACATAACCTTAGCAGGAACCTTCTTCCTGGGGGGCTCGTCATCGCCCTCAACATCACCAGGGTCATCTTGTCTGATCTTGTACCGATATGCAGTGCATACCGGACATTTATCCAAATTTTCGTACTTCTCACCGCGATACAGGATACAGTCATTAATGCATGCATGTATCTTCTCCACATCTAATCCTAGAGGGCAGATAGTCTTCTTTGTTTCGTACGTTGTCTCGGTCAGCTCGTTATCCTTTGGAAGCTTCGGCTTCATTATTTTCAGTAACTTCTCAAATCCCTTGTCAGATAAACTAGCCTCTGCCTTCCATTTCAGCAGTTCAAGTGTGGTACCGAGCTTTGTGCTGCCATCTTCGCAATTTGGGTACAACAACTTCTTGTGATCCTTTTGCATGGCCTCCAACTTCAGCTTCTCCCTTTCTGTATCGTATTGTTGCTTTGCATCAGAAATGACCCGACCAAGACCATCACCGGGCTCATCCGATGCCCGTTGTTCTTCTTCATTACCGCCTCCCTCTTCTTCATTGTCTTGCATTGCAGTATCACCGTATTCTTCAGGCGACATAGAATAGCTGTCATCATCCTCTTCTTCATTTTCTTCCAGCCTAACCCCTCTTTCTCCGTGCATGGCCCAACAATAATATCCGGGCATGAAACCTCTCCGAAGCAGATGGCTTTGAAGGATTCTCGGGGCAGAGTGATCCGTCAAATTCCGACAGTCGACACAGGGACAAGTCATAAAATTATCCACTTTGTTTGCCTTAGCCACATCGATAAATTTATGCAGGCCTGCAATAAAATTGGAACCGCGTCGGTCGCCGTACATCCATCGCATCCGCGCATCGATCTGCGTTATAATAATTAAATATTACAATAACATCGTGAATAGTGAAATGACCATCCGCACACATGCAAGATTTTTGTATCAGTTACAGATGAAGAAGATAAGGTTGCTAACCTCGACCGAGAATACCGTGTTGTGCGAACTTAAATGTGGCATGGACATTTCGTCGAACACCTTGTGTGCAATCAAAGGAAAAAAAAGCTAGCATCCACACCTCACACACAATCCAGCAAATTTTTATGGCAAAGGGCAAACGGCTGGGTATCAATTTATAGCCAGGGGAGGGTCTTTGATCCCGGTTCATACCATAAACCGGGACCAATACTCCGCAGAGCGCCACGTGCCCTGCTGGGGAGGCATTGGTCCCGGTTCATACCACAAACTGGGACCGGTTCCCCGAAATGAACCGGGACCGGCACCCAAACGGCACGAACCGGGACCAATGTCTGTCATTGGTCCCGATTTGCCTACTGAACCGGGACAGATGGCTTTTGAGCTCTGGACCAAAAACCCTTTTTCTACTAGTGCAAGTCTGCCCTAGTACTATTGCACTCATCGGGACATGCAGGGTTGGCGGCGGAGCAAGAGACCGGCACGGGCCAGGGCGCCGCCGACGTCTGGTGGGCCGGCGGCTACAGCGCGCTGCACCTGGCCGCAGCGAAGGGCAGGGCGCGCGTCTGCCGCTACCTGGTCCAGGACCTCGGCTTCCCCGTCGACGCCCGGTCCTCCTCCGGTGAGTCGCCGCTTGTCCTGGCGGCCAGGTCAGGCGACACCGCGTCGGCGGCCTACCTCCTGGAGCGCGGTGGCGACCCTCGCTCGCCGGACACCCACGACCAGACCCCGCTTCACTGGGCCGCCTTCTACGGTACGTGCGTGCATTCCTCTTGTTCGCGCCGCCGGTGCGTGCATTGATTTTCGGTTCATGAACTGGTGCCACCCTTCGTGCCGCAGGTGACCGCAAGCTGGCGATGCTGCTCCTGCACAGAGGCGCCGACGCTGACGCGATGAACGCTCGTGGCACGCCGCTACATGAGGCCGCTTTCCGGGCGCATCCGGACGTCGTCGCCCTTCTGCTGCGCCACGGTGCCGATGTGTGCCCAAATTACCGTTCCCCATTCAAAGCGTCTCTAACTCTCTATACACATACAACATCACCCATGACCTGTCTGCAATTTTGCAGCCGAACAAGGTTGCGAATCGGGTCTTCACGCCGCTAGTTAAATCGCTCCTCGGCTCGGCCGGGCCCTCTTTAGAATGCATGAAGCTACTCATTTTATCTAAAAATGAAGCTACTCATCCAGGTGCTACCACATTGCATAGTCTTTTTCTAATAAATCCTTGATTTGATCGCGTTGCACAGTCCAGTTGTTCTTTGCCCTGTCATCATGATCGGCCAAGCACTTAGTAGTCTTGTACTGAAGCTACTCTGGAAATGTTCACTAGGCTGGGGCTAATGTTAATGTTAACACCGGTGGATACAGTGGAGCAACCCCTCTATTCGTAGCTTGCGGCCTGAGTGGCAGCGTGCCATTCGTCAGGTGCTTGCTGGAGGCTGGAGCAAACCCGAACGCTACAGATGAAGTGAGCCTCCTTTTCTGCCATATTCTCTTAGAATACCTATATGAGCTCAAGGCTTATTCTACAATTTTACTTTGGGGTTTGCTTCCATAGACCCTCCTCCTTCAAACTTAATAACATCAACGAGTGAAAATTAAATATTACCTCTTCGGTCTTTAATTAATTTGTAAATAAGATTTTATCCTATTAATATCTATATTATAAATATGATTCTTTTAGATCTATGGATGCTTTGTTGGATCGTATATACAGATAGAATATATACAGATAGAAGAATACCAAATCGTCTACCATATTATTTGTTAGAATTGGCTTAATCTAGTGACGCAGTCGAGTACTATCCGGCAATACGTACTATAACTAGCAAATCTCTGATGATTTCATATTCTTCTAGCGATGCAGTCTGGCAAGTACTTTTCGGCAATACGTACGTATAACTAGGAAAGCTCTGGCGATTTGATATTCTTGTAGCGAAGCAGTCTGTTTTGTACTTTCTGGCAATACACACGTATAACTAGCAAAGCTCCAGTGATTTGGTATTCTTCTAGTGATGCAGTTTGCCAGTACTTTCTGGCAATATGTATGTATAACTACTCCCTCCGACCCATATTACTCTTCGCTAATACGGATGTATCTACCACTAAAATGTGTCTAGATACATCTATACTATTACTAGCGAAGAGTATTATGGATCAGAGGGAGTAGTAAAGCTCCGATGATTTGGTATTCTTCTAGCGACGCAGTCCGTTGAGTACTTTTTAGTAATACATACGTATAACTAGCAAAGCTCCGGTATTCTTCTAGCAGGGCAGTCTGCCGAGTACTTTTCGGCAATACAGTCGCTAGATTGGGCTAATTTTAACAAATAATGTGGCAAATGATTTGGTTTTTTCATTTTTTCTGTATATACGGTTCTACAAAGCATACAAAAATCTAAAAAGATTATACTTATAGTACAGATTTTAATAGGGTTAAATCTTATTTACAAATCAATTATAGACCGAAAGGGTACAATATAATCTTCACCATTGATGTTATTAAGTTTGGAGAAGGGGGTCTATGAGAGCAAACCCCACTTACTTTTCTTTTGCAATCCTTAGCCTGAACAAGAATGTTCCTTAATTCAGCTGATGTCTTTTTTAACAGATCGGTAGGTTACCGATTGAAATTGCCGTGGCCCATGCTGAAAGAGAAGCCGTCCACGTTTTGTTTCCTATGACTCAACGCTATCCAGTGATTCATGACTGGAGTGTTGCAGGCGTAGTGAGATATGTAAATTCAGCTGCATACAACCAGCGGGTGTATCTTTGTTAACTCGTTACACTTCTGCTATTTGACAACCGAGTTTTTTTTCAATTCATCAACACTCGATTTTTTTGTCCATTGTGTGCATGCTAGATGATTGGGCCACTTGCTTTTTTTACATTTTTAATGTGTCCAAATTACCTATTTACACTAGTATTTACATGTAAATTAGTAAAATTGTAGCCCACTACAAATGTAACTTGTATGTATATTTCTTTTATGCATATGCATATCATTATATGTTTATACATTGTAAATTACATGTATACATTTTAAATGATATGTAAAAATTGCTTTTGATGAAATTACATGTACACTTGTCATATTATCATTGGAAGAAAATTTGACTTATGACGAATTGAAAAATAGCGGAATGTCTAATAGTAACATAAACCTTCTTGATGTAATAATTACAAGTACTGGATATGCTTAGTTGGGTTAATTTATATGCTACCGAATGCACTCAGGTGTATATTTGCCCAATCATATTTATAGGGCCTAACTATTTACTATTGGAATCAGGTTATCTGATTATCATTTATCTTGAAACTTTTTCTTTTTTGCTTAGGTGATAGCAGCCTCCTCTATAAAGAAAGATGAACTGAAACAACAAGGACACTTGGCGTTCAATAGGAGTGAATATGATGCGGCCACACTTTTCTACACCATGGTAACTCCTATTCGCTGTTGACTTTGTATGTAAAAGCATTATACATGGCACAATTTTTATTTTTCAACAAAGCCTTAATATATGCCTAACTCGATGGCTCATTTTTCGCAAAACCTCTATGAAGTTGTTGTGGGGCTGTTGCCTCATAGTTCAGGGTCAAAAAATAATAATCAGATGGTTCATATCTACATCTAAAAAAATCTGAGCTTGGAATAAAATTTGTAGGCAATGAAGTTTGACTACAACGACACCGATGCCACCTTATATTCAAACAGGAGCATATGTTGGCAGCGGCTTGGCTTGGGTGGGGTGGCACTCTCGGATGCCCAGGCCTGCACCAGGATGAGGCCTGAGTGGGCGAAAGGATACTACCGTCAGGGAATGGCCTTCCGGTTGCTTGAGGTGATATGCGAAAACTACAGGTTCAGTTATCCCTCTGTCGGTGAGCACTTGATTCATGGTCTGATTTTTGCTCTTGTTAGGATTACGCTAGCGCTTGTGAAGCCCTTCTCAAGGCTTTGGATCTGGATCCACAGAACACTGACATCAAGGAAGCTCTCTGGTAATCCACTCTGTGAGCTGATCTTACGTTAAACACTCGGCGGCCTGATGCCATATGATATGGTATGTTTTAACTTGTGCAGGGCTGTTCGGCGAGGGCGGCGTTTCCAGTAGTAGTAGGATGGCGTGGAGGGCACGCTCAGGGTGATGCTACCTTTTGTTCTCAACTCTCAAGACAGTTTAGGCGTGGGAAATGTTTTGCGGCAGAGCATGTATGGTACTACTAATGTAAGGAGTTCTGGAGTTGTCTGATACTGCTATGCTAATGTAAGGAAGTTGTATTTTTTTTCTTCTGAAACAGAGCAGCACCAGACTTTGCATATGACCTTTATTTATAACTTTATTCAGCAGTCTTAGTAACAAATGCACATTATTACAAATTCACGGGTCACACGTGGATCAGCCATCTAAACAGAAGAAGCAAGCATCGTCGAGGATTTATTATGTCAAACACCTATTACTACGTCAGCTGAATCTAGAGTTTCTGTGCTACTGTTATCAAACGGTTGCACCCAATATCCGAGCGTTCCTCTGCCGGCTAAAGGAAGGACCACATATAGATCAAGTGGATAGCCATAGAATAACTTAGAAAAATGATGGAAAACTTTTTTTTGTTAAAGATAAAATCATTACAGGCATTCCAAATAGCTTAAATCAAAGCGTACACACCAACTCTAATGTGGCATTTGTCCTTTTTGACAACCCTATTTAACCCCAAAAAAATTGATATATTAGATGGAGTGCTAATATTTAAAGTCATATATACAATATGTCAAATGATTTTTACAAACAGACATGTAATAAAAATATGTTTCAATTGTCTCATTTACATAAAAACACATTTGGCACAGCCATGCAAACTCCTCCTTAGCAAATTGTCCTTTGTTAGGATAACCTTTGTATGAAAAAACCACATAAAATTTCATATTTTTAGCAAGACTTTAATTTTCGATATGTATTTCTTGACGGACACATGGATTTCACTGTAAAAATATTAGAAGTTGTGAGTTTCTATTTAAAAACATCGCCTCATCTGAGATTAACAAGAATTAAACGATGGAGCAAATGAATCCATCTATCCCATTTATTTCTGCTTAACGTTTGTCTGAGGGGGCTGCCTCCAATACATGGGCTACAATAACATTTTTGTGACAGACAATATTATAGAGTGTAGGATATTATTCCACTAGGAGCCTCCCTAACCAAGAATCCTCCCAAAATCGTGTGCTTAACCCATTGCCAGCTACAAATTCGCCTCTTGCTAAGAAGTCCTCTTTAACATTCATCAACCGTTTCCAAAATGGAGAGTTTGTTGGTTTTACAGAAACTTGGGATAAGGTTTTCAAGTAGAGTTATTTATTATGCAGAAGCTTTTGCCACATGCCTTCTTCATTAAAAACTTTATAAAGCCATTTGCTAAGTAGGCTTTTATTTTTTAGATCTAACACTTGCACTCCTAACCCACCTTGGTCACGCGGTCTGCATATCATATTTTATTTGGTCAATCTTTATATCCTTTTATGCCCGTTACTTTGCCAAAAGAACCGGGATCTGTAAAAGTCTAATATCTTCTGAACCCCTTTTGGTATTTCAAGAATAGAAAACATAAATATCGGGAGACTATTAAGGATGACTTAATAAGAACTAGGTGATCCCCATATGAAAGCACTTTCCCAATCTAACTACCGAGTTTTTTCTCACAGCGATCTTTCACCGGTTTCCATTCACCATTCTTCAATTTTATAGTGTATTGGTATTCCTAGATATCTAAAAGGCAAAGAACTAATATCACACCCAAATAAGGTTTTGCAATCATTTTCAACTTCTTTAGATTTACCAAAGCAAAATATCTCCCTCTTATGAAAGTTTTTCTTCAAGCCCTACGATTGCTCAAAGATGTATAAAACTAATTTCATGTTGAGAGCCTTTTCTAAATCATGTTCCAAGAAAAGAATAGTATCATATGCGTATTGTAAGATGGACATCTCACCATCTACCAAATGAGGAATAAGGCCACTAACTTGCCCATCCTCCTTAGCTCGAGCAATTAAAATTGCTAACATGTACGCAACTAGATTAAAAAGGATCAGAGATAGAGGACCTCCCCGTCGAAGGACTTCTGTGTTTAAAAGTAATGACCTATGCCATTATTGACTCTAATTCCAATACTTAATTTTTTGATAAATCGCTGAATCCACGTACACCATTGAGAATTAAAACCTTTCATACGTAACTTTTGTTGAAGAAATGACCAATTAACTTTGTCGTAGGCCTTTTCAAAATTGATTTAAATAGGACCCCATTCATCTTTCTATGAATTTCATGGATGGTCTCATGTAAAACTACCACCCCCTCCAAAATCGGTCTACCTGGAATAAAAGTTGTTTGTGATTGTTGAACAATGTTTTCATCTATTAAATGTAACTCTATTAGTACCCACTTTTGTAAAAACCTTAAAACTTGCATTCAGCAAGCATATAGGTCGGAACTGCTGAATTTTGCTCGTATTTTCCTTTTTAGAAAGTAAGATAATTGGACAGAAATTGAGATGAAACAGCGGCAAATCGCCCATATGGAAACTATGGAATAACAACATCAAATCTTCTTTAACTACTTCCCACATTTTCTGATAGAACTCCACAGGTCCTGGGGCCTTGTTCAATTCCATTTGAAAAATATCCTCATGTATTTATTCTTCGGTAAAAGGTGCCGCTAAAATAGCATTCTCTTCATGTAAAACTTGTTTGATATCATGATTAACAGTCCCAATCAATCTACACGTGCTTAACTTCGATGGGCCAAAAAGATTTTTATAATACTCTGAAATGTACAATTTTAAGTTCTCTTGACCTCTAATCGTACCTTTATCTTGCTCTAGTTGAAATATCTTTTTTCTCCTATGCTTACCATTTGCGATTAAATGAAAGTATTTAGTACCACGTCACAATTTTGCTACCTCATCATTAGCTTTACGAAGAGTTGGCCTTTCATCATCATTTAGAGGCATAGTTTCAGCTTTGCGATCTAGGTTATCAACTATCTTCAGTAACCTTTCTTTTTCAGTTTTATACTTCCCAGTTTGATCGCTTGCCCAACCTCTAAGAAATGGTCTAAGATGTCTAATTTTATTTTTCTATTTGTCGATAGCATTTGAACCAAAAGAAACGGCACCCCATTCCTTAGCTAACATATCTGCAAAGCCTTCTTGCTTCCCCAAATCAATAAGGGAAGTATGATCGGAACCGTACCTTGTTAACGCTCGTACCAAAACCAACATGAATTTATTTTCCCACTCCAGGATTGCTAGAATTCTATCGACTTTCTCATACGTTGGTGTGTCTGTGCGATTTTCCCAAGTAAAATGTCTTCCTGATAGAGCTATTTCTCTCAAGTCAAAACTTTCACTAATGGCACTAAAAATTAAGGGCCAACATGTGTTAACATTTTCATTATTCTCCTTTCCATCAAATTATATTAAAATCTCCGCTGACTAACATAGGAAGTGGCTCATTCTTACAAATCCTAACCAATTATGCTTAGAAATCTGGTTTCTGCTCCTCTTGAGCAGCACCGATAGACCGCAACCAAAGCCCACTTAAAATTATTAATTTTCAAAGTCACATAAAACTTAACACATCTATCACTTGTGACCACATCTCAAATAAACATGGTGGCTGCACTAGTGTCGGCTAACATACCCCCCCCCCCCCCCCCCCCCCCGACCTTGCACTAGGCGGTACATAAAACCATTGAAAATCTCTTGCTCCTAAATATGACTGAAAAAGGAGGTGACAATTTTCTCGGCCTTAAGATTACAAAAAATATAGCTGGAAATCCTTTGTTGTTTCTCTAACAAAGTTATGTTTTATTGTATCTTTAAACATGTCATTGTTCCAGAAGTTTCCTTTTATTTTGATAATTTGCTAAGACGCACACTTCTACGAACCAACTTTTGCACAAGTTTTTATTTTATAAACTTTTGTCACTTTAACCTCCCGAATTGTGGGAACCGTGTGTTCCTCTAGGCCATCTCGCCCTTCCACTCCAAGGTCCAAGGAAAGAGCATTCACATTTAACGAAACATTATTATTAGTTTTAGATTCAGTCAACTCCTTTTCATCTATATTTTTTTGAAAACATAACCAAGGTTTTGCTATTATCCTTCTCTTTGATATTATTTATATTTTTGAAATTTGCTCATCCGAATCCTCCAAAGAAACCCCCAAAGTGTAAGCTCTCGATATAAAAGCATTATCCAGAATTGAACTTAAGGAAAATTTAAAAGGTATTTTTGTACCTGAATAAGAGCCCATATTCTTTGCATTCAGGAGCTGTTGCGCCCTCTCTATCCAAGTATCATCGGCATTGTGTTGGTGCCGAATTTGTGCACTAGATGGGGCCTCAATTGATACATCCGGGATCCCTCCAAAAGCTACCACCCCATCATCCGAATAAACACCGCCAAGGAATACTCTAGTACCGCTGCTATTAGTAGTTTCTGTTAGAACTCGGTCCTGGTCCCCCTCTTGGAGACCGAGGTGAGCTAGAACTTCTAGATGAAACGGATCACAACGAAAGGGATGCACGAGGTACCGGAGCCTGTTGCTCCATTGCAAAGTCCTCCAGATGCATGTCAGCAGGCTCATGCATACAAGGAAGTTCCATGTGACAGCCATTTGGCGACAAAGGCTCAGCGGCAGAATTCTCTGCCGCCACAGAGAAAAGAGCCGAAAGCTCTGCCGCGGTACATAATTGGTCTGAATCTGGCAGGACAGAAGTCAAGCTGAAGTCTTCTACGGCGGTAGGGGAGGCTGCAGCCGGCATGCTCACTGTCATATGATGAAAACATGCTGCTGGGGTAGAAGCGGTCAGAGGAGAAGGGAGATCTTCATCTAATTCTGCATGTTCCCCCCAACTTAACAACACTGGTTCTGTCGCCTCCACAATGGCAGATTTCTTTCTCAGCGTGCATAACAAGGCTCCAACTTAATCAACCGAACAAAGAGAGGCTACTTGTTTCCCTCCTTGGACATCGTTCACCATCTGATTAGTGGCAGGAGATGATGCAGATTTTGGTGTAGAATGCTCTTTCTAGCTACCATCTGCTGGTTTCTCTTCTTGAAAACTTTTGTCATCTTCTAAACTAACCTCCTTCATAGTAATATCAGCGGTGTCCTCGGGCTTGAGACCCTGAACCACAAACGTAAGGCAGTACCCTACACCTTCATAGACATGATTAGTCGTCTAGGGGATAAATTTGATACTGGTAACCTCCACAAACATGCGAACCTCCTCGTGCGCATGAGTATAAACCATATCAATTTCGGTTGCTTTGCCAGTCAGAGAACCAACCACAAACAAAGCTAGATAATCACACCTTCCCTTATAAGGCAGCCACCAACACACACCCAACTTTTCTCCAACACAAATTTTTCCAACTCAGTATCCAACCATTCCTCAAAGTGAAGAAACATCTGTGTATTCCCAACCAGAATATCAATTTTTTTTAACACGAACCGAATCACCCTTTGAAGGAAACATAACCTTGAAAACATTATCCCCTCTAGGTTCAATGATCCATTTATGGTCTCCTGGCACAATCCATTCCAGTTCATTTATTAACACCTCTTTAGCATTCATACTACCACCTTTAATTGAAATCCGGCCAATTTTGCCACTGTCATGCTTGAAACAAATGTTAGGAGAAGCTAGAACCTCATTGAACATCAGCTCACTCCGAACAATACCGTAAGAAACAGCCACAACTTTAGGCATAGACAGAAGAGGGCACTCATTAGCCTCATGAGTGTAAAGCTTTGCATTAAATACATAGAACATTAGAACAATCTTATGCAAAGTTCCCTTTAAAATCACATCTATAGAATATCACTTTTTCTTCTTTTTGGTAGTTTTGGCAGAATTAATAGCAATATTATCATGCGGCTTGGCAGGAACTACTGCCATAGTATTTTGGAACGCAGTGACCGCCCCGGGCACCACCGGCTAGGCTACTGCCACCGAGGTATCACCGGTTTCAGCAGATAGAATGTTTGTCAGATTCATTTGTTCTATTCACACAGGGGACTGAAGGACGGCCATATCTAAAATTACCTCGGTATCCACTGTGGTTCCCATTACTTGGCCTGCACGCATAGTTGTTTTGACGTTACGGGCAATGATATGGATAATTTCTGCGATTTTATTTCCATAACCTTGCTTGAAGCCTTGATCACCTTCATGGAACCCTTCTTCAAAATTTCCAAAGTCTCCTCTAAAGCCTTGTCCATCAAAACCCTCATCACCATTTGACAAGGGTATAGATAATAGAGCCCGTTACTTGAGTACCCCTGAGGCCCGTTAAGCTAGGCCCAAATGTAATCCTAGTCGAAATACAAGTTCATGTCGTATACCGATGTTGTAATATGTATCGGACCCCTCCCGTTCCTTGAGACCTGGTCACCTATATATAGGGGCCAGGAGAGGACGGTAAGGGACAGATTGAAAGCAAGCTAAGTTAACCACCACGTGTACTTTCAATACACACCTTGTTTGACTGATTTTACCTTCGAGTTCATCCGACGCCCTATTCCCCCGATCCTAAGTCCTTCATATTGGACATTTGTCGAGTTAACCCTCGTCACCATTGCTATTCCAATCAGAGCGATTGAAGGCCTTGTTAGATGAGAAGCCAAACTGAAATTGCGAATTTCCTTTGCAAAGTTGATGTGGTGGGAAGGCTTGTGATCCCCTAGCCACATAGCCAGCACCGCCACGTCCTGCAGGATTTACCCGCCATCCGCAACAGTGCCTGATCCATTGCAAGGGGGTTTAGACTAACTGAGTGCATGGGGTGGCACGTTAGGGTTGCCCCCACCCCCACCTCTCGCACCAGCAGGCACAACCATGATCAGAGGAGATCTTGACGCAGAGGGCGACGGCGATCGAAAATAATGAGTCTTTCAAGGGATTGCACTAGGTATCAATGAGTGACAAGGGTATGAATACCAAAGCCCACGACCTTGGTACCCCTGAGGCCTGTTCGGGTAGTGGCCCATGAAAGATAGGCCTAGTCATGGTAAAAATAAGAGTCATGTTGTAACTCGTATTGTATGAACTAACTTGTATCGAACCCGTCTGAATACTTGAGACCTAGCCACCTATAAAGAGGGCCAGGAGAGGCCGGCCAGGGACATATCGAGATTGAGCTAAGGTTGATTCTAAGTTTACTCTCAATACACGATATTTGCCTTGTTTGTCTGAAACCTTACCTTCGAGTTCATCTGACGTCCTCTTCCCCCGATCCTAAGTCCTTCATCTAGGATATTTGCCGAGTTAACCCTCGTCAATTGGCACCGACCATGGGGACCTTGGACGTCGGAATCATGAATTCGACGACTTTTTCGCTTTTTTGGAGGAGCAACTTGAAGATCCATGGAAATCAGATCATTTTTGGAGCCGTAGATTTTCAACCACATCCACCAACCCTAGCTCCAGTCTTCGGAAGCTTAGATCGGGAGATGGATCTGACAATCGGAAGCTTCAACTTTTGCGTCGGGTCTCTGGGCTCAGTTCGTAAAGAGGCTGATGAAAAATAGCAAAAAGTTCTAAGGTAAAAGCATGATTACACAAAAGCCAACTTGGTTAGATTGAGAAGACAACGTAGTTATGATGACATGGCAACTTAATACAACTTAGAAACCAACTAATAAGCAAAGAGAGGTTGATTTTTTTAGAAAAATGTCTAAGGTATAAGCATGATTACACAAAAACCAACTTGCTTCGACTGAGACGAAATCATAATTATGATGATGCTAGCCGACTTAGTAATACTCGTAGGCAACTTAGGCACGGTGATAGACAAGTTCACGATGATTCTACCCGATTTATGGATCCATCCCCCAAATAACATTCCATATTTTGGCAGCCACCACCACGAGGTACAACCCCACCTGGATAAACACGGATGTGGTCGGTGCCGCGAACCTCCACACGAGGCGCCACGTGACCCAGCAAGAAACCGAATGGAATGTCGCTTTGAGACCAATGGTGCAGGCCAAACGGTGGCAGATCGGAGCTCCAAGACGATGAGGAGGCCGAATGTTATTTGGAAAACAACAACTTAGTTGATCTTAGAATATAACTAGGTGATCTAAGACTTCAATCTTCAACAACTCAGTATAGGGGGCAACAACTTACCACTAAGCCTGCAGCAACTCAACACAACAACTTAATATAACTCAAATGAATCCAAAACCAACCACGAGTTCTGAAAAGTACAACCTAGTTAGATCCACAACTTATAATCTCCAGCACACAACTTTGCTTGTTCCAGTAACAATTTGGTTGGTACATGGATTCAACTTGAGATAAAAATTAACTAGTTGATGGTAATGTTTGAGTTGCAATCATACTTGCACTGAGTTGCATTTGGTGTAGGCTATAGTTGATGCCATTTCTTGATTGGGCTAATTTTAACAAATAATGTGGCAAATGAATTGGTATTTTTTATTCTTTCTGTATATACTATTCTACAAAGCATACTTCATTCAGAGATAGAGGATCTCCCCGTCGAAGGACTTCTGTGTTTAAAAGTAATGACCTATGTCATTATTGACTCTAATTCCAATACTTCATTTTTTGATAAATCGCTGAATCCACTTACACCATTGAGGATTAAAACCTTTCATACGTAACTTTTGTTGACCAATTAACTTTGTCGTAGGCCTTTTCAAAATTGATTTAAATAGGACCCCATTCATCTTTGTCGTAGGGTGAAGCTACCTTTCGTTCTCAAGACAGTTGAGGCGTGGGAAATGTTTTGCGGCAGAGCATGCTGCTACCTGCTATGCTAATGTCTCGGCCTGTTTCAAAGATTACAAAAAATCTAGCTGGAAATTCTTTATTGTTTCTCTAACAAAGTTATGTTTTGCAGTATCTTTAAACATGTCATTTTTCTAGAAGTTTCCTTTCATTTTGATAATTTGCTAAGACACACACTTCTACGAACCAACTTTTGCACATGTTTTTCTTTTCTTTTATAAACTTTTGTCACTTTAACCTCCCGAATTGTGGTAACCGTGTGTTCCTCTAGGCCATCTCGCCCTTCCACTCCAAGGTCCAAGGAAAGAGCATTCACATTTAACAAAACATTATTATTAGTTTTAGATTCAGTCAACTCCTTTTCATCTATATTTTTTGAAAAGAAACTGAAACACCTCTACTTTCTGTCATCAGTTTTCTAAAAATGAACATACACTTACCTAATCCATGTTATATCTCCAAACTAGCTAGCCTAAATGTAAACTTGGTAAGAAGTTGAATTGGTCAGCTTAGTTTATTTTTTATGTAAAACTTGGTCAGACCGTCAGAAAGCAGAGTACATAAACTAGAGCAAAACTGCTCTGACTAGTTCTCAATAGTCTGAACCAACCATGGTAGGTAGCAATACCATGGCGGGCGAGGCGAGGATGACTTACAGGAAGATGAGCTGGGCGAGCTGGCCGACGTCGCTGCTCAGCGTGCCCAGAACGTTGACGCTGGATACCCTCCTGCGAAAAGGAAAGGCGATTTCCATGATGATGAACTTGGTGTGGTGGCTGGAAGTGCTGGGTACGAGACTAATAATTGAGCTGCGGTGTGGTGGTGGAGGGAATAGCTTTGTACTCACAGCGCCGTGATCCTCCCATTGCTGCACTGGATCCCGTCCCAGGTTCCGTCGCATGGGTCGCCTGAGGACGTCCAGGTCGACGGATAATTGCTCCACTGGCTCATCACTGATCATTGTCCAACTGTAATTTGTTTACTCAACATATTATTTATCTCTATGGAGAGACACCTTTAGTAAACTGTGGACTTCGGTCCATTCTTTTACATATATTACCATTTACTGCAAGCACCGTTTACTTTCTGCAAGCATTATTTATTTACTTACTGCAAACAAATATCTTCTTCCACACGATACATTTAATCTTTTATTTTCAGCAAACCAGTGAGATTGACAAACTCACTGCAAGTTGGGGCAAAGTATCTTGGTTGTGTTGTGTGCAGGTTCCACGTTGTTGCTGGCGCCAAAACTACGCACCAGACATTTTCTAGGCACTGTCAACGAGTTTTTTTGGTGTCGTTGCCAAAATCAGCTAGCAACAACCTTCGGAAGTGGTTTCTTTCTCTTACTGGTCGATTAAACTTTGGTTTCATAACTGAGAAAAACTTACCGTTATGCTCATCACACCTTACTCTTGGGGTTCCCAACTGGTCGTTAACACTACGCACTAGCCGACACGGTGGGGAAAGAAACCCCCTCCCCCCCCACACCGCATCGGCGCCCGGCCAACGCCCCCATATGTACTAATTTGACTAACTAACTAACTAAAATTTGATGATTCTAACTAACTAAAATTTTCTAAGCAAATAACTAACAAAGTTTGTTAACTAACTATTTCTAACTAACTAACTAACAAAATTATCCAATTAACTAACTAAAATTTGATGATTCTAACTAACTAAAATTTGCTAACTAAATAACTAACAAAATTTGTTAACTAACTAATTCTAACTAACTAACTAACTAAATTATCTAACTAACTAACTAACTAAAATTTACTATATCCTAACCCTAACAAAATTATCTAACTAACTAATTATCCTAACCCTAAACCTAACCCTAACCCTCATCTGCGAGCACGCGAATGTACCTCGCCGGCGGCAGAGGCCAGGGCGGCGGCGCGGAAGAAGGGGCGTCGGGCCAGCGCGGAGGCAGGGGCGGTGCGGAGGGAGGGCGGCGCGGGGGCCCTCATCCTTCTCTGCGAACGGCGGCGCGGAGTGGCAGGGCGGCGCGACTTTCCTCCTTCTCTGCGAACGGCGGCGTGGAGCGGCGGGGCAGCCTGGCAGCGTCGATCTTCTTCGTCTGTGTCGCCTTCGTCTGCGCAGATGGAAAATGGGTGTCACGGGCGGTGGCTCGAACCGGGGAAGAAGACGAGGTATTTATACCCGAGATCTTTAGTCCCGGTTCGTGCCACCAATCGGGACTAAAGGGTACACCTTTAGTCCTGGTTGGTGGCATCAATCGGGACTAAAGGTCTTTTTTTGCACCAGTTTAGAATTTTTTCAGAATTCTGAGACAATTTTTTGAATATGAATTTTAAATATTTTTGAATATGCATTTGAATAACTTTTGCATACTTTTGAATATGGGAAAACTTATAGCATGAAAAGTGTTTGAATTTGAATAAATAATCCAAATTTTTTTTCTGTTTTGTAAAATAATTATTCTAACTATTCAAACTATTAACCATTTTACTATTTTTATTTAAAAATGCATTATCTAATATTTTTTGTATACTTTTGAATCTGAAAAAACTTAAAACATGAAAAGTGTTTGAATTTGAAGAAATAATCCAAAACTATTTTTTGTTTTCTAATATAATTATTCTAACTAATCAAACTATTAACCATTTTGCCATTTTTATTTAAAAATTCAATATCTATTTTTTTTGCATACTTTTGAATCTAAAAAAACTTAAACCATGAAAAGTGTTTGAATTTGAATAAATAATCCAAAACTATTTTTTGTTTTCTAAAATAATTATTCTAACTATTAAAACTATTAATCATTTTGCCATTTTTATTTAAAAATGCATTATCTAATATTTTTTTGCATACTTTTGAATCTGAAAAAACTTAAAACATGAAAAGTATTTGAATTTGAATAACTAATCTCGTGCAAACTTTTATTGGAAGTTGTAGCACTGACAAAGGATGCTCGAGTAAACTTTTATTGGAACTTGTAGCACTGATAAAAGATGTTCATGTTAACTTTTATTGGAACTTATAGCACTAACAAAAGATGCTCGTGTAAACTTTTATTGGAACTTGTAGCACTAACAAAAGGTGCATCAGGAACAATGTCTAAAGCAAACAATTCTCTATAAATAGCATGGAGTTGTTGATGTGTAATGCAGTGGTAGGGAAAATGGACAATCTCAACTGGAGTAACCAGAGAAGTAGGAGCATAGGAACAAGAAGAGCAAGAAGGGAAGATAAGAGTTCTGGTTCAAGGAGAACTACTGAAGGAAGTGAGCTACATGTGTATCACAGAAGGAGTGTTCAAGAGAGGCAAATGGCTGCTGAAATAACAAGAGCAAGAATGGAAGAAGAAGCACTTCAGGGACTGAATCAGCTTGGAGAAGGGGTAGTATATGCCACTGTCATGGGACTCCCTGCACCAACAGCTTCTCCTAGACCAGGTATTCCTGTCATGCATGAACTGCCTCGCAGAGTAAATGGTTTGCATCCTAGAATTGCTGCTAAGCAAGCTATGCAAGAAGGCCGTTACACCCAAGCTACTGAGCTACTCCCTCAAATGGTGCCTCCACACATAGAGAAAGAAATTACTGCTTTAGTAATTCTATGCAGAATCAAGAGAGGCATTAAGCAATGGATCCATAGGATTGTAAATGAGAAGGAGAAGAAGGCATACTAGTGTGAGTATGCTGAGTGTTATGTAAAGTGTGAGTATGCTGAGTGTTATGTCAAGTGTGAGTGAGCATTGTGTAAGTGTGTTGTCAACTAGTTAATGTTCTGTACAATAAATATAACAACGCTCAAGTAAATGTGCAAGAATCATTTCAAATGCTCAGGAAGCATGCTACTGACATTAAGTTTCATAGATTACATAGATTTACATAAAAGGTTTAATAGATTATTACGCATCACCAACATCATCATTTTCTCTGTTGGGGTTTTCTTTTGGGCCGTAACCATGGAGCATCTTCATTATTTAGCATGATGCTTGGGTCAGTGATCACTTTGAAAGGCAAAATTTCATGAAACTTATTGTAATCTTCTGATATGTCTGTCTTGTCCTCCAATCCCATGATATTTCTTTTCCCTGAAAGAACTATGTGGCGCTTTGGCTCATCGTATGATGTATTCGTTTGCTTATCTTTTCTTTTTCTCAGTTTGGTAGACATATCCTTCACATAGAAAACCTGAGCCACATCATTGGCTAGGACAAATGGTTCGTCTCTGTACGCAAGATTGTTGAGATCCACTGTTCTCATGCCGTACTTTTGGTCTACATGTACCCCACCTCCAGCCAGCTTGATCCATTTGCACCGAAACAAAGGGATCTTAAAATTAGACCCTTAGTCAAGTTCCCATATCTCCTCTATGTACCCATAATATGTGTCCTTTTGCCCATTATCGTCTATTGCATCAAAGCGAACACCATTATTTTGGTTGGTGCTCTTTTTATCTTCGGCGATCGTGTAAAATTTATTCCCATTTATCTTGTACCCTTGGAAAGTTGATATGATCGAAGATGGTGACTTTGCCAACAAGTACAATTCTTTTTCAACATTGATCTCATCATTTATGAGAAGTATTCGCAACCAACCGCCGAAAGTCGTCTCATGTTCAAGTTTAATCCAGGAGTTAGGCTTCCCCGGGTTTTGGGAGCGTACAATATTCTTGTGTTCCTCGATATTCGGAGCCACCAAGGTTGAATTGTGTAGAACTATGTAGTGTGCTTGAGTGAAAGAATGTCCGTCCATAGAATAGGTTGTTTTCTTTCCTAGCGTGCCTTTTCCACTTAGTCTCCCCTCATGCCGTGATTCAGGAACACCAACCGGCTTAACGTCGGGAATAAAGTCAACACAAAACTCAATGACCTCCTCTGTTCCATAGCCCTTGGAGATGCTTCCTTCTGGCCTAGCACGGTTATGAACATATTTCTTTAAAAATCCCATAAACCTCTCGAAGGGGAACATATTGTGTAGAAATACACGACCGAGAATGGTAATCTCTTCGACTAGGTGAACTAGGAGGTGCATCATAATATTGAAGAAGGACGGTGGGAACAACAACTCAAAGCTGACAAGACACTGGACCACATCCTTCTATAACCCTGGTAAACTTTCTGGATTGATTACCTTCTGAGAAATTGCATTGAGGAACATGCATACCTTCACAATGGGTAGTCGAACATTTTCCGGTAGAATTCTCCTCAATGCAATCGGAAGCAATTGCGTCATAAGCACGTGGCAGTCATGAGACTTTGGGTTTTAGAATTTTTTCTCTGCCATATTTATTATTCCCTTTATATTCGACAAGAAGCCAAACGGGACCTTGATACTGAAAAGGGCTTCAAAAAATATTTCCCTTTCTTCTTTGGTAAGAGCATAGCTGGCAGGACCTGGAAACCGCTCTGGATGCATGCCGTCTCGTCCTTTCATACGTTGCTGGTCCTCACGTGCTTCTGGTGTATCTTTTGCCTTCCCATACAAGCCCAAGAATCCTAGCAGATTCACGCAAAGATTTTTCGTCAGGTGCATCACGTCGACCGCAGAGCAGACCTCCAGGAATTTCCAATACTCAAGATCCCAAAATATAGATTTCTTCTTCCACATGGGTGCGTGTTCGTCAGCGTCATTCGGAACAGGTTGTCTGCCGGGACCCTTTCCAAAGATTACTTTTAAATCCTTGACCATATCAAAGACATCATCACCGGTGTGGCGGGTTGGCTTCGACCACATCTCTGCCTCGCCATTGAAGTGCTTGCCTTTTTTCCTTAAGGGATGCATGTTCGGAAGAAAACGACGATACCATGGGTACACATTTTTCCTAGATTTATCATATACTTTCAGTCTCATCTAAATAGTGCGTGCATGCATTGTATCCCTTGTTTGTCTGTCCTGAAATGTTACTAAGAGCAGGCCAGTCATTCATGGTTACAAATAGCAATGCTCGTAGGTCAAATTCCCGCTGTTTGTGCTCATCCCTCACATGTACACCTCTTATATCCCACAACTGTAAAATTTCATCAACTAATGGCCTTAGGTACACATCAATATCGTTGCCGGGTTGCTTCAGGCCTTGGATGAGCACTGGCATCATAATGAACATCCGCTTCATGCGTAACCAAGCAGGAAGGTTGTAGATACATAGAGTCATGGGCCAGGTGTTGTGACTGCAGCTCTGCTCCCCAAAAGGATTCATGCCATCTGTAATTAGACCAAACTATAAGTTTCTTGCATCACCTACAAAGTCTGGGAACTCTCTCTCGATTTTTCTCCACTGCGACCCATCAGCGGAGTGTCTCAACATCTTTTCTTTCTTACGGTCCTCCATGTGCCATCGCATCAACTTGGCATGCTCTTTGTTTCTGAACAAATGTTTCAATCGTGGTATTATAAGAGCATACCACATCACTTTGGTAGGAACCCTCTTCCTAGGTGTCTCGCCCTCAACATCTCCAGGGTCATCCCGTCAGATCTTATACCATAGTGCAGTGCATACTGGGCATGCATCCAAATTCTCATACTCCTCGCCGCGGTAGAGAATGCAGTCATTAGGGCAGTCATGTATCTTCTGCACGTCTAATCCTAAAGGGCACACAAGCTTCTTTGCTTCATACGTACTAGCGGGCAATTCGTTATCCCTTGGAAGCAGTTTCTTCATCATTATCAGCAATTTATTAAATCCCGAGTCAGTCACACCATTCTCTGCCTTCGATCTCAGCAATTCCAATGTGCTACCCAGCTTCTTCTGGCCATCTTCACAATTTGGGTACAACAATTTTTTGTGGTCTTGTAACATCTGCTCGAACTGCAACCACTCCTTTTCTGTTTCACAGTCTCGCTTCGCATTAGAAATGACCCGAATAAGATCATCAGCGGGCTCAACTGATGCCCGTTCGTCACCTCCTTCTTCTTCACTGTCTTCCATTGCAGTATCACCGTATTCAGGGAACATTTGACGATAGTTGTCATCATTCTCTTCTTCTTCACCGTCTTCCATCATAACCCCTCTTTCTCCGCGCTTGGTCCAACAATTATACCCGGCCATGAAACCACACCGAATCAGGTGGAAGTGAATGGTGCTTGAGCAAGAGTAATCCTTCTCATTCCGATAGGCACCGCAAGGACAACACATAAAACCATTCCGCTTGTTTGCCACTGCCACTTTGAGAAAAGAACACACGCCTTCAATGAACTCGGGAGAGCGTCGGTCACCGTACATCCATGGATGGCTCATCTGCAATTTATAAGTATATCAAACGCAATCACGATGCTAAAATTAGTCCAGGTCTAAAATTAATCAAGAGCTTAGTTGCCAACCTTTTGGAACACTTGAATAGATGGGGCGGCACGAAATCTAGACAAATAGTGGATGAACTCGAGCCCAGTGGTGAAGAATAGAGGAGAAGGAAGCTGGCTGGCTTGGGGCAGGGAAGATCAAATTAGCTCGGTGTCTCCTCTCACCTCATATCATGTATGTTTTGTGTGCCATTATTCACTCACACATTTCATCAAACACCTCTTGTGCATAGAAAGGAAAAAAATTCTAACACACACCTCCCACTCTTCTAGAGGAAAAAATAGGGGAGAGGGAGAGGGCGGCCAATGATGGGTGGCATTAAATAGGCCGACACCAATCGGGACTAAAAGAGTCTGGCATCAGGCCAGATAGTCGTAGACCCCTTTAGTCCCAGTTGGTGTCTCTAACCGGGACTAATGGTCCCTAACGAACCTGGACTAATTACTGCCGTACTACAGCAGTCAATCTGGCTGCCCTGGAGGGACCTTTAGCACCGGTTTAATACACAACCAGTGCTAGAGGTCCTGAACATAAGACCCTTTTTCCACTAGTGGATGATAAGAAACCAGAGTCACCAACTTTCCTATAATGATGCCATCAAGACAAACAACAATCAATATCAGGATCAAATGTTTAGAACAAGGATAATGAAGTCGTTCATGTGAACTCTCATCATGCAGGGTACATACAATGCACTTTAATACATCTAGGATCTTAAAAAAATGGATTTACCATTAGCAACTACAACTATGGACACAAGTGAAAATAAAATGGGTTTGCATCATAATCTTGTTGCATGTACATACGACAAATGACAGCTTTTCATCCATGTTCGGAACGAACTATGAGTAAACAACATGCTTACAAGGTTCAATTAACCCATAATTAAATGCCCTGCATGAAGATATGACCAAAGAAAGGTTGTTCCAAGTTTTAATATGCCATCAAAACACAACGACTGGATCAGATTTTCAAAACAAGGACAGTGAATACATTTATGCTATGCACAACAAGGAACTCGCATCATGCAAGCATAGAATGTGATGTAATGCAGCTACGCTGTTGAAAATATCAATAATATGGTAACGGTTTTGCAAAGACAGATTTATCTTGTCTAGAATCATTGAGGAAGTGAAACATAAGACACATCTAGCATCAAGTTTCACAGGTAGAGTACGGAGTCGATATTGCTTACCTGATTGAGATGTGAAGTACAAAAAGAGACTTCTGAGTCATACACCACTCATCAGTCTATGTGCAGCTATGATCCCTAAACAAAAGACACTTGGCATACCAAAGCCACATGTGGATATCACTGCACTAGATCAGAAATTCATCTTTTGGTAAGCAACAAAGCGATATAGGCATTTCAAATAGGAAATAGCATTCATCTTTATAAGGCCCAAGGAAGAAGGGAACTCGAGGAGCTCATCTGAGGGTGGTGAAGCCGAGAGGCCAAAAGTCACCACCACCATAGTTGCGACGTGGTGCCAAGGCACTACTAGAAAAAAGCTTACCCGCAGCGCACCTAATATGGCTACCCATAGCGCATATGCCATGCGCTGCGGGTAGCACACCACTGGTAAAAAAATACCCGTAGCGCACCAGACACATGCGCTATGGGTATTTTTTTATTTTCGAAAATACTGTATTTATGCTGCCAGATTATAGTTTTTATACATAATACAGTACAGTATACAGAATATAACAGGTATACAAGATAATGCAATAGAAATAGCATAAAACAGGCATAGCATATGAATCACATTGTTTAGAAATGAAATGATCACATTCGTAGTCTAAGTCACCGACACCGACCAAGTATACAATTTCATCATCACATCTTACATGAATAAGATAGTCTCCTACACTACGATGAAGTACATTACAACCGCAATCACCGCGGTGAGCAAGACGGCAGTGGTGACGCCGAAGATCGTCCTCCTCTCCTCTCGCAGGTGGTTCCTCCACCTAGCTTCCGCCTCCGCCATGGTCTTGTACCCTTTGTAGCTATTGCCCTTGAACATGTTGACTTGCTTCAAGCAATCTTCCCAGTGGACGTAAACTCCAGGAACCCTAACCCTGTACACCACGTACGGCATCCCTACCTTCAAGACAAATAAGGTTAGAGAACAAAAAGCAATAGTTCATCACATAATTAAATGACATAATTAACATCACATGACAGAATTAACATCAGTATGATCGATGAAATACACCACAACTAAGTTCCTTACATGACATGACAAATAGCAACGATCACAACTAAGTTCAACGATTATCAACCAAACTTGCCGTGCTAGGCAAGTTAGGATGTACTTATTAAGTTTACAACTAGTGAATCAACATTTTCGCTTGCCAACATCGGGAACAAAGCGGAAGCCGCCTCCCGCCAGCAAGAACGGCCTGTTGTCGCCCTGAAGAAGCAGCCTCTTATCTATTTCAGTATTTGACGGCTTCATAGCGGCAGAGTAGAACAAACCCCCTTTTCTGACGACATCTTGATAGATGATCGTCGCAAACTGCTCCTGGATGCGATAGAACTCTGCTCTTAGATCCTTATCTTGGATCATCGCCAAGTGTTCAGCCCAGGATTTAAGTGAATTTGGCAGCGTCAAGTTATGGTGGTCCCGTACGTACGCCCGCATATGATATAAGGCGTAGTAGGCCTCCTTCTGGCTGCCCTCAGGCTGCTTGACATAGGGGAACGACGTTGTATGGATGAACGTGTGCATGCCTTGCTTGAGCGGCCATTTAGTCTTCAATAAGCCTCCCAAACGGGCGTACTTGGTAAGAGCTTCATCCAAAACTGCCTTGATAGTCGTGTAGTTTTTCTTTGTTGCACTGCCCGAGTCCAAATACACACATTGCGCATGTCTCACTGAGATGTTGGGTGGTGCGTCCCATAATTAACGTTGCTAGTTCCTCTTTCAACAGACCGAGATACAGTTGGATGTCATTACCCGGTTGTTTTAGACCTTGAATTAGCATAGTCATTTGTATGTACCTCCTCTTCATGCACAGCCAGGGGGGTAGGTTGTACATCCATACAAACATGGGCCACGTGCTATGGGTGCTGCTCTGGCTGCCAAACGGATTGAGCCCATCGGTGCTCACACCCAGCCTGACGTTCCTTGGATCGTCCCCAAATTCTGGGTACTCGATATCCAATGCCTTCCACTGGCTAGCATCTGAAGGGTGTCTCAGTATCTTGTCCGCCTCATCATCATTGACATCATCTTCTGGCTTCTTCCTTTCCGCGTGCCAGCGCATAAGCTTTGCTTCCTTAGGGTCTGCGAAATACCGCTGTAGACGATGAGTGATCGGAAAGTACCATACCACTTTTTGAGGAGCTTTCTTCCCACTCTTGTATCGAGATGCGCCGCACACCGAACATGTGTTTCTCTCCGCATATTCGCCCCGATAAATCATGCAATCATTAATGCAAGCATGATATCTCACGTGCGGTAAATCTAGAGGGCACACGATTTTCTTGGCCTCCTCGATACTAGTTGGACACTTGTACCCCTCGGGTAGACGCTCCTGCCAGAATGCCATGTTTTCATCGAAGCTTTTGTCGGTCCATTTGTGCCTTGCCTTCATCTGCAGAGCCCTGAGCGTGACGTCCAAACGGGGATCCCCGGGCCTACATCCTGCATACAATGGAGTAACCGCGTCCTTCTCCAGGCTCACCAGCTTGGCTTTCTCTCTAGCCGCATCCCTAGCATTGCTCGTCTGCTTGAGAAGCATTGCTTGAACGTAAGGGTTCTGCACCCAGCTACCTGACGGTGTTCCATCTTCTCCGGCATCTCGATCCTCTTCACCGCCACCATGTCCAGCATCTTGATCGTCTTCACCATGTCCGGCATATTGATCGTCTTCACCTTGTCCGACATCTTCATCTTCTTCACTATGTCCGGCATCTTCTCCGGCATCGTCATGTCCGGGAGAATCTTCATGATCACCACCATGCCCTTCCTCGTTATTTCCCGTCGCTACCCCATGCATGTTATCAGCATATTCATCACTTATCCACCGAGTGTAGCCATCCATGAAACTGCGAGATAGCAGGTGGCTCTGCAATACTCCGGAATAAGGGTCCGAATAGCACTTTAGTTTGCATCTCTTACACGGACATTTTATCTCCGTCTGGTTATTTTGAATCATATCGTGCGTTGCGGCTTTCATATATCTTTCCACGATGCCTTCGCTCATCGAGCGGACCATGGTCGCCTGGTATATAAAGAGCAAGAGAATATTTTAGAACCAGCCACATACACATATGGTCGTCTGAAAATTTTGGCATGACCTTGCCTAAATTTGGACCTATACGTGGTGCCAAAATATGCCGAAATGGAAGTGAATCAACATTTCGGCAAAACAACATTGGCACCATCGGCAAATCAATATTTCATAAACATATCCAAGCCAATGCATACATATATATATACAAATGCGCGCCGATGCCACACAATCATGCATAATACAAACAAACGATGCCACATGCGCGTACAAGCATACCCGTAGGGCATATAAACACCATTGCCACACAATCTTAAGCATGGATGTCCTCATATTACTCACCTATTATATAAGTTACCGTGATACGAGAGCCTGAGAGATTGTGTATGGATGGGAATGTAATAAAGTGATATCTAAAGGTCGGGAGACATTGCACTCACATATCTACCAACCAAAATAGCTCTAATAAGCTAAAATAGGTGAAAGAATGATGGAAATAGATTGGGGAGGAGGAGGAGGACGACCAGAATGAGAGGGGGAAGAGAGGGGGCAATGATTGGTGTTAGGTGGCTCAATGCCTTAAAAATCTGCATCTCAGGTTACCCGTAGCGCATGTGTTAGACATGCGCTGCGGGTAGTTCAACTACCCGTAGCGCACCAAGCCACATGCGCTACGGGTAACAAGGCACTGCCTCTCCCCCCACTTACCCGTAGCGCATGGGACTGAATGCGCTACGGGTAATTGAATTACCCGTAGCGCATTCTTGACACATGTGCTACGTGTAAGTGGGGGGAGAGCTCCCCATCCGGGCCTACATATACCCGTAGCGCACTTTATATATGGTGCGCTGCGGGTATGTGACTTACCCGCAGCGCATGTACACAGGTGCGCTGCGGGTAAATACCCGCAGCGCAACACATATACGGTGCGCTACGGGTAGCTGTGCTACCTATAGCTGTTTTCCTAGTAGTGAGGAGATAGCTAGGGACAGTTGAGCCTACCACTACGCGCAAGGCGCGGAGGCCACAACCGGTCCAGCAGGAGCACCGCCTGAGCCTTGCCGGCATCAGCAGCTACAGGTTGCGCGGAGAGGCGCTATACAGGGTGCATCATTAGCAAGCACAACAAATGAGCTAGAAATTAATTTTAAAATTTTCTTTTAAGAAATAAAAGAACTAGTTAAGCTAATAAACAACTAACTAGCTAGCTAGCTACAACTGTACCTTGATAAGAAAAAATAAAAGTTGTATTGATAATTGTCAGATGTATAAATACATGTCTAGAGCAATGAACTAGAGATCGTCTATTCACTGCGGCATCAGTCAACACGCCACATGACACAAGGATCAACTGATCAATACTGCAACGGTCTACCATGCTTGGATGTAGGTGATAAAATTTGCAGCTGGTAAGTTTGCTATTATAATATTTGTGTATAGTAGCTAATAATTTTTCCCATTATACGATGCATGTATATCTTTTCACAGAACTTTTAATGTGCAATCAGTCAGCAAGTGCAAATATTTTTTTCCTTTTCCCCAAGGAAGAGTTCTCTCAAATAGAAAACAAGTTGAGTGCCACAATGTGCAGGAAAAAAGTTTTCCTCCACTGGTGGAAAAAAGGCCTTCAATCCCGGTTTGTAAAGCCCATTAATCCCGGTTTCCGCAAACGGGACTAACCAAGCGGGACTAAAGGCTCCAGCCTTTAGTCCCGGTTGCTTACGAGCCGGGACCAATGGTCCTCCACATGGCCCGGGGCATGTGCAGCGGCTGGAGGACCTTTGGTCCCGGTTCGTAACAGGGACCGGGACTAAAGGTCCATTCGGAATAAAATTGTATTTTCTGTTTCGGAATTTCTGTATTTTCTTTATTTCTTTATTTCTCTATTTCTCTATTATCTAATCATCTCTATTCTCATATCTCATATCAAATTAGATATTTATAGCTCTCACTCTATATCTCAAATCAATTACAAGTACTTGTGGTCCTCACTTCCCGGTCGGTCACCCATCCTCACACTGCTTCACCCTTAGCACGCTTAACTTCTCCATTCCTTCCCTACTAGCTTCCAAGACTGCGCTTGCGACTTCTTGATAATGGTATGCTACCAATTCTATTAACCTATACACTTTGGTAATATATAATATTACTTTTTTAAATTCCAAATAAATTCACAAAATAAGAAACAATGATTAAGAATAATAAGCACCAATGAATTTCAAATAATCTTTATGTATAATTTAATTATTAATTTTTAGATGATTAAAATATTCAAAAAAGCCAAAATACTTGAAAAATCACAAATTCAAAAATTAGTAGACTTTGTTAACCAAAACAAAGGGAGTACATTTTTCCAAACATACTCATCCAACATGGCTCAAATGAAGTACATTTTCCAAGCAAGCTCATGCAACATTTTTCCATACATAATCATCCACCTAATTATTAAGATTAAGACGATCAACATGGCTATTGTAGCCCTTTAGCTTCCAGAATCTCCTAGCTATCTCAAAGCCTAGGCGAGCATCTAAAGAGGCATATAATAGTTGGTTGAAGCTCAATGAAACTTTTTCCCAACCAAAAATTAGTTCATCTTCTTCATCATCTTCTTCATCATCATCATCTTCTTCTTCTCCCTTCTTCTTGTACTTCTTCTCCTTCTTCTTCTTATCCTTCTTCTTCTTGTTGTCCCTCTTCTTCTTCTCAAGATGTGTCCCAATAGTAGCATTGGCAAAATCATAGAGACTCGGCGTTAGCTTGCTAGTGGGGTTTGGGACAACTTGTTGAAGATCATATGCGGACGGAATAACAATTCCGTATGGCCTTAGCTTGCGCAGATCGTTGTTGATAGCCGCACCACAAAACTTGATGGTGGTGTCCTTCAAGAAGTCCTTGAGTAGTTGCGGCACGCCATTGGCCTTACAAATTTGAAAGACCAATATCTCGGACGCCACCGAGAGTTGAAGGACGGCGGCACGCTGCGGGTGCACGTGAGTGGTGAACTCACAATTCAAGCCCACGCACTTGACCGGTGCGTCGTCGAGGAACCGGCGCTTGACCAAGCGGATCCACTTCTCCACCCTCGAAGCACGGAGAGTCTCCGTGATGGTGAAGTTCATCTCTTCGATGACCACGTAGTAGATCCGAGACCGGGGCCAAAGTTGCTCCTCCATTGTCGAGGGAGAGAGAGCTTGCGGGCGCCGGCGGTATGGTGGTGATGTGGGAGAGATGTTTTGGGGAAGAAGAAGGCTAATGGTGTGCTTTAGATGATCAAATATGAGTGCTTTATATAGTGAGAGAGGGGGAAGATGAGCACGCTGGCGATGAGATGTGAATGCAGGCGAGTTTCAAGGTGCGCCGGCGCCGGTTCCCGATCACGCGCGCGACTACGAAGCATCGTCGTAATGTCGATCGATATCGAAGCGTCGTCGATCTATAACTGGCGCGAAGTGGGCGGTTCGTTTGAACGGATCATTGGTCCCGGCTCGTGGCACAAACCGGGACTAAAGAGTAACCTTTAGTCCCGATTTGTGCCACGAGCCGGGACTAAAGGGCCATGGGGCATTAGTCCCGGCTGTTAGATGAAACCGGGACTGAAGGTCCCTTTTGAACCGGGACTAATGCCCCCCGGCCCACATTTTCAAATGAACCGGGACTGATGGACCCTTTAGCCGCGGATCGAATTTGGTTCGGGACAAATGAGACGAATGGAAGCCCGTTTTTCCACTAGTGCTCAAAAGTAATGAACAGATGTTGGCGGGGATTGTTGTTCAAACTACACAATGCAATCAACAAAGCATAATCCTTCAAGATAGAAAGGATACCACTAGAGTAATTCATGATGAGATGAACTAGATGGTTTTCTCATGTAGAGTTAAACTATTGAATTGCATAAATAAACTTCATTGGTTTCAGTACATAAGAGAAATAATAGTAACAGGCGAGGAGTAAGGTGTGTCTCCCGTAGGTAATTGGTTTCAGTACATAAGAGAAATAATAGTAACAGGCGAGGAGTAAGGTGTGTCTCCCGTAGGTATCAAAATGAAATGATTTGCATGTATCTAAGAAGAGCTCTAAGCTCCCTGTCGTGAGGCGCTTCTGGTGAAGTGACCTATCCCTTTCATGGGGTCCACCCAGCGTTTCTTTTGTTTAGCGTTTCTTTTATTTTCAGACTATGCATTATACCTGTTGGGCTGCATGGATACTATGCCCCTTTGCTGGGCCACGTCAGCCGCTGAAGCATCACCAGGTCGGTTCGCTGCCGCTTGACTTGGGGATTTTTGTCACGGTCACGGCCACGCACCTGGCACAAGCTCTGCGAACCAAGCGGAGGGCAACGGCGCGGGCAAGGATCAAGCAAGCCCACCAACTGTCAAGTGGGCCAAGACCGTCAGGTGGGACCAAGGGCAAGGACGACAGGTAGAAGTAGGGCCTGGACCCGCAGGGGAAAGGCAGCCAATGAGAATTCTGTAATCGCCGTACCGGCTAGACTCTCTCTTCCTCTCCTCCACAGCTGTGCTGTGTTCATCTGCTCCGCGTGACGCGAGCTTGTAATATTTCAAAGCAGAACAAAAACTTCATCTATCTAATCACTTGGAAGGCTGGAAGTCAAGCTACACCCATCAAAACGTGGAACAAGTATGGATATATTTCTAAGCACAGCTTGCCAATTTCACAACAATAGTGCAAAATATTTCTGTTTGTCGGCCAAGAAGAAACAGCCGCAAAGGATTACTACACGACCAATAGAATTTACACACCAAGAAATCAAGAACCAATTCATGCATGAGAATAACTAATCAACACATCACACATACCAACACTTGAATCAGACCTATAACTAAAAGAGGATTGGTACCACTCCTATGGCAGAACCATACCGATGAAGATAGGGAGCAGCAGCAAGCCTTAGGTTGTCCTGCAGCAAGGCCGGGGTAGGGGTGCCTCTCGGCTGTTGGTTCCGGGGGCGGGGAGACTCGAGCAGTAGGCTGTGTGGGATGGTGTTGCTGGTTGTTGGCACAGTCAAGAGCACGCTGTACATGGTCGCCACCTGCTGGCAAGCTAGGTATCATGCTAGTTTACTGAAAACAAATGGTAGTGTAATAAGGCCAACCATAGTACCACACTAGTATAAAATTGGCAAAAAGCATAGCTCTAAATTATCAAATACTCCCTCTGATCGGAAATAAGTGTCGGCAATTTTGTACTAGCTTAGTACAAAGTTTGTACTATATCCCCGACAGTTATTTCCGATCAGAGGGAGTATCTATTATTACTGTTATTACATAGTGAGTACTGAAATAACCGAAGGTAAGCTCTATGGAGACTCATCCTGCAAGCATAGCACTAAACTACCACACATTAATTTGGAAAAAAAGCCAAGACAATGTTGAAGCCAAACATCAAGCTATGAGTAACAAGCATCTTACTTATCATAAGAAAGTAAAGCTTTACCACAAGAACATAGAGTTTCCATCAGACCATACACTTTCAAACAACTGGCCTCTTTTAGTTCATACCTTGGATGGAGGACCAGCAACACGAACATTGCCACACATTCAACTGAACTAGTAAAAGCAGGCCTGTCAAGTTCACCTCCGGCCAGAAGGCCAGGTGGCGGTTAAGTTTACCTCTACCTAGGAAGAATATATTACCTAATAACAGATAGTAACATGTAATCTCTCTGTCAAGTATCACCATTAATATCCACATGGACACGAATAGAATCCATGATCCTGAACACAGTATATGTATTTCACCAATCACTAGCCTGTTGCATAGTAAAAATGCAGATTTTCTAGACACAAACTATCCAATCAATAAAATTTATGATCTTCTTAGTGAATGGATAAGCAAATTAAATAGTTTGCATAGTGTAGAACATGAGAGTACTCACAAACAACCTAGCATCTTTTGCCCTCCAGTTATCTCTCGGTACTTTCGCAACATGTCCGGCTCTGCTCTTGCTCTTGTTGAGCTCCTCAGTTTTTGAGAACGCGCCCTTTCCAACAAGCAACTTGGTAGCCTTCCAGATGAACAGAGCACATAGAGGAGGTAAACCACTACAGCGAGGCCTTCCTCACAGAAATTACCCCAAATTATCACAACAATAACATCAAGAGTTAATACGCATTGAAGATACAACGTATGAGATGAGATCGGGATTTGGCTTATAGTGGAGGTCGCCCTTGAGGGAGACCTAAAAGCGAACGTCTTTTCCAGCGCTAGAGGGCGAATAGCTCAGCGATGACGTTTTTCCTCGCTATTCGCTGGAAAATGACGTTTTTCAATAAAATAGCTCAGATGCGACATATGGAACGGCCCAAATAGCTACGGCCCGATACGGCTCTTTTACTCACTTAAACCGAATGCTGGCCATTAACGTAGTTGGATTAGGCCACCAGTCGACCGTTGCTATGCGGACCCACTGCGCGCCACCTCAGACTGGGACCCACCACTTATCTAGGTCAGCCTTATCTATTTAGAAAGAAACAGACTCAGCCCCCGCTCCCGTGGCCCAGACATCGCCGTTCCCCTGTTCTTCCTCTGTTCTTCCCGTTCTTCCCCGCGCACCTTCTTCTTCCTCATCTCCGGCAACGGTCCGCGGCGGCGGCGGCGAGGGATGTCCAGCTCCGCTTCTGGCTCCGTGAAGTCCTGGCCGCGTTATGGAGAAGTCCCGATGACTAGATGCCCGGACTGCCCTCGCCTCGATCCACTGAAGCGGTTGACATGTGTGCGCTCGGCGAGGGGCAACGTCGGCCGGGAATTCGTCAAGTGCGAGAGCAAGCCACGTCAAGGGAAGGATGGGAAGGTAGTATTTGTCCTGATTTGTCTCGATTTGTGTTGATTTTGATTTTGCACTTTGGATTTGGGAATTAGGGTTTGCGTTCCCCTTTTTAGGATTTGGAAGAATGTGGCCATTTTGAGTGGATGAATAAGTACATTCGGGATCGAGGGCTTATAGTTGAAGTGTTGCCCCCAATCCAGGCTCTCATCTCATCTGCTGGGGCATCTGCTGTTGAGGAGGAGATCTCAAACAGAGGCATTGGGCCATTGGAGGTGAATGGGGAGTTGCAGAAATTGAACAAGCTGTTGAGCCAGATTGTGGAATTGAAGAAGCAGTCAAATATGATTGCAGGAGCATTTTATGTGTGCATCATTGCCATATATTTTATGTTTCTATGGCGTTCGTATTAGCCATTTCAATTTAGGAGTTGTGGATTGCGCAAGCTTCCGAAGTAGGATATTGTTTGTAACAGGGCGTGGCCTTTGTAAGATGAACTATGTTATGAATTTGAATTAATTATCTCCGAATGCTTTCAGGCGAAATCGAGAACGTATGAATTCAGTGGAAGACGAACTCAATGAGGTTCAGTTAATACCTCGAACAGTTTCAGTTAGGCGTTTCAAAAAATACTAAAATCGGCCAGTTCATGGGCCGATTGTTGGGCCTGTTGCTGGGCCAATCAGTGAGTACTACTTTTATAAATGAGTAAGGAAAAAAAAGGTTCGTGTTGGCAAATAAGGCGTGAAGGGTTCACTTTGTGGTTTAAAGATTTTGACACGTTATTGTCGGCTAAAACATTATTAGACGTGTTGGAATGATGCGTAAATGTTATTTTCGACCAAGAAAATGGGTGTTTGGCTCAAATTTCGTTTTGTTTGGCTCAAATTTGTTGTGTTTGCTCAAATTTTGGCGTGTCGTGTTGGCGATATAAAATAGGTTTTGTTGGCTCAAATTTTTTGGCACAAATTCTGGTGTGTCGTGTTGGCTAAATGAAATATTATTGTGTAGTTTTGGCTAAGAATTTTTTGGCTCAAATTTTGGTTGTGTTTGCTCAATTGCTTGTTGCACTAGTGGAAAAAAGCCTATTGGTGGCGCACCATTTTGGCATATGCGTGGCGCATATGGGATGCGCCACCAATGCCACGCCACTAATAACAGTTTATTGGTGGCGCATGTCAATATGCGCCACGCATATGTTGAATATTGGTGGCGCATATAGAATATGCGCCATTAGTGTCTTATGCGTGGCGCATATTGCTATATGCGCCACCAATACATAATGCGCCACTAAACATCTATAATATGCGCCACTGATATGTCGTACAGGTCCAAAAAAAACTGATATTTTCTGGTATTTATACACATCAATACACAAGAATATATATAAGTATACAATATAACTGCAGAATACACAGCATGCAGTACAAAACAAATATATCATCATCACAAACAATTAGATCCATAATAGTGACAAAGTTCCCGAATATTAGAAGTGTTAGAGCATATATAGCCCAAGTCCATGCATTACACACATTACACATTACACACACTACACATCTCACCAAAAGACCGAGTAGACTACACCCGCAATGGTGAGCAAGGCCGGGAGCACGATCATCAAGGTCTTCATCCGGTTGTTGTTTCTCCGCTCTCCTAGGAGGTGGATCCTCCACCTAGCTTCCGCTAGCTCTCTCGTCGGATACCCCTTGTAGGAGTTGCCGCTGAACTTGTTCACTTGCTTCTGGCAATCCTCCCACTCATCGTAGACTCCTGGTACCCATCCTTTGTACACCACGTAGCATCTCGGCATCTCTGTAGACAAAGCCATATATATAGTATTCAAGCTATAAGAAAAGAGTTACATATGTCGACAAAGCCATATATCATATGCAACCGAAAGAATGAAAGAATTCACATGCATGTCGACAAAGGAAAGTACTCGAGCTAAGAAAAGAGTTATATATAAGTATCCCGCATACAAAAGTAAATAAGTCCAACAACGATGCTTTCGACTAAGGCAAGTTATAAGTTTACACCTCACACACATACACACACCAGAATGAGTTGTAGACGGTAAAGTTTATGACTCAAGCACAGATGATTGACATACACGCGAAAACGACTAGGAAGAATCATGAATACTTTGGTTGACATGGCTCCGGGAACGGTTTGTAGCAATCTTTCGTTGTCCATGTCCTAGTGTCACGCTGTTTCCGGAGCCGGTCTTCGATCTCGCGCTTAGCCAACGGTCTGGCGTAGGACAAGGTTCCGCCCCTTGTGATGACATCTTCTTGCAAGATAGTCGCAATCTGATTCTGGATGCGGAAGAAGTCGTCCCTAAGTTCAGCGTCCTCGATCCTTGCATGCTCTTCGGCCCATCCTCGGACACTAGCTGGCGTCGTAAGCTTGTGTTCGTTCTGGATGATCGCCCGCATGTGATGGAGGGCGTAGAAGGCCTCCTTGACACTATTAGGCGGCTGCTTGACGCAGGGGAACTTGATTACGTGATTGAACATGTGTCTGCCATCCTTGACATTTTCCGCCCCCTTCCTGAAGTCGCCTCCCTTCCTGGCGTATCCCTCGAGAGCATCATCTAGAACACCCTTGATGTAGGCGTAGTTTTTTGTCTTTGCCTCACTCCCCGAGTCTAAGTAGACGGCTACCGAGTACCTCGGGGCAACGAGGATCAATGTGCAGTATATGTCTCTGCGCAAAACAGTTGAAACGAAAGAATGTTGGAAAAGGAGCTAAGAAATGACAAGTTATTACGGCGGCCGAGTGAGTGTGCACTTACTCGGGAAAGTAAGGAAGAAGAATGTCTTTTGTACTCTTGTTGTCCAGCAGGAACTTTTGGAGGTACTCCTTTGCTCTGGAATGGTTCGCTGGATTCATCAACATGCCTTCACGCATGTAGGAGGGGTCCACTATCGCGACGCCAGGGTTCTCCTCTCTGTTGACCTTCATCGCCCGCTGGAGCGCGTATAGGCGGACCAAGTTATAGTCCAACCGTTTGGCGTTGAAAAGCTTGAAGACATCCTCGTACGATATGAAGAAGATATCCGCGGGGTGATCATCGACGAAGCCCACGTCCGCTGGAACCTTCACCGGGAAAACGGGGTACGATGGATTTGTTTCCTTAAGAAGGCCCTCCTCCAGAAACAGAATACCGTGCATAAGGCTTACCATCGCTCCACTCGCGTGGGCGACCTGCTCCTCAGTCATAATCGGTTTTCCAGCTTCATGAATTATGCCCTGCAAGGTGCCCTTAGCGGGTTGTGACATCGGGTCGTCGTGAACCCTGGGCCTCTTCGGACCGATCGGCTGCTGGCTCGCAGACGGCTTATCCTTCTTGGTCCTCTTCCGGTGGTGCTTCTTCTGGATGGGACCACCGGTTTCCAACTGCTCACCACAGTCGGTTGCCAACTGATCACCGCCGGTCACCACCTTATGGAGTGTGTTGGGGCTAAAAATATTTCCCGTATTGACTTTAGGATCAGCGGCGCCAGCATCCGGAGGCGTCTCCTCTAGGGCACCATGGAAGTCCAAACGCATGCATGCTTTGGTGCGAGCATTTTGATCTTCACGGACACGGTAGGGTTCTTCCATGTTTGGCATGAACAAAGAGTTGGAGGCGCCGGTGTTGAGCCAGTCATCTGGGTTGTCATCATCATCATCGTTGATGTCCTCAACCAGTACTGGGTATGATGCAGCGACGGCCTTGCCATGCGGTGCTTGTGGTGGCTGCGGTAAAGCGGCGGCCAACAACTTCTGGTGACCGGAGGTGTTGGCGGAGACAACTTGTTGTGGCCGCCGAGGCGGTGGCGCCATACGTGGCGGCGCTGGCTCAGTAACTGGTGCCGAACATGGCGGCGGCTCAGTAACTTTTTCCATGCGTGGCGGCGGCTGAGTAACTTGTTGTTCCTTCACAAGCCGAATCTGGGTCTTCGGCCATGTCAAGACCCATCCGAAGCAACCCGCAAGGGTCTTATGTTCATCGGCGCCTTGAGGTTGGGTTGGGGGGTCAATGTCTTCGCATCCCGGCAACACCCGATCCAGCCGGACCTTGAACACCGCTGAGACCATCTCCTTGTGATGCATGACTGTGCTATTTGGCTGAATGATTGTGCCCTTGGCAACATCCTTCAGCTCGCCGTCCACGAAATGCAAAAGTGTGCAAGGTGTGTCCTGTGGGAAAACAAGTTTGCATGCATATCGTGAGATGTCGCTGGCTAGCTATAGTCATCAAAGGCAAAGGAAATGAAATGTGCTGGCCGGAGTCATTACCTTGGAGATGGCGTTGAGCTCGGCTAATGTCGAGACACCGGTATCATTCTCCCGCCGAGATGCCTTACGACGAAGCATCGTCGGTTGCGCCTTAGCTGTGGCGGGAGGAGGCACCGGTGCGATCGGCTGCTCGGTGTTGTGTGACGCCCCAACCTTGGGATCAAGGTGGAACATCTGTGTTAAGTCCTATTCCCTGGATCAATGATAGCACCATAGAACAAAATGAAATATTCATTGCATAGTATCAAGATTACAACGCGGATCCAGATATAAAGTATTTAAATCTTACAGATACACAACGGGAAAAACAAGGTGGCAAGGAGCCTCCATCTTCAGCACGTGCCACAGGCAGCCATGTTGGAATGTAAGCTCGAGATCCTAATCCTGGTTCCTTACTCGAAACAAAACCTGCACGTTGAATATGCAGCCCCAAAGGGGTCAGTACAATGATGTACTAGCAAATGACACATATTTGGTGGATGTTGCGAGGAGTCTATCTACATGTATTTGGCTAGTGGATCTTATAGGCTGATTTGCAAAAAGCCAATTTTATCCTATAGGGGTTTCAAGTAACCTTCTTTCAAGTTTTATATTTTCAAGGGTCGAAATAACCCCCAATTACCACATACTAGCTAGGCATGTAGCACTGGGCGAAATCCAACAAAGTCGAAACCTCAGGCACCACCACCCCTCGGAGTGTATGGTCCTTAGTTCCTACCTAGGGGTTTCTAGACAAATTTTAATAATTCAGAATCGGTGATGAGATTCTTCCGTACATTCCATGTCTAGAGACTCAATTGTCCATAACCGAGGACACGGCTAATCGATTAGTTTGAACACCTTGCAAGGGTTGTGCACTTTCACCTTACGATTCATTTTATGCCCATACATAAAATGAAACGAGACCTTTTAGAAGGAGAGGACAACTAACTTGGCAAGCTCCGTTCCCAACCTACAATTCAACTACCACCACTTCTTGCCGACAAGTTGCACTCCCACATCTAATCAGTCAAGACAGAGCCCATAATGTCATAAGGCTGCACTGGAAGTACACTAAGCATGGAAGACATAGCCATCTCTTTGTTCCTGGGTGGCCATCCCGAGCGGTATTCTGAACCCACATCCTCTCAACGAGGCATGCGTCCCAGAACCCACCTACCTCGCCTCCTCTTATCAAACCAATCCACCCAGGTGTTTCATTTTAGTTGAAGTTCTTAATTTGTTCACAAAACACTTTTGCAAGTGATCAAAGCATGGCATCAATATTTTTCAAAGTATTTAGCATTCTAACAGGTGGGGTTTGAGGGATTGCTACACACTACTAGGATCTAAGCATTTGATAAAACAGTTGAATAATTCACCTATCATGCATACTACAAGAGGTGAAAATACTAATGCACAAGTAAAATGGGTAAAGGGACATGTGTGTCACTTGCCTTTTGAAGAACACGATGTTTCTCTTCCCTCAACTAAGCGCGTAGTCCTCCGCACAAACTATAGTACAGAAGGAACATAACATAAACACTCCAAACAAACAATTTAAGCAATCGAAGGAATTCGTTTAACCATTTAGCTTTATTGAGATGTTGTGATTTGAAGGATATGGTAAAAGATCATGAATGAATTTGAGAGCTTAGTTGGGAAGGATCAGCATGATTTGAGAGGGAATTGGTCTAGGCAATTTTAAGAATGCTTGAACTACTCAAATAGCACATTTGCAAGTTGAATAATTCAATATATGTAAACAAAACTAAGTGGGCGTTGGATTGGGTATGAATGGTTGGTATTTGAGGACATGGCTCAATTGGTTCATTGATTAACATGGGGTATAACACATACTATGGTACGGGTTATAACAACTCCACATTAATATGATCTAGGTTTGGGACGAATTCATATTCTACTCAAGTAGCACAATTGCCGTTTGGATATATATGAATTAGACAAGTATAATGAGTGAAATCTTTATGCTTTATCGAAGCATATTGGATCTTGGAATATCTCATGTGGGTAAATCACACAAGAGACAAAATAGTGCAATAGCAATACTATTGAATAAGTGTAACAACAATTATTCTTAAATAGTATATATTACACTTAAGCAATGGGCTAGGATTCTTATAACATTGAAGTACTCAATTAACTCAAGGTAAATTGAATAGCTCAATGCAAGGTTCAGATTGAGTAGGCATGAGTAAATGGATATGTATAGATGATGTTTGAAAACATGGCTTAAGGTTCCAAAGGAGTAAATAGGATTGGGTTAAGTACTATGGTGTTGATTTGATCAATACCATAGTAGCAAGGTAGAAACTAAGATTGAAAGTACCACACCCTACTCAAATGACACATTTGAAATTTGAATAAGTGGGTACTATGTAAGATAGGCTTATGTGAATATGATCTTGATCAAGATGTTGTTTAGATAACATTGATGACTAGGTATGAATATAGGATTTGCTAAAGTAGAAGGGAACAATACTAAAAGAAATAGTCTTATTCCTATAGTAGAAATTACTCAAATCCTCATATTTAGATTCGAATAATTGTGAAGTGGCTCAAGAAAATTAATATGTGACATTACTGGATAGCTTGCAGTAAAGCAAAGCCACTGCAAGTGGATTCATTCTAAAATAAATTTTTGAACTCAATATATGGTCAAATTAGTGATTTGAATAGATTTGAATACACAAAGTGTGTGCACGTATCAAATTTGGATTTTCTTGATCCTATGATGTTCTACAAGTTCCAAGGAATCTAGAGACTATAAATTTGTAGTTTTTGGACACTTGGTTCAAAAGATATGAATTAAACAAACTAATAGGAGGTTCAGTCCCAATTTTGAAAATAGTTTCAAATTTAACCCATGAAATATGAGATTTTATTGTACTACTGTATTCTACAGGTTTCAAGGATTCCAACGGTATATCATTTGCTATTTTTGGACCTACAGAGCAAAAGATATGATTTTTGCAAGATTTGGATCAAATCTGGTTTGAATTTCCAATTCGAAATTCTGTTTAAACCAGAAGCCGACACGCGGCGTGATCTGTTTGGGCGATACCGGTTCGGCCGGGTCGTGAACGTGGAGCGTCGGATTAAAAGAGATCTGAGCGGCTCAGATTGTTTCGTACCCCTTCGTTAAGTGATCTGTTCCAGGGCGTTAGATCGGAATCCAACGGATGAGAGAGATAGAGGGAAAGCTCACCGTGGGGGCTAGGTTTCCGGCGAGGTGCGTCGCAGGGAGTTGACGCTGGCAAGGTTCTGGAGGTCCTCGGTGACGGCGGGGTAGACGACGGTGTGCGGTGTGACGCGGGGAACTCAATGGTGTGCACGACGACGCTGATCGTTTCCTGGAAAGGTGTAGGGGCGCAACTGGAGGTTAGTGGCCTGACGGCGAGGTCTGGGCGTTGGCCAATTTCGGCGTCGTATGATGAAGCTGGAGATTCGAGGCTCACCAGGAGGTTCAGGGGTTTGAGGCGGACACGATGGCGAAAAAGGCGAGGTCCGCGGGGTCTGGTGCTCCGTGAATTGCTCACCGGAGTTTGCAGAGGCGGACGGAGGCTTCGGGTTTGGGGAACACTGGGACAAGACAACATGTCAGTGACGTTCGCCAGATCACGTGGAGTCGAGGAGGACCAAGCTCGGGCGCAGGGGTCACCTTGAGTTGCCGGAATCGACGAAAAACAGTGCCAGGTCCTGCGGGGCTCCGGCGAGCTATTCCGACGGCCTGGCGGCACGATCTGCAGGGAAAAGAAGGGGGAATGGAGAGGAGGTGCGGTGCTACTTATAGGCGTGGCTCGGGGAGGAAACGGCCGGGCATTTACGAGAATTGAAGAGGGAGAAATTACAGGGAGGAAACGGTCTCCGGTGTTGATTTCGGCCAGAGGAGGAAGAAGGTGACGTGGCCTGGCTAGTGGGGTCCACACGTCAGCGAGGGAAGGAGAAAAGGATGGTACCGGTTCGGGGCGGGGTGTTGTTGGGCCGTGGGCTCGTTCTGGCCGTGGGCTGGAAAGGTTCCCGGGGTCCATTTTCATATTTTTCTCTCCTTTGTTTCTTTTCTTTTTCATATTTTTCCTATTCCTTTCATAGATTTTGCAAAAATGCTCCAAATCACTTCAAACCACTTTCAGAGATTATGCAAAAATCACTGCAAGGTTTTAACCAATAGGAAACAAGTTTTCAGAATCAAAACAAGATTTTTGATAGAAATATAGATTAAGTTTAATGGTTTTGCTTGCATAAAGCTAAATAGGATTTGAAAATAAATCTTTGAAAATAAGGAATAATTCTTTATAAAATAAAGTTTGAATTTATCTTCCAAACTTAGTTCTTGAAATACCATCTCTACTAAATAAATCACCCTTGGGATTCACTCCTTTGCAAGCAAGCCTGCATAGGTTTGAATAAAGGATGGAAAATAGCATTTTGATAATTGATCTTTCTCAAAGAAGTTCTTCAAGAAAAAAAGTAGGAAGTTTAAAATGTTTTTCTAATAAGACTTTCAAATAGACTCGAAAAGTTTTAAAACCCTGTGAAATTCCAATCATATCAAGCAGAACAAAAGCAAAAAATTTCCCCCAAAATTTGATAAAATCTTGGGATGTTATAGACTACCACCCTTAAAAGAAATCTCGTCCTCGAGATTGGAGAATGGTTACAAGGTTTAAGGATCCTAATGGAACTAGGGTGGTACCACCCTTAAAAGAAAAAATTTCTTGGTGGTATCTTGATGTTCCCTTAGGCACTTGCATTTTGTTCCTAGCTTGAATTCACTGTTGCGCCATTTTACCTGAATTTGCTCTTCTCAGAAGTGTCGATGTTCGCCGCTATGTTCAAAGGTGGGCATTCCAAATGTTCCATCCAATTCTGGTGATAGGCAGATATCATCCACCGCGTTGTCTTCAACAAGGTAGTCCACATCGTCTAAGAATGTGCATCTAGCCTTTTCTTGGTCGGTCCTCACCAAGGCCAAGACAGCATACAGGCCAACACCATACTCCTTGTTGCTTTTTAGCTGATTTTCATTCCAAGAGTCTCAAAAGATGACCCAGTGCCATGTACTGCATGCTTGCCCCACGAACATGATGAGACCGCACATCCCAATGAATTAGGATGGCATCTCTCTGCAGTCTTCTCATGCATTTCATAGGGGTAAACAAGGTGGATTCTGTAAGAGGTACTGGCACCTTTAAGGGACGGAAGGTCGACTTATAACCAGCATTGTGGAACCCATTCAAGTTACCGGAGCAAGTCGTGTTACTTGCCACAGGTACTTAAGAATTCCTTTAGCAACCGTCTTCATAGTTGTTGAAAGGCGCTGAACAACTTGGTCATATCTTGAAGATGAACTCCTTATCAGGGAAAAGGGATCCGACGACGCTCTCATGGGCAGGAAAATAGTTCCATGGATTTGGAGAGTTGCCTCATAACATCGTAGGTCGGGATGAGGTAGACTTCGGTGGCGTAGGGCTCTGGAATCAGGAGGAAATCTCATAGTTGGTGGTGGCAGTCTCTGGTGTGACTCTCTGGAGAGGGGTGAACTCTCTCTTATAGGCTCAGGGGGGTATGTCGAAACGAAAAGTCGGGGAGGTGAATTGAAGCCGAAGTTGAACCGCCTTCGTATTCATGGTCCACTGAGAAAAACGCTTCTGAAACGTGTAGTCGTTCCTCACCGTATTCTTACGTTTTGGCCACACTGGCGCACTATAAGGGGTGTAGCATATTTATCCTCCTAAGGTCATGGTTTAAAGACGTCGCCTTTCATGTAGGTATGTCTCTCTAGGTATGTAAAACCAACATTACGAGAGCGAATAATAAGAGTAGTAGGAGTGGTGATCAATCCATCCTGCACCCAAATCATTACTTCATACATGGTTTTGCAAACCTCGTATTCTAACTCTTGGTCAACCTCACTAGATTTTAAACAAAGTTTTGTCGAAATTTGGGACCAAGCTCCCGAATTTTTTTTTTGAATTTGAAAACAAGGTCTATCATTTCCTAACTAGGGTTTTGGGCAAACTCGGCCGTAAGGCGATAACTTCTTGCGTTGTAAAACTTTCAGCTTGCTGAATTTAAGAGAAATTTACATCCATACAAGGAGTTACTCATTGGGCTTACAAGTCCATCCTTCATTTATTACAGGTAATAAACGAACATAAATGCTCCTGGGTTGACCATACTTTGTTGTGTCTTCACCTTGTATCTGCGGCATCCTTCAGTCGTTCTAATTTACTGTGGTCTTGGAGCCCCATTCTCTGAACATTTATCCGAGTAGTGTCCCTTTTGTTTGCACTTGTAACAAGTGATCAAACGAATGTCTCTCTTCACGCTATCTTGCATGTTTACTTTATTGTACCTTCCTGGACATTTGCTCACATAATGTCCTAGCTCCTTGCATTTGAAGCACATTACCTTGCTGTTGTCCATCTTCCTTTTAGGTCTTTCTAGGGCTAGAAGATCTCTCACTTCATTTTCTTCATATTCCACTACAGTTGTGGGAAAACTTTCTCTCTTCTTCGAGCAATTTCTAGACAAGTGTCCTTCTTCATCACATGAGTAGCAACACTTAGTGGTAGGGTTGTGTGTTGTCCCCATGTCTTTATCTTCCATCTTTCTTTTGAGTCTTCCATCTTCAGGGGTCCTTCCTGGCAGTTGGCTCATTCTACCCTTGGCTTGTTGATTCATTCGTTGCACTGTGGAATAAAACTTACATTCAGCAGGAATATGATTTGCTCCTTCACATAGGAAACAAGTAACTTGGCTCACGGGACACTCTCCAACTGGGTGACTTATAACACAGTAAGGACACTCTTCATGACAGCCCTTAGGGGCGTGTCCTACTTCTCCGCATCTCTTACAGGCTTGACATATTATCTCAGTATCAGCTTTTGTTGGCTTTTCCCCATGCTCATCTTGCGGCAGGCTAGCATTGGCACTGGCCAAAATCTGGGACATCATTTGTACTATTCGTGAATGGTCGTCCAGTACTTGCTGCACTCCCAAGGGTAATTCCCTACCATCATGATTAGCCATACTCTGAGTCATCATCCGCGAAATCCCTGTATGCGCTTCAACTAACCGTTGCATTGCTAAATCTAACTGAGTGTTGTTGCGGTTATTCACGTGTTGAGGTTGCATCTGTTTGGGTTTTAGGACAGGCTTAGTGATTAGCATAGATGAGGATTAGACAGAAGAGATCTAAAGAAGATTTCTACCCAAACACAGCAGGACAAGAGAAAACATCTTTCCACAAAACTTTAACAGACATTGCAACCAGTACTTAAAAGCATGGATTATCACATCAAACATAGATCCTCAAGCACAAACAGGTTAAACTACAAGTTTTAGGAAAATGGGGTCTAATAGGGTCATACCACTAGGTGGCACGACTAACTATTACAAGATCGTCGATTTATTACATAATGTGGTGGTCTCACTACTTGAACTACGCAAGATACGCTCTAGTGTTCCCTGTCTTGCGTCGCTTCACCACAGGACTGGGTGGCGCCGCATGAACCTTCTCCACAGAATCTCCCTCTACCGTGGGCTGGCAAGGCTCTAGCTTCTTAGGCTCTGCTCCAATCTGCTCCGAGGTCGACTCCTTATTCTCCACTGTAGGTGTTGTTCCTTTCTTGGGCGGCCAAGGCTTATACTTCATCAGGTCCTGGTGAAGATAAATGCACTGTCCTCGAAAGCCTACAATCTGGGCCTCCTGATCCTCGACCTTGCCTGACAGCTTATCATTGGCGGCCTCAAGTAATTTGTTCTTCTCCTTCAGCTTCTCTATCGTGTTCTTTAGTTGCTCTATCTTCTCATCTTTCTGCAGGAGCTGATACTTGGCATCATCGGTGGCATCCATGTCACTGCGTAGCATGTCCTCCAGGTTGAAGCCATAGGACCCCATGTCCTCTAACTGCACCTCAGTCCATCGTAAATTCTCACGACGCCCTGGAGTCCTCAAGGCCCATCCCTCGTGGTTGCGTCTCCCAAACTGGTAGATGGAATTGTCCAACTCTGATATCTCCTGGACGTACATACCACATATGCGAGCTAATGCCTCCTCCATGGCCATCATGACACCAGTCTCCCAACCTGGGTACATCCTCGAGTACACCACTGTCTCCGTGGGAGTACCAATGGTGTGACCCTCAATCCTGGTCTCAATCTCCCAGCGGACGATCTCGGGAACCACACAGGGTATCACTCTACCACGAAAAGTGGGAGGTGACAGGTTCAGCATCCGAGAGAGGCGAGATAGCTGATCACTAAACAGCTCGTCGTCATCGTCATAGGGGACCTTCAGCTTGGTGAACGTCATCTAAAATTTTGAAAGAAGAACAGTGTAAGTAAATGAAAGTGATAAGTCTTACGAGGAAAAAATAAAGCAAACTGTACTTGTAATGCAATAAAATTTTCAAAACACATCCTAAATGCAATGATATCCATTTGATATCATTTTTGGGTTTCCTAGTCTAGTCCAAACCTAGGGTCTCGATCCTACAGGCAACACTATGCTCTGATACCATTTTGTGACGCCCCAACCTTGGGATCAAGGTTGAACATCTGTGTTAAGTGCTATTCCCTGGATCAATGATAGCACCACAGAACAAAATGAAATATTCATTGCATAGTATCAAGATTACAACGCGGATCCAGATATAAAGTATTTAAATCTTACAGATACACAGCGGGAAAAACAAGGTGGCAAGGAGCCTCCATCTTCAGCACGTGCCACAGGCAGCCATGTTGGAATGTAAGCTCGAGATCCTAATCCTGGTTCCTTACTCGAAACAAAACCTGCGCGTTGAATATGCAGCCCCAAAGGGGTCAGTACAATGATGTACTAGCAAATGACACATATTTGGTGGATGTTGCGAGGAGTCTATCTACATGTATTTGGCTAGTGGATCTTATAGGCTGATTTGCAAAAAGCCAATTTTATCCTATAGGGGTTTCAAGTAACCTTCTTTCAAGTTTTATATTTTCAAGGGTCGAAATAACCCCCAATTACCACATACTAGCTAGGCATGTAGCACTGGGCGAAATCCAACAAAGTCGAAACCTCAGGCACCACCACCCCTCGGAGTGTATGGTCCTTAGTTCCTACCTAGGGGTTTCTAGACAAATTTTAATAATTCAGAATCGGTGATGAGATTCTTCCGTACATTCCATGTCTAGAGACTCAATTGTCCATAACCGAGGACACGGCTAATCGATTAGTTTGAACACCTTGCAAGGGTTGTGCACTTTCACCTTACGATTCATTTTATGCCCATACATAAAATGAAACGAGACCTTTTAGAAGGAGAGGACAACTAACTTGGCAAGCTCCGTTCCCAACCTACAATTCAACTACCACCACTTCTTGCCGACAAGTTGCACTCCCACATCTAATCAGTCAAGACAGAGCCCATAATGTCATAAGGCTGCACTGGAAGTACACTAAGCATGGAAGACATAGCCATCTCTTTGTTCCTGGGTGGCCATCCCAAGCGGTATTCTGAACCCACATCCTCTCAACGAGGCATGCGTCCCAGAACCCACCTACCTCGCCTCCTCTTATCAAACCAATCCACCCAGGTGTTTCATTTTAGTTGAAGTTCTTAATTTGTTCACAAAACACTTTTGCAAGTGATCAAAGCATGGCATCAATATTTTTCAAAGTATTTAGCATTCTAACAGGTGGGGTTTGAGGGATTGCTACACACTACTAGGATCTAAGCATTTGATAAAACAGTTGAATAATTCACCTATCATGCATACTACAAGAGGTGAAAATACTAATGCACAAGTAAAATGGGTAAAGGGACATGTGTGTCACTTGCCTTTTGAAGAACACGATGTTTCTCTTCCCTCAACTAAGCGCGTAGTCCTCCGCACAAACTATAGTACAGAAGGAACATAACATAAACACTCCAAACAAACAATTTAAGCAATCGAAGGAATTCGTTTAACCATTTAGCTTTATTGAGATGTTGTGATTTGAAGGATATGGTAAAAGATCATGAATGAATTTGAGAGCTTAGTTGGGAAGGATCAGCATGATTTGAGAGGGAATTGGTCTAGGCAATTTTAAGAATGCTTGAACTACTCAAATAGCACATTTGCAAGTTGAATAATTCAATATATGTAAACAAAACTAAGTGGGCGTTGGATTGGGTATGAATGGTTGGTATTTGAGGACATGGCTCAATTGGTTCATTGATTAACATGGGGTATAACACATACTATGGTACGGGTTATAACAACTCCACATTAATATGATCTAGGTTTGGGACGAATTCATATTCTACTCAAGTAGCACAATTGCCGTTTGGATATATATGAATTAGACAAGTATAATGAGTGAAATCTTTATGCTTTATTGAAGCATATTGGATCTTGGAATATCTCATGTGGGTAAATCACACAAGAGACAAAATAGTGCAATAGCAATACTATTGAATAAGTGTAACAACAATTATTCTTAAATAGTATATATTACACTTAAGCAATGGGCTAGGATTCTTATAACATTGAAGTACTCAATTAACTCAAGGTAAATTGAATAGCTCAATGCAAGGTTAAGATTGAGTAGGCATGAGTAAATGGATATGTAAAGATGATGTTTGAAAACATGGCTTAAGGTTCCAAAGGAGTAAATAGGATTGGGTTAAGTACTATGGTGTTGATTTGATCAATACCATAGTAGCAAGGTAGAAACTAAGATTGAAAGTACCACACCCTACTCAAATGACACATTTGAAATTTGAATAAGTGGGTACTATGTAAGATAGGCTTATGTGAATATGATCTTGATCAAGATGTTGTTTAGATAACATTGATGACTAGGTATGAATATAGGATTTGCTAAAGTAGAAGGGAACAATACTAAAAGAAATAGTCTTATTCCTATAGTAGAAATTGCTCAAATCCTCATATTTAGATTCGAATAATTGTGAAGTAGCTCAAGAAAATTAATATGTGACATTACTGGATAGCTTGCAGTAAAGCAAAGCCACTGCAAGTGGATTCATTCTAAAATAAATTTTTGAACTCAAGATATGGTCAAATTAGTGATTTGAATAGATTTGAATGCACAAAGTGTGTGAACGTATCAAATTTGGATTTTCTTGATCCTATGATGTTCTACAAGTTCCAAGGAATCCAGAGACTACAAATTTGTAGTTTTTGGACACTTGGTTCAAAAGATATGAATTAAACAAACTAACAGGAGGTTCAGTCCCAATTTTGAAAATAGTTTCAAATTGAACCCATGAAATATGAGATTTTATTGTACTAATGTATTCTACAGGTTTCAAGGATTCCAACGGTATATCATTTGCTATTTTTGGACCTACAGAGCGAAAGATATGATTTTTGCAAGATTTGGATCAAATCTGGTTTGAATTTCCAATTCGAAATTCTGTTTAAACCAGAAGCCGACACGCGGCGTGATCTGTTTGGGCGATACCGGTTCGGCCGGATCGTGAACGTGGAGCATCGGATTAAAAGAGATCTGAGCGGCTCGGACTGTTTCGTACCCCTTCGTTAAGTGATCTGTTCCAGGGCGTTAGATCGGAATCCAACGGATGAGAGAGATAGAGGGAAAGCTCACCGTGGGGGCTAGGTTTCCGGTGAGATGCGTCGCAGGAAGTTGACGCTGGCGAGGTTCTGGAGGTCCTCAGTGACGGCGGGGTAGACGACGGTGTGCGGCGTGACGCGGGGAACTCAATGGTGTGCACGACGACGCTGATCGTTTCCTGGAAAGGTGTAGGGGCGCAACTGGAGGTTAGTGGCCTGACGACGAGGTCTGGGCGTCGGCCAATTTCGGCGTCGTATGATGAAGCTGGAGATTCGAGGCTTACCAGGAGGTTCAGGGGTTTGAGGCGGACACGATGGCGAAAAAGGCGAGGTCCGCGGGGTCTGGTGCTCCGTGAATTGCTCACCGGAGTTTGCAGAGGCGGACGGAGGCTTCGGGTTTGGGATGTTCTCGTCGCTCTGGGGAACACTGGGACAAGACAACATGTCAGTGACGTTTGCCAGATCGCGTGGAGTCGAGGAGGACCAAGCTCGGGTGCAGGGGTCACCTTGAGTTGCCGAAATCGACGAAAAACAGTGCCAGGTGCTGCGGGGCTCCGGCGAGCTATTCCGACGGCCTGGCGGCACGATCTGCATGGAAAAGAAGGGGGAATGGAGAGGAGGTGCGGTGCTACTTATAGGCATGGCTCGGGGAGGAAATGGCCGGGCATTTACGGGAATTGAAGAGGGAGAAATTACAGGGAGGAAACGGTCTCCGGCGTTGATTTCGGCCAGAGGAGGAAGAAGGTGACGTGGCCTAGCTAGTGGGGTCCACACGTCAGCGAGGGAAGGAGAAAAGGATGGTACCGGTTCGGGGCGGGGTGTTGTTGGGCCGTGGGCTCGTTCTGGCCGTGGGCTGGAAAGGTTCCCGGGGTCCATTTTCATATTTTTCTCTCCTTTGTTTCTTTTCTTTTTCATATTTTTCCTATTCCTTTCATAGATTTTGCAAAAATGCTCCAAATCACTTCAAACCACGTTCAGAGATTATGCAAAAATCACTGCAAGGTTTTAACCAATAGGAAACAAGTTTTCAGAATCAAAACAAGATTTTTGATAGAAATATAGATTAAGTTTAATGGTTTTGTTTGCATAAAGCTAAATAGGATTTGAAAATAAATCTTTGAAAATAAGGAATAATTCTTTATAAAATAAAGTTTGAATTTATCTTCCAAACTTAGTTCTTGAAATACCATCTCTACTAAATAAATCACCCTTGGGATTCACTCCTTTGCAAGCAAGCCTGCATAGGTTTGAATAAAGGATGGAAAATAGCATTTTGATAATTGATCTTTCTCAAAGAAGTTCTTCAAGAAAAAAAGTAGGAAGTTTAAAATGTTTTTCTAATAAGACTGTCAAATAGACTCAAAAAGTTTTAAAACCCTGTGAAATTCCAATCATATCAAGCAGAACAAAAGCAAAAAAATTCCCCCAAAATTTGATAAAATCTTGGGATGTTACATGTTGGCGTCGGCGGGAGGTGGTGTCACCAGAGCGACCTCCGGGTGCGCGTTCGTGTTGGCGGCGGCGGGCGGGGGCATCGGAGCGGCCGCCGGCTGCGCCTCCTCGACGTTGGCAGTATCGGGAGTCACCACATCCGGCGACATGTGCTGGATAGAGTTGCTGCCGGAGATGCTGGGCACCACTAGCGCCCCTCGTCGACCTGTCGCATTCCAAGCAGCAAGCCCCTCCCACAGCTCATCGGGAATGATCTCGCGGATCTTCTGTTGCACTTGCTGGGCGATCAGGTTCGGCATCTGCTCCCGGAGCTTTTCAACTTCGCGTCTTTCATTTGCGGCCGCCGCCGCCGCTGCCGCGGCCTTCCTCTGTTTCTTCGCCTCGGGGTCCTCTTTCTTGAAGTCGCCAACCTTGTCGTACGTACCATAGCCGGCCACGCGGCCAGCTGAAGTCGGTGGCAAGGACTTCGCTCTCCCCTTGATCACGTTTATCGCCCTGTTGAAGGGCATGTCCCACCACGGGTCCGCCGTTGACAAGGGTATAGTTAATAGAGCCCGCTAGTTGAGTACCCCTGAGGCCCGATAAGCTAGGCCCAATTGTAATGATAGTCGAATACGAGTTCTTACCGTATGTCGATGTTGTAATCTGTATCGTACCCTACCCGATCCTCGAGACCTGGCCACCTATATATAGGGGCCAGGAGGGGACGGTGGAGGGCAGATTGAAAGCAAGCCAGGTCAAACACCCAAGTTTACTTTCGACACACACCTATTTCGACTAACTTTACCTTCGAGTTCATCCGACGCCCTATCTCCCCGATCCTAAGTCCTTCATCTAGGACATTTGTCGAGTTAACCCTCGTCAATTGGCGCCGACCGTGGGGACTTGGGCGTTGGAATCATGAATTCGACGGCTTTTTCGCTTTTAGCCAACAGCAGTACAGAAATCGACGAGATGGAGTTGACAATCGGAAGCTTAAACATCCTCATCGGACCATCGGGTTCATCTCGCCTCTCAGATCCGACGAAACAAGATCTATCGGCAAGTGAGCTCAAGACAACAGCAGTAATGGAATATTCCGAAGGTTCTTCCAGCGAGGTAAACTCGCCGGTCAGCCCAGAGGAAGTGCAAAAAGGAAAGATCGCAGAGGACAACGAAGAAAAGGAAAATTTTGACGTGGAAGTCCAACTCGAAGATCTCACGATCTGCCTCGACGATACTGCAGACAAGTCAACAGATACATGGAAGACAAGATTAGAGCTTTCTGAGGATAGTAACTCGATCTTCTCAAGCTTTAAGGGTAACATTAGCAAACAATGCCAGGTGCTCGCCATTATAGGAGATAACTCAGAAGAATTCGACGAAAACGACAATCCAGTACTAAACCCAGCAAATATCGACAGAGGAGCAAATCACCTAGCAGAAGGGCAAACACCAGAATCCCTCGCAAGCAGGGAAAAAATTCGACTATCAGTCGACGAATGGAGGATAATAAGAGAAGCCGTAGAACACGGCACGCCAATACCATCAAATTCTAGCAAAGATATGCTTTTGGGGTATCACTACGCCCTAAGGCAGCAGGCCAAGCAACTAGCAAAGGAGAAAATAGAGATACAAAGAAGAAAAGATTCAGCCATTGCAGCTAGCGAAGCTGCTCGAAAAGTGCGAAGTGACGCATCATACAGCAACGCAAGGAAAAATCGTCGACACGGTTCAAGGTACGATAACCTCGAGTACTCCGACAGGCAAAGTATTTCTAAAAACCTCGACTCATCCTTCCTATCGGTCGACGAGCAAGGAAACATCCTACCAAAAACTCCTGAAGCAGCACTAGTGGCAGCACAAGCATATCTACTTACAACTCGACCAAGTCCAGGAGATCCTAGAGAACATATGCATAGAACAGCACTGAACGGACTCAACATGGTGGGCCACAAGCTATCAGCAAAAGGAGAAGAAGTATATCACCACAAGGAAGTGCACAAAGCAAGGTCACCTCGCCGTCAAAATAGTCCTCGGCGCAGAAGCAGCAAGCACCGATCTCGATCGCCATCACCAAAGCAGCACGGTGGAACTCGAAGATCGCGATCCCCAAATGAAAAACGCGACTATGAAGATGACGAAAAAGAGATGGGGGCATCATGCTTTACCTGCAGGGTTCACACCACTCCAGTTCCCAAGGGATTCAAGCTACCTCATGACCAGCAAAAATACGATGGATCACAGGAACCACAATCATGGCTCGCAGATTACTTACAAGCAGTTCAAATATTAGGAGGAACTAAAGAAACAGCAATGCAAAGTTTGCAACTACACCTCACCGGCGCAGCAAGGTCATGGTTGAGCAAACTAGAGAAAGAATCTATTGGAAGCTGGGAAGACCTCACAAAGCAATTTACAAGCAACTTCAGGTCGACATACAAACGACCAGCATCAATAGAAGAAGTCAAAGCATGTGTGCAACAACGCGACGAAACACTACGGGCATACATCCAAAGATGGAGCCTTATCAAAAATTCAGCAGTCGAAGTCTCAGACGAAAGAGCAATAGATGCGTTCATCATTGGATTAAGACGAAGAGACCTAGTCGAGGAGATGGGTAGAATCAAGCCGAAAACAGTGTCAGACCTCATGGACACAGGAAACAGATTCGCAGATGGAGATGATGCGTGCAACAACAAAAGGACGCGATCTCCAGAAGACGATAGAAGAAATAGATATGGAAGTCAAAGAAGACGGTCCAGAAATTTCGACAACTATGGCCCTCATAGCCAAGTTGCCGCAGGATACAAAGACAACAGCTATCAAGGAAGTGATCGAAGAAGTTCAGGATATCAAAGTTACGGAAAAGAGGACTACAAAAAATTCCCCGTAAGAGAATCCAGAGAATACAACCCCTCGCCAGAAGACATGCTCAATGGACCTTGTCATATACACTCAGCGTTCGTCGACGGAAAGCGAGTATCAAGGCATGCAATGAAAGATTGCACAACATTCTTAAAACTTCAAGAGGCGGCAGTAAACAAGCAAATCGAAGCAAGGCGACAAGGATTCGAAGGAAGCAACAACCCTCCGGCAAAGCAGCAAGGAAACAATGGAGCTCCTCAAGGACAAGACCAGCAAAATCAGGGACATGACGACGACGAAGGGTATGTTCCATCAAAAGGACACATCACAGCAATGATACAACCTGTACCCAAGTCGAACAAAGAAGAGAAGAGCATAACTCGACAAGTCAACATAGCAGTCATATCACTCCAGCTACAACGGAGTACCTGCACTGGTCAGAACAACCAATAGAGTTCAACAGAGAAGATCACCCTATAACAGTACCTCGGCCGGGAAACGCGCCTTTGGTACTCAAAGCTCAAATCGGCGCGTATGATGTCGACAGAATATTTATGGACGCATGGAGTGGAATTAACCTGATATACGCGAAAACACTCCGAGCAATGCATATTTCACTAGAGTTCCTGAAGACAACAGATTGTTCCTTCCATGGAATCGTGCCAGGAAGTGCCAATTACCCATTGGGTCGAATAGCACTCAACGTTTGCTTCGGCAACCGACAAAACTACAGAAGAGAAAAGCTAGATTTTGAAGTCATGGACTGGCCATCTCAATATCACGCGATCCTCGGACGACCCGCGTTTTCGCGATTTATGGCAGTACCTCACTACACATATCTGGTACTTAAGATGCCAGGACCAAGAGGAATAATTACAGTGAAAGGAAGTTTTGAAGTTTCAGATCTCTGCGACAGGGAGTTCCACAAAATGGCGCAAAACTTTGGCATGATAGCCAACTACGCAGAGAAGGCAAAAAGCACGACAACAGAAGGCGTCAAACCACTCGAAGGGTACGCTGCGGAGCCAGAGATGAAGAAACCGCGAATAGGAGCATCAGAGGAGGACAAAAATACAGGAGAAGAGGAGAAAGCTATGACAGCATAAGCATCAAAAGCACAATAGAGTAGAAGGATAAGGCTGTAAAAGCCACGAGTTGTACCAGGGGCAATGCCCTCTAGATCCAGAACATGGGCCATAGGCCGGATCTCTTGGGTCACCTCATGTATCTTACATCGCAAATATAACGAAGACAAAACGTTCCTCATATTCGAGTTTACGAGTCTTTCAAAGGAAAAATGCGGCAAACGCACGAGTCATACAATAACGCCTTGAGAACAAATTTTCGTTACGAAATAAAATACTCTCGCGTTACACACACACAAAAGTATATTACAACATCGGGTTGTCAGAATCATCTACACCTAAAGGGTCCAAGTAGTGAAACTCGCGGAAAAACGCGGAGTCTTCTTGCAACAACCTGGCTATAATTCGTCGGGCAGGCTGCAAGGTACTCTCTAAATGTACTCGAAGGCCTGCCCCACCAGGAGGATAGCTCAGCGACATAGAACTGTAATTGAGTCTTGGATGCCACTTGCATATCCACCCAAGAGCAAAGTTGGCACCTGCCACTAGGTTCAGTTCTATCAACCGATGGATTCGCTGGCTGGATCTAAAAACGTCAAGGAGCAATGGAAAAGTAGCAGGCAGAGGATTGCGAGGAAGCATCACCGAGTGCATAGTTACGAGAGCTCTCCTACAGCCATCCACTGCCTCGCCAATATGCTGGGCACGGTCCTGAAGCAATACAATAGCGCTTCGGCGTCGAGGATCAGACCATAAATTTTCAACACCTGCGGACATCTTCTCCAGAGCTGCGTTTCGTTCGGTAACCCGACGATCTTCAGCAGCGAAGTCCAAGCAAGTGCCTATAAGGGCAAAGGATATCACAAAAGTAACAGTACAAAGAAAAGAAAATAAGTCGAGAGGAAGCTTACATCGCAACATTTCACAGGCGGATTCGACGATACCAAGAATGAAAGAGTTGCATTCTTCGTGATGCAAAATCCTCGCTGTCAAGCTGGACACTTCATCACTAAGAATCGACACCTGCTTCGTCAGAGCAGAAGTTTTGCTAGCCTTATCAAACGCCATCTGAGCTTGGCGTTTGGCTGAAGTCAAGCGAACCTCAAGGTCAGAAATCCTTGCCGAATATTCTGTGCACTGATTACATCGCTAGGAGTCGACGAAATCTGAGAACCGAACACACGGGTAGAAGAAGGAGCAGGACCATGAGTCAAAGGATCATTGGCGCGCATCGACTGCAAGCCAAAGGGGAAAGAAAGGAGAAGCATTTCAGAGAGACAGCATAATACTTCATACGCCAGAAATATATTTACATAAGTACAACACCCTATGACTAAGGTTCTCGGGTTGCACCCAACTAAAGTTTTTGCATCCAAAAGGAGAAAGCTACAAGCTACAAAGAAAGCCGAGTCTACGCCACCTCAGCATTGTGTTCCATGGTAGAGGAGGGCACGGCAGCTTCTTCGCCAGAAGTCGATGGTGGTACTGGATTTTCCACCGCTGAAGCTGGTGCAGCAGGCACCGCAGAGGCCGCCGAAGGAGAAATAGTTGTCAACAATGCAGGTGCCAACTTCTTCGCCTTCTCGAAAAAAGCCTTCATCTCGTCACGGGTGTGGCCATGAGGGGAGCTAACCCTCCCCCAGTCGAAATTCGTCCCATGAGCAAAGGAAAGTGCAATAGCACCTTCGGCGCCGCGCTTAATGGAAAGACCTTTCAGCTGGAGAGTGGGGTCTTCAGTGGTATCGAAGGACTTGGCAAGTTCAGTCAAGTTATCCTTCGGAATTGTCGCCCTTTTCTTCGGCCACAAGCCGGCAAACAGCCGTGATAAAACGCGGCTAACCAACTCAAAAGTCTCCTGGATAGATATCCAGTTTTCTTCGAGTAGGTTAACTGCATCCATAAGAGGATCATCGTCCGTTTGCAAGGACGACGGAGATACCCCGGTGAATTCTGAGCAATAGAAAAGAAAAGAAGAGACAAGTGTCAACAAATACACCAGTGCAACAGAAGACGAAAACAGAAGACAAGGCGAAGCACTTACTTTCAGCGGCAGTAGACATGGTGTGAAGACGCTCCGCCACGGCTTGCTCTCGTTGAGCATGATCCTTGTTGGCTTCAGCTAAAGCTTTTTCAGCTTTCTTCGCCTTGCCAAGCGCAGCTTTCTGCGACTTCTCAGCATTCGCTTTAGCAGCGGCCGCCACATCATAAGCTTTTCGCGAAGCATTGAGCTCCGCTTCCAGCGACGCGATTCGAGCATTGGCTGTTGCTAAGGCAGCTACAAAAGAAGACGAAAGGCAGTCAGATAAGTGGGAAAAGAAAAAGCATAGAAGAAAAGTAATGACTGGACATCAAGATTGTACCTTCGGAAGCTTTCGCAACCTTTAGGTACCCCGCACACTCCGTGCCCAAGGCAATAAATCTCTTCACTAAAGCCTGAGAAAAGAAGTGTGTAAGAGTAGAAGTGCATGAAAGGAAAGAAAGTAAAGAAGAATTCTCACGTCATCAGAGGAAACCGTTGGTGCATGGGCTTCCAGAGAAACTTCGGCTTCTTTGGCCCTCTTTGAGCGTTTAGAGTATCGGGCTTGAGGAACCTTCTTCACACCGGACCTGGTAGCCCTCGGTGCAACATCTGGTTCGATAGGCTCGTCAATCGCCACAGGAGAAGGTGGTGGAGCAGCTGTCGCATATATTGGTGGTTCTTCATCATCACTGCATGAAAAATATAAGTTATGACAACAAGGCAAGAACAATGCAATTGAAGATCTCGAATACAATACTTACGATGCAAGCATGTCAAAGTACTCCATATCTTCTGCAAGAACGGGGGCTTTACCAGCCGCTGCAGAACTCGATGAAGCAATTTCGTCGACACGCTTCCTTTTCTTATCGACACCAACATCTTCAGCTAGTACAGGAGGAGGCGATGTCGACGAGCTAGTTTCCTCTTCTGATTCTTTGACATCATCTCCATCCTGACTTTCGTCAGCCTCGGGGGCTTCAGATGCAGTAGAGGCAAGATCAGCTGGTAGGGGCCCTGCCTCTGGAAGAGGAGGACGAGAAACAAAGAATTGATGACCCTGCATATGAATAAATTAGCAGACTGCAATGGCACAGAATAAACACAAATCGAACCAAGCAAAGTTCGACAATAAGTAAACGCGAAGATACATACCTCAGGCAGAGGGTGCACGGAGTCAAAAAAGTCAGCGGTTAAATCCGTAACTGCGTGTTCCTTGGTGAGCTTGGTAAGATTCCTCACTCGCTTGTCGACCTCTTCTTTCGATATCAGATCTTCAGATATGCGAGTAGGATCTTCCAAGCCAGAGTAATTCCAAAGTCTGGTAAGGCGGTGTTGTAGGGGTTGAACTCGACGTTGAATGAAAAACGCCAGGAGTTGCATACCCGATAGAGCACCTCCTTGACCTCCTTTCAAAGCCTTGATGCGGGAAAGAAGAGGAAGAATTTCTTCTACTTCTGCATCTGAGGGGAGCGTATCCCACGATGCCAATTTTTTCACCTCCTGGGAAGCGTCAAAGGGAGGAAGGCCGTATTCATCTTCAGGAGAGGATTTGCGGTCCTTGATATAGAACCACTTTGTTCTCCACCCTTGAACAAACGCGGCCATGGAAAATTCAAAGTATTGCGCCTTAGGACGCACAGAAACGACGGCTCCGCCCAGTTCGGGTTTCCTAGCCAAAGAAACGTTGGGGCGGAGTCGAAAGATTGACCTCCACAGAAGGAAGTGGGGCTCAATGCCTAAGAAGGACTCGCAGAGAGTCACGAAACAGGCGATGTGCAGCAGAGAATTCGGTGTGAGCTGGTGGAGCTGCACACCGTAAACAAATAGAAGTCCACGGAGAAACTCGTGGGCACAAAGAGAGAAACCGCGGAGGAGGAAAGCAAGGAACATTACCCGATAACCGCTCGGGGGTTTCGGGATCCGTTCAGTACTGGGGAATTTGATGGAATCTTCGGCGGCGATGAGGCCGTCCGCCGTAGCCTTCTCCACCTCCTTCTTTGTGATGGTGGAGCGAACCCAGTTGGTGGCAGAAGTCTTGGCCATGGTGCTCTTAGTGGCCAGGTGTTTCACGCGCATCCAGTACGAAGTGCGCTTGGGGGCTATGCACGAGAGAAGGAGGCAGAGGAGATCAGCAATGGAGGCGGCGGAGGGAACGAGCTGGTAAACAGTAAAATCCCCCACTACGCCCCTTATATATCTTCTGGGAGAAGAATCGCGGGCTGAGACGTGGCGCAAAGAGCGGAAACGGCAGCCCACTAACGGTCAAAAATTGAGAAATTTACAGTACTGCCCATGCAACGGTTCGCAATGATACAGAGTGACGTATTCATTGATGTCATAAAGGATATATTATCAAACAGAAAATGGCGCCGACAAATGCAAAATTCTTAGAGAAGATTATGTGTGAAGGATTTTTCGATTATAGCCTTGGGGGCTACTACTCTTAAAAGATGGTGACTGGAAATCTTTAATGGAGTTGTGGAAGCATATTCGACGACAAGGCGTTCTTAGAATATCTCGAAGATGAAGTATATTGAAGTTGAAGTATTTCGAGTTGAAGTCTGATGGATTGCACTCTATTTCGAGCCTATACTCGAAAAAATCTCTTTCGAGTATAGCCTCGGGGGCTACTCCCATCGGGAGCGCTGAGCGCGCACCCGACGATATTTCTTGGTAAAGCAGTAAAGCTGGAGAAGTGCAGGGGTGTTACTCCCATCGGGAGCGGGATTTATGGTTGAAAGAAACCCGAATATTTTCAGTCAAAATTTGACTGCGACATAAGATTCTCGAGTTGTGTTATCGCAACGCAACTCGAATGCCGTGACTTGTCACGAAGGTAAGACCCCAGGATCCGTCCTGTGTGGCCTGGTATACGCACATGGATGCGCTCTGCTAGTATGTATCCGTGTCTACGACGCGAAGAAAATCCTGGTGGACGCACTGGGTACCTTGAGAACCACTGGGATTCATTCTTTGTAAGTCCTAAATGCGGCAAAAGAGTGGATTTGACCGGTATCCCGAATTCAAGTCCAAGGGGATTGAATTTGAAGTAGGTGACAAGTATCTGTTCCGGCAGTTAACTGACCTCTTGATCCGTCAGGGTTGTCAGGCTTGTTCATCAAGACCCCTTGCAAAAGAATATCATGCAAATAAGTCGAAAAGACTAAGTCGAAGATTTGGAGATGAGAAGAAGTCGAAGAGTTGATCAAGTCGAAGATTTGAAGATTAGAGATTCAACCTGAATCTACAATTCTGGTAGAATCTCAGGGGCTACTGACTAGAGCCCGCTAGTTGAGTACCCCTGAGGCCCGATAAGCTAGGCCCAATTGTAATGATAGTCGAATACGAGTTCTTACCGTATGTCGATGTTGTAATCTGTATCGTACCCTACCCGATCCTCGAGACCTGGCCACCTATATATAGGGGCCAGGAGGGGACGGTGGAGGGCAGATTGAAAGCAAGCCAGGTCAAACACCCAAGTTTACTTTCGATACACACCTATTTCGACTAACTTTACCTTCGAGTTCATCCGACGCCCTATCTCCCCGATCCTAAGTCCTTCATCTAGGACATTTGTCGAGTTAACCCTCGTCAGCCGTCGACCCCTGGGACGAGCTCGCACTTGAAGCACAAGATCTTTCTTCGATTCTCTGCAGAGAAGGAAAGAGACGGCCATTTAGAAATTTAGAACGCATATCGACTCGATCGAGATGCGCGGTAAATTCCTTACCAGCTTTTTCTGGAACTTCCTCACATCATCGTCGTCGGTAACGAATTCCTTGAGTTCGGGGTGGAGATAGTAGCGGGCACGGACAAACTGCATCACCTGCTCGTCCGTGAATTTGTGCCACGGGTTCTCTTTCCCTAGACGAGCATACTTGGCGTCCTCCTTTGCCCAAATGGCCTTCTTTCCTCGGTAACCGCCGCCTCCGCAGCGTTGGTTACCTATGTTGAGGTCCCGCATATGCCTCCCCCACTCGGTCCATTCGATACCTTCCGGAGTGAGGCACGCATCCTTGAACTTGATGAACTCATCTTCGTCGAGCATCGGCTCGGCCTTCTTTATCTCCTCCCAACTTTTGCCGGCGAGAATCCTCTTCTTCACTCGGCTTTTCCAGCTGCTCAAGGCTGTGCTCATCCTCGTGAGGGCTAACTTGTTGACCTTGTTCCCTTTGAGCTTCTTGTTATTGAACGGCTCTGGGAACTGGTACCGGTTGTGAAGCTTCTCAATGAGTAGCTCGCGCAACCGCGTATTGCCCTTAGATCTTATGTTCTTCTGGTTGATGCTCATGCTCTCCCGCACGATGCACCCGAGCTGTAGGCCGTACCCAGCGGCAAGCTTCGCAGGCTCCACGGGTTGGCCACTGATACGTCTCAAACGTATCTATAATTTTTGATGCTCCATGCTTGTTTTTACACCATTTGCCTATTGTTTCGTTACACTTAGTGGCACTTTTATGCATTTTCCGGAACTAACCTATTAACGAAGTGCCACAGTGCCAGTTTCCTGTTTTCTGCTGTTTTTGTGTTTCAGAAGTAATACACAGGAAATATTCTCGGAATTGGACGAAACAAGTTCCTAAAGTCTTATTTTACCCGGAAGCTTCCAGAGATCCGAAGAGGAGTAGGAGGGGGGCCACCAGGGGCCCACACACAGGGGTGGCGCGGCCAGCCCCTGGCCCGCGCCACCACCGTGTGAGGCCACCTGGCCCCACCTCTGACGACGCCCCTTCGCCTATAAAGACCCCCCGACGAAAAAAAACCTAAGTACCCCGATCAGATTTCCAGAACACATCGCGATCCGCCGCCGCCGTCGACCCGAAGATCGGGAGGGTCCAGAAGCTCTTCCCGGCACGCTGCCGGAGAGGGGAATCGCCACCGGAGGTCTTCTTCATCGCCATGCTTGCCTCCGGAGCGATGAGTGAGTAGTCTACCTTGGACTATGGGTCCATAGCAGTAGCTAGATAGTTGTCTTCTCCACCATGTGCTTCATGTTTAGATCTCATGAGCTGCCTTACATGATTGAGATCACCGTTATGTAATTCTACATGTTTGGTTTGTTGGGATCCGATGAATATTGGTGTTTATGATTAAGTTGCTGTACTGAATATTATCTTTTGTTATCTCTATGTTGTTTATGATCTTGCATGCTCTCCGTTGTTAGTAGCTATCTTGGCCGAGTAGTTGCTAGTGACTCCAAGAGGGGGTATTTATGCTCGATAGTGGGTTCATGCCTCTATTTCACCTGGGGGAGTGACAGAAACCTCTAAGGTGGTAGATGTGCTATTGCTACTAGGGAGAAAACAACATTCATATGCTCAAGGGCATATGCTTTGTTTACATTACACACTTTGCTTAATGCAATTATCTGTTGTTCGCAACTTAATACTTCTAGGGTGTTCGGATTGATATCCCCGGGAGTGGATTATTAGTCATAGATGCAGTTGGATGGCGATCTATGTATTTTGTTGTAATGCCCAGAGTAAATCTCATAGTGATCTTCTTGACATATCACGTTATCGTTATTCTATCAATTGCCCAACTGTAATTTGTTTACCCAGCATGTGCTATTTTATCTATGGAGAGACACCACTAGTGAACTGTGGACCCCGGTCCTACTTACATCATATTGCTATCACCTGTTTACTTTACTCGTACTGTTTACTTTAGTCGCATACTCTACTATTTTCCACTCGATACGCTCATAACCTTTGTTTCAAGCAAACCGGTGAGATTGACAACCTCATCGCAAGTTGGGAACAAAGTATTTGTTTGTGTGTGTGCAGGTTCCGCATCACCTTTAGTCGTCATTGTCTCTCCTCTCCTGATCGATAAACCTTGGTATCTTAACTGAGGGAAAACTCGCTGTTATACTCATCATACCTTCCTCTTGGGGTTCCCAACAGGCTGGTTATCCACCACGCACAAGGACTGTCTGCAGCAACATTCATTTGGAGTAGCAGCCTATTTTCTGGCGCCGTTGCCGGGGATTTAAGAAGAATAAGCTCCCACATCAACTACATATTCCCACATCAACTTGGCACCAGCAGCTTATTTTCTGGCGTCGTTGCCGGGGAGGAAGAGAAGACTTCTGCGAGGGGACTTCTTCGCACACACATTCTTTACTTTGTTTTACTGTTTTGCTTTACTTTATGTTACTTTACCTGCATTGCTTTTTATCAAAAACCCAAAAAAATTAGAATCCTTGGTAGTTGTCATTTCTTTACTTTTAGTTTATTATGTCTAGTTCAGTTGCTACTACTATGTCCCCAGAGGACATGATCTTTACTTTTAAGCAGAAAGACGAGGAAAGCTTTAAAGAAGCTTGGGCTAGAATTTATGATTGGCATGGAAAAACTGAACCTAAAATGACTTTGAGTTTGCTTCTTAGTAGCTTTTACTTTGGACTTTCTCTTCGTTATAGATATGCTTTGGATGCTACTGCAGAAGGAGATTTCCTTCATTGTGATGGAGATCAAGCCTTCAATATTATTAAAAAGTTGATTACAATTTATAGCATGCCAACCTATTTTGATTCCTCTCTTGTGTGCATTTTTAATAGACTTAATACTCGTGAGACTCAGACTGCTAGTTTGAATTCTTGCTACAATACTTTGCGCCAGCATTTTGATTATGTGCCAACAAATACTGAACCTTCGAGTTGGTATCCTACGATAAAAATCACCATTAGTGGTGAAACTTTTCATGCTCGTTATGATATTATGTCTGAATTTTGTCTCATGCCAAAGGATGTTTATGAATCTTTGAGCCTTTGGAAGCTTTCTGAGGGAGGAGAAGAAATTTCTCTTACTAACAATGCCACCATATTTCCCCTTGGAATAGCTGAAGGAGTCTTTACAAAAATCCTAGGAAGAATGATATCTACTGATTATCTTGTTATTGAATGTGTAGGAAAAGGACAAATCACACTGGGAAGATCCATTCTGAAGCTCCTGGGCGCCGTTATCGATGTGGGAAAAGGCAATATAACATTTTCCTCTCCACCTTGCAATAACCATGTCTTTCCTAGAGTCAAGAGCAAAGGTAATAAAAGGAGACATAAAGCACGTGCTGATCCTAGCACTTCATCACTTGATATTACTTGATTTGCAATCTTCTGCGCCTAGCTCAAAGGCGTTAAAGAAAAGCACTCTTGGGAGATAACCTAATGTTTTCTTTTCAGTACTTTTTCTTTTATTTGAGTCTTGGAAGTCATTACTACTGTAATGACCGCTCCTTATCTTGTTTATTTCGTTTTTGTGCCAAGAGAAGCCTCTAATTTGAGTAAGGTAAAGATTTGGGGATGTTGCTGTCCTGAAACTGTTTTCGGTGCTGCACCATAAAAATTCGTGAAAATTCTCTGTTTATCCTTTGGACCTGCGATTTCTTGTGCATATGCCCCAGGTTATATCAAAACTTTTCTTAGTTGAACACTTTTTGATTTGAGCAACAGAAAATCCCTCAAAAAATCGACCATTGTCAGCTGTTCAGTTTTGACAGATTTCTGCCAATATTTGTGTTTGCCACTTTATCGCTTTCTTTTGAGTTCTTTTGATCACGGAACTTTTGGGGAGGTTGCTACAGTAGTATTTGCTATATATGTGGTGGTTTTGAGTTGAAACCTGAAGCAAATAAAGGATTGATTATATGTTATGCTTACACTAATGTTGCTAATAGAATTGTGTTTAGTTTTGTATGAAGGAAGTTTTCAAGTGTAGGGATTGGAGAATGATGAGATGAGTTGAAGAATGGACAAAAGCTCAAGCTTGGGGATGCCCATGCATCACCCCAACAAATATCCAAGAAGTACAAGCGTCAAAGCTTGGGGATGCCCCCGAGGCACCCCTTCTTCATCGGCAAAAATCAGGTCACCTTTCAAAACACTATATTTTTATTGCTTCATGCATTATGTGTTTTTCTTGGAGCGTCAGTTGTTTTAGTTTTCTTAGTTGGTTTAGTTTGTTTGTTTGGTGCAATAAATGGTTGGACCCCAACAAATTTCTTTTGGAGGAGATGTACTCGTTTTCATTTGCAAAGAACGCTCTAGTTTTCACTCTTATTAAAAATCGAGTGTTCTTCTTTTTCTGCTACTGCTTTTGATTTTCGTTTTCGCCTTGATTTGCGTTCATACCTTGTCATATCTTTTCATCAAGGTGTATTTTTGCCTCTGATCTTTATTGGTTTTCATCAAAAGAGGTGTTTATAAAAATTTCAAATGGTGTTGGAAAAGAGAAAAAGCTTTGTGCAAAATAGTGGTACAAGAAGGAGCTTGTGTAGACTGCGGCTTAGGCTTTTTCATGTCATGCTTGATGTCTTTTTGATAGTATGCTTAGTGGTTTTGCTGTAGCATGATTTGTCTCAAATAACTGAGATTGCTTAATGAGCCTTTGAAAAAATCATGCGTTGTTTTTATTGTATGGAAGCATTATTTTGGTTTTCTCCTTGATGCTTTATTTGGGTTGACTTGGCGCATGCTCACACATGTTAGACTCTTACAAAGTCGCCAATAGCCTCTATGATCATTTAGTTTTTGACTTTTGATGCCATCGTATGCTTCTTTTAATGTCGCTTTGCATGATTATGGCCATTATTGCTCTCTTAGTTGGTCGCTCCCAGTCTTTTGCTAGCCCTCGCCTTGTACTGAGTATGAGCTCTACTCATGCATCCAACTCCTAAAAGCCAAAGTTTTCCACTGTGTCCACCATACATACCTACTAGCAATTTGCTATTCCAAGTAAATTTGACTTGCTTTTATTTTCTCTTCAAATTAAACTCTTACCAGTGTTATGCGAAACTCGGTTAGTAAAGCTCTCACGAACCGGAAGGCACACTTTACTTTTTCCTGTTCTTTAAAATTTGACATTGTGGTCTCTTATGTTGAGTTGTTATGCTTGCAAGTTGTAAGTTGGATTCTAGCCCAGCCATGCTGTCATGGGCAAGCTTTCAACATTGCACTTCTTATTTGAGTTGATATCGTGATCTTTTGTTTATGGATGCCCGCGGTGTGAAATGAATTGGGAATCTTGTAGGGATCATGGAGTTTGTATATGTGTTAGGGAAACGCCGGGCCGCCAATCTAAGCCATGCATAATTCATGGTGGAAATTTGCAGCATACCCATGGTGAACATTCGACGACGCATCTCATAATAAAAAGCTAAACAAAAGGCAAATAAAAGAGATGTCGAGGTGTTCATTATCTGCTTGTCCTGTCATTTTGGTGTGGGCTTGTTCCATGTCATCGGGCACGGAGGTACCCCATTGGCGGTTCTCAATGATATGCATATACTTACAATGACAAGAGCCTTGCTTGGGACTCTAAGTAAAGTAGCATGAGGTTTGGGTACTCGTATTCACGGGGCACGAGGTTTTCAACTTATGATTTGTCAAGCACATGCATCATAATTGTTCTCGCATTAACTTTAACCATTCAAGATGCTTATGATGGGGGCAATGAGAGCTCAAAACCGGTAAGTACCATAATTTTTGAAGGTTATAAAACTTGCAATCACTGCTTCCCTCTGCGAAGGGTCTTACTTTTACTTTTATGTTGAGTCACCACCTTCTTTCTTTATGCACCATTAAGAGAGCATAGTTGGCATTCTTAGTGTGATATGCATTGTCCCAAAGTTCATTGATTGATTCATATTGTTAGTTTCACTTGTTCTTGAATTATTTGTATCTAGTCGCCCTCTAAAACTTGAAGGTATCCTATGCATTTATGTTTTGCTCTCTTTGAAGGACAAGCTGAAAACCATTTGTATGTTTTTCCTTATGATTTGAACACACGTTTGACTTTCATTGTTTCATTTTCATGATCTTTTGTTTGTGTTCATTTACATGTTTACAACATGGTTGCTAAGTTTCTTATTGTCATGATTATATCTTCATGCCCATGTTTTAAGTTCTAATGATCCCAGCTCACCAATGCTTACATATATGATCAAGATTGTGTAGGTGCATGTCACCTCAAAAATTATTCTTTTGTTATCACTTACCTACTCGAGGACGAGCAGGAGTTAAGCTTGGGGATGCTTGATACGTCTCAAACGTATCTATAATTTTTGATGCTCCATGCTTGTTTTTACACCATTTGCCTATTGTTTCATTACACTTAGTGGCACTTTTATGCATTTTCCGGAACTAACCTATTAACGAAGTGCCACAGTGCCAGTTTCCTGTTTTCTGCTGTTTTTGTGTTTCAGAAGTGATACACAGGAAATATTCTCGGAATTGGACGAAACAAGTTCCTAAAGTCTTATTTTACCCGGAAGCTTCCAGAGATCCGAAGAGGAGTAGGAGGGGGGCCACCAGGGGCCCACACACAGGGGTGGCGCGGCCAGCCCCTGGCCTGCGCCACCACCGTGTGAGGCCACCTGGCCCCACCTCTGACCACGCCCCTTCGCCTATAAAGACCCCCCGACGAAAAAAAACCTAAGTACCCCGATCAGATTTCCAGAACACATCGCGATCCGCCACCGCCATCGACCCGAAGATCGGGAGGGTCCAGAAGCTCTTCCCGGCACCCTGCCGGAGAGGGGAATCGCAACCGAAGGTCTTCTTCATCGCCATGCTTGCCTCCAGAGCGATGAGTGAGTAGTCTACCTTGGACTATGGGTCCATAGCAGTAGCTAGATGGTTGTCTTCTCCACCATGTGCTTCATGTTTAGATCTCATGAGCTGCCTTACATGATTGAGATCACCGTTATGTAATTCTACATGTTTGGTTTGTTGGGATCCGATGAATATTGGTGTTTATGATTAAGTTGTTGTACTGAATATTATCTTTTGTTATCTCTATGTTGTTTATGATCTTGCATGCTCTCCGTTGTTAGTAGCTATCTTGGCCGAGTAGTTGCTAGTGACTCCAAGAGGGGGTATTTATGCTCGATAGTGGGTTCATGCCTCTATTTCACCTGGGGGAGTGACAGAAACCTCTAAGGTGGTAGATGTGCTGTTGCTACTAGGGAGAAAACAACATTCATATGCTCAAGGGCATATGCTTTGTTTACATTACACACTTTGCTTAATGCAATTATCTGTTGTTCGCAACTTAATACTTCTAGGGTGTTCAGATTGATATCCCCGGGAGTGGATTATTAGTCATAGATACAGTTGGATGGCGGTCTATGTATTTTGTTGTAATGCCCAGAGTAAATCTCATAGTGATCTTCTTGACATATCACGTTATCTTTATTCTATCAATTGCCCAACTGTAATTTGTTTACCCAGCATGTGCTATTTTATCTATGGAGAGACACCACTAGTGAACTGTGGACCCCGGTCCTATTTACATCATATTGCTATCACCTGTTTACTTTACTCGTACTGTTTACTTTACTCGCATACTCTACTGTTTTCCACTCGATACGCTCATAACCTTTGTTTCAAGCAAACCGGTGAGATTGACAACCTCATCGCAAGTTGGGAACAAAGTATTTGTTTGTGTGTGTGCAGGTTCCGCATCACCTTCAGTCATCATTGTCTCTCCTCTCCTGATCGATAAACCTTGGTATCTTAACTGAGGGAAAACTCGCTGTTATACTCATCATACCTTCCTCTTGGGGTTCCCAACGGGCTGGTTATCCACCACGCACAAGGACTGTCTGCAGCAACATTCATTTGGAGTAGCAGCCACTCAGTTTCACATACGTGAAATCTTCGAGCTTGGTGCCGAGTACCGGCGGCGTCCGATCCTGCCTTTCCTTCTTCTTCTTCTTCTTAGCGGCGGCGTCCGATCCACCGACGTCCATGCGGTCACCGCCACCATGACTACTTGTGTCATCCTCCTCGTCGCCATTGCTACTTCTGGCGTCGTCGCCATCTTCGTCCTCTTCGGCCTCGAAGTCATATTCGGACTCCGGATCCGAGTCAACTTCATCGGCCGCACCTTCTTCGGCCTCCTCGCCAACTTCATCAGCCGCAGCTTCTTCGGCCTCCTCGTCGGACCCGCTCAAGTCATCGCCAAGCCGCCAAAACTTTAGGTTGGCTTTTCTTGCTTCTTCTTCGACGCTCATGGGCTGAGAAGGGCCAGCCCCGACGTCTTTGTCTCCGCTCGACATGTCGGCACTTCATACAAAATATGTAATAATTTAATTAGTACAATCATTAATTAAGCTAGAGTCGACCGAAAAATTTGGCATGACCTTTGCTGTTTTTTTGACCTAGGAGTGCCCATTTCTCAACCGAAACGGAAGTAAATCGACATTTCGGGAGAAATGGGCAACTCATTTAGAATAACCTGCAGCAATTCACATATATACATATTCCAGCAAAGTACACACCATAAACAGCAGCAGCAGCATAAACAGCAGCAGCATCATAAGCAGCAGCATAAACAACATCATAAACAGCAGCAGCATCAGCATCATAAGCAGCAGCATAAGCAACAGCATCATATGCTATTATCACCAAAGTGACAGCAGCAGCATCAACAGCTGTTTTATCACCAGCACCTCATATATGTGGTAGCAAAGGGAAGATCTTTTTATGGTTAATGTACTATACACTGGCTCTCAGAAGAAACTAAATAAATTAGCTAGCTTACTTAAAATTAGCGTCTCCATGACTCATCTATATGCAGCTGATTCACAATATGTTCTGAAGAAAGATTGGTTTGGCTTTGGCTTATCCGATTCTTGCTGTTCTTGGCTTTGGTTCTGACTTGAGGGAAGACGAAAATCAAATCAACTAGATTACAGGGGGGTGAACGGAGCGCACCTTGCAGGAGTTCTTGGCGAGTTTGCGGACGCGGTGCAGAGCGGCCTCGGAGGGGTTGTCGAGGGAGTAGACGACGACGCGGAAGCCCTGCAGGAGCCGGCGCTCCTTCTCCTCTTGGTCCGGTGCCGGCGCACCTTCTCCTCTTGGTCCGGTGCCGGCGCACCTTCTCCTCCTGGTCCGGTGCCGATGCTCCTTCTCCTCCTGGTCCGGTGCTGGCGGTCCTTCTCCTCCTGGTCCGGTGCCGGTGCTCCTTCTCCTCCTGGTGACGGCTTCGAGCGGCGGCTAGGGTTAGGGCTTCGAGCGGCGGCTAGGGTTAGCAGCGCGCGCGGGGGGGGGGGGATGGGATCTGGTGGGCGACGAAGCGGTATTTCCCCTAAGTGTCAACTATGCGTGGCGCATTTCGTGCTATATGCGCCACGCATATTTGACACTTAGTCAAATAGCGCGAGCACCTGCACTTAGACAAGATTCGGTCACTAGCTCAGTGGTAGGGTTCTCTGCAGCCAGCGGGGCGATCCAGGGTTCGAACCCTACCCTCACACCTTTTTTAAAAAATTGCTTTTTCACAATTTCTAACAAATACAAGGTACTTCAAAATAATAGTTTGTAATAGTTTTAAATTGTTTTTTCACAATTTCTAACAAATACAAGTTACTTCAAAATAATGGTTTGTAATAGTTTTAAATTGTTTTTTCACAATTTCTAACAAATACAAGTTACTTCAAAATAATAGTTTGTAATAGTAAAAAAAACACAAACATCATCGTCATGTCACATCTTTTTCTCACTTCATTTGCGAGTATCATAATAGTTAGTTTATTCAAAAAACCACGAATATATATCGTCGTGTCACACGAACATCGATATCCATACACACACGTACGAATATTATGATAGTCTATATAGTTTCGAGTAAACGCATGCATACACAAAAAATGTCATGATCTCGATTCCGTGCTAGCTAGCTAGAGCTAGCGTCTCTTTGCAATCTTCTTGCGCCCTTCTTCCTCGCGGTTGAATACTTTAGGCCGGGAATGTTGAGGTTTCTTCTCGTGAACGGACAACCTTTAGTAGGTAGGGTGGTCTTCCTTCTTCCTGCGGTAGTCGGCTTGTCGAAGTACTTGTCAAATTCGTCTTCGATCTTTAGATCGCCGTTCTTTTCTAAGTCTTGGTCGTTGGCGGGTCCTTCCATTCCGATGATGCTCCTCTTGCCCCTCCTCACGACAACACGGCTTGGCTTTGACGGGTCGGTGATGAAGAAGCATTGGTCAACTTGGCTCGCGAGTACCCATGGCTCGTTTTTTGTGGAGGCGTGGCGCATATTGTTGATGTCGTAGGCCTGATATGCGTGGGCCCCACTTGTTATGCGTGGCGCATATTGCAATATGCGCCACTGATATGTTATTTATGCGTGGCGCATATTGCTATATGCGCCACGCATAACACTAGCAGGGGTCAGGCCAGTGGGGCCCAGGTGGGTCCCACAGACTTATCAGTGGTGCATTATGCACAATATGCGCCACTAAAGGGTCAAATATGCATGGCGCATATTGAAAATGCGCCATTGATAAGTCAAGATATTTTGTCGACGACCCTTCTGGTGGGTCCCACAGACTTATTGGTGGCGCATTTTGAGAAAAATGCGCCACTAGTAAAAAAATATATCAGTGGAGCATATTTGATAATGCGCCACTAGTAAATACTAGTGGCGCATATTAATTAATATGCTCCACTAGTAAAACATCTATCTATAAGCCTTTTCCCACTAGTGTTGTATTGGCTTAAACTTTGTTGTGTTGGCTCAAATTTTGTCGGATGAAAAAGAAATGTACTGGTAGGTGTAGTGCTCACAAAAAATGATGTGTCAAGTTAAAATAAACGTTTGTACTTAGCTCAAAGTGTAGGATGTGAGTATGTGTCAAGTTTTGGTGTGTACTAAAAGAAATATGTTTTTTTGCCATTTATTCTAGTTTGGATTGAAACATTTTTTAGATATTGGCAAAGTAATAAAGTGATATATTTTTATTGATGGTTGTGGTGTTGTGATGGATGAGAACTAGAACTCGATGACACAAACAATACATTTTTTAATAAAGACTCAAACATTACATAGGCCATAGCATTCACTAGACGAATACATTTTTTGATAAAGACTCAAACATTACATAGCATAAATAGCATAGATAGGGCATAGCATTACATAGGGCGGGCATAGCATCACATAGGACATAACACTACATAGGGCATAAACTACATAGGACCTGACTCGACGAATAACGACTCGATCGATGACACAGATTAAACTAAAAAACATGTAGGAAATTAAATTGGCAAGCCGTGCCCTACCCCTTCACTCCTCGAGCTCTTCAAGATGCAACATGAAATCTAGGGCTCGAGCTGCAGATCCCTTTCACTCCTCGTCGTCGTCGGGGAAGATGTAGGGGAGGCAGTGCATGTGGTTGGTGGTTGGGAAGATGTAGTCCCACTGGGTGAAGATGTTGCACATGGTGAAGCAGATGAACTCATAGCAGCACCAAAAGGCTTTGCCGAGGAGATGGTAGGCATCGTAGGGATTGGTGAAGGTGACCTGGATCCCGCTGCCTCCCATACGGACCTCCTGGAGGTAGAACATGGGCGGGGTTCCCGCGGGAAGGTGCGCGAAGCAGGACCTGAGGAAGAACTTGGCGAAATCGACAGGCCCCCTCCACCTAGAGATGGCCCAGCACCTCAAGGTATTCTCCACCATCCTGCCCGGTGGATAGCGCTGCTCCTCGCTGATGGCAGGACGACGGAAGGTAGGACCAGTGAACTACATGGTGGATGGGCGGTGGAGGGTTACGGCGGTAGAGGGGCGGGCTTTAGAGAAGAGAATGGGATGCACTGCGGGGTGGAGATGGAGATGGGGGTTGGGTGCTTTTTATAGCGGTGTCTGCGTAGTGAACGAGCGCCATAAGTGTGAAGCACGCGTAGCTACTTCAATGTGAGGACGGGGACGGACGGCGGGCACCTCCCCCGTTTATCCACTTAGCTTGTACCACGCCAAAAGTCAGAGCTTTGAAATAGCAATCGGGCTACGTTGGGAGCGGCATGGGCTTCGGAGGCCGTGCTTTTGTGTCCTTCCCGTTCGTTTTATCCTTCCCGTGAATGCACGCGCGTCTGTGCATATAATGGCTTAGCTGCGACGTATGCATGCAGTGCCTGCTTTTGCTCTGCATCGGGCGTCGCTGCGCGCGTGCATGCATGGGGGAGGCCGGTCATAGCTGGTGAGCGCGGGCGCATGCATGCGTACGTCCACGACGGCTTAAAACAATGGTCCGACGAGTGCACGGGTTACCAGCCAATGAGGCAGCATAGCCAGCTCTCCCACGGATCGGTTCCCAGCCAGTGAGCTCACCTTCTAGAAGACGAGATCGGACGGCCAGAGTTAAGCCACGTAGCACAGATGAACGGGCGCCGTTGCAAACGAAAGGATCCCACGGATCGGTTCCCAGTCAGTGAGCTCACCTTCTAGAAGAACAGATCGCACGGACCGGGTTGCGCCACGCTGTTAGATGAACGGTCGAGGTTGGTCAACAGGGTTAGCGCATTTTGAAGTGTAGTCAACGTTATATTTCAAAATTTGAAATCTTCAGTAGCTTTGTATTTTAGTGAGGAACAAGGATCCGGGCTTAGTTATTCATTTCACTTTGCCAAAAATGTTTAAACGTTGGTCAAATGTTAGGTTTGACCAAACTCGAAATAATCATAACAAATTCAAAAAAAATCAAAAAAATGAAAAACATGCACGCATAGTCTTATTATGTCATATACTAACGATTACAGTTGATAGATGAGGTATAGATATATTGAAACGCAAATTTGATGTATCTAAGGTGATATCTCGAACTCTGTCGTACGAAGTCAAGGGTGAAGAGGAGTGGTTATGGGTTTGTAACATGAAATTTCAAAAACCTCCCCAAAGCTTCATTTTGATGTGACTAAGAAGGATCCAGGCTTAGTTTTTCATTTTTATTTTTTAAATGTGTTTAAATGTTGGTCAAACCTAGGGTTTGACCAAAATACAAATATGCACAAAAAATTCAAAAAAAATTCAAAAAATAAAAAACCGGTGCACATAGTCTTCTTATATCATATACTAACGGTTTAAGTGGATAAACAAGGTCTAAGTACATTGGAAAAAAATGCATGTATATAATGTGATATCGCAATATGTCGTATGAAGTCAAGTGTGAAGAGACCTAGGGTTCGATTATAGTTTTATGAAATGACTCCATATTGGTCAAGGGCACTATATTGGTCAAGGTCATGGTTGATACATTCTGTGAACTAGTAATACAAGTATGTTGATTTGAGATTTGATTAACCCTGACTGTACTTCCATCAGGTTGGCGTCTAGCAGAAATATACCACTTGCAAGGCTTGGCACCCCCATCATAGCCTCTGCACTTTGCATAAAATTTCTTTATATCTGTCCACAGAGTCTTGGTGTCAAACTCCCTTTTCACTGCATATGTCTTGAAACACATCCTAAACTCAACCATGGTTGGAAAAAACTTTCCTACTTCTATTACAGGGTTGTCTCTGTCATATACATTTACCATCTCATCACCATTTTCATCATCTACATCATCAGCAGCTTCCTTCATCAACTCTGGATCCACATCTTCAGAACCAGCAGCCACAGTAGCCTCATCCCTCTCCTTCTCCTTCTCCTTGTCCTTCTCCTTGTCCTTATCATGTACTGGAATTCCAAAAAAAATTGCCATCTCTGTGTCAGCTATTGGTGCAATGACCAAGTCAGTACGCTCTTGCAGTTCTACTAAATTCCAGTCCACAACAGCCACATTTGCAGCACCATCACAGCTCTTTTGTGCGTCATCAGCTAACACTGTCACTTCGGTTACAATGGGCATTATCTGTCTACTTGCAGCCCAGCCATCATCTGCAATCTGCATAGCCAACTTTGATGGCACATATCCTACAACTGAATCAGATTTCAGTTCAACCAGCTTGGCAAGAAATGTAGCACGTTTGCTTGTCCAGCCGTCTTGCCGATCGATTTCATCAACAAGCGCTTCGCCATCCTCCATTCTCACATACTCACCCTTCTATTCTTCGAACCGTAGCAATGACACTTCTTGCTCTGGACCCCAAGCTACACTCTCTCCTAGTTTCTTCACAATATTCCTCACCGCTTTCTCTTCTTGGTTCACTAGTTCTTGTGGATCGATCTCTGCAAATTCAACCTCCCAACTAACTACTCTGTCGTGCTCTATAGTCCTCAAGCTACCATCAGCTAGCTTCGCCTTAGATAGAAAAAATTTGACTGACAATTCGAAGCTACGCCGGTCACCTCCCCTGTTTCGACAATGGTGCGGAAATGTGACGAATTGGAAGCGGACGAGCTCTAATCGACAGAAAAATCAGCACGAGAGTGATGAAATACCTCGAGTTTGACTCTGCCGCCTCCATCTACTTCAGGGCGACACTCACTCTGCTTGGTTGCTGCCGCCGCTCGCCCGCCAAAATCTTGCTGCAAATCATGGGCGATTCAATCAGATTCGGGGCTGAATTCGGACGGGAATGCGATTGGGTTTCGATTTCACTCACCACAGACGCCGCCGAGCACGAATGCGCCGCCCAGGAGTACGACAGCTCCGCCGCCGGCGAGGGATCTGAGGGGCGCACTGTCGAGCTCGGACACGCTCGGACAGGGTCGGTCGGTCGGTCGGTCGGGCAGGCTAGTTTGACTCAGCCGTGACGATGTGTGTGGGTCCCACCACCACTTAGCCTGCCCTAATACCGTTTCGTCGACGACGGTGTGCCCTGGCTATTTTGGTGTCCAATGCCGTCGTATCCTAACTATTTCCGTCAAATATGTCACACCACAGCCAATTGCAAGGAAAAACGTCGTCTCTGAGCTATTCGCCCGTCAGTAGAAGCCCTCCATGGCGGCGACAGTGCTAGAGTCGGGAACCTTGGAGGCGGCCGGTGCATCGTCCGACAAGCAGCGAGGTCCTCGACGCGCTTGTTGAGTATACAAGCAGCGAGGAAAACATCTGATGCATCATTCGTCAGGTCCCAGCCAGAGAGAGGCAGAGCCACGCAAACCGGTGGCTCGTCGTCATCGACGAGCTACTACAGCTTCGCGGGGAGGGGGAATGCGGCCCCTGCGAGGGACTCGGGTGGGGGCGAGCAGGAAAGGAGGTACCACGGCGATCTGCTGAAGCATACTGCTCCACCTAGTACCGCCCGTCGAAGAAACTCGCCTAGTCCTTCCATCACCTGCACGACAAAAGGGCAAAAAAGCTCCACCTCCACTTATGGCACAACATACTGTTACTCAAAACACAAACACGATTTACTAGGCTAGGCCAGACATCACCCAATCATCAAAGGAACTATGATTTCATAATGATATTTTGATTTCTCCAATGTAGGCAACCTTGATAGTCCAAAGTTCACATCTACCATATCATCTAGTCAAATTACATGACATGCGAGAAGCAGGACAAGCAAGAAAACATCTTATGGTTCAACATTAGAGTACAACTTGTTTTTAATTGAACATTGGTTTGATCATAAGTTCACGACATGCAGTATATGTTGCTTCCAAATCCTGAAAGCTATAGTTCTTTAGTTCACTGTTTCAAGGTACCAAGTGTCAGACTATCCAGCACCTGCTAGTTGACCAAGAGTTCTTCACCAAAGTACCACTGTCACAGAAACCTAGAAGTTCTAGAGAAACAACAAACACTAGCGAGTCAAGTACAGGTTCAAGCAAGAGCTAGCATAAAAATATTTCAATCATGCACTCTCCTGTGCAAATAAACTTTACAGGTCAGGATGCACAGGGTGCTAGCAATAAATAGCAGATGGCACATCTTGAACATTATCACAACCTAGATTTTAGGTCACGGCTTGCTGCGAGGCCCCGTGTTTCACACTGATAACCGGTTTGTAAAAGGCTAACGGTAACATGTTATGACACTAATTGAAAATCATCATATGTGATCAGCAAACATGCAAACTGTAGAGAAATATATATATATTCCATATAACAGAGCGGTAGTCTTATAGAGCAAGGCACAACTGCAGATATTTCAGGCATGGCTTGCCGCGCGCCAGCCGACTTTTGCATCGAGAAAACCATTTTGTAAATCAGTGGTGGACACTAAATACAGATAAAACAGGAACCAGATGCTAACCAAAACATAACTTATCAGATACAGAAAGTGTCGGTCACAATCGGCAGACACTTTAATCGATAGATTAGCAAGCAGTGACTTATATTGCTCAAAGTATATCCATAGTATCAGTCAAAACCACCGTATAAGATTAGTAGGTTACAAAAAATACTGATAGGTAACCTTGAAGAAATACACCAGATCAAGGTCTTTTCGAGGAACTTCTCGTTGGTAAAGAATTAGCTTTCTCAGTGTTCATCACCTCATTTTTGTGTGGAGCGATACGAACAGGGGCAGAAGCATCAGCAAGCTTTATCTGAAAAAGATGCACGTGTATGTCCATAAAATCCAAAGTTACAGCATCACGGTAAACTGAAGTACATAAAACAATCACGTGAAGCACGCCAGCAGCTCGAGCAAGCTAGGGTGACTCAATCAGCTCGCCACTCAGCTACCACTAGGGCCCTAGCCACCACTCATATAATTGCATCATCAAAACGTCACAATTAGGCACTCAAATTGTTCAAGATGTATTTGTGCATGATATAAGTGAACACTGCAAGGATATCTGGTTTCTAAGTCCATTCTCTACCTGGTCTCGAAATTACCATGATTTTGCACATTTTAATAATAACTAGCAAGGTGGCCCTCGCAAATGAGAGGGGAACGTATTTGGGGTTTGAAAGAATTACCGACAAATAAGGCTATAATTTTACTTCTATTTATGTTAAGGAGATGAAATAAATCTCAATTGAACATAAATATAATCTAAAATGATGCCTCGCAAATGAGAGGGCAAACATCTTTGGGTTTTGAAATAATTAACGAAAAATAAGGCTATAATTTTACTTCTATTTATGTTAAGGAGATGAAATAAATCTCCATAGAACATAAATATAATCTAAAATAATGCCATCAGATTTCGAAACCTCTTTTAAATTTGTGGATGAAGGATTATTTTTTTGGTATTTTTAGAAAAATATATTAATGATCACATGTGTCATTTGTACATTATATTGGATCAATAAATCGAAAACGTTCAGTCACCGAGGTAGTCAAGTTTTTATGTGATGTTGGATTATTACACAATGTCAGTGTTCACATTGTCGGTTATTATAGTCCAAAATAGTAATTATGGTCATGAGCAGAGAGATATGTTTAGGTGATATTTCTAATATAACATCAAGATAATTTTTAATATTATGGATTAAAACCTATTACTGATAAACCAAACAATAATTTGATGTACTTTCATGAGATCTTTATTTGTGTCGCCTCCTATATTCCGACCTATGTGGTGATGTTCCTTTGTCATGAAATACTTTGTGACATTGACCTCCTTTACAATGCAACACAACGCTTAATGAAAGTAAGAGAAATTCTAGCATATGGTACCATAGGTGAAGAGGTAATTGTGTACATTTCTCAACTACACCAAGGAATAATAAAATACGGACAAAGTAGTAAGTAAAGATTTAATTCCATTATTAGCAATTCATGGAGGTTGTATTTTTTAATTGTTCTTTTACTGTCACCTAGATATATCCAGTATCGGGTTAACTTTTTTTTATGTTCACTCGCATGTATTTTCTTGCTATTTAACATGGTTATGACAACATGCTCGGCACACCAGCTCATTAATATTGAAATACATAAAAGTCACAAGCCATAATATTTTCTGCAAGGTTTGGTTCAAGAACTTCATCTTCCAAATAGATTTTTATCTATATGGAATAAATCATAACATATAATTCTACAAATAAGAAACTCACAGGGAATATCTGTAGCTAAAATTCTGCATTTTTCTAAATTATTTTGAAAGAGAAAATGCCCATATCTATAATTTTGGGTAGATAACATTCAATCTTATGGTTAAATTATCCTGACAGCAATTTTGATTTTTATATGTATATTCCCTAATGATCTTATAGTATTTGTGCAAGCGCATGCGCCGTCATGAATTATTGGGCCTCCATATCCAACACATCTTACTCGCGATCATTCTCTTTTGTTTGAGATGAATCATGCTAAACATTTGTGGATGACAGAGCTATCAATCTCAATCCACTTACAATACTCAATAGTTCACCTTAAATCTCCATATCGTAAGTTTATTGTGAGACTTTTCTATGTCTCACCCTATCGCACTTGTAATTAAACTTGCATAATTTTATATGAGTAAAAAAGCAATAAAATCTGAATTAATCAATCACATGTTTGGCTTCACGCTTTCAGTTTTCAACCATTTTTCCTTGTACACTCCTCGACTACTACTCACGAGTAGCTTTCTGCTCGACTACATAGTATATCAATTGTTTTTCAACTGATAATCACGATCCACCAGTTTTACTTGATGATGATTTTTTGCAATTACTATGATTTGTTCGGAGTATATAAAACGCTTACTACAAAAGATGGTCATTCTAAAATCAGATCTTATTCGGACATCATAAGGATTTGAAGGACTAATTTACTTCTATTTTAGTACAGAATCGCCCATTGTTATATCCATGTTTTCTTTCAACTTAGCCTCTGGTAAAATCACATGAGGTGAATTTACGTGCAGACTTATGGTGAATGTTTTCGAATATTTTTTTATGTTTCTCTTATGATTGATTAGTAACCTAATTATTTCTCAGTTGTTTTTATGCATGCTTTTTAAAACTTTATAGTTCAGTTTTCACAAATAATTGCACTTCAAAGTTTAATGCCACTTTTCCTTAGATGTCCTTATGGTAGGCTTCTTTTTAATTGGACACAGACGTGAATTACATATCTATGGGGCTGATTTAGTTACAGACTTAGCCGTGTAATTATGGCTAGTGTACGTTCTTTCCCTAGTAGACCTTCATGTACACGTTATCCTTTTTTTTTAATTCTTGGTTTGGCTTTTTATTCTGTACATTTCCTCCCTAGTAATCCCTCATGTACACGTGATCTCTTTTTAATGCCAGATTTGCTTTTTTATTCTTTGAGATAAATACATGGATTGTTACTTTCAAACATGTCACGATAGAGATGAATCCGACTATATATTTGTACGTACTTAACTTCTAGATCTTTTAATCTTGTCCATTAATTGTAGATCTAACTGTCTAAAATAATTCAGATGATGTGGATTAACATAGTGTCTCTATTTTAGACCCCCGTATTGTGCTTTTAGTATATAGTAGATAGATTCTGGTTGCCCTATAACACCAAAAATAATCATCGGATAGTGAGCAATCCGACTCAAAACTAATGGGCTCAAAAGTTGTGTGCTTGTCGGCGACTTAGAACCACAACAAGTACAGCCCCAAAAGACCAACTTTCTGTTCCAACCATCTCAGAGATCTCGACTGCTGCCCCTCTAGCAGAAAATATTTAGTGCTCATCCCTTTAAAAAAAGGAGGGCTGTAAGTTTACATCAAAGGTGGTGTAGTGCAGCGTGAAGGATCATCTATATTTACTAGAAACCTAACTGGAACAGATCCACATACTTACTGATTTTTTTGGCCAGAGAATCAGTAGAGACCATTTCACATGGACTTCCCTCCTCCGAAGACATGATGCCCTTACACAATGTTTCCAGTCCTATGCACCGCAGAAAAGAGCGGGACATGCAAAGAGATATCACATTTAGCAAGACAAATCTTGAAGATGAAATGAAAAAACCATGACACCATCCACTTAGTAACCAACAATCGTAGAGCTCAATTCGAAGGAACAAAGCACATGAGCCACACTTCATTTTGAGGGGCATATGAATAGATCACTGCACTACCGAAACAGTTGGATACTATCATCCGACATTGTGGAAAAACCTGCTAATTACTAAATAATATTTAGTGTATAACGAATTTTAACACAATGAATGCATGGTACCATACATCATTTTAAAGCTGAAACATATGCTCTTTGCATGCCAAAGCTATGCATATCACTAAGATTGTATGAAGCCTTGCTGATTCAACATATTCTATTTAACTAACTTTTTGCAATGAAGGTAAAACCCGTACTATTTTAATTTAGGAATCAATTTTGTCAAGCTTCATGCACTAGCCAACGCAACCAAAAGTCCGAACTGATGGAAAGGGCTAGGCAATTCACTTATACACATCAATACCCCCACTCACGTGTGACGAATCAAGGGAGAAGAGAAAGTCAACACGTGGACACAAATAGGAGAAGAGAAAGTCAACACGTGGACACAAAGGGGGGCAACAGCAATTTTACAATAAATTATGAAAACCAGGACTCGAACTCGAGACCCTGGGCTCTGATACCATGTTAAGCTTCATGCACTAGCCAACGCAACCAAAAGTCCGAACTGATGGAAAGGGCTAGGCAATTCACTTATACACATCAACAAATTTGATACCTTATAAATCCTTGTCAACATTAGTCCTTCCCTTATTTTCCTGAAATTCTTCCTTTCTATTGTTCATTCACACTCTATGCGTGCTTCCACAAGAATGGCCAGTGGGCTGCATAACTCAAAGGAAATGGATGATTTTTTAGCAAGAACTAGCATATTATTGGTCTGAGGATTTAGGTCACTGACAAATAAATATTTATCTATAGGAAATTTATTTTTGACCTTGCATATCTCTATCTATTTCTGCAAGTCGCTGTCAGTCTATTGCCAAAATCAACAGGCGCGGCAACGCGCGCCAATCATGATCTAGTATATAACGGTACAAGTCAATTGCTCATCAAGTCAATTGCTCATCAAGTCAATTGCCCATCAGATCGGAGGATTGCGGATGGGAAAGTTCACTGCCACCATGCCGATACCAGTTTTTTTTTGAACGGGGATAGGGTCCGAAGACCCTAGAAGCTGCATTTAATACTCCAGCGATGGTTACATTTTACAACAAAGCCCCTACAGGCTACAGCCCAGGGGATTTTTGGATAAGGACAAAACTTTTACAGAGTAGACCCTAGAAAAGATGGCCAAAAAGCAATCAGGTCCTCCAAGTTCCTCACCGCTGATGACGGGCCTCGCCGTCGATTTTCTCTGCCATAGAGAGGATGCCGGTGCTGGGGACGAACCACTTGGTCCGACGTCGTGGCTGGAGCGGTAAATCTCCCCCTTGGACTCCTTGTTGCGATCTTGCGCAGTCTTGTTCTCTGGGAAGAAGAGGCTCGGGAACTGCCGAGCACAAAGCGGCCCAGATGGCCGCAGATAGCATGAAGCTTGGATCTTCCAAAAATAGCAGCTTGAGAAGGGCGAGGACAAGCCCGCTCTTCGTTGATCCCCGGAGCAGGTGGAAGAGACCCAGGCCAAGGACCTCCTACCACTGCCATGATGTCACCTCGACAGCTTGGAAGAGTAAAGGAGGCCAAGACCCATCGCCTCCACTGCTCCACTTGAACCACCCTCACCACCGGAGGGCAATAGGCGCTTCCAGATGCAGAGGTCACCGAGGAACACCGCCACCTCTCCTCGCCGCCACGGCCAGCCAGAAGCAACGGAGTCACAGAGTGAAAGGCGCCACACCATTCTTCCTCCTCGCCACCGCGGCCGGCTAGCAAGAACGGAGAAACGCCACTCCCAAGCACCAAGAAGGAACCTGCAGCCACAGCTTTATTTGGGGGGACTGTGGTTTCTGTTAGCGATACAAGTTTGTAACGCTGTCACGTTATGTGTAACGTATCAAAGAGATAGGGATAGTTAGTTAGATTGTTTCCTAACTTGATGCTCAATTCATGTAAGTCGATCTCTATCCAGAATAAGGATTAGATCGAATCTATCTCTTCGTTGTAACCTCTCCCTGTACTGAGATTGATTCTATCAATGCCTCTATATACACACGTAGCCGATGGGAGTCCAACCATCGTTCCAGAAACCTCCCTAGCGATCATATGGTATCAGAGCCAACCTCCTAAAACACATCTATGAGCCTCGCATCATCCAGCTCAACCACGATGACCAACCCCCTCGCCGGCCTCGGTGTAAGCGAAAAACTCACCAGGTCGAACTACCTTCTTTGGCAATCGCAAGTTCTGCCTCCCCTTCGTGGGAATAGGTGCTGCGGTATGTCGAGGGCAAGGAGATGCCGCCGCCGGAGTTCATCACCGGCGAGAAGGACGGCAAGGCAACCAAAGAGCCCAACCCCGCCTTCGACGCGTGGGTGGCCATGGACCAGCACATCCTCTCCTTCCTGGTCAATACCCTCTCGCCGGACATCCTCGTCACCACCATCGGGATGGAGACGGCAGCAGAGGTTTGGGGGGCGATCAAGGCGATGTTCGCCTCCCAGTCCCGGACACGGGTCTCAAATCTCCGCGTCGCCCTCGCACGGACGAGGAAGGACAACATGACGACGGAGCAATTCTTCAACAAGATGAAGAGCTACGCCGATGAGCTAGCTGCAGCAGGCCGGCCAATTGATGAGGAAGAGCTCGTTGAGTATCTCCTCGCCGGCCTCGACGAGTCCTACAACCCCCTCTTCGCCGCCATTGGGGTAAACGGTGGGGAAGACCTCACCGTCGCCAAGCTCTACGCCCAAGTCTCTGCATACGACAACCGCATCGCCCTCCTCACCGATGACATTGGCGGAAACTCTTCCGTCAACTCCGTGCAGCATGGACGCGGACCACGTGGATGTGGTCATCATGGAGGACGCAGAGGATGCCGTGGTTCCGGCAACCGCGGCCGTGCTGGTCGCCGTGTGGTGGCCGTGGTGGTCGTCGTGGCAGCGGCAGAGGTGGCAGAGGCGGCCAAGACCGTGATCTGGTCACATGCCAGATTTGCGGCAAGCCAGGCCATGAAGCCTGGAAGTGTTGGCACCGCTACTCCGAAGACGAAGAAGAAGAAGAGGAGGAAGAAAAGGGCGCCAATGCAGTGTCCTACGGCGTGGACACCAACTGGTACGGCGACACCGGCGCCACCGACCACATCACCGGTGAGCTCAACAAGCTCACCATGAGAGATAAGTACAACGGCCGTGAGCAAATTCACATGGCTAATGGACAAGGTATGAGTATTAGTCATGTTGGCCATGCAATTGTTAATACCCCCTCTAAATCTTTGCATCTCAAAAATGTTCTTCACGTTCCACATGCCACTAAAAACCTTGTTTCCATTCATCGTCTTACTTTAGACAATCATGTTTTCATTGAATTTCATCCTTGGTATTTTTTTGTCAAGGATCTGGTCACGAAGCAAGTACTTCTTAAAGGTAGATGCGTACGTGGTCTCTACCCCTTGATATCTTCGTCAGCAATCAAGAATAAACAAGTCTTCAGCGCCACCAAGCCTTCAGCTTTGAGATGGCATAGTCGTTTAGGGCATCCCTCTTTTCGAATTGTTCAACAAGTTCTTAGCAATTACAATCTTCCATATTCAAATAAACTTAGTGTGGAGTCGGTTTGTGACTCATGTCAACAAGCCAAGAGTCATCAGCTTTCTTATATGAGGTCTACAAGTGTATCCACCTCTCCCTTACAACTTGTGTTCTCCGATGTGTGGGGACCGGCACCTAGTTCTGTAGGGAGATTCACATACTATGTAAGCTTCATTGATGATTTTAGTAAGTTCTCATGGATTTATCTTCTTAAGAAAAAGTCTGATGTCTTTCAAATATTTCGCAATTTCCAGCAACTTGTTGAACGCCAATTCGATAAGAAAATTCTTGTAGTACAATCAGATTGGGGTGGAGAATATGAGAAGTTAAACTCCTTTTTCAAACAAATTGGCATTGAGCATCATGTGTCCTGCCCTCATGCACACCAACAAAATGGTTCTGCTGAACGCAAGCATCGCCACATTGTAGAAGTAGGCCTTGCTCTTCTTACAAATGCATCAATGCCACTCAAATTTCGGGATGAAGCCTTTTTGACTGCCACATATCTCATTAACATGTTGCCCTCCAAATTCATTAATCATGAAACACCCATCGAAAGACTTCTTCATAAAACTCTTGATTATGCATCCCTTCGTACTTTTGGTTGTGCCTGCTGGCCTAACCTTCGCCCTTTCAATTCACGAAAACTTGCTTTTCGATCTACACAATGTGTGTTTCTTGGGTATAGTCCAATGCATAAAGGAGTCAAGTGTTTAGATGTCAAATCTGGTCGAGTCTATATATCTCGAGATGTCGTCTTTGATGAAACGGTGTTTCCCTTTTCTAGCCTTCATCCCAACGCTGGTGCTCTACTTCGCATAGAAATTCTCCTCCTACCTGAATCACTTCATTCTAATCCGGTGTCATCTCAAGGAGGGGAAAAACATTGCACTGAGCTAACACCTAATGACTCTATAATTCCTGTCTCAAATAACTCTACACAGGTGCAGAAGTATGCAGGAGAAAATCGCATGCAAAATGATGAAGAAAATCGCATGCAAAACAATGAAGAAGCAAGGGTGCAAGGTCATCGCATGTGTCGCACCGGACACGAGGCAAATCAGCCTCGGATCGGGGACCGGCCTCGATCCCCAGGCGAATCTGAGCCGGGATCCACGCACACGTTAGGAAGATCAGTGCCAGGATCTGCAGGGGTGTCGGGCAGTGTCTCCGGCCAATCCCCGTCGCGCGCGGCATCCGACGCGGGACCAAGCGTGGGGCCAAGCGGACCGAGCGAGTCAGGCTCGGACACGCGGCAGAACAGCAGTCGCCAGGGAGCGTGCGCGTCGCCGCACCAATCCAGCAGCGACATCTGGCGGGAGACAGCGCGCGGGACCGCGTGCGGGACAGACCGGTCCCCGATAGCATCTTCTGCGTCGGACGTAGGGATCGGTGCTGGATCCTCTGCACCAGAAATCTCTGCTCCTCCAGGATCTTATGCACCGGATCACTTTGCTTCTCATCCGGCGACTACAGTGCGGGTAACAAGGTCAAAAACGGGTAAAACTAAATCGAAAATTTATACAGATGGTACAGTTCGTTATGGTTTGTCTTGCTCTACAAATGAACCTAAAAGTTTGCAAATAGCTTTAGCAAATAAAAATTGGAAGGCAGCCATGGATGATGAATATAAAGCCTTAGTAGATAACAAAACTTGGCATCTAGTACCCAATAAAAAAGGTAGCAATTTGATAGATTGCAAATGGGTATATAGAATTAAGAGAAAAGCTGATGGCACTATTGATAGATATAAGGCTAGACTAGTAGCAAAAGGTTTTAAACAAAGGTATGGTATAGACTATGAGGATACTTTTAGTCCTGTTGTTAAAGCTGCTACTATCAGACTTGTTTTAGCCATTTCAGTTTCTAAAGGATGGAGCTTGAGGCAACTAGATGTGAAGAATGCGTTTCTTCATGGTGTTCTGGAGGAAGAGGTCTATATGAAGCAGCCACCTGGGTATGAAAATCCAAAAACACCTCATTATGTGTGTAAACTTGATAAGTCACTTTATGGGCTCAAGCAAGCACCAAGGGCATGGTTCTCTAAACTAAGTTCAAAATTGCAAGAGCTTGGTTTTCTGGCATCCAAGGCAGACACATCATTGTTTATATATAACAAGTCAGGTATTGTTATGTTTGTGCTAGTATGTGTTGATGATATCATTGTTACTAGCTCCTCCAACAAGGCAATTGATGCACTCCTTCAAGATCTTAACTCAACCTTTGCACTAAAGGATCTTGGTGACTTACATTATTTCTTGGGCATAGAGGTAAAGAGATTTAGTCAAGGTATTATATTGACTCAAGAAAAATATGCTTTAGATTTGCTTGACAGAATTGGGTTGAAAGAACGTAAGGCGTTGTCAACACCTCTGTCATCATCAGAAAAACTATCAGTCACAGAAGGAGAACTCCTAGGACCTGAAGATAGTACAAGGTACATGAGTATAGTTGGAGCACTTCAATATCTGACGCTCACCAGACCAGATATATCTTTCTCTGTCAATAAGGTATGCCAGTTTCTTCATGCACCTACTACAGTTCACTGGACAGCTGTAAAGAGAATATTAAGATATGTCAGTGGAACAACAAATCTTGGATTAACCTTCAGAAAATCGTCCTCCACTTTAGTGAGTGCCTTTTCAGATGCTGATTGGGCAGGTTGTGTAGATGACAGAAGATCTACAGGAGGCTTTGCTATTTATTTTGGGCCTAACTTGATTTCTTGGAGTGCTAGAAAACAGGCAACAGTGTCAAGATCAAGCACAGAAGCTGAATACAAATCTCTAGCAAACGCTACAGCTGAAATTATATGGATGGAGTCTTTATTGAGAGAACTTGGGATCAAAAGAAACCAAGTGTCATGCTTGTGGTGTGATAACATGGGTGCGACCTATCTTTCAGCCAATCCTATATTTCATGCAAGAACCAAACACATTGAAATTGATTTTCATTTTGTAAGAGAAAGAGTAGCAAATAAACAGCTAGAGATTAGATTCATTCCTTCCAAGGATCAAGTAGCAGATGGCTTCACCAAGGCATTACCCACTCGGCAGTTTGAAGAATTCAAGTACAATCTCAATCTTAAGAAAGGTTGTGATTGAGGAGGGGTGTTAGCGATACAAGTTTGTAACGCTGTCACGTTATGTGTAACGTATCAAAGAGATAGGGATAGTTAGTTAGATTGTTTCCTAACTTGATGCTCAATTCATGTAAGTCGATCTCTATCCAGAATAAGGATTAGATCGAATCTATCTCTTCGTTGTAACCTCTCCCTGTACCGAGATTGCATCTATCGATGCCTCTATATAAACATGTAGCCGATGGGAGTTCAACCATCGTTCCAAAAACCTCTCTAGCGATCATAGTTTCTCCTTCCACTGCCAGCTCCGACCACCGGAGCAACAGCAAAGAGAGGACGAACCCTATAGCCGGCAAGATCTGGGCACCGAGATTTGCCGCTCGCCCCAACTTCCGGCAGAGAGCCCAACCTATCTACCCTATCTACACTGGCGCCCCCCTCCTCCATCTCCGGCCAGCAGCGCTGCCGGATAGGAGTCGGGGGCAGCCCGGAACTCCCTCTGGAGCAAGCAAGTGGAGAGAGCAAGAGCGGTGGGAGAGGACGGGAGAGTGAACGGCGTATTTCAATAGAGTGGTGGGAGTGGCAGCGCCATTATGGTGAGCAGCAACGACATCGGGACTATTGCGGCAGGAGAACGCTTGTGGGCTTCTGCCGGCACCAGTTAAGCAGCCTTGACTGGGACCAAGACATATGCATGGAGCCTATCTAGAAAGGAACATCACAAAACATTGCGAATCTCTGGAAAACTAGGTCGGTTAAACCTACAAAACTCACTGCCTACATAGTACAGTATTAAACAGTACTCGTGAAAACACACATGCATGTCTCGAGGGAATGCGAAGTTGGGAGGCAGCTTCGCGATCGAGAGAGACCCCTGAGCTGATAGGGACGTACTACGTTATTTGCTCAACTATCAACTACAAGTATGAGCTAGCTAGCTAGCCACGAGCCTCTGGAAAACTAGACCAAATAAACCTACAAAACTCACCTTACCAATTGTAAACCAACTCTACTCCGATAGTCCAGTGGATTGCACTATATTAGTGCATGACAGAGCAAATACAATGACAAGAAAGATCAAGTTGTTAATTGAAAAATAGCTCGTAAAAACGCACATGCATGCCTTAGAGGGAATGCGAAGTTGGGCGGTAGCTTCGCGACCGAGAGCGAGACGTCATTGCTTAACTATATACTCCCTCCGTTTTAAAATATAAGATGTTTTAGCTTTGTGAAGCAAAAGTATTTAGATATCTTTTAGTGAGTAGGTTCACTCGAATATACACACTAAAACATGTCTAGATACATTTGCTTCACAAACCTAAAACATCTTATATTTTGAAATGGAGGGAGTATGATCTAGCCACGAGTTGGGAGGAGGGGCATGGTGCTGAGCCAGACGACGGCGGCACATGGAAGGTTGCCAGGCCGGCCGACCTCAAGAAGACAAGAACCGTGACCCGCGCTGGAAAGCAAGCGTGCACGGCAAAAGGGATTATCAGTCTCACATATGCAAATTATGGGCAGCATCACGGATAAGCGTAGAAAAATTTAGATGTATAAAAATCATTTAAATAACCAAAAATGCACTTTTGATCTCAGGTGTATATGCTTCCTTGATTAAAAAATTAAATTATAAATTTAATAAAATTAGAAAAATATTTTCCTTTATATCTTCATATATTTTATGTGCTCAAGGAAAGTTCCATAAAAAATATGCAAAAAAACAAAAAAAACTCATGAAAAAGCTTAATTTAGCACCAAATTTTATCTTTTTCACATAGACCGAACAAAAAAGTCATTTTTTTCTTGATGAAAATATTCATGAGCACTTCTGAAGATGTATGCACAAGATTATCCCATCGAGAGCCAGCTTAGTAAATAAATTATTAGGGATTTTGTGGAATTCGGGTTAATCCACTCCGATCGCCTCAAATGCACTAACCCTTTGATCACCTCAAATGAGGGGCGGAGCTACGCGCTACCCGTGCTGTAGCACCGGCCTGGCAGCTTGCACTGCAACAACATGCGTTGAATTTTAAGGCTATAATTAAGAAAGTCTTAGGTAACTAGCACCACTAAGTAACTATTAGCACCAGCCTTATGCTGATTCTGGCTCCGCCTCTGCCTCAAATATACACTCGAATACAAAACAAGGCCTTAGCGGCTCCGCTTGTGAGAGTAGACAAGGCCAGTCATGCCCATGCATTCTCCCCTTCCCTTTCAGCCTCTCAAGTTGATCATTGTATCTCCTAACAAGTACAATTCCGTTAGAAACATTCCTTAGGTGAGATGTTATCGGAGATATCTTGAGTTCCCAGTTGCACAGTAAGAAATGATGCACGCAACATACGCATCATGCATGCATGAGCAGATTACCTACCAATTCGAGGCATTCATATATAGCATAATCTAGGGCGCATGAATCAAGACTAAGTACGGACTAAGTACGGACTCAGATCTTGGCTTACGCCTGCTAACTCTGACGGAGCATTGACTTGTAGTTAACTTCTTCCTGTACGCGAGAAAGTGATACTACTCGCTGTCGTGTAATCTTGGATGTTGTTGAACTCTGCCCAGGGCTTTATTAATTTAAAGTCGGGCCCCTAGGCCTTTTATCTTAAGACTAAGTACGGACTCAGATCTCGGCTTACGCCTGCTAACTCTGACGGAGCATTGACTTGTAGTTAACTTCTTCCTGTACGCGAGAAAGTGATACTACTCCCTCCATTCATAAATATAAGATGTTTTAGCTTTGTGAAGCAAATGTATCTAGACAAGTTTTAGTGTGTAGATTCATTTGAATATACACACTAAAACTTGTCTAGATACATTTACTTCATAAATCTAAAATATCTTATATTTATAAACGGAGGAAGTACATGGCAACGATGACGGTATCCCAGGAGTCTACTTATCATATGCATGAAAAAATGCATGCATGGTTGACATGCATGCAGATGGTGTATTTGGCTATTTGCTCCGCGACCCGTGTGATACAGTTAGTATATAGGGACCTGTTCAAGTAATGCAATGTTAACATACACGCCAGTTTAAGTAATGTAGTAGGAGTACAAGCTCTGGAAGCAGATAGAGATAGGTTAAGAAAAATAATGCTTGGCCTAATATCCAATGGGAGGTGTTGCAATTGCGCCAGTTTAGCGTGTAGACTTCCAGGAATCTGCTACGTCCGAAACTTTTGTTCAATTATATATACTACTCCTATACACACCACGTTCCCCAGCAAGTAGTAACAGAATATGTGCTAGATGAGACATGTTCTAGTTAGCTGTTAAAAATGTCACATTATGATCAGTTAAAATGCCAACACGCCAATGCAATATCATATTTGCACACGACAAGAACGAAAACGAGATAATTTCAGTAAGGTTTGAGCAGAACACCTTTTAAACGAAGTCTAAGGAAACAGAGTATCTCAGCTCACTTGGACGCAACGCGTCGATTAAAACGGGAATAGAGGTAGTATATCGATGTTTTTCCTTACCCAAGTATTAGCAGCATAGAAAACACACCCATAACCATAGTGTCAACAAACAGGGATCAACAGTCCTTATTTAGTATTTTAATGTGGACACCATTACCCTTGCCGTCCCACGTCGCATGCTGAATGACCACAGGACAAATAAGTCATTTCTACTCCAATAAATCATGTGTAACACCGGTTTAGTAAACCGGGATACTTCGCCCTTATATAGTGGAAGCTGTGTTCCGGTGATCAGCCATCCTCGGCACCTCAAGGACCAAGCTAGTGAGGAAGCCTTGTCTTCCTCCTTCCCGACGGCGCCATCGATCGTAGCCCAAATCCTATATCAGTCGTATATATGGGGAGGTCACCTTGCTGCCATGAGAATGGTCTCAAGAAGGGCCCTTGGACATCTGAAGAAGACCAGAAGCTCACAGACTACATCGACAAACAGGGTCGTGGAAGCTGGAGAGCACTGCCTAAGCTTGCAGGTAGTCAAGACACGTCTCCCTTTTATGTCTCAACGCCCTAGCTTAGCTTGCGTTCATCCAAAATGTATCCCATGTATCTCACAGGACTGAACAGGTGCGGCAAGAGCTGCAGGCTGAGATGGACCAACTACCTGAGGCCAGACATCAAGAGAGGAAAGTTCAGCCCTGAGGAAGAGCAGACTATCCTCCAGCTCCACTCCATCCTTGGCAACAAGTACGCTATCATATCTCTTCCTAACATATCTTCATGTCACCTATCAGCTGGTCTATATGTGTTTTATAATCTTCGAAAACCAGGTGGGCAGCCATCGCGAAACACCTCCCCGGACGGACCGACAACGAGATCAAGAACTTATGGAACACACACCTGAAGAAGAAGCTGATCCAGATGGGCTACGACCCGACGACGCACCAACCAAGGACGGACTTCTTGGCCGCGCTGCCGCAGCTCATCGCGCTCGCCAGCCTCCGCGGACTCGTCGAGCAGCGCCCATGGGATGACCACACCGCCAGACAGCTGCAAGCTTATGCAGTCCAGGCAGCAAAGCTCGAGTACTTACAGTGTCTGCTTCAGTCTGCAGCAACCATTGCTACTAGTCCAAGCTCCGGCAGCATCAACACCATCCCCACTGCCATGGAGAGGATGGGTCTCCTGAGTGCTTTGCACATGTCTTCACTGTCGTCTCCAAGGATCATGGAGGGTATCAATGGCCAAGGCTTAGTAACCGAGCAGCTACCTGATATCCAGATACCTGGTAGCTCGTTCTTCCAGCAGCCCATCACCAATGGTACCATCCAGAACTCAGGTTACACTGCAAACAGCGGTGAGGGAGAGAATTCCTTTCCGACACTCGCTGACTTCTCTATTTCCAATCTGGATGGTGCTTGCAGCACATCAGGCTGTGACGCTGAGGGAAACAGCGCTCAACTCCCTATTTGGTCCGACTCGATTCTTGATCAGTTCATGAGCGAGTTGGCATGAGTTCTGACTGCAGCTGTCTTACTCTCTCCTTTGTTTTCCCAGTTTTAGCTTCTCCACGTCTCGCCTCTTATTTGTGTTGTGATTTCCATTGTAGTGCTAATGTGCTATAGCTCTAGCTGGATTTTTTTTTTGTGCGCTAATGGTTTTCATGCTTTGGCAAACCTTGTGCTCCTAGGATATAGAGTGTACACCAAAACACATGTACATACACATATGCTCCTATATAATTTATCCTTCTTTGTTTCTTATGCGCCTTATTCTTGTTGCACTTTCCAAGTTTACTTTAACAGATTCACGGCCGGAAAGTTCATTTGAAACATGGGCACCAGTGATCTCCGTAGTTTCAGATTTTTGAAAATTTTAAAACTTCACACTTTTATATCTTTAAAAATTATGGCGTTAAATATATAGAAAGATATATACAGTAGGAGCACACGTGAAAAAGTCCCGCTAAAAAATACTTTATATTTTAGGATATACAAAAATAACAAATTTATGCCAAAAATATATATTATTTTACTACTACTTTACTACTATTTACTATCAGAAATTTGTCTTTTTTATCTTTTAAAATACAACGTATTTTTTACGGGAATTTTTCGCATACACTTCTCTTGTACATATCTATCTATATATTTAACGCCATAATTTTTGGAGACATAAAACGGTAAGATTTTAAAATTTTCAAAATTCTAAAAGTGAAGGGAGCACTGGTGCTCATGTGCATCAAATCCCCTCTCATTCACGGCAGACTGGAATCCTGCTCACCAATTCCAATAAAATATTGTGGATCATATATTGCCGTTAGAATGAAAGGCTAGTGTAGTAAATGAATGCATGTGACGTTAGGATTATTGTTATCGTTGTAACAACCTAGCCCTGGCTTGCACGTCACACAACGATCTAACGACCGAATCCTACCAACTCTAAGGTCATCTGCAATAGCAAGACAACTTCGCCACCAAATATGTCTGTTTTCATCCGTTTGGGTCAGGTCATCGACAAAAATCGGCTCCGTCCTTCCACTTGTTCGTTGAAGTCAGGATGCAAACCAAACAGCTCGACGCATATTATTTTTTCCCATACCATCATGGCCACCGGGTGCTAAATGCCGGTAAGTCCCATCGCTTAACCATAGGCGGCGGCCTCCCGCTCGCTCCCCGTCGGTTCCCGCGCAAAGGACGACATGTTCCCGCGCGCGCCCTGCCGTTTCCCACGTGCACCGATGGTCATTTTCCCGCACTGGCGGTGGCTATAGGAGGACCTCCGTCGCCAGGTGGGAGGGCAAACCATAGCATACATGGCAGGCTAGAGCGCCACCTAGGCCATAATCAATGAGATCGTGTGCACCCGCTTCCCAGATGACCCCGACAAGGTGGTGATGGCCATGAGGGAGGTTTTGGAGGCGGAGGAAACCGCGCTAATACTGCCGACGAGGAGCTCTACGACATGTACGTTGAGGTGGGGGCGGAGGCGGTGGTCACGCTGCCACCCATGCCTGACACATGGAAGGACGACACATACATCGATGATGATGATGCCTCGGACGTCTCCGATAAGCAGTGGACTCTGCTCGCATCATTCGATAGCACATGGCGCGACGTGTTGGCTCGCCAGCTCATGGCTAACGAGCGACATTCCATGGCATACATGAGGGCAGCAGGAATTCATAGGCCCACCGTGCAGCTTGCGAGGTGGAGGCTACGCGGAGTCGCTAGGCGCGCATGTACCAGGAGAAACGGGAGCTTGAGGAGGCGGCGCCAATAGTGGAAGAGGAGAGAAAGGATAGAGAGGGTAACCTAGAGGGGTTGAATAGGTTTCTACAAATTTTACTTATTCTTTTGAATAGTATCTATGCAGATAACAAAGGTGAGCCTAACAACTATAAGAAAACACTCTTACAAGATACAAGGAAATACTTCAAGCATGAAGGCTATCACAAAGGTAAAACACAAGTGAGAGAACTCAGATAGGAATAACCAAGGCATGCAGAGACGAAGATGTATCCCAATGTTCACTTCCTTGGGTGGAAGCTAGCCGTCGTTGGAGAGGTGCGGGTTACCACGAAGTACTCCCAAGCGCTACGAAATCTCACCTTCTTCTCCTCGAGACAATAAGGCTCCTACTCTGGCTTGGGCCAAAGTCAGCTCCAACTAGTGCTCCGGAGTAGAGCAAGAGCCTGAAGGTTTCCCTACTTTGCCCGGGGTACAGCCCGCAGTCACTATGGCTCCTACTCCGACATGGCCCAGAGTCAGCTCTGTCAAGTTCTCCGGAGCATAGCATGAAGCCTAGAGGCTTCACTGTTGAGCCTGGAGTACAGCCCAGAGTCACTCCAGCTCCTACTCTCTTGCTGCATAGAACTGCTTGTAAACAGGTGATTTTGAGGGAGACTATGTAGAGAGGAATGTGCTAAGTGGTAGGATATGATAAGTGGTAGGTTTAGATCATCCTCACAAAGTTCATCAAGCACCCATATTAATAGTGTGGCATACGTAACACTCAAAGAAAAATCGAAAATGAAGTACGCCGACTCTTTTCTTCCTTTTTGATTGGGGGGGGGTCTCCTTTCTCTCACCAAGATCAACAAGTGGGACTAAATCTGAATGTGAGACTTGAAGATTGTATTACTACCCTAAGGTAGTGTCATCATTAACAAATTATAGTTAAGGGCAAAATGCCCTTACAGGGAGGATGCCAGGGGCAGGGACCAGCTCGCTATGATGATGAAATGGCTGCGGCAGTACTGGCGGATTAAGCCTGTTGGGATGCAGCCATGGCGGAGGCCCAAGCACGGCGTAAGAGCGAGCACGATAGGAAGTGGGAGGACTAGGAGCGGGAGAGGATGTTGGTGACCGAGCGTTGCCACCTCGCGAGGAAGATCTATCGCATGCAGCAGGAGAGCGAGATCTAGGTCGGTGGCCAGTAGAGCGTGCGACTGTGAGTTGCCGTGGCAATGGTATGACATGCAATGGCAAATAGAACGGCCATTTCCATTTTAGGTAAGCCTCTCCATAATATGGTTCACTTGGACAATATTTAGGAAAATCTCTCTAGCTATTTCTTGAGTTAATGACTAGTGGGCCCTAGGCAGACGTGGCTGTCCATGGCATCACTAGTAGGAAAACCCTTATAGGTGGGATGCAATTCTGTGGCGCACTAGCCAGCAGTGCGCCACAGAAATTATTTCTGTGGCGCACCAGGCCAGGTGCGCCACAAAAATACAACATTTCTGTGGCGCACCAGGAGACAATGCGCCACAGAAATTGGGTGGGGCCCACTCCCTGCCAGCCCCAATCATTGATTCCACTAATTCTGTGGCGCATTGGACCTGATGCGCCACAGAATTAGGACATTCTGTGGCGCATCAGGTCCAGTGCGCCACAGAATTAGGACATTCTGTGGCGCACCAGGGCCAGTGCGCCACAGAATTAGTGTAATTCTGTGGAGCACTTGACCTGATGCACCACAGAATTAGCTCATCCCACACCTTTAAAGTGCCAACCTCCCACACCTCCCACACTCCCAAGCCATTCATCTTCCTCTCCTCCATCTAGATCTAGCTCTAGCTCCCTTCCCTCTCATCCCATTTTGGCCATAGTTTTCACTTTCTTTGGTACTTATTGTACTTACTTTGGTTGATACATAATTGGCGGTGAGGAGAAGCCTCTCCATACTCTCTCCTCCTCTCCAACTCATCGATCGCGGTCTCGTCTCGGTATCGAATCTACAAGGTGAGTATTTGGAGGGGACATGCATGCGCATGTCGATCTTGTGTATGGATGATTGTTGCACGTGAAGCGCTTGTGTGTGTGCCGGTATGGTGCATGGATGTTTGTCGAGACGTTGATTCATTTCCGTTTCGGCAAATTTTTGCACTACCCATACGTCCTACCTTTAGGAGAGGTCATGCCGAATTTTTCCGCTCTATCTATACCTTTAGGAGAGGTCCATGCATGTGTGTGCATGTGTTGCGGTTCTAATTTTCTGCTCTATGTATACCATTTGCAGACAACCATGGTCCTCTCGATGAGTTCCGCTCGAATTAGTAGATACAAGAAAGACGCGAAGGAGGACATGATTCGGAACAATAGGCTCCAGATAAGATGTCCGTGTCGATCATGCAAACTCGAGCGCTGGATCAACCCTGATTCCGGACAACTGGAGGAGCACCTGCTGAGGCGCGGTTTCATGCAGGACAACCAGGCGCGGCCGGCCCCAACAAATGGTGCGCATGAAGACCATGGTGGTGAGCGAGTTGACGAAGCACCACATGTCGGTGGAGAATATCATCATGAAGAAGAAGTCGGCGGAGAAGATCATCATGAAGTAGAAGTTGCCGGCGGAGAAGATCATGATGAAGAAGAAGATTCTGGCGCGACTCTGCTAATTTCGGCCTTGCGGGACTCTCATGTTCAAGATCTGCTCCTCCATGAGACGAGCAACGATAGAGCTGCAGCCAGAGAGAGAGCCAAGCTGGCGCAAATGGAGAAAGACGGGATGACTCCGATATTTCCTGGGTGCCGTCCGCAGGATACGCGCTTGCATGTAACGCTTGATTGTCTGCAGATGAAGACGCAGAACAAATGGACCGATTCCAGCTTCAGCAAGAACATGAAATTCTGGCACGATCGTCTCCCAGAGGGGAACACATTGCCAAGTAGTATCGAGGAGGCCAAAAAAGTTGTGTGCCCTCTTGACCTACCGCACGAAAGATACCACGCCTGCATCAATGATTGCGTGATTTATCGGGGGGAGTACAAGGACATGACCACATGTCCGGTGTGCGGCCACGGACGGTACAAGGTTGGGAACAAGAAGGTACCTCGAAAAGTGGTATGGTACTTTCCTATCACTCCCCGTCTGCAGCGGTATTTCGTGGACCCTAAGGAAGCAAAGCTCATGCAATGGCACGCGGAAAGGGAGAAGCCTGAAGAAGATCCGGAGATGGGCTATATGCTAACACACCCTTCAGACGCTGGCCAGTGGGAAGCATTGGACATCGCCTTCCCTAGGTTCGGGGGCGAAGGAAGGAACATCAGGCTGGGTATGAGCACCGATGGACTCAATCCGTTCAGCAACCAGAGTAGCACGCATAGCACCTGACCTGTGTTTGTATGGCCTTACAACCTACCCCCGTGGCTGTGCACCAAGCAAAGGTACATAGACCTGAGTATTCTCATTCAGGGGCCGAAACAACCAGGTGTCGACATGCATTTGTATCTCGGGCTGCTGAAAGAGGAGTTAGACACGTTGTGGAAGACGCCACCCCGTACGTGGGACGCCTACAGTAGAACTTATTTCGATATGAGAGCCGCGTTGATCACGACGGTCACGGACTATCCTGGTTGCGCATACGTATCTGCCCAGGTCAGCCACGGATTCTGCGGCTGTGTGAAGTGCATGGACGAGACCCCGCATCTACAGCTACCAAGGGATCCCGGGTCCTCGAAAACCGTGTACCCAGGTGCTCGAAGGTGGCTTCGCTTGGATCACCCGTGGAGAAAACGCGGTGATCTGTTCAATGGTAAAGATGAGCCCGATGGACCCCCGTGATAGAGGAGCGGTGCAGAAATCGACGATCTTCTAAAAAATTGGAAGGAGTGCCCAGCGCCGGGAAAGAAGCGACCGAAGCCAGAGCCGCTGCTCGGTGTATGGAAAGCGAGGTCTATTTTCCACGACTTGTAGTACTGGAAGGTCCTCCACACGCCCCACAGCCTCGATGTCATGCACATTACGAAGAACGTTACCGAGAGTCTGCTTGGCACTCTTTGCAACTCGGAAAAGTCCAAGGATGGGCCGAAAGCAAGATACGATCTGAAACATTTTGGCATCAGAAAAGCTCTTCAAGCCCCCGATACTGATGACAACGACGACGATGATGATGATGATCAGACGGAAGGGACTCAACGTCTCCGTAAAAGGGCTAAGAAGAACGCGGTGGTGCTTCCCGCTGCCTGCTTCACAATGAGTCCGGAGGAGCTCGAGCAGTTTTTCAGGTGCCTCCTACGAGTGAAACTTCCTCACGGTTACTCGGGGAATATAAGCAGATATCTAGACGTAGCGAAGAAGAGGTTCACCGGGATGAAGTCTCACGATTATCACGTGCTCATGACGCAGATACTTCCCGTTGCGATCCGAGGGATAATGGACGAGCACGTCCGTGATACGCTGTTTGGCCTTTGCAACTTCTTTGACGTTATCACCAGGAAGTCGATCGGCGTGAGGCAGCTCAAGATGCTACAGGATGAGATCGTGGTGATACTATGTGAGCTCGAGATTTACTTCCCGCCCGCATTCTGTGATATATGCGTCCATCTCCTTCTCCATGTCGTTGATGACATCAGGCAGCTCGGCCCGACGTTCCTCCACAACATGATGCCTTTCGAAAGGCAGAACTGTGTCATGAAAGGATACGTTCGCAACAGGGCCCGTCCAGACGCAAGCATGGCCAAGGGGTTCCTAACCTACGAGTGCATCTCCTTCTGCCAGAATTATCTAAGCACCGAGGACGACCAGGATCATGTTGGTCTGCCCACCAGGACGCACCTCGGCAGGCTCGCTAGAGTCGGTCACCGCGAGGGCTACCGCTCAGTCCATGTGGGCATTGTCAATCGACGCGATGACTTTGAAAGGGCTCACCGGGTCGCGCTACAACACTTAAAATTGGTCGAACCTTTTGTGCAAGAGCACAAAAGCATAATCGAGCAGAATTACATCGATATGGGCCGACCAAGGAAGATGGGAGACGTAACCAAAGAGCACAACTCCAGCTTCACGCTTTGGTTTAAGCAAAGTCAACTGCTTCAAGCACAGAGCAGAAGGCCTTCTACCGAAGATGAAAAACTCATATACACCTTATCACAGGGCCCCGGGCATAACGTAAGGACCTATCAGGGGTACGACATCAACGGTTACAGATTCTACACCGAGGAAAAGGACAGAAATAGTGAAAATCAAAACTCAGGAGTAACTATGCTATCATACGTCGATGACGAGACTAGTGTCAAGGAAAGATTTTTCGGAAGGATCGAGGAGATATGGGAGCTCAATTACTGTGGAGAGACGGTGCCAATGTTCCGTGTGAGATGGGCCAAGAAGGTCGAAAAAGAAGGCCGATATTTCACCACCATGGTTATACCGGATGCCAAATCGAAGAACGCATCCGCGAAAAATGAGCCATGGGTACTCGGTAGCCAGGTTGACCAATGCTTCTTCATCACCGACCCGTCGAGGCCTAGCCGTGTTGTCGTGAGGAGGGGCAAGAGGAGCATCATAGGAATGGAAGGAGACGCAAACGAGGAAGACTTGGACAAGAACGGTGACCCGAAGATCGAGGAGGAAGTCGACAAGCACTTCGACATGCCTACTACTAGTAAAGTAAGAAGGAAGACCTCCCTACCTACTAAAGGTTGTCCGTTCACACGAAGAAATCTCAAGGTGGCCGGCATAAAGTATTCAACCGCCAACAAGAAGGGCAAGAAGATTGTGAAGAAACGCTAAGCTAGCTCAGAACCGGACGGAGAAGACTTTTTTGGTGTGTGTGATCGAGACTTTTTTGTGTATGCACATGTGTGTGTGATCGAGACTTTTAATTTTGTGTTTGTATGCACATGTGTGTGTTAGACAAAAAAGAGCAAAAAGACGTATCTAACGGTATTGATCTTATATTGTGCATTATATAGACATCATATGAAAATATATTTCAAGACGTATCTAACGGTATTGATCTTATATTGTGCATGTTAGTGATTTATTCTAAAAATTTGGTCAAACTTCATATTGTTTGACTTTTTAGAAAAAATATAAGCCTTATTCATTGAAACAGAGGGAGTAATAACTAAAATAATTTAAAAAAAGGAAATAAATTCTGTGGCACATCTACTGGTGCGATGCGCCACAGAATTCTCTAATTCTGTGGCGCATCGCACCAGTAGATGCGCCACAGAATTTTGACACTTAGTAAAACTGTGGCTATCCCCTCCCCCGCGCCTCTATCTTTCTCTCTATCCCCTCCCCCGCGCCGACGAACCCTAGCTAGCCGCCGGAGCTATCCCCACCGACGAACCCTAGCTAACCGCCGACGAACCACCAGCGACCGTATCCCCACCTGCCCCGGTCTCCCTCCCGCCAGCGACCGGCCATCGACGCCGCAGGGTCTCGTCCCAGCGGTCCTCGCCCGGAAACCTCTACACCGCACGCACGCCGGCCTCCTTCTCCGACGGCCGTCCCCATCCCTTCTGCCCGCGCGCTCGGTGGCCTCATCCAGCAACGGCCGCCCCCATCTCTAGCAGCAGCAGGCGGCCCCGCATCGTGTCCCACCAGAAGCAGCTCCCCCACATCGGCTCTTCACCGACCAGCACCTCGTCTTTGTGAGGTACTGGCACATACTCTGTCTTCTTTCCTTCTCTTTTGCTTTTGGTGTTCGTTAAAACTAATGGATGTTGCATAGTTTCTTCGGTAACACACTGTCAATTGTATTTCGGTAACACACTGTCAATTGTGTTTCTTGCTTCTGTGCACATCCCCTGAATACTTGGATATATGTGGTGAACCAGTCATCTAAGAATTTGTGTTGCATGGTAAAGTGAATGACGATTAAGCCAACATACTTTAGTAAATATTTTTGTAGGTACTTGAGTAAATATTTTTGCCATGTACTGCTATATTTGTCTGGATAGTTCAAGGATTGTGATAATTAGATAACTCAACGAGTTGATCAACAATTTCAAATTGATTCTTAATCAGTCAAATAATTTGATGGATTAGCTTTGTGAAGCATCCTGATTAGTAGTCATGTTAATTTGATGAATTGATTAATCAGCTTGGAAGCATTCCTTGTGACAGTGACATTTCAGGTTATTTTAGGTTCAGTTGTGGATAAATAATATCAGGTCTGTTTTTTTGTTCATATCAGTCAAATTATGGTTGCTGTTGGACTAGTATTAGTGCAAGATGTTAATAAATCATGTGAATACCTTAAGTTTCTCGAAAAGAAAGTCAACTAAGAAGCTTTTGCATAGATAGCACCTTACTAAAATTTATTATATAATTTGTATACAAGTTATTTGATAATCTGTATACAAGTTATTATATATAGCACCTTACTGAAGTAAAAGTCACCAGCAGACCACCTCAGTTCTACAACCATACATATTTTTAAAATTTTAAACTCTTTTCAAACTTGACTAAAAATTTCTGACCTCTGTCCAAATTTTGGTGCTTTTGATTTGAGAAACTCTGCAAACTTGGGATCACCAGATATGAACATAAGCATCAGATTTGCACAACTAAAAGAAATGTTGTTTAGCAGTTATTGTTCCTATAATGTCCTTACAGTTCACATGATATTCTGTTACATCATGTCTTTGCAATAATATCTTGGAGATGTATCTTGGAATTTTATGATATTCTGATATTCTGTTACACTCAATCCCCATTATGATACTTTCAGATGTATCTTGGAATTATTAGCAAACTTTGTTTTAGGTTATAGTTCAATGTTAGCACTCGGGTTGGTTAATGGTTCCAATCCTAATCGTAGGAGAGTGATCATGTTCAGACTTTGACCACCGTAGACATGGATTGTTATATTTGAGACCATGCTGCTTGTTTAGTGTAGAGGATAGTTCATCGTTCAGCTATTTAATTATTGTTGTAGTGCACTGTGAACTTTGGTTTCAAGGTTCCTCTGATGTTTACTTGCAGCTTGTTTAGTTAATTCATCATTGTACTGTGAAATAGTTTTCCTCTTATTTCGAATTTATATGCAGTAAGCTTATGCAACTATGTCTGAATTTTGCCAAGTTGCCACTTGCAGCAACTTGCCAGTCCTTGGGCCGTGAAGTTTATTTTTGTACTCCATTCTGTCATTGCTGCTGGTGGTGGAGAATATTTTTGTACTCCATTCTGTCATTGCTGCTGGTGGTGGAGAATATTGCTGCTGTCATTTTTGTACTCCATATTGTCTTGTACTGTGACTTTGTGATTCTATCTTGAGAATATTGTCTTGTATTTGCTGCTGGTGGAGAACAGATATGCTAAAAGTAATAATCTGCTGAATAAACTGCTGTTATATATGCTTATGAGATGCAGATTATGAGATATTTTGACCATAATCTGCTGTTATATATGCTTATGAGATGCTGTCAAGTGTGGATGAATAAACTGAGTTGCCCATTTCTCCCGAAGTGTTGATTCGCTTCCGTTTCGGTTGAGAAATGGGCACTCCTAGGTAGAAAAATTAGCAAAAGTCATGCCAAAATTTTGAATTTTTCGGTTGCAATATGTACTAACTATTTGCCTCTTTTTAATGAAGTGCAAATAAACATGTCGGGCACTTCTAACCCTAAGAGCCAGGAGGAAGTCGCCAGAGAGGACAACAAGGAATGGTGGGAGGAATACGATGAGGGAGAGGGCCGGGGGGGCGCCGCCGATCGCGGCGATGAGGAAGAGAGCTGGGGGGCCGCCTCCGAGAGCGGCGATGAGGAAGAGGGCCGGGATGACACCGCCGAGACCGGTGAAGAGACCACCGACCGCACGGAAGGTGATAGCGGCGGCAACCCTGAGGAGGCCAAGAAGAAGAGGAAGGCGAAGAGGCCAAGGGCGGATCGGAGGCCGCAAGTGCTAGACAACATCACCGATCCTTTCACGTTGGTCTCCGAAAGTGGCCTACCCTTGGAGCCTTCTAAGGTTGCCAAAGGGTACGCGATGCAACTAGGGTGCATCGTCCGTGAAACCGTGCCGCTCAACACTCAAGACCTCAGAAGCGAGGCCAACGAGGCTTTGGCCGCAACCCTCCTCCAGAAGCTTCACCAACGATACACGTTCCCACAGCCGTTCAATAAAAAGGTGGACTCTTTAGCTCTCACGAAGATGAGCACCGCCTTGAGCAGCTGGAAAACCCGGCTGAAGGACAAGATCAAGAAAGGTAAAAGCTGGGAGCAGATAAGTCGCAAAGACCCGACGCTCTCTAGCACTACAAGAAATGTGTTGACTAGCGACCCTTCATTTTGGTCACTAGATGGTCATTGTTGCTCAACTTATGACCCTCTTCTGACCAAAAACAGTTGGTCGGCAGTTGAGCGTCACTGACCGCCTACGATGACCAATTTTTCTAATTGGTCATAAGCGATTATGACCAAAATAGATGGTCATAAGCATTATGACCAAAAAATTGGTCACTAGCAATTTGGCCAGGCCACGTCGGATCCTACGTGGCCAATCCTACGTGGCAGGTCGTAATACGAATTCAGCCCGGTCCAGTTTCGTTGTTCTACATGGGCCAAGCCCAATAATTCGGCCTTTTGATCTTTTTGTTTTTTCAATTCTGGTTAGCTAGCTGGGCCAAGCCCAAAATTTCTAGCCTTTTATTTTTGGTCGTGGCCTTTTATGCCCAACAAATATACATTTCTTTTTTCTTTTATTTATGGGTCCCAGTTGTCAGTTTTGATCAGTGGGTCCACATTGCCAGTACATTATCAACAGGTCCCAGTTGTCAGGGTCAACTCAGTGGGTCCCAGTTGTCAACAACTGGTCAATGGGTGATAGTTTTGCAGTTCCATTTTTTCACTATTTCAGTTTCACATTATCCAGTATATAAATGCCTCGTATTTACATCAAAATAGACAGAAAATACACTCAGTACTTCAATTAACAGCCACAGGTCCATTACAGCATATCACACACACATACAATGGCAGTCACAGTACAAATCTACAAATATAATATAACTAGATAAATTTCACAATGGCTTCAAACTTCAACCTGGAGCTCCATCAATAGTGGCTTCAAACTTTAACCTGGAGCTCTGTCGCTATCAACTGGTCTCATGCTCCTATCATATGAACCATGTGAATAGCTATCAAAGTACTAACCAAAAATCAATAAATAATTGGCAGCACTGCTTGCTAATCTAAAATAGACATAGGTTTCCAATTTGAACATAGGAAAAAGGTGCATGCACGATCAGACCAAAAAATGAGCAGTCAAACAGCTAGGTAGTACAAAGGAAAATTATACATACAATACATGTAATTGGTAGCAATGCTTGCTAATTTGATATTTTACTTCTTCAACACACACACACAAAATCATCATGAGAAGCTAGAAAAGAAAGGGGTAACGCTCCACAAGCCCACAACTGAAATGAGCAAGATATTTAGTATTTAAGTAACTAACATAGCACTAAGGGAAACAATCAGAACTTGTCACAATTGATGATATACATGTAGCCTTGCAATGATCATTTTCAACTACTAGAGATTCCAGAATAGTTGTTTACTATGTTCAGATAAACTTGTACATTAGCAGTAGGAAAGTTGGTTACATGATAGGTGAAATGCAAACATACTACAAATCTGAACCCCTGTTCAGTACCTATCACAACAGCACAGCTTTGCAAGTAGAAGAACTTTACACAGTGAGATGGAGATATTACAGGAGTTGATATGGAGCTCCGCCTTGTAGGTCATTCGCCACGTCCAATGAGAACCCTAGCTGGAGCTCCATGACTCCATGGCCGATATCTGCATTTAAATGAAGGAGCACTGCATGAATATTACCTACAGCTACCCAAGAAAAATGCATAAACAACAATGAAGTAAAGTACAGTACTCCATGAGTATCATTTATCTACAGCAATGGGCATCAATCAGCAGGGCAAGGATTGCATGCATGCTTGCTTCAATTATGCATGAGCTAGTTCGCCGCTTGCCTAGGCCGACGACCCCAAACATTGACAGTTGTAGCAAGCAAACTTTAATAGTAACTTTGACATGAGTAGCAAGCAAACATTGACAGTAATTTAGCAAGCAAACACTTAAGCATCTTATAAAGCAACTCGAGAAGGCATACAATTCTCCATTTGAAGTATCAGAGACAACACATTACATGCAGTGACCAATACCCATTTAATTCCAGTAAAAAGAAATGATATTATTCCAGCTGTAAATAGACATTTTCCAGTAAAACTGTAAAAAGAAACGATATTATTCCTGGCCATGGAATGGATCCTCTTACAGTACCTGATGGGGGTAATCAATAGGCAGTCAACATAGTTGTGATATATGGGTAGCACATCCAGGTATATACCAACTGACGGAACTGCAAACAGAGGCTTGTTATCTGATAAACTGCCCCTCCGTACTCCAAAATTGTCTGTACAATAGAGATTTTTAGCAGATACAAGTAAACAGCACATAGTCATCCAAGATAATATTAGAAATGCAATGGAAATTATGGATAGAAAACCATTTAATGGAAACCATTTAATGAATCAGATGCAATGGTCTTGAATCACAATTATTATAACAGGCAAAGCAAGCCAATTATCCTCAAGCTGCCCCTAAAAACCTAACAACAAGTTCCTCTGCTGGCAATAATCAAACTCAGGTCCAGAGTGACATTAATCAAATAAAATGAATCGACGATTCTTTATGTTTTTCCTAAAGACAGATGAATGCTGAACTGGTATTTAAAATAGAAGGATAACACATCAGGCAACCTATATCAGTAAACACAAGGAATCTATGTATGTAAGCTCTTGTCCCTCGGTTTTAAAAAAACCTGTGAACGAATATGTAAGGGACTGATTACTCTGTGAATCGAATTGCAGTTCTTGCATGCTATAAGCCCAACCAAAGTAAACTGGGGTCTTGCAAGAACAGCACTGAGCACTACCAACTTGCGTATGTTAGCAATTTACACTTAGCATGCAACTATATTCCAACAGCCAGCTTGTATGCGAAGGTTTGTAAGTTGCCCTCCCTTCCAGTTCCAGATCATTAGTAAGGGCTGCACTTTGCTCCCGGTTTTATAGTGAAATTTCCAGGAGACTCAATCCGGGCAACCAGACACAGTTTCAAAAAACAATATCTGCACAATCAGATGCCTAATCGAAGATTCCTGGACAACCAATCATTAGATCTACAAACGCCTCCCATGTAAACCACACATCGTACATATACAGAGGGGGCTACCAGGCCAGGCGCATCCACGCACGGGAATCTCAAGGCGTTTGGGTGTATTAATTAAGAAGTGAAACAGCAGGAGCAGTATAGTAACTAGCAATAAATTAGTAGATCTGGGCAGCAGTGAAATTACCTGCGCTGCAGGAGGTGGGGGGATCCCGCTGCAGGTCCTTGAGCTCCTTGAGGATCCGCTTGGACACCATGGAGGCGAGAGTGGGGTAACCAGCACAGTGGATTCTGATCGAAATCGAGGAGAAAGTGAGGAGCGCGTCTCAGACTCGAGAAGAAGCAGGTCTCCTGCCCCCGATGCAGATGACCTCCACCGAGTACTCCTCGATCTCCAGGCCACCGAGTACTCCTCGATCTCTAGGCCACCGAGGCGGTGGATGGAGAGGTTGGGAGTCTGTGAGCTGGGTGGAGAGGCCGGGCGCCGGGCTGCGGCGGCGGCGGATCTGGATCTGGAGGGTTTGGTAGGAGTAGTGCGGGCGGGGAGAAGTGGGGGCGAGGAGAAGGGGGGCGGCTAGGGTTTGGTAGGCTGCTAGGGTTAGCTCGGCGTTGGGTGCATTTTGAGGCGTTCGATCGGCGGTGCATGGACGGTTTCGATGGGGGCTTGGGTAGCGATCCGTGGGAAGGAGCATCCTGAATTCTGATTGGCTGCAAGGATGAGGTGTTATTTCTTTCTTTGCTTTTAAAATCCTTTTCCATTTAATAATGTTGATGCAGGAAGCTTTTAAAATCCAATATTGGGCAAAAGTGTTCAACTTGGAACGACAAACAATGTTGATGAAGGAAGTTTTCACTATCTTTGCACGAAAATCTCATTTATCATTTTCTGAGTGCCACGAATAGATATTTTTGTGAAGGAGCTGCTAAAATTCAATATGAAAATTGAACCAAAACAATCTCTAAAAATAGTAGACCACTTGGGGTTTAAAAAGCAGCACTTGGTTGGACAAAAAATTATTTGTAGGTACTTTTTAATTTTTCAACAACTTTCTGCCGATTCAGCAGGAAGCGAGTCTAATTTGAACTACAAGTGCTTCATAGTTTGCTCAAGATTTTTTGAAAAAAATATTTTTAAGTGCACAAGTTGCTATTTCTTCATAGATCTACAAAAAAATTCGCAAGATTCCACCCCTATATAGAACAGTCGTGCCCGCTGTTTTGACCAGCTTTTAAAATCGACATAAGAAATTCAAAAAAAAATCAAAAAAATTAAAAACATCTGCATTTCATCACGTTATGTGACCTAGTTGCAAGGAAAAATAACAAACTAGGAATATTAATCATTTTTATAAAAAGTGTTTCCAAAACAGAGCTATCATGTATGAAGATTCTTGGCTTTTGAGCCAAGCTACCTATGATATGGCCACAATCATGACATAGTTTGTTGAAATGATCCTATATTGTGCAAAAGTGTTCGACTTGGCATGACAAACAATGTTGATGAAGGAAGTTTTCATTTTCTTTGCACAAAAAACTCATTTTTCATTTTCTAAGTGCCACAAATCGATATTTTTGTGAAGGAGGTACCAAAATTAAATTTGAAAATCGTACCTAAACAATCTACAAAATACAAGAACACTTAGGGTTTAAAATTCAGTGCTTGGTTAAATAATAAACCATTTATAGGTATTTTTGAGTTTTCTGACAACTTTCTGCCAATTCAGCAGGAAGCGGGCCCAATTTGAACTACAAGTGCGTAATAGTTTGCTCATGATTTTTTGAAAAAAATATTTTTAGATGCACCAGTTGCTATTTTATCAGAGATATATAGAAAGTTTTGCAAGATTCCACCCATATATACAAGAGAGCTATCATGTATGAAAATTCTTGAGTTTTAAGCTAAACTACAGATGTCATAGCCACAATCATGGCATAGTTTGTTCAAATGATCCTATATTGTGCAAAAGTGTTTGACTCGGAATGACAAACAATATTGCAGAAGGAAGTTTTCATTTTCTTTGCATGAAAAACTTATTTTTCATTTTTCTAAGTGGCGTAAATCGATGTTTTAGTGAAGGAGCTACCAAAATTCAATTTGAAAATTGGGCCAAAACAATCTCAAAAAATATTAGAAGACTTAGGTTTAATATTCAGCACTTGGTTGAACAAAAAACCATTTAAAGGTATTTTTTAATTTTCTGACAACTTTCTGCCGATTCAGCAGGAAGCGGGCCCAATTTGAACTACAAGTGCTTCATAGTTTGCTCATGTTTTTTTAAAAAAAATATTTTTAGATGCACATGTTACTATTTTATTAAAGATCTACAGAAAGTTTCGCAAGATTCCACCCATATCTACAAAAGAGCTACCATATATGAAGATTCTTGAGTTTTAAGCTAAACTACCGATGTCATAGCCACAATCATGGCATAGTTTGTTCAAATGATCCTATATTGTACAAAAGTGTTCGACTCGAAATGACAAACAATATTGCAGAAGGAAGTTTTCATTTTCTTTACATGAAAAACTCATTTTTTATTTTTCTAAGTGGCGCAAATCGATGTTTTAGTGAAGGAGCTACCAAAATTCAATTTGAAAATTGGGCCAAAACAATCTCAAAAAATATTAGAACACTTAGGGTTTAAAATTCAGCACTTGGTTGAATAATAAACCATTTAAAGGTATTTTTTAATTTTCTGACAACTTTCCGCCGATTTAGCAGGAAGCGGGCCCAATTTGAACTATAAGTGCTTTATAGTTTCCTCATGATTTTTTATAAAAATGACTTTTAGGTCCAAAATATGCTATTTCATTAGAGATGTAGAAAAAGTTTTAGAATATTCCACTCATATCTATGAACGGTCGCGCTCGTCGTTTTGACCGCCTTTAATAATCAAAATAAGAAAATCAACACAAAAATATTCAAATAAAAAACAAAAAAATGAAAAATCTTCACAGTATTATGTATATCTTAGATATGAATCAAATTTATTTTTGGTTCATCTCGATCCGAGGTCATACGCAATTTTTCATGGTGAAATTACTTATTTAGACTTTTCAAAAAAAATGTCTATCTTTATTGGGCTAAAATTCTATCAAAGGCTCCCTCCTCATCCATTAATTACAAGCCTTTGGTTTTTGGGCCGGCCCATTCGGTGAGCTAAAATGAAAAAAAAAAGATATCACCAGTGCGGTGTAGGAAACTCGGGCCCAATAGCTTAGAGTGATGAATATAATAGGCCGAACCTAGTTATTATCACAAGTCTTGTGTAGGCCAAGTGGTAGGGGATGCTGTGTGGCTCTGCGTGTGGTGGGTGAGGTCCCAAGTTCGAGCCTGACTTGGTGCACAATTTTGCCATATATTTTCCGTGCACTATTGGAGGCAGGACCCACACCCGCCTGACATGTGGGACCCACGTGTCAGGTGGGGTAGGCGGGACCCACATATCAGGTTGGTAGGGGGCGAACAGGTGGGGCAGGTGGGACCCACATGTCAGGTGGGGTAGGGGCGGGTGGGACCCACATGTAAGGTGGGGTAGGGGTGGTGGGACCCACATGTAAGGTGAGGGCGGGGGTGGTGGGACCCACATGTAAGTGGGGTAGGGGCGAGTGAGGCCCACCTGATAGGTGGTGTAGAGGGGGGCGGGTGGGACCCATATGTCAAGTGGGTAGGTGGGGCCCACATGTCAGCATGGTGGTGGGTTGTTTTGATTGGGACCCATATGTCATATTAGTCAACAAGTCAATGGTTATTGGTGAAGGGTTTCGCAGCATAGTAAATCAAAAAAATTCCTACGGATGCGAACAAGAAAGCCAAGATCTAATCTAGGAGATGTAATCAACGAGAGAGGTAGATGAGATCTTCATACCCTTGAAGAAATCGCACAGCGGAAACGTTCAACAGAACGTGGATGATGTAGTCGTACTAGCCGTCTCCTCCCCGCGATCCGATCCGATCCTACGCCGCAAGTGGCGGCGCCTCCGAGAGATGCACACGTATAGTGCAGCGACGTCTCCTCCTTCCTTGGTCCAGCAAGTATGGTGGAGAGATAGATTGGATCTGCAGCACGACGGCGTGGTGCTTATGGTGGAGAGTTTCTACGGCAGGGCTTCGCCTACACGTAGTCGGGAGAGAGAGAGATTGGAGGGCAGCAGTTAGCCGGCGGCTAGGGTTTTGGGGTGGTGGGAGGCTGCGCCCCTGCCCCTCCTTATATGGGGGGGGTGGCCGGATGCCTTGGCCCCTCCTCCAAGCCCTAGGGCGGCGGCCCAAGGGGTGGAGTGGGGGGCAAGTCTTCCCCTTTCCCTTCTAGAACTTTCCCCTAGGGTTTCCCCTTTGGGCTGGCCGGCTGGGCCTTAGGGGCTTGGTGCGCCTGGCCCAAAGTGGCCAGGACACTTCCCCTTAGGCCCATGCAGGCCTCCGTCAAGTGGGCCCACGTTGGCCCCACTCTGGAACCTTCTAGAACCTTCCGGTACAATACCGATAAACTTCGAAACAATTCTGGAATCCAAAAACTGCTTTCCTTTATATGAATCTTATTCTCCGGACCATTCCGGAACCTCTCGTGATGTCCTGGATCTCATCCGAGACTCCGAACAAAAACTCATTAACCAATTATCCATTCTATCCTAGCGTCGATGCACGTTAAGTGTGTGACCCTACGGGTTCGAGAATATGCAGACATGATCTTCTATCAATAATCAACAGCGGGATCTGGAAACCCATATTGACTCCCACATATTCATCGATGATCATATCGGATGAACCACGATGCCAGGATTCAATTAATCCCGTATATGTATTCCCTTCGTCTCGCGATATTTTACTTGCCCAAGATTCGATCGTCGGTATCGACATACCTAGTTCAATCTCGTTCACAGCAAGTACTTTACTCGTTCTGTAATCCGATATCACTTTGTGATTAACTCCTTAACCACGTGCTTGCAAGCGGTGTTGATATCGATTACTGAGTGGGCCCGAAGTATATCTCTCCGACTCGGGAGGGACAAATTCCATCTCGATACATACAACCCAACAAGTACTTTCCGATCACCCGAGAGACACCTTTATGATCGCCCTCACATAGGATGACATTTGATGACCTCAAAGCTTTCTTCCGATACCAGGGAGTTGTATTATCTCATGGTCTAAGGAATACAATACTTGACATAGGAAAAGCTTCGCAAAGATGAACACAATGACACGATCTAATTGCTGTGCTTTATTTGGGTCTGTCCATCACATCATTCTCCTAATGACATGACCTCATTATTAATCGACAACTCATGTCTATGGTTAGGAAACCTTAACCATCATTAATCAATGAGCTAGTCTAGTAGAGGCATACTAGGGACACGGTGTTGTTCATAAACCACACAAGTATTAATGTTTCCGCTTAATACAATTATAGCATGGAGTATAAACATTATTATGAACAAGAAATATGATAATAACAATATTATTATTGCCTCTAGGGCATATTTCCTTCAGTCTCCCACTTGCACTAGAGTCAATAATCTAGTCATACTTGCGCCTTTAACACCTATGGCATTCCGGTGTTCTTCATACGCGTTGCACGTGGTAAACCTTATCTACGGGTCTGACACTTTCATGTCCGTTTGTATTTGCATATTCTTTTGCGTCAGCACGCATTACTCATCTTGTATGAGATAGCATCGTATAAACTTGGTCTTCTGGTGAGACCTTTGTTTCTTGGCCGAGACTATGTTGTCACTATTGTCATACAATAGAACTACATAGTACTAGCACACTTTTTAAAAATAGCGATATCCACCGTGCGTCGAAATACTCATTGGTCCGCACACATCGGTATGTATGATTTCCAATAAGTCTGTTGCTCGCTCCATTATTCCAGAGAACGGGGTTTTGATCATCTTGCCCATGAGGCATGGCTCGCACGTGTCAAATGATTCAAAATCAAGAGACTCCAAAAGTCCATCAGAATGGAGTTTCTTCATGCGTTTTACGCCAATATGACCTAGACGACAGTGCCACAAATAAGTTGAATTATCACTATCTACTTTGCATCTTTATGCCGCTTCTAAAGCGATTATATACTTAGCCCTCGTTGCAGTGTCCGCCACAATGTTAACATTGGAACTCATCCAAGTCATCATGGAAATTTCTTCGATCTTATTGTGCCACCTTCTTACTCAAAACAAATAGCTTTAAAATTGAGATAAAATTTTAACTGTATATGTGACAAAGTCAATGTAACACATTGCAATGAACCATTTGTCACTTTTGCATACAGAACATATTCTTAGTTCTTCTAAAGTACATAAGAATATCTTACTATTGTCCAACAATCATCATATGAATGCTCGTAACCTTTTAGAGCATCAGACATATCTGGATCTACATATCATGGTATACAAGATTGATAAAATCATTCTTGCGGTTTCACTCATCAAGTGTCAAAACAATTGATTCTTGCTCCAACCTCTTCCATGCAACAAGAACCGTTCTTATTGTTTCCATATTGAACAAATTCAATATTTCATCTATGTACTCTGGTAAAACTATATTAGTGCCTCAATCTATCTGCATAGACATTGATGCTTAATATTCTGGTTTTACCTAAGTCTTTCATTAGAAATCTAATTTTAGTGAAAACTTCACAAATATCAAGAAAAACACATAATTTCTAATGAACGATATGTCATCTACATAAAGCATTAGAAATATGTCTTAGCGCTCCCACTTACTTTCTTGTAATTACAAGCATCTTCAAATATCTTGATGAAATTAACACTTTAACATTTTCATCATTGAAGATTCCAACTTCGCTATGCTTACTTCTACCATAGAAGTTTGCATACATATCTAGCAACCTTTGAATCAACAAAACCCATTGGGTCGTGTCAGGTACACGTCCTTGGTGTGCATTCCGGTAGAGGAACGTTGTTTCGTTTATTCAACTAACATATCTCTATATGTAATTGTTGCTAGAATAATTCATATGACGAAGTCAGGGCCCATCACCGCTTCTTTGTATATTGTTGGTTACTATTATCTAATAATATCTCGTCCTCAAATCTTGCTATTTGATTACGACCAACTTGGTTGTAAGGGTCAATTGCCCCTAAGTGTGTTTTTGGTAATTAATGACAATCCCTATGGACTAATGTTTTCATTGAGATTTTTAGGAAGGAATTGTTCATAGGAATTGCTTGAAGTCCATGTGTTGGATTCAAGGCTTGGATGCCATGAAGATAAAGATATATCTTAAGTATTGGCATCAAGATCATTGAATAGAAGAGATGAATCCAATATGATCAAGAAGAAGAAATAAAGATGTTGTTCTTGTGTAGAACTCAAGTATTCCATGCTCTAGCTTATGTACTAAGCCAAGGAGTCTCGAGATCTTGAGAGTTTGGTTACATGAGAAGAATTCAAGTTATGGCTCTATGTCGAGGTCACGATGGTCTCATGAGTTGAGCCATGGTTGACCAAGACTTAGAGCATGCAATCAAATGAAGAATTCCCTATGCATCTTAAGAGAGATTCGATAGAGCATGAGTAGATACAAGGTTGACCAAGATGAAGAGAGAATAGTGGAATCAAGTATCTTCCCATGGGCTTACATCAAAAGAAGGATTCAATATGGCCCATGGGAGAATGAAATCAAATGAAGCTTCATCATCAAGATCAAGCGGGATGCTCAAGGCAAAGGTATGTCCTTGCTAGGTTTTCCTTTTACCGGTCTCAAGGTGTTTGTTGGGAGACCGGGTTATAGGATAGATAGCCGCACTATCAAGAGGGGCTTTCGGTTGGGTAACTTGATCTCATCGTCATAGGGAGCTCAATCCTTTGCATACTTTGCATCTTCCTAGTTTGTTGTTTCTTGGTGTTTCTCCATGTGAGGTTCTTGAGCTTGTTGCTAGCTTTCCAACAAGCCCAAGTTCATCGAAAACGGAATCCAAATGTATCTTCTATTGCGTTTTCGAGTTGAAGGGTTTTACCGGTTCTTCACTTTGGAAGGTTTCACACCTCTCCACATTTGGTATTTTTCCTCTTGACATTTCTTGGTGTTTCTCTGCATAAAGTTGTAGTACTTTTTCTAAGCTTTTCAAAAAGTCCAAGTTTGCTAAAAACGGAGTTCGGATGCAAAAGTTATCGCGTTTTTCGTATGAGTGGTTTTTCTGTTTTGCAAATCCGGAGTGAAATCCGGAGCTGCTCCGGGCTGCTCCGGGCTGAGCAGTGGCCGGGTACTCGCTCCGGAGTATCGGCCGGAGCTGCTCCGGGCTCTGCTCCGGGCTGCTCCGGGCTGCTCCGGGCTGCTCCGGGATGACCGAAAAATCTTCCTAACGGGCAGTTTTCTTGCCCTATAAAAGGGGGCTTCTTCCCCAACGGTTGGACAAGGGTTCTAAAGTGTTCTTAAGCTTTTCTCTCACCTCCATTGTTGCCTCTCTTGAGCTTGCTCCCTCTCTCTTCCCTCCAATGATTCTTGCATATTTTTGAGGGATTTGGAAGAGGAGATCTAGATCTACAATCTCCACCAACTCATTCCTCCTCTAAGTGAGGGGAACCTTTGGGATCTAGATCTTGGAGTCATTGGTTGACCTCCACCCTTGTTCTTCCTCTCTAACTCCTCCATAGCATTTGTTGCTTTGGTGGGATTTGAGAGAGAAGGATTTGAGCACTTTCCCTTGTGTTCTTGCTTTGCATCCTTGCATAGTGTTGAGCTCTCCATTACGATTTGTTCGAGTGAGAGACCGTGAGCTTGTTACTCTTGGAGGGTGACCTCCTAGTTGGCTTGGCGGTTGGTGCCTCGGTGACCTCTTCGTGGAAGATTGTGAAGAGGCCCGGGATTCCCCTTCGTGGGAGTTGTGAAGTGGTTGTGGAGCTTGCCATCTCCGGAGTGGAGGAAAAGCTAACCATAAGAAGGGGTCCCTAGCTTCGTGAGGGACTCGGAGAAGAAGGTGAGCCTTCGTGGCGTTCGGGGGCCTTCGTGGTTACCCGCATCTCTCCAACGGTGATTAGCTTACTTTATGTAAGTGAACATCGGGATACATCTTCGTCTCCGCGTGCCTCGGTTATCTCTATACCCGAGTTTATTTCCTTGTGATAGCCATCGTGCTTGAAGTACTTATATCTTGTTTATCACTTGTGAATTATATCTTGTGCTATCTTGCTTATATCTTGTTGTTGTTGTTGCACTTAGTTGAGCCTAGCATATTTAGGTCTTGTGTTTGAAGAAAATAAACGAGTAGTTTAATTCCGCATTCCTTCAAGCCAATTCCGTAATTGTTTTTAAAACGCCTATTCACCCCCCCCCCTCTAGGCGACATCTCGTCCTTTCATTGGTTAAATAGGAACTTCGATGCCGTGACTACAACATATTGTAGGCACGGGAGCCATGAATGCAGTTGCCGCTTCCAGAACATTTTCCGTGCTGTGCTACTTTGCTCATCTTGCTCAGGTTCAATAACCTCATCAAGTTCTATTTTCCTCCCACTTAAACCTTTCGCGAGAAAACTCCTTCATAAGAAATTCACTTCTTTTAGTGACAATCACTATGTGTTTGGGTTCATAATAGAAGGAATACCCATCGACATTCTTTGGGATAACCTACAAAGACTTACTAATCCGATTTTGGTTGTAAACATTTTACACATATGCCTTGCATACCAAAATTCAAGAAAAGACAACTATAACTTGTATGGTGTCATTTCGGCAGATTATGATGGCACTCTATTCAGTGAAAAGCGGTAGTCTCTAAAGCATAATCCACAAATTATATTGGTAGTTTATTTCATCATTGATCTAACCATGTCAAACAAGGTTTGATTACATCCATCGAAAACTCCATACTCCTATGGTGTTTATCACGATGCAAGTTTGTGGAACAATTCCTCTAACTCTTAGATATTTGCTAAACTTGTAACTCAAATATTCTTATTTATGATCCAATCATAAAAACTTGAATTTTCTTGTTACAATAATTTCCACTTCATAAACTGAACAATTTCAATTGTTTCATACTTCTATCTTATCGAGTAGATATACCATACATCTATTCGAGTCATTGATGAAATAGAAAATACACCATGATCGACTTCACACCATGGACTACATACATCAACATGTACGATCTCCATTTAGTTAGTCGCTAATTCTGTCCATGGCCCATGAACGGAGTTTAATCATCTTTAGGAAAAGTCTCACAAGCGTCACTCAATTCAAAATCAAATGACTCGAAAATCTATCAATATAGAATTTCTTTCATGTTTTGTTTCCAATATGACTTAAATGGCGGTGTCATATATAAGTGAAATTCGTTTTGTCTTGCGACCTTTAGCATCAGTGTTATAAATGTCTATTTCACCAACAAGATTTATAATAATCTATCCATCGATTATGGAAGATGGTAATAACATGAACAACAATTGTTCTCATAATACCAGAACAAGATAACAATTATTAAGTTCATGAAATATCTTGAAGGCTAGGTTTTATGCCGACGAAAAACACAATAACACATTTATTTGTTTCTCGATGCGCATTGTTACCATATTCTTTTGCTAGTTACTTAGGCCATCATAGTTCTTGTATTGTTGCTTTGTATGACATTTCATACCAACAATCTAGTATCCAATACCCAAGAATTACATTATGTACTAGCAAAGAATACATCTATAACATGTATATCATTTATATACCTGAGATGGACAATTCCAGTCTTTTCCTTTTTTTACCAAATAATTTTGCAGATCCTATTTAGCGTTTCCTCTCCTTTTAGAAGAATCTATCGACATCAATAGTGGCGTCAATCATTTGACACATAGTCCAAAGGATTTTTAGTCAAATACTAATAGCCTTGGACTTTGCACATTGAGGTGGATCACCATCATCATATAATTGGCGTTCTTCTAGATTCCATTTTTAGTATCTTTGGTATAGCAAAAACAATTTAGCCAATACCCTTTCATTCATCTTATCATGACAACTTTCATGATGAAACTACTATAGCTTATAAGGATGAATGCAAGTATAATATTAGTTCCCAAACTTTTGGGTGATCGGGACGCCTAGCATCTTCAATCTTCGCATATAGTCATACAATATGAGCATATGTTCTTTTACTAAATTATACTTCATCATTTTGCAAACAATCAAAGTTTTAGATATCAAATATCTTTCACTTCTTGTTTGTTTCTGAAACAATTCTTTCAGCTCGATGATCACTTTGATTCTCAAACAATTTTGAATATCAATTTATCATGAAGGCAAACATATGATCTTTAGATACTAAATTTGAATCGTTGCTCTTAGATCAATACAATTTATTAAATCGTATGGAGCAAGCAAGGTTTGCTAAAGTTTGCAATAGGACTTAATCTTTAGTCTTGACATTAAACGGCACTAGACCGAAAAGTGATTATCCAGAATTCTATAGTTCTTTTAACTCAATTAAGCTAAGTGTCGGTGGAAACGGTGCCAAAGACTACAACGACTTATGCAAATACATCAAGATTTAGTTCATGATAATTAGTTCAAGTTAATCAAATTACTAATGAACTCCCACTAAATTCAACATCCCTCAAAGTTGTTTAGTGAAGCATGATCCAAATTCACTACACCGAGACCGATCATCACGTGAATGATGTAGCTTTAATGGTGAACATCAACATGTTGATCATATCATCCATATGACTCATGCTTGACCTTTCGGTCCGTGTGTTCCGAGGCCATGTCTGTACATGCTAGGCTCGTCAAGTCAAACCCAAGTATTTCCGCGTGTGCAAAACTGGCTTGCACCCGTTGTATGTGAACGTAGAGTTTATAGCACCCGATCATCACGAGATGCTTCAAAACGATGAACTTTCGCAACGGTGCATACATGGGGAGAACACAATTTTATCTTGATCTTTAAGTGAGGAATCATCTTATAATGCTACCGTCGCGATCAAAGCATAATAAGATACATAAAAGGATAAACATCGCATGCATATAATTTTATGTGACATGGTATAGCCAATCTCCGCGCAATGATCTCCATCTTGTGCGCGCCGGCATGATCTCCATCACTCCACCATGATTGCCTCCACCACGAATAGCAACTACAACTATTGCTCACTACTTAGCGATAAAGTAAAGCTATTACATGGCGTATAACAAGTTGACACGCAGGTCATACACAATTATAAAGACAACCATATGGCTCCTGCCGGTTGTGAACTCATCGACATGCAAGTCGTGAAAGATTACAAAACATGATCATCGCATACATCTCAATTCATACACATCATGTCTTGGGCCATACCATATCACAAAACACTCCCTGTAAAAACAAGTTAGACGCCTCTACTTTGTTGTTGCGTGTTTTACGTGGCTTATGGGAGTAACAAGTTAAGAACGATTCTTACCTACGAAAAGCCACAACGGTGATATTATGGTTGCTAACATCCGTTGTAAATCTCATGACTACTATAGTGAGAGAAACTGGCATCCACCAGCCGCATGTGTGGAACAAGCCACACGTCAAGTGCGGAGCCGGTCTCGCGAACGAGGTCGCGTAAAGTTGGCCTGGACCGCTTCGATCTCACTATGCCGCGCCATAAGAAATACAAAACAAAGAGGTTTGCAACAGAAAACATCAACGCCCGCAACAAGCATGTTGCGTTCTACTCGTGAAACACATCTACGCATAGATCTAGCTCTGATACCACTGAAGGGTTTCGCAGCATAGTAAATCAAAAAATTTCCTACGGATGCGAACAAGAAAGCCAAGATCTAATCTAGGAGATGTAATCAACGAGAGAGGTAGATGAGATCTTCATACCCTTGAAGAAATCGCACAGCGGAAACGTTCAACAGAACATGGATGATGTAGTCGTACTAGCCGTCTCCTCCCCGCGATCCGATCCGATCCGATCCTACGCCGCAAGTGGCGGCGCCTCCGAGAGATGCACACGTACAGTGCAGCGACGTCTCCTCCTTCCTTGGTCCAGCAAGTATGGTGGAGAGATAGATTGGATCTGCAGCACGACGGCGTGGTGCTTATGGTGGAGAGTTTCTACGGCAGGGCTTCGCCTACACGTAGTCGGGAGAGAGAGAGATTGGAGGGCAGCAGTTAGCCGGCGGCTAGGGTTTTGGGGTGGTGGGAGGCTGCGCCCCTGCCCCTCCTTATATGGGGGGGGGTGGCCGGCTGCCTTGGCCCCTCCTCCAAGCCCTAGGGCGGCGGCCCAAGGGGTGGAGTGGGGGGCAAGTCTTCCCCCTTCCCTTCTAGACCTTTCCCCTAGGGTTTCCCCTTTGGGCTGGCCGGCTGGGCCTTAGGGGCTTGGTGCGCCTGGCCCAAAGTGGCCAGGACACTTCCCCTTAGGCCCATGCAGGCCTCCGTCAAGTGGGCCCACGTTGGCCCCACTCTGGAACCTTCTAGAACCTTCCGGTACAATACCAATAAACTCCGAAACAATTCCGGAATCCAAAAACTGCTTTCCTTTATATGAATCTTATTCTCCGGACCATTCCGGAACCTCTCGTGATGCCCTGGATCTCATCCGAGACTCCGAACAAAAACTCATTAACCAATTATCCATTCTATCCTAGCATCGATGCACGTTAAGTGTGTGACCCTATGGGTTCGAGAATATGCAGACCTGATCTTCTATCAATAATCAACAGCGGGATCTGGAAACCCATATTGACTCCCACATATTCATCGATGATCATATCGGATGAACCACGATGCCAAGATTCAATTAATCCCGTATATGTATTCCCTTCGTCTCGCGATATTTTACTTGCCCGAGATTCGATCGTCGGTATCGACATACCTAGTTCAATCTCGTTCACAGCAAGTACTTTACTCGTTCCGTAATCCGATATCACTTTGTGATTAACTCCTTAACCACGTGCTTGCAAGCGGTGTTGATATCGATTACCGAGTGGGCCCAAAGTATATCTCTCCGACTCGGGAGGGACAAATTCCATCTCGATACATACAACCCAACAAGTACTTTCCGATCACCCGAGAGACACCTTTATGATCGCCCTCACATAGGATGACGTTTGATGACCTCAAAGCTTTCTTCCGATACCAGGGAGTTGTATTATCTCATGGTCTAAGGAATACAATACTTGACATAGGAAAAGCTTCGCAAAGATGAACACAATGACACGATCTAATTGCTGTGCTTTATTTGGATCTGTCCATCACATCATTCTCCTAATGACATGACCTCATTATTAATCGACAACTCATGTCTATGGTTTGGAAACCTTAACCATCATTAATCAATGAGCTAGTCTAGTAGAGGCATACTAGGGACACGGTGTTGTTCATAAACCACACAAGTATTAATGTTTCCGCTTAATACAATTATAGCATGGAGTATAAACATTATCATGAACAAGAAATATGATAATAACAATATTATTATTGCCTCTAGGGCATATTTCCTTCAATTGGGACCCACATGTCATATTAGTCAACAAGTCAATGGTTCTTAATGGGTCCCACCTATCATAGCATTGACACATAGGCATCAATGCCACCTAGACGTTGACACGTAGGCATTGATAACACCTAGATGTTGACACATAGGCAGAATTACTGAGGTGGATGTCTAGTCACACTGGTTGTAGTGGTATGACCATTTAAATTGGTCGTAAGCGGCATACAATCAATTAAAAATAATGTGTTAAATTCGATTATATCGGTTATGACCATTTCGTGTCTGAGCATTATGACCTTTTAGACTAAATTGATCATAAGGATTAAGACCTTGAACCCTCTGAAACGGCTTACGACCATTTGATACATGTTGGTCATAAATCTATGACCAATTTTTCTGTGGTCACTGTGAGATGGTCACTAGTCAACACATTTCTTGTAGTGTAGAGAAGACTTCGAAGCATTCAAGTCGTCCTTAGAGACTGACGAGGCTAAAAAATGGACCGACTGGGGGAAGAAAATGCGGGAATTGAACCTAGGGGCTCACCGTTGCGGAAGCGGCGGTTACCGAGGAAAACAGCCCACTTGGGACAAGGAGGATGCCGAGATGATACGTCTGGGCAAAGAAAACCCCTGGCTAAAAATCGCGGATATACAGACTAGGAACTATGTTCGGTCCCGCTACTACTTAGACTGGGAGACGGGGGAATTTGTTACGGATTACCCCGACATGAAGAAGTTCGAGGAACTCCTGGTAAGGATAGTCTATATTATTATTGCGCTGATCTTATTAAGCAATGAAGCCAAATGGGCTAACCTTAAGTTCCTTTGTCTGAAGGACGATGAGTTGAAGGCTAGTTCTACGGCTGGCCCGTCGTCCCAGGGGTCGACGGAACCGTGGGACACGCCTTTCAACAGGGCGACGAACACATACAAGCAACGGGACCTGGACAAGCCACCGACGTCGGCTGGCCGTGTGTCCGGCTTTGGCACAAGTATGAAGGTATCCGAGTACTACGGATCGGATGCCAAGTCGAGAAAGGAGAGGAGGTCAACTAAGGATAAAGCCGAGGTTCAGGAGCTGAAGAAGAAGGTGGAGTCACTAGAGAAAATAGTGGACCTGACCGAGATGAGTAAGTTAGTGGACGAGAAGCTGCAGGAGAAGCTCCGGCAGATCATCCCCCCTGGTTTGATGGAGGGGTTAGCTGCTTGGAATGCGGCAGGTCAACAGGGGCCGATATATGTGCCCAGCGTCAGCGGCAGTAACTCAAGTCACCAAGTGTCACCGCTGGTGACCCCGACGCCGCCGCTCCACCTGGTCGCATCGACGCCCCCAACCGCGGAAGCTGATAGGGTGGTGGTGCCTGATAATGCACCCGAGAGTGAGCGGCCCGGCGCCGGCACCGACGCCCTTCTATCAACATTAGCAGAGATCAACGCCGTCAAGAAGGTAACTCATTAGTTAGTCCTCCGCGTCATCTTCTTTAACTATATATGCCTTAGCTGATCTTATCCAACATGCCCCTGACTCAGGACGAACCTTGCATACTCCTGCATGTGGTGGAGCTCGGCGGCAAGTTGATGGATGTTGCTAGCGGCACTGTCATGCCCAGCCGAACTATGCACCACAGAAACATTGCAGATCATTTGGTGAAGGTGAAGTTGGCAATGCTAGTGCCGGAGTACCACAACCTCCTCCCCCCGATCAACCTCTGGGCATAGATGAGGACGATGTTATGGTCCTTGGGAATTGCATCGGTTGGCTTATGACATGGCCGAAGAACCAGATTCGTCTGGGGGGGGTCTTCCGAGTGTCAGGCGCAACATCGGCGCCACCTCCCCTATCATCCGGCCCAAGGTCGTCCGGCCCGGCGCCGGCCCCACCCTTAAGGAACCGGCGGTCGCCGCCGCCACTACCCTGAAGGAACCGGCGGTCGCCGCCGCCACCCGAAAGGAACCGGCGGTCGCCGCCGCCACTACCCTGAAGGAACCGGCGGTCGCCGCCGCCACCCGGAAGGAACCGGCGATCGCCGCTACCACCACACGCCACCAACAGCTGTTGGGAAAGCTTCCATAACGACCGTCGACCAAACGCAAGGTACGCCAAGCGGCGGCATCGCAACCGCCACCACCTAACTTCCAGGACATGGCGCCGCTTGATGGCAACGATGATGATGATGATGTCGATGCCTACATCAACACTGGCGCCTGCAGCCAAGATATGTACATGCCTCATATGGATGAAGAAGCCTTCCGCACTCACGGCGATCAACTTGGTCGTCCCACTACAGTCACGCAGCGCCTGACCTTCACGGGTCTTTCTCTGCAAGACACTCCTCCGGAGCAGGTCAGGTGAAGAAGCCAAGGAAGAGAGGAAATAAGAAGGGCGCACCTTCGAGCCAGACTCTTCCTAAGAAGATGCGGGCCGACGACATGGTACCACGGACACCGGGTGGCTTGTCCCGGCTTCATGAAGCTGGTAAACTGATACTGCCTGAGGACCTCGAACACCTCGCAAGTGGACCAATGATCAGTTTGCAGCAAAATATTCAGTTTCTAGAGAGCCTCCTTCTTCAAGACAAGGATCCAAATTACTCGGTGTTCACGGTCAAGGTGCCAGCAGCAGACCCGAACTTCGTCCAAGCATACCCCGCGGATATCTTCTTCATAGCGTTCGAGGACGTCTTCAATCTATTTCACTGGAAACGGCTCGACTATAACTTGGTTCGCCTATACGCGATCAATCTTCAGATGAAGATCAAGAGAGAGAGACCCCCCAACGTCGCGGTAGCGGATCCCTACTACATGCGCGATAGCCAGCTGGTGGATGGCTCAAGCACACGGACCGCGGCGGTGCGGTACCTCTAGAGCTTCATGCTCATGAACAAAGAGAAGAACACCATTCTTCTGCCTGTCTTTCCCGAGTAAGTACACATTCGCTCTCGGCCGTCATAACTTATGCTTTCTTATATATTTCTTCCATTGCCGATCATTTCCAACATTCCATTTAAATTGCATGTGTTGAGCATGGACACATACTGCACACTCGTCGTTCTTTGCCCGAAGTGGTCACTAGCCCAGTACTTCGACTCGTCGAGTACGACGACGAAGAAAGACTACAACAGAATAAGGAGTGTTCTCGATGAGGCTATCATTTTCTACTCCAAAAATGGTGGCATCTTCCACGAGAAGGGGAAATTTATCAGGCCGGACACTAAAGAGCAGGGGTTCAAGCACGTGATCAACTTCCCTTGCATCAAGCAGCCAGATGACAGCATGAAGGAGGCCTTCTATGTCCTCCATCACCTTAAAGGGTTTGTCGCGGATGCAGAGATGATGCGTCTGCCACCTAGTAAGCGAGACCCCAAAAAAATGGCGGGGGAGATCAGCGATGCTGATCTTAGAGAAGACTTCCATCGCATCCAAGTAAAGCTATCGGAAATTATCGTAGAAGATGTATGCAACAGATCGGGGCTCTTACACCAACTCACATGGTTGTGTAAGAGGGATATAGAAGAACGCCTACATAGGCAGGGTGATGGAAGGACGTGGACGACGAAGGACATGTACAAACCGTTCCCGGAGCCCATGAACAAGATGTCTCGTTGATCGAGAGGCCGGTGTGCCTACTGTGTTGTAAATAAACTTGCTTAGTGTCGTTGTTGGACTTCAATTACTATTGTAGTCGATGTCGTTGAACTTGATTACTTATGTGATACCGATGCTATATGACTTTTAGGTTTATTATTATTTCCTTGCTTTAATTCTTGTGAATATGTATGCATGTGAACCCTCTAATTCTTTCCATTGCATTATATACTAATATGCCTTGTGTCCATAGAGATGACGTGGTACGTCGTGTTCGAGGGGCGGGTTCCAGGAGTCTATGAGGAGTGGACGGACTGCAAGGAACAGGTGCACAAGTTCAGCGGCAACTGCTACAAAGGCTACCCGACTCAACAAGAGGCGGTTGACAAGTGGAGGAAGCACCAGTCGAACAAGAGCAAGATGAAGACCTTCATTGTGCTCTCGCTCTTGCTCACCATCGTCAGAGCGGTACTCTATTTCATCCTAGTGTAGGCGGCGGCCGGTGTCACTTCATTTGTATCTTGAGATGATGCACTTAATTTGCATGGATTATGAGTTGTATGGAGATATATATGTATGATGAGTTGTATATGCATGGAGCTATATGAAATCTGTTAATATTCTATATGAAATGAGTTGTATATGGAGATATATAATTGTGCTATATGAAATCTGTTGATATATCTGTATACTGCTATATTATATCTGTTAAAACCTGTATATCTACACCAGACAGAATAAGTTCTGTATAAAACCTGTAATATTTCTGTGGCGCACTAAAATGTAATTCAGTGGCGCACCTAATTCTGTGGCGCACCAAGCCATAATGCGCCACAGAATTCCTTAATTATGTGGCGCATTATGGCTTGGTGCGCCACAGAATTCCTTATTTCTGTGGCGCATGTACTGGTGTGCCACAGAATGCTTATTTTTATGGCGAAGATTCTGTGGAGCACCACCCATGCGCCACAGAATGCATATATGGGTGCGCCACAGAAGAGGTTTTCCCTACTAGTGCATGTGTGGGCCAACGCATAGCAAGCCCAAATTTAGGTTGGGAATGGGTCGTCGCGGGAGTCTTGGTCCATTTGCGTCAGGCTATTGAGCTAGGTTTTCCCTATCCTCCTATCCACGCGGACCAAAATGGACAACCTTGCTTCACTTGGGCCAGGCCGTTGGATATACCCTTACATTATTGTTGTAGAAGTTCCCACAAAATAACTGCTATTTACTAGTTTAGACAAAAAAAATACCATACAAGATCCCATAAACTAGGGGACCTATATAATATTTATGGTAAACTCCAACATAAGCATCTCGTACCTCATATATGTTGTTTCAGGAGGCAATTTTCACCTCTAACTTCTCTAGACGGAGGTCATACTCAGTGAAGTCTGTCCATTTTTTTTTAAGTTCGCCCGTCGCTACTAGGAAAACACTTATAGATGATCACTACTAGGAAAAAACCTATATGTGAAAAATTACTCACAGCAAATCGTATAAGTGGTGTGCTACAGGTATATACTCGTAGCGCACCGGCATCCATGCGTCACACCTACTTATTTACCCGTAGCGCACCGCTATACACTGTGCGCCACGGGTATTTGTGGGCCTCGAGGAATGGCCTCCCTCACCTTACCCCTAACACACAGGTTAGGTGTGCGATATGGATAACTAAATTACCCGTAGCGCATGAAATAGGTGGTGCGCTATGGGTATTTTAGAAGAGAATTTTTTTAAATAGGCTAGAATTTTTTAAAATTTTCACTAGATGGCACGCTACGGGTAATTTAGGCGGGAAAATTAAAATTTTCAATAGGCGGATTTTTTTAAAGGAATTCAAATAGGTAGGAAAATTTACCAGTAGCGCACCACCCACACCATGCGTTATGGGTAAGATTTTTGAATTTTATCCCCCCCCCCCCCCACACACACACACACACACAGGATCGTCTTTCTAGTTTTCTGAAAAATAAAAGAAAATGATAAAAATTTGAAAAAAATCCAAATTCGAGATGTAATTATGTTCCGTGATCTAGTTATTAAAAAAACTTGAATTTTAGTATTTTGCAAAAAAACTTTATGCCTCGATAAAACGGCAATAACTTTTGCATACAAAGTCGGATAAAAAAGCTTTTTATATGAAAAAGTATCTACACGAAAAGTTGCATGTGATTTCAACAACGATTTGGAGTGTTTTTAGAATCCTCAAATTCAAAAGGAAAAATAGTGTTTTTTGCACTTTTACATTTTCAATTTTTGTTAGTTTTTATTGATATTGGATTAAACTTTTAGATTTATTATATTTTAAATTTTTTTGAATTTTTTTAAAATTTTAATTTTTTCTTTGAATTTTTTTGTTTTTTTAAAAAAATGTTTATTTGAAGTTTCTGGCCTGGAGCAATTTGAGGATGGTTGACCGAGCGAGAAGTCATCGTATCGATGTGATTTGAAAATGTTGAAGGTGTGATAATATATTCAAAAAAAATTAAATATTAAGGTTTTTTAGATCATTTTGATTTTATTAATTTCTTAATTTTTAATTATTATTTTTGATTTTTTTGATTTTTTAAATTTTACCTATTACGCACGAGCCACGTTACCCTACGGGTAACTAATTATCAGCAGCGTGCTATCCGTAGCGCATGAGGCATGCATTATGGGTAACCAAAATCCGTGCGCTGTGGGGTAGCCTTTTTTCTAGTAGTGCATATTCCACCACACCTTCACAAATTCGTCTAAAACTCGCCAAAATCCATTGCGACATCCCAATTCTGATCGATTTAATTTCAACCAAATAGCAGCAAAATAGCACCTCGCAGAAGACGGGCGAGATCCATGGTTTGTGGAGAAGCCGCGGTGAACTGAGCTCGAGGAGGAGCCATGGCCTTGGGCGAGTGGCAGGTGGGCACAGGAACCAACACAACAACATGTTCGTGTGGCCAGATGGAGGAAGCAAAGGAGGAAGAATATGGGGAAAATGGGGGGATCGGAGAAAGACAAAAAGGTCAGCCCCATGCAAGATTAATTGGCTTTTTACAAATTTGTTTTGTGGGGCCACCTCTTCTTACCATAAAAGTTCATTAATTACTGTTATTTGTGTTATCTGCTAGAGATGCTCTTAGCATCTCTAACTGATAGCAGAAAGTGTCAAGAGTGCAAAAATAAGGGTGGCTGAAACTTGCCATGATTATATACCCCAAAATCATCTGAAGCGCAAAAAAAATAGCTTTCCGCAAATTCACCCCGAGTACCACATACGCCAATATGTGTGGCCTCTTTTGTTATTTCCCAAATTGCTCATAAATCTCGGTGCGCTTGAAATTTTAGGATGAGGGCTTCCCATCGCCACCTCTCGTCCTATATTCGAGCCGTTCACAACCTCACCAATCCTAGGACCGCTCTGGGGGCACTTTATTGCAAGGAACCTGGATCCGTATTTGTGGCAACCAATGGTGCATCGTTTATACCTCCAACACCACATGGTACATCAACGGGGTTCCACAGAGTAGATCACATCAGATCCATTGCCTCACCACCCATGACAAGTACAATGAAGCAAATTAATCACGCCCGAGAAGGTTCCTGAACTTCAAAGTAGGGGTTTCCTATTTTCTAGAGTTGGACACCAATATAATGGGATTTCCTGTGAAATTTGATAAATCAATAAAGGGTGGTTGTAACCTCATATATGTTGCAACTATCATGGATATTACATAAGTAATTTGTGTTGCATGTTTTTTCAACAACCAAGTAAGTGGGAATAGCGGCTTAAGTCATTAGGTGTAGGCACTTTCCAGAAATGGAAGATTTACGTCTTAGCGCCGGACTGAAAGATCGAGCTAAATGGGGGGAAAGAGTGTATCGTCTCGTCATAATTTCATTTCAACCTATCCAGATAGGTTGACTCTTCTTCTATGTTTGCTTCCACCGTCCTATAAGCCTTTGATCGTTACATTGACATACATTAATAAAATCGTCGAGGTTGTTGTCTCTTATATTGTCACGTCACGGTGACCACTAGGGATCCATGGTAGAGAAGGATCATCATTATTGTGAGTCGTCGACAAGCATTTCACTTAGGAGTAGGAAAGGTGCACCGACAATAGAGAAAGAGGTGGTGGTGGCAGACCTTTGGGGGACTTTCGGGAATAGGGGCCATGCTTCAACCAGGGATTTGAGGCAAGATGATGTGGGAGCGCTGCTGGCCAGAAGCAATGGATGTTGGCAGCCTGGCCGACTATGATTGCATAGGCTGACTGGATCTTGAGTGTAGGGGCCTTTCCCCTACTCTCATGCCAGTGTCGGCAACCTTCATTCCAAAATTCTCTAGCGACAGCCTTCTTCTCCCCTCCATTTTGATAGGGAAACAACGGTGGGCGCCTAGTCGAAATCTAGCATGGGCATAGTTCTCTGCAATATAGCAGCATAGTAGGTCCTTGTTCTTGCTGACAATGGACAAAACGGTAAGCCAAATTTAGCCCACATGGCTCAACCCAAACACGATAGCTCAATAGGGCACTCGTGACCTATTTCCTCGAGCCATTTCTTCAACGAGAATAAATTCTTAGGTCGTGTCATTTCTCCCCCTCTTTTGGCTCTCTTTACCATATTATTTTGGGAGCTCTCTCTTCTCTCCCAGTCAGACCAAGGCTCTCCTCGACGGCGCCTAGGAGGGGCTAAGGCGAGGTGTCAACCATCATAGTGTATAGAGTAAGTCTAGGTCTAGATCAAGGTGTGTTTTGTCCTATATTGTGTATGGGAGTAGAGCACAAGATCTTCTCGGTCATATCTGGTGTGGCCTGAGGGTGCTTGATACGTCTCTAACGTATCTATAATTTTTGATGCTCCATGCTTGTTTTTATACCATTTGCTTAGTGTTTCGTTACACTTCATGGCATTTTTATGCATTTTCTGGAACTAACCTATTAACAAGATGCCACAGTGCCAGTTCCCTGTTTTCTGCTGTTTTTGTGTTTCAGAAAAGTTACATAGGAAATATTCTCGGAATTGGACGAAACAAAAGCCGAACATTCGGAAATTTACCGAAGAGGAGACGGAGTGGGGCCACGAGGCGGCCTCACCACCAGGGGCGCGGCCCAGGGCCTGGCTGCGCCGCCCTATGGTGAGCCCCACCTAGTCCACTTCTGACGCTGCCCCTTCGCGTATAAAGACCCCCCCGACGGGAAAAACCTAAAAGACCCGGTCACTTTTCTAGAATACATCGTGATCTGCCGCCGCCGTCGACCTGAGATCGGGAGGGTCCAGAAGCTCTTCCCGGCACCCTGCCGGAGAGGGGAATCACCACCGGAGGTCTTCTTCATCGCCACGCTTGCCTCCGGTGCGATGAGTGAGTAGTCTACCTTGGACTATGGGTCCATAGCAGTAGCTAGTTGGTTGTCTTCTCCACCATGTGCTTCATGTTTAGATCTCGTGAGCTGCCTTACATGATCGAGATCACCGTTATGTAATTCTACATGTTGTGTTTGTTGGGATCCGATGAATATTGGTGTTATGATTGAGTTGATGTGCTGAATATTATCTTATGTTATCTCTATGTTGTTTATGATCTTGCATGCTCTCCGTTGTTAGTAGCTATCTTGGCCGAGTAGATACTAGTGACTCCAAGAGGGGGTATTTATGCTCGATAGTTGGGTTCATGCCTCTATTTAATCTGGGGGAGTGACAGAAACCTCTAAGGTTGTAGATATGATGTTGCCACTAGGGAGAAAACAACATTCATATGCTCAAGGGCATATGCTTTGTTTACATTACACACTTTGCTTAATGCAGTTATCTGTTGTTCGCAACTTAATACTTGTGGAGTTCTCGGATTGATTCGCCACAAGTGGATTATTAGTCATAGATGCAGTTGGATGACGGTCTATGTATCTTGTTGTAATGCCCGGAGTAAATCTCATAGTGATCCTCTCGACATATGCACGTTGTCTTTATTCTATCAATTGCCCAACTGTAATTTGTTTACCTAGCATGTGTTATTTTATCTTATGGAGAGACACCACTAGTGAACTGTGGACCCCGGTCCTATTTCCATTATATTGCTATCACCTGTTTACTTTACTCGCACTGTTTACTTTACTCGCATATTACTATTACTTTCCACTCGATACGCTCATACCCTTTGTTTCAAGCAAACCGGTGAGATTGACAACCTCATCGTAAGTTGGGAACAAAGTATTTGGTTGTGTTGTGTGCAGGTTCCGCGTTGCTACTAGTTGAAGACGCGCTAACACGTTATCGTTAACGACGCCCTTGTTGGAGTGTCACTAGGCTAGCAAGCATCACCTTCAGACATTTGGCTTTTTCCTGGACTGACAAACTTTGGTTTTTTACTGAGGGAAAATTTGCTACTGTGCTCATCATACCTTCCTCTTGGGGTTCCCAACTGGACGGTGAAATTACATCAACACCCTGCCGCATCAAGCTAATTTTCTGGCGCCGTTGCCGGGGAAAAAGAAGAGTTTTGCAAGGGGAGTTTTGCATGCACACCCTTTACTTTGTTTATTGTTTTGCTTTACTTTATTTTTGCTTGCATCATTTTATCAAAAACACACAAAAATTAGTTCCTACTATAGTTGTTATTTTTGTTGGTTTGTTATTGTCTTGCTTTATCATGCTTTCTATCAATGGTTGGTTTCTTTGAAACTAAATCTTTTTGGCAAGGTGGGTTCACGGAAAAGCAACAAAAATATTATGAGGAACACCGCTTGTCACAAAAAGGGAAACAGTTATGTGACGCCCCACCTTTGGATTAAGGTGGAACACCTGTGTTATGCGCTATTCCCTGGATCAATGATAGCACCACAGAACAAAATATAGTAATCATTGCATAGTATCAAGATTTCACGCAGATCCAGATACATAAGTCTCACAAATTATTACAAGTCTTTGGTCTCACGGACCGATAAGGAAAACAGAGTTCAACTTAAGCACAACGGAACTAGAATAGTAGCGAGCCTCCATCTTCAGCATGCGCCACAGGCAGTCATGTTGGTATGTAGACTCGAGATCCTAACACTTCACTCCTCATCAGACGAACCTGCACATTTGATTATGCAGCCCCATGAATGGGGGTCAGTACAATGATGTACTGGCAAATGACACATATTTGGTGGCGGTTGTGAAAGATCTAGCTACATGCTATTTGGCTGGTGGATCTCTGGGCTAGATTTTGCATAAAGCCAATTTTGTCCTACTATAAAGTCAAATTTTAATTTCGAAGATTTTAATTTCAAAGGGTCGAAATAACCCCCAAATACTACATAGTTGCAAGTTATGTAGCACTGGGCGCAATTCAACAAAGTTGGAACCTCAGGCACCACCACCCCTCGGAGTGTATGGTCCTTAGTTCCTACCTAGGGGTTTCTAGACAGATTTTAGTCATTCAGAAACGGTGATGAGATTCTTCCGTACATTTCATGTCTAGAGACTCAATTGTCCATAACCGAGGACACGGCTAATCGATTAGTTTGAACACCTTGCAAGGGTTGTGCACTTTCACCTTACGATTCATTTTATGCCCATACATAAAATGAAACGAGACCTTTTAGAAGGAGAGGACAACTAACTTGGCAAGCTCCGTTCCCAACCTACAATTCAACTACCACCACTTCTTGCCGACAAGTTGCACTCCCACAATCTAATCAGTCAAGACAGAGCCCATAATGTCATAAGGCTGCACTGGAAGTACACTAAGCATGGAAGACATAGCCATCTCTTTGTTCCTGGGTGGCCATCCCGAGCGGTATTCTGAACCCACATCCTCTCAACGAGGCATGCGTCCCAGAACCCACCTACCTCGCCTCCTCTTATCAAACCAATCCACCCAGGTGTTTCATTTTAGTTGAAGTTCTTAATTTGTTCACAAAACACTTTTGCAAGTGATCAAAGCATGGCATCAATATTTTTTCAAAGTATTTAGCATTCTAACAGGTGGGGTTTGAGGGATTGCTACACACTACTAGGATCTAAGCATTTGATAAAACAGTTGAATAATTCACCTATCATGCATACCACAAGAGGTGAAAATACTAATGCACAAGTAAAATGGGTAAAGGGACATGTGTGTCACTTGCCTTGGTAACAGCTTGCACACTCACAACAGTCACAAAGATAGCCTTGCTCCTCTTCACAATCTATTCAATCCAAACATTCAAGCAATCAATAATCTATTTCTAATGACAAACATAGACATGTATGCATGTATGCATGTATGCAAATGTCATTTTAATTTCACACACTAAGTGAGTGTGTGAAAATGTTGTATAAGATGGAACATGAGGCTTTTGAAAACAAGTGTGGTGTTAGAAAGGATTTTATTTAATAAATAACAAGGCATTAACAAAATGGTTCATTTGATAAAATAGGGTAACACTTTTGAAAATAGGTTCTGGTTTGGTACTGTACTGCAAAAATAAGTTTGAGCTACCACTGGTTAGGTGACAGTAACTTGAAGCCACTGCAAGTGGTTTCACTCAAAAATAGTTTTTAGAAAACAAATGGTAATGAAAATGGTGATTTGAACATATTTAACAGTAGCAAGTTTGTGCACGTATCAACTTTGAAAACTTTTTGCTTCTGGAGTGTTCTATATGTTCCAAGGATTCCATAGACTACAAATTTGTAGCATTTGGACTCATAGAACAAAAGTTATGAATTTATTATGAAACCGAAGGTTTGATTCAGATCTGACGATGGATTCAAAATGAACCCATAAAATAACAATTTTTATTGCATTACTGGATTCTACACATCCTAAGGATTCCAACAAGGTATTATTTGTAATTTTTGGTTAAGTATTTTATTTTCTATCGATTTTACAAGGTGCAGCAGCAAACTGGAATTTGAAATCGAATTTGAAAAAGAGTTTGACTGGATTGACCGGGGGCTGACTGGCCTGGGCGACGTGGCGCAGTCCTATTGGTCGATACCGTTTCGGTAATGGGATCTAATTTTGGCCGTGCGATGCAGATCCGAGGGCAGCAAGGAAAAGGGGCAGGGGAGGCTCACCGGCGTGGAAGGTTTCCCGGCGAGGCGTCCAGATGGTCGACGGCGACGAGCTCCTGGTGACGAACGTCGGCGATGGAGTGGTGGACGGTGTTCTGCAGACGGCGGCGACCTCGAATCCGTGGTCGTCGACGACTGGTACTTCCCTAGGCGACGGCGAGGTGCGGCCGGAGGCGACGGCGGCTTCGAGTGGTGTCAACGGCGAGGTCCTGCGGAGGAAATTTGTCCGGCCGTCGGTTAGAAAGAGCGCACGAGGGAGAGAAAGTGTGAGAGACAAGAGAGGGAGTGCGGTTAGCTTCACCGCGTGGATACCGACGAAAATCGGCGGCGGTCTGCACGGTCTCCGGCGAGAGATTCCAGCAGCCTGGCGGCTCCGAATCGAGAGGGGAGTGGAGGAGGAGGGAGAGGGGGTGCTAGGCTTTATAGTGGAGGGTCTTGATGGCCAGTTAAGGCGCGAGTAACGCCGGGGGGGGGTAACGCCGGCGAACGTTACTGGGAGTGAAGAGAGAGGGAGAGATTAACGGGGGAGAGGGATGACATGTGGGGCCGGGTGGTCGGTGAGAGAGAGAGGGGAGGAAGGGGTTGGGCTGGTCCGGGGCGGTCTGGGCCGGCTGGTTTTCCCGGGTGCGGCCCAGGTGGGCTGCTGGCGTCTTTCTTTTATTTTATTTTTTTCCTTCTGTTTTCTTTTTCTTTTGTTTCTGATTTCTGTTTTGAGTTTTTGAAAAGGCTACTAAATTCTGATTTGAATAAAATCAAAGCTGACCACTTCTGGTCCTTAAAAGTGTGTTCACCACCTAAAAACCAGAGGTTTAGTGATAAGATGGAAAAGAAATAAATTGTGAGAATTTTTAAATATAGAGTTCAAATAACTAGGAAGTTAAGTTTAATAACTTCCCAATATTTGGTTTTCAAAAATTACTAAAGGATAATAAAATAGCTCCATAACTAATGGAACTCATTTTAAATTACTTTCTTTCTGAAACTCCTTTTGTTTCCAGAATTTGGGGAAAAGGCATTTGAAAACAATATTCTTTGAAGGAAAAAGATTCAAAACTTTGGAAATGATCTTGGAATGCGATATGCCATGAATGCATGATGAAAATTTTATATTTGAAAATTCGGGATGTTACAGACTAACCCCCTTAAGATGAAGCTCGCCCTCGAGCTTCGGAAAGGCTAGCAAATAGGTGTGGGTGTTCTTCTCGAAGGGTATTTTCACGCTCCCAAGTGGCTTCCTCCTCAGTGTGGTGACTCCACTGTACTTTGCAGAACTTGATGGTTTTGGTGCGTGTAGTTCTTTCTGCTGTCTCGAGTATCTTAATGGGTTTCTCCTCATAAGTCAAGTCACTTTCTAGTTGAACTTCCTCGAGGGGTACCGTATCGTTCAATGGTGTTTCTGACATCTTTGGATGGCATTTCTTTAGCTGGCTCACATGGAACACGTTGTGTACAGCCGAAAGAATTTTGGGTAGTTCCAATTCATAGGCTACTTCTCCCTTGCGGGATAAGACTTTGAATGGTCCTATAAATCGGGGTGCTAACTTACCCTTAATACCAAACCTCTTAACACCACGAAGGGGTGACACTCTAAGATAGGCTCTGTCTCCAACTTCATAGATGATCTCTCTATGCTTGCTATCCGCGTAGCTCTTCTGACGAGATTGAGCTATTTTCAACCTATCATTGATCAATCTAACCTTTTCTTCAGCCTCTTGTATGATATCAGGTCCGAAGAAACTTCGTTCTCCTACACCACTCCATAGCAAAGGTGTAGTACATTTCTTGCCGTACAAGGCTTCAAATGGTGCCATCTCAATACTGGCTTGATAGCTGTTGTTGTAGGAGAACTCTGCGTAAGGCAAGTTATCATCCCAACTAGACCCATAGTCTAGAGCGCATGCTCTTAGCATATCTTCCAAAATTTGGTTTACTCTTTCAGTTTGCCCATCTGTCTGTGGATGGAATGCCGTGCTGAATTCCAGCCTAGTTCCAAGTGATTCATGAAGTTGTTTCCAGAAGTGAGAGGTAAATTGAGTTCCTCTATCTGACACAATACTCTTGGGAACACCATGAAGGCTTACAATCCTCTTCATGTAGATATCAGCTAAATTTGCACTAGTGTAAGTGGTCTTCACTAGTATGAAATGAGCTACCTTGGTCAAACGGTCGACTATAACCCAAATTGAGTCATACCCTGATTTTGTGCGAGGTAACCCAGTGATGAAGTCCATACCAATTTGATCCCATTTCCAATCCGGCACCTTCAGTGGCTGAAGTAGTCCGGCTGGCTTCTGATGTTCAGCTTTTACTCTACTGCACACATCACACTTGGCTATATATTCGGCAATGTCTCCCTTCATATTGCTCCACCAAAATCTTTCTTTCAAGTCTATGTACATCTTGGTATTACCAGGATGAATTGAGTATGGGGTTTCATGGGTTTCTTGGAATATCAATCTTCTAATATCAGGGTCATGAGGTACACAGATACGTTTTTCAAACCAGATAGTTCCTTGTTCATCTTCGCTAAAGCCTTTAGCTTTGTCTTTCCTCATGTTTTCCCTGATCTTCTCTATCTCTTTATCTCCTTTCTGAGCTTGGCGTATTCTGTCCATCAGGGTTGGTTGCACTACTAGCGATGCTACGTGACCTTGTGGCACTACCTCCGGGCTGAGTTCTCTCAGATCCCTACACAGATCTTCTGGCAACACTTCTGTTGATAGACAGTTCACATAGGCCTTGCGGCTCAAGGCATCAGCTACCACATTTGCTTTACCAGGATGGTATTGCAAACTCAAATCATAATCTTTGATGAGTTCTAACCATCTTCTTTGTCTCATGTTGAGGTCTTTGTGAGTAAAGATGTACTTCAAACTTTTGTGATCAGTAAATACTTCACATCTCTTTCCCATTAAATAGTGTCTCCAAGTCTTCAAGGCGTGAACTACTGAGGCTAACTCGAGATCATGAGTTGGATAGTTGAGTTCATGTTTCTTGAGTTGTCTTGAAGCATAGGCTGCCACTTTGACATCTTGCATTAACACACTTCCTAGACCTTGACGAGAAGCATCGCAATATACCTGAAATTCCTTTTCTATATCTGGTAAGCACAGAACGGGTGCAGACACCAATCTCTTTTTCAACTCTTGAAAACTGTTTTCACAAGCTTCAGTCCATTCAAATTTCTTTTCTTTCTTCAATAACTCAGTCATTGGTTTAGCTATCTTTGAAAAGTTCTCAATGAATCTTCGGTAGTATCCGGCCAGTCCCAAGAAACTACGAATTTCCCCGACATTCTTGGGTGGTTCCCATTCCGTTACTGCGGTCACTTTTGCTGGGTCGACTGCAATTCCCTCCTTGGTTATAATGTGCCCAAGGAATCCTACTTCATTGAGCCAAAACTCACATTTGTTGAATTTAGCATATAGCTTGTGCTCTCGGAGTTTCTCCAATATTGTACGTAGATGCTTTTCATGATCTTCTTTGCTTTTTGAGTAGACCAGTATGTCGTCAATGAAGACAACGACAAACTTATCTAGAAATTCCATGAACACTTTGTTCATCATGCTCATGAAGTATGACGGTGCATTGGTTAAACCAAAAGGCATCACCGTATATTCATACGAGCCATATCTAGTAACGAAGGCTGTCTTGGGGATGTCATGTTCTCTAATCTTGAGCTGAAAGTATCCAGATCTAAGATCTATCTTGGAAAACACGCTAGCTCCTTCCAACTGATCAAACAAGTCATTGATTCTTGGTAGTGGATATTTGTTTTTGATGGTCACTTCGTTCAACGAACGATAGTCCATCACTAAACGCTGACTCTTATCTTTCTTCTCAACAAACAGAACTGGCGCTCCCCATGATGATGAACTTTCTCTAATGAATCCCTTTCCTAACTGTTCTGCTAGTTGTTTCTTGAGTTCTTTCAATTCATCAGTGGACATAGGATAGGGTCTCTTTGCAATTGGACCAGTGCCCGGTAGCAGATCAATGAGAAACTCTACATCTCTATCAGGTGGCATTCCTGGTAGCTCATCAGGGAACACATCTAGATATTCATTCACTATGTGTACTTCATCTAGGCTAACCCCCTTAAGATGGTTTAGCCTAATATCATTAAAATCCAATTGGGATTTGTATCTAATTCTTCTCCCTTCTGGGGTGGTGAGTGTAATTGCTCTATTCACACAGTCTATGACTCCTCCATAGGTAGTCATCCAATCCATGCCCAAGATTACATCTAAACCCTGCGAGTCTAGAATTACTAAATGGGTTGGAAACTTATATTTACCAATTTCCATAATCAGGTCCCTGCAACCAGCGTTGACTATCAATTCTCCACCAGGGGAACTTACTTTAATGGTTTTTCCTATGGTTTCAGTAGGGAACCCATTTTTGTTTGCAAAAGTTCTTGATATGAATGAATGCGATGCTCCAGTATCAAATAAAACTAATGCCGTAAATGAGTTGAGAGGGAACATACCCATCACTGCATCAGGTTCATTCATCACCTCCTCCACATTGACGTGGTTCACTTGGCCCTTCTGGAATGGGTTGGGCTTAGCAAGCTCAACGGTCTTGTTTTCTGGGCAGCTGGTGGAATAATGACCAGGCTTCTTGCACTTGAAGCAAGTGACGCCCGAGAGATCCTTCTTGGGTTCAGTGTTGTGGCGATGCTGGCCATTGTGCCCACTATGATGTCCACTGGAGCTGTTTCCCTTGAATCCTCCGTTGTGCTTATGACCGCTGAAGTGACTACCATTTCCTTTGTTGAAACGATTCCCATGCTTGTGAGAGTTGCCATGACCACTGCTCTCAGAAGAGTGGTGCTTCTTGTGGAATGGTTCCACATGGTTCTTGTTGTTACTGAATTTCCTTTTTTGGTTCTCCTCTTTCTTGATGTTGTTGTCCACAGTGATGGCCTGATCAAGTAGAGACTGATAATTTGGAGCATAGGCCACTGACAGTGGTATTTTGAGTTCTCCCTTGAGCCCGCTGAGGAACTTTTCCTTCCTCTTTGCATCAGTATCAATATCTTCAGGTGCATACCTAGACAGAGCACAGAAGTCATCCATGTACTCCTTCAGAGTCCTTCCACCCTGTCGCAGACCACGGAATTCTTCCTTCTTCACATTTATAGTGCCCGAGGATATGTGGGCAGTACAAAAGCCTTCTCTGAAGGTGTTCCAGTCCAGATCATCTATTGGATGGGTAACCTGGTATGTCTCCCACCACATAGCTGCCGGTCCTTCCAGTAAGTGAGCAGTGAAGCGCACCTTTTCAGCATCAGTGCACTCACAGGTGGTCAGATCCTTGTTGACTGACCGCAGCCAGTCATCAGCTACTATTGGCTCCATAGCAGATGAGAACTTGTTGGGTCTCAGCCTCAGAAACCTTGCCAATCTATCCACCTGGGGTGGGGGTGGCGGTGGTGGTGGTGGAGGATTGTTATTGTTGTTGTTATTGTTGTTTGCATTTGTCTGGAAGAACTGGGTCATCATTTGCATCAGTTGTGCCTGAGCTGCCACTAGTTGCTGAATTGCCGCATTGGTGTCATTGTTGTTGTTTCCATCATTGTCATTGTTGTTTGGTGCACGTCGTGGCGGCATCTGAGGTAAGGTATAGCATAGATGCGTATTAGACAGATATAGCTAAAGGAGTAAAGATCCTACCCATGCACAATATAACAAGCCAACAATAAACAATAAACAAGCACATAACCTCTTGATTTACAAAGCTTTAAACTACGAAGTGCACGACTTGACAAGTTTTGAAGTAAGTACTAAGAGTTTGAAAAAGCAAATGATCGATGTTACTGTCATACCAACACGGTAAGACAATACAAACGTGCTATCGCAAACGATATAAGATGATGATGGTGGTCAACTAATCTCTCTTAACCCTCTTGAGACATGAGAGGGGTAGAGGGTCTCGACGTTCTGCCTTCTTGAGGTCTCTCAGTGCCTTGGCTTCCCATTCCTCATAGGATAGACCATCACTAGAGGAATACACGAGTCTCTCCTCGGGATCCTCCTCTTCGTCGGATTCCTCTTCCTTCTTACTTGCTTCTAATTCAGCAAGCTTTATCTTTAACTTCTCATTCTCAGACTTCAGCTCATTGTTGACTTCCTCAATCTGCTTCTTCTCATCTCCCAATTTCTGCAGGTTGTCATACTACAGCAGTAAGGTCTTCTCCAGAAGATGAGACCAGATGTCATCTTGGAGAATCTTCCCGCCTAACTGCAAGGGTCCTTCAACAATCTTGAGCTTGTTCTCCAATTGAGTCTTCTTCTCATCCATCATTACGAGAGCGGATTCAGTCTCCATGATCTTTTTGGTGGCAAGATCCATGAGATCTCTGAACTGGTCCTGGTTAATAATTTGCTTCTTCAGCATGTCTTCCAGATTGACTGAGCAGCGCTCCCTCTCAGTGAGGTAGCCTCTCAGAAGGGAGTGGAACTCCTGGCCTTGGCGATCCACAACATGTCCTCCAACAGATCGCTCTCCAATCATCCCATAAGCTGAGGGACGTGGGATGTGAGCTCTGTACTTGTGGCGAATGCGGGCTATGGCGCCCTGCATGGCAATCTCCACCGAATACCTCCAGTCCACGTACGCTTCGGTGTACTCCATCGTGGACTCTCCTTCTTCATCAAGTCTTCCTTGGATAGTGGTTTGGATTAACCACTTCTCCATACCATACTCCTTGTACTGCATCTTCCCACAGAAAACCGGAGGTGGTATCTGAAGCTGGATGGCGAGGTCAAGCAGTACCTCCGAGAAAAGGTAGTCTCCCTCACCAGCTACCACTCTCTCATCGTAGGTGTCCATCTACAACATTTTGAAAAGAAGAGGGAACGATCAGAAATACAAGTAAGAATGAAATGGTCAAGGCAATAAGATCATGATTATTTGTATAGTATTCTGAAATGACCTTGTGTCCTAAGGTTTTCCAATCCTAGGGTCTCGATCGTACAGGCAACACTATGCTCTGATACCATTTTGTGACGCCCCACCTTTGGATTAAGGTGGAACACCTGTGTTATGCGCTATTCTCTGGATCAATGATAGCACCACAGAACAAAATATAGTAATCATTGCATAGTATCGAGATTTCACGCAGATCCAGATACATAAGTCTCACAAATTATTACAAGTCTTTGGTCTCATGGACCGATAAGGAAAACAGAGTTCAACTTAAGCACAACGGAACTAGAATAGTAGCGAGCCTCCATCTTCAGCATGCGCCACAGGCAGTCATGTTGGTATGTAGACTCGAGATCCTAACACTTCACTCCTCATCAGACGAACCTGCACATTTGATTATGCAGCCCCATGAATGGGGGTCAGTACAATGATGTACTGGCAAATGACACATATTTGGTGGCGGTTGTGAAAGATCTAGCTACATGCTATTTGGCTAGTGGATCTCTGGGCTAGATTTTGCATAAAGCCAATTTTGTCCTACTATAAAGTCAAATTTTAATTTCGAAGATTTTAATTTCAAAGGGTCGAAATAACCCCCAAATACTACATAGTTGCAAGTTATGTAGCACTGGACGCAATTCAACAAAGTTGGAACCTCGGGCACCACCACCCCTCGGAGTGTATGGTCCTTAGTTCCTACCTAGGGGTTTCTAGACAGATTTTAGTCATTCAGAAACGGTGATGAGATTCTTCCGTACATTCCATGTCTAGAGACTCAATTGTCCATAACCGAGGACACGGCTAATCGATTAGTTTGAACACCTTGCAAGGGTTGTGCACTTTCACCTTACGATTCATTTTATGCCCATACATAAAATGAAACGAGACCTTTTAGAAGGAGAGGACAACTAACTTGGCAAGCTCCATTCCCAACCTACAATTCAACTACCACCACTTCTTGCCGACAAGTTGCACTCCCACAATCTAATCAGTCAAGACAGAGCCCATAATGTCATAAGGCTGCACTGGAAGTACACTAAGCATGGAAGACATAGCCATCTCTTTGTTCCTGGGTGGCCATCCCGAGCGGTATTCTGAACCCACATCCTCTCAACGAGGCATGCGTCCCAGAACCCACCTACCTCGCCTCCTCTTATCAAACCAATCCACCCAGGTGTTTCATTTTAGTTGAAGTTCTTAATTTGTTCACAAAACACTTTTGCAAGTGATCAAAGCATGGCATCAATAATTTTTCAAAGTATTTAGCATTCTAACAGGTGGGGTTTGAGGGATTGCTACACACTACTAGGATCTAAGCATTTGATAAAACAGTTGAATAATTCACCTATCATGCATACCACAAGAGGTGAAAATACTAATGCACAAGTAAAATGGGTAAAGGGACATGTGTGTCACTTGCCTTGGTAACAGCTTGCACACTCACAACAGTCACAAAGATAGCCTTGCTCCTCTTCACAATCTATTCAATCCAAACATTCAAGCAATCAATAATCTATTTCTAATGACAAACATAGACATGTATGCATGTATGCATGTATGCAAATGTCATTTTAATTTCACACACTAAGTGAGTGTGTGAAAATGTTGTATAAGATGGAACATGAGGCTTTTGAAAACAAGTGTGGTGTTAGAAAGGATTTTATTTAATAAATAACAAGGCATTAACAAAATGGTTCATTTGATAAAATGGGGTAACACTTTTGAAAATAGGTTCTGGTTTGGTACTGTACTGCAAAAATAAGTTTGAGCTACCACTGGTTAGGTGACAGTAACTTGAAGCCACTGCAAGTGGTTTCACTCAAAAATAGTTTTTAGAAAACAAATGGTAATGAAAATGGTGATTTGAACATATTTAACAGTAACAAGTTTGTGCACGTATCAACTTTGAAAACTTTTTGCTTCTGGAGTGTTCTATATGTTCCAAGGATTCCATAGACTACAAATTTGTAGCATTTGGACTCATAGAACAAAAGTTATGAATTTATTATGAAACCGAAGGTTTGATTCAGATCTGACGATGGATTCAAAATGAACCCATAAAATAACAATTTTTATTGCATTACTGGATTCTACACATCCTAAGGATTCCAACGAGGTATTATTTGTAATTTTTGGTTAAGTATTTTATTTTCTATCGATTTTACAAGGTGCAGCAGCAAACTGGAATTTGAAATCGAATTTGAAAAAGAGTTTGACTGGATTGACCGGGGGCTGACTAGCCTGGGCGACGTGGCGCAGTCCTATTGGTCGATACCGTTTCGGTAATGGGATCTAATTTCGGCCGTGCGATGCAGATCCGAGGGCAGCAAGGAAAAGGGGCAGGGGAGGCTCACCGGCGTGGAAGGTTTCCCGGCGAGGCGTCCAGATGGTCGACGGCGACGAGCTCCTGGTGACGAACGTCAGCGATGGAGTGGTGGACGGTGTTCTGCAGACGGCGGCGACCTCGAATCCATGGTTGTCGACGACTGGTACTTCCCTAGGCGACGGCGGCTTCGGGTGGTGTCAACGGCGAGGTCCTGCGGAGGAAATTTGTCCAGCCGTCGGTTAGAAAGAGCGCACGAGGGAGAGAAAGTGTGAGAGACAAGAGAGGGAGTGCGGTTAGCTTCACCGCGTGGATACCGACGAAAATCGGCGGTGGTCTGCACGGTCTCTGGCGAGAGATTCCAGCAGCCTGGCGGCTCCGAATCGAGAGGGGAGGGGAGTAGGAGGGAGAGGGGGTGCTGGGCTTTATAGTGGAGGGTCTTGATGGCCAGTTAAGGCGCGAGTAACACCGGGGGGTAACGCCGGCGAACGTTACTGGGAGTGAAGAGAGAGGGAGAGATTAACGGGGGAGAGGGATGACATATGGGGCCGGGTGGTCGGTGAGAGAGAGAGGGGAGGAAGGGGTTGGGCTGGTCCGGGGTGGTCTGGGCCGGCTGGTTTTCCCGGGTGCGGCCCAGGTGGGCTGCTGGCGTCTTTCTTTTATTTTATTTTTTTCCTTCTGTTTTCTTTTTCTTTTGTTTCTGATTTCTGTTTTGAGTTTTTGAAAAGGCTACTAAATTCAGATTTGAATAAAATCAAAGCTGACCACTTCTGGTCCTTAAAAGTGTGTTCACCACCTAAAAACCAGAGGTTTAGTGATAAGATGGAAAAGAAATAAATTGTGAGAATTTTTAAATATAGAGGTCAAATAACTAGGAAGTTAAGTTTAATAACTTCCCAATATTTGGTTTTCAAAAATTACTAAAGGATAATAAAATAGCTCCATAACTAATGGAACTCATTTTAAATTACTTTCTTTCTGAAACTCCTTTTGTTTCCAGAATTTGGGGAAAAGGCATTTGAAAACAATATTCTTTGAAGGAAAAAGATTCAAAACTTTGGAAATGATCTTGGAATGCGATATGCCATGAATGCATGATGAAAATTTTATATTTGAAAATTCGGGATGTTACAAGTTATGGGAACAAATTGATACATTGTATATCATTGCTAGAAATGTGTGCTCTACTTATAATGTTACTTATTGCTTTGATAAATCTTGTTGATGTAGGAGGTATAAACACCTCCCTTTTCAATGTGAGTATAACGATAATGTTACCATATCTTCTTATATTAATGGAAATTATGACTTTTATGATGTGGAACAAATTGAAGAATTTATTGCTTGGAAGGGTGCATTCGAACTTCTTATTTGCTTGAAAATACTGATGATGCCACTACTAGGAAAAACCTCATCCGTGGCGTACAGAATTTGCCTAGCCGTGGCGTACTGCTGTACGCCACGGGTAAGACGCCAATGGTACAGGGCTACCCGTGGCATACAGCCTGTACGCCACGGCTAACTCACCCACCCGTGGCGTACAAGCCTGTACGCCACGGCTAACTCACCTACCAGTGGCGTACAGATCTGTACGCCACGGGTGTGTTTTGTATCCGTGGCGTACAAGCGTGTACGCCTCGGGTGTATATCGCAGCAGTGGCATATGGCCCTGTACGCCACTGATGTGTACGCCACTGATCCTCTTTTTCTGTACGCCACAGCTGCGTTTTTTCGAATTTTTTTATAGTGATTTACTGGTATATAGCAGATGAGATATAACAGTATATATAACAGTATATTTTTTACAGACATATAGCAGTATATATACAAAATAATATAGAAAGTCATTTCCATCATATTAGAAGTATCGACCGAAGTCACATTAGTACAACTTGCCAAATATCATATTATTACATAAATACTACAAGTCTTCATGCATGCATCGAGCTAACTAGTTAGGCATGCATACATATCACCGCCGGCGGTGCCGGTAGTCATCTAAACTACCATCACATACACAATGAGCAAGAACATAAGCAAGACGGAGGTAACGATGAACCATGTCTTCATCCTACTCCGTCCCTCTCTCCCTCGCCGATAGTTATTGTACCTAACTTCCGCCTCATCTCTAGTCTTGAATCCTTTGTAGTTGTTGCTCTTGAACTTGTTGACTTGCTTGAAACAATCCTCCCACTTGTCGTAGATCCCTGGAACCCTACCCTCGAACACGACGTACCACCTCGTCGTCATCTTTAAACCAAAAACATCACAAAAGATTTAATAGATGATAATATGCGAGACATAACATTAATTAGTCACCGAAAACAAAAAAGGCTAAAGCATACATGCAAGAATGTACACAAGCATATACAAAAGGTATATATCGAGAACAAGCTAGCTAGAGTTTGGTACACATGTTCATGAAAAGTAATAACATTATGCGACAACATTTTTCATCCATCACGATTACAACAAGTCACAAATATATATATTGCTTCATTTTTTGCTCTTCGGTTTCGGCGGGAAGGGGCGGATGCCCTGTAGCGTGTTGAAGGGCCTGCCGTCGCCCTGCATCTCTAAGCGTGCTTCTATCTCCGTGTTGGTTGGTGGGATAGGGCCGTAGTAGAACACCCCTTCTCTACTGCAGACATCTCTGTGGATTATCTGCGCGATCTTCTGCTGGATGCGGTAGATCTCAAGGCGGACATCTGCATCAGGCGCGTTCGCAAAGTCTTTGCGCCAGTCCTGAAGACTACTCGGCAACAGAAGCTGATGTTGATCCCGTACAAACTCCCGCATATGATGGATGGCATAGTAGCCGTCCCTTGAACTATTTGCCGGCTGCTTGAGGCATGGGAAGGTCGTGTTGTGCTTGAAGATCAGCTGGCCTCGCCTGACTACTTCTTTCTTGATGGGGCCAGATTTCTCGACGAAGCCGTTGATGGCATCATCTAGAACTGCCTTGATGAATGTGTAGTCCTTCTTCTTGTCAGCACTCCCCGAGTCAAGATACATGGCATATGAGTCTTGCGGGTATAGTACGATGAGGACGCAGTATGTGCTTCTGCGGAAAACAATTCCAGGTGTGTTATGCATGCAAAAGGATTGACGGAAATCTAAGAAAGCACGTTCTGACGGCAAGCGAATGACTTTCTCGAAAAAGTACGGCACAAGAAATATCTTCTTCTCCTTATTCGCCACCATGAAGTCTGTAATGTAGTTCGTCACTATTTGACGGGTGCCTTCGGTCTGCAAGTATATGTCTTTCATGTAGTAGGGGTCGAGTATCGCGAGCTTCGGAGTGTTCTCTTGCATGAGCTGGTGCGACATACTCAGCGCAACTAGGCGGACCAAGGTTGGGTCAAGGCGGCGGCGGTGGAACATCTCAAAGATATCATCAAATCTCAAGAAGAACACATCACCGGGGGATCTGTCGACGAAGCCCAATCTCTTTGGCACTCTGACATAGAAAACCGGGTATGTGGGAGATGTCATTGAGAGAAGATGCGTCTCCCATGTGAGTACGCCATCATGTAGGCTCCTCATATCCCCAGTTAAGGTCTTGAGAGCTTCCGGCGGTAGGATCGGTTCGCCCGCCATGTGATACTCCCTCCATCCCTTGATCGGTATGTTGTCCTGACTCCGGATCTCCTTCACGGGCTTGCCGGCTGCGGGAGGCACAGGCTGGCTGCTGGATACACCTTTATCCTTCTTCTTAGCTCTTTTCCGCGGCTTCCCAGGGCGAGAGACAACTTCTGCGCAAGCCTTATCGATCAGCCCATGGAGTGTATTCGGGGTGATAATTTTTTCCGCCACAGTTTGAGTATCGGGGGCGATATCCTCTGGCATTTCTTGAGACAGGAAGCTCAGACGACGCTTAGAGACATTACTTTTCTCCGGGAGCTGTTGATCAGGGAAGCAGCCGTGGGGAATATCCACTTCAAATGGTCCATCGAAGTCAGCGATGAAGGCATCGATAGGATCCATATTGTTCTGTGCCTCGGGCTCTATAGGATCATCCGCTGCAGGATCATCCGCTATAGGAGATGGCGCCACTGGCGGCATAGTGCCCTTTCCCTGGCTTGGCGCCGATCCGACCGGCTCTGCCAACTTCTGTGAGGTCTTCTGTGAGGTGCTGGTGCTGCGTATGATAGGGTTGCTTGGCGGCGCCGATCTGACCGGCGGTTCTGAGTTGCTGGCGGTCCCTGGGTGGTCTAGCCGAATCATTTCTTTCGGCCATAGCATCATATAACCCAAGCTTCCTCCTAGGTCCACCTCGCTCTCGGCTCCGGGTGGTTGCACAGGAGGGTCTACTTCTTCATAACCCGGCAACACCCGAATAATGGAAATCCTGTAGGCATTGGGGGGCATTGGTTGGCCATGGAAGTTGCGCTCGAGTGGTTGAATGATATTTGCTTTCGCGACCTCATGTAATTCCTCGTTAATAATCAAGAGGAGGGTGCATCCCACTTCGTTCTCCTGCGGAGACATGTGTAGGGCGTCAGAAAATGGATGCAAGCTAATGAAAAAGTTACTTGCTGAGGATTGCGACGCTTATATACCGTTATGGCGTCGAGTTCGGCTAAAGTCGAAGGGCCACGAACGGGCATGCAAGCGGCGGAGGGGCTGCTACGAGGCGCGATGTAGGACGGCGACTCATCATCCCTAGTACCAGCACTAGGGTTGGAGGCCGCTTGGGGAGACTCCACGACTCGTGCGTTCTTCTGGACCTGGTCCGAGATGTTGAGCGAGCTGCTCCCGGTAAAGCTGGCCAGTGGGCTAGGCCCGATTTTGCCTCCGTCAACCCATTCCGTGTAGGCGGTAAGCAGGTGGGGCAGGAGTGCCGCGACAGTCTTTGTCACCGCATCATTGATCATCTCGGGCATCTTAGCCAACTGAGACTTGACATCTGTATCCTCCTGCTGCTTCCTCTTCGCTCGGTCCTCCTTGCTCTCGGGAAAATACAGACTAGGTCTGCGACCTAGTCCTTCGCCAACAATACGGCCACGGTGCCGCGGTTGCAACACCGGCCTTTCCATCACCTTGTTCACGGCCCTGTGAAAAGGGTTATCCCACGGGGCCTTCGACGACGACCCCTGGGATGACGTGCATTGAGTAGCAAGTGTTTCTTCTTTCTGCAGACGGGAAAGAAGAACCATATATTAGGAAAATTACTACCGGAAATTGTCGGAAGTGAGGATAAGATAAGCTGGTAAACTCCTTACCAGATATTCTTCCTCAAGTTTCTTCACCTTATCGGTCGTGACAAGCAACCCGGATTTCGGGTCTATACGGTATCTTGACCTGATAAATTTCTTGGCCTTCTCATCGGTGAACTTGTTCCACGGGTTCGGCTTGCCCTCACGTTCTAGGGCCTCGTCCTCTTTCTTCCAAACTGGCTCCTTTCCGGCGTACCCCCGGCTTCCGAGGTTGTGGTTACCCAAGTTCTTCTCCCGCATGTCCTTCCCCCACTTCTTAAGCCACGCGACTGTAGGTTTCTTTTCGTTGGCTAGGAAAGTTTTGAATTGGTCTTCCGATATCTGCGGATAGTGTTTGTGGACCTCTTCAAAACCACCACCTTTAGTAATCATCGCCCTCAACCTAGTTTTCCAGGCGCTCAGGGCTTTGCTCATCTTTCCAAGGGCTACTATGTTCACTAGGTTACCCGTGAGCTCCTGGCCATTGTAGGGCGACGGGAACTGGTATCGAGCGTGCAGCTTGGAAATCAGGAGGACGGCAATGGATTTCTTGAGCTTCTGCCTTATGTTCTGCTCGTTGATGGTGACGGTGTCTCGGAGGATACATGCGACAGTGTTGCCGTACCCCCTCGCGGCTTCCTCGGGCAGTTTAGGCAAACCGCTCTGCGGATCCACTTCAAGTATTACTTCTTGCACGGGTTTTAGCTGGTTTGGGCGCCTATCCTTCTTTTGCTGGCTATCATCCGTGGACGCTCGGCCGGTATCCATGCTAGGCTCTTCCGCATTGCCCTCCTGGATATCCACCATTTCCTCCTCATCGTCCTCATCGGACATCTCATCAGCGGCATCAAAGTCCTCATCGGACATCTCTTGGTCACGCTCGCCGATAACAAGGGGCCTAGACACCGGCTGGTCCCCCTGCGATGCATCTAGGGCTGCATAGTACTGCGCCGCTAACTCGGCTTCATTTCCTTCTTCACTGCCTTGCCTCCTTTCAGAAGTTCCGGCTTCGTCGTTTGTCATGTCTGGACTAATCAAGTGCAACTTACTAGTTAGTAATAATAATAAAATCGGCGGAAAAATTTGGCATGACCTTTGCTAAAAAAACTACCTATGGAGTGCACAAATTTTGCCGAAACGGAAGTAAATCAACATTTCAGGAAAAATTGGCAACTCAAATTTTTAGAATCCTGTAATACAAATAGCAACAGCATATATATAGCAGCAGCAAGCATATATATAGCATGAAAGGCAGCAGCAGCAACAGCAAGGCACCAGTAGCAGCAACAGCAAGGCACCAGCAGCAGCAGCAGCAAGGCAGTAGCAGCAGCAAGGCACCAGCAGCAACAGCAAGGCACCAGCAGCAACAGCAAGAGCAAAGCAGCAGTAGCAGCAAGGCAGCAGCAGCAACAGCAAGGCACCAACAGCAGCAACAGCAAGGCAGTAGAAGCAATAGCAAGGCATCAGCAGCAGCATATATTTACACATATTAATACATACACATCACTGCAGCATATACACATCACTGCAACTTTTATTGCACTGAACAGTTACATGTTATATTTACAAATTCTGAAGATTGCACTTTTAAATTTTAATAACAGCAAATACATATATAAGAAGTTGTGTAACCAGATGCTAGCACTAAATGGCCCAAAAAACATCAAATCTGAACTGTTAGAAAAAATAAACACATAGCAGTAACCAGATGCAGACCTATAACTGTTAAAAACATCAAACTTTAAATGTATACAAATTCAAGGTAACCAGATGCAGACCTATTCATTAACCATCATTTTGTGAAGGAAGTACTATTAATAGTGTCTTTCAGTTGAAACAGACAAAAAAGGGAGATATCTGCATTGGGGATGTGCAAAAGGAACAATATTACAAACACCATGGCACCCAATCTAAATCACAAGGCCACAGTTTCAAACATATAGCACTTACTTTGAACACTATTTCTATATGCACTGCTCAACTAGCTGAAGTCTAAGGCTGTACAGGAAATCCCACGGATCTACCATCATATTTTGAATGGCTGGATGTTGTGCACCTCTTTTATACCTATCATGTAAACTATTCCCCTCTAGTGTTCTCGTTCACAAAAGATGGTTATTTCTATATTGAAGTCTACATAGTATATTCTTACACACTGACGGTTAAGGGTTTACAAGCATAATGTCTTAATGCTACAAAGTTATTTGTTTACTTACCTGTAAGACTTATAAAAGTATAAAGAAGCAGCACGGATAACACAGCACCATATGCAATACTAAGACCCTGAACACATGGCCAAATTTTTCAAAGAAACAGCATTAAATCCATAATTGATCGCGTGCTGCGTGGTCTACAGAAGTATAGCTAAGTGGGAAATCACAATAGACAAGCAAGACAATGTATCTTAGCAATTCAGATAGTAGATTGACTAGTATGACAAGCAACATAAGGTGCCGAAGATGAATCTATACTGCCTATCAATTGACAGCTTCCACGCACACGACACCACACGTCGCAGCGTCAGACAGCGCTACGATATCAGTGGCTACCAAAGACCGCTCCGGCCAGCCCAACCGGGGAGGCCGGTCGCCGAGCGCGCGCTAGCTAGGCGGATTCCGATCAGATCATGGCCCGAACGGGATAGGGAGAGAGAGGGAACTGAATCTGGCGACACGACGGGCAATGGATCGAGCAGAGGAGAGTAGATCGGAGGAGACGCACATGCCTGCCTTGGATCTGCCCGCTGCTTCGTGGAGGGAAGCCGATGTGGTGGTTCGTCCGTGCGCGTGCCGCTGCTTCGGGTAGGGTTCTCTGAGGCCGCCGGCGCTGTTGTTCCGGCAGGAATGGAGAGACGCGGAGGTGGGGGAGGGGCGCTCGGCTCGGGAGTTGGGGAAAACAAAGAGTGCGGTGAGATCTGATTTGGGGAAAAGAACGCGCGCGGGGAAGAAGGCTAGGCAGGCCCCACCTGACAGTATCGGAGGCGTACAACTTGCGTGTACGCCTCGGATGCGTTCTTACCCGAGGCGTACAGAAGGTCTGTACGCCTCCGATACTGACAGGTGGAGCCGGCCACTTAACAGGGTGCGTGCCCCACCTATCAGCTTTACGCCTCGGCTATGTCTGCACCCGGGGCGTACAGGAGTTCTGTACGCCACAAATGCTGACAGTAGGGTCCCACCATCATTAGCTTATTTCATTATATTATGGGATTAACATATTTTCTTTTCTTTTCTTTTCCTTTCTTAGCTTCTTTCCTATAATTTCCTGTTTTCATTGGGAATAGCTTCATTTCATGCGAATTGCGCGTTATTTCATGTGGGCGGTCATCATTTCATGTGGGTCCCAAATCGGACGTAACTAATTCAAAAAAAATCAAAAAAATACGAGACCTTCGCACGGCGTCATTTTATGTGACCTAGATGTGGAAAAAAATTCAAACCTTGAAAAAAAATCTTTAACAGAAAATCCCTTCACAAAAATGACCTATCACATTCGAGGTTGCACGACTTTTATGTTAAATGAGCCAGATTTGGCTCTGAGCATGGCATAGTTCGTCGGAACGAGGCCATATCGGACACGCGTGTGGTCGTCGGGATGGCAAGTATCGCCACGGAGGCCGATTTTCGTTTCGAATGACGAAAAGTGCTTTTTCCATTTTCGGAGTGCCGAAATAGGGTTTTTTTGTGAAGCGGCTACGGAAACGTGAAATCAAAAGCTGGGAAAAACACCACACATAAATATTAGACCACATGGGATACGCATATGAGCTCTCGTTTCATTGCGGCAACCTTTGGGGGTTATTTTTGGATTTTGCGCAAGTTTCTGCCGATTTCGCTGGAACCGGAGTGGATTTGCACTTTAGCACTAAAAAGTATACCTCCTGATTTTTTGCAAAAATCATTTTTGGATTCCCAATACGTCATTTCTTCACTAATTAGGTGGCGGAAAAAGGAGACTCCGCACTGCCTGGGCGCGAGCGGTAGTTTTCGTGCGTCATCATTTCATGTGGGTCCCAAATCGGACGTAACTAATTCAAAAAAATCAAAAAAATACGAGACCTTCGCACGGCGTCATTTTATGTGACCTAGATGTGGAAAAAAAATTCAAACCTTGAAAAAAAATCTTTAACAGAAAATCCCTTCACAAAAATGACCTATCACGTTCGAGGTTGCACGACTTTAAAGGTTAAATGAGCTAGATTCGGCTCTGAGCATGGCATAGTTTGTCGGAACGAGGCCATATCAGACACGCGCGTGGCCGTCGGGATGGCGAGTATCGCCACAGAGGCCGATTTTCGTTTCGAATGACGAAAAGTGCTTTTTCCATTTTCGGAGTGCCGAAATAGGGTTTTTTTGTGAAGCGGCTACGGAAACGTGAAATCAAAAGCTGGGAAAAACACCACACATAAATATTAGACCACATGGGATACGCATATGAGCTCTCGTTTCGTTGCGTCAGCCTTTGGGGGTTATTTTTGGATTTTGCGCAAGTTTCTGCCGATTTCGTTGGAACCGGAGTGGATTTGCACTTTAGCCCTAAAAAGTAAACCTCCTGATTTTTTGCAAAAATCATTTTTGGATTCGCAATACGTCATTTCTTCACTAATTAGGTGGCAGAAAAAGGAGACTCCGCACTGCCTGGGCGCGAGCGGTAGTTTTCGTGCGTCATCATTTCATGTGGCTCCCAAATCGGACGTAACTAATTCAAAAAAATCAAAAAAATACGAGACCTTCGCACGGCGTCATTTTATGTGACCTAGATATGGAAAAAAATTCAAACCTTGAAAAAAAATCATATAAGTGTGATACATCAATACTATATCTCGGAGTTTGATGACAATAATAATAAGTGTGTGATACATCAGTACATGCATGGATCAATACAACCAACATCATCATCATACAACATAAAAGATACAGACAACATCATATAAGGCGTACATCTCAGCGTTTGACAATCTTCTTGCCTTTTTTATTCGCCGCTGAATAATTTAGCCCCACATCATGACTTCTTCTTTTGAACGGCAGACCTTGCTTGGGTAGTGTCGTCCTGCTTCTTCTAGTGGTGCGTGGTGTGTTGTCTTCATCATCATCCTCCATCGGGTCACCGTACTGATCGAAGTCTTCCTCGTTGGCGACGCCATCCATTCCAATTATGTTCCTCTTGCCTCTTCTCACGACAACACGACTAGGCTTTGCTGGGTCGGTTATGAAGAAGCATTGGGTCACATGTTTAGCCAATACCCATGGCTCATTTTGTGCGGTAACGTTTGCACCGGCGGTCACTGTTTTTGCTTCTGGTATAACCATGGTGGTGAACCCACATTCTTCTTTTACGACACTCTTAGCCCATCTGACACGAAACATCGGGACCTTCTCTCCTGAGTAGTTAAGCTCCCATATCTCCTCTATCCTTCTGTAGTATCTTAGCTTTACGTCACCGGTGTAGGACTCCATCGTTACCCCTGAGTTCTGGTAATCACTATTTTTGTCCTTTGACTCAGTGTAGAATGTGTACCCATTGATATCGTATGCTTGATAAGTCATGAGGTTGGGCGCGGGGCCATGCGACAAGGCGAATAAGAGTTTGTTTTCGTCAGAGTTCATCGGTGGGGGCTTAGCCGTAAGCTGCTCTTTGAACCATTGCGCGAAAGAGGAGTTGTGCTCTCTGAGTATTTCTCCTTCCGTTCTCTGGCTCAAGTAATTCACCGCAATTATGGTTTTGTGCTTTGCAAGCCACGGATCGACCATTTGAATGTGTTGTAGCACTACCAAGTTGGCCCTGTCAAAGTCTGCGCGCCTGCCAGAGTAGCCCACATGCAGTTCACTCCGGCCAGTTTTGTGACCAACTCCATTGAGCCTGTCAAGGTGCTTGTTTCCGGGCAAACCAACAGGGTTTTTGACATCTAGATAATTTTTGCAGAAAGAGATGCATTCTTCGGTAAGAAAGCCTTGGGCGATGCTTCCATCCGGACGGGCTCTGTTACGGACATATCCTTTGATCACCCCATTCATCCTTTCGAACGCCATCATGTTGTGAAGGAATGGCGGCCTGAGGTGGACGATATCATCCACGATATGGACCAACAGATGAACCATCACATCGAAGAATGCGGGTGGGAAGTACATCTCAAGCTCGCATAGAATCACAACGATCTCCTCCTGCAGCCGTGCGAGTCTCCTCCGGCTGATCGACTTGCGAGAGATGGCGTCGAAAAAGTTGCAGAGGTCAGTCAGCGTATCCCAGACGTGCTTGTCCATTATACCTCGGATTGCTACCGGAAGAATCTGCGTCATCATCACGTGACAGTCGTGCGACTTCATCCCGCTAAAGTTTTGTTTATTCGGGTCTAAGTATCTGCTTATCAGCCCTGAGTAACCAAAAGGCACCTTGACTCCTAGAAGGCATTTGAACAACTGTGTGACCTCAGCCGAACTTAGAGTGAAGCAGGAGGGAGGACAGTAGTAGTCCTTGTTTACCATCATCCTTTGTTGACCTTCCGTCGATGTCTCCTGAGTAGCCTCGTTATTCTTAACCCTTTTCCGCTTGTGGACTTCTTCCATCTCTTGAGGAGGTTTACTTACTTGAAGATCATTTCTGATATTCAGATCTATCAGGTCCTGTCTTGCTTTTGGCCCATCTTTGGTCTTGTCCGGCATGTTGAACAGAGTGGCAAGCAAACTCTCACACACATTTTTCGTGATATGCATGACATCAAGGCAATGAGGCGTACCGAGGATATGCCAGTATGGCAAGTCCCAAAACACGGACTTCCTTTTCCATACCCCAAGTAGCGGTGTTGGCTCCTTTTTCTTCTTTCCTGACGCAGGGCACTCTACCCAGTCATTTAGCAACGTCTGGATTTCTTTTCCGCTCCTCCTACGTGGAGGTCCTCGGAGCTCATCTTCACCATTGAACAGCTCTCCACGACTTCTCCACGGGTCTTTCTTGTTGGCTAGCCACCTTCGATGCCCCACGTAGACGGTTTTGGAAGACCCAGGAAATTTCTTAAGCTGTAACCACGTGGTATCATCCATGCACTTCACGCATGCATTGTGTCCGTGACACACCTGGCATGCGATATACCCATAGCCGAGATAGTCCTGCACCATCGTGAGCAGCACGGCTCTCATAGGGAAATAGTCTCCCGCGGCGGCGTCCCATGTATTGACCCCTGCAGTATTCCATAACGTGTCTAGCTCATCTTTTAGTAGCTGGAGATACAGATTCAGGTCATTCCCTGGCTGTTTAGGCCCTTGAATTAGGATGCTCATGTGTATGTACTTCCTCTTCATGCACAACCATGGTGGGAGGTTGTATATCCATACAAACACGGGCCATGTGCTATGCGTGCTGCTCTGGCTCCCAAACGGGTTGAGTCCGTCCGTGCTCGCACCCAACCTGATGTTCCTTGGCTCAGTCCCGAAACTACGATATTCAGCATCTAATGCTTTCCACTGGGTTGCATCCGAAGGGTGTGTCAACACCACGTCTTCATCTAGCTTCTTCTTCCGATCATTCATAACTGTCACCTTTCTTTCAGCGTGCCAGCGCATCAACCTCGCTTCCTTGGGGTCCGCAAAGTACCGCTGCAAGCGAGGAATGAGCGGAAAGTACCACACAACTTTTCGAGGAGCTTTTTCGCCTTTTTTCTTGTATCGTGCAGCGTTGCACACTGGGCATGTGGTCTTGTTCGAGTCCTCTTCTTTCCGATAAATGTAGCAATTGTTGATGCAGGCGTGATATTTCTCGTGCGGTAAATCCAGAGGACACACGACTTTCTTGGCTTCGTCTAGACTACTAGGACACGTGTTCCCATCCAGAAGGCGATCGTGCCAGTATTTAAGGCTCGCGTTGACACTTGCGTCGGTCCATTTGTATTTTGCCTTCATCTGAAGGACATCAAGCGCAACTTTTAAGCGGGTATCCTCCATGGTACAACCTGCGTACAATGGTGTAGTAGAGTCTATCTCTAGTTGCACCAGCTTAGCTTTCTCTCTACAAGCACCTCTAGCGTCACCTGTCTTCCTAGCAAGCAGTTCTTGAAGATGAGGGTCATGCATGGCTGAAGTCAGCGGCGTCCGCGTGTCCTCGTCATCTACATGTTCTTCCTGATCATGATCTTCATTGGCATCACCATGTTCTTCATCAATATCGTCTTCTTGTCCCTCGTTGTTGTTGTTGTTGTTGTTGTTGTTGTTGTCTTCATGAACCTCATCCTCATTCCCATCTTCATCCATCCATTAAGTGTGGCCATCCATAAAACCACTCATCAGCAGGTGCTCCAGCACTTTGCCCGAAAAGGGGTTGAACAAGGTCCTTAGTTTGCATTTCCGGCACGGACACCGTATCTCTTTAAGGTTGTTTTGGATCATGTCGTCCGTCGCGTGGCTCAAATATCTAATCATGGTGCTTTCCTTCATCATGACCATTTTCACCTGCACAGCATATATGCAAAAGAATAAGAAGCATATGGTGGGTTGTCATTCAAAATTTCGGCATGACCTTCCTACAAATAAGACCGATGCCGAGAGCCAATTTTTTGTCGAAATGGAAATGAATCAACATTTCGCCAAAAAATCGGCAAACTCATTTTTAAGTCATCCTCTACTTTATGCATCCTCCAAGCAAATTATAGTCACCTATTAGATAGGTAACCGGATATATGTCGATGTCAACCGGGTGGCTTGCCGATGAGCGGAGACTTCTAATTAGTACACCTAGATCTAGATGAGGTCTATGGAGAGATCCATGTATACAACCATATATGGGGACAAGGAGGGAGTGATTTTATAGATAAAATGATAAAATAGTGATCTAATTGGTTAAAAAGAGTGATATATATATATATATGTGAGAAATAGGGTGGAGAGGAAGGAGAGTTCGAGCTAGGAGAGGGGGAATGAATGTTGTGGCTGTTTTGGTAGGTGGGAGAGGCTGGCTGTGTTAAAGGGTTAGTCCCAGGTTATCAGTGGCGTACAGGAAGGCGCACGCCTCTGATACGTCAAGCACCCGTGGCGTACAGCGCTAGTGTACGCCACGGATAGATTTGGTGGGACCGGGTTGCGACAGGGCCAACAGCACCCTGAGGCGTACAAGGAGTTCTACGCCACTGATATGGCCGGTACCCGAGGCATACAGGTTGTATGTACGCCACGGATAGGATTGGTGGGCCCAGTTTGTGCCAGGACCAGTAGCATCGGAGGCGTACAGCTCAACTGTATGCCACGGATATGGCACTATCCGTGGCGTATAGGATAGCTGTACGCCTCTGATGTGGTGCCCCGACAGCCCTTAACCCACCCTCCAAATTCTCTATGGCGTGCACCATTTGTGTACGCCACGGCTATGGCCGTAGCCGTGGCGTACACTTTTCCTGTACGCCTCCGATATGTAGCCGTGGCGTACGGATTTTTGTTTACGCCTCTGATAACCATTCCTCCTATGACCTATTTCCTAGTAGTGTGCACCTTATAAATATGAGGTTTATGATATACTTAAATTTTGCTTTGATAATTACAAGGAAAAAATGGCTATATTCTTAAATATCTTAATAGATGCTCTCCAACGGAAGAGACTAATGCCTTGAAGGAGCCTATGGAAGAAGAAATTGCTGAAACTGGAAGCTCATTGGATGAAAAAGAGGTGGAGAGTGATGATCAAGAGGAGAAAGAATGGAGCTACCCATGTCTACCTCCCAATAAGAGTAACTCTTTAACTAATACTCCCTCTGTTTCAAAATATAAGATGTTTTAGCTTTATGAAGCAAATGTATTTAGACAACTTTTAGTGTGTAGGTTCACTCGAATATACACACTAAAAGGTGTCTAGATACATTTATTTCATAAACCTAAAACATCTTATATTTTGAAACGGAGGGAGTACCTTATTTGATAGCCCTCCATGCTTAACAAAGGAGGATGAGTGTGATATTTATATTGTTGAGTTTGTTCATCATGCTACTGAAAATTATTATGAGAGAGGAAAATATGGTTGTTGGAATTCTCATGTTACTAAAACACCTCTCTTTATATTGAAAGTTCCGAAGTTGCACTTGTTTTATCTACCCATACTTGTTACTATGTGCTTCTTTGATTTATTTTCTTACAAGATTCCTATGCATAGGAAGTGGGTTAGACTTAAATGTGTTTTATATTTTCTCCTTGATGCTCTCTTTTGCTTCAATTCATATTTCTTATGTGAGCATCTTCTCAAATTACTGCGCCTAGCTCAAAGGCGTTAAAGAAAAGCATTCTTGGGAGATAACCCATTGTTTTACTTTCAGTTCTTTTTATTTTATTTGAGTCTTGGAAGTTATTACTACTGTAATAACCTCTCCTTATCCTTTTTATTTCGCTTTTGTGCCAAGAGAAGCCTCTAATTTGAGTGAGGTAAGATTTGGGGATGTTGCTGTCCTGAAACAGTTTTTGGTGCTGCACCGTAAAAATTCATGAAAATTCTCAGTATATCTTTTCGACCTGCCATTTCTTGTGCATATGCCCCAGGTTATATCCAAACTTTCATTAGTTATACACTTTTTGATTTGAGCAACAGAAAACCCTCTAAAAATTCGACCTTTGTCAGCTGTTCTGTTTTGACAGATTTCTACCAATATTTGTGTTTGCCGCTTTCTTTTTTAGTTCTTTTGATCACGGAACTTTTGGGGAAGTTGCTACAGTAGTATATGCTTTATATGTGGTGGTTTTGAGTTGAAACCTGAAGCAAAAAGGGTTGATTCATTGTTATGCTTACACTAATGTTGCTAATAGAATTGTGTTTAGTTTTGTATGAAGGAAGTTTTCAAGTGTAGGGATTGGAGAATGATGAGATGAGTTGAAGAATGGACAAAAGCTCAATCTTGGGGATGCCCATGTCACCCCAAGAAATATCAAAGAGGTATAAGCATCAAAGCTTGGGGATGCCCCCGAGGCACCCCTTCTTCATCGGCAAAAATCAGGTCACCTTTCAACACACTATATTTTTATTGCTTCATGCATTATGCGTTTTTCTTGGAGCGTTAGTTGTTTTTAGTTTTTAGTTTTGTTTAGTTTTGTTTGCTGCAATAAATGGTTGGACCCCAACAAATTCCTTTTGGAGAAGTTGCCTTGCTTTTCATTTGCCAAAAACACTCCGTTCTTCACTCTTATCGTTTCAACGAGTGTTCTCTTTTTCTAAAACTGTGTTTAGTTTTCGTTTTTCGCCTTGATTTGTGTTCAGATCTTGTTATATCTTTGCATCAAGGTGTATTTTTAACTCTGGTCCATGTTGGTATTCATCAAAAGAGTTGTTTCAAAAAGGTTCGAATGGTGTTGGAAAAGAGAAAAAGTTTCATGCAAAAAAGTGGTACAAAAGGAGCTTGTTTAGACCGCGGCTTAGACTTTTTCATGTCGTGCTTGATATCGTTTTGATAGTATGCTTAGTGATTTTTTTCTGTAGCATGACTTGTCTCAAATGACTGAGATTGCTTAATGAGCCTTTGAAAAAATCATGCGTTGTTTTAATTATTTGGAAGCATTAATTTGGTTTTCTCCTTTGATGCTTTATTTGGGTTGACTTGGCGCATGCTCACACATGTTAGACTCATACAAGGTCGCCATTGCCTCTATGATCATTTAGTTTTTGACTTTTGATGCCATCTTATGCTTCTTTTAATGTCCCTTTGTCGCTTTGCATGATTATGGTCGTTATTGCTCTCTTAGTTGGTTGCTCCCAGTCTTTTGCTAGCCCTCATTTTGTACTGAGTATGAGCTTTACTCGTGCATCCAACTCCTAAAAATCAAGTTGTTCCAAAAGTGTCCACCATACATACCTATTAGCAATTTGCTATCCCAAAGTACATTTGACTTGCTTTTATCTATCCTTCAAATTAAACTCTTTTGGTGTTATGCGAAAATTGGTCAGTAAAGCTCTCACGAACCTGATGGCACACTTTACTTTTCTCGCTTTAAAATTTTGACATTGTGGCTCTCTTATGTTGAGTTGTTATGCTTGCAAGTTGTAAGTTGGAAATTAGCCCAGCCATGCCGTCATGGGGCAAGCTTTCAACATTGCACTATCTTTCATTTGAGTTGATATCGTGATCTTTTGTTTATGGATACTCGCGATGTGAAATAAGTTGGGAATCTTGCGGGATCATGGAGTTTGTATACGTGTTAGAGAAACGTCTCGGCCGCTAATCTAAGCCATGCATAATTCATGGTGGAAATTTACAGCATGCCCATAGTGAACATTCGACGACGCATCTCACAATAAAAAGTTATACCAATGGTAAATAAAAGAGATGCCGATGTGTTCATTGTCTGTTTGTCCTGTCATTTTGATGTGGGCTTGTTCCATGTGATCGGGCACGGAGGTACCCCGTTGGCGGTTCTCGATGATACGTGTATACTTATAATGACAAGAGCTTGCTTGGGACTCTAAGTCGAGTTGCATGAGGTTTGGGTATTCGTATTTCACGGGACACGAGATTTTCAACTTATGATTTATCAAGCATATGCAGCATAATTGTATTCACATTAACTTTAACCATTCAAGATGCCTATGATGGGGGCAATGAGAGCTCAAAGCTAGTAAGTACCATAATTTTTGAAGGTTTATAAAACTTACAATCACTGCTTCCTTCTGCGAAGGGCCTATCTTTTACTTTTATGTTGAGTCACCACCTTCTACCTTTATGCACCGTCTAAGAGAGCATAGTTGCCATTCTGAGTATAATGTGCATTGTCCCAAAGTTTTCATTGATTGTTTTATGATTATGATTTCACTTGTTCTTAAATTATTTGTATCTAGTCGCCCTCTTAAACTTGAAGGTGTCCTATGCATTTATGTTTTGCTCTCTCTTGAAGGACAAGCTGAAAACCATTTGTATGTTTTTCCATATGATTTGAACACACGTTTGACTTTCATTGTTTCATTTTCATGATCTTTTGTTTGTGTTATTTTTCATGTTATAACATGGTTGCAAAGTTTCTTCTATCGAGATTATATCTTTCATGCCCATGTTTTAAGTTCTTTTGATCCCAGCGCACAACGCTTACATAGATGATCAAGATTGTGTAGGTGCATGTCACCTCAAAAATTATTTCTTTTGTTATCACTTACCTACTCGAGGACGAGCAGGAGTTAAGCTTGGGGATGCTGATACGTCTCTAACCTATCTATAATTTTTGATGCTCCATGCTTGTTTTTACACCATTTGCATAGTGTTTCGTTACACTTCATGGCATTTTTATGTATTTTCCGGAACTAACCTATTAACAAGATGCCACAGTGCCAGTTCCCTGTTTCTTGCTGTTTTTGTGTTTCAGGAAAGTTACACAGGAAATATTCTCGGAATTGGATGAAACAAAAGCCGAACATCCAGAAATTTACCGAAGCTTCCAGAGAACCGAAGAGGAGACGGAAAGGAGCCAGGAGGTGGCCTCACCACCAGGCGGCGCGGCCTAGGGCCTGGCCACGCCGCCCTATGGTGAGCCCCACCTAGTCCACTTCTGACGCTGCCCCTTCGCCTATAAAGACCCCCCGACGGGAAAAACCTAAAAGACCCGATCACTTTTCCAGAATACATCACGATCCGCCGCCGCTGTCGACTCGAGATCGGGAGGGTCCAGAAGCTCTTCCCAGCACCCTGCCGGAGAGGGGAATTGCCACCGGAGGTCTTCTTCATCGCCATGCTTGCCTCCGACGCGATGAGTGAGTAGTCTACCTTGGACTATGGGTCCATAGCAGTAGCTAGTTGGTTGTCTTCTCCACCATGTGTTTCATGTTTAGATCTCGTGAGCTGCCTTACATGATCGGGATCACCGTTATGTAATTCTACATGTTGTGTTTGTTGGGATCCAATGAATATTGGTGTTATGATTGAGTTGATGTGCTGAATATTATCTTATGTTATCTCTATGTTGTTTATGATCTTGCATGCTCTCCGTTGTTAGTAGCTATCTTGGCCGAGTAGATACTAGTGACTCCAAGAGGGGGTATTTATGCTCGATAGTTGGGTTCATGCCTCTATTTAATCTGGGGGAGTGACAGAAACCTCTAAGGTTGTAGATGTGTTGTTGCCACTAGGGAGAAAACAACATTCATATGCTCAAGGGCATATGCTTTGTTTACATTACACACTTTGCTTAATGCAGTTATCTGTTGTTCGCAACTTAATACTTGTGGAGTTCTCGGATTGATTCGCCACAAGTGGATTATTAGTCATAGATGCAGTTGGATGACGGTCTATGTATCTTGTTGTAATGCCCGGAGTAAATCTCATAGTGATCCTCTCGACATATGCATGTTGTCTTTATTCTATCAATTGCCCAACTGTAATTTGTTTACCCAACATGTGTTATTTTATCTTATGGAGAGACACCACTAGTGAACTGTGGACCCCGGTCCTATTTCCATTATATTGCTATCACCTGTTTACTTTACTCGCACTGTTTACTTTACTCGCATATTACTATTACTTTCCAGTCGATACGCTCATACCCTTTGTTTCAAGCAAACCGGTGAGATTGACAACCTCATCGTAAGTTGGGAACAAAGTATTTGGTTGTGTTGTGTGCAGGTTCCGCGTTGCTACTAGTTGAAGACGCGCTAACACGTTATCATTAACGGCGCCCTTGTTGGAGTGTCACTAGGCTAGCAAGCATCACCTTCAGACGTTTGGCTTTTTCCTGGACTGACAAACCTTGGTTTCTTACTGAGGGAAAATTTGCTACTGTGCTCATCATACCTTCCTCTTGGGGTTCCCAACTGGACGGTGAAATTACATCAACACCATGCCGCATCAGTGCTCCTCTTCTTCACGACACATTGGTTGCGGGCACGGTCATCGTTGAAGGAGTGGGTCTAAGGGATATCCAACAATAAGATTGTGGGGTTGAGCTTCTGTGCCCTACGTGTACCGGCGCGGCACCAGGTGGCTCTCGTCGACCTTCTCTGGTGTGCTTCCGTGGAGGAAGGATGGGAAGAAGGGTTTCGATGTGGGCTTTGTCAATAAGTGTCTCATGCTTCTAGTCTGTTGTTTCGGAGCTCAATCCTTTCTCTTGGTTGGCCTTGGTGGCGAGGCAGAGGAATGGGAAGCTTCGTTTATGCAGGTGATAGAAGGTGGGGTGGGAGTTCATGACATCTGCGTCTTCTATGGAAATATCCAAGCGGTGGCTTTCTTTTGTCGTCACTATCTTCGGCCACAAAAGCTTGGCCTTGCTACTTTCGAGCACGGATTGCTCGAGTTTGACATCCTCCCGTGGGTAAAATTCTTCAAATTCGAAGCAGCGACGAGCGCTTGTACTACCCCCAAGTTGTTTTTTCCTCAGCGGTGGTAGGGGCGGCTGCATTTAGAGGATGCTCTTATTCGGCAGAACGCATGGACTCGATCGTGTTTCTGTGATTTGATGTAGGGTAATCTATGCAAAACATAGGGGCCTTGTTGTAATTATTTTATCTTTGATGGCCTCATTGTAAATGTACACCCATCGCTGGTTTATTGCAGATTTACATGTCATTCGGGACTGATACATCCAAATCGTATCTACTTTCCCGAACACTTTTGCTATTGTTGCTCCTCTAATTTGTGTGTTTTGAATGCAACTAACACGGACTAACGCTGTTTTCAACAGAATTGCCTTGGTGTCTTGTTTTTGTGCAGAAATCCGACTTTCTGGAAAAATCCCGGAAAATACTGCAAAATTCCAATTTTACCAGAAGACCCACAGAGCCAGAAGACGAGACGGAGAGGGGCTGGGAGCCAGGCTCACCACCAGGGAGCGCGGCCTAGGCCTGGCCGCGCCCACCTGTGGTGAGGCCACCTCGGCCATCGCCTTGACCCCTCCTTCCGCCTACATATACCCTCTGACCTGAAAGGAGCGGGGGTTTTTGGCATTTTTCCCAGATAGACTTCCGTTGCGCCGCCACCATCAGAAACCGCGATTTGGAACCAGAAACTCCGTTCTGGCACCCTGCCGGGACGGGGATTTGGAGGAGATCTTCATCACCATCATCATCAACGTCTCCCCATCAACCATTCATGACTCCCCCATCCATGTGTGAGTAATTCCCGCTGTAGGCGAAGGGGATGGTAGGGATTGGATGAGATCATTTATGTAATTTGCTATGAGATTGTTAGGGCATGGTGCCTAGTATCTTTTATTAGTGCTTATGACATTGTTGCAACTTGTTGTGCTTAATGCTTGTCACTTTGGGCTCGAGTGCCATGATCTCATATCTGAACTTGTTATTGTTTTATGATGATACTTGTTGTTTATGATCTTACCTGCAAGTTGTATACACATATCATTGTCCGAAACCCGAGGCCCCAAAGTGACAACAATTGGGATAACCAGAGGGGATGGCTATGATGTGAGGATCACATGTGTTCACCGAGTGTTAATGCTTTGCTCCGGTACTTTATTAAAAGGAGTACCTTAATTACCAGTAGATTCCCTTGAGGCCCTGCTGCAAACAGGCTGGTAGGACAAAAGATGGCGTGCAAGTTTCTCATTGCGAGCACGTACGACTATATATACGAAACACATGCCTATGGTTGTTTAGTACTAGGATGCTTTATCTTTATTTAACTGCAATTGCCTATGTCTCACTGATTTCATGAATTATCTTATCCATGCAACACCCGTACATCTATCCCTATGCCTACAGTTTTTAATACCACTGTTTACTATTGTTACTATTACTATCTTTAGTTTATTATTGTTGCTACTATTTTACTACTGTCACCACTATAAAACTGTTGCTACTGATAAACCGCTGATATGTCTCAAACGTATCTATAATTTTTGATGCTCCATGCTTGTTCTTACACCATTTGCTTAGTGTTTTGTTACACTTCGTGGTGTTTTTATGCATTTTCCGGAACTAACCTATTAACAAGATTCCACAGTGCCAGTTCCCTGTTTTCTGCTGTTTTTGTGTTTCAAAAAAGTTACACATGAAATATTCTTGGAATTGGACGAAACAAAAGCCGAACCTCCTATTTTTACCGAAGCTTCGTGATACGTCTCTAACGTATCTATAATTTTTGATGCTCCATGCTTGTTTTTACACCATTTGCTTAGTGTTTCGTTACACTTCGTGGCATTTTTATGCATTTTCCGGAACTAACCTATTAACGAGATGCCACAGTGCTAGTTCCCTGTTTTCTGCTGTTTTTGTGTTTCAGAAAAGTTACACAGGAAATATTCTCGGAATTGGACGAAACAAAAGCCAAACATCCAGAAATTCACCAAAGCTTCCAGAGAATCGAAGAGGAGACGGAGTTGGCCACGAGGGGCCCACACAACAGGGCGGCGCGGCCCAGGGCTAGGCCGCGCCCCCTATGTGTGTGGCCGCCTCGGTCCACTTCTGACGATGCCCCTTCGCCTATAAAGACCCCCCGACGGGAAAAACCTAAATACCCGATCACTTTTCTAGAATACATCGCGATCCGCCGCTGCCGTCGACCCGAGATCGAGAGGGTCCAGAAGCTCTTCCCGGCACCCTGCTAGAGAGGGGAATCGCCACCAGAGGTCTTCTTCATCGCCATGCTTGCCTCCGGCGTGATGAGTGAGTAGTCTACCTTGGACTATGGGTCCATAGCAGTAGCTAGATGGTTGTCTTCTCCACCATGTGCTTCATGTTTAGATCTCGTGAGCTGCCTTACATGATCGAGATCACCGTTATGTAATTCTACATGTTGTGTTTGTTGGGATCTGATGAATATTGGTGTTATGATTGAGTTGATGTGATGAATATTATCTTATGTTATCTCTATGTTGTTTATGATCTTGCATGCTCTCTGTTGTTAGTAGCTATCTTGGCCGAGTAGATACTAGTGACTCCAAGAGGGGGTATTTATGCTCGATAGTTGGGTTCATGCCTCTATTTAATCTGGGGGAGTGACAGAAACCTCTAAGGTTGTAGATGCGCTATTGCCACTAGGGAGAAAACAACATTCATATGCTCAAGGGCATATGCTTTGTTTACATTACACACTTTGCTTAATGCAATTATCTGTTGTTCGCAACTTAATACTCGAGGGGTGTTCGGACGATATCCCCGTGAGTGGATTATTAGTCATAGATGCAGTTGGATGGCGGTCTATGTATTTTGTTGTAATGCCCAGAGTAAATCTCATAGTGATCCTCGTGACATATGCATGTTATCTTTATTCTATCAATTGCCCAACTTTAATTTGTTTACCCAACATGTTGTTATTTATCTTATGGAGAGACACCACTAGTGAACTGTGGACCCCGGTCCAATTTCTTTTACATTGCTATTACCGTTTACTTTTACTCGCACTGTTTACTTTCTCGCATACTACTATTGCTTTCCACTCGATACGCTCAATCCTTTGTTTACAGCAAACCGGTGAGATTGACAACCTCATCGTAAGTTGGGAGCAAAGTTCTTGGTTGTGTTGTGTGCAGGTTCCACGTTGCTGCTGGTGCAAAGCAAAGCCCTGGACGAGGCGCCTTATAAATTGTCCGGAGCTGTCGCGAAGCTAGCAGCATCACCTTCTGAAGTTTGGCTTTTTCCTACTGGTTCGATAAACCTCGATTTCTTACTGAGGGAAGACTTGCTACTGTGCTCATCACACCTTCCTCTTGGGGTTCCCAACTGGGTGGTTATCTACCCGCATCAAGCACTTTTTCTGGCGCCGTTTCCGGGGAAAAAGAAGATTTCTGCAAGGTGAGTTTCGCACGCACATCCTTTACTTTGTTTATTGTTTTACTTTACTTTTTTTTGCTTGCATCTTTTTATCAAAAACACAAAAAAATTAGTTTCCTATTAGTTGTTATTTTTACTTGTCTCCTTTTAGCTTTGCTAGAATGCGTACTCATGAGAACACCAAGTTATGTGATTTTACTAGCACTAATAATAGTGATTTCATCTGCACTCCTATTGCGCCACCTGCTCCTGCTGCAAATTTTATGAGATTAAACCTGCTTTATTGAACCTTGTTATGAAAGAGCAATTTTCTTGTGCTAGTACTGATGATGCTGCAGCTCATCTCAACAATTTTGTTGAGCTATGTGAGATGCAAAAATATAACTATATAGAAGGTGATATTATTAAGCTTAAGTTGTTTCCTTATTCTTTAAGAGGAAAAGCTAAGGATTGGTTGCTATCTTTGCCTAGAAAGAGTATTTATTCTTGGACTAAGTGTAAGGATGCTTTTATTGGAAAATATTATCCTCCTGCTAAGATTATAGCTTTGCGTAGTGATATCATGAAGTTTAGATAGTTTGATAATGAACATGTTTCTCAAGCTTGGAAAAGAATGAAATCTATGATAAAGAATTGCCCTACTCATGGACTGACTACTTGGATGATTGTCCAAACTTTTTATACAGGACTGAATTTTCCTTCAAGAAACCTATTGGATTCAGCTGCTGGAGGCACTTTTATGTCCCTTACCTTGGGCGCCGCAACAAAGCTTCTCGACAACATGATGGTAAATTATTCTAAGAGGCACACCGAGAGAGCTCCACAAGGTAAGAAGGTAAATTCTGTTGAGAAAACCTCTTCCTTGAGTGATAAGATTGATGCTATTATTCTTATGCTTTCTAATGATAGAACTCATGTTGATCCTAATAATATTCCTTTAGCCTCTTTGGTTGCTCAAGAAAAGCAGGTTGATGTAAACTTCATTAGAAATAATAATTTAAACAACAATGCTTATAGGAACAATTTTGCTAGTAATAATTATAGGCTGTATCCTTCTACCAATGGTAATGGTTATGGTAACTCTTATGGTAATTCCTCCAACAACAACACTAGGGCCGCGCCCTCTGAGCTTGAAGTCATGCTCAAGGACTTCATCGGTAAGCAAACTGCTTTTAACAAGTCTGTTGAGGAAAAGTTAGGCAAAATTGATATTCTTGCTTCTAAAGTTGATAGCCTTGCTCTTGATGTTGAACTTCTGAAACTAAAAGTGTTGCCTAATGAGGAGAAGGAAAGCAATACTTTTGCCACTGATTGCGGTGCGATGTTGATGTAGATGACCGACCAGTTGGGAAACCCCAAGAGAAGGTGTGATGAGCACAGCAGCAAGTTTTTCCCTCAGAAAGAAACCGAGGTTTATCGAACCAGTAGGAAAAAGCCAAACTTCAGAAGGTGATGCCTGCTAGCTTCGCGACAGCTTCGGACAATTTATAAGGCGCCTCGTCCAGGGCTTTGCTTTGCACCAGTAGCAACGTGGAACCTGCATATAACACAACCAAGTACTTTGCTCCCAACTTACGATGAGGTTGTCAATCTCACCGGTTTGCTGTAAACAAAGGTATGAGCATATCGAGTGGTAAAAGGATGATAGTGGAGAAAGTAAGTAAACAGTGCGAGTAAAGTAAACGATAATAGCAATGTAAAGGAAATTCGACCGGGGTCCACAGTTCACTAGTGGTGTCTCTCCATAAGATAAATAACAACATGCTGGGTAAACAAATTACAGTTGGGCAATTGATAGAATAAAGATAACGTGCATATGTCATGAGGATCACTATGAGATTTACTCTGGGCATTACAACAAAATACATAGACCGCCATCCAACTGCATCTATGACTAATAATCCACTCACGGGGATATCGTCCGAACACCCCTCGAGTATTAAGTTGCGAACAACAGATAACTGCATTAAGCAAAGTGTGTAATGTAAACAAAATGAATGTCCTTGGACACAAGAATGTTGTTTTCTCCCTAGTGGCAATAGCACATCTACAACCTTAGAGGTTTCTGTCACTCCCCCAGATTAAATAGAGGCATGAACAAAACTATCGAGCATAAATACCCCCTCTTGGAGTCACTAGTATCTACTTGGCCAAGATAGCTACTAACAACAGAGAGCATGCAAGATCATAAACAACATAGAGATAACATAAGATAATATTCAGCACATCAACTTAACATAACACCAATATTCATCGGATCCCAACAAACATAACATGTAGAATTACATAAAGATGATCTCGATCATGTAAGGCAGCTCACGAGATCTAAACATGAAGCACATGGTGGAGAAGACAACCATCTAGCTACTGCTATGGACCCATAGTCCAAGATAGACTACTCACTCATCGCCCCGGAGGCAAGTATGGCAATGAAGAAGACCTCCGGTGGCGATTCCCCTCTCCAGCAGGGTGCCGGGAAGAGCTTCTGGACTCTCCCAATCTCGGGAAGACATTTTTTGGCGCCGTTGCCGGGGATTGAAGAAGAAGAAGCTCCCACATCAACTACACGTTCCCACGTCAACTTGGCGCCAACACATTTTTTGGCGCCGTTGCCGGGGAAAAAGAAGACTTCTGCAAGGGGAGTTTCGCACGCACATCCTTTACTTTGTTTTAAGTTTTGCTTTACTTTATTTTTACTTGCATCATTTTATCAAAAACACACAAAAATTAGTTTCCTTTATAGTTGTTATTTCTTTACTTTTAGTTCATTATGTTGTTCCCTAAGTACGTTTTGGAGGACCTCTAAGTTGGTAGTGGTTCTATTATTGGGAAAAGTAACATCGAAGAGTTCTTTAATCATATTAGTATGCATAAAGATGTTGAGGAAAAATCTTTGGCTGAGCTTGCTCCTAGTTATGAAGTTGCTTCTGCTTATTTAGTTCACTTGTTAGAAGCTAGGTTTGCTAGCCTTAATCCTTTTATGCAACACATGTTTCTTAAGCTTTATGATATTGAAGACCCCGAAAAGAAAGCTTTTATCCTTGAAACTTTGCGCATAGAATTTAGAGATATGGCCATTCAAGCTAGGAAAGTTCTTAAGCATTTTAATAAGATTGGTTCACATATAAGGGTTGTTAGTACAAACAATGAGGGAACCGAAATACCTATACCTCGCAAACTCTTGGGATTGTATGAAGCTTTTGAAAATAATTTTGATTGGATCTGTCCCAAAAATCTTTTTAGTGATTTGAGTGAACCAAAGCGTGATCACAAAGGGTCTTCAAAAACTTATGTGGATGAAATACAATGCCTTATTGAAAAGACTTCTCCAGTTGATCTTAATGATTCTCTCGATAATACTTGATTTGCATTTTCTGCGCCTAGCTCAAAGGTGTTAAAGAAAAGCACTCTTGGGAGATAACCCAATATTTTTACTTTCAGTACTTTTTCTTTTATTTGAGTCTTGGAAGTTATTACTACTGTAATAACCTCTTCTTATCCTTTTTATTTCGTTTTTGTGCCAAGAGAAGTCTCTAATTTGAGTGAGGTAAGATATGGGGATGTTGCTGTCCTGAAACAGTTTTCGGTGCTGCACCGTAAAAATTCGTGAAAATTCTCAGTATACCTTTTGACCTGCGATTTCTTGTGCATATGCCCCAGGTTATATCCAAACTTTGATTAGTTATACACTTTTTGATTTGAGCAACAGAAAACCCTCTAAAAATTCGACCTTTGTCAGCTATTCTGTTTTGACAGATTTCTGCCATTATTTGTGTTTGCCGCTCGATCGCTTTCTTTTTGAGTTCTTTTGATCACGGAACTTTTGGAGAAGTTGCTACAGTAGTATATGATTTATATGTGGTGGTTTTGAGTTGAAACCTGAAGCAAAAAGGGTTGATTCAATGTTTTGCTTACACTAATGTTGCTAATAGAATTGTGTTTAGTTTTGTATGAAGGAAGTTTTCAAGTGTAGGGATTGGAGAATGATGAGATGAGTTGAAGAATGGACAAAAGCTCAAGCTTGGGGATGCCCATGTCACCCCAATAAATATCCAAGAAGTACAAGCGTCAAAGCTTGGGGATGCCCCGAGGCACCCCTTCTTCATCGGCAAAAATCAGGTCACCTTTCAACACACTATATTTTTATTGCTTCATGCATTATGCGTTTTTCTTGGAGTGTCAGTTATTTTTAGTTTTCAGTTTTGTTTTGTTTTATTTTCTGCAATAAATGGTTGGACCCCAACAAATTCCTTTTGGAGAAGTTGCCTTGCTTTTCATTTGCCAAGAACACTCAGTTTTTCACTCTTATCGTTTCAACGAGTGTTCTCTTTTTCTAGAACTGCGTTTAGCTTTCGATTTTCGCCTTGATTTTTGTTCAGATCTTGTTATATCTTTTTATAAAGGTGTATTTTGACCTCTGGTCCATGTTGGTTTTCATCAAAAGAGTTGTTTCAGAAAAGTTTGAATGGTGTTGGAAAAGAGAAAAAGCTTTATGCAAAAAAAGTGGTTCAAAAAGGAGCTTGTGTAGACTGCGGCCTAGTCTTTTGCATGTCGTGCTTGATGTATTTTTGATAGTATGCTTAGTGGTTTTGCTGTAGCATGACTTGTCTCAAATGGCTGAGATTGCTTAATGAGCCTTTGAAAAAATCATGCGTTGTTTTAATTATTTAGAAGCATTATTTTGGTTTTCTCCTTTGATGCTTTATTTGGGTTGACTTGGCGCATGCTCACATATGTTAGACTCATACAAAGTCGCCATAAGCCTCTATGATCATTTTGTTTTTGACTTTTGATGCCATCTTATTTTTCTTTTAATGTCGCTTTGTCGCTCTGCATAATTATGGCCGTTATTGCTCTCTTAGTTGGTCGCTCCCAGTCTTTTGCTAGCCCTCATTTTGTAATGAGTATGAGCTCTACTCGTGCATCCAACTCCTAAAAACCAAGTTATTTCAATGTGTCCACCATACATGCCTATTAGCAATTTGTTATTCCAAAGTACATTTGACTTGCTTTTATCTATCCTTCAAATTAAACTCTTTTTGGTGTTATGCGAAAATTGGTCAGTAAAGCTCTCACGAACCTGATGGCACACTTTACTTTTCTCGCTTTTAAAATTTTGACATTGTGGCTCTCTTATGTTGAGTTGTTATGCTTGCAAGTTGTAAGTTGGAAATTAGCCAAACCATGCCGTCATGGGGTAAGCTTTCAACATTGCACTTCTTATTTGAGTTGATATCGTGATCTTTTGTTTATGGATACTCGCGATGTGAAATAAGTTGGGAATATTGCAAGATCATGAAGTTTTTATATGTGTTAGAGAAACGTCTGGGCCGCTAATCTAAGCCATGCATATTTCATGGTGGAAATTTACAGCATGTCCATAGTGGACATTCAACGACGCATCTCAAAATAAAAAGCTATACCAATCTTCTATATCTAAATACCAGCCCCCCACTACCTGATTTTTCTGCCTTCGTGTTACTCCACGTCATCCACTTAATTTCTGCAATATCTTTGTACGGTTAAGCAAGTCTAGCGACACATTCCAAGTTCTCTGCGATCCATCGCTTCATCCTAAATGGGGCGTACGAGGAGAGCCCATTGGGTGGCATGGGTAGCCCACATATCAACATCGACCTGGACCCTCGATCGCCCCCCAACCCACAACAAATGCACATAAAACGGTCATCCTCTTGATGCTCGATTTAATGACTATATAACTAGCAGTCTGCAGGCGAAACTGAAGAAGGCCATCGATCAGCGCCTTTGCCTTTAATATAAAGACCTCGACCGATAACTGTTGTCCTCCGGCGCGTCTGCTCACATGAATCGTTTGGCCTCCAATCTGGTGAGTTCCCGGCTCCCATCGCATCGCTTAGCCTCGTGCATTTGTAATTTATCCCTTCGATTGCATTTGTAATTGATCAGAGCAAAGCAAAGCCGGAAGAGACGATGTCCATGGCCGTAACGACCTCGCTGCGCACCCTGGCTCCCCCCGCCCTTGCTACTCTCTCAGGCCGAGCGTCGCCGCGCGGGGGCTGGCCCGACGGAGGAGCGTGGCGCTGGCAGCCTCGGCGTCGGACGCGGAGTGGCTGGAGCGGCTGCCGGAGAAGAAGAAGCCGCTGTACACGCACAGCCTGCCGGATATCGAGGCGTGGCTGCGCAGCATCGGGTTCGCGCAGTCCCACGAGGACCGCGCCGTCTGGGTCACCGTCACGCCGCTCTGGCACGCCAGCCTCAGCCTCGACGTCACCGACCTCCATATCAGGTACCACGCGATGTGCAGCGATTCGGCTTCAGATCTTGGCTTCTTGCTCGTACTGTGACTGAGAAGTGCTGCCAGTACGTTCTTGGCTTCTTGCAACTTAGTTAGCTCAATGTAGAAGTAACTGAAATCTCAAATTGCTCAACTGGTTTTTATTTGTATATTCTGCAATCAAGAACAGTTCGAGTAGCTCTAAGTTCTAAACTGAATATCATGCACTTCTCAGAACAGTACATAGTATACTAACTTTATCATGCACTTCTCCTGAAAACACCATGAAACATGAATCCTTTGCTCACTAGCTGAACTGTCATATGCCAAGACACAACCCTGTTATCTTCATCACGTGATCAGATACCTGAAAAGCGGCCCTGGAAATCTTGAGAAGGACATGGAAAGCTGGAACTATGGAAGGTGTTCAATTTTTGCCACTAATCAGTAATCATTGATCTGTCCGATTGCACTCGCCTACTTCATTTGGCCAAGAAGAGATTTGCCGCCGACAGCAATTATTGTTGGTGTTCATCTCTCGGTCTCACGAGTGGATCAGTCGCCCCCTCCTCTCACTTTGAAGTTCATGGGATTAGCAGGTGCACACGGCACGAACTCGACTGTCCGTAGTGCATTCTCAAAAAAAAAAAAAAAAAAGACTGTCTGTAGTGCCTGCAATGCTATGCAGGCACCACGGCTTGCAAAGCTAGCGGGACACTGTGCGGCGACAACCAGGAAACCAGGCGGCAGCCGGCAACTACCATCGCTGCATGCAGCAGGCATGTATGAGCAGGGGAATGGCACAGCCAGCGACCAAATAAGTAAAATAGACGTCCCTTAAGTAATCAATTAATCGATCCATTCGCTCATGTAGACAAGAGCTAGCTGTAAGTGAGTTGGCTTCTACAGGTTCCAAGATTATTGACTGTACCAATTGAACGGAGGTGAGTGCCTAATTCTGCATATCCTTTTCTTTTGTGATGCTTCTTCCAAAATAGCGTCATTGTATTAAAATGCTTCTTTTAATTGTAAAAATTTTATTTGCCAATTAAATTTGTTTTCCTGTGAACACACATTTTTATGTTGCTTATATCTTAATTTACAAAACTGTTCAGCGTTATGAGTTATGGGCTTATGGTGAATTGGTAATACGTTACTCGCAGGTGATAACCATTATACTGTTATATACATCTCTGCAGGCCAAACCGAATTCATTCAAGTATGTCGATCTTCTGAAACTATTTGACGGAATTATTATTCTCCAACTTTGACATTTGTATTCTTTGGAGCGTATATGGATAGAGGCACACAGAGCTTGGAGTAATACACTTGCTTGCTGCGGGAGTAAGATCATGTACCTAGAGTCCGGGGGACAGTCCATATATAGTTGCCTATCTTGAGTATGTAAACACATGTATTTTTCATGTCCGGGATTAGCAACAATTGTTCTCGGGAACTCAATAATTCATGTGCTATGTTGACCTATATAAGAGGCAAAAGTGACATTTCAGTTGCTCAAGGAAATTTAAAAGGCCCAGTTCATGCAAGATGACTACTTTATGCATAAATTTAGTGTCTACAGATACCCGCTGCAACGCGCGGGGTATCATCTAGTGGTAAATAAAAGAGATGTCGAGATGTTAATTGTCTGTTTGTCCTATCATTTTGATGTGGGCTTGTTCTATGTCATCGGGCACGGAGGTACCCCATTGGCGGTTCTCGATGATACGCATATACTTACAATGACAAGAGCTTGCTTGGGACTCTAAGTCGAGTAGCATGAGGTTTGGGTATTCGTACTTCATGGGACACGAGGTTTTCAACTTATGATTTGTCAAGCATATGCATCATAAGTGTATTCGCATTAACTTTAACCATTCAAGATGCCTATGATGGGGGCAATGAGAGCTCAAAGCTAGTAAGTACCATAATTTTTGAAGGTTTATAAAACTTGCAATCACCGCTTCCCTCCGCGAAGGGCTTTTTTTTTACTTTTATGTTGAGTCACCACCTTCTATCTTTATGCACCGTCTAAGAGAGCATAGTTCTCATTCTGAGTATAATGTGCATTGTCCCAAAGTTTTCATTGATTGATTCATGATGTTGGTTTCACTTGTTCTTAAATTATTTGTATCTAGTCGCCCTCTTAAACTTGAAGGTGTCATATGCATTTATGTTTTGCTCTCTCATGAAGGACAAGCTGAATACCATTTGTATGTTTTCCATATGATTTGAACACACGTTTGACTTTCATTGTTTCATTTTCATGATCTTTCATTTCTGTTCTTTTTCATGTTATAACATGGTTGCTAAGTTTCTTCTATCAAGATTATGTCTTTCATGCCCATGTTTTAAGTTCTTTTGATCCCAGCGCACAATGCTTACATAGATGATCAAGATTGTGTAGGTGCATGTCACCTCAAAAATTATTTCTTTTGTTATCACTTACCTACTCGAGGACGAGCAGGGGTTAAGCTTGGGGATGCTGATACGTCTCTAACGTATCTATAATTTTTGATGCTCCATGCTTATTTTTACACCATTTGCTTAGTGTTTCGTTACACTTCGTGGCGTTTTTATGCATTTTCCGGAACTAACCTATTAACGAGATGCCACAGTGCCAGTTCCCTGTTTTCTGCTGTTTTTCTGTTTCAGAAAAGTTACACGGGAAATATTCTCGGAATTGGACAAAACAAAAGCCAAACATCCAGAAATTCACCGAAGCTTCCAGAGAATCGAAGAGGAGATGAAGTGGGGCCACGAGGGGCCCACACAACAGGGCAGTGCAGCCCAGGGCTAGGCCGCGCCCCCTATGTGTGTGGCCGCCTCGGTCCACTTCTGACGATGCCCCTTCGCCTATAAAGACCCCCCGATGGGAAAAACCTAAAAAACCCAATCACTTTTCCAGAATACATCGCGATCCGCCACCACCGTCGACCCGAGATCGGGAGGGTCCAGAAGCTCTTCCTGGCACCCTGCCGGAGAGGGGAATCGCCACCGGAGGTCTTCTTCATCGCCATGCTTGCCTCCGATGCGATGAGTGAGTAGTCTACCTTGGACTATGGGTCCATAGCAGTAGCTAGATGGTTGTCTTCTCCACCATGTGCTTCATGTTCAGATCTCGTGAGCTGCCTTACATGATCGAGATCACCGTTATGTAATTCTACATGTTGTGTTTGTTGGGATCCGATGAATATTGGTGTTATGATTGAGTTGATGTGCTGAATATTATCTTATGTTATCTCTATGTTGTTTATGATCTTGCATGCTTTCCGTTGTTAGTAGCTATCTTGGCCGAGTAGATACTAGTGACTCCAAGAGGGGGTATTTATGCTCGACAGTTGGGTTCATGCCTCTATTTAATCTGGGGAGTGACAAAAACCTCTAAGGTTGTAGATGTGCTGTTGCCACTAGGGAGAAAACAACATTCATATGCTCAAGGGCATATGCTTTGTTTACATTACACACTTTGCTTAATGCAGTTATCTGTTGTTCGCAACTTAATACTTGTGGAGTTTTCGGATTGATTCGCCATAAGTGGATTATTAGTCATAGATGCAGTTGGATGGCGGTCTATGTATCTTGTTGTAATGCCCAGAGTAAATCTCATAGTGATCTTCTCGACATATGCACGTTGTCTTTATTCTATCAATTGCCCGACTGTAATTTGTTTACCCAGCATGTGTTATTTTATCTTATGGAGAGACACCACTAGTGAACTGTGGACCCCGGTCCTATTTTTATTATATTGCTATCACCTGTTTACTTTACTCGCATACTACTATCACTTTCCACTCGATACGCTCATACCCTTTGTTTCAAGCAAACCGGTGAGATTGACAACCTCATCGTAAGTTGGGAACAAAGTATTTGGTTTTGTTGTGTGCAGGTTCCACGTTGCTACTAGTTGAAGACGCGCTAACAAGATATCGTTAACGGCGCCCTTGTTGGAGTGTCACTAGGCTAGCAAGCATCACCTTCTTGAGTTTGGCTTTTTCCTACTGGACGATTAAACATTGGTTTCTTACTGAGGGAAAAGCTTGATGCTATATTCATCAAACCTTCTCTTGGGGTTTCCCAACTGGCCGGTCATTTACTTCATCAACTACACGCCAACAAGTTCTTTGGCACCATTCATCACCGCGCCATCTATAGCAATCACTTGTGTCCAAGGACATTCGCTTTGTTTACATTACACACTTTGCTTAATGCAGTTATCTGTTGTTCGCAACTTAATTCTCAAGGGGTCCTCGGATGATTCCCCGCGAGTGGATTATTAGTCATAGATGCAGTTGGATGGCGGTCTATGTATTTTGTTGTAATGCCCAGAGTAAATCTCATAGTGATCCTCGTGACATATGCACGTTATCTTTATTCTATCAATTGCCCAACTGTAATTTGTTTACCCAGCATGTTGTTATTTATCTTATGGAGAGACACCACTATTGAACTGTGGACCCCGGTCCAATTTCCTTTACATTGCTATTACCGTTTACTTTTACTCGCACTATTTACTTTCTCGCATACTACTATTGCTTTCCACTTGATACACTCAATCCTTTGTTTACAGCAAACCGGTGAGATTGACAACCTCATCGTAAGTTGGGAGCAAAGTTCTTGGTTGTGTTGTGTGCAGGTTCCACGTTGCTGCTGGTGCAAAGGAAAACCCTGGACGAGGCGCCTTATAAATTGTTCGGAGCTGTCGCGAAGCTAGCAGGCATCACCTTCTGAAGTTTGGCTTTTTCCTACTGGTTCGATAAACCTCAGTTTCTTACTGACGGAAGACTTGCTACTGTGCTCATCATACCTTCCTCTTAGGGTTCCCAACTGGGTGGTTATCTGCCAGCATCAACCACTGCGAGCAAGTCTGTTTCTAGGTGCAGCTGAATTGACAACTCATCTGTTAATGCTTATAAATATTCTTTGGCTCCCCTTGTGTCGAATCAATAAATTTGGGTTTTACTTCCCTCGAAGACTGTTGCGATCCCCTATACTTGTGGGTCATCAAGACTATTTTCTGGCGCCGTTGCCGGGGAGCATAGCTTTATTTGTAAGTTCACTCGGTATTCATATTGTTCACTGCAATCCATTCATCATGGGTAAACCTCGTGATGGAAAAGTTCCTATATTGCCATCCACTACAAGAAGAGGTACGACTCTGAACACCTCTGTTGCTCTTGATTCACCATCTGTTATGAGTAAGTTGCTTACACCACCGCATGCACATGCTACTTCTTCTGCTAAGTTTGAAAATGCTACTGATAGTTTTGATGATGCTTCTACTATGCTTGATGAGAGTGGTTCATTAGGTTCCTTTTTAGATGCTACAATTGCTAGGACTAAGCAATTGGGGAACACTACTGTTACGCCTGCTAGTTCACCTGAGTCTAGGGAATGCCCTGGTGACGATCTTGATGATGCTTATGTTGAGTTAGATTACGATTTTATTTATGAAACTCATACTACTAGTGATGCTGATGCTATTAGAGATCTTTATGCAAGACGTGTTGTTAGATACAAGTTATCTCCTGATGCTAAGTTTGTTGCTTCTCCCATACATATTAGTGATAAGGACTATGATTTCTCTTTGGATTTATCTTACATATCTATTGTTGAGAAAGAACCCTTTTGTGGTACTGAAAGTAAGAGTGCTATGGAGCACATGAATGAGCTTTCTTCTTTGAGTAATTTGTTTTCTGATTATACTAAGTTGTGTATGTACTTTGTTGCTAAGATTTCCCATTTTCATTGTAAGGTGCAGCTAAAGCTTGGTTTAATAATTTATCTCATGGATCTATTGATAGTCCTATTGCTTTGGTTAACACCTTCTTTCAGAAATATTTTCCTGCTAGTGCTCAACATGCTGCTTTGCAGAAAATCTTTGACTTTGAGCAGGTAAAAGGAGAGAAACTACCGGAATCACGGGGAAGGTTTTGCTCTTTAATTAGAGTACTGCCTGGAGAGCCATGGCCTAAAAATGAACTCCTTGATATATTTTAGAATGGACTAACTATTGAAGCTAAGACATACTTGCATAGTTGTGCTGGTGGTGTTTTCAGGAAAAAGACTCCAGCTGAAGCTGAAGAATTAATGGCTAAAATAAGCCGGAATTATGATGATTGGACTATGGCTGAGTCAACGCCAGCACCAACACCAACGCCAACATCAACATCAACACCTGCACCAATGCCAGCGCCGACACTGAAAGATCATATCGAGCCCCATGTGTGGTTTTGGTAATTAATGACAATCCCTATGGACTAATGGTTGCATTGAGTTATATGTGTAGGACTTGTCCATAGACAATGCTTGAACCATTTGTTGGAGTCAAGGTTGTAAGAAGAATATTATGTGTTGACCAAGGTGTTATTCAAGGAGTGATCCAAAGATTGGTCTTAAGGGAGTTGAGCTTATGTCAAGTGTGTCTTGAAGAATAAGATTGAGTGAGCTCTCATGTGTATCCTCAAGACACCATCATTATGGAGAAAGAAGAATTGATTCGAGGATTGATCAAGTCAAAGCGCAAGTTCAAGATGAGCAACTAGAAGAGAACATATGCTTGAATCTTGCCATCTATATTGTGATCATGGATATGTGAAGATATGCTTAAAGAGAGTCTCTTCCATAGTAGAGTATGGGGGAGCAATCCGCAAGACTTCACCAAGTAAGCTCAATCAAGAAAGGTGGTCCAACTTGAGAAGATCAAGATCGTCATTAACCACCTCAAGTGGAATGCTCAAGGCAAAGGTATGATAGTGTTAGGGTTTCTTTCTTACCGGTCTCATGGTGTTAGTTGTGAGACCGGGTTATAGGATCGGTTGCCGTACTATCAAGAGGGGCTCTCGAGTGAGTAACTTAATTGTATCGTTCAGAGAGAGCTCAAACCTTTGCATACTTGGCATCATCTTTCTTGATTCTTATTTGGATTTTATCCATGTGAGGTTCTAGAGCTTGTGGTTTTTTCCATGACAAGCTCTAGCTCATCAAAAACGGATTTCGCATGAAACTCTTATTGCGTTTTTGATGTTTGGAGGTTTTACCGGTTTGTCTTCGTAGAGAGGTCAAACCTTTCATCATTTGGTTTTATCCTCCCTTGTTGTACTATGATGTTTCTATGGATGAAGTTGTAGAGCTCGTTGTGGTGATTTCAACGAGCCCAAGATCATCAAAAACGGAGTCCGGATGCTCAAGTTATTGCCGTTTTCGTTTTGGTATTTCTGCTGTTTCAGTGGGGGCGGAAATAGCCGGCCCGGGGTCGGAAATAGCCGGTCAGACCGGCTTTAGCCGGTCTGAGGGCCGGCTTTAGCCGGTCCGCCCAGATTTCGTCTCTGTTGCAACCCGGCTTTTTGTCCGGCTATTGCTGGCCAGGGCCGGATATTTCAGGCCGGCTATAGCCGGTGTTAAGACCGGCTTTAGCCGGTGTAAGTGGCTGTAACGGTCAGATTTTCGTGGAGGGGTATAAATACCCCTTCTTCCTCCTTGGGCTGCACACGTTTTGGGCTTCTCTCTCCTCCATTGTTGACTTTGCAAAGCTTGCCCTTCCTCCTCCATTCCTCCCATGATTCTTGCATCTTTTTGAGGGAAAAGAGAGAGGAGATCTAGATCTATCTTTCCACCAATCAAAATCTCCTCTTAGTGAGGGGAACCTCTTGTGGATTTAGATCTTGGAGTTCTTTGTGGATTTCCTTTGTTCTTCCTCTCATATCTCTCCATAGCATTAGTTGCTTTGGTGAGATTTGGGTGAGAAGGATTTGAGCACTTTGTGTGCCCTTGCCATTGCATAGGTTGCATCGGTTTGAGTTCTCCCCGGAGATTCGAGTAAGTGAAAGTTTGTGAGCTTATTACTCTTGGGTTCTTGGAACCCTAGACGGCTTTGTGGCTTTGTGGAGCCTTGGTGGCTATCCTTGGGAGCCTCCAATTAAGTTGTGGATGCGTGCCCAAAGATTTGTGTAAAGGCCCGGTTCCGCCTTGAGGAACCCCTTAGTGGAAGAGTGAGCTAGGCCTTTGTGGCGCAAGCTCACACCGGAGAATAGGGTGAGGCCTTTGTGGCGTTGGTTAGGCCTTTGTGGCGATACCACACCCCTCCAACGAGACGTACTCCCTTTCAAGGGAGGAACTCGGGAATACATCATCGTCTCCGCGTGCCTCGGTTATTCCTATACCCGAGCTCTTTACTTATGCACTTTACATTGTGATAGCCTTCGTGCTTGAAGTCATATATCTTGCTATCACCTTGTTACTTGTATTGCTTAGCATAAGTTGTTGGTGCACATAGGTGAGCCTAGTTTATTTAGGTTTTGTGTGCTTGACAAAATAAACGCTAGTTTAATTCCGCTTTTGTTCAAGCCATTCGTAAAATTTGATATCACCTATTCACCCCCCCCCTCTAGGCGACATCTGTGTCCTTTCAATTGGTATCAGAGCCCGGTCTCTCATTTTAGGCTTCACCGCCTTGAGAGCAAAGATGTCGGCTAGGGGATTAGTGCACAATAACACTTCTATATTTGATGGCATAAATTATGATAGTTGGAAAATTCACATGCTTAATTATTTTCGGGTCATGGACCCATCTATGGAGCGAATTGTAGATGCGGGTTTTTCTCCTCCAAAGGATACTCAAAATCTATCTTTAGAGGATGAGAAAAACTTGTATCTCAATGCTCAAGCTACTCATGTGATTGTTAATGCTTTGAGCGATGTAGTTACCTTCTCCATCACGCCTTTTCGGAGCGCTCATGAGATATGGACAAAGCTTCAAGAAAAATATGGTGTGTCCAAAATTATTGAGGATGATTGTATTCCTTCCACTTCACCAAAGTGTGGCAAGACACAAGGTAATGATATGGTGAGTGATGATGAAACTTGCAATGGTGATAGTATGCTTACTGTTGATGATCCTTCATCTCTATCTCATTGCAATGCTTCATCTTTGGACTTAAACACTTGTAGCCCCATAAATGTTTTACATGCTTGTGTTGATAGTCCTTGCATATCATGTGTAAATTTCTTGAATAAATATCATGATGATATGCTTGCTTTGTCTTGTTGCCATGATACAAATGCTTCTATTTCCTCTAGTATTTGCGATGCTAACCATATAGAGGAAACCGAAGAGTCTTTGGGCCAAGACAAGGTATTGAATGGAGCTTCAAGTATTTCTTCTTCTTCTTCTCACGGTTCCAACATATGCCTTATGGCTAGGTCTTCAAATCATAATGATGTTGAGGACAATGGTGAGGATGAGGAAAATGAAGAAGACTATATTGAGTATTTAAACAAGAAGGGTAAGGTGGTCTTTGATGCTTTGCATAACCATAAAAATATTTTGCCCAACTTCTTTGAAATCATGAGTTGTGCTATTGAGTGCACGAAACTCATTGAGATGAAGGAAGAACAAATTGATAATATGTTTTCTCTTGAGCGTGAGTATGCCAATGATATCCATGATTTAAAATATGCTCTAGAGGAAGAGCAAGAGCTTCGGGTTTCTCTTGAGGAGAAGCTTGAATCCATTGAGGAGTCATGTAATGAAGTTATTTCTAAACTCACTAAAGAACGTGACCTCGCTCTTGCCAAGTTGTCTTCTCCTATTCATAATGATAATGATGCATGTGCTACTAACTCTACTTCTTGTGAAGCATCTATTTTGAAGGAAAATGTTGAGCTAAGGGCTCAACTTAAATTGCTAACTAGCAAGTATGGGAAATTGGAAGAAATTCATGAAAAGCTATCTAGCTCTAATGAGGATCTTCTAGTATCCCATGCTCGCCTAAGGTTAGCTCATGAGGCTATATCTATAAAGGTAATATCTTGTGAGCCTCATGTGGACACTAGCACTATTTCTCAAAATGCTATATTGACATGTGCTAGTCCTAGTAATTCTTCATCTCATGCTATTGCTAAATGTTGTGATGAATTACTCTCCTTGCCTTGTTGCTCTAACAATGAAGCCTCTACTTCCACTAGTACTTGTGTTGTCACTAACCATGTAGAGGAAATCAAAGAGCTCAAGGCCCAAGTTACTTCATTGAAGAAAGACTTGGAAAATTGTCATGAAGGGAAGTCCACACTCAATAAGATCTTGAGTGTGCAAAAATCCCCCAATGACAAGAGTGGACTTGGATTCAAATCCAATAACAAGAACAAGTCCAAGATAAACAAGAAGAAGAAGGGCCAAGAACAAGTCAAGAATTTGGCCAAGATTGTTTGCTTCAAGTGCAAAATTGAAGGGCACCATGTTAGATCTTGCCCTTTGAAGAAAAAGGCACTTAGTGAGAAGCAACAAGGGAAGCGGCCTCAAGTTCAAGCCCATGCTCAACCTCGAGTTGAAGAAAGGTCACTTCCCAAGAAAAATCAAGCTAATGCTCCCCTTGTGGAGAAATCAAGTGAGAAGAAGGTGAAGAAAAGAACTTGCTACATATGCCATGAGAAGGGTCACCTATCTTCTTCATGCACTAGTGGTAACTCATCCAACCCTATCATAATTGAAGATGTTTATTCACTTTGCAAGGATAAGGTTGGCAATGTGTTTGCCAAATTTGTTGGCGCTCAAAGTGGTGTCAAGAAAAGAACCATTTGGGTTGCAGAACCTATTGTTTCTAACTTCTTAGGACCCAACTTAGTTGGGGACCAACAAGCCATTACTTGAACAATAGGTGTTGTTGGAGGGCATTGGAGACTTGGCCATATCATGAAGAATTAAGGGATCTTCATCAATTATATTTTCTGAAGTCAAGTCAAGTGGATTATCTTATGTCTATCATATATCCAATGTTCCTCCTTGCGGTAACATGTATTCAACTTATCTACATTGAAAGTTACTCGCCCCTTTACATATGTTGGGTTTTGTATCTTGCATGTGTTTGTATATGTTGTGCTTCCTACTTGCTTCATTTTGAGTAATCAATTATGTGCATGTTGGTTTGCACACCATGTACGGTTGTTCTTGTTGAGCCTTTTGCATCTCGTTTTATCTTACTTGGCTCTTGTGAGAGATTATTGGACCATCCCATTTTGGGGGAGTGATATGCTTTGCACTTCACAATCCTAAAAATGTGTGTACATGAGGAATACCACTTAGTGTTGATATTTAAAGATTATCTAGTTTCTATGTGGTATGTCATTCTCATGAGAAATTCAAATTCTATAATGTCCATTAATCATCTTGTTGGATTTTATTTGCCTCTTGTGAAAATAAATGCTTTATCATATTATGGGGGAGTAATATGCTTTGTGCATACTACAAACCAATATAATGTGTATATTTGAGGTCGTGTCACATAGTGTTGATATTGTAAATTATCTTGCTTCTATGTGGCATGTTTTCTCAAACAAGTTCCAATTTGCCAAATTGTTTTATTGCTCATGTTTTGGATCTTGTTTGTGAGATACTTTCTTGATAGGGTTTTCCTAAAATGTGGAATGCTACATCAAAGTTGGAAAACCATTAGCTTCAAGTTATCTTAATTATTGCTTTGCATGATTGTTTAACTATTTGAGTCTATCAAGAATATCTTCTTTAGCATGGTTTTTAATTCTTATCCTTCTCCGTATGCTTCTTTGTTGTGAAGATGATCTTGGATTTATATGTACACTACCACCGGGAAATAAATCCAAATACCTCTTGTTCTTGGACAATTGGTACTATATCATGTGGTACATATATATTGATCATCTTTACATTGGCTATTTCTTTTAATTGCCTTATCTCTAGCCAAAAATGTATTTGTTTTAGCTCCCATTGTCTTCCATGACTTTTGTTATTCCATTTGATTTTGTTGAACTTGTTTTGTGTTATTTCTATGTAGGTAAATGTGATGATCCCACTTGTGTGCATTTTGTATTCAAATGCAAAATCATAAATGATGCACTAATCTTGGGGGAGCTCTCCTATATTTGTTATAACACACTCTTTATGCTTATTTCATTTGGTATTGGTTTTTTGTTGGAAGACAAATCTTTTCTTTTTGGTACTTAGTGTGCCATCATAAAAAGTGTGGAGAGTTTGGTTTGTTTGTTTGAACCTTGCTCTCTTTGGGAGTTGGTGATCTCATTCCTTATTATTTATTTCTTACTCTTAAAATGAGATATGCCTTTGAGCATGTGTGTTTTAGTTATGCTTTATGCTCATTGGCTTTTGCTTGGTTCACTAGTTGAACTTTGGAGTCAATCCTGTGTTGATTTGATTCTTTGATATAATTTGGACAACCTTTTGTCGCTTCACAATTTTGTGTGCTTGCTTGTCCTTCTTGGTGTTTTGTCCAAATTGTATCTCCTTTGGCTCTTGAAAGTCATGTGCATGCATATTTACTAAATGTATACTTTATGGCATGCTTTTCTTTCTTTGATCAAATATATAGGAGAAGCTCCATCAAATCCTAAATCGGCTAAGATGTGCATGAAATTCAATTTCATATATATATGCACATATTTATGTGAAGTTTGTCCTATATGTTGTAGTTTCTAACTACTTTGGACCCAATGAGTTTGGGGACCATCTTGTACTTGAACTTTGTTTTAGGTACATGGAGATATATTGGGTGCTTGTCTCAATAATAAGGATGAAGTGGTGACTAAATGATAATTTGAGGCAAGCTAGGATTATTGAAGAACTCCTATCTACTACATCCTACCTTTAATATCTCGGTAACAAGTATCTTTTTATGCATACTTTTCTAGCGTCCAACCTTGTGTAGGTTGTTTCTTGGCATGGATATCTTTATTTGAAAATCATGTGGTTCTTGCAAGGATTCTAATGAAACCTCTTTATTGCAAATGTGAGCAAGTTGAGATGAGGACATATTATTGGGAATATATAAAAATCATGCTCATGATTCTCCTATCCCATATATGTCAACTTAGCAATCTTTTTGCATATCAATTCCTCAATAAGCTCACATGTGCAATATTGATGAAATTGCAAATTTATTTCTTCCGTTTGGTATCCCTCATTATGATACTTGTTGTTTTTATCAAAGCATCCCAACTATCTTCTTTCCTTTGTTGATATTTGCGATGTCTTTGACATGTTGGTGGCTGAAGTTCGTCAATATACAATAAGATAAATTAAGCCTTTGGCCATGCTTTAAAAGCAAAAATCTCATTGGTATATTGCATGACTTCATTTTGGATATCATGTTCTATTCTTAGTATCTATTTTGTGTGTACATGTTTCTTTGTGATAATTATCTTTGTGATATTGTCTACTTAGAAACTTATACACATGAGAGATGATATCTCATTATTTAATATCTTATTTGAACCTTATGTGTTGGGATGGAATGCTAAGCAATATCATTCATTGAAGACTATGTGGATGCTCTATGCTAATCCTTGTATTGGTCTTATAATATGTTGTGTCATTTCTCTCACACATTCCTTGGTTGAGCCTTTTATATGTTATCCCTTACTTTTTGCTCAACCATTTCTTTGATGCAAGTGTTAAGCTTAATTTCTTCTCTATGATCTCTTGCAAATGGTTGCGTTTTAAATGTTATTAAGGGAGTGAGGATTCCATGTTGTGCAAATTGTATTCAAATGCAAACATTCCAATTTTTGCACGTACCTTGGGGAGCTTCCTCATTTTATTTAAAGCACCATTTTGCGGTTAGCATAGTATTTAATTTCACTTGGTATCATTTTGTTTTGAATAATATTGAGGGAGTGATGATTCCATGTGTGTGCACCTTATACTTCAACTCAAATAGAATATTTTGTGCTCACACCTTGGGGAGCTTCCTCATATTATTTGGAGCACCTTTTCGATCTTATCATAATATCTTTATTCAATTTGTTCCTTGGATCGTTTGATTGCTCTCTTCATTTGTTGAAGTTTATCCATCGTGTTATCTTATTTTGTTTGCAATCTTTGATCCTCAATATAGTTTGATTTCCTTCAAAAATTTGCCTTTGTATATGTGCATGTGTCTTCACTTATTTCTTTTGGATATGCACACCGTTTTGGAGGAACTCACACTATATTGGCCTTCTAAGTTTTTCGCCCATTTTGGCAATGGATGCCAATGGGGGAGAAGTTTCGAGGGTTTAAAGGGAATTGGCTTTTATGCTTTGGTTTGTTCTTAAGCATTTGCCTTGCATGCTTTGCATGGTTGAGTATATAGTGGAAACTCCACCAACAACCTTGGTTGGCAATATATGCAATGAAATCAAGATCATTCACATGTGCATAGATTGTGGGGGAGTTTGCTCTATATATGGTGGTTTTACTAACATCACATACTTTTGTAGTATTTGATGTTAGTACAACCATTTTGGTTCTTTGAATTCATTATATAAACCCTCTCAAAGAGATTGTCATCAATTACCAAAATGGGGGAGATTGAAAGATCATATCGAGCCCCATGTGTGGTTTTGGTAATTAATGACAATCCCTATGGACTAATGGTTGCATTGAGTTATATGTGTAGGACTTGTCCATAGACAATGCTTGAACCATTTGTTGGAGTCAAGGTTCTAAGAAGAATATTATGTGTTGACCAAGGTGTTATTCAAGGAGTGATCCAAAGATTGGTCTTAAGGGAGTTGAGCTTATGTCAAGTGTGTCTTGAAGAATAAGATTGAGTGAGCTCTCATGTGTATCCTCAAGACACCATCATTATGGAGAAAGAAGAATTGATTCGAGGATTGATCAAGTCAAAGCGCAAGTTCAAGATGAGCAACTAGAAGAGAACATATGCTTGAATCTTGCCATCTATATTGTGATCATGGATATGTGAAGATATGCTTAAAGAGAGTCTCTTCCATAGTAGAGTATGGGGGAGCAATCCGCAAGACTTCACCAAGTAAGCTCAATCAAGAAAGGTGGTCCAACTTGAGAAGATCAAGATCGTCATTAACCACCTCAAGTGGAATGCTCAAGGCAAAGGTATGATAGTGTTAGGGTTTCTTTCTTACCGGTCTCATGGTGTTAGTTGTGAGACCGGGTTATAGGATCGGTTGCCGTACTATCAAGAGGGGCTCTCGAGTGAGTAACTTAATTGTATCGTTCAGAGAGAGCTCAAACCTTTGCATACTTGGTATCATCTTTCTTGATTCTTATTTGGATTTTATCCATGTGAGGTTCTAGAGCTTGTGGTTTTTTCCATGACAAGCTCTAGCTCATCAAAAACGGATTTCGCATGAAACTCTTATTGCGTTTTTGATGTTTGGAGGTTTTACCGGTTTGTCTTCGTAGAGAGGTCAAACCTTTCATCATTTGGTTTTATCCTCCCTTGTTGGACTATGATGTTTCTATGGATGAAGTTGTAGAGCTCGTTGTGGTGATTCCAACGAGCCCAAGATCATCGAAAACGGAGTCCGGATGCTCAAGTTATTGCCGTTTTCGTTTTGGTATTTCTGTTGTTTCAGTGGGGGCGGAAATAGCCGGCCCGGGGCCGGAAATAGCCGGTCAGACCGGCTTTAGCCGGTCTGAGGGCCGGCTTTAGCCGGTCCGCCCAGATTTCGTCTCTGTTGCAACCCGGCTTTTTGTCCGGCTATTGCTGGCCAGGGCCGGATATTTCAGGCCGGCTTTAGCCGGTGTAAGTGGCTGTAACGGTCAGATTTCCGTGGAGGGGTATAAATACCCCTTCTTCCTCCTTGGGCTGCACACGTTTTGGGCTTCTCTCTCCTCCATTGTTGACTTTGCAAAGCTTGCCCTTCCTCCTCCATTCCTCCCATGATTCTTGCATCTTTTTGAGGGAAAAGAGAGAGGAGATTTAGATCTATCTTTCCACCAATCAAAATCTCCTCTTAGTGAGGGGAACCTCTTGTGGATTTAGATCTTGGAGTTCTTTGTGGATTTCCTTTGTTCTTCCTCTCATATCTCTCCATAGCATTAGTTGCTTTGGTGAGATTTGGGTGAGAAGGATTTGAGCACTTTGTGTGCCCTTGCCATTGCATAGGTTGCATCGGTTTGAGTTCTCCCCGGAGATTCGAGTAAGTGAAAGTTTGTGAGCTTATTACTCTTGGGTTCTTGGAACCCTAGACGGCTTTGTGGCTTTGTGGAGCCTTGGTGGCTATCCTTGGGAGCCTCCAATTAAGTTGTGGATGCGTGCCCCAAGATTTGTGTAAAGGCCCGGTTCCGCCTTGAGGAACCCCTTAGTGGAAGAGTGAGCTAGGCCTTTGTGGCGCAAGCTCACACCGGAGAATAGGGTGAGGCCTTTGTGGCGTTGGTTAGGCCTTTGTGGCGATACCACACCCCTCCAACGAGACGTACTCCCTTTCAAGGGAGGAACTCGGGAATACATCATCGTCTCCGCGTGCCTCGGTTATTCCTATACCCGAGCTCTTTACTTATGCACTTTACATTGTGATAGCCTTCGTGCTTGAAGTCATATATCTTGCTATCACCTTGTTACTTGTATTGCTTAGCATAAGTTGTTGGTGCACATAGGTGAGCCTAGTTTATTTAGGTTTTGTGTGCTTGACAAAATAAACGCTAGTTTAATTCCGCTTTTGTTCAAGCCATTCGTAAAATTTGATATCGCCTATTCACCCCCCCCCCTCTAGGCGACATCTGTGTCCTTTCAGACACCAAAGAAGAGAGGGATGATTTAATTAAATGATGAAATAATGAGAGAAGCCAAGAAATCTCTTAAGGAGAAGGGTATTAAATCTGAAGACGTAAAGAATCTACCACCTATAGAAGAACTATGTAAGCCAATCCCTCGCTCATCTACTATTGAGGTACACTGTCTTCAACGCTTTGATAATAGAGATATTCCTTACTCTAAACCTCCTGATCAATGCTTAGATGAGTTTGATAACTTCATTGTTAAGCAAGATAATTTTAATAAGGGAGTGCAGAATCATTTGTTGGAAAATTCTAGAGCTATTAACAAGTTGCAGGATATTGTGGAGAGAACCTCCAATGATGTGAAGATGCTTGTTAAACATTTTCAAATGGTTCAAACTCAAATTGATCAGCTTACCAAGGTGCAAAAAGATTTGCTAGTTAATGCTGCAAGAGAAAAACAAGCGTGTGAAATACGCATAAGAGGTGGTGCTACTACTCAAGATCCCTTATATCCTGAAGGGCATCCTAAGAGGATCGAGCAAGATTCTCAACGTGCTACAAGTGATGGTAATCCTTCCAAGAAGAAGAAGAAGAAGCACAAAGCAGTTGTGGAATCTTCTGAAACAGGTAAGGATCCTAATAGAGTTTCTATTTCTGATGCTGAAACCAAAAGTGGTAATGCTTCTGATAAAGAAGAAGTTGAAGAGGAACCAGAAAAGCTTGCTAAGAATGCAAAGTACACTAAAGAAGACTTCATTGCCAGCAAGCATGGTAATGAGAGAGAACCTTGGGTGCAGAAACCGATGCCTTTTCCGGGTAAGAAACACAAATCCAAGGAAGAAGAACACTACAACAGGTTTTGTGAATGGATGAGACCTTTATTTTTGCAAATTCCTTTGGCTGATGCTATTAAAATGCCTCCTTATTCAAAGTATATGAAGGATATTGTTACTAACAAAAGGAAGATTCCTAGTGAGGAAATTTCCACTTTACTTGCTAATTACTCTTTTGATGGTAAAGTTCTGGAGAAGCTTGGAGATCTAGGTATACCAACTATTCCTTGCTCTATTAAAAATAACTATGTTAGAACTGCTTTATGTGATTTGGGAGCTGGAGTTAGTGTCATGCCTTTTACTCTCTACAAGAGACTTGATTTAGAAAAGTTGATATTGACTAATACATCTTTGCAAATGGCTGATAAGTCTACTACTATTCCTATTGGTATATGTGAGAATGTTCATGTTCAAGTTGCTAATAATTGTTTGATATTGACTGATTTTGTTGTGTTGGAAATACCGGAAGACGACAATATGTCTATTATTCTTGGGAGACCTTTTCTAAACACGGCAGGTGTTGTTATTGATTGCAACCAAGGGAAAGTAACTTTTAATGTCAATGATAAAGAGCACACGGTCTATTTTCCCAAGAAGATTGATAGAAAATATGCTCTAAATTCAATCAAGAATATTGAGACCATCAGAGTTGGTCAAATTATTTGTTCAGAGCCAATGCCCAAAGAAGAATATCAAATTGTTATGGTTGGGACTATGCCTATCAAGGTCGAGGTAACATAATCATTTAGTGAAATGCAAAGTTTTGCTTCATAGAAAAGTGGTTTGGTAACAAGACCTGATCAACCTTGTTAACAAAGCAGTTTTCAAATGAACAAAACTATGTTTTTACCGCATTTACTTTTGTTTCCGCCTTGTTCATTTTCGTTTCCGCTGTTTAGTTTCATATTAGAATATCTTAGAGCTGTTGTAAGGTTGGGTTGGATTTGCTTTCTATCGTTCCATCTTCGTTTTCCCGAGTTTTATTCTCTTATCATTTTTCTGAAAAATCCTCAAAAATAAAGTTTCTCGAAAAAATCCAGAAAAATCTTTTTAAATTTTTATGTCAAAAATGGGGCAGAGAGGCACCTGGGAGACCTCAGGGGGACCCACCACGCCACCTCACCACCAGGGGGCGCGGCCCAAGCCTGGCCGCGCCCACCTATGGTGAGGGGGGGCCTGGCCCCTCACTTATCTCTTCATCCTCACTTCCTTCTCTCTCCCAAAATATCTCAACACCCCAGCTAAAACCCGTGTTCTTGCTGCTCTCCATCGTGATTTTTCGATCTCCTTGCTCAGCCCATCTTTGCTGCTGAGATTTGGAGCAATTGTTCTCAGGTATGTGACTCCTTCGATTGTCCAAGTAGAATTTTGTTTAGTGGAGTATTTCTTGAGTATTTTAGCTCTATAGGTGACAGGTGAAATGAGTTTGCATGCTTGTTCTATTGCTTAGAAATGATATTTTGATGCATGTTAACCCTCTTGTAACTCCTTATAGTAGTTCCCTACATTTGTTTGTCTCAAATCATTTTTTATGAGGTTTGTCAAAAAATTTAGAAAAGGGAAATGGACAACTACACCTATGGAGAAGTCTTTGAAAGAGAAGCACCAAGGTCATCAAGGCCTTCAAGATCCACTGCTCAATATAGGACATCCTACAATGAAGATCTTATGTCACCGAACATTGGCGAAGAGGGGGGTGATGGAGATGCGCATCCATCCAACTTCCCTTGTGCTAACTTTTTGAGTGATGCAGGGATTCTTGAGGATTTCTTACTCCTTGTTAACAGGGTTGGATTGACTACATACATGACGAATGAGAGTAATCAATACGCTTTGCTCACAAAGATTTTTGTTGAAAGCTTTAAATTTACTAACTCTCATTTCAAGCCTTCCATTGCATTTAAGATTTATGATAAGTCTATCACCATGTCTTTGGAGAAGTTTTGTGGTATTATATGTATTCCCATGTTTGGGACAGCCAAGAAGATGCTGCAACAACCCGCTGATTTGTTGGAGCTCTACCAAGGAGTAACTAATGATGATGACTGCATAGCACAGCGTGGCAAGATAAGAAACATTCAACTCCCAGCTATTAGATATTTTACTTACTATCTTGCCACTAGTATTCTTAGTAGGGGGAACACTAGCAATATCTCTAACTATCATTTAGCTTTTCTAGCTACCTCTCTTGATGTTAGCAAAAAGTATAACCTCGGTGCTCTTATTGCTCGTCGCCTAGCCGCTAGGGGACCTATTTATGGAGGCATTATTGTTGCGCGCATTGTTGCTGCTCTAGGACTCTCTATTGGTCCTAATGATATATTGTTGGCTCCACAGAGGCTCAATCTTGCTGCCATGAAGCTCCATCACTTTGTTACTGCTAACTCATGTGCAGGGAAATTAGTTTATAGAATGTTATTCATTGATGGAGAGGAAAGAGAAGTTCCCTTGCCACAGCCTAGTTTGTTCAGTATTCACAGGAGGCCATGGTCGCGCTCGAAGGAGGAGTTGGATGAGCAGCTTGGGTTGCTCGACTTCCACATGCAGCATGGCGATGTGGACCAGGAGGAAGAGGAGGCGCCGGCCGATCACTACGCCGCGTACCACACCGGGCCGCCCTCGAGCTCATATCAGGACGAAGGTGCTTCTTCATCATATTTTGGAGACGCCACTTCATGGCCGAGCTGGGATTGATCTCCACTTAGGCCAAAAGCCTAAGCTTGGGGGGGGGAGGTACGCCGACGATACACTCATCTATATATCATATTTTGTCGGTACTTTGTATATCCATGTTTCGCTTTCTTTCCTTTGTTATTCTTGTTCTTATTTCTACTTTCCAAAACACAAAAAGACCAAAAATATTTCCGTTGTTTCTCTTTGTTTGCCTTTTTAGTTTTCTAGCTTTGGTTTGCTTTACTTGCTATTTTCGGTTTGATATTTAAAAAAATCCAAAAATATTTCGCTTTGTTTGTTGTTTCCTTCCGTTCTTGTTTCAAAATTCGAAAACCCAAAAATATTTTTTGTTCTTCTTCGGTTTTGTAAAGTTTGTTGCAGAGTTCAGTCTCCCGTGACTCCATTGGAGCTTGGTAATCACTTCATATTATTCAAGCCACACAAGTGAAAGGCAATAATGATGACATATGACAATCCGAGATGTGGTAAGAGGCTGGTATGAACTCTATTTGTTTTCATTTTTGTACATATACTCATCTATGTGGACATGCTTGGTCGGTTCATGTAAGGTATATGTTATTTAATGGATGCTTTGTAGTTCTTGCTCTCATATGATTAGTTCCAATTTACTAATAGTTTGTAGCATGTCATGTAGACACTTGCTTGCATTGTTTTATTCGTAATATGGTATGATATTGTGGTATCCCCCTCTGAAAGTTTCATTTGAATCGACTTGGCACATGCTCAAGCATGCATATGACTGAACAAAAAGTCAATTAAGCCTCGATGATTTACTTTGCCTCGGAGTTCTTGTATCATTTTTATGCCTATATTAATTTTGTTTTGTCGCAAGCATGATTATGACAGCTATTGCTTTCTCAATTGTCGCTTCCCAGTCTTTTGCTAGCCTTCACTTGTATTGAGAGGGAATACTTCTCGTGCATCCAACTCCTGAAAACCAAGTAACCCCAAAGAGTCCACTATAAATTCCTATGCATGGTATTTGCAAGCCATTCCAAGTAAATTTTCATGTGCTACCTTTTAAAACTTTCAACTACTTCTCATTTTGTGCCACTATTTTTAGCTCATGAGGACGTAGTGGTCGGAATTGCTATCTTCCATATTAAATTTAGTACCCCTCAACTAGGCAGCTTTATCTGCTCGTCATTAATTTTGCAAGGGAGCTGGTCAGACCATTATAATCTAAATCTAAAAAGAGAAAAAAAAGGCACTCCTCCATGGTATGTGAAAGTTGGTGGGCACCCGATGAAATCGGCTAGCCATGGTTTGAGAAAGGAAAAAAGGTTGGGAGGAGTGCCAAAGCTTTATAAAAGAGTACCAATGTGCCAAATTTTCAAAGAACTCGGAACCGCTCTCACTTGTTTAGTATGGAAGATAGCAAGTCCCCATTGCCAGTCGTTGACATGAAAAAACAACCTCTCAAAATAAATTTTTATCTATGTTTTATAAATGAAAAGCTCTAGCACATGTTAAATCACTGCTTCCCTCTGCGAAGGGCCTTTCTTTTACTTTTATGTTGAGTCTTCATCTTCTAACTTTAAGCACCTTCTTGAGAGAATAGCTGTTATTCTTAGTGTAATGTGCTTGTCCCAGAACACGGTTAATTGTGGTATAACTTTGATGCTTGTATCTTTGATATTTTTACTTCTAGTCTTCCCTTGAACTTCAGAGGTGCCTCAGCATTTATGTTTTGCTCCACAAATAAAGGCAAGCGGGATACCACTCTTCCTTATCATTTTATGAACACTACAATCTTGTAGCTTCTTATGTTCATGTTGCTTGTTATTAGTACATTGGCACTCTTTCATAGCTTGCTTGACTATGAGGTAACATTAGTTGCATATTTCTTATTATGAATTGCCTGAGTACTTGATCATATAGTGAGAATATATACATCTTATGAAGCAAATGTGTTCGTGAAAGTTTCTTTTATCGCTCTCAGTTGTTAACTGAATTGCTTGAGGACAAGCAAATAGCTAAGCTTGGGGGGAGTTGATACGTCCAAACGTATCTACTTTCCCGAACACTTTTGCTATTGTTTCTCCTCTAATTTGTGTGTTTTGAATTCAACTAACATGGACTAACGCTGTTTTCAGCAGAATTGCCCTGGTGTCTTGTTTTTGTGCAGAAATCCGACTTTCAGGGGAAATCCTGAAAAATCCCGAACAATACTGCAAAATTCCTATTTTACCAGAAGACCCACGGAGCCAGAAGACGAGACGGAGAGGGGCTGGGAGCCAGGCTCACCACCAGGGGGCGCGGCCTAGGCCTGGCCGCACCCACTTGTGGTGAGGCCACCTCGGCCATCGCCTCGACCCCTCCTTCCGCCTACATATACCCTTTGACCTGAAAGGAGTGGGGGGTTTCGGCATTTTTCCCAGATAGACTTCCGCTGCGCCGCCACCATCAGAAACCGCGATTCGGAACCAGAAACTCTATTCTGGCACCCTGCCGGGATGTGGATTTGGAGGATATCTTCATCACCACCATCATCGACGTCTCCCCATCAACCATCCATGACTCCCCCATCCATGCGTGAGTAATTCCCGCTGTAGGCGAAGGGGATGGTAGGGATTGGATGAGATCATTCATGTAATTTGCTATGAGATTGTTAGGGCATGGTGCCTAGTATCTTTTATTAGTGCTTATGACATTGTTGCAACTTGTTGTGCTTAATGTTTATCACTTTGGGCCCGAGTGCCATGATCTCAGATCTGAACTTGTTATTGTTTTATGATGATACTTGGTGTTTATGATCTTACCTACAAGTTGTATACACATATCATTGTCCGAAACCCGAGGCCCCAAAGTGACAACAATTGGGATAACCGGAGGGGATGGCTATGATGTGAGGATCACATGTGTTCACCAAGTGTTAATGCTTTGCTCCGGTACTTTATTAAAAGGAGTACCTTAATTACCAGTAGATTCCCTTGAGGCCCTGCTGCAAACAGGCTGGTAGGACAAAAGATGTCGTGCAAGTTTCTCATTGCGAGCACGTACGACTATATACGAAACACATGCCTGTGGTTGTTTAGTACTAGGATGCTTTATCTTTATTTATCTGTAATTGCCCATGTCTTACTGATTTCATGAATTATCTTATCCATACAACGCCTATACATCTATCCCTATGCCTACAGTATTTAATCCTACTGTTTACTATTGCTACTATTACTGTCTTTACTTTATTATTGTTGCTACTATTTTACTACTGTCACCACTATAAAACTGTTGCTACTGGTAAACCGTTGCGAGCAAGTCTGTTTCCAGGTGCAGCTGAATTGACAACTCATCTGTTAAGACTTATAAATATTCTTTGGCTCCCCTTGTGTCAAATCAATAAATTTGGGTTTTACTTCCCTCGAAGACTGTTGCGATCCCCTATACTTGTGGGTCATCAGGGACATTTCCCTGTTCAAAAAAAAATCATGAAAACATCCTCACTACACCTCAGAAAGGACGTATCTAGTGGGGGCTCCATGGTGCCTTGGCACCCCCTAAAAAATTATAAAACACTTTATACTAGTTCCATAAAAATCTTAAGACCTAATTCAGGACTATCTAAGAATTATGATGATAGTTAGATTAAATTATACAATTTATAGTGTAATTTTTTAAAAGAATAAATTCCAGTTTTTACCCCTAAATTGACATTCTTGACACTAATTACCCCATTTAACATATTTTTGTCCAAATTATCCCATTTAACAAAAGTTGTGACAAATTTTACCCCTTATAATTTCTTTAATTTCTTTGAACATTTTGACTGGTGGGTACTAATTCATTCAGTCATGTTTTATCGCATAGTTTCATTCATCTCTCGCCCAACCCGTGGGACGGCCTCGCCACAACATGCATTCGTTCGTTTGGAGATTGTGAGACGACTCACAAATAATTGAGCGACAGAGGTCTCAAAAGTGATCTTCAGCTATCAACGGAGCCAGAGGCGGCCACCAGTATGAAAACGGAATGACCTCTATGTATGATCTAGTGCTATGTTTTTTCCATGTTGATTAGGTTAGTTTGCCATGATTTTCCATTAGGCTCATCGTTGATGCTTTTTCAGTGGTAAAGAAAAAAATTCACGAAGAAGGCACCACAAGGGAATGCTGCTGCAAGGCACTGATTGTTTATGTCAATTATTTTGCCTTTTCCCTGTCTATCTCAAATGTTAAATCATGCATACACAAAACGATCCCTGTGTACGTAGGCAGCAAGTATGTATAAAATAGTAAGCTAAATTTTCTGAAAAATATGAATTGATGTTTCTTCATGAATGTATTACCGCCACAAAGGAATATCACAATGTGACGGTCGATTCTCCAAAAAAAAAGGTTATACTAACGGTCAGGAACTACCCGCTGAAATGCTCTCAAATTTTAGAAGGGGTAAAAAATGATAATTTTTTTGCTAAATAGGGTAATTAGGATGAAAACTTTCTAAATGGGGTAATTTATGTTAAAATTTTCAAATAAGGGGTAAAAAGAATTTACTCTTTTTTAAAAAAAATTAACCAATGTATTAAAATTTTGTCGTTTAGACATTGTATATTAAACCATGGCACGATCCTAGATCCGCCACTATCAGAAAAGATAAATTAATGGTCGCTGCATTCTCGATCTTCCGAGTGGGCGCGGGCGCACAACGATCATGATAAAGCTGGATAGGCCCCCATAAATCACGTGGGAGTGTCTCTATTTTCCCCTTGTCTAGGTAATTGAATAGAAAGTTACAGTGATTGTTGCGAATTATAGTACTTCTAGCAACAGAAACAACAATTATTCCAACTGGATAAATATGAGGGGGAATCACATTTTAATCTCAAACGAATCCTCGATCTCGATTCCAGTGTTAATTCCAGATCACCGTAGCCGGAGGCCGGACACACAGACGCACGCAGCTAGCATACCCAGATCTAGCTAGCAAGCTATCCAGTAAACATCGATTCACCCACGAGTAGAGAGTAACAGAGGAGCTAGCTACTCGTGAGAGTAACAGAGGAGCTAGCTACTCGTGATGTATCGAGCGTAGCTACCCAGGAAAAGGAAGGGGAAATAATCTATGGGCACTTGGGGCCTCCCTCCCTGGTCTTCCAGTTGTTGTAGCATGGGCAGGCGGCCTTGTTGCCGTAGAGCCCCGGCGGCACGCAGAGGCACTTGGCGCAGCACTTGTTGCAGTAGGTGAGGCACGCCTTCTTGTACTGCGTCCCCGAGCAGCGCGACGAGCACTTGGAGGAGCACTCTGCACATGCGCCCCGAAAGAAAAGAAAGATCGGTCAGTTAAAGAAAGACCAACCAAGATTGGGCTTTCAGGTGTGGCGGCAAGATCGCAAGTGAGTGAGCTTACGCCATGGCTTGAGGTTGCCGCCGCCGCCGCCTCCTCCTGCCATCACCTCCTGCATTGTAACAAGCCAGGGCAGAAGATTAGTAGTCGGTCACGGTCAGTAAATGTGCATGGATGGACATGGCTGGAGCCTGAAGGCGAAAGGCGAAGGGAGCTTTCAGCTTACCGCAGGGAAGGCGACGGCCAGGAGGAGGAGGAGCGCCAGGAAGAGGAAGGAGATCTTGGCCATCGACGATGTCTCTTGCTTTCGCTCTTCTCCTTGCCTGGGTTGCAGCAATGTCTGGGTTGTGGACTTGAGATCTTTTTGGTTGGATCGGCTGCGCTATATGTAGCCATGTAGGGCAGGCAAGGCCACGAAGACGAAGGGCGAGTGGGCCGGCAACAAGGCAGTGAGTGAGAGTGGTGGACGGTGGGGAAGGTGAGCAGTTATTATGGAGAGGACGGGCCTGCCTGCCCATCTGTCCTCGGCATGTGGTGCGCCAGTGGGTGCTCAGAACAATGGTGATGAGCCATGCGTTGCCGACTTGTTGCAGTGTACCGCCGCGTTCTTGAGGTGTTGCCTTGTTGGTTCAGGAACGGTGAACTCGTCGAAAACAGCATAAAAGAACTGAACTGACCCCAATCTGAACTGAACTAAACTCTTGCACTCTGAACCGACTGCCAAAAAAAAACGCATGCATGGGTTCAGGAAGAGGAAGGTCATAAAATTGGGCGTCGCTTAGATCGCGCGGCTCATGGACCAACGGGTCCATTGATCGTTGAAAGCGCGCGCGCACGGAAAAGGTCATAAAACTGCTCATGTGCGGTGCGCTACTAGCTCAGAACAGAAGTAGAGCCTGGTCAGTGTCAGCAGGCTAGCTAGTGCTAGTGCGTGCCCTTTCCAACTAGCTACGCGGTGCTAGCTGCAACGCCGCGGCACGCCTAGGTCGCCGGTCTGGCGCGCGGATCGCGGCGGCGAGCGGGACTACTACTACGGCGGCTAGCCGCCTAGTCGAGTAGTAGTAGCTTGCCATTACCGCCGGCGGTCCGCCGAGCCCCCACACCACACGGATGGCGACACCATGCATGCACAGCACCGGTGCGACGAGCAGAAGACGAACCCGGGCGCGGGATGCCGGACTGCCGGTGCGTGGGGCTCCGCGTCAGTGGAGGAGGTGGTGATCTGCGGTACGCCATGTGCGTGGTTGCCGGGCGGTGGAAGCTAGCGGTGTACATGACTCAGGGTGAAAGAACACGTAACATGAGGGTGCAGTGGAGTGGCACTGTGGCAGCAGATGAGAATGTACGGGCTCCAGCTACACTTATTTGGACGACAAATATGACCTTAGCCCAAAATGATCTCTGCTATAAGGAAAACGTTCATTTTGAACCTAATTGAACTTGTAGATCTTAGGCAGATCGAACCTTGAGGTTGAAATCCCTGTCGTTTGCATTATAAACTTAGAAATTATGGTTAAAAACAAACTCTAGACATGTTTTCCACGTGAGGAAAATAATTCTCAAATAGCTACTCTCACTTGCAATGTGGACACATCATTCATATCCATCTCTTTCCCTAATCTTCCTAGAGGACGTACCTGTCATCCATGGAGTGGTTAGTGACCAAAGATGAACGGTCCGAAAAAGCCCCCGCCCCCACTGATAATAAGTAGTTGGGGGATGAGGCATGGAGCTACTTGCACTACTGGTGGTGATGGGAGGCGCAAGTGGGGATAGATGGCAAACTTACTAGGATGCAACTTAAATAAGTTGAGGAGTGGAGGCAGGAATAAAGCTTAAAGGGGACCAAAAGTTTTAATCATCCAATATTCTCTAATAAATTGTTTCTAAACCTGGCTAATATATAAAATTACCCTGTTATACCATACATTAGGGTGGGCCAAGGCCCCTGCTGGTCCCCCTAGCTCAGCCACTGGATGAGTTTATCGAATAGGGTGTGTGCAGCGTGTCGAGCTCGATGAGTCACGTGGCGTTGCGCTTATGCTCCGGGCACTGGAACCTGTCAAGCATGTGGTGCATGTCCGGCGCGATATCGAAGAGCACACTCCCGCACAATGGGGGACCTCCGCAACCGTCATCGACATCGAGGCACCTGCTCCTCCTGATTTGTGGCCAGCGTCAAAGCCTCCATGGCCTCGACGTCCTCAAACAGTCGTTGCATGCTGCAGCACCAATGTCATCCCATCTGCCTCAAACTTGGTTGCCCGGCTACAACCACGGTTGGGGGTGTCGAAGTAGTCCCCACGGTCTTCATCTCCATGGATGCGTGTACATGTTTAGTTTGTGGAGCATGTCACAACACTTGATGTGGCTGTCGTCGTCCTCGAGTCGAACCGGTGGAGCACCCCTGGACGACAATGGCACCCGAGTGTGACCTCTAGCTCCATGTGACGTAGTCATGAACATGCGCAGTCGCCTATATGTATGCGTCCTAAAGGAGGCCGTACTGGCATACACGCCCACGACAGCACCCGAGCCATGGCCTCGCACGACGGACCGACATAGTGCGGGCGCAATGTTGTGCTCTGAGCTTGCTTCATCTCTGAGCAGGACGAGCACTGCAATCACACATCTACTGCTGAGTGGGCTACTTGAGATTGATTGGGAGTGAGTGCAATTAGAAAAATTGGGGATGAAGATAAATATTACATGTAGGTCCCACCGTCAGTGAGAGTAACATGTAATCATAGTCGGGATTGTTGATTTCTCAGTGCAACAATGAGAGAGCATTTGTGGTGTTCGGAGTCTAACAACGAGATGGTATTTGTAGTGTTCATAGTAATGCCTCCCCTTTCAATTTTGTAGATTGTGTAACTTTTTTTTAGATCTGGTGCAACACTTATTTGTTTTTATTTTGAACAGTAACACACGTTTTTTTATGTATAACACTCTTAGATTAATACTAGAAGGTTGCTTAAGCTTTTTTTTAGGGGTAGAAGGTTGCTTAAGCGTTCAAAAGGAATGAGAAGGTCTAACAATGCACCAGAGGCCCAAATAACGCAGGTACAGGAAAGCACATTTCATCGCCTTCTGCTCGTCAAGGCAACTAGTCTACCACATTCGTGGCCCACACCGCGCTCACGACGCTCAAGTCCACCCACGTGTACTGACTTCGACACTCCAAGTCCCACGAAACGTTGACCAAGTCAACCCGACAGCAACACTCACCCAGGACCCACGCGGAGCGCCCATCTCCGTGGGCCTAGACCACGCGCCACCGACGATCTCCACCGTCCACAGTTCCATCGGACGGACAAGCATCACCCATCCACGTTTCCACGCGCCTTGTCATCCCAGGGTGGTGCAGATATACCGCGTCCAGCCCGTGGTCAACTGCGATTCAAAAAACAATAATCCCACCACTCTCCGGCTCAACTTCCGCCGCCGCCCGCCCGTCCGCCGGAACCCTAGGACGTCGCCGGCCGCCGCCATGACCGGGTGCGTTGCCCCTCCTCGATTCGATCGTATAGACCTTCGCCCGCGCCTCTCCCCGCCGATGATTCGGCTCGCCTTGGGGGAATGCGATCTGTCTTGGTCGGGAAAGGATTCTTTTTCCCTCTCCCCTGTTCAGGGCTGAGCTCCGGCCGGACTCGGCGGAGGCGTTCCTTTGTGGGTTTGGGAGATTTTGGGCTCAATACCCGTTATCAGCGCTAGTATTTTGCGACTTGATAGATGTATGCACGATTTGGGCGTCGGAGTTGGGGGATTCGTACAGTGGAAAAAATATAGATTGTACCGTATTACACGATCTTATTTGATAATGGTTTGGATCGAAAGGCGCCGCCTTTACTTCATTACGGATCTCGTTTCTATGCCCGGGGCTCGATTCTGTGGATTTAGGGTGTCGTTACTTCGTATTCGCCGAAAGGCGGGGCCTGTTTGGATGCCGCAGCGTCGATGGTTTGATTGCGTCAGTGTACTTTGTAGTTTCGCAGCTAAGCTTGCGGTCGGCTGGCAGAAAGATGACGTTTCTGCATTTGTTTGTAGCTGAAAGGAGACGTTTGTTTCTGTTATGTGTGCACTTTGGTCTATAGCAATTAAAGCCTACAAGGAGCCATCCATTGTGTAACCCTTGACTCTGCATTTTTAAGTTTAATGAGAAGTGTGTAATTTACCAGTGCCATTGTTCCTGGGTTAAAAAAAAAAGTGATGCTTTCTAACTGTCTTCAAAATAGCAGAGCTTAGATTTGGTACTTTGTAGCAACAAGCCAACAATGGAGTTGAATTTTGTTGAATGCTTGATCGTGCTATGGATCAGTGTTTTGTAAATTAGCTTCTACCTGTACAAGATTGAGACAATCTTTCTAATGAAGATATCCCCTTCTTGTGCCCGCCTGCTTTTTCTTGTTTTGGTTACTGCCGCCGATAGATGCATGTATATGGATTGAATTTCAGATGATGTTGGTAGAGTTGCAGAGCAAGTTTTCTGTATTCTCCTCTCTTAATATCTGCAAATAATATCTGCAGGACATCCTGGATAATTGATAGCCAAAGAATTGCTTCAAAAATTAAAAACGTTTCTGGCTCATTGGATCTCAGTAAACAGAAATGGATGAGCAACCCAAGTAAGGAGTGCCCAAGCTGCAGCCACATCATTGATAACAGTGATGTAAGAGCTGTGCATTTGCATTTATATTATACAAAGTTGAACTAGCTGCAGCATGTGTGTATATCATTTGATATTTTTGTTAGTATGGCTAGTTCCAACTTATTTTAAATAGATGATTAGATAAAGAGACTACATAATTGATAGGAGTATTTAACAAGATTAATGTTGTTGTCGTCCAGCTTTTTGTTCATATATTGGCCCATATTAGTAAGGCATTCACTTCTTCCAAAAGCTACAACAGATTCTATTGTTACGGTTCACTATTTTGTGACTTTCTGTGATTCTCGTGTCAGTGTATTGTTTCTACAGTTTTCTTAGTTTCCTTTACGGACACTTTTGGAATTACGTGTCACTATGAATTAGTAATGTCCAGTAAGGTTCTAATGTGCCATATAGCTGTGACCCTCTGATGAATTAAGGTTCACTGCAGGTTGTGCACAAGTGGCCTGGTTTGCCAAAAGGTGTAAAGTTTGACCCAACTGACCAGGAATTGCTTTGGCATTTGCTCGCAAAACATAATAAATCAGGTGCTGAACCTCACCCATTCATCGATGAATTTATTCCAACAGTTGAGGAAGATGATGGCATCTGCTACTCCCATCCACAGAAACTGCCAGGTTCCTCTTCAATTTAAAACTTCAAAGTACCCAGGTATCCCTGGGAAAAAATAGATATCTTGCATATGCAGTAAAAGAATACATGTTTCCCCTTTTCAGTCTTCATGTGTCTACATTTTGTAGCTTCTATCAAATGCTTTCCTGTCTTAATTTTTTGCTGTATGGTCCTTTTTGTCAAATTGAAAGTCTGGTAGTTTAAGTCTAGCAGTATCCCCTATGCGCATTTCTGAACTGGTTCAAATACGACATTCCACTCTCCCTTTCTTGAAACAGGGACTTTACTTTCTTTTTTGTAAGTGGAGTTTTATGTAGGTTAGGTGCCGAAGAAAGAATTGATTGGTTAATGCGCTTATAAAGGTTACTTTAAAATAGCTTTGACAAGAGAAGCACGCTTTTGAGAATTTTTTGTTCTCTACTCTGTTTTGTTGCTATATGATATTTCTGAATCGAACTCATCATTTCAGGTGTTAAACAAGATGGAAGTGTATCCCATTTCTTCCACAGAACATTTAAAGCCTATAACACTGGGACTAGGAAGCGTCGAAAGATAAACACTGACAATCTTGCTGATGTTCGCTGGCACAAGACGGGCAAGACGAAGCCGGTAATAGTTGATGGAAAGCACGTTGGATGTAAGAAAATAATGGTGCTGTATGTGAGTACTGTGAAAGGCGGCAAGCCCAAGAAGACTAATTGGGTGATGCATCAGTATCACCTAGGCACTGGGGAAGATGAGAAGAATGGGGAATATGTTGTCTCCAAATTATTTTTTCAGCAGCAATTTAAACTTGATGAAACAAATGCACAAGAGTTAACCAACACAGATGCTTTGGAAACAATAGTTGCTGAAGCAGATCTTCCCGATCTCCCTGAACCAACCATGGAAGAAGATGATGACGAACATATTAGTAGTATTACTAACCAAGAGGTTCTTCATAATAATGAATATAACACGGACCGGGAAGCTCTTCATAGCACCGAACATAATGCTTATCAGGTATTGCACATTCATGTTTTCTTTATTTCTGTTTTGTGTAACTTCTCATTATCTATAAGTGCATCAAATGTTCCTTCAAGTTTAGTTAGCAAAGGAAACATATAAAGTTATTTATCGGTAACTAAATAAAGAAGCCAATAAATGTTAATAGTATTTTCATGAACTGATATGCAGGAAAACAGGAATTGTGAAATAAACATGGAAGGAAAAGCTGCTGAAGAGAATGCTGTCTATCCATCATCTGAAAAACCTGTGGATGGAGATAATCCCTCATCACAAGATCCAAATTTGTGGGAGGGTGACTCACAGTTTCTGTTAGATTCTCAGCAGCTAGCAGAAAACTTGGCAATTTGTGACGAGTTCCTTCAGAGTCAGACCTCATGTGGCGATGGAGATGAACCAAGTACGATCAAGCCTCGCCTGGCTGTTTATGCGCAATTACCAGTAGAGGACTTGAAGAAGGATTTGGAAGAATACAAGGACTTGGGTCCCTCAGATAATGCTGCTAATCTCGAGCTTGACAACACAGCGGAGTTTCGGTTGAGCCAACTTGTATGACTTCGATACCTTTAAACCCTCACCCGTCGTTTGCTATGTTCAGTTTTCTCTTCACACCCTCTGTCCGCTAACCTGTGCCCTACTTCCAGGAATTTTCACAGGACAGCTTTACAGCATGGCCTGGTGGCAAGATGATGGATTGACGTAGCACTGCAGCACTCATCACTCTAAGCATGAAGAAACGTCTGAAGCCTTTTTTGCGAGACAACAGCAGAGCAACGAGCAGCAAGCATCATAAACTGTACTTTTCATCCATGTGGTGAGGCTCGGTTATTTTGTCTCAGTGAATTTGAGTTGTAACGTAAACCGCTGGCTGGTTGGTGCAGTATATGAGCGGCATGTTCATACACTGATGATGACTTGATCTCATCCATACAAACTGTAAAATATAAAAGAAAGGCCTACTGGTGTTCATGCTGTTCACTGATGACTGTTTGGCGCTAGAACTAGCTTTTGTTCTAGCTGCGCGTGTATGTAAATTGTAACGAATAACTGACTCATTTTGGTTTGGTAATCTTGATTAGTGAATGATGATTAGAGATGCCTAAAGTACAGATCATGAGCTTTTCTTCAGTTATACATGCTGAGTTTGACTAGTGATGTTGGCGTTGATAATGTGAGCCATGATGGTACTGCCTATTAAATTCCAGAAATCATTTTCATGTGCTGGATTAAGTTAGAGTGGGATTTTCGTGCAAGATTGATCTTGTCATAATCACATGATAGGGATGGAAACCAACCACATTGTTCTAACTCCCTTGACAATTTTTCCAACTCTCTTATATTGGTGTGAATTGATTAAGATGTGAGAGGAACTGACAGCCATGTTAATTCGTACTCGATCTGACAAGCTGGGATCAGCAAGAACATCATTTTGAGAGGGATTGGGAGATAAACTACTTTTTGAGCTGGGATCAGCAAGTTGGTAAATTGCTGGATAAAAACTAAGATTAAAATGCAGATAAAATCTGAAATTTAGCTTTCGTTTCTTGGTTGATCTCTATCAGGATACATGTAGCCTTCTAGAGAGTGTACCTACATAGTAGCATCATCATCATCATAGGTGAAATACCTAAAATTCCCTCACAGCTACTGAACCACTAATAACCCACATTACATACTAATTGTATTCCCTGACACTTCCATTCCATGATGACGCAGGCTGAATACCGATCCCCCAAGGTAAACACCCAAGGTTTAAATAAACTAAATAAAGAAGACAAGGGGTGACTGGCCGACCTCACATGTTTTTTTTATTAATGATTTATATTCGCGTCCTTGCCAAGTACGATGAATCGACAGATATTTATATACGATTGCTTCAAACTGTACGATCTTTTCCTGCGCGATTGAGGGTATAGCATGTAAGATAAAAAAAATAAGAGAGAGGGTGTATTTCACGCAGCCAAGTAGGAGGTTCATGCTAAACTTGTTTTGTTAATGTACGCCATATGCAGGTGTCGAACTCACCTGATTTTGATGCCGTTCATTAGCTTCTGATAGCGCATCACGTCTACTAGCATGCGAAGACGGCCATCATCTGGTTCACTGGATCTAACTGTGCCAACATCCTGCGGGTTATGTTGGTCGACCTTTCAAGTTACGATATTGTTGCAGCCATTCTTAACTAGGTAAAACTCGTATTTGTCTCGACAAAAGTGCCTTCCTCATGTCCTTTTGAAGTCATCAAATGTCAACCCGACGAGAGCAAAAGCTAACCCCGTTGACTTCCTTTCCATTGCTATCTTCTATATAAGCGTGAAGAATTCAGAGAACTCCACACAATCACATCCTCCAGCTACTTCATCAGGATTAAGGTAGGCAGGAGCCAAGAACTAACCCAAAGTTATTCCCGATTACTTCTTCCTTGGCTAGCTCCACAATGGCGAACGGCGCCTTCCTTCTCCTCACGGTGCTCGCCGCCGCCGCCATCATCGTTCCGGCCACGGCCACCGTCAACGCAGCGCTACCGGCGAGGAGGAGCCGCTTCCTGCTAGCCCACCCGCCTCTGCCAACCTACGACTGCTCCAAGAACTCGGCCCGAGCATGCCTCGCGCCGGGGACGGCCTGCTGCGGCGGCCAGTGCGTGGACACCGTCGCCGGCGCCGACCACTGCGGCGGCTGCAACAAGACGTGCAGGCACGACCGGAAGTGTTGTGGCGGCCGCTGCGTGGATCTGCTCTCCGACAAGAAGAACTGCGGCAGCTGCTCCAACCAGTGCCATGACAAGTGCAACAACGGCTTCTGCGACTACGCGCAGTAATACTATCATTCTATCAAGCTATTTTAATCCACTCATGCATAGCACGGTCAGTGCATGAGACATGGCGCCACAGAACCAAAATGATGGACTATCTCGATGCTAGTGTACTGACATCTACTATATGCATGAACACCATACTATACACTACTATATGATGAAGGACCAGTTTGGTACTGGAAACTTACTTTATGATGACTCTTTGTTGCTCAGGATGTGGCAGAAACTAGTTCCTTGTTTATTGAAGCAGATTCTTGTGATCTGACTAGCTGACTTGCAGAACATGGCACCTCCATTTCAATGTATTTTCTCGAAACATGATTTCACCCCGCTATATAAATAAAGAACTATTTTGATGTATTTGTCGCTTTAGAATACACGTGGGTCAAACTTTTATAAATCCATTGGTTGGTATACATAATATCATTAGACTTATTACAAAAATAAATCACATTTTTTTCTCGCGGGGAAGGAATCACATTATTACCCATCATGTTGTAAAAACAACCAGTCAGAAGCTTCATAAATTCTAGAACCGAGGTAGTACTAACAAAGAAGATATATCTAACAACATGTATAGTTGGATCAACATGAAAATCGGTTGTTGTAACAAGTTATCTTTGTAACCCATATTCTCTCGAGACTAAAAAATATTGTATTTTCTCCCCTCTTTTGATTTTTCTAAGAAAATACTCTATCCGTTTAGAAATATAAGATGTTTTAGCTTTGTGAAGCGAATGTATCTAGACATCTTTTAGTGTATAGGTTCGCTTAAATTTATACACTAAAAGATGTCTAAATACATTCGCTTCACAAAGCTAAAACATCTTATATTTCCAAACGGAGAGAGTATAACATAAATCATTGATGTTAGTAATGCTATATCATGTGCACTTATGAAAAATCATCAACAACTATGACCATGCGCTACCTAAACAAATTGAGAAGATTCAAGTGAACCGTACTTGAGAGTTGAAAGGCATCACGTGATACTAATTTGTCCATTTTGTACAAGCCACACAAAGTCATATCCAACCATGAGTTTAAAGTTCATTTATGGCATTTTTTACCAAAACTACATAGGACAATGGTAGAATATGTAAACATGGCTCAATAGAAAATGGATTGCGACGATCCACTATAATGAGAACGATTGCCTGGGATTTGTTGTATAAATTCTAATATTTTTCTCATCTTATCAAGCTTGACACTTGACGAGGGGTTAACTCGACAAATGTCCTAGATGAAGGACTTAGGATCGGGGGGATAGGACGTCGGATGAACTCGAAGGTAAAGTTAGTCGAAATAGGTATGCGTCGAAAGTAAACTTAGGTGTTTAACCTGGCTTGCTTTCAATCTGGCCTACACCGTCCCCTCCTGGCCCCTTTATATAGGTGGCCAGGTCTCGAGGATCGGGTAGGGTCCGATACAGATTACACTAGTGGGGACAGAGCCTATAGTCCCGGCCCGTAAGGGGCTCTAGTCCCGGTTCCCCAACCGGGACCAAACATGCGGGACTAAAGGCCTAACCTTTAGTCCCGGGCCTGTTACGAGCCGGGACCAAAGGAGCTCCACGTGGGCGCCGGGAGAGCCCTCAGGGGCAGGACCTTTAGTCCCGGGTCATAACACAGACCGGGACTAAAGACTTTCTGCAGATTTTGTTTATTTTAGCGTTTTAGGGTTTTAGGGTTTAGGTGTTCGGGGGATTAACGTGGTGCCTTGTTTGGTGTTCGAGAATTAGTTTTCGTATAATTCTAAATATACATGTTTATGCATATATATAAGATTAACTTATCTTACAAGCGAGCATATATATACAATTATATGGAGATCAGAATTATCGGGACAAGAGCCCGTCTATTCGATTACATGGACCAACATCAGTAATGGCCCCTAGCTACACTAAATCGTCCTTTGTCGTCTATAGCTTCTATCCTCAGAAAGGCCGCTAGCTCCTCTGCAACAGCAATCGCGCGTTGCTCTGGTAGGTACTTCTCCCGCATGGCCGTGTACTATATAAGAAGAGGAGATGAATATGAATATCAATCATGATAACAAAGAATGACGAGTAAAAATAGAGGTGTGAATGTTTATTGCTTACATCGTATCTGTAATCCTTGTGCTCAGAGGTAAACGTGCGAATGGTCTCGCAAACATAGTATCCACATAGATGCGTCCCCCGTGGCTGCTGGTCGCACTTTACGAGAATAGAATATATATAATCAAAATAATAATCTAGCATTACAAATGTATTGAAAATAGAAGTATATCATACTACTACTTACCTGAGCCGCTCTAAAGGTCAGCTTCTCATGCCGGATACCGGGAGTCACGCACTTGAACCGCTTCCAAACCCTGCCCGACAAGGAAAATGATTTGCTAAGTTTTTCATTAATTGATATATCAGAAAATCATCGAAAGAGACCGATAGAGCACAAGAATGATTGAAATTACCCTTGGAGCATGTCCTGCATGCTTTGGAACTGTTCCAAGGGTCTCGATAATGGGTCGAAGGCATCAACTCTTCCCTTATCAATTTGAATGTCCAACAGAATCTAGTGGTAGCTGCACATGTATATATATATGTGTCAGTAACTTATCAATTACACTCATAAGTGAATGGACACAACACAGTAAGACCCTCACCTGAAGTTGTATGGAAACAATATGTGGTCACAGAAATTTTGATCTGTTAGAAACCTTAGAAGGTTTTCCTCCGTCTCCTTGGGGTTATCAGTTAGCGTCGCTATATGTATTTTATCTGGGTCAATAAACCCAATATTGTGGATGTTCCTACTTTTACATTCCAGAATCTTCATTCTGCATAATAGAGTACAAGTCAGAACGGAACAAGTTATATGTAGAAAATGAATTGAAATAACTGAACAAGTTATATGTAGACAATGAATTGAAATAACTGAACAAGTTATATGTAGACAACGAATTGAAAAACTTACAGACAATAGCAACTCATAAGCGATTTGTCGAGGGCGTCAGCATTGTACATCTGGAAGAGTTCATCAAAGTCGATATGGATGTCTTCGGGACGGCCGTAGTACTCCCGTGGGACAAGCGCCACGATCATCGTTCTCCCTTTATTTGATTCACTTAAGTACCATGTATGCAAGTAACGCATATTTGTTGGGAGATCATCAAACTTATCTTTGCTGACCAAAGGCGCTCCCATGACAAACTGTGGCTTAGGGGCTACCACTGCCTTGGGTACCACGTCGTCTTGGGAAGCCAGAATGACTTCAACCGGGATACCCCATTCATCCGCCCACTTCTTTGCTAATCCCAAATCTTGCCCCTGCACCAGAGAGGGAACATTCTCGGGTAACACCCTGAGGGGTGGGATCGACTGTTTGGCCTGTTGTCCAAGCTGAGGAACGTCTGATCTTATTTTGCTTGTAGTTGAACTTGATTTGCTCCCACTTGCACTTGCACTTGCACGTGACCTACTCTTTTTCCCTTCCTTCTGCAATGTACGTGTATAGTCGTCAGGCTTATGGTGTAACTCATACTGTGATGGAAGGGTCGTGAAGTATTTTGCATATGCTATTTGCTTCTCGGTGTATTCCGGGCGGGGCTCGGGTTCCTTCTTTTTCATCTGCGCATCATAATGTTCCTTTGCTATCCTGGCGTTTTCCTCGTCGGTACGATCATAAGGTCTGATAGGAAGATTAGCATGAGGTACCTTTGGGAGGGGCGACAGTTTGCGCTTTGGGGAGCTCCGTCGCTTAGAACTCATGGACGGAGCGTTCTTGCTGGCACGCTTCCGCTTAGTATCCTTAGCGGGCGGCGGCGGAGACGGCCGACCCAAGTCCGGCGGCGGTGATCGAGATGGACTCGTGTTGTGGTGGCCGTCGTCATGTGGAGGGCTTGGAGGTGATGGAGGTGTAGGTGACCTGCGACGACTCGGAGGCGGTGTTGTCCTTGGGGCCGAGCCTGGAAGCTTGATGTAGTTCTTGTCCCATAGGATGACTCCACCCAGTACTTCTCCGAGTGTCCTCTCATCTTCGGGTCCAGCCATGTCGAGCTCCATATCATGAAACCCCGCCATGATTTCATCCACCCCGACTTTAGCAAAGCCAGGTGGAATCTCACGGCCATGCCAGCGTGCATCAGGGCCAGAAGGTAAAGCTTGTCCGACGGCCACCTTCATGGATATGTTCTTGAATTTCTGATGGAGTTCACATGATGTTGACTCCTTGATTCCATCCACGGGGTAGCCGGGACCGCCCTCTATCATTCTTCGTGCATCGTCGGGCGGGGCCTCAGATTCAGCCACGCTGCTTTTCCGCTTAGATGGGGCGCCGATAATATCGAGTCCAGGATCTTCCTGGCGCGCTACTCCTCTAAGCTCGTCGATCTGCTTCTGTTGCTCGTTAAGCCTGGCAAGCAACTGGTTGAACTTGTCATTCTCCTCATCCTGCTGTCGCTTCTTTGCTCTCGCCCGGCTTCTGTAAGTGTCTTGGTCTCTGGCAAACCCAAGCCACCACGGGTAAGAAGGACCGAAGCCTCGCGTTCGTCCTCCATGTTCGTCATTGCCGAGGACCAGTGTGAGCAAATCTTTCTCTCTATCTGCAGTGAACTGTCTTTTTCCCTCTTTAATTTCTTTCACTATCTTTTTCCAATTCTCCCTGGGTATCCTAAGACCGCCACTGCAGATGAGGTCCCATGTTTCTTCGTCGTACGAACCACCATGCGCAAGGAACCAATTCCTTGCTCTCATTTCCCACTCATCACGGATGGGTTCAGGTACGATGCCTTTAGCTAGCAGATCTTGCTCTTTCTTATCCCACTTTGGGATGGCAGTCTCATAGCCCCTGGCCCCAGCGTGTGGTGATATTTCTTCTTGTCGGCATTTTTCTTGTTCTTTTCTGATAATGCCTTGGCATCTTCTGACTGCTTGTACTCCTGAAATGCCTTCCAGTGATTCGCCTGCTTGGCTAGGTACCCCTCGAATACTGGCACTTTCTTTGTCTTCAGATAGTCTTTCCATAGCTTCTTCTTCCAGCTACGGAACAGTTCGGCCATCTTCTTTAGAGTCCACTGCTTGACTTTGGCCCTCAGTTTTTTTGCGGCGTCTTCATTCTCACATTCTGGCAGGTTGAAATGTGACATGATATCATTCCAAAGATTATCTTTGTACCTTTCGGCGACATAGTCACTATCGGCTGCCCCTTTGCGCTTGTTCCACTCCCGAACGCTGATCGGGACGTGATCCCTAACGAGAACTCCGCATTGCTTCTTGAATGTGTCAGCAGCATTCTTAGGAAGCTTTGGTTCGCCCGTAGGCAATATCACCTCAAAGGTGTAATGCGTCCGTGCGTCCAACTTTTTAGTCGGGCCTCGTTTCGTAGCTTTGCTCGATGTGGAGGCCTAAGAGGGAGAAACATTCGTCAAATGAATGTATATGTACACAATATAGAGCTATCTCCAATATTTTTCACATATTACAAGTGATTGTCGAACTTCATATGTATACCTCGCCGGACTTTATTATTTCTCCACCGGCTTCTCCACCGGCTTCTCCATCAGTGGAGCTATCACCTTCTCCGTCATTGGAGCTATCTCCGGCCCCATCGGCTTCATCTTCGTGTCGATCAACCTCCATTCCATCTCCGGAGGGGTTTAGATATGACGACGGAGATTCAGCAGGTTCAACATCGGGGGCGTCTTTGATTATATCTTCGATAAGTTCTTCCTCTTCGAGGTTCCTGCTATGTGGATCCATAGTTCTGCAAAAAACGGACATTCGATAAGTTCTAACTATATGTATCTAAATAATTCTATTCTAACTATATGTATCTAAATAATTCTATTCTAACTATATGTATCTAAATAATTCTATTCTAACTATAACTATCTAAATAATTCTATTCTAACTATATGTATCTAAATAATTCTATTCTAACTATATGTATCTAAATAATTCTATTCTAACTATATGTATCTAAATAATTCTATTCTAACTATATGTATCTAAATAATTCTATTCTAACTATATGTATCTAAATAATTCTATTCTAACTATTCTATTCTAAATAATTCTATTCTAACTATTCTATTCTAACTATATGTATCTAAATAATTCTATTCTAACTATTCTATTCTAAATAATTCTATTCTAACTATTCTATTCTAAATAATTCTATTCTAACTATTCTATTCTAACTATATGTATCTAAATAATTCTATTCTAACTATATGTATCTAAATAATTCTATTCTAACTATATGTATCTAAATAATTATATTCGAACTATATGTATCTAAATAATTCTATTCTAACTATATGTATCTAAATAATTCTATTCTAACTATATGTATCTAAATAATTCTATTCTAACTATAACTATCTAAATAATTCTATTCTAACTATAACTATCTAAATAATTCTATTCTAACTATAACTATCTAAATAATTCTATTCTAACTATAACTATCTAACTAATTCTAAATAATTCTATTCTAACTATAACTATCTAACTAATTCTATTCTAACTAATTATATTCTAACTAATTCTATATCATATCTAACCCTAACCCTAACAATATATAGCTAACTAAACTAAATTCAAACCCTAATATCTAACCCTAACCCTAACACTAATTAACTAATTAACTAATTAACAAATTAAAGTTTTTTGCAAAAAAAACCTTGCAGGTGGCGCGGTGGCGGCTGCAGGCGGCGCGGCGGCGCGGGGGGCTGCGGCGGCGCGGGGGCTGCGGCGGCGCGGGGGCTGCGGCGGCGCGGGGGCGCGGTGGATGGCACTGAACGGCGGCGAGCGCACTGAACGGCGGCAGCCTGGCGGCGTCTTCCAAATTCTCCTCGCGCGCGAAACGGCCAAGTGCTGGGCGGCGCGGGGAAGAAGGCGAATTTATACCCCGGGACCTTTAGTCCCGGGCGGTGGCTCAGGCCGGGACTAAAGGGGGGCCTTTAGTCCCGGTTTGAGCCACCGCCCGGGACTAAAGGCCTCGGGCGGGGATTTCAGCGGCCAGGGCCTTTAGTCCCGGTCTGTGGCACGGGCCGGGACTAAAGGCTTTTTTCTGTTTTTTGTTTTATTTCTTTTATAAATAGTTATCTGTTTGCATATTTGAGAATTTAACAAAACTGTAAAAATGAAAAGTGTCTGAAATTGAATAAATAATTCAAAACTATTTTCTATTTTCAAATTTAATTATTTTAACTATCCTAAGTATTAACTATTTTGCCATTTTCAATTAAAAACTATGTTTATTAATATTCTTTTTTGCATATTTGAGAATTTGTCAAAACTATAAAAATGAAAAGTGTTTGAAATTGAATAAATAATTCAAAACTATTTCCTATTTTCAAATTTAATTATTTTAACTATCCTAAGTATGAACTATTTTGCCATTTTCAATTAAAAACTATGTTTATTAATATTCTTTTTTGCATATTTGAGAATTTGTCAAAACTATAAAAATGAAAAGTGTTTGAAATTGAATAAATAATTCAAAACTATTTTCTATTTTCAAATTTAATTATTTTAACTATCCTAAGTATGAACTATTTTGCCATTTTTCAATTTAAAACTATTTTGCACTGAACGGGGTTGAGGCCATGAAGAATCTTCATCATGCATTACATAAAAGATTTAATACATTATTGCACCAACAATCCTATCTATTATTTCTGTTTTCTTCTGGGTCGTAGCCATGGAGAATCTTCATCATTCAGTAGGATGCTTGGGTCAGTCTTCACTTTGAAGGGCAGAATTTCATGAAACTTATTATAATCTACTGACATGTCTGTCTTGTCATCTACTCCCACGATGTTTCTTTTCCCTGAAAGAACTATGTGGCGCTTTGGCTCATCGGACGACGTCTTCTTTTGCTGATTTATTTTTCTCGTTTTTGTAGACATGTCCTTCACATAGAAAACCTGAGCGACATCGTTGGCTAGGACGAATGGTTCGTCCATGTACGCAAGATTGTTGAGATCCACTGTTGTCATGCCGTACTTTTGGTCTACAACTACCCCGCCTCCTGTCAGCTTCACCCATTTGCACCGAAACAAAGGGATCTTAAAAGTAGGTCCATAGTCAAGTTCCCATATCTCCTCAATGTACCCGTAATATGTTTCCAAACAGTGCTCATTCTCGTCTGTTGCATCAAAGCGGACACCGCTGTTTTGGTTGGTGCTCTTTTTATCTTGGGCAACCGTGTAAAATGTATTCCCATTTATCTCGTACCCTTGAAAAGTACATATAGTCGAAGATGGTGGCCTAGCCAAATAGTACAGCTGATCTCCAACGGTGTCGTCATTCATGAGATGTGTCTGCAACCAACTACCGAAAGTCTTCTCGTGTTCCCCTTTAATCCAAGAGTCAGCCTTTCCCGGGTTTTCAGAGCGTAGAATATTCTTGTGTCTCACGATATACGGAGCCACCACGGTGGAATTGTGTAGAACTGTGTAGTGTGCTTGAGAGAAAGAATGCCCGTCCATACATACTTTTGCTTTCCTTCCTAGTGTGCCTTTTCCTGTCAGCCTACCCTCATACCGAGATTCAGGAACACCAATCGGCTTAAGGTCAGGAAGAAAGTCCACACAAAACTCAATGACCTCCTCTGTTCCATAGCCCTTGGAGATGCTTCCTTCTGGCCTAGCACGGTTACGAACATATTTCTTTAAGACTCCCATGAACCTCTCGAAGGGAAACATATTGTGTAGAAACACAGGACCGAGAATTCTAATCTCTTCGACTAGGTGAACTAGGAGGTGTGTCATTATATTGAAGAAGGATGGCGGGAACAACAACTCAAAGCTGACCAGACATTGGACCACATCAATCTGTAACCCTGATAGACTTTCTCGATCGATTACCTTCTGAGAAATTGCATTCAGGAATGCACATACCTTCACAATTGCCAGGCGAACATTTTCCGGTAGAATTCCCCTCAATGCAATCGGAAGCAATTGCGTCATAAGCACGTGGCAGTCATGAGACTTTAGGTTTTGGAATTTTTTGTCTTTCATATTTACGATTCCCTTTATATTCGAGGAGAAGCCAGTCGGGACCTTGATACTGAAAAGGACTTCAAAGAAGATTTCCTTCTCTTCCTTAGTAAGAGCGTAGCTGGCACGCCCTTGAAACTGCCCTGGATGCATGCCATCTCTTCCTTTATGACGTTCCTGGTCCTCCCGTGCTTCCGGTGTATCTTTTGACTTCCCATACAAGCCCAGGAAGCCTAGAATATTCACGCAGAGATTCTTCGTCAGGTGCATCATGTCGATTGCGGAGCGGACCTCATGGACTTCCCAATAGGGTAGCTCCCAAAATATAGATTTCTTCTTCCACATGGGTACGCGCTTATCAGGGCCGTTAGGAACAGGTTGGCTGCCAGGACCCTTTCCAAAGATTACTTTTAAATCTTTGACCATATCAAATACTTCAGCACCAGTACGGATGACAGGCTTCCCCCGGGGTTCTGCCTTGCCATTGAAATGCTTGCCTTTTTTCTTTAAGGGATGCTTGGGCGGAAGAAAACGACGATTGTACGGGTACACATTCTTCCTACACTTGTCCAGATATATACTTTCTGTCTGATCTAAACAGTGCGTGCATGCATTGTATCCCTTGTTTGACTGTCCTGAAATGTTACTAAGAGCAGGCCAATCATTGATGGTTACGAAAAGCAACGCTCGAAGGTCAAATTCCTCTTGTTTGTGCTCGTCCCACACATGTACACCTGGTTCGGCCCACAGTTGTAAAAGTTCATCAACTAATGGCCTTAGGTACACATCAATGTCGTTGCCGGGTTGCTTTGGACCTTGGATAAGCACTGGCATCATAATGAACTTCCGCTTCATGCACAACCAAGGAGGAAGGTTGTAGATACATAGAGTAACGGGCCAGGTGCTGTGACTGCAACTCTGCTCCCCAAAAGGATTCATGCCATCTGTACTCAGACCAAACCATAAGTTCCTTGCGTCACCTGCAAATCTCGGGAACTCTCTCTCGATTTTTCTCCACTGCCGACCATCGGCGGGGTGCCTCAACTTATCGTCTTTCATACGATCTTCCATGTGCCATCGCAACAACTTCGCATGATCTTTATTTTTGAACAGACGTTTCAACCGTGGTATTATAGGAGCATACCACATCACCTTGGCAGGAACCCTCTTCCTGGGTGGCTCGCCCTCAATCTCACCAGGGTCATCTTTTCTGATCTTATACCGCAATGAAGTGCATACCGGGCATTTATCCATATTCTCATACTTCTCACCGCGGTAGAGGATGCAGTCATTAGGGCATGCATGTATCTTCTGCACGTCTAATCCTAGAGGGCAGACAAGCTTCTTTGCTTCGTACGTGCTGGCGGGCAATTCGTTCTTTCTTGGAAGCATCTTCTTCATCAGTACCAGCAACTTTTCGAATGACGAGTCAGTCACACCGGTCTCTGCCTTCCACTTCAGCAATTCCAGTGTGCTACCCAGCTTCTTCTGGCCATCTTCACAAGTTGGGTACAACAATTTGTTGTGGTCCTGTAACATCTGCTCAAACTGCAACCTCTCCTTTTCTGTGTCGCAGCCTCGCCGTGCTTCAGAAATGACCCGGCCAAGATCATCAGCGGGCTCATCTGGTTCCCGTTCTGCACCCTGATCTTCTTCTTCATTGTCTTCCATTGCGGTATCAGCATACTCAGGGAACATAGATCGGTAGTTGTCATCATCGTTCTCTTCTTCTTCATCGTCGTCTTCCATCATAACCCCTCTTTCTCCGTGCTTGGTCCAAACATTATAGCCCGACATAAAACCGGACCGAAGCAGGTGGCTCTGAATGACTCTTGAGGAAGTGTAGTCCTTCTCATTCCGACATTCAACACATGGACAAAACATATAGCCACCACCATGCTTGTTCGCATCGGCCGCATCTCGAAAAGAATGCACGCCTTCTCTGTAAGCGGCGGTGCGTTGATCACCGTACATCCATGGATGGCTCATCTGCGTCATGCAACAGTATATCAAACACAATCACGATCCTAAAAATTAGTACCGCACGGTCTAAACGAGGAAATATAGTTGCTAACCTTTTAGAATAAGTGGAAATAAAGAGGAAGAGGCTTAAGCGTGGCTCGGGCACCTCATATCGTAGTTGTGTTCGGTGAACTGAAGCGGCATCGCTCTAACAAACATTTCAACAAACACCTCTAGTGCATCCAAGCAAAAAGGTGAGCTAGCACACACTCACACACTTTCATCCAAAAAAATGCAAGAGGGGAGAGAGGGGCTGCAGGGGCTGCCATATATATAGGCAGAGGACTTTAGTCCCGGTTTGAGACACAAACCGGGACTAAAGGGGGCGCACATGCGGGCCGCCCAGCGCATAGCCCTTTAGTCCCGGTTTGTGTCTCAAACCGGGACTAAAGCCTCGTTACGGGCCGGGACTAAAGCCTCCCGGGCGGCTGGCGAATTAGGGGCGACGTGGCCGGGCCTTTAGTCCCGGCCCAGATGGCGGCCGGGACTAAAGGGTCCAGGCCTAAGGCCCGTTTTCTACTAGTGTTACAATATCGACATACGGTAGGAACTCGTATTCGACTATCATTACAATTGGGCCTAGCCATACGGGCCTTAGGGGGTACTCAACTAACGGGCTCTATTAACTATACCCTTGTCAGTAGCCCCTGAGATTCTACCAGAATTGCAGATTCGGGTTGAATCTCTAATCTTTAAATCTTCGACTTGATCAATTCTTCGACTTCTTCACATCTTCAAATCTTCGACTTGGTCTTTTCGACTTATTTTCATGATATTCTTTCGCAAGGGGTTTTGATGAGCAAGCCTGACAACTCTGACGGATCAAGAGGTCAGTTAACTGCCGGAACAGATACTTGTTACCTACTTCAAATTCAATCCCCTTGGACTTGAATTCGGGATACCGGTCAAACCCACTCTTTTGCCGCATTTAGGACTTACAAAGAATGAATCCCAGTGATTCTCAGGGTACCCAGTGCGTCCACCAGGATTTTCTTCGCGTCGTAGACACGGATACATACCAGCAGAGCGCATCCATGTGCGTATACCGGGCCACACAGGACGGATCCCGGGGTCTTACCTTCGTGATAAATCACGGCATTCGAGTTTCGTTGCGATAACGCAACTCGAGAATCTTATGTCGCAGCCAAGTTTTTGACTGATAAAATCAAAGAATTTCGGACTTTTTAAATTGATCTTCTTCGCTCCCGATGGGAGTAATCTCTTTGCGCTTTGTCGACTATGTAGTCGAAGTTTATATGCTAATCCTTCTTCATCTCCATTATTGATTATTTCATCCTCTATCGGGTGCGCGCTCAGCGCTCCCGATGGGAGTAGCCCCCGAGGCTATGTTTGGATACTTGTAGTCAAGCATAGGCTCAAAGTTCAGTTCTTCTTCCTCCTGTTAACGTCTACTGTTTGCAAGCCCCCGAGTCCAAGTCGAGGTTTTCATATCGTGCGACCACAGTCTCCTCTTCTTTTTTTCCTCATTGGTGTTATCGTCTACTGTGTGCAGAATTTAACTCCTATTGTAAAATATGTTTACGGGCCTTGTTTTAGCACGGGGGCCCGATAATACGTGCTTATAAATAAAGCACCTGCTGGCAAGGGTAAAAACCCTAATCAGATTCCTCCTCCGCCGCATCATCTTCTCCCTCCATCTAGGGTTTTCCTAGCCTTTTCCTTTGTCCACATGGCTGATGCAGATGGTTCCCGTCTGAACCTTGGCTCTCTGGTGGCGCCGCGAGGTCGAGGTCGCCCTCACGGAAGCAAGAACAAGAACAACGCAACTCCGGCCGCCGCAGGGTCGTCACTGGCCGTTCCGGCCAAGCGTCGTCCCGGTCGCCCACCTGGGAGCAAAAATAAGCCCAAAGTGACTGGTGCTGCCCCAGGTTCAAGCGCCCCTCCTCCTGCTGCTCCCACTGCTCCTCCCAGAATCATTTCCTTCTTTTGCATTGCTATGGCACAGTGCCGTCAGATTCAGCGTCTTCCGCTGAATTTCACCAAGTTCGTGGATGGGCGAGAACTGCGGGAAGCGGTTCTCCGTGAACAGTCTGGCAGTGGGACTCCATATGAGGTGGAAGTTTGGTATGATGGCGATGGTGAGCAGTACTTGAGGGGCGGCTAGTCACAATTTGCAGAAGACCACGACATCCACCAAGGTTTCTTCATGGCCTTCGACTTCCACATCGGCACGTCGAAGTTTGACGTGAAGATCTACGATGGCACCCAGTGCCAGAAGAAGTACGAAGCTGAAGTCCACTTCCATTAGGATCTTCTTTTTATGTAATTTCGCTTGACAATGTCCTTGCCGCCGTGTTATCTGTAATGGATATTCGTACTCTACTTTGATGGTTTTGCTAGTACCATGAGAACAAGTCACTGTTCTGAGGTACGCTTGAGATATATTGGGTTCTTTGCGAACCAATTGGTATGAAGAATATCGGGTTCTTTTGTGAACCAAATTATTTGAATATTATCAGGTTGTCTGCACAACCTTTATAATAAAAAAGGTCTCCATATCGCGATAGAAATTTCGTTCGTACGACCCGAGGGTTGAAGCCCCCGAGCGGAAAAGTAGAAAGACTTGTACAATTTTGTCGAGTTTAACCCAAAGAACCCGACCTATGGCCTCATGTTATGGGTTCAGAAGGTTAACTCGAGTTTAATGATACCACTAGATTTATTCTACGCGTAAAAACATCGTAGCTGCTCCGCATTCCACGGATTACTCTCGTCTTTTCCTGTCTTCTTGTCTTGTAGTCGATATGCTCCTCCTGTAATTACTTCTGTGACGATGTAGGGTCTCACCCAAGGGGACTCTAATTTGCCATGGCTGTCTTGCCTGAGTCGCAAAACTAGGTCTCCCACCATGAAGGATCGTGGACGAACTCGACTACTGTGGTAGTTTCGTAGACTCTGTTGATACTGTGTGGCTCTTTCTAATGCCTTATCCCTTGCTTCGTCTAGTGCATCGACATCGTTTTGCAGTGCTTCTGTCGATGTTGTCTCGTCGTATGCCGTCACTCTTGGGGCCTCGTGTGTAACTTCGACTGGAAGCACGGCTTCTGCGCCATGGACCAGGAAGAAAGGAGTTTCTTGAGTTGCTGCGTTAGGCGTAGTTCTTAGGCTCCAAAGAACGGAGGGTAACTCTTCTACCCAAGCGCTCTTGGCTTTCTCGAGAGGTGCTAAGAGCCTCTTTTTATCCCGCTACATATCAGACCGTTGGCTTTTTCAACTTGCCCATTTGTCTTCGGGTGCGCCACATATGCGAATTTGAGCTTGATCCCTAGTCCTTCGCAATAACTTTTGAATTCCTTTGAAGTGAAATTTGTTCCGTTTTCTGTGATGATGCTATATGGTACACCAAAACGGAATACTATTGACTTGATGAAACTGATTGCTGCTGTAGAATCTTGAGTTGTTACCGGGGCCGCTTCCACCCACTTGGTAAATTTATCGACTTCTACTAGCATGTAGACATGTCCTCCTGGCCAGGACTTGTGCAATTTTCCCACCATGTCGAGGCCCCATTGCGCAAAGGGCCAAGATAATGGTATTGTTTGTAGCTCTGCTGCTGGTGCATGCGGTCTAGACGCAAATCTTTGACATGCTTCACACTTTCGAACTATATCTTTTGCGTCTTCGATGGCTGTTAGCCAATAGAATCCTGCTCGGAAAGCTTTTGCCGCTATTGCTCTGCTGCTAGCATGATGGCCGCATACTCCGCCGTGTATATCTTTTAGTATTGTTTGCCCTTCCTGGGGTATTACACAACGCTGCAAAACACCGGTAATACTCTTCTGTATAATTTCCCCTGCAACACGACAAACGTTTTCGATCTTCGAGTTATCCTCTTGGCCTCCACTGCATCTTCTGGTAATTTTTTATTTATCATGTATGCAAGATATGGCTGCATCCATGTTTCTTCTATCATCATGACCTCCTCTGGTTCTGACGTAGCCCCCAAGCCTGCTGTAGTAGTCGAACTTTTTTCGCTTTTTATTGATCTTTCCACTATTTCCTCCCAAAATACTCCGGACGGCACGGGTAAACACTGTGACCCGATATTTGCTAAATTGTCGGCTTCTTCATTACTATTCCTGCTTATGTGCGAGACTTCACATCCATCGAACGTTCCTTCTAGATAATGGTACAAATTCTTGTAGGCCATCATGTTGTCATTGATTGTGTCACATCTGTTCATAACTTGCTGGACAACAAGGTTGGAATCTCCAAATATTTCTAGGCGAGTTGCTCCACATGCTTTAGCCATCTTTATTCCGTGCAACAAAGCCTCGTACTCTGCTTCATTATTAGAAGCCTGTGGAAAGCTCATCCTTAAAACGTACTTCAATTTATCGCCATGAGGCGATATCAAAACTACTCCTGCGCCTGCGCCTTGGACTCTCTTAGAACCGTCGAAGTACATTGTCCAAACACTGGATAAGTCTGGTGGTCCCGTGCTCTGCAGCTCCAGCCACTCTGCCGTAAAATCTGGCAAGACTTGCGACTTGATCGCCTTCCTTTTTTCGTACATGATGTCCATGGGAGACAACTCGATTCCCCACAAAGAGACACGTTCTGTTGCTGAAGGATTGTTCAATATGTTCGACAGTGGCGCCTCATTGACTACTATAATCGGGTGCACCGCAAAGTACTGTCGCAGTTTACGTGTGATTGTGAAAACACTGTATGCCAACTTCTGATATTGCGGGTACCTCTGTTTTGTTGGAGATAACACTTTACTGATGAAATATATCGGCCTCTGGACGCCATGGGCTTTTTCTTCTTCGCTTCTTTCGACTACTAATACTGTACTTACCACCTGATGGGTTGCGGCGATGTACAATAGTAGTGGTTCTTTTTCTTTTGGTGCGACCAACACTGGTGGCGTGGAAAGCACTTTTTTCAACTGTGCAAATGTTGCGTCTGCTTCTTCTGTCCATTCAAATTTATCGCCTGACTTCTTCATAAGTGCATAAAAAGGAAGCGCCTTCTCCCCCAGTCGAGCAACGAAGCGACTTAGAGCCGCGACGCGTCCTGCAAGTTTCTGTACGTCGTGTAGTTTCGTGGGTTTCTCCATTGTTAAGATTGCTTGAATCTTCTCTGGGTTTGCCTCTATTCCTCGTGCTGATACCAAGAACCCCAAAAGCTGCCCTGCTAATACGCCGAAGGAACACTTTGTTAGGTTAAGCTTAAGCTTGTACCTGCTCAGGTTGTCGAAGGTTTCTGCCAAGTCGCTGATTAAAGATTTCACTTCTCTTGTGGTGATGACTACATCATCAATGTAGACTTGGATATTGTGTCCTATTTGGCTTCCGAGGTAATTTTGCATCATCCGTTGATAAGTTGCTCCTTAATTTTTTAGGCCGAACGACATTACTTGGTAGCAAAACACTCTGTATGGTGTGATGAAGGCCGTTTTTCTTTGTCTTCTTTCTTTAATTTGATCTGATTGTAACCAGAATATGCGTCCAAAAATGAAAGCCTCGCGCATCCCGCTGTGGAATTGATTATCTGATCGATGCGGGGTAGAGGGAAAGGATCCTTTGGACAATGCTTATTGAGAGATGTGTAGTCGACACATACTCTTTGTACGTCTGTGTTCTTCTTGGGTACTATGACTGGGTTTGATACCCAACTCGAAGTTTTGATTTCTCTGATAAATCCGGCATTTTCTAGCCTGTGCAATTCTGATGCTATCGCCTTCCTTTTAGGTTCATCAAATCGTCTCAATGGTTGCTTGACTGGTTTTGCCTTGGGATCTACATTTAGTGCGTGCTCGACGAGTTCCCTGGGAACCCCTGGCATATCCGAGGGACACCAGGCGAAGATTTCCCAGCGCTCACGGAGGAACTCGACGAGCGCGCCTTCCTATGCGGGATCCAAGTTCACCGCAATTGATGTCGTCTTGTTTGGATCTGTAGGGTGGACCTAGATTTTCTTCGAGTCCTGCGTTGTGTCGAAAGCCTGATCTGGCAGGGATCGTCCAACGTCGGGTAGCACATTATGATCCGTTTCTCCTTTTAACCTCTCATATTCTGCTATCATGCCGAAGGTTTGCGCCATCCTGTTGAATTCTCTATCGCATGTGTTGGCTACTTCAAAGCTCCCTTGTACTATAATTGTTCCTTTAGGCCCTGGAATTTTTAACGTAAGATACGCGTAATGTGGTACCGCCATGAATTTTGCAAATGCTGGGCGCCCCAGGATTGCATGATATTGTGACGGCCAGTCCATAACTTCGAATTCCAGCTTCTCTCTTCGGTAGTTGTCGTTACCGCCAAAGCAGACATCGAGTTCTATTCTTCCCAAAGGGTAGTTTGCGGCTCCTGGTACTATTCCGTGGAAGGAGCAATCTGTTGGCTTCAGACTCGTCAGCGAGATGCACATTGCCTTTAGGGTTCTAGCATATATTAAGTTTATGCCACTCCCTGTATCCATGAACACTCTTCCGATGTCGTACCCTCCTATTTGCGCCTTTAAAACCATAGGCGAGTGGCCTGGCCTGGGAACTTTCCTCGGGTGGTCTGCTCTACTGAACTTAACTGGTTGTTCTGACCACCATAGGTACTCTGTGGTAGCTGGTGGTGATGATATTGCTAGGTTTACTTGCCTGGATATGCTCTTTCGCTCTTTCTTTGACTTGGGCACCGGTTGAATCATGGCTGATATGTAAACTTTTGACTCTAAGTGCCTTGCTAGCCTTTGCATTTGATATTCCTGACTTCTGTGTTTTTCTCCTTGCCTCCCTCCTTAACTTGAGCCCATGGCGCTTTGCAGCCTTAGGAATATTCTACAATCCTTCATCTGATGATTTGAGACTCTTTTCCCGTCGAGATATGCGTAGTGGATTCGACAAGGTCCGTATAACATATCCTCGGCCGAAGGACCGGAGTATCTTGATTTTTCTACTTCTTTTGCTTGAAACCTCCTACTTTCATATCCTTCCTCTTCTTCTACTACGTAGCCCGCGGCTACCTGACTTCGCCTTTCTTGGTTACCCCTGCTGCGGTATCGTCTCCTCTGTCTGCTTATTCTGTCGACTTCTGGTGAACGTCCTCTTTTATTATTGTATGCGTCTTCTCCATCAGCGAATTTGTTGACTTGTTCCATTAACTCGGCTACTGTCGTAGGTCTTGTTCTTCCTATTTCTTCCACGAGATCTGAGCGACGAAGTCCGGCCGTAAAGGCATCTATTGCTCGTTCGTCGGAGACGTCCTCTGCTGAGTTTTTGATTATACTCCAGCGTTGTATATACGAACGTAGAGTTTCGCCTTTCCTCTGTACGCACGCCTTGACTTCCTCCAGTGATGCTGGACGCTTATATGTTGAACGAAAATTTCGTGCGAATTGACTTTCGAGTTCCCCCCAACTTCCGATGGATTCGTTGGGTAGGGTATTCAACCAGGACCGTGCTGCCCCGGTGAGGTGTAGCTGCAAACTTTGCATTGCAGTCGCCTTTGTTCCCCCCAATATCTGTACTGCCTGCAGATAGTCTGATAACCATAGGGTAGGTTCTTGTGACCCGTTATACTTATGTTAGTCGTGTGGCAGTTTGAATCCTTTGGGTACCCGTGTTTTGCAAACCCTGCGGATAAAGCATAACGCTCCCATCTCTTTATCGTCGTCTTCATAATTTTCTTCCCTCCAAGCATGACGCGATTTGTTTACTCGAGCTTGCGCTATTATATTTCTTGCGTCCTCTTCCCTCCTCTGACGCCTTTCCTCTTCTGATGACTCGCTGTATTCGTTATCTGCGAGGTTGTATATGAACTTCTCCTTTTCCTTGCAGCTTGTCGGCTTTGTCTCTGGGCCTTTTTCCCTGATCTTGCTTTCCACTATTCCAAGGCTTCGTATCGCGGCTTGGTGCATATCTTCTCGCGGGTCCCCAGGTTCTGGCCTTGTAGTTAGTAAATACGCTTGTGCTGCTACCAATGCTGCTTCTGGCGTTTCTTGTATGAAGTCGTCTTCCTCCTCTTCTGACTGTGGGGTAGGGCTCTTTGAGTACCTTTCTTCTTCGCTGCGCGCCATCACCCCTCTATTGTGCTTTGGGTCTCCGTGTCTTTCTCTGCTGTACTCTGAATCTTCATTATAGTCTTCCCAGTACTCCTCCCTTGATATATTGTTATTGTCTTGAAAAACCATGTCTCTTTCCTCCCTTAGTTTCTTCCTGTGTTGGTATAATGCATACTGATAGCCCATTAGAACTTCTCTTCTCGATCCTTTGGGTACTTCTGTACCATGATTGATAGCTGATTTTATCATTCTCCATTCGCCAGCCGAAACGTGGACTTTCTCCTTTTCCTTTTTGTTGTGTTCTTTCATTTTGTCGACTTGCATGTCGACCTTTTTACTTCCTTCACTGTTGTTTTCTTCTTCTGCTGATTCCCACGGCGAAGTCCTTTGCGTTGTTGTGCATCTGGCACGCTCTTTCTTCTGAGTCGAAATTTTCCCGAATTTTGTCGCCTTCTGCGATTGGTGCTTTGTCGAAACTGACCGGCGAGTTTATCTCGCTAGAAGAGTCTTCTGATGATTCCAACGTTTCCTCTGTTTCGGGCTTGTTTGCCGACGGATCTGATTTCGTCGAATCCGAGAGGCGGGATGAACCCGATGGCCCTATAATGATGCTCAAACTTCCAATGGTTAACTCCATCTCTTGATTTCCGTCGAGTTCTGAACTGCTGTTGGCTAAAAGCGAAAAAGCCGTCGAATTCATGATTCCAACGCCCAGGTCCCCACGGTCGGCGCCACTTGACGAGGGGTTAACTCGACAAATGTCCTAGATGAAGGACTTAGGATCGGGGGGATAGGGCGTCGGATGAACTCGAAGGTAAAGTTAGTCGAAATAGGTATACGTCGAAAGTAAACTTGGGTGTTTAACCTGGCTTGCTTTCAATCTGGCCTATACCATCCCCTCCTGGCCCCTTTATATAGGTGGCCAGGTCTCAAGGATCGGGTAGGGTCCGATACAGATTACAATATCGACATACGGTAGGAACTCGTATTCGACTATCATTACAATTGGGCCTAGCCATACGGGCCTTAGGGGTACTCAACTAACGGGCTCTATTAACTATACCCTTGTCAACACTCCTTAATAGATGTCACGTATGACGTATGTATAGATCTAAAAGAACCCTTCTTCCTCCTCAAATACAACGACTCGGAGTTTCTCTCTCTCAACTATCGTCAGTACCATGATCTCAAAACATTGTCACTAAATAGAACTACGACGAGCTCATCTAGGGCACAATTATGGAAATAAAAAATCATGCATTCAATAGAAAAGAAATACTACTAGGCATCTATATGCTTTTTTCGAGAATTGACGGTGCAAAGGAACCTATTTGTGCACAATTTGATCGTGTGATGACTCATGGCAGTCTGGGCAAGCGTGTATGCTGGGATATGGTGTTGCGCTGGGAATCACACACACGCACACGCAGACACGCACACACACGCACACACTATTAGTTTGATTTTAGGTGCGTACCCATTTGGCCAAACATGGTGGCTTGACCCTAAGAACATTAGCACACCTTCTAGTGTGCACTAATTTAGGGACTAGCTTGTTCCATTGTTGTCACTAGGATGTACTCCTCCATTTCAATGAATAAGGCTTGCACATATTTTAAAATTTGTCTTTAACAAAAATTGCATATAAGAAATAGTAGTATTTGCTACATTTTTTTTAGCATAACAAATGTTCTTAAATATGAATTAACAATACCAACCATGTATGTAATCAAGATATTATTGCTTAAATTTTCAGTCAAAATTCATCTTTAAATATGTGCACGTCGTATTTATCGGAACATAGCTACTATATATATTAGATTCTTGCATATCCACAGCGATAGGATATGTGTAGGTGATCGAGAAGCCGATTGCCATAACGATGTGATGTTACTTGTTACCAATAAACTCCATTCGTTCCTAATTATGAGATGTTTTAGCATGACATGTATCTAGATGCATTCTAGAGTGTCTATTCTATCACTTTAGTCCGTATCTAATCTATAATAAAATAACTAAAACATCTTTAAAAACAGAGGAGTATATAGCATCAATGTTCCAATTTGATTGCCATGGTACCGGCGAACAATCGTTTGGTTCTCTTTTTCTTCACGACATCACTGTGCCGGCCGACACAATCACCTTTAAATATTCCAGAATCGGACACGCACACATACGCGTAGCTACTTTCCATCTGCTCCTAAACCCGTCATGCTTTTGTAGCGTGTCGCAGATAGATCCATGCATCGGCCGGCTCTTGTCGCGTGGCGCGTACGTACGTGCAGGCAAACGTGAACGCGGACGCTCGGGTGGGGCCCGTGGCGGAGCACGTCTCGAACTAGAAAAAAAGAATGGCCCGGCCGTGTAGCGCGGGGCGGGGCGGCTGCCGTTGCGACGCGGAGTACTTCGCCTGCACGGTATCGGGTCCGCCTCAGCCTCTTCCCCTTTGCGCAAAAAAAAAGGTGACAGTTTTATTCGCTGGGCACCCTGCAAGTACTCGTCATCTGAGGCAAGGCCCCTGAAAGTATCCTGCATCTCTTTATATTCATCTCATGGATTAGCAAGCTTTTTCAACGATACAATACAATGTCTTCTACAAAAATGAATTAGTACAAGGAATCACAACTTTTAGTTTTTTTTTTCCTTTGAAAAACCACACAATCGATCACCGGTTCGTCCAAATTCTTGGCTTCACCACCAATTTGATATGTCGGGCCTACCCGACAAGCCCTACATGGACGAGTAAAGCATGCAACCAATGTTGGTGAAGTGAAGCCCCACCCAGAGTCTTGATATTTTAAGATTGACGAGGTCACCAATGTCACCACGTTATTCATAGAAGTGTCGCCTCGTTATTAACAGGAATGTCGTCTTTTGCACTAAAACAAATGAATCCATTTGAGCTTGACATATAATGCATCAAAGTTATGGTTTGATTCTTGGTGGGCTAGAGCACTACTGCACCACAGCCCTCCTAGCCGCCACCCGCACAATTTTGTTTTTGTCACGTTTTGTAATGGCACGTGGGAGGAGTTGGAAAAAATTCAATTAAGATCATGCATGTCGACACATGTTGAAACATGTGAGCTACCCTTTAGCAAGGTACACGCGAGTGCATCTCCTATCAATTATCCAGATTTTACAAATGTTTTGTATGCTACAATTATCATGCTTTCTCACCAAATTGTGCATATATGTTGTGTATTGGGGAATAAGTAGGACATGAACATGGAAGCCATGGTTGCAATGTTGTTGGTCTAGAAAAGCACTCGCTCAATTATCCTAGTCATTATGTGCAATCCACCTTTTCATTAGTGCGGTTCTTCCCAAGACATCTTCATTTTCATAGATGAATTTTACATGTCTCTCGTGATTAACGATTTTTTAAGTATTTTTATCTTACCAACGGTGTAAGCGATATGAGAGTAAATGTTAAGGCAACCTTATGTGAAATATATGTTTTTGAGTATATTGAGAATAAGTCACCACCAAATTACATAGTGTCTTCCTATGATATTCAACATATAAACTAGCTAATTATGTACATAAGCGGTTATCACGTTTAAGATAAAAAAGAAATAAATGCCATCAAAGAACTTTTTTTAAAGAAAAACGTACTCCCTTCATTTTAAAATAATTGAAGTTCTAGTTTTTTATAAGTAAAACTACAAACCAAATTTATAAAAAGCTATATGAACATAAACAACAATTTTAGTTTTATTAGATTCAATTTACAATGAATTATTTGATACTATATAATATATATTTTAAAAAATCTGGTTAAAAGTTCAACTTAGAATATACTCCCTCTGTTTGGAAATATAAGATGTTTTAGTAATGTGAAGCGAATGTATCTGGATATCTTTTAGTGTATAGATTCACTCGAACCTATACACTAAAAGATGTCTAGATACATTAGCTTCACAAAGCTAAAACATCTTATTATTTCTAAATGAAGGGAGTAACTAGAACTTCCATTATTTTAAAGTATATTGTACTATGATACGGACTACTAGTAGTTTGAAAAAACAAAGTGGAATAAAACCGACGGAGACGCGAACCAGGCGACTGCGGCGGCGTGCAAAACCGTAATTACTCAACCTTCCCGGGGTTCCGGACGCAACACCTTGCCCCGTCCCCTCCCCGCAAGGTTTAATCCGGAAAAAACTTGGCGCACCACCGAAGCAACCCCTCCCCGCCGTCTCCGGCGACTTCCCCCTCCGCCCGCCGCCGGACGCCGCCGCCGCCGCCGGACGCCGCCCCCGCCGCCGCGGATTCGCTTCTTCCGGGGAGGCAAGATGGGGTTGCTGCGGGGGTTCTCGGTGGGGACGGTGATGAAGCGGATGTGCAAGGCGGTGCTGAAGAAGGGGCTCGGGGAGTTCTTCCTGGGCGAGCTCGATCTCGACCAGCTCGACCTCCAGCTCACCCGCGGCACGCTCGAGCTCACCGACCTCGCCCTCAACGCCGAATTCATCAACGCCCAGGTGCGTCCCGATTTCCCCCTCTTTCTCCCCCCGCGTGGGTTTAGGGCGCTGATTTCCGTGTTCGATTAGACGCGGCGGGTTGGGGTTTCGGGTGCATCCCGTCGCGATTAGTCCCCCCGTGCTGACTGCTGAGGAGAATCGAATTATCATGGTGGTGGAATAGACAGGTTGACCATGACTGCGGGGTGGTGGGGAGTTGGAGGAACTAATTCAGTTTCATCTGGTTCGGTTGCAATTGGACACTGCGATGATGGGTATAGGCCCAAATTTTGTGTTAGAATTTCGTCTTTGGTCAATTTTGTTAGAACATCGGACAAGGTTTGACCAGTATCAGGGGCAAATGGCAAGGGTTAAGGGTACTCGTTGATTTCACTAAAGCCTTGTTTGGTACTAGAGTTTTTGTGGGGATTAGTGGGGATAATCCCCTAGAGTATTGGGTGAAACCCCTACCTTTACCCAATACCCACAAAACCCCACCTACAATCCACTAGGTAGGGGTAGAGTATTGGGGATTGAGAAAAATATACAGAAAATTTAGGGAAAAGTGGGGATAAGCGGGGATTAAACTCACTCAATACTCTAGTACCAAACATATCTTTAAAAGTAAGTGGGGATTTGGGGTTTGGTGGGGATTATCCCCACAAATACTCTAGTACCAAACAAGGCCTAATCAGGATGGCGAGTTTTTCCCGTCATAGTTGTTGCCTCGTTATACTTACTACTATATAGGCTCTTGGAGTGCAGTTTATAGCTTAAAGTGTACGACCGGGCTGGAGTATTTGGGTCCGGGAGAAGCATAGGGTCTGGGTGCCTATCAGCAGTTCCTTCATTTCAATCAGACAAACAAAAAGTATTGTTAGACTGGAGGATTTGTGATCACACGCTGAGCACTAGTCGTGGATAACATAACTGTTAATTAGGGCATGAAGCTGGATGATGTAGCTTCTGCAGTTCAGTGTTCAGTCCCTTCCTATCAACCTGACGCCTGGTTTGTTGTGATACTTGCTGCCTTAGAAAACTGTAGTGTTATCTTGTGCGCATGCTCCTTCACCGTGAAAAACTTGCATTTTCAACTTCTTCCGATTCATGAGGATCAGAAAACCGTCGATATGCTACATTTGCTCACTCACAAGTGTTGTAGAAACAAATGTATCTGAACTTGCGGCTTATTGGATTTCGAAACGTTCAATTGCCTCTTATGCTACAATTTTGTAGTAAACTTTCCTTTTCTATTTCAGCTATCAAGATCTCCTTTTATGGTGAAAGAAGGATCGATAAAGTCCCTGCTAGTTAAATTTCCTCTACAGCTAAAGAGTTGTGAGATTGTAGTGGAAGATTTGGAACTTGTCCTTGCTCCATCTGTTCCTAGTGAAGTTCCACCTGTAGATGCTGAATGCTCTGTTTCTGGTAATAATAGTGGCACACAGACATCAGTCAACACCAACAGAAATGGATCTGATAAACACTGTTCTACATCTTCGTCTCGAGATGTGGATGAGGGTGTAAAGAGAATAGCCAATGCTGTCAAGTGGTTCTTGACAAACTTCAAAATCAAGTTTAAAAATACATATATTGTATTTGATCCTCAGACCAGTTTGGATAACAAGGTCTCAGAATTCAATCGATCACTAGTTTTCCGGGTTAAAGAGATAGAATTCGGAACCAATCTTTCAACAGATGGGCTTGTGAAGCTGAATAATTTTGTAACATTCCATGAAGCGGTGATTGAGTTCTTGAAGATGGATGATGTTGATGTACTTCTTCAGAATAATTTGGATAGAGCAACAGCTGACATCTCATCAGGTCATAGTACTACCTCGGTCTTGACAGGTCCTATTGGTGGGTTTTCAGGGACATTGAACTTAAGCATCCCATGGAGTAATGGGTGCTTGAACCTTAAGAAAATTGATGCAGATGTATTTGTTGATTCATTAGAATTGCTGTTACAAATTAGCAGTATCCAGTGGTTCATGCATGTGTTGGATTCTCTGCATAGGAACCAAGGTGAACATAATTTTGCCCATAATACAGCAGATATGTCCTTGAACACCTCCAGATCTGCCTTAAGCGCTTCAAAAACAGTGATGGCCAACAGGGAAGATTTGGACCATATCGCACTTTCACAAAACAGGCAAGACAAATATCAGGATTCTTTCCTAACTAAGGCACATGTGATTCAGGATTGGATTCCAGAGCTAGTTGTTCATGAGGATCAAGGCGACCCTGATTCAGATTGTGATGAAAGGTTTGTTTCTTTTTTAAATTCCTCATGATGTTTGTTATACACATGTGTCTATCATCTTTCAGTAGCTCACAGGATTAACCCCTTAAACAACTACTGTACTTTTTAGATAGCAGTTATCAGATCATTGCAGCAAAGATTAAAAGATGATGTTGCTATGCCACATTGCATAAATTTTTGTAGTTAACAAATGTTTGACCGGATGTACGATTTACAGAAGTTTTGCTTCTCAATTTCACTTTATTGTAATACATGTACTGGGAGTTACAGATAATTCCTTCTTTTGTTCCTTTTGTTCTTCTTGTCTTATACTTCATACCAGCTGTCTTCTAGAAGTCCTATCGTCATTACAATTGTAACTTTGCTATGTGTGTTTGCTTTTACCATCATTAAGAGAAGCATGCCATTTAGGCAAAAAGAAAGAAAAAGAGATTTGGACTAGCCTAATTGGATTACTGATTTGTTGTTATTTTTTACAGCATTGATCAGTTCTTTGAATGTTTTGAAGAACTGAGGAACTCCCAGACAAATTTAGGAAATAGTGGCATATGGGACTGGACGTGTTCAGTGTTCAACGCTATTACTTTTGCATCCACTTTAGCTTCTGGATCAGATCAAGTTCCTAAAGGTATATAATGTTTATTGTTATGGATTTATGATTCATGTTCTATTTGGTTGTCTCGTATGAACAGTGCAGTAGCAATAAATGTAATAATTTTGACTTCCAATAATCTACTACTCCGTATTTCTTGTGACACACTTTGTTGTGGATTCATTTTTCTAGGATAACGTGCCTGTTTACTCGCGAATGCCATGCATACTAAGTTGATAGTGTTTCACCTTTCTAGGGAAAAATGTTACACCAACTGTTAACACCTGAGTAGCTTGATGAGTGAATATGTTGCGAACCACTGTAATGTAATGGTGCTGCTTAGTAATAATATTTTTGAACTAACTAAAAATCAGTGTTCAGTTTGTCAGTTTCTCAACTGATGTGGTAAATTGAAAGCCGAAATTAAATTAATATCCACATTGAATAAACTGAATGATTGACATCCACTAAATGCCGATCTACTGTCAGCTCGCAAATGAAACATCCTGGTAAAAACATGGGTACTTTTTGTTGACTTATGAATAACATCAGACGAATGTGATGCTGTAAGAGCATGCCCAGCTGGTATCCACACCTGTGAGTACCACAACATATGTGACTTTGAATAGCAGCTTCTATGTATTCCCTTGCGTAGTCGCCATGGTTATAGGTTAGCATTGCAAGCACGTAAAAAAAACATTGCATGAATTCTGTTATTGCATTGCACCAAGTGGCTTAGTGTTTTACCTTTTCTTAGCGAATCATCTGAACTTCTATATATGAGGACTTACTTTTCTTTTCCTTCTTAACAGAACCACCGATTGAGAAAACCTTACGGGCTTCCATCGCTGAGATATCTGTTATTCTTTTGTTAAATGATGAATTGGATGCGGGCGTTTCCAGTGCTTCTGGCAGTCTTTTCAATGATATGAGAAGTTCCGAAATGTTTTCAAGCTGCCTTTCCTCTGGGAAGTTAGAACAATCAATGATGTCTCCTGCTACTGCTTCCAGCTTAAATATGCATCATCTTGAAGCCAAGTGTCAGAACATTCATCTTGAACTTGAGGTATTCTTTTCATCCTCCAGCACTTCTTCTCAGTTCATGCATCGTCGAAGTGTTATGAAGCTTGATACTGAATATTTTTTTCTGATGTCCGCAGACATATCCCAGAAACTTAGGTGTCAAGGCATCGATTGCTCACATGAAGCTTGATGAATACTACAGTGCTGAAAAAAGTGATTCAAACCACTCACACCTTGGCACTGCTTTCTTAAACAATAACTTCTGTAGAGAAGTTCAAGCTGCTCTCCCTCAATTCCCGTTTGCTGCTCAAGATTACTGGGTGGAAACAGCTGGGCACTTTTCTCACAACTCAGATAAATTCATTAAGGTCGAGCTTCTAAGAACATCTGGTGAGTGCACATTCCATTATGATGTCAGTAACACGGATCAAGATGGCAACTCAGGAAGCTCAACTTCACTCTCAATTTATTTGGCTCCTTTGATTTTGTGGGTGCACTTCCATACAGTATACATGATACTGAATTTTATCAGTAAAGTCGAGTCTGATGTTCTTCATGGAGAGCATAAACTTTACAGGGATGGTGATGAAAAAAGCAGCAAATTGACTAATAGTTCCTCCAGCGAGAGTGTGAAGGTACAGGTAGCCCCGTCGCATGCAAGAATCATCCTCTGCTTTCCTTGTGAGCCCTCTTGGGATTTAAGTCGCCCGTCCATCTTGGATAAGTTCCTTGTCCTCGACCACACATCATCTCAGAAAGCCTCCTCCCCACTTCGAAATGAAAGGTGTAATGATGGTCATCTGAGCGCACCATCTACTTTACTCCATTTGACTACCGGAAACTTTGATATCTACTTTGTTAAACCCGTCGGTGTATTGGATGGTAGAATCGGCTCTTTGAGTAGGCAAACTTTCTCGGCTCTGAAGATTTTTTCCATGACTAGATCCGATTATCACGACTCCAGCATTAGAATGACTCGGAAAAGCCATCCTGTAACTTGCCCTGAGATGGTGAACAAAGCATGGAGTTTGCCAAACCTACACGACCAGAAGATTAATCAGAAAGAAAATAACAAATGGGTCGGGGTTGCCTCTTCTACAACTTCACAAGATCTTGTAGAATCAAGTTCAACTATACGCCAGGAGCTCATTCAGAGCACCGGATTTTTGCTGCATGTTCAACTTCCTTGTGTCTCAGTTAATCTCAGTAAGAAGGATTGTGGACAACTAAATCGGCTGCTAGATCTCATACTTGATGGGCTGTCAGATGTAGCAACAGGCAGTCCTGAAAATGGCAAGGACAAAAACATCGAAATTTTCATTCAAACATCTGTCATTTTTGAATGCAGCATGTTGGATATTTGCACCGAGTTGGATGAAGCTGTGGAAGTTGGTCCTTCATTGCAGACAGAACTAGAAGGCTCCTGGAATCGTCTCAAGTTGTCCGTTTCAAAATTGTCTCTGTGCTCATTTTCTAATGTTGGCGGGGTCAATAATGCCAGTTTTCTTTGGGTGAATCATGGTGAAGGTGAGCTTTGGGGTTCCATTAGTGGTACAGATGATCAAACCTGTGAAGGAAGCAGAGATTTTCTTCTAGTTATTTGCAAGGACTCCGCTAGTCAGCGGGGTGATGGTGAAGGCAACAATGTATTGTCCTTCGGAGCTGCTGGCTGTTCGGTGACCCACATCAGGAACCCAAAGTTACAAGAGAATTATACTTCTGTCAATGTTCGTTCTGGGACACTTGTGGCACCTGGTGGACGAATGGATTGGATCAGTGCAATATCTTTGCTGTTCAGTTCAGGTTCAAGCAGAACTGAACAATCCAATGATAGTAGCCCAAATAATTCACAGGCTCGTGAACCTTTTTGGTCATCTTTTTTTCTTGAGCTGGCTGATGTTGCTCTGAGCTATGAACCTCACCTGAAAAATTCTATATTTAATGCTGAAGCTCCAGATTGCAAGTTTTATTCATGCCTTTTAGCTGCCTCATCATTTAAACTTCATAATAAATCTGCATCCGACTCTGCAGCTACTGATTTTGATATCCAACTACGAGATCTTGGGCTTCTAATTTGTGGATCATCTGGTTCAAAAAATGCCACCTGCGGTTATGATGTGGATTACCTCCATCAAATGGGCTATGCTAAGATTGGCCATAATACATTCATTGAAGCTGCTCTACGAATTGATAGCTCCTTTTGGGAGCTTGAAATATCTGAGTCACAATTTGATATTGGTACCTGTCGCGATACAACATATGGTCTTGTTCGTTTGGTTTCCCAACTACAGAAGCTATATGCTCCGGATATGAGGGATGCTTTAGTTCATCTCCAATCAAGGTGGAATATTGTCCAACAGGCGAACACACAAAATATGGCGAGTGACGCATCAGATGTGTCAGAGAGCAGCACTGACAACTTGACAGATTCTGGAGAGTGCAAGTCTGATGGTCTGCTTGAGGACATAATTGAGAATGCCTTTTACACTGACCAGGCCTATACAGCCTACAATTTTTGGGACAGAAATTGTCATAACTCCTTGAGTAGCAGTGAAGTGAATGCTGAGTATGAGATGAATATGGCTAACCCTGAGACAACTGATGTCTGTGTTTCACACATTTCACTTGGATCATCATTAGTCACTCCAGAAGCCAATACTGCTCAAACACCACTAAAGCAGAACTCCTGTCCTGAGCAAATTATTGACTCTTATTACATGCCTGATCTTCTAAATTCATCATCATCAGCTCCATATAATGTAATCCATCAGTGTACATCTGGTGATGATGCTCGTAAAGCCATGGACTGTGATGATGGTGGATGGTACAGCAATACTCCATTAATGATAGTTGAAAACCATGTCTCGAAAAGGAACAACCCACATGGTGAGCCTTTGATCCAGCAAGAAGGCAATCATGCCATTCGCACCTTGAATTCTGAGGAATCTTGCAATCTGAAAGGCAAGATTTGTATTCATGATATAGATGTTAAGTGGCGAATGTATGCTGGAGATGACTGGTTGTTAGCGCAGAATGATTCAACTACCCTCCCATGCTCAAATGGAAGAGATAGGAGCTCTTCTTTAGAATTTATCGTGTCAGGGCTCAGTATGCAATTTGATATGTATCCAGATGGGGATGTTTCTGTTTCTAAGTTATCTATCTCTGCTCAGGACCTAAATCTTTGTGACCAAAATACGCATGCTCCATGGAAAATGGTACATATTTTTGGCTAATTTTTTTTGAGCAGTTGTTCTGTGTCACCGATTAATGCTTTTAAACTCCTGTGATCCATTTAAAAGGTTCTTGGATGCTACGAGTCAAAGGATTACCCAAGAGAATCTTGCTCCACTGCATTCAAGTTAGAACTGGAGTCTGTAAAGCCTGAACCACAGGCTCCTCTGGAAGACTACAGGTATGTTTAGCACTAACTTGCGTATACAATAATTTAATCTATTGGAAAAAAAAGATATGTTTGTTTTTGTTACTCCATACGTCGTTTATTTCTGTATTGTTGCTCTTTAGACCTTTGTTCTTATAAATAATTTTTGCCTCTGCCGTATGATGACCCCTGAACTGTCCCCAAGAATGATGCTGGCTATTTTTCAGCTTCTCCTTTCAGTGTGTTGTCTGACCCCTTCTCTTGCATCTTTCTTCAGGTTATGCCTTGAGATCTTGCCTCTTCAATTACATCTTGATCAAGGGCAACTGAACTTCCTCATCAGTTTCTTCCAGAATGACTCGAGTAACAATAACTCTCATTTACCTTGCGAAAGTGAGATTGTTTGTATGGACGACACAACCTACGGGAGTACTACAATTGTGGATGAGGCATTACTTCCTTTCTTTCAGGTATTTTGAACTTACAATTTTTATTTCCCTCTTTAATCACGGGACTTGAAGGGACCCGCCAAACAAGTCATCACATTCTTTTGCTTTCTATTTTTTTCACTGGTACACAGCAGCCAGCTGGGGCTCTGTTTGTGTGTAGTAAACAATGGTTCAATTTGATATGTTTTTTGTGGCCAGAAATTTGATGTGAAGCCTCTGGTTCTGCATATTAATTATATTCCTCGCCAGTTTGATCCTATTGCACTAAGTAAAGGAAATTATGCAGAACTTCTCAACATCCTTCCGTGGAAGGTAATTTTGTTGCTGAAAAAGAAATACTTCAGAGCAATCAGTTCATTGATGATTATCTGTGTATCAACAGACAAGCCTGACAATGTTTTGTGTGTGTAGGGAATTGATTTGAAGCTTAAGAATGTTTCTGCAATGGGTGTTTATGGGTGGAATAGTATATGTGAAACAGTAGCTGCGGAGTGGCTGGAGGACATCTCCAAAAACCAGGTCCTGATCTCCCCATGCACAACTGTACATTTAGACATGCTTGTTGTTGTTGTACACATGCACATATACATACTTAATACAAGCAATATCATAAAGAGACACAGATTAAATATGCGGTGCTCCATGTGAAAGCATACATACGTCTACAAAATGAAGAGAAAATTGTAAATCTGCTTTGTCTCTCAAAAGAATTCGTGTTCTCACCTGAATTGACAATATGCTGCTTGTGTAGGTCCATAAATTATTAAAAGGGCTTCCGCCTATAAAATCATTAGTTGCTGTTGGTTCAGGCACTAAGAAATTGGTATCCTTACCAATCAAAAGCTACAAGAAGGACCGGAAGTTGCTCAAGGGAATGCAAAGAGGTAAGCTGGATATACACTATATTACGACACTGATATCAGCAATTAGCTACCGTTTATGTTGAAGTGTTAATATTGTGTGATGGTAATATTAAATAATTTATAAATGATGACATGCATTGCCCCACACAATGATGATTCTTACACGTTTTTTGACAGGTGCTGTTGCTTTCATCAGAAGTGTATCCATCGAAGCTGTAGGGCTTGGTGTCCATTTGGCAGCAGGAGCTCATGACATGCTTTTGAAGACAGAGTGTGCCCTTACGGCTGCTCCACCGCCTTCAACCTCTCGCCAAGCAAAAAAGCCCAAAGATAATATAAGAGCTAATCAGCCTGAAGGTGCACAGCAAGGGTTGAAGCAGGTATTGGATTCGTCTTAATTGCATGATAAAAGCATCTCCTGTTCTGCCAATTGAAGACAATTGAATCTTGTTTCTATTTTTATATTGTTTTGTTTGGAATAGATATTGAAATTGCTTCCTGCTAATTTCTCTGAATTGTATATAGCACTGGAGCCTAACATAAACCTTCATTTCTTGCCTAGTGTTATTAAGATTAACCTAAAATTTGTCCAGGCCTATGAAAGTTTAACTGATGGGCTTGGAAGGACAGCTTCTGCTTTGATTGGGAATCCTATCAAGGTTTATAATCGTGGGGGCGGCCCTGGATCAGTACTGACTACTGCAATCTGTGCAACTCCAGTTGCTGTAGTAGCTCCAGTATCAGCTTTTGCTCGTGCTATACATCGTGTACTTCTTGGAGCAAGGAACAGGTGAGTTTTTTGCTCATTCTCAAATATTGCTGAAAAACAGTATGGATGCAACATTAGTTGCAATCATCATAGGTGGCAATTCAGTTTGCTTCCTGTTTATTCATGTATGTCCCAAACGTACCGTCAATTCCTATCAATTTATTCCATGTAGTAGGTCAAGTAGTTAATTATGCAATTTTCTCTTCAGTCAGACGTATTATCAGTGCTGAACAACTTGTACTTGGCAGTGGACACTTAGATTTTAGACATTGCATACAGATTTATGTTTTCTATCTCTTTATTTTCCAAACTTAAAATTTGCATTGCCGGTAGAACACTGATCTATGGTGAAGATAAACCTACAAGAAGTAAAATTTTAAATTCTATATGTAATATATTGGACATTCTATCTGTAATGTTATTCTTTTTAAAGAATTATCTGGTGGCAGTAACAAAGGTAACATAAATGGACTTCAAGAGAGACCAATAAACAAAAGTAATGAACTTTCAATGTTTTCTGGAAATCTTAACCGTATATTTTGGGCCAAAGAAAAATCATGCAGTAGTGTGCTTCTTCACAATATTACCTGTTTTGCACTGACCAAGCTAATTGCTTCTGAAGTATTACCATTCATCGTTCTTACTTTTTGTATCACACTTATTTTCCACAGCCTTGATCCTGAGCACAAGAAAGAATCTGCATACAAATATTTCGGGCCTTCTCAATTGTAGACTTCATTACTGAGGAGGCTAGTTAAGCTATGGCCACATGCCTGTCTTCTCTATGGCAGAAAAAACGGGTGAAGAGCACCCGTTTTGATTCCATCATGTGGTGACGGGAAAACTTGTGCAGCGTAAGTGAGAGTTCTGTGTTTCTGTACTGCTAGAGACCATCTGCCTTTTTCTTAACTGAATCTCTAATACATCTTGCAGGTGTACAGTTTGTAGCATAGGTTATATGCGGCGTCAAAGCCCTTCTATAGTATAAACATTAATACACACACAACATGGTTGTAGTCACTACACCCTCTCCACCTCCGGCAACATGGTTGTAGTCACCACACCTTCTCCACCTCAGGTGGAAGTTTTGTAAACTCTTGGCTTAAGGCATTGACCTTAAGGTCGAAGGAGGGGATAGGGGTCCATGGCTCCTGATGTGTCCATAGTTTTGTTGCTTTCTGAGCTGTGCAGATGTAAATAGTAACTATTCCGTTTGGGTTGCTAGTATGTTTATGTGCTTGCTAAACTGCCAACCGCGTTGCAGTGTAAATATTAGTAATTATACCAGGGTTTGTGTACTCTGTCAAGTTGTTTGCTTTCACAGCTATTACCTCTGTTCCATCATATAACATATTTTGGTAGGCTTTTTTAGCCTACCAAAACATCTTATATTTAGGAAAGGAGGTAGTATTATATAACTCTTGTTGTTCTTTGATTTTGAACCGGTTTGTTTATGCTTAGCCTGGTAAATATGGCAATCTTCTGATTTGGATCTAGAGGTGTCCATTTTGGTATGGCGGGGATCAAATAAGTTCAACCCAGAGAGAAGTCTTGAACCAAAGTGGTGGTATTGTATGCTGAGCTTTAGCTGAAAACAGCAGTCAGTGTTTGGGACACCATTATCCGAATCAAAAGATCATTTCGCATTCATCCAAACAACTACCCACATGTAAATGACTCATTCCAAACTTCAGATGTTAGTGATAATCGCAACTGATTTATGAGTAGTGAAAAACAAAATCGAATCTTTTTCCGCAACCTGGTTATTTTTAGTCTTGCTCAGTTGTTCACCAAGACTATGGATCAATAAATGTTTTCACAAAAAGAAATGATAGTCCATGTCTCACTCGAAGACCTACTTTCCCCATCCAAATAGTTATGTCTTTAAATTAGGTAGTACTAATATATCAACATTTATAACACCAAATAAGTTTCATTAGATCATTTATTTATGAGGACAAAGCTCGGACTATAAATGAATTTGGGAAGAAAGGAGTACATACCAGAATTGTTGATGTTCTGGGTGTCCTATATTCGGACTTTGATTTTTCTAAGAAAATCACATGGTGTTTTGTCTTATTTTGGTAATGTAGTCGTCCTACTTGTCTCCATTTCAAGATGTACAATGAAGTAGCATCAGGAGTTCTAGGGATGTTTGCAAGGCCAGATCCCATGCTGAATATGTAACTGATCTTCCTCCGCTTCTGTGCCATAAGGCCATGTACAATGAAAGTGCTTAAAGAGGGTGCTTACTAAAATAAACCAAGCATTTTGCTAAGCATTGATGCTTATTTATATAGAAGAGGTGCTTAGTTAGGCATTTGTCTAGTCTATATAAGCACCAGTGCTTAACTAAAAACCGGTTTATTAACCTAAGCATCTCCCCTAAGCACCTAGCATTGTAGATGCCCTAATGTGTTTCTTTTGGCCACCAACATCCACATAAAATTGGGCGTCTTGTTCTCATTTGCCAACCTTAAGAGTCATAAATACATATGTATGATACCCACTATATTCTCTCTTTTCAAATGAATACAACATTTTTAAAAAGTTAAGGTAAGTATTATTTGAACACAATTTTAGAAAAGTCTATCAACAACTACAGTAATATATGGGACACACTATTTGACCCCAGGTGCAGAATAGTTATTTTACACCCACCATGTTTCTGTGCAACAGTATATTATTTTTATGTCACGTAGATTTTGTCCTACTTGGAAAGTCGAGAAGAACATAAGAAAGTATAAAAATGACGTAATTTTTTGTTTACATGACGTACAAAAATATTTTGAACTCCCTCCGACCCATATTACTCTTCGCTAATACGGATGTATCTATCACTAAAATATGTCTAGATACATTCATATTAGCGAAGAGTATTATGGGTCGGAGAGAGTAAATACATATTTTTTGTGTTTTTTACACCATAGTAACCTATATATTACTTTTTATGTCTTTTTTTGTTGTTGTGAGTTATGAGTTAATACGGACGTAATTATTACTATAAAAACATAATCTTATGAATGTAATAAAATAGAAGTATGTTGTGCAAAATAACTATTTTGCACCCTGAGAGTACTGAATAACATTTTTCTGTATAATATATTTCATGATGTACCTAATGATATGTATTTTGTATAGTACATGCTAATGATTTTTCTATAAACTTGACTAACTTTGCCTAATTTGACTTATACCACATACGCCTCAGGAACCAATATTTCTATATATTTTTTTGTATCCCAATTGATTTGTTCTTCGGTGAGATGCAAATCGCCCAATCCCTTTTCCCTGCCGACATCTGTTCCATTTGAAATAAACTAGGGCGCGACGTGTCCCCTTCACAACCACAGCTTTCCCTCCCTAATCCTAATTAAATAATTAGCCAAGACTAATAAACCCGCTGTTCCGTACCCCACCACTAATCTTTCCCTCTCATCGCCTTCTTTCTCATTCGCTCCGCCTTCTTTCTTCCTCGCCGAAAAACCCAAAATTCCAAACGCATCCAGGTCCAGGAACAGTACCGGCCCCGCTAGGGTTTGCGGCCGCCTCCGTGGAACCCGCGGCCGCTTGTAGATCCTTCTCGAGCCGAGCGGCCGGGGGCCGCCTAGCTCCGCCGAGGGTTTGAGGTGAGCTCCGATGGGAATTCTCGGCGTCGTCTACCAGATCTCGCTCCTGTTTTTCTTCTCTCCGCAGATCGCCATCGTGGACCGCGAGGTAGAACGGTTGATTCGAATGTAGCCCTCTGATGGGCTTGTAGGATCTTCTAGCTAGCTGTAATTAATGGTAGCACCGTCGTGTGAGTGGGGGATACACCGTATGTTACGAATGATAAGGCTAATGCGTGTTAACCGTGTGCGGCGCCTAATTGGTACCCTTTTCTAGATGCAATTTGTGTTGGAGCAAAATTTAGACAGTAAGCAGAAAATGGGATGGCATGGATCTCAAATTTTGCTGTCTGTACTCAGCTTTACTATATATTAACATTTAGAACTTATATATGAACACTGTAGTACAGTGTCTAAAGAAGATTCTGTGTAATACACATTGCTTACTCGTATAATAGGGTTGCCAGACAGTCTTGACTCTGTTTATTTGAGCCTTAGCCACAACTATCGCAATGAGACAGAGGTCAGACGGTGTGCCGCCAATGTGTGCGATGCTTATGTTTTACTTGCTAGTTGCTAGTCCTATTCGAGAAAAGATCGAGCACCAAAACACAGGGTGTTCCGTCATTGAGATGCCTTACTTTTTTTTTTACTTTTCCTTTTTGTCTTTTGATCGTCATGATGTTTCTATGCAGTTATTGCATGTGGTGGCACCAAGTGTGAGGCTACAACTGCATTACTTGCAAGGAAGTTACAAGTAAGAAATACATACTGTTATGTTGTACACAAGAATGTTGTTTATGCTAGTTCATGTTTGTGGTTTCCCAAGATTTTCTGGACAATTTGACTATTAACTGCTCGATTCAAAAATGTTAAGTAATGGAATTAGGTTTTACATTGTAGTTTCATCACCATATTTTCTGTGTCAAATATTTCGAGATAGCTCGAGCTTGAACTGTATCAAGAACAAAGTACTAGATCTCGTAGAGTCAGGCAATGTCAAAATCACAAGAAGATAAAGGATTTGGGGTGTCTGACTTACATTCCTTCGGTACAACCACAAAAGAGTTCGCTAGATTGACACTCTCTCACAACCCTCTTGAATCTCTAAGGACCCTGGATCCTCGCCTTATGAATCTAGGGCCAAAGAGTATCCCAATCTCTAGCTCCCTGGAACGTCCTAATTGTTCCTCCTTGCTTCGAGTGAGAGTTTTTCTTTGTGACACGACAACACCTAAATGGTTGTATGGTACCTCCTAACCTGTCCTAATAAGATAAAATATGTGGCACCTTCCATAACATGTTGGAATAATCAATTTATCATACATTGTTTTGTCTTGTCTGTATATTGTGGGGCTGTGGATGTAATCTTTCTCTGTTGAGAACTATGGTTTAATAATTGTGTGCCTCAGGTTGAGTGTATTTTATTTTAAGAAATCAGATTTTTCAAAGGAGAGATGTTGCTTTTGTTGACTATGTTTTATGTATACCTGTTGCACTGATCGTATCTTTCTTTATGGAGAATTATGGTTTAATAGTTTATGTGTCTCAGGTTCAGTCTATTTTATTTTAAGATATCAAATTTTTCGAAGTAAAGATGTTTCTTTAGACGACTATGATTTATGTATCCCTCTTGCACGCATGGTGCAACTATTACACGTTTGTTCCATTTGAAACTGTAACATCCTGGCTGTCTTTGGGGTGTGCACAGACCTTTTTTTAGAGGATGTGTTTGCAGTTTCAGTCAGTATGTCTTGCTAGACGGACCATGTAAGTCTATGGCCTGTTTGGTAAGCGTAAGAGTACATAGGCAGGCATCCTAACATTTTTGGCTAACTTGTGGCCAAGAAAAATGGCTCCATAACTTAGCTTGGCTTAGGGCATGTTTGGTTCAGTGCCAAACATTGAAACATATGACACAGATTCTTTTAGCTCCATCGTACCCTTTCTTTTATTGATACGGTTTTTGTTGCCAAGCGTCTCCTAAGGTGTGGTCATTGATTTGTTGCCCATAAAAAGTGGCTTACCTCAACTTTGTGACAACAGTGTTTGGTAGCTAACCAAACATATCCTTAGTGAATAGTGATGCTTATGACAATTCCATGTCTCTGTGACATGACGTGTTGAGCTGATATTTTGGCATGCCTCAGGTTTGGCTGTGAACAGAACACTGGGCTAAGAGAAGTATGAAAAACTATTGCAGTGTTTGGCTCCAACCAAGTTGGCACTTGAAATCTCTCCATCCCTCTTCTGTGCATAGGCAGACCTCCCGCCATCCATTTATAGAAAGGATGATAAAACTGACCTAAAATGTTAGATGTGGAAGTGCAATATTTTGTTCAAACCATGCACTCAGATTAGTCAATGAGAACTATATTAGGTTGTCCTTTTATACAAGATTAGTCAATGAGAACTATATTTGCTCTCAACTTCTTTGTAACATGGGGAATGTGGACATGCATTTGCCCCTACTAATATAGGATCAAATTTGCAAATGCGATCTAGTTGAATTGTTTGAAGTTATTTATGCACCACTGTAGCATTGATTGAATCTGCATATTTTTGCATTTGCATACAACATGCTTCAACGTCCTCTTAGCATATATGTTGTTTCGTACTAGGGCATAAAGTTCTCTAAATTTTAGTTTGTTTCTAGATATGTACTAGCCTACTAGGCCAGAACTTTTCCTCTCATTATTTTGTCTCTAAGCACATATCAGAATAATTCCTTGAAAAAAATTTAATTGAGGAAAAGGTAACTAAAGGAAGTATCACACCATCCTATCCTATATATGTGCGTTCGAAAGCTCTTAGTGTTTATGGCTTCGCGTTCGGTTGCTCACCTTGGATTCGAAACTAATACATTTTGTCCCATTTTGCAGTTTTGTTTGAGATAGTTTCTTATGTGATTTTGTTGTGATGTCTTGACAAATTTGAACATTTCAAAGCTATAAATCCGTTTTAATATGCCATTTGACTCTTTGCAGGATCTATGGATCATCATACCTATGACTTTCTTGCAAGTTGTGCAATTGTTGTCTCAAGCTTGCTGCCTCTGTTTGCCAGAATGTGATGTGAAATGGGAATTTTAGCCAGGTTCTTTTTCTTGACCAGTAAATCAATTTTGAAAAATTTACTTTTAGGCAGGATGAGGGTGAATAGGCGCTACCAAATTTTGTCTTTTTCACTTTTAGGCTTGACACAAAGGTAAATTCTCTAGATATGCAACTAAGTGAATTTTCCAATATGACAAGCAAGCAAGTAAATAACAAGTAGTAAAGGATAGAGATAACCGAAATGGAGACACAAGGATGTATCCCCGTAGTTTCTTTTCTTTTGAGGGAGGTATGTATACGTTGGAGGGGTGTGGTGCTACAAAGGCCTCACCCTATTATGTTCGTGGCGAACTGGGCACAAAGGCTAGCTCACGCTCCACTAAGCGGTGGCCTTGAAGGCGGCAACTGAAACCTTTACACCAAGCTTGGGGCAACTCCACAACTTAATCAGAGGCTCCCAACATGCCCAAGGAACTCTTACAACACCAAGACGAGCTCCAAGGACGACCAATTCAGTCTAGGGCACCAAATGTACCCAAGAGTAACAATATCCACAAAGGATGGCAGGGAGAATCAAGTTCCTTCTGTGGAAATGTAGATCTAGGTCTCCTCTACCAAATCCCCAAGTTTGACGGATTTGAGTGGCTAGGTAGACAGATCTAGGGAAATGAAGTTCAGTGCATTAATGGAAGAAAGATAAAGTCAAGGTGGGCCTCCTTGGGGAAGAAGACCCTTGTTAATATGGGCTACCTTTCCAACCAAAGAGTGCAGAAATTGCAGAGACCAGAAGTTCTTCCCAAAGCGCGTGGTAGTACCAGCCCACCCTTCTGCGCAGCCAACGGCTAGCCCCCCCACACTGTCGGAGGCGGTAGTACATGGGGCGGTAGCACGTGATCTTGATTCCACCCGTACCTTCCAGAGTGGTTCCCCTCTTAATAGTATGGTTGTCTTACGACTCAAGAATCATGAGAAAAACTAGGAACCACCGTCTTTCAAAACTTCCTTTCTGAGGGGTCACAGTTCATCTTGTACCATCAACAAAGTTATCTAGAAACACATGCACACAATTAGTCCACTAATTGCGTTGCCATCAAAGATCAAATCACTTAGGAGAGACATGCCATTTTCTTTTTTATTCTTAGTGGTTACATGAAGTACATGCCCTTTGGTTTTGATGCATAATTTGTTTTACCAAAATTTTGCAATGCCCATATATTTTCCCTTAGTTAGGGCTTGTTTGGTTTAACACAAATAGTTACCCAAAATAGCATGCCAAAAATGTGGCAAAACATCCTTTTTGGTTTGTTAACAAACCCAAAATTTGCTAAAGTAAAATTGGGTATTATCTTGTTAGCGCCATGGTGAGCATCCTCCAGGGGCTGGGAAGTTCTGAACCTCCGCCTCCACCGTTTGACACGTATCCGTAGACACCTTTTTGTTCTTTTCCTGCACAGCCTGCAACCTCCCCCTACCACGGAAATGAATAGTGGGTGACGCCCGCCATATCCAACAAGCACCCCAGCAGCTTGTACCACTTGTACCACCGGGATAGTCAGCTCTGGTGAGAAACCTTTCTGGCGTCGACCAAGCTGGTAGCAACGCCACCGGCGGGCCCTCGTAGCATCTCCGCCGGCTGTTCATAGCATCGCCGTTGGACGCTCGTAGCATTGCCGCAGGCCTGTAGTAGCAACGCCGTCGACCTCTGGTAGCAACACCCGTCGGCCTAAGGGTAGCACCGCCGGCGCCGGTTTGTAGCAATCTCCGCCGGCATGGTAGCACCGCAGGCACCGCCGCCACCGCTTTTTAGCAACCGCCACCGCCACCGCCGTTGTAGCAATATCCGATGCTGCTTGTGGCAACCACACCGCCGCTTGTAGCAGCCGTAAAAAATAGTTTGATTTATCAATTATCATACTAGATAGATTGCTACTATCAACTAAGCCTGTCAAAGCAGGCACGTGTGCGCACACACAAATGCTGATAGAATTTCTTACAGAAATTGACTATATGTTTAACAGACTTGTTTGGTACATCTATTGGATGAGATGTGTGTGATTTAGCTTGTTTTGGAGAGAGAGCAGATAAATACTACATACATGGATGTCTACCTATGACTATATTATATGATGGCATAATTATACGTAATTTTCCATGGTAGCTTACCTTACTTGGTGATTTTTGTATCTGCTGAATGTAGGTGATATTGGTCACGTTAGTAGACAACTAACGAATTACATTTTTTATGCTCATTGCAAAACATGAGTACATGATTTCAGTAAGTGGTGAACCCACGTGTTATGTTTATTTTACGGCGTTTTTGCCTTGTCTTGATCTTATTGACTATGATGCCATTCTTATGTAGTATGATTAGCTTCATATCGTGGTTAACAAAGCTTACGACCCCGTGACATGAATTTGGTTTATACTTAAAATGAACAACCAAAACAGTTATTGCCGCTAACTTGCTATTACTTGCACATGATCCGTGAACAGTAGTGCTAGGAATGTCACCCCTCTCCATCTTCTTTGAATAACTCCGACAACAACCCAGCCACTGGGCTGTGTACCTTGCAGGCTTCTGAAGCTTGGGGTTCTTGAGCAGATATGCTTCATAAACAGCGACGACCTTATCTGACACAGCCTTCCGCAGCGCCTCCCAGAGTGTGAGTTATGGGACCTTGCAGCGTGCATGGCTGCTGTGTACACTTTTTCAAGTGTGCAGTTAAACTTGGCCAGGATCTTCACAGTGGGCTTGCCGGTCCCTTTGACCTCCAGGCGAGCCACCACTGGCGCCCGGGAAGCCTCGACGTAGCCTGGCATGTGCTGCATGACTCGGCCCTGACGCCGCATGGCCCCCTCGTCTCCCCTCAGTAAGCTGGCGGCATGTTTCAGCATGAAGCTGGTATCGTTGACTAGGAAGAGATGCCGCGTACCTCCTTCAGCTCCGCGGAGAGCTGATATCTTCTTGAGGTTGGGTTCCAAGGACGCGATCAGGTTGGAGATGAGGTCATCGACGAGCTAACGCCCTCGGCGCCGCTGGTGTTGCCGCTCTTCCTCGTGAGGATCAGATCCACCGCACCGCAGTGGGTGCCAGGCTGCCAGCGAATCCACGTAGGACATGGTAAACTGTGCCAGCGGATGGACGCCGGCACCGACACCTCGTGTCGTGGTTTGCATTCCCGAGCTAATGCTGGTACAGATCTTGGTGACGACCATGACCTTCAACGCGCGCTCCAGCTTGGCGAGAACAACCTCGACCTGCCTGGAGACGAGAACAAGCTCCTTGCGTTGCCCGGTAAACACCAGAATGAGACTTGGGACAACACTGCTAAGGACCTCGTACATTTCTAGGACATATATGAGCTCCACTGAGTGCGTGCTGGTGAACCCATTTGCAAATCTGAGCAGGATGAAAGTACTCCGCTTCGCAATGGCCATCAGGTATTCGTCCTTGAACGTGTTGAATGCACCGTTGCTCTGCGCTTGGAGCTGCATTTGCATGGTGACAAGGGCCTTCCCCACCAGCTTAGTCGCCAAGATCCACCACCTGATCATGTCCTCTCTTGTCCACCACTCAGTGTTCTCGTAACTGATGGCCTCGTCGGTCTCCAGAGAGCATCCCATTTGGAGAATTGACAAGAACCTGTTCCTTGGTCACAAATTTCAGTTCATTAACTCAAAGAACCAAAGGAAACAAAATTAAGCCAAGTTCGGATCCAATACGCATCTCAGTTTAACATCTCTAGTATATCTTTCAGTTTTTAGAATAGATTAAAGAAGATTTTTTTTTTGTATAAGAGCTAACTAGTACTTGTCTAAAACGTCAGGGAGCATTGGTGAACGTCTGGAGCAGCACTTTTGTGTAGCCGGCACAGATGGCCAGTGAGATCTCATGGAGGACGGACAAGCTTCCTGGGCAGATCAGATTGAGCTCGTCCTGGAACTTTCTGCTCAAGAAGCATCAGGCCCGGCCGGCTGTACAGCTCATCGATGGTGCTGAAGCTGACCTCCCCTGTGTTGGTTCTCACCATTTTGGCTGTGCTTCTATCGGTCAGGAAGCCGCGCGCCGGCGACGACACGCCTGCTGTCATGGTCATGGAGACGGCCATGGGGAGCTTCTCTATGGCGAACTAAAGGCTGGTCCTGCCTTCCAGCTGGGACCCGTCCCAGATCCTGTCCCAGATCCTGAGGCTGAGGAGCTCCTCCATGAGGTGCGTCATGGCTGCACGGAGGACACGGTCCATGCGGTGGCCAGCTACGGAGGCCATGGGGAACGCGTGCGTCTCCTTGAGGAAGATGATCTCATCGACCGCAGCGAGGAGTCTTCTGTTGGTGCAGGTCACCTGCGCGTCCCATATACCACGGCTGATTCCACTACCGCTCATCCTGCGGTGTTTGAATTGGACTATGACACGCTCAGAGACGGTGAGCCGGTCCTCCGCTCATGTTGTCCCACCAGAAGATACCAAGTCTTCCACAGCCTTTCCTGCCGCGGCGCCCATGAAGATGCCTAGAGCTTTGGCAAGATTGGCAGTCTGCTTGCTGTCTGCAATTCTGCTGAACCTTGACCCTAAGTCTGACGTGTTGACTGGCAGAGCCGAGAGGGAAGGATCGGGAACTTAGCCGGAGCTCGCGTTTTATGGTGTGGTATTGAGCACTTCGTTGAATTGTCTTTGAAATTGAAGAAAAGTGTACTTCACAGTCAACACAAAAAGACAAAGGGAGCCAATTCCACACGGATAGATTTTACGTTGACTTACTTCGCTCCAAACTTTGATTCTTTGTTACTTTCGTAAATTTGGAACACACGTTATTTTTGTAAACTTTATAGGATTGAATTTGCAATTTACTCCGAACTTTGATATTTTTATTGCTTATATGCTGGCCTTCCGCGAAAAGACTACATAAAATTTTCCATTTTGTTTGACTTGATCACGCAACTATGGGGATGTACTAGCAATCCCCTTATACATGATAGCAAGCAGCAGATAACATCAGAGTTTGGTAGTATGTTAGAAGTTAGTATGATAGAAGTGGTGACTTGTTGCTTATGGTGTGTGGTGATGTTAACTTGCATGCTTACTGTTGTTTTTCTATTCTGTTACTTTGATTTGTGATGTGGGACAAGGCTAAACTCCTCTAATCTGTCGGTTGGTGCCTGATAACTAGCCTGATAAGTATTGTCCAATTCGAAATAATAAGACATGGCCACATGCTCTGTCCACTTTTGTCCTTAACATGGTGTGTCAGCTCATTAAGGTGTGCCCTTTGGAGCAGGGCTTCATACAGAAAGAGTTTGAAGCTGTTGTAGAGAATGTTTTCAGGTTTTGTCGCTTGGGAGTCACCTGGGGCAGATCTCCAACCATATGAGGCATTGGATAGCAAGGTGGGTTTGGATCCACAAGCTCAAAAGGTTTGAGAATGTCCGTTAGATGGAGGAGAGAACAACAATATGATGGAAGACGAGCATTACTTTGCCCATATCAAGGTTGGATAAGTTTGCATAGTTTTATTGCATTCCCTTCTTCGTATGCTCACACATGAATCAAAATTAACTAACTGTGTTCTCACTTAGATCACCCGAAGGGCGCTGAGTACATCATTAGGCCCATTGAGAACTATGCTCAGGTGAAGATCTTCTATGTTTCCGGTTCTCGTATTCCTACATCATCCACCTCTCCAACTAAGGCCGTGCTCTTAGCCACCTCATGGATAACAAAGCACAAGGTATGAGCTATCTTGCGATGACCCCTGAACGTACGATAAGCTGGTGATGATGATGCATTTTTTTGAGTAGCTCGGACCTGATGAAAACTGACGAGGTCTGTATATTTTGCGACGTGATAAGTAAGAACCCCTCGGTTGATGAACCTGTGTGCTAATCTATAGTAGATGTTTCCATGAGTTGCAAATCTCTGTTAGACATCAAGGGCGTGTTCTGCTGGTGGGTAACCTCACCACCAAGCCTAGGAGGTAACGATATAAGTAAACTACAAGTAACAAAAGGACAAGCATTAAGCCGAAAACGACCCAGACAACCAAACCTGGGGGTTGCTTCTTCCTTCGATGCAGGAAAATTTGTTGTGGCCAACCAAAAATTGCACATACAGACCCATATCACGTTTATCTCATGCATCATGAATTGGGCTATGATTTTCAGATGCCCCAAAAGGGTGCGGACAACCAAACACGTCCTTGGTGCTCACCTCTTGGTTTAGTTAGCGCATGCATTGAGTTTGTTAGAGCATCTCCAGCAGTCGCGCTAACCGGCGCTGTATCCAAAAAAGTGACTAATTTAGCGCGCGGGAGGCGCAAATTGATGCTCCAACAGATGCTTCAACTGGCGCTGTAAAATAGTGCGCGGGGCAAAAGCGCTATCTCGTGCACTATATTTACTGCGCTGAATGGAGCGCGCGGCACAAATTGCGCGCAGGAACAACTACCCATTTTTACAGCCCAAACATTTAGAGCTTCTGGTGGAGGTGAATATGGCCTCACGCGCGAAACACGGATGAAGCGCGCTGTAAAGTACTTTTACAGCGCCAAAATTTAGTGCGACTGCTAGAGATGCTCTTATCTAGGTGTGTGTGCATGCTGGCCAGGTCGTGTGGTACCTGGAGAGAATCAGGAGAAGAAGATCAAGTCAAGTGTTAGTGCGTGTGTGCATGGAACTATTGGAGCTAATGGGTGAGTGTGGATAACAGCCAAGCGGGTGTTTGCTTGTTTAAGGCATTGTAATTAGCATCATGGAGTTCAAGGAGCACCCGAGGAGCGAGTGGGTGGCTGGTTGAGCGTTTTACTTTAGTGTGTCCGTTAGTGAGTGCTCTAGCTCACACCTCTGTTAACTTTCAAAACGTCTTACAGTTAGGGACGGAGGGAGTAGGTGTTGAATTGTTCTTACTTTGTCAGTTACTTGAATGTTTTGATTCTTGCTTGTCCCAAATTACCAGGAGTAAAAGATGCAGATGTACATTTAGGTAAGCTAGATGCATCAATGATAGCTTGGGTTTTAGACAATCAAGAAGATGATTACTCCAGAAAGTGATATAAAACGAAGACAAACATAATGAAGCTACTCCATGCCGTGAAAAACAAACAAACAGAATGAAGCTAGAGAAGATTAATATACATGGCAGGTGGATGGATGGAATGATGTGTCACCTCATGTCATGTAGGAAGATCGATGCTGCGGTAGTGCGGTTGAGGAGTAAGGTCCTTGTCTGCAGATGCAGCATCATCAAGATTCTCATCAGTCAACGTGGATATAATCTTGTTGGTCGATGCATATGCATGGGCCAGGCATGGATGTGAATCTTGATGATACCACGCCTGCAAACACCAACCATCAAGCTATCTAGCGAATCAAAACAATGCGCTGCTAGAACTGGGAAATATGTATGTGGACTGTTAGAGCTGGGGAGCTAAATAGTGAACATATTGGAAGAAGAGATCTGGGTGAAGAGGGGGCCATGTGAGATGTGAAGCACGCATATGTACATAGCTACCAACGCAAGGGTCATCAACCTTGCCAGCCGGAATAATTATATCACTAAGTAAGTATTAGTTAATTAGCTGAACTTGAACAACGACAAACAGTGTCGGTGTGGGCGGCTGAGATCAACAAAAGCTGGCCACCTGTCTAAAAGAACATACATCGGTAATTTGTACTAGTACCTTCGTTTCAATATCTCAGAACGAAGGTAATTCTCTTTTGTTTTACCAACAATTTGTGCATTCGACCGGTAATTCTATGTCGGCAGGCAATGCATATACTTCAGGATTCGTGTTAGGAGAATATTTTATGTTGTCCCAGAAATTCCGGTCTGCAACTTGCACGGCGTCTTTGCCGTTTTGGGGCTAATCTCTCTTTGTCTCTTGTACGTGGGCTTAATCTGTCTTGGCAGGCGAGGAGTATACTGTACTTTGGACGCGCAGAGCATATACAGAAACCTTCATATTAAAACCACCACTTGAAAACGTTCCCACCCTGATTACTCCACAAGTATTCTGGATTGTCTTCCCTGAACACATAGGCGGCGGTGCAACCAAATGCGAGCGGGACGGGGAGGCACAAACAGAGGATCTCGAGGAGGCACCAGGGGCCCGAGGCGACGACGATATGGACGAGGTCGAAGCCGTGGTCGAAGTCGATGTGGGCGATGTAGGCGAGCAAGGCGGTGGCGTGCGCGAGCGGGACAGGGAGGCACAAACAGAGGATCTCGAGGAGGCACCAGGGGCCCGAGGCGACGACGTTACGGACGAGGTCGAAGCCGTGGTCGAAGTCGATGTGGGCGATGTAGGCGAGCAAGGCGGCGGCGTGCGCGAGCTGGAGCGCGGAGAGAACGGCGGCGCCCAGACAACCTTTCTTGTTGATGAGGTTGGCACGGATGCCCACTCGGTAGGTCTCGCGGCAGATGCCGGCGAACCCAAGGCCGCCCAGATCCTGCTGCTCCGGTTCCCACTCCATTGATCTAGCATGGTATGGTCGCCCAAGCTTATGGGAAGAAACTCGAGTAGTGAAGGAAAGCGAGAGAGCAGGAGAAGCGCGCACTGAACTGATAAAGGGGAAAGCAAGGGGGAATGGACTGGGACATACTTGCAGCTAATTTCAGTTATTTTGGAAAATTATCAAATGCAAAAAAGTTCAGTGAGAAACGAAGTTCAGTAGGATGAATTTCATTCAACGACAAGTTCTCTTCACTCGGCATGACAGTTGCGTGCTGATCGCAACTGCAATAGCTCAACCAAAGTTTTACTGTTAGGCTAAAAGTTTGTGACTGTACATGAACCCTCTGCTCAGGGAACAACCATGACTCTTCTATAGTTCTATTGAGAAATAATTAAGATTACATTTCCTGACCAATCTTTGTCTTGTTTGTGTCGGCTATACAAAATCTTTCAAGCCATTTGCCTTAGGATAGTTTGGTGTTGTACTGGATTCTTCTTAACACTGAATAAACCTGTCTCTGATGTTTGTGTTTCTTATACATGTCAGTGGTCTATTTAACGAGCAATAGACATAATTATTATGTCTTGTTAGTATGATCTCAACTTATTTGGTATTGACAATGTTAGTTGTGAGGTAAACCGCCAACTGAAGAAATTAGAAGATCAGATTTTGTATTAGGTGATTGACAAATAAGAAAAAGTGCATTTTCTTCTCCTTACTCCAATCCATAAAATATTACATATTTCATTAATCGCCCACTTGTGCCAGCATATCTAAAGCGTCATAGGAAGAGATATTAACTAATAAAATATAATTATTTGGGTTTTTCTAAGCATCTACAAGAAGCACAATAAGGACTCGTAGAAACCCCAACTTATATAGGTGTTTCACATACATCCATAGTGCAGAGTGCTAATTTGTTCTACTCCTTCGATTCGGTTGCTGCTACTTCTTGTGTGATAGAATGGATGGGTAGGGAAGGAAGCAAATTTATTAGAGAGAGAGATTGAGCACGGATGTCAAAAAGTTAGAAATAAGGAGAATACAAGAGGGAGTAGAATGGATAAGGAAGAAGTATGTGGGAAACAACAATTACCGTTTTCTTCATACTCCTATTTATTTTTGTAAAAAGAATAGAAATAGATGGAGTTTTCTGTGCAAAGTATCCGGTAAAAATTTCACTATGTACACATACTTACCGTGATTCTAAAAAGGGTCATTACCATCGAATGTCATCTTTGGCTATTAATACGTCTTAAATAATTTCTATTTCTTCCAAAACTATATATGAATAAAAGTCTTTTGTTATCCTAGAAAAACAATACAGACGAAGCGATGGACGGAAACTACCCACTCCAGTTTAATAGAATAGATGATGTCGAATGATAGTTTTCTATCAAATTACCTTTAATCAAAGTAAATTATACTATTTGTTTAAGTATTATGTGGCTATCTCGACATGAATATTTATGCATATATTATATTTGCGGCAAGAAAATACTTGTGTACATCGTAGCAACGCATGAGCATTTAGCTAGTTGGGGCTAATCTCTCTTTGTCTCTTGTACGTGGGCTTAATCTGTCTTGGCAGGCGAGGAGTATACTGTACTTTGGACGCGCAGAGCATATACAGAAACCTTCATATTAAAACCACCACTTGAAAACGTTCCCACCCTGATTACTCCACAAGTATTCTGGATCGTCTTCCCCGAAATTGTCTCTTCGTTCATTCCGTGCTTGATTCCATCCATCTCATGCCGACAAAGAGCATACACGTGCAGTGCAGTGGATGGATCCAAGGCCACACATTTTGAAGGAAAGAATGCAAAATTCTTAACTAACTGTTGGTGCTATTATTAAATTCATTCGTTCACTTGAATAAATTTGAAGGAAACTTTGTATACGTGAAGGATTAGCTAAAAAAGGAGTCGGGAGTGAGAGATGGATTTGACATATTTGGCTTGCTAATATGATGACATGGATGATATTAGAAGTCTTTTTACTTGAATTTGTTTTAATGTTATCTTAACATTAACATTCAGAAGCAAAAAGTGGCAACCAGTGGCAGAACTCTTAGAGATGAAGGATGTAAAGCTCCGGAATCAAATAAAGTACTGTGTGTATGGTGGTGATTTTTTCTATACCTATACCTAATAATAATAAAAGCAATAAGGTTTCTCTCCAATTTTTGGTGAGTTCACCTTATATGATCAGTTTACCCTCCCACCAAATTAAATAATTGTAGGAAACATTTTTTTTAACAAGCCTACGTGATTGGGCCGTATGTCTCAAGTGTTTCCGTCATCCGTTGCTTGGTTAATTTTCTTAGGTCGCACGATTGAGGCCGGTTTTCGTTGATGTCGGTTTTGTTTTCTCGGCGCGATGAACCTCGATCGCCCAGCTATATATGCACGATAAGCCGATAAACCATGGAAACATGGCGGTGAGATATGGCTGCTGTAGGCCCGCCAGCAACTGCGACGAATGCTTTGGATCTCGACGCTACTTCAATTCGAGGAAGGATGGCGTCTAGATCAGGCGATGGGATCCTCTGCTCGCATAGTGGGCTGCACACCGGGCCATGGGGTGTTTGGACGGGACACTTACAGGAGGTGGGAGGCAGCCGTGGCGCAGTGACCTGACATTCTGATTGCTGTAATGGTCGTGGCGTTTTGAACAAAATTATCTGCCCACTGGTGGTCAGCTCCAGTTTCGTTCAATTTCACACTGATTATTTTTTTGCTCAAGGAATCAGACAATGGATGACACCTTCATGTTATTTCAATTTGCAGCTGAAGTTTGGAGCAATCTTAAGACTGAATTCGGTGTGCATCCGAACCTACAATCTTTCATCAGTCCCGACAATGCTCCTTCAGTGGTCGTCTGGTGTTCATGCCACCATTTTTGCACTTTGCAGTCACATTTTGACATACTTGGGAGGCTAGAAACAATGTACTTATGGGGAAAAGATGATGCATGTCGTGCTGTGGAGCAAATTAAGCCCTATGTGGATATGATTATGCAGCATTTTTTCAAGTCCAAAGATCTCAATCAGGTGTGTGCAGTATATTTCTAAATGGATTCACGGCCTGAGGGATTGTCTATACTTAACATGGATGCAACTCTTCAGTACGAATTCCATTGCCTAGGTGCAAGTTATGTCCTGCATGATCACTTGGGCTCTTTTCTGGTGGCAGCTAGCAGGTGGTCTTTCGACAGAGTTGACAGTCCAAATTGGATGAAGCTATGGCAGTTCGGATCGTCCAATTTTGTTTGATCTTGAAATCAGATATGAGAAGGTTGTCTTAGCGTCTGATTGCTTGTCACTCACCAAAAATGTCAACTCTTCATACTGGATAGGACGTTTGTGACAGAAAGCAGCTTCATCATCACCCTTTTATTCATGTCGACCGTGCTTGTAATATGGCGGTTCATGTTATCGCCACGTCGACGTTGTGTTGGTAGGCGAGATGCCGGAGCTGTTCTGGTAACTATTCCGTACCAAACGATGTGCTATAAATCGGTAAATCTCTGATATACCTCAGTATATGCCTTGAAATTGGTTACTTTCTGTGAACACCGCGGGCGCATTACCTCAATATATTGTGCCGAATGACAACTTATTTTCTGTGCCTTTGCGTTGTTGATTTTTCATCTTTCATTGCAACGCACGAGCAAATTTCTTATTTTTAATAAAGGAAATATATTAATACCAAGCATATATCATATATACCCAATGCAATAGTAAAATGACTAGAGCAAGTCTAGACATAAAGGATACACATAGACAAAAAATAAAATAAAATAAAAAAGGAAATGAAAACCCTGCCAAAGCAAATAGAGACTTGCAGCAGCAATAGCAGTATAGCACAACCGGTGGGGATGACACTCCACTCCACAAAAGCTTTTCTAAAAATGATGCCTCTAGGAATGTAACAATACACAAACATCGTTGTTGTCTGGACTAACCAGCATGGGAGATTTCACCACGCGGAATGTCCAAAACACCACACAATGCCTTCACCAAGGTGTCTTCAACAAGGAGATGACTAGAGATACATCATTAGGTACTACCACCGAATGTCAGACCTAGCGTTTTCACCCCATACATTGAGACATGGAAATCCAAGAGCGCCGCTTATGACCATTTGTTGAGAAATCCAAGTTTCTAGGATTTTGATCCTTCCAAACAGCTTACGACCATTTATGAGTAATTGTCATAAATCTATGGTGATTTCATACATATTTCTTGTAGTGTCATGCAGATCACTTGTTAGTGTGTGATAGTGTCGAACGAAAAGGACTATAGTTGTAGGTGGAGTCACGTGAAGGATAAGAGTAGCAGTGGAGCTTATGGAAGACAACTTGAGTTTAGATTACATGGAAGTTTGATATTTGGACGAACTGAAGGTAGCCAAAAATATCCGCCAAGTAGAGTTTGTTGTGTTTGTGTCAAATATTATATACAAATTGGGTTATGTTTAGACTCTGAATTAATTAGATATAGATATATTATGAATAGTGTTCGAGTCGGACTCTAGTAGCCTAGACCTCCTATATAACCTGGGGTTATCACACTGTAACCTATGATAATTTAATAGAAGTAGGAACATAAGGGAAGTCAGCGGCTTGTGCCGGCGTCCAAGACGACCAGTGTTACGATGGTAGAGGGGAGAAATGCCAATAATGGAGCCCCACAAAGTAGGCGAGTTCGCCGAATTGTGCTTTCAAATTTTAGTGTTATTATCGTGGTGTGATTGCTTATTTGACGATAGATCCACTATGCATCTATGAAAATAACGAATATAATACATGGTGTTTTGGCTCATAGGAGCAAATGCACCTATTATGAAAATACATTTTAAATGTATTTTAAAAAATTCAAATAATTTGAACAAAAAATTCCCGGTATGCATCTGAATATTCTATGTCCATCCACCAAAGTTTTGGTGTGAAACGGCATTTTTTGTGCCATGTGTGAAAAAGACAAAAAACAGCTACGTAAATAGCAATTTTGTAGCATAAAAAATTGTCTTTTTACACAGGTCACAAAAATTATCTTTTTTCTTACAAAACTTGGTGAGTGAACATAAAATGTCTAGATGCACGCTAAGAATTTTTTTTCAGATTTTTTAGACATTTTAACAAATGATTTTTGGCCAATGGGTGTATATACACCTAGGAGCCAAAGTGGATTTCCGATATAACAAAAACTTTGTCGAGTTCCCTTTTCCGAAGCTAAAATCCAAGTAGCTAGATTCATGTTCTATTAGTCAACTCAAGGACTTGGTGAAAATCTTCTCCAGCAATTATTTCAAGCGATGTGACTTTCACGATAGCTAGACAGCTTCCGTCGTTAGCATTGGGCTACTTCCCAGTGTATACATATCTACGTCGACCATTTGATTCTCCATATGACTGATCCGTTCATTCTGAGAGCGAGAGAGCTGCAAAGTCTTGCGAGCGAGTACCAACTACACTTGTCGCCTTCCGTGCATACGCAATCTGAAAATGATGATTGGGCCAGCTGATTGTGTAGTATTATACTATATATATGTGTTTCAAGGTCTCACTATACGTATCCGGGTGTTATTAGATTGAGTTTTAGTATAGTTCTAGAGTTAATTGTATCCTAAGCCCACTTATGCAAGTTGCAAACAGAGCCAGGCTGCATGCAAGTAGAATAGGAATGGTATGAGTGAGCTTATCTCAAACGCCCAAAGTGCCTTCATTAAGAAACGGAGCATCCACGACAACTTTTTATATGTCAAGAACCTTGCAACAAGATTCAATAGGGCAAAGATTCCAGCGCTTCTCTTCAAGCTTGACATTCGGAAGGCATTTGACTCGGTTAGATGGGAGTACATTTTGGAGCTTATGCAACGGAGGGGCTTCCCCGCTCGCTTTCGGGATTGGGTGGCCGCGCTTTTCTCCACCGCCACCTCCCGGGTGCTCCTCAACGGAATTGCCGGTAGCCCCATTGAGCATGGCCGCGGCCTTCGGCAAGGGGATCCCCTTTCGCCGCTCCTTTTTGTGCTTGCCATTGATCCTATCACTCAAATCCTTGAGGAGACGACTCGGATTGGGCTTCTTCGCAAGCTTCGGGGTCGGGGAGTAATCTTGCGTACCTCGCTTTATGCGGATGACGCGGCTGTTTTTGTGGCGCCCGTCAAGGAGGATGTGCAAAACCTTGCTTCTATTCTCCAACATTTTGGGGAGGTCACCGGCCTTTGCACCAACTTCTCAAAGAGCTCCGTCGTGCCCATACGTTGTGAGCACATTGACCTCGATGCCGTCCTTGTGGACTTGCCGGCGGCGCGTGCAACTTTTCCCTTGAGATACCTCGGTCTCCCGCTCTCGGTTTGGAGCCTTAGGAGAAGAGACTTCCAACACCTCGAGGATAAGTGTGCCGGCAAGCTCCCAACTTGGAATGGGAAGCTCATAAATATGGCCGGGAGAGTTTCCCTCGTCAAGTCGGTCCTTGCGCCCCAAGCAATCTACCATTTGACCCCTCTTTCCATTCCGCCGGGAACAATGAAATTCATCAATAAGTTGGAGCGCGGTTTCGTGTGGGCGGCCAAGGAGTCCGCTTCCGGGGCAAAGTGTAAGGTAAATTGGGAGACCGTTTGTCGGCCGAAACGTTACGGGGGGCTTGGGGTTCTTCACTTGGAGAAGTTTGCCACGGCTCTCCGACTTAGGTGGCCGTGGCTTGAATGGAAGGATGAAAGTAAGATTTGGGCGGGCACCGGCAACCCTTGCAACGAGAAGGACATGGAGATTTTTTACGCGGCTACCGCCATCTCGCTTGGCAATGGGAGGAAAACACCTTTTTGGCATGCGCCATGGCTTGAGGGGAAGGCGCCAAAAGACATTGCCCCTAAAATTTATGAGTTGTGCAAGAGGAAAAATTGGAAGGTCTTTCAAGCTCTTCTAGATGATGAATGGATTAGGAAGCTTAGTGGGGAGGCGACGCTCTCTATCGAGCACCTCACGCAATTTGTTCAACTTTGGGCCCTAATCCAAAATGTGCATCTTGATGACAATGTCGATGATGACATTGTTTGGAAGCTTACCGCCAATGGGCAATATTCCGCGGCTTCCGCCTACAAGTTGCAATTCCTTGGCCTCATTGAATCTACCATGTATAAGCTCGTGTGGAAAGCTTGGGCGCCCCCGAAGGCGAAGAACCATGCATGGCTTGTTCTTCAAAATCGGCTTTGGACGGCGGATAGGTTGCGGAAGCGGGGGTGGGACAATTGTGGGCTTTGCCCCTTTTGCAAGCAAACCAAAGAGAGCAACAACCATCTCTTCGTCCATTGCCACTTCACCGTTCGTATTTGGGAGCAACTTCGGGATTGGCTTGGCATTACTGGTTTGCACCCAAGGCAATGGGCGGGCATCGGCATTCATGATTGGTGGTCCTCCTTGGTGGAAGGAACGAGCCCTCACCGGAAAGGGTTGTCCTCGCTTGCCTTGCTAGTCGTCACGGAGATTTGGAAGGAAAGGAATGCAAGAGTCTTCCAGAATAAGCTTTCTCCTTCCTTTGTAATTTTTGAATTAATTAAGGCCGAGGCAAGGCTTTAGGTCCTTGCCGGGGCCAAGCGGTTGGGTGATTTGATGCCGGGAGAGTAGTTGTAATTTGTATTTGGTACTCTTGAACTCTTGTTCTCTTCTCCTTATTTAATTGAAATGGGGGCAAAGCTTTTGCCCCCGCCCATTTCATAACGTTGCGTGATTTTTGGTAGTATGTTGGTGGCTGCCTGCTTATCTGCATGTCGTCTAAACTTGCTCTTTTGGGATGCCGCCACGGCCACTGACCTAGATCGTAGTTTCCTTCCATCTAAGTTTTCTCTGAGGTAATCACAAATGGGGCACATCCTCGAAAAAAACAAAACAAATGGGGAGCTCTTTCTGTTTCATGTTAAGCAGGCTGGTCCTATAAATGTTACCTAGCTACGTTTTGTAAGGGAAAAACCAATCGAGTTTTTTTTTGGGGGGAGGGGGGGGGGTACCGAAGCATAGTTTATTAATTAAATGAACTCATTAATTAAGGGGAAAAACCAATTGCGTTTGGGGGGGGGGGGAGGGGGGTGTACCGAATCATAGTTTTTGACAGGTCATGTGGAGTGAAACACTAGCCTCTCTCTCGAGGTTGCAACTTAGAGCATCCTCCGTCGCGTCTGCATATGTTGTTCGGTAATAGCGCCGTGGTGAACTGAGAACGCTGCTCCCAGCTGCGAACACCACGGTTTCTTTTTTTAGAATAGAATTCAAATTCTGAATTTATATTTCATTACAATATGGGGATATTTTACAATGTTTGAACGGAATTTAACTACACATAAATTTGAACTAAATCCTAGCCCTAGCGGCGATGGTAGCGGTAGAAGATGTCGTAGTCCTTCTCCTTGACAGCGTTGCCGCCACCATTGCTGTCCTTGAAGAGGTCGATGAAGTTGCCAGACTCTCTCTCTGACCATTCAGACGGAGGGTCAACGGCGCCGCCATCGTTGTCGGGTCGTGGGACTTTTGCATGGCGAGGAGGAGCCCAGTCGCCGCCACATGAGGAAGTCGCGCACGGATGACGAGATGTCTCCCTATGCCCGCATGCCTTTGGAGCTTCCTCAGTATTAATTAAAGCTGACCTGTCAGCCATCGAGTGGTAGTTGCTGCCTCCGTTCGGCACCAGGCTGACCGCTATGGCATGAGGTTAGGATAGTAGCACCTGATAGTTTTTTGGGTCGACGTGAAAGAGACTATGGGGTGCGACTTTTGTGTACTCCACACCCATATCATTTGGGGAGGGCTATGGTGGGCGCGGTTGTGATGCTCTTTTTTAAGAAAAAAAAGGGTTAGGTTGGTAGCGCCAATTATTATTTTGGATCAATGCGAAAGAGACTATGAGGGCGTGATTTTTGTGTACTGCACACCCATATCATTTGGGGAGGGCTATGGGGGAGTGGCTGTGATGCTCTTATTATCTATATAATCGAAGAGCCGATATTGTTGTGGCAGGCTTGTTGCTGAGTTTTGAGGGTTACAGGTAGGGTTCTTTTTTTCTGTGTGAAAGAAAAAAACTAAGCTGCAACGATTTATTTTATTTGACACCAAGGCTCCAATTTGATACCGGAGAGGTTTACCGAACAAATTGTATTTACCAGTATTTTCTTTTGGGGACGTGTCTATATATACGTAGTGCATGATCTCTTGGTATCCACTATACATAGTCAAATTTCATCCCCAAAATCAACAACTCAAGTACAGATACCACTAACCTTTTTTTTTTTTGCCCAGGGTCACCAAGCGTAGTTAACTGCCAAAACATTCGTTTTACCTGCAAATCAACCAGTTGCCTGCCATTTTTTGAAATAGTGTATTGTTTTAATGTGAAGCTAATACTAAGTACACTCGACTGCAAGAAACAACACGAGCTGGTTAAAGCATCATCTTTGCACTCATCTATAAAATGCTGAAACAAATATAAAAACACTACCGAAAAGTAATGCTCACGCGATCACGAGTTCACGGCTTACAGCAGCAAACATCCAGATTAACCGTCATCCTCGGCAACACCAGGGCTAGAAGAATGGTTAAAAAATGACATTCTAGAAAGGAGCCATTTATAGATCGAATCGCCGAAGAGCGAGTGTGAGCAGTCTCACGGGATCAGGGGAAAATACAGCTATAAGAGCATCTCCAACAGCCGCGCTATATTTCGGCGCGGTATATATCGATTTGACCGCATTGTAAATGTTTACCGCGCGCAGCCTCAAATTTTCCCCTACCGGAGACGCTAAACTAGAGCGACTTCGTGAGCGCTAAAAGTGTTTCTTCACCGGACGCTCCATTATACAACGCGCAGCGCCGGCAGAAACAACAATCATACCCAACTATGCATCAAAGAAGATCAAACAAACTTCATAAATTCACAAATAAATGTATCATACAAATATAACAAATTGTTCACAACAAATACAACAATACATAAAATTGTTCACAACAAATACAACAAGTTTATAGATCAACATACAACAATACAACATAGTTTTGAAACAATACATCATATAGTCAAACATGGATATGTTCTCTTCTTCCTTTTGGTCGTACTCGTCATCCGATGTATCGGATGATGAACTCTACAAATATACATATGAAATGACTTCACTACAACTAGCTAGTAGGAAAAAAATTGACTAAATGATGGCAGCCGGCGGAGGCGCATACCTTGCGAGCAAACCGGCGAGCGTCGTGGTGGCGCCATGTTGACAGTAGGCTCGACGATATGTCGACGGCGGCGCGGATAAGGCGGGGAGAAGCACCGGCGGCATCTCGGGGCGACGGCGCCGGGAGGAGGCGCGTGCGAGGATGATCTATGGCGCGGCGGCGAGCTACAGCACGGCCGGCGGCGGCAGCGCGGGGGGGGGGGGGATTTCAGCCGTTGTGTATTCGCGCGCGTCCGCAGAGATGCTGCGCGCTGCAGCCGACGCCTCACATTTGGCGCCCTGGATAGTGCAAACACCCGTGCGCCCCAAAAAATTTGCAGCGCCGCCGCGGATACCGCGCCTGCTGGAGGGCCGATTCCGTCTCCGCCCGCGGTATACCGGCGGTTTTTTTAGCGCGTGTGCGTTATAGCGCGGCTGTTGGAGATGCTCTAAGGCAGGCCAGAGCTGAAAAATACATAGATTTTAGGTGTAGTTTAGCACAAGGAAGCAAAGACTCAGGCAGAAAAATCAAATGGAAAATAATCTATCTCCCCCCGGAGGATAGCACGCTACTGATCCTCCGCCTCCATGTGGTGACACGTGTCCTGCCTAGGCCCACAGACGACCCTGCACCGCTCACATCGCTATCTGTTCCACCTCACATCCTCGTTCCTCTCTCCCTGTGTCCAATTTTTCTCCGACGCCATGCCAACGAAATTCCCCTCTAGCCTGTGCGATGCACCTCAAATCTCCACAATCCATCACCGGATCCCTGCACCACCGAGGCCTCGCCGGATTCTCCCACCACCGCGACCTCGTGAGTCGCCCTAGCCGGATCCCCTCACCGCGGGCGCAGACCTCTCCACCTCTGCCATGTGTGCTCTAATCCCTACCTCACTAGCATCCCGCGCTTGCCGCGCGCGTCTACCGTGGCCACCATGGATCTGCTAGAGATGCTGCAAGATGGGGGGGCAGTGATGGTGCTGTGAGGAGCTGCCGTTGGAGGTGCTGCAAGCTGTTTGCTAGTCGCGGTTGGCGGCGGCGATGCGGCGAGCAACAAGGCTGCTGCGACTAGTGGCCGGAGGTGCTGCCATGGCTCCGAGGCGCGGTTGCCATGGCACGGCGGCGCTGCTGCCAGTGCGGTGGCACGGCGCTACCATGGCGGCTATGCTACAAGCGGCGTAGCCGGAGCTGCAAGGGCGTGTCGCCGGAGCTGCAAGGGCGCATCGCCAAGAGTTGCAAGCCCCATCGACGGGGCTTGATGCTTCCCACTGCCGGAGCTTCAAACCTTCATTGATGGAGCTACTTGCCCCCCATCCTTGGAGCTGCAAAACTTCATTGTCGGGGCTGCAAGCCCCATCGCTGGAGCTGCAATCCCCTAACGGTGGAGCTGCAAAGGGCGGTCAGTGAAGCTACAAGCCCTTGTCACCCGAGCTGCAAAGGGCGGTCGGCGGAGCTACAAGCCCTTGTCGCCGGAGCTGCAAATGTTGAGAGCACGAAGCTACAAACGGCAGGCGGCAGATCTGCAAAGGACACTACTATGTGCAGCCACGGGGCGGCGGCGATGCTACCGGCGCAGGCGGCGGTGCTACCGACGCGGGCAGCGGTGCTCGCAACAATGCTACGAGTCGGCGCGGAGAGCAATACCGCCAGCAAGGGCAGACAGTGTTGCCAGGACGGTTGGTGGTGCTGCTAACCGGAGTCGTCGTGATGTCGGTGAGCTTCCTCACCAAACTTCTCCGTGCATCCGGTGGCGTCGATGTTGCGCCCTATACGCGTGCCACCCTTTGTGAGGGATATTTGTTTTTTTTCTATGCGGGGAAGAAAGATGCTCGTGGGTGGTGATCCTAATGGACACGTGTCAGCACGGGGAGGCAGAGGTTCTGGGGGGGAAATCCCCCGACGGATGCCCAACACTGCCCATATCAAATCTTAGGGGGGGGCTGTCTCCGCCACTGAGCAGTTTGCAAGGGTTGCCTTCAACAGGGAAGGGTGTGTTGACACCGTCGTGTCAGACTTTAACGCAGAGTGTGAGAACCGATAATTGAAGAGTATCACAGATTGGACAATACCTATTCAAACGAGAATGTTTCTGGTGAAACGTCGGAACTCATGCACCAGCTGCACCCATATACTGTGGCCTGTGGTTGTTTGATGGAAACTGAAGAGACAAGGTGGCCATTGTATTAAACTCCCTCTTTCGTTGGTGAAAAGATGGCGTTTCATCTCTCTCGCCCTCCTGATGGCGATTCCCTTGCCCAACCACACAGATCCTGCGAGACAACCAAGAATCCCCACATCATCGCCACAAATCATGCAACCCAGGCACCAAACCCCATTTCCGCTATCTCCCGACCCACCCGTGAAGCCAATTCCCAGAAGTATCAGAGCTTCCTTCCAGCCGAATTCAAGGAGAGGATGCGCTCGATCATCGCCCGATCCCCAAATCCCAGGAGGTGCGTGGATTTGATGCAATCAAGGTTCGATTCGCTCCTCTCCCCAACCCCCATCACCCCCACCCCTCTACCCACTGCACCTATACCCCAACGAGATGTTCGCCCAGACTCCACACCCCATACAATGAATCCGACCAGGCCCCAAATCCTAATCCCAACGGCTACAGACAGCAAGACCAATTCAGCGGAGCCGATTTATGTGAGAATTTTTGCTCTCCCCTTGATTGACCCAACGGATTGCTACGAAATTTGGGGGACAATCACTACCACAGCTGGAGAATTGACAGGGGCGGAGAGCACGCCTGTGCGTCATTGCTCGTCGGCACTTCAATGCCCACCAGCGCTCATTCCGCCCCCTGACCCCGGCGGCATGAGCTTAAAAGGCCACCGGAGCACTGCCCGAATACACCACCAATTCTGCTCCCATCCCCATAGACACCCAGCCCCTACACCATCCAACACAATGGAGAGCTCCGGCCCAGCCAACCTGGGCGACAAGAATAAGGCGATGTCTCTGGTCCCAACTCCCACCTCCAGCGCGGTGGCGCCCGGGAGGAGAGCGGGGAAGGAACCGATGGAGGACGATCGCACTGAAGAGGAACTGAAGGCCATCATCGTCAACCTCGCTGAGGCCCAGGGCCTCGCCAGAGCCCGACTCATTGCTGTTGGTGTTTTCCTTTCCTCCCTGCTTATTCCTTCTAGGCAGCTTGTGAATTACATGAGAAATGTATGGAGAGTCAAGGGAAACTTGGAGATGAACCAGCTCGCTGACAAGCGTTTCGTGCTTGAATTCTCTAAGGAGGGAGATTTTGAGCATGTCACGAAGGGAGGCCCGTGGAGGTACCAGAAGGATGCTGTCCTGATCCAGGAGCTCGAGGTAGGAGTTGACCCAGAGGAGGTCCAATTTGAAATGCTGCCCATCTGGGTACAATTCAAGGGGATCCCCTTCTACCTCCTCTCCAAGCAGCTCGCTAGGGACATGGGTGACAAGCTCGGGAAGACAATCTGCATCGACAACAATGCCCGTGGCGACATGCAAGACAAGATCCTCCGAGCCAGGGTGCTCATCCCCATCGCCAGCCCCTGCAGCGGTGGGTCACCCTCTTGGATAGCCACTCCAATGAGGAGGTGACCGTCAACGTCTTCTACGAGCGCCTCCCCAACTTCTGCCTCAGTTGTGGGGTGATCGGCCACCAGGAGGAGGGCTGCGACCTGCCAGCCTCGCTCAGGAAGAAAAGGTACAATACAAGCCTCGGTATCCCGTACACCCACACCGACGATCCTAGGAAATGGTACCTCGCAGAAAGTGCGGGGGAAAATGGGCGCGCTCTCCGGCAAATGGACATCCCCTGGCGCAACATGCTGAAGATTGGGCCGAGCACCACCACAGCGCATCGACAGCAAGCTCCCTCCATCGACCACGTTGCGGAGGAAGTGCAGAAGCTGACTGTCCAGGACAAGAACAAGGAGGAGAAGGTGGCAAACTGCACTGCTACACTCGACACTGACATCGTCAGCACCAACACCAACGCCAAGACCGCAACCACGCCAACCACAACCCTCATCGACAACATCTCAAGCTCTGCGACCAAGGCCGGCGACGCAGCTGGTACTGCAAACCACAGCAACAAGAACTGCATCGTCACACCCAAGACGAAGGCCGCAGGCTCCAATGGTAACGCGGAAGAGGGGGAGGCCACCGAGAAGACCACCACCGACATGAACACTGCTGTTGGTGGCCACCAGGGGCACTGGAAGAGGAAGCCGAGACCTGAAGCCAAGACTGATGCGGGAACGGTCACCACCATCCCTGCTAGCAAGGTAAAAGCACTCCGTAAACGTGATGCCCACAACTCACAGGAGACAAAGAAGAAGATCAAAGGAACTGATGGGAAGGAGGATGTGCTGGGGAATGAGGACGGAAAGGAAGCTACTAGCCCGGGGGCTGCTGGTCAACTGACAAGCGCGAGTGTGAGCACCTGTCAGGAGCCATGATCGTCTTAGCTTGGAACTGCCGGGGCCTCGACATGCCCCGGATAGTTAGGAGCTGGTGCAGCTTGTCCGCACCTATAGGCCGAGAATAGTTTTCATTAGCGAAACCAGGAAGAAGGAGAATAAAATAAAGGGGCTAAGTGGTAGGCTGGGTCTTAAGATTTGTATCACACAGAAAGGGAAAGGCAAGGGGGCGGGGATTGCACTATATTGGGATGATCAAATTGAAATAAAGCTTCTGTCGGAGGGTTCTCGTTGTTTTGATGTTCTGGTGAAGGATGCCCTGAATGGCTGCACCTGGCGAGGTACCTTCGTCTATGGTGAGCCAAAAGGACCCGAGAGACACCACATGTGGTCTACTTTGAGAAGAATCAAACCAAATGCAATCGAACCATGGATGATGATCGGAGACTTCAATGAAACAAAATGGCAACATGAACACTTCTCTGAGTCTAAGCAGTCAGAGAGAAGAATGTCTGACTTCAGAAACATCTTGAATTTTTGTGGCTTACACGACATCCACTTCACTGGACCGCCTTGGACTTATGACAACAAAAGAAAGGAAGGCAGCAATGTTAAAGCAAGAATCGACAGAGCTGTGGCTGATGCGAGTTGGGCTGCTCTCTACCCTAATACTAAAGTCACTCACGTTTGCTCTTCTAGGTCTGACCACCTACCGCTTGTTCTAGAATGTGAGAAACAGACTATCTTGAGTCTGCCGCCTCAAAAAGTAAGATATGAACAGATGTGGGAACGAGACGAAACCTTACCTGAGGTTATTGATGAGGCTTGGACCAACAGACCGGAATGCTCCTCCTTGGACGACTTGGTACAAAAAATTGACTACACCAACGATCACCTAAAGGAATGGAGTACTACGGTGTTCGGGAAAGTGTCCAGAGAAATTAGAAACATGAGGAAGAAGTCAAACAAGTTGTGGAAGAAGCCTAGCACAGACCAACGCAATCAGGAAATTCATGAAACGAATATGGCCCTCGATGAGCTCCTGCAGCGAGAAGAGATCATGTGGAAACAGAGGTCGAGAATTTCGTGGCTCAAGGAGGGAGACAGAAATACGAAATTCTTCCACAGAAAAGCTTGCTGGAGACAGTCAAAAAACAAAATAAATCGCTTGAGAGACTCGAATGGGGTCTGGGCTGATGAGCCAGAAGTGATTAAGGATCTTGCGCATGAGTTCTTCAAAAACCTATACTCCAGAGAAGCAAACCTTTGCCCTAACAAAATCATCGATCTCATTGAGGAGAAAATAACTCCTGAAACAAACTTGGCCCTGTGCAAAGAGTTCTCGGACGAAGAAATAAGTGACGCCCTCTTCCAAATTGGCCCTCTAAAGGCCCCAGGCCCCGATGGTATGCCGACCCGCTTCTTCCAGAGGAACTGGGGATTGATGAAAAGAGAGGTGATTGATGTAGTAAAAGATTTCTTCGCAAAAGGCTCTATTCCTGAAGGACTAAACGATACCACGATCGTTCTCATCCCCAAAGGAAACAGCCCAGAGAGCCTGGCAGACTTCAGACCGATCAGCCTATGCAACGTAATCTACAAAATTATCTCTAAGTGCCTAGTAAACCGCCTACATCCCTTCCTGGATGATCTGATCTCGCAGAACCAAAGCGCGTTTGTTCCGGGCAGACTAATCACACACAACGCGGTGATAGCCTTTGAAAGCTTCCACAAGATTCAAAGGAGTAAGAATCCTAGGGACACTCATTGCGCCTACAAACTTGACCTATCCAAGGCTTATGACCGGGTGGATTGGGGTTTCTTGGAGAAAATGATGAAAAAGTTGGGATCCAACAATAGATGGATTAACTAGGTGATGATTTGTGTCCGCCCTGTTAGGTTCACCATCAGAATCAATGGTCACAACCATGACCCCTTCACCCCATCTCGTGGGCTCAGACAAGGAGACCCCCTGATCCCCTACCTATTTCTCCTAGTCGGGGAAGCACTCACTTGCATCCTCAAAAAGTGCAATAGGGAAGGAAAGATTACTCCCTTAAAAGTGGCCAGGAATGCTCCTGGGATTTCTCACCTACTGTTTGCCGATGACAGCCTCCTCTTCTTCAAAGCCACGCCAGAGGAGGCTAGGGTAGTTGACAGCGCTCTAAATTTTTTCCAGAGATGCACGGGTCAACTGCTAAGCCCTAGCAAATGTTCAATTCTGTTCAGTTCTGCTTGTCCATCGGCAACGCAACTGGTGATTAAATCCACGCTATCCATTTCTACTGCCACATTCGAAGAGAAGTACCTGGGTTTCCCTACACCTAAAGGTAGGATGAAAGATGGCACCTTCCAGCCGATCATGAACCGGTTTACCAAGAGACTAACTAATGGAAGTGAAAAGTTGATGTCCCATGCAGCTAAAGACACTCTAATAAAATCTGTTGCCCAATCACTCCCTGCCCATGCCATGGGTATTTTCAAAATGACAAAGGGGTTCTGCGACCAATATGAAAAGATAATCAGGGACTTCTGGTGGGGCGACGATCGGAACTAGAGGAAAACACATTGGTCTGCCTGGGAAAACCTCACCAAACCAAAGTGCAAGGGGGGGGGCTTGGTTTTAGAGATATGTACTGCTTCAACCAAGCTCTATTAGCCAGACTTGCTTGGCGTCTCATCCAGAGACCGTCTAAACTATGTGCAAGGGTCCTCAAGGCTAAGTATTACCCCCAGGGCAACCTCTTGGATACGGTATTTCCCAAAGACCCCTCCCCTGTGTGGAAGGGTGTCGAATTTGGTCTCGAGCTTCTGAAAAAAGGGATCATAAGCCGTATAGGCGATGGTAGAAACACCCAATTCCTCAGGGATCAATGGCTTCTGAGAAGCAAAGGGCTAAAGGTCACCGCTTTGAAAAAGAATACTCGGCGGTGATGGGTCAATCAACTTATCAACCCTACAACAAACCAATGGGACACCACAATCCTGCACGATCTATTTTATGAACATGATGTTCAGGCTATCCTCAACATTGACATTCTGAGTGTCAGCCAACAAGACCGTACAGCTTGGGACCTCGAGAAAAATGGTTTTTTTTACCGTTAAAAGCGCATATAGACTGGCGCTGAACCTGAAGCATCCGAATAGTGAATCCCAAGGCGGGAGGCAAGCTCCTACGGGTGATTGCCAAATCTGGAACTGCATCTAGAAGACGAAAGTACAGCCGAAGGTCTGGGTGTTTGCTTGGAGAGTTGCCACTGACTATCTCCCTACGAGGAAGAACAAACTGAGAAGATCTCTCGAGTTTGATGACCGCTGCTTGGTCTGCGGCAAAGAACCCGAGGATGCATACCACGCCACTGTCCGGTGCACAAAATCCATGGCTCTTCGGCATGCCATGCGCAAACGCTGGAACTTACCTAGCGAGAACTATTTCAGATACACTGGCAGAGACTGGCTGCAGGTGCTGCTAGGAAGCACAGAGGAATCCGCGAGAGCTAAGATCCTTCTGCTGCTCTGGAGAGCGTGGCACCTGAGGAACGACTCAATTAACAAAGAAGGAAGAGAATCCATTGAGCGCTTGATACGTCTCAAACGTATCTATAATTTTTGATGCTCCATGCTTGTTTTTACACCATTTGCTTAGTGTTTTGTTACACTTCATGGCATTTTTATGCATTTTCCGGAACTAACCTATTAACGAGATGCCACAGTGCCAGTTCCTTGTTTTCTGTTGTTTTTGTGTTTCAGAAAAGTTACACAGGAAATATTCTCAGAATTGGATAAAACAAAAGCCAAACATCCAGAAATTTACCGAAGCTTCCAGAGAACCGAAGAGGAGATGGGCCTGATATGTCCATTTTGCATCACTATTTTGTATCATAATTTACTGTTATTCATTGATATATTTCACATTTAGAGATGGTACTTATGTTATTTCCTTTGTTTTTACATGTTTGATGATCATTGGAGGAATTGCTGCCGGAGTCAGGATTCTGCTGGAAAAAGGACCGTCAAGGCACCATATTTCGAAGATCAAGAAAATTCCAGAAAAATACCAGAAAATTATATTTTACCAGAAGACTGAAGAAGCCGGAAGGAGAAGGCGAGAGGAGCCACATGGCAGCCTCACCACCAGGGGGCGCGGCCTAGCCCCTGGCCGCGCCGCCCTGTGGTGAGAGCCCCCTGGCCCACTTCTGCCATCGCCCCTTCACATATTTCATCGTCCCCGAAAACCTAAGTCAAGGGGGGGGCTTAGAGATAGACACCACCGCCTCTGCGGGGCAGAAAACACCAGAGAGAGAAAAGCTCTCCGGCAGGCAGAAATCTATCGGGGAAATTCCTTCTCGGAGAGGGGAGATCGTCACCATCATCATCACCATCGCACCGGACTTCATCGGGATCATCATCATCATCTCCATCACCAGCACCTTCATCTTCACCATCACCATGCCATCCCGCTGTAACATCTTGAGTTGGATCTTGTTAAATTCTTAGGAGAAACTTTCCCGGTGTTGATTACTCTTGTGGTTGATGCTATTGAGTGGAACCGTTGAATTAAGGTTTATGTTCAGATTGTTATTTACCATTATTTCACCTCTGATCATGATCCATATGATGTCTTGTGAGTAGTTCGTTTAGTTCTTGAGGACATGGGAGTAGTCAAGATGTTAGTAGTGAATTATTGTTGAGTAATATTTAATGGTTTGATATTTATTTGTTGTGGTGTTATTTCACTAGTGGTGTCATGTGAATGTCGACTACATGATACTTCACCATTTATGGGCCTAGTGAGATGCATTGTGTATTTGGCTACTAATTATGGGGTTGCTGGAGTGACAAAAACCGAAACCTCCGTTAGGAAACCATTACACCAGGGAGCGTAGGATCTTAGTGTTTAAGGATGTGGTTAGATTTATCTTAATTACTTTCTTGTATTTGCGGGGTGTGTATTTATCCTAGTAAGGGTAGTGCGCTAGCACAGGTTCACCCCCATAACACTTATCAAACCAATAAAGATTATTTAGCGGCATGAAGTGAAAGCTCTTGACAGAAACTCCCGTGTGTCCTCGAGAACGTTTGGTCATCATAAGTTACACAACCGGCTTGTCCTTTGCTCTAGAAAGGATTGGGCCACTTGCTGCAATTATTATTACTGTCTTTTATTTACTCGCACTTTATTTATTTGCATTACCAAATACCCCTGAAAACCCGTTTGCTAGTATTTACAGTGAATCCGTGATCAAAACCACTTGTCAACACCTTCTGCTCCTCGTTGGGTTCGACACTCTTATTTATCGAAAGTACTATGATACACCCCCTATACTTGTGAGTCATCAAGACTATTTTCTGGCACCGTTGCCGGGGAGTGAAGCACTATTGAAGAGTGGAATTGTTAAAGGTAACCGTCACTGTGAGTATTATTTTTATTTCTATCTTTTACTTTTACTTTATTTTGCTATGGAGAATTCTCCATTTGGTTTCCTATTTGGGAACACTTCTACCACTGCTGCACATGTGGATGAACCACCACCACCACCACCTGCTCAATTAGATCCTTTTAAAATACCTATGAAAATTGTTGAACGTGTTATGGATAACTGCTATTCAGGAGATGGAACTGTCCATCCGGGTGATCACTTACTTTTTATACATGAATTATGCGAGTTGTTCAAGTGTGCAGGTATTTCACCAAGCCAGGTCAAGAGGAAGCTATTCTCATTATCACTGAAAGGCAGAGCTGAGGAGTGGTATCGACTGCTTAAAGATGGCCCATCTATTGCATGGGAGGAAATTGTGCCTCTCTTTTATTCCAAGTTTTATCCTCCAAGTGAAATTCATAAAGATCATAATCGGATATATAACTTTTGGCTCATGATGGAGAAAGTATTTCCCAAGCGTGGGGGAGATTGAAGTTACTAATGCTCAAATGTCCCATTCATGAGCTCCCCAATAATATTGTTATTGATAATTTTTATGCGAGGCTTACCCTTCCTGATAAGGATCATTTGGATGCTTCTTGTTTTGGATCATTTACCCATATGAAAGAAGATGCTAAGTGGAAACTTCTTGACCATATCCAAGAGAATGCTGAAGGATGGGAAAACGACAAAGGTAGGAAGTCAGGTATAAATTATGATTATGAATGCATTAAAACTTTTATGGGAACCGATGACTTTTATAGTGTGAGCATTGCTTACGGTCTTGATTCTCAAATACTGGCTAATTGTCTTAAGGCTTTTGCCTCTTATCTTGATGTTCCAAAGAAAGATTGGAACAAATATCATGCGCCTTATAAAGATTCTATTAGTCATATTCCTGCTGCAGCTACTGAAGTTTGTACTGTTGATAGCATTGTGCCTGAACCTTATTTTGAGAAGACACCTTTCCCTGCTAAGGTAAAAGAGTATTCTACTTTGGTAAGCGTGTCTAATAAAAGTACTAAGAAAGCTGTAGAGCCGGATGAGCAAATTACTATTAAGTCTCCTGTGGCTATATTGAAGGACCTTGTTACCAAAGATGTAGGGGATGAATATGTTCTCTTTTGTGAAGATGCTACTAACATTATTTCACATCCTAATAGGCGTAGGAAAACAAGTGTTCCTGTTATTTCTGTCAGGATTGGCGATCATTGCTATTATGGTTTATGCGACATTGGTGCTAGTTCAAGTGCCATTCCTTTAGAGCTCTACAGAGAAATTATGCATAAGATTGACGCTTGTCAACTTGAAGATATTGATGTGGTTGTTCAGCTTGCTAACAGAGAGACTATTTGGCCTCTGGGTATTTTTCGAGATGTGGAAGTTCTTTGCGGTAAGACCAAATATCCCACTGATTTCCTAGTACTTGGTAAGGAGGCTAGTAAAACTTGTCCTATTATTTTTGGTAGACCCTTTTTGAATACTTGTGGTGCTGTGATAGACTGTAAGAAGGAGAAAATTTTCACTAAGTTTAATGGAGAGTCTTATGAGTTTAATTTTTCCAAGTTTGCTAAGACTTCTTATGAAAATGACATGCCTGATGAAAATTTTCGAGTTGAACAGCTTGCTTCTATTGCTCTTGCACCTAACAATGCTTTGCAGCAATTCATGGAGGACCATGAAAGTGATGTTTTCAGGAAGAAAAGAGAAGAGATTGACAATATTTTCCTTCGTCAACAACCGTTGATCAAGCACAATTTACCTGTGGAGGATCTTGGTACCACTTTACCACCTAAGGTAGATCCTATTTTTGAATTAAAACCTTTACCTGATGATCTTAAATATGCTTATATAGATGATAAGAAAATATATCCTGTTATTATCAGTTCTAAGCTTTCAGGAAAGGAAAAAGAAAGGTTATTGGAGATATTGAGGAAACATCAAGGAGCTATGGGATATACTCTTGATGATTTAAAAGGGATTTGCCCCACTTTATGTCAGCATGCTATTAATATGGAGGAAGACGCGAAGCCAGTTGTGGAACATCAGCGCCGCTTAATTCCCAAGATGACGAATGTGGTAAGAAATGAGGTATTGAAGTTCCTTGATGCTAGTATTATTTATCCTATTGCTGATAGTAGATGGGTTAGCCCTGTTCATTATGTTCCTAAGAAAGGAGATATGACTGTCGTGCCTAATGAGAATAACGAGCTTATTCCTCAAAGGGTAGTAGTTGGTTATAGGATGTGCATTGAATATAGAAAAGTTAACAAGGTTACTAAGAAAGATCATTATCCTTTACCGTTTATAGATCAGATGTTAGAAGGGTTGTCTAAGAAGACTCATTTTTGTTTTCTGGATGGTTACTCTGGTTTCTCTCAGATTGCTGTTAGAAAGGAAGATCAAGAGAAAACCACTTTTACTTGTCCTTATGGAACTTATGCTTATAGACGTATGCTGTTTGGTTTATGCAATGCTCCTGCTACGTTTCAAAGATGCATGCCTGCTATTTTTCATGATTTTTGTGAAGAAATTGTGGAGGTTTTCATGGACGATTTCTCCATCTATGGAACTTCTTTTGATAATTGTTTGCACAATCTTGATAAAGTTTTGCAGAGGTGTGAAGAAACTAATCTTGTTCTTAATTGGGAGAAATGCCACTTTATGGTAAATGAAGGAATTGTCCTTGGACATAAAATTTCTGAAAGAGGTATTGAAGTTGACAGAGCAAAAGTTGAGGCAATTGAGAAGATGCCTTGTCCTAGAGATGTTAAAGGTATTCGTAGTATTCTTGGTCATGCTGGTTTCTATAGGAGGTTTATTAAAGATTTCTCTAAGATTTCAAAGCCTCTTACTAATCTTCTTCAAAAAGATGTACAATTTGTCTTTGATGATGATTGTAAGGTAGCTTTTGAAACTCTTAAGAAGGCTTTAACTACTGCTCCTATTGTTCAACCACCTGATTGGAATTTACCCTTTGAAATTATATGTGATGCTAGTGATTTTGCAGTTGGTGCTGTTCTTGGACAACGCGTAGATAATAAGTTAAATGTTATTCATTATGCTAGTAAGACTCTTGACGCTGCTCAGAAGAATTATGCTACCACTAAGAAAGAGTTTCTTGCTGTTGTTTTTGCATGTGATAAGTTTAGACCTTACATTGTTGATTCTAAAGTTACTATTCATACTGATCACGCTGCTATTAGATATCTTATGACAAAGAAGGACGCTAAGCCTAGGCTTATTAGATGGGTGTTGCTTTTACAAGAGTTTGATTTGCATATCGTAGATAGGAAAGGTGCTAAAAATCCTGTGGCTGACAATTTATCTAGATTGGAAAACATTTCTTTTGATCCTATTCTGGTTAATGATAGCTTTCCAAATGAACAGTTGGCTTCCATAAATGTAACTTCGCGAGACCTTCCTTGGTATGCTGATTATGCTAACTTTATTGTTTCCAAGTATTTGCCTCCAACCTTTACAGCTCAGCAAAGAAGAAAATTCTTCTATGATTTGAGGCACTATTTTTGGGATGACCCACACTTATATAAAGAAGGAGTTGATGGTATTATGCGAAGATGTGTTCCGGAATATGAGCAACAAGAAATATTAAGAAAATGCCATGGCAGTGCTTATGGAGGACATCACGCTAGAGATAGAACTGCACAAAAGGTTCTACAATCAGGTTTTTATTGGCCAACCCTCTTTAAAGATGCTAGAAGGTATGTTTTATCTTGCGATGAATGTCAAAGAGTTGGTAATATTTCTAGACGTAATGAAATGCCTATGAGTTACACTCTTGTTATTGAACCGTTTGATTGTTGGGGATTTGACTTTATGGGTCCTTTTCCTCCTTCAAAAGGCTATACTCACATACTTGTTGCTGTTGATTATGTTACCAAGTGGGTAGTAGCCATACCTACAAAGAGTGCCGATGGTGAGACTTCATTAAAAATGCTTAAGGACGTTATTTTTCCTAGGTTTGGTGTGCCTAGATACCTTATGACTGATGGAGGTTCTTATTTTATTCATGGCGGTTTTAGAAAAACTCTTGCTAGATATGACGTTAATCATAGAATTGCTTCTGCTTATCATCCCCAAACTAGTGGGCAGGTAGAGCTTTCAAACAGAGAGATCAAGTCTATCTTGCAGAAGACTATCAATAGATCTAGGAAAAAGTGGGCTAGCAAGTTAAACGATGCTTTATGGGCTTATAGAACTGCTTATAAGAACCCCATGGGCATGTCTCCTTATAAAATGGTTTACGGAAAAGCGTGTCACTTGCCCTTAGAATTAGAACACAAAGCTTTTTGGGCAGTGAAAGAGCTTAATAGGGATTTTAAACTTGCCGGTAAGAAAAGGTTGTTAGATTTGAGTTCTCTAGATGAGTGGAGAAACGAAGCCTATGAGAATGCCAGACTTTTCAAAGAGAAAGTCAAGCAATGGCATGATAAGAGAATTCTTAAAAGAGAGTTTCATGTTGGTGAGAAAGTTCTATTGTATAGTCTCGTCTCAGATTTTTTGCAGGAAAATTACTCTCTAAATGGGAAGGACCATATATTATTGTGCAAGTGTACCGCTCAGGTGCGATAAAGATTGCTTCATTGAAAGATGACACTACACAAGTGGTGAATGGGCAAAGACTCAAGCATTATATTGCTGGAGATTCTTATAATGAAGATGTTGATGTAATTGAAACAGTTTCTCTGAAAGAATTCATCCAGGACAATTTGCAGGAACATACAGAGTTCATTTTCGAATAGGTAACAGTTCTAGTCAGAAAAGGTTCGCGAAAAACTTTTCCATTAATATTTTTATTGTTTTTGCTAAATATGAAAAATCATGAGACGAAAACGGGCAGGAGACGGAGTCCGGTGGCTCCTCACCACCAGGGGCGCGGGCCCACTCCAGGCCGCACCGCCCTGTGGTGAGTCCACCCCGGAGCTCGTTTCCATCCCGGTTTCCTCCTATGATTTCGTCTCGATGTATAATTTTCGTCTATATACCCCGGAGTCCCCGAGGTATGTATATCATCTTCTTGTCGTGTTTTTGTTTCGAGCTGTTTCTGTCAGGAGATTGTTCTTAGTTTTGAGAGCACCATGGCTCCTTCAAGCGACGACAAGGGGAAGAGGCCTAGAGAAGAAGACCCCAAGCTGAAAGAGGAACAGGAAGCTGGAAAATCAAGGGCAAGGAACTCAACTTTTGTAGGATCAATGAACGCCGGACGTGCCTTTTCTCATGATATGTGGGGACCAACATTCCCAGTCTTGGATCTGAATTTCATGCCCGTGATAAAGGAAGGTATGCTGGTCACTGACGAGCTCTGTGCCCAATACCGAATTCTAGAGAGGGAGATAGAGATACTTCAAGAAGAGAATCTCAGGCTTCGCAGGATGCTGGAACATTTAATTAACCCAAGGGTGATCCCGCCACCGCCAAAGGAGTAATTCATCATGGTATAGGCATCCCCTTGGCTTGTTCCAAGCTTGGCGGAGTACTGTGGTATCGCATCATCACCTTTTACTCATTTACTTTTCAAGTAGAGTCATATCATGAATAGAGAAGTTATCTTATAGAATAGTTTGCAGTGTGGAAGTATCCTCCTTAGTTGGTTATCTATGTATCCCTTGGTGTGAGTTGCGGTAATGAAATATTAATGATAATTTTTATCGTTTATTTTCCGCACACTTTATTTTAGTTTGCAATGTTTCTTATATGATTAGTCTTGTTGATTAGTATTGGTATCACCTTGGGAGCATGAGTAAATTTAGTTGGTTTTGGCAAACTTAGCTTGGTCAGTAGCAACTTTACCTTGAGGTTTGAGTAGAAAAGAAGAAAGAAGTGCTTGTAATTACATCACTTCAGTTTTCCTTCATGTTTGGCTTATAAGCATTTTTATTCTCAAAGTTAAAATCATTGTACCTTCAAGGAAGTTTGCATGATTGTTCCTATTATATGTATGTTTGTTTGTTTCATGCAACTCTTATGCTTGCTACCCAGCCTTGCTAGCCAAAAACCTGTATTGAGAGGGAATACTTCTCGTGCATCCAATTTCCCAAAAGCCAAGTTACTTCCAAAGAGTCCACTACAAATTCCTATGCATGGTATTTTAAGCCATTCCAAGTAAATTTTCATGTGCTACCTTTCAAAAACCTTCAAATACTTCTCATTTTGTGCCACTATTTTTAGCTCATGAGGACATAGTGGATGGGTTTGTTATCTTCCATACTAAATTGAGTACCCCTCGACTAGGCAGCTTCATCTGCTCGTCATTAATTTTGCAAGGGAGCTAGTCAGACCATTATAATCTCAAAAAGAAAATAAAAAGGCACTCCTCCATGATATGTGAAAGTTGGTCGGCACCCGATGGAATCGGTTAGCCATGGTTTGAGAAAGGAAAAGGTGGGGAGGAGTGCCAAGCTATAAAAGAGTACCAATGTGCCAACTAATCAAACATCTCGGAACCGCTCTCACTTGTTTAGTATGGAAGATATCAAGAACTCCGTTGCTAGTCGTTGACAAAAGCAACCACCTCTCAAAACAATTTTTACCTCTATTTTACCAATGAAAAGCTCTAGCACATGTTTAATCCCTGCTTCCCTCTGCGAAGGGCCTGTCTTTTACTTTCATGTTGAGTCAACCTATTCCTTTCTATCTCAAGCAAGCATTTGAGTTGTTATGTTTTACTCATCCATATGTTGATCTGTTTAATCATGTCTACTTACTTCTTTTGTTAGTACAATGCTTTTGTCTGAAGGAATATATCTTTGAAAACTTTCTATGAATGCAAAAAGTTTGTTCCGTTGAGCATATGGTTTTTGCTATATTAGCTCTGTTTTAAAAAGGCTCCATTCAAAAGCTAGTATAGTTTGTTCATTGTTCTCTGACCACGAACTAAGGTTTGCCACCACCAATTATAGTTTACCTTGTGCATCTTTATTTGTGATTCCCTTTTACTTATTGCAAGCCTATATCATATAAAGGGAAGTTGCTTTCTATTATAACTCGTGCCTTGGTAAATGTGATGCTTCTTGTCCGTATTTTGATTATCGACACTTCACTCCATAAACCCGTGGTCATGTTTACCGAGTTTAGTTTTCGCTTGGGGACAAGCGAGGTCTAAGCTTGGGGGGGGTTGATACGTCCATTTTCCATCACTATTTTGTATCATAATTTACTGTTATTCATTGATATATTTCACATTTAGAGATGATACTTATGTTATTTCCTCTGTTTTTACATGTATGATGATCATTGGAGGAATTGCTGCCAGAGTCAGGATTCTGCTAGAAAAAGGACCATCAAGGCACCATATTTCGAAGATCAGGAAAATTCTAGAAAAATACCAGAAAATTATATTTTACCAGAAGACTGAAGAAGCCGGAAGGAGAAGGCGAGAGGAGCCACAGGGCAGCCTCACCACCAGGCGGCACGGCCAGCCCCTGGCCACGCCGCCCTATGGTGAGATCCCCCTGGCCCACTTCTGCAATCACCCCTTCGCGTATTTCATTGTCCCCAAAAACCTAAGTCAAGGGGGGGGCTCAGAGATAGACACCGCTGCCTCTGCGGGGCTGATAACACCAGAGAGAGAAAAGCTCTCCGACAGGCAGAAATCTGCCAGGGAAATTCCTTCCCAGAGAGGGGAGATCATCGCCATCGTCATCACCATCGCACCAGACTTCATCGGGATCATCATCATCATCATCTCCATCACCAGCACCTTCATCTTCACCATCACCACGCCATCCCACTGTAACATCTTGAGTTGGATCTTGTTAAATTCTTAGGGGAAACTTTCCCGGTGTTGATTACTCTTGTGGTTGATGCTATTGAGTGGAACCGTTGAATTAAGGTTTATGTTCAGATTGTTATTTACCATTATTTCACCTCTGATCATGATCCATATGATGTCTTGTGAGTAGTCCGTTTAGTTCTTGAGGACATGGGAGAAGTCAAGATGTTAGTAGTGAATTATTGTTGAGTAATATTTAATGGTTTGATATTTATTTGTTGTGGTGTTATTTCACTAGCGGTGTCATGTGAACGTCGACTACATGATACTTCACCATTTATGGGCCTAGTGAGATGCATTGTGTATTTGGCTACTAATTGTGGGGTTGCTGGAGTGATAGAAACCTAAACCTCCGTTAGGAAACCATTACACCAGGGAGCGTAGGATCTTAGAGTTTAAGGCTGTGGTTAGATTTATCTTAATTACTTTCTTGTATTTGCGGATGCTTGGAAGGGGTTTAATCACAAGTGTGTATTTATCCTAGTAAGGGTAGTGCGCTAGCACAGGTTCACCCCCATAACACTTATCAAACCAATAAAGATTATTTAGCGGCATGAAGCGAAAGCTCTTGACAGAAACTCCCGTGTGTCCTCGAGAACGTTTGGTCATCATAAGTTACACAACTGGCTTGTCCTTTGCTCTAGAAAGGATTGGGCCACTTGCTGCAATTATTATTACTGTCTTTTATTTACTCGCACTTTATTTATTTGCATTACCAAATACCCCTGAAAACATGTTTGCTAGTATTTATAGTGAATCCTTGATCAAAACCACTTGTCAACACCTTCTGCTCCTCGTTGGGTTTGACACTCTTATTTATCAAAAGTACTACGATACACCCCCTATACTTGTGGGTCATCAGGGCCACAGGCCACTCACACAATAGGGCGGCACGGCCCAGGCCCTGGCCGCGCCCCCTATGTGTGAGGCCGCCTCGGTCCACTTCTGACGCCGCCCCTTAGCCTATAAAGACCCCCCAACGGGAAAAACCTAAGTACCTGATCAATTTTCCAGAAACACATCGCGATCCACCGTCGTCATCAACCCAAGATCGGGAGGGTCCAGAAGCTCTTCCTGGCACCCTTCCGGAGAGGGGAATCGCCACCGGAGGTCTTCTTCATTGCCATGCTTGCCTCCGGCGCGATAAGTGAGTAGTCTACCTTAGACTATGGGTCCATAGCAGTAGCTAGATGGTTGTCTTCTCCACCATGTGCTTCATGTTTAGATCTCGTGAGCTGCCTTACATGATCGAGATCACCGTTATGTAATTCTACATGTTGTGTTTGTTGGGATCCGATGAATATTGGTGTTATGATTGAGTTGATGTGCTGAATATTATCTTATGTTATCTCTATGTTGTTTATGATCTTGCATGCTCTCCGTTGTTAGTAGCTATCTTGGCAGAGTAGATACTAGTGACTCCAAGAGGGGGTATTTATGCTCGATAGTTGGGTTTATGCCTCTATTTAATCTGGGGGAGTGACAGAAACCTCTAAGGTTGTAGATGTGCTGTTGCCACTAGGGAGAAAACAATATTCATATGTCCAAGGGCATATGCTTTGTTTACATTACACACTTTGCTTAATGCAGTTATCTGTTGTTCGCAACTTAATACTCATGGGGTATTCGGACGATATCCCCGTGGGTGGATTATTAGTCATAGATACAGTTGGATGGCGGTCTATGTATTTTGTTGAAATGCCCAGAGTAAATCTCATAGTGATCCTCTCGACATATGCACGTTATCTTTATTCTATATATTGCCCAACTGTAATTTGTTTACCCAGCATGTGTTATTTATCTTATGGAGAGACACCACTAGTGAACTGTGGACCCCGGTCCTATTTCATTTATATTGCTATCACCTGTTTACTTTACTCGCACTGTTTACTTTCTTGCATACTGATACGTCTCAAAGGTATCTATAATTTTTGATGCTCCATGCTTGTTTTTACACCATTTGCTTAGTGTTTCATTACACTTTGTGGCACTTTTATGCATTTTCCAGAACTAACCTATTAACAAGTCGCCACAGTGCCAGTTCCCTATTTTCTGCTGTTTTTGTGTTTCAGAAAAGTTACACAGGAAATATTCTCAGAATTGGACGAAACCAAAGCCAGACGCCTAGAATTTCACCGAAGCTTCCAGAGAACCGAAGAGGAGACGGAGTGGGGCCACGAGGGCCCCACACAACAGGGCGGCGTGGCCAGGGGATGGGCCGCGCCCCCTATGTGTGAGGTCGCCTTGATCCACTTCTGACGATGCCCCTTCACCTATAAAGACCCCTCGACGGGAAAAACCTAAAGACCCGATCACTTTTCTAGAACACATCGCGATCCGCCGCCGCCGTCGACCCGAAGATCGGGAGGGTCCAGAAGCTCTTCCCGGCACCCTGCCAGAGAGGGGAATCGCCACCGGAGGTCTTCTTCATCGCCATGCTTACCTCCGGCATGATGAGTGAGTAGTCTACCTTGGACTATAGGTCCATAGCAGTAGCTAGATGGTTGTCTTCTCCACCATGTGCTTCATGTTTAGATCGCATGGGCTGCCTTACATGATTGAGATCACCGTTATGTAATTCTACATGTTTGGTTTGTTGGGATCTGATGAATATTGGTGTTATGATTGAGTTGAAGTACTAAATTTTATCTTATGTTATCTCTATATTGTTTATGATCTTGCATGCTCTCCGTTGTTAGTAGCTATCTTGGCCAAGTAGTTGCTAGTGACTCCAAGATGGGGTATTTATGCTCGATAGTGGGTTTATGCCTCTATTTAATCTGGGGGAGTGACAGAAACCTCTAAGGTTGTAGATGTGCTGTTGCTACTAGGGGGAAAACAACATTCATATGCTCGAGGGCATATGCTTTGTTTACATTACACAATTTGCTTAATGCAATTATCTGTTGTTCGCAACTTAATACTTGTGGAGTTCTCGGATTGATTCGCCACAAGTGGATTATTAGCCATAGATGCAGTTGGATGGCGGTCTATGTATCTTGTTGTAATGCCCATAGTAAATCTCATAGTGATCCTCTCGACATATGCACGTTGTCTTTATTCTATCAATTGCCCAACTGTAATTTGTTTACCCAGCATGTATTATTTTATCTTATGGAGAGACACCACTAGTGAACTGTGGACCCCGGTCCTATTTCCTTTATATTGCTATCACATGTTTACTTTACTCGCACTGTTTACTTTACTCGCATACTATTACTATTTTCCACTCGATACGCTCATACCCTTTGTTTCAAGCAAACCGGTGAGATTGATAACCTCATCGTAAGTTGGGAACAAAGTATTTGGTTGTGTTGTGTGCAGGTTCCACGTTGCTACTGGTTGAAGACGCGCTAACAAGTTATCGTTAATGGCGCCCTTGTTAGAGCATCACGCAGCTAGTGGGCATCACCTTCAGTCGTTTATCTCTCTCCTACTAGATTGATAACCTTGGTTTCATAACTGAGGGAAAACTTGCTGCTATATTCATCAAAACCTTCTCTTGGGGTTTTCCAACTGGCCGGTCATTTTTACTTCATCAACTCGGCCCCATCACATACTACTATTGCTTTCCACTCGATACGCTCATTCCTTTGTTTACAGCAAACCGGTGAGATTGACAACCTCATCGTAAGTTGGGAGCAAAGTATTTGGTTGTGTTGTGTGCAGTTTCCATGTTGCAGCTGGCAAAGCAAAGCACTGGACGAGGCGCCTTATAAATTGTCCGGAGCTATCGCGAATCTAGCAAGCATCACCTTCTTGAGTTTGGCCTTTTCCTGGATATGATTAAACCTTGGTTTCCTACTGAGGGAAAACTCGCTATTGTACTCATCAAACCTTCCTCTTGGGGTTCCCAACTGGACGGTGATTTACACTATCACACACCGCCACAGCAAAGATTTTTCTGGCGCCGTTGCCAGGGAAAAAGAAGACTTCTACCAGGGGAGTTTCGCACGCACATCCTTTACTTTGTTTTAAGTTTTGCTTTACTTTATTTTTACTTGCATCGTTTTATCAAAAACACAAAAAAATTAGTTTCCTTTATAGTTGTTTTACTTACTTGCTTTTAGATTTGTTAGAATGAGTAATCCTGAAGTTGAAGTTCATACTTTTAAGCAACAAGGGGGAGAGAGTTTGAAAGATGCTTGGTACCATATTACCAATTCTCATCATAGGTGTACGAAGAAGCATTCTACCATGATCCTCCTTAGAAATTTTTATGTTGGTATATCTAGTTGGAATAGGTATGTTCTTGATACTCTTGCAGGAGGTAATTTTATGGGTACTCCCACTCTTGAAGCATGCACTTTAATAGAAAGTTTAGTGGGAGTACCACCTATTCATGTTGTTAAAATTGAGATCACTTTGGAGGAAGTTATAGAAAAACTAGGCTCTTTAGAAAAAAGTTTGCCGAATATCCTTGATAACGCTAGCCGAGTTAATGAAGCGATAGAAGGTATCGGTAAGAGAATCACCATTTTAGAAGCTAGCACTACTCTTGATAGTCAAAACCTTAGGATTGGGAAACTAGAGGAATCCATGGAAACTTTAAGTTTAATTTTCTCTTCTCTTAAGTTTAAGAAGGAGAAAGCTTTTGTTGGAACAGAGCAAAAATTTATGTATGTTCCCAAGGTGTCTGTGCCTAAACCGCAGCATGTTTTTAAGATTGGTAAGACTTTTAGTTCAACTAAGAGTGACTTGCATGTTGAATCATCTTTGGGAACCTCTAAAGTGCCTAGTGTGGTAAGTGGTGATCTTGAGGAAACAGTTGATCTTAATGCCTCTTTTGATAATACTTGATTTGCACTTTCTGCGCCTAGCTCAAAGGCGTTAAAGAAAAGCACTCTTGGGAGATAACCCATTGTTTTTACTTTCATTTCTTTTTTCTTTTATTTCAGTCTTGGAAGTTATTACTACTGTAATAACCTCTCCTTATCATTTTTATTTCATTTTTGTGCCAAGAGAAGCCTCTAATTTGAGTGAGGTAAGATTTGGGGATGTTGCTATCCTGAAATAGATTTCGGTGCTGCACCGTAAAAATTCGTGTAAATTCTCAGAATATCTTTTGGACTTGCGATTTTTTGTGCATATACCCCAGGTCATATCCAAACTTTCATTAGTTATACACTTTTTTATTTGAGCAACATAAAACCCTCTAAAAATTCTACCTTTGTCAGCTATTCTGTTTTGATAGATTTCTGACAATATTTGTGTTTGCCACTCGATCGCTTTCTTTTTGAGTTCTTTTGATCACGGAACTTTTGGGGAAGTTGCTACAGTAGTATATGCTTTATATGTTGTGGTTTTGAGTTGAAACCTGAAGCAAAAAGGGGTTGATTCATTATTATGCTTACACTATTATTGCTAATAGAATTGTGTTTAGTTTTGTATGAAGGAAGTTTCCAAGTGTAGGGATCGGAGAATGATGAGATGAGTTGCAGAATGGACAAAAGCTCAAGCTTGGGGATGCCCACGCACCCCAAGAAATATCCAAGAGGTACAAGCGTCAAAGCTTGGGGATGCCCCCGAGGCACCCCTTCTTCATCGGCAAAAATCAGGTCACCTTTCAACACACTATATTTTTATTGCTTCATGCATTATGCGTTTTTCTTCGAGCGTCAGTTGTTTTTAGTTTTCAGTTTTGTTTAGTTTTGTTTGCTGCAATAAATGGTTGGACCCCTACAAATTTCTTTTGGAGAAGTTGCCTTGCTTTTCATTTGCCAAGAACACTCCGTTTTTCACTCTTATCGTTTAACGAGTGTTCTCTTTTTCTAGAACTGCGTTTAGCTTTCATTTTTCACCTTGATTTTTGTTCAGATCTTGTTATATCTTTTCATCAAGGTGTATTTTGACCTCTGGTCCATGTTGGTTTTCATCAAAAGAGTTGTTTTAAAAAGGTTTGAATGGTGTTGGAAAAGAGAAAAAGCTTTATGCAAAAAAGTGGTACAAAAGGAGCTTGTGTAGACTGCGGCCTAGGCTTTTGCATGTCGTGCTTGATGTATTTTTGATAGTATGCTTAGTGGTTTTGCTGTAGCATGAATTGTCTCAAATGACTGAGATTGCTTAATGAGCCTTTGAAAAAAATCATGCGTTGTTTTAATTATTGGGAAGCATTATTTTGGTTTTCTCCTTTGATGCTTTATTTGGGTTGACTTGGCGCATGCTCACACATGTTAGACTCATACAAAGTTGCCATTGCCTCTATGATCATTTATTTTTCGACTTTTGATGCCATCTTATGCTTCTTTTAATGTTGCTTTGTCGCTATGCATGATTATGGCCGTTATTGCTCTCTTAGTTGGTCGCTCCCAGTCTTTTGCTAGCCCTCATTTTGTACTGAGTATGAGCTCTACTCATGCATCCAACTCCTAAAAACCAATTTTGCCATTGTGTCCACTATAAATCCCTATGCATGGTATTTGCAAGCCATTCCAAGTAAATTTTTATGTGCTACCTTTCAAAACTTTCAACTACTTCTCATTTTGTGCCACTGTTTTTAGCTCATGGGGACTGATACGTCTCCAACGTATCCATAATTTTGGATGCTCCATGCTTGTTTTTACACCATTTGTCTAATGTTTCATTACACTTCGTGGCACTTTTATGCATTTTCTGGAACTAACCTATTAACAAGTCGCCACAGTGCCAGTTCCCTGTTTTCTGCTGTTTTTGTGTTTCAGAAAAGCTACACAGGAAATATTCTCGGAATTGGACGAAACAAGTTCCTGAAGTCTTATTTTTCCCGGAAGCTTCTAGAGATCCGAAGAGGAGACGGAGAGGGGCCACAGGCCACCCTCGAACAAGGGCGGCGCGGCCCAGCCCTGGCCACGCCCCCTATGTGTGAGGATGCCTGGGTCCACTTCTGACGATGCCCCTTTGCCTATAAAGACCCTCCGACGGGAAAAACCTAAGTACCCGATCCATTTTTCAGAAACACATCGCGATCCGCCGCCGTCGTCGACCCGAGATCGGGAGGGTCCAGAAGCTCTTCCCGGCACCGTGCCGGAGAGGGGAATCGCCACCGGAGGTCTTCTTCATCGCCATGCTTGCCTCCGGAGCGATGAGTGAGTAGTCTACCTTGGACTATGGGTCCATAGCAGTAGCTAGATGGTTGTCTCCTCCACCATGTGCTTCATGTTTAGGTCTCATGAGCTGCCCTACATGATTGAGATCACCGTTATGTAATTCTACATGTTTGGTTTGTTGGGATCCGATGAATATTGGTGTTATTATTGAGTTGCTATACTGAAATATATCTTATGTTATCTCTATGTTGTTTATGATCTTGCATGCTCTCCGTTGTTAGTAGCTATCTTGGCCGAGTAGTTGCTAGTGACTCCAAGAGGGGGCATTTATGCTCGATAGTGGGTTCATGCCTCTATTTAACCTGGGGGAGTGACAGAAACCTCTAAGGTTGTAGATGTGCTGTTGCTACTAGGGAGAAAACAATATTCATATGCTCAAGGGCATATGCTTTGTTTACATTACACACTTTGCTTAATGCAATTATCTGTTGTTCGCAACTTAATACTCATGGGGTGTTCGGACGATATCCCCGTGAGTGGATTATTAGTCATAGATGCAGTTGGATGGCGGTCTATGTATTTTGTTGTAATGCCCAGAGTAAATCGCATAGTGATCTTCTTGACATATCACATTTATCTTTATTCTATCAATTGACCAACTATAATTTGTTTACCCAGCATGTGTTATTTTATCTTATGGAGAGACACCGCTAGTGAACTATGGACCCCGGTCCTATTTCCATCATATTGATATCACCTGTTTACTTTACTCGCACTGTTTACTTTACTCGCATACTTTCACTGTTTTCCACTCGATATGCTCATACCCTTTGTTTCAAGCAAACCGGTGAGATTGACAACCTCATCGTAAGTTGGGAACAAAGTACTTGGTTGTGTGTGTGCAGGTTCCGTGTTGCAGCTAGCAAAGCAAAGCTTTGACGAGGTGCCCTATAAATTGTCCTGAGCTGTCGCAAGCTAGCAAGCATCACCTTCAGTCGTTTGTCTCTCCTCTCCAAGAACGATAAACCTTGGTTTCTTAACTGAGGGAAAATCTGCTACTATATTCATCACACCTTCCTCTTGGGGTTCCCAACGGGCTGGTTATTTACCACGCATCAAGCATATTTTCTGGCACCGTTGCCGGGGATTGAAGAAGAAGAAGCTCCCTCATCAACTTGGCACCAGCATATTTTCTGGCGCCATTGCCGGGGAGGAAGTAGAAGACTTCTGCGAGGGGAGTTTTTCGCACACACATCTTTTACTTTGTTATTGTTTTGCTTTACTTGCATCGTTTTTTATCAAAAACCCAAAAAAATTAGAATCCTTGGTAGTTGTTTTTACTTATCTGCTTTTAGTTTTGCTGAAATGGCTAATCCTGAAAACACCAAGCTGTATGACTTTACTAGTACAAACAATAGTGATTTTATCTGCACTCCTATTGCGCCACCTGCTCCTGCTGCAAACTTTTATGAGATTAAGCATGCTTTATTGAACCTTGTTATGAAAGAGCAATTCTCTGGTGCTAGTACTGAAGATGCTGCAGCTCATCTCAACAATTTTATTGAGCTATGTGAGATGCAGAAATATAAGGATGTAGAAAGTGATATTATTAAGCTCAAGTTGTTTCCTTTTTCTTTGAGAGGAAAAGCTAAAGATTGGTTGCTATCTTTGACTAAGAATAGTATTGATTCATGGGCTAAGTGTAAGGATGCTTTTATTGGTAGATACTATCCTCCTGCTAAAATTATATCTTTGCGTAGCAATATTATGAAGTTTAGTCAATTTGATAATGAACATGTTGCTCAAGCGTGGGAAAGAATGAAATCTATGATAAAGAATTGCCCCACTCATGGACTGACTACTTGGATGATTGTCCAAACTTTTTATGCAGGACTGAATTTTTCTTCAAGGAACCTATTGGATTCAGCTGCTGGAGGCACTTTTATGTCCCTTACCTTGGGCGCCGCAACAAAGTTACTCGACAACATGATGGTAAATTACTCCGAATGGCACACCGAGAGAGCTCCACAAGGTAAGAAGGTAAATTCTGTTGAGGAAACCTCTTCCTTGAGTGATAAGATTGATACTATTATGGCTATGCTTGCTAATGATAGGACTCATACTGATCCTAATAATGTTCCTTTAGCCTCTTTGGTTGCTCAAGAAGAGCATGTTGATGTGAATTTCATTAGAAACAATAATTTTAACAACAATGCTTATAGGAACAATTTTGCTAGTAACAATTATAGGTTGTATCCTTCTACCAATGGTAATGGTTATGGTAATTCTTATGGTAATTCCTCCAACAACACTAGGGCCGCGCCCTCCGAGCTTGAGGTAATGCTCAAGGACTTCATCGGTAAGCAAACTGCTTTTAACAAGTCTGTTGAGGAAAAGTTAGGCAAAATTGATATTCTTGCTTCTAAAGTTGATAGCCTTGCTCATGATGTTGAACTTCTGAAATTAAAAGTGTTGCCTAATGATGTGAAAGAGAACAATGTTTTTGCTACTGCTAATGCTATTCAAGTTGGAATTGATGAAAATATTAGATTGTTAGCAGAATTGCATGCTAGATGGGAAAGAGAGGATGAGATTGCTAGGAATATGAAAGTTTGTACTATTACTACCTCTAATCATGTTTTTCCTAATTCTAGCAATCCTCTTACTTTGATTGGTGTAGAGAAAACTCCCACTCCTTGTGGTAAAAAGCCTAAAACTGCCAAAACTTTTTCTCAAAAGAGTGCTGAAATTTTTCGGAGTGTGGGAGATGATTGCTCTATTTCCTTTAATGATTTTGATGTTGATGGCTGCAATATATCTGAAGTAATTTTGTTCTTGCAAAAGCTTGCTTTGACTCCCAATGCTAGTTCTTTAAATGTTGCTTTTACTAAGCATATTACCAATGCTGTCATGAAAATTAGGGATAAAAAGTTGCAACAAAAAGCCTCTGTTCCCAAGAAGTTAGAAGATGGTTGGGAACCCATCATTGATATGCATGTTAATGGTTTTGATTGCCATGCTTTATGTAATCTAGGTGCTAGTATTTCTATCATGCCTAGAAAGATTTATGACATGCTTGACTTACCACCGCTTGAAAAGTGTTATTATGATGTTCCTATTGCTGATGTTGCTAAGAAGAAACCTTTGGGAAGAATAAATGATGTTCTTATTGTGGTTAACAATAACCTTGTTCCCGTTGATTTTCTTGTTATGGACGTTGAATGCCATGCTTCATGTCCTATTATTTTGGGAAGACCCTTTCTTCGAACTGTAGGTGCCATCATTGATATGAGAGAAGGCACCATCAAATATCAATTTCCACTCAAGAAAGGTATGGAACACTTCCCTAGGAAAAGAAAGAAATTACTTTTTGACTCTATTCTTAGAGCAAATTATGAGCTTGATGCTTCATCACTTGATGTTACTTGATTCGCAATTTTCTGCGCCTAGCTCAAAGGCGTTAAAGAAAAGCACTCTTGGGAGATAACCCAATATTTTATTTTCAGTACTTTTTCTTTTATTTGAGTCTTGGAAGTTATTACTACTGTAATGACCTCTCCTTATCCTTTTTATTTCGTTTTTGTGCCAAGAGAAGCCTCTAATTTGAGTGAGGTAAGATTTGGGGATGTTGCTGTCCTGAAACTGTTTTTGGTGCTGCACCGTAAAAATTCGTATAAATTCTCTGTATATCTTTTGGTCCTGAAATTTCTTGTGCATATGCCCCAGGTTATATCCAAACTTTCATTAGTTGAACACTTTTTGATTTGAGCAACAGAAAACCCCTCAAAAATTCGGCCTTTCTCAGCTGTTCTGTTTTGACAGATTTCTGCCAATATTTGTGTTTGCCGCTTTATTGCTTCCTTTTGATCACGGAACTTTTGGGGAAGTTGCTACAGTAGTATATGCTATATATGTGGTGGTTTTAGGTTGAAACCTGAAGCAAAAATAGGTTGATTATATGTTATGCTACACTAATGTTGCTAACAGATTTGTGTTTAGTTTTGTATGAAGGAAGTTTTCAAGTGTAGGGATTGGAGAATGATGAGATGAGTTGAAGAATGGACAAAAGCTCAAGCTTGGGGATGCCCATGCATCACCCCAAGAAATATACAAGAAGTACAAGCTTCAAAGCTTGGGGATGCCCCCGAGGCACCCCTTCTTCATCGGCAAAAATCAGGTCACCTTTCAAGACACTATATTTTTATTGCTTCATGCACTATGTGTTTTTCTTGGAGCGTCAGTTGTTTTAGTTTTGTTTATTAGTTTGTTTGTTTGCTGTAATAAATGGTTGGACCCCAACAAATTTCTTTTGGAGAAGTTGCCTTGCTTTTCATTTGCCAAGAACGCTCCAGTTTTCACTCTTATCAAAAACCTAGTGTTCTTCTTTTTCTGCTACTGCTTTTGGTTTTTGTTTTTGCCTTGATTTGCGTTCAGATCTTCTTATATTTATTCATCAAGGTGTATTTTTGCCTCTGATCTTTATTGGTTTTCATCAAAAGAGGTGTTTATAAAAAGTTCGAATGGTGTTGGAAAAGAGAAAAAGCTTTATGCAAAAAAGTGGTACAAGAAGGAGCTTGTGTAGACTGCGGCCTAGGCTTTTTCATGTCATGCTTGATGTCTTTTTGATAGTATGCTTAGTGGTTTTGCTGTAGCATGACTTGTCTCAAATAACTGAGATTGCTTAATGAGCCTTTGAAAAAATCATGTGTTGTTTTAATTATTTGGAAGCATTATTTTGGTTTTATCCTTGGTGCTTTATTTGGGTTGACTTGGCGCATGCTCACACATGTTAGACTCTTACAAAGTCACCAATAGCATCTATGATCATTTAGTTTTTGACTTTTGATGCCATCTTATGCTTCTTTTAATGTCGCTTTGTCACTTTGCATGATTATGGCCATTATTGCTCTCTTAGTTGGTCGCTCCCAGTCTTTTGCTAGCCCTCGCCTTGTACTGAGTATGAGCTCTACTCGTGCATCCAACTCCTAAAAACCAAGTTTTCGAAAGTGTCCACCATACATACCTACTAGCAATTTGCTATTCCAAGTAAATTTGACTTGCTTTTATTTTCTCTTCAAATTAAACTTTTACCAGTGTTATGCGAAAATTGGTCTGTAAAGCTCTCACGAACCGGAAGGCACACTTTACTTTTTCCTGTTCTTAAAAATTTGACATTGTGGTCTCTTATGTTGAGTTGTTATTCCTGCAAGTTGTAAGTTGGAGACTAGCCCAGCCATGCAGTCATGGGCAAGTTTTCAACATTGCACTTCTCTTTTGAGTTGATATCGTGATCTTTTGTTTATGGATGCCCGCGGTGTGAAATGAATTGGGAATCTTGTGGGGATCATGGAGTTTGTATATGTGTTAGGGAAACGCCTGGGCCGCCAATCTAAGCCATGCATAATTCATGGTGGAAATTTGCAGCATACCCATAGTGGACATTCGATGACGCATCTCAAAATAAAAAGCTAAACAAATGGTAAATAAAAGAGATGTTGAGGTGTTCATTGTCTGCTTGTCCTGTCATTTTGATGTGGGCTTGTTCCATGTCATCGGGCACGGAGGTACCCCGTTGGCGGTTCTCGATGGTACGCATATACTTATAATGACAAGAGCCTTGCTTGGGACTCTAAGTAAAGTAGCATGAGGTTTGGGTACTTGTATTCACGGGACACGAGGTTTTCAACTTATGATTTGTCAAGCATATGCATCATAATTGTTCTCTCATTAACTTTAACCATTCAAGATGCTTATGATGGGGGCAATGAGAGCTCAAAGCCGGTAAGTACCATAATTTTTGAAGGTTATAAAACTTGCAATCACTGCTTCCCTCCGCGAAGGGCCTTTCTTTTACTTTTATGTTGAGTCACCACCTTCTATCTTTATGCACCATTAAGAGAGCATAGTTGTCATTCTTAGTATAATGTGCATTGTCCCAAAGTTTTCATTGATTGATTCATGATGTTGGTTTCACTTGTTTTTAAATTATTTGTATCTAGTCACCCTCTTAAAACTTGAAGGTGTCCTAAGCATTTATGTTTTGCTCTCTATGAAGGACAAGCTGAAAACTATTTGTATGTTTTTCCTTATGATTTGAACACACGTTTGACTTTCATTGTTTCATTTTCATGATCTTTTGTTTGTGTTCATTTGCATGTTTATAACATGGTTGCTAAGTTTCTATTGTCAAGATTATATCTTTCATGCCCATGTTTTAAGTTCTTATGATCCTAGCTCACAATGCTTACATATATGATCAAGATTGTGTAGGTGCATGTCACCTCAAAAATTATTTCTTTTGTTATCACTTACCTACTCGAGGACGAGCAGGAGTTAAGCTTGGGGATGCTGATACGTCTCCAATGTATCCATAATTTTTGATGCTCCATGCTTGTTTTTACACCATTTGTCTAATGTTTTGTTAGACTTCGTGGCACTTTTATGCATTTTCTGGAACTAACCTATTAATAAGTCGCCACAGTGCCAGTTCCCTGTTTTCTGCTGTTTTTGTGTTTCAGAAAAGCTACACAGGAAATATTCTCGGAATTGAATGAAACAAGTTCCTGAAGTCTTATTTTTCCTGGAAGCTTCCAGAGATCCGAAGAGGAGACGGAGAGGGGCCACAGGCCACCCTCACACAAGGGCGGCGCGGCCCAGCCCCTGGCCTCGCCCCCTATGTGTGAGGATGCCTGGGTCCACTTCTGACGATGCCCCTTTGCCTATAAAGACCCCTCCGATGGGAAAAACCTAAGTACCCGATCAATTTTCCAGAAACACACCACAATCCGCCGCCGTCGTTGACCCGAGATCGGGAGGGTCCAGAAGCTCTTCCCGGCACCCTGCCGGAGAGGGAAATCGCCACCGGAGGTCTTCTTCATCGCCATGCTTGCCTCCGGAGCGATGAGTGAGTAGTCTACCTTGGACTATGGGTCCATAGCAGTAGCTAGATGGTTGTCTCCTCCACCATGTGCTTCATGTTTAGATCTCATGAGCTGCCCTACATGATTGAGATCACCGTTATGTAATTCTACATGTTTGGTTTGTTGGGATCCGATGAATATTGGTGTTATGATTGAGTTGCTATACTGAAATATATCTTATGTTATCTCTATGTTGTTTATGATCTTGCATGCTCTCCGTTGTTAGTAGCTATCTTGGCCGAGTAGTTGCTAGTGACTCCAAGAGGGGGTATTTATGCTCGATAGTGGGTTCATGCCTCTATTTAACCTGGGGGAGTGACAGAAACCTCTAAGGTTGTAGATGTGCTGTTGCTACTAGGGAGAAAACAACATTCATATGCTCAAGGGCATATGCTTTGTTTACATTACACACTTTGCTTAATGCAATTATCTGTTGTTCGCAACTTAACACTCATGGGGTGTTCGGACGATATCCCCGTGAGTGGATTATTAGTCATAGATGCAGTTGGATGGCGGTTTATGTATTTTGTTGTAATGCCCAGAGTAAATCGCATAGTGATCTTCTTGACATATCACGTTTATCTTTATTCTATCAATTGCCCAACTGTAATTTGTTTACCCAGTATGTGTTATTTTATCTTATGGAGAGACACCGCTAGTGAACTGTGGACCCCGGTCCTATTTCCATCATATTGCTATCAGCTATTTACTTTACTCGCACTGTTTACTTTACTCGCATACTTTCACTGTTTTCCACTCGATACGCTCATACCCTTTGTTTCAAGCAAACCGGTGAGATTGACAACCTCATCGTAAGTTGGGAACAAAGTACTTAGTTGTGTGTGTGCAGGTTCCACGTTGCAGCTAGCAAAGCAAAGCTTGGACGAGGTGCCCTATAAATTGTCCTGAGCTGTCGCAAGCTAGCAAGCATCACCTTCAGTCGTTTGTCTCTCCTCTCCAAGAACGATAAACCTTGGTTTCTTAACTGAGGGAAAATCTGCTACTATATTCATCACACCTTCCTCTTGGGGTTCCCAACGGGCTGGTTATTTACCACGCATCAGGGACGTAGTGGTTGGAATTGCTATCTTCCATATTAAATTAAGTACCCCTCAACTAGGCAGCTTCATCTGCTCGTCATTAATTTTGCAAGGGAGCTGGTCATTGTTGGTGGGCAGCCGATGGAATCGGTTAGCCATGATTTGAGAAAGGAAAAAAATGTGGGGAGGAGTGCCAAAGCTTTATAAAAGAGCACCAATGTGCCAAATTTTCAAAGAACTCGAAACCGCTCTCACTTGTTTATTATGGAAGATAGTAAGTCCCCATTGCCAGTCATTGACATGAAACAACCACCTCTCAAAACCCAATTTTTATCTCTCTGTTTTACAAATGAAAAGCTCTAGCACATGTTTAATCACCGCTTCCCTCCGCGAAGGGCCTTTCTTTTACTTTTATGTTGAGTCACCACCTTCTACCTTTATGCACCGTCTAAGAGAGCATAGTTGTCATTCTGAGTATAATGTGCATTGTCCCAAAGTTTTCATTGATTGATTCATGATGTTGGTTTCACTTGTTCTTAAATTATTTGTATCTAGTTGCCCTCTTAAACTTGAAGGTGTCCTATACATTTATGTTTTGCTCTCTCATGAAGGACAAGCTAAAAACCATTTGTATGTTTTTCCATATGATTTGAACACACGTTTGACTTTCATTGTTTCATTTTCATGATCTTTCGTTTGTGTTCTTTTTCATGTTATAACATGGTTGCTAAGTTTCTTCTATCAAGATTATATCTTTCATGCCCATGTTTTAAGTTCTTTTGATCCCAGCGCACAACGCTTACATAGATGGTCAAGATTGTGTAGGTGCATGTAACATCAAAAATTATTTCTTTTGTTATCACTTACCTACTTGAGGATGAGCAGGAGTTAAGCTTGGGGATGCTGATATGTCTCAAACGTATCTATAATTTTTTATGCTCCATGCTTGTTTTTACACCACCTGCTTAGTGTTTCATTACACTTCGTGGCATTTTTATGCATTTTCCGGAACTAACCAATTAACGAGATGCCACAGTGCCAGTTCCTTGTTTTTTGCTGTTTTTGTATTTCAGAAAAGTTACACAGGAAATATTCTCGGAATTGGACGAAATAAAAGCCAAACATCCAGAAATTCACCGAAGCTTCCAGAGAACCGAAGAGTAGATACTAGTGACTCCAAGAGGGGGTATTTATGCTCGATAGTTAGGTTCATGCCTCTATTTAATCTGGGGGAGTGACAGAAACCTCTAAGGTTGTAGATGTGCTATTGCCACTAGGGAGAAAACAACATTCATATGTCCAAGGGCATATGCTTTGTTTACATTACACACTTTGCTTAATGCAGTTATCTGTTGTTCACAACTTAATACTCATGGGGTGTTCAGACGATATCCCCGTGGGTGGATTATTAGTCACAGATGCAGTTGGATGGCGGTCTATGTATTTTGTTGTAATGCCCAGAGTAAATCTCATAGTGATCCTCTCGACATATGCACGTTATCTTTATTCTATCAATTGCGCAACTGTAATTTGTTTACCCAGCATATGTTATTTATCTTATGGAGAGACACCACTAGTGAACTGTGGACCCCGGTCCTATTTCATTTATATTGCTATCACCTGTTTACTTTACTCGCACTGTTTACTTTCTTGCATACTACTATTGCTTTCCAGTCGATACGCTCATTCCTTTGTTTACAGCAAACCGGTGAGATTGACAACCTCATCGTAAGTTGGGAGCAAAGTATTTGGTTGTGTTGTGTGCAGGTTCCGCGTTGCAGCTGGCAAAGCAAAGCACTGGAAGAGGCGCCTTATAAATTGTCTGGAGCTGTCACGAAGCTAGCAAGCATCACCTTCTTGAATTTGGCTTTTTCCTGGATACGATTAAACCTTGGTTTCTTACTGAGGGAAAACTTGCTGCTGTACTCATCAAACCTTTCTCTTGGGGTTCCCAACTAGACGGTGATTTACACTATCACACACCGCCACATCAGCGCTCTGCCTCCTTCCTCCAAGCATATGACAGTGCAGATCTTCAAAGTCTCACTAGACTGGAGAGCCACAAGGGTAAAGCCCCTATGTTTGAATCCAAAACTTCCACACAACATGAAGCAAATGAAAGAAGCAAGTGGGCGGCACCACCGAGGAGCTGGATCAAGCTCAACACTGATGCGGCCTTCTCCGAGGAAAACCATCCCGAAGGCGCGGACGCAATTGTTAGCGACAGTGATGGTAGGGTGTTGATGGCCGCCTGCTCCCCCCTAACCGGCTGCCGCGATGCTGAAGACGCTGAAGCTAGGAGCACCCTCCTGGGGGTCAAGCTGATTGAAGGGCTGTGTAACGACCGGGAAAATCCCCAATATTAAATTTTGTTTATTCTTTTTCTTTTTCACGTCATCGTGATGTTGTGCATCATCATGCATTTTTCACCTTGCATGTTTTTATCTAATCTAAAGTTATTTAGATTAAACTCTATTTTAGTTTTTACTCGTATGGTTTTATAAAGGAACCTTCCCTCTCATTCTTTATTTTAAAATGCACTCAAACCAATAATAAAATCCATTAGCTTTTTATTTCAAACTTGTTTTGAATCAAATACAGTTTTTGAAGTTCAACTTGTTTTGAACCTATCTTGAAATCCCGTCTAATTCTTTTCCAAACCTTTTCCGCTACTTTCTCTCCTAAATTCAAAATGGAAAAGAAGATGCTTTGTGAGAGAGGAGAGAGTCCAGCTTTTCCATCTCTATTCCAACCCACTTCTCTGTTGTCTTCCCAAGAGATAGCATGTAGGGAGCATGAACCCTTCCTGCAGACGTCACCGAGCACACCACCACACCTTTCTCCCCTTTAATCCCCATCCAAACCAGAGATCCTACAAACCCTAGTTCCTTCGTTTTTCTCCTCCAAGGCGCCGCCGCTACTCTCCTCCTAGTCAGCTCGTTCTTCTCTGTAACTTTGCGAGCCAGAAGACATCCCCGAAGACCACCGTCGCAACCTCGCCATCGTCCCATCGCCATGGTCAACATCGAGCCAAGCCGACGCGCCCAGGAGCTCTGCCCTACTGCCAGGAACACCCCAGATGAAGCAATCGAGACAGCATCCAGTACAGAGATGACTGCATCCTCTTTTTCCTCTCAGGTCACCGGCGAAATTCGTCCCATCCGGCCCTCCTACGGCTTCCCCGAGCACACTCGCGTCCTTGTGGTGAGCTTCTCTTCCTTTTCGGCCCTTTCCTCTTCCAGTTTTGCTGCTCCTTGTGGTTCCCGTCGCTGACCTCCCTTTTTCTCTATATATGTGCGCTGCCATGAACGAGCTCCTGGAGCTATCGCCGCGCTCCTCCTTGATCTGTAGGAAGATCCGGTGGTCCTTCACGTTTCGAATACCAAGAGCAGCCCAGCGGTTCGTAGTCTCGTCTCCAGCCAAATCGATCCAAAGATCAATTCCTTGCGCACCATGAAATCCACACCTTTTAACTCTGTTTTTGTTCAGATCTTGCATTCAGAGCTGCCTCAAGTGGAACTCGAGCCCTCATCAAACAACATCGGAGCATCAGTCAACTGGCTCTACTCCTGTAATTCTATCCAGCAGCCCAGAGTTCGAATCCCTGCACCTGCAGGATTAAACCATCTTTCTCTCTTGTTTTTGTTCAGATCCGGTGCACTATTGGGCCTCCGCCCATTCCTACCGGTGTTGTCCGTCGCTGGCGTGCGATCGCTCCTATCCGACGCCAACAAGGTCCGGTCCAGTTCAGCCCGAGGAGACCTGCGCCCCACGCGGCAGTTTCTATCCGTCACCGCTTCGTCTCAGGTCCGGCCTGGTTTCAGCCCGTTCCTCTCTGCATACCCTTTTCCTTTATTTATTTTTTGCAGAAAATGATCAAATCTTACAAAATTCATATCTTTCAAACGGTAACTCAAAACAAAAAGTATTTTATATGAAAGTTTATCAAAAAAATGTGCACAATCTGAATATGCCATGCATATACTTGTTTGCATCATGCATCATGTAGTGGCGTGGTAGTTTGTATCCCACTTAATAAGTAACATATGGAGTATTTTTGGAAACGCTTATAATATTTTCCCGCTTCATTTAATATTGTGTAGCTCACCCATCTCTTGTCTTTGCCATGCTAATAAACATTTAAATTGCCATGTAGTAAAACAACTTGAACCATATATGTGTATGTCGGGATTCCGATTCCGCTCAATTTGGCTAAGTTGCATTGCATCATAATTGCCATGCCATGCATAACTTCACATTATCATGCCGATTCTTTTGCCATAGTAGTAAGTTGTGCATCCGTTGTTTGTTGTAGCATTTTGCTTCTTCTGGGGTAGTACGATTCGTGGTGATGTGAGCAACGACAAGTTCTTCGGGTGTTCTTCGACCATCTTTTCAGGCGAGCCCTTTTCTCTCTACCCATTTAATACTTTTGCTCTCGCCAGCTCTATATTCTAGCCTTGTGTCGCGATGCTTTGTTTGAGTCCCGTGTCCTATCCACCTATTTATCCAAAGCAAAGCCGTAGAACCTTTCATACATCCTATTAACCTTGTGCTTGTTGTTTGAGTTGGCCTTGCGAGTCGTAGGCATTTTCAGGTTGTTCGAGTTGTTTTATCTTATCGGGTTGGGAAAGTTTATCACATGCTCTACTTTATGGATACATATTGTTGGAGATACTCATGGCTTACTTTAATGTTAATAATTAAAATTGAATTAAGCAGAGGCACCGGTGAGTCATTTTGCCATTTTTACGATGGCTCACTTGTGTCCCCTAGGACCCCGAGATCGCATGAACTGTTCTGAGACTAAGCGCTCTAACCATACGTAGGTACGCTTCTGGGCCTCCCCTTGATCACTGTCAGAATCTACACACTTGTCCAGTGGCCACAACTAGTTTGATGTGTTTCCATTTGCTTCTTGTCGGGCATGCAGCTTGTATCTTTTGGTTCGATTTACTTTGGGGGAAGCCGTGAGTGCCTTGTAACCCCTTGTTCTGCACGTCCGTATAGGTGTGGTACGTATTGTTAAGTGGTCATCCCCTGGTGGGATCTGATCCATCTTAACCGTGGTCGCAAACAACTAGGTCCGTCTCAGAGATTCGGTCGGACTCTCGATATGGGTTAAACATAGTTAGGTGGCTTCCTGGACTTGTTTGTAGTGAAGGAGAGTGCGAGTTGTGACCTTCTGCTGGCACACCATCGGAAGTGTGCTTCATCATGTGGCATTAAGGGGTGATCGTGCGTTTGGGTATATTTGGGCACCCCTGCAGGGTTAAATCTTTTCGAAAAGCCGTGTCCACGGTTATGGACGACTTGGAGCTATACTACTCGATCATAGAATAACTTGCACCTGTTGTTTCAATCCTAATAAACTTGTGTAGTAAGTTAGCACAACTACAACAACAAACCTGCAATAAAACTTGTTAACTGTGTGAGTGCCTTTGATATTGCTTCTTCGTGTGGGTGCAACGAGGTGATTCATCGGCTGGGTTATGTTTGGTGTTAGTATTCTAGTTGGTTCTTTTATGTGTTCTCTTATGTTATCTATTTAGATGAAAGATGTAGTGTGTCTCTGTAGTTTAGTGCTTTTGTTGCCGCTAAGTCCACCATATAGCCTTCCAGTCTCGCGAGTACATGCCTCGGTACTCACCCTCGTTTTTCCCCCTTTTTCTCTTTCTCCCTCCTTGTTCGGCAACCATTGGCCTGATGTTTTTGACAGGTATGGGAGCACCGATGTTAGTAAGGTTACCCTTCTGGCTTGGCCTGGGCAGGGTTATGGACGCCATCGTTTATCTTCAGGCCTCTTAGGCCCATTTGTATTCTTGTCCGTACTCGGATGCTATTTGCTTTATGTATGATTTGGATCTTTGTATTGTATATTTGGATTCTTGACTCGTGGAGTCTTCGTGGTTATTATATATTCTTTTGTGGGTTCCATCGTGAACTTGTGTAACTGTTGCTACTCGATTCCACCCACATCACATGCACGCTGCAACGTGCACGAGGCGCTTGGTGGTGCGTTTCCAAAGCAACATCGTGTAGATTGTGGCGGAAGCGCTATAATATGCAAGGTGCTGGATTTTGGGGCGTCACAGGCTGGGCCATGAGAAGGTAATCCTAGAGCTTGACTGTGCCGCAGCCGTCAAAGCGATCGGCTCGGATGAGATCGATAGGTCAAGGCTGTGGCATACGTATGATCAAACGAAGCTACTGCTGAAGAATTCGTTTATGTCCCGTGTAAACCATGTCAACAAAGAGAGCAATAGGGTAGCTGACAAGCTTGCTTCACTGGCTAGGTCTATCGGTAGTTGCATCTGGACAGACCACCTACCCGATGTAATCTTGGATCTTGTAACCCAAGACCATAGCGCGACTTCCAGCGCGATGTTATAGTGTTGCCCTTTCCACTCAAAAAAAAAGATCCAGTTAGGAGATGGTCCACTTGCACATTTTCACAATAGACCCCGTCCTATTGCTAATTCCAGGAAATTATCCATAGACCCAGTCGTCTCTCTCCCTATCCTCATGTCCTGTGCGACTATGCTAGTCTCTCCTGCAGATTGCTCTGTGGTTGGGGATTTCTAAAGGGAGATTAGCTCAGAATGCTATTGGGATTGGGACCTTTTAGATCTCCGAATCTCCCATCTTTCTCCCTCCGAATCCTATCTTCTCTCTCAAACTTCCTCAATTCCTCTGCAAGTAGAGATCGCGGTGGGTCGTCTATGCGAGTGCACGGCAACCACGGCTAGGCGGTCGTCCTGTCCAGCTCGCCTCGCCGTCGATACATAAAGGTCCACCACCGACTCGCATGCCGTGATGCGAGCACCGTTGTTCCGCCCAGCAACGCATTGTCAGCCTCAACATATGTGATCTGAAGGACTTCTCGTGCAGTTCGACGATTCTACGAGATTCATTTTGTAACATGTACCAATAGCCTACCAGGTTGTTAAATCTGATACATTCATGTTCCATCCAAAGGCGCACAATCCATGGGTGTAGCTAGTTCACAGATTCGATTCAAATACCTATACACCTTCTTACACATCACACATGACATTTCTATTTTTTTAGACACCAGACAGGACATGTAGGAGCACCTTTCATCTACATGGATCACCGAAGATCAAAAGCCCACTACCAAGCCCAAGGATTTCTGAGAAGTAGAAGATCAAATGTCTTTTTGGTTTCTAACCACATTTTTTCAAGTCTAAGTGTGGCGAATGGCGTTTGCTTCAGTGCGCCCCCCCCCCCCCCCCCTTTCTTAACTTTAACCCAAACCCGAACACATCAAGGGATGAGATGGCTCCGTACCCCTTCGTAATTAAGTTATGAAGGGGTACGGAACAATCTCAGCCCTTGATGTGTTTAAGTTTCGGTTGAGTTTAGGCAAGGGGGGCGCATTGAAGCAAACCTCGTGGCGAATATGTTAGTCACGAAAGTGTTACTAAAATATTCAGAGCCAGAAAGTGTGACGAAAGTCAGCGAAGATTTCACTCTATGAAAGGTGAACCATATGGATGATAAAGTGTTGTAATTGTTATGTATGAAAAAAACCAAACACATATATAGCAAAATGTCGAACTTTACCTTGACAAACTAGGGTTGAGAATCAAACACCCAAAAGATCTCTAGGTGCACTGGTGGGAAAAACCCCTATGGTCCCGGTTCGTGCGGGCCATTGGTCCCGGTTGCCGAACCGGGATCAATAACTCGGGACCAATGCCGGTCCCGGTTCCAGCACGAACCGGGACCGATAGGTCTCCACGTGGGCGCGCGCGCAGCGAGGGGGGCGTGGATCATTGGTCCCGGTTCGTGGCACGAACCGGGATCGTTGATCTCTGCATTTCGGGCTATTTTTGTACATCGGCAGACTTTTGTGTTTTTTTTTCATTTATTTATTTGGTGTGTTTTGTATTCAATTTAATGGTACTACATATATACAGCAATAATGAAGGAACCACACTATATATATTACACATCATGGTCACGAATATATTATTCACCGTCTCATCCATCGTGCTTGGTCGAAACATATTACAAACGGTACTCACATGAATTTGATCTAATTTACATCTTCTTTTTTACACTTCACCCTTCCAAATGAACCGGGTAATAGTATTCTCCTTTCAGATCTATGACATGTTCTAATAAGAATCCGGCAAATTCCTCTTGTATTGCTTGCACGCGTTCTTGTGGTAGAAGACCGTCCCGCATCCGTTCGATCTAATTTAAAGAAGGGGATCAATATATATGAATGAAACTAAACACAATTGATGGTAATAAAATAAAGTTGTGATTATTGTTTATCGTACTTCAATTTTTTTGAAGTTCCGGTCTGCGCCCTTCTCTTTGGTCGTCTGACGAATGAACTCGCAGACATAGTATCCACATAAGTTATTCCCGGCTTCCTGTCTCAAGCACTTTACGAGAATGGAGTTTAATCAAAATAATAATCAAGCATGATAATGGTATTGAAACTAGAATAAAAGAGATGCGCGGATCTAGCAAGTAGTACTTACATTCAATGGTTGAAATGTAAGCTCTGGCTTCCAAACACCCCTAATGTTGGCGGTGAACCGTTTCCAAGCCTTCTGGAGGCATTCCTGCATGTTCGCCCACTTTTCTAAAGGTGTGTGTTTTGGGTCCATGACTTTGACTACTCCTTCGTCAACAATAATGATTAACAGAATAAAGTGGAAGCTGCACATACATAACGAGTCAATTATACGCTTAACATCGAGTAAGCGAAAATAGAATGTGCACAAGACAGTAACACTCACTCAAAGTTGTAAGGAAATAGTATTTCCCCTCTGTTGCTGAAATACGTCAACGATTGTACCAAGTTATCCTCTGTGTCTATGGATTTTTTTGGACAGTTTTTTCATGAATGAAATTGCAGTCAATGAACCCAAGGTCATAGATTCCTCCTTTGTTGCATTCGAGAATCTTCATTCTGCATATATAATTAGTATAGAGATGAGTAAGATTATACAAGCAACGAATGAGCTGATCTAGAAAGACTTAATAATACTTACAGATAATAGGCACTGACGATAGTTTTGTCGAGGGCGTCTTGTTGGTAAAACTGAAATAATTCTTGAAATTCAATCAGTAAGAAGCCATCTCCATGACCGTAATGGTGGTGTTTATATCCAGCGTAGATCCAGTTTGTGGATTCAGCACTGGCTTGCATGTACCACTTATGCAATCTCCGCATTTTTGTTGGTAGATCTTTGACTAACTCGGGTTTGATGAGAGGAGCCCCGTACCGGTATATGTATGCTATTTGTTGGTAATCCTCGAACTCATCCAGACGGCTCATGTACTCAGCAATAGATAGTCCATATAATTTGGCCTTTTCTCCGTAGAGTTGAATAAACTCCGGATCAATGTCGGATCATGCCGCTCCTGGGCTCTCCACTCATTGGTATCGTACACTTTGAGCGGTTCGATCGATTGATTTTTCTGTTGTCCAAGCTGGGCAACTTTTTTCCCGACTCTCCGCTCTTTTGCCTCAGCCGACTTGGTAATAGAGCGATTATAGTCTCGTGTGAGCGCTATGGGTTGGTGAAGCTGAATCTTAAGCGCGACTGCTTTGGCTTTATCTTCTGCGGTGACCGGGAAGAATGGCTCTGTCGGCTTTGGCTTTTTCTTGTTAGCCATGTCAGTCTTCCACTTTTCATAATGGGCATCTGCGGCCGCATCAATTTCCTCATCTGTCTTCTCGCAAGGTAGCTTCTTCATATTCTTATGAGGTACTCTTGGGAGGGGCGATAGCTTATGATTCGGTGATCGAAATGTGCTCTTGCTGCTGCTGGTGGTGCTGCCCCTCTTAGTATACTTCCGCTTTAGTCTCTGAGGCTCAGGGGATGGAGATGGCTGAGGCGGCGGCGGAGACGGCTGAGGCGGCGGTGGAGACGGCTACGCTGAGTGGTGAGGCGGTGAAGGCGACGGTTGCACTGGAGAATGGTGAGGTCGCGACGAAGGTGGATTGCTGCTCTGAGGAGTGGGTGGCCTTGGCGGCACATAATTTGGAAGCACGATGTGCTTCTTTGGCCATACAACAGTCCCCCCTTTGGCTTCTCCTAGTTCATTCAGCTCCCTATCTTCCCCTGCAGGGTGGTCCAGCTTCAGCTCCTCAAAATCTTGCTTCACATCATCCACTGTGATGACAGCGTACCCTTTTGGAACCGGTCTGCAATGCCAAGTTGGGTTAGGCGCAATTGGTACGGCCATGCCGACCGCCGCCGTCACCCTTAAGTTCATAACTTGCACCTTTAGCTCACAAGTTGTGCTCTCTATGATATCATCCACTGGGTAGCGTTTAGGAGGAGCCGTCGTCAGTGCATCATCATCACCATCCTGGAGCTGGGTGGAAGCGACGCTGCTTTTCTTATTCGATAGGGCGCCGGTACCATCGAATGCAGCTTCTACCATGTGCCGCTGAGATTGGCCGCTAATACCTTGCTGGCTAAGTCTGTCGAGTTGATCCTGCTGCCGCTTTAATGCTTCTTCTACATTACACAGCCGGTCTGTAGCAGCCGCTTTCTCAGCTGCCTCCCTTCCCTTTCTCCTCTGATGGCTTTTATCGGGATATCTTTTCATTTTCGCGGGGAAGGCAACATTCCACGGCTTGGAGCCTGGTGTGCCTCGTGCTCGTCCGGTGTGTTCATTATTTTTAAGGGCGCGTGTGAGCTCGTCGTTCTCTCTATCGGGAATGAACCGTCCCACTGTAACATCATGTACTGCACTTCTAATATCTTCGATGGGTAGTAGGGGATGATCTTTGTGTTTCTGGGTATATATTTCCCTCTCTTCTTCGTCCAACGTGCCCCCATGGCCGTAAAACCAGTTTCTCGTCCGTGGTGTCCATGTTGTGGGCTCTGGTCTGATCCCGGCAGCAATATACTTGACCTCAAGTGCATCCCACTTAGGCATTCAACCGGCGTAGCCAGCAGATCCCATATTATGGTGGTACACTTTCTTAGCAGTGTTCTCCTTATTTATTCTAGACCTTTCCAAAGCTTTCTCCGATGTCTTGTACTTCACAAAATCAGCCCACTGGTGTCTTAACTTAGCATAGCCGGCTTGATTGAAATCCAGAGTCTTGTCTAACTTGACAAAGTTAAGGTACAGTTTCTTCTTCCAGTTCTTGAATGCCTCGGCCATCTTGATGAGAGCAAACTTCTTGACTCTTTGAAGTAGCTCCTCTTTTGCTCTCTCCTCCTCATCTGGATTCACATCTGGCCTCGGCAGGAGGAAATTAATCATGAGCCTATCAAAAAGCTTATCTTTGGCGACGTCGCTGACAAACAGGACTCCACCGCTGCTTGGCCGATTCCATTCTTGAACGGTGATCGGGATGTAGTCCCTCACAAGAACTCCGCATTGCTTGACAAATTTTTTTGCGACATCGTCGGGAGCTTGCGGTTCGCCATCTACACCGACCACTTCGATCCTATACCTCACAGTGTTATCCAACTTTTTTGTTGGGTCTCGTTTCATTCTTACGGAAGAAGTGCTCGATCCGGAGGGCTAAAAGAAGAAAGAGTGTTAATATATGCATGTATATATATAGACAGCAGCATTACAAAAATACATATATACACCTCGCCGGAGTTTCTGAGATTTAAGGTTCTGCCGGAGCCGTCGCCTTCTCCCTCGTCGGCTTCTCCCTTATCGGTTTCTACCTCACCGGCTTCTCCCCCGTCCCAGGCTTCGGCTTCTACCTCACCGGAGCTGTCTCCTCGGTTGAGAGATTCATCTCCCTCACTGAAATCGTTCAAAAACGTCCTGGTGATATCGATATCTTCATTTTCGTGGATCATTCCTTGGAGGAAGTATTCAACATCTTGAGTTGTGCCATGTGCTGGATCCATAGTATCTGCAAATTAAGAATTGCAAGTTATTATAATGCAAATAATCAAATGCAAAATAAGCAAGTTAGTCAGTCGATAGGAGTCCCATTCCTCCACAGTACCACGACAATCTATCATGCTAGATTCATATAAGCTTCAAACCCAGATACCAGAATGGCAAAAGTAAATACTAAGCATGGCTAAGCATAGAATAGTAAGTTTCCGGTGATGCTAAAGCATAACCTAGTCATGCTAGGAGCAGTGGATCATGGATATATAGTTGACAATAGCAGGGCATGCATCAGAATAGGTTACTCTATGTTTCGGTAAAAGACAGTTGAACGCATGCAGATATGGTTGATCTGATCAAAAGAGATTACGCTTGCCTTGTGCTTCGATGTAGTTGATCTAATCAGTTTCAGCGTTGATCTCAGATGCGGTCTCGGATTCTACCGAGAGGAAGAAACACCGGAAAGGAAACAACACATTCAATACAATGCATCAATGCGCAAATAAGCATGATGATATGACATGTTTAAGTGTTCAAAGATAAACCCTAACACATGGAGATCACTAGGGTTCGCATTTCGGTAACCCTAATTTGAAAGAAAGGGTATGAATAGTTCTTCTAAAGTAAGTTAGATTCAAATTTGTTCAAGCATGCATGATTTTGACACTAAAATGTAGATCTCATTTTTCTGAACATTTTGATAGGTCATTTACATTTTTTCGATAAACGGATAATTTTCTATGAATTATACAAGGTTGCATACTTTTTCTGAAATTTCTGAAATGAAAATAAGTTGGAGGGCCTTTTGTACCAAGGGCCTGTTGACCCACGGTCACTGACCGCTGGGGCCCGAGGCCCACGCGGCCAGGCCACGCTGGCCAAGAGCTGGGCAGGCCATGGCGTGCCTGCAAGCTCGCCGGCCAGAGCGGCGCGACGGCGCGGCACCAGGGAGGCGGGGAAGAGGCCCAGCCGGACCGGAGGCTCACCAGGGAGTCACCTGCGGTGTGGGTCTGGCTGGAGACGGGCCGGTGGCGGCGGAATCGACGGCGCAGGAGCTCGGGTACCCAGAGGGAAACGGCTCCTGTCACCGGCGATGGAGGGCTCGGGCGGCGGAGGGCTCGGGTCCGGCGACGGACCTGCAGGGGAGCGACGGCGGCGGCGAGACAGCGACGCAGTGAGTGATGGCGGGGGTGGGACGGCAGCGGCGGGCAGCCTGCCGGCGTCTATCTTTTTTCCGCGCAACTTTTCCTTAGCAGCTTCTGCGATTTGGGGGAGAAGAGGGAAGGAACAAGGCGCAGTTATATATGTCGGGGCCATCGGTCCCGGTTCGTTCCACAAACCGGGACCGTTGGGTCATTGGTCCCGGTTGGTGGCACGAACCGGGACCGATGACCTGGGGTGGTGGGCGTTGCTGAGCCGCCACGTGCCTAGGGTCATCGGTCCCGGTTCGTGCCACCAACCGGGACCAATGACCCGTTTTAAGGATTTTACAGGAAAAGAATTTTTGTTTTCCATTTTAACTTTCTGTTTTCCATTTTAACATGAAAAAACTTTCTGTTGACCAATAACCCGTTTTTATTTCGAATTTTAAAAAACTTTTAACAAGAAAAGTGCTTCAATTTAAATAACTTATCCAAAACCATTTTGTGTTTTCAAAAATATTTATTGTAACTAAACAATTTTACTATTTTTAATTAAAAATGCATTAACATATATTTATTGCATAATTTGGAATTTGAAAAAACTTTCAACAGGAAAGTGCTTCACTTTAAATAACTAATCCAAAAGCCTTTTACCATTTTACCGGACTAAGAAGCTTCATGCGGCGCCGTTTTGAATATAGTTTGACATGGGCATAAGAAATTCAAAAATGATCCAAACAATGTGAAACCTTCGCGTGGTGTCATATTATGTGTTATAGTTTCTCAGAAAAATATTGAACTTGGAAAATTGCAAACATCATAAAAAATCCTTCATAAAATGACCTATCATGTTCGAGGTTTCGTGGCATTTAGGTCAAACCACCAATGTTAGGGCTAGAATCAGGGCATAGTTTGTGATAATGTGCCCATATTGTGCACACATGTGCATCTTGGGATGGCTTACGATGTTGCAGGAGGAAGTTTTCCTTTTTGACGCATGAAATAGCCAATTTCCATTTTTGAGGTGCCGAAATCGGGGTGTTCTGTGAAGCAACCACCAAATTAAAGTTTGGCATTGGTACCAACCCATTTTTCAAAAATACTAGACCACCTTATATGGACAATTTCCCAACCAGTGTATCTGGAACCTTTCCGTCCATCCCTCATGAAAAAGACAAATTCCTGCCGAATCGGCAAGAGGGTGCCCAGATTTGAACTACAAGTACATGATATAATGCTTGTGATTTTTTTTAAAAATCATTTATAGGTTCACAACATGCTATTTCATCAGAGATCCACTTCAAGTTCAGCGAGGCTCAGCCCCGGGCTAAGAAGCTTCATGCCCGCCGTTTTGAATATAGTTTGAAACGGGCATAAGAAATTCAAAAATGATCCAAACAATATGAAACCTTCACGTGGTGTCATATAAAGTTTTCATACATTACATCCAAACAATATGAATCCTTCATCACGTATGTCGATCCCTTGCCTATGATCGCTTATTAGGCCGTAACCATGGAGCATCTTCATTATTTAACGGGATGCTTGGGTCAGTTTTCATGGTGAAGGGCGGAATTTCATCAAACTTATCATAATCTGCTGATATGTCTGTCTTGTCCTCTACTCCCGCGATGTTTCTTTTCCCTAAAAGAACTATGTGACGCCTGGGCTCATCGTCTGATGTACTCGTTTCCTTATTTTTTTTCTTTTTTCGGTCTGGAGGACATGTCCTTCACATAGAAAACCTGAGCCACATCATTGGCTAGGACGAATGGTTCATCTCTGTAACCAAGATTCTTGAGATCCACTGTTGTCATTCTGTACAACTGGTCTACCTTTACCCCTTCTCCATTTATGTTGACCCAACTGCACCGAAACAAAGGGACCTTAAAAGTAGGTCCATAGTCAAGTTCCCATATCTCCTCTATGTAACCATAGTATGTGTCCTTTTTCCCATTCTCGCATGTTGCATCAAAGCGGACACCACTGTTTTGGTTGGTGCTCTTTTTATCTTGGGCAATCGTGTAAAATGTATTCCCATTTATCTCGTACCCTTGGAAAGTCAATACAGTCGCAGATGGTGTCGTGGCCAACAAGTAGAGTTGATCTCCAATAGTGGTGTCATTCATGAGATGTAATTGCAACCAAGTGCCGAAAGTCTCCATGTGATTTTCTTTAATCCAGTAGTCATCCTTCCCCGGGAACTTGGAGCGTACAACATTCATGTGTTCCTCGATATACGGAGCCACGAAGGTAGAACTTTGTAGAACTGTGTAGTGTGCTTGATTCAAAGAATGCCCATCCCTAAATATCTTTGCTTTCTTTCCTAGCGTGCCTTTTCCACTCAGTCTCCCCTCATACCGTGATTCGGGAACACCAGTCGGCTTAAGGTCAGGAAGAAAGTCTACGCAGAACCCAATGACCTCCTCTGTTCCATAGCCCTTGGAGATGCTTCCTTCTGGCCTAGCACGGTTACGAACATATTTCTTCAAGACTCCGATGAACCTCTCGAAAGGGAACATATTGTGCAGAAATACAGGACCGAGAATGGAAATCTCTTCGACTAGGTGAACTAAGAGATGCGTCATAATATTGAAGAAGGACGGGGGGAACACCAACTCAAAACTGACAAGACATTGGACCACATCCTTCTGTAGCCTTTCTAGACTTTCTCGATCGATTACTTTCTGAGATATTGCATTGAGGAATGCACATAGCTTCACAATGGGTACTCGAATATTTTCCGGTAGAAGCCCTTTCAATGCAACCGGAAGCAACTGCGTCATAATCACGTGGCAATCATGAGACTTTAGGTTCTAGAATTTTTTCTCTGCCATATTTATTATTCCCTTTATATTTGACGAGAAGCCAGCCGGGACCTTGATACTGCTCAGGCATTCAAAAAAGATTTCCTTCTCTGCTTTTGTAAGAGCGTAGCTGCTTAAGTATTGACGGCCTTTATCAGTATGCTTGTTGTATGGGTCTTTGATACGTTGCTGGTCCTTCCGTGCTTCTGGTGTATCTTTTGTCTTCCCATACACGCCCAGGGAGCCTAGCAGGTTCACACAAAGATTCTTCGTCACATGCATCACGTCAATTAAAGAATGGACCTCTAGGTCTTTCCAATACTCAAGCTCCCAAAATATAGATTTCTTCTTCCACATGGTCGTGTGTCCGGTAATGGGGTCTTTCGGAACAGATTGACCCCCATGACCCTTTTCAAAGATTACTTCTAGGTCCTTCACCATACCAAATACATCAGCACCTTTAGGGAGCTTAGGCTTCTTCCGGTGGTCTGCCTCACCGTTGAAATGCTTGCCTTTCTTTCTTACTTGATGATTGGTCGGAAAAAATTTACGACACCCCAGGTACACAACCTTCTTACATTTATCCAAATATGTACCTTTAGTCTTATCTAAACAGTGCGTGCATGCATTGTATCCCTTGTTTGACTGTCCTGAAATGTTACTAAGAGCAGGCCAATCATTGATGGTTATGAACATCAACGATCGTATGTCAAATGGCTCCTGTTTGTGCTCATCCCACACCTTTACACCTGGTTCTGCCCACAACTGCAAAAGATCATCGACTAATGGCCTTAGGTACACATCAATGTCATTGCCGGGTTGCTTCGGTCCTTGGATGAGCACTGGCATCATAATGAACTTCCGCTTCATGCACAACCAAGGAGGAAGGTTGTAGATACATAGAGTCACGGGCCAGGTGCTGTGACTGTAGCTCTGCTCCCCAAAAGGATTCATGCCGTCTGTACTTAGACCAAACCATAAGTTCCTCGCGTCACCTGCAAAGTTCGAGTACTTTCTCTCAATGTTTCTCCACTGCGACCCATCAGCGGGGTGTCTCAGTTTCCCGTCTTTCTTACGCTCTCCTTTGTGCCATCTTAGCAGGAACCCACATAACCTTAGCAGGAACCCTCTTCCTAGGCGGCTCGTCATTGCCCTCAACATCACCAGGGTCATCTTGTCTGATCTTGTACCGACATGCAGTGCATACCGGACATTTATCCATATTCTCGTACTTCTCACCGCGGTATAGGATGCAGTCATTAATACATGCATGTATCTTCTCCACATCTAATCCTAGAGGGCAGATAGTCTTCTTTGCTTCATACGTTGTCTCGGGCAGCTCGTTATCCTTTGGAAGCTTCGACTTTATTATTTTCAGTAACTTCTCAAATCCCTTGTCAGATAAACCAGCCTCTGCCTTCCATTTTAGCAGTTCAAGTGTGGTACTGAGCTTTGTGCTGCCATCTTCGCAATTTGGGTACAACAACTTTTTGTGATCCTTTTGCATGGCCTCCAACTTCAGCTTCTCCCTTTCTGTATTGCATTGTTGCTTTGCATCAGAAATGACCCGACCAAGACCATCAGCGGGCTCATCCGATGCCCGTTGTTCTTCTTCATTGCCGCCTCCCTCTTCTTCATTGTCTTCCATTGTAGTATCACCGTATTCTTCAGGGGACATAGGATAGCTGTCATCATCCTCCTCTTCTTCATTTTTTTCCAGCCTAACCCCTCTTTCTCCGTGCATGGCCCAACAATAATATCCGGACATGAAGCCTCTCCGAAGCAGATGGCTTTGAAGGATTCTCGGGGCAGAGTGCTCTGTCACATTCCGACAGTCGACGCAGGGACAAGGCATAAAATTATCCACTTTGTTTGCCTTAGCCACATCGATAAATTTATGCAGGCCTGCAATAAAATCGAAATCGCGTCGGTCGCCGTACATCCATCGCATCCGCGCATCGATCTGCATCATAATAATTAACCATTACAATAACATTGTGAATAGTGAAATGACCACCCTATATGGACACATGCAATATTTTTGTATCAGTTACAGATGAAGAAGATAAGGTTGCTAACCTCAGCCGAGGATACCGTGTTGTGCGAACTTAAGTGTGGCTCGGACATTTCGTCGAACACCTTGTGTGCAATCAAAAGAAAAAAAAGCTAGCACCCACACCTCACACACAATCCAGCAAAATTTGGTGGCAAAGGACAAAGGGCTGGCCTTATTTATAGCCAGGGGAGGGTCTTTGATCCCGGTTCATGGCATGAACCAGGACCAATGCTCCGCAGAGCGGCACGTGCCACGCGGGGGGGGGGGCATTGGTTCCGGTTGATGCCACAAACCGGGACCGATGCTCCGAAATGAACCAGGACCGACCTCCAGGCGACACGGACCGAGACCGATGCATGTCATTGGTTCCCATTGGCCAGCCAAACCGGGACAGATGGCGTTTGGACGCTGGAGCAAAGACCCATTTTCTACTAGTGGTGGCGGAAGATAACAAGTCCATCCGCCAAACCAAAGGATCTCTGGATCGCCGAAGTTTAAGTCTGCATGACAATTGATAAAGACGGTTTTTAATCCTCTTTGCCGAACTTGGCCTCCACATTTCTTTGGAGAAAATTTTTGTCTTTTGTAGCATTGCTATTGTTTCTTCATTCCAATCTCTGAAGAAGTTACATTAGTATTTCAAAAAAAAAGAGAAATCCTTGCATATCATGGGAATCTACAGGCGATGCAATCGCCTTCACCGGAAGAATAGGTGCTGGCGTGCTGCCAGCTTTCGTGAGTTCAACTGGGGCAGTACCATTGCTCATATCATGGGAATCTACAGGCGATGCAATCGCCTTCACCAGAAGAATAGGTGCTGCCAGCTTTCGTGAGTTTAACTGGGGCAGTACCATTGCTCATAGGTACCACTGCTATTTTTTTTCGTTGATGGTGAACCGCCACTGCTAATTAAGTCGGCGAGGTCCTTTCAGCATGAATCAGCGGATCGTTTAACATATTATATTGAAGCTTGGAATCTTCTCAGATGGAACAAACTTACGAACGGCAGAATTCTCTTCATTTTCCATTATTATGGATGTAAGATAAATTGGCTTCTCCGGCAACTGAGACTAGACTACATGGGAGGATATTTTGATGGAGATGTGAGACCAGTAAAATAAAATTCTGTCCATCAGTTCAGATCAACTACAGAAGTACACATTTTCTTTCGAACCGGGAGGAAGACCTCCAGACTCTGCATCGAAAAAATGCATACGGTCTTTTTTTATTAATTTATTCAATAAAGGAGGATAAAAATCATACATAAAAAAACCCCAAAACCTCCACATAACACATATAAACCCGATGATGGATAAAAATCATGTCAACAAAGCCTTGTGCATGGAAAATATCAAAATCTCTCCATCAACTGAGAACTCGCATACCCCGAGATAACCTCTACACAAAAGGAGAGCGTTTGTCTGGTTTACCAGACATTTAGCGAGCACCTCATATACACGCTACAATAGTTGTCACCACCATCGAGCCGCCGAGCCATCTTCAAGATTAAGAGCCGTATAAACTTCGTGGGTCTTGCTGATGACGCCACCATGGCGCTACAATTATGCTTATCGTCCACAAAATTGGCAAATTTCAGCTTAGTTTTGTAAGCACCTGTGTGAAATATAGTTGGGCATAGTCTGTTAATCTTGCCTTGTTTCAGCTGCGCAATAAAAAAATTGTTGGCAGATCTAATTACAACAGACTACCACATAACTACTCAGTACCATAAGTATGTATATATCTCTTTTACTTATATTTGTTGGGTCGCTGTTCCAAAAGTAGCTAACTAAATGTGATTATTCTAATCTACCGCAATGTAAAGCACAATCCTTAGTGATACTTCGGAACCATGTTTTGCCCTCCAAATTTTGTACTATATATATATATATATATATATATATATATATATCAACGCGGATTTGCTACCACCGGTGGTAGCTATGCATGCATGCATAGTCCTTAGATTATGTGAGCATGGTATTCCTCCGCATGCGATGTAGAGAGCAGGAGATGATGGTGATAACGGATGAAATTCCTTCGTTTGTTGCATGCACATGGTACTCTTGAATGGCTACCTAGCATGGCAACTGTGGATGGCTAGAGCATGTGGTGATTTTAGACATACCATGCCTAGTTGCCATGCGTAGTAGCCATGCACACTCTACTAACCAAGTAACCTGCAGAGTTGCCTTGTATGATTTTCTAACCGATCAAGGTGGTGATTTTAGGAATGCCACACCTAGTTGCCATGCACACTCTCCAAACACACTAACCACCTAGACATGCCATGTGATGTAGCCGTCTTGCCTAGCCATACGTGTGGTTTTGGCAGGATTTTTTTGTTGGCGCGAATGTTATGGTCTTCCTTTTCCCTCCATTATCTCACTGCTGCCACTACATATATAGATGACAATGCTAGAGTGGAGCAGCGGAAGGCTGGACAGAAATCCTAACTTGCATCGCCCAGCTCCGCCTGCTCATCACTATATTGTTCGGCTATAAAATGCGACGGAGGGTAAGAACTAATTAAAATAAGTTCATAAATCCTATCGAGAGAAAAAAGACATTTATGAAATGAGCTCTACTTGATTAAGTAGCGGCGCTCTCAAAATCAACAAATCAATTAACCGCTGATTTTTTTAGATCAAGGTGTTCGTCCTAATGAGCTATGGTATGAATCCGATTATGTATCAGGGAAATGCTAAATAGAAAAGGATACGGCAGCTATGAGTACACAATGTGAGTGGTGAGATGAGATGATTTGTTTGCATGGTTCCACGGTGTGGTGGCTTTGGATGAATAGGTTGAGTGGATGGTGTAGTAGGTGTGTGTGTGTGGTTAGTTGGGGTGGATAATCCAATAGGTTGCATGGTGTGGTGTGTTGGTGTGGTGTGTTGAGGTGGTGTGTTGAGGTGGTGAGAGATAGGAATATGCATGCAAACACCGTCGCTTCCGTCTGTTAACTCTTGTGCTCCTGGTAGAAAATCACATGCTCCCTATAGAGAATCTAATGGTGGATGGTGGGTGCATAGCTACCACCGGTGGTAGCAGGCTATTTTGCATATATATATATATATATATATATATATATATATATATATATATACCCACACGAGGATCAGAGTGTACAAGAACAAATTTTAAGGATTCATATTCTAGACATGGTATCGCAACCCATGGACTCATGCATGCTACACGCTTGGGCGAAACTTCATCCGACACGGCAGACAATCTTGACACACAACTGCGAGTCATCGTCATCAATCACAACATGGGATACCGGGAGGTAACCAATTACCGACGTGGTCACCCCAATTCAAGCTGATGATACTATCTCGCTGCCGCGTGCGCCATCATGTTTCTTCAAACCTCCCACTCTATGACCATGCAATCTGCACTGCATAAGCACCTTCCACACGAAAGGCCGTTGTGGAAAGAGATGAAAATTCAGCTCATCTCACAACACAAGACATCAACACATGTCTCTAGCAAGGGATGCCTTCGAGCGATGCACTACACGCTTGTTGCTTCTTCCTGACACCCCATCGCCAAGATCTACTACATCAGCTGGTCTTCATCAACAAAACAACTCATCAACAAATTGTTGCCGCCACCACATTGTTCACAAGGGTGGACAACACATCTTCTCAGATGCAGCACGACACCGATGACAACATCGATCCCGTCCAACGGTATGACTTGATCAACATAGGCATCACTATTTGTGATGGCGTCTACACGGTGCACATGGTCCTGAAAAACTAGTACCTCTCAAGATGCAAGTCGTCGGCCCCGACGGTACAATGTGATCTTCACATGGTGCAAAACATTCTAGATTGCAGCTCCGCCACAACATCACGTAAATTTACTCGTGGCTGCTACATCATGATTGGCTATCTTGACCTTGATATCAAGAGGAACGTCTATAGATATATAACGACAAACAACTTCAGTCAACATCGCCCACGTCATCACTTTGTGTCCATGACACTCCCGCATAGTCTTTGAAAGGATTAACATTTTTTGAGGGATTTTATGTTCATATTTTCCATGAAACATTTTTTTTTTGTAACGAGGGTATGCATTATAGGTGAAAAGGACTGTTTTTTAAGAAAAGGGTCTTTCTTTTACTTTGCATTTTTCATATTCTCTTTGAAAAGATTAACTTCTTTTGCCGGCAAAAAAAAGGTCATGTACTATGATTTACATGTGCCGTTTAAATCCATTTTATTTTAGTAAAAATTCTTTATCCACTTATTTTGGGTTGGTCACTTTTGGGTTTACCAAGTCTAGCGCTTCAAGTTAATTATTACTCTAGAAATTTCCTTCATGCCCCCAAAACTGCTGATCTGGATGCCGTTTTGGTGGCGTGACCGGAGATGCTCCAAGGAGGAGTGTTGCAACGCCAGCCAAACAAATGTCACTCGCACGGGGACCAACTTCTATAACTTAAATACAAATTTAGAGAACTCATCACATGTTCTGTAATAAAAGAAGTTGTTTCCTCATTTTTTTTTAAGAAAATGAGAGCAGCGGGAGAGAGGAGCCTTGCGCTATTGTATTAAGATAAGGGGAGCTCTGTGCGCAAATTAGTGGAGCCTAGGGCTTGAACGCACGACCTTGCGGGAGCGCACGCGGACGACCGCGGGCAGCTACCAACTGGTCGACGACCAGTTCCCGTTTTCCTCATTTTCATCTATATGTCTGGTATTTTTTTAATATTTTACAGAACTTCCATAGTATGCGTTTTTGCCAAGATTTAGAAAGTTTGTGCACCGAGAGCCATCTTTTGTGGTAGTAATTTTTCTTTATCATTTTTACTTATTCGGCACGGATCCCAAAGGAGATCAGTAGGGCAGTGCAGATCTTGTGTGCAGGGGTCACTATGACTGGATTCACATTTCTCTTCCATGATTATTGACCCTTTCGTGAAATAGAAATGAAGAATCGAATAATGGATATATACAAGTTTAAGCATGTGGTGAATGGTAAGTGTGTATGTCTTATCGGCCATTCTAAATATACTACCCACAACAGCTCAAAGATTTTTGTGCATAAAGGACTTTAAGCCCGAGCAGAACACACCCTAAAGATCCTTACCAAACCCAAACAGATCCTGAAAAAGGAAGACAGCCATGGAAAGATCGAAACTGACCACACACCGGTCAAAAAGAGGCAATCGGAGACTGACCGCGCACCAAGCCAGAACATGAGCGGCGGGCACACAGGCCACAGGGTAGGCAGGCACCAACTGTTTGGTGATGCTGCCCTGCAGGACCGGCCGGCCGGCCGTTCTGCTTGGCTAGCTGCTCGCCGACTCAGACGTTTCCGGTTCTTTCTCCGTCCGATGTATCGTCGTCCTCTGTCGGCGTCGAGCAGTCTTGTTATCATCCAGCAACTGCATTTGTCTCTGCCCTCGTACCCACACGACCCCAACTGGGAAACCAGCCAAATGATCTGGAGGATGACGATGGATGGATGCTCTTCTTCCTGTATTTGACTGCATTTCTTGCATTCTACGCTGCGATATGTGAAGATTGTGATCGATGCTCCCTTGGCCGTAAGTGCGATTTTCAGTGGCACGTACGGCTTGGTCTCCGATGTACAGACCCCTGATCAGTAAAGGTCGTCGGCGATGACTGCCGACGGATTGGGTTGCACGATCTACTTGGGCAAACAAAAGGTGCAGGAAAGGTAGACACTGGGCTGAAACCGACTTCGCAACAAATTCATGACGGCAGAACAGTCTATAGCCTGTTTTCTCATTCATGGTATCACTCCAAATTCGAGGAGTCAAATGATGGGCAGGATCGAAATGTCATGACTCCCTATATCTTACACGGAATTTTACAAACATGGTGGAATGTTCTGCAGAAACTTGAAGAGGTACTATGTGCAAGGCGCAAAGAGGAGTATGCATCTTCAAGAACGAAAAGAAATGCTTCTATGAGGTCACTACGCCTTTGATATGGATCCTACGGAATCGAGGTATACACATAGAAAATATGATAATCCGAAAAGAAATTTTGGTGCGCCAAATTTTCCTTTGGTGCCAAAAGGTGTATGAAAAAAGAAGCCAACAGAATTTTGGGTGAAGATGATAAAGATCGATCATAGCTTTGGTCTGACCCTGACTCGTAAGGCACGAGGCGCGCGCGGCTAGCTGCCGCCTTTAGTTGGTGCGGGAGAGGGTTAAGCGTCAGCGTTCAGGAAATCAGGACGAATAAATCCGTGTGTGCTTTGTGTTGTAGCTGATGCTGTTGTGTGCACTCTTTGGATCCATGCCAGTTGATTCCGCGGCACTCAAAGGGGCTTGCTGAAATTGACCCTGCAGCCGCTATGTGTGTGTGCGTGCGTATACGCAGACGGGCAGTGCAATAATGGATCGATCATCGATGCCGCCGCTGCCATCTGAATTAGCATTAGGGTTTTCAAGAAATATAAGTTCACATTTTTCTAATGATTTGGATATGTATATATACGAAAATACTGGTCAGATTACATATTAGGGACTATGCAAAGACAAACTAGCCATCTTAAGAAAAATAATAAATAGATTGAAAATTAAGAAATTTGTTCTTAAATATTATGAGAGATTACTTAATGAATATATGTGGACTTTTTAAGTTGATAAACTTTAGGAAGTTTTTAAGTATCCTAGTAAACATGAAATTAGAGATAAATATTTCTCCAATTTTCATTTTCTATCTACCGGTCTTTCTGTGAAATTCCTATTATTTTACCGTTTCCTATTAGATACTACTACAAAACTAAGAAAATTGTTCTCAAATATTATAGAGATTACTTAGTTTTCTTTTGTAAATTAATGAATTTCAGGAAATTTTGAAGTCTCGTAGAAGTCGTGAAATTATAGACTGCTATTTCTCCAATTTTGTTTTTATATGTATCTGTCTTTCAATGAATTTACTCTTATTTTATCAAATGTTTTCCTTATTTAGAAAATGATCTCATGAGGAAAAAATGTTCATTTTTTTTACAAATATTATGCTATTTTCTTTGTTGGCTAGGCTAACGCGTGAGTGAAGCGTTGTCATCCAAAACCGCCTTGCAATGGTTGCGAAAACAAAATCAGTACACTAATATGATTTTTGAGTAGTTCAATGCTCAAAATGTTTATTCTCCCATACGCATTTTTTGGCTAGTAGGCTAATTACCATGTTTTAAGATTTTCTATGTATTAGCCTCACGTCGCATGTGTTATTATTTATATAGCATAACCTTACGTGCATTTGTAACCAAACATGAAAAAGGTTGCCATATAGTACAAACCGCACCTAGCTAAGCAAACATCCAAAATAAACTAAAATAAGGTTGCTGCCAACAATGATGGGATAACTTTTTTATAGATTATGATGGGTTAACTGATACTATACATTGCTTAAGACGCAAATCTTAAGCAACTGGGGAAGATAAAGCTAGCACCCTCAACAAACCTAATGTACCTTAGCATAGCTAATCTAATCTAATCCGCGCCGACTAGGTCCTCCTCGATCCACCCAAATGTGTGCAAGAAAGTCCAAGTCCATGCTATGCAATCATGCAATCAACCCATGGCTGTTGGCTTACATATGCGCCCCCTTGACGTGACCAGAAAACGCATTGATCGCAAGAGAAGCTGCCAAGTGCCAAGTTGCCATGAAATTTGTTCGTCCCTGGAGCTGACACCTGAGATCGATCGATGCACGAACTCCGAACCCGGCGTGGGAGTCCACAAACCCATGATTTCCCGGGAAATTGATCTACTACGTGTATTTTAGGTGGATGAGATTGATGGACCAACACCAACATCGTCAAAACCCTGTCGCTGTGCCACCAACTGCGTTGCACGACCGAGCAGGTGTGTATACATGGACAAGGTACAAGCCGCCACGAAGGAACCAATGATATGGACAGGCATGAGCAGCGTACGCGCGTACGAGAACGACCAAGCTAATCAACAACATTTCCCGCTCAATAATACAGTAACCCAAATATAGGACGTAAAAAAATCATAGTCAGAACTCACAGGTTAAGAAATTCCTGTACAGGATCAAGTGTATATATCATAATGTCCCTGCAAAAGAATAGGTCAAGCAACACTAGGTCGTTTTGGTGTTGCTCTTCTACTAGCTTTTTGGACGAAAACGTTGTTGGACTTACATATGTTACTCGTTCAAGGTATTGTCTGAAAATTGGTCGAACTTTTTCTAGGGAATTATTTCACTTTAGTGGTTAAATCGGAGACCGATGACACTTGTTTCCAGTTACCTTCTTATATGTGTCGTCATAGGATTCAGTCAATAGCGATAATTGTTTTATTCGTGCGGGCTTCTTCCCCCCCCCCCCCCCCCCCCTCTCTTTGTTGTTGTTTGTGTGCATCATTGATGTCTCGATTAAGTCGGAAAACCTCAGATGGAGCTCGGACTCCATGTAGCCCATTTTTTTAAAAAAAAGAAAATGATATTTAGAAGTTTCAAAAAAAATGGGACAAAAAATCTTGATGTACACAATTATGGGATCTACTAGTGGTAAAGAAATAAATCCGAAATTCATTATATTTTAGGCTCAGCAAAAATAACAAATTCATAGATCTAGATCTAGTGAACAGTGCACAGTTCAAAAGTTTCAAGTTTTGCCAGATTTGTTATTTTTCCTGAGCCTAAAATACTACGAGTTTCGGATTGATTTTTTTTGCACAATAATAGATATCATTATTATCTACATCAAGATTTTAGTCCCAATTTTTTTGAAACTTTCAAAAGCCATTTTTGAATTTTTAAAAAATCGGGCTACATGGAGCTCGAGCTCCATTAGTCCACTCTCCGATTAAGTCCTGATATTAAGATGTCGCAAGTTGATATATTCTTAATATTACTGCCTTTGTGACTAATTTCCTTTGCATGTACTCAACATGAAAGTAATATTTGTATTTTAATATGGAGTGCGGAACATTCAATCAGGAGTTGCCACGTGTATATTGGACTATTGGACTATTGGTCTAGACCTGCAGTTTCTGTAAAGACAATACACCTGTATCACATTCCGGCTATCCACCACCGTCGACACGCCACGGCACGGCGGAATCGAAGTGCGGCCGCCGGGATCAGACGGAGGCGGCCACGATAAGGACAGCCTCCAGCCTCCCTATCTGGCACGGAGTGCAGCAACATGCGTATAATACGAGGACAGCCAGGCAAAAGATCGGTCGCCACTTTCCCCTTCTGCCCTCCGCTACGGTTAAAGTCAACCGGGCTTCCCGTTCGCCAACACCGGGCTATGGCAGTCGAAGGAATCCAAAAACCCGCAGCGCCAGCGAGCGACGAGCAGTAATATACCAAACCCAGACCAGGCAAACACCCAACCTTCGCATCGCATATATACCGTTCGTGCTCCCACTTCCAACTTACAAGATTGCCGCGCCCGCGTTGCCTTCGTCTTCGTGCTGACGATCGACGACCACATCCTCCTCCTCCCCTCTCTCTCTCGCCTCGCTGCGGCTAGAGCCTAGAAGACTTAGTTAACCAGCTCGCCGCCGGAGATGGCAGACTCGGCGCCGTTGCTGCCGGCTGAGAAACCGGAGCGGCGTGGCGACGTCGTGATCGCCCTCCCGGACCGCCACGACCACGACAGCCAGCAAGCGCCGCCTGTGGCCGACGCGGCGTCGGGACGGGGGTGGGTGCTGCGGCGGGCGGCGGCGGCGGTCATGGTGCTCGCGGCGTTGGCGGTGGCGGGGCACTGCTACCGCCTGTACTACTCCCCGGAGACGGCCGCCCGGCTCTGGGGACAGGAGTGGAAATGGTCACAGGGAGGCGCCTCGTCGTCGTTCCTGCTGCCGCTCTACCCCAAGAAGGCCGGCGTCGAGGCGGAGGAGGGTTCGACGGCCGCGCTGCCGGAGAGGTTCGTGCTGTAGGAACTCGATTCCCGTTTATCGAAATTTTGCTGCGTTTGGCTGATTGGATTCTAGGAGAAAACAAAGTTAGTTTCTTGGCCTTGGCTGGTTCTGCGGGTAAAGGTGGACGCCATTGATGATCGAGGCGGGCATTGGTTCTTGGAGCTACTCTGTTTTCTGAATTGCATTTTGGATGGTCTTGACTCTTGAGTTGAATTGGGTTGACAGTTTATGCCAGTTGAACCTCAAAACTCTTGATTTTTCATATACAGCATGTTTGCAGATTGGATTGCAGAAATACCTCATTTTTCTATTAAAAAATAATATCTTTACAGTAGTATTTTTCTCGCATAATTACACATGACAAATGTGTTATTACTACCCTTCCAGCGATTTGGAAGGGAAAAAAAAGGCCCACTTGCGTAATAGGGATTTCTTTGGATCGTTGCACTTTTGTCCTGTCGGGCTGGGGTGTATGTTTGACCGTAGACGTATTCAAAAGGAAAGCCATTTCGGTTCCGAACTGCAGAAACACTCTGTAACATGTCGCTGGCAGTACAAATCAAATAACAAGACTTACACTCTCCACCTCCCAAAGTCAGACACAGTTGGTGTTCAGATTACAGTTTCTGTCTGCATGGTTGATCTTTCGGCAAGGCCTGTTCTTTGCGGTTGCCACCTACCAGATTTTAGAATTCTGCTACATACTAACATCACATTGTTTGTTCTTTCACCCTTGATATGCAGGCAGTATTACACTTCTATAAGTATCGGCAATCCTGCGAGACCCTACTTTCTCGACGTCGATACCGGGACTGACTTGACATGGATCCAGTGCGACGCGCCCTGCACCAACTGCACAAAGGTGCGCGCCATTTTCGACTACATACTTTCTTTTCTCCTCCTGTTCATGTATACATCACCAACTGCAATTACTGTGGATATCCAAGTTCCAGCGTTTCATCATGGACCTGGTTTCTGAAACTTCATTGTATTCCTGCAATCAACATATTATTTTTCTTTTGCAGGGACCTCACCCTTTATATAAGCCTGCAGCAAGGAACATGGTTCACCCCAGGGATTCAGTATGCCAGGAACTGCAAGGCAACCAGAATTACTGCGATACTTGCAAACAATGTGAATACGAGATCGCATATGCGGATCGAAGCTCCTCTGCCGGTGTGCTTGCTAGGGATAATATGCAACTGACGCCTGCAGATGGTGGAAGGGAAAATGTACCCTTCGTGTTCGGGTATGGCTCGACTTTCCGATAACTGAACCCTCACATGTACAGAGATGGATGGTGTTGTCTGTATAGTAACAAACTGCCGTTTTTGTACCTTGTCTGTTAGGTGTGCGTATGATCAGCAAGGAAAGCTTTTGGACTCACCAGCAAGTACTGATGGAGTCCTTGGCCTTAGCAATGGGGCAATAAGCCTTCCTACCCAGCTAGCCAGCCAAGGGATCATTTCCAACGTTTTTGGTCAGTGTATCACCACGGATCCCAGCAGCAGTGGCTATATGTTCCTTGGTGATGATTACATTCCCAGATGGGGAATGACATGGGTTCCCATCCGGGACGGTCCAGAGTAAGTCCCCTCCTTTTTCTGTTTGAAGATAATTTTCATATGTGGCAACCGTTTCTTCTTGGGATACCGATAGGCCGCATCATCTTCAGGAGATACGACGTGCTCTGTTTGATCTCCAAGAATCTTAACCGATTCCAATCGTTCTCAAGACTCAAACTGCAAGTGGAAAATTTTCCAAACTCTTTGGAATTGTTGCTTTATTCTTTCTAATTTTACATTGTTACCACAAATAAGGTTACCATTTCTATAAAGTAGCCATGGCAATCAATAAATATGTGACTACACTGCTAAGGCTGCAAAATATATTTCCCACCTTTACATGCAAACATTGTGCTTATGATCCATTATATCACTTTCACTTCCTTGATAGCATATAGAGCACACTAGCACAGGATGCATATATGACTGCAATTACCTTTTTGTACTGTCAGGAACATATACAGCACAGAAGTCCAGAAGGTAAACTATGCGGGTCAGGACCTTAACGTGCGTAGGCAGGCAGGGAAACTGACTCAAGTGATCTTTGACAGCGGGAGCTCTTACACGTATTTACCAAGTGAAATATACAGAAAGCTGATTGCTTCGGTGAGTTTTTGTACCAACTCTGCATCAGATTAAACTGAGTACAGTTCCATGTTACTTATACCAGGTTATTATCTTGTATCTCAACAGCTTGAAGACGTCTCACCAGGCTTTGTACATGACGAGTCGGATCAAACACTACCGTTCTGCATGAAACCTATTTTTCCAGTGAGGTATTTTGATGTCCTCTGTTGAATACTTAATACATCGTTCGTTTCTCGATCACTTGGGATGTAGAGTTAACAACTCACATTTCTCAGGTCTGTGAATGATGTGAAGGAACTGTTCAAGCCCTTGCAACTGCAGTTCAGGAAAAGATGGTTAGTGGTCCCAAGAACATTCACAATTTCTCCTGAGAACTACTTGATCATCAGCGTAAGTTCACAAGCACTCCAAGTAACATCTTCAACCCTATTTCCCCTTTATGGTTCGTCGCCGTCATGTTCTTCTTGGGACTTTTACAGGACAAGGGCAATGTCTGCCTAGGGGTGCTCGATGGAACACAGATTGGCCACAGTTCCACAATAATAATTGGAGGTACCAACTGGTCATTTGCTTGGCATATTTCCATCATTTCACTGTCTCTCTCCATCAAGCTTACATTTCTCTCTTTTGCTTGTTGCAGATGTTTCGCTCCGTGGGAAGTTAGTTGCGTATGACAATGACAAGAATCAGGTCGGATGGGTTCAGTCGGACTGCACCAGGCCACAGAAAGAAGGCAGGGTTCCTCTCTTCCTTTCAAGAGCATTGCGCAGTCAACTTCTTTAAATGGCATAGACAGATCCCAATCGAATTCATCTGACCATGCGCTCATCTTCTCGACCCTCAGTTCTGCGGCTGAAGTTGCCACTCATATAATGGATATAGTTAAACAGGATAGGAAACAAAAAGGAAAGGAAGGTGAATATAGCCTGTAGCTTAGTACCTATCATTTTTCTCTGCTGTATATATACCAGAGAAGCAGAATTCTGTACACCTATATGTTGTAGAGTATATCTCGTCCACTTGTAAGACTAAGTGGTGAAGCATATCAATGAAAAATGAGTAGAATTAATGTGATTTATGATCTATTAATTTTTTAGATTTTTAAAAAATACAGCAGTTTGGTTGATGGAATATTAAGCTCAATCAACACCAAGCTAATGTGCAAACAAGCCACACCAACACATGGAAAGCAACACCACAACTTTGAGCACAGTGTAACAAAGCAAAGCAATGCATTAAAAGCAAGATCACAACAAAAGCACTATGATGACTTGTGAGCAAACTATAACACAGCTTCCCATCAAGTAGGTCAAGATACATGCCTGTTACACGAAATATACATGAGCTTCCCATGCAACTACCAACTAGCTGATTAGCCAGAAGTAACACATAAATTACAGGGTGCTTAAACACCCTAAAGAAATACATGGATCAATAGTTTTACCACAGTTGACTCCTTCGGTGGCATTAAACAGGAGCTCCATTAGCAATACAGCCAGCAATCTTCTCATTGCAGATACTCAAGTTCAGTATTATCTACATGTTTTGGTCCACAATTATTGTACAAAACTGAATGACAAAGGCAAGTGGCAAGGTTTCAGATGGTCATTATCAATGTCAACTCTTCAGTCCTAGAGATTTGCAAATTTTATCAAGAAACCCACCATCACCTCTGCTAACTGTAGTAGGCTCTTCCACGGGATCCTTGAAATTAGCCTTCTCACTCAGCTCTTCAAATGCGTTAACAACATTCTGTAGCCGGGCAACAAACTCGATTAGAAGTGAGGCAAATGTGGCCAAGGATAAGGCACTTGCACTTTCGTATGTTTTTGACTCCTCGTCTTCAAGTGGCAAGTTTGGATGGAATGATCTTCGAGTAGGCCAAGCTAGTAGTGTCCTGTAACCGTCTATAGTTGATGATGAATCATATCTACTAAGAAATGAACTAGCAGCAAAGCTCTTGTAGTGATGTGCCGAAGTTTGATCAGCTATTGTAGGTTCCGTCACTTCATTCTTGTTTTCTTTTGCTACGACACTGGTGCCGTTCATGGCATCTTTGATTCCTTCAGCTCGCTTGCTAGTGTCCCATCTTTCGGTATTCACTAGGAGATAAGACTTCTCATCAATCTTTTTTTGCAACTGCTCAGCTGCCAAGTGGACTTCAGATAGTATATCTGAAGACCTCAACTTGGTCATTGTCTTCACATTGTTTCCAAGCTCGCTCAACACTTTAGCACCTTCTCTGCCCACTCTATGAAGTTCTGAAATGAAAAGCCTTCTGTATTCTGGTGGTGCCTAAAGAAATCAAATATATATTTGTTTAGGAAATAAATGCAGAACATCAACAGGATGCCAAGGAAATTATATTAGCAAACCTGAATTTCTGAAAGAATGCAACCATGCAATGCCATAACTGCAAAGGAACAATGCCTCAATGCTCCACCAACTTTAGTGAAACTCTTCCAAGGATAGCTCATCATTTTGTAAGGACCATGGGGTGGTTCCCATATAGCAAAACCTAACTAGGAGCAAATAGAAAAGAACCGAGTCAAAATTGATAGAAAGGTCAGATAATCTTAAATAGAAGTGTTAGTATTAGAGCAACAACGAACCAAAGTTTCCTCTTGTGCTGATGCCTCGACAGCTGCCCTGTACCCACTATATAGAGGATCATCAGAAGCTTGATATGTAAGTATTTTTGAAGGGATCCTTTCATACTCCATGCATTTCAGATATCCATCAACACAGCCTACGGTGAACAGCCAAATTGAAAACAAAGGCAAAAAACTAATCAGATGTATCTATACTATGGAATTGCAATGATACCACAACTACAATTTTCTACCTTTTCTAGGACTATAAAGTCAAATAATAGAACATGACAGTTAGTATGATTCTAAGACTGATTTTGTTAGGGGGAGGAGCAGAGGGGTTATACCTTCTAAGGATTTTGCAACACCAGCAAAATTCTTTGCAATCAAATTGTGCAAATCCTCTCCAGCCCAGATTGGGTAGATACCTATATTGATTCCAAGACTGACAGCAGCACCAAGAGCAATCAATACAAATCTACTTACAGCCGTGTCAGTGAACTTCCCTGTGTTGTACCCAGAGACCATGACATAAACAAATGTCAACAAGAATACACGAAATCCATATTCATAAGGCTTCATCTTTGGGTGTAGCTTTGCTAAGTTTGTGCAAAAACCTAGTGATAAAAAACATAACAGCATTAGGCTACAAATTAGATACACTAATACTAAATGAACCAGAAAATGATCACGACATGCCCCAATGCTTACCAACAGTAAAGGTGCTAATTATAAGAATCACTTCTTCCAATGTCCCCAAGTTTTTGGATAATTCGGCCACTGCTAGAGCAAGCCCTCCTGCAGTAAGCGTTCCTAATCCCCTATTAAAACCTTTGCTTAATGTAGCACCTGCATGATAGCAGATCAAATTAACGAAAGGCACTACACTTTTTTTTGCAGGTGAACAACTGTAAAATTGGCATAACAAAAAAACAGCTGATAAGATCCAGGTAAGACAAAGACATCATAAATAACTTATAGTGTATCGAAATGGCGTTACCCAGACCAGCAAAATTACAGGAGAGAGAAATAGCCTTCGACCTGCATGTCAGCTAGAGCACCTCTGGTTCATCTTAAGAACTGCATAATGCATGAGCATGCATCTTGGTGAGTTCTAGGTCAGTACTAAAATAACGTGTTCCAATCATTCAAAATCTCCAGTGATAGAGCTTAGTGGTCCTTCCCAACATTCATTGTAATCAGTTAAAAAATGAAACTAGCTATAAAAAATTGAGACGCGCTGGTCCATTACCACTTCAAAAATGGAACAAAACACCCCAATGGGCAGGCTAAAGAAACAAGTTGCAAGACAAGAAGAATGTAAACTTATCTCTTCCAAACAAAATTCATTTCTTTCTTTATTCCTGTGTGTGTCTAGCATTTCATATATTAATTTCTACAACTGGACCCAAGATCAATGTGGTCCCAGGTGACATCTCTAACAAAAAAATTTAGTGGCACTTTCCCCCACCCATAGATAAATTAATGACGTTTTCTGAAAGAAAAATCAACATGCTCAATGTAGTGGCCAAGAGCACACACAGAATATGCAGGTGAACGATATAAATTATAGAAACACCGCTATCTTAATCTATCTATCACTGGGTCATCTCCAATTCGCATAGCAGCATGCACGTTTCTTGCATCATCAACAATAATAGTGGTAGGGATGTAAGACACCTTCTCGGTTTCTCTCTCCACGCTGCTGTTGACATGGACTTCTTTTAGAGGCTGTTGACATGGACCTTTTTTTTAGAGGGAGAGACGTTGACATAGACTGATAGACCTCGAATCTCAAGCCTGCCAGATTCACGTGTTCTTCTTCTTCAGTGCAACAGGGGTTTGGGATCCGCAAAATCAGATCGGAATTCCAGGGTGGGAATGTTCACCCCCAGCTAAATGGCCATGCTCCGCACACCGATGCATCGGGGTCATACGAAAGAAGCCGACTTTGCAGCATTACGAGATCAAGTCGCAGGAAAGTGAACAACTTTACCCCAAATCATCGGACCAAATACGGCACAGTGCATACACAGATCGAAGCGAAGCCCGGAACGAAGCTTGAATTAAAAGAAGAAGAAAATGAGAGAGACAGAAGCGGCGGGGAGCCGAGCGTACCGATGCTGAACTCGAAGACGACGACGACGGTGAGGATGGCCCAGACGGAGTGGCTGGCGATCGCGCGCGGCTCGCGGAGGAAGACGAGCAGGGAGATGAGGGCGAGCGCGAGGCCGACCTTGGCGGCGAAGACGGGCCTCCGGCGGTCGGCGCGCGCGAACGCCCACATCTCCGCCGCCGCCTCGCACACCGCGCCCCACGCCCCCGCCACCGCGGCGCCGGCGCGGCGGAGCATCCCCTTGGGCTCGGGCTCCTTGGCCCCCTCGCCACCCGGCAGGCTCCAGGTCGACGAGAGCAGCGGGACGTCGCCCCGGCCGCCCCGCTGGTCCTCCAGCGTCGACCACAGCGACCCCAGCTGCGCCGGCGGCACCCCCGCCATCGGGGGTCTCTCCGGTGGTGGATGAGGCGGGGCAGTGGGTAGTGAGTCTTGGAGTTTTCTTGGCGTCGCGCTCCCGAGCCTTGCCGTCTCCGGCCCTTGCGATTTGGACTCCACTGGTGGCGCTGGCTTGGCTGCCGCGCGCCGCGGAAAGCTGCGGAGATGCGACGAAACGGGGCGGGTCTGCTCGAGCTCGAGACCGCAGAGACCAGACAAGACACCGGGGCGGGCGTCAGATTCCACTGAAAAACACTGGATGCGTCAGACTCAGATCCGAAAACATAAACCAGGTGCCGCGTTGTTAAATTCTCGCGATTAAATAGTGCGTACAGGCCGAGAGGGGCGGCGGGCGGAAGCGAAAGAGGAACCGGCCTCGAGAGAAACCAAGAGTCCAAAAAGGCAAAGAGGCAGCAAAGAACTAGCAATACACGGTTCCATGCGAATTCTTCTTGTAACGCCCTTTCGATCATAGAAACTGTTTTTGGAAGTTTGGGTCAACGGAAACTTGATCTCCCATGAACATGGTATATGGAACCATGTGAGATGGTGTGGTACAATCTATCCTGTCTGAAAAAATCTTACCGAGATCCACTGAATATGTTATCTTCTTCTTTTCTATTTAGGTGCTCGAAATGCATGTTTCCTATTAATTGCATGAGCTCTATAAAGTTGCAAAATCTATAAAAAAATTGTATCAATGTTCTAGTTCCTTCAAATCAGGTCGGAAATATCCTTTGAAACAGAGCACACTATTTTTGATATATAACACATGATTATCCAAAATTCTCCAGCAAAATGGAGTGCACTATGCGCACGATATCACGTATACATGGAAAAGTAAAAATGCTCAAGTCTTGCAATATTGTTATGAAAATCCTCCGAACAAACTTTCTTCTCTTTTTCTTTCCTTGAGCCATTTTGTTTTCTTATTCAATTGTTAGTGCTCCTGCAGTCTTGCTTATTCTTTATTCTTTGTTTGCTTGCCACGGTTGTCAACTTCACATCGTCAACGAATTATAGGTTCAAGAAGTCATAGCCGATATAACATATGTGTCTTTAAATGCCAAAGGTTTTCCGTCTTACAATTTTTATTAAGAGAACGCCCTCTACAACCTTGTCCCACTGGTAGAGCAAAGGTCTCTTCTTTCTGTCCGTAGACAGATTATTTTTTCCCTTGCCACAAGCCACAAGGTATAGGATCCAAAAATCATAGCCAGGTATGAAAGATGTTTTTTATGAAAAATGTTTTTTATATCCAAAAAGCTCTTTGTGGCCTATACAATTGTTAAGAGAATGAACTCCACAACCTTGCAATTCATGTTTACTTTTCCAATTGTTTAGATAATTATATTTTTCCGCTTGCTATTAGGTACTCCCTCCGTCCAAAATATAAAACATTTTAGCCTTTTTGACACTCATGTATCTATATATCTTTTAGTATGTAGGTTAGAAGCAAAACGAATGAACCTACACACTAAAAAACATCTAGATACATGTGTTTTAGAGAAAGACTACAACATCTTATATTTTGAAACGGGGGGAGTATTGTTTAGAAGATAGGATTACGCCAGAATACATCTTGGTGTGCCCCCACGTCGTCATGCACCAGGCGACTTGGGCGGCTAACTCAAGCCACCGGTCCCGACCCCCTCCTCGTTGCGTCCCTCCCCTCCTAGCTAGGTGTCGTCGGCGCGCATCATCGGGGCGAAGCAGGTGTGCTAGGTGGCAGCAAGGTCTCCCTCCTCCACTTTTGATGTTGAGCCTCGCGGGAAGTCGTCCAGGGAGCTGTGAAGGATGGCCCACTCTGGCGAGGCAGTGGTGGTGCACTAGGGCGGCGACGTCCCCCTGTAGCGCCATGGGAGGTCGGCTATTGGACGCTTGGACATGGACCTGGGTTTCGGATAGCCCAAAAGTGCAAGGGATAGTTGTTTTTTTTAACAGGGTCGGGTGCAAGCACCCGAAAAGTTGCTGCATTAAAACTGGAGTACAACAAGACCCTAAGAAAATGAAAAATTACACAGGGGTCCTTGGAATAAGCACTGAGGCCCTCAGGGAAACTTGAGAAAGCGATCAAGTCCCGGCCAACATCCTCCTCCAGATCGAAGCTCTGACGCCGGCCTGCGGCGACTCCACCGGGGACGAACCACTTGGGGCGAAGCTGCAGGGAGATCCAGCGCAGCGGCGGAGCGGCAACCCTACTGCCATGTATTCCTGCGTGAAGACGGATGATACGTATCAAACGTATCTATAATTTTTGATGCTCCATGCTTGTTTTTACACCATTTTCTTAGTGTTTCGTTACACTTCGTGGCTTTTTATGCATTTTCTGGAACTAACCTATTAACAAGATGCCACAGTGCCAGTTCCCTGTTTTCTGCTGTTTTTGTGTTTCAGAAAAGTTACACAGGAAATATTCTCGGAATTGGACGAAACAAAAGCCAAACGTCCAGATATTAAACGAAGCTTCCAGAACACCGAAGAGGAGTCGGAGCCGAGCCAAAGGCTGGCCTCACCATAGGGCGGCGCGGCCAGCCCCTGGCCCGCGCCCCCTATGGGTGAGACCACCCTGGTCCACCTCTGACGATGCCCCTTCGCTTATAAAGACCCCCCGACGGGAAAAACCTAAAGACCCGATCACTTTTCCAGAAACACATCGCGATCCGTCGCCGTCGTCGACCCGAGATCGGGAGGGTCCAGAAGCTCTTCCCGGCACCCTGCCGGAGAGGGGAATCGCCACCGAAGGTTGTAGATGTACTGTTCCCGGCACCCTGCCTTATCCTAGTGACTCCAAGAGGGGGTATTTATGCTCAATAGTTGGGTTCATGCCTCTATTTAATCTGGGGGAGTGACAGAAACCTCTAAGATTGTAGATGTACTGTTGCCACTAGGGAGAAAACAACATTTTTATGTCCAAGGACATATGCTTTGTTTACATTACACACTTTTCTTAATGCAGTTATCTATTGTTCGCAACTTAATACTCATGGGGTGTTCGGACGATATCCCCGTGTGAAAGGACACAGATGTCGCCTAGAGGGGGGGTGAATAGGCGATTAAAACTTTTACGAAAGGCTTGAACAAATGCGGAAATAAACTAGCGTTTAATTTGTCAAGCTTACAAAACCTAAATAGACTAGGCTCACCTATGTGCACCAACAACTTATGCTAAGCAAGACAAGTAGCAAGGTGATAGCAAGATATATAACTTCAAGCACGATGGCTATCACAAATGTAAAGTGCATAAGTAGTGGAGCTCGGATAAGAGTTACCGAGGCACGAAGGAGACGAACATGTATCCCGAAGTTCACTTCCAAGGAAGCTAGTCTCCATTGGAGAGCTGTGGCGGCTTAATACACTCCGAACGCCACAAAGGCCTCACCTTGAGATGTGGTAGCACAATGCTCACCAAATGCCACAAAGGCTCACCTCAAGATGCGGAGGCACGCTACGCACCGAACGCCACAAAGGCTCACCTTATTCTCCTCGTGCCCTCGCACAAAGCAAGATGCCACGATCCACTATGGGACACTTGAGGGCGGTCACCGAACCCGTACAAGCTTGGGGCAATCTCCACAACTTAATTGGAGGCTCCCAAGAATCGCCACAAAGGCACCACAAAGGTTGGGGAATCTCCACAACTTAATTGGAGGCCCCAAGGATATGCCACAAAGGCCACTAAGCCGTCTAGGGTTCCAAGAACCCAAGAGTAATAAGCTCACAACTTCCACTTACCCGAATCTCCGAGGAGAACTCAAACCGATGCACCAAATGCAATGGCAAGAGCACACAAAGTGCTCAAATCCTTCTCTCCCAAATTCTACCAAAGCAACAAATGCTATGGAGGAATATGAGAGGAAGAACAAAGGAAATCCACAAAGAACTCCAAGATCTAGATCCAATAGGTTCCCCTCACTTAGAGGAGATTTTGATTGGTGGAAAGATAGATCTAGATCTCCTCTCTCTTTTTCCTCAAGAAGATGCAAGAATCATTGGAGGGATTGAGAGATAGAGCAAAGCTTCAAGGTCAACAATGGAGGAGAGAGAGAATAGGAAGCCAACCAGCCCAAGGAGGAAGAAGGGGGCCTTTTATAGGTCCCCCACGAAAACTAGCCGTTGCTGGGCACTTACCCCGGAGTCTCCGGCCTTGGAGGCCGGAGTCTCCGGTGCCCCGGGGTCATTCGGGGGCCTCAGGACGGACGAATTAGGTGCCAGGCCGGAGTTGGGCCGGAGACTTTGCGTCTCGGGCCGGAGACTCCGGCCACCCAAAAACCGGCAGCAACACCAACACGAAAACGACCATAACTTGAGCATCCGGACTCCGTTTTTGATGATCTTGGGCTCGTTGGAATCACAACAACGAGCTCTACAAGTATATGCATAGAAACAACATAGTCCAACAAGGGAGGATAAAACCAAATTATGTTAGGTTTGACCTCTCTTCAAAGACGAACCGGTAAAACCTCCAAACACCAAAAACTCAATAAGTGTTTCATGCAAAATCCGTTTTTGATGAGCTAGAGCTTGTCATGGAAATAACCACAAGCTCTAGAACCTCACATGGATAAAAGCCAAATAAGAACCAAGAAAGATGATGCCAAGAATGCAAAGGTTTGAGCTCTCTCCGAACGATACGACTAAGTTACTCACTCGAGAGCCCCTCTTGATAGTACGGCTACCAATCCTATAACCCGGTCTCACAACTAACACTATGAGACCGGTAAGAAAGAAACCCTATCAAGAACATACCTTTTCCTTGCGCATTCCACTTGAGCTAGATTATGACCGTCTTGTCTTCCTCAAGTTGGAACACCTTTCTTGATCTTGATTGCTTGGTGAAGTCTTGCGAATTGCTCCCCCATACACACTATGGGAAAGACTCTCTTTAAGCATATCTTCACATAGCCATTACCACCAAATAGAATACATGCATCAAGCATATAATCTCCTTGAGATGGCACATCTTGAACTTGACTTCTCATCCATGAAGACGATCACCACTTAATAATATCCTAGCCCGAGATCACAAGATCCCACTCGATACATTATGTATGCTTTGAGAGTTGATCAACTTGAATCCCATCTTTGCACTTTGACTTGATCAACCTTGTATCCTTCCTTCTTCCATCATGATGATAATGTCTTGAAGGTAAACACAAATATCCACTCAATTATATTCTTCAAGACATAGTTGCAATAAGCTCAATTCTCATATGACCATTCTTCCGATATTTCCTTGAATAACATATTGGTCATCACTTAAAGTTCTTTATTTGATCCTTCTTACAACCTTGAAGCCAACATATGGTTCAAGCATTGTCTATGGACATGTCCTACAAATATAACTCAATACAAACATTAGTCCATAGAGATTGTCATTAATTACCAAAACCACACATGGGGGCTCCATGCTCTTTCACCGTGGGTGGATTATTAGTCATATATGCAGTTGGATGGCGGTCTATGTATTTTGTTGTAATGCCCAGAGTAAATCTCATAGTGATCCTCTTGACATATGCACGTTATCTTTATTCTATCAATTGCCCAACTGTAATTTGTTTACCCAGCATGTTGTTATTTATTTTATGGAGAGACACCACTAGTGAACTGTGGACCCTGGTCCAATTTCCTTTATATTGCTATCACCTGTTTACTTTACTCGCACTGTTTACTTTACTCGCATACTACTATTGCCTTCCACTCGCTATGCTCATTCTTTTGTTTACAGCAAACCGGTGAGATTGACAACCTCATCGTAAGTTGGGAGCAAAGTACTTGGTTGTGTTGTGTGCAGGTTCCGCGTTGCTACTAGTTGAAGACGTGCTAACAAGTGTCGTAAACGGCACCCTTGTTAGAGTGTCACGCAACTAGAAGGCATCACCTTCAGACGTTTGGCTTTTTCCTACTGGATTGATATACCTTGGTTTCATAACTGAGGGAAAACTTGCTGCTATATTCATCACACCTTCTCTTGGGGTTCAACTGGCCAGTCATTTACATCATCAACGCCGAGCCACCAACAAGTTTTCTCGCGCCGTTGCCGGGGAAAAAGAAGACTTCTGCAAGGGGAGTTTCGCACGCACATCCTTTACTTTGTTTATTGTTTTGCTTTACTTTTACTTGCATCGTTTTATCAATAACACACAAAAAATAGTCTCCTTTATAGTTGTTATTTTTACTTGTCTGCTTTTAGCTTTGCTAGAATGGGTACTCATGAGAACACGAAGTTGTGTGATTTTACTAGCACTAATAATAGTGATTTTATCTGCACTCCTATTGCGCCACTTGCTCCTGCTGCAAATTTTTATGAGATTAAGCCTGCTTTGTTGAACCTTGTTATGAAAGAGCAATTTTCTGGTGCTAGTACTGATGATGCTGCAGCTCATCTCAACAATTTTGTTGAGCTATGTGAGATGCAGAAATATAAGGATGTAGAGAATGATATTATTAAGCTTAAGTTGTTTCCTTTTTCTTTGAGAGGAAAAGCTAAGGATTGGTTGCTTTCTTTGCCTAAAAATAGTATTGATTCATGGGCTAAGTGTAAGGATGCTTTTATTGGAAGATACTATCCTCCTGCTAAGACTATAGCTTTGCGTAGAAATATTATGAAATTTAGCCAGTTTGATAATGAACATGTTGCTCAAGCTTGGGAAAGAATGAAATCTATGATAAAGAATTGCCCTACTCATGGACTGACTACTTGGATGATTGTCCAAACTTTTTATGCAGGACTGAATTTTTCTTCAAGAAACCTATTGGATTCAGCTGCTGGAGGCACTTTTATGTCCCTTACCTTGGGCGCCGCACCCAAGCTTCTCGATAATATGATGGTAAATTATTCTAAATGGCACACCGAGAGAGCTCCATAAGGTAAGAAGGTAAATTCTGTTGTGGAAACCTCTTCCTTGAGTGATAAGATTGATGCTATAATGCTTATGCTTTCTAATGATAGGACTCATGTAGATCCTAATAATGTTCCTTTGGCCTCTTTGGTTGCTCAAGAAGAGCATGTTGATGTAAACTTCATTAGAAATAATAATTTTAACAACAATGCTTATAGGAACAATTTTGCTAGTAACAATTATAGGCCGTATCCTTCTACCAATGGTAATGGTTATGGTACCTCTTATGGTAATTCCTCCAACAACACTAGGGCCGCGCCCTCCGATCTTGAGGTAATGCTCAAGGACTTCATCGGAAAGCAAACTGCTTTTAATAAGTCTGTTGAGGAAAAGTTAGGCAAAATTGATATTCTTGCTTCTAAAGTTGATAGCCTTGCTCATGATGTTGAACTTCTGAAACTAAAAGTGTTGCCTAATGATGTGAAAGAGAACAATACTTTTGCCACTACTAATTCTATCCAAGTTAGAATTGATGAAAATGTTAGGATGCTAGCAGAATTGCATGCCAGGTGGGAAAGAGAAGATGAGATGGCTAGAAAGATGAAAGTATGTATCATTACTACCTCTAATTATGTTGTTCCAAATGCTAGCAATCCTCTTACTTTGATTGGTGTAGAGAAAACTCCTACTCCTTGTGTTAAAAAGCCCAAAATAGCAAAAACTTTTTCTCAAAAGAGTGCTGAAATTTTTCGGAGTGTAGGAGACGATAGCTCTATTTCTTTTAATGATTTTGATATTGATGGCTGCAATATATCTGAAGTTATTTTGTTCTTGCAAAAGCTTGCTTTGACTCCTAATGCTAGTCCTATAAATGTTGCTTTTACTAAGCATATTACCAATGCTCTCATGAAAATTAGGGATGAAAAGTTAAAGCAAAAAGCTTCTATTCCCAAGAAGTTAGAAGATGATTGGGAACCCATCATTGATATGCATGTTAATGGTTTTGATTGACATGCTTTATGTGATCTAGGTGCTAGTATTTCTATTATGCCTAGAAAGATTTATGACATGCTTGATTTACCACCTCTTGAAAAGTGTTATTATGAGGTTCCTATTGCTGATGTTGCTAAGAAGAAACCTTTGGGAAGGATTAATGATGTTCTTATTATGGTTAACAATAACCTTGTTCCCGTTGATTTTCTTGTTATGGATGTTGAATGCAATGCTTCATGTCCTATTATTTTGGGAAGACCTTTTCTTCGAACTGTAGGTGCCATCATTGATATGAGGGAAGGCACCATCAAATATCAATTCCCACTCAAGAAAGATATGGAACACTTCCCTAGGAAGAGAAAGAAATTGCTTTTTGACTCTATTCTTAGAGAAAATTATAAACTTGATGCTTCATCACTTGACATTACTTGATTCGCACTTTCTGCGCCTAGCTCAAAGGCGTTAAAGAAAAGCACCCTTGGGAGATAACCCATTGTTTTACTTTTAGTTCTTTTTCTTTTATTTGAGTCTTGGAAGTTATTACTACTGTAATAACCGCTCCTTATCCTTTTTATTTCGTTTTTGTGCCAAGAGAAGCCTCTAATTCGAGTGAGGTAAGATTTGGGGATTTTGCTGTCCTGAAACAGATTTCGGTGCTGCACCATAAAAATTCGTGAAAATTCTCAGAATATCTTTTTGACCTGCTATTTCTTGTGCATATGCCCCAGGTTATATATAAACTTTCATTAGATATACACTTTTTGATTTGAGCAACAGAAAACCCTCAAAAAAATCGACCTTTGTCAGCTGTTCTGTTTTGACAGATTTCTGCCACTATTTGTGTTTGCCTCTCGATCGCTTTCTTTTTGAGTTCTTTTGATCACGGAACTTTTGGGGAAGTTGCTACAGTAGTATATAATTCATATGTGGTGGTTTTGAGTTGAAACCTGAAGCAAAAAGGGTTGATTCATGTTTCGAAGGAAAAAAATAAACAAAATATATGTATGACAAACACACACAGTGTATATGGGAACTCTGTATCTTTATTGATCATTGTATTGAATACAAAGTACATTGTACATGCTCCCATAGAAATTTTCCTATTTTGCCTTCTGCGAATATGCTTAAGGAGATCTGACTTGGAGAGATTGCGCGTAGTTCGCTGATTCCCGGCGCTTTTGCAAAGCGGCCGGTTAATTACATCTATAGGACAAGCCTACAGAATACCTCCGATTAAGCTGCGCTGATGATCATCATCGTTGGATAATTATGAGAAAGAGTGCGGCTTTGTTTTGCCGAAATGCAATCACGATATGCTATCGCGACGTACATAATTAAGAGTGAGATTTATTGATGAAAAGGGTGGCTTTTGCCTTGTCGGTGCCCAGCCATATGACCCTGACTTCATCAAATAATGTTGCTTTTACCTCGTCGGTGCCCAGCAACGGTGTGACTATCTCATCAAAATTAAGATGTGTTGATGGCATAGTGATCAAGCTTCATCATCACTTAGCCATGATTTCGTCTGGCCTCGTCGGCACCAGACATGGTATGAGTATGACATCTAGCCTTGTCGGCGCTAGACATGAGATGCATATGATGAATAATATGGCCACGTCTTGTGGACGTTAGACCATAGATCCGAGATAGACAATTGATGAAGCATGTCTTACTCGTTGAATCAACCAAGCTCCTTAACAAGGATCAAGGTTGTGCACCGCCGACATAGATGAAACAGTCAAGCGAGACGTCGCTACCATGGTCGTGATAAATCCGGTAGGTTCCACATAGCCGACGTTGATGGGGCAGCCGAGCCATGGTTGCGATACGGATCCATACGGCCGACGTTGATGAGGCGGTCGAGCCGTGGTTGTAGTACGGATCCACACGGCCGACGTTGATGAGGCGGTCGAGCCATGGTGGTAAGGATGCACGGTTAGTCCACATGGCCAACATCGATACGATGGTCGAACCATGGTCGTACACTTCTCATAAGCGACTTTGATGAGGCGGTCGCTACCATGGTTGTGATACCGACGGCTGACATTGATGAAGCAGTCGTGCCGTGGTTATGATGATTTTCAACATACCAAGATCCATGATGCAATCGGATCACCTTGCAGAGAGGACTTCATCGATGAAAGTTGGAAAGTGGCATGGCTGCGCAGCTAAGTGCCCTTTGGCACGGCGTCGCGCAGCAGGGCTTCGCCTCGCGTTGCCCACCATGCACACGTGTGATCTTTCGTGGAGCAGAACTTCGCTGGCTAGGCTATCTCCTTCCGTGTGGAGCGCCGCAGCCTGGCGGCCGTACGTGCGGGCGTGTGCGTCCCCAGGGCGAGCAATCTGCTAGTCTCTTATATAGACATCGGCCAGGATCAACTCTCGGTTTGTTGAAGACGCGTGAAACTTAAAGTTTATCTTTACCAGGAGGTTACGCCCGTCACGTCATGCATGATGTCAGCCGTATAAAATAGGACGTACCGGCGAAAGCTTATCCATTCAACATGCGCTCGTTCTTGTTCTCGGGGATGGTGCACGACAACATGGTGTCGTTCTGTATGGGCGTGAGGATATCAAGTGCTAGCTGATCATTTTAGCTACTCCCTCCGTCCACTTTTATAAGACCTTGTAGAAAGTGGACTAGATACATACCAAAATGCATATATGTAGACTTGTTTTATGTGTAGGTTCACTCATTTTAGTTTATATCTAGACTACACTAAAATTTCTATAAGATCTTATAAAAGTGGACGGAGGGAGTATCATTACTGCATCCAGCTGATGAATACATATAAACGAACACTTATTTAGCTAGCTAGCTCATTTCAACGTTCGTGATCTTTGGAAGATCATATTTTCTAAACAGTTTGCCAAAACTGCAATCTGGTTGCACCATTAAAATGTAGATGACGAACTTCGTAAAAAGAGTCCAATATCGAATCCATATTCTTTCATAGATATTTTGCATCACCTGAGATCCACACGTCATACACAAGAGCTGTGTTGATCCATACTTATATTATGAATTTTTGGTACAAAAATTCATCAAACAATTCAATATTATGCTTACACTAATGTTGCTAATAGAATTGTGTTTAGTTTTGTATGAAGGAAGTTTTCAAGTGTAGGGATTGGAGAATGATGAGATGAGTTGAAGAATGGACAAAAGCTCAAGCTTGGGGATGCCCACGCACCCCAAGAAATATCCAAGAGGTACAAACGTCAAAGCTTGGGGATGCCCCCGAGGCACCCCTTCTTCATCGGCAAAAATATGGTCACCTTTCAACACACTATATTCTTATTGCTTCATGCATTATATGTTTTTCTTGGAGCGTCAGTTGTTTTAGTTTTTAGTTTTGTTTAGTTTTATTTGCTGCAATAAATGGTTGTACCCCCAACAAATTTCCTTTTGAGAAGTTGTCTTGCTTTTCATTTGCCAAGAACACTCCGTTTTCCGCTCTTATCGTTCAACGAGTGTTCTCTTTTTCTGCTACTGCTTTTAGTTTTCATTTTTCACCTTGATGTGTGTTCAGATCTTGTTATATCTTTTCATCAAGGTGTATTTTGACCTCTAGTCCATGTTGGTTTTCATCAAAAGAGTTATTTCAAAAAGGTTCAAATGGTGTTGGAAAAGAGAAAAAATTTCATGCAAAAAAGTGGTACAAAAAGGAGCTTGTGTAGACTGCGGCCTAGGCTTTTGCATGTCGTGCTTGATGTCGTTTTGATAGTATGCTTGGTAGTTTTGCTGTAGCATGACTTGTCTCAAATGACTCATGCGTTGTTTTTATTATTTGGAAGCATTATTTTGGTTTTCTCCTTGATACTTTATTTGGGTTGACTTGGCGCATGCTCACACATGTTAGACTCATACAAAGTCGCCATAAGCCTCTATGATCATTTAGTTTTTGAATTTTGATGCCATTTTATGCTTCTTTTAATGTTGCTTTGTTGCTTTGCATGATTATGGCCGTTATTGCTCTCTTAGTTGTTCGCTCCTAGTCTTTTGCTAGCCCTCATTTTGTACTGAGTATGACCTCTACTCGTGCATCCAACTCCTAAAAACCAAGTTGTTCCAATGTGTCCACCATATATACGTATTAGCAATTTGCTATTTCAAAGTACATTTGACTTGCTTTTATCTATCCTTCAAATTAAACTCTTCTTGGTATTATGCGAAAATTGGTCAGTAAAGCTCTCACAAACCTGATGGCACACTTTACTTTTCTTGTTCTTAAAAATTTGACATTGTGGCTCTCTTATGTTGAGTTGTTATGCTTGCAAGTTGTAAGTTAGAAATTAGCCCAGCCATGCCATCATGGGGCAAGCTTTCAACATTGCACTTCTTATTTGAGTTGATATCGTGATCTTTTGTTTATGGATACTCGCGATGTGAAATAATTTGGGAATCTTGCGGGATCATTGAGTTTGTATATGTGTTAGAGAAACGCCTGGGCCGCTAATCTAAGCCATGCATAATTCATGGTGGAAATTTACAGCATGCCCATAGTGAATATTCGACGACGCATCTCACAATAAAAAGCTATACCAATGGTAAATAAAAGAGATGTTGAGGTGTTCATCGTCTGTTTGTCCTATCATTTTGATGTGGGCTTGTTCCATGTCATCGGGCACGGAGGTACCCCATTGGCGGTTCTCGATGATACGTGTATACTTACAATGACAAGAGCTTGCTTGGGACTCTAAGTCAAGTAGCATAAGGTTTGGGTATTCGTACTTCACGGGACACGAGGTTTTCAACTTATGATTTGTCAAGCATATGCATCATAATTGTACTCGCATTAACTTTAACCATTCAAGATGCCTATGATGGGGGCAATGAGAGCTCAAAGCTAGTAAGTACCATAATTTTTGAAGGTTTATAAAACTTGTAATCACTGCTTCCCTCTGCGAAGGGCCTTTCTTTTACTTTTATGTTGAGTCACCACCTTCTATCTTTATGTACCGTCTAAGAGAGCATAGTTGTCATTCTGAGTATAATGTGCATTGTTCCAAATTTTTCATTGATTGATTCATGATGTTGGTTTCACTTGTTCTTAAATTATTTGTATCTAGTCGCCCTCTTAAACTTGAAGGCGTCCTATGCATTTATGTTTTGCTCTCTCATGAAGGACAAGCTGAAAACCATTTGCTATGTTTTACATATGATTTGAACACACGTTTGACTTTTATTGTTTCATTTTCATGATCTTTCATTTATGTTCGTTTTAATGTTATAACATGGTTGCTAAGTTTCTTCTATCAAGATTATATCTTTCATGCCCATGTTTTAAGTTCTTTTGATCCCAGCACCCAATGCTTTACATAGATGATCGAGATTGTGTAGGTGCATGTCACCACAAAAATTATTTCTTTTGTTATCACTTACCTACTCAAGGACGAGCAGGAGTTAAGCTTGGGGATGCTGATACGTCTCAAACGTATCTATAATTTTTTATGCTCCATGCTTGTTTTTACACCATTTGCTTAGTGTTTCGTTACACTTTGTGGCGTTTTTATGCATTTTACGGAACTAACCTATTAACAAGATGCCACAGTGCCAGTTCCCTATTTTCTGCTGTTTTTGTGTTTCAGAAAAATTACACAGGAAATATTATCGGAATTGGACGAAACAAAAGTCGAACGTCTAGATATTAAATGAAGCTTCCAGAACACCGAAGAGGAGTCGGAGCCGAGCCAGAGGCTGGCCTCACCATAGGGCGGCGTGGCCAGCCCCTGGCCCGCGCCCCCTATGGGTGAGACCACCCTGGTCCACCTCTGACGCTGCCCCTTCGCCTATAAAGACCCCCCGACGGGAAAAACCTAAAGACCCGATCACTTCTCCAGAAACACATCGCAATCCGCCGCCATCATCGACCCGAGATCGGGAGGGTCCAGAAGCTCTTCCCGGCACCCTGCCGGAGAGGGGAATCGCCACCGGAGGTCTTCTTCATTGCCATGCTTGCCTCCGGCGTGATGAGTGAGTAGTCCACCTTAGACTATGGGTCCATAGCAGTAGCTAGATGGTTGTCTTCTCCACCATGTGATTCATGTTTAGATCTCGTGAGCTGCCTTACATGATTGAGATCACCGTTATGTAATTCTACATGTTGTATTTGTTGGGATCTGATGAATATTGGTATTATGATTGAGTTGATGTGCTGAATATTATCTAATGTTATCTCTATGTTGTTTATAATCTTGCATGCTCTCCGTTGTTAGTAGCTATCTTGGCCAAGTAGGTACTAGTGACTCCAAGAGGGGGTATTTATGCTCGATAGTTGGGTTCATGCCTCTATTTAATCTGGGGGAGTGACAAAAACCTCTAAGGTTGTAGATGTGCTGTTGCCACTAGGGAGAAAACAACATTCTTATGTCCAAGGACATATGCTTTGTTTACATTACACACTTTGCTTAATGCAGTTATCTGTTGTTCGCAACTTAATACTCATGGGGTGTTCGAACGATATCCCCGTGGGTGGATTATTAGTCATAGATGCAGTTGGATGGCGGTCTATGTATTTGTTGTAATGCCCAGAGTAAATCTCATAGTGATCCTCTTGACATATGCACGTTATCTTTATTCTATCAATTGCCCAACTGTAATTTGTTTACCCAGCATGTTGTTATTTATTTTATGGAGAGACACCACTAGTGAACTATGGACCCCGGTCCAATTTCCTTTATATTGCTATCACCTGTTTACTTTACTCGCATTGCTTACTTTACTCGCATACTACTATTGCTTTCCACTCGATACGCTCATTCCTTTGTTTACAGCAAACCGGTGAGATTGACAACCTCATCGTAAGTTGGGAGCAAAGTACTTGGTTGTGTTGTGTGCATGTTCCATCTTTCTACTAGTTGAAGATGTTCTAACAAGTGTCGTAAACGGTGCCCTTGTTAGAGTGTCACGCAACTAGAAGGCATCACCTTCAGACGTTTGGCTTTTTCCTACTGGATTGATATACCTTGGTTTCATAACTGAGGGAAAACTTGCTGCTATATTCATCACACCTTCTCTTGGGGTTCCCAACTGGCCGGTCATTTACATCATCAACGCCGAGCCACCAACGGAGCGAAACCATCAATAATCGCCGGAGAGAAGCTCCAAACGAGACCGCCGCCATGGGCTTCCGAAGCTCGGCACGACTAGACACCACCAAGGCCGCCAGAGGACGTCGAGGAAGAAGACCAAAGCAGCACAAACAACACCAACATCAGGACGCAAAAGAGGAGAAGAATCGTGCCTCTGTGACGCCCCCTCGCCTCCACGACCGGCCGGGAGAAGAAGAGGACCGCGCCCTCCACTGCAACGCCATCTCCCCCACCACCATGGTGGATGAGAAGACCGCTACAGCTCCATCTCCACGCCTTCTGCTGGCTCCTAGGCCCTTTATTAGGGCTCGCCGTCGCCAGATCCAGCCCCCTCCATGGGCTCCGACCACCGGAGCGCCTCGAGGCAACGGATCAACGTCGGCCGACACCAAGTCCTGGCCAGAGACTTGGAGTCAACCCCGGGCAAGACGCCCAAAAGGCGGCGAGTACGTCGCAAAACCTAGCTAGAGAACCTAGACTACTCCAGCGCCTCCCCTCCGCCACCTCCAGCCGCCATGTCCGTTGGAGGGGCTTGGGATCGGCCCGGCCACTCAAGATCTACCAGGGGCTACTGTAGCGAACTCTCATGGGGGGGGAGGGGAAAGTTCGCACCACGCTTTCCTTTTCTTCCTTAGGGGATAGTTGTAGCACCTCTCACTACGGCATATGGGGCTTCGAATGTTGCAAAACACATATGGAGAACAATTTTTTACAAGATCTAATCTATGAAGATACAAGTAATAAGGAATTTAGATCTTGATCTCATACCAACTATCACATCGGAGCGAAGATTGTTGGAGAAGAACATTGGATCCTGGCAGCTGGGTGTGAACGCACAATCCCTTTGCCGGTATCCACGTGTTAACATCTGCAACTCGTCATTGTTTGCCATCCAGAACATTGCACTAATGGACAGCTACAAGTGATCTATCCTTTCGGTGTGGAGAAAAGTTTTTGGGATAGAGAGAGAGCGAGAGAGAGAGAGAGAGAGGAGGGCAGCAAGAACCTTGAGGGGGAAAGGGTTGCGCCTCCTTGATACATGTAAAATGTATACATCTACTTTGTAATTTATCATGCCAAATCGTTAATATTTAGCAACTTTATTGTATTTATTGGGACTAACATAGTAATACTTGTAAAAGTGCATAATTTTTTATTTTACACACTTTGGTGTGTAGGAGTTACATGAAAATCACAAAAGAGTCCCTATTGGAGTGAAAGTTGGAGTTTCCCAAAATATGTCTTTGCGAGACTATTTTCAAAGATTTTCATGAACCAACCCAAAGATGATGTCAAACGAAGAAGGTTACAACATGAAAGTTGTAGTAAAGTGTACTCTTGATATTTTTTTTTGCAAATTGAACTTCAAAATCTGAGTTCTTATGCCCCAAATATATCCTGCCATTGAAGGCCTAACACTATTGCACGAGAGCCTGAAAGTGGATAACAGGATTGACTCAAACTCTTCCCATTGATAGATTTGACTATTATGTGGACTTGTGGGGACAGAAAGAAGACCCTGTAAAGGTTCTAAATGTGTCCAAAAGCCTTAGATCAAAGGGGTTAAGGCCATCCATTATCACTAATTTGCCTCTCCCCATTTCTGCCAATAAGGGGGACGACTGATACGTCTCCAACGTATCTATAATTTTTGATGCTCCCTGCTTGTTTTTACACCATTTGCCTATTGTTTCGTTACACTTAGTGGCACTTTTATGCATTTTCCGGAACTACCCTATTAACGAGTTGCCACAGTGTCAGTTCCCTGTTTTCTGCTGTTTTTGTGTTTCAGAAGTGATACACAGGAAATATTCTCGGAATTGGACGAAACAAGTTTCTGAAGTCTTATTTTACCCGGAAGCTTCCAGAGATCCAAAGGATAGTAGGAGGGGGGCCACCAGGGCCCCACACGCAGGGGTGGCGCGGCCAGGCCCATGGCCGCGCGGGCCCCGCGTGAGGGCGCCTGGCTCCTCCTCTGACATCGCCCCTTCGCCTATAAAGACCCCCCGACGGAAAAAACCTAAGTACCCGATCAATTTTCCAGAACACATCGCGATCCGCCGCCGCCGTCGACCCAAAGATCGGGAGGGTCCAGAAGCTCTTCCCGGCACCCTGCCGGAGAGGGGAATCGCCACCGGAGGTCTTCTTCATCGCCATGCTTGCCTCCAGAGCGATGAGTGAGTAGTCTACCTTGGACTATGGGTCCATAGCAGTAGCTAGATGGTTGTCTTCTCCACCATGTGCTTCATGTTTAGATCTCATGAGCTGCCCTACATGATTGAGATCACCGTTATGTAATTCTACATGTTTGGTTTGTTGGGATCCGATGAATATTGGTGTTTATGATTAAGTTGCTGTACTGAATATTATCTTTTGTTATCTCTATGTTGTTTATGATCTTGCATGCTCTCCGTTGTTAGTAGCTATCTTGGCCGAGTAGTTGCTAGTGACTCCAAGAGGGGGTATTTATGCTCGATAGTGGGTTCGTGCCTCTATTTAATCTGGGGGAGTGACAGAAACCTCTAAGGTTGTAGATGTGCTGTTGCTACTAGGGAGAAAACAACATTCATATGCTCAAGGGCATATGCTTTGTTTACATTACACACTTTGCTTAATGCAATTATCTGTTGTTCGCAACTTAATACTACTGGAGTGTTCAGATTGATATCCCCGGGAGTGGATTATTAGTCATAGACGCAGTTGGATGGCGGTCTATGTATTTTGTTGTAATGCCCAGAGTAAATCTCATAGTGATCTTCTTGACATATCACGTTTATCTTTATTCTATCAATTGCCCAACTGTAATTTGTTTACCCAGCATGTGTTATTTATCTTATGGAGAGACACCACTAGTGAACTGTGGATCCCGGTCCTATTTCCATCATATTGCTATCACCTATTTACTTTACTCGCACTGTTTATTTTACTCGCATACTATATTATTTTCCACTCGATACGCTCATAATCTTTGTTTCAAGCAAACCGGTGAGATTGACAACCTCATCGCAAGTTGGGAACAAAGTACTTGGTTGTGTGTGTGCAGGTTCCGCATCACCTTTAATCGTTTGTCTCTCCTCTCCAAGATCGACATACCTTGGTTTCTTAACTGAGGGAAAACTAGCTGCTATACTCATCATACCTTCCTCTTGGGGTTCCCAACGGGCTGGTTATCCACCACACACAAGGACAGTCTGCTCCCACGTTAACCACACGCCATCACACGTAGCAGCTTATTTTCTGGCGCCGTTGCCGGGGAGGAAGTAGAAGACTTCTGCGAGGGGAGTTTTCGCACACACATCCTTTACTTTGTTTTATTGTTTTGCTTTACTTTATTTATTTTACCTGCATCGTTTTTTATCAAAAACCAAAAAAAAAAATAGAATCCTTGGTAGTTATTTTTACTTGTTTACTTTCGTTTTGCTAAAATGGCCAATCCTGAAAACACCAAGTTGTGTGACTTTACTAGCACGAACAATAGTGATTTTATCTGCACTCCTATTGCACCACCTGCTACTGCTGCAAACTTTTATGAGATTAAGCCTGCTTTGTTGAACCTTGTTATGAAAGAACAATTTTCTGGTGCTAGTACTGAAGATGCTGCAGCTCATCTCAACAATTTTGTTGAGCTATGTGAGATGCAGAAATATAAGGATGTTGATAGTGATATTATTAAGCTCAAGTTGTTTCCTTTTTCTTTGAGAGGAAAAGCTAAAGATTGGTTGATGTCTTTGACTAAGAATAGTATTGATTCATGGGCTAAGTGTAAGGATGCTTTTATTGGTAGATACTATCCTCCTGCTAAGATTATATCTTTGCGTAGCAATATTATGAAGTTTACTCAGTTTGATAATGAACATGTTGCTCAAGCTTGGGAAAGAATGAAATCTATGATAAAGAATTGCCCCACTCATGGACTGACTACTTGGATGATTATCCAAACTTTTTATGCAGGACTGAATTTTTCTTCAAGGAACCTACTTGATTCAGCTGCTGGAGGCACTTTTATGTCCCTTACCTTGGGCGCCACAACAAAGCTACTCGACAACATGATGGTAAATTATTCTGAATGGCACACTGAGAGAGCTCCACAAGGTAAGAAGGTAAATTCTGTTGAGGAAACCTCTTCCTTAAGTGATAAGATTGATACCATTATGGCTATGCTTGCTAATGATAGGACTCATGTTGATCCTAATAATGTTCCTTTGGCCTCTTTGGTTGCTCAAGAAGAGCAAGTTGATGTGAATTTCATTAGAAACAATAATTTTAACAACAATGCTTATAGGAACAATTTTGCTAGTAACAATTATAGGCCGTATCCTTCTACCAATGGTAAGGGTTATGGTAACTCTTATGGTAATTCCTATAACAACACTAGGGCCGCGCCCTCCGAGCTTGAGGTAATGCTCAAGGACTTCATCGGTAAGCAAACTGCTTTTAACAAGTCTGTTGAGGAAAAGTTAGGCAAAATTGATATTCTTGCTTCTAAAGTTGATAGCCTTGCTCATGATGTTGAACTTCTGAAATTAAAAGTGTTGCCTAATGATGTGAAAGAGAACAATGTTTTTGCTACCGCTAATGCTATTCAAGTTGGAATTGATGAAAATATTAGATTGTTAGCGGAATTGCATGCCAGGTGGGAAAGAGAAGATGAGATGGCTAGAGAGATGAAGGTATGTACCATTACTACCTTTAATGATGTTGCTCCTACTGGTAGCAATCCTCTTACTTTGATTGGTGTAGAGAAAACTCCCACTCCTTGTGTTAAAAAACCTAAAACTGCCAAAACTTTTTCTCAAAAGAGTGCTGAAATTTTTCGAAGTGTGGGAGATGATAGCTCTATTTCTTTTAATGATTTTGATGTTGATGGCTGCAATATATCTGAAGTTATTTTGTTCTTGCAAAAGCTTGCTTTGACTCCCAATGCTAGTTCTTTAAATATTGCTTTTACTAAGCATATTACCAATGCTCTCATAAAGATTAGGGATGAAAAGTTGAAGCAAAAAGCCTCTGTTCCCAAGAAGTTAGAAGATGGTTGGGAACCCATCATTTATATGCATGTTAATGGTTATGATTGCCATGCTTTATGTGATTAGGTGCTAGTATTTCTATCATGCCTAGAAAGATTTATGACATGCTTGATTTACCACCGCTTGAAAAGTGTTATTTTGATGTTCCTATTGCTGATGTTGCTAAGAAGAAACCTTTGGGAAGGATTAATGATGTTCTTATTGTGGTTAACAATAACCTTGTTCCTGTTGATTTTCTTGTTATGGACGTTGAATGCCATGCTTCATGTCCTATTATTTTGGGAAGACCCTTTCTTCGAACTGTAGGTGCCATCATTGATATGAGGGAAGGCACCATCAAATATCAATTCCCACTAAAGAAAGGTATGGAACACTTCCCTAGGAAAAGAAAGAAATTACTTTTTGACTCTATTCTTAGAGAAAATTATGAGCTTGATGCTTCATCACTTGATATTACTTGATTCGCAATTTTCTGCGCCTAGCTCAAAGGCGTTAAAGAAAAGCACTCTTGGGAGATAACCCAATGTTTTCTTTTCAGTACTTTTTCTTTTATTTGAGTCTTGGAAGTCATTACTACTGTAATAACCGCTCCTTATCTTGTTTATTTCGTTTTTGTGCCAAGAGAAGCCTCTAATTTGAGTGAGGTAAAGATTTGGGGATGTTGCTGTCCTGAAACTGTTTTTGGTGCTGCACCGTAAAAATTCGTATAAATTCTCTGTTTATCTTTTGGACCTGCGATTTCTTGTGCATATGCCCCAGGTTATATCCAAACTTTTGTTAGTTGAACACTTTTTGATTTGAGCAACAGAAAATCCCTAAACAATTCGACCTTTGTCAGCTGTTCAGTTTTGACAGATTTCTGCCAATATTTGTGTTTGCCACTTTATCGCTTTCTTTTGAGTTCTTTTGATCACGGAACTTTTTGGGAGGTTGCTACAGTAGTATTTGCTATATATGTGGTGGTTTTGAGTTGAAACCAGAAGCAAAAAGAGGTTGATTATATGTTATGCTTGCACTAATGTTGCTAATAGATTTGTGTTTAGTTTTGTATGAAGGAAGTTTTCAAGTGTAGGGATTGAAGAATGATGAGATGAGTTGAAGAATGGACAAAAGCTCAAGATTGGGGATGCCCATGCATCACCCCAAGAAATATCCAAGAAGTACAAGCGTCAAAGCTTGGGGATGCCCCCGAGGCACCCCTTCTTCATCGGCAAAAATCAGGTCACCTTTCAAAACACTATATTTTTATTGCTTCATGCACTATGTGTTTTTCTTGGAGCGTCAGTTGTTTTAGTTTTCTTAGTTGGTTAGTTTGTTTGTTTGCTGCAATAAATGGTTGGACCCCAACAAATTTCCTTTGGAGGAGTTGTACTCGTTTTCATTTATTAAGAACGCTCTAGTTTTCACTCTTATTAAAAATCGAGCGTTCTTCTTTTTCTGCTACTGCTTTTGGTTTTCATTTTCGCCTTGATTTGCGTTCAGACCTTGTCATATCTTTTCATCAAGGTGTATTTTTGCCTCTGATCTTTATTGGTTTTCATCAAAAGAGGTGTTTATAAAAATTTCAAATGGTGTTGGAAAAGAGAAAAAGCTTTGTGCAAAATAGTGGTACAAGAAGGAGCTTGTGTAGACTGCGGCTTAGGCTTTTTCATGTCATGCTTGATGTCTTTTTGATAGTATGCTTAGTGGTTTTGCTGTAGCATGACTTGTCTCAAATAACTGAGATTGCTTAATGAGCCTTTGAAAAAATCATGCGTTGTTTTTATTGTATGGAAGCATTATTTTGGTTTTCTCCTTGATGCTTTATTTGGGTTGACTTGGCGCATGCTCACACATGTTAGACTCTTACAAAGTCGCCAATAGCCTCTATGATCATTTAGTTTTTGACTTTTGATGCCATCTTATGCTTCTTTTAATGTCGCTTTGTCGCTTTGCATGATTATGGCCATTACTGCTCTCTTAGTTGGTCGCTCCCAGTCTTTTGCTAGCCCTCGCCTTGTACTGAGTATGAGCTCTACTCGTGCATCCAACTCCTAAAAGCCAAAGTTTTCCAAAGCGTCCACCATACATACCTACTAGCAATTTGCTATTCCAAGTAAATTTGACTTGCTTTTATTTTCTCTTAAAATTAAACTCTTACCAGTGTTATGCGAAATTCGGTCAGTAAAGCTCTCACGAACCGGAAGGCACACTTTACTTTTTCCTGTTCTTAAAAATTTGACATTGTGGTCTCTTATGTTGAGTTGTTATGCTTGCAAGTTGTAAGTTGGATTCTAGCCCATCCATGCTGTCATGGGGCAAGCTTTCAACATTGCACTTCTTATTTGAGTTGATATCGTGATCTTTTGTTTATGGATGCCCGCGGTGTGAAATTAATTGGGAATCTTGTGGGGATCATGGAGTTTGTATATGTGTTAGGGAAACGCCGGGCCGCCAATCTAAGCCATGCATAATTCATGGTGGAAATTTGCAGCATACCCATGGTGAACATTCGACGATGCATCTCACAATAAAAAGCTAAACAAAAGGCAAATAAAAGAGATGTCGAGGTGTTCATTGTCTGCTTGTCCTGTCATTTTGGTGTGGGCTTGTTCCATGTCATCGGGCATGGAGGTACCCCATTGGCGGTTCTCAATGATATGCATATACTTATAATGACAAGAGCCTTGCTTGGGACTCTAAGTAAAGTAGCATGAGGTTTGGGTACTCGTATTCACGGGGCACGAGGTTTTCAACTTATGATTTATCAAGCATATGCATCATAATTGTTCTCGCATTAACTTTAACCATTCAAGATGCTTATGATGGGGGCAATGAGAGCTCAAAGCCGGTAAGTACCATAATTTTTGAAGGTTATAAAACTTGCAATCACTGCTTCCCTCTGCGAAGGGCCTTTCTTCTACTTTTATGTTGAGTCACCACCTTCTTTCTTTATGCACCATTAAGAGAGCATAGTTGTCATTCTTAGTGTGATATGCATTGTCCCAAAGTTCATTGATAGATTCATATTGTTGGTTTCAGTTGTTCTTAAATTATTTGTATCTAGTCACCCTCTTAAACTTGAAGGTGTCCTATGCATTTATGTTTTGCTCTCTTTGAAGGACAAGCTGAAAACCATTTGTATGTTTTTCCTTATGATTTGAACACACGTTTGACTTTCATTGTTTCATTTTCATGATCTTTTGTTTGTGTTCATTTACATGTTTACAACATGGTTGCTAAGTTCTTATTGTCATGATTATATCTTTCATGCCCATGTTTTAAGTTCTTATGATCCCAGCTCACAAATGCTTACATATATGATCAAGATTGTGTAGGTGCATGTCACCTCAAAAATTATTTCTTTGTTATCACTTACCTACTCGAGGACGAGCAGGAGTTAAGCTTGGGGATGCTTGATACGTCTCCAACGTATCTATAATTTTTGATGCTCCCTGCTTGTTTTTACACCATTTGCCTATTGTTTCGTTACACTTAGTGGCACTTTTATGCATTTTCCGGAACTAACCTATTAACGAGTTGCCACAGTGCCAGTTCCCTGTTTTCTGCTGTTTTTGTGTTTCAGAAGTGATACACAGGAAATATTCTCGGAATTGGACGAAACAAGTTCCTGAAGTCTTATTTTACCCGGAAGCTTCCAGAGATCCGAAGGATAGTAGGAGGGGGGCCACCAGGGCCCCACACGCAGGGGTGGCGCGGCCAGGCCCCTGGCCGCGTGGGCCCCGTGTGAGGGCGCCTGGCTCCTCCTCTGACATCGCCCCTTCGCCTATAAAGACCCCCCGACGGAAAAAACCTAAGTACCCGATCAATTTTCCAGAACACATCGTGATCCGCTGCCGCCGTCGACCCGAAGATCGGGAGGGTCCAGAAGCTCTTCCCGGCACCCTGCCGGAGAGGGGAATCGCCACCAGAGGTCTTCTTCATCGCCATGCTTGCCTCCGGAGCGATGAGTGAGTAGTCTACCTTGGACTATGGGTCCATAGCAGTAGCTAGATGGTTGTCTTCTCCACCATGTGCTTCATGTTTAGATCTCATGAGCTTCCCTACATGATTGAGATCACCGTTATGTAATTCTACATGTTTGGTTTGTTGGGATCCGATGAATATTGGTGTTTATGATTAAGTTGCTGTACTGAATATTATCTTTTGTTATCTCTATGTTGTTTATGATCTTGCATGCTCTCCGTTGTTAGTAGCTATCTTGGCCGAGTAGTTGCTAGTGACTCCAAGAGGGGGTATTTATGCTCGATAGTGGGTTCATGCCTCTATTTAATCTGGGGGAGTGACAGAAACCTCTAAGGTTGTAGATGTGCTGTTGCTACTAGGGAGAAAACAATATTCATATGCTCAAGGGCATATGCTTTGTTTACATTACACACTTTGCTTAATGCAATTATCTGTTGTTTGCAACTTAATACTACTGGGGTGTTCGGATTGATATCCCCGGGAGTGGATTATTAGTCATAGACGCAGTTGGATGGCGGTCTATGTATTTTGTTGTAATGCCCAGAGTAAATCTCATAGTGATCTTCTTGACATATCACGTTTATCTTTATTCTATCAATTGCCCAACTGTAATTTGTTTACCCAGCATGTGTTATTTATCTTATGGAGAGACACCACTAGTGAACTGTGGATCCCGGTCCTATTTCCATCATATTGCTATCACCTGTTTACTTTACTCGCACTGTTTATTTTACTCGCATACTATATTGTTTTCCACTCGATACGCTCATAATCTTTGTTTCAAGCAAACCGGTGAGATTGACAACCTCATCGCAAGTTGGAAACAAAGTTCTTGGTTGTGTGTGTGCAGGTTCCGCATCACCTTCTGTCGTTTGTCTCTCCTCTCCAAGATCGACATACCTTGGTTTCTTAACTGAGGGAAAACTAGCTGCTATACTCATCATACCTTCCTCTTGGGGTTCCCAACGGGCTGGTTATCCACCACGCACAAGGACAGTCTGCTCCCACGTTAACCACACGCCATCACACGCAGCAACGACTCACCTATAACACCAAGGAGGGTCAAGGTGAAAGGATGAAAAGGGACGACACTTCCCTAGGGTTGACCACCATCGAGGCATCCTGCGATGCCGCCACAGCCCAACCTGCATTGTTGCCATCATGTCACCTCATCGTGGTGTTATCTCTCCTTGGGGAGGCACTTGTTTATAACAATCTACGAGTCCTCTCCATCATCTCCCCACTATAATCTCTTGGTAAATATGATGTGTGTGATGCATTATATTATTTCTTCATGATTTATCATGTGTCTATGACTAGTTATGATTAGTAACAAGTTCACAACAATGGTGAAATAGTTCTACATGTTTATTACCTTTTGTGATGGTCGTATGTATTGAGTATGAGTGCATGCATATGTTGGGACAATGCATACGATCATCACCATTGGATGTGATTTAGAAAGTGACGTAGGAGTGATAGAAACTTGTGCTTGAGTTTTTAGCTTGCATGTTTAATAGGAAGACAAACTAATGAAAACTTACTGTGGCACTTGACACCATAGGCACCGTTAGCACGCCGACCTAGCATGACGTATGTTAGCCTCGAATTCCATAATATGGTAAATGTGACAGAGGTGATGAGGGTATCATTAGAAAAAGGCCAACGTTCGCAAAGAGAAATTGTAGCCTCACACGGTACACCAGATGACCAGAGGGTGACACGTGTCAGCGATCACACGTACCGTCGCATACCAGCGAAGCCGGATCCCCGTGCGCGACAAAGCGCCCCCGCGTGTACCTGCCCAGGACAAAGCCTCCCGCGTCGTCCCGCGTGAAGCCCCTGCATGTACGTGCCGGACCAAAACGAAGCCCTCCGCCGGTGTACAGACGGAGAACGAAGCTCCCGCGTGCGTACTTACCAGGACACGAAGCCCCCCTCCCCCCCGCCCGCGCTCCACGTACAAAATCTAAAAGTACAAGTACAAAAAATCTAAAATGGATAAAAATACAGAGGTGTAGTGGAAGAACACCAAGTACAGTAATACTAGAACATCATGTACAATTCCTTCAAAAAAAGAACATCAGATACAATTATACTAGAACACTGCCCAGCAAATACATCGCCAGTGCAGCAAGTACAACTCCACCTGCACAACAAGTACAGCTCCGCCCTGCAGCAAGCACAACAAAGACCCCGCGCAGCAAGTACATCACCAAAAGTACAACGGTAGTAGTTCGGCAAGTAAAAAAAAGTTTCATAAAACCTATTAATATGGGATCTAGTTTTGAAAATCTCAATGAGAGGATCTCAAAAATAAAAATGGTTCGCAATTTGGACAAATGTTTATCAAGATATTTTATTTTTTAAAACAAATCTAAAAAATAAAGTAAAAAGCCGAGACAACCCACCCTTCATCGTCCTTCTCCTCTCCCTCATCTGAACCTTGCTTCCCCTTGCAACACATGGTGGGCATAAAGACCACTTCTCAGGAATTTTCTGGCACTACAACGCGCCATTTGTCACATGTGGAGAGAGTTTCTGGACCTTTGCGAAGATCCGCCTTTTTTAAAGATTTTGGTGGGATGGATATCGAATGACACATAAATTCCACTTCTGGTGAATTTTTTATTTTAATGTAAACATTTATCTCAAAATTTACATTATAAAAAGTTAAAATACACACTATAAGCGAGACAGATGGAATCCCACTTGTACGAGCTTGAATGGCAAGACAAACACATTATACCGTCCGCCAATAGTATTCCTGATGCGCCATGCATAGGGTTTGAAATAGAGAGCAATAAGTTCGGAGTGCAAATCTTCAGAATTAGAATTTTAGAATTAAACTTATCTTTTATCTACAAGGTTAGTTTTGGACTTTTCGTCAAGAAATATACTTAATGAGTGGCACTAATTATGAGTAGGAGCATTTGTTTTGAATTTTTTCCATAAAAATATACTATCTAATTAAATATAAGTGTTTATGACTATGACTTAGTATAAACTTTCAGAAACTCTCTTTGGAGCTTGAGCTCCATGTAGCTAGTTTTTTATAAAAATTGAAAACCATGTTTTAAAGTTTATTTTAAAAAAACATCTGAATGTAGGGAGAGATGTATTCTACAAGTGTGGAAAATTTTAACACAAAAGACTTCATACTTTGGCTACACAAAAATGACAAGTTACAAATTTTGAGAGTTTATAATGTATTTTGAACTGAAATTTTACACAATAATACAATACATCTGTAGCCACATCTAGATTTTTTTGCATAATTTTTTAAAACTTGAAAACATGGTTTTCAAATTTTTTAAACAAGAATGTAGAGCTCGAGCTCTAAAAATCCAGCTCCAAAAATTCGTACTAAACTAAGGGATATGGCTGTTTTGCTCTCATGTGCATAGGCACCTTTAATTGAAATGCATTTTTAACAAATTTGAAAATGTAAAAAATTTCCAAACAAAAGTATTTTGTGTACATCTCTATGTTCTAAGTATCCACGAAATCGTTTCAAGAAAAATTGACTTTTTGCATGATCTATGCAAAAATGTCAAATTTTGGTATTAAAATAAGTTTTTTCGCGATGCGTTTTTTGTCTTTTTTTTTGTAGCGGCCACCAAAACTATTCGTTTTTCCCGAAACTCTGTGTGAGCATGTAAAATACGGAGACATACGTGCATATATTTTTTTCTAATTTTTTTAACATTTTAAAATTCATTTTCTAGATAAAGCATATGCATATGAGATCAAAAATCCATTTCCGCTAAGTTAATACGAAATCATTGATTGCAGTACTTTTTCAATCGGAGAAGTGAGTTTCAGAGATCTTTTGCCCACGGAATTGCTAGTCCTTCCATTAACTTGAACGCGCATCCTCGTAGCTCGTACACGTGTTGGTGTGTGGAGCTGAGCGAGGCGTGTGCGTGGGGCCTGCTTCGCCGCGCACTGCTACACAAACGACAAACACCGGCGTGGTCGGCCTCGCTCCGTCGTCCCGCCTCGCCTCGCCGTACCTCCTCCTCCTCCGGCGGGATGCTCCTCTCGAACCTCCCAAATCCTCCCCGCCCATGCATTCCGGAAGCCCATTCCCCTCGCCCTCGCCACCTCCCTCTGCCCCGCACACCGACCACGCGCTCACCGAGCAGACGCCACCTCCTCCTGTCGCCTTCCGCCGCCTCCTCCCCATCCAACGAACCCGCACATCTTCCGGCGAAGCGGTCCCCCTCGAGGAAGGTGCCAGGCGAGATCTGGAGGCGGAAGGCGGTTCCGCCAGGGACGCGCGAGCCCCCGCCGCCGCCCCGGTGGACGGCGAGGCGGCGGGCGAGCGCCGCCTGGCGGAAGGTGGCGTCTTTGCTGCCCAGGAAGGCCAGGAGCGTCGTCCTGCTTAATTTGCTCGCCCTCATTTTTGGTACGGACAAATCCGGCCTCCGGCCACCCTGCATCTCTAGTTATCACAATGCTGCGCCTGCGCACCACCTGTTCGATGTTATTTCAGACAGAAGTGGCATGGCATGTAAGCGTTTTATATTTAGATATAGGGGGCCGTCTTGGATTTGAAGTGCTTGGGTGATTTTAGATACAGCATAATAGTGCTAGTTAGCTAGTGAAAACAGAAGAATATACGATACAGTATCTTGTTCATAAATATATGATACAGTAGTATATATAGCTTGTTCATAAAAATGTGGAGTATAAATTAGTATTACTGTTTAATCAATTTTGTATGTTACATAAACATAAAAGGTGGACATTTCAGGCAGAACTTCTGTGATTGCAATTCTCACGTAATGTGTCAACCATATAGAATACCATATATGGAGTGTTATTCCTGTATATTTGTAATGCTTACTTGGTGACAAATGAAGTCGTGCTTCTACAACCCTTGTGATACCATTGTGTTCTGCATTTTATTGCACATAAATTAAATCAATAAGAAGTGTGATGCGCAAAATTGGGATAGAAATATGGAAAAAACAATACAAGTAAATCCACACCTTGCTGCCTGATTTTCAGTGTGACTAGTACCAATTACTCCAAATTTTGGATTTCTATCCCAAATAATCAGCTTGGCTGAAGATTTCTTTCTTTCTTCCAGCAAGCAACATTTCTGTTGTTAAAGACGCCCAGACTATGTTGGATCCTGACCTTTTCAATGTGTTACGCTTCACTATCGCGGCCATTCCTTTTGTGCCATTCTTGGTAAAGTCACTGAGAGACATGCAAGTATTCATTAGAGGAGTAGAGCTGGGCATTTGGATAACCTTTGCTTATGTAGCTCAGTCTATCGGGTTAATCACAGCTGATGCTGGTCGTGCATCTTTCATCTCTGCCCTCACTGTAAGATCTGTTCTCAAGCTTACTCCAATAAATTATTCCGTATAATATGTGTTGTATGTTCTTTACTCAAACATGTTCAGGTGATCATTGTCCCTTTCTTGGATGGTATTCTTGGAGCAGAAATACCTGCATATACATGGCTTGGCGCATTTTTATCAGTTGTTGGAGTTGCTATTCTTGAGCTAAGTGGTTCTCCTCCCTGTGTAAGTCGACTACTCTAAATGAACAGGTCCACAAGTTTGTCTGGGTGTTTTTATTCGTCTTATGGCCTATCATATTGTTCTGTGTCAAGATTTGTGTGTCACTGTTTACAATTTGAGCTTCCGATCCTAGGTTCATTTTGTTGGCAATAGCTGCACAACTTGCACATAATACGTTTGTTGATCTTGTCTCTCCACACTGTCATTAGGTTGGTGATCTTCTGACCCTCTTTAGTGCCTTTTGTTTCGCAATTCATATGCTCAGAACTGAGCATATTGTCAGAAATATGAAGAAAGAGAATTTTCTAGCCCTTGTTGGATGCCAGGTTGGTTTTCTGCCAAACATTACCTTGCCTTTTATTTATCTCATGAATTCCTTCCACTTTTTTATGCAAGTTCTCTGAGAATTTTTTAAAATCAGGTGCTTGTTGTAGCTCTTGTGTCGGCAGCCTCGTACGTTGTTAAATGCTTCCTCCAGAGCATCGTACACTGGAATTTAAAATTACACAAACCAACAGTGTTATTCAGCATGATGGCATCATTTCCTTGGCTAGCGATACTATACACAGGCATACTCTCAACTACCTTTTGTTTATGGGCAGAGGTAAGTGTTAGTCTTGATGTCAGGTTTAAGGTTTCTGAGCAATAATTCTTACTGAGACTTCTGTTTTTCTTCAGGTTGTTGCTATGCGTGATGTATCAGCTACAGAGACTGCAATAATTTATGGTCTGGAACCAGTATGGGGTGCTGCTTTTGCATGGGTAATTCATGGTGAGCGATGGGGCATTACAGGACTTGTGGGAGCTATCTTCATCATAGGTACTTACTAACCAGTCTCCATGTTCTTCAGAATTTCAATGTTGAAAAATAATTGTTAGTTATAGTGCAAGACATCAAGGATCCATCACTGTAATACTTCCTTGGAACCATAGGGCATAGTTTGGCCGTTCAAGTTCTAGCTAACCAACAATCAATTCAATCTTATCTGGGTTATGTTGCATAAAACACCATTGGATTCATATACAAAAGCACTTTCTCATGAATATGATTTTGTAACTGTTCTAAAGATATGCTGCAAAAGAAGTCAATGTCCAAAGTTGGACAGTCAAACAATGCCTTACATATATGCTAGTGAGCACTCCCTCCGTTCATTAATATAAGATGTTTTTGCTTTTTGTAGATTCATCTATTTTGGTATGTATCTAGTCTACTTTTAGTGTGTAGATTCACTCATTATGGGGTTTATCTAGTCCACTTTGAAATGTCTTATATTTGTGAACAGAGGGAGTAGTTCTGAAAACGAGAAGATGATTCTTGTTTTGTTTGTTTGTTTTTCCAGCCGGTAGCTTGATGGTTCAGATACTGGGGTCATTTCTTGATGTATCAACAGAGGACAGTTACCAGATTGGCAGCTAATACAGAAATTGTAGAATAAGAAGAGGGTGGAGCTATTTTTCATATGATAAGTTTTTTGTATACAATCATATGATCACTGCAGCGACGCAATTCATGGAATAGCTAGCGTGACAGTTCAACGAGATCTAACTACAGTTATGGCCAGTAGCCCAAGGAATTGAAGCTCACAAAATGTTGGCCTGAGAGGCTGAGACCGTTTGGGATGGCACACAGACTGGAGCTCTACAAAATGGTGGTAATGGATCACTTGACTAAACACTTAGGGTAGCCTGATATGTTATATCTATGACATCCTAAAACCAATGTTTCTCAATGTAAATCAACCAACATTGTAATAAGATGCAATACGTTTTCGTGTTGATTCCGCACCAAGTTCTGATTGGAAGTGTCGGGAATATGTTAGGGCCTGTTTGGTTGGGTGCCCAACTATGCCCTGCCAAAATTTTGGCAACCTATGACATATTGGCTCTTGTTTGGTAGGTAGCCAAAATTTTGGTTGCCAATGAAAAGCTACCCACCTACCATCACTTTCCCTTCACATTTATTGCCAAAATTTTGGCCAACCGTGGGTCAAGGAATCCTTAGCCAATGGTTGGCACAAATTGGTAGGGCATGAGATGGCACCAACCAAACATGCCCTTATTGTTTATTGTGTAGCCGACAACTCTGTCCTCGAACATAGTTTCGTTTCATTTGATCCATGGCAACCTATGCTGAGTAATCACTCTCATCGCTACAACCAAGAAATCACGGAAAAACTCTACAAATATTAATTCAAGAACATTGCCACGAGATGCATTTACAACAACCACCAGCATCCCAGGCAACCAATCAGGAAGGCTCACCATAAAATTCGTCACATAATTCATGGCTGTCCTCTTCAGGCTGCATTCACCAGTATCACGAGGCCTGACTGCCTTGGTGTGCAAACGCTGTGGAAACGCTGTGGATGTCAAAGAGAGCAAATTCACCTTGGAATAGGTAGACACCCAGGGATGCAAGGAATGCAAGAGACCGTCGCCGAGACCGATATTCATCTAAGGAGTCGAGACTAAAGTGAAATACATACAAGAAGGAAGGCCAAGAACCTGGGATGGTGATTCATCAGGTTGCACTACCAAAACCCCCAACATTTCCATTGTCCAGGGCCAAGACAGGAGACTACTAACTAATTCTACTTCCTCCAATTTACCTTCCTTCTGTTACATGCCTGGGGGAACCAAAGAAGCAAAATAGAAGGACGACAGAAGAAAATGGTAACAAAGAGGGTTGATTGTTAGTAGTTGGTGTTGTTGCTGTTGTAGCCGATGTAGTTGTTGCGGTACCGCATCCCGTACTGCTCGTAGAAGGTATCTCCGTAATTCACAGCCTTGATCTCCACCATGCGCCGCTTGCTGTCCACCTCCTGGACCGCGCCGAACACGACTTCGTTCGTCGTCTCGCAACTCTGCTCGTAGAAGGTCTGCGGCCCAGCGGAGTACTGCCTGTGCTGCTGCAGGTGGTACATCTGCTGCTCCGGCTGCCGCTGCCTGTGCTGCTGCTGGTGGTGGTGGTGATAAACCTGCTGCTCCGGCAGCTGCCTGTTCTGCTGCTGGTGCTGGTGATAGGCCTGCTGCTCAAGCGGCTGCCTGTGCTGCTGGTGCTGATATATCTGGTGCTCTGGCAGCTGCTGCTGAGGGCCGCGTGCATCCCAACTGCTGAGATAAGGCTGACCGTGCCGGACTTGGTGAACCTTTTCAGGCTCTGTTGTCATGAAGGCGTAGTTCTTCCGAGGTGTCGGTGCTCTTGTGTCCAACGGTGGAGGCGTCTCGTCATGTGGGATGGCATAGCTTTCTTGCACTGGCCAATGGTTGGCTCTTCGCTGCTGCTGGTGATGGTGCTGTCTTGTTGGGCGCCTTTTCCTGGAAAATATGTCAGCCACAGATGATTTTGCTCCTCCCATGAACTTGCCAATTGAGGTGAAGAACCCCTCTTCAGCGTCCTGTTTTCGAGCTTCATCTTCATTTGGGATTAGTGGTGGGCGAACAGAAGGCTTGAACGGATGTTGGTATGTTTGGTATGGTTGATATGGAGGGATGCTTGCATTACTGGGTCTTTGATGAGTTTGAGGTTCCTGCATTATAAACTTTCAGTTGCTAAAACGGTAGATACAAATTTACTGCATAAATAAAGTAGCTCCAAAGAATATAGTTGGTATTCAACTTTACTTTGATTATGATCTTAACCCTACAGGGATAACAAATTGAGTTTCTGTAGCTTTTTGACCCACTTGTTTGGATGCACAAAATGACCACATTTTAATTTACCGTGCACGTCTACGGGGTTTTATTAACTCAACATACCATCATTCTTCTAACCATGATGAAAGGTGAACAAGATGGGGGAAAAAGATGATGGAGACTACCTAACCAAAGGCTGACAGAAATATGTTCATAAGATGTTCCGCTAATTTACAGCGGGCCTATAGTGCCGTACTCCAGTATAGTTCGTTTCCCTAGTTCCAATCCATGCTGCCAGCAAGTGTGCATAATGTTTTCTCAGAATAACAGATACAGTTTGAAGCACCTACCTCTGTTGTTGATACCATTCCTAAAACTCGGCGCTGAAGCAACGAAAGCATGTAACCGAAGAAAGCAGCAGCAAAAAGCAAGGCAACACCTGTAAGTATTCAAACTGAAGTAATTAGCGTTTGTAGTTTTAGTGGAACTTTTCCGCATGAGCATAGAAGTTACGACAGTCTGGTGAAATAGTACTATTGGAAATCTCAAGTGGAATGTACCTAGAGGGAAAGCAGCTTCATCCTGATACTCACAGTCATCGGGCTGCAGCGGAATCTCCCGAATCGCTTGGTTTCCTCTATCAATGACCAGGAGGGAGCAGCTACTGCTGATATAGCGGATTTCAAAGTCAGTAGAAAATTTTGCATCATCACTTGGACCATCTATGTGTCCACCTCTCATTGCTTTTCCCCCAGCAATGGTTGTGACCCCTGCATATATATTACTCAACCTGTCACGAATGTCTTCACTACAAGTTACAAATTCATAATGACTTTCTTGCTAGAAAAGTTCACGGAGATCCAAAAAAAAACCATCAAAACACAACAAAATTAGCACAAAAAACCAAAGTAGGACTTGGGGATCATACATTACAATAATAATGTGCACAGTCCTGTAATGAGACATTTTAGCTTACCTGTATCACTGATCTTTCTTATTGCCATGTTCATAGCGTCCGCAACATAAATATTGCCCCTGTCATCAACTGTAAAACCCTTGGGATGGTTCATCCTCGCCTCTCGGAGCCTCCCGTCGACATGGCCAGACAGTCCTTCAGGCGAACCAGCGACAATCTTTGGGTTGCTATCTGCACATGATTTGAGGACATTTGCTCATACCAAAGGTTGAATGCCAGATCTTCATATCAGACATGGGAGATTTTGCAAACAATTCTGGAAAGCATTTAATACTATTATATTTTGCTACAAAATATCGAGGTTAATATCTGCTCTGTTTGTTCAACACCTAAACACCCTTTATCGGAAAAAATAAAACAAGGGGAATGAAAGATTGAAAGTGACAGTCTGAACTGCAAAACTATAAATCTCGCAATCAAGAAGGGCATGGCTGACCAAAATCTAGCATGCAACCATCAACGTCACCCAAATGCCCCACATGATCTGTACTTCACAACCATATTTATCAGAGATTAAGAAAGAAACCATATTTATCAGAATCCCATGATGACCAAGTAGTACCAAACATACCACTACCAAGAAAACCACATTTAGCAGAATCCCATGATGACGAAGTAGTCCTCGTATACTACCAACAAAACGTGTCAGGACAAGCAGTTGGAAGCATGCTCACATCGGGAGAGCGGCAGCTGGACCCTGTAGACGTTGCTGTTCATGGAGTCGAGGACGAGCAGCTCGCCGGCGGGGGTGACCTCCACGGCGTACGGCTCGATCCCCAGGTTGCTTCCGTCGAACACCGTCTCCACCGCGTACCCGCCCTCGTACCTCACCATGGACCTCCCCGCCGCTGCTGCCGGCGCCGCCGCCGTCCCTGCCGACACAGAAAATCCCGACCAAAAAAAACCCCGTTCAGGAACCAAAACAGGGAACGAAAAGAAACGCCATTGGCGGCTCAGGGACCACGGCGATTACCCGTCCTGGTGCTGGTGGTCGATTTGAGCGACCACAGCTTCTTCACGACCGCCGTCGCCGTGCTGGTCAGGATCCCGCCGACGAGCTCTGCCACCAATCGGTACCAATGAGCACCAAGAAACAAAAGAAAACCAACTCGAAAGAAAGAAACCAAGAACCGGGCTGGCTCACTCACTTGCGGCTTGGTAGGAGGACGCGGCGGCGGCGGACGAGGAGACAGGGGCGGCGAGCAGGAGGACGGCGGCCAGGAGAAGCGCCGCCGACACCTTGCAGGCGTCCATCACGTGCTCCTCTCTCTCGCGGAGCAGAGAAGCAGGGAGAAAGGGGAACTCGCTGCTGCTCCTGCCTATGGGGGTTTGTGAGGAGGAGGGGGGCAAAGCATTTGAGGACAAGGTAAAGAAGGTTGAGAAAACACCAAAGAAGCAGACCCTCTTTTGGGGCCCGTGGAGTCCTCGCTCTCGGCCAAGAAAAGGCAAGTAAAGAAGAGAGGGAGACTGAAGGAGAGAGACAGTAGGAGTAGGGGTGGTGGTGCCGGTCGCTGCTACTGAGGGCACGAGCAATGGGGGCAGTGGTATGCTACTGCCCCACGTAAGCACGAACCTAAAAAGTAAATGGAGCAGTAGGTGTGAAGAATATTGATTCAACCCATGACACTTTCTCTCTCCCTCAAAAGCTGCTTTAGTTTCTCTCTTTCCCTCTCATCTTTTTCTCCCCCTCTTCACTTTTTGTGTTGAAGAGACAGCCTCTTGCAGAAGAGACCGCCTCTCCAAAAGTATATCATCCAAGCCTAAATTGGACCACCCGAACCTAGTTAAAGCTGCGAGGCAACACTCCTGGGCTATGCATTGTACATGCTCTGATGCTGCCAGTGCCACTGTTGTTGCTACAGTCCGGTCACTCGTCGTCTTGCCCCGTCCCGTTTTGGAGCATTTCCCGTTTGTTTTTTCCGTGGAGCTGAGGAAGAGTGGCAGCGAAAGAGAGGCAGAGAAGGTGATTGCGGCGCAGAGGCAGGCACGGATAAGGTACACTGACATGTGGGGCCCACCTCTAGCTGACCAGCGTGTCAGATACCGCATGTAAGCGGGTGGCCCCTACCGCTAGGCATGTCTGCACAAAACCAAATTTTCTAGATTTTTCGTTAGAAATTATATATATATATATATATTGATATATAAAATCTGGTGTAAAATGCTACTCCCTCCGTTTCAAAATATAAGATGTTTTAGCTTTATGAAGCAAATGTATTTAGACATCTTTTAGTACGTAGGTTCACTCGAATATACACACTAAAACGTGTCTAGATACATTTGCTTCACAAACCTAAAATATCATATACTCCCTCCGTTTCAAAATATAAGATGTTTTAGGTTTGTGAAGCACATGTATCTAGACACCTTTTAGTGTATATATTCGAGTAATCCTACACACTAAAAGATGTCTAAATACATTTGCTTCACAAAGCTAAAACATCTTATATTTTGAAACGGAGGGAGTATTTTGAAACGGAGGGAGTACTTTTTTAGGGAAGTGTAAAATGCTACTGGCATGCAAGTCTTGGAGAAAGAAGACAAGTGATATATATACACCCTCCGTTTGGAATTTCAAGATGTTTTGAATATTTTTAATATGGATTACATTGACAACCCAAACGAGTGAACATGGACGCTCAAATGCATATTGATACATGCGATTCATAACAAAATGACATCATAACTTCTTATAATTCGAATCAAAGGGTGTAGCCTTCAGGCCATGAAGTGTACATATTCAATAGCTTTTCAAATAAATGACGAGGTTTGCTTCAGCGCGCCCCCCTTTACCTAAACTCAACCGAAACTTAAACACATTAAGGGTTGAGATTGCTCCGTACCCCTTCATAACTTAATTACGAAGGGGTACGGAGTCATCTCATCCCTTAATGTGTTTAGGTTTGGGTTAAATTTAAGAAAGGGGGGCGCATTGAAGCAAAAGTCATAAATGACGCAAACAAACACCCTTGGGGCTGGAGTAAAAAGGATCCCTACTCATGGTGTAACAAAAAAAAGTATATGATCTAACGATAACACAAATTCCAAGTCTACAAGGCGGCAAGTCTGACCATTCCCCTCTCGAGTGCCTATAACAGTTGCTCCAGCAAAATGAGACTAGGTCACGAGGTGACGAGGACAACACACACCACATGCTGGGAGATTTGATTATAACCCTCCCCCAACCTAGTGTGCCTTTGATCATATGCCCATTTATTCGTCTGTCACGGTAATAAGCCCCCCACTTTGGGCAGGCTATGAGGATCACCCCTTTTATCCGGTTGCCTCATCATTAAGCAATTAATCATATTAATTGTAGATATGAGTGTAAGTATATCCTGCAATGACTATTTTCCCTCATCTACAAATCAACAAGGCCATGACTGGTTTGGCCTGTCTCCATTCCTTTCTTCCTTCGTTTTCTGCTTGACTCGGAGACTTTCTCGCCAACCTTTATGCTCATGTTGTCGCATCGCACTTGGCGGCTCCGCCTTGTCTCCACAACGTCAGATAAAGTTGTCCGCTCTAACTGCACATGCTCTTCCCATACGTTGTGACTTCCCCACCCCATCCCCACACCTTGTCCGCCGCACCTGGTTATTGCCGCTGAGGCTGCCCCATCCATAGCCCTCTTGTTCTTTCACAAGGTAAGCTTTCTCCTTTATGATTTCTCACGAACTTTGCTTATTTTTAGATATTCTAAATCGTGGAACCCTATGTTTAATTTGATTAGATTGACATGGGGCAATTTGTCTTTCCCTTTGTCTTGCTAGTTATATGTCCACAACCAAAGTGGGGGGCTTATTACCAAGACAAAGGAACAAAGAGGCATACAATCAAATGCACGCGAGCGAAGGGGATTATAATAAAATATCCCATATTTTGCGATGTCTTGGCTTATCCAGCAAGATGGTGGCACAAAAGTCCGGCCATCCACCGCCATTCAATGTCGATAGGGTTAGTCGCTAGCGCACGCACACAAAGAAGGCCGGATGACAGGCTAGCCCTCCTCCATAGTCTAATCTTTGTATATCTGGTTTTTATAGTATCATTACTCATACAGTCAAAGTTCTCCTTACGAAAAATCTAGAATTGGAGTAAAGAAGCTGATCCTCTTTTGGGGGCCCTACACTCCTCGCTCTTTGCCAAGAAAAGGCAAGTAACACTAGTAGGGAAAACCTCTTCTGTGGCGCACCCATATATGCATTCTGTGGCGCATGGGTGGTGCTCCACAGAATCTTCGCCACAAAAATAAGCATTCTGTGGCGCACCAGTACATGCGCCACAGAAATAAGGAATTCTGTGGCGCACCAAGCCACAATGCGCCACGGAATTAAGAAATTCTGTGGCGCATTATGGCTTGGTGCGCCACAGAATTAGGTGCGCCACTGAATTGCATTTTAGTGCGCCACAGAAATATTACAGGTTTTATACATAACTTATTCTGTCTGGTGTAGATATATAGGTTTTAACAGATACAATATAGCAGTATACAGATATATCAACAGATTTCATATAGCACAATTATATATCTCCATATACAACTCATTTCATATAGAATATTAACAGATTTCATATAGCTCCATGCATATACAACTCATCATACATATATATCTCCATACAACTCATAATCCATGCAAATTAAGTGCATCATCTCAAGATACAAATGAAGTGACACCGGCCGCCGCCTACACTAGGATGAAATAGAGTACCGCTCCGACGATGGTGAGCAAGAGCGAGAGCACAATGAAGGTCTTCATCTTGCTCTTGTTCGACTGGTGCTTCCTCCACTTGGCAACCGCCTCTTGTTGAGTCGGGTAGCCTTTGTAGCAGTTGCCGCTGAACTTGTGCACCTGTTCCTTGCAGTCCGTCCACTCCTCATAGACTCCTGGAACCCGCCCCTCGAACACGACGTACCACGTCATCTCTATGGACACAAGGCATATTAGTATATAATGCAATGGAAAGAATTAGACGGTTCATATGCATACATATTCACAAGAATTAAAGCAAGGAAATAATAATAAACCTAAAAGTCATATAGCATCGGTATCACATAAGTAATCAAGTTCAACGACATCGACTACAATAGTAATTGAAGTCCAACAACGACACTAAGCAAGTTTATTTACAACACAGTACGCACACCGGCCTCTCGATCAATGAGACGTCTTGTTCATGGGCTCCGGGAACGGTTTGTACATGTCCTTCGTCGTCCACGTCCTTCCATCACCCTACCTATGTAGGCGTTCTTCTATATCCCTCTTACACAACCCTCTGAGTTGGTGTAAGAGCCCCGATCTGTTGCATACATCTTCTACGATAATTTCCGATAGCTTTACTTGGATGCGATGGAAGTCTTCTCTAAGATCAGCATCGCTGATCTCCCCCGCCATTTTTTTGGGGTCTCGCTTACTAGGTGGCAGACGCATCATCTCTGCATCCGCGACAAACCCTTTAAGGTGATGGAGGACATAGAAGGCCTCCTTCATGCTGTCATCTGGCTGCTTGATGCAAGGGAAGTTGATCACGTGCTTGAACCCCTGCTCTTTAGTGTCCGGCCTGATAAATTTCCCCTTCTCGTGGAAGATGCCTCCATTTTTGGAGTAGAAAAGGATAGCCTCATCGAGAACACTCCTTATTCTGTTGTAGTCTTTCTTCATCGTCGTACTCGATGAGTCGAAGTACTGGGCTAGTGACCACTTCGGGCAAAGAACGACGAGTGTGCAGTATGTGTCCCTGCTCAACACATGCAATTTAAATGGAATGTTGGAAATGATCGGCAATGGAAGAAATATATAAAAAAGCATAAGTTACGACGGCCGAGAGCGAATGTGTACTTACTCGGGAAAGACAGGCAGAAGAATGGTGTTCTTCTCTTTGTTCATGAGCATGAAGCTCTGGAGGTACCGCACCGCCGCGGTCCGTGTGCTTGAGCCATCCACCAGCTGGCTATCGCGCATGTAGTAGGGATCCGCTACCACGATGTTGGGGGTCTCTCTCTCTTGATCTTCATCTGAAGATTGATCGCGTATAGGCGAACCAAGTTATAGTCGAGCCGTTTCCAGTGAAATAGATTGAAGACGTCCTCGAACGCTATGAAGAAGATATCCGCGGGGTATGCTTGGACGAAGTTCGGGTCTGCTGCTGGCACCTTGACCGTGAACACCGGGTAATTTGGATCCTTGTCTTGAAGAAGGAGGCTCTCTAGAAACTGAATATTTTGCTACAAACTGATCATTGGTCCACTTGCGAGGTGTTCGAGGTCCTCAGGCAGTATCAGTTTACCAGCTTCATGAAGCCGGGACAAGCCACCCGGTGTCCGTGGTACCATGTCGTCGGCCCGCATCTTCTTAGGAAGAGTCTGGCTTGAAGATGCGCCCTTCTTATTTCCTCTCTTCCTTGGCTTCTTCACCTGACCTGCTGGGGGTGCTTCGGGTGCTGGTGGTGCTGATGGTGGGGGTGCTGGTGGTGATGATGGTGGTGCAACGGGTGCTTGGGTTGCTTGGGGTGCTAGTGGTGCTGATGGTGGAGCTTGGGGTGCTAGGGTTGATTCGCGTGGCTCCCCGACGATCGTCTTATACAGCGTGTTAGGGCTGAAAATGGTAGCCGGCTTGACTTGAGCTGGATTGCCAGCCTCCGGAGGAGTGTCTTGCAGAGAAAGACCCGTGAAGGTCAGGCGCTGCGTGACTGTAGTGGGACGACCAAGTTGATCGCCGTGAGTGCGGAAGGCTTCTTCATCCATATGAGGCATGTACATATCTTGGCTGCAGGCGCCAGTGTTGATGTAGGCATCGACGTCATCATCATCATCGTTGCCATCAAGCGGCGCCATGTCCTGGAAGTTAGGTGGTGGCGGTTGCGATGCCGCCGCTTGGCGTACCTTGCATTTGGTCGACGGTCGTTGCGGAAGCTTTCCCAACAGCTGTTGGTGGCGTGTGGTGGTAGCGGCGATCGCCGGTTCCTTCCGGGTGGCGGCGGCGACCGCCGGTTCCTTCAGGGTAGTGGCGGCGGCGACCGCCGGTTCCTTTCGGGTGGCGGCGGCGACCGCCGGTTCCTTCAGGGTAGTGGCGGCGGCGACCGCCGGTTCCTTAAGGGTGGGGCCGGCGCCAGGTCGGACGACCTTGGGCCGGATGATAGGGGAGGTGGCGCCGATGTTGCGCCTGACACTCGGAAGACCCCCCCCCCCTAGACGAATCTGGTTCTTCGGCCATGTCATAAGCCAACCGATGCAATTCCCAAGGACCATAACGTCGTCCTCGTCTGTGCCCGGAGGTTGATCGGGTGGGAGGAGGTTGTGGTACTCCGGCACTACCATTGCCAACTTCACCTTCACCAAATGATCTGCAATGTTTCTGTGGTGCATAGTTCGGCTGGGCATGACAGTGCCGCTAGCAACATCCATCAACTTGCCACCGGGCTCCACCACATGCAGGAGTATGCAAGGTTCGTCCTGAGTCAGGGGCATGTTGGATAAGATCAGCGCAAGGCATATATAGTTAAAGAAGATGACGCAGAGGACTAACTAATGAGTTACCTTCTTGACGGCGTTGATCTCTGCTAATGTTGATACAAGGGCGTCGGTGCCGGCGCCGGGCCGCTCACTCTCGGGTGCATTATCAGGCACCACCACCCTATCAGCTTCCGCGGTTGGGGGCGTCGATGCGACCAGGTGGAGCGGCGGCGTCGGGGTCACCAGCGGTGTCACTTGGTGACTTGAGTTACTGCCGCTGACGCTGGGCACATATATCGGCCCCTGTTGACCTGCCACATTCCAAGCAGCTAACCCCTCCATCAAACCAGGGGGGATGATCTGCCGGAGCTTCTCCTGCAGCTTCTCGTCCACTAACTTACTCATCTCGGTCGGGTCCACTATTTTCTCTAGTGACTCCACCTTCTTCTTCAGCTCCTGAACCTCGGCTTTATCCTTAGTCGACCTCCTCTCCTTTCTCGTCTTGGCATCCGATCCGTAGTACTCGGATACCTTCATACTTGTGCCAAAGCCGGACACACGGCCAACCGACGTCGGTGGCTTGTCCAGGTCCCGTTCCTTGTATGCGTTCGTCGCCCTGTTGAAAGGCGTGTCCCACGGTTCCGTCGACCCCTGGGATGACGGGCCAGCCGTAGAACTAGCCTTCAACTCATCGTCCTTCAGACAAAGGAACTTAAGGTTAGCCCATTTGGCTTCATTGCTTAATAAGATCAGCGCAATAATAATATAGACTATCCTTACCAGGAGTTTCTCGAACTTCTTCACGTCGGGGTAATCCGTAACAAATTCCCCCGTCTCCCAGTCTAAGTAGTAGCGGGACCGGACATAGTTCCTAGTCTGTATATCCGCGATTTTTAGCCAGGGGTTTTCTTTGCCCAGACGTATCATCTCGGCATCCTCCTTGTCCCAAGTGGGCTGTTTTCCTCGGTAACCGCCGCTTCCGCAACGGTGAGCCCCTAGGTTCAATTCCCGCATTTTCTTCCCCCAGGCGGTCCATTTTATAGCCTCGTCAGTCTCTAAGGACGACTTGAATGCTTCGAAGTCTTCTCTAGAGAGCGTCGGGTCTTTGCGACTTATCTGCTCCCAACTTTTACCTTTCTTGATCTTGTCCTTCAGCTGGGTTTTCCAGCTGCTCAAGGCGGTGCTCATCTTCGTGAGAGCTAAAGAGTCCACCTTTTTATTGAACGGCTGTGGGAACGTGTATCGTTGGTGAAGCTTCTGGAGGAGGGTTGCGGCCAAAGCCGCGTTGGCCTCGCTTCTGAGGTCTTGAGTGTTGAGCGGCATGGTTTCACGGACGATGCACCCTAGTTGCATCGCGTACCCTTTGGCAACCTTAGAAGGCTCCAAGGGTAGGCCACTTTCGGAGACCAACGTGAAAGGATCGGTGATGTTGGCTAGCACTTGCGGCCTCCGATCCGCCCTTGGCCTCTTCGCCTTCCTCTTCTTCTTGGCCTCCTCAGGGTTGCCGCCGCTATCACCTTCCGTGCGGTCGGTGGTCTCTTCACCGGTCTCGGCGGCGTCATCCCGGCCCTCTTCCTCATCGCCGCTCTCGGAGGCGGCCCCCCAGCTCTCTTCCTCATCGCCGCGATCGGCGGCGCCCCCCCGGCCCTCTCCCTCATCGTATTCCTCCCACCATTCCTTGTTGGCCTCTCTGGCGACTTCCTCCTGGCTCTTAGGGTTAGAAGTGCCCGACATGTTTATTTGCACTTCATTAAAAAGAGGCAAATAGTTAGTACATAATGCAACGGAAAAATTCAAAATTTTGGCATGACTTTTGCTAATTTTTCTACCTATGAGTGCCCATTTCTCAACCGAAACGGAAGCGAATCAACACTTCGGGAGAAATGGGCAACTCAGTTTATTCATCCACACTTGACAGCATCTCATAAGCATACATAACAGCAGATTATGGTCAAAATATCTCATTGCATAACACATAACAGCACGTGTCCATTCAGCAGATTATTACTTTTAGCATATCTGTTCTCCACCAGCAGCAAATACAAGACAATATTCTCAAGATAGAATCACAAAGTCACAGTACAAGACAATATGGAGTACAAAAATGACAGCAGCAATATTCTCCACCACCAGCAGCAATGACAGAATGGAGTACAAAAATATTCTCCACCACCAGCAGCAATGAACATGATCACTCTCCTACGATTAGGATTGGAACCATTAACCAACCCGAGTGCTAACATTGAACTATAACCTAAAACAAAGTTTGCTAATAATTCCAAGATACATCTGAAAGTATCATAATGGGGATTGAGTGTAACAGAATATCAGAATATCATAAAATTCCAAGATACATCTCCAAGATATTATTGCAAAGACATGATGTAACAGAATATCATGTGAACTGTAAGGACATTATAGGAACAATAACTGCTAAACAACATTTCTTTTAGTTGTGCAAATCTGATGCTTATGTTCATATCTGGTGATCCCAAGTTTGCAAAGTTTCTCAAATCAAAAGCACCAAAATTTGGACAGAGGTCAGAAAATTTTAGTCAAGTTTGAAAAGAGTTTAAAATTTTAAAACTATGTATGGTTGTAGAACTGAGGTGGTCTGCTGGTGACTTTTACTTCAGTAAGGTGCTATATATAATAACTTGTATACAGATTATCTAATAACTTGTATACAAATTATATAATAAATTTCAGTAAGGTGCTATATATGCAAAAGCTTCTTAGTTGACTTTCTTTTCGAGAAACTTAAGGTATTCACATGATTTATTAACATCTTGCACTAATACTAGTCCAACAGCAACCATAATTTGACTGATATGAACAAAAAAAAAGCTCTATAAATTGCACATCTCAAGACAATAGGGTCAGACGTGGAAACAAGGCCATTGCAAAGTGGTTTCAATCTACCGCGATCAGAAATTCCATCTTACGCTACATGTGAAAAGTGGCATCCTTAGTTACAAGTGGTATGCAGAGTGGATGCACATCTATCACGATGCAATGCTTATTTCTGGGTATAATTGCTAGGCCCAAAACATTCGACTGAATGTTACTATGTTAGTATCACACTCTTCAAAAATAATCCCCCATTCCTTCCCACCCCTATATATTCTCTTGGCCTTATAGCTCAAATCATTTGTATACAAGAAAATGGACCGTGACCTATTTTTTTTAGAAAGTGCAAAACCTTTAAGTCTCAACAGATTGCATATTAATCCCATACCTATACTTGATAATAAGTTGCATTTGTGATGAATAATAAGTTAGACCAGTGTGTAATATCTGTACGGGAGTGTGCGTCTCATGATACCGAGACTGGAAAACATTTCACTTTCATTGTCTTGATGTTGTGTGCGTACACAGACAAAATCATGTGTAAGAAGACGAAGTTCTCCTCCTAGCAAAAACAGCATTTACCCCACCATCCGACATTGTCCAAGCTACAACTAGAAACGGTATATATGAATCCTCTGTAGTATAAGCAAATACGGGCATTGGTGATATGATGATATATTCTCACAAGATCAAGTGCACAGCAGAAACTCGATGCAACTGACCATGGCGCCGCTAGAATTTAGCAACTATATACTAGATACCGAAAGACGTGGCAGTGATCGTATCTTATGGTCTAAATCTGAACGCAATTAGGAAAGGCGTCTAACAATTGCAGTATGTGAGCGGGGAATCGGAGAATCTCATTCACTCGGCAACAACTGATCTTGCCACAGGATTATCTACACATCAGAAAAAGCGGGGGGTGGAGTGGCAGGGGGATTACGGGAGGTGCTTGAAGATGAGGTAGACGATGAGGGCGACGTTGAGGCGCTCGTTGTAGGTGGGCACGATGATGTTGTACTCCGGCTTGCCGCCGCCCGCCTCCCCTCCCGATTCCAGGGGACCCGAGCCTCCGCCGCAGCAGCCCACGCCGCTCGCCCGCCGCGTACGTGCCAAGGAGGAGGGGGAGAATCTACGGAGGGGCAGAGCAGGTGGGCAGGAGAGGGGCTTCGCCGGAGGCGATCACGGAGGCTGTCGGCGACGAGAGCGAGAGGGTGGAGGGTGGAGCGAGAGGAGTCTCCGGCGGCTATCTAGGATTTGCGGGCTCAGGGGAGGGGATCGATCCCCAGTTTTACTAAGTGTCACAATTCTGTGGCGCATCTACTGGTGGGATGCGCCACAGAATTAGAGAATTCTGTGGCGCATCCCACCAGTAGATGCGCCACAGAATTTATTTCCATTTTTTTAATTATTTTAGTTATTACTCCCTCTGTTTCAATGAATAAGACTTATATTTTTCTAAAAATTCAAACAATATGAAGTTTGACCAAATTTTCATATGATGTCTATATAATATTATAGTTGTCGATAGTTTTTTCTAAAAGTTTGGTCAAAGTTTACACACATGTGCATACACACACAAAATTAAAAGTCTCGATCACACACACATATGCATACACAAAAAAGTCTCGATCACACACACCAAAAAAGTCTTCTCCGTCCGGTTCCGAGCTAGCTTAGCGTTTCTTCACAATCTTCTTGCCCTTCTTGTTGGCGGTTGAATACTTTATGCCGGCCACCTTGAGATTTCTTCGTGTGAACAGACAACCTTTAGTAGGTAGGGAGGTCTTCCTTCTTACTTTACTAGTAGTAGGCATGTCGAAGTGCTTGTCGAATTCCTCCTCGATCTTCGGGTCACCGTTCTTGTCCAAGTCTTCCTCGTTTGCGTCTCCTTCCATTCCTATGATGCTCCTCTTGCCCCTCCTCACGACAACACGGCTAGGCCTCGACGGGTCGGTGATGAAGAAGCATTGGTCAACTTGGCTACCGAGTACCCATGGCTCATTTTTCACGGATGCGTTCTTCGATTTGGCATCCGGTATAACCATGGTGGTGAAATATCGGCCTTCTTTTTCGACCTTCTTGGCCCATCTCACACGGAACATTGGCACCGTCTCTCCACAGTAATTGAGCTCCCATATCTCCTCGATCTTTTCGAAAAATCTTTCCTTGACACTAGTCTCGTCATCGGCGTATGATAGCATAGTTACTCCTGAGTTTTGATTTTCACTATTTCTGTCCTTTTCCTCGGTGTAGAATCTGTAACCGTTGATGTCGTACCCCTGATAGGTCCTTACGTTATGCCCGGGGCCCTGTGATAAGGTGTATATGAGTTTTTCATCTTCGGTAGAAGGCCTTCTGCTCTGTGCTTGAAGTAGTTGACTTTGCTTAAACCAAAGCGTGAAGCTGGAGTTGTGCTCTTTGGTTACGTCTCCCATCTTCCTTGGCCGGCCCATATCGATGTAATTCTGCTCGATTATGCTTTTGTGCTCTTGCACAAAAGGTTCGACCAATTTTAAGTGTTGTAGCGCGACCCGGTGAGCACTTTCAAAGTCGTCGCGTCGATTGACAATGCCGACATGGACTGAGCGGTAGCCCTCGCGGTGACCGACTCCAGCGAGCCTGCCGAGGTGCGTCCTGGTGGGCAGACCAACATGATCCTGGTCGTCCTCGGTGCTTAGATAATTCTGGCAGAAGGAGATGCACTCGTAGGTTAGGAACCCCTTGGCAATGCTTGCGTCTGGACGGGCCCTGTTGCGAACGTATCCTTTCATGACACAGTTCTGCCTTTCGAAAGGCATCATGTTGTGGAGGAACGTCGGGCCGAGCTGCCTGATGTCATCAACGACATGGAGAAGGAGATGGACGCATATATCACAGAATGCGGGCGGGAAGTAAATCTCGAGCTCACATAGTATCACCACGATCTCATCATGTAGCATCTTGAGCTGCCTCATGCCGATCGACTTCCTGGTGATAACGTCAAAGAAGTTGCAAAGGCCAAACAGCATATCACGGACGTGCTCGTCCATTATCCCTCAGATCGCAACGGGAAGTATCTGCGTCATGAGCACGTGACAATCGTGAGACTTCATCCCGGTGAACCTCTTCTTCGCTACGTCTAGATATCTGCTTATATTCCCCGAGTAACCGTGAGGAAGTTTCACTCGTAGGAGGCACCTGAAAAACTGCTCGAGCTCCTCCGGACTCATTGTGAAGCAGGCAGCGGGAAGCACCACCGCGTTCTTCTTAGCCCTTTTGCGGAGACGTTGAGTCCCTTCCGTCTAATCATCATCATCATCGTCGTCGTTGTCATCAGTATCGGGGGCTTGAAGAGCTTTTCTGATGCCAAAATGTTTCAGATCGTATCTTGCTTTCGGCCCATCCTTGGACTTTTCCGAGTTGCAAAGAGTGCCAAGCAGACTCTCGGTAACGTTCTTCGTAATGTGCATGACATCGAGGCTGTGGGGCGTGTGGAGGACCTTCTAGTACTCCAAGTCATGGAAAATAGACCTCGCTTTCCATACACCGAGCAGCGGCTCTGGCTTCGGTCGCTTCTTTCCCGGCGCTGGGCACTCCTTCCAATTTTTTAGAAGATCATCGATTTCTGCACCGCTCCTCTGTCGCGGGGGTCCATCGGGCTCATCTTTACCATTGAACAGATCACCGCGTTTTCTCCACGGGTGATCCAAGCGAAGCCACCTTCGAGCACCTGGGTACACGGTTTTCGAGGACCCAGGATCCCTTAGGAGCTGTAGATGCGGGGTCTCGTCCATGCACTTCACACAGCCACAGAATCCGTGGCTGACCTGGGCAGATACGTATGCGCAACCAGGATAGTCCGTGACCGTCGTGATCAACGCGGCTCTCATATCGAAATAAGTTCTACTGTAGGCGTCCCACGTACGGGGTGGCGTCTTCCACAACGTGTCTAACTCCTCTTTCAGCAGCCCGAGATACAAATGCATGTCGACACCTGGTTGTTTCGGCCCCTGAATGAGAATACTCAGGTGTATGTACCTTTGCTTGGTGCACAGCCACGGGGGTAGGTTGTAAGGCCATACAAACACAGGCCAGGTGCTATGCGTGCTACTCTGGTTGCCGAACGGATTGAGTCCATCGGTGCTCATACCCAGCCTGATGTTCCTTCCGTCGCCCTCGAACCTAGGGAAGACAATGTCCAATGCTTCCCACTGGCCAGCGTCTGAAGGGTGTGTCAGCATATAGCCCATCTCCGGATCTTCTTCGGGCTTCTCCCTTTCCGCGTGCCATTGCATGAGCTTTGCTTCCTTAGGGTCCACGAAATACCGCTGCAGACGGGGAGTGATAGGAAAGTACCATACCACTTTTCGAGGTACCTTCTTGTTCCCAACCTTGTACCGTCCGTGGCCGCACACCGGACATGTGGTCATGTCCTTGTACTCTCCCCCGATAAATCACGCAATCATTGATGCAGGCGTGGTATCTTTCGTGCGGTAGGTCAAGAGGGCACACAACTTTCTTGGCCTCCTCGATACTACTTGGCAATGTGTTCCCCTCTGGGAGACGATCGTGCCAGAATTTCATGTTCTTGCTGAAGCTGGAATCGGTCCATTTGTTCTGCGTCTTCATCTGCAGACAATCAAGCGTTACATGCAAGCGCGTATCCTGCGGACGACACCCAGGAAATATCGGAGTCATCCCGTCTTTCTCCATTTGCGCCAGTTTGGCTCTCTCTCTGGCTGCAGCTCTGTCGTTGCTCGTCTCATGGAGGAGCAGATCTTGAACATGAGAGTCCCGCAAGGCCGAAATTAGCGGAGTCGCGCCAGAATCTTCTTCTTCATCATGATCTTCTCCGCCGGCAACTTCTACTTCATGATGATCTTCTCTGCTGACTTCTTCTTCATGATGATATTCTCCACCGACATGTGGTGCTTCGTCATCTCGCTCGCCACCATGGTCTTCATGCGCACCATTTGTTGGGGCCGGCCGCGCCTGGTTGTCCTGCATGAAACCGCGCCTCAGCAGGTGCTCCTCCAGTTGTCCGGAATTAGGGTTGATCCAGCGCTCGAGTTTGCATGATCGACACGGACATCTTATATGGCGCCTATTGTTCCGAATCATGTCTTCCTTCGCGTCTTTCTTGTATCTACTAATTCGAGCGGAACTCATCGAGAGGACCATGGTTGTCTGCAAATGGTATACATAGAGCAGAAAATTAGAACCGCAACACATGCACACACATGCATGGACCTCTCCTAAAGGTATACATAGAGCGGAAAAATTCGGCATGACCTCTCCTAAAGGTAGGACGTATGGGTAGTGCAAAAATTTGCCGAAACGGAAATGAATCAACGTCTCGACAAACATCCATGCACCACACCGGCACACACACAAGCGCTTCACGTGCAACAATCATCCATACACAAGATCGACATGCGCATGCATGTCCCCTCCAAATACTCACCTTGTAGATTCGATACCGAGACGAGACCGCGATCGATGAGTTGGAGAGGAGGAGAGAGTATGGAGAGGCCTCTCCTCACCGCCAATTATGTATCAACCAAAGTAAGTACAATAAGTACCAAAGAAAGTGAAAACTATGACCAAAATGGGATGAGAGGGAAGGGAGCTAGAGCTAGATCTAGATGGAGGAGAGGAAGATGAATGGCTTGGGAGTGTGGGAGGTGTGGGAGGTTGGCACTTTAAAGGTGTGGGACGAGCTAATTCTGTGGCGCATCTGGTCAAGTGCTCCACAGAATTACACTAATTCTGTGGCGCACTAAGCCTGGTGCGCCACAGAATGTCCTAATTTTGTGGCGCACTGGACCTGATGCGCCACAGAATGTCCTAATTATGTGGCGCATCAGGTCCAGTGCACCACAGAATTAGTGGAATCAATGATTGGGGCTGGCAGGGAGTGGGCCCCACCCAATTTCTGTGGCGCATTGTCTCCTGGTGCGCCACATAAATGCTGTATTTTTGTGGCGCACCTGGCCTGGTGCGCCACAGAAATAATTTCTGTGGCGCACTGCTGGCTAGTGCGCCACATAATTGCATCCCACCTATAAGGGTTTTCCTACTAGTGTAAAAAAGAGAGGGAGAGAGAAGAGGACTAAAGGAGAGAGATGGACAACAGAAGTGGTGATGGCAGTCGCCGCTGCAGCTGTTGTTGTTATAGGGCGGTCACTCGTCGTTTTTCCCCATATCGCTTTGGAGTATTTCTCGTTTGGTTTTTCCGTGGGAGGTTTTAGGGAAGGGGTAGAGAAGGGAATTGTCGCGACGAGCACATTTCCAATGAAGTTGTCTATACTACTGTGTGAGGAATACATCTCGTGGACCAACTTGTCGTTGGTTATTTCACAGTGAACGGAATGTCAATTATTCGTCAATCTCAAGACTTGCCGACTCAGCCTTTCGAAAATATTCATAGGGTAGGGTGTGTGTGTGTGGTGCGTTTATAGAAATGAGTATATTTGTAACCATCTGCATCAAGTCTTACATGAAGTAAGACAAACTGGTACTATTGAAGCAGTGAAATGTACATATTCACTAAATTTCTTGGAATTAATTAAAATAGGACAATGTTGAGCACCCTCTGGAGAATAGATCCTTATGATCATCCTGGTCCAATCTTCATACAATACGAAATTTGGGACATCCGAGCCTTGTAGTATTCCATTTATTTGCACAATTGCAACATCGTTGGAGCATTTCATCCCCATGGTGGGTCAAAACCATAAAAAAATCACAATATTTTGAAACATCCATACAGAAAAAATGAGTCTGCAACAAACAAATTGAGTATCCAGCAAATCCTCCACAAGTCACAACAAATCCCCATCGGCCCAAAAAGTCAAATCACGTATGAAGCATGACAATTTTTTTGCAGCACCTAACAAACATATTTCTAACATCGTCGAAGCAAATATTTATAGCAAACACCTAGAATCATCGCAATAGCTTGCTGGTGTATTTGCAACATGTCGAAAGAGCCCATGCATCATGAGAAATCCGCAAAGAAGTATCCTTGTACCCCATCCATGGTGGCAGAGGAGGCAGAGGAGGAACAACATGGGTGAGAGAGAAGCCGATAGGAGGGAGATATGGAGCAACACTCGCTCGCGTGCGGTCTAGTCGGACTATACTCTCCACCTGGATGCTAGAATTTTCTATTTAAAAACGCACATCTTAAGGGCTCGAAGTAATTAAAGAAACCAACTCTAGAGGGTTTGTTTTAAGGAAAAAACGAATATAAGATCTTGTTGGAAAAATCAGCAATTTACCAAAGGATTTAATCCATGAAAACAGTGAACAAAATATGGCAGAAAACATGGAAATCAGACAAACCATGTTTACAAGAAATCGATATGAATAGAACATGTCTAGCATATCTAAATCGATTGCTAGTCCGAGAAACTGAAACACACAAGCAAAGAGCAGGAAGACATACGGTGTTGGAGCCGGTGCGGAAGCAGAACCGCCGTTGGTGTTGTCGTCAGTGAGAGACATGTCGCCGAAGAGGTTGTCGATGTCGGGGAAGAAGTCCTCGTTGGGGAAGACGTCGTCCTCGTAGGCGTCCGTGATGAAAAACTCGCCAGTAGTCGCGCAGTGCGCTCCCCAAAAACCTTATCGCCTCTCTCCCGTACAAGATCGCAAGAGGCGGGGTTCCGGAGGCCTACTGTCCCGGTTCGCGGTGCACGCCGCAAGACGGGATGGAGAAGACCGAGAGGCAGCGCAAAGCTCTGGATGCAGTAGGCAGTGGTGGCTGTGTGCTGTGTGTTTGCAGAGAGGAGCGACCTCTCTTTTATAGCCACAGAGGGAGGCGAACAGGCAGCGTGGGAGGTGAAACGAACAGCCAGAAGATGAACCGAACAGTCTCGTATTCATTTTCCACTCAGGCAAATCGTTTCAGCTTCCACGTGGCCGTTCCGTTCCATAGTCCAGTCATGCGTGACAAAAAGAAAGGCTCGGCACCGAGGCACATTCCGCAAACCGCGGCGCGCGCGCGCGTCGTGACGAGGCGAGGCGAGGCGTGGCGAGGTGGGCGGCGGAGGAGGAGGAGCGCACGTGAGAGAGCCTTCTTCTCACACACTCTTACCACAAGGGGAAGAGCTCACCTTATATGTTGGTCCAACTCCTTCTAAACTAGCAAGGTGGGACTAAACATTTGTCCCACTCCTTGTCATGCATGAATGGGCCACATGGGCCTCTAGGATTTAGGAATTATTGGACTTAGCATTTATAGGCTGGGCCAAAAAGGCCAAAAATCCAACAATCCCCCACCAGATCCTAGAGGCACATAAAGTTGCCTTAGGTTCCAAAACATTGTTTATATACCAGTGCTGCAGTGGAGACTGTTAAGTTGAACTTCCACCTAGATCTCTATGTTACACTAGACTGCTACTTGAACAGTGGACTAGGCCTTGAACTGCAAGTTTTCTGCGAATCTAGTTTCACACAAAGCCTTGACTGATACTAGGCTGCCGTGGGACTTCCCCGCGGTTTGGAGCTTATACGTCATACTCCGAGGCCTTTCATGAGTTTGTTAAAGAGCACCCAACTCTCATAGACTGCGACGTTTAACAGTCAGACTCACATAGGTGTGTTCTTCAAAAGATGTTCTGCAGGACAACATCTCTGCTTAAGTAAGTCACTTAGAACACATTAAGATAAAATCAACCTGCCTTGCAGATTAGGAGAGTACTGCATCTTCACGGAATGGTATTATACAAAGTAGGGATACTCTCCTCTCAATTGACCAACAGCTTGTCTCCCAATTCTAATTCACGGGATCTCCGATCACATAGAGTGGGTTACCACTGTGGACAACTCATATTGTGGGTCTCATACCCATCTCTTTCGATGCATAATCTATCACGTTTCGTGATAGACCCTTTGTGAAGGGATCTGCCAAATTCTTAGATGTGTGGATGTAATCCAACGCAATAACTCCGGAGTTTCTCATTTTTCTGACAGATTTTAATCTCCTCTTCACATGCCTTGATGACTTCATGTTATCCTTAGAACTGTTTACTTTGATGATCACAGTTTGATTATCACAGTTCATAGGAATTGCGGGTATTGGTTTTTCAACCACAGGCAAGTCCATCAAGAGCTCACGAAGCCACTCTGCTTCAACAGTGGCTGTGTCTAATGCTGTGAGTTCTGCTTCCATAGTTGACCTCGTTAAGATGGTCTGCTTGCAAGACTTCCAAGAAACAGCGCCACCACCAAGTGTAAACACATAACCACTCGTGGCCTTTGTCTCATCAGCATCAGAAATCCAATTTGAGTCACTATACCCTTCAAGTACCCTTGGGTACCCAGAGTAGTAAATTCCATAGCTCGCAGTGCCTTTCAAATAGCGCAAAACCCTTTCAAGGGCGTGCCAATGAACATCTCCAGGATTTGACACAAATCGACTCAACTTGCTTACAGCAAAGGAGATATCAGGCCTCGTGGCGCTGGCTAAATACATAAACGAGCCAATAATCTGAGAGTATCTCAGCTGATCCTTAGCATCCTTAGGATCTCCCTGATTCTTTCGAACCAACGTGCTAGGATCATATGGTGTAGGAGAAGATTTGCAGTCGCTATACCCAAAACGACTCAAGATCTTTTCCACATAGTGAGATTGAAGCAGTGTTATCCCACCATCATCATCTTTCAGTAGCTTGATGTTCAAGATCACATCAGCCACTCCTAGATCTTTCATCTCAAAGCAATGAGATAGAAAGTCTTTGACCTCCTTGATGACTTCAAGATTGGTCCCAAATATCAGGATATCATCAACATACAGACATAGGATGACTCCCTCGCCCCCACCATGGCGATAGTACACACATTTATCAGCCTCGTTTACAACAAAGCCTACAGCAGTTAAAGTTCTCTCAAACTTTTCATGCCACTGCTTAGGTGCTTGCTTAAGACCATACAAAGACTTCAACAACTTGCACACCTTTCCTTCTTGACCATCTACCACAAATCCATCCGGCTGATCCATATAGATTTCCTCATCTAACTCTCCATTTAGGAAAGCCGTCTTAACATCCATTTGATGAATGAGAAGACCATGTGAGGCAGCCAAGGAAAGTAGTACTCGAATGGTGGTCAATCTGGCCACAGGTGAGTAAGTATCGAAGAAGTCTTCGCCTTCTTTCTGGGTATAACCCTTAGCAACAAGGCGTGCCTTGTACTTTTCAATGGTACCATCAGGTCTAAGCTTCTTCTTGAACACCCATTTACACCCTACAGGTTTACACCCATAAGGACGATCGACAATCTCCCAAGTTCCATTAGCCAAGATGGAATCAATCTCACTGCGGACAGCTTCCTTCTAGTAGTCAGCATCTGAAGATGCATAGGCCTCTGAAATGGAACTAGGAGTGTCATCCACAAGATACACGATAAAATCATTACCAAAGGACTTTGCAGTCCTCTGTCTTTTGCTCCTTTTAGGAGTTTCATCGTCATTCTCCACAGGATTTTCAAAGTGTTCTATCGGAATGGTGGGTTCAGGAATTTTAACTAATTCCCGTCTAGATGAACTGGGCATCTCCTGATTCGATGAGTTAGGCATATCTTTCATAGGAAAGATATCCTCAAAGAAAGTCGCATCATTCGACTCCATGATCGTACCAACAAGCATATCAGGTACCTCAGATTTTACTATCAAGAATCTGTACCCAATGCTATGGAAAGCATAACCTAGGAAAACACAATCAACAGTCTTTGGTCCAAGCTTGCGCTTCTTGGGAATTGGCACATTGACTTTGGCCAAACAACCCCAAGTCCGTAAGTAAGAGAGTTTTAACCTTTTCTTCTCCCATTCCTCGAATGGAGTAATTTCTTTGTTCTTTGTGGGAACTCGGTTTAGGACATGACAAGCTGTCAATATAGCTTCCCCCCACCATGCCTGAGAAAGACCCGACATATCTAACATGGCGTTCACCAAATCAGTTAGAGTGCGGTTCTTTCTTTCGGCCACCCCGTTTGACTGAGGTGAGTAGGGAAGCGTCCTCTCATGGATTATACCATGTTCCGCACAAAAAGAATCAAACTCGTTGGAAAAATACTCTCCACCACGATCAGACCTAAGATGTTTGATCTTTCGATCAAGTTGGTTTTCTGCTTCAGCTTTATAGATTTTAAAGAAGTTCAGAGCCTCATCTTTCGATTTCAGAAGATACACATAGCAGTATCTAGTGGAGTCATCAATCAGAGTCATGAAGTATCTTTTTCCACCTTTTGTCAAAACACCATTCATCTCACAAAGATCTGAATGTATAAGCTCCAGCGGTGCCAAATCTCTCGCCTCAGCAGTCGTATGAGACTTGCGTGGTTGCTTAGCTTGCACACACACTTGGCACTTGGAGCCTTTCACAGTAGAGAATTCAGGGATTAAATTCATTTTAGCTAGCCGCGTCATACAACCAAAATTAACATGACAAAGTCGTGAATGCCAAACATTTGATAAACTGTCGTTGCATACATGGTTAACAACTTTATTACAAACGTCTGACAAGGATAGGCGGAACAAGCCCCCGCACTCATAGCCTTTACCAACAAAGTTTCCAAACTTGGACACTACAAGTTTATTGGACTCAAAAACTATCTTGTAGCCATCCCGACATAGAAGAGATCCGCTAACAAGATTTTTATTGATTGAGGGAACATGATGCACGTTCTTCAGCCGCACGGTCTTTCCCGAAGTGAACTTCAGATCGACCGTACCAACACCACGAACAGTAGCATGAGAGCCATTTCCCATCAACACGGAGGAAGTCCTTGTGACCTGATAAGAGGAAAACATGGAAATATCAGAACAAACGTGTACATTAGCGCCGGTGTCAATCCACCAATTAGGAGACTGACAAACTGAAAGGATAGTAGGAAGTATACCATACCCAGAGTCCTTCATCTCAGCATCGCCAATGACAACATTTGCGGTCTTGCCGCTCTTTCCATGACGCTTGTCAAAGCGGTTTGGGCAACTAGGTGCCCAATGTCCAGGTTCGCCACATACATGGCATGCTCCTTTCCTCTTATCGGTCTTCTTCTTGAAGTTGGTAGACTGTGATGGTTTGTTCTTCCCATCAAACTTTCCTTTGCCATCAGATTTGTTCTTGTTCTTGAACTTGTGAGATTGGAAGTTTTTATTCTGTACCACATTGGCACTAGAACCTCCCTCGGCACCTCGAGGACGTGTGTCTTTTGCTCTCGCCTTCTCTTCCACATCAAGAGACCCAATAAGATCAATGACAGAAAACTCCTGTCTCTTGTGCTTCAAAGAAGTAGCAAAATTCCTCCACGAGGGAGGAAGCTTGGCAATGATGCCTCCGGCAATAAACTTGTCCGGTAACACACACGTGAACTGCTCGAGTTCTTTAGCAATGGACTGTATCTCATGAGCCTGCTCGACAATGCCGCGCTCATCAGTCATCTTGTAGTCAAAGAATTGCTCCATGACATACAATTCACTGCCTGCATCCGAGACCCCAAACTTGGCCTCGAGTGCATCCCACATTTCCTTGCCCGTAGTGAGGGACAGGTACGAGTCAACAATGTTCTCGCCAAGAACGCTAATAACAGCACCTCTCATGAGGTTGTCGGCTTCCTCAAAAGCTTTCTCCTCAATAGGAGTAAGCTCTCTCTGAGGCTTGCCCTTAGATGCATCAAAGCATCTCATGGTTGTGAGCCATATGACGGTTCTTGCACGCCATCTCTTGTAGTTGACGCCCTCGAAAACCGGGGGCTTCAGAGACGCGGCATAGCCAACAGGGGAAAATTGCCTATGAAAAGCATAAGGTTTTTGGATTGTTGGAAAAATCAGCAATTTACCAAAGGATTTAATCCATGAAAACAGTGAACAAAATATGGCAGAAAACATGGAAATTAGACAAACCATGTTTACAAGAAATCGATATGAACAGAACATGTCTAGCATATCTAAATCGATTGCTAGTCCGAGAAACTGAAACACACAAGCGAAGAGCAGGAAGACATACGGTGTTGGAGCCGGTGCGGAAGCAGAACCGCCGTTGGTGTTGTCGTCAGTGAGAGACATGTCGCCGAAGAGGTTGTCGATGTCGGGGAAGAAGTCCTCGTTGGGGAAGACGTCGTCCTCGTAGGCGTCCGTGATGAAAAACTCGCCAGTAGTCGCGCAGTGCGCTCCCCAAAAACCTTATCGCCTCTCTCCCGTACAAGATCGCAAGAGGCGGGGTTCCGGAGGCCTACTGTCCCGGTTCACGGTGCACGCCGCAAGACGGGATGGAGAAGACCGAGAGGCAGCGCAAAGCTCTGGATGCAGTAGGCAGTGGTGGCTGTGTGCTGTGTGTTTGCAGAGAGGAGCGACCTCTCTTTTATAGCCACAGAGGGAGGCGAACAGGCAGCGTGGGAGGTGAAACGAACAGCCAGAAGATGAACCGAACAGTCTCGTATTCATTTTCCACTCAGGCAAATCGTTTCAGCTTCCACGTGGCCGTTCCGTTCCATAGTCCAGTCATGCGTGACAAAAAGAAAGGCTCGGCACCTCGGCACATTCCGCAAACCGCGGCGCGGCGCGTGGCGTGGCGTGGCGTGGCGTGGCGAGGCGGGCGGCGGAGGAGGAGGAGCGCGCGTGAGAGAGCCTTTTCTCACACACTCTTACCACAAGGGGAAGAACTCACCTTATATGTTGGTCCAACTCCTTCTAAACTAGCAAGGTGGGACTAAACATTTGTCCCACTCCTTGTCATGCATGAATGGGCCACATGGGCCTCTAGGATTTAGGAATTATTGGACTTAGCATTTATAGGCTGGGCCAAAAAGGCCAAAAATCCAACAGATCTAACCATGCGTTTAGTCACCGGCGCGCGCGCACACACACAGAATGTTTTTTTATTTAGATAAAAGGCATTTCTGCCCAGCTTTAAATTAATGAAGCAGAAGTTTACAACCATACATAGAGTACTGTGTTGAGGTTACCAACTTATGAATACAACGGGAGGCACGTAAAAGTTTGCTACCAACCACACTAGTGGGGAAACGCAAAGAAGGTGGGATGACAAGTGGTCTTATCTCCGTATATTTGGGTGTGTGCTTGTATAATTTACTCAAAAGAAACAATGCTAGATCTATGGAAGGGACAGATGGAGTCGGAAATACAACAACAGAACATTTACATGCGTGATTTTTTTTTAAAAAAAAATCTGAAACTTTGAAATAGTAATTTTTTTTCGAATTTTGAAAAAACTAGTTTTGGTTGACCCGTATCAACCAAATCCGTGTCCCAGATGGAGTTCTCTTTCTTTTCTGCGTTACCAAGACATACATTCTGGCCGTACGTACGTCCAGTGTCCCATATATCGTACGCACGATCCAAGCGTGCAGCCGTGGACATCCAGCCGGTGATGTACTGTAGGGCAAGAGAGTACGCATATATGCCAGTAGCTTGGCACCACGGCAAAACCATATACTACCACACTTGATCGTGGCAAGAGAGTACGCATATAGGCCCTCGGCACATATATATATCGATCCAATCCGGAGAACATTGTCTCCCATGATGTACCGCATATACATCTTTGCATGCAAGCATCGGAAGATCCACTCACACGGTCACACCATACCATGTGTGTCTCCATATGCACCTCTTTACTTGTCTTCCCTTCACTTTTTTTCCTTTTTCTTTTTTCCGTCTAGAACACTATATTTTTTCTGTGTGAAGTGTAGACATCATACATGTGATAGCTTCTTTATGGGATGGACAAAGAACTCTAGTGCTCTAGTCACCTGCTTTACGCATGTCTTCACCGTCACACCAGCTCACCAGCAAAGATCACAAGGGCATTGATGTGTACCCGTGCTTCTGTTAGTTACGGAGTGGTTAAAATTTGTGTGAGTGCGCTAGCTTGGCACCTTGCATGTGTGATGTGTCTCAGATGTAGCCTTGATGGGATCTTGACCACGCTTTGGTGTGCCATTGTGTTGTTAATAATTATCCTTCTTTTGGAAAAGTATTGTTCATAGTAAAAAGAATTGGACAATGCCATCGTTTAGAATTGATTGAAGATGTGTGACCAAGCGTTCAAGTAAATCTAATTGCCACACTTGAATAAAGGACCGCTTTGCCTTCTCCGCTGACCATATCTATTCTAATGATAAGCCGAGCACATTTCAGAGATAGTGTCTTATGCGCATTCTTCAGAAGTCACCTCCACCACTTTTCACCAACCCATCTCCAGAGTGATAGACCGACGCGAAGCCCCTCACCGGATCAACGATCGACGCCACCACGACGCCAGAGGTGCCTCCACCCTACACGAGTCCATCCAGGCACCTTCATCACCGAGACTCCACTGCGCCACGCCGCCGAGACCCGACATTGTTGACATGGAAGATGTATACCCCACTCTACCTTGCCTCCACCATCCAGTAGCTGCTCCAAAGACGATGCCCCCAAGAGGGACAACGACACCAAACATGTCGCCATCGTCGATCTAGGAGCTCCAGATCTAGGGTTTCCCCCGGAGCAGCACGAGCAGGTAGACGACAGTTGCGATGGTGATGCCTTCATCAAGGTAGCAACACATCATGCCGCCATCACCCGTCACAACCAAAGCGGAGCTCGGTTTTCACCGGCAGCCTCGCTTTACCAATTCATTATAAACTGGCCGACCACCTCAGGCAAAATAAGCGATAATCATCGCCATGTCGAGAACAGCTACTCCAGTCGTCCTCGTACTGTGGAAAAAACCTAGGAGAACTCAGATCGATTTGAGACGTCAAGAAGGAGAACGATAGGTGCAGGTTGTGGCCCACCCAAGCCCATGTGGGGCCTAGAACAGAACTTACCATACCATGGCCGCCTCACCGCGCACCTCCACCGACCTTGTAGAGCATCCTAGCTGCCGCCTCCTGCAGCATAACCTCCAGCATGGCAGAGGCAGACGTCGTAGCCGCGATCCAAGAGGCGGTCGAGGAGAGCCGCCACCGCTGCCACGCCGCGTGGGCTTTGTCCAGCGACACTCCAGCAGCGGCGGTAAGGGAGGCACACGAGGGGGTCGGGGGAGGCGCTCGGGGGAGATCCTCGGTGCGACATGGCGCCATCGCACGAGGGTCAGGGGGAGGGGGTCTATATCATTCAAAATTGTTAAACCATGAAACACATGTATCCAGCCACCTTTTAGTGTGTTCATTCACTCATTTTTCTCCAAATCTACACACTAAAAGGTGGCTAGACACATATCTTTTAGAAAAAAGCTAAAATATTTTATATTTTGAAACGGAGGGTGACATGGGTACGCCTGCCAGGGCCCATGGCATTGGTACCCCTTGTATATATTCGGATCAAGGCCCACATAGATTATGGCCCAAGATAAGAGCCGAAGTATTGTTTATTTGAATAAGGAAACTATTATGTAACCGACGTAGTCGATGAGTTTGTATCTAACCCGACCAAGACCCCGAGACCTGACCACCTATAAAAGGGGCCAGGAGGGGCCGGCCGAAGGACATCGAGATTTTAGCTTGTAACCCTAGCTTCCGTCTCAATAATATGGCAAGTTTCGTTTTTTTGTTTGATCCTTACCTTCGAGTTCATCCGACGCTCTCTTCCCCCGATCCTAAGTCCTTCATCTAGGACATTTGCCAAGATTAACCCTTGTCAAAGGGTGTACCACGTAATTATGTAGATTTTTTTAATAAGAAAGTTAGCAAAACTAAGAAGGGGCGCGTACGAACCTACATATATCCACAAAGTTAGCTTGACAATACCAAAAGAGCAAAATGCACCCCTTAGTTCTTGAGCTTGGCAGGTGGTTTCATTTAGTCCTTAATCTCTAAACTTTGAGCATCACAAATTCCGATGCTTCAAAGTCGTAGTATCTTTGTTGGTTTCAGTCGTTGCAAAAGTAGTTCCAACTAAATGCAAAACTTGTGAACATCGAGTATGTGGTATGCTCCTATGAAGCTTGCAACGAGTCAACGACTCAGCTCGTCCTTAGTGGTCCTGGGCAAGCAGTACTTTTGCAAATGATGTTTCTGTTAAAGTATACAAGTGAATTGCACTAGTTTTTTTTGTTAATTTAAATTTTGTTTTAATTAGATAGACGCCATTGCAATTTCTGCGTATTTGAGAACTGCCACTATAACTTTCAACTTAAGAAAAATGTCACTACAATTATGTATACATTTCATGGATGCCATTATACCCACTTACATAGAATATACTAGTCAATATACAGTGTATTCCAGCCGTATGGATGTACAGATGGTGGGTCCACCAAATCAGCGAAAAAAATATAAGTTGGTGACAAATATTAGAATAAAATTATAACAATATAAAAAATTAGGGATCACACACAATAAAGGATAAAAGCTTCAGGTTTAACACTCAAAATAGGGACGCAGCTCCAGATCCAAATGAGTACACTTATGCCTCGAAGCTACAGATTCAGTGTACAATATCACAGTTTCATTTCATAAAATAACAGGCTCCAGATTTAGAATCTGTATCATCTCACAAAATAACAGGCTCCAGATTTAAATAGACATTAGACGCATGAATCTAGCCTCTAAGCAAGTACATAAGGCTTCACTTAGTTCCAATTGTTGGTGTTAGAATTGCCTTTACTCGTGGATATACCTGGGCATCTTCTCGGGCTAGGCGGGGTCGGCCTGGGCCAAGACAAAGCCCGAAACAGAAAATGGCGGCTCGAGCCTGGATCAGCTTGACTATCGGGCCTGAAAATGTCAGCCTAGGCCCAGCCCGAGTGAGCTGTTTCTTGTTGGGCTGCCGGGCCGCCGGGCCGGGCCTTCCCAAAATCGTCCGAAATTGCTACCCAGGCCCGGCCCGAGTAAGCATTCAGTCCATGATTCTGCAGCCTAGGTCCGCCCATCGGGCCAAAAAATGTGGCCCAGCCCGAGATTTTTGGGCCGGGCTGGTTGGGCCAGGCTGCCCATGCTTGCTCGTGGATGGTGCGACCACCTTAGATTTTTTTTGACATTTTTATTTTGTTGTAATTTTATATATTATTGTAATTTTATATTGTTGTAATTTTCTCAACAGTATGCACTTTTTTATATATTGTATGTACTCGTCGATGGTGCGACCACCTCATGGATGGTACCTACAGTGTATTCCCAACCATATCTACTTTTTATATTATTGTAATTTTATTCCAATATTTATCACCAACTTATGTTTTTCACTGATTTTGGTGGACCCCACCCCATCTATACGTACATATGGTTGGGAATACCCTGTATATTGACTAGTATATTCTGTGAAAGTGGTTGTAGTGGCATCTATCAAATATACACATAATTGCAATGGCATTTTTCTAAAGTTGAAACTTACAACGACATTTCTCAAATACGCAAAAATTGCAATGGCGTCTATCCAATTAACCCTTAAATTTTTGACTGTGTTGGTTAGTGCGTGAAGCTTGACATGATATCAGATTCCTAGCTTTCACAAGTTACATTAAAATTGCTGTTGCCCCTCAGTGTTCACGTATATGTATCTTGAGTCATACCTCTGAGTCACCGGTCCACGTATAAGACCTCTTGTGCCTATCTCTAAGTTTTACATGTGTTGACTTATCTTTTTTTTGTCATACGTGAGTGGGAATGTTGAAGTGGTACAAGTGAACTGCACTAGCTCTTTCCATCATGTTAGGCCTTTTGCTGCGTTGGTTAGTACATGAAGCTTGACAGATTCATATATCTTCTCTTTTCACTTCTCATGATTAAATAGAGAGAAGGCTTCTGCTTTGATACACCTCGCTCTCCGAACTCAAATACAATAACGGTTAAAGGCAATCTTGCCCTTCATTATCAAGGGGTACGGAGCAATTACAACCGTTATTGTAATTAGGTCGTTGGAAATATATTGATTCCATAATTTGTGTTGTTGTATTGTCATGACCCTTAAGGGTATATAAAGAGGTACACAGGGGTAGGTAGAGACTTGAAATATAAGTCAAGAAACTTAGAGTTCTAATCTAATCTATCTGGTACATGTATTCTAATATTCTCTCTCAGTTGTAGCGGGAGTGAAGCGGACGATTTTGATTGGATTTGAAGTCTTGTGTGTGTCGTCTTCTACTCCATATAGTCATCCACTTCGTCTGGCGATGACTGTGTCCCCTTCTGGTGCCTCTTCTCTCTTCCCTCTCGTAGTCACAGTGGGAGTGGTCTGGACACAAGTGATGATCCAGACACTATTGACTGCAGTTCTTGAGTTGCTATAGACGTTGGTCTTGATGTTCAATGTCGAGGTAGATGATCGTGATGTAGCCGTGGTTGAGGTTGTCATGATCGTTGTAGCCGTTAGAGCTAGAGACGTAAAACAAATTGTGCAATTTTGGTCATATGGTTTTATTTATACGTTCATGTCAAGTATATGCGGCAGCCGCAGAGATCTGTGGCGGCGGCGGGTTTTTTGGGCGGCAGCGGCAAGTATCTGCAATAGTGGTGGGTTTTTGTCTTAGATGGCGGCGGTGATCGAATATTACGGCGGCAACGGATTTTTGTCTTAGGCGGCGGCGACGATCGAAGATCATGGCGACGACGATCGAAGATCATGGCGACGACGAGTTATTTGTCTTTGGGCAGTGGGGGCGATCGAAAATCACAGCGGCGGCGACGGCGGCGGCGAAGAAAAACATATGAATATGGATCTTGACGATGATTTTTGTTGGCGATGTAGAACTTAACGAAGTTCCTTCTGGTAGCTTGATATTGTCGTACCTTTACGTTGACGTTCAGATCAATGATATCCGGCTGCTGGATGCAATGTAGATTGATACTCTCGAGTCTCGATGTAGATGACATGCGTGTGTGCCGCTGGAGATGTAGCTTGACGGATGCACAGAAAAGGATTAAAAAATCTGAAATTTAAAACGCCCATGCATGCACCATGGCTATAGACTAGTGTTGGGCAGCTATATAGGGTCGGGCGGTGCGTGCATGTTGATGTAGATGGCCTCCTGACTTGCTTCGAGTAGACACTGCATGAAGGTGCATATGTGCGATGCTGGGACTTGCAGTAGCGCTCCTGGACTGGACGGCAAGGGCGACACGCCCGCATGTGGATGTCGATCACGCGTGAGGTAGGCGGGCGTATCTTGTCTGCGGTGCTTGGCTCTCAGATCGAAGCCACTACACCCGCGCGGATCGATGTGTAGAGCACCACCGATGTGGAGATGCATGGCTAGGTCGAGGGAGATAGCACCGCTTGATCTACACTTTGATTTTCACCGGAGATTTAAAAGATAAAGGAAAATTTAGGGATTTTATTTGGGGGCTAAACTGAATCTAATCGGGAAATGCACTTTTGATCTCATGTGCATATGCTCCCTTTATCCAGAAAATAAATTTTTAAATGTTAATTTTTTTAGGAAAACATATGCAAATGTATATCTCGATATTCTAAGTGGTCACGCAAAGTTTCATGAAAAAGGGATATTCTACATGTAGTATCAAATTTTGTCATTTTTACATAGATCATATAAAAAGTTGGTTTTTGTTGAAACAACTTTGTAGGCACGTAGAATGGACATGTACACTAAAACATTTTCGTCTTTAATTTTTTGATATTTTTAAATATATCAAAAAATGCATTTCAAATAAAGGTTGCATATGCACCCGAGAGCAAAAAAATCTCTCCCTAATCTATAGAGAATCGAGAAATTCGAAATTTGATCTACATCTAAAGAACCAATCCGATTATTGATCGAGATCGGGTGCCACGCCCTCGAGGAGAGGGGCGGCACGCGTTGCAGAAGTGGTAAGGAACCTAGGATCGGCGTCGTGAGACAAACCGCTCTGATAACATATGGAAATATATTGATTCCCTAATTTATGGTGTTGCATTCTCATGACTTTCAAGGGTATATAAAGAGGTACACAGGGGTAGATAGAGACTTGGAGTACAAGGCAAGAAACCCAGAGTCCTAATCTATATATACGGTACATGTATTCTAACAGGGTATACAATTTTTGGATGTGGACTTTGGTTGGCCTAATTAATTACATCCTTTTAATTAACTAATCAGGTTAAAAAACTTACAAGTTTTTTGAGGAGAGGGGTGTAGTACAGTAGAGTGAAGACGTGCATTTGGCAGCTTATTCATGGGATGGACAAGGTCTTGCTCTAGTGCTCTAGTCACCTGCTTTACTCGTCCAATCATGTCTTCACTATCACGGGTGCTCACTAATTATTTATCTTAGGGTCATTCAGACACCTTGATTATCATCAGTGATATCTTCCATCTCCACACGGCACACGGTTTTCATCCTATTATTCATACTTATTCACTTCTCTTACAATGTTCACCACTCTTCCATAAACACCCATCTCCTACAAGTTGTTTTCCTGAACATGTTGTTCATTATTTCCACTAGTGTTCACTCCAGTCTCACCTGCTAATTTTTGAGCAAGCATCTTCTTACTCAACTCTTCTTCAAGGTTTTTGTTAAGTTCTACTTGACTTGAAGGCACTTCTTCCATTACCACATTATTATTGTCAGGTTTATTCATTTCTTTTTGTGCATCATTCTTGTCATTCTTCCAGCCACTGCTTACTACAATTCAAAGAGGAGTATGTTAAGGAAAAGCACTAGGCAAAGCTGCTAAATAATTCAAAGGAACCAACTAGCCCAAACAGTACCTACTAGATTCTTCTTGATTATTTGACCAAGTAAAAATTCTCACAATAAGCTCTCACTCTATTGTTTTCTAGTGTTGAATAATTGAGTTAATAGTCTTGACCATTTATATCATTTGTAGTGCTTATTACATTCAAAACTTCTTCCTATAATACTAAAATATCCACCTACCAAAAAAGGTTTATCGCTCCCCACACCCCTTTAAATGTAATAATTCAAATAAAATATATCTTTGTCTCTAATAAGGTCAGCACCATATACTTTCACTAAATTCTAAATCGCACCCGAGTCTTTCCTTTTTAGTTGAATTCTAATATGAAAGACATTCCTTCCTTGTCCAATTATAACAAAACAATTTTCAATTTCTCTTATAAACATCCCATAATACTGACCTTTAGCTGGAACAAAAATCCAAGTAAAAATTATATTACCACTCAAACTTTGTATGAAATCAATTGAGAACTCGTTCTTTTTAGTTTCATGAATTCCTACAAACTATAACTTGTAATCTCTAATGAATTAAAAACTACAATTCTCTTTTGTAGGTTCATTTGAATCCCTTGGAATTCCTAAACTTTCCGGGCATAATAAATAAAAAAATCAAATTAGTCTTGCTAGCATATTATTTCCTACTTTGCCTCTAAACCCATTTCCTCCTCTACCTCTACCGCCTACTTTATATCCTCCACTTGAACTTAAACCAGCTAAACTTCTTGCACATTTATCTACTTTCTCTAACTATTAGCTGTGATAAGTATCTGCATCTAAAAACACTTTCTTTTTGGTCCAAGGATCAAAACTAGCTAATTCTGACTCCCCATACAAAGGAACTGTACAAAGTTTGAACTTACTTGCAAAATAAACTTTACATCTAGGTTCCTTTTAAGACCGAATAACATTAATGGAATTCTTAATCTACGTCATTAGTTCCTAGATTAACACCAACCTAATCAGCTATATAAAAAATTCTATCATCAATTCATCACTAGAATTTAAGATTGTACTCAAAGCATTCTTACCAGGCACTATTTTTGGGTTCCTTGCTTGAATCCTCTGTACTGCATTGTTCATCTTCTTCTGATGTGTGTCTTTTCTCTCACTTCCCGTCTTCGCTATTTCTACAGAGTTCTCTTTATCTATCCCAGTAGTTACTTGAGGACTGTTGACTTCCTCTCTATTTTTTTCACCTACTATCGGGGGCAAGGGCAACGGGCGTCGGTGGAATAGGCGCCGTAGGAGCAGTGGGGCGCGGCGGACAGGGGACCTCGCCGGAAAGCACACCCCAAAGACGAAGACCGTGCATGTGGACGCGCATAAAGGCAGCAAAATCAGGGTAATTCGCGCCATCAAAGATCACCGGGCAGCGAGGAATCGCAAGGTAGCCCGACGACGATGAAGAAGAAGACATAGCTCTTTTTTTTTCTCGATACACGGAAGAACCGATGCAGATTACCTCGAGGCAGATGATTTTCTCTGGCAGGAGTCTCGAGGCGAGGCGAGGAAGGCAGGAGGCCGGGCAATCCGATCTGAAGGCAGGAGGCCGGGCGATCCGATCCAATGCAGCGGCAGGGATGAGACCGATCGGCCGACTGCTGAAAAGAGCAGGGTAGCAGGAGGCGATCCAGGGCGGGAGCTGCGATCCGGGGCGTTGACTTGGGCGGCAGGAGGACGGAAGCAGGAGGTGGCCGGGCCGGGCGGATGTGGCCGGGCGAATCAATTACCAAGCACGTGGTGGCCGGGCGACGAGAGCTGGACGTGGCCGGGCGGATCCGATCCAGACAGCAGGAGGCGACGACGCGAAAATGAGGCGGACGACGGGCGACCAACGGAGACGGCGGCCAGAACGGGAACCGGCAGTGGCCGGGGTGAGCTGGCGGCTGCGGTGGTGGTCACAAGTAGGAGATCGGTGGGTACGGAAGCCCTAAATCCGGCTCTGATACCATGTTAGGAATAGACAAGTTGTATTCCCTGGGGGCCAAAGGCCACAACATATAGTTACATGTACAGGTGAGAATATGCAGGAAACCCCCTAACAGGTGGGGAAAATACACATATACAAATATACATCTAACAAGTATAAGATTCGTGTGTATGAGTAACTCTATCCTCGTTCCTATCTTGGATCAGTTGTGTATTGAACTCATGTTTTCTAGCAAAGGCATCAGAATTTATCTTATCATTAGTGGTATCATCCATCCCCACATGGTCTTTTCTCCCACTTCTCCTCTTCCCTATTTCTACAAAGTTTTCTTTATCTATCCGAGTAGTTACTTGAGGACTGTTAACTTCCTCTGTTTTTTTCACCAGCTAAGGTCCCACTATCAGATTCGTGTGTATGAGTAACTCCATACTTGTTCCCGTCTTGGATCTGTTGTGTAATATACTCATCTTTTCTAGCAAAGGCATCAGAATTTATCTTATCAGTGGTATCATCCATCCCCACATGGTGTTTTCTCCCACTTCTCCTCTTCCCTATGTCTACAAAGTTTTCTTTATCTATCCGAGTAGTTACTTGAGGACTGTTGACTTCCTCTCTGTTTTTTTCACCAACTAAGGTCCCACTATCAGGTTCATGTGTATGAGTAACTCCATCCTCGTTTCTTTCTTGGATCTGTTGTGTAATGTACTCATCTTTTCTAGCAAAGGCGTCAGAATTTATCTTATCATGAGTGGTATCATCCATCCCCACATGGTTTTTATCCTGGTATTCATAGTTATTCACTTCTCTTTCAGTTTTCCCCAGTCCTCCATCAACACCCATGTCCTGCATGTTGTTGTCTTGAACAGGTTGCTCATTATTTCCACTAATGCTCACCCTAGTCCCACTTGCTAATTTCTGAGCAAGTTTCGTCTTTCCTAACTCTTCTTCAAGTTTTCGGTCAAGTTCAGCTTGACTTGAAGGCACTTCTTCCATTACCACACTATCATTTTCAGGCTTATTCAGTTCTTGTTCTGCTTCTTTGTTCTCATTCTTCTTGTCACTGCTTTTGCTTATCTTCATGACTCTGGTTCCATTTTCCTCACCATGTCTGTTTTTTACACATTAAATAACCATTGGTACGTAATTAACTTCAGAAGTTAAGCATTGGCTAACTGTATCGCTCTTAATCAATGGTGAAGCATGCAACTTAAAGTATATATAGTATTTGTTTGTTAGGGGAAAAGTTTTGTCTAAGCAGGGTCTCACCTACACCTCCATACTTTTTTGAATTTGTCTTTTTTATATCTCTCAAACTATGTAACATATAGATTTCAAACTTTGCAGATCGCTGTAATATTACAACTAAAATGTGGGAAAAATATTTTGGATTTTTTTAATGAAATTTAACGTTTTCAAATATTTAAAATTCAACAAAAATTGTTTAAAAAAAGTATATATATATAGTATAATAAAAATCCCAAACTATTTTTCCCACATTCTATCTCAAATGTTTGAGTGAACTGCAAAGTTTCAGATTCAAATGTTATATTGAGTGAGAGATACAGAAAAAGAGAAGTTGTTTGAGAGGGCAAAAAAAGACTAGGACGGGTCTTGATGCATCTATTAACAGTTCAGATAGAGGGTACAGCTGAGGCAGTGCTTAAAAAATTCACTCTCGGAATATTATTACCCGTTGCTGTCTTTGTCAAAGTGTTGAAGTGCTTGGAGCAAATCCTGCTCCTTTTCGAGCTTATGTTTATTCACCAGGGAAGCCAGGAACTCCGTGTAATCTATGTTGCCGTTCTTATCTACATCAACCTGAATCATAGTGAAATCTTCATATACTTATCTTATGGTGAAAGAAAAGACAAGTGATCTTACTGCTTCTATAAGCTTCTGAACCTCTGCATCGCTAATCTTTGATGTCAAACCAATCCTCAGGTCTTCAAGTGTGATTGTCCCGCTCTTGTCTGTATCCATGCTACTGAACATCTGTTTCAGGTCCTCGATTTCCTCAGGTGATAGGTTCCCTGCAGTTGGCTTGAGATGAAATGAAAGGAGCAGTGGTCAACTCATTTAGACCGAAAGACAATTAGATGCCATCTTTGTGACTTTGTCAAGGAGGATTCACCTTAGGAGCTTGCTGTTTTAGCTTGTTCGTTTCTTTGAATTGCTTCTTTCTTAGTAGGCCCGCACTGTCGATAGGCCTGTGAGATGCACCGCCTTCTTTGAGCCATGGGCGTTCTGCACATGGAGACGTTAGTTCAGGGATGGCATACAGACTATACATTTCTCTCTTAAGAAAAGAAAAAAACCTATACAAATGCAGAAGAGCTCTACATTCATATCCCCAGATGGTGTACTACGGTACCTAGGGCCTGCCCTGCAGTAATACGCTTCTTGGGATCTTTATTCAACATTTGTCTGATAAGATCTTTTGCACTTTCAGATATTGTCGGCCAGGGACTGCCACAGAAATCAACTTGGCACACCAGTATTGCATCAAATATGCCATTCTCCGTTTCTGCTCAGATTTGCAAATTGCAGCATTTAGCTCTGTGATAGTATATTTAGCAGAAGATGTATGGAAAATTTACCCGCCCAGAAAGGTGGCGATCCACATAAGAGAATATACAAGATCACTCCGGCACTCCAGACATCAATTTCTTTCCCATAATTTCTACGCAAAACTTCTGGCGCAACATAGGTTGCACTTCCTACAAATTCCTCGTACATTTTCCCTGCATTTGTTGGAAAAACATGTCATACTACCATATAAACCCATATGTGGTTATATGCAATGTTTCTGCGAATTCTTCTTCCTAGAACTATACTAAATTCATTGAGACTCTAGTCCAAATAATGTGGCATACATAGTGCTGACCTTGTTCGATGAAGACGGAGAGGCCGAATTGAACGGCCTTGAGCGGGGCGTCCTCGGTGGAGCTGGCGAACAGGAAGTTCTCCGGCCTGATGTCCCGGTGCATGACCCCCATGGAGTGGCAGACGTGCACGACGGTGAGGACGTCCCGGCACGCGGCGGCGGCCTGGCGCTCGGAGTAGGTCCCCCTGGCGGCGACGCGGTCCAAGAGCTCACCGCCGGAGCACAGCTCCATGATGAGGTGCACGCTGTCGGCGTCCTCGAAGGCGGCCCTGAACTCGGCAACGTTGGGTTGCGCGCGGAGGTGCTGCAGGACGGTGACCTCCCGGCGCACGCCCTCCACGTCGACCGGCCGCAGCAGCTTCCGCTTCGACATAGACCTGCAGGCGTACCTGAACCCGGTGGCGCGCTCCGTGCACAGGTACGTCGTTTCGAACTGCCCGCTCCGCAGCACCCGCTCCAGGATGTACAGCGAACGCACGTCCAACATCGGCCGCTGCAGCGCCGGCCAGACGACCACCCCGCACGCCGGCAGGTGCTTCCGGCCTGCCTGCTCAGGGGATGTCAATGGCGGCTTACCGTGGTCGGTGTTCGCCGGCGGTCGGCTGCCCGATGGCGGCTGCGGCGTGTTCTGTATTATTATCCTGTACTCGGTCTTTGTGAAACAGCTCCCCATTGTCTCGGTTTCGCTCTTCTCCGGTGGCTTCGTCTTTCTTCGAGAGATGCTTTGCCGTGATCGGTGAGGCTCATATGCCTCTGTTTGCTTCTCGTCCACGGTTTCAGCTTTATGACCTGTTTGGTTCTCCTGAGAGGGAAATCAGAGATTCAAAGGGCTAATCATTCAAGCCTTGGCTTTGATTAATGGAGTAAAAAATTCTAGTGCTCCCTTCGAAAGAAAATAAGTGTTGGTGATTTTATACTAATTTAATATAAAATTTGTATTAATTCACCGATATTTATCTCGGATCGGAGGGAGTATTGTTTATTTAGCAATCCACCGTTTTTTAGGAAAGCAATCGACTGATTTTCATTCCTCATATATTAAACTTTCTTTTAATTATACATAAGATGACCTGGTATTGGAAAAAAGATAGAATCATGAGCTAAACACTAGAAGTCTCATAACTTGTTTTTAATATGCAAATTAGTCCCACGTAAATCTAGGGTGCAAATAAGTCCACAATCAATCAGAAGTTGACACATGGCATTGCACTTTTTGCGCAAATTAGTCCCACAAGTTGTAAACAGTGAAAATCGTAGTACAATAACTTACATCTAGGGTGCAAATAAGTCCACAATCAATCAAAAGTTGACACGTGGCATTGCACTTTTTGTGCAAAGACCCACTAATATATTTCTCTAGCACATGTAACCTTGGTATTGGAAAAAAGATAGAATCATGAGCTAAATACACTAGAAGTCTCATAACTTGTTTTTAATATGCAAATTAGTCCCACGTAAATCTAGGGTGCAAATAAGTCCACAATCAATCAGAAGTTGACACGTGGCATTGTACTTTTTGCGCAAATTAGTCTCACAAGTTGTAAACAGTAAAATCGTAGTACAACAACTTACATCTAGGGTGCAAATAAGTCCATAATCAATCAGAAGTTGACACGTGGCATTGCACTTTTTGCGCAGAAACCCACTAATATATTTCTCTAGCACACGTAACCTTGGTACATGCTAGTCCCACCTATCAGTCCATAATCAATCAGAAGTTGACACGTGGCATTGCACTTTTTGCGCAGAAACCCACTAATATATTTCTCTAGCACACGTAACCTTGGTACATGCTAGTCCCACCTATCAGTGTCTGAATGAACAATTTAAAAATTATCCGCGCAAGGTAGGGTTTGAACTCAGGACCTAATACTGCCGTGCTACCTCACGTGACTGCCACTGCACCACACAGTACCTTGCTATGAAAATTACAAATTCCGTTTTGTAAGTGGTAAAGGAGCATGGAATACAACCGCGATGGGTCAGTGAACGTACGCACCTCCATGATATTTTCGGTAAATCCAAACCAGTATGAGTACAGCGTACTAGTTTTTAGAAAATGTCGTTCGACTCCTAGTACTACCTCCGTCCCCTTATCAACACGACATATATCTGCATGAACAGCGTCAGCAGCAACAACGAGTATGCATCGATTAAATCAGAATAGAGGGAGTAGTAGCTAGCTATTTCAGGTTATTTTTCTCTGTGTGTGTAATTTTTTTGTGTGCTAGTAGAAGCCTAAGTTGTGACAAAATGGCCGGTGGAACTGGAGCGAGGGGAGGACGGCTAGGGCACCAACTAGGCTGTGGACATGGAGGGAGCCGTGGAGGGAGTTGTGGTGGTGGCGGCCATAGCTCGTTGCCGCCACCCGGCCATGGACGTCGTGGACGAGGAGGGCGTTGTGGACGGGGCGGCGAGAGCAGTGTTGCGCCGCCTTCTCTGGCGCCTTCTTCATCGCCCCCTCGATGCTCGAGCCTACTGACGTGTTTGAGTTTGGTGTGACCCTCTACCACAGCAGGGACAAGGACACAATCAGGCTGCCCCGCCTATTCGCCGCGGTAGTGGACGACCGACACAACCAGGTCTGATGCGGGTGTGCGGTGGCGCTACCGGCGTGTGGACCGCGGAAGTCCTTTTCCAGCACTGGCATGATGGTCTTGGACCTATATATTTATGAGTCAGCTAGATAGCCAGGTCTTGGACCTATATATCTATACACCAATATGTTGTAACCGAGAAACGAAAAACAATAAAGAAAATTTACTCGTGCATCTGGCAATCTTCATGTTGATGTGTCAGTTGCGTCTAGTATGGTTATGTGAGTTCACAGCATATAAGGAAATTCACGTCCTTACGTTTTCGTCCCGATCAAAGTTCCACTGAAGTTGTGTTACATTTATACGATGAGTTATATTGTTCCCTGGGTATCATGTTGGTATAATAAATACTAGTACAATATCCGTGCGTTGCAACGGGTTTAATAGCATAATACCCGTGCGTTGTAACGGGTCAACAAATAATAAAAATAGAAAGAGAGATTAAATAAAATCTTGGGTCCTCAGTTCACTGGGTGACAGTGTAGGCTCGAGGCCGTCTGGTGTCCATCTCCAGCACTTCTTCTAGGAACGCCCAGCGACGCGGCCCCGCACTCCCGTCCCACTACCACCTGACCACCTCTGCTTTCCCTATCCGCCTTGACGGCCACAATAACCAGATGCCATAATTTCTCTCTGAATTCTTTCGGGACTCTGTTTAGTTTGAAGAGGCTGCCCGACTATATTTCCGGCTGCTAGAAGTCGTCTCTATTCTTAAATCAGCCGGATGCCTCGCGGTCGCTCTGCCTTGCAAACAAATATGCTATTGCTATTCCTCATGGCGCTTCAATCATGCTCTTCCTCGTTGCACTCATGCTGCTCGTTCTAAAAATCCCACCTCTATCTCTACCAGCCACAAACACATCTGTTAACCAAGGAGACTTCCAAGATGAAATAGAATCCAATCCTTTTTTCACACAAGGGGTATCAGCCACTCTGAGAAAACCAGCGCTTCAGAATTAGCTAAACTATGATGCGGCGATTTCATCTCTCCTCATTAAGTCAACCAAGAAAAATAGTGCTAGCCCAATATACAAACTTCAGCATTTTCTAATTTAAAGGGGTGTAAGATTGGAAACATTTGTTGGCATTTGGCAAATCTAATACACAGCAAGGTCAACTAATTTTTTATCAAAACTATTTGTCCATGAACTTTACTCCACAACACGGATCATTGCGACCATGCTTAGTACCCCTTAGATATTGTAGCTTTGCCAAGAGCATGTATAAAACAGATGATGATCTAGCAAATTGAAGTTAGACAGAATAGGACCTCTCTAAGCCTGGCTTCAACCTGGCTGGTTCTGCATAACTTCTGAAACCTTTCAATATTACCCTCTTTGAGGAATACCTTCATGCGTGTAGTACAGAACAAAGTAGATGACCTTTTTTTTCAGTGGGCGTTGATAGGAAAGTAGAGCAGTTTTTTTAACCGGAGCTGGATTTCAGAAACAAACGAAGCAAGAAAGTAACAAATTCAAAGTAAACTTTAGACAAGAAGGGCGTCCTCAACTCCTCATTATAGACGATCCTGGCTCCCTGAAGCGTCCGCCGTGGGCATCACCAAGAAGCTAAGCGTCTGAATCGGCGTTGGAGGAGGAGACACGGTGGGTTCAGGGAGAGGACATGTAGGTAGTCTCAAATAGTCAAATATCTGCAGGGGAGAGAAAGATAGAGTTGTTCGTCCTTGTCGCCGGAACTCCGTTGTGCTTTTACCTGCCTAGGACACCGGTACCAGGACTAACTCCATACCGGCCTTGCCGGAGGAAGGTCTTGAACACGAGGCGCTTCGACGACAGATGAAGGAATCTCCGCCGCGTTGGCTCTCCTCCCCCAGCCTACAGTTCAGTGCCTCGGCCGTTTCCGCAGCAGCAGGATCTGACGGGGTGTAATCAGCCGGTGTGGACGATTTGCCGGAGTTTGAAGCTTCCGGAGCAGGGATGTTCTCGAGCTGTCGCCGAGTCCTCTGTTTTGGTCACCTCCTTGCCCCTCTGCTCCGGCCTGGCCTTGCCCCTTTGCTCAGGCCACGGCCTTGCCCCCAGCTCACATCACGCACCTACCACCGGCGGCCACAGGCCCACAGGGACCTGCCCATGCGTGCATTTTTACCTACTTGTTCCGACCATGTTCGTGTTTGATTGGGCAATTTTTTGCAGCGATGGGCGGCGATGTTGGTCGTGTACTCCTGTTCTGATCGGGGGAGAAGACAACTCCGGGCGTCCTGGCAGGACCGGAGAAGTGAACTTGTAGCCGGAGACAGAGGCGCTCGCCCTCCTCCTTGCACAACCTCTCCTTCCGCGGCCAATCGATCTTACGCGGCGGTGGGTAACTGCGAGGCGGCCTAGGCGGGGCGCTGCGGGGAGGACTGGGGCAGTGCAGAATCGGCGGTGGCATCGGTGGGGCAGAGATTTTAATTCTGCCGCGGCCCGGACGCCGCACAGCAGGAGGAATCCTAGGAACGAGCGAACACCTCAGCGCGATGGCAAGTCTCGCTCGGGGCGACGGACGAAGGCCTAAACAAGGACAGGATGAACGGTTTTTTTCACGTACGAAGGATTTTTTTTACGGACGAAGCGGTTTTCTAACGTACCACGGTTTTGTAACCATCACGACCTCAAGCCGTATTATTAGTAGAGATATGTCCTATTATTAATTGCATAGTTTGCTTTGGCTCAGCGGCTCGCCCTCTTCGTTTGGCTGCAGTAGGTCGCGGGTTTGATCCTCTGCCCCCTAAATTTTATTATTATTTTTACAGCCACTGACAGGTGGAACTCATATGTAAGTGCAGTACCGAGGTCACATATAGTAGATAAAATATGTTGGGAGGTCTTAGCGCAAAAAATACATTGCCACATGTCAGCTTCAGATTAAGTGTGGAGCTATTTACTCCTCAGATGCAAGTTGTGGTATTACGGTTTCTCACTTTACAACTTGTGGGACTAGTTTATACATCAAAGACAAGTTATGAGACATCATATGTATATAGCTCTAAAATCATTAACAATAAGCGGGGCAGCGGTTCAGTTTGCTACCTTTTATTAGCAACAAGCGGAAAAATAGAAAAGAAACAAAATCCATTATACACAATGTTGTTTCATTCTGTAGAGATCTACTCCCTCCGTTTTTAAATATAGATGTTTTAGCTTTGTAGAGCAAATATATCTATAAATCTTTTAGTGTGTAGGTGCAATCGAATAGACACACTAAAAGATGTATACATTTGTTTCACAAACCTTAAATATCTTATATTTTAAAACGGAAGGAGTATTATTTTGGCTAGTCTCTGCAAACCCTACTAGCACAAAAGCAGGTGTAGAATTGTTCAACCAATTAATTCATTTTTCCACACTCCTCCCAGGGGCGACGGGTTCCACTGTCGGAGGATAACAAAAGAAACTTATCAAACTTTACGGAACCTTACTACCAGTTCTGCCACATCCTTGTCCTATGACATGTATTACTTCTCGGCTTCATCTTAGGTCTGCAACAAACATTTTAAGAGTATCACTTATTCAGGTTCTAAAACAGCTCAGACACCAAAGCCACGCGCAAAAATGATACCTTCCCTGTCCATCCTACAGCTTTAAGACCCATATACGATACAATAGTGGCAGAAACATATCAAAGAGACAAAACAAAGATCAGGTCAACATAAGGCATCCCAGAGAAAACTATGCACACTTCTGATCTACAATTTTCAGCCAACAGTGCCCTGCTTCATGACTCCTCTATACCTCTTTTCGTTAGGATATACATATTTACATGGATATATAAACAACTGACCGTGGTCGTGACATCATATCAGACCTGGCAAACCATCCCTACTTCTAGACTTGAAGCATGAGGTATGTTAGCTGCAGTTACAGAACCTCGGCTGTTCCTTCGCAGAAACTCATAGATGAAGTTTATCGCGATCCGCTTTACCAGACCAGACCCGCTTTTCGCCTTCATGTGCGCTCGTCCCATGATGAAAGACATGCCTGCCTCTCTAGCATCTGATAACTCCTGCAGCTCACTGCGCACCTCGCTGTCGATCTGTGCACCCTTTGGAAGCACAAACCTTACCCTCTTGGCCTTCGGTGCTATTGCATTCTCGTATATCTTGTTATCTTGGGATAGCATCGATGAATCTGATCCATTAATCTCACTGCCCTCCTCCTGAAATGGTAGACCTTTGCTGATAGAAGACAGCCTCTCTAAAGAGTAGTCTGCGGCGCCGTCCAGAGAGCCTTTTTGGTCTTCAGAGTCTCCACAACGGATGAATTCTGCAATGCTGCCGACTAGGTCCTTCTCAAACTCTATATCATCCTTTGGCACATCGCGGTATCCATATCGTACAACCACCCTGTAAAGACGATACTGTTTTGGGCCAATGCGACCAACCCAAAATCTCTGCTCAGGCTCGACATGTGGTACATGTACTGATTTAATGCATAGAAAAACCAGAACCTGGTGAAAGATACGTTTGAACATTGCAGAAGTTAGCTAGAAGCACGTATCTGGTGAGCTAAGAAAATTATTTAGCACAGTGGCTTGGAAAAGCATATAGAAAGATGTGCTCATTGTCTATTCTGAAAACAAAAATGTTAAAGCAAAGAAAGATGACAAGATACCTGATGAAATGCAGGCAGATTGGTGACAAAGTGAGAGAAAATCGCTGGAATACCAGACATAAGATCTGTATGTATCAGACCAATGCCTCGGACCCGAACAATCCCCAAGGAAGGGCCAAGATTCAAGAGCCAACTTATAGAGACCTTGTTTTGGACATCAAACTCGTACTTCTTTATGGTACCATAGTGCCACACGCACATCACCATCATGAAAATAAAGGAAAGTGTAATGGGAACCCAAGCCCCCTCGCGAAATTTCACAAGGGATGCTGAGAAGTAAAGAACTTCAATTGCACCAAAGAAAAGAAGGAACATGAGAGAAAACACTATGTTCTTGTTCCAGCAAAGAACTATAACCAGTGACATCAAGCAAGTTGTGACGAGCATAACAGTTATGATTGCCAGACCTGAACCAAGAAAAAATCACATTAGCTTCGCATCTAAACTTTGCAGTAAATTTAATATAAAAAATTGCAAGATAAACAGAAAGCGTTTGAATCTTTTGATTGTTCATGGTAAGAGGAAATATGCATGCGCTCTTCTGAAATCATATTATATGCTTATGTAAATGTGTTCATTACCTTGTGCATTTGTTAAATGCTTTGTATCTCTGAAGCCTATAGTGACAGCCAGGCATAGTATCATCAGGATCCAATTGATCTCTGGTATGTATATCTGGCCATGTACTGTAGAGGATGTATGCACAATCTTCACCCTAGGGAAGCAATTTAAGGAACAGCATTGTTTGATAATTGAGAATGTGGCAGTAATAACTGCTTGGCTCCCGACAACGGCTGCGAGTATTGCAATCACCAGAACAGGCCATCTGATTTTTTCTAGAAAGAGATTATTGCATAAGTAAATAATAAAAGGGGGAACTTGTTATATAGTAATGCTCATAAAGTGGTTAACTGTGAGGGTGAAAATGAAAATATAAAGAGTACCTGGGACAGATACATAGAATCCAATATGATTAATATTTTCAAAATTGTGATGTCTTGAAATGTAAGCAGCTTGCCCCATATATGCCAGTATCAGAGCTGGGTAAACTAGAGATGTGAAAGCTATCTGTTGGAGGTAAAGAATATCGGTAAGGGAGTATGGACTTAAGTAGGAACTAAAGGTGAAGATCACAAGATCAAGGATGGTGGTAGCACATGTAAATTCATAACAGCTAGTATGAATTATAAAATAAGACAGGAGCTAAAAATCTAAATGGTGCAGCATTTAGAAAGAGAGGGGGAGGCGAATCTTTCAGAACGCCTCCATGCCAGCCATTGCTCTGGTCACTTTGATCAAGAGCGATCTGGCATTGCTTAAGCTGGCTAGGGGTGTGCCAGGAGGTGTTATTGTAACCGAGTAGTCTTTGTGTTGTGCGGGTGGCTTGCGAGCCTGAACATTTCTCTGTAACTTTGGTGGTTTTTTCCCTCTCCTATAATGAATAAGCAGAGCTCCTGCTAGTTACGTCAAAAAAAAAAATGGTGCAGCATACAAAATTCGCATTGGGTACCAAATGCCAATGCGCACACTCAAATTTTTTTGTCCCTAAAATAACTCTTTTTGACTGATTTAAAATCCATATCTTAATAAAAGATTTTTTTCATATATAATAGAACTCTTTCATATGTGAACTTTACCAACCACCATAAAAGCGCTCTATTCTTTAACTAAACCCGCAGCATCTCTGAAACTATGTGTACAAAGGTACTCTTCGTAAAAATTGATGACATTTAATTGCATATGAACCCTCTTACCAGTAAAGAAATTAAAAATCACTAAATCAAAGGCAACAGCAAGATAATTCAGGCCAAGTGGCAAGGGACCTTGTAATCAAACCTTGCGCTAAGACAATCATCTCATACCTTAACTGAAGACTGTGAGAAATGTCCAAGGTCCGCATACATAGCTTCAGATCCTGAGAATTCAAATAGTTTTACGTGTGGTCAACTAATCACCATCATCTCAAAGTGGCGGAATCAAATGCAGCATAAATGTCTGCATTATGCCCTTACCAGTTACACATAGAAGGATCCCACCCAGTGACATCCAGCCACCTGTTTGAGTTTTCTGAAGAAATTTGTACGCGTAGTATGGTGAAAGAGCTCGGTACACATGGGGATTCCAGTGGATGATGTTGTAGACCCCTATGATGCTGATGCAGAGAAGCCACAAGCAGACGATAGGCGCGAAAAGGAAGCCGACCCTGTGTGTGCCGTAGTGTTGCAAGGTGAACAAGCCCACCAGTATCGCGCACGTTACTGGTAGCAATATATCTGAAAACCAAAATGTCACAACACATTCAGAAACACTAAGCAACAACTGTATATTCAGTTTTTTTTTTTTTTTTTGCAGGGAACTGTGTATTCAGATTTCAGAATAAGAATATGATCATAATAATACTAAAAGGCAACAACTCAATTGTAAGAATATGTTTAATCGGAGCGTAATAGGACACAAGCAATTGACCTACATTCGTGCTGCTCATTGTCCAGGGAGAGCTCCAGCCCAGACACCGCCGAGAACACTGAAAAACAGAGCAGGAACAGGACATCAGGCTCTACCATTGCAATACCCAGAGCAGAACCAAAATCTGTGGGGGAATTAGTTGAGGAGGAGGGCGCCAACCGGAGACGGCAGGGGTGAGCACGCCGTCGCCGATGACCATGCACGTGCCGAGCAGAGCGAGCAGCAGCAGCAGCCTCTGCAGGACCCTGTGGCGCTCCAGCGCGGCGCGCAATCTCGACAGTCGGGGAGCCGGCGCCGCGCCTTCGATCCGGCTTACGTCGCTGCCACCACCACCGCCGGGGAGGAGCCCGGCGCGGACGCGGCGGCAGATGAGGGAGTAGAGCGCGAAGGTGCCGCCCTCGCCGTGGTCGTCGGCGCGGAGCACGATGAAGACGTACTTGAGGAGCGGGATGAGGGTCAACGTCCAGAACACCAGGGAGAGCACCCCGTAGATCTCCTCGTTCCCCGCCGAGTGCTCGATGTCCCCGCCGGCGAAGGCGCTCTTGAACACGTAGAGCGGCGCCGTGGCCACGTCGCCGTACACCACCCCGAGGCTCTGGTACGCCAGCAGCAGCTCCGCGCTCCACGGCCGCTGCGAGCGAGCAAGCGCCGTCAAGAAAGCAAGAAACCGCCGTCAGCCACCGTGGAACCCAAAACCGCACCAGAGATCGAAATCTTTCAGAGGGCGGAATCCAATAAAGCAGCGCTCCAGACCCACCTTCCTCCGAGCCGGCGTCCTCGCCGCGCCGCCGCCGCTCTCCGCGTCCATTCCGGCCCTTCGTCGCTCAGGCGCGCGTCACGTTCCCGAACTGCCGCCAACCGCCAGGCGTGCAAGTCGCCACCTTCGCTGCGCCAACACGCGCGCGGCCCCGCTGCAGTGCGCTGCACCGTTGCCGAATCCGGGAGAGCGGAGAGGAGAAGTTTTATTTGGGCAAGAAGATTTCTTGGCCTGGACTTGGGTTTCTGTTGAGAGGGCCAGCAGCGGAAGCAAGCGACGCGACGCCACGCACGCTCTCTTCTTGTAGCTTCCTTCTCGCAAGAACAACAACCAGCGAGTACCAACTCCTGTCCTCGCTGGGTTCTTCTTATACACACGCCAGGACAAGAAATCCAAATGCAAATCAAAGACACGGTTTCGAGGAAAGCAAGTCCAAAAACTCGCATTAAAAAACCCCCACATGCGTGATGCGCACTAGGACAAGAGAAATACACGATTTGGAGGGAAGCAAGAGCTGAGCAGACCAATCAAAAGGAAACGATTGGTTCCTACAATTAGAATGATTCCTAATCTTTTTCTTCTGTTGCAAACATTCTCGCTGGGAATTAGTAGAGTGAGACTTCTATCTACTTTGTGAGCGAGTGGGTATCGGTCAGGTGGTGCCATTGCTAGCCTTGTCGGAGCAAGTTGATATGCGGTTGCTCGTTTTAGGTTCTCGCCGCCATGGATGGGAACTGGACGAGATCGCTGGCTGTGGCTATCACTACCAGATATGTGCTTTGCTTTTCCACAAGCCATTTCTCCTGCTATTTCCTTGTCTGCTTCTTTTCTTGTGGCCTAATAACTTCGAAATTGAAACGTCACTTCTTTGAGTCGTTTAGTCGTACGTAGTCGTGGAAGATATGGCATTAGTGAAGTCTCAGGGTGATCTGATGTTTCATGTGAATCAGTATGGTGCCCGTGGAAAATAGTGTCCCGATTTGAAGATCACATTTCTGGTGTATCCTATATCACAATTTAGACCATAACTGGTCTCAAATTTCTAGTACACGCGGGTAGTTTGTCACTTTCATCAAAGTCAAAGGAAATAAACAGAGGATCTGCAGCAGCGTGACAGCTATGTATAGAAATGAGAAGAGTCTCTTTCTGGGTTTGATCCGCAGCAGCCTGTGGATACGTGCGATCTTGATTCACGCTAGCAGCTGTTCTACCGCAAGGTTCGTTGAGGCAGAGGGGGGGTAGGGTGAGCAAGGAGCCACGACATGCGTCGGTACTTTCGAAACGAGACAATGGTGATGGAACCTACCTACCCACCAAGCTCATTGGGTAAGATTGTCATGTTCTCGGTTACATTTATATACCAGTTTTTGCTTTGAAAAGGGGAAAAGACCTGACCTCACCTCCAAGCATCAATCGATGCAGACAATCTTGTCACAAAAAGTCCAAACATGAATAAACCAGCGAAACATAATCAGTATGTAGCAACCAAGAAAACCATAAATGTAGCTCGAGCTACATGTAGCTCATTTTTTTAAAAAAAATCAGAAATATCATTTAGAAGTTTTTTAAAAAAATCTAAAATTAAATCTACTTGTGGACAATGTTGTGATCTACAATCGTGCAAATTTTCAAGTCAAAATACCTTATATTTTGAGATGTACAAAAATGACAAATTCTGAAATCTGTAATAGTGAACAATGCAGATTTTCAAAATCTGACAATCTGAGTTTGTCATTTTTGTACAGCCCAGAATATTAGGAATCTCGAGTTCAAATTTTGCACATTGGTAGATCATATCATTGTCTAGATCTGGAATTGTTTTTCAAATTTTTTTGACACTTTAAAATATCAATTTTGATTTTTCCAAAAAAGAGCTACATATAGCTCGAGCAACAAAAATCCACTCTCGTAGCAACCATGCATCTTGTAGTCTACTAGTATGCTGTCAACCAACCCGGTCGAAGATATCTTGTGCGACCGTCACCAAGCGGTTGCTTCAAGAAAGCATAGGTCCCACTGCTTAGACGGGAGAAGGAAAGACCAAAGGTTGATCCAATGTGCCACCATATAGATAACCTGCAAAAGATAAAAAGCTCTAGTCTTGTTAAAAATTATATTGTTTATGCACTTTCAGGTAGACCAACATAGGGTGAAACACTGTTGCAAATCCTAATCTTATCAATATTATCAACCCAGTCAACCAATTGCCAAGCATATTTGTAGTTGGTAGAGCTAGAAGATAAGTAACACGAATAATTCGCCAATGCAGACGTGTAAAAAGGACAAGAGGTAAACAAATGTTCAATGGACTCTTTCGTATCACAAAAGCAATATTTTTTTACACCTATTCTAAATTATTTTTGTGACATTAAAAATTAGTGAGTAGCACTTTTTTTTGTTAAGGAACCACATGAGAATCTTTATCATAAGCGATATTTTTATTTTCATAAATATTTACGTAAGAGAACTAAATATCCACTCATGAGGTCAGTATACATAGATTTGACACAAAACATCCCTGAAGCCATAAGCCTCCAAATGAACTCATCTGGTTCCGTCGTAAGGCACTGGCATAAGTGTAACCACAAGGTGCCCTATTCCGAATCAACATCCCTTTGAAACAAATGTTCAGTGGCACGTGGGATAAGACATTTCCAACAGTAACATCTTTCTATTGTACTGTGTTATATGATGATGGGTATTGATCTGCCAGCGGCATATCCTGGCCAAATGTCCTTCCAAAAGCGGGCACGAGTTCCGTCTCCAATTTTGAAGAACATCTGTTAAAGAAATCATCGTTGATGGGCCTTTCCAAAAGGGAGAATCGGTAGGATTTATTTGGATTTGAGATAATGTTTTATTTTTAAGTACTCATTTTGTAACAATTCTTTCCACACACAGCTTCTTTATTATGTAATTTATAAGTCATTTGCTCAATATACACTTATTCTTAAGGTCAAGTACTTCAATGCCTAAGCCACTCTAGTCCTTAGGATGACATATAATATTCCGCTTTGTTAACCTATATTTACGCCTCTTCACTTTACCAAAAGAGTCAAGATTTGTAAAAATCTAAACGTTTCCTAACCCTTTAATTATACTCCCTCCGTTTGAAAATATAAGATGTTTTAGCTTTCCAAAGCAAATGTATCTAGACATCTTTTAGTGTATAGGTTCACTTGAATCTATACACTAAAAGATGTCTAGATATATTCACTTCACAAAGCTAAAACATCTTATATTTCTAAACGGGGGGAGTATGAAGGAAGGACAACATAAACATATGTAGGCTTTTCAAAATTGAATTGACAAGAACAAATCGATCTCCATATCAACTTGCTCAGTGAAAATCTCAACTTGCATTTGAAACGACTTTCAACGGGATACCAATCTGGATTTTTTATTTTTCTATAATGGATGGGAATACCAAGGTATCGAAGGCAGGGATCCAGACTCACAACCAAATATTTGTCAGTAATTTCTACAAATTTATTGTAGGTTACTGCAGGTTACCACTCTGGGTTTGATTGTTGGACGACACTTTAGGCCAAAGTTGACTCGGATGTTGTCCCGATGTCTTTGTTTTTCACGGTTATCCTCTAATTTAATGTACAATTTGGCTCCCATGAGCATATGCTTCTGTGGGAAAAGGGAATATTTTTTAATACAAAATTATATTTTAAAAAATTAGCCATGTACATGTTCATACTTGGCTGTCTACAAGCTTTTATTGAAAAAAAAGACAAATATTATGCATGCATTAAAAAGACAAGTCAGTGCTAAATTTTCAGGATTTTAAAATTTATTTTCTATTTATTTTGAATTAGCTTTTCATGCCAGGAGGCAAACTTCTGTGCCCGCTATGTACAGTCTTCGGTCTAGTTTTTCTCTCTTGGCCACTCGGTATTGTTTTTCTTTCGTCTGTCTTAACTGTCTACATGAACCTGCGGACCAGGTTTCGTTATGAGGTGTACCAATGCAGAAGTGTAAATTGTTCATGCTAAAGTCATTTCTCCTCCTAGAGTTAGTTCTTTCTAGTCCGTGTTTTCTTTCAATAAGGAACGCTTTATTATTTAAAAAGGTTTCGTACCGTGTTTATAAAATTCAAAAGCCAACAATTTCACCGCGGTACATCTTGTTGTACTACTGAGCTGAACTTTTAAACAGACGCCACGAACTCCTTCACACATAGTACACTCCAGACACACAAACTGGCGTGCACGAACAAGGTCGGCCACAGGTAACTAGCCTTTTCGCTTCACGCTGGCATCACATTCGCAGGCATGGCTAGCTAGCCTTGGAACGACGAAACATGGCGATCATCGCTTGCTAGACCTAGACGGCCCCGTTGTTTCCATACCATCCATGAGTAGATAAATAGGCGCAAATGACGAGAAGGATCGTCAGCAAAACGTGGCTGTCTGCCCCGGGAGCGGGGAGAAAATCCGGGTGCCGTCGCCGTCCGAAGTCGCCGGTGACACGTCACCGTCCGCTGTCGCTGTTGCCTGGCAGCACGGCCGCACAGCCGTCGTCTCTCCAGAAGGCATATGCCGAGGATATTATTTGTTGGCTACGGCGGCTTGGACTCTGGTACAAGTCAAAAAACTTCGGAGAGATGTCCTGCGTAAGGCTTAGGAGGACATGCATGATGTATTTGAAACGGTCTTAATTTGTCTAGCTTTGCTTGGTCCTATCTCTATGCTTTGCACTTTGCAAAGGCATCATGCATTGTATGTCTACCTAGAGATCATCGGCTCGCCATTGCAAAATTCCAGAGATGTATATAGAATTGTGTTCAGTAGCTTTTAATAAAAATTCGAACTGATGAAAAGACGCTATGCAATATATTTATATTCACTAATGCTAATGAATCAGTTGTGATGCGCTGGTTGAGAAGGAATTGTTGGCATGGATGAGTTTGGGTTGTGGATGACGAGAAAGTGGAATGGTGGTTCGTTGGAGAGACGACGAGTGGGTTGGGTGGACCTAGGACCGACATCCGACACTGAAAAATAGACTTTTCACAATAACATACTCCTCCCATCACATATTATGGATCTAGTAACATTTTAGATTTGTCTCAGACAGATGGATTATTTGGACAAACCTTGTGCAGTACATAGCTACATATGTATATGTAGTCATATGAATTATTTTTATTTTTCCAAGATTTGAAATTCTGGTTTTCAATATTGTTTTAAAAAGTAAGGTAATAAAAGGGCTATGTGCATCACTTTGACGAAAAGGCTAGGATATCCCTATTTTGTAGGTATAGATGCACCCATTACAAAATAAACACATAAAAGACACGCTTTGAAGCATCTAAACATTCTGGAAAATTATTGGTGTGTGATTGTGAATCCGGACATTGTAAGTTCGCAAAAAAAAAGAACATCTTTTGTGGCCTGCCTAAGAAAGACAAAAATATGTTTGGTGAATAGTCATATTGTATGTATCACCGAAAAATGTCTTGTTTGCACAAGCCACATAAAATGCATGTTCTTTTCCACCAAAACTTGGTGAGTGAAGATACAATATCTGGTTGTACACGTACATATTTCTTCTAGACTAGTTAGATATATATTTTGAAAAAATATATTGAAAATAGATTCTTATGCACCTAGGAGCCAAAATGCATTTCCGCTCCATTGAGCGGGAGCTAATTTTAGCCATTTTTCCTGTCTGCGACCACATCATTGTCTTCTTCCCAGTTACTTTACTCCAAGTCCGTACAGTGTGCCCACAAAATTCGAAATTCAACAACTTCACCGTGGTACGCCTTGCTGTACTACCGTACCGAGTCGTAGTATCTTTGAGACACACGCCATAGACTCGTTCAGATAATATGCATCATGTCTCCTGGCAGGGCCAGAGGCGGCCCTGGTTTTGCACACCATCCACGCTTAGTTTAACACTAACACGACCAGTGGATGACAAGAAGGATCAGCAAAGTGTAGCTGTCTGCCCCTGCCGCGGGGATAAAAATCTGGCTCCCGTCGCGTCGCCGGCAGCGCCACCCCTTCGCCGGCGCGGCTGAAGCTGGAGCCACGTCGCCGTCCGCGGTCGCTGTTGTCCTGCAGAACGGCTGCACAGGTGTATTTTTATCCCCGAGAGGGACGTGCGGATATCTTTTTTTGTTGTTGTTGCTGTGTAAAGCGCCTTTGGCTGGCGTCGTGCTTATTAGCGAGGAGATGATTTGTTTGACCTGAGCAACCTGTCGGGCCGGTCTAGAAAAAAGCATGACGGAAGAAATCTGCGGCCCAGGCCTGGCCTAGCTGTCGGGCTGAATTTTCCATCCGAGGCTTAGCCTCTGGAAGCAGAATCTTGTCGGGCCATTCCTAAATTTCCAAAATCATCAGCCCAGGCCTACTCTGGCCCGACCATCGATCTAAAACTGCAGCCCAAGCCCAATCCGGTGGGCCTATAAAAGTGGCGGGTCAGCCCGACCAGGCCACGCTGCCCATTTCTCCTCGACATTTCAAGTCGACATGCGTTGAGGATCTGAGAATACCCCATCATGGCCTACAGCACAATTGTTTAATCGTCACACTAACGATACAGACGAGGACTTGCTGATTAGTAATAAACAGATACGATAGGATGACACAGCTAACTTGCGTTATTACATTATGAATGTTGATCACTTACTTCTCCAGGTTCCAGCTGGCAGCTGTCCGGCCGTTGCCTTTGCCTGACAAAAAAGCATTGTTTATCGCCTACGTACGATTCCTCCCGGCGATCTCCAGATCACTTCCGGTAGTCCTCTCACCATCAAAATGCAGGGAGGATAACATTGTCTATATAAGCCTTCTGGTAGTCTTCTGAACATCAAAATGTATGAGCCACTTGCTAGTCGTGCCATGTTCTGTTACGTTAGATCTGTAGGTTTAAGCAATATTAGGTACTCCCTCTGGCCTCTGTCCCGTATTACTTATAGGAGTAGTAGCTCTGGGCGGCGGCATGTCTCCCTCTTGCATCGCGCGGTGCAAGATCTACGGCGGTGACCACCGACCGGTTGCGGGATGGTCCAAAGTCAACGTGGTGGGGTCTAGGGCAGGATTCAGGACGGCCTCGGGCGGTGGTTCTGCAGCGCATCGCCATTGGCTGCCTTGGCGAGGGCTACGGCGGCCGTGTGATGGCTTGGCGATGCGGCGGGCGGCGCGGGTGACCCCGATGGTTGCGGATCTGGCGTCTACAGCGACGTGGTCGTGCTTGGTGGTGGCTAGTGGGTCATATGCGCTCCTCCCTCCTAGCGGCTCATGGTGGTGGCCTACTTTGGTGTTGGGGAAGGCGGCGGACGACTCATCGGTGGGTCTGTGGTTGGTGGTGGCCTCCTCTTCCGCCGATGAAGTCGGCCGGCAAGCGGTGGCGTGGGGGCCTACCGTACTGCCTAATATAAGTGGCTAATCTAGGGTTCCTTTTGTGCAAAGATGGAGACCTTTTTGAGACCGGTCCTTCTTGATTTGGCTGGAGTGGCGAGTCCCGAAAGGCTCCACTGGCGAATGTAATAGTGCACCCTATGCCTGGAGTTTGCTGGGTCGGGTGGTATTCGATCGTGCGCACCCATGCTTTTTTTATTTCGATCGTTTGGTTCTGGAGGGAGCGACGCGAAGCTCTATTCTTTGTTGTCACTATTGAATTGATGCTCTACCAATTAAATCAAAGTCCGAACTAATGGAAAGAGCTAGACTTTATATTTAACACTTCCCCTCACGTCTAGGCTTGACAAACGGGAAGACACTAGATGTAGGACAAACAGGAGACTGTAACTATTTTTATATTGAATAGTATATTGCGCCTGCTGTTCATGCTCCACATTAAGAAATGAGAAAGTAACGTGGGTGCCTCCCTGCGTGCAGCTGGATCGAGGTCAACTTGCATGGTTTTTGTGGCCCCTTGATCGCTGGAGCTCGATCTGGTCATGATTACGCGATTCCATCTCGTTTTGTTTATCCCTGCGCATGAAAGGTTTTGATGGGTAGAGTAACAGCAAGACGAGATCACGCAGAGATCGGTCGAGCCACCGCACCACGAGCTCGATCTCGCGCAAATGGGGAAGAGCCACGTCTCGCTCACAGGCCATAGTCTTCCGAGTTCCGATCTCGATAGATCTTGACGATGCTTGTTCAGGCTTCGCTCTCTCATGGTTCCTGCGCCACCAACAACCCTGTAACTTGAGCGGTGCGAGCCCGTCTTCCTGCTAGCCCTCCGTGTTTGTTCTGAAGAGAAGGACCAAGTGTTTGAAATTTAAACACGCCGGCCTGTAATCCATAACCTATCCTGTAGGTGTAACCTTTCGCTCAATACTAAAATATGGAGCTACTCCTCCTCACAGTAAATCATTTCGATATGAAAATTGCTGGATGGAGAGAGAAGGGTTTGAGGAAATTGTTAAGGAAAGCTGGACTGCTAATTCATATCATAAATTTGATATTGATAAATGGCAGGAAAAAATGAGAAGGTTGAGAAGGCATATCAAAGGCTGGCATATAAATGTGGAATGAGCTTATAGAAAAGAGAAGAAAATGCTGTTAGAGAAGATGGATATCTTGGACAAAAAGGAGGAACACACTGCTCTTAGTGTACAGGAGAAAGAACTGCAAATTGATATGCACAAAAGAATTAAGAAACTCTTGTAAGATGAAGAGATGAAGTGGAGACAGAGAGCAAAAGAAAAAGATTTGAGAGAGGGAGATGGCAATACAAAATATTTTCACCTGAAAGGTAGTGGCAGAAAGAAGAAGAATCATATCTCAGTACTTCATCATAATGGAGAGGAGATTTTGGGGGAGACTGAGCTAATTAAGCATGTAACAGAGTTCTATAAGAAGCTTTTTGGTCCTTCTCCTGTTACCTCTCTTAGATTGGATGGGGTAGTCTGTAACCAATTGAGTGAAGAAGATAGACAGAGTTTGATCAAACCGTTTTCTCTGGAGGAGATCAAGGAAATTGTTGATGATCTGAAACATGATAAAGCTGCTGGCCCTGATGGTTTTCCAGCTGAGTTTTATCAGAAGTTCTGGGACTGTATCAAATATGATTTGAAGGAGATGTTGGATAAATTCCATTCTGGACAGTTGAACATAGAGAGACTAAATCATGGGGTTATCTCTCTCATTCCAAAAGTTCCTGATGCTGATGTGATCCAGAAATTCAGACCAATATGTTTGCTGAATGTTAGTTACAAGATACTAACAAAAATTTTGGCAGTCAGATTGGGATTAATAATTCATAAAGTAATTACTCAAACTGCTTTTATTAGAGATAGATTTATCATGGAAGGGATTGTGATTCTTCATGAAACGATTCATGAGATACATCACAAGAAAATGTCTGGTGTCCTTTTCAAAATTGATTTTGAGAAGGCCTATGACAAAGTAAATTGGGCTTTTCTTTATCAAATGATGCAACTAAAAGGATTTGGAGATACTTTATGTGATTGGGTGATGAAAGTGGTTAAAGGAGGAAGAGTGGCGATTAGAGTTAATAATGAAATTGGACCATACTTTCCTACTTTTGCTGGTGTCAGGCAAGGGGACCCTTTATCTCCACTACTGTTTGATGTGGTTGGAGATGGTCTTGCTTTGCTAATGAAGAAAGGACAAGAGGAAGGTTTGGTTAAAGGGCTGGTTCCTCATCTGATTGATGGAGGTATTTCTATCCTTCAGTATGCAGATGATACAATCTTATTGTTGGAAGATGACCTGGAAAATGCTAGAAATGTTAAGTATATACTGTGCCTTTTTGAGCAAATCTCAGGCCTTAAGATCAATTTTCACAAAAGTGAAATATTCTGTCTGGGGGATGCTAAAGAAAGAGCACAAAGGTATAGTGAGATCTTTACCTGTCCTACTGCTGAGCTGCCCATGAAATACTTGGGAATGCCTGTAGATGAGAAAAAGCTTGCAGTTTCTCAATGGACTCCAGTTGAGGAGAAATTTGCTAAAAAGATTGCTGGTTGGAAAGGTAATATGTTATCAATAGGAGATAGAGTTACTTTGGTTAATGCTTGCTTGACTAGTATATGCCTTTATATGCTTTCCTTTCTGGAAGCTCCAAAAGGGTTTATACATAGAGCAGATATTCACAGGAAAAGGATGGTCTGGCAGGAAATTGATGGTAGGAAGAGATATCACTTAGTTAATTGGCACACTGTGTGTTTACCCAAAGATTGTGGTGGCCTGGGTGTGTTGGATTTAACTACAATGAATAAGAGCTTGCTGTGCAAATGGTTATGGAAACTGGAGAATACAGAGGGAACTTGGCAAACAATGCTAAGTAGGAAATACTTGGCTAATCAGGTTTTGTCCCAGGCTAAAATGGGGCCTGGGTGCTCTCATTTTTGGCAGAGTCTGCTCTCTGTGAATTATATTTTTCAGCAATTTAGTGAAAGGGTTATGGTAAATGGAGAGAAGACTCTCTTCTGGGAAGACAAATGGGTGAATAATGCACCACTTGCAGTTCAGTTTCCCAGACTTTATCAGTTATCCTTTCAGAAAGGTTTCACTGTTAAAAATCTGAAGCAGCAGAGGTGGAGCATGATTCAGTTTAGAAGAACTCTGCTGGGGGATACTTTGCAACAGTGGCATTCTTTGAAGAACATGGTGGATGAAATTCAGCTTTCTGAAGGTGAAGATAGGGTAAAGTGGAAGATTGGTACTTCTGGGCAATTCAGAGTCAAGGACTTGTATCTACAAATGAGAGCTGAAGGGAGTTTCCCACAAAAATTCATGTGGAAAATCAAAATTCCCATGAAAGTTAGAATCTTCCTTTGGCTCATGATAAAATCTAGTGTGTTAACAAAAGACAATTTGTTGAGGAGAGGCTGGACTGGGGATTCACACTGTCATTTCTGTAGTAAAAATGAAAGCATTGATCATCTTTTATTCACTTGTGCCTTGGCCAAGTTGATATGGCAGGTGATCATGTGTGCTTTCCAACTAGTGAGACCTCCAGAAAGTACTTCAGATCTGTTTGGGAATTGGATAAAATCCTTTCCCAAAGACCAGAGACATCTGGTTATGTGTGGAGCGTCAGCTGTTTGCTGGGTGCTCTGGAAAACTAGAAATGATGTGTGCTTCAACAGAGCTACTGTTAGTGACCCGGCAAATATGGTTTACAGACTGTGTAATGTGCTTAATGGTTGGGCATTGTTGCAGAAAAATCAAGATCAAGAAAAGGTTGAGGAGGGCGTGCTGAAGCTTAAGATGGTGATTCGTGAAGCCTACGCCAAGTCGCATGGGTGGGCGCCGACGGTGGCAAGAATCTGCTGAAGCTTGCTATTGCCTCTTCTTCCTTCCTCATGTTTTGATGCTGGTCTGTAATGCCGAGGGTGCTGTGGTTGCGTTTAAACTATGCTCTGTGTGTTGAGGTGCTTAGGACTTGGCGTGGTGCACTGTCGATTTTGCTCCCCTGAATGCTGTAGGTAGTTGCCTAGGTTATCTTGGGAGCTTTCGATGTGCATTTTACTTTGTAATAACTGTGGGCGGTTTCTTTACTGGAAATCGACGGGGGAGCCCGTTGGCTCCAAAAAAAACACGCCGGCCGGCGAGAGCTCCATCCGTTGAGGTTTCGATCGCTGTACGGCGTTGTCTGTCCACACCAATAGCAATAGCCCTACAACCTGGTCTCGAATAGCCCGTACACACATGCCTCGTGCCGATACATTTTCTCGCTTTCCTTTTGTGTTTGTGTGAAAGTGTCTTGCGTCGGGATCGTAGCGGCGTGCAGTCCCTATCCAATCAATTATGCTCCCCCCTCTTCTTCCTTGACCCGTAACCGTAAACTGATGCCCGTACGCAGAGCACGAGCTAGCCATGGCGTTTTCTCACCTCTTTTCGACCCCATTTTAGTTTCATCCCGCCGACGAGAACGCTGCTCATACACACATATATATCTTCTCGGAACTCATGCGATCAACGCGCGTGTCCGAAGGGCCGGCGTACAGGCAGCGGTGCATTCAGCATGCCGCGTTTTACGTGGCACCCTCCAACTTTGCGTGGGCTACCTACCATGCCCGTTTCCAGCACCGTACTTAACAGGTTCTTTAGAAACAGACGTGCGAAATTTTGGTCATCTTTTGCAGCTCCGGCGACGGCGACGGCGACAGCAACGGCGGAGACTGAATAGTATACCTTTTATGTATGCTGAGTCAATCAACACGTATCACGTACGGTGAGGAGCGATTTTTACCGTCTCCTCGATCGGACCTATACATGGGGTTGTTGACGTAGGAGGGGACCCGCTCGTCTTCTTGCTCCAGCGCTCGACGAGAAGTTCCACACGACAGCAAGATGGCGCCTTCTTCGATCTTCCGTGGCCAACATCGCTATGGTACATCGTGTTGTGCCACGACTAACTTGCTCGATCAAAGGCTTGGAGTTCTCCGTTCCGCGGGTCTATCCATTTCGGCTACATCCAGTTAGTAAAGACTAAATTATGGTTTTTTTGGCTACAAAAGTTAAGCACGACGGCGATATTATCATTGTCAGGTACAACCAAATAAGATTAGACCTATACATTTTCACACTACAAATCTATATCTAGTTTTACCACACAACCAATGCCACGATGTGTGTTGCCGCGCACCCAGGCAACTACCCACATTGTCATTATGTGAACATTGTCATACCATCAATACCCATGGCCTTGTAAGCCACCATTATCGATAATGACGCTCGGTTGTCGCTTCTATCTAAAATATCAGAAAGAATTTCAGGCAGGGATTGCCTAACGTCAAGCCAATGCTTTTGTTATGACTTTCTTTCTCAACCAGATTTACACTTCAACTTCTCATTGTTGACATGGTTGGCATTCGACTTCATTCAAACTTATTTCAAAGTACCAGTACCGAAGAAAGCAAAAGCTTTCGAGAAATCACCGCCACAAGGAGCAGAAAAGAAGCCATCTTCTAACTCCATGCCCACCTCGCACAAAGCGATCTAGGTTGTGAACCGCCGATAGAAACACTACGCGAGACACGAGGATTCGTCGTGGGAGGCCACATGGCAACAACTTGAGCTTGACGAAGTACCTCAACAAAATCTCAAGCCGCTGCGCCGCCCAATGCGCCACCTCAGCATCACCACCACCGCCTTACGCAGAGTGCGGCAACGGCAAAAACTTCAAAGGAGGAAGAAAAACAAAGACTTACCAACTGACGATGGCGACGAGCCTACTCACGGGCGGAGAACGGCGAAGGAGAAGGGTTCCTCTATATGTCACCCCAAGACAATGTAGGGATGATAGGGAGGTATGTTATTCCTCACGACCTTTCACGTCGAAAAACCAAAAATACGCCACAAAACTTTACATGTATTAAACCTGACAACTTGGAGCGCTTTACAAAAGATCCCTCGCGTCTTTTTTCTTATGATATTTCACGTCGAAAAAACAATCCACATAGCTTTTGTAGAAAATAGAAATTCCAGCTGCACGTGCAGTGACTAAACCTCACAACTTGTTGCGCTTTACAAAAGATCCCTCGCATCTCATCTCATACAGTAAAAAGGAACCATAAAAAAGATGATTGAGTAACAAAGCACCATAAAAAGTCCCACTATTATTATCCACACCCAAGATTTACCAAAACTACCCCCATTTCACCCTCCCAAAGTCCAAATCCGAGACTATTAAACCTCGCTCGCCGAGTCCAAGCCGCCACCATCACAGTCCTCCATTTCTCCACTCCCCATCCCACACTGCTGCCGCTGGGGACAGATTATCCGTTCCCATTAACTCAGCCTTCTCCGCACGCACGCAGAGAGCAGAGAGCAGAGAGGATTGATTGACTGATCCGGCCACCGCGAGCAATAAATTCCTGCCGCCACCGCGAGAGAGATCGGATCATCCACCAATCATGGCTGCCGCAACCAGGCGGGCCGCCTCCTCGCTCGTCTCCCGCTGCCTGCTCGCCAGGCCCGCTGCCCCCTCTGCGCTCCGCAGGCCAGGTACTCCTCCTGAACTCAACTGAATTGATTGTAGGTGTAACTTCATATCTACTAGTCCAGTCTCTGCAGATTGCAGCAGTGCTAGGAATTCCATGCTTTGTCTGGGTTGGGGTTGGTGAGCAGCAAGCGAAGTGTGTGCTTGTGTCACGGCGTTCTGGGTTCTTGGCACGGCCGGGTTTCAGATCCAGGGAGATGCTGGTCTGATGATCTGAATTCCTGCTGGTTTCGACAGTAGTTTATTCAATCAGTTCTTCATACCTGCAAGTACTAGTACTCCAGTTTAGTTAATCAATCAGTTAGTTAGTTCATGCCGCTTTGGCCGTGCGCCACCTCTTCCTTGTTCATCCGGATGAGATGAGAGTCTTGTGACCTACTCTAGTGATGATACTTTAGCGGAGATCGTCATCTTCCTTGTTCATGGGAAGTTTTAATTTTTCCTCCACTGTTCCCCGCGACCATCGGCACTTGCGTCCAAGTAGCGTGCCGTCATCAGCGGGTCATGCAGCTTGGACTCTTCTGTTTGGGGTGCTCTGGAGATAAGATCTTGGCCATGATAAGATATATCTGTCTGTTTTCTTCCAGTCGTTATCAGAACCGTGGAAAAAAATCTAGGATGTTTTTGATTTAAAACTCAGATTAATTTTCCATTTTTGTCAAGCTGCACAGAAGTATTTTTATATTTTTCAGTACTATTGAGTGGTCAAACTGTTCATGCACTAAATAACCTGTCACAGCCGATCGATACCAGCGATAGGAGGATTTAGTCATTTGTTTATTTTGACATTTTGAACCTATACTCACGCATGGCAGTAACTAAATATAGTTGCATCCGTGGATCAGTCACTACATGAACGAAATCACTAGTGTTCCTATTTTCTAATATGTGAAATCATGAGACAAATTGGCGCAATGGTGACATGCTTGCCAAGATGGTACATTTGTGATTTGTCAACACCAAACCTCTGCTTAGGAGTATTGGGAAATCACCTCATTGGTTCGCACATTTGTGATTTGTCAACACCAAACCTTTGCTGGAGTACCGTGAGAGTTATTTATGTGCATTAACTCTGCCTGCAGATGGGACACGTGGACTGTTGCCAGGAGTCCTTCAGAGATTTGGCACCGCAGCTGCAGCAGAGGAGCCCATCTCACCCCCTGTTCAAGTGCGGCACACACAGCTCCTCATCAATGGCAAATTCGTCGATGCGGCATCTGGTGCACTATTCTTCAGCTCAGCTTCTAGTTAACGTGGCTGGACCCATAGGCCCATGAATTGGAATTCTATAAGATGCAACTTTGGGTTTTCCCATTTGTTATGTTGTTGCTGAGTTTAACCGAGAACTCACAATGTGCATCTGCATCTCATCAGGCAAGACCTTTCCCACTCTGGACCCGCGCACCGGGGAGGTGATTGCCCGTGTGGCTGAAGGCGATGCCGAGGACATTGACCGCGCGGTTGCTGCGGCCCGCAAGGCATTCGACGAAGGGCCATGGCCGAGGATGACTGCCTATGTATACACTACATCTTTTAACTTCTGTTGCTGTTATAATTTGATATTCTGAAGTCATGCTCATAGACATTTGGAAATTGCCCACTGCAGGAGAGATCCCGGATTCTTTTGCGGTTTGCTGACTTGATAGAGAAGCACAACGATGAGATCGCTGCATTGGAGACGTGGGACAACGGGAAACCGTTTGAGCAAGCTGCCAAAATCGAAGTGCCCATGGTTGCCCGGCTTATGCGATACTATGCTGGTGAGCAATTTACCTCCTCACGGTAACAAATAGTGCTAGGTAAGAAAGTTAACTTACGTACATGGCTGATAAGGATTCCGTTTCTGCTGAATGTTTGCAGGTTGGATTGACAAGATCCATGGGCTAATTGTCCCGGCTGACGGGCCGCACCATGTTCAGGTGCTGCACGAGCCGATCGGTGTCGCGGGCCAGATCATCCCATGGAACTTCCCACTTTTGATGTTTGCGTGGAAAGTTGGCCCTGCTTTGGCTTGTGGTAACACTGTTGTTCTCAAGACTGCCGAACAGACTCCTCTATCTGCTCTTTATGTTTCTAAGCTGTTCCATGAGGTTGGTGGCATAATCTTTTCATACTTTTTATTGGTTAAGGAAATTGATGGTGTCTATCTTATTCTTGCTATTTAACAGATATTGCCTTAACAAGGTGAGGATGAGCTTTGATTGTTTTGATAACCTTTTTGAATGCTAAAGTAGGTTGTCATTGGATTGTGTACTATTGGAGTAGAAGGATCGAGGTTTTTTTTAGCAACACCCTTAACTGAATAGCTGACATTAAAAATGTGTTATCTATTGTATGTATTAAGTGAGCTCTGAAAGCTGAGTAGTATTTTACAACGGTGATCAAATGCAACATGGGTTCAAATGGTGGTAGTAATTAATTTTCTAGAGACCGTCTAACATAGAAATGATTCAAATTTCAAAGCATCGAACTTGCTTATTTAGGTTCTTTTCTTCAAATGTAGCTACCAATTGAAGCCCTGCCTTATTGCATAGGATATAGATGCTAATCTGTCATTCTGTCTAATCCTGCACCAGCATAAATAATCTTTAATATTGTACTAGTCAGCATTCTGCATGTATGGTTTTATTTGTGGCCTGCAAGTTCTACTAGATTTAACTGATCATTGCTTACATGATTAAATAGGCTGGACTCCCTGACGGTGTCCTGAACATCGTATCTGGTTATGGTCCTACAGCTGGGGCTGCTCTTGCTAGCCACATGGATGTTGACAAGGTAAACCTATAATTTCTAAAAATTTCACATTTTCGATAGTGACCAGAAAAATATGTACAGAACATGCCTCATATGATTTAGATGTGTAATACAATTTTTTCCTAATGAACCTATACTCTATGAAGGTTGCATTCACTGGATCAACCGATACTGGAAAAATTATTATGGAGTTGTCTGCAAGGAGCAATCTTAAGCCAGTGACACTGGAGCTAGGAGGCAAGTCCCCCTTTATCGTCATGGATGATGCTGATATTGATCATGCTGTTGAGCTTGCACATTTTGCGTTGTTCTTTAACCAGGTACTCATTGGTTTATTTTTGTCGAAAGAAGCATGATAATTGATTGATCGTATACAGCGAGTTTTTCCTTCTTCCTAAATGCCTATCCTATCTTATGAATTTGTAAGGGACAATGCTGCTGCGCTGGGTCTCGCACATTTGTGCATGAGCGTGTTTACGATGAGTTTGTTGAGAAGTCCAAAGCTCGTGCTGCGAGGCGTGTAGTTGGTGATCCATTCAGGAAAGGTGTGGAGCAGGGCCCACAGGTACATCTTGTTGCTCCCTAATCAGGATGGTTTCACGTTTTTCTTGTTTAGAAAAGTCAATACTTAATACCGTGTTGCAACTTCCAAATTACCTTCCAGAAAAAGTTGAATAGTACATTAGGAGATATGTGAATTCACACTTTTCGAACGATCTTAACCCTGCAATTCCCCTTTGTTTCTAGATTGATGATGAGCAATTCAACAAGATATTGGGCTACATTAAGTCGGGTGTTGCCAGTGGAGCCAACCTTGTGAGTGGTGGTGAAAGGTTAGGTGACAAAGGATACTACATCCAGCCAACAGTTTTTTCGGATGTGCAGGTAAGGTTAATTTAATGGCACCGTAGTAAAGTAGGACAAATCCTCTGCCTCATATGTTGCAACATTTTCTTACATTCATTGTATGGTTGTTTTAGGATAACATGAAGATTGCTCAAGAGGAGATATTTGGGCCTGTTCAGTCAATTTTGAAGTTCAAGTGAGTAAACTTCATCTAAAATCCTGAACAACATCCAAGTAACCTATCAAACCCCTTGAGTTACAATTGGAATGCTGCTACTTTGTTTCAACAGTGACCTGAACGAGGTGATCAAGAGGGCAAACGCGAGCCGCTACGGACTGGCCGCCGGCGTTTTCACCAACAACCTGAACACGGCCAACACCCTGACGCGCGCCCTCAGGGCCGGGACCGTCTGGGTGAACTGCTTCGACATCTTCGACGCCGCGATCCCCTTCGGCGGGTACAAGATGAGCGGCATCGGCAGGGAGAAGGGTGTCGACAGCCTGAAGAACTACCTGCAGGTCAAGGCGGTGGTCACCCCGATCAAGAACGCCGCGTGGTTGTGATCAGCATGCCCATATATGATCCTCTTGAAACACCGGAGAACTTGAAGAAGACTCGCTAGGACCGGATGAATGAAAAGATGATGACGACGGCGAAGATGAGGAGGATCTCTAATAAGATTTGCCCTGGTATCATGGGCTGTGACCGTCTCTAATAAATTCTCATGTATTGTTTGGTTTTCCTTTTTTCAACTGTGACAAGAGTACAAGACATATTTATGTTTTAGCAACAGGATGTTTATTAATTATTGTCTGGAGAAGTCACCTTTTTTTAACAGAAAAGGAAAATTTGTTGGCCTAGCTGCACTTTACAGATACCAGAGTAAACTGTGATACGCTGGATACAGCGAGAACCTTGATCTAGCTAGGTATCAGGAAGCTGAAAGCATAATTATGTGATTTTAAGTGCTTTGAAGTTGGGACTCCTGGATATGTGGAAAACCTTCCGTGCATGGAAGGAGGACGTTTCTGCAACGGCTCTGAGCTGAGCCTGATCGCCCAATGACATGGAGCGGCTAGGTGGGAGATCCGGAGCAGCAGGGGATGCCAAAGTGGCGCGGCGCTGTTCAACAGAATTTATTAAAGATCGATGCCTTCTAGAACTACGACGGCCGACGTGACTGCAAATGCTCCACTGAATTTAGGCGTGACGCGATCAGACCACCAAGGACGCACAAGACAATGAGAGCGAGACACACTCTCACACGCACCAACTGCTACACGATACGTACGCACGGCAGCTGCACCAACCACGCCTACTTCGCCTCGCCTTACACATGCAGTGAGTCACCGCTAGGCTACTTCTACCCTAATTAGTTTATAATAATAAAATGGACTAACTTATGCAGGGACATGATTACGTTACAAAAATTAGTTTTTTTCAAACTAAAAAGTAATTGTTAAATTTGGATCACAATATAACATTATGTACTTCTGAGAAATCACGGTTTTAGATTTGAATCGCAAAATACAACGACATTTTGGTCAGTTTTTTATATTGTGCACTAATAAACTTGCATTTGAGACAAATTGACACGAAGTCTGACATGGCAGGCCCACTTGCAACTCATGTTTTTTGTCCGCTTTAAGCACTACATGAATGTGCCGTATTGTAGCAATTAATGACATGATACTCCAAAATATAATTAAATTGTTGGAACAAATTTAAAAAAACGTTCCCTAGTTTGTAGTATTTTCAACATATTATTAATGTTGTATTTTTTTTGTAAGGGGGCAAAAGCTTTGCCCCATTCGATTAATTAAGAGATAAGTTTTACAGAAAATTAAAACTTATTACAATAGGTTTTTAATCTCCAGGAATAAAATTACTCATGCGCTTTTGCGCCCGCAATCACCCAAAGCATGGCCTTGTATTTAATCGTTGCGAAGATAACCGAGGGCGGAGCATGCTTGTTCCTAAAAACCCTTGCATTTATCTCATTTCAAATCTCCCAAGAGGAAAGAAGAGTTACTGATGCAAGATCCTTGCGGCTCGTCATGATGGCCCACCAATCGTGAATTGATTTGGTTGACCACCCTTGGATATCCATGGAGGTAAGGCCGATCCACTCTCTAATTAGGCCCCAAAGCCTCATGGTGTAGTGACAATGAACGAAAAGATGTTCGGCTGACTCCGACTCCACCGTTTGGCCATCCTCATTTTTGGAGACGGTCGTTGGTCCATAACCTATTTTGGATTGTCAACCAAGCGAAGGATTTAACCTGGGGAGGGGCCCACATTTTCCAAGCCAAGGAGCAAGTTGGAGAAGATGCTGCTCCAAAGAATTGGGCCTTGTAGGCGGATTTGGCGGTGTATTGCCCACTTTCGGTGAGGTTTCACTTGATCCCATCACACATGTCATCTTAAAGATTTATGTCCCGAAATTGAATCCAAAGTTCCACGAATTGCCGGATGTGATCAAAAGTTATTTCCGCATCCATGTTGATCTTAGAGATCCAACCATCATTGTGGAGCGCATGCTTCAGCTTCCAATTCTCCCTAGAAGAAATCTTGAATATAAGCGGCACTATCTCAATTGGCCTTGAGTTATTGAGGGCGCTTCCCAAAAAGGAGTCTTCTCACCATTTCCAACTGTAGTTGTGGTGGCGGCATAAAAAAAATCATATCCAACTTGCTGTAGCTCAGTGGTAAGGGTTGCAGTGGCAGTCCTGCTCATCAGGGTTCGACTCCTGTCTGTAGCAGAATTATGGTATCTCACCAATATGACCTCTTTCTTAATTCGTAACAAAAAAAACCACAGCGGTTCCTCCCTCTGTTGGTCTCGTTTTAATTTTGTATATGAAACAATAATATCCATGTCAATGTGGAGGCATAAGCATATTATGCAAACTAACGGTGGTAGAAAGCAGGAACTGAACATAAAACATTTGAGTCCTGATCTTTGGAAGGTCAAGGCATAGAAGTCTTGGTATCGGTGTATCACCTATCACGGATTTGATTCTGCCAGCAAACCGTGAAGCAGGTTCCTACTGAACTGATGTTACAAATCGAAGTTGTTGGGCAACCAAGCTGTTGAAGAAGCTAGCACGTTTCCAGCAGTACTAGCATCCATTGCATGCATGCACTTTTTTAAGATAACAGAATTATCTTCTAGGATCTCCCTCGCAGCCTCGCGTTACATACACACAGCCGTACTTTGATACGACGATATCGAATCAACTCATTCAACTGACAATATGCTACCAATGCCAAATCCGCGTCATTATGCATCTACCACAGCTCGTACGAACATTGCATGCACATGTCGACGCCTTCATGCCGAGAGCCCACTGTGCTGGTCTGCTGGAGCTCATGCTGGCCTTTTGAAGCATCTAATTCCACGGTTGTTGGGCGCTTAATAATTGAATCCATATATACTTAATTCCCTGAGATCTTGGTGCTATTTGTGTGATCGATTCCATGAGTTGTTTAACATTTGTCAGATGCTGTCAAAGATTTTATTAATAATGACTACAATTTGAATTTTCTAGGAAGGTTACATGGCATCCTTGCTGATCGGTGGGAAACTATTCTGAGAAAGCTTGACAATATTCATTTGAATGATTCCTCTGATGGTATCATCTGGGGTTTGTCAGGTAATAAAATTTTCTCTACGAAATCAGTTTATGAATATCTGGAGAGAGATTTATCCGGTTCCAAAAATAAGTTAATTTTGGAAGACGGAACTAGTACCACTGAAAAATACAATTATTATGTGGCAAACTTCTAGGAGAATTCTATTCGTACCAGAGATAACATGACGATTTGTAAATGGTGTAGGAGTCATGTTTGTTCTTTCTGTAGATAGATTAGAATTGTGAATCATTTGTTTTTTACTTGTCTCATCGATAGAGTCCTGTGGGGAACGTTGAGTAATTAACCTCCTGGGCATGCACTTCTAGATGTCATAGTTCTCTTTGGCAAGCTGTATCGTGGTTTTTGGGTTCCTACCCAGTGGGAAAGATATGTATATGGTATATTTTTTTTTGAAATGGAGAACTGAGCCCCGGCCTCTGCATCGAAGCGATGCATACAGCCCGTTTATGTATATGGTATTATGTGCTAAGGACTTTTGTTGAGGCTGTGTTTACTATGTGCCCCTTGAGAAGAACGTGGAAGAGACAAGGAATCTGATGAAGCTGGCCGCGGATATTGCAAGGCGCTCCAGGGTGATGCTGTTGAAGATCTTCCCATGATTACTAGCGGTTGATTGAAAGTAAGAGTGTTGGATTGTTGGAGTGATGAAATTCCTTTGGTTATGTCTATGGCACTATGTTGGATAGATGTTATTTTTTTTGGAAGATGTAATAACTAGTCCCTCTATTTCTGTTCTCCTTCAGTGTTGTAGTCTGAACAATGTATTTTCGTTAGTGCGATCAATATTCAATGGAAAAGGGTTAATTAGTCGGGTTGAAAACAAAAATCCATATGCTCAGCCTACGTACTCTTACGTGTGAGTGCCTTCGCATCCGATGCCTGCCGGCTTTATATGAAGGGACTGCATTGATCTACTCGATTTAAAATCCATCTAATCAAGCGGCGCTTCAGCAACAAGCTTCAGCGCGCAGTTCACCTATATCAGGAGGGAGCTAGCAGTCAAGATACACAAAGAGCCACACCTACAAGCTACAAGTACGTACGCTAGCTAGCTGCACTATCAAAGCATCCATGGCTGCCGCTTCGCCGCCGCTCCGTCATGTGGCCATGCTCCCGTTCATGGCGAAGGGCCACGCCATGCCGCTGCTCCACCTGGCGCGCCTCCTCCTTGGCCGCGGCCTCGCGTCCGCCGTCACCTTCTACACCACCCCGCGCAACGCACCCTTCATCCGCGCGGGGCTCTCCGGCATCGGAGCCACCGTCGCCGTCGTCGAGCTCCCCTTCCCCTCCGAGGACGCCCCGCAGAGCACGGACGAGCTCCCGTCGTCGTCCGACTTCCTCGACCTCCTCTCGGCCGTCACGGCACTCCGTCCGGCGTTCGCCGCCGCGCTCGCCGCGGCCCAGCCCACGCCGGACCTGCTCGTCCACGACGGCTTCCTCCACTGGGCCAAGGACGTCGCCGACGAGCTCGCCCTGCCGCGACTCGTATCGGTCGGCATGGGCGGCTTCGCGTCCTACGTCTCCGGCGCGGTCATGGCGCACAGGCCGCACGCGCGCGTGAGCTCCTCGTCCGAGCCGTTCCCGGTACACGGCCTGCCGGAACTCCGGCTGACGAAAGCCGACCTCCACCCGCCGTTCGACGACCCGGAGCCCGCCGGCCCGCTCTGGGACTTCGTGCGCGAGGGCGGCCGCGTCATGGAGACGAGCAGGGGCGTCATCGCCAATTCATGTGACGCGCTCGACTCGGTCTACGTGGACCTGTGGAACAAAGATTTCAAGCCCAGGATGTGGCCGGTCGGACCGCTGTGTCTTGCCGCCGAGCCGGCAGACCAAACCATGGACAACCGTGACATCTCCGACTGGCTCGACTCCAGGCTCGCCATGGGCAGGCCGGTTCTCTACGTCGCATTCGGCTCTCAGGCTGAGCTGAGCGGAGCACAGCTAGAGGAGATCGCCGCCGGGCTGGACCGGTCCGGCCTCGACTTCCTATGGGTGGTCCGGTCCAAGTGGTTCAGCGCCGAGGACCGTTTTGCCGACCGGTTCGGCGACAGGGGCATGGTGGTCGAAGGTTTCATCGACCAGCTCGGAGTGCTAAGCCACAAAGCCATCAACGGATTTTTCACCCACTGCGGGTGGAACTCCGTGTTGGAGAGCATCAGCATGGGCGTGCCAATACTAGCGTTCCCAATGGCGGCCGAGCAAAAGTTGAACGCCAAGTTCGTCGTGGAGGAGATCCACGTCGGGCTTAGGGTTTGGCCAAAAGATGACGATGACAATAAGGGTGGTGGATTAGTTGTTAGTGGAGACGTGGATGTGTTGACGAGGGAGTTAATCTTTGAAGAAGAAGGTAAACGTGCCGCCGTTAGAGCTAGTGAGCTCTCGGTCTCTTCTAGAAAAGCTATGGAGGTGGGTGGGTCCTCGTTTGAAAATTTAGCTCGAATGGTACGAGAGATTAGTGAGATCCATACCAAGAGTGATTGATAATTGTGGCGGCTAGTTGTTGATTGGCATTGAAAAGTAGTAATATTTGTGATATTAAATTAATATTACTATATCCATCTTAAAATGTAGTTGCATAATACACTAATTTTACGTGTCATGTATGTCTGCTACTCTTGTCTACAAAGTTAATCAAATTTTAAATAGTTATATTTAAGAAAAAAATTAGCAGTACACTTATTTGTTCATGGAGAAAATATGCTTAGCAAAATTATGTTTGATGTTTGGACCATTATATCATCTTAACCTAGTTGTTAGAACCGTATGCACACGATGAATCTACAGAGGATTAAGCGCACAACAACGAGATTCATCAAACTCGTCTGTTCCCTAGGAGATAATGATGGGCGCTTCTCCCATTGATACTGCTTCGGTTACTTGGACACTGTCACGTCATGTTGGTTTTCCATGCATTATGGAAAAAGACATATCATATAGAGTCAGGGAATGAATAGAGTCAGTGAATGAAGCGGGTTCATTAACAACTCAATTTACAGATCAAAAATGAAAAAAAAGCATTGCCTTCTTTACTATATCTTATCGTTCACAAAAAACTTTGTAGGGTCGACGACTACAAGTGTCTGATTTCAACACTAATATATCCTATCCATCCTAAGTTACTGTAATGATTCGAAGAATATGCACACTTTAGGACTAAATTGTAAAATGTGAATTTGCATTGCAGGCATTTGAAAGGTGTGGAAAATTCCAAACCTTTTTATAAAAGATATAAGTTATTGAAATTGAATTCTAGTGTTGAGTTTTGACTTTGGTCAACACTATGATTTGAATTCAAAAATTTAAACTGAACTTGTATTTTCAACACTATGACTTTGGTCAACACTATGATTTGACTTTGGTCAACACTATTTTTAAATTTAAATTTGTCTCCTTTTAGATTGATCAGGAGATAATGTCAGACCACTTAGTAGTACTCATACTACCAATCAACAACTAGCAACGGAAATATTTACTCACCCTTAGCATGCGTGTGACTGATCTCTCGGACCATTAGCTCCAGGTTTTCAAACGATGACCCACCTACTTCCATAGCCTCTCTAGAAGACACAGAGAGCTCACTAGCTCTAGCAGCGACACGCTTCCCTTCTTCTCCAAAGATCAACTCTCTTGCTAACACCTGCACATCTCCACTCGCAACCAATCCACCTTCATCTTTCTCATCCAAGTAACCTTTTGGCCAAACTCTAAGCCCAGTTTTGATCACCTCCACCACGAACTTCGCATTGAGCTTCTGCTCGGCCGCCATTGGAAAGGCTAATACAGGCACACCCATGCTGATGCTCTCCAGCAACGAGTTCCACCCGCAGTGGGTGAAAAATCCCTTGATAGATTTGTGGCCTAGGACTCCGAGCTGGTCGATGAAACCTTCGACCACCTTACCCCTATCTCCGAATCGGTCGTTGAGCCGGTCTTCAGTGGTGAACCACTTGGACCGGACCACCCATAGAAAATCGACACCGGACCGGTCCAGCCCGACGGTGATCTCCTCGAGCTGCGCACGGCTCAGCTCCGCCTGGGATCCGAACGCGACGTAGAGAACCGGCCTGCCCATGGCGAGCCTCGCGTCCAGCCAGTCGGAGATGTCACGGTTGTCCAAGGCACGGGCCGGCTGGGAGGCAGCAAGACAGAGCGGTCCGATCGCCCACATCTTGGTGTCGGACTCTCGGTTCCACAAGTCGATGAACGGCGACTCGAGCTCGCTGAAGGAATTGAGGATGATGCCCATGCTGGAGTACATGCGCCTGCAGCTCTCGGACACGAAGTCCCAGTGCGCCCCGGCGGGCTCCGGGTCGTCGAACGGGGGGCTGAAGTCGGCCCTCGTGAACTGGATGGTCGGTAGCCCGTGAACCACGAACGGGTCGGACGGCGAGCGCAGGCCCGCGTGCGGCCGGTGCTCCATGACCGCCCTGCATGCGTAGGACGCGAAGCCGCCCAGGCCGAGGGTGACGAGCCGCGGGACGGCGAGCTCGTCGGCGACGTCCGAGGCCCAGAGGAGGAAGCCGTCGTGGACGAGCAGGTCCGGCTTGGGCTCCACGCCCGCGAGCGCGGCGGCGAACGCCGGGCGGAGCGCGGCTACGACGGAGAGGAAGTCCACGAGGTGGGCCGAGGATGGGAGCTCGTCCATGCTCTGCGGGGCGTTGTCGTCGGAGCCGGAGGGGAAGGGGAGCTCGACAACGGCGGCGGAGGCGACGCCGGCGAGGCCCGCGCGGATGAAGGGTGAGTTGCGCGGGGTGGTGAAGAAGGTGACGGCGGAGGCGAGGCGGCGGGAGAGGAGGAGGCGCGCCAGGTGGAGCAGCGGCATGGCGTGGCCTTTCGCCATGAACGGGAGCATGGCGACGTGACGGAGGGGCGGCCAGGCAGCCATGGATGCTTGGATGGTAGGTACAGCAAGCTCTTGGTGTCGCGGTGTAGTGTACGAGGTTGGCTATAGATATAGGTGAGCCGCGCGCTGAAGTTTCTCGCCGAAGCCTCGTGATTAGGCGAAAAAATTAATTGGGTGGAGCATTAGTACCGTCATGTAAAGCCGGGAAGTATCAGATGCGAAGGGCACTCATCAGATGATGTGTTCCGGTTGCGCCCCCCGGCCGGGAGAACGGGGCAATCGCGAATAATGTCTGGGGGTGACTCATTCCCTGTCCAACCATCTCCACTCGCCCCTAAAGATCTCTCAAATGCTGTTTGGAGGCGTTGGTGTCAAAAATTCCGTCCAGCCGCACCCGCCAAACAGATTTTTCATCCGCCGTGGGGTGTTTTTCGTCCGGCGTACCCGGTTGAAACCCAGCGCACGAGGGGCGAGCGGGGGCGCCGGCTACGCCCAAAAACGTTGTGGGTCATCCCTGTCAGCGAGACACTACCATCCTCCCCCTCCCCCCCCTCCCAAAATCCGCCATCTCATCTCGCACACCCACCAGATCGTCACCGCTCCGCCGCGCCGCCTCGCCGCACCATTCCCAGACGGTGCACCTTTCTTCCACCAAATCGCCGTAGTAGCAGGCCGTATCGACCAGCCCGTCAACTTTTCGAGGTGGTCCGCCGTCTTGCCGGGCTCTCCCATGGCACCACCCATCTCGACCTTGCCCAGGAGGTGTCCGGCGTGTTGCCGAGGCCATGGACGAGCTCATGGACTCCGACGACGAGACCATGTTCGCTGCTCTGATGGAGGAGGAAGCCGAGATCGCCGTCGGCGACGACGAGGAGCACTTGATGATGTTGTCGTGCCTAATGGCGTTTTATGCCCGCTCTGATGCGAAGCCGCTCCGCGGAGGGTCGGCGTCTGGCCGCCGCAAAGAGCAAGCCGCGACAGATGTTGGAAGGCTACTGCATTCTCTACGCCGACTACTTCACCGACGAACCATTGCACGGCGAGGTGGTATTTCGGCGCCATTTTTGGATGAGCCGGAAGCTCTTCCTCGACATTGTCTATGCCATTCGGCGTTTCGACAACTACTTCATATACAAGAAGGATTGCACGGGTATGGTTGGTTTTTCCTCACTTCAGAAGTGCACTGCTGCTTTGCGGATGCTTGCATATGGCTCTCCAGGTGATGCACATGATGATTACATACGCATGGCCGAGTCTACGACCATGGAGTGCATGTATAGATTCTGCGAATGTCTACATACGCATCACCGATAAGGTCCTCTTGCGAATGTTGATCACCAGGTGCCCGCCGCATTTGCTGCCTTTCTTACCATGCGTCAAGAAATCCGAGATGCAAATACCCATAGCCAGTTGCAGGATGATTTGGTGGAACATTTGTGGAGGCTCAAAGGAAACAATGCCTAGTTTTATTTCTAATTTTTTTATTTAAATTTTTTTATTTGGATTTCAAACTATTATTTGTGTGTATGAACAATAATTTCAATAATTTATATGAATCCGGTGGCTGTATTTCTTGCCACTCACATCAGCGCTATTTTTGGCAGCATCGGCACAGCGGCGGGAATGCCTTTTTAAAAAAATTTGGGTCAAATCTACAATAAAATAGGTCGCTTTGGACTTTTGGGGCGCCGTTTGGGGTCGCGGCTGGGAAAACGCCGCCCCCCATACAGAATTTAGCACCCCCCCCCCTCCCAAACGCTTGCGCCGGTCGCCGTTTGGAGAGGGGGGCGAGTGGAGATGCTCTAAATGCTCTCCATACCGCGTCGTCGGCGACATCGACACAACTCCGATCTTATGAGATAAATTTATGGCGTAGGTAGTAATTATTTCAAACATGTCATATGTGGATTGCAAAAGCAAAATCGATCATAAAGAGATGAGATCTGAATTATGCCCGCAAGATCAACAACGAGAGAACGCTTCATGGATGGTGTTTCTCATTAATTCACAACCTTTGCCAGTGAGTTCAGTCAAGGAGCCTCGCGAAAAGGCAGCTCTACATATGTGTGAGCGTCCCAGACATATCCCGAACATCAAATCATGCATTGAGATTCGTGTAAATCCTTTTGCATTTTGAGATTCGATCTTTACATTTTATAGAACATGTGAAAACCAGAATCTGCAACGAAATATGGTTACAACTTAGTTTCGGATCTGTAAAGTATACAATCATTTAAGAGGATGTCTTTCAAATTTAAAATATGTGACTAGCTTTCAGTTTATTTTTACGTGAGTAATACTCCGGGTGACCCCCTCGAGTCGTCTCCTCTGGGTGACCGGGGGGGGGGGGGGGGGGCAAACCCTAACCCCCGCCGCTGCCTCCCCCACCTACCTCCCTCCCCTCGCCGCCGTCCCCTGAGGCTGCTGCAGGCGAATCCCCGCAGCACCGGTGATGGGGGCGGCAGGATCTGCACGCGGGCCCCCTAGCACGGTGGCATGGAGGCAGGACGATGTGTGGGAGGGGCATGGCCTCCGCCTCCGGATGCTCGGCAGCCCTTCTCCCACCGTCCTCTCCATCGTGGCCTTGCCGGCGCTTGGGTGGTGGCCGGCGCGGCCCTAGCAAGGGCCATGGGATCTGGGCGACGGCCCTTCTGGCGTGGCGATGGCGTGCTAGCAGTAGGCCTCGTTGTGGGTCTCTCTGGCCGTCGGCCTCGACCTCTTGGGAGGTGCGACCGGGGCGGGCAGCGGCTGCGGCGTGGAGATCTTCCTCCCTGTCAAGGTTTCAACTTTTTTCCTTTTCAGCTTGCTCCTCCACTGGTTTCAGCGGACGGCAGAGGTTGCTCCCTGACCTAGAACGCAGTGGGTACTGGTGGTATGCTTGGGACCTGGAAAAACCCTAGGTCGGCCGGGCCAGCCCAGTGGCGGCAATGCCTTCGGGCACCATTATCCCTCCTTGGAGGCGTGGCTGAGGTCCCTGCATACACCCCGACCAACCTCCCAGGCGAAAGCCCAAAATCCAGCAGATTGGGCGATGTCGACGTGCTGCATGCCGTGTCCTCCTTGGAGGCGTCGCGTGGGGAGTAGGGTGCTCGGTGAGGTGAGTTGAAGAAGGCGAGAGCTTTGGCCTATGCAGTTTCCCCCGGTGGCTTTCCTACTTCTCTCAGGCGGTCCAAGGGCAGCAGAGGTTTGGCCGGTGTGGTGTGTTCCCATGCTTAGATGGTCGTGGTTTGGGGTTGTCCCGGGGCTCAAGTCCAACACCTGTCCAGCTCTTGGGTGAGCTTCTGTCATGTCCGATGATTCAATGCTTTCGAGCCAAGGCGAGAGGGTAGGGGCCCTCTACGGCGTGAGAACAGGAGGGTGTTTGGTACTTGCAGTCCAGGGTGTCTTCCCCGAGCACAATCTCCATTCTGCTTCTTGGCAGTGCTTCGCCGTGCCTCCTCTGCCCGTTGTCTTGATGCCTGAGCAGTGTAGTCTTCACTTAGCGAGTTCCTTTGGTTCTGGCTTGTGGTATCGAGTTGTAAGCTGTTTAGAGTGTTTCCTTGTATCGTCCGGCCGTGGTGGTGTGTCGTGTAGTGTTGTGTTGGGTGGTGTTGAGTTGAGGGTGGGTGGTCCTGTGTATTCCTTGGCCGGTTGATGGCTTCGTTAATCCAAAGCCGGGCTCCTCTTGAGCCTTCCATCTAAAAAATTAAAAATATGTTACCTTTTTTCGAAATGGGGAAAAAGTTACCTAAAAAGTCTTTAAATACTATGTTCCGAACTTGGATCACAATGCAGGATGGTAGCAATTATTTCTGAAATATGTGCAATCAAAATTTTAGAAAAATAGTGGAGGAAGTGTTGGGTTTTTAACAACAAAAGGGTCCTGGAGGACCCAATACAGCAAAATAAATATCGAATCTTCAATATTTCCAAGAGTATGGTAGCCTGAGACTTGCTGCACCCAGTCGAGGGAAGTTATTTGCAGCATGAGCTTGGATTTGTGGAGAGGCAACTAAACATACTTCAGTTCTTCACGAAATTGATTAGTGATGACTGATGTCCCATAAAACAGTTCTGAAGAAGAAAGTGTCATTTAATTTCTTATAATACACGTATCTTGCTAGAAAAGAGAGAGGGGATGTATCTTGCTAGATTTTCACGGCATTTTGATATATTAGGGGTGTGGCTGGTTGGTGCTTTACCAAACAGACCAGACACTGGTGGAAAAAAAGCCATTAATCCCGGTTTATAACGCCTATTTGTCTCGGTTGTAGCAAAGGGACTAACAAAACAGGACTAAAGGCTGGAGCCTTTAGTCCCGGTTGTTTACGAACCGGGACCAATGGGCCTCCACATAGCCCGGGTCATGTGCTGCGGCTGGAGGACCTTTGGTCCCGGTTTGTAACACAGACCGGGACTAAAGGTCCATTCGGAATAAAATTTCTATTTTCTATTTCGGAATTTCTCTATTTTCTTTATTTCTCTATTTTTCTTTATTTCTCTAATATCTAATCACCTCTATTCTCATATCAAATTAGATACTTATGGCTCTTACTCCATTCTCATGTCAAATTAAATACTTGTGGTCCTCACTTTCCGGTCGGTCACCCATCCTCACACTGCTCCACCATTAGCACGCTTAACTTCTCAATTCCTTCCATAGTAGCTTTCAAGACTGCGCTCGCGACTTCTTGATAATGGTATGCTACCAATTCTATTAACCTATACACTTTGGTAATATATAATATTACTTTTTTAAATTCCAAATAAATTCACAAAATAAGCAACAATGATTAAGTAATAATAAGCACCGGGACTAATTCCAAATAATCTTTATGCATAATTTAATTATTAATTTTTAATAATTAAAATATTCAAAAAAACAAAAATACTTGAAAATCAAAAATTCAAAAATTAATAGACTTTGTTAACCGAAACAGAGGGAGTACATTTTTCCAAACATTATACTCATCCAATAGAATAACAATAAGAGACACGAGAAATCTTGAAGACTCACACAACCACACATCTACGATCATCCACCTAATAAACATTAATGTTGAGACGATCAACATGGCTATTGTAGCCTTTTAGCTTCCAGTAGTTCCTAGCAATCTCAAAGCATAGGCGAGCGTCTAGAGCGGCATATAACAATTGCTCGAAGCTCAATGGAACTTTGGTCCAACCAAATATTAGTTCATCTTCTTCTTTTTCTTCTTCTCCCTTCTTCTTGTACTTCTTCTTGTCCATCTTCTTGTCCTTCTTCTTGATCCTCTTCTTGTTCTCAAGATGTGTCCCAATAGTAGCATTGGCCAGATCATAGAGACTCGGAGTTAGTTTGTCGGTGGGGTTCGGGACAATCTTTTGGAGATCGTACGCAGACGGAATTCCAATTCCGTATGTCCTCAGCATGCGCACATCATTGGCGATAGCCGCACCGCAGAATTTGATGGTGGTGTCCTTCAAGAATTCCTTGAGCAGCTGTGGCACACGATTGGCCCAACATATCTGGAAGATCAATACCTCGGACGCCATCGAGAGTTGAAGGACGGCGGCACGCTGATTGACCTTATCGTGAGGGGTGGTGAACTCACAGTCCAAGCCCACACACTTGATCGGTGCAGCGTCGAGGAACCGTTGCTTGACGGCGCGGATCCATTTCTCCACCCTTGATGCACAGAGAGTTTCTGTGATGGTGAAGTTTATCTCTTCGATGGTGATATAGTACAGCCGAGATCGAGGTAGATCTAGCTCCGCCATTGAGAGGGAGAGAGAGAGGGCGCCGGCGGTGGTGAAGATGCTATGCGTGGGAGATGTTTTCGGAGAAGATTAGGAGAAGAGATGCGTGCTTAAGATGAAAATATGAGTGCACTTATATAGTAGAGAGATGGAGATGAAGAAGCTACAACGCCGGCGGTGTGATCAAGCTGGTCGGCGGTTCCGAAGCGTTTGGCGATCGATCTACGAAGCGACGCCGTAATGGCGATCGATTTTGAAGCATCATCGCGTCGTAACTGGCGCAGGAAGTGGACGGTTAGTTTGAATGGGCCTTTGGTCCCGGCTCGTGACACGAACCGGGACTAAAGGGCAACCGGGACTAAAGGGTGCCCTTTAGTCCCGGTTTGTGCCACGAGCCAGGACTAAAGGCTCCTATCCATTAGCCCCGGTTGTTGACGAAAACCGGGACTAAAGGGCACCTTTGAACCCGGACTAATGCTCCCTGGCCCACATTTTCGAAAGAACCGGGACTAATGCCCCCTTTAGCCGCGGGTCGATCAGTTTGGGGACTAATGGGGGTGAATAGAATCCCTTTTTTCTACTAGTGAGAAGTCCAAAAGCACGTACTTGTATACATAATAAAGTGAGAAAACTCGTTGGCATTTTATATATGAATTTGAAATCTAATCTAATCTTGAAAAGATTAAAAAGATCTTGAAAAGATTCAAAGTCAAATCATGAGTAAGACAAAACTCAACTCCAAATTGTGTGTTGTAAAGGCAAGGACAGTGAAACAAAAGCGAGTAAGGATATAGCAAAATAGATAAACGTATCTACGAAATGTTTTGTTGGAAAGTGATATTCGAAATATAAAACTAAATAAATATAAGAAATATTTTAAAGCCACATAATTGACTTGGAACTTGAGAAAAAAAGGAAGCGAATATCATAGGGCATAATGCGTCAAATTAATTTTATGTTTAGACCATATTAATTTACATTATCAGGTAGGCATAAGAAACATCGTATTATATAGCTTTCACAAATACAAATACAAAAATATTATTTAACGTTCCTATAAAATCTAGCGCCCGTAAGGATGAGTGGGGAGAGAGGGGTTGAGAAAGAGCGGGTGAGTAACCATCACTAAATCAAAAGAGTTTTCTGAGGGTTTGAGGTATTTTGTTGGAGCCAGAGTAAGACTCTTAGCTGGTGGTGCGATAGAATAATGTGTTTGTTACATTTTTTGTGGCAACGCATGGGTATATTGCTAGTTTCTTATAATACATGTATCGACCTATGTTTTGAATATACTACTTTTTAGCCTACCAAAACAATCTTATATTTTAAAACAGAGGCAGTACATAATTATGTTACGTTGATCAAAATACAAATGTTCCATTAATTCCAAAGAAGAAGGAACAAACGTGTAAAACATGAGAAAAGCAGTCAATTACTACTTACTTACACAAGAAGTGCTCATAAACGAACCTAGCGCAACACGATCCCGGTATGAAGACTCCAGTTATACTGCTGCAGCCTTTCAATCACAACCATCTCCGTCTCGGCGGTGCTTCTCCTCTCCGCCGCAATATCCACCGCTACCAAAGCATCCTCTCCGCCCCCCTTCACGACCTCTTCTTCCTTGGGCACCACGTCGGCACGGCAGACTGGGCAGAACCGGCTCTTCTTCAGCCACGGGTCCACGCACTTGGTGTGGAACCCGTGCTCGCACCTCGGCAGCCGCCTGCACCGGTCGCCGGCCTCGAACGCCTCCAGACACACGGCGCACTCGCCGGCGTCGGCGCCATTGGAGGAGAGGTCGTGGCACGGCAACGTTTCGAGCTCGTTGGCCGACAGGCCTTTGCCTCCGCCGTCATCCTCAGCGACGGCACGTTCCTGATCAGCGTCGGCTCCGGCACCACGCCGCAGAGCCCACAGGATGACGAGGACGTGTGCGAGGAGCATCAGCGTGACACCGGCCGCGAAGGCGGCGATGGAGAGCGCCGTGGATGGGGTGGCCATATTATATGGTACAAACCCGTAGAAAAACTAGAAGCTCGGGAGAGCTGTAAAGCTTTCATGGGTTGAACTTCGAGTATATAAGACTATCCATCATTGATCTTGTTCCTTCCGTTATTTTGCTTTGGATATGGAGATGGAGCTAAATAACGATAAAGTGATGGGAGAAACCAAGGAGGAGACGACGACGACAACCCTATCACCATCACCAGATCATCAGTTCATCACCACGTACGTACGTAACTATGTACGGAGTAAGTCGATATATAGGACTTGACAGTTGCTGAATGGCTGATAGCTTCAAGGAAGAGAAGGATCGCAACAGACAAAACAACAGTCTATTGAAAATTCATTAAAGCCAAAAAGATCTCCTTATATTAAGTCGATGAACTTGGCCGCATGATTTACCCAATTCTTGTTCTCCGAATTCAAAATTATCAAAATTAATTTGATATTTGAGATGTTGATACTTATTTTACATAATAAATCAAACTTTGCAACGCCTGATTTGATCAAACCTTATATATGCAGAGTAATATGGAACAGATGGAGTATCTACTGAAGTTGGAAATGACACTACTACATATTAGACCTTTTAAAGCCCCCTATCGCACACGGAAGGCCCCTTTCGTATGCGTTGCAGAAGTTTGCTTACACCTGAAAGGCGGGTTTTTTCGCAGAGACATCGCAAACGAGAGGCACCAAACGAAGGTGTGTAAATTTAGGCCACATGGCTGGTTCGGAAGGACTCGTCTGCATTTCAGATTGCTTCACAGACGGTTGTCGTTTGAGAAACATGTGGAAACATTTAGCTATGATTTTTATTTTCTTTCATATTTGTTCTTGGAGATTTCTATAATGGGTGTGAAATGCTGCACATTTGTATCGAGTTCTTGATAAGTTGCCTTCTTGGATACTGTTCGACGCATCTAGCTAGCATGTTCGCCTTCTCCACCAATGTCAAGTGTTGGCGATGACGCAGCTTTCTCGAACGCATCGTCCAGCGCTATTTAAATGTCCACGCCACTTCCTCTGGGCACAAAATAACTCTCTAATAGACACAAATCGATATACCTCGTAGCAAGAAGACCGCTCGTCTCTTGAGTGTGGCAGTACTTCCCACCGTTGCAACGTCCCGCCGTAGGATTATTCGCCGCGGAGGGAGGAGGATGAGCGGGAGGCCGGGGAGGAGGAGGACGAGATCCTCGTGGAGCAGGCAATGTTGGAGGAGTCGTTCGCTACAAAACACGAAGATGACAAAGCGCACGACAAAGGTGGTCAGCAATGGGGCCGTTGCCAACGATGACATGGCCTATGCTTCCGGTTTAGTGTCGTGCAACGAGGAGATTACTCTATGTCTACTCGGACAACAAGGAGAACTAGGTGGGAAATTTAAGTTAACACAATTTGTAGGAGTTTCTATGTTACTTCTAGTGTATAGTTTAGCTGTATTCAATTATCTAATTATATTAATGAAGAAACTTTGTCGTTTGGACCTATACCCAAATAATATGAACTCTTTATCTGGTATATTATTTTGGTGACACTACATAATAAGGTATGGTTACCGATCTTAAGTCATGTTATCAACATCGACTAATAGGATATAGACTAAGACGTAACCAAGAGTGAAGTCCTGCGAGGTTTGTGCTTCTCATGAATAAAATACTCCTTGCACCCTCATCTCATGAACTCCTAGACGATCTCCTTCTAGCAGTTGCATTTTCGAGTAATACAACTAATTATTTGACATGTTTTAAATTTTTATAACTTCTGTATGTTTATATAATATTCTCAGATTGATGATATTTTTATGTAGTATTTCCCTTGATCAATAGAAATGTCACTTCACTTGAGGAAGTCAAAAACTACATCTCACTTGAGGAAGTCAAGAACTCAGGGAGGATTTAATTACAAGAAGTTTGTTGAAACAAGCTCTAACAAGGGATATGTTGTCAAAGAGTCTTGAGAAGAATATTATCATTTGGGAACCTATCACGGAGACGAACACTTAACCAAGATAATTAAATTATATTTTTATAATCATGTCTCATCTGCATACCTAGTAATAGGTTCACGTTGAAATGCATGTATATATGTGGTGCATGTACTATATATGCAAACAAGTATAGTTGATATCCTACTATTGTTGATTGTTGCTACAGTTGAAATACACCTTTAAAAAAAAAACAGTTGAAATACACCATCTGCTATATGTCATGGTTCTACGGCTAGCAGAAAAAACTAGCATACGGCTGGTTTAACTGAATGCGGGCGATCTTTCAAGCACTCAACCAATCGACTAGAAAACTCGTTTGCGAATGCCACACAGTTAGCACACGATTTAGTAAAGCACACCGTGTGTCAGGTTTTTGCCTTGCGCATGATTTCAAAAACCGTATAGGTTCATCACGTATCCATGCATAGTGACAGTCTATGATGGCCTATTTTAGCCGTATGCAATGACCTATTTCAACCGTGTGTGAAGATCTATTATGTACTAGTGTGCTCTTGAACCCAGACCGTATCCAGCCTAGACTGTGCGTACTAACCTCTGCCAGCAAAACCAAACCAAACTAACACTTACATGCTGAAACCCAAATTAAACCAGACCAGATATGCATTTCTCGTCCAAACGAAACCAAACTATTTATTAGTTACGGGTTCAACCTATAGGCAGAAACTGGAGCAAACTCAAGTTTGTTAGTTCACTCTAGCTTGCCAAGCTGTCTGCTAGCAAATGGCAAGACTTACCTAGCTAGCTTGCCAAACTAATTACTACTAGTAGAATTACACTAAAAATCGTAAACAGTGATAATTCTGACGGCAATTCAAATAAAAATACACCACCATTAATCTGCTAATGGCTGGACTAACCGTGTTTATGCTCATGCTGATATGACAGTTTACAATGTTAAGATTTTTATAATTGAAAATCGATGTCTCATGGTCGGGATTGCCATCAAAGCCTCTCCCCAAAGGTCATTGACGGTGCGCCATTGGCGGTAAAATCTACTACTACTCGGATGAACTCCATTCTGGCACTACAGTTGGTCCATCCTCTCTTCTCAAGCCGGTCGGCCATTCAAAGCCTATTATAAATGGCTAGCCATGCGGAAGACTTCACTTTAGGGGAGCCCAAGTATTCCATCGTAGGACTAGATGTTCCACCGAAGAATAATTTGATTTTCCAATGAGAAACAGTTCAATCCAAATAGTATTTAGTTTATTGGGATGTTTTATGGTACATCAATGCAACATGCATCATTCAATCGGCTTGATCCTATGATCTAGATCCAATATACTTCGTTCTGAGGGGTATTTTCAGTGTTTAACATTGTTTAAATCATGTATCCAGTTGTTCAATCAAAGTGTAAAGTTTTCACTTGCAAGTAAAACTGTAATTTTATTCATGAAACTATTGACTACCAAATTAACTTATCTAAACAAACAAAATTAATCAGGCGGTCATATCGAACCATATAACAGTATAATCTCCCTAGTTATTTACGCAAGTAATGCTACAGTTACGGACGTATTGTTACGGACAGAGCCTTACGGAAGCGAAAAAGCAAAACCACATAGCTATGGACCCTTTGGTCTTATCTGCTACCATCCAACACCGCTTTGAGATCCGTACATTGACTTTTGCGCTTTGCAACAAAACCCTCAACTTACTGTGATTTCTAATATGGAAACTATTTTCTGTTCATAAACCATAATGAAACCTTCACGATTTAGATTGGGGGCTGTACACCAGATCCAATGAAAACAAATCATATATGGAATCAATTTCTGTTAACAAAAAAATTAAGCACAATCAAATGGAAGCACATGATGTATCGATGACCAGGTTGAGACGAATCTAGAGCATGAACAAATCAAAAGGCTTCATCTAGGGGAGAAATCTATGACCAATCCATGAAAACAATTCGGAGATAAATCAATATCTGGAGAAGACGGGATGCACAGAACGAATGAATATCTGGAGATAAATCAATATACAGAGTTAGTAACCCCGCATCCCCATCCATCCTGGCCAGCACAGGCCGCCGCCGCTCCTCCCTATCCGGTACAGCGCAGAGTGTCGGCGCCTCCCGATGGTTTGCCGTAGTCTGCTGCTCATCCCGTAAATCAACTCCATAGCACATCACCCGTATGTCTAGCATACCATATTCCATGTTGCTCTCCCTGTTTCTCTCCCACTGCCGAACAGAATGATCCGAAGATGCTGAATATATTGTTTGCTGTTCAGGCCAAACAACAGAAGAGACACAGTGTGCATGTCCCTGAATGTTGAAGATTGCTGAACCCTGGAGTGCAACAGGACGAAACTGTGAGATAAACTGGATTTACCATGAGTTCATGCAACAGATGAGTCAAATATAGCGCAAGGATTTGAAAACCAACACCAAACCTCAGCCGATTTTCAACTGAATAACATGAACCAAGTGTCCAGTCAAAGATAAAGTACTACGGGGAAGTCAAGAGCAGCTCACAATTAGACCAGAACCAAACCATGTTTCACTCTTCTGAGTATTTCATTCTGTCTATTAGTGACTCCAGACCTCGAAGAAAAAACTGGCATATACAAAAAGGAGCAGAAAGTACTTGGTATGCAGAGTATATAGGAAGAAAACAAGATGGAGGCCATTCACCGGATCCAGATGCCACCACAAGAATCTCATACTCAAAATTCGTCAAACCACCATCTCGATCAGGCCGTGTGGAGCATCTGCTCGTCCACGGCGGAGCACGTACCAGCGCGTGCGGCGGCCATGGATGGGGCCGACCAAGCTCTTCTGCTACCACCCGACGCACGCTACCGAGCTCCTCCGCCCCCGTCCCAACCCATAGGCGGCCGTCGATAGAGGAAGCAGAGGGACGTGCATACTGCAGTGGATCACAGAGGGACTTGGATTCAGACTTGGATCTGGACATGCATCTTTGATGCAAGCATGATCCCAAGAAATATAACAAAGCAAGAAATCAAAACCGAACTTCATCTGGTGGACGAACTCGGGCAGCTCACCCATCCGGCCACCATGTCCCGCCGTCGGACGCCGTCCGCCATGACACTCTTCGGCGCGTACGAGGCTCGCCGGACCAGGACCAGAAGGACGGCGCCGCCAGGAGGACGCCCTCGGCCGACGTGATCAGGCCGTACCTGAGCAGGATCTTGAGGCGGTTGCGTAGGGTGGCGCCTGGCGCCACCGCTGCGGATCTCCGGCTGCGGAAGAGCCGGTCGGCGTCCGCGGCGCAGACGGCGGCTCGCGCTCACTCGTCGTCGTCGCCACCTCGCGAGCGCCATCGCGCATTGCAAGGAATCCATCCACCGGTGGGTGGATCTGGCGGCCGTCGGTGGGAGGTGCGGGGGCGTATTTCTCGGGCGGGTTGGGGGAGAGGAAGGGGGGATTGGAGGCGGGGCTGATTGAGCCATGTGCGTGACATTGACCAGCTGCGGCGAATTAAACTGTACCATGTACATCTTTGGTATTATAGGGAGTTTTGTGCAAACTGTCTTTGCACGAATCTTAACATGTTTCTAACTATTGGATAAGCCCTACGGATCCATAGCTATGTGGAAAAACTGCATTCTTACGGAAGGACGTGTCAAATCATGATTAGTGTGTAATATTTTCATGGGACCACCACTCCGGGAGAATCACCAATCACACAACCCGGCAATCCGTCCGTAACAACTTTTCCGTAAGAACAATCCGTAGGTGTAGGATTATCGTATTTACGCTGCTTTGCTAACCGATGAGCATGTGAAGCAGCATGTCGTTGCAGGCGTCCATGGCGCCGGGCAAGCACCAGTGCACGCAGTCGCGGCTCACCGTGAACTTGTCCGGCTGCCACAGCCGGTACTTGCCCGGGTGCGCGTCGGGCCGCATAGCCATCGCCTCCGTCGCGTCCATCAGCATCATCCTCGCTCCTTTCCCGCTCGCCGCAGCCTCCGCCGCCGCGAACTCCTCCACCTGTATCCGGCGCATCTCCTTCTGCTGCACGTCCATCTCCCACTCGCCGCGCCGGAGCGGCCTCGTTCGGACGCAGTCGCCACTCTCGTTCCACGTCCCGTTCTCGTAGTGCGCCGGGGAGATCGTCCGCAAAACCACCGTCCTGGACGCGCCCACAGCCGCTCGGAGCGCGGTCCGGAACGCGGCGCGCAGGGAGTACCGGAGCGCGAGGTCCGTAACGTTGGGCGCGAGGCAGCCGCTGCAGCCAACGAGCCGGCCGCTCTCGTAGAAGACGGACGGACGATAGAACCAGCTGCCGGCGGAGACGACGACGACGTCGAACTTGTCTACGTGGGCTGCCCACCCTGGGTCCGGCTCGTCGAGGTGGAGGCTCCACAGGCCCGCCCCGTTCCGCGCCGGGCCATCCGGGTCCGTCTCGGCGGCGCGGACGAGGAACGGCGACCAGAAGTCGGCGACGGTGAAGCCGTGGCGCTCGTACCGGTACACGTAGGCCCCGTTCGTCCACGGCACGGGCCGCTCGGCCCGCGCCAGGAGGCACACGAGCGACTGCATCTGGTTCCGGGCCAGCGAGTCGCCGACGAACGCCACGGATTTCCCCCTCATCGCGGCGAGGAACCGCGCCGCGTCGAAGCGGGGCAGCTCGCACCCGTCCGGCCGCCACCTCCACCGGAGGAACTCCAGGTCCGGCTTGCCGTACCGCATGCAGTCGTAGTGGCCATGGATCACCGGGCACGTCTCGTTGGTGTAGTCGGGCGCGCCGTGGTCCGGCACCCACTCGCCCTTGAATATATCGCAAGATGACCGCTGGTTGCCTCCTTGGCCTTCTGGTCTGCTCGTCACCGCCGGCAGGATCAGCGGGGCGCGGCCGGGCAAGCTGACGGCGGCGAGGATCACAAGGCCCGTCGTGAGGACGACCGCGGGAAAAACATACTGCCAGTAGGGGATCGCAATCCCACTGAACTTCATCCCAAGCTGACAATGGATCAGGAGATGTGAACTGGTATATATGTATGTGACTATGTACAGACATTTTTCGTCGTGCTTCAGGTACGTTCATGAGCATGTTCGATACGCAATCAGCTTGCAGCTTACACTTGTGATGATGGTGGATTCCACGTAAACTGAGTGCTAAACAGGTGCGCTAATACGCGACCATGAGCACCGGCTACCTGTAAATTGAACTAGCTTGCTGTAGACCTTCCCATGGGTTTTGACTGACCTATCCTGTCAAGATCAACGATCTGGACTTCACCCACCATTCCATTCCAAAACAACGTGTTATCCCTTCCAGATGCTATTGTCGAATCAGAACTTTATTTCCAGATCTGTCGCATGCTTGACAACGTAAAAATGGTAGCGGTCGTCTCAATCAGTTTTCTTAGAGCAAAACGATCCCATATATGATAATAATTTACATTTCCAACAAATCAGTTTTTTTCTCAAAAACGATCTTCAACATGCTTCCATTCTCCACTTTTTAATCTCATCAAGGGGACTGAAATTCCCAATTATCTTAAAGAGAGTGGTCTAGATTCACAACAAAATAACTCTTCGTATTGATCTTATACATTTCTTTTGCTTTCCCAAAGCAAAATAGTTCACTCTTACGGAAATTTAGTTTTAAAACTAGAGTGTTTCTTGGAAATGCGGAGAATTATGTTTAAAGCCTTTTGAAAGTTGTGTTCAATCACTACGGGAAAGAAACAAGGTGCCGACGGCCAGCAACTGTGCCGACGGCAATTTGTCGGGGCCGTCGGCACAACACGAGGATGGGGCAGGCAAGCTAGATCACCGTCGGCACATGATTGCCGTCGGCATAGGCAGAGCTGTGCCGACGGCCGCCGTCGGCACAGATTTTTTAAAAATACTCATTTGTAATCATGGCAGAGCTATGCCTACGGCCGCCGTCGGCACAGTCTATGCCTACGGCCGCCGTCGGCACAGTCTATGCCGACGGCTAGGCCGTCGGCACAGTCCAGATTTTTTTTTGCGAATTACAATTAAAAGTTTCAGATCGGAATTATATAAATTATGTGACATGGGACTAATATTCCTTGCAAAAAGTACTTATTACGCATGAGAAAGTTGGGAAGAGACTATTGCGATCAGCATTGTCAATCATGTATCGGTCAATTGAAAAAATTCATTTTGCAAATGATGATATGGATTTCATATTTAGATTCCTCTCATTTTTCTGATCAATTTAGATATATTATTTATCAAAATACAATTTACGGATTTGTAAATATGGATTATTCAATATTAAATGGAAAAAGGAAAATAAATTAATTTTTTTAATGTTATTTGAATTCACTATTATTATTTATTCGTTTTCTTTAATTAAATAATTTTTTGGAATTCAAAACATAAAGGCGTGTGACATCATGCCTAAGGGTTAATAGGATTGATATGATACTATTATCAATAAGGTATAACATCTTTCTCGGAAGCTCAATAGGAAGGAACAAAGAATTTAAGCGTGCTAGAGCTGGAGTAGTCTAAGGATGGGTGATCGACCGGGAAGTCTGATTAGAAGTAAGAGATTTGAGCTAAAATTAAGTGTGCTTAGAGATAAAGATATTCTAGTGTTATTCGTTGATCAAACAATTCAAATATTTTAAATTTTTTGAAAAAAATGAAAAAATAAAATGAAAAATATAATTACATATGCCGACGGCCTAGCCTTCTATGCCGACGGTCTTTTTGGCTATGCCGATGCCTGTCTAGCCCGACGGCCTTGTGCCGACGGCCACCGTCGGCACAGCCTATGTCGACGGCTTTTTTGGCTATGCCGACGGCCGCCGGCCGTCGGCACCTTGACTGCGTGCTGTAGTGAATGAAAATAATTGTGTGATCTGCATATGGTAAATTGGATCACTACAAGAAATTGGGTCTATTGCAACAACAGTATTCGTGGCAATAAATGCCGAATCGTGGTAATAGGTACCTATTACTGTACCTATTACCACGACATGACTTTCGTTGCCAAGCGTTGCAAAAGCACGCATGGTAATAGGTTATTGCCATAAAAAACAAAATGTGGCAAGAAAAACGTGTTATTGCAACGATGATGTGACAAGTTGCCACACTTTTTCTTGTAGCAGCATGCGCTTGTCGCCACAATTTGGTTCATGGGGATAGCTTAATGCAACAAGCACCAACATCATGGCGATTACTGTTTGTGGCGATAGACATTTGTGGCCATAGCCTATTTCAACAACACTTGTTTCGTGGCACATGTCCTTCCGTTGCAATAGCCAAATGTTGCAATAGACCTGAACCCTATGGCAACCACTATTTTTTCGTGGGTATGCCTCATTCACCACGAACCCTCTGTTCGTGGTATTAATTTATGGCAACAACTCTCCAAACGTGGCGAGAAACTATTGCAATATACTCGTTTTGGTGGTAACAGATAGTTATCACAACAGCCAAAATCTGTGTGGTGAAAAGCGATTGCGACAATACAACCGATTCGTGGTGAAAGGCCTATTTCAACAAAGATGAATATTGTGGCGTTAAGGGGTTATCACAACGGACAACATATTTGTGGCGCAAACCTATTGCAACATTACAAGCATTCGTGGCGAAAATGCTATTGCAACAAAGCTACATTTGGTGGCATCAAGCAGTTGCAACCGAAACTAGATCGTGGTAATAGATTATTGCAACCAAAAAAAAACATGCAGTCAATTATATTATTCAAACCATGTAGATTCATATTATATCATAGCTCTCATTGCAAATATCCATAAAATGAATCTGAAATCTAATTTAGCAATCATTCAACACACTGAATGTGCTATCCTAATTAAGTGAAAGACTAAAGTGTTCGTGGTGTATATTCCACTCGAGTTAAATTTTTGTTTCCTGCAATTAAGAAAAAAAAGAAACTGTTTAGCTCTAGTTTTATGAAACGAACATAATAGGAGCATGGAAGGCAATATGGGCACACGCTGAGTACAATAAAATAGTTTATGGAGATCAGTATTTGAAAAGTAACATCTGTAGTTTTACATGAGCAATTGTAATTGTCGCAACTAAGCAGGTTCAAATCACAGACAAAAGCAGCTTCAGCATGACTATCTTTGTTGACCACTATCATTTTGCAAATGATGCCAGTGAAAAAAGAATAAGATGCCTATTTCCTACTGGGAAGCCTTTTCCGATTGGTGCTATTGGCAAACTAGAAACGCTATGAATCGGAATGTGCACAAATACAATCTACTAACAATCACTGCCAAATTGTAATCCCCTAGCCAAACAACAACCCACTGAGAAAAAATAGGTTTAACAACATTATCTGATTTCACTAGATATTAAATGTGTTGCAACAACAATGCGTGCAATAAACAACATGACATATTATCAATTTTCATACTAACTATCAATTTTCATACACCTATGACAGATTTAGTGAAAATTATAATGAAAACTGCAAATAAGTATAAAAGAATGTATTTATAGTACTCCCTAGTTATAAAGAAAAAAGACCATTCCATGAATCTATCTAATTGATGACTTGCCATTATGATCTGGATTTTTTTTCTATATATAAATCAGGGAACTGTATGAAAAAGCAAACCAGCCTCAATTTTTTTTAGCTGAATCACAACAGGAATTCTTTTAGTGAGATATGGCGTGAACATCCAAGGGAAAAGGGTACAGGCTACAATTTTATATGTGGGATACTCAAGCAGCCCCACAAAAAATACTTACTTTTACAAATTCTATAATAATAATCAATAAAATCTATAGTCTGATATCTGGAGAAATAGACACCATGTTACATGTCAAAAAAAATCACCATCCTGACTTACGCACATATACCTGCTCGTATGAAAACCCTCAAATATTTGCAGCAAATGAAGAAGCTGCAGAATGTATTTTCACCATCGTCGCCGCGTGTAATGAGTAATGACTGAGAAATTGGTTTCTCAAACATAATAGTTATGCCCACATCCAAAGCTATGAAAACATAAGAACTCATGTTAGAGTGGGCCTTGCTGAAAACGATCTGTCATCCTAGTCTTCTAGAAGCCAAAGTAAAGTCGAAAACCAGTTGGCCTGCCATATTACCAATGAATATACATGACCAAATCATGTCCTTGTAACAAGACCATGCTAATATTTGATTTAATTCCAGGCATTGGCTTCTCAGTTATTGCCATCTCCGATAGTCTTGGTATTTCATTCCTGGAAAACAGTCAAGTTAGGAGCACTCAGCATATGCACAATTGAATAGTTCCCTTAATGAGAGCTAAGAAAATAACCCTGGTGACATGGAAAAAGGACCCATTTAAATATGATCAATACAGCTGTCATAACCTTCAAGTTTCTGGTTAAAGCAACATCGCTGTGATTAAACAGAGGAAATGTTCTTCTCCAGTCAAAAGTAGCAAGACCTTGATTTCATTGGCATGTACTAACTAACAGACCTGTGGTCTTTTGTAAATTTTGACGTGAAAAGTTACCGAACTGCTGAGATCGCGTCAAACTCATTAGCTTTAACATAAGCTACAAATTCGTATTTTCTCACAATAGTAATATTACTGTCAAATCACACATTTTATTCATAAGAACCAACTTCATTGCAACATCATGAAGGCCCACCGTTGACTATGGAATATCATTGCAACATCATGTTCTTTATTGCAACAGTAGTGGGTTGTAGTAATATCCTTTACATATTGCCACAGATACACAACTTGTCGCAGTAAACAATAGTTATTGCAACACGGTGAAATTAAGTCGAAAGATATGCGCTATCACCACCAATATGTGTTTTGTTGCAATAGGTGGGCAATTTTTTGCAACAATATTTGTAAGTATGGCAACGTGACACAACTGTTGGAATATCTGTTTGAATATTACCACAAATGTCTACTTTGTTGTGAGACCTACTTTCTATCGCAACAAAATGACTAACTCATGCAACGGAATTTGCTTGTCGCAATATTTTTGCCATATTGCAACATCCATGCATATTGTTGCAATATACGGGCTATATTGCAACAAAACATGTACTTATCACGACAAAACTAAACCATGGCAATATGCGCGGCCTATTACCACAAAGGTGAAAATGGTGGCAATATTGCATTTTATTGCAACGAAATGTGGTTGTAGCAATAAAAATTGTTGTAATAGACTGGATTTCCTGTATCGATACACCACCCTCAACAAAATGAGGAATAAGACATTCCACTTGGCCATCCCCCTTTGCTCTAGCAATTCAGAATATTAACATACCAACAACTATATTAAATAAAATGGGACAAAGAGGGGTCCCCTGACTCAAACCTTTTTTAGTATTAAAATAATGACATATATCATCATTGACATGAATTCACACCATTTAGGGTCAAAACCTTTCATGCATAGTGCTTGTGGTAAAAGCATCCAGTTTACTTTATCATGTGCTTTCCAAAGTCACTTTTAAGTAGAATCCCATCAATGTTTTTACGGAACCGATTATGTTGACTGTACAACTTTATGGGCAACAGTGGTTGTGCAATTGGTACCCACTTTGGTGAAAATTTTAAAGCTCACGTTTAGGAGACAAATAGGTCGATATTGCTGAATTTGGAATTCCTTTTTTTCTTTGGGAAGAAAAATAATACTGTCAAAGTTCACATGAATGGCAGCTCCCCCTGTTTAAACTCCATAATTTTTTTTAGGAAATCGTGCTTTATAATGTTCCAAAACTTCTGATTGTATGGTTCCGGTATTCTTGTCCATTTGCATAATGACTTAGAATACTTCTTTCTCTGTAAAGTCGGCCATGGGGATAACATTACTTCTGTTGAGGGCTCCAGAATGGAATGATTTTCCGATCTACCGTCTAAAAGTTGGTTGGCGTGAGTGCTCTAAATAATTTTTTATAATATTCTATGATATAAACTTTTTGGTTTTCTTGTCCCACAATTGTGCCTTCATCTTGTTATAGTTGGAAGACTTTCCATCTATTGTTACCTTTAGCTATGAGGTGAAAGTACTAAGTAATATTTCCCCCATTCTTGGATATGTTTATCTTGGCACATTGGGTCCATTTTGATTCTTAAACACGTCTAAGATTATTGGGCATTTGGCCAACATGCCTACTGGGAAATTTGCGAATACAAATTGCTCGGACGCCACTGAAGCATTTCCGCTTAGCATTAGACTTGGAGTGTAGATCCACTCAATCAAACAAGCTAAATTGGCTCGTTTGGACCTAGCAATTCGTATATATCGCTTGTAGCATGCACTAATAGTGCACGCTCACACGGTGCGCTTTCATGTGGGCAGGCCCGTTAAGAAGTTGTTCCTTCTGTTTTCTTCCGTTTTCATGCTTTCTAGGGTTTTCTTCGGTTTCTTCTAGTTCTGCGGTTTTTCGCATCGAGCTTACTGGCGCGGTTGGGGTTTCAGAGCTTTTCCTAACTTGGACTTTTCAAAAATGATTTTTTTTAGTTTGAACTCTTTTAAATTTGAACCTTTTAAAAATCTAAACATTTTCAAGTTTAAATTCTTTTTAGATTTGAACATTTTTCAAATATGAACTTTTTTCAAATCTGAACATTGTGTAAATCTCAATAAATTACAATTTTAAGTTTTACGGATATGAACCTTTTGAAATCTGAATTTTAATTTTTTAAAGAAAACTAAGCATTTAAAATTTGAGCAATTTTGAAATCTTTAAAAACCAGGATTCAGAAAAAACCCGGAATCGGTGCGCGGACTACCAAGCACGGCCAAATTGTGCAGACATTTGTCTGGTCGAGTGTTGGGTGAAGTAAACAATTTAACAAACGACAAATTATTTGTCATCTATTTCCACACGCTAAAGACTAAAATTCTCGTAACAGAGCAGGTCAGAAATCAGGAAAACCACCAACGACGACATAGACAGATGACAATGGCACGCCTGGATCGAATCGGTGGGTCATGCCAGTAGCATCTGGAGCAGCATCTCGTTCCACACATCAACCGGGCCGGGCAGGCACCAGTGCACGCAGTCATTGTACAGCGTCACGTTCTCGTGCGCCCAGTGCCCGTACCGGCTCGGGTGCCCGTCCGGCCGGAGCACCATCGCCGCCGTCGTGTCCATCAGCGCCAGCCTCGCGCCGCTGCCTCTCCTCTTGGCCTCCTCCTCTGCCGCGGCGAGCTCCTCCGCCTGCGCCGTGTGGAAGTCCAGGTCCAGCCCGGCCACGCTCGCCTCGCCGCTCGCGTACGGCCGCGTCCGCCGGCAGTCGCCTCCCTTGTCCCACGCCCCGCCCTCGAAGTGCGACGTCGGCGACACCGTCCGCACGATTGCCGTCCCGCTGAACCCCGGCAGGCCCGTGAGACCTCTTAGCGCCGTGCGGAACGCGACGCGCAGCGAGTGCCGCAGCGTGAGGTCCGGCACGCCCGGGACGAGACAGTAGTGGCAGGCGACGAGCTTGCCGGACTCGTAGAACAGGGACGGCCGCGTGAACCAGTTCGCCGCGGAGATGATTACGTAGTCGGAGCCGGACACGAACGGCAACCAGGCGTCGTCCGGCTCGTCCAGGTACAGGTTCCACAGCCGGCCGCCGCCGTTGTCGGTGTCAGACAGGTTCGCCTTGACGAGGAACGGCGACCAGAAGATGGAGATGGTGAAGTTGTGCGACTCGTAGTAGAGTGTTCTGAATTCTTGGTTTTCCGTCGTGGAGACGTCCTTCGGGTACTCCACCTACAGACAATCAAATTCAAATCTGACTCTGTAAACAGTTCAACATTCAAATTGATTTAATTTAAGCCGATTAAACAGAAGAATAGTTACCTTGGACAGGAGGCAGATGAGGGACTGCATGTGGTTCCTGGCCAACGAGTCCCCGACGAACGCCATGGAGCGGTCTCTCATAACGTCCAAGAACCCCGCGGCGTCGAACCGGGGGAGCTCGCAGCCCGCCGGCCGCCAGCGCCACCTGAGGAACCCGCGGTCCGGGCGGCCATATTTCATGCAGTTCTGGTGCTCCTGGATCATGGGACAGGTGAGGTTCGTGTAGTACGGAAGCGCACCGCCGTCGCCGTCGTCCGGCACCCACTCGCCCTGGAAAATGTCGCATCCCTTGGGCACCCTTGCGACGGCGGCAACGGTAGAGTTCTTGGCAAGAGGGCGCCAAGAAGCTGATGGCGAGGAGGAGGTGGGGACGACGAGGCCGGCTGGCCCGTAGGTGTCGAAGAAAGAACGGCGGTAGGGCGTGGTGACGATGAAGAAGACGATGACGAGCGCCGGGAGCGACACCGCGGTCGGGTTGACGAGCTGGAGCTTCTGCATCGGCTGGCTGATTCGCGGAGATCTTGCTGACCTACAATGTTGAGGAACAGCAGCTGCTAGCTATCAATGGTGTTTGCGTTTTGCAGGGGAGCGAGTGCTACTGCTGCACATGCCGGCAGGTAAGAACCACCATGGATGGATGCAGTAGCTGCTGCACTGGGCTCGTCTTAGATAAATCGGAGGACAGCGATGGTATCACGTGGTGCCGAGGGTTTAATTGTCCGTGGCTGTGGCGCGCACGTGATGGTACGTTGGTTTTGGTTTAAGGAAAGAGCCGGCCCTGACCCTGCATACTGGTCTTGATCTTTATTTCAAACTTCGTACTGGTCCAGTGATAACGCGATGCCGCCGTTCTTCGTGACAGAACCTCACTCGAGAATTGACATGGCGTGCCGGGTAAATGGAGCTAGGCCGGCAATGATCTGAGGCACTTCCAAGCGCCTGTGTCATCAAAGGGGGATATCCGTTGACATTTTGCTCGTTATACACTACTCCCTCTGTCATTATTTACCCTGTATTATGGGTTTAGTCAAAGTCAAATAAAATAAAATTAAAAAAATATCAAATCCTATAATATCAAATATACGCAATGTAAATATACTCTTTATGATGTTTCTAACAATAACTATTTATATTGAAAATGTTTATATTTTTTCTTATACACTTAGTCGAAGTTTACAAAGTTTAACTTTGATTGATCCTAGAATGCAGGGTAATTTAGGATGGAGGGAGTAGTACTGTACGCATAGTTTAAAATAGCTCGCTATTGTATTTTTAGAAGAATTTTGCCTTTTTCAAAAATAGAGAAAAAATCAGTCATGTCTTGCCAAAAGGGGTAAAATCTATGACTCACACATGATTTGAACGTCAAGTCATTCAATTATTCAACTTACAGGTTCCATCAAATCGGATTGAACAGAAATTTAGAAAACAAGGAATAAAAAAGGAAAAAAAATAAGAGGATTTCAAAAAAAAAAATTTTACTGACTAAATTTCTCATTTAGCATGTAAATAGCCGGATATTGAAAATTTGTACGTAGTACTCTCTGAAGTAACTAAAGTTTTAGTTTCATACGAAGTCAAACTAATTTACGTCTGACTAAATTTATATAATTCTTCTTCCTTTTTCAAACAAGCAATGGAAACACTTGAAACTTTGTAGATAAGCGATATTTCAAAACTACTGTATGTAAAAAAATCACATTTTTCTCAACATATAAGTAAATTAAATGTCACTATTGAAACTCATTCTGGTGTCATTGTGTCATAATGTCACTTGAAACTTATTCTACAGAAACATAAGTAAAAAAATCACATTTTTCGCAACATAAGCTATTATTCTGAGGTGGACAAGGGTGGCATAGTGTCATCTGGTGGAGATGGTGGCCCGTGCATGCCGTGCATGTGAGATGGTAGATTAAGCGCAAAAAAGCCGGCCATGCCCTTTACTTTGAACCGCGTACGATCGATCACGTGAAGCTTGTCGTCGTCGGGTGGATAATTCTGGTCATCATTTTGTTAAGCACCACGGGAACAACAACACCAGGATTGGCAACCAAATTTATCAACAGCTGACCGATCGAATGAAGTCGCAACGAGAGAGATCGGCACGGCTGGTCACTGGTGGCGCCGTGCGTGCCGCCCGAGCGCGTGTCGGCATGAATGTGTCGCATAAGGGGAGGCACCCCCAGCAGTCGTCTTCGCCTCTGCCATCATGAGAAACCGCCCTTCCCCTCGTTGACTCCCGCGGTGAATACCACACCTTGTGCTTGATGATATCTAAGTGTAGCTACTCCTCTGATCGCTAGTATGGATGAAATCTAAACACATTTTAATGCTAGCCATACTAGTGAAGAGTAATATGGATTGGAGGGAGTGCATTCTGTTTATAGGAAAGGGCCATTTCTAGGGCAGCGTACAGACTGGGCATCGACAAACTTGATCAGTAAAGTCTAAAGACAAGAAAAAATAAGGTCGGATATAGTGTGATGTGTTGCAATGTGAAACTTCATTCCAGACTTTCTCACAATCAGAGGAGAGAAATCTAAAGCATATTCGTGCAGTGGAACAACGATGTGCATAAGGCCTATGTATGTACCCGATAACCTTGCTTTGGTTAATTATGTAGAGAACACAAACGTCAAAAACTACACAACTTCCCTAACACCTTGTTTGGAGGCATAGAATTGGATCAGGAATTAGGAATTGCAGAATTCGAACCCGAATTCTGGCGTTTGGAGGGGCGTGGAATTTGGGTCCCGAATTCGGCCCGAATTCCTGCGCCGGTTCCCGAATTCCATCGATAGCGTGGCTCGTTTCGGACCCCAGAGCCTCTGAAATCACCTGGAAACGAAGCGGTGCCCCTGCGTCCTCTTCTTGCGATTCCCTCTGGTCGCTCGAGACCTCCGCGGCGGCGGCCGACACAGTCACATAGGTGAGGTTCCGCCATGTCTGCTCCCTCCTTGAGGGCGCGGCGGTTCTAGTTGGGGGCGCAGGCGTCGGCGGAGTAGTCCATGGACTCCAGCCAGAAGAGCCTCCACGCTCGGGAAGTCGCGAGCAGGAAGGTGCATCTCCTTCTGCACCCAGGCGAACTGCTCGTCCAGGGTGTCCAGCAACTTCTGCTGCGCCTAGGCCTTGCCTTGTAGATGTGTGCATGGAGGTTCTTGTAGCTGTGTGCGCAGGCGTCGGCGGAGTCGGTCGGAGGGGTGACACGGCTTTTGTAGGATCTTGCAAAACACCAAAGCACCACTGCAAAGTACCACTGCAAGTTGCCGTGATGTTCGGTTATCATCAATCACCAAAGTACCACTGCAAAGATGTGGCAATTGCAAAACACCACGCACAGAGAATAAAATATTGATATTTTTTATTCTTTTGCATCATTTTTTAATATGTGTATGTATAGAGTATGATATCAATGGTTTATGTATTACCGATAAATTGTAGCTTCATGATGTCGCAAGTAGACTTGGTTTCTTGCATTACCGAAGAGAACAAAAGAAGAAAAAGAAAACGAATAATATTGACAAAAAAGTTTTTGTATATTAGATACGTGACTATTTATATACGTACACAATAATAATTGTATATTGTCCAAACTCATAAAAACATCCAATTCCATGGCTTGTACATCCAAACAGGAATTGGAAATGGGTACCACTCTGTGATTCCACCAGCACACTATAGGCCATCCAAACAATAGAATTTGAATTGTAAGCCATTTCCTTTCCACCCTAAATTTGGAATTCTCACTCAATTCAATTCTAGAAATCATTTCTGTGCATCCAAACAAAGCGTAAAAGAAAATGCATGTACAAACTAATAATGTATAGTAGAGCTCCTCCAAGTTTTTTTCAACTCCAGCAGAACCCCAAGTGTCAACGTGATGTCCACTAACTTAATTATTCGAAGCAGCAATCATACATTGTTTATTGTTGGATGATATACAGCACGCACACATACATTTGATAAGTGACACACAACACAACTGACCGTGTCAAAGAAACAATGCTAGTACATACACATTGTTTTCTTGTTGGATGATATACATCACGCACACGTACATTTTATTTTTGACACAATACAACTAATCGTGTCAAAGAAGCTAGCTGCATCGATGGTTATTCGAGGAACAGATAGTCGGTATAGCCGATGACAGGGTCAGAGGTGTAGAAGGTCATCCTGTCGTAGTTGTTCAGCTCAGCCCCGACCTCGAACCTCTTCGGTAGGTCTGGGTTGGCCAAGAACAGCCGCCCGAAAGCCACCAAGTCGGTATATCCCTCCATGACCACCTTGTTGCCTTCCGCATAGTCATATCCACCATTGGCAATGAAGGTCCCCTTAAATGCCTCCCTATATGGCAACAACCGTTTTGGCACCACCCGTCGTCCCTCCACGATGGACAGCCTCGGCTCGATCATGTGGACGTAGACGATGGTATAGTCGTTGAGCTTGGTGGAGATGTGGAGCGCGAGGGAGTGAGGGTCCGAGTCATGGCACTCCATGAAGTCAGCGAAAGGGGACAAGCGTATGCCAACACGGTGGCCGCCGATCTCTGTCACGACGGCATCGACCACCTCAAGAGCAAAGCGACACCGATTCTCGAGGCTGCCGCCGTACTCGTCAGTGCGGTCGTTGACACTGTCCTTCAGGAACTGCTTGATGATGTAGCCGGTGGAGCCGTGAATCTCCACGCCATCGAAACCTGCCACGGGGTTGAGGTTAGAGTAAGAAGATTTGCACCCATACACGGTCAGTAAACGAATTACTCTATCATCTTGGAGAATACATGACCTTCTAGATATGGATTTAGTCTCTAGCCTCTAGGCATTCTTTGACCGTTGTTGCATTTTATATATACACATGTTAGAGAATATAATTATATGAATTCTATATTTTTGAACTATTTTTCATGAAAATTCTGTTTGTTCTACTTAAAATTTTAACTAGTTATTTTTATACAACATTTTAACTAATTCTTTTGTTAATTCAGTTTTTTAAATCAATATCATATATTTAAATAATACATGGTATATAGATACATAAGATGTCTCTAGCTATTATAAAATAAAGTGTAAATGTAACGAGCAAATCTTCGAGGTCTTCAAACTCTTTCTTCTTCCATGACACAATCTTTATTTTTTAGAGGTCGTCAAAGAAAACCAAATCATAAACATGTAAAAACCAACAAAGGTACTTCCATAACTTTAATTTGAGTTGCAATGACATGGCTATATCAACGTTGCTTGGGAGACGAGAGTACCAGTCATCACTGTTGAGTACTAGCAGCTAGAATAAATAATACAAGGACAACCCTCCTTGTGACAACCATGAGAAAGTATCCAAAATTGATCTAGTTAAGCAAGATCTGAAGGCCTATACCTAGAAAATTTTAATTTTTCAGCATCACCATTGACGTCGGGAGACGATCTTATCACCGAACAAAAGGGCCAAAAATCACTGATTATAGACGATGTCATCTCCAATGACGCAAAGGCTACAAAGAAAACGACTACCAAAACCCTGACATAATATATTGAACACTTCTTTTGTTAAAAACTCTACCCCACTTCTCCTGATACCACCGAGACCAGCCGAAGAAGGAGGAACCGATATATGGAGGAGGCTAAGGTAAAGGGGGCAAGGTTTTCTTAGGAGGCGGCGGCTATCACAAACCCTTTGGTTAATTAAGTTGTTCAAGACAGAGATCTTTGACCGCCTTTCATACTGAATTCTTTTTTTTTAGAAAACCACACGCATCTTGGAGCAGAGCTAGTACATCAACATCCATGTGGTACGTACCGGCGTCGATGGCGTGTTCCTGGCAGCCTTCCTGAAGTCAGCCACGATCAGGCGAATCTCCTCCACCGTGAGTCTCGTCGGCGGCGAGAACTCCTCTAGCCTCCCATCGAAGCTCATCTGCGGGCCCACCCCCTTATCCGTGCTGGACACGGGCGCCTTCCCGTCGGGCTGAAGCTCGTAGCTGGACACGCGGCCGCAGTGCCAAATCTGGCAGAAGATCATGGCGCCTTTTCCATGGACGGCGGCTACGATGGGCTTCCACGCCTCGACCTGCTCCCGGGTCCAGATCCCCGGGGTGTCGCGGTAGCCCTGCGCCGTTTCAGAGACGCCCGTGGCCTCTGTGATCAGGAGGCCGCCGGCGGTTGCCCGTTGCGCGTAGTATACGGCGGCGTGCGGCTGCGGGACGTTGCCGTAGGAGCGCTGGCGGGTGAGTGGGGCCAGCACAACTCTGCAGTCATGCATGATCAACGTCGTAAGTCGTACGTACATACCAGCAATAATTTATTTATATATTTACTGCTGTACATATTTATTTATACAAGTGGCTGAAAAAATTGACTGAAATTGAACCATTACCTGTGGGAGAGGTCGAGCTGGCCTATCTTGTATGGCGTTAGGAGCGGGATGGGCTCCATTGTTGCACTGCACTAGCTTCTTGACTTTGAGCTCCGAGCAATGCCGGCAGCTAGCTTGAGTGGGCTGCGGGAGGAAGAAGATGAGTGGGATAGTTGAATGGAGCTTATCGTGAGGCAACATATCCATTTATAGATTAATACAAAGCTGATGTAGTGAGAGTGGGACTAGATGCTCTTGTGTCCACTGCCTCCGGGTATCCGGCTGCTAAGCTGCCTTTTTGTTTTTGTAAGGTAAAAAAGCCACGGACGGCTGCTAAGCCGCCTTTATTAAGCACTACACCATAGTTGAGGTGAGTAATGCCAGAAATTTGTTATGTACTAGGTAAGTGTCCCCACTTTGCAACGGGAGAAAAACAATTTGTGGAACCAAAGCTCGCAAAGTAAGTCCTCAGTGGTACACAATGTGTTGTAGAAACAAGCCAGTCTTAGCTAGTTCACAACAACACTAACATTGCCTCCTCTGCCCGCTGGTGCCAGCAGAGCAATATGTCATCATCACCATTTCACCCTTCTTCTCAAAGGCCTTGATCACCTCTTTCGGGGTTGAAGAGTACAGAAAGTAAATTATTGAGATAAGTTGGCTGATATGTTAGCCATCATGATAGCTAGAGCCAAAGAGGATGGTCAAGTTGATGGTCTCATCCCTCATTTAGTGGACGGGGGTGTATCCATTCTCCAGTATGCCGACGATACAATTCTTTTCATGGAGCATAACTTAGAGAAGGCGCTTAATATGAAGTTGATCCTATGTATTTTCGAGGAGTTGTCAGGTTTAAAAATAAATTTTCATAAAAGCGAATTTTTTTGTTTCGGCCAGGCAAAGGAAATGGAGAATGAGTACAAAATCCTTTTTGGTTGCGAAATAGGGTCGCTTCCATTTAGATATCTTGGAATTCCAATACATTTTCGCAAATTTAAAAATGGGGAGTGGAAACTGATTGAAGATAGATTCGAGAAAAAATTAAGTAGTTGGATTGGTAAGTTACTATCCTATGGGGATCGGCTTATTCTGATTAATTCTGTCCTAACAAGTCTACCAATGTTCATGTTGTCTTTTTTTGAAATTCCAAAGGGAGTTCGAAAGAGATTAGACTTTTTTAGGTCCCGGTTTTTTTGGCAGAGTGATGGTCAAAAAAAGAAATATCGGTTGACAAAATGGAATGTCATATGCCACCCCAAAGATCAAGGGGGTTTAGGTATCGAAGTTCTAGAAATAAAGAATCAATGTCTTTTAAGCAAATGGCTAGATAAATTAATTAACGAAGAGGGGGTGTGGCAGGAATTGCTCCATAACAAATATCTAAACAACAAAACACTGTCTCAAGTGACGGTGCAGCCACATGATTCTCCCTTCTGGCGAGGGTTAATGAAGGTTAAAGAAGATTTTTTAAAACGCGGATCTTTTATTGTTAACAACGGCAAGAGCACCCAATTTTGGGAGGATACTTGGTTAGGTAATAGACCTCTAGCAGCCCAGTATCCGTCCCTGTACAATATTGTGAGAAATAAAAATATTACTGTAGCTACCACCCTCGCGTCGACACGCTGAACATAGGGTTCAGACGTAGCCTTACTGGTGGTCGATGGAATAGATGGATTCATTTGGTTCAGCGATTAATGGACATTCAACTAAATGCAAATAACGATGTATTTAAATGGAATCTTGTTGAATCTGGTAGGTTTTCGGTAAGGAGTATGTATCTTGATATGTTAAATGATAACACAGCCTTTCTTAAAAAAAATATGGAAGATGAAAGTGCCACTAAAGATTAAGATCTTCATGTGGTTTGTTTATAGAAAAGAAATTCTAACAAAAGATAACCTGATAAAAAGGAATTGGCAAGGGAGTAAAACTTGTTGTTTCTGTGATCAAGAGGAAAACGTACAACATCTGTTCATTGAGTGCCCTTTTGCTAAGATTATTTGGACAATTGTGCATATGGCTTTTAATATTACTCCTCCAACCAGCATTTCACACCTTTTTGGTAATTGGCTTAATGGTATTATCAAGACAGAGAAAATTAACATAAGAGTGGGAGTCTGTGCAATCTTATGGACCATATGGCATGTTCGAAACGACTTTATCTTTAACAAAACAAAATTTCCATCATTTTTGCAGGTTATTCCTTTGGCTACCCACTGGATCCATATGTGGTCTTTTCTCCAAGCGGCGGAGCAGCGCCGGGACATGGATATTGGGTGCAACCGTTTGGCAACGGTTGCTTGGGATATATACATCCGATTCGGGTGGCGGGCTGACAGAAGATTGACATGTTGAGATTTCGCCTAGAGTTGTCACGATGTATTTTTAGATGGCTGATTCATATATCCACTCTTTCTGATCTTTGAATTGTAATAATGCTGAACCTATAATAAGTTTAATAAAGCGCCGTATGCATCGATTGATGCAGAGGCTAGGATGCTCCGTTTTGGAAAAAAAAAAGTTGGGATGTGGATGCATGCCGCCCGCTAAATCCTCGGCTCCAACACAAATGACCTCATGGCCTTTCCAAAGAATTTCCATAAAACTAAATACGAGACATGCAACTCCTGAAAATTGGTCAGCAACAAGATATGCAAACCTGGATAATATCAATGAAATTGTTATTGAGCTGAACTGTTGTCCTTCTGGTTTCACATTAAATCAAGTATGTCAATTTCAAGAGTACATCCTTTCTAGAGACAAAGAATTGCCATCTACACAATATATATTCGTTATGTACAAATTAGCATCTATTTCTCATCACAGATATTACAAAAACAATTAAATGCATTGAAGCGAGGACATCTTATGAGCATCGGATTCATATCTATGTTTCCTTGAGCATACACAACTCTGAGAAATGCACACATCATTACACATGATTATTTATTCCCCCCAGTGATTGAAAGCTCTTGGAGCCAGTCTAGGACTCTAATAGCAATAGACTCTCTGACCTCTCTTCACGCATCCATCATTCCTGCTCTTCCCCGCCGCCTCTAGAAGGTTGACGGGTTGGACGATGACATCAGATGAGCACTTGCATCCAGAACCATCACCGAAGAGCCCTACTCCATGCTTCTTGAAGGTCCTCTCCATGGTACTGGTCGCCTGCTCAAATCGTGCATCCTTGCCGCAACCGCCTGTCGAGATTGCGATGATCTCATTGGCTGGGATTGGCTTATGCATAATTTCATCGTGAAGGACATTATTTTCTCCATCAACTATATCTCATATTCTCTTCGTGATTACAGAATTTTCTATGGGGACAGAGGCAGCAGTATATTCCTAAAAATAACTATATGGTTATTATGGAGAATTTTACAGATAATATATCTATCTTTGTAGGTGATGCTAATGTTCCAAAGACATGCTGCAAAATGAGAGATGAATCACAATCATTTTGATAATGAATGCAGTCTGGGCTGCTAAAATAGTTATGAACTATTTAGTATACCTTTGGGCATCTTATATTAGTTGAACCTCCATAAGCGTTTTTACAGTGACTATATTATCAATATTAACAAAAACATTTTCAAATCAAGCTGCCCTTCCTAGCTAGTGATACTGCTTAGTTTCTCCAATATTCTCAAATTTGACTAAGAATACTCCTTGCCAAGGAGATCTTTGAAATACATCAGTCCATTTGCCACCATAAAAATAAAACAAAACATCAGCTAACTGAACCATAGCCAAATAAATAGAACTCAGTAAGCATTCATGCACATGAGAGAAAGGCTATTCAGGGTTATGCTTGTATCTGTTTTATCAAAAGTTTCGGTTTAGCACTCTGAAACCCTTGCTGCTTTCTTGCTGAAGAACTCCTCTATAGCCTTGTGATACATCCCCGTCATTTCTTTCAAGTAATCTTCGGAAGTATGATAGTTAGGACATAATGAAGCAAGGAGATCCTCACCCCTCATGTTTGTTTTACTGAATCGTAATTTTAGAACAGTAAAACAGAACTGTAACTATGCGTTGCAATGCTGACAAATAAAATAAAAAATCTCCTTCGAAGAAACAACGACATAAAGTAAGAACTACTACTTAATTGATAAGAACCTTCTACTGTGAAGCTAATCTAGCGGGCACATGCATTTAAAGTATGGCCTGCCATAGTTAAAACAATTTCAACCAATTAGGACCAATAAAGGATAAGAGTAAGTGGTGGCTAACTGGCTATTCGAGAAACTGGTCACTTGAACATAAGTACCAGCTCGCATTAACAAAGGTTTAAAAAATCTTTAAAAATAGAAGAAAAGAAAACCGAACTAGCTAAACTTCGTAGGGATGAGGAGACCAAATGGGCTCAGAGGGCAAAATTTAAACACATTTAAGAAGGGGGCAGTAATACAAAATACTTCCATCTGGTAACAAATGGTAAACATAGGAGAAAGAAAATATTTCAGTTGGAACAAGATGAAGGTGTAATAGTTGGACAAGACAACTTAAAAACATATATCTCTTAATACTATAAGAACCTATTTAGAGCCCCTAGTATAAATAATTTCTCGATGATTGAAACCGAAATTGATGACATCCCACAACTTTCTGAGGAGGAGAATAGAATTCTCACCGCAGATTTCACCGAGAAAGTGGTTCATTATGCAATTATGCAAATGGAGAAAAACAAAGTGCCGGGACCGGACGGGTACCCAGCAGAATTTTATCAAAAAAATTGGGGCATTATTAAATCTGATTTGATGGCAATGTTTGTAACTTTTCAAAGAGGTGAGCTACCTTTGTTTCATTTGAAATTCGGTACAATTATCTTGCTGCCCAAAATAGAGAATGCAATTCAAATTCAACAATACCGACCCATTTGTTTGTTAAATGTGAGTTTCAAAATTTTCACCAAGGTGAGTACAAAAATAGAAATTTAGAGGTTGTAGACACTGCGGTTAGGCCGACCCAAAGAACATTTATGCAAGGGCGCCATATTCTAGAAGGCGTGGTGGTACTACATGAGACAATTCACGAGCTTCATAGGAAAAAATTAGATGGAGTCCTTCTAAACTAGATTTCGAAAAAGCATATGACAAGGAAAAATGGTACTTCCTACAACAAGCGTTAAGAATTAAGGGGTTTCATCCAAAGTTGTGCAAATGGATACAAGAATTCAATAGCCGTGGTAGTGTTGGGATTATAGTGAATGATGATATTGGACACTATTTCCAAATGAGAAAGGGGTTGCGACAAGGGGACCCTCTTTATCCTATTGTTTTAAACATTATAGCTGATATGCTCGCGATCATGATAAATAGAGCAAAATAAGATGGTCAAGTCAGCGGGCTTATCCCTGATTTAGTTGATGGGGGGTGTCAATGCTTCAATATGCGGATGATACAATTATTTTTCTAAAACATGATTTAGAAAAAGCTCTAAACATGAAATTACTCATATCCATTTTCGAAAAATTATCGCGGTTGAAAATTAATTTCCCTTAAGAGTGAGTTATATTGCGTTGGGAAAGCTATATAAGTGGAGAATCAATATAGAGAACTTTTTGGTTGCGAAATCAGAACTCTTCCTTTCAAGTATTTGGGAATTCCGATTCATTTTAGAAAATTGGAAAATGGAGAATGGAAACCGGTTCAGGATCGCTTTGAGGTAAAACTGAGTAGTTGGATTGGAAAATAATTGTCTTCTGGGGATAGGCTAATTCTCATTAATTATTCAGTTTTAACGAGCCTCCCTATGTTTATGTTGTCCTTCCTTGAAATTATGGTGGGGGTTAGGAAGCGACTTGATTTCTTTAGATCGTGTTTTTTCAGGCAAAGTGATAGGCACAAACGAAAATATAGACTTATTAAATGGAATATTATTTGCCAACCAAAAGATCAAGGTGGTCTAGGAATTGAATTGACGTTTTAGAAATAAAAAACAAATGTCTTCTTAGGAAATGGCTTTATAAACTTCAAAATGAGGAAGGTGTTTGGCAAAAACTTTTGAGAAACAAGTATCTCCACTCTAAATCACTTTCCGAGATTACAATGAAACCGACTGACTCGCCTTTTTGGAAGGGATTGATGAAAGTGAAAGAAGATTTCCTTAGTAGGGGCTCCTTCACGGTTGGTAATGGGGAGGATACGATATTTTGGGAAGATACTTGGCTAGAGAAGAAGTTCCTAGCTCAACAATATCCCTCCATTTATAGCATTGTTCATAGAAAAAATGTTTATGTAGCCAATGTGCTGAATCAAAATCCTCTAAATATCTCTTTCTGACGCACCTTAGCAGATAATTGGTGGAGGCTATGGCTACAACTAGTGCAGCGGCTAATGCCTATTCAGCTAGATGGCAAGAAGGATAGGTTTGTATGGGGTTTAACTTCATCCGGAACCTTTACAGTAAAGTCAATGTACCTAGATATGCCTGACGATGATACAAAATATTTAAAGAAGTACATTTGGAAAATAAAGATCAAGGCTTTCATGTGGTTCCTTCATAGGAAAGTAATATTGACTAAAGATAATTTGATTAAGAGAAATTGGAATGGTCATGAATCATGTTGTTTCTGTGATACCAATCTATTCAACACTTATTTTTTGATTGCCCACTTGCAAAGATAATATGGCTACTATCCAATGACTTTCGGTCTAGAACCACCTAAAAGCATTAATAATATTTTTGGGAATTGGCTCAGGAGTATTCCTAAGAAGGATCTTATTCAAATTTGAGTACGTTTTTGTGTGATTATTTTGGCAATTTGGAACACAAGAAACAACTTTGTATTTAACAAGCTGAACAAACACTGATTTTTGCAGGTTATTTCTATGGCTACCCACTGGATCCATATGTGGTCCTATCTCCAACAAGAGGAGCAGCGGGAGGAGATGGATTATGGGTACAACCATTTGGAGACGGTAGCTCGGGATTTATTCTGCCGATGTGGCTGGCGTTCGCACAATAGAATTACATCTTAATGTATCACTTTTCTTGTATCATTTTTTGTTGGCTTATGTAACATCCCAGGATTTGAGACTAGCTTTTAATAAAACTTGTCAAAGTGATTGAAGTTTCACTTGAGTTGATGGAATTGAAGTAGCTCATCAACTAAAGCGTGATAAACTTCAACATGATCTTTGTTAAATCCTTGTTTTGTGTAGATATAAGCACAATAGTTAAAAAAGAGTAATGCGGGGTAGAACTAAAATATTAACACATCATTTTGGGATCCAATATCTGTTGTTACCATGACCACCATCATATTCCTTAAACCCAAATCATTGAGTTCAATTTTAGAACAAAGGAAGTAAACATAAGTCTTATCCTCAATGTTAGGATATATCTTAATCTTCTATCTTGACCTAGTCTATTCTTCTATATCCAAATATATTTATCTTGAGGACAAGAAGAGAGAGTCCATATCCATTCCTTTGTTATCACGATCCCTACGATCCCTTCAGTTAGAGCCCTGAGACATAATCAAGTAATTGAGAAGAGAAGTAGTATTCATGTGGTGGGAGATAGATCCTATATGGGTACCACAATGGTGAAGATTACATTCTTGATCTCTGAAGGTAGATACAATCAAGAATTGATGCCTAGAGAAAGGGAGTAGATTTAGAACAAGGATTAACCACAAGATGGAATATGGGTCACAAGAAGAATAATATTCTGGCCCTAGAAGTCAACATCTAGGGTAACACATTGATTGGATCAGATACATCTCAAGGAGGTGTATTGGTGTTAATCTTGATCATAAAAACCTTGAGGAGTACTGAAGATATGATTGTTGCCGCTAATAAAACTAGGTGGAGAGCTTTAGTGTCAAGCTCAGAACATGGATTCAGGAAGAGAAGTTGATGAAGGAGTAGTAAAGAACTAAGACGATCATATCAAATACATGATTATATTTGTTGAAGTGAGGTGGATAAGATATTTAGAAAACCTAACTTGATAAGAAGATATCATCCTAAGCTAGTGTTTGGAGTAGGAAATTTAGATCTATTGAGTGTACATCCACTAGGAGATAACCATTATTATGAAAGCCATCTAAGAAACTTTAGTCAGTACTCAAGTTTTCCATTAGGCAAAGCAATTTGATATGGGTAGAGGAAACCACAAGCCTAAACCCTGAAATTTTATGATATTATTAAATTTCTTAACGTTTGATTTACTTCCATGCTGTTAGGTTAGCTGGTGAAGGCTGCACGAAATCAAAAACCAAGAGCAACAAACATGTCCCTAACAAAAGATGTTAGCCGGTCTGTGCATCATTTTCACCTGTTGCCAAGTAGGCGTAATAGTAAAACATATTCTAAGAACTCTGGGCCATAGTTACGAAATTTATGACATAACCCACCAATCTTTCACCAGATTTTTCGTACCCAACATTGAGCGGACCTGCACATCTGTACCACAAGTTGGATGAACTGCATCTTGGGTAATTCATGATTAGTTTCCAGTTGAGTATAGTGCCATAAAGTTGGAAAGTAAAAAATAATTTTCCCTCCATCTCAGGGACAATTCCTTTATGTGGGCTACGACACTTATTAAGTCATGAGATTAATCGAGCTGCTGGGCCAAATTGTTATCATGTAAAAGCTGCTGCTCTCTATTCAGCAGAAGTATGTAAATTATGTAATTGTTGCTCACAACCAAAAGATTATTTTAAGGCCAAGTACTGTTATAAGGCCAAGTACAATCGCAATTATCTATATAACTCCTACATGGTGAGGCAACCTCGAGTACTGGTTACCTACTATCAATAACCTTACATCAAACCACACACTTCTGATTGACTTGACAAGTCAATTGCTAATACCAGATGAGTGGTGGACGTGGCTCATTTCTAAAAAGGTCACCCAATTACAACCTATATTGGTCGTTGAAAGAGCATTTGCCCCCATGTGTGGTTTTGGTAATTAATGACAATCCCTATGGACTAATGTTTGCATCGAGTTTTATTTGTAGGACTTGTCCGTAGACAACGCTTGAGCCATTTGTTGGTTTCAAGGTTGTAAGAAGTTGCAAATAAAGAAGTCTATGTGATGATCAAGGGAGTTGAGCCTATATAGAGTGTGTCTTGAGGAATAAGATGGAGTGAGATCTCATGTGCATTCTCAAGACATCATCATTATGAAGGAAGAAGATGAAGTGCAATGATTGATCAAGTTGAGGCGCAAGTTCAAGATAGGCATCTAGAAGATATCATTTGCTTGAAGCTCGGTGTCCATTTGGTGGTAATGGACATGTGAAGATATTTCTACTAGTGTCTCTCCCATAGTGAAGTATGGGGGAGCAATCCGCAAGACTTCACCGAGCAAGCGCAATCAAGAAAGGTAGTCCAACTTGAGGAGATCAAGATCATCACCATCTAGCTCTAGTTCAAGTGGATTGCACAAGGCAAAGGTTTGTTCTTGATAGGTTTTCTCTTCTACCGGTCTCGTGTGTTAGTTTGGAGACCGGGTTATAGGATTGGTAGCCGTACTATCAAGAGGGGCTCTCGAGTGAGTAACTTAATTGTATCATTCGGAGAGAGCTCAAACCTTTACATACTTGGCATTATCTTTCTTGGTTCTTATTTGGCTTTTATCCTTGTGAGGTTCTAGAGCTTGTGGTTATTTCCATGACAAGCTCTAGGTCATCAAAAATGGATTTTGTATGGAACTCTTATTGCGTTTTTGGTGTTTGGAGGTTTTACCGGTTCTTCTTTATAGCTAAGTCAAACCTTTTATCTTTTGGCTTCATCCTCCTTTGTTGGACTATGATGTTTATATGGATGAAGTTGTAGAGCTCGTTGTGGTGATTACAACGAGCCCAAGATCATCAAAAACGGAGTCCGGATGCAAAAGTTATAGCCGTTTTTGTACTGATGTTTTCCCTAGGGCCGGAAATTCCGCCCCCGAGACCGGAATTTCCGGGGGGCGGAAATTCCATAATTTCCGGCCCTGCGAAATTCTGCTAAGTCTTTTGTGGTGCAACCTGCAGTAGGGGGGGCGGAAATTTGGGCCGGAATTTTATAAGGGGGGCGGAAATTCCGCCCCCGGGCCAGAAATTCCGCCCCCGAGCCAGAATTTCCGGGTTAAAGTTCCTGTAACGGTCAAATTTCGTGCGAGGGCTATATAAAGCCCCTTCTTCCTCATTTGGAGGTTGGCTCTTCCATTTTCTCTCTCCTCCATTGTTGACCTTGAAGAGCTTGCCCTTTCTCCCATTCCCTCCCATGATTCTTGCATCTTTTTGAAGAAAAAGAGAGAGGAGATCTAGATCTACATTTCCACCAATCACTTTCTCTTCTTTGTGAGGGGAACCTATTGGATCTAGATCTTGGAGTTCTTTGTGGATTTCCTCCCTTGTTCTTCCTCTCATATCCCTCCATAGCATTTGTTGCTTTGGTAGGATTTGGGAGAGAAGGATTTGAGCACTTCGTGTGTTCTTGCCATTGCATTTGGTGCATCGGTTTGAGTTCTCCTCGGAGATTCGGTAGTGAAAGTTCGTTGAGCTTTTTACTCTTGGGTTCTTGGAACCCTAGACGGCTTAGTGGCTTAGTGGTTACTTGGGGACCTCCAATTAAGTTGTAGAGATCTTCCCAAGCTTTGTGGTGCCTCCGTGGCAATTACTTGGGGACCTCCAATTAAGTTGTGGAGATCTTCCCAAGCTTTGTGGTGCCTCAGTGGCGATTCTTGGGAGCCTCCAATTGAGTTGTGGAGATTGCCCCAAGCTTGTACGGGTTCGGTGACCGCCCTCAAGTGTCCCATAGTGGTCGGGTCTTCCATCTTGGTGGGAGGGCTCGAGGAGATTACGGTGAGCCTCCGTGGCGTTTGGGGAGCCTTGTGCCTCCACACCGCTCCAACGGAGATTAGCACTCGCAAGGGTGTGAACTTCGGGATACATCATTGTCTTCGCGTGCCTCGGTTATTTCTATACCCGAGCTCATTTACTTATGCAATTTACTTTGTGATAGCCTTCGTGCTTGAAGTTTATATATCTTGCTATCACATAGTTGCTTATCTTGTTTAGTATAAGTTGTTGGTGCACATAGGTGAACCTAATTTATTTAGGTTTTGTATGCTTGGCAATTTAAACGTTAGTTTTATTCCGCATTTGTCAAGCCACTCGTAAAAGTTTTTAAATCGCCTATTCACCCCCCCCCCTCTAGGCGACATCCTTGTACTTTCATTTGGTATCAGAGCGGGTCTCTCATTTTTAGGCTTCACCGCCTTGAGAGCAAAGATGTCGGCTAGGGGATTAGTGCACAATCACACTTTTATATTTGATGGCACTAATTATGATATATGGAAAACTTGCATGCTTATCCACTTTCGAGATATGGACCCATATATAGAGAGAATTTTAGATATGGGTTTCTCTCCTCCTAAGGATCCCCAAAGTCTATCTTTAGAGGAGAAGAGAAACTCTTATCTTAATTCTCGAGCTACTAATGTGCTTGTTGATTTTGTGAGTGATGCAGTTATTCTTGCAATCATGCCTTTCCGTAGCGCTCATGAGTTTTGGACAAAGCTTCAAGACAAATATGATATGTCCAACAAGATTGAGGATGATTGTATTCCCTCCACTTCCGGTCGTGATGAACTCTCTTCCACTTCACCAAAGTGTAGCAAGACACAAGGTAACTCTATGGTGAGTGGTGATGGAAATTGCAATGTTGATAGTGAGCTTACTTGTGATGATCATTCATCTCTATCTCATTGCCATGATTCATCTTTGGACTTAAACACTTCTAGCACCATAAATGCTTTACATGCTTGTGTTGATAGTCCTTGCATATCATGTGTATGCTCCTTGAACACATCTCATAATGATATGCTCACTTCGTCTTGTTGCCATGATATAAATACCTCTAGTTCCTCTAGTTGTTGTGTGTCTAATAATGTAGAGGAAACTGGAAATTCTATTGGCCAAGACATGGTCTCTCTTGGAGCTTCAAGTATTTATTCATCATCATCTAGTGCTTCCCACATTTGCCTTATGGCTAGGGCTTCAAAGGTATGTCCTACTTTGGAACCCAATATATCTAGTGATGATGATAATGAGGATAATGAAGAAGAGGATGATGATCTTGCTTCTTTAATTGAGAAGAGTGAAATGATTTTTCATGCTATTCATAAGAATAAAATTGCTTGCTCTTACTTCTATAAGATTTTAGCTATTGCCACCGAGAGTAATAAAATTATTGAGGAGCATGAAAATACCATCTTTAAAATGCAAGATCATGCCCGTGATTACGAGGATGAGATCGCGGATCTAAAAGAAGCTCTTGAAGAAGCACAAACCACCAAAGAATCTCTTGAGGAGACCTTTACTCTAGAATTGTCTAAAGTAAAGAAATCCCATGAAGGAGCATTTGAGGTGGCAAATGCTTTGGAAATAAAATATAATGAGCTTGAAGTTACTCATGCTATACTCCTTGAGAATTTTGAGCTTCTTAAAAATGACTCTAGGGTCGTTTCGAGTAAGCCCATTATTCCCACCGAGTCGCATGAGCAACTTAAAGCTTCAAACTCAAATGAGCTTACTAAATTGCCTTCTCCTATTTCCATTAATGATGATGCTTGTGCAACTAAGTCTAATTCTTGTGAAGCATCTATTTTGAAGGAGAATGTTGAGCTAAGGGCTCAACTTGATTTGCTAACTAGCAATTATGGGAAATTGGAAGAAAGCCATGGAAAGCTCTCAAGCTCCCATGAGGATCTTCTAGCTTCCCATGATAGGCTAAAGTTAGCTCATGAGACTATTATGTCAAAGGTAACATCTAGTGAGCCTCATGTGGACATTTGCACTTCTCAAAATGCTATATTACCAAGTGCTAGTCCAAGTAATTCATCCACTCTTAATATTGCTACATCTTGTGATGAATTACTTTCCTTGCCTTGTTGCTCTAACAATGAAGCTTCTATTTCCTCTAGTACTTGTGTTATTACTAACCATGTAGAGGAAATCGAAGAGCTCAAGGCCCAAGTCACTTCATTGAAGAAAGACTTGGTAAAGAGTCATGAAGGGAAAACCAAACTCGACAATATGTTGAGTGTGCAAAAATCCCCCAATGACAAGTGTGGACTTGGATTTATCTCCAACAACAAGAAGAAGTCCAATATGATCAAGAAGAAGAAGGGCCAAGGACAAGTGAAAGATCCGGCCAAGATTGTTTGCTTCAAGTGCAAAATTGAAGGGCACCATGTTAGATCTTGCCCTTTGAAGAAGAAGGCACTAGTTGAAAAGCAACAAGGGAAGCGGCCTCAAGTTCAAGGCCATGCTCAACCTCAAGTTGTAGAAAGGTCACTTCCCAAGGTCAATCAAGCTAATTCTCCCAATGTGGAGAAATCAAGTGAGAAGAAGGTGAAGAAAAGAACTTGCTACATATGCCGTGAGAAGGGTCACCTTTCTTCTTCATGCACTATGGGTAACTCATCCAACCCTATCATAATTGATGATGCTTATTCCCTTTGCAAGGATAAGGTTGGCAATGTGTTTGCCAAATTTGTTGGTACTCAATGTGGTGTCAAGAAAAGAACCATTTGGGTGGCCAAGCCTATTGTGACTAACCTCTTAGGACCAAACTTGGTTGGGGACCATCACACCAAAACTTGATCAATAGGTGTTTGTTGGAGGGCATTGGAGACTTGGCTATATCATGAAGAATTAAGGGATCTTCATCAACATATTGTCTCAAGTCAAGTCAATTGGATTATCTTGTTTATATCATATATCCAATGTTCCTCTTTGCGGTAACATGTACTCAACTTATCTACATTGAAAGTTACTCGCCCCTTTTGCATGTGTTGGTTGTGTTCCATTACATGTGTTGGTATATGTTGTGCTACCTACTTGTTTTATTTTGATTAATCAAGTATGTACTTGTGGGTTTGCACACCATGTATGTGTGTTTGTGTTTGAGCCTATTGCATCTTCTTTTATATTATTTGGCTCTTTTGAGAGACTAGTGGACTATCCCATTTTGGGGGAGTGATATGCTTTGGCACTTCACAATCCTAAATATGTGTGCACATGAGGAATACCACTTAGTGTTGTTATTTGAATTTATCTAGTCTCTATGTGGTATGTCATGTTCATGAAATTCAAATTCTATAATGTCCATTAATCTTCTCATATTGAATTTTATTTGCCTCTTGTGAAAATAAATGCTTTATCACATTATGGGGGAGTAATATGCTTTGTGCATACTACAAACCAATAAAATGTGTATATTTGAGGTTGTGTCACATAGTGTTGATATTGCAAATTATCTTTCTTCTATGTGACATGTTTGCTCAAACAAGTTTCAACTTTCCAAATTGTTTTATTGCTCTTGGTTTGGATCTTGTTTGTGAGATACATTCTTGGTAGGGTTTTCCTAAATCGTGGAATTCTACATCAAAATTGGAAAACCATTTACTTTAAGTTATGCTAATCATTGCTTTGCATGATTGTTTAACTATCTAAGTCTATCAAGAATATTTGCTTTAGCATGGTGTTTAATTCTTATCCTTTTCATATGCTTCTTGTTGTGAAGATGATCTTGGATTTATGTGTAAAATACCACCGGGAAATTAATAACTCCAAATACCTCTTGTCCTTGAACAATTGGTACTTTGTCTTGTGGTATATATATATTGATCATCTTTACATTGGCTATTGCTTTTAATTACCTTATCTCTTGCCAAGAAATGTATTTGTTTTTTTTTCCTTTGTCTTCCTTAACTCTTGTGAGTCCATTTGATTTTGTTGAACTTGTTTTGTGTTATTTTTAATGTAGGTAGAGATGATGATCCCATTTGTGTGTATTTTGTATTCAAATGCAAAATCATAAATAATGCACTAATCTTGGGGGGAGCTCTCCTATATTTTCTATAACATACTCTTGCGGCTTATTTCAATTGGTATTGGTTATTGTTGGAAGACAAATCTTTTCTTTTTGGTACTTAGTGTGCCATCATAAAAAGAGTGGAGAGTTTGGTTTGTTTGTTGGAACCTTGCTCTCTTTGGGAGAATGGCTATCTCTTTTCTTGATTTTGCTCTATATTCTTAAAATGAGATAAGTCATTGGGCATGTGTCTTTTAGTGATCCTTTATGCTCATTGGCGTTTGCTTTGTTCACTTGGTGGACTTTGGAGTCAATATTGTGTTGAATTGATCCTTTGATATAATTTGGACAACTTTTGGGTTTTCACACCTTCGTGTGACTCTTTGGTCTTCTTGGTGTTTCGTCCAAATTGTATCTCCCTTTGGCTCTTGAAAGTTTTTAGCATGCATATTTACTTACTACATATTTTATGGCATGCTTTGCTTTCTTTGATCCAATATATAGGGTAAACTCCAATAAATCCTAAATTGGCTAAGATGTGCATGAAATTCAAGTTCATATCTATATGCACATATTTATGTGGAGCTTATCCTATATATTGTAGTGTCTCTAACTACTTCGGACCCAATGAGTTTGGGGACCATATTGTACTTGAATATGTTTTAGGTACATGGGAGATATATTGGTGCTTGTCTCAATAATAAGGATGAAGCGGTGACTAATTGATAATTTGTGGCAAGCTAGGATTATTGAAGAACTCCTATCTACTACATCCTTCCAATGATATCTCGGTAACAAGTATCTTATTCATGCATACTTTTCTAGCATCTAACCTTGTGTGGGTCATTTCATGGCATGAAAATCTTTATTTGCAATGATCTTAATGAAACCTCTTTATTGTAAATGTGAGTAATTTGAGATGAGTGCATATTTTGGGGAACTCTTCCCAAATATGTATATCTAGCAATTTTATTGCATATCATTTCCTCAAGTTCCTCTCATGTGCAATATTGATGAAAGTGCAAATTTAGTTCTTTCTTTTGGTATACTTATTCGTGATACTTGTTGCTTTTCTCAAAACATCCCAACTATCTTCTTCCCTTGTTGATATTTGTGATGTCTTTGATATGTTTGTGGTTGAAGTTCTTCAATATGCAATAAGATAAATTGAGCCTTTGGCCATGCTTTAAAAGCAAAAATCTCATTGGTATATTGCATGAACTTGTTTAGATATCATGTTCTATTCTTTGTATCTATTTTATGTGTATATGTTTCTTTGTGATAATTATCTTTGTGATGTTGTCTACTTAGAAACTTATACACATGAGAGATGATATCTCCTTAATTGATATCTTATTTTTTTCCTTGTGTGTTGGGATGGAATGCTAAGCAATTTCATTCATTGAGGACTATGTGGATGCTCTTTGTGCATCCTTGTACTAGTCTTATAATATGCTTTGTCATTCCTATCACACATTCCTTTGGTTGAGCCATTTAATATGTCGGTTCCTTACTTGTTGCTCAACCATTTCTTTGATGCAAGTGTTGAGCTTAATGTCTTTTTTTATGATCTCCTTCTAATGGTTGTTTTTTTTAAATGGAATATGTTGTGCACAAACCTTGGGGAGCTTCTTCATATTATTTAGAGCATTGTTTTGGGTCTTCTCATAATATCTTTATTTGATTCACTATTTGGATCTTTTGATTGCTATCTTCATTTGTTGGAAGTTTAACCATCATGTCATCCTTTTTTGTTTGCAATCTTTGATCCTTAATATAGTTTGATTTCCTCCAAATTTTTGTCCTTGAATTTGTGCATGTGTTTTCACTTTTTTTTTGTGCCATGCACACCTTGAGGAGGAACTCTCGCTATATTGGCCTTCTAAGCCTTTCCGCCCATTTTGGCAATGGATGCCAATGGGGGAGAAGTTTCGAGGGTTTGAAGGGAATTGGGTTTCATGCTTTTGTTTTGTTGGGTTTCATGCTTTTGTTTTGTTCTTAAGCATTTGCCTTGCATACTTTGCATGGTTGAGTATATATAGTGGAAACTCCACCAACAACATTGGTTGGCAATATATGCAATGAAATTCAAGTTCATTCACACGTGCATAGATTGTGGGGGAGTTTGCTCTATATATGATGGTTCTACTAACATCACATACTTTTGTAGTATTTGATGTTAGTGTAACCATCTTAGTCCTTTAAATTCATTATATAAACCCTCTCAAAGAGACTGTCATCAATTACCAAAATGGGGGAGATTGAAAGAGCATTTGCCCCCATGTGTGGTTTTGGTAATTAATGACAATCCCTATGGACTAATGTTTGTATCGAGTTTTATTTGTAGGACTTGTCCGTAGACAACGCTTGAGCCATTTGTTGGTTTCAAGGTTGTAAGAAGTTGCAAATAAAGAAGTCTATGTGATGATCAAGGGAGTTTAGCCTATATAGAGTGTGTCTTGAGAATAAGATGGAGTGAGATCTCATGTGCATTCTCAAGACATCATCATTATGAAGGAAGAAGATGAAGTGCAATGATTGATCAAGTTGAGGCGCAAGTTCAAGATAGGCATCTAGAAGATATCATTTGCTTGAAGCTCGGTGTCCATTTGGTGGTAATGGACATGTGAAGATATTTCTACTAGTGTCTCTCCCATAGTGAAGTATGGGGGAGCAATCCGCAAGACTTCACCGAGCAAGCGCAATCAAGAAAGGTAGTCCAACTTGAGGAGATCAAGATCGTCACCATCTAGCTCTAGTTCAAGTGGATTGCACAAGGCAAAGGTTTGTTCTTGATAGGTTTTCTCTTCTACCGGTCTCGTGTGTTAGTTTGGAGACCGGGTTATAGGATTGGTAGCCGTACTATCAAGAGGGGCTCTCGAGTGAGTAACTTAATTGTATCGTTCGGAGAGAGCTCAAACCTTTGCATACTTGGCATTATCTTTCTTGGTTCTTATTTGGCTTTTATCCTTGTGAGGTTCTAGAGCTTGTGGTTATTTCCATGACAAGCTCTAGGTCATCAAAAATGGATTTTGTATGGAACTCTTATTGCGTTTTTGGTGTTTGGAGGTTTTACCGGTTCTTCTTTATAGCTAAGTCAAACCTTTTATCTTTTGGCTTCATCCTCCTTTGTTGGACTATGATGTTTATATGGATGAAGTTGTAGAGCTCGTTGTGGTGATTCCAACAAGCCCAAGATCATCAAAAACGGAGTCCGGATGCAAAAGTTATAGCCGTTTTCGTATTGATGTTTTCCCCAGGGCCGGAAATTCCGCCCCCGAGACCGGAATTTCCGGGGGGCGGAAATTCCATAATTTCCGGCCCTGCGAAATTCTGCTAAGTCTTTTGTGGTGCAACCTGCAGTAGGGGGGGCGGAAATTTGGGACAGAAATTTTATAAGGGGGGCGGAAATTCCGCCCCCGGGCCGGAAATTCCGCCCCCGAGGCCAGAATTTTCGGGTTAAAGTTCCTGTAACGGTCAGATTTCGTGCGAGGGCTATATAAAGCCCCTTCTTCCTCATTTGGAGGTTGGCTCTTCCATTTTCTCTCTCCTCCATTGTTGACCTTGAAGAGCTTGCCCTTTCTCCCATTCCCTCCCATGATTCTTGCATCTTTTTGAAGAAAAAGAGAGAGGAGATCTAGATCTACATTTCCACCAATCACTTTCTCTTCTTTGTGAGGGGAACCTATTGGATCTAGATCTTGGAGTTCTTTGTGGATTTCCTCCCTTGTTCTTCCTCTCATATCCCTCCATAGCATTTGTTGCTTTGGTAGGATTTGGGAGAGAAGGATTTGAGCACTTCGTGTGTTCTTGCCATTGCATTTGGTGCATCGGTTTGAGTTCTCCTCGGAGATTCGGTAGTGAAAGTTCGTTGAGCTTTTTACTCTTGGGTTCTTGGAACCCTAGACGGCTTAGTGGCTTAGTGGTTACTTGGGGACCTCCAATTAAGTTGTGGAGATCTTCCCAAGCTTTGTGGTGCCTCCGTGGCAATTACTTGGGGACCTCCAATTAAGTTGTGGAGATCTTCCCAAGCTTTGTGGTGCCTCAGTGGCGATTCTTGGGAGCCTCCAATTGAGTTGTGGAGATTGCCCCAAGCTTGTACGGGTTCGGTGACCGCCCTCAAGTGTCCCATAGTGGTCGGGTCTTCTATCTTGGTGGGAGGGCTCGAGGAGATTACGGTGAGCCTCCGTGGCGTTTGGGGAGCCTTGTGCCTCCACACCGCTCCAACGGAGATTAGCACTCGCAAGGGTGTGAACTTCGGGATACATCATTGTCTCCGCGTGCCTCGGTTATTTCTATACCCGAGCTCATTTACTTATGCAATTTACTTTGTGATAGCCTTCGTGCTTGAAGTTTATATATCTTGCTATCACATAGTTGCTTATCTTGTTTAGCATAAGTTGTTGGTGCACATAGGTGAACCTAGTTTATTTAGGTTTTGTATGCTTGGCAATTTAAACGTTAGTTTTATTCCGCATTTGTCAAGCCACTCGTAAAAGTTTTTAAATCGCCTATTCACCCCCCCCCCCTCTAGGCGACATCCTTGTACTTTCAGTCGTGATAGCATCTTATTGGACGGAGGGAGTATTTACTATTGGTATAACCTATGAAACTTCCAAATTTTATTAAAAAAATTATTCTCAAATTATTTTAGGTTGGAAATGAAAGATGAGCGTAACCTGTCCACAGTGATGCATTTTACCAACTACAGGCTGCAACGCAATGGTAGCCGGTAGGTTTTAGTGTTGTTGGTGGTATTCCTGTACATTTTCTCTCGCAACCATGAACTTTTAATGTTTCTTGATTTCTTGTGCATTTACTAGGTTATATCCAACTAATGTCCCCAAGAAAAAAATCCATCTTTGGTCCTTATTGTATGTCCACTACAATGCTTATAAGCTGCAAGCCTGCACGAAAACTTATTTTCACTTGCTGGACTGTTCTCAAACATTATACATTTTTTATTTATAATTGGATGTTTCAATTTGTTCATTTGGAGATTTTATCATTTATTCCTGCAGGTAGCTACTCAGCTGATAAGCATGAGTTCAACTAGATTGTCTCCATTGGGCTGGCCAACAATAACGTAAATATCATGTAGCTTTTGTAAGATTTTTGGACATCAGCGCCAGCACATTGAGGACTACCATAAGGATATATGTAGGAATTTATCTACCATATATTGATGGTTGCTCATTTCAAAATATCTTGAAGACTTGAATGCTACTCTTCATATTAGTAACTAATGATAATAATCTTACAAAAAATTTTGATCTGAAAGCAGCAACATTCCGTATGTACTTTGATCTAATTCGCGGAGATCTGGGCAAGAGCTTACCGGTTCCATTTGAGCAGATCCCTTTCTAGTAGACACCCAAGTTGAATTTAACAACTGACAATCCAAGGAACCCCTTTTTTCTGATGAAAGCTGCAAACACATCTCATCTCGCCCACTACGAGCATCCAAAGCACATGTCGTAGTTTTGAAATGTGGAGTTGCTGACTATGAACTTTACTACCTCTCACTATGAACTTTACTACCTCTCAGTGTGACTCTCAAGCTCAGTCTATGACAGGTGGGGTAAAATGCTAGAGAAGACCAAATGCTTGCCACACCAGTATGCATTGGCAACATGAGGTGGCAAACAAAACGCGCTCAAAGATTTAGGGTAGCAAGACCATATCAAACCTCCATTGCGAAAGGATACCAATTGATCAACAAGACGATTCATTCAGTATCTGAGCTAGTTGTGAGATCATCAACATCAGCGTCTTCGCTACTGATTTTATCAGCAAAAGCCCCCTCACGCTTCTTAAATAAAGCAACATGCTTATGGTAATCTTCAAGCTCTGTCTCCAGCTGCTCAATAAATTTACTGGTATGTTCAAGAGATTGTTCATACCTATATTTCTCCAAGGCCTACGGAGTAAGGATACCCAATGTAAGTCAACTTATAACCTACAAAAAGATATGACAAAATTGGCTTCAGTAGTGATGATTACCTTCTGTTTGGACAGAGTGTCAGGAGGGGACATGACCTTGGGCTGCACATAATTCTTCCCACGATAAAAGATAATCGTATTATCCGGCTTAACATCGATAACCGTCCCTTTGCTGAGCCTGGCCAGCTCCTCGGCGTACTCGTACACCTGGCCAGGCCGGCAGGGCCTGCAGACCACCTTCATGGTCTCGTGCCTCTTCCAGTGGAGGTGCATGTTGAGGACCACGCCGCCGAACACCCCTCTCCTCCCGACGGGGACATAGTTTTTTTTCTTCTCCCCGGTCCGTTTGAGGTAAAACTTCTCCTCCTCGGTCAGAATCTCAGGGTCGTGGACCGGCTCCGGACCCCTCGAGGGGGTCTCGTACTTCCGGAGCTTCTCGATCAGCCACTCCTCTTTCCTCTTAGCCTGGATCAGATCCAGATTGAGAACACCAAACTGACAATGCAGCATTTCTCTGCAATTAAACTGAAGAATGTTGAGGATGAAGGGGAAACCTTGTCGAGCTTGTATCTGATCCGGACTTCGGGGTTGGGCGACTTCATCTTCTTCTTGGCCTTGAGACGGAACCACTTGAGCTGGTTCACCTTGGACTTCTTCGACATCTTCTTCTTTCCCGCGGCCGCCGGCGGCTGCTGCTGCCTCCCGATGTCCGGGTGGTCTCCGACCGAGAAGCGCGCGAAGCCGCCGTCCGTGTCCAGCGTGACCTCCGTGCTCCCATGCCTCCCTGGGGACCGTCTCCGCGCCGCTGTCGCGAATCCAGCAGAGCCACGGGAACGCTCGAGCAGTGCGCCGAGGCGTGGGGAACTGATGGTGATTGGACCGTTGTGAGGGGGCGAGGCGACGAACCAAAGGGAGCGTAGAGCCGCCGCGGCGGCGGGCTGCAGATTCAGTCGGCGGCGAGGGAGCAGCCGGGGCAGGAGGGAAGCCATCGCGACGGCGACGGAGGAATGGTGGCGGCGCTCGCTCAGCTCCGGCCGCCGGAGACGTGCAAGTGTTTTAGGCAGGCCAACTGGGTCTGTTACTTGGTTTGGTTGGGCTTAGCAGGGACCGTCGGGTTGAATGTTACTCTGCTGTGGGCTAGTTGTGGGCCGTCGCTGCGGCGGACAAACTGCCCAGCGGGCGCTTCTAAGGCAATTCCTATGCTCCGATCAGGTCGGAGCCTACCTCGCGTGGGTATGGACTGAGCCGGTTAGTTTTTTTTTTTTGAGAAACTCGGTCACTTTATTGATTCATAACATTGTACGGGATACAAAGGCTGTCTGGAGGCTCAAGGAGCCACACCTGACGCCCCACAGAATTTGAAACTAAAGAACGAGCTAAACTATGAGGCTCCCTATTGGAGGCTCTATTTTCATGCTTAAAAGAAACAGAAACAAAACTCCTTGACCTTGCTTTAATCTCGTCGATAATCATGCTGTAAGAGCCAGCATAAGGGCGCTCCAGATTGTTGATCACCTGCATACAATCTGTAGCCACCGTAACCTTCTGCAGGTATAGATCCTCGGCCAATGCCAGGGCTTCGCGGCAGGCGACCGCCTCCAAAGTCGCTGGATCGCCGATGCCTTCTATCCTCAGCGCCGAAGCTCCCAAGAAGTTGCCCTCCTCGCTTCTGCACACAGCAGCCACCGCTCCTCCATGGCCTTCTTTAGCAATAGCGGCATCCACATTTATCTTGGCACATCCTCGCAATGGAGCGATCCATTTTGGATGCACCACACTTTGCCCTCCCTGAACCCTCTCCTTCTTCACCGATATTGAGAGGTCTTGCAGGTAACTTTGAATAAAGAGATGCGTTGAAAGCGGACTCTGGTATACCTCCTCGTGGATAATTTTTCGGCGAGCAAACCAGATAGCCCACAAAGTCACCGCCACCCTGGCAAAATCATCCCTGGGTAGCGTCTCCATCATCGCAAACAGCCACTGTTTTGGTGACGGATTCTCATCCGCGCACATGTGCTCGGTCACTCCTTCATCCGCAAGCGCCCAGACACATCTAGCCACAGTGCAGTTGATCAACGAATGCCTCCACGAGTCAGCATCACCGCATATTGAGCAGCGATTCGTTTCAGCCATACGTCTACGATGTCTCACATCTGCTATTGGGAGCGAGTGATGGGCGAGGCGCCACAAGAAGATGCGAAGTTTCGAGGGAACCTGCACCTTCCACAACCTCTGCCAATCTCTTTGTTCTCTTTCGCCATTTGAGCCACTCCCCCGGTCCTCCAGCCAATCCTCCATCCTCTTCTTTGTCTGAACAAGGAGACGGTAGACAGACCGTACTGTCAGGATGCCATTCCTTTCATAGTGTCAGGCCCAGCGATCATCCATCCTCCTTGTGCTTAGAGGGATCGACTGTATAACCTCAGCATCCATCTGTAAGAAAAACTCCTGGATTCGCTCCACCCTCCAGGTAGCCGAAGTCTGGTCAATAAACTCCGCTACTCGCATTGGGGGGTTTCTTTTCTTGCACGCGAGTGGTCGGAGCATGAAGTCACGTGGGAGCCAATTTTGATCCCATGCATTTGTGCTCTCCCCCGTACCAATCCGACGGATCAAGCCTTGTGCCATCATATCCCTTCCCTCAACTAGCGCTCGCCACACCTGTGATGGTGAGTGACCAAGCGAAGCCTGTAAGAAATCCACAGTAGGGAAATAGACTGCCTTCAGTATTCTTGCACTCAAAGTTGCCGGGTTCTGGAGAACTGAGCCGGGTTCTGGAGTGCCACCGGCCACAGGTGGCAGCGAAGGTAGGGACGAGGGCACCGACGAGGAAGAGGATGGTCGGTATCAGGCGGGGGTCAAAATGAAGAAGATTTTCAAAAATCTATACATTTCTAAAATCTGCTTTTTCATATTGATTTTTTTAAATACAAACAATCTTTCAATTTAAACATTTTCAAATATGAATATTTTCCAATTCAAACATTTTAAAAATATTTACCTTTTTAAAAGAAAAAAGGAACAAACAAAAAACTAGAAAATAAAAGAAAAAACAAAAAATGTTAAATGGGCTGGCCCACACCGTGCGTGCTGGGGGGAGGGGGTTGCGACACCTGGTTCGTGCCGACCTGGTCGGAGTATAGGTTTTGCCTCGAGCAATGGACGCGTTGTGTTGTGGCATGGCACTTATTTCCTTGCCATGGTCCGGGCCTCTCAGCTGGAGTAGGTATGTCGATACATTCTAGATTTTCAACCAAATGCATTGTTGTTGTGATGACATTTTTTGTAAAAAAAAAGACACCAGAGATAATCTACATTTTCTATACCATAAAGTATATTTTTTCAATATGTTTATGCAATATTATAGAAGTTGAAATTCGTCAAACTTAGTAGGGTCTAACTTTTGACTAATCTAAATACGCTTTATATTTTTTTTGAGAGGATACGCCTTATATTTTAGGATGGAAGGAGTAACATTGATTTTGTATTATAAAAATTAATGTTTTTTGCTATGTATATTTGATCAAACTTAATAAGTTTAACTTTGACCGAAAATTAAAAATTATATGCAACGATAAATTGTGACGGAGGGAGTAGTACTACAGTGGCAGTACCTCTTGTTCGGTAGACTTGTGTCACATACTTCGTTTACAACAAGGGCTAGCTGAGGCTGATTTGGCCGAACAAGCTTAATTACAACTTTACAAGTGCAGATAAGACAGTTACACACACGTTCTTACACTATAACTTACATACAACGCAAGGTGGCAATGTGCTATAGCACTATGTACAGCAGAGAGCGAGCATGGTCCACGGTCACGCCCACTTGGCCATGACGGACATGCCGCCGGCGCCTAGGAGGACGGCGAGGAAGCAGACGATCTGGAGCCTGGCGCTGCCCTGCAGCTTGGGCCCCATGAACTCGGCGGCGAGGAGCTCGACGAGGGCCATGTAGTTGAGCAGCCCGGCGGAGACGGCGTTGAGCAGGCCGACGACGATGAGCGCGGTGGGGCTGTCGTCCCTGTACACCTTGGTGAGCGCCAGTCCGAGCGCGATCCCGAACGGCGTGGTGGTGGAGAAGAAGAAGACGAGGCCGGACTTCATCCTGGAGCCGTACTCGGCCTGGAGAATGCAGCCGCCGAGGCCCATGCCCTCGAACATCTGGTGGAAGCACATGCCCTCGAACACGAGATTACCTGAACGGCTGAACGACAACGCGGTTCCGTCGCACCTTCATCTGGCCGGCCTCTGCGTCGTCGGGCTTGGCCAACGCCATGCCGTGGCCATGTCCATGCCCATGCCAGTGTCCATGCCAGTGTCCTCCTTCCTGCTCCGGGCTCTCGTGGTCGGCGACGGCGGCGGTACTACCACCGCCAGCGCCGCCATTGTTCCGGTTGTAGAAGGTGAGCATGAGCGAGTCGACCATGAGCGTGAACAGGGCGGCGAGCATGGCGACGAAGGTGGTGAAGGGGAATTCACGCCAGGGCTTCGCAGGGAGGCAAGGGGAGGTGAGGTTGTCGAAGGAGTCCGGCAGCACGTGCATGTAGCCGGTGGCGAGGATGACCCCCGACGCCAGGGCCTTGACGACGGAGAAGAGGCTGCGGTCGGGCTGCAGCACCGGCACCGACCGGGCGAGGAGCGGCAGGCAAACGCCGACCACGCTCGAGAACAGGATGGTCGGGATGGCGATCAGTGTCGTGGTTCTTACGACACGTATGCCATGAGGGGTACCTCAAGGCGATAGAAAGAGGGGATAGGCAATCTGGTGCCCGGGACGGTGATAGACAGGGATTATCCAGGTTCACGTCCCCGCGGTGGAGGATCGCTACATCCTGCTATAACTCACTATAATGGCACAATGTGTACAGATTACAATGGTTGTGTTGGTCGCTATGCGATCTGCTATGTCTTAGCTATTCTAGCTATCTCATGGCCTTAAGGGCTCCTCCACGCCGGCTTATAAAGGCGCCTGGCGTGGGCATCACGGTGATTCCGGGGCGGATACAATATGGAGTCCTAGACTAAGTCCTATGCGTGTACTACAAGGCAACCTGCCATGGGGCCTGTCTTCGGATCCGTCATAAGCTCCTGCGTCCAGTAATCCACCATGGTATGGCAGCATTGAATCTGCCATAAGCTCCTGCCGTCTGGGAATCTGCCATGGCATGGCAGCGTGGAATCTGCCATAAGCTCCTACCGTCTGAGAATCTGCCATGACATGGCAGCGTGGAATCTGCCATGGCATGGCAACCTTCAATCCGCCATACCACCAGCAACTAGGCCGCCCGGTTGGCTATCCGCCATACCACCTCCATGGGCCACCCTGGTTTGCCGGTATGAGACTGCGTCACTGGTATACCCATTTGGTATATCCACAACAGTAGCCCCCGGAGTTCTTTGAGATCTTCTCTTCTGTCTTCAATGCTTGATGGGCTTTTTATCTTCGTCTTCATCTTCGTCTTCAAGATAGTCGCGTGAAAGATCTCGTAGAGCTCCCAAAGAATAAATTTTATCCGCCTAGAATTTTAGGCGGACCAGTGACGTCTCATACTTGCAGTGCAATTCTCCAGATACATACTGGTATGCTACTGCGAACGAATCCAAGGCGGATAACTAGTATTTTTTCCGAGCTCAAGGAACGTTCCTTCCAGTATAAGATGTTGCCTCGAAGCTTGCCAAACAGTGAGCGCAAAATTATTGCACTGCTTCTGTTTTTGAACTTCGATGCTTTTACACCATGTGTAGCCCCCGAGCGCCATGGCGGGTTCTCATAGAGAATCCATCAGGGTGCTCTTAGAGAAACTACTTAGAATTTTTAGCCTGTAGCCCTCGAGCACCGCTACGCAATTTTCCTAGTGGTGCTCTTAGAAGACTTAGGATTTTTTGCTAGCTGTAGCCCCCAAGCTTTATGGCGGATTTCTATCCAGCATAGGGCTCTAAGAGAACTACGTAGCTAAAATGTGATGAGTAGCCCCTGAGCGTTATGGCGGATTTCTATCCAGCGCAATGCTCTAAGAGAACTTCACAAAACTTAGCATCGGTGTAGCCCCCGAGTGTCAAGGTGGAATTTTCTTGAAAATCCGGCTTGATGCTCTTAGAGAACTTCACCAGTTATTAGATCAACATATTATGGTCGCAGCCCCCAGGGGGCCAGCTCCATGGCGTCCGGCTCCTAGGTGACCTCAAGGCATCCTGCTCCATGGCGGTCTGCTCCAAGTTGGCATGCTTCATGGCGGTCTCAAGGCATCCTGCTCCATGGCAGACTGCTCCAAGGTGGCCGCTCCATGGCAGATTTGGGCTGCCATCAAAGGTGGCTGCTGCATGGCAGATTTGGGCTGCTGTCGACAGTGGCCGCTGCATGGCAGATTTGGGCTGCTGTCGACGGTGGCCGTTGCATGGCAGATTTGGGCTGCTGTCGACGGTAGCCGCCGCATGGCAGATTTGGGCTGCTATCGACGGTAGCCCCCGGGTATTTGAGCTGAGTGGCTCGAAAACACCTCAGATCAGGCACTGGCAAAGCGTCCAAGCGTCATATGTACCTGTGACATGAAAACAAAACACAATTGTATTAAATCGTTCTTGTGTTCAACGAACAAATGCAAGGCGGATAAAACACGGCCATTGAACAGATGTTTTAAGGCTGAAACTATGCAGCAGTTGAACAACATAAAACTGTCAAGGCGGAAAAAACTTGACTATCTTGAACAGTTCATGTGCATATGATATGATTTTAGCAAGTGCTGGTTTATCCGTTCTTCCGGTTTATATGCTTGACTTTTCATGAGATGGCATACTTTTGCACGAACAATCCGCCAAGGCGATAGCGCTTAATAGCAGCCGTCCAAAACCTTGGAAACGGATGGCGGCTTTAAAGTGCCAAAATGTCACTACTCGGGAATCCACATATAAAACATCAGAAAACATGTAGGCCAGAAAACTTAAGCTAACGCCGGATGGCGGATTTTTGAATGATACCGGCGCCTTTAGAGGCAAGCCAGTAAAATTTTTACTCACGAGCGCAAGGCAAATCGTGGAAAAGTTATGATCAAAACGAAAGCGGTAAAAGACTCAGAATATGAGTGAACCAATCTTTATCATATGATCATAAACAAATAATAAATATTAAATAGGGACTTAGCTGTTTAAATTGTAGTCCGCAATGGTCAGCCGCATCGGCGCGCTGCATCCGCCAAGGCAGCAACCGCACAAACCAGCGGCCGAATGCTCACTTACTAGCCATTAGCTAGTAGCTTTGATGGATTACATGCTGCACGTAGCTTGCTAGCCGGGTGAAGGAGCAGCTGGCCAACTTCATGTAGACGAACACTTTTCACGCGGGCAAGCAGCCATCGGCCGAGATGAAACAGCATGCGTACGCGCTGACCATGGTCGAGGTGTTGTTCTCCATGCAGCTTTCCTCGCTGATGGGTCATCGCGGAAAACTATGCAGGATTCTAGAAACACGATTCGATTCCGACTTGGTCGCAGGCGATCGTATATGGCAGCACGACATGTCTTATGCCCAAGCGTCGTAGTAGCCTTGCACCGTTGCACGGACAGCAGCATCTCTGCATCCGGCATCGGGACTCTGGCGAAGTAGTTGGCAACGCGTCCGGCATGGTTGGTGGTGGAGATGAGAATCGAATCCCGCCATCAAACCAGCCTATGAAACTTGGGTCGATCCGCCAAAAGGAACCTGAAAGGACACAGATGTCGCCTAGAGGGGGGGGGGTGAATAGGCGATTAAAACTTTTACGAAAGGCTTGTACAAATGCGGAAATAAACTAACGTTTAATTTGACAAGCTTACAAAACCTAATAAACTAGGCTCACCTATGTGTACCAACAGCTTATGCTAAGCAAGACAAGTAGCAAGGTGATAGCAAGATATATAACTTCAAGCACGATGGCTATCACAAATGTAAAGTGCATAAGTAGTGGAGCTAGGATAAGAGTTACCGAGGCACAAAGGAGACGAAGATGTATCCCGAAGTTCACTTCCAAAGGAAGCTAGTCTCCGTTGGAGAGGTGTGGCGGCTTAATGCACTCCGAACGCCACAAAGGCCTCACCTTGAGATGTGGTAGCACAATGCTCACCAAATGCCACAAAGGCTCACCTCAAGATGCGGAGGCACGCTACGCACCGAACGCCACAAAGGCTCACCTTATTCTCCTCGTGCCCTCGCACAAAGCAAGATGCCACGATCCACTATGGGACACTTGAGGGCGGTCACCGAACCCGTACAAGCTTGGGGCAATCTCCACAACTTAATTGGAGGCTCCCAAGAATCGCCACAAAGGCACCATAAAGGTTGAGGAATCTCCACAACTTAATTGGAGGCCCCAAGTATATGCCACAAAGGCCACTAAGCCGTCTAGGGTTCCAAGAACCCAAGAGTAACAAGCTCACAACTTGCACTTACCCGAATCTCCAAGGAGAACTCAAACCGGTGCACCAAATGCAATGGCAAGAGCACACAAAGTGCTCAAATCCTTCTCTCCCAAATTCTACCAAAGCAACAAATGCTATGGAGGAATATGAGAGGAAGAACAAAGGAAATCCACAAAGAACTCCAAGATCTAGATCCAATAGGTTCCCCTCACTTAGAGGAGATTTTGATTGGTGGAAAGATAGATCTAGATCTCCTCTCTCTTTTCCCTCAAGAAGATGCAAGAATCATTGGAGGGATTGAGAGATAGCAAGCTCAAGAAGGTCAACAATGGAGGTCAAGACTTGCAAGAAAGGTTAGGGATCCATTGGGGAAGAAGGGTCCCTTAAATAGGTCCCCCAAAATCCAACCGTTATGTCCAGAATTCGTCCGGGCCGGAGTCTCCGCCCTTGAGCCAGAGTCTCCGGTGCCCCGGGGTCATTCGGGGGCCTTAGGATGGACAATTCAGGTGCCAGGCCGGAGTTGGGCCGGAGACTTTGCGTCTCGGGCCGGAGACTCCGGCCACCCAAAAACTGGCAGCAACACCAACACGAAAACGACCATAACTTGAGCATCCGGACTCCGTTTTTGATGATCTTGAGCTCGTTGGAATCACAACAACGAGCTCTATAAGTATATGCATAGAAACATCATAGTCCAATAAGGGAGGATAAAACCAAATGATGAAAGGTTTAACCTATCTATAAGTGATGAACCGGCAAAACCATCAACATCAAAAACTCAATAAGAATTTCATCCAAAATCCGTTTTTGATGAGTTAGAGCTTGTCATGGAATTAACCACAAGCTCTAAAACCTCACATGGATAAAAGCCAAATAAGAACCAAGAAAGATGATGGCAAATATGCAAAGGTTTGAGCTCTCTTCGAACGATGCGGTTAAGTTACTCACTCGAGAGCCCCTCTTGATAGTACGGCTACCAATCCTATAACCCGGTCTCCAAACTAACACACGAGACCGGTAGAAGAGAAAACCTATCAAGAACAAACCTTTGCCTTGTGTATTCCACTTGAGCTTGATGAAGACGATCTTTTCCACCTCAAGATGGAATTCCTTTCTTGATTGCGCTAGCCTGATGAAGTCTTGTGGATTGCTCCCCCATAAATCAATATGGGAAAGACTCTCTTAGGAATATCTTCACATAGCCATTACCACCAAATAGAATACATGCATCAAGCATATAATCTCCTTGAGATGGCACATCTTGAACTTGACTTCACATCCATGAAGACGATCACCACTTAATAATATCCTAGCCCGAGATCACAAGATCCCACTCGATACATTATGTATGCTTTGAGAGTTGATCAACTTGAATCCCATCTTTGCACTTTGACTTGATCAACCTTGTATCCTTCCTTCTTCCATCATGATGATGATGTCTTGAAGGTAAACACAAATGTCCACTCAATTATATTCTTCAAGACATAGTTGCAATAAGCTCGATTCTCATATGACCATTCTTCTGATATTTCCTTGAATAACACATTGGTCATCACTTAAAGTTCTTTATTTGATCCTTCTTACAACCTTGAAGCCAACATATGGTTCAAGCATTGTCTATGGACATGTCCTACAAATATAACTCAATACAAACATTAGTCCATAGAGATTGTCATTAATTACCAAAACCACACATGGGGGCTCCATGCTCTTTCCATCTCCCCCATTTTGGTAATTGATGACAATCTCTTTGAGAGGGTTTATATAATGAATTTAAGGAACCAAAATGGTTGCACTAACATCAAATACTACAAAAGTATGTGATGTTAGTAAAACCACCATATATAGAGCAAACTCCCCCACAATCTATGCACGTGTGAATGATCTTGATTTCATTGCATATATTGCCAACCAAGGTTGTTGGTGGAGTTTCCTCTATATACTCGACCATGCAAAGCATGAAAGGCAAATGCTTAAGAACAAAACCAAAGCATAAAACCCAATTCCCTTTTAAACCCTCGAAACTTCTCCCCCATTGGCACCAATTGCCGAAATGGGCGGAAAAACTTAGAAGGCCAATATAGTGAGAGTTCCTCCATAATGTGTGCATAAACCAAAAGTATAATTGAAAATATATGCACATATCCAAATATGAAAACTCGGAGGAAATCATCCTATATTGAGGATCAAAGATTGCAAATAAAATAAGATCACATGGTGGATAAACTTCAACAAATGAAGAGAGCAATCAATCGATCCAAAGAACAAATTGAATAAAGATATTATGATAAGACCAAAAGGGTGCTCTAAATAATATGATGAAGCTCCCCAAGGTTTGTGCACAAAATATTCTATTTGAATTAAAGTATAAGGTGCACAAACATGGAATCATCACTCCCTCAATATTATTCAAAACAAAATGATACCAAGTGAAGTCAAATACTATGATGACCACAAAATGGTGCTTTAAATGAAATGAGGAAGCTCCCCAAGGTACGTGAAAAAAAATGGAGTGTTTGCATTTGAATACAATTTGCACAACATGGAATCCTCACTCCCTCAATAACATTTAAAATGCAACCATTTGCAAGAGATCATAGAGGAGAAATTAAGCCTAACACTTGCTCCACACAAATGGTTGAGCAACAAGCAAGGGACAACATATTAAAAGGCTCAACCAAAGGAATGTGTGATATGAATGACAAAGCATATTATAAGACTAATACAAGGATAAGCATAGAGCATCCACATAGTCTTTAATGAATGAAATTGCTTAGCATTCTATCCCAACACATAAGGTTCAAATAAGATATCAAATAAGGAGATATCATCTCTCATGTGTATAAGTTTCTGAGTAGATAACATCACAAAGATAATTATCACAAAGAAACATGTACACACAAAATAGATACTAAGTATAGAACATGATATCCAAAATAAAGTCATGCAATATACCAATGAGATTTTTTTTTGCTTTTAAAGCACGGCCAAAGGCTCAAATTTTCTTATTGTATATTGATGAACTTCAACCACAAACAAGTCAAAGACATCACAAATATCAACAAGGGAAAGAAGATAGTTGGGATGCTTTGAGAAAAGCAACAAGTATCACAAAGATGAATACCAAAAGAAAGTAATAAATTTACACTTTCAACCATATTGCACATGTGAGAACTTGAGGATTTGATATGCAATAAAATTGCTAAATTGACATATATGGGATAGGAGAATCATGAGCATGATTTTATATGTTCCCAATAATATGCACTCATCTCAAATTACTCACAATTGCAATAAAGAGGTTTCATTAAGACCTTTGCAAGAAGCACAACATTTGTAAATAATGATTTTCCATGCCATGAAACAACCTACACAAGGTTGGATACTAGAAAAGTATGCATGATAAGATACTTGTTACCGAGATATTAAAGGTAGGATATAGTAGATAGGAGTTCTTCAATAATCCTAGCTTGCCTCAAATTATCATTTAGTCACCACTTCATCCTTATTATTGAGACAAGCACCAATATATCTTCATGTACCTAAAACAAAGTTCAAGTACAAGATGGTCCCCAAACTCATTGGGTCCAAAGTAGTTAGGAACTACAACATATAGGACAAACTCCACATAAATATGTGCATATATAAATGAAATTGAATTTCATGCACATCTTAGCCGATTTAGGATTTGATGGAGCTTCTCCTATATATTAGATCAAAGAAAGCAAAAGCATGCCATACAATATACATTTAGTAAATATGCATGCACAAGACTTTCAAGAGCCAAAGGAGATACAATTTGGACAAAACACCAAGAAGGACAAGCGAGCACATGAAATTGTGAAGCTACAAAAGGTTGTCCAAATTATATCAAAGAATCAAATCAATACAAGATTGACTCCAAAGTTCAACTAGTGAACTAAGCAAAAGCCAATGAGCATAAAGGATAACTAAAACACACATGCTCAAAGACATATCTCATTTTAAGAGTGAAAAACAAATTACAAGGAATGAGATAAGCAACTCCCAAAGAGAGCAAGGTTCCAACAACAAACCAACCTCTCGACACTTTTTATGATGGCACACTAAGTACCAAAAAGAAAAGATTTGACTTCCAACAATAATCAAAACCAATTGAAATAAGCACAAGAGTGTGTTATAACAAATATAGGAGAGCTCCCCCAAGATTAGTGCATTATTTATGATTTTGCATTTGAATACAAAATGCACACAAATGGGATCATCACATCTACCTACATAGAAATAACACAAAATAAGTTCAACAAAATCAAATGGAATCACAAGAGTCAAGAAAGACAATGGGAGTTAAAGCAAATACATTTCTTGGCGAGAGATAAGGCAATTAAAAGAAATAGCCAAAGTGAAGATGATCAATATAAAAAATACCACATGATAGATTACCAATTTTCCAAGGAGAAGAGGTATATGGAGTTATTTCCGGTGGTAGTTTACACATAAATCCAAGATCATCTTCACAACAAATGAGCATATGAAAAGGATAAGAATTAAGCACCATGCCAAACAAAGATATTCTTGATAGACTCAAATAGTTAAACAATCACGCAAAGCAATGATTAGGATAGCTTGAAGCAAATGGTTTTCCAACTTTGATGTAGTATTCCACATTTTAGGAAAACCCTATCAAGAAAGTATCTCACAAACAAGATCCAAAACAAGAGCAATAAACAATTTGGCAAATTGGAACTTGTTCGAGAAAACATGCCACATAGAAGCAAGATAATTTACAATATCAACACTATGTGACACAACCTCAAATATACACATTTCATGGATTTGTAATATGCACAAAGCACAATACTCCCCCATAATGTGATAAAACCAATTTTCAAATAAGTTGTTAAAGTCAATTTCCATAGGGCTCATAAATTCTGAGGGGGACCGGAGTCTCCGGGGTTGAACCACCGGAGTCTCCGGAGTAGAACCACCGGAGTCTCCGGGGTAGAACCAACGGAGTCTCCAAACCTAGAAAATTAAACTTTACCAACAAGAGGCAAATAGAATCCAACAAGATGATTAATGGACATTATAGAATTTGAATTTCTCATGAAAATGACATACCACATAGAGACTAGATAATCTTTAAATATCAACACTAAGTGGTATTCCTCATGTACACACATTTTTAGGATTGTGAAGTGCCAAAGCATATCACTCCCCCAAAATGGGATGGTCCATTAATCACTCCCAAGAGCCAAGAAGATAGATCAAGATGCAATAGGCTCAACAGTAACAACCGTACATGGTGTGCAACCAACATGCACATAATTGATTACTCAAAATAAAGCAAGTAGGGAGCACAACATATACAAACACATGCAAGATACAAAACCAAACACATGCAAAGGGGTGAGTAACTTTCAATGTAGATAAGTTGAATACATGTTACCGCAAGGAGGAACAATGGATATATGATAGAAATAAGATAATCCAATTGACTTGACTTGAGACAATATAATTAATGAAGATCCCTTAATTCTTCATGATATAGCCAAGTCTCCAATGCCCTCCATTAGATACCTATTGATCAAGTTTTGGCTTGTTGGTCCCCAACCAAGTTGGGTCCTAAGAGGTTAGTCACAATAGGTTTGGCAACCCAAATGGTTCTTTTCTTGACACCACTTTGAGTACCAACAAATTTGGCAAACACATTTCCAACCTTATCCTTGCAAAGTGAATAAGCATCATTGATTATGATAGGGTTGGATGAGTTACCAATAGAGCAAGTAGAAGAAAGGTGACCCTTCTCACGGCATATGTAGCAAGATCTTATCTTTCCTTTCTTCTCATTTGATTTCTCCACAATGGGAGCATTGGGTTGATTCTTCTTAGGAGGAAGCTTTTCTTCATCTTGAGGAAGGACTTGAGTTTGAGCTTGAGACCGCTTCCCTTGTTGCTTCTCACTTAGATGCTTCTTCTTCAATGGGCAAGACCTAACATGATGCCCTTCAATTTTGCACTTGAAGCAAACAATCTTGGCCGGATCCTTGACTTGCTCTTGGCCCTTCTTCTTCTTGAAGAGTTTGGACTTCTTCTTATTGTTGGAGATAAATCCAAGTCCACTCTTGTCATTGGGGGATTTTTGTGCACTCAACATCTTGTCAAGTTTGGACTTCCCTTCATGACTTTTTACCAAGTCTTTCTTCAACAAAGTGACTTGGGCCTCGAGCTCTTTAATTTCCTCTACATGGTTAGTTACAACACAAGTACTAGAGGAAGTAGAAGCTATATTGTTAGAGCAACAAGGCAAGGAGAGTAATTCATCACAAGATGTAGCAATAGTATGAGTGGATGAATTACAAGGACTAGCACATGGCAATATAGCATTTTGGGAAGTAGTGCTAGTGACCACATGAGGTTCACAAGATGTTACCTTTGTAGACATATCCTCATAAGCTAACTTTAGGCGAGCATGGGACACTAGAAGATCCTCATTAGAGCTAGATAGCTTTTCACGACTTTCTTCCAATATCCCATACTTGCTAGTTAGCAACTCAAGTTGAGCCCTTAGCTCAACATTCTCCTTCAAGATAGATGCCTCACAAGAAGTAGAGTTAGTAGCACAAGCATCATGATTAACCAAAAGAGGAGAAGGCAACTTGGAACACTCTTTTAAATAAGAAGCTTTTAGTTGCTCATGTGACTCGGTGAGTTTGGTGAGCACACCCTCAATGTCCCTAGAGCCATTTTTGAGGTGCTCAAGATCCTCAAGAAGTTTAGCATTAACAAAAACAAGCTTATCATTTTTTAATTTTAAATCATTTGCCACCTCAAGAGCTCTATCATGGGTTTCCTTTACTCTAGACAATTCTAGAGCAAAATTCTCCTCAAGAGCTTCGTTGGTGCATTGTTCTTTTAAAAGAGTCTTTTTAAAATCATTGGCAAGACTATGAAGATTCTCAATAGTTTCTTCTTGCTCCTCGTCATGAGATTGAAGCTCAACAATAATTTTCTGGCTCTCAATAGCAGCAACCAAAATATGAACGAAGTTAGAGCAAGCAATTTTGTTCTTACCAATAGCATGAAAGACTATTTCTCCCTTCTTTTTTAAAGAGGCAACATAATCATCCTCTTCTTCATGATCACTAGATATAGTGGGTTCCAAAGAAGGAGTTACCTTTGAATCCCTAGCCATAAGACATATGTGGGAACCGAGAGATGATGATGAGGATGAATTACTTGAAGCTCCAATCAAAACTTTGTCTTGGCCAATAGAATCTCCGGTTTCCTCTACATTGTTAGCCACACAAAGACTAGAGGAAATAGAGGCATTTTTATCATGGCCACTAGACAGAGCAAGCATATCATCATGAGATTTATTTAAGCAACTTACACATGATATGCAAGGACTAACACAAGCATGTAAAGCATTTATGGTGCTAGAAGTGTTAAAGTCCAAAGATGAAGCATTCCAATGAGATCGAGATGAATGATTATCAAAAGTAAGCTCACTATCAACATTGCAATTTCCATCACCACTCACCATGTCATTACCTTGTGTCTTGCCACACATCGGTGAAGTGGAAGAAAGTTCATCACAGCCGGAAGTGGAAGGAATACACTCATCCTCAATAAACTTGGACACATCATATTTTTCTTGAAGCTTTGTCCATAACTCATGAGCATTCCGAAAAGGCATAATGGACATCACAACTACAATGCTCACAACATTGGATAAGACATTAATAGCTTGAGCATTGAGATAAGAGTTCTTCTCATCCTCTAAAGATAGATTTGTGGGATCCTTAGGAGGAGAAAAACCCATATCTACAATTCGCTCTATATTTGGGTCCATGACCCGAAAATGATTAAGCATGCGAATTCTCCAAGTATCATAATTTGTGCCATCGAATATAAAAGTGTCATTGTGCACTAATCCCCTAGCCGACATCTTTGCTCTCAAGGCGGTGAAGCCTAAAATGAGAGACCTAGCTCTGATACCAATTGAAAGGACACAGATGTCGCCTAGAGGGGGGGGGGTGAATAGGCGATTAAAACTTTTACGAAAGGCTTGTACAAATGCGGAAATAAACTAACGTTTAATTTGACAAGCTTACAAAACCTAATAAACTAGGCTCACCTATGTGTACCAACAGCTTATGCTAAGCAAGACAAGTAGCAAGGTGATAGCAAGATATATAACATCAAGCACGATGGCTATCACAAATGTAAAGTGCATAAGTAGTGGAGCTCGGATAAGAGTTACCGAGGCACGAAGGAGACGAAGATGTATCCCGAAGTTCACTTCCAAAGGAAGCTAGTCTCCGTTGGAGAGGTGTGGCGGCTTAATGCACTCCGAATGCCACAAAGGCCTCACCTTGAGATGTGGTAGCACAATGCTCACCAAATGCCACAAAGGCTCACCTCAAGATGCGGAGGCACGCTACGCACCGAACGCCACAAAGGCTCACCTTATTCTCCTCGTGCCCTCGCACAAAGCAAGATGCCACGATCCACTATGGGACACTTGAGGGCGGTCACCGAACCCGTACAAGCTTGGGGCAATCTCCACAACTTAATTGGAGGCTCCCAAGAATCGCCACAAAGGCACCATAAAGGTTGGGGAATCTCCACAACTTAATTGGAGGCCCCAAGTATATGCCACAAAGGCCACTAAGCCGTCTAGGGTTCCAAGAACCCAAGAGTAACAAGCTCACAACTTGCACTTACCCGAATCTCTGAGGAGAACTCAAACCGGTGCACCAAATGCAATGGCAAGAGCACACAAAGTGCTCAAATCCTTCTCTCCCAAATTCTACCAAAGCAACAAATGCTATGGAGGAATATGAGAGGAAGAACAAAGGAAATCCACAAAGAACTCCAAGATCTAGATCCCATAGGTTCCCCTCACTTAGAGGAGATTTTGATTGGTGGAAAGATAGATCTAGATCTCCTCTCTCTTTTCCCTCAAGAAGATGCAAGAATCATTGGAGGGATTGAGAGATAGCAAGCTCAAGAAGGTCAACAATGGAGGCCAAGACTTGCAAGAAAGGTTAGGGATCCATTGGGGAAGAAGGGTCCCTTAAATAGGTCCCCCAAAATCCAACCGTTATGTCCAGAATTCGTCCGGGCCGGAGTCTCCGCCCTTGGGCCGGAGTCTCCGGTGCCCCGGGGTCATTCGGGGGCCTTAGGATGGACAATTCAGGTGCCAGGCCGGAGTTGGGCCGGAGACTTTGCGTCTCGGGCCGGAGACTCCGGCCACCCAAAAACTGGCAGCAACACCAACACGAAAACGACCATAACTTAAGCATCCGGACTCCGTTTTTGATGATCTTGAGCTCGTTGGAATCACAACACCGAGCTCTATAAGTATATGCATAGAAACATCATAGTCCAATAAGGGAGGATAAAACCAAATGATGAAAGGTTTAACCTATCTATAAGTGATGAACCGGCAAAACCATCAACATCAAAAACTCAATAAGAATTTCATCCAAAATCCGTTTTTGATGAGTTAGAGATTGTCATGGAATTAACCACAAGCTCTAAAACCTCACATGGATAAAAGCCAAATAAGAACCAAGAAATATGATGGCAAATATGCAAAGGTTTGAGCTCTCTTCGAACGATGCGGTTAAGTTACTCACTCGAGAGCCCCTCTTGATAGTACGGCTACCAATCCTATAACCCGGTCTCCAAACTAACACACGAGACCGGTAGAAGAGAAAACCTATCAAGAACAAACCTTTGCCTTGTGTATTCCACTTGAGCTTGATGAAGACGATCTTTTCCACCTCAAGATGGAATTCCTTTCTTGATTGCGCTAGCCTGATGAAGTCTTGTGGATTGCTCCCCCATAAATCAATATGGGAAAGACTCTCTTAGGAATATCTTCACATAGCCATTACCACCAAATAGAATACATGCATCAAGCATATAATCTCCTTGAGATGGCACATCTTGAACTTGACTTCACATCCATGAAGACGATCACCACTTAATAATATCCTAGCCCGAGATCACAAGATCCCACTCGATACATTATGTATGCTTTGAGAGTTGATCAACTTGAATCCCATCTTTGCACTTTGACTTGATCAACCTTGTATCCTTCCTTCTTCCATCATGATGATGATGTCTTGAAGGTAAACACAAATGTCCACTCAATTATATTCTTCAAGACATAGTTGCAATAAGCTCGATTCTCATATGACCATTCTTCTGATATTTCCTTGAATAACACATTGGTCATCACTTAAAGTTCTTTATTTGATCCTTCTTACAACCTTGAAGCCAACATATGGTTCAAGCATTGTCTATGGACATGTCCTACAAATATAACTCAATACAAACATTAGTCCATAGAGATTGTCATTAATTACCAAAACCACACATGGGGGCTCCATGCTCTTTCAGAACCTCTTGGAAGCAGCAAATTGGTGAAGCGCAGTTTGCAATCCAGAAAACTATCGTGGCGAAGGTATGCCATATGTTGAAGTAGATGTGATCTCGCGGTTGTCCATCAAGCCGGTCCTAGTGGAGTAGGAATAATCCGTGGCGGCGGCAAAACCAGCGACACCAAACGGATACAGAGACGTAGCGGATGTAACAGCATGGCGGAACCGAAGTATCTTACGTCGGCAACAATGGAAATCAGCCGCCAAGTTGTCTTCGACGATTGCAAAGTACCTAGCGGGCCGCATGATCGGCGGCATCAAGGGTCGCGTACATGCGCTTGCTTCCGCCTTGGTTTTTTGCTTCTTATTCCGCCGTGTGCAAGTTGTTATCCTGTACGTCGGCTGTTCAACGATTTGCTAGATCGATCAAACTTCCGGCATCATGCATAGCCAAGCCGCATCCGCCATAAACGGTCAGCAACAACCAAGCTACATCCGCCAAGCCTTGCATGATTATGCGTATGCAATTAGCGACTTGGCCGCAAAATCCATGCATTTTCACGTGACGGTAGTACTAGCTACGCCCCAGACAATGCATGGCGGAAGTTGCATGGCGGAAATCAGCTAGCACAACATAATTTGGCTGATGCTCTCTAAAACGTCTTATCAGATCTTCGCATAGATGGCAGTATTCATGGCGGACTCAAAGTGGTAGCCAGCGACGATGAAGTATTCTGCCATAGCGGTGAAGCTGATGACGGTGCCGCGATGAAGTGGTCCGCGATGGCGGCGTAGCCGTCTATGGCGGAGTCGAAGATGAACTTATCGGCGGCAAAGTTATACGAGCCAGCGACGATGAACTTATCGGCGGCAAAGTTAAACTAAGCCAGCGACGATGAACTTATCGGCGGCAAAGTTATACTAGCCAGCGTCGATATAACATGACACAGTCCGGGACAGCCACGATGCGGGCTGTGGCGGAGCCGTACCTGGCTGCGACAACAAAATTAGTCCGCGACGGCGGCAAAGCCAGCCATAACGAAGTAGGGGTTATCCGCGGCGGCGGCGAAGCCAGTGACGCCAAGCGGATGGCAGATCGACAATCGGATACGATCGGCACCGCCTCGAACACAAGGGATCAAGACGATCCGTCAGTGTGAGGGCTGTTACGTCGAGATCCCGATTGCCTAGCCTGGGGCGGTAATGAATTTTCCGCCGATATGTTGCAGATGAAAGCGATCCGATCCGACCGCCGTCGAAGACGGTGAGAAATCCGCCCGGATCGATTCCAGACGCCCTCGCCCCACGGTGGGCGCCAACTGTCGTGGTTCTTACGACACGTATGCCATGAGGGGTACCTCAAGGCGATAGAAAGAGGGGATAGGCAATCTGGTGCCCGGGACGGTGATAGACAGGGATTACCCAGGTTCACGTCCCCGCGGTGGAGGATCGCTACATCCTGCTATAACTCACTATAATGGCACAATGTGTACAGATTACAATGGTTGTGTTGGTCGCTATGCGATCTGCTATGTCTTAGCTATTCTAGCTATCTCATGGCCTCAAGGGCTCCTCCACGCCGGCTTATAAAGGCGCCTGGCGTGGGCATCACGGTGGTTCCGGGGCGGATACAATATGGAGTCCTAGACTAAGTCCTATGCGTGTACTACAAGGCAACCTGCCATGGGGCCTGTCTTCGGATCCGCCATAAGCTCCTGCGTCCAGTAATCCACCATGGTATGGCAGCATTGAATCTGCCATAAGCTCATGCCGTCTGGGAATCTGTCATGGCATGGCAGCGTGGAATCTGCCATAAGCTCCTACCGTCTGGGGATCTGCCATGGCATGGCAGCGTGGAATCTGCCATGGCATGGCAACCTTCAATCCGCCATACCACCAGCAACTAGGCCGCCCGGTTGGCTATCCGCCATACCACCTCCATGGGCCACCCTGGTTTGCCGGTATGAGACTGCGTCACTGGTATACCCATTTGGTATATCCACAACAATCAGCTTCAGACGCAGCGCCTTGGGCACGTTGTGGCACGCGTCGTGCGCCGCCGCCGGGTCGGCGCACAAGCCGGCCGCGGGCGCCTTCTGCGCGCGGGCTAGGAAGGGGCAGGAGGAGCAGACGATGACGATCGCGAGGGAGAACGAGGCGAGAGCACGGGTTTGCGACGTCTCCATTGCTCGATCTTAGCTTGGTTAGCCTGGCTGCGGGGTGTACGTAGGTAGCTGTGCCTGTGAGGGAGTGAGCTAGTTTGATTTGTGAGCAGGTGTCTCTCTTTGTGTACTTGAGTACTTGTTGTACGGGTGCTGTTGAAACGGGTAGTGTAGGTTGAGCTTGTGAGGTGAGCGGGTTTATATAGGAATTTGAAGCGATTTTGAGCCCAGTACTATATGATCGTGCCACCGGCCCAGCGACAAGATGCAAAATGCAAACTTGAACCCCAAGAACCAGTACGGCCCGAATCATGCTGCTTTCCCAGACAAGTGGACTAACTACGGCGGCGGATGTTTCTAGCTACGAGGAATTGTTTGGCGGAATAGGCTAACCTGGTGCGGCATACCGTATGAGACTTCATGATTTTGCACCGTAAACATGCCATGCGCTTGAAGTGCTACTGTCGGGCTAGCTGGCCAGCGCAAAGCTGTGGGTTTCCTTTGTACAGCTTCCTCCTTTCCAAATTAGGATGCATATTAGTTTTGGTCAAAGTCAAATCATATAAACTTTGAGCAAATATATAGCAAATAATATCAACAAATACAACATTAACTCAATGTTATTAGAACTATCATAAAATATATTTTCATATTATATGCATTAATATTTGATATCATAAAATTTATTATTTTTGTATATATAGTTGATCAAACTTTAAAAAGTTTGACTTTGACCAAACCTAATATGCATCCTAAATTGGGAAGGAGGGAGTACTAACCTACCTGTACTTGGGCTAATCGCCTTTTATTAACTATACTTTTCTTTTGAAAAAGATGAATATCATTGCCTCATCAGTTGATCTACACTGCCACTTTAATATTTATTATTTAAGAACCTAGATTGAATGCCTCACGAGAGTAAGTCCACCAACCTATCAGCAAGTGAGGTACCTCACCCCCCCCCCCCCCGCGCCCCTCCCCCAGTGGCGGAGGCAGGATATCAAGCTTGTGTAGTCAATATAAAGTTGTGTAGTCGAATATCTATATTTATATATATTTTATAATTTTGTGCATAATTTTTGTTGATGTACCTGTGTAGTCAATTGACTACACAACTAACACATGGATCCGCCACTACCCTCCACCTTTGGTAGCAAGGGCTCCAGCCGCCACTGCGGTGACGGCCAACGGTTGTGAGGTGCTGGGGGAGGACCTAGAAGCGCAATGGGATCTGACGAAGCCGCCCCAAGGGATGACACGGGGGTATCCGATTTGGGAGGGGGTGAGGGAGAGGATGGTGTTGCGGATTTGATGTTTGTTATCTCTTTTTTTTTTTGCTTGGGTACAAACAGTTGGACTTATTATACACCGTACATGGATTGAAGATGAAGGAAACCATAGTGCAAAAACAGGTAGCATCATAAGAAATAAGCAAACGGTAGAAAAACTGCTGGACTTCTATAAATATTTGGCCGGCTTTGCAGGCTAGAGAGATACACAAACATTTTGTAAGATAACTCCAACATCGATGGTTTGGGTGTGACTTCATCAAATTTGTTTCTATTCATTGTTTAGAGAGAATGGGGGATGTTTTTCGGTTATCCAAAGGAAATTTGACTTTTTTTGTCAATGTTATGTTACGAGTCCTATTTTAAGTATGGGATTGTGAAACTCTACATTGGAACGGTTAGCTGGTCGAAATTCAGATGGGAAAAAGTACATGTGACTAATATTAGAAAAAATAATTAGGCCAATCCTACCACTAAGCCCATCGACTTAATTAGTATATTAAGAAATTTTCAATAGACAGCAATAGCAGAACTGCTATTTTTAACCGTTGCGCGGTCCTTTTCTTCCTTGTAGCTATCCGCCATTCAGCAACTCCTTTCAAGTGCCTTGCTTAGTTGCTAGTTACACATAGCTAGTGATGTAACAAGATTCCGGTCGTCGCCTCCTCATTGGTTTGTCCTAGCACTTCAGCATTACATATTTCCAGCTCCATAACCAAAGCCAAAGAACAGAAGTAACAAGATGACCAGCGGCGCTCTGTTGTAGTCTGTGGTGCATAACTACATGGCTTCAACGGCGCTCTCCATCGCCATATTAGCGACTGGCGTGGGGTTGATGCTCGTCGCCAACTTCCTCGTCATCTTCTGGGCTCTGCGGCGTGGCGCCGGCGCCCACGCTGATCAGGAGGACGGCGGAGATACGGCCGGGCCTGTCTGCCAACAAGCTCGAGACCTTGCCGTGCCACGAGCCCACGACTTCTTCACCAACGGCGCCGCGGCCGCCGACTGCGCCATGTGCCAGGAGGCGTTCGAGGCCGGAAATCGTTGCAGGCGGCTGCCGAGGTGCGAGCACAGCTTCCACCCCAAATGCGTGGACCCGTGGCTGGGGAAAAAAGCCGGTGCTGCCCCGTCTGCCGCGCCAACGTGGTGGCGTGAGACAGAAACGACGCTTGTTTTGGCGCTGAAAATGTGAAGCCCGGCAGCATAGGAAATCGTAGTAACTAACTGTAAGAGCATCTCCACCGGCGCTCTTAAAACGCCTCTCAAAACATGGCCGGTGTGAATTTTGGACTCGGGGCCCAAAAACGGCTCGCACCGGCGTCCCTAAAATCGCGCCTGCGCGTGGGCGAGCCCAGTAAATGAGCCGGCGCTCCCGTGCCGGCCCCTGTATGGCAGGATCCTATCGGGAGCGCCGTCACACCGCGGCAACGCCAATCCGACGCCCGGGGCCCCCTTGGCAGCGACACTACCGCTTTCCCGCCGGTTTTCCCCATATCCCTCAATTTTCCTCACCAAACCCTCCATTTCCCGCCGCTCCCCGCCGGTTCACGCCCATAGCACCCCCCGCGCCGCCGCCTCTCACCCTCCACGCCACCACCCCCGGCCACAACCATGCCACCAAAGAAGGCCGCGACAGGGATGAAGAAGCCGCGCGCGGTGGCGCCAAAGGTGAAGCCGGCGAACATGTCCGACGCGGATTGGGCGAAAGAACTGGCCCGACGCGCCATCGGCACCGCGGATCGGCAGCGACGCCGCGCGATCCAGTGGCAGGCGGACGCGGAGGCCGCCCAGGCCGCGTGTTTCGCCAGTTACACCGCGAGCCAGGGAACGAGCGCGGGGGATTCGTCGCCGGTGGCGGCTTGTAGCGGCACTGACGGCAGCATGCTGTTTTCGCTGAGGCTACCCCCGTCCCGCATGTCTCCGGAGTTCGGGGAGAGCTAGACATACCCGTGCACCGGTGACGGTGGCGTGGGCGTGTTCTCGCCGGTGACAGCGCCCCGGCCAGACGGAGTCCACATCGACCTCAACGTCGACTACACTGCTTCCGAGTCGCCAGACATGCGCCGCGTCCCCAACATGTTCGCCAGTGCCTGATGTCTACGCATGCTTCATTCTTGTAGACAGTGTTGGGCCTCCAAGTGCAGAGGTTTGTAGAACAGCAGTAAGTTTCCCTTAAGTGAATCACCCAAGGTTTATCGAACTCAGGGAGGTAGAGGTCAAAGATATCCCTCTCAAAGCAACCCTGCAATTAAGATACAAGAAGTCTCTTGTGTCCCAACACACCCAATACACTTGTCAGGTATATAGGTGCACTAGTTCGGCGAAGAGATATTGAAATACAAGTAATATGGATGATTATAAGTGGTAATTGTAATCTGAAATAAAAATGGCAGCAAGCAAACATGTAGCAGAACTGGTTGTAAACGGTATTTCAATGCTTAGAAACAAGGCCTAGGGATCATACTTTCACTAGTGGACACTCTCAACAATGATATCATAATTGAATGCATAAATATCTTTTCTTCACTATGCTACTGTTAGCGGTGCTAGCCGCCCAGTTGGAAACCCCAAGAGGAAGGTGTGATGATCACAGCGGCAAGTTTCGCTCAATTGTGAAACCAGGGTTTAATCGACCAGTAGGAGAAAGGAACCACTTCTGAAGGTTGATGCTAGCTGGCTTTGGCACCGGCTCCAGAGAATTTGCTTATGGCGCCTGTTTGGGGCGTAGCTTCAGCGCCAGCAGCAACGCGGAACCTGCACACAACACAACCAAAGTACTTTGCCCCAACTTGCAGTGAGGTTGTTAATCTCACTGGTTTGCTGTAAACAAAGGATTAAACGTATCGTATGGTAATAGATGTTTATTTGCAAGAAAGTAAATAATGCTTGTAGAAAGTAAACGGTAATATATATGTAAAAGAATGGACCGGGGTCCATAGTTCACTAGAGGTTTCTCTCCATAAATATAAATAACATACTAGGTAAACAAATTACAGTTGGGCAATTGATAGAATAAAGAATGCAAAGCAATGCATGTACATGTCATGAAGATCACTATGAGATTCACTTGGGCATTACAACATAATACATAGACCGTAAACTAACTGCATCTATGACTAATAATCCACCCGCCGGATGTCATCCGAGCAACCGTTGGGTATTAAGTTGCAAGCAACAGATTATCGCCTTAAGAAAAGTGTGTAATATAAACAATACAAACGTCCTTGAACACAAGATTGTTATTTTCTCCCTAGTAGCAACAACACATCTACAACCTTAGAAGTTATTGTCACTCTCCCAGATTACTAGAGGCATGAACCCACTATCGAGCATAAATACTCCCCCTTGGAGTTACTAGCATCTACTCGGCCAAGATATCTACTAGCAACGGAGAGCACACAAGATTATAAACAACATAGAGATAATAAATCAATAAATCAACTTGACATAGTACTCAATATTCATCGGATCCCAACAAACACAACATGTAGAATTACATAACGATGATCTTGATCATGATAGGCAGCTCACAAGATCTAAACATGAAACATATGGAGGAGAAGACATCCATCTTGCTACTGCTATGGACCCATAGTCCAAGGTAGACTACTCACACATCACTTTGGAGGCAGGCATGGTGATGAAGAAGGCCTCCAGTGGTGATTCCCCTTCCCTGCAGGGTGCCGGGAAGAGCTTCTGGACCCTCCCGATCTCGCGTCGACGATGGCAGCGGCTTGCAATATGTTTTCTGGAAAAGAGTTCGGGCTTTAGGGTTTTCCCATCGAAGGGAATAAATAGACAGAAGGGCGATGTCAGGAGGTGGACCAGGTGGTCACACCACCTGGTGGCGTGGCCTGGAGATGGCCCGCGCCACCACCTGGTGTGGCTGCCCCTTGGTCCGCCTCTGGCTCTTCTTTGGACTCCGTCTTCGTGTTAGGTAATTAGGAACTTCAGCTTTCGTTTCGTTCAATTCTGAGAATATTTCCTATGTAACTTTTCTGAAACACAAGAACAACAGAAAACAGGAACTGGCACCGTGGCATCTTGTTAATGGGTTAGTTCCAGAAAATGCATAAAAACTCCACGAAGTGTAAACAAAACACAAAGCAAATGGTGTATAAACAAGCATATAGCATCAAAAATTATAGATACGTTTGAGACGTATCAAGCATCCCCAAGCGTAACTCCTGCTCGTCCTCGAGTAGGTAAGTGATAACAAAACAATAATTATTGAGGTGACATGCACCAACACAATCTTGATCAAAATGATGTAAAGCATTGAGTGCTGAGATCAAAGTACTCTAAACATGGGCATAAGAGATATAATCTTGATAATAGAACTGAGCAATCGTGTTATAACATGAAAAGTAACACAAACAAAAGATCATGAGTAATAATGTATTGAAAGTCATTTGTTTGTTTCAAGCATATAGAAAAACATAGCAAACTGGTATTCAGCTTGTCCCTCATGGAGTAGCAAAACATAAATGCATAGGACTCCTTCAAGTTTAAGAGGGCGACTAGATACAAATAATTTGAGAACAAGCAATACCATAATCATGAATCAATCAATAATAAATTTTGGGACTATGCACATTATACTCAGAATGACAACTATGCTCTCTTAGACGGTGCATAAAGGTAGAAGGTGAAGACTTAACATAAAATTAAAAGAAATGCCCTCCGCAGAGGGAAGTAGTGATTGCAAGTTTTATAAACCTTCCAAAAATTATGGTACTAATTAGCTTTGAGCTATCATTGCCCCCATCATAGGCATCTTGAGTGGTTAAGGTTAATGCGAGTACAAATATGAGATATATGCTTGACAAGTCATGAGTTAAAAATCTCATGTCCCATGAATACGAGTACCTAAACGCATGCTACTCGACTTAGGTCCCAAGCATGTTCTTGTCATTGTAAGCATACATGTATCATTGAGAACGCCAATAGGGTACCTCCTGCCCGAGGATATGGAAGCTTTCCCATATCAAAATGATAGGACAAACAGACAATGAACACCTCGATATGTCTTTTATTTACCATTGGGTATAGCTTTTTATTTTGAGATGCGTCGTCGAATATCTACTATGGTTATGCTGTAAATTTCCACCATGAATGATGCATGGTTTAGATTAACGGCCCAGGCATTTCTCTAACACATATACAAACTCCATGAACTCATAAGTTTCCAACTTATTTCACACTGCTAGGCATCCATAAACAAAAGATCATGATATCAACTAAATAAGAATAAGTGCAATGTTGAAAGCGTGCCCCATGACAGCATGGATGAGCTAACTCCCAACTTACAACTTGCAAGCATATAATCAACATAAGAGAGCCACAATGGTCAAGTTTATTAAGTGCAAGAAAGTAAATGTGCCGTCAGGTTCGTGAGAGCTTTACTAACTAATTTTCACATAACAAAAAGTTTAATTTGGAAGATAGATAAAAGCAAGACGAATATACTTGGAATAGAAAATTGCTAATAGGTAGATATGGTGGACACATTGAAAAACTTTGGTTTTTGGAAGTTGGATGCACGAGAAGTATTCCCTCTCAGTAGAGATAAAGGCTAGCAAAAGACTGGGAGCGACCAACTAAGAGAGCAATAACGGCCATAATCATGCATGGCGAAAAAACATTATTAACCAAAGCATAAAGTGGTATCACAAGACAAAAACCAAATGATCATAGAGGCTTGAGGCGACTGGTTTATAGTCAAACATGGTGTGAGCATGCGCCAAGTCAACCCAAATAAAGCATCAAAGGAGAATCCCACAATAATATGCTCCCATATAATAAAAACAACGCATGATTCTTTCAAAGGCACATTAAGCACTCTCAGTCATTTGAGACAAGTCATGCTACAATAATAAATACTAAGCATATAATCAAAATAACATCAAGCATGACATGCAAAAGTCTAAGCCACAGTCTAAACAAGCTCCAATTTGTACCACTATAAGCATGAAACTTTTTATTCTTTTCCAACACCAATCAACCTTTTTGAAACAACTCTTAAAGATGAAAAGCAACATAGACTTGAGGTATAAACATACCTAGCTACAAAGAACTAACAAGTTCTGAACAAAAATCAAGGCAAAAAACGAAAGCTAAATGCAGTACTAGAAAAAGAGAACACTCGTTGAACGATAAGTGTGAAAACTAGAGTTCTAGGCAACGAAAACAGAGTGTGTCTTCTCCAAAAGAAATATGTTGGAATCGAACCATTTATTGCAGAAAACAAAACAAAAGAAAACTGAAAGCGAAAATAAAGACGCTCCAAGAAAAACTCATAGCATATGAAGCAATAAAAATATAGTGTCATGAAAGATGACCTAATATTTTGTCGATGAAGAAGGGGTGCCGTGGGGCATCCCCAAGCATTGACGCTTGTACTTTTTGGATATTTCTTGGGGTGACATGGGCATCCCCAAGCTTGAGCTTTTGACTTCATCTCATCTCATCATTCTCCTTTCCCTACACTTGAAAACTTCCTTCATACAAAACTTCACACAATTCTTATTAGCAAAATTAGTGTATGCAGGATAGTAAATCCACTCTTTGGTTCAGTTTCAACTCAAGTATAACACCCATTAAAGCATTAGCTACTGTAGCAATTTCTCTTAAAAGTTCTGTGATCAAAAGAACTCAAAAAGAAAGAGATCAAGAGGCAAATGCAAATAGTGGCAGAAATCTGTCAAAACAGAACAACTGGTAAAGATTGATTTTTTGAAAATCTTCTGTTGCTCAAATCGAAAAGTGCAAAACTAATGAAAGTTAGACAATAACCTGGGGCATGTGCACAAGAAATCGCAGATCAAAATGGCTTCTGGGAATTTTCACCAAATTTTATGGTGCAGCGCAGAAATCTGTTTCAGGACAGCAACTTCCCCAAATCTTACCTTCCTCCAATTAGAGGTTTTTCTTGGCAAAAAACGAAATAAAAATGATAAGGAGAGGTCATTACAGTAGTAATAACTTCCAAGACTCGATAAAAAGAAAAATTACTGAAAAGAAAACATTGTGTTATCTCCCAAGAGAGCTTTTCTTTAACGCCTTTGAGCTAGGCGCAAAAAGTAGAAATCAAGTATTTTCAAGTGATGAAGCATCAAGTTCATAATTTGCTCTAAGGATAGAGTCAAAAAGTAACTTCTTTCTCTTTCTAGGGAAGTGTTCCATACCTTTCTTGAGTGGTAATTGATATTTAATGGTGCCTTCTTTCATATCAATAATAGCACCAATAGTTCTAAGAAAAGGTCTTCATAAAATAATAGGATAAGAAGCATTGCATTCAATATCCAAAACAAGGAAATCAACAGGAACAAGGTTATTGTTAACCATAATAAGAACATCATTAATCCTTCCCAAAGGTTTGTTCTTAGCAACATCAGCAAGAGGAACATCAAAATAACAATTTTCTAATGGTGGTAAACCAAGCATATCATAAATTTTTCTAGGCATAATAGAAATACTTGCACCAAGATCACATAAAGCATTACAATCAAAATCATTCACATTCATCTCATTGATGGGCTCCCAACCATGTTCTAACTTTTTAGGAATAGAAACTTTTTGTTTGAACTTATCCTCTCTAATTTGCATGAGAGCATCCATAATATGTTTTGTAAAAGCCACATTCATAGAACTAGCATTAGGACTTCTAGCAAGATTTTGCAAGAACAAAATTACTTCAGAAATATTGCAACCATCAACATCAAAATCATTAAAGGTAGTAGAACTATTGTCTCCCATACTCCGAAAAATTTCAGCACTTTTATTAGAAAAAGTTTCTGTAGTTTTAGGCAATTTCGCACACGTAGTAGGAATTTTCTCTACACCAATCACTCTACCATTAATAGAAGGAGGTTTGCTAGCATTTGAAATATCATCACTAGTGGTGGTAATAGTACAAACCTTCATATTTCTAGCCATCTCATCTTCTCTTTCCCACCTAGCATGCAATTCTGCTAACATCCTAACATTATCATCAATTCTAACCTGAATGGCATTCAAAGTCTTGCGTTCTTTCACATCATGAGGCAAAACCTTTAGTTTCAGAAGTTCAACATCAAGAGGAAGGCTATCAACTTTAGTAGCAAGAACATCAATTTTACCAAACTTTTCCTCAACAGACTTATTAAAAGCAGTTTGTTTACTAATGAAGTCCTTGAGCATGACTTCAAGATCAGAGGGCGCGCCCCTATTGTTGTTGGAGGAATTACCATAAGAATTACCATAACCATTACCATTGGTAGAAGGATACGTCCTATAATTGTTGCTAGCAAAATTATTCCTATAAGCACTATTGTTAAAATTATTATTTCTAATGAAGTTACATCAACATGCTCTTCTTGAGCAACCAAAGAGGCTAAAGAAACATTATTAGGATCAACATGAGCTCTATCATTAACAAGCATAGACATAATGGTATCAATCTTATCACTCAAGGAAGAGGTTTCTTCAACAGAATTCACCTTCTTACCTTGTGGAGCTCTCTCGGTGTGCCACTCAGAATAATCTACCATCATAGTATCAAGGAGCTTTGTTGTGGCGCCCAGGGTGATGGACATAAAGGTACCTCTAGCAGCTGAATCCAAGAGATTTCTTGAAGAAAAATTTAGTCCTGCATAAAAGGTTTGGATAATCATCCAAGTAGTCAGTCCATGAGTGGGACAATTCTTTATCAAAGATTTCATTCTTTCCCAAGCTTGAGCAACATGTTCATTATCAAACTGTTTAAACCTCATAATATCACTTCTCAAAGATATAATCTTAGTAGGAGGATAATATTTTCCAATAAAAGCATCCTTGCACTTAACCCAAGAATCAATACTATTTCTAGGGAAAGATAGCAACCAATCCTTAGCTCTTCCGCTCAAAGAGAAAGGAAACAACTTAAGCTTAATAATATCTCCATCTACATCCTTATACTTTTGCATCGCACATAGCTCAATAAAATTGTTGAGATGAGCTGCAGCATCATCAGTACTAACACCAGAAAATTGCTCTTTCATACCAAGATTCAACAGAGCAGGTTTAATTTCATAAAATTTTGCCTCAGGAGCAGGCGGCGCAATAGGAGTGCAGATGAAATCATTGTTGTTTGTGCTAGTAAAGTCACACAACTTGGTGTTCTCAGGAGTACTCATTCTAGCAAGACTAAAAGAAGAAAAGCAAAAATAACAACTATAAAGGCACTACTTTTTTTTAAAGATGCAAACAAAAATAAAGTAAAGGAAGTAAGCAAAACGATAACAAAGTAAAAGATTGGAAGCGAGAGACTCCCCTTGTAGAAATCCTCTTTCTCCCCGGCAACGGCGCCAGAAAATTGCTTGTTAGCGGTGCTAGCCGCCTAGTTGGGAACCCCAAGAGGAAGGTGTGATGAGCACAGCGGCAAGTTTCCCTCGATTCTGAAACCAAGGTTTAATCGACCAGTAGGAGAAAGAAACCACTTCTGAAGGTTGATGCTAGCTGGCTTTGGCGACGGCTCCAGAAAATTTGTTTATGGCACATGTCTGGGGCGTAGATTCGGCACCAGCAGCAATGTGGAACCTGCACACAACACAACCAAAGTACTTTGCCCCAACTTGTAGTGAGGTTGTCAATCTCACTGGTTTGCTGTAAATAAAGGATTAAACATATCGTGTGGTAATAGATGTTTGTTTGCAAGAAATTAAATAATGCTTGTAGAAAGTAAACGGTAATATATATATGTAAAAGAATGGACCGGGGTCCACAGTTCACTAGAGGTGTCTCTCCATAAAGATAAATAACATGCTGGGTAAACAAATTACAGTTGGGCAATTGACAGAATAAAGAATGCAAAGCAATGCATGTACATGTCATGAAGATCACTATTAGATTCACTTGGGCATTACAACATAATATATAGACAGTAATCCAACTGCATCTATGACTAATAATCCACCCACCAGATGTCATCCGAGCAACCGTTGGGTATGAAGTTGCAAGCAACAGATTATTGCCTTAAGTAAAGTGTGTAATGTAAACAATACAAATGTCCTTGAACACAAGATTGTTGTTTTCTCCCTAGTAAAAACAACACATCTACAACCTTAGAAGTTATTGTCACTCTCCCAGATTACTAGAGGCATGAACCCACTATCGAGCATAAATACTCCCTCTTGGAGTTACTAGCATCTACTCAGCCAAGATATCTACTAGCAATGGAGAGCATGCAAGATCATAAACAACATAGAGATAATAAATCAATAAATCAACTTGACATATGTCATGGTTTCATCAACAGATCTGCCATAGGGGTAGGTGCATGGCGGTTTGTGGAAGGGGGTGAACACGGCGGAGCGATCCGGGACGATGGTAGCACGAGTTTACCCAGCTTCAGATCCCACAACGGTGGCGAGACCCTACGTGCTGCTATAATTCACTATATGGTAACAAGTGCTCGGTTACAATGATGAGGTTGGCTGTTTCGCTATGCGATTGGCCGTGCCTAAGTCTCGGTGCCTCAAGGGCTCCTCCACGCTGGCTTATAAAGGCGCCTGGCATGGGCATCACGATGGTACCGGAGCAGATACAATATGGAGTCCTAGACTAAGTCCTATACGTACACTACAAGGCAACCCGCCATGGACCTGTCTTCCGATCCGCCATAAGCTCCTGCGTCCAGAATCCACCATGGGCTTCCAGCAACTGGGCTGCCCGGTAGGCAATCCGCCATACCACCTCCATGGGCCACCCTGGCTTGCTGGTTTAGGACTACGTCGCTGGTATACCTATTTGGTATATCCCCAACAGTAGCCCCTAGGGAACTTCAAGATCGCCATCTTCATCCGCTATGCTTAGTGAAGTTTATCCGCCATAGCTCGTCTTCTTTTTGCATCTGGATAGCGATTCTTGTTGTTCCTCCTATCTTCATCTCAATCCACTGTAGATGGTGGATTGTGCGACGTAGTTTCAGCTGAGCGAGATTTCTGGGATCCGTTGGATCTTACCACAAAATCCACCGTAACTTTCGCCACGTAGTTCCTTCTAGGGTAAGATTCACGGCATAAGCACTGTTGGTAAAAAGTTACCGTTTTACCCTGGGACACGTGTCATTGATCTAGGGTTTGTGAATTCGGGATGGACGGCGTGGATGGCAGGCACAAATCTCGAGGCTCGGGGCCTATATATACCCTGGCCGGTCACCCCTCGCCATTTCACACCTCATTCCATCCTCTATATTCTCTCTCCTCAGCGCCGCTGTGAGAGCTCCGCAATCTCCGACGAACCACCGGCTGGAATACCTCGACGCCAGTCACTTTCTGCCGGAGCAGCCCACTCCAGCGCGAACCACATTTCATAGCGGGAACAGATCTTCATCCCGCCACCAATATGAATCCTGGATCCCCTTCCCGCCATTCTTCCAACGCCGAGGAAGAATATTCTCCACTGCAGCAATCTGCTCACACCTCCCATCCTCCTATGGCAGATTCTTATCCAGAGGACGTCACATCCGAAGCCGAGGAGGAGGTGGCGGGACAAGCTACGGAAGAGGCAGCAGAAGAGGAAGGAAATGATGGTGGGGCCGAGGAAGAAGACCAGGATGGCAGAATTAGGGCCGAAGAAGAGCAGATCCCTATGAACCTTCACGAGTACTGGGTGAAATGCCATATCAAGGATGCTCATGTCCAGGCTCTGGAGGATGAAGGCACTGTGGCTCCACGGGTAGAATCCCGATGGCGGACTGATCCTAAAGCCTTGGTGCCCACTGATACGTCTCCAATGTATCTATAATTTTTGATGCTCCATGCTTGTTTTTACACCATTTGCCTATTGTTTCGTTACACTTAGTGGCACTTTTATGCATTTTCCAGAACTAACCTATTAACGAGTTGCCACAGTGCCAGTTTCCTGTTTTCTGCTATTTTTGTGTTTCAGAAGTGATACACAGGAAATATTCTCGGAATTGGACGAAACAAGTTCCTGAAGTCTTATTTTACCCGGAAGCTTCCAGAGATCCGAAGAGGAGTAGGAGGTAGGCCACCAGGGCCCCACACGCAGGGGTGGTGCGGCCAGGCCCCTGGCCACGCGGGCCCCGCGTGAGGGCGCCTGGCTCCTCCTCTGACATCGCCCCTTCGCCTATAAAGACCCCCCGACGGAAAAAACCTAAGTACCCGATCAGATTTCCAGAACACATCGCGATCCGCCGCCACCGTCGACCCGAAGATCAGTGGATCCAGAAGCTCTTCCCGGCACCCTGCCGGAGAGGGGAATCGCCACCGGAGGTCTTCTTCATCGCCATGCTTGCCTCCGGAGCGATGAGTGAGTAGTCTACCTTGGACTATGGGTCCATAGCAGTAGCTAGATGGTTGTCTCCTCCACCATGTGCTTCATGTTTAGATCTCATGAGCTGCCCTACATGATTGAGATCACCGTTATGTAATTCTACATGTTTGGTTTGTTGGGATCCGATGAATATTGGTGTTCATGATTAAGTTGATGTACTGAATATTATCCTTTGTTATCTCTATGTTGTTTATGATCTTGCATGCTCTCCGTTGTTAGTAGCTATCTTGGCCGAGTAGTTGCTAGTGACTCCAAGAGGGGGTATTTATGCTCGATAGTGGGTTCGTGCCTCTATTTAATCTGGGGGAGTGACAGAAACCTCTAAGGTTGTAGATGTGCTGTTGCTACTAGGGAGAAAACAACATTCATATGCTCAAGGGCATATGCTTTGTTTACATTACACACTTTGCTTAATGCAATTATCTGTTGTTCGCAACTTAATACTTGTGGAGTTCTCGGATTGATTCACCACAAGTGGATTATTAGTCATAGATGCAGTTGGATGGCGGTCTATGTATTTTGTTGTAATGCCCAGAGTAAATCTCATAGTGATCTTCTTGACATATCACGTTTATCTTTATTCTATCAATTGCCCAACTGTAATTTGTTTACCCAGCATGTGTTATTTATCTTATGGAGAGACACCACTAGTGAACTGTGGATCCCGGTCCTATTTCCATCATATTGCTATCACCTGTTTACTTTACTCGTACTGTTTACTTTACTCGCATACTATATTGTTTTTCACTCGATACGCTCATAACCTTTGTTTCAAGCAAACCGGTGAGATTGACAACCTCATCGCAAGTTGGGAACAAAGTATTTGGTTGTGTGTGTGCAGGTTCCGCATCACCTTCAGTCTTTTGTCTCTCCTCTCCTGATCGGTATTAAACCTTGGTTTCTTAACTGAGGGAAAACTAGCTGCTATACTCATCATACCTTCCTCTTGGGGTTCCCAACGGGCTGGTTATCCACCACGCACAAGGACAGTCTGCTCCCACGTTAACCACGCGCAACAGCTAATTTTCTGGGCGCCATCAAAGGGATCAGCTAATTTTCAGGCGCCGTTGCCGGGGAGGAAGAGAAGACTTCTGCGAGGGGAGTTTTTCGCACACACATCCTTTACTTTGTTTTATTGTTTTGCTGTACTTTATTTATTTTACATGCATTGCTTTTTATCAAAAAACCCAAAAAAATTAGAATCCTTGGTAGTTGTTATTTCTTTACTTTAGTTTATCATGTTGATCCCTAAGTACGTTCTGGAGGACCTCTCAGTAGGTAGTGGTTCGATTATTGGCAAAAGCATCATTGAGGAGTTCTTTAATCACATTAGTATGCATGGGGAAGTTGAGGAGAAATCTTTGGTTGAGCTAGCTCCTAGTTATGAAGTTGCTTCTGCTCATTTAGTTCACATGTTAGAAGCTAGGTTTGCTAGTCTTAATCCTTTTATGCAATACATGTTCCTTAAGCTTCATGAAATTGAAGATCCCGAAAAGAAAGCTTTTATCTTAGAAACCTTGCGCAAAGAATTTAGAAATGTTGCAATTGAGGCTAGGAAAGTTTTTAAGAAGTTTAATAAGCTTGGCTCACCTGTGGTGGTTGTTGGTACACCCGATGATATTAGAGTGCCGATACCTTATGAACTTATAGGAATTCATGATGCTTGGGAAAAGAATTCTAGTTGGATTTGCCCTGAAAATCCTTTCGATGAAAGTAGTGTGCCAAAGCGTGATCATAAAGGATTTTCAAAAAATCAGTTGAACACATTTTCCTTCATTGTTGAAAAGATTTCTACAGTTGATCTTGATGCTTCATCACTTGATGTTACTTGATTCGCAATTTTCTGCGCCTAGCTCAAAGGCGTTAAAGAAAAGCACTCTTGGGAGATAACCCAATGTTTTCTTTTCAGTACTTTTTCTTTTATTTGAGTCTTGGAAGTCATTACTACTGTAATGACCGCTCCTTATCTTGTTTATTTCGTTTTTGTGCCGAGGGAAGCCTCTAATTTGAGCGAGGTAAAGATTTGGGGATGTTGCTGTCCTGAAACTGTTTTTGGTGCTGCACCGTAAAAATTCGTGAAAATTATCTGTTTATCTTTTGGACCTGAGATTTCTTGTGCATATGCCCCAGGTTATATCCAAACTTTTGTTAGTTTAACACTTTTTGATTTGAGCAACAGAAAATCCCTCAAGAATTCGACCTTTGTCAGCTGTTCAGTTTTGACAGATTTCTGCCAATATTTGTGTTTGCCACTTTATCGCTTTCTTTTGAGTTCTTTTGATCATGGAACTTTTAGAGAAGTTGCTACAGCAGTATTTGCTATATATGTGGTGGTTTTGAGTTGAAACCTGAAGCAAAAAGAGGTTGATTATATGTTATGCTTGCACTAATGTTGCTAATAGATTTGTGTTTAGTTTTGTATGAAAGAAGTTTTCAAGTGTAGGGATTGGAGAATGATGAGATGAGTTAAAGAATGGACAAAAGCTAAAGCTTGGGGATGCCCATGCATCACCCCAAGAAATATCCAAGAAGTACAAGCGTCAAAGCTTGGGGATGCCCCCGAGGCACCCCTTCTTCATCGGCAAAAATTAGGTCGCCTTTCAAAACACTATATTTTTATTGCTTCATGCACTATGTGTTTTTCTTGGAGCGTCAGTTGTTTTAGTTTTCTTAGTTGGTTTAGTTTGTTTGTTTGCTGCAATAAATGGTTGGACCCCAACAAATTTCTTTTGGAGGAGATGTACTCGTTTTCATTCGCAAAGAACGCTCTAGTTTTCACTCTTATTAAAAATCGAGCGTTCTTCTTTTTCTGCTACTGCTTTTGGTTTTCGTTTTCGCCTTGATTTGCGTTCAGACCTTGTCATATCTTTTCATCAAGGTGTATTTTTGCCTCTGATATTTATTGGTTTTCATCAAAAGAGGTGTTTATAAAAATTTCAAATGGTGTTGGAAAAGAGAAAAAGCTTTGTGCAAAATAGTGGTACAAGAAGGAGCTTGTGTAGACTGCGGCTTAGGCTTTTTCATGTCATGCTTGATGTCTTTTTGATAGTATGCTTAGTGGTTTTGCTGTAGCATGACTTGTCTCAAATAACTGAGATTGCTTAATGAGCCTTTGAAAAAATCATGCGTTGTTTTTATTGTATGGAAGCATTATTTTGGTTTTCTCCTTGATGCTTTATTTGGGTTGACTTGGTGCATGCTCACACATGTTAGACTCTTACAAGTCGCCAATAGCCTTCATGATCATTTAGTTTTTGACTTTTGATGCCATATTATGCTTCTTTTAATGTCGCTTTGTCGCTTTGCATGATTATGGCCATTATTGCTCTCTTAGTTGGTCGCTCCCAGTCTTTTGCTAGCCCTCGCCTTGTACTGAGTATGAGCTCTACTCGTGCATCCAACTCCTAAAAGCCAAAGTTTTCCAAAGTGTCCACCATACATACCTACTAGCAATTTGCTATTCCAAGTAAATTTGACTTGCTTTTATTTTCTCTTCAAATTAAACTCTTACCAGTGTTATGCGAAATTCGGTCAGTAAAGCTCTCACAAACCGGAAGGCACACTTTATTTTTTCCTGTTCTTAAAAATTTGACATTGTGGTCTCTTATGTTGAGTTGTTATGCTTGCAAGTTGTAAGTTGGATTCTAGCCCATCCATGATGTCATGGGCAAGCTTTCAACATTGCACTTTTTATTTGAGTTGATATCGTGATCTTTTGTTTATGGATGCCCGCGGTGTGAAATGAATTGGGAATCTTGTGGGGATCATGGAGTTTGTATATGTGTTAGGGAAACGCCGGGCCGCCAATCTAAGCCATGCATAATTCATGGTGGAAATTTGCAGCATACCCATGGTGAACATTCGACGACGCATCTCACAATAAAAAGCTAAACAAAAGGCAAATAAAAGAGATGTCGAGGTGTTCATTGTCTGCTTCTCCTGTCATTTTGGTGTGGGCTTGTTCCATGTCATCGGGCACGGAGGTACCCCATTGGCGGTTCTCAATGATATGCATATACTTACAATGACAAGAGCCTTGCTTGGGACTCTAAGTAAAGTAGCATGAGGTTTGGGTACTCGTATTCACGGGGCACGAGGTCTTCAACTTATGATTTGTCAAGCATATGCATCATAATTGTTCTCGCATTAACTTTAACCATTCAAGATGCTTATGATGGGGGCAATGAGAGCTCAAAGCCGGTAAGTACCATAATTTTTGAAGGTTATAAAACTTGCAATCACTGCTTCCCTCTGCGAAGGGCCTTTCTTTTACTTTTATGTTGAGTCACCACCTTCTTTATTTATGCACCATTAAGAGAGCATAGTTGTCATTCTTAGTGTGATATGCATTGTCCCAAAGTTCATTGATTGATTCATATTATTGGTTTCACTTGTTCTTAAATTATTTGTATCTAGTCGCCCTCTTAAACTTGAAGGTGTCCTATGCATTTATGTTTTGCTCTCTTTGAAGGACAAGCTGAAAACCATTTGTATGTTTTCCTTATGATTTGAACACACGTTTGACTTTCATTGTTTCGTTTTCATGATCTTTTGTTTGTGTTCATTTGCATGTTTACAACATGGTTGCTAAGTTTTTATTGACAAGATTATATCTTTCATGCCCATGTTTTAAGTTTTTATGATCCCAGCTCACAAATGCTTACATATATGATCAAGATTGTGTAGGTGCATGTCACCTCAAAAATTATTCTTTGTTATCACTTACCTACTCGAGGACGAGCAGGAGTTAAGCTTGGGGATGCTTGATACGTCTCCAACATATCTATAATTTTTGATGCTCCATGCTTGTTTTTACACCATTTGCCTATTGTTTCGTTACACTTAGTGGCACTTTTATGCATTTTCCAGAACTAACCTATTAACGAGTTGCCACAGTGCCAGTTTCCTGTTTTCTGCTGTTTTTGTGTTTCAGAAGTGATACACAGGAAATATTCTCGGAATTGGACGAAACAAGTTCCCGAAGTCTTATTTTACCCGGAAGCTTCCAGAGATCCGAAGAGGAGTAGGAGGTGGGCCACCAGGGCCCCACACGCAGGGGTGGCGCGGCCAAGCCCCTGGCCACGCAGGCCCCGCGTGAGGGCGCCTGGCTCCTCCTCTGACATCGCCCCTTCGCCTATAAAGACCCCCCGACGGAAAAAACCTAAGTACCCGATCAGATTTCCAGAACACATCGCGATCCGCCGCCACCGTCGACCCAAAGATCGGGAGGGTCCAGAAGCTCTTCCCGGCACCCTGCCGGAGAGGGGAATCGCCACCGGAGGTCTTCTTCATCGCCATGCTTGCCTCCGGAGCGATGAGTGAGTAGTCTACCTTGGACTATGGGTCCATAGCAGTAGCTAGATGGTTGTCTCCTCCACCATGTGCTTCATGTTTAGATCTCATGAGCTGCCCTACATGATTGAGATCACCGTTATGTAATTCTACATGTTTGGTTTGTTGGGATCCGATGAATATTGGTGTTTATGATTAAGTTGCTGTACTGAATATTATCCTTTGTTATCTCTATGTTGTTTATGATCTTGCATGCTCTCCGTTGTTAGTAGCTATCTTGGCCGAGTAGTTGCTAGTGACTCCAAGAGGGGATATTTATGCTCGATAGTGGGTTCATGCCTCTATTTAATCTGGGGGAGTGACAGAAACCTCTAAGGTTGTAGATGTGTTGTTGCTACTAGGGAGAAAACAACATTCATATGCTCAAGGGCATATGCTTTGTTTACATTACACACTTTGCTTAATGCAATTATCTATTGTTTGCAACTTAATACTTGTGGAGTTCTCGGATTGATTCACCACAAGTGGATTATTAGTCATAGATGCAGTTGGATGGCGGTCTATGTATTTTGTTGTAATGCCCAGAGTAAATCTCATAGTGATCTTCTTGACATATCACGTTTATCTTTATTCTATCAATTGCCCAACTGTAATTTGTTTACCCAGCATGTGTTATTTATCTTATGGAGAGACACCACTAGTGAACTGTGGATCCCGGTCCTATTTCCATCATATTGCTATCACCTGTTTACTTTACTCGTACTGTTTACTTTACTCGCATACTATATTGTTTTCCACTCAATACGCTCATAACCTTTGTTTCAAGCAAACCGGTGAGATTGACAACCTCATCGCAAGTTGGGAACAAAGTACTTGGTTGTGTGTGTGCAGGTTCCGCATCACCTTCAGTCGTTTGTCTCTCCTCTCCTGATCGATATTAAACCTTGGTTTCTTAACTGAGGGAAAACTAGCTGCTATACTCATCATACCTTCCTCTTGGGGTTCCCAACGGGCTGGTTATCCACCACGCACAAGGACAGTCTGCTCCCACGTTAACCACGCGCAGCAGCTAATTTTCTGGGCGCCATCAAAGGGATCACCCACCTCGAACTGCTCAAATCTCATGTAGAGAGGGGCCTAAGCATGCCACCATCTCACTTCTTCAGCAATCTTCTGAAATTCTATGGGCTGCAGCTCCACCACATAGCTCCGAACAGCTTAGTGTCTGTAGCAGGTTATGCGGCCTTGTGCGAAGGATTCCTCGGAATTCGGCCTAGGGTGGATCTTTTCTAGCTATTCTTCTCCGTGCGGCCCAACTATGAGAATGACATATTTCTTTGGACCTGTGGAACAATATGTTTTCTTCCTCGGAGGTCCAAAGAATATCCCTTCATCACGCCTCTGGATTCCGCCGTGGGATGGAGAGGATCGTGGTTCTATATGGCGGACAAAGCTGCGCCATCTCAAGACTGTGGTCTTCATCCCTTCGAGAATATAGCGGCGCAGCCCCTCGACTCCTGGAACCCAGTCAACGACGATTCCGCCACTCCCTACGTCAAGCTCCTCGCACAGCGGATTGCCAAGTTATCCAAAGATGGCCTCAAGGGAATTGATACCATCAATTGCTGGATATCTCAGCGGATCCAGCCTTTACAGCATTGTGATCGCCTGATGCACGAGTATACTGGTGCAAAGGATGGCATGCGATGTTCGGAGGAAGAGCTAGACCCCAAGGTCATCGAGAAGCGCATCCGCTCGCTCATGAAATCTCCTAGGAAGAAGCCTCTTAAATTTGGCATGGCAATGTTTGACAATGGCAGCTGCCCTCCGGTTCGTTGCTGTTCCGCCATAGTACACATGATACCTATGTATTTTATGGGAGCTAACGCTTTCAACTTTCCAATTTTCAGCTGAAGTCGCTTGGTCCCATGGACTTTGCTCATCCCATCTGCCAGTCCACTCCTCAACCCGCCGCGGATGACAAAGAGGAGGTCCATTCCAACGGAAACAAGGAGGAGATGGCGGCAGATGTGGAGGACTCCGCCCGTACAGGCACGGCAAAAGTGGCTACCAAGAAACAAGGTGGCAGCGGAAAATCTTGTGGTGGTGGCGGGAGATCTATTGATTCCCGCTGTTTCGAAGTTCAACGCCGGGCGGAGCTAGAAACGCCATCCAAAAATACCGCTACCATCAATCTACCAAAATCTAGGTAATCTTTCATTGCCTCCTTTTCTTACTTCATTATTGTTGTTCCTTTATGAATCCTTTCTTATACAGAAGGAAGAAGCCCGTTGTCAAGGAGCCTCCATCCAAGCGTGCTAGGCCTTCCCCTGCCTCCGTCCCGCCAACCCCTGACGTACCAGCTCCATCTCCTGTTCGTGATGACATTAATATGGAGGATGTTGGTGGTCAATTTGGGCCGATGCCAGAAGTTAACCCAACGACTGAAGCTACGGCTAATGATGTTGTACAAAGTAACAAGGCTTCTGGCTCGTTCCAAGGTCATAGTGCAGACGTTTCCACGGGGAAGAGCTCGTTTTGGAGGCAGAAGCAACTTGAGATAGTCGAACTCATCACCAGCCAAGAAGATGCCAGCAATCAGTTGTCCAACGGAATTGCCGCTTTTGTAGAGAGAATGTCAACAATGAAGAAGGTATGTATTCCCTGTAGCCCCCGAGTGCCATGGCAGATTTTCATAGATAATCCATCATGGTGCTCTAAGAGGAACTACTTATGATTTTTTTTATCATATAGCCCCCGAGTGCCGCTATATATTATGCTGCAGTGGTGCTCTTAGAGAACTTGTTTAAACGCAATGAGTAGCCCCCGAGCGTTATGGCGGATGCAATCCGGCATAAAGCTCTAAGAGAACTTAATCATAAAAAATCATGAGTAGCCCCCGAGCGTTATGGCGGATTTCTGTCCGGCATAAAGCTCTAAGAAGACTAGGTTAAAAAATTATTATGAGTAGCCCCCGAGCGTTATGGCGGATTTCTGTCCGGCATAAAGCTCTAAGAAGACTAGGTTAAAAAATCATTATGAGTAGCCCCCAAGCGTTATAGCAGATGCAATCCGGCATAAAGCTCTAAGAGTGACTAACATATAACAATGTTTTAATAGAATTACAAAAAAGTTGTGGAGGATCTGGTCCAGGCCGTCAGCTCGCAAGAGAAGGAGCTGTCGGATAAGAATTTGCTCGTGGCGGATTTGCAGAAGCAGCTCGCGAATAGCGGTAACTTTCTTTTGCCTTTGGCAAGTTTAGTACCTTTGTGCTAGCCGATCAATAATCTGCCATTATTTCCGCCATGCAGATGCTGCCAAGCTGAAGTCCACTCTCGAGGGGGTGGAAAAGGGTCATGCCATTGCGATGGAGGGGTTGCAAACGCAGCTCCAGAAATCCTTGACCGAGAACACCCTCCTCGAGGAGAAACTTAAGGACCAGGAGCGCCAGAACCACCAGAAGCAGAAGGAGGTAGAGGATCTCTGCCAAGCCGCCATTGAATTTGAGGATCGGCAGAGGGGCTTCAACGAGGTCCTCGACTATTTCCAGAAGACGCTGCTAGGTAACCTTGGTTCTCCATACTTTGCAGCTTGTAGCAATATATTGAGTTGATTATGACGCTTGACTTGTTCCTGCTATACAGCAACTCTAGAGCAGGGGGAGGTGGATTCCACCACAGGCTTGCGCCTTGCCACGGACGCCGCGAAGAAGGAGCTGGATGGCCTTCTCAACGCAGGTCGTCAGGCATGCGGTAGCCTGCAGATAGCGGGTTCCTCTGACCTCACCGCCATTGGGCTAACCAAGAAGCTTCTGCTCGTGCCTAGGCTGGTGGCAGATTGGAAGCAGTCTTCTGCTCGGGGTGGTGCCAGAACTGCACTCACTTTGGCTAAGGCCCACTATCCTGAGCTGGACCTGGATCTGATCACCTCCGGTGTCCTGGAGAGCAGCGAAGATGGAGCGCCGGCGGATGAAGCCGCCATCCGGCAGAGCATGCTGGGATACGATCAGCTCTGTGCCTTAGGCACTCAACTAAACATATACTATGAAGCATACGATCTGCCAGGGTCTCCAAGCCAAGCTTCAGCTTCTGTCTCCGCAGCTGCCGATGGTGCTGATGGCGGTGATGATACCACTTCTGCTGCCCCAAAGTCCTGAATCATGCCCTGCGTTATGGCAGGAAAAACAATGCATCAATTCGGCCCCTGAGTAGGTCTGTAAGTTGAACTTTTAAACTGTGTGTGTGCTTGTATTGTGCCTGATCTGCCAGAAAATGCTTTTGAACTTATGGCACAGTTTTTATCAAGTCTTTGAAGTGGTTATGTGCGAAAAAACTGCGAGGCCTATTTTTATGCAACTTGCAGCAGTTTAACATGCCCAAAAACAACAGTTTGAAAAAATTTCACGGTAGGACTATGCAATCCGCCACCTAGATCTTTGTGCTTGACTTTTCGTGAGATGGCGGAATCTTTGCACGAACAATCCGCCAGGGCGACGATACTTAATAGCAACCGTCCAGAACCCCAGCGGATAGCGGCTTGGATCATTTTTTGAAGCTTTTATGACAGTAGGGGAGGGGCCCTACTGCGTTGATATATTAAAATAAACTAGGGGGGAGGGAATGTCAGATACAAGGGATTTACATAGGCCTTTGAGAGGGAGACCCAAAAGAAAAAGAGCTATACAGCTTTACAAAGAATCAACTAGACTAAGAATATAAGGGTGTAATTCTGCTTTGGTTCTATGAATCAATAACTTGGCATCAGACCCAAATTTGTCCTTCCAAACTCAAGCTCAGGTTTAATACCATTGAAGACCATATTATTCCTCACTTTCCAAATATTCCAAGCTGCCAGCATGAAAATTTCCATGAATAAAGGTTTGCCCCATGAAGATCTGTTTGCAGCAATTACATCTAGGAATGGACCTTGAGCCTGCCAGAAAATATTCAAGCTTGCCCAACATGAAGTACTGAAAGGGCAACGCAGGAATAAGTGATCAATGGTTTCTTCTACTAGAGAATCACAACACACACAATTGTATCCAGAATTCAGTTGAAAATTTCTCCTTTTTAGCATTCCTCTTGTGTTCAGCTTATCAGAGAACACAATCCAACAGAAGAATTTGACTCTAGGGATGCATTTTGATTTCCAAATCCATTTGAAAGCTACATGTGGAACAATTTCCCTGAAGCAGTATTTATAATACCTCCTTGAAGTATAAAATGCAGAACCCCCCACATAAGTCCAAGAATCTCCAGTAGCAGGGGATAGAACAGTGGAAGCAGCCTCTTCCTGTAAATCCTTAACTTCTTGCAAAGCCTCAGGAGATAGAGGCAAGCTGAAGTTATCAGACAGTGTGGGGGCAGTAAGGAACTTCTGAACAGAGGTATCTTCATGAAGGCAGTAAGAAAAGGCTCTAGGAAATTTCTCTGAAATAATTTGGTCTAGCCAAGCATCTTTCCAAAATAGGACAGCACCACCATTACCAATGACACATGATGTGATCCCCCTAAAAATAGGAGATAATTTCATAACATCTTTCCACCAAAAGGAGCCACAGGGGTCAACAGCATGGGGGATTTTTCCTTCATAGTAGGACTTCCAAAGAATTGTCACCCAAGGAGTGTCTTCTTTATTATAGAATTTGTGTAGAAACTTAAGCAGCAATGCTTCATTCTAAATTCTCAGGTTTAACACACCAACTCCACCATTCTCTTTAGGCCTGCATACTCTATCCTAAGCAATTAGAGAAGAGCATTTTTCTCCTTCCTCTGTTTTCTTATTCCATAAACAATGCCTTCTGAGTTTATCAATATGCTCAAGCACCTTGGGTGGAATACTCAGGGAACACATGGGGAACATAGCAATGGAGGTAAGTAGGGAATTAATGACAGTTACTCTACCACTGTAAGCCATCATCATGAATGAAGCAGACATCTTCCTCTCTATTCTGTCAACTAAAGGCATTAGTTCCAGAATTAAGGGCCTTGTAGTTCCCAATGGCAGGCCCAAGTAGGTAAAAGGCAATTTTCCAGCAATACATCCAATGCCATGTGCTAAACTCTGAGTCCTTTCTGCAGATAGATTAATAGGAACCAGCATAGATTTGCTATAGTTTATTCTCAGACCAGTAGAAGTATCCAGTAAGCCTTTCATAACTCCAAGTTGAGTGGCACAAGCAGGCATGATAATAAGGGTGTCATCCGCATATTGAATTATGGGATAGTCCATATCAGAATGTACAGGTAAAGGAGTAGAAATTAAGCCAGCTCTGAAAGCTCTATTGATGGCAGCTTGAAGTAAGTCAGCAGCAAGCACAAAAATCAGAGGAGACAATGGATCACCTTGCCTTACCCCTCTTAGACAATGAAATTGTCTACTAGGGGTGCCATTCAGGAGTACTGAAGATTTGCCAGACTGGAAAATAATGGAAATCCAGCTGAGCCATTTATCATCAAACCCCATTTGCCTCATAATTGTAATCATTGCCCCATGATCAATAGTATCAAATGCTTTGGCAAAGTCCAACTTCAAAATTAGAATCTCTCTCTTGGAAGCTTCACATTGATATAGAAATTCAAATGCCTAAGCAAGACAGTCCTGTATTGATCTTCCTTTCAGAAAACCATATTGGTTCTTGTGCACAATCTTAAGCACAATTTTCTGCAATCTATTGGCACGAATTTTTGTAATGAGTTTCAGACAGCAGTTTAAGAGAGTGATAGGCCTGTAATCATTCACTCCAACAGGAACTGGAATTTTTGGAATCAGGGTAATATAACCCATATTTATGCTTTCCAAATCCAGATTGCCCTCATAGAAATCATTGCATAGTCTATAAATATCATGTTTGATTATATTCCAACATCTTTTCAGAAATTGTCCATTAAACCCATCTGGTCTAGGAGATTTATCAAGAGGCATATGCCTAACCACTTCATCAATTTCAGAGTGAGTAAAAGGAGAAGACAGCTCTCCAAGTCCTTCAATAGGGGAGATTAACTCCTCCAAATTAAAGGCCATCTGAGGGTTGCATTTGGTTCCCAGTCTTGCCTTGAAAGAATCATAGATAATTTCTTCTTTCCCTGCATGGTCAGATATCTGCTGTCCTTGGTCATTTATGAGAGCAGAAATAGAATTTCGATGATACCTTTCAGTGGCCATTGCTTGAAAGAATTTTGAATTCTCATCACCAAATTTAGTCCATCTAATGGTGCATCTTTTCTTCCAATATTGCTTTTGATAGTCCAGCAAACAGAGAAGATGTTTTCTAAGAATTCTTCTGAAGTTAACTTCTGGAATAGTAAGGCCTCTACTGTGCTCAATATTATGTAGCTCCAAAAGAGCTCTGTTTGTATTTTCAATGCAGATGGACAATTTAGATATAGATTTACTCCATTTCTTTAGATCATATCTTAACCGTTTAAATTTATGATTCAATACAGCTGCACTATTGGGTTTTTTAACTGGTTTATTCCAACTTACTGAAACTATTTCATGGAAACCAGGGTGGGCCACCCAATAATTCTCAAAACGGAACATTTTACTGGCTAGAATATTAGTTTGAATTGTTACCACAAGAGGAGAGTGATCTGAGGTTGGTTTGCCTTGTGGATGAACAATTGTATTTGGGAAGCTCAGAGTCCAGTGCATTGATGTAAAGAACCAATCTAGTTGTTCAAGCAAAGGATCTGTTTGCATATTACTCCAGTTGAATTGTCTGCCTTGAATAGCTAATTCAGTCAAGTGTTGCTCTCTGATGAAATTATTAAAAGTTAACATGTCATTGACATCTCCACCTGGTTTATTCCTGTTAGAGGGTGACCTAATAAAATTAAAATCACCCACTAAAAGCCAGTCCTCCTCATCTGGAATATATAAATCAAAAAGCCACTCAACAAAATTCTCTCTTGCCTCTTCCTGGCATGGGCCATAAATATTCACTAGGGTCCATTTATGAGCTGATTGTGTAGAGGAAAAGTGAACCAAAACCGCAAAAGAATTACAATGCATAACCATTCCATAGAATAGAGCACTTTTCCAAATAATAATAAGCCCACCAGAAGCACCATTAGAAGGTACATAAACATAATCATCAAAGCCTCTAGGGCAACACTCCTTAATGAAAAGCATGATCAAAAGAGGTTTTCTTAGTTTCTTGCAGACATACCACTGAACAACCACTAGTAATAATAGCATTATATAAAGCTAATTGTTTGGATTTTGCATTGAGTCCACGAATATTCCAACACAAGACAAGCCACTATTTAAAGGAAGACATAAGAGATAACTTAGAAGCCGTCAGAGACTTCTTCCTCCTGAGGCTGAGCAAGCAGCTTCATTGGAGAGATTTCCTCCTCCTGAGGCTGAGCAAGTAGCTTCATTGGAGAGACTTCTTCAGGTGGTACACCACAGAGATTCACCCCTATAGCCTGCAAAGTGGCAATGGGAGTAGGAGGAGGAATATTGTTATCAACATCCTTTTGTGCATTATCCTCACCCCTAGACCTCTTCTTCTTCATGGCCTCCTTGACAGCAGGAATCACTCTAGCCTTAACTTTAGATTTGGCTATGTTTGTGTTAGAGATTAGGTGAACTTTGAAACCATCATATTTATTGGTCCTTGCACTCCTTCTGACCTGGGTAGTCACCAGAGGTATTTCACCCTTCTGACCTATAAAAGCTTCCATCTGTACTGAGATATTCAGGCTAGAAGAGGGGTACTAGATAGAAGCATTTTTCCTTGCTTTCTTATTGTTCATAAGTAAGAAGGCTTCACCCACCAGTTCAAAAGCCATAGAAGGAGAAATCTGCCATTTACAGTTCAGAAACTTTCCATTGTCCAGTGCCAGATTTGGAGAAAAAGTCTTCTCCCACACAGACTTAGCAATAGAAAAATTGGCCAGCAGAGAAGCATTGGCAAGTTCAAAAGCCCTAGAGTCACCCAGAGACATATTCAGAGAGAGGACAGTTGAAACCTCAGAATCTTCATCATGCTGCCAAATCATCAAGGAGTTGTCTGACTCTAAACTAGTGATATTATCAGTCCAGGCCTGCAGAGGACTATCAGTTATATTTGTAGCTAGTGGAGGAAGACTTGCATAGAAAGGCACTCCTTGCTCAGCAAGCATAGCTTGGAAATTAAACAGAGGAGGATCAACCATAATTTCCAGGTTCTGAACCAGAGGAGCATGCTGGTTGTTCTGCTGGCCATTCTGTGGTGCACTAGGCTGAAATCCTTGCTGCTGTAGCCAAATATTCAGCTGGTTTTGATATATCTGTTCAGCAGTAACTTCAATACCATGCATGGGGTGAGGATTTCCATTGTCAGGAGCAGGATCTTCAGGAGGAGGTGGAATGTGATCATGATGAGCATTCCAGTCGGCACTCCTAAGCATTATAACAGGAATACCCTAGGATCTTCTTGGCCCACCCAGTTGCTGAATAACAAGACTTTTTGGCACAAATTTCGGATCAACAATTTGCACCTTGATAAGCACAAATTTCTTATTAGCCCTTGGCTGGAACCACTTAGTCAGAAGACCAAAATCATCACCAGCTCTGTTAACATAGTAGCTGGTTTGATAATCAAGAGGAAACCCTAAGAACAGCACCCAGATCTCTCTACCAAAAGTGGTTAACCTCATGTTTCTAGCCCGATCATGCTTAACAAAGGTGATAACAGTGTCATCATCTAACTGAAAATTGGTTCCAACAACACCATCAGCAGCTAACGTATCAATCATCGTGAAAACTCCTAGCCCGAGAGGATGATCATCAAAAGCAGTCATTGTGAATCCATCCTCAGTAATCATATTCGCAATCTCCTCTCTCATATCTTCCCACAACTAAATCGGAATAAACCGACTAGGTTCCGCAATGACTACATTATCATGATGGAGAGGAGAGATTGGGTTCACCACCAGATTAGTACGAACCTTGCGATCAGCTGGACCATGGTCAATGGTCATTCCCTCTGGAAGGAACGCCAGCGGGTTCACCGGGAAGTTTGCCATTGCACCGCCGCCTTGATCGCCCAGAACAGAGGGAGAGTCGCCCAGAATAGAGGGAGAGGGTACTGTAGCTTGGGCAAGGGGAAAAAGGTTGACTAATGTAGTTATCTCCACCCTAGGTTTTTTTCTCTCTCCAAATCTGTTTATTAACTGTGAAGATATTTTTCCTAGAAAAACTCTTCTTAACCAAATTCTCGAAACATTCAACTCAGTTCGTTTTTGACAATTTTTGGTCGAATGTCCTTTGTCGTTACAACTTCTACACATTGCCAGAACCCAGACTTTAGACGGGCCAGAAGATCGTTTACAAGCCTAGCAAGTGAAGCCCAAGCGCAAACAATTAGAACAATTAACCCTGATACACTGATGGGCCTGATGTCCATTGCAGCCACAATTGGAACAAAGATTTAAATGTTTCTGGATATAATCATTGGGCGGGACAAATTTGATACGTAGCGTATCCACAATCTCCTGATCCGAATATCCTGCATGTTTGAGATCCTGAATTTGCGGAAAAATATCCGATTTGATTCGATCATAATACGAAATCTTGAACTTCTCACTAGCAAAAGAAACTCCTTCAATCTGAGGAACCTTGCACGATGAAATTATAGGAAATAATCCAAACTTCATAATTTTATCATCTGTCTCAGCAAAATGATCCTTGAAAACATACGTAGATCATAAAGAACCATGATCAGAATCATCCTGAATAACCCTCTCCGCAGAGAATTGCTGGGGACCGACTAGATCAAATTTCAGTAATTCAGCCCTAGATTCCGGCGAGGCGAAAGAATTTTCTCGAAGAAATTCCAGCCGTGGCTTAAAACAAAGAGGACTATGACTAGAGACAGCCGTGTTTTCTTTAGTAGATCTCCAATGAATGGAGTCGTGATCATGTGATTCAAAACCTCGGAAGCCAGAGATATTCGGATGCACTCCACGAAATAACGAAAAGTGATAGACAAAATCAGGCCAGATGCGATCTTTGGGGCCATAGACAAAATGCCCCACCTTGTTATTATTCACCGAGAAGCAAAAACGATGATCACTTTGTTGAAACACACGATAACCAATTCAATCTCCACCCAAACAGCATTGCAAAACCACACCAACAGATTCTTCATTGAGGGGAAACGAGGCCGAAGAGAAAGAAACCACCAAGAAGAATTCCTTGGAAGAAGGAGAGGAGGAGAAATGCACCGTAGATCCAAAACGTCGACGCACCTGATCTGCAAACGCAAGCCCCGGGGAGAAATCCCAGTGCAAGAGAGCCTCCATTGCAACCTAGATCTTGACGCCATGGCTAGGGTTTGGGGTGGGAGAGGGGAGGAGTGCGGAGGAGAGTGACGCCATCGATGTGAAAGATTATGATATAACAGCTTGGATTGTCAAAAAGTCACTACTCGGGAATCCACACAAAGAACATCAGGTGGAGATTGAAACATAGAGATGCTACACGGACTGCTGATGGCGGATTTGAAAGACACAAGTGTAGAGCACAATTGTGCAAAGGTTCCATACGATCTAAATGAACAATAAAGGAGGTAAAGACTCAGAAAAAATCAAGAGTGAACCAGATGCTTTATTTCATTGATCATATAGAGGTGCCTATTACATAGCCTAGGTAAGTGCTAAGTGTAGAAAGGACATAGCTGTGCGAAGTTCCATGGACGATCTGTTTCGTCGTAGATATCGTCAGGGTCTCTTCGTTTGCGCTTCTTACTAGGTCGCTTATCTAGGCCGCGAATATCAACGAGGTAGTAGGAACCGTTCAGTAGAGCTTTGCTGATGACGAAGGGTCCTTCCCAAGGCGGGGATAGCTTGTGTGACTTCTGTTGTTTGAGGCGTAGCACCAGGTCCCCTTCCTTAAACGAGCGTTTGCGAACTCGGCGGCTATGATAGCGGCGGAGATTCTGTTGGTAGATGGCGGATCGCTGGGCTACTAGGGCTCGTTCTTCTTCAAGCAGGTCCACAGATAGTTGCGTGGACTTCCCTGCATCTTCCTCCTCATAGGCCTCGACTCTTGGGAAATCATACTGGACATCACTTGGCAGGATTGCTTCTGCTCCATAGACTAGGAAGAAAGGGCTGAGGCCCGTTGATCTGTTTGGTGTGGTCCATAGACTCCATAGCACAGATGGCAACTCTTCTGCCAAGGCTCCAGCTGCTCGATGTAGCGGTGCTTCTAGGCGTGGCTTGATCCCTGACATGATTAGTCTGTTGGTCCTTTCAACTTGGCCATTGGACTGTGGATGTGCCACAGATGCAAGGTCAAGGCGGATCCGTTGTGATGGTAGTATTCCTCAACTTCTCCCTGAGACAAGTTAGTGCCGTTGTCGGTGATGATGCTATGTGGGATGCCGAATCTTACCACAATGTCCTTGACAAATTTTAGGGCAGTTTTGCCATCAAGTTTTTTGATGGGCTTAGCTTCTACCCACTTCGTGAATTTGTCTACCACTACCAGTAGGTGCGTAAATCCCGAAGGTGCTATTTTTAGCGGACCCACCATGTCCAGCCCCCAGACCGCAAAAGGCCAAGTTATAGGGATCGTATGCAGTGCTGTGGCGGGCATGTGGGTTTGCTTGGAATACATCTGGCAACCTTGGCAGAGCTCCACGATGTGGTCTACATCTGCCTTGGCTGTAGGCCAGTAAAACCCATGGCGGAATGCCTTAGCTACGAGGGATCTGGCGGCGGCATGATGCCCAAATTCGCCTTCGTGGATCTCTCTCAGTATCTCGATTCCGTCCACTTGGGATATGCATTTCATGAATACTCCCGAAGTACTTTGCTTGTAGAGCTGGCCATCGATAATGGTGTATGCTTTTGCTCTACGTTCGATCTGTCTCTTCTGGACTTCGTCTTCGGGTAGCTTCTTGGTCGTCAGATACTCCAGGTAGGGCTATGCCCATGGCGGATTTCACGGCAAAACCGCCATAACGGGGGAGCTTGCTAGTTCTGGGTTTTCTGGATCTACCATCTTGAATGATGGTACGTGCAGATGCTCAGGGAATACGCCTGGCGGAACTGCCTTTCGGCTAGATCCTAACTTGGACAGGGTATCAGCCGCCATGTTATCCTCTCACCATACGTGCTTGATGTCGTAGCCGAGGAAACTTTTGGCCATCTCGTCCACTTCATCCCTGTAGGCCGCCATGACTTCATTCCGAGCCTTGTATGTGCCAGCCACCTGCTGATCGACAAGGTCAGAGTCTCCACAACACATGATGTGTTGTACGCCGATCTCCTTTGCTACGCGTAGCCCATGCAGGAGCGCTTCATACTCCGCGATGTTGTTGGTGGTGGGGAAGTGGATTTGGAGAACATAGCTGAGCTCATCTCCCTTAGGGGATTTGAGTGTCACTCTAGCCCCCGAGCCGTGTAGCAGCTTTGAGCCATGAAAGTGCATCACCCAATGCTCTGGTTCTGGGACGGGCGTAGTCTCCTGCGCTTCCTTCCAATCTGCCATGAATTCCGCCAAAGCCCGAGACTTAATGGCGGTGCGAGGCTTGTAGTCGATGTCGAAGGAAGCCAGTTCAATGCCCCACTTCGCCACTCGTCCTGTTGCGTCGCTGTTGTTGATGATGTCCTTCAGTGGAGCCTTGCTTACCACTGTTATCTTGTGGTCATAGAAGTAGTGCCATAGTTTGCGTGAAGCTAGGAAAACTCCGTATGCCAATTTCTGGTAGTGGGGGTAGCGCTGCTTGGATTCCGTCAAGACCTCGCTGACATAGTAGACTAGTCTCTGTACGCCGTACTCCTGCGCTTCTTCCTTGCGTTCTACCACGATGACGATGCTGACGACCCTGTTGGTTGCCTCCATGTAAAGTAACATGGGATCCTGGTCTTCGGGAGCTGCTAGGACTGGTGATGTGGATAGCACTCTCTTCAGATCCTTGAGTGCAGCGTCTGCCTCGTCGGTCCAGATGAATTCGTCTGATTTCTTCATCAGCTTGTAGAGTGGCAAAGCCTTCTCGCCAAGGCGACTGATGAATCTGCTCACTGCTACCATGCAGCCTGTGAGTCGATGTATGTCCTTCAGGTCATTAGGCCAGGAGATGTCGAGGATAGCCTTGATCTTCTCTGGGTTGACTTCAATACCGCAGTGGGAGACGATGAATACTAAGAGTTGTCCTGCTGGTACCCCAAAGACGCACTTTGTGGGGTTGAGCATCATGTTGTACTTCCTTTGATTATTGAAGGTCTCTTGCAGATCCGCTATGAGGTCGCCCTGTTTCTTGGACATGACAGCGATATCGTCCACGTAGGCGTGGATGTTGCGTCCAATTTGATCTGCCAGGCACTTTTGCATGGTGCACTAGTACGTTGCTCCTGCGTTTTTCAGACCAAACGGCATTGTCACATAGCAATATGTGCCATATGGTGTTACGAATGAGGTAGCAAGCTGGTCGGATTCCTTCATCTTTATCTGGTGGTATCCTGAGTAGGTATCTAAGAAACATAGCAGCTCCGATCCCACCATCGAGTCAATGACTTGGTCAATGCGAGGCAAGGGAAAAGGATCTTTTGCACATGCTTTGTTCAGGCCAGTGTAATCTACACACATGCGCATAACCTTTGTGTTTTTCTTAGGAACTAGCACGGGATTTGCCACCCACTTTGTATGAATCACTTCTTTGATGAAGCCTGCTTTCAATAGCTTGGAGATTTCCTTCGCTATGGCGCGGCGTTTTTCATCTCCGAAGCGCCTCATTGCTTCTCTTTCTGGCTTAGAGCCAGGGATTATCTGCAGGGCATGCTCGGCGAGTTCCCTGGGTACACCTGTCATGTCAGATGGATGCCATGCGAAGATGTCCCGGTTCTCACGGAGGAACTCGATGAGCGTGCTTTCCTATTTGGGGGACAAGTTTGTCCCAATCGAGGTGGTCTTGGCAGCATCACCAGCAACAAGTTCCACCTGCTTTGTATCAACTGTAGGCTTGAAGGTGGGCGGGGAGGCGGAAACTTCCTACTTGGATGCCGGCATCTCCGCGGGGTCTGTGGCGGCATGGATTTCCTTGAACTCCTCGCCAAAGAACACTGCTTCCACGAAGGTGGCTTCTCCATCCTCGCACTCCTTGGCCTTCCTGAAGCTGCCATAAACGGTGATGATGCCATCCGGTCCTAGCATTTTCAGTTGGTTGTAGATGTAGCACGGTCTGGCATGAAAACTGTGAAAGGCAGGGCGGCCGAAGATCACGTGGTATGTACTCTCGAAAGGGACCACCTCAAAGGTTATGGGCTCTTCACGGTAGTTATTTTCATCGCTGAAGGCGACCTTGAGGGTGATGGACCCGAGGGACTTTGCTTAGCGGCCGGGAACCACTCTGTAGAACGTTACATCGCTATGGCGGAGTTGGGTCTTGGTGAGGCCTAGCTTGGTCAAGGTTTCCACGTACATGATATTCAGGCTGCTTCCGCCATCCATCAGACACTTGGAGAACTCGTAGCCTTGGATCAGGGGGTTGACCACCATGGCATAGTATCCGTCCGGGATGTGCTCTGGATGATCATCGCGGCTCCATTGCACCGGCATCTCAGACCATCGAACGTACTGGCGGACTTTAGGCACGGTGGCGTTCAGGGAGCGCATGGTGGCTCGCCGCGCCTTTGCCATTGGGGGACCAAGGAATGTGTGGAAGGCTCCCTTTTTGGTGCTCTTGTATGGGTTACCCGTGCTAGCTCCACCCTCTGCCTTTTCGGCGGGTTTGGGCGTAGGGTCTTCTTCCATATCGCTGCCATCCTTGGACTCCTTTTCCTTGTCCGCTTTTCCTTTGCCTCGAAGCTGTTGTCGTCAGGTGCGTTTGTAGCCAGCTTCTTGATCCGCCTTGATGTCATTGACAAATTTGCAGTTCCGGTTGGTGTGATTGCACTTTCCTGAAGCATCCCGATGGGCGAAGCATGGCATGTCGCGGTACTCATCATAAGACATGGGGGCAGTCGGCACCGTAGCAGAAGCTGGGGAGCTCCGTAGCTGGCCGCTACTAGAACCGCGGCCCTGACCGCGTTGGCTGCTCTGTCCCTTGTCGGAGAAGGTTGTGGCCACCATGTCCGGAGTTTGCTGCTCTTCTGGAGGATTCTTCCGTTTGTTGCTATTATTCTGCTTTCTAGTGTTCTAGATGGCAGAAGCTTTCAATCTTTTACTGGCGCCGTTGCCGGGGAGAAAGACGACTTCTGCAAGGGGAGTCTCGCACGCACAATATTTTACTTTGTTTATTGTTTTGCTTTATTTTATTTTTGCTTGCATCTTTTTATCAAAAATACAAAAAATTTAGTTTCCTTTATAGTTGTTACTTTATTACTCTTAGTTCATTATGTTGTTCCCTAAGTATGTTTTGGAGGACCTCTCAGTAGGTAGTGGTTCTATTATTGGGAAAGATAACATTGAGGAGTTCTTTAATCATATTAGTATGCATAAAGATGTTGAGGATAGATCTTTGGCTGAGCTTGCTCCTAGTTATGAAGTTGCTGCTGCTTATTTAGTTCACATGTCGGAGGCTAGGTTTGTTAACCTTAATCCTTTTATGCAACAAATGTTTCTTAAGCTTCATGATATTGAAGACTCCGAAAAGAAATATTTTATTTTGGAGACTTTGCATAGAGAATTTAGAGATGTTGCTATTGAACCTAGGAAAGTTTTTGAGCATTTTAATATGCTTGGCTCGCCTGTTAAAGTTGTTGGTACAACCAAAGAAGATTTCAAAGTACCAATACCTTGCAAACTTGCAGGATTGCATGAAGCTTTGGAAAAGAATTTCAATTGGATTTGTCCTGAAAATCTTTTTGATGAAAGTAGTGTACCAAAGCGTGATCATAAGGGATCTTCAAAAACTCATTTGGACACAATTCAATTTATTGTTGAAAAGACTTCTGCAATTGATCTTGATGCTTCATCTTTCGATATTACTTGATTCGCACTTTCTGCGCCTAGCTCAAAGGCGTTAAAGAAAAGCACTCTTGGGAGATAACCCATTCTTTTCTTTTCAGTTCTTTTTCTTTTATTTGAGTTTTGGAAGTTATTACTACTGTAATAACTGCTCCTTATCCTTTTTATTTCGTTGTTGTGCCAAGAAAAACCTCTAATTTGAGTGAGGTAAGATTTGGGGAAGTTGCTGTCCTAAAACAGATTTCGGTGTTGCACCGTAAAAATTTGTTAAAATTCTCAGAATATCTTTTTGACCTGCGATTTCTTGTGCATATGCTCCAGGTTATATCCAAACTTTCATTAGTTTTACACTTTTTTATTTGAGTAGCAGAAGGTCCTCAAAAAATTCAACATTTGTCAGCTGTTCTGTTTTGATAGATTTCTGCCACTATTTGTGTTTGCCTCTCGATCGCTTTCTTTTTGAGTTCTCTTGATCACAGAACTTTTGGGGAAGTTTCTACAGTAGTATATGATTTATAAGTGGTGGTTTTGAGTTGAAACCTGAACCAAAAAATGGTTGATTCATTATTATGTTTATGCTAACGTTGCTAATAGAATTGTGTGAAGTTTTGTATGAAGGAAGTTTTCAAGTGTAGTGATTGGAGAATGATGAGATGAGATGAAGAATGGACAAAAGCTCAAGCTTGGGGATGCCCACGCACCCCAAGAAATATTCAAGAGGTACAAACATAAAAGCTTGGGGATGCCCCCGAGGCACCCCTTCTTCATCGGCAAAAATCAGGTCACCTTTCAAAACACTATATTTTTATTGCTTCATGCACTATGTGTTTTTCTTAGAGCATCTTTACTTTTGCTTTTAGTTTTCTTTTGTTTTGTTTGCTGCAATAAATGGTTGGACCCCAACAAATTTATTTTGGAGGAGATTTACTTGCTTTTTATTTTCCTAGAATACTCCGTTTTTCACTCTTATCATTCAACGAGTGTTCTTTTTTTCTAGAACTGCGTTTAGCTTTCGTTTTCACCTTGATTTTTGTTCAGATCTTATTTTATCTTTGCATCAAGGTGTATTTGGACCTCTGGTCTATATTGGTATTCATCAAAAGAGTTGTCTCAAAAAGGTTTGAATGGTGTTGGAAAAGAGAAAAAGTTTCATGCAAAAAAAAGTGGTACAAAAAGGAGTTTGTTTAGACTGCGGCTTAGACTTTTGCATGCCATCACTACTTGGAGAAACTCTATCTGTGGAGCACCATTTTGAGGCTTAGTGGCGCACCTGTGATGCGCCACGCATATCAAGCCACTGGTATATTTTATCTGTGGCGCACGCCTATATGCGCCACGGCTATGTGTGGTACCTGTGGCGCACCCTAATGCGTGCGCCACGCATAATATCTGCGGCGCACCCCATTTAGGTGCGCCACGGATAGGGTGCGCCACTGATATTAAAAATGGTGCTCCACTGATATGTTTTCTATTTGTATTTTTTTCAAGAATACAGCAGAAATACACAATATACAGTAGAAAATATACAGTATATAGCAGAAATGCAAAGATATACACATAAGTAACACAAGAATTCACCAAAATACATCAATATGAAGTCAAGTGTCGAAAGACATCAATATGAAGTCAAGTGTCGAAATACATCAATATGAAGTCAAGTGTCGAATCATTAGACAAGTTAAGTACAACTTTGATCATTACATATTATATATGAAGTTACATATCACCTAGACTACTATATGAACGAATAGATCACACCGGCGACGACGATGAGCAAGATCGAGACCATGATCAAGAACTTCATCCGATTCTTCTTCCACACGTGTCTCCTCCACTTGGAGACCGCGAGCTCTCTTGTCTTGTACCCTTTGTAGCAGTTGTCGCTGAAGTTGGTCACCTGTGCCTGGCAGTCCTCCCACTCCTCGTAGACTCCTGGAACCCGACCACTGTACACCACGTACCACTTTGCCATCTCTCTATAGACATGTAGTATATATGTTATGCAACGAAAGGAATGACAAAGTGCAAACATGCTTGCATGATCACAAATACTATGGCAAGGATTCATAAGCCTAGAATAAAACATAGCATGGATGACGATCGATCATATATAAGCAAGTCCAACATCGATCGTCAAGGCATTACGAGCCTCGGCAAGTTAAGTTTTACACACACATGTCCAACAATAGTTCGGAAACAACACTAGGATAGTAAAGTTTACGATACATCGACCCAACACCGCTAGATAGCCACAGACATCATGTAGTCCTCGCCGGGAACGGGCGCACGCCCTCTCCCGTCATGAACGTCCTTGTGTCGCGCTGCCTGTCGAGGGGTCCTTCGATCTCACGGTTAGTCAACGCTACACCACAATGCATGACCCCGCCGGTTGAGTTGACATCTTCATGAAGGACTTGCGCGATCTGAGTCTGGTTGCGCCAGAAATCTTCCATAAGGTCCGCATCATCGATCACCGCAAACATTTCGGCCCATGGTCGAAGATTAGCTGGTAGCGCCCTGATCCGCGAATCCCGGACGATCCCCTTCAGGTGATGGAGGGCGTAGAAGGCCTCCTTCACACTGCCAGGCGGCTGCTTGACGCATGGAAACTTTGTGTGGTGCATGAAGATATGCTTGCCATTCTTGATGGCGTCACAGAGGAGGGAGAGCTTGCCGGCGGGGGAGAAGACGAGCAGCGCGGCCATCGTCGGGGAAGAAGAGGGGTGCAGCCATCGTCGGGGAAGAAGTGGGGCGCGGCCATCGTCATCGGGGAAGAAGAGGGGCGGCAGCTCCGGGGAGAAGAAGGGCGGTGGCTGTCGTCGTCGTCGGCTTCGTCCTAGCTAGGGTTTTGGCCGGGGATCGAAGAAGTGACGCGCATGGGAGAGAAAGGCCGGGGGCAAACCGTTTTACCCTAAGTCTAAGTTATGTGTGGCGCACCCCTCAAAGGTGCGCTACGGTTAACTTAAGCGTGGCGCACCATATCGGGGTGCGCCACGCATGTCTTTGTATAGTTCAAAAGGCACCGAACTGCCATCTACACAACAATCTCGCTATAGCCTAGCGGTTTTGGCCGGTTCCGCGCGCTGGCTGTTTGGGAGGTGCCAGGTTCGAACCCTGGACCTCCCACCTTTTTTTGTTTTTACAAAAACTGTATTTCACAAAGTTTAAAATTACTATATTGCAATAAATAATATTTGCTTATTCTAAAAATAATAATTTTTAAATAGTACCAGTCCGACATCTATATATCATATCATTATTACAAAAAACCATATGAATCATATATCATATATATGCTCATTGTTACAAAAAACCAAAAACCATTTATATGATTGTTCCTCCAAAAATGACACATGTTGTCCGATGTCGATTCCGAACGAGCTACCATCGTCGACTCGTCATGATCTTCTTGCCCTTCTTCATCGCGGTTGAATAATTGAGCCCGGAAACATGGGGATTTCTTCTTGTGTATGGGCATCCTTTAGCGGGTAGGGTGGTCTTCCTTCTTCCAGCGGCATAACTAGGCCTGTCAAAGTACTTGTCGAATTCCTCTTCTATCTTGGGATCGCCGTACTTATCGAAGTCTTGCTCGGTGGCCGCTCCCTCCATTCCGATGATGCTCCTTTTCCCCTCCTAACGACAACGCGGCTAGGCCTTACCGGGTCGGTAATGAAGAAGCATTGATCAACCTGGCTTGCCAGTACCCATGGCTCATTTTTCGCCTGGACATTCGCGCTGGATTTGGCTTCGGGTATGACCATGGTGGTGAAGTACCGGCCTTCTTTTTCGACGTTCTTGGCCCATCTGACCCGAAACATTAGCATCTTCTCTCCACAGTAGTTCAGTTCCCGGATCTCCTTGATCCTCCCGAAGAACCTTTCATTGATGGTGGATTCCTTGTCCGCGTAGGACAGCATCGTGACCCCCGAGTTCTAGTGTTCGCTGCTATGGTCCTTTTTCTTGGTGTAGAATGTGTAACCATTGATGTCGTACGCCTGATAGGTCCTCACATTCATCGCGGGGCCCTGTGACAAGATGAATAAGAGTTTTTCCTCTTCCGTGGAAGGCATGTTACCATGATGAAGCTAGAGTAGCTTTTCCTTGAACCAACGCGTAAAGCTGGAGTTGTGCTCTCTAGTTACGTCTCCCTTCGTCCTCCGTCTGCCCGTGTCACTAAACTTCTTCTCAATGAAGCTTTTGTGCTCTAACACCCAAGGTGCGACCAATTCAAGGTGTTGTAGCACAACTCGGTGTGCCCTGTCAAAGTCTGGTTGTCGGGCTTGGAAGACGACGTGCATGGGGATGAAGCCATCGCGGTGACCAAACCCATGGATCCTGCAGAGGTGCCTCCTGATTGGTAGACCAATAGGGACGTCCTCGTCCTTGTTTTGTAAATAATTCTGGTAGAACGATATGCACTCGTAGGACAGGAAGCCCTTGGCTATGCTTCCATCCGAACGCGCCCTATTGCGAACGTAGCCTTTGAGAACGCTGTTCAGCCTTTCGAACGGCATCATGTTGTGGAGGAATGGCGGCCCGAGGTGGATGACATCATCCACCATGTGGACGAGCAGATGCACCATGATGTCGTGGAACGCGGGGGGGAAGTAAATCTCGAGCTCGCATAGTATCATGACGATCTCACCTTGTAGCCTTTCGAGCTGCTTCATGCCGATCGACTTCCTAGAGAGGACGTCGAAAACGTTGCAGAGGCCAAACAGCGTCTCACGTACGTGCTCGTCCATGATCCCTCGGAGCGCTACTGGAAGTATCTGCATCATCAGCACGTGGCAGTCGTGACATTTTATCCCGGAGAACCTCTTCTTCGTTTCATCCAGGTATCATGATATCTTCCCTCCGTAACCGGTAGGAAGCTTGACTCCTAGGAGGACGCTGAAAAACTGGTGGAGCTCCGGCTCACTAAGAGTGAAGCAGGAAGGTGGGCAGTAGTAGTCGTTTCTCTTAGCCTTTTTGCGCATATGACCTTGAGTATCCGCCTGCGTCTCATCATCATCAGCATCATCGGGGCGTCCTCCATGAAGTTCTTTCCTGATGCCCAGCTTGATCAGGTCGTTTCTTGCCTTTGGCCCATCTTTGGTTTTCTCCGGCATGTTGACGATAGTGGCAACTAGACTCTCGCACACGTTCTTCGTGATGTGCATGAGATCAAGGCTATGAGGCGTGTGGAGGTATTTCCAGTACGGCAGGTCCCAGAAAACGGACCTCGCTTTCCATACACCTCGCAGCGGCTTTACCCTCGGACACTTCTTTCCCAGTGTGGGGCACGCTTCCCATTCTTCTAGCAAATCATTGATATCCTCTCCATTATAAATAGGTGGGGATGTTTCGAGCTCCTCACTACCATTGAACAGATCTCCGCGTTTTCTCCAAGGATGATCGGCGGGAAGCCACTTTCGAATGCCAGGGAACACGGTTTTCGAAGAACCGGGGTCCTTCGGTAGCTGGACATGTGACGTTTTATCCATGCACCTGACACATGCATTGTGTCCATGGGCCACCTGGTAAGAGACATATGCGTATCAAGGATAGTCCTGCACCGTCGTGAGCAACGCGACTCTCAGACCAAAATACTCTCCTTTGTAGGCGTCCCACGTACGTACCGGCGTCTCCCACAACATGGCTAACTCCTCTTTCAACAGCTCGAGATACAGGTGCATGTTGATACCCGGTTGTTTCGGCCCCTGAATAAGAATACTTATGTGTACGTATCTCTGCTTGGTGCACAGCCAGGGGGGGAGGTTGTACGGCCATACAAAGATGGGCTAGGTGCTATGCGTGCTACTCTGGTTGCCGAAGGGATTGAGTCCATCTATGCTCATACCTAGCCTAATGCTCCTGGCATCGTCCCGAAACTGTCTTCCATGTCCAATGCGAGCCACTGGCTAGCGTCCGCAGGGTGTGTCAGGATCGTGCCCATCTCTGGATCATCTCCGGGCTTCTCCCTTTCCGCGGGCCATTGCATGAGCTTTGCTTCCTTAGGGTCTACGAAATACCGCTTCAGACGGGGGGTGATAGGAAAGTACCATACCACTTTTCGAGGAACTTTCCTGTTCCCTCTCTTGTATCATGATTGGCCGCACACCGGGCATGTGGTTAGTTCCTTGTACTCGTCCCGATAAAGTGCGCAATCATTGATGCATGTGTCGTACTTCATGTGCGGTAGATCAAGAGGGCACACGACTTTCTTGGCCTCCTCGGTACTCCTTGGAAATGTGTTCCCCTCGGGAAGCTTCTCGTGCCAATATTCTAGGTTATCGTCGAAGCTAACGTCGGTCCATTCGTGTTGCACCTTCATCTCCAAAGCTTTGAGGGTTACGTTCAGGCGTGTATCCCCGGGCCGGCACCCAGGATACAACGGAGTTTTCCCGTCTTTCTCCATTTGCTCTAGCTTGTCTTTCTCACGGGCAGCAGCTTTGGCGTTGCTTGTCTCTGTGAGGAGCAGTTCTTGAACATGAGGGTCCCGCAAGGCTGAAGTTAGCGGTGTCTCCGTGTCTGCGTCTTCTCCACCACCATCGGATCCGGTGTCATCATCATGATCATGTCCCGCATCTCCTTCATCATATCTAGGTGACTCTTCGCCTTCTCGTCGGCCTCCCACGTCACCATTTCCTACCGGCGGGGGCCCGTTGTTGACGTCCTCATCAATGTAGCTTTCATGAAACCACTCATGAGCAAGTGCTTCTCCAATGTACCGGAATCAGGCTTGATTAGGGCCCTGAGGTTGCATCTATGACAAGGACATCTTATCTCGGACATGTTGTTCCGAATCATGATGGCCATCGCGCGTTCCTTGTATCTAGCCACCATACCTTCGCTCATGTGGCGCACCATCGTTGCCTGCACGGTATGGAGCAAATGAGAATATTTAGAATAATTTATAGTCATATCACCAGAAAAATTCGGCATGACCTTCCCTATAAATAGGACATATAGGTAGTGCAAAAGTTTGCCAAAACAGAAATTAATCAACATTTCGGCAAACATCCATGCACCACGCGCCGGTACCTGCACAAACCATCACTACTAGGAAAACAGCTACCCGTAGCGCACCTGTTTATATTACCCGTAGCGCATGCCCCCGTGCTGCCACTACCACGCCACTGGTATCTAATTACCCGTAGCGCACCACCACCGTGCGCTACGGGTATCTTATTTACCCGTAGCGCATGCACCCCGTGCGCTACGGCTAATGTCTAGTGCGCTACGGGTATTTGCTTTAGTGGTAGCGCACCACCTACACATGCGCTACGGGTGTACAACAACACCAGCAGCGCATCCTTTGAGAATGCGCTACGGGTATAGGCAACAGCAGCAGCGCATCACTTGACAATGCTCTACGGCTACTTTTTTTCAAATTTCGAAAATATAGCCATTTATACTGCCAGATTACAGTTTTTATACAGGAAATTGCAGAAATACAAGATTACAAGAAGTATACAGGAAAATGTAATATATTTAGTATGAAATAGACACAGAATATGAATCTCATTATTTTCGAAATGAAGCGATCACATATTACATGAGTTCAATGTCTCTAAGTCATCGATACCGGTCAAGTACGCAAGTTCATCATCCCACATTACATGAATAAGATAAGTCAGCTACGGTACGATGAAGTACACTACAACCGCAATCACCGCGGTGAGCAAGATGGCGGTGGTGACGCTGAAGAAGGTCGTCCTCCTCTCCTCTCGAAGGTGGTTCCTCCACCTAGCTTCCGCCTCCGCCATCGTCGTGTACCCTTTGTAGCTGTTGCCCTTGAACCTATTGACTTGCTTCAAGCAATCTTCCCAGTGGACATAAACTCCAGGAACCCTACCTTTGTACACAACGTACGACATTCCTACCTTCAAGACAAATAAGGTTAGATAACAGAAAGCAAGAAGTTCATCACATGTATGCAATAGTAATGAAATATGACATAATTAACTAGGATGTACTTATTAACTTTACACCACGACTAAGTGTTCATCACACACGACACGATCAGAACTAATAAGTTCACCGATGTCTACGAAACATGCCATGCTAAGCAAGCTAGGAACATAGTGTACTTATTATTACAACTTTTGCTTGCCAGTATCAGGAACAAAGCGGAAGCCGCGTCCTGGCAAAAAGAATGCCCTGTCGTCGCCCTGCAGAAGCAGCCTCTGATCTACTTCTTCATTTGACGGCTTCAGCTGGGCAGTGTAGAACATCCCCCCATTTCTGACGACATCTTGAAAGATGATTGTCGCAAACTGCTCCTGGATGCGATAGAACTGTCCTCGTAGATTGTCATCATCAATCATCGCCAACTTTTCGGCCCAGGGTTGGAGTGAATCTGGTAGCGTCGAGTTTTTCTTGTCCCATACCATCGCCAGCATATGATATAAGGCATAATAGGCCTCCCCGTGACTTCCCTCGGGCTGCTTGACGCAGGGGAACGACGTAGTATGGGCGAAGCTGTACAAGCCGTGCTTGGGCGGCCGTTTACTCTTGAATGAGCCACCCTGAAGGACGTACTTGGTAAGAGCATCATCCAAAACTATCTTGACATGCGTATAGTTTTTCTTGATTGCACTGCCCAAGTCCAAAAACAGGGTACGCATATACATCGGGGAGATGTGGATGAGTGTGCAGTATTTGTCACTGCGCAAAACAATTCAAACAAAATGTTGGCAAAGACCGAGATGGAAATCTAAGAAAGAAGGTGGCGAGCCAATCACTTACTCGGGAAAGTAGGCCAGGAGCAAGTCCTTCCCAATGTTTGACGTCATGACGTCGCTGAGATAGTTAATAGCGGCATTTCGGCCCGCCAACTTAGACAATTGGCTTTCACGCATGTAGTAGGGGTCCACTACCACGATGCCCGGGGTCTTGTCTCGTATGATTTGCATCTGAATACTTAGAGAAAATAGGCGGACGAAGGTCTGGTATAGCCGATACATGTGAAATAGGTCAAAGATGTCGGCAAACCAAAGAAGCATAATATCGGCGGGGGCAGCCTCGACGAAGCCCTTGCCCTTTGGCACCTTGGCCATGTAAAGCGGGTACGTTGAATCATTTTCATCAAGTTGGCGTTGTTCTAGGTATAGAATAGAGTCATGTAGACTCCGCATATCGGCACTGCAAGCCTTGAGCATTCGCTCATTCAGCATCGGCTCACCCATAGTATGCACGATGTGATTAAGACCCTTGTGTCTTGGTGGCCCGTCCTGAGCTCGGATCGGTTTCGTAACCGGCGGCGGCTGGCTCTCAATTTCCTTCTTATTTTTCCTTTTCCTTTCCTTCTTCTTCATGGGAATTGCATTCTGCTTCTCGACCACCTTATGGAGTGTCGTGGGGGAGATAAAGCCTCTTGGAGGCTCCGTCCAGGCGGCATCTGGAGGCGTCTCCTGAGAATGGAATGACAAACGTTTGGTGATAGTTTGTCGTTTGTCCGAGGGACCTTCAAGGTCATCTAAGCCATCACAGTAGGCAGTATTGATGTAGGCCTCAACATCGACATCATCATCATCATCATTTGGATCTTGTGCCATCTGCATATCAGGATCAGGATCAGGATCAGGCACCACATGGCTTGGCCCCGGCACGACCGGTGGTGTTATGCGTGGGGCGGTGCTCCCTGCCCCCAGATGAATCTGACTCTCCGGCCATAGCATTGGGTAGCCAAAGCACTGCCTGAGGGCTTTCGGCTCTTCATCTTCGTCTCCCTCGGGCTGAAAGGGAGGCATCACGTGGTCACAACCCCGCAGCGTCCGAGCCACTTGGACCCTTAACACGTTTGATGGCATCTGCCGACCGTGGAACATCCTGTTTCCCGGTTGCATGATACTACCAGTGGCAACATCCTTCAACACGCCGTCGACGTAATGTAGGAGAGTGCAAGGAACGTCGGCGCCCGCGGCCTGCGAAAACAGGTGGTGTAGGCCAGATGTTATGCAAGTGTATAGGTTACACAATGCGGAAAGTGTAAGTTGAGCCACCGCCGCTTAGTTATCTTGACGGCGTCGAGCTCGGCTGCTGTAGAAGGACCGCCGACGTACGTCGGTGTGCAGGTCACGGATGGAGTGCTTCGTTGCGCGGTACCTGCCGCTGCATTAATCTCCGGCGCCGCGATGTTGGCGACGGGTGTCACCAATACGTTTGGCGCCGCGGTGTTAGCGGCCGGTCGTACGTTCGGCGCCGCGGCGTTGTTTGAGTTGCTGCCCATGCTGGGTATCGGGGGCGGCCCAACTCGACCGGCCGCTTCCCAACTCCCAAGCGCTTCAACAATGGTAGGGATGAAGGAGGTCATCTTTTCTTGAACTTGTTTTTCGACAAGCTCTGGGATCTGTGCCACTGTCTCCCTGAGTTCTTCAAGCTCGCGGCTTTCATCCGCATTGAGTGACTTTTTTACCCTTTCTGGCTTGCCAAACTTGTCCGACCATTTCACGGACAATCCTTCACCAAGCACACGGCCAGCTGACGTCGGCGGTTTCAACTTTGGCCGTCCCTTTACCACATTCACAGCTCTATTCAAAGTTGTGTCCCACCTAGACGACCCAGTGGTGGTCGAACCCTGGGATGACGACGTATGAGATGCCTTTTCTTCAGCTAGCAGAATCTCCTCAAACTTCTTCACCTTCGGATCCGTGGTTAGTTGCTTGGTTTTCGGGTCCCAATGGTACTTGGACCTAATTACTGCCCTGGCCGTCGGATCTTCGATCCTGAGCCAAGGGTTTTCGATGCCCTTCGCCGCATATTCTGCGTCCTCTCGCGCCCATATCTTATCCTTCCCTCGGTAACCGCCGCTACCGAGGTTGTGGACACCCAAGTTCTTGGACTGCAAGTTCTTCCCCCAGTCACTCTTTTCCTTGGTACGTATGTCGTTGGGGTCGCACTTGAGCTTCATCTCATCATAGTCCGCCTCCATGACCGTCGGGTTGCTCTTATTGACCTCCTCAAATGTTTTACCCTTGAGGATCATTTTCTTCACCCTGCCTTTCCAGCTGGCCAGGGCGGTGCTCATCTTCGTGATGGCGGCGTTGTTCACAGGATTCTTACTGATATCCGTGTTGACATACTCGGGATCGAAGATGTATCGAGCATGAAGCTTCCGCAAGAGGAGTGTGCGGTAATGCTCGTTCTCCTCACTCCTCAGGTTCTCGGTGTTGAGCGGGACAGTGTTTCGGAGGATGCACGCGACTTGCCCTCCGTACCCGGCCACAACGTCCTCAGGCGCCAGAGGATACCCATTCTCCGACACTTGTGTGATTGCTTGTCGGTCGGTCAGCAGCTGGTTTGGGCGCCGATCCTTCCTATCCTTCTGTGGCTTCTTCTTCCGTTGGGTACCATCTTCACCGCCAGATGTGGTGGTAGTGGTGTCGTCGGCACCCTGATCCATATCGTCTTCTTCTACATCCATATCATCGGGATCTGCGCCCTCCATCTCCTCTTCTTCCTCCCTCTCCTCTACCTCTACATTCATCATCTCCTCTTCTTCAAATTCTTGGGACAACTTCCAGAATGGCTTGGCAGAACCACTGGCTTCCTCGTTGTCGGCCATGTTCACACTAAATAAAGAAAATGCTACAAGTTAATACAATAATTCACAAAAAAATCCGGCATGACCTATGCTGTTTTTTGGACATAGGGAGTGCCCATTTTTGCTGAAACGGAAGTAAATCGACATTTCATTGCTAAATGGGCACTCATTTGAATCCCCTGCACAAAAATTCATAGCAAGCAGCAAGCAGTAGCAAGCAGCAGCAGCAGCAAGCACCAGCAAGCAGCAGCAAGCAGCAAGCAGCAAGCACCAGCAGCAAAAATTCACAGCAAGCAGCAGCAAGCAGCAGCTGCAAAATTCATATAATGGCAGCAATCACTTCAATATGCATAACAAATAACCTCACTTTAATGAACCAGATATGTCCAGAATTACATGGTTGCAAATAAAAAACTCCCAGACTTACATATAAGCCTCACAAAATAACTTATAAGACTCACAGATTTACATATATGCCTCCCAGGTTTACATATAAGACTCCTCTTCAAAAAACTCCCAAATTTACATGCCCAGAATTATATACCCAGTATCTATATGTTATCACAGTAGCTAAATCACTTCAATATAAAACTCCTCTTCATCAAATATGCCCAGAATTACATGGCAGCAAATATTTCCCATATATACCTATCAGATATGCCCAGAATTATAGTTGGTTTTGTTTTTTCCCAGATATATCTTGCAACAGTAGATAAATCACTTCACCTGATGCAATTTAACAACCAGGACTTCATCAAATATGCCCAGAATTACTTCTGATATTTCCTTACAAACGGCGTTCATGCAGATTGTCTTGGTATGCTTAATTGTCTTGCCAAAACGTCTTACAGAAGGAAATGAAGGGGGTACAATATTCTTTAATTCAAATATATGTTCAATAATTTCCTAGGTTGACAGTTGCGGTTATTGACCTTGATTGTTGCTACGAGCATGTTCAATAATTTTCCCCCTTTGACGACTATAAGATGTATGTTTTTGTCTATATCTGGTAATAGATAATACAGGGAAGCAACATTGAATCCAGCAGAGATACTTGACAACATGCAGCAGTTATATTGTATGAATCAAAATAGGCAAAGATTCTATCATGGCTCAAGCGACAATTCAACTAGCTAGAAATATGGACAAACCTATCAACAGAAAGTGTCTATTACCAGCTTACAATCAACTAAATGAAGCAGATTTCTTTCTTTTTTTGGGTTCACCGAATCGGATTAGCAAAAAAAATTAAAGACTCACTTTTCGTTCAGGCAGATTTCGTTGCAATCATTCCTGTCTTCCGGGCATAAGCAAATATTCGAGATTATTGATGCAAGATGGGAAACAGATTGAGAGAACAGCAAGAACTCAATGCCGGCTACCTGCAGTGCAGACGAGCGGAGCGCGAGAATGGTGGCGAGCGAGGTGCGAGTTAGGGAGGAGGTGGCAGCGGGCGAGGGGGCGAGATAGGGAGGTGGCGGCGGGAGGCTTACCTATCCGGGAGAGGCGAAGCGATCTGCTCGTCACGGCTTGCTCGTCGATCTGTGGGGCGTCGAGGCTTGCTCCTCGATCTGCGGAGGCGGCAGCCGGTGGGGCTCCTCCTCTGCAGGGATGGTGGCGCGACGGTGGCGGTGTCTCCTTCTCCTTCGACGACGGCGGCAGGTGTTGGGGTGGCGACTGGGTGGCGACGGCGGCTGGCGACGACGAGCGAGGAGAGTGGCGGCGGTTTGGCAGAGGTGGTCGATCTGGGGAGAAGAGGGGCATGGGGCGTTGGCTATGAAGCACCATAGCCGTAGCGCACGGGGGACTGGTGCGCTACGGGTAATATTACCCGTAGCGCACGGGGGTGAAGATGCGCTACGGCTAGTAAGAGAGATAGGTTAAAAATAAACGAAGCGGTGTAAGACACAAGCTTCTCACTACCCTAGTGGCTTCGGCCGGCCTGTCTGTTCTAAACCCAGAGGTTCCAGGTTCGAGTCCTGGGACCCAAATTGTTTTGTTTTATTTTTTAATTAACTTTTTAGCATGTTATTACATTCTCATATATTATAATATATATTATAAAGTAAATAAGCACAAATAATATTTTTGTATCATGCCAAAAATACAAAAGTGATTGATAAATGATACAAAATATGAGTTACATGTCTAGTTTGGTTTCATTTTTTTAATTGACTTTTTAACATGTTATTACATTATAATATATTACAATATATATTATAAACTAAATAAGCACACATAATATTTTTGTATCATGCCAAAAATACAAAAGTGATTGATAAATGATACAAAATATGAGTTACATGTCTAGTTTGGTTTCATTTTTTAATTGACTTTTTAACATGTTATTACATTATAATATATTACAATATATATTATAAACTAAATAAGCACACATAATATTTTTGTATCATGCCAAAAATACAAACTGATTGATAAATGATACAAAATATAAGTTACATGTCTAGTTTGGTCCAAAAATGGATAAGTGATACATAATAATAATATGCCCACACACACGGTCAAGCTTGCTACCGTTTCACAATCTTTTTGCCCTTCTTTGTCAATGTTGAATAATTAAGCCCCGGAACCGCGAGACTTCTTCTCTTGAACGGTAGACCTTTAGGTTGGGTGGTCCGGCTTCTTCTTGTTGTGTATGGTTCATCGGCATCGCTTTCATCTTCCATCTTCGGGTCACCATATATGTCAAAGTCTTGCTCGTTGGTGACTCCATCCATTTCGATGATGTTCCTTTTGCCTCTTCTCATGACAACCCGGGTAGGCTTTGGCGGGTCGGTAATGAAGAAGCATTGGTCCACTTGGCTTGCCAGTACCCATGGCTCATTTTTAGCGGTGACGTTTGCGCCGGCAGTCTTGGATTTGGCTTCGGGTATAACCATGGTGGTGAAATAGCGGTCTTCTTTTACGACGTTTTTGGCCCATCTAACACGAAACATCGGCACCTTCTCCCCAGCGTAGCTCAGCTCCCAGATCTCCTCGATCCTTCCGTAGTATCTTTGCTTGACATCACCGGTGTAGGCTTCCATCGTTACCCCTGAGTTCTGGTAATCGCAATTACTGTCCTTTTCCTCAGTGTAAAATGTGTAGCCATTGATATCATATGCCTGATAGGTCATTAGGCAGTGTTCAGCTCCCTGTGACAAGGCGAATATGAGTTTTTCTTCCTCAGAAGATTGCATTGGTGGGGGATTAGCTAGAAGCTTGTCCTTGAACCAACGCGTGAAATTGGAGTTGTGCTCATTGATTATTGCTCCTTCCGTCCTCGACTCGCCTCTGTCACTATACTTATTCGCAATAAAGCTTTTGTGCTCTTCTACCCAAGGGTCGATCAGTTGCATGTGCTGTAGCGCGACTAGGTTTGCTCTATCAAAGTTGGCGCGTCGACCAGTGAAGTCGATATGCATTTCACGACGACCCTCGCGGTGACCCCATCCATCGATCCTGTCAAGGTGCTTGTTGACGGGCAGACCAACAGGGTTTTCGATGTTAAGATAATTCGTGCAGAAGGAGATGCACTCTTCGGTCAGGAAGCCCTTGGCTATGCTTCCATCGGGACGTGATCTATTGCGAACGTATCCTTTGATGACACCATTCATCCTTTCAAACGGCATCATGCTATGCAGGAACATCGGCCCGAGTTGGACGATATCCTCCACGATATGGACGAGCAGATGTACCATAATATCAAAGAATGCAGGCGGGAAGTACATCTCTAGCTCGCATAGAATCACCACGATCTCTTCCTGTAGCATGTGAAGTTTCCTCAGGCTAATTGACTTCCGAGAGATGACGTCGAAAAAGTTGCAGAGGCCAAACAACGTTTTGCGGACGTGCTCGTCCATTATTCCTCGAATTGCAACCGGAAGTATCTGCGTCATCAGCACATGACAGTCGTGAGACTTCATCCCGCTGAACTTCTGCTTCGCTTTGTCTAGGTATCTACTTATCTTGCCCGAGTAACCATAGGGAACTTTGACTCCTAGGAGGCAGTTGAAAAACTGCTCGATCTCCTGAGGACTTAGAGTGAAGCACGAAGCGGGGCAGTGATAGTCGTTCCTCTTGGCCCTTTTTCCCTTGCGACGACCTTCGGTCTCCTCATCATCATCGTCATCATCATCAGATCGTCCTAAGTGAAGGTCTTCCCTAATCTTCATAAATGCCAAGTCGTGCCTTGCTTTCGGTCCGTCTTTGGTCCTATCAGGCATGTTGAGAAGGGTGCCAAGCAGACTCTCGCACACGTTTTTTGTGATATGCATGACATCAAGGCTATGGGGCATGCGGAGGATCTTCCAGTAAGGCAGATCCCAGAAAACAGACCTCCTTTTCCATACCTTCAGGAGCGGCTTGGGCGCCTTTCGCTTCTTTCCCGGTGCAGGGCACTCTGGCCAACTTGTCAACAACTCATCGATTTCGTCGCCTCTCCTTAGACATGGGGGATCTCGGATCTCAATTTTACCATTGAACAGATCTTTGCGTTTTCTCCATGGGTCATCCTTGCGAAGCCACCTTCGATGCCCAAGGAACACGGTCTTCGAAGAACCGGGATCTTTCTGTAGCTGGTGATATGTTGTGTCATCCATGCACCGAATACAGGCACAATATCCGTGGACCACCTGCCCCGAGACATATCCGCAACCGAGATAGTCATGAACCGTCGTGACCAACGCGGCTCTCATAGGAAAATAATCTTGTGCGACGGCGTCCCATGTATTGGGTGGTGTGTCCCATAACGTGGCTAGTTCCTCTGTCAGCAGACCGAGATACAGTTGGATGTCATTTCCCGGTTGTTTTGGACCTTGAATTAGCATAGTCATTTGTATGTACCTCCTCTTCATGCACAGCCAGGGGGGTAGGTTGTACATCCATACAAATACGGGCCAGGTGCTATGGGTGCTGCTCTGGCTGCCAAACGGATTGAGTCCATCGGTGCTCACACCCAACCTGACGTTCCTTGGATCATTACCAAATTCTGGGCACTCGATGTCCAATGCCTTCCACTGGCTAGCATCTGAAGGGTGTCTCAGTATCATGTCCTCCTGATCATTATCGTCATCATCTTTTGGCTTCTTCCTTTCCGCGTGCCAGCGCATAAGCTTTGCTTCCTTAGGGTCTGCGAAATATCACTGTAGACGAGGAGTGATCGGAAAGTACCATACTACCTTCCGAGGAGCTTTCTTCCCACTCTTGTATCGAGATGCGCCGCACACCGGACATGTGTTTCTCTCCGCATCTTCTCGCCGATAAATGATGCAATCATTAATGCAAGCATGGTATCTCACGTGAGGTAAATCAAGAGGGCACACGATTTTCTTGGCCTCCTCGATACTAGTTGAACACTTGTTCCCCTCGGGAAGGCGCTCCTGCCAGAATGCCATGTTTTCGTCAAAGCTTTTGTCGGTCCATTTGTGTCTTGCCTTCATCTGCAGTGCCCTGAGCGTGACATCCAAACGTGTATCCCCGGGCCTGCATCCTGCATACAATGGAGTAACCGCGTCCTTCTCTAGGCTCGCCAGCTTGGCTTTCTCTCTAGCGGCATCCCGCGCGTTGCTTGTCTGCTTGAGAAGTAGTGCTTGAACGTAAGGGTTCTGCACCCAGCTACCTGATGGTGTTCCATCTGCTCCGGCATCTTGATCTTCTTCACCATGTCTGGCATCTTGATCTTCTTCACCATGTCCGGCATCTTGATCTTCTCCACCATGTCCGGCATCTTCTCCGCCTTCATCATGACCGGGAAAATCTTCGTCACCACCATGCCCTTCCTCATCATTTCCCATCGCCGCTCCATGGACGTTGTCATCATCTTCGTCACTTATCCACCGAGTGTAGCCATCCATGAAACCGTGAGAGAGCAGGTGGCTCTGCAGTTGCCCAGAATAAGGGTCGATATAGCACTTCAGTTTGCATTTGTGACACGGACACTTTATCTCCGTCTGGTTATTTCGAATCATGTCGTGCGTCGCGGCTTTCATATATCTTGCCACTGTGCCTTCATTCATCGACCGGACCATGGTTGCCTGGTATACATATATATAGAGCAAGAGAATATCTTAGAACCGGCCAAATACACACATAGTCGTCCAAAAATTTCGGCATGACCTTGCCTAAAAATGGACCTATCCGTGGTGCCAAAATATACCGAAATGGAAGTAAATCAACATTTCGGCATAACAACATTGGCACCATCGGTAAATCATCATATTTGGATCCAAACAAATAAGAATTCATACATACAAACGTGTTCCGATGCCACAAGCATGCATACATACAAACAACAATGACACACCTACAAGCATACCCGTAGGGCATCAAACACCGATGCCACACACCGATGTCCTCATATTACTCACCTATTATAGACGATAACGCGACACGAGAGAACGAGAGAGTGTGTGTGCACGAGATAGTAATAAAGTGATATCTAAAGGTTAGTAGACATTGCACTCATATATTGTGACGCCCCAAATCGGCACCTTGCGAATTACAGCAATCACGCCACAATTCGCACGATGTCGCTTTGGAAACGCCCACCAGGCATAATGTGCACATCGAAACATACACATTATGCGGGTGGAATCGAGTAGCAACAGTTACACAAGTTCACGATGGAACCCACAAAAGAATATATATACAACTGCAAAGACTCCACGAGTCAAGAATCCAAATATACATCACAAAGATCCGAACCATACATAAAGCAAATAGCATCCGAGTACGGACAAGAATACAAATGGGCCTAAGAGGCCTGAAGATAAACGATGGCGTCCATAACCCTGCCCAGGCCAAGCCGGAAGGGTAACCTTGCTAACGTCGGCGCTCCCATACCTGTGAAGAGCGTCGGGCCAATGGTTGCCGAACAAGGAGGGAGAAAGAGAAAAAGGAAAAAAAACGAGGGTGAGTACCGAGGCACGTACTCGCGAGACTGGAATTCAGCTGTGCTCGCCTACAGGCTATATGGTGGACTTAGCGGCAACAAAAGAAACTACAGAGACACACTATAACTTCCGTCTAAATAGAATAAGATAAGAGAGCGCATAAAAGTAAACAACTAGAAACTAACTCCAGACATAACCTAGCCGATGAATCACCTCCTCGTGACCAAACGAGGAAGCAAGTATCAAAGGCACGCACACGGTTACCAAGTTTTATTGCAGGATTAATGTTGTAGTTGTGCTAGCTTACTACACAAGTTTATTAGTATTGAAAAAGCAGGTGCAAGTTGTTCTATGATCGAGTAGTACAGCTCCAAGTCGTCCATAACCGCGGACACGGCTTTTCGAAAAGATTTAACCCTGCAGGGGTGCCCAAATGTACCCAAACGCACGATCACCCCTTAATGCCACATGATGAAGCACACTTCCGATGGTGTGCCGGCAGGAGGTCACGACTCGCACTCTCCTTCACTACAAACAAGTCCAGGAAGCCACCTAACTAAGTTGAACCCGTATTAAGAGTCCGGCCGAATCTCTGAGACGGATCTAGCTGTTGCGTGCACGGCTTTAGAAGGGAACAGTGCCCGCAGGATGATCCCGACTTCAGCACTCGATAAACGAACGTACTGCACCTAGACGGACGTGCAGAACAAGGGGTTACAAGGCACACACGGCTTCCCCAGAAGTAAAATCGGACCAAAAGATACAAGCTGCACGCCCGATAAGAACCAAATGGAAAACCTCAAACTAGTTGTGGCCACTGGACAAGTGTGTAGATTCTGGCAGTGATCGAGGGGAGGCCCGTAAACGTACCCACGCCTGGTTAGAGCGCTCAGTCTTAGAACAGTTCATGCGATCTCGGGGTCCTAGGGGACACAAGTGAGCCGTCGGAAAACTGGCAAAATGACTCACCGATGCCTCTGCTTAATTCAATTTTTTAATTATTAACAATAAAGTAAGCCATGATTATCTCCAACAACATATATTCATAAAGTAGTGCATGTGATAACTTTCCCAACCCAAGAAGATAAAACAACTCCAACAACCTGAATATGCCTACGACTCGCAAGGCCAACTCAAACAACAAGCACACGAGTAATAGGATGTACATGGAAGGTTCTATGGCTTTTCTTTGGATCACAGGTGGATAGGACACGTGACTCGAACAAAGCATCGCGACACAAGGCTAGAATATAGAGCTAGCGAGAGCAAAAGTATTAAATGGGTAGAGAGAAAAGGGCTCGCCTGAAAAGATTGTCGGAGAACTTTTCGAAGAACTTGTCGTTGCTCACATCACCACGAAGCGTCCTATCTGAGAAGAAGCAAACGCTACAACAAACAACGGATGCAACACTTACTACTACGGCAAAAATCGGCATGGTCATGTAAAGCATGCATGCATGACATGGCAATTATGATGCGATGCAACTTATCCAAATTAAGCGGAATCAAAATCCGACACACATATATATGGTTCAAGTTGTTTTACTACGCGGCAATTTAAATGTTGATTAACATGGAAAAACAAGATATAGGTGATCTACACAAAATTAAATGAAGCGGGGAACCATATTTGGTAATTTCCCAAGTGCTCCATATGTTGTTTATTAGATGAGATACAAACTATCACGCCATGACATGATGCAAGATGCAAACAAGCATATGGATGGCATATTCAAATTCTATGCATTTTTCTGATAAACTTTCATATAAAATACTTTTTATTTCGAGTTACGGTTTAAAAGATATGGATTTAGCAAGATTCAAATACTTGCAAGAATTTCCAGTAAAAAAAATAGGGAAAACTGGGCCGGACCTGAGCCGAGTGGCGACGGATAGGAACTATCGCACGCCGGCGACGGATGGAGAGCTTCTGATGGGCTGAGGCCCAGTGGTCGTCGGATGAGGCTGACGGGCGGGGTCGATCTGTCAGGAAGGAAAATGAATCAAAAAGGTGTGGCCTTGTTGCCTGGGTGGGGATTCGAACTCTGCACCTCAAGGTCTGTTTCAACGGAGCAAAGAGTTCAGACCACTGCGGTACTCAATTGGATATGATTACATAAGGAAGCCCAGATTTATATTGTGGTGGAACGGGATGTTACCCTGACGAAACTGAAACCAAAACTGCAGCTCGGACGGAGGGCTTCGCGGGCGCGCATGGACGCGGGAGGGGTCTTCGAAGCTGCGGCTCGAGATGAGGAACCAGATGATGGCGGAGCTTCGCCCAGGAGGTCACCGGAGGACGGCCGCCGACGAGCTCCTACGGTGGAGAGGTACTCCTGCAGGGAAGGACGACAGAGAACGTCGGGAAGACGGAGCAGAACACAGTTCCTAGCAAGGAGGACACCCAGATGTTTGCGAGGTCACCAGGAGCATGCAGGCGAAGTCGAGGAAGCCGGACGAGGTCAGAGACGGCCAGAAACATCTCCGAAGTGCGCGCTGCCGGAGTTGATGAAGATGACCGCGCCGGGTACTGGGAGCGTCCCAGCTTGATTTTCTTTGCTGAAAAGAACCGCGGCGCCGAGGCGGAGCTCCTGGCGTCGCTGGCTTGGCGCGGGGAGTACTGGAACGGCGGGGCGTCGGGGATGAGCTTCAGGAGGCCGAGCTGCACGTGCTCGTGCTCGTGCACGAGATGGTTCTGGAGGCGAGCTCGGCTACTGGCGGCATGGTGGTCGAGCTTGGGTTGAGGATTAGATGGAGAAGGCCGACGTGAGCGGCGGGAACGCCGTGGATGCAGGGCTTGCGAAAGAGAACGCCGGCGGCTTCCGTTGCATCGAGCGCCGGTGAGGATTATCTCCAGGAGGTGGCGTCTGGGCACCACCAAGCAAGTGATAGCGAGAGAGAGACGGGAAGGGCGAGGCACAGTGGCGGCGCCGAGTGAGGGAGAAGGGCTAGGGTAGCCTAGGGTTGCAGGAAGGGGAATTAAAAGAGGAAACGAGGAGACCTCATCCGTCCCATCGCCAGGAGGTGTACGTGGCTCCGCTCGATGGAGCTCCGTACAGAGAAGAAGAGGACAACACAGGGTTTTCGGTTGGAGAGATGGGCTTTGGTGTAGAAAAAGGAGGTGGCCTGCTGGGCTGAGATGGACCAGGAGAGGACGGCTGCTGCCTTGGAAAGATTTTTCAGAAGTTCAGAAAATCAAAAAGATAGAGAAATACAAAGACAAGATTAGAAGAGAAAGAGGGAAAAGATTTAGGTAGATTCAAAACAGTTCCAAACAACATTGTAAACTTGTATGTTGTTTTGGAATAATTTTCAAAGATTTGCAAATAATATAGTTTTAGCTTTTAGTTAAAATAAGAAAAGAGAGGAGGGTTTATTATGAGACCTCACAAGCAAACATATTAAAAATAGTTTTAACAAAAATAATTTAGATTTACACAAAAACATGCAAGGTGAGAGATGCAAGATGATGCATGATGTCACAATGATGTGAAAAAGAAAATAACAAGCAATTCTAATATTGGGATTTTTCCGGGTCGTTACAATCGACACCACTAACAAGGGATCTCGCCCCGAGATCCAAGATAAGGCGGGGGAAGAGTTGGGTAATCTATCGGATCTTCATGCGCGATGTTGAACTCCGCGACACCACTAACAAGAGGTTTCTTCTCGACACCACCAACAAGTGATTCTTGCTTGTGTTGACGACGATGAACTTCTGAAGAACGATCCTATTAGGATAAAGGCAAGAGATCGTCCACCCACGTGGGAACCTAAAACTCAGAGGAGTAGGTAAGAGAGAAGATTCAAAAGTCGCAAAGGTAAGAGGAGAAAGCATAGAAGGTAAGGAGAAAAATACAGAGCTACTCAGATCAATCCAACTCATTTTTAGAAAAATAGTTTTGACACTAACTGAACACGTCCGTTGGCAAGGTTATCCTACAGGTAGACTGGACCCGTGGGTATCGACAAAACCTGGGCTCTGATACCACTTGTGACGCCCCAAAACCGGCACCTTGCGAATTACAGCAATCACGCCACAATTCGCACGATGTCGCTTTGGAAACGCCCACCAGGCATAATGTGCACATCGAAACATACACATTATGCGGGTGGAATCGAGTAGCAACAGTTACACAAGTTCACGATGGAACCCACAAAAGAATATATATACAACTGCAAAGACTCCACGAGTCAAGAATCCAAATATACATCACAAAGATCCGAACCATACATAAAGCAAATAGCATCCGAGTACGGACAAGAATACAAATGGGCCTAAGAGGCCTGAAGATAAACGATGGCGTCCATAACCCTGCCCAGGCCAAGCCGGAAGGGTAACCTTGCTAACGTCGGCGCTCCCATACCTGTGAAGAGCGTCGGGCCAATGGTTGCCGAACAAGGAGGGAGAAAGAGAAAAAGGAAAAAAAATGAGGGTGAGTACCGAGGCACGTACTCGCGAGACTGGAATTCAGCTATGCTCGCCTACAGGCTATATGGTGGACTTAGCGGCAACAAAAGAAACTACAGAGACACACTATAACTTCCGTCTAAATAGAATAAGATAAGAGAGCGCATAAAAGTAAACAACTAGAAACTAACTCCAGACATAACCCAGCCGATGAATCACCTCCTCGTGACCAAACGAGGAAGCAAGTATCAAAGGCACGCACACGGTTACCAAGTTTTATTGCAGGATTAATGTTGTAGTTGTGCTAGCTTACTACACAAGTTTATTAGTATTGAAAAAGCAGGTGCAAGTTGTTCTATGATTGAGTAGTACAGCTCTAAGTCGTCCATAACCGCGGACACGGCTTTTCTAAAAGATTTAACCCTGCAGGGGTGCCCAAATGTACCCAAACGCACGATCACCCCTTAATGCCACATGATGAAGCACACTTCCGATGGTGTGCTGGCAGGAGGTCACGACTCGCACTCTCCTTCACTACAAACAAGTCCAGGAAGCCACCTAACTAAGTTGAACCCGTATCGAGAGTCCGGCCGAATCTCTGAGACGGACCTAGCTGTTGCGTGCACGGCTTTAGAAGGGAACAGTGCCCGCAGGATGATCCCGACTTCAGCACTCGATAAACGAACGTACCGCACCTAGACGGACGTGCAGAACAAGGGGTTACAAGGCACACACGGCTTCCCCAGAAGTAAAATCGGACCAAAAGATACAAGCTGCACGCCCGATAAGAACCAAATGGAAAACCTCAAACTAGTTGTGGCCACTGGACAAGTGTGTAGATTCTGGCAGTGATCGAGGGGAGGCCCGTAAACGTACCCACGCCTGGTTAGAGCGCTCAGTCTTAGAACAGTTCATGCAATCTCGGGGTCCTAGGGGACACAAGTGAGCCGTCGGAAAACTGGCAAAATGACTCACCGATGCCTCGGCTTAATTCAATTTTTTAATTATTAACAATAAAGTAAGCCATGATTATCTCCAACAACATATATTCATAAAGTAGTGCATGTGATAACTTTCCCAACCCAAGAAGATAAAACAACTCCAACAACCTGAATATGCCTACGACTCACAAGGCCAACTCAAACAACAAGCACACGAGTAATAGGATGTACATGGAAGGTTCTATGGCTTTGCTTTGGATCACAGGTGGATAGGACACGTGACTCGAACAAAGCATCGCGACACAAGGCTAGAATATAGAGCTAGCGAGAGCAAAAGTATTAAATGGGTAGAGAGAAAAGGGCTCGCCTGAAAAGATTGTCGGAGAACTTTTCGAAGAACTTTTCATTGCTCACATCACCATGAAGCGTCCTATCTGAGAAGAAGCAAACGCTACAACAAACAACGGATGCAACACTTACTACTACGGCAAAAATCGGCATGGTCATGTAAAGCATGCATGCATGACATGGCAATTATGATGCGATGCAACTTATCCAAATTAAGCAGAATCAAAATCCGACACCCATATATATGGTTCAAGTTGTTTTACTACGCGGCAATTTAAATGTTGATTAACATGGAAAAACAAGATATAGGTGGTCTACACAAAATTAAATGAAGCGGGGAACCATATTTGGTAATTTCCCAAGTGCTCCATATGTTGTTTATTAGATGAGATACAAACTATCACGCCATGACATGATGCAAGATGCAAACAAGCATATGGATGGCATATTCAAATTCTATGCATTTTTCTGATAAACTTTCATATAAAATACTTTTTATTTCGAGTTACGGTTTAAAAGATATGGATTTAGCAAGATTCAAATACTTGCAAGAATTTCCAGTAAAAAAATAGGGAAAACTGGGCCGGACCTGAGCCGAGTGGCGACGGATAGGAACTATCGCACGCCGGCGATGGATGGAGAGCTTCTGATGGGCTGAGGCCCAGTGGTCGTCAGATGAGGCTGATGGGCGGGGTCGATCTGTCAGGAAGGAAAATGAATCAAAAAGGTGTGGCCTTGTTTTTTTTTTGACGGAAAGGGTGTGGCCTTGTTGCCTGGGTGGGGATTCGAACTCTGCACCTCAAGGTCTGTTTCAACGGAGCAAAGAGTGCAGACCACTGCGGTACTCAATTGGATATGATTACATAAGGAAGCCCAGATTTATATTGTGGTGGAACGGGATGTTACCCTGACGAAACTGAAACCAAAACTGCAGCTCGGACGGAGGGCTTCGCGGGCGCGCATGGACGCGGGAGGGGTCTTCGAAGCTGCGGCTCGAGATGAGGAACCAGATGATGGCGGAGCTTCGCCCAGGAGGTCACCGGAGGACGGCCGCCGACGAGCTCCTACGGTGGAGAGGTACTCCTGCAGGGAAGGACGACAGAGAACGTCGGGAAGACGGAGCAGAACACAGTTCCTAGCAAGGAGGACACCCAGATGTTTGCGAGGTCACCAGGAGCATGCAGGCGAAGTCGAGGAAGCCGGACGAGGTCAGAGACGGCCAGAAACATCTCCGAAGTGCGCGCTGCCGGAGTTGATGAAGATGACCGCGCCGGGTACTGGGAGCGTCCCAGCTTGATTTTCTTTGCTGAAAAGAACCGCGGCGCCGAGGCGGAGCTCCTGGCGTCGCTGGCTTGGCGCGGGGAGTACTGGAACGGCGGGGCGTCGGGGATGAGCTTCAGGAGGCCGAGCTGCACGTGCTCGTGCTCGTGCACGAGATGGTTCTGGAGGCGAGCTCGGCTACTGGCGGCATGGTGGTCGAGCTTGGGTTGAGGATCAGATGGAGAAGGCCGACGTGAGCGGCGGGAACGCCGTGGATGCAGGGCTTGCGAAAGAGAACGCCAGCGGCTTCCGTTGCATCGAGCGCCGGTGAGGATTATCTCCAGGAGGTGGCGTCTGGGCACCACCAAGCAAGTGATAGCAAGAGAGAGACGGGAAGGGCGAGGCACAGTGGCGGCGCCGAGTGAGGGAGAAGGGCTAGGGTAGCCTAGGGTTGTAGGAAGGGGAATTAAAAGAGGAAACGAGGAGACCTCATCCGTCCCATCGCCAGGAGGTGTACGTGGCTCCGCTCGATGGAGCTCCGTACAGAGAAGAAGAGGACAACACAGGGTTTTCGGTTGGAGAGATGGGCTTTGGTGTAGAAAAAGGAGGTGGCCTGCTGGGCTGAGATGGACCAGGAGAGGACGGCTGCTGCCTTGGAAAGATTTTTCAGAAGTTCAGAAAATCAAAAAGATAGAGAAATACAAAGACAAGATTAGAAGAGAAAGAGGGAAAAGATTTAGGTAGATTCAAAACAGTTCCAAACAACATTGTAAACTTGTATGTTGTTTTGGAATAATTTTCAAAGATTTGCAAATAATATAGTTTTAGCTTTTAGTGAAAATAAGAAAAGAGATGAGGGTTTATTATGAGACCTCACAAGCAAACATATTAAAAATAGTTTTAAGAAAAATAATTTAGATTTACACAAAAACATGCAAGGTGAGAGATGCAAGATGATGCATGATGTCACAATGACGTGAAAAAGAAAATAACAAGCAATTCTAATATTGGGATTTTTCCGGGTCGTTACAATCGACACCACTAACAAGGGATCTCGCCCCGAGATCCAAGATAAGGCGGGGGAAGAGTTGGGTAATCTATCGGATCTTCATGCGCGATGTTGAACTCCGCGACACCACTGACAAGAGGTTTCTTCTCGACACCACCAACAAGTGATTCTTGCTTGTGTTGACGACGATGAACTTCCGAAGAACGATCCTATTAGGATAAAGGCAAGAGATCGTCCACCCACGTGGGAACCTAAAACTCAGAGGAGTAGGTAAGAGAGAAGATTCAAAAGTCGCAAAGGTAAGAGGAGAAAGCATAGAAGGTAAGGAGAAAAATACAGAGCTACCCAGATCAATCCAACTCATTTTTAGAAAAATAGTTTTGACACTAACTGAACACGTCCGTTGGCAAGGTTATCCTACAGGCAGACTGGACCCGTGGGTATCGACAAAACCTGGGCTCTGATACCACTTGTGACGCCCCAAAACCGGCACCTTGCGAATTACAGCAATCACGCCACAATTCGCACGATGTCGCTTTGGAAACGCCCACCAGGCATAATGTGCACATCGAAACATACACATTATGCGGGTGGAATCGAGTAGCAACAGTTACACAAGTTCACGATGGAACCCACAAAAGAATATATATACAACTGCTAAGACTCCACGAGTCAAGAATCCAAATATACATCACAAAGATCCGAACCATACATAAAGCAAATAGCATCCGAGTACGGACAAGAATACAAATGGGCCTAAGAGGCCTGAAGATAAACGATGGCGTCCATAACCCTGCCCAGGCCAAGCCGGAAGGGTAACCTTGCTAACGTCGGCGCTCCCATACCTGTGAAGAGCGTCGGGCCAATGGTTGCCGAACAAGGAGGGAGAAAGAGAAAAAGGAAAAAAAAATGAGGGTGAGTACCGAGGCACGTACTCGCGAGACTGGAATTCAGCTGTGCTCGCCTACAGGCTATATGGTGGACTTAGCGGCAACAAAAGAAACTACAGAGACACACTATAACTTCCGTCTAAATAGAATAAGATAAGAGAGCGCATAAAAGTAAACAACTAGAAACTAACTCCAGACATAACCCAGCCGATGAATCACCTCCTCGTGACCAAACGAGGAAGCAAGTATCAAAGGCACGCACACGGTTACCAAGTTTTATTGCAGGATTAATGTTGTAGTTGTGCTAGCTTACTACACAAGTTTATTAGTATTGAAAAAGCAGGTGCAAGTTGTTCTATGATCGAGTAGTACAGCTCTAAGTCGTCCATAACTGCGGACACGGCTTTTCGAAAAGATTTAACCCTGCAGGGGTGCCCAAATGTACCCAAACGCACGATCACCCCTTAATGCCACATGATGAAGCACACTTCCGATGGTGTGCCGGCAGGAGGTCACGACTCGCACTCTCCTTCACTACAAACAAGTCCAGGAAGCCACCTAACTAAGTTGAACCCGTATCGAGAGTCCGGCCGAATCTCTGAGACGGACCTAGCTGTTGCGTGCACGGCTTTAGAAGGGAACAGTGCCCGCAGGATGATCCCGACTTCAGCACTCGATAAACGAATGTACCGCACCTAGACGGACGTGCAGAACAAGGGGTTACAAGGCACACACGGCTTCCCCAGAAGTAAAATCGGACCAAAAGATACAAGCTGCACGCCCGATAAGAACCAAATGGAAAACCTCAAACTAGTTGTGGCCACTGGACAAGTGTGTAGATTCTGGCAGTGATCGAGGGGAGGCCCGTAAACGTACCCACGCCTGGTTAGAGCGCTCAGTCTTAGAACAGTTCATGCAATCTCGGGGTCCTAGGGGACACAAGTGAGCCATCGGAAAACTGGCAAAATGACTCACCGATGCCTCTGCTTAATTCAATTTTTTAATTATTAACAATAAAGTAAGCCATGATTATCTCCAACAACATATATTCATAAAGTAGTGCATGTGATAACTTTCCCAACCCAAGAAGATAAAACAACTCCAACAACCTGAATATGCCTACGACTCGCAAGGCCAACTCAAACAACAAGCACACGAGTAATAGGATGTACATGGAAGGTTCTATGGCTTTGCTTTGGATCACAGGTGGATAGGACACGTGACTCGAACAAAGCATCGCGACACAAGGCTAGAATATAGAGCTAGCGAGAGCAAAAGTATTAAATGGGTAGAGAGAAAAGGGCTCGCCTGAAAAGATTGTCGGAGAACTTTTCGAAGAACTTGTCGTTGCTCACATCACCATGAAGCGTCCTATCTGAGAAGAAGCAAACGCTACAACAAACAACGGATGCAACACTTACTACTACGGCAAAAATCGGCATGGTCATGTAAAGCATGCATGCATGACATGGCAATTATGATGCGATGCAACTTATCCAAATTAAGCGGAATCAAAATCCGACACCCATATATATGGTTCAAGTTGTTTTACTACGCGGCAATTTAAATGTTGATTAACATGGAAAAACAAGATATAGGTGGTCTACACAAAATTAAATGAAGCGGGGAACCATATTTGGTAATTTCCCAAGTGCTCCATATGTTGTTTATTAGATGAGATACAAACTATCACGCCATGACATGATGCAAGATGCAAACAAGCATATGGATGGCATATTCAAATTCTATGCATTTTTCTGATAAACTTTCATATAAAATACTTTTTATTTCGAGTTACGGTTTAAAAGATATGGATTTAGCAAGATTCAAATACTTGCAAGAATTTCCAGTAAAAAAATAGGGAAAACTGGGCCGGACCTGAGCCGAGTGGCGACGGATAGGAACTATCGCACGCCGGTGACGGATGGAGAGCTTCTGATGGGCTGAGGCCCAGTGGTCGTCGGATGAGGCTGACGGGCGGGGTCGATCTGTCAGGAAGGAAAATGAATCAAAAAGGTGTGGCCTTGTTGCCTGGGTGGGGATTCGAACTCTGCACCTCAAGGTCTGTTTCAACGGAGCAAAGAGTTCAGACCACTGCGGTACTCAATTGGATATGATTACATAAGGAAGCCCAGATTTATATTGTGGTGGAACGGGATGTTACCCTGACGAAACTGAAACCAAAACTGCAGCTCGGACGGAGGGCTTCGCGGGCGCGCATGGACGCGGGAGGGGTCTTCGAAGCTGCGGCTCGAGATGAGGAACCAGATGATGGCGGAGCTTCGCCCAGGAGGTCACCGGAGGACGGCCGCCGACGAGCTCCTACGGTGGAGAGGTACTCCTGCAGGGAAGGACGACAGAGAACGTCGGGAAGACGGAGCAGAACACAGTTCCTAGCAAGGAGGACACCCAGATGTTTGCGAGGTCACCAGGAGCATGCAGGCGAAGTCGAGGAAGCCGGACGAGGTCAGAGACGGCCAGAAACATCTCCGAAGTGCGCGCTGCCGGAGTTGATGAAGATGACCGCGCCGGGTACTGGGAGCGTCCCAGCTTGATTTTCTTTGCTGAAAAGAACCGCGGCGCCGAGGCGGAGCTCCTGGCGTCGCTGGCTTGGCGCGGGGAGTACTGGAACGGCGGGGCGTCGGGGATGAGCTTCAGGAGGCCGAGCTACACGTGCTCGTGCTCGTGCACGAGATGGTTCTGGAGGCGAGCTCGGCTACTGGCGGCATGGTGGTCGAGCTTGGGTTGAGGATCAGATGGAGAAGGCCGACGTGAGCGGCGGGAACGCCGTGGATGCAGGGCTTGCGAAAGAGAACGCCGGCGGCTTCCGTTGCATCGAGCGCCGGTGAGGATTATCTCCAGGAGGTGGCGTCTGGGCACCACCAAGCAAGTGATAGCGAGAGAGAGACGGGAAGGGCGAGGCACAGTGGCGGCGCCGAGTGAGGGAGAAGGGCTAGGGTAGCCTAGGGTTGCAGGAAGGGGAATTAAAAGAGGAAACGAGGAGACCTCATCCGTCCCATCGCCAGGAGGTGTACGTGGCTCCGCTCGATGGAGCTCCGTACAGAGAAGAAGAGGACAACACAGGGTTTTCGGTTGGAGAGATGGGCTTTGGTGTAGAAAAAGGAGGTGGCCTGCTGGGCTGAGATGGACCAGGAGAGGACGGCTGCTGCCTTGGAAAGATTTTTCAGAAGTTCAGAAAATCAAAAAGATAGAGAAATACAAAGACAAGATTAGAAGAGAAAGAGGGAAAAGATTTAGGTAGATTCAAAACAGTTCCAAACAACATTGTAAACTTGTATGTTGTTTTGGAATAATTTTCAAAGATTTGCAAATAATATAGTTTTAGCTTTTAGTTAAAATAAGAAAAGAGAGGAGGGTTTATTATGAGACCTCACAAGCAAACATATTAAAAATAGTTTTAAGAAAAATAATTTAGATTTACACAAAAACATGCAAGGTGAGAGATGCAAGATGATGCATGATGTCACAATGACGTGAAAAAGAAAATAACAAGCAATTCTAATATTGGGATTTTTCCGGGTCGTTACATATATGTACCAACCAAAGTAGCTTTAATAAGCTAAAATAGATGGAAGAATGGTGAAATTAGGTTGGGGAGGAGGAGGGGGACGACCAGATCTAGTGGTGAATGGAGGGGGAAGAAGGGGGGCAATGATTGGTGCTAGGTGGCTTCATGCCTTAAAAATAAGCATCCCAGGTTACCCGTAGCGCATTGGGTAGACATGCGCTGTGGGTAGAGAACATACCCGTAGCGCATGTCTACCCAATGCGCTACGGGTAACCTGGGATTATGCCTATATGTCTCTCCTCAGCTTACCCGTAGCGCACCTTTTGTGAATGCGCTACGGGTAACACTAACTACCCGTAGCGCATTCTCGAAGGGTGCGCTACGGGTAATCTGAGGGAAAACGGCCGTTTAGGTCTACGAATACCCGTAGCGCACGCTTGGCTCTGGTGCGCTGCGGGTAATGTGTATAGCAACAGCGCACTATGCAGGGTGCGTTACGGCTAAATAGCCGCAGCGCACCACTTGCTGTATGCGCTACGGGTAAGTCTTCCACCTATAGCTGTTTTCCTAGTAGTGCATACACAAGCATCCATGCCCCTCTCGATCACATACAAAACACATATGCCATATATATCTCACATAACACACCGCCATACGTGCCGCGCGTCGGCCGCCACAAGGAAACAAGCATACATGTTTTTATCCAACCATATACTCACCTATTAGACAAGTTACCGACGAATCCGTGAGCGGAGAGCCAAACTATTGAGGGAGACAAGATATGTGCTAGCTAGTGGGAGGAATAGAGCTAGATATATGTGGGAGGGGAGGAGGAGGAAGTCAATCCTTACATATCTATCCAAATCCAAGTTTTGGCTAGCTACCTAAAATGGAGAAATAGTTGAAGAAAATGGGGGTGGAGAGAAGAGGAACTAGAGCTAGAGCTAGATCTATGGGAGTGAGGGTTTGGAGTGGGAGGTAGGGGGAGATGGCACCTTTATGGTGGTAGGTACGACATATCCGTGGCGCACCTCAATATGGTGCTCCACAGATATATTTATCAGTGGCGCACCAAAGAGACATGCGCCACGTATATGTCTGCCACCTTTTCTAGAGGATGGGCCCACTTATATCCGTGGCGCTTGGAATTGTGGTGCGCCACTGTTATCTTCCATATGCGTGGCACACCCTAGATATATGCGCCACGGATATGGGGGCCTGACACCCCAGGCCCTGGTGCTCGCTGGGGCCCACTTATCAGTGGCTCATTTCTTCTTCGGTGCGCCACGCATAAGAAGATATCTGTGGAGCATTTATTTAGGTGCGCCACGGCTACTTATCTATGAAGCACCGAAACGTAGTGCTCCACAGATAATGGGCCATGGATAAGGGTTTTCCTAGTAGTGTATGCTTGATGTCGTTTTGATAGTATGCTTAGTGATTTTTGCTGTAGCATGACTTGTCTCAAATGACTGAGATTGCTTAATGAGCCTTGAACAAATCATGCGTTGTTTTTATTATTTGGAAGCATTAATTTGGTTTTCTCCTTGATGCTTTATTTGGGTTGACTTGGCGCATTCTTACAACATGTTTGACTCATACAAACTCGCCATAAGCCTCTATGATCATTTAGTTTTTGACTTTTGATGCCATCTTATGCTTCTCTTAATGATGTTTTGTCGCTATGCATGATTATGGCTGTTATTGCTCTCTTAGTTGGTCACTCCCAGTCTTTTGCTAGCCCTCATTTTGTACTGAGTATGAGCTCTACTCATGCATCCAACTCCCAAAAACCAAGATATTTCAATGTGTCCACCATACATACCTATTAGCAATTTGCTATTCCAAAGTACATTTGACTTGCTTTTATCTATCCTTCAAATTAAACTCTTTAGGTGTTATGTGAAAATTAGTCAGTAAAGCTCTCATGAACCTGATGGCACACTTTACTTTTCTCGCTTTTAATAATTTTGACATTGTGGCTCTTTTATGTTGACATTATGCTTGCAAGTTGTAAGTTGGAAATTAGCCAAACCATGCCGTCATGGGGTAAGCTTTCAACATTGCACTTCTTATTTGAGTTGATATCGTGATCTTTTGTTTATGGATACTCGCGATGTGAAATAAGTTGGGAATCTTGCGGGATCATGGAGCTTTTATACGTGTTAGAGAAACGCCTGGGCCGCTAATCTAAGCCATGCATAATTCATGGTGGAAATTTACAGCATGCCCATAGTGGACATTCGATGATGCATCTCAAAATAAAAAGCTATACCAATGGTAAATAAAAGAGATGCCGAGGTGTTCATTGTCTGTTTATCCTATCATTTTGATGTGGGCTTGTTCCATGTCATCGGGCAAGGAGGTACCCCGTTGGCGGTTGATGCGGTACGGTGTTGATAGTTTTTCACCGTCCAGTTGGGAACCCCAAGAGGAAGGTATGATGAATATAGCAGCAAGGTTTTCCCTCAGTAAGAAACCAAGGTTTATCGATCAGGAGAGGAAGAAGCCAACGTGATATGTCGAGAGGATCACTATGAGATTTACTCTGGGCATTACAACAAGATACATAGACCGCCATCCAACTGCATCTATGACTAATAATCCACTTGTGGTGAATCAATTCGAGAACTCCACAAGTATTAAGTTGCGAACAACAGATAATTGCATTAAGCAAAGTGTGTAATGTAAACAAAGCATATGCCCTCGAGCATATGAATGTTGTTTTCTCCCTAATGGCAACAACACATCTACAACCTTACAGGTTTCTGTCACTCCCCCAGATTAAATAGAGGCATGAACCCACCATCGAGCATAAATACCCCCCCTTGGAGTCACTAGCAACTACTCGGCCAAAATAGCTACTAACAACGGAGAGCATGCAAGATCATAAACAACATAGAGATAACATAAGATAAAATTCAGTACTTTAACTCAATCATAACACCAATATTCATCGGATCCCAACAAACACAACATGTAGAATTACATAACGGTGATCTCGATCATGTAATGTAGCTCACGAGATCTAAACATGAAGCACATGGTGGAGAAGACAACCATCTAGCTACTGCAATGGACCCATAGTCCAAGGTAGACTACTCACTCATCGCGCCGAAGGCAAGCATTGCGATGAAGAAGACCTCCGGTGGCAATTCCCCTCTCCGGCAGGGTGCCGGGAAGAGCTTCTGGACCCTCCCGATCTTCGGGTTGACGGCGGCGGCGGATCGCGATGTGTTCTAGAAAAGTGATCATGTATTTAGGTTTTTCCTGTCAGGGGTTCTTTATAGGCGAAGAGGCGGCGTCAGAAGTGGACTAGGGGGCCCACACCACCAGGGGGCGCGGGCTAGCCCTAGGCCGCGCCGCCCTGTGGTGTGGCCGCCCTCTGGTCCGGCTCCATCTCCTCTTCGGTGTTCTGGAAGCTCCGTGAAATATCTGGACGACTGGCTTTGGTTTCGTCCAATTCCGAGAATATTTTCTGTGTAACTTTTCTGAAACACAAAAACAGCAGAAAACAGGGAACTGGCACTGTGGCATCTCGTTAATAGGTTAGTTCCGGAAAATACATAAAAATGCCACGAAGTGTAACGAAACACTAAACAAATGGTATAAAAACAAGCATGGAGCATCAAAAATTATGGATACGTTGGAGACGTATCAGCATCCCCAAGCTTAACTCCTGATCATCCTCGAGTAGGTAAGTGATAACAAAATAAATAATTTTTGAGGTGACATGCACCTACACAATCTTGATCATATATGTAAGCGTTGTGCGCTGGGATCAAAAGAACTTAAAACATGGACATGAAAGATATAGTCTTGATAGAAGAACCTTAGCAACCATGTTATAACATGAAAATGAACACAAATAAAAGATCATGAAAATGAAGCAATGAAAGTCAAACGTGTGTTCAAATCATAAGGAAAAACATACAAATGGTTTTCAGCTTGTCCTTCATGGAGAGCAAAACATAAATGCATAGGACACCTTCAAGTTTAAGAGGGCGACTAGATACAAATAATTTAAGAACAAGTGAAACCAACAATATGAATCAATCAATGAAAACTTTGGGACAATGCACATTCTACTCAGAATGACAACTATGCTCTCTTAACGGTGCATAAAGCTAGAAGGTGGTGACTCAACATAAAAGTAAAAGAAAGGCCCTTCGCGGAGGGAAGCAGTGATTGCAAGTTTTATAAACCTTCAAAAATTATGGTACTTACCGGCTTTGAGCTCTCATTGCCCCCATCATAAGTATCTTGAATGGTTAAAGTTAATGCGAAAACACTTATACTGCATATGCTTGACAAATCATAAGTTGAAAACCGCGTGTCCCATGAAATACGAATACCCAAACCTCATGCTACTTTACTTAGAGTCCCAAGCAAGCTCTTGTCATTGTAAGTATACACGTATCATCGAGAACCGCCAACGGGGTACCTCCGTACCCGATGACATGGAACAAGCCCACATCAAAATGACAGGACAAACAGACAATGAACACCTCGGCATCTCTTTTATTTACCATTGGTATAGCTTTTTATTGCGAGATGCGTCGTCGAATGTTCACTATGGACATGCTGTAAATTTCCACCATGAATTATGTATGGCTTAGATTAGCGGCCCAGGCGTTTCTCTAACATGTATACAAACTCCATGATCCCGCAAGATTCTCAATTCATTTCACACCGTGAGTATCCATAAACAAAAGATCACGATATCAACTCAAATGAAAGATAGTGCAATGTTGAAAGCTTGCCCCATGACGGCATGGCTGGGCTAATCCCCAACTTACAACTTGCAAGCATAACAACTCAACATAAGAGACCACAATGTCAAAATTTTAAAATAAAAAAGTAAAGTGTGCCATCCGGTTCGTGAGAGCTTTACTGACCAATTTTTGCATAACACCAAAAAGAGTTTAATTTGAAGGATAGATAAAAGCAAGTCAAATATACTTTGGAATAGCAAATTGCTAATAGGTTTGTATGGTGGACACTTTGGAACAACTTGGTTTTTAGGAGTTGGATGCACGAGTAGAGCTCATACTCAGTACAAAATGAAGGCTAGCAAAAGACTGAGAGCGACCAACTAAGAGAGCAATAACGGCCATAATCATGCATAGCGACAAAGCGACATTAAAAGAAGCATAAGATGGCATCAAAAGTCAAAAACTAAATGATCATAGAGGCAATGGAGACTTTGTATGAGTCTAACATGTGTGAGCATGCGCCAAGTCAACCCAAATAAAGCATCAAGGAGAAATCAAAATAATGCTTCCAAATAATTAAAACAACGCATGATTTTTTTTCAAAGGCTCGTTAAGCAATCTCAGTCATTTGAGACAAGTCATGCTATAGCAAAACCACTAAGCATGGAATCAAAAACACATCAAGCACGACATGCAAAAGCCTAGGCCGCAGTCTACACAAGCTCCTTCTTGTACCACTTTTTTTGCATAAAGCTTTTTCTCTTTTCCAACACCATTCGAACTTTTTATAACCAACTCTTTTGATGAAAACCAACATGGACCAGAGGTCAAAATACACCTTGATGAAAAGATATAACAAGATCTGAACAAAAATCAAGGCAAAAATCGAAAACTAAAAGCAGTTCTAGAAAAAGAGAACACTCGTTAAAATTATAAGAATGAAAAACGGAGTGTTCTTGGCAAATGAAAAGCAAGGCAACTTCTCCAAAAGGAATTTGTTGGGGTCCAACCATTTATTGCAGCAAACAAAACTAAACAAAACTGAAAACTAAAAACAACTGACGCTCCAAGAAAAACGCATAATGCATGAAGCAATAAAAATATAGTGTGTTGAAAGGTGACCTGATTTTTGCCGATGAAGAAGGGGTGCCTCGGGGGCATCCCCAAGCTTTGACGCTTGTACCTCTTGGATATTTCTTGGGGTGACATGGGCATCCCCAAGCTTGAGCTTTTGTCCATTCTTCAACTCATCTCATCATTCTCCAATCCCTACACTTGAAAACTTCTTTCATACAAAACTAAACACAAATCTATTAGCAACATTAGTGTAAGCATAATATTGAATAAACCCTTTTTGCTTCAGGTTTCAACTCAAAACCACCACATATAAAGTATATACTACTGTAGCAACTTCCCCAAAAGTTCCGTGATCAAAAGAACTAAAAAAGAAAGCGATAAAGCGGCAAACACAAATATTGGCAGAAATCTGTCAAAACAGAACAGCTGATAAATGTCGAATTTTTAGAGGGTTTTCTGTTGCTCAAATCAAAAAGTGTTCAACTAATGAAAGTTTGGATATAACCTGGGGCATATGCACAAGAAATCGCAGGTCCAAAAGATATACAGAGAATTGTCACGAATTTTTACGGTGCAGCACCGAAAACTGTTTCAGGACAGCAACATCCCCAAATCTTACCTCACTCAAATTAGAGGCTTCTCTTGGCACAAAAACGAAATAAAAGGGATAAGGAGAGGTTATTACAGTAGTAATAACTTCCAAGACACAAATAAAATAAAAAGAACTGAATGTAAAAATATTGGGTTATCTCCCAAGAGTGCTTTTCTTTAACGTCTTTCAGCTAGGCGCAGAAAGTGTGAATCAAGTAATATCGAAAGAAGCATTAAGATCCACTATAGGAGTCTTTTCAACAATGAATTGAATTGTTTCCAAATGAGTTTTTGAAGACCATTTATGATCACTCTTTGGTACACTACTTTCATCAAAAAAGTTTTCAGGACAAATCCAACTAAAATTCTTTTCCAAAGCATCATGAATTTCTGCAAGTTTACAAGGTATTGGCACTCTAAAATCTTCATTGGATGTACCAACAACTTCAACAGGCGAGCCAAGCTTATTAAATTTCTTAAAAACTTCCCTAGCCTCAATAGCAACATCTCTAAATTCTATGCGCAAAGTTTCCAAGATAAAAGTTTTCTTTTCAGGATCCTCAATATCATGAAGCTTAAGAAACATGTATTGCATAAAAGGATTAAGGCTAGCAAACCTAGCTTCTAACATGTGAATTAAATAAGCAGAAGCAACTTCATAACTAGGGGCAAGCTCAGCCAAATACTTTTTCTCAACATCTTTATGCATACTAATATGATTAAAGAACTCCTCAATGTTACTTTTTCCAATAATTGAACCACTACCTACTGAGAGATCCTCCAAAATGTACTTAGGAAACAACATAATGAACTAGGGTAAAGAAATAGCAACTATAAAGGATACTAATTTTTTTGGGTTTTTTGATAAAACGATGCAAGTAAAAATAAAGTAAAGCAAAACATAAAACAAAGTAAAGGATGTGTGTGCGAAACTCCCCTTGCAGAAGTCTGCTTTTTCCTCCCCGGCAATGGTGCGAGAAAAGAGCTTGATGCGGTACGGTGTTAATAGTTTTGGGATTTCTATTTTCGTGCCCCTGGTTCGTTAGTTGTACTCAGTTTTCCCCAGCCGCTTAACTTTTCCTCAGTTTTCCCCTCGCTCTAGTTTGAAAGCCCTCGCAGACGCTGGGACGGGAGGGTTGCGGTCTGGTCAGAGGCCTTAGACCATTACCGGTGACGGCTAGGGAGCCGCGGTGGTTGTGAATGGACCGTTGCTTTTGAATGGTGTTGACTGTTGACCCAATGAGACACGTCGGACTGGCGGTCTGTCACTTACCCAAAGCTTTTCCCTCCGCCCGAGACTGGAAGAGCTCACACACCGCCCCTCCACCAGCACGCCGTCCTGCCCTCCTACCTTATGGCATCATCCGCCCCCGAGCCGCCCCCACCACCACCCCCGGGAGGCGGAGAGGGCTCCGCCTCGACTAGATCTACCCCTATCACGGTAGAGTTTGTACATCCGTCTGGTGTGCCGATTATGCCCCTCAACGGCGGAGAAGATTGGGAATCGGAGGGATCTAACGCATGGATTCCATTTGGGTAAGCATCGTCTGCCTATGTGAATTAAGAGTAGGCAGTTTTTGAGTGCGAATCGTTGTTGCTCAACTAACTGCGTTGCTTTTCGAATAGGATTGATCCAGCGCTGGATTTTCGGCTAGTGGTTAGGCTGGATACTAGCTTTTTGCGTGATTCTGAACGCAATGTGAGCGGATTTTATATCCCAGCAGTGGTTGCAACTACCATATCGTTGAGGGATTTAAAAGATAACATCTACGCTCAGTACCCCTGGGGCGCTGGCGATTCAGTTGATTTCCAATATTTCAACAACACGGAGGGAAGATATGTTCCACTAATTTCCGATGAGGATCTGGGAATGCTTTTTGCTTTAAATGATTCTTGACGTGTCGGTAAAATTCGTATCCATGTGGACAGGGTCCAGTCATCATATGGTGTTGGGGCATCATCAGGTGGTCGGGCATCATGTCTCTCTAGTGTTGCTGCCTCTGCTAATCATGTGCGCCGCCCCGCTCCTTGTAGGTCCACAGCAGCACCATCTGTCCCCAGTGCTAGTGGTAGCCAGATCGTTCCTGCGGTCGATCTGGAGGACGATCCAGAGATTGAGGATCCGTCTCCTCAAGATGATGAGGATGAGTTGATATTTCCTGAATTGGTAGATCGATGCAGTAAACAGGCAATGGAGGATCAATATATGGAAGATATTGCACAAGGTTTCAGATTTGATGACACTGATGATGAAGAGAAGGATGAGAACAATGACAGCCTTGTTTTAGCCGATTACGAAGGTGATGACTTGCCAATAATTGAGTGGAACAGGGAGGATCCTCAGTTTGCAGAAGGCACCGTATTTCAAACGATGATGGACTGCCGTAATACAATTACTACATATTGCATTCTCGCTAAGAATGATTATGAGGTTATTAAAAGTGAGCCAGGTAGGTTCACAGTTAAGTGCCCATACAAGAGGTGTAGGTGGAGGCTGCATGCATCCACAATGCTCAGAAGCACCGTGGTTCAGGTACTATGCCAACCAGTTGTGTATTTTAGATCACGGTGTAAAATTTGTTAACTGTTACTGACATCCCTTATAATTATGTTTCAGATAAAGAAGAACTCGATCGACCATACTTGTCCACCTCGAGCGGGAGCGCCAGAGGAGAAATCAAAGTTAGCGAAGACTAGGTGGTTGGCAGATGCAATCATAGATTGGCTGAGAGAAACTCCAACACTTGGTCCAATAGCACTCATAAAATTGATATCTGATAAGTTTAATATAAACATACCTTACATGAGGATGTTCTATGCAAAGGAAATGGCTCTTGACAGGATCAATGGTCCATCGAATGAAAGCTTTCAGTTGCTTTACACTTTCAAAGCTGAAGTGGAGATGGCTAGTCCAGGCAGTGTTGTAGCAATAGACAAGCATACAGTTCCCTACAAATTGAAAAGCGGGAGGATAATGCAGAAGGAATGTTTTAGAAGGGCTTTTGTTTGTTTCAAAGCTTGCTGGAAAGGATTTCTGGACGGTTGCAGGCCTTATTTGGCCGTGGATGCAACAGCTCTTCATGGCAGGTTTAAAGGACAGCTAGTTGCTGCTACTGCAATTGATGGACACAATTGGATGGTCCCTGTTGCTTATGGAGTTTTGGAGGTTGAGTCAGAGCAAAGTTGGACTTGGTTTCTGCAGAATTTGCGTGACCTTATAGGTCATCCACCAGGACTTACTATCCACACAGATGCTTGCAAAGGTTTGGAGAGTGCAGTAGAAGCAGTATTCCCTGGAGTGGAGCATAGGGAATGTATGCGACACTTGGTACAGAATTTTACAAAGAAATTCAAGGGTAAAGTTTATACTGACAACCTATGGCCAGCTGCATACACATGCAGCAGTAGGAAGCATCTGTTTCATTTGGAAGTGTTGTATAAACAAAAACCTGGGGTGAAGGAGTACTTGGATGAACATCATGGTAGGGTGTGGTCAAGAAGCCAATTCAATGAAATTTTCAAGGTAGACTATGTAACAAGTAACCTTGCGGAGAGTTTCAATGCAAAGGTCAAGTCATTGAAAGGGCTTATGCTATGGCAAATATTTGATAAGATTAGGCAGATGATCATGATAAAGATCGATCTGCGTCAAAGAATTGCAGCCACAAAATATTTTGGCCATCTCATGCTCCCATCTTTGATTAAGTCTTTGCATGCCAGGGCAAAACAATTGAAGATGAAATGCATCAGAAAAGGAATGGAGGCTGAGGTAACCTACACTGACAGTAAAAACAGGCAGTGGAGGTATCCAGTGAGTTTGGTTGATAGGACATGCCATTGTAGGCGATGGCAGATCTGTGGAATACCCTGCATACATGCATTGTTTTTCATGAGTGTTATAGCGGGTGCAGAAGGTGAAGTTGATCAGTATGTGTCAGAGTATTTCTCTGTTGCCAAATTTAGGGCTGCTTATGCTTTGAATGTTCCTACCTTGTTGGGAAAAGACCAATGGATGAAAGTCGATCCAGGCTTCAAACTGTACTCTCCAGTTTTGACTAGACCGGCAGGTAGGCCGAGGAAGAATAGGATCAGAGCTAGTGCAGAGGGTGGTCCACCGATTCGACGACGTAAGTGCAAACATTGTGGAACCCTTGGACACATTGCTAGGCTTTGTAAAAATCCAGTTGACCTAGCTTTTGGAATGGAAGATTAGGCGGGAGCAGCAAATGCAGAGGAGAATGAAGCAGCAATTCAACATGAGGAGATTGAAGCAATGGATCAAGAGCTAATTGAACCGATGGATCGAGAGCTGCTTGAACCGATGGATCGAGAGCTGATTGAACTGATGAATCGAGAGCTGCTTGAACCGATGGATCGAGAGCTGCTTGAACAGATGGATTGAGAGCTGCTTGAACCGGTGGATCGAGAGCAGAGGGAATAGATGGATTGAGAGGCCCTTGAAGCAATGGATAGACAGCTGAGTGAAGCAATGGATCGAGAGCTGGGTGAACCGATGGATCAAGAGCAGATTGTAGAAGCAAGGGAAGAAAATGCATTAGAAGAAAGAGCACAAGCTTCGTATGATATGGTTGTCTCGGTCTTGGCACAACCCGAAGAGAAGAAGAACAAGAACAAGAAAGATGGCAAAAGGAAGGTAGACACCGGTAATATCCCTATTAGGGTTACCCGGAGTAAGGTGGTGGACCCAGCGAGTCACACCAGGAGCAAGAGAAAGATTTTATTTTGAAACAATTAATTTGAATTTGTATGAACAATAATGTATGTGTTATTTGCTTGAATAAGTTCCTAGTCCATGAGCTACTAGCTATAGTTCATCGCTTGAGGTTTCCGCACTTTTCCCCCTCTTAGTGACTAAACTCAAAAAATATAGTTTTGGGTTTATTTTAATTCAAAATATGGTGGAACCTTCCCATGGAGTCTTGTTATGTTACCTACAACCTAGAGAAATAATAATGGAAAAGGAAATATAGAGATATGAAGTTTCCCTTTCCCAAAACCACTTCCTAGTCCATGAGCTACTAGCTATGAAGATGCAGGGCTTTCTACTCAACACACCTCCCAAATACCCACTATGCTTACAAACTTTGTCCAAATGAGTCCAAATTCATCACACTTGTGTATCTTTGAATTGCAAACAATATCACGTCGGCCAAAATGTACTATATTGTTCAAATAACACAATCTAACAATTTTTATGCCAAAAGCTTCAATTTCCCTTACTCCCTTTATTATTTGGGTGCCCCTGTTTTACTTAGTTTTACTCAGTTTTCCCCCTCCGGGTCCACTTGTTTTATTCAGTCCTACTCAGTTTTGCTGTTCCGATAAACAATTCCTCACTTTTCCCCCTCTTAGTTCTACTCAGTTTTCCTCACTTGTACTCACTGGCTGATCTCTGATTGGTCGAGATGTATGTCACACGAATCTTGGCTGGTTGATAGCTCAACGTACGCTTGCACCGTTGGATCATTTATGATCGGACGGCCTGTATATCTCTCTCTACCTCGATGGACGCATACGGAGAGAAGAGCAGAGCACATACCTACCAACCCTGGCAGTCGTATATTCCAGTCGCATCTTCCTCTCTTACTCTGGCGGTCGCGGCGGCGCGGATCTGCAGCGTGCGTGCGTGCGGTAGCGTGGATCTGCAGCATGCATGCGTGCGGCGGCGTGGATCTAAGAGTGCCGGTGAGGATCTAAGAGTGCCGGTGAGGATCTAACCCTCAGAAATAGTTGAAATGTGTCTCTCTGTCTCACTTTTGTTTATCTTCTCAGATCTGTTGATGATGAAGAACAACAAGACGGTGGCCATGCCGACAATGCTCACCGAGGCCAAGACGATTGAAGCCATCGCCTACAACATCGCTGTGACAGCGCAGATCCAGCCTTCAATGTCGGAGCCTGCCGATGTCTCACTTCCGTTACCCTCCTCAGATCTGTTGCTGATGGACACCAAGACGATGGCCGTGTCGACAGTGCTCATCGATCGTCTTGAAGCCATCGCCTACAACATCGCTGCGACGGCGCAGATCCAGCCTTCAATGTCGGAGCCTGCCGATGTCTCACTTCCGTTGCCCTCCTCAGATCTGTTGCTGATGGACACCAAGACGGCGGCCGTGTCGACAGTGCTCATCGGTCGTCTTGAAGCCATTGCCTACAACATCGCTGCGACGGCGCAGATCCAGCCTTCAATATCGGAGCCTGCCGATGTCTCACTTCCGTTGCCCTCCTCAGATCTGTTGCTGATGGACACCAAGATGGCGGCCATGTCGACAGTGCTCATCGATGCCAAGACGATTGAAGCCATCGCCTACAACATCGCTACGATAGCGCAGATCCAGCCCTCCTCCATGTCCGAGTTTGCGGATGGCGCAGATCCAGCCACCAAGACGGCGGCGGTGCCAAGAGTGGTTGCGAAGCCGCAGATCCATCCCTCCTCCATGTCCGAGTTTGCGGATGGCGCAGATGACCACCCCTCAGCCGCCCGTCGTGCAGGCCCTTCTAGCCCATCGGTGCGCGGCCGTGTTCGACGCCGCAAATTGGGATAAATTATGATAAATTTGTATTTTTCAATTTCAATTTGGGATAAAATTGTTCGAACTACTACCTCCGTCTCAAAAAAGCTTCTCCACTTTCTCGATGTGTCCCTGTACATCCGAATGTATGATTTGAATTCTATCCCAACTTGATTGGGAAGATTGATATGTATTTGATCCGAGAGGCTGGTACATGCTTTCACTTTTGGGATCCCTTCACTTTTATAAGATGTTCATGCATGAAAATTATCGCGCACTTTACTTAGCACAACTAGGAAATTGTACGCCAAAATACAGTGGTTAGAGCCACACCAAAATACAGTCATTAGAGCCATCTACTGAATAACAATTCTATACTATCTAAATCATCTACCACAACCACATAACTGCTAGGACAGGGATGACACCTAATAAAACTGCCCAGATGAATCTACTTTTCGCCTCTCCCATCACTTGAAGTTCATGTTCTAGATTTTCTACCACTTGATCAAATACGGCAAGATCTGTCTCAAGTATCAACTTCTCCTTGTGAATAAGCTCCGAATTCTTCTTTTCTTCCTCCACAGTACGCTTCAGCTTGAATATCATCAGGTTTTTACGGGCCAATTCATCACCTAAATTGGCCACCTTCTCCTCCAAATCCATCCTCTCGCTACACCACTTGGTTGATTCATCTTGGTATGCAATGTACCATGGATCATCGGCTTGCCTGGCAAACTGTAACAATAATGGAAAAAGGAACAACTGAAATCACTCCAACAGGCCATGGCGGCACTTCAAATTCAACGGTAGTATAGAGAGCAGAAGCTAGACACCTGCACTTCCGACGAGGTAGGAGAAGTAGAACGTGGCCACGACATGATCGAATCCCCACCCTCGCCGGTGTACCCGCTACGACTAGACATTGAGGACTATTTCGCACCTGCAAACTCCAATAAATTACGGGAACCGAATTGATTAAGGCGCGGGGGAGGCAGAAGCGGAGGTCTTACCAAGCTATACTACCAATTGGTACGCGGAACAAATCCCGGTCGTCATGGGCGGCGGATCTGCTTGCGGCGGACTTTCCTGTGGTGGGTACAATGCGTGCGGTGGGAACAAATCCCGGTCGTCGTGGGCGGCGGATCTGCTTGCCGCAGTCCGTCCGACGCCACCGCGGGACAGACCCGGCGGTGCGACGAGGCGCGGCGATGGCTGCTCCATCCGAGGGTGGGGAACGAGCTGCAAGCGGTTCTCCGATGACTAATGAGATACACAACACTAGGTTCCAGCCATGCTTAGCATAAGATTCACTTTAGATTAAGCTGCGAAAATAGTCACCTGCTAGGTCTAGCTTAAGAAAAATTAATTAGCGAACTTGTTACTTCTCTCTAACTAAAAGTAGGGATATATGCATTTTCACTAAGGGCGACCCTAGCAGTCATTGGCTGAGGCGGCCCCACAGAGCGGCTCTATATGATTTTCTCTGAATAAATAGACGACCCCAGCGGTCATTGGCTGCGGAGGCCCCACAGAGTGGCAATATATGATTTTCTCTAAATAAATTGATGACCCCACTGGTCATTGGCTGCGGCATCCCCACAGAGCGGCAATATATGTCTTTTCCTGAAAAATACACGAGCCCACTGGTCATTGGCTGCGGCAGCCCTATAGAGCGGTCCCATTTGTCATTGGCAGCACCGCGTATACAATCAGGAAATAAAACGGCCCACACATCAATGATAGATGGATGGCTGCTCCGACGTGTCTCCTGACCCTACCCGTCAGCACCATTCAAAAGCATCGGTCAATTCACAACCACCGCGGCTCCCTAGCCATCACCGGTAACGGTCATGGCCTCTGACCAGACCGCAACCCTCCCGTCCGAGCGTCTGCGAGGGGTTTCAAACTAGAGCGAGGGGAAAACTGAGGAAAAGTTAAGCGGCTAAGGAAAACTGAGCACAACTAAGGACCCGAGGACACGAAAATAGAAATGTTTTCCCTCAGTAAGAAACCAAGGTTTATCGATCAGGAGAGGAAGAAGTCAATACGACTGAAGGTGATGCTTGCTAGTCTAGTGACACTCCAACAAGGGCGCCGTTAATGATAACTTGTTAGCGCATCTTCAACTAGTAGCAACGTGGAACCTGCACACAACACAACCAAATACTTTGCTCCCAACTTACGATGAGGTTGTCAATCTCACCGGTTTGCTGTAAACAAAGGAATGAGCGTATCGAGTGCAAAATAGTAATAGTATATGCGAGTAAAGTAAACAGTGCGAGTAAAGTAAACAGGTGATAGCAATATAAAGAAAATAGGACCGGGGTCCATAGTTCACTAGTGGTGTCTCTCCATAAGATAAAATAAAACATGCTGGGTAAACAAATTACAGTTGGGCAATTGATAGAATAAAGACAATGTGATATGTCGAGAGGATCACTATGAGATTTACTCTGGGCATTACACCAAGATACATAGACCGCCATCCAACTGCACCTATGACTAATAATCCACTTGTGACGAATCAATCCGAGAACTCCACAAGTATTAAGTTGCGAACAACAGATAATTGCATTAAGCAAAGTGTGTAATGTAAACAAAGCATATGCCCTCGAGCATATGAATGTTGTTTTCTCCCTAATGGCAACAGCACATCTACAACCTTAGAGGTTTCTGTCACTCCCCCAGATTAAATAGAGGCATGAACCCACTATCGAGCATAAATACCCCCTCTTGGAGTCACTAGCAACTACTCAGCCAAAATAGCTACTAACAACGGAGAGCATGCAAGATCATAAACAACATAGAGATAACATAAGATAAAATTCAGTACTTCAACTCAATCATAACACCAATATTCATCGGATCCCAACAAACACAACATGTAGAATTACATAACGGTGATCTCGATCATGTAAGGCAGCTCACGAGATCTAAACATGAAGCACATGGTGGAGAAGACAACCATCTAGCTACTACTATGGACCCATAGTCCAAGGTAGACTACTCACTCATCGCGCCGGAGGCAAGCATGGCGATGAAGAAGACCTCCGGTGGCGATTCCCCTCTCCGGCAGGGTACCGGGAAGAGCTTCTAGACCCTCCCGATCTTCGGGTCAAGGGCGGCGGCGGATCGCGATGTGTTCTGGAAAAGTGATCGGGTATTTAGGTTTTTCCCGTCGGGGGGTCTTTATAGGCGAAGATGCGGCGTCAGAAGTGGACCAGGGGGCCCACACCACCAGGGGCGCGGGCCAGCCCTAGGCCGCGCCGCCCTGTGGTGTGGCCGCCCTCTGGTCCGGCTCTGTCTCCTCTTCGGTGTTCTGGAAGCTCCGTGAAATATCTGGACGACTGGCTTTGGTTTTGTCCAATTCCGAGAATATTTCCTGTGTAACTTTTCTGAAACACAAAAATAGCAGTAAACAGGGAACTGGCACTGTGGCATCTCGTTAATAGGTTAGTTCCGGAAAATGCATAAAAATGCCACGAAGTGTAACAAAACACTAAACAAATGGTGTAAAAAAAGCATGGAGCATCAAAAATTATGGATACATTGGAGACATATCAGCGGTTCTCGATGATACGTGTATACTTACAATGACAAGAGCTTGCTTAGGACTCTAAATTGAGTAGCATGAGGTTTGGGTATTCGTACTTCACGGGACACAAGGTTTTCAACTTATGATTTGTCAAGCATATGCTCATAAACGTTCTTGCATTTACTTTAACCATTCAAGATGCCTGTGATGGGGGCAATGAGAGCTCAAAGCTAGTAAGTACCATAATTTTTGAAGATTTATAAAACTTGCAATCACTGCTTCCCTCTGCGAAGGGCCTTTCTTTTACTTTTATGTTGAGTCACCACCTTCTACCTTTATCCACCGTCTAAGAGAGCATAGTTGCCATTCTGAGTTTAATGTGCATTGTCCCAAAGTTATCATTGATTGATTCATGATTATGGTTTCACTTGTTCTTAAATTATTTGTATCTAGTCGCCCTCTTAAACTTGAAGGTGTCCTATGCATTTATGTTTTGCTATTCCATGAAGGACAAGCTGAAAACCATTTGCTATGTTTTTCCATATGATTTGAACACATGTTTGACTTTCAATGTTTCATTATTCATAATCTTTCGTTTGTGTTTCTTTTCATGTTATAACGTGGTTGCTAAGTTTCTTCTATCAAGATTATGTCTTTCATGCCCATGTTTTAAGTTCTTTGCTCCCAGCACTCAATGCTTACATAGATGATCAAGATTGTGATGGTGCATGTCACCTCAAAAATTATTCTTTTGTTATCACTTACCTACTCGAGGACGAGCAGGAGTTAAGCTTGGGGATGCTTGATACGTCTCAAACGTATCTGTAATTTTTGATGCTCCATGCTTGTTCTTACACCATTTGCTTTGTGTTTTGTTACACTTTGTGGCATTTTTATGCATTTTCTGGAACTAACCTATTAACAAGATGCCATAGTATTAGTTCCCTGTTTTCTGCTGTTTTTGTGTTTCAGAAAAGTTACACAGGAAATATTCTCAGAATTGGACGAAACAAAAGCCGAACCTCCTATTTTTACCGAAGCTTCGCGAAGACCGAAGATGAGACGGAGGGGGGCCAGAGGCTGGCCACACCACAGGGGGGCGCAGCCCAGCCCCTGGCCGCGCCCACCCATGGTGAGCCTACCTGGTCCACCTCCTTACGATGTCCCTTCGCCTATAAAGTCCCTCGTCTGGAAAAACCTAAGGGACGGATCACTTTTCCCAGAAACATACTGCAAGCCGCCGCCGTCATCGAATCGAGATCGGGAGGATCCAGGAGCTCTTCCCGGCACCCTGCCGGAGAGGGGAATCCCTGCCGGAGGCCTTCTCCACCACCATGGTCGCCTCCGGAGTGATGTGTGAGTAGTCTACCTTGGACTACAGGTCCATAGCAGTAGCTAGATGGTTGTATTCTCCACCATGTGCTTCATGTTTAGATCTTGTGAGCTTCCCTACATGATCAAGATCATCTTTATGTAATCATACATGTTGTGTTTGTTGGGATCCAATGAGTATTGGTACTATGTCAAGTTGATGTGCTGAATATTATCTTATGTTATCTCTATGTTGTTTATGATCTTGCATGCTTTCCGTTGCTAGTAGCTATCTTGGCCGAGTAGATGCTAGTAACCCCAAGAGGGAGTATTTATGCTCGATAGTTGGGTTCATGCCTCTATTTAATCTGGGGGGGTGACAGTCGCCTCTAAGGTTGTAGATGTGTTGTTGCCACTAGGGAGAAACCAACATTCTTGTGTCTAAGGACATTTGCTTTGTTTACATTACGCACTTTGCTTAATGCGATTATCTGTTGTTCGCAACTTAATACTCAAGGGGTGTTCGGTTGATATCCCCGCGAGTGGATTTTTAGTCATAGATGCAGTTGGATTACGGTCTATGTATTTTGTCGTAATGCCCAGAGTAAGCCTCATAGTGATCCTCGTGATGTATGTACGTTATCTTTACTCTATCAATTTCCTAACTGCAATTTGTTTACCCAGCATGCTTTATTTATCTTATGGAGAGACACCACTAGTGAACTATGGACCCCGGTCCAATTTCCTTTACATTGTTACACCATTTTACTTTACTCGCACTGTTTACTTTACTTGCAAACTATTATCCTTTTTCCACTCGATACGCTCATACCTTTGTTTACAGCAAACCGGTGAGATTGACAACATCATCGTAAGTTGGGGACAAAGTATTTGTTTGTGTTGTGTGCAGGTTTCACGTTGCTGCTAGGTGAAGACACACCAACAAGTTGTCTGGCGCCATTGTCCGGAGTGTCACTAAGCTAGCAAGCATCACCTTCTTAAGTTTCGCTTTCTCCTACTAGATTGATAACCTTGGTTTCATAACTGAGGGAAGACTTGCTGCTGTGCTCATCATACCTTCTCTTGGGGTTCCCAACTGGTCGGTTATTTACATCATCAACACCGCACCATCAGCGCCTTCCTCCGAGGGACGCCCTACGGGGACCAAGAAGGCCAAGGCGGATAGGAATGTTAGCTCATCCGGCGGCGGTTACGAGGCTGGCGTTGGCATGTTTGTGGACTCCATGAACGCCAACTCCAAGGAGCTCTATGATAGGTCCGATGCAAGGTGGAAGGAGATCAAAGAAACTCAAAAGGAGAAGTTGGCGCTTTAGAGGGAGAGGGTCCTAGCCGCCAAGATAGAAGCCGAAGCTACCTTGATCAAGGCCAAAAATGATGCAAAGAGCTTTGAGTTGACCAAGATGGTGGAGGAAGCCAAGATCTTGTCGATGCTATTGGAGGGCATGGATCCATTGACCAAGACATGGTACATGATGATCTGTGATCGCATCGTGAAGGAGTTGATGAGTGCCCACGAGCCGGTGGTGGAGGAGCCGCGGGTTGTGCAGCCGGAGGTGGAGGAGCCGCCGATGGTGCCACCGTGGGTGGAGGTGGTGGAGGTGGAGGAGGTCGAAGAGGAGGTGGCTGAGGTGCTGTCATCTCTTTGAGCACTTCATGAGCTTTCGATGCATCTTTTTGGTAGCCGTGTGTTCACGGTTATTTGGTTACCCGGAGTGGGACCAATGCATGAACTTTTATTTGGCATGTAATCTATTGAATCTCGTATTTGAAAGTTCAAATGCAATACATGTCAAATTATGCATTTTTCTATATGTTTGACATTTTTTGGGGTCGGAGTTTTGGGGCCGCCGGTGTGGGAGCCCGGCCCCAAAATTTTAGAAGGGCCCGCCGGCGCCCCCAAAACGGCCCGTCCGGCGCCCTGCCGGCCACCATTTTGGGGACACCGGTGGAGATGCTCTAAGGTTGCAGCTGCGGTACGTTAGCTGGACTCTTCATCTCGGGGTTTCAGCTGGACTCTTCATCTCGAGATTATGATGCACTAGCTACGTCTACTATAGGGAAAAAGAAAACTATACTACATCCAGTATTCTGGATTGAAGTTATCATTTACTCGTAGATGAAGCTTTCGATGGGGCAGACTTTGGCGGTCTTTGTAGCGGAGCAGCGCGTCGGACGAGGCATTCTGCCACCAATTCCCGCCTCCAGCGCCGTTCATGTGTTCCACCTCTGCAGCCCCTGCTCTTTCTTGGCCGAGGACGGGCGCGCTGATGGCAACCTCCATGGCGAAGAAGAGACAAGGGAGGGCAGACATCTGCACTGCTTGTTGATAACCCAGAAGTGTAGGGATCAGTGTAGTACCTTACAATAAGTATTGAGTATCGGACCCATGAGAAGATGGAGATAAATCTCTATTCTCTACGGTTCTATAACCTTATTATACGACCGATTATGCAATGAAACTAAACTAAAAAAAACTAGAAAACACTACCAAACTAATAAAGCTAAAACTACAAAACTAAAACAAGAAAGCTACAACTAGAAGTGCGGAAAAAGTGTGTGGATGTGGTGGATGATGGAAGAAAATGTTCAAAACAAATAGCTACTTTGTTCATCGTGATTGTCACAATTAATGAAGCATAAGACATGAAGTCTAATGTTTCTTCTAGAGAGGAATCATAAATAGGTGCAGCAAGCTAATGTTGCGTACACCCCTACTAATTAATCTGAAGGCCACCTAATGATGCAACATGAGAATATTAAGAAAAAACTCCAACCACCGCTGAAAGCTCTAAAGTCCCCATTAGTTTATCCTTTGTATGTACTTGAGCTAAACTTCGGGCACATGTTTGTGTCATTCACCAGCCCTCCACCAAGTAAATATCCAACAGTGACAACTTTATGCAATCCCCCCAATATAGGCGTGCACTTATACATCAGTATATAAGACCATCATAAAAGATAACAAACATGTATGCAATCATACCAAGTCGTGGCGTGCAAGCCACCCCACTGTCATTTCGCTCTTGGCCTTGCTTCCTTGTGTGTGCCTGCGCCAGCCGGGTTAGGGCAATCGGTGTTGGTGACATGTGGCGGGGCTAGCTCCACCCGTATGACCATGGGCAACCGGAGTTTGTCTCCACTAGTCCAAAAAACATACAACCTCATTAGTTTACAAGGCACACGCATAGTTTAAGATAAACTTTGATCACCAATTTTTATCAATAAAAAATGAGATATATATCATTAAAATTTTATCATTGGATTCATATTCAAAAGAAGTTTCCTAGGGTATAATTTTTATAGGATATAATTTATAATTTATTGGTGAAAATTGATGGTTAAAGTTTATCTTAAACTGCGTGCATATCTTGTAAATAAAACCAAAGAAGTATTACTTCTATACTTGGAAATTTTCTAGGCCGTTCATTGTATGTGCATCCAACGGCCCATGAAGGATTGGTCCCTGCTGCTACCGCCGGGTCGACCACGAGCAGACGAGGTGAGGTACCGAGCAGCAGAGGACAGGACCGTGATTCCTCCGTTCATTGCCAAGCAAAAAAATATATCGCGGTTAACCTCTGCTTCCAATCGAACTACAGTAACCCATCTTCCTCAATTCTTCTCGTCTCCATGACTCCATCCGGCCCCTCTGCAAATTCGTCGCTGTCCTATGGAATTAACGCAGATCCATCTCAATTGTTCCTCAACTGTCAGAGATGCATCTGAGTTCTTCGTCAATTGCTCCAATGTTTAGAGACAAGCGTCAAGCAAGGGGTGGTTCTGAGCGCGGCACGGCAACGCCGGCGACCCTGCATTGTCCCATGGAATTCACCGTCACCTAGTTATCTCAGACTGTCTTTGAGTACGCCGACCAGCGGCGAGCTCGCCGACGAGCTAGCTCGGCCATGAGGGTGCAACCAAGTCGTGGTGGAATTAGATGACCAATTACATGTATTCATCCTGGTTGAGGCTGCTGTCATGGCATCATGGGTGCCACCTTCAAACGAACGTGGGGGTGAGGAGGTTATGGATAGGTTGGAACTAATTTTGCTCTTGATTTAATCAACGATAGATCTTACAGAGGTACCACTTTTAGACTAGGAGGTACCAGTACCTCAAGGTACCTCCCAAGTACGATAGAATTGCCCATTACTATCTTATTTGTTTGGGCGGCACTAAATCATCTAGCTTGTCTTATGTCAAAACCTTTCGAACTTTTGTTAAAAGATATGTATTATACGAAGGAAATGAAATATCAATAGATCAACAAGAAGCACATCTTTGTTGGCCATATGCATCATTTTAATGCAGATGCCAGGCTACCCCATTTCAAAAAATAAAAACAGAACATACCTTCATAGTGTATTTATTCAGTGGATCATCTTGTCACTTGGTCGGTACAATTTGGTGGTCAATCACAAATATGAAGACATGTTTCCCGTAGCCCCGTAGGGACTTCACATTCACACGGATATCTGCATGCATCCATGCAGCCGCAGATCCAGACCCCCTCGCCGTCTGTCAGTCCATCCACAGGCTAGGGTAGGCATGAACGTGACTCTACTCTATGCTTTGGAGCTACCGGGCGGTGGAGACGCACAGCACACCCATATGATACTAGTAATCGAGCACGTGCATTATATATACTTGTATGTAAATAAATCTACCGACATAAAAAATAGTTATTGCCTTATTCTGAGATGGGGTACCATCAATTTCATCAAAATGATATAGATCTAGCCACTGCATTAGTTGAGACCTCTGATCCAATTCTGAGCCATAACAAGCTACATGCATGAAAAACAATTTGTTGCACAGTAGCACATTAAACAACCCCCTAAACAATATTTATCGAATTTTTCTGAAAAGACATCATCACAATCTATATAATTAAAAAAGACAGCAAACTCGAGTTTGAAAGCATAACTATTCAGATTACTTGACTTGCAAGAAGATCTTGCATTATTTAGCATCTAGATTCAAGCTCTGGTTTCTTACCGAGGCGCACCTCAAAAAGGTAATCGTGCAGTATTAACTACTGCATAGTATGGTACAATTAAATAAAAAATATATTAATTTTCAAGATAACAATGATGATCTGTACAAATTAAGTTTTCAGTGATACAAAACCATGCAATGCTTTTCAAGATTTCAGCTTTTGATCAGTGTGTAGAAACTCCCGCCAAAGCTCCGACTCATATTACTTATCGCTAATATGGACGTATCTAGAACTAAAAGACATATTTTTGTTCTAGATACATCTATATTGTATTGGTGAAAAGTAATACAAAGGGAGTAATATACTTCAGTGTGCGTCATGATCCCTTCCTCTCTAGTAAAAGGAACCAAATTCCTTATGATTATCCCTGCACCGTACCCCCACATACCAAAAAGGGCCAACTCTGATTGATAAAGCACAAAAATAAGATATACTACATGATCCCTTCCCATCTAGTAATGTAACATATCACAGTCAATTATTCATTCATGTGAAATTATCCTTTCCTCTCAAGCTATTTGCTTTTACTCCAAAAAAATCAGAGTAAGAAATCATGTAAATATAGTATGTATTTGTTACTTCATTATGATTTACAAAATAAGGAAAAACTAATGCAAAATTTGTGATGTTTTCTACGAAGATATAAAACAAAGTGTGAACAGTAAGGTTATGTTTTCTACTCATGGCTCTCACCATTGTTGCCGCTGCTGATGCTTGTACTCGGTTGTAGTGATTGTGGCTTTAGAGCTCTCCAAGTATATGAAACAAATTTGCAGACCAATCAACCATGTATCAAATTTCTATGATCGTTAAAGCGAATATTTTCACCTTCATAAATGGGTACACAATCTTCTTACATGCAGCACATTTCTGTGAGTTCTACGGAACACAAAAGATAACTTGTTTGGGACCTTTTTTACCTTCTTCCATGGGTACACAATATTCTTACAGGCATCACACTTCTCATGACCTCCACATAACACATAAGATAGCTTCTATGGCTGTCGAGCATAAGAACTTGAATGTGACCTTTTGATCTCCCACCTGAGCGTAAAATCTCAATTTTCTCAGGACTACAAGTCCAATAGTCAGGATTACGTTTCACCTAGATTTAGTCCATAGAATTTGCTAATGTTAGTCCTGCTACAGTGCAAATCAATACTACATTGATTTATGGGTGTGCATGAAAACTATCTGAAAATTAGTCATTCGTACTTGTCTATCTCCCAAAAGGGATGCTATATCAGTATCTGAACATGTTAATGGCGGCTGTATCAATTCAAGTAAAACTGAAGTACACCAACAAAAAATTGACATACACCAAATTTCAAATCATGACAGCTTAGAAATCATCCAGTACTCTTATAGAAATTGACACTGATAAAGCACCAAGTGAAACAATTTATCAGTTAGATAACTTTGATCAAGCACCAAGTAAAAATTGAACATCAACTGAAGTAGAAAAATAATTTTGCCAAAACATGCACACAAAAACATTAGTACATACCCAAACTCGCATTCATTATTCAGAAATTGTTCCCACCATATAAGAACACCATAGAAGCATATATGCACAGAACTTAGAAGTATTTTTTCCTAGGAGAACTTAGAAGTATTAACAGTCAAGATCGTTAAAAGCAGAAGTTAGAAGTATTATCAGTATAGTGCAGCCTTCAGAAAATTCACTTCAAGCGACCATTGGCATTGTCCATGGAATTCCTATGCAGGTTCATAAAAAATTCCTATGCAGGCTCAATTTATATCAATAGAAGGATGCTAAAATGTGAGGATAATAAACCGTTTCCTTTGTGGTTTTGCATCTGAGGCCTTCATGCACCTCAACTGCACGGGTGAGCTGCAGCTGCATCACCATTGTTCTGACATATAAACAACCTATTAAATCCCCTTTTAGATGCAAAACTCGGCACTATGCAAGGGAAACGCATACTCAAAATACAACCAAGCATGAGACACGTGAACTTGATAATATAGATTGCTCTATGACCGAGACATATGATGAATTGCGAGCAGGTCTATCAGATGCTCTCCTTGAACCTGTATTTTCATATTTACTCTGAATAGGTTAGATGGAAAATGTGAACAGACATGTGAAGATAGCAAGAGTAATTTTCTTTCAGTAAAGAGAAAGATCACTACCCTATACTACGGTTCAAGTCTTGAAAAGGCCTAACAATACCTGTTAGGCTGCTAGAACATCAAGATCTGTGACCAATCTATTGCAGATTCTCGTCCTCTTCTTGTACAACACACCTGAACAAACATAAAACAAAGAGAAATGACAGTCTTGTATCATTTAATCTGCTATTTTCGAAGATCCAGGAGAGATGACACAGATCACCCTGATGAGGAGAACAAGAAGGTGAGGTGGGATGTAGCAAAACATGAGGCGGGGACAGTGTCGAGCTCTGATTCTTCCTTTCGCCGCCTACAGCATGGTGTTGCTCCTCAAGGGGAGCCTAAACTTCTGCAGCCCTCGTTGACCACGTCCGCAGGTCTCGCCAGGGTGCTCCACTCCGCCTGAATAACAACCCCGCCGCTCCTCTCTGCCGATGCCAGGAGCCGTTCGCGACCTGGTAACCGCGACGATCAGCCCATCCGCACCAGAAGCCGCTCGCGCCATGGTCACCGGTGTGACGATCGTGAGCCCAGCCGGCATCACCGCAGAGAGGACGAAGACGACGACTGGGAAGACGGCCGTGGGGGACGCGGTCACCGCTCATCTACCCATGCTCCTAGTGCCAACAGCCGCGTCCATGGCTCAGAGCGCGGCGACCACGGCCGCGACCACTCTCGCCATCGATCTGGGCAATCCGAACGCCATGGCCGGCGCCGTGCCATCCACGGCGCGGGACTGCCTCCGCTTGCCTTTGGCGAGCCGCAGCTGCCGCCTGTCCAAGACCTCGGCTTCGTCTTCCCATCGGCCACCACGACACTCTCCGATGACGAGGTGACTGCGCAACTCCAGGACATGTTTCGTGCTGCCGCCACGGCCATGCGCGAAGCCCTGCCGGTTCTTCTGGGCACGGCTGCGCCGCCGCCGTCCTTCTCCGATGTTTGTCGTGACTGGACACTTGCTATCCGGTCTACGCCGCCGGGCTTCATCCCTGGGGCCTCCAGGCTCGCCTCCCCGCCACCCTGCTCGCTGGCCCTGCCGGACGTGGACGCCTGGGAGGAGATCTCGCTGGCATCACCGGTGCTGCTGCTGCCAGCACCTCCTGCTCAGGGCTCTGAGGCACGTGTGATCCCGACATGCTGGGAGGATGCTGTGGAGGACACAGAGCCTATCGCAGTGCTGCCAGCCTGTGGCGGGACGTCGGGCACTCTTCAGGCGGTGCCGGCTACGACGACCGCTGTGAGCCATCTGGCTGCCACCGGTGATGCTGAGCTGCTGCGCCCTTTTCTCGCCATCGTCAGCTCGGTGGTTCCTCAGCCGCTGCTGCCGGCTCCGTCTACTGCGCCGCTGCTGATCGCAGAGAAGCATGCAAGGAAGAAATTGCCAGCCACTGCCGATGGCTCTGTTCGCCGGAGCTCGCGCATCGCGTCCAAGAAGAATGAAGAGGCGGCAAGGGCTGATGGTGTCTCTGCTGTTCAGGAGCTCATTGCCCGCGCCTGTGGCGCCATTGCCAAGGATGGTTGCTTCGATGATGCGGCCAAAGCTAGCTACCTGAAGCTGTTCTCCTCACAGTTACCAGCCCCTGTCATCCTTGCAATTGAAGCCCTCATCAAGCAGGTCAAGAAAAGTAAGAAGGCCAAGGGAAAATGCAAAGGGAAGGGAAAAGGAAAGAAGACCGGAAGATCTGCTGCAGTGTCGCTGGACATTGCCTCTGTCTAGTGTTTAGTCTGTTCATCTGCCTTGCAGTGTTCTGCCCCCCTGTACCCGTAGTTTGCTCGTTTTTCTTCTTCTCATTGTAACTTAGATCGTCTATGTCGCAAAAGAACGTCATCATCGCAAATTGGAACGGAAGAGGGCTAAACGCCACCGCTCGCCGCGACGCTGTTCGAGACCTCGCCCGCGACACCCACGCAACGATTATCTGTCTTCAAGAGACAAAGCTTCAACACGTCGATGACCAGATTATTCGCTACATGCTCGGCGCTCGCTTCTCGTCATCCTACGCTTTCCTCCCCGCCATCGGCACCCGTGGCGGCATCATTATTGCTGTTTCGGAGGATTTCTTCACCTTGTCAAGCATCCACACAACGACAAATACTATCCCCGCGACCGTTACCATGCGAAGCGAAGGGGTGGCCTGGTCTCTTACTTGTGTCTACGGACCTCAAGGAGAGGCCGAGAAGGTCGCTTTTATCGAGGAGATCAAGCAGCTACAACCTTTCGTCCGGCCGGAATGGATTATTATGGGAGATTTTAATCTCATCACTCGAGCCTCTGACAAGAACAACTCCAACATTAATCGGCACCTAATTGGGAAATTTAGACGAGCCAGAAATCATCTTCATCTAAAGGATATCAGACTCACCGGCCGCCGCTTCACTTGGACAAATGACCAGCAGAACACCGTCCTTACCAGGATTGATCACATGTTCTGCACTGATGATTGGGACATTCTCTTCCCAGATGCGCATCTACAAGCAATTTCCTCCCGGTCCTCCGACCACTCGCCGTTAATCCTCCAAGGAGATGCTTCCATCGCACGCAAGTCTACATTCAAGTTTGAGGAATTCTGGTTGCGCCTTCCGGGGTTTGCCGAGACGGTTGCCACCTCCTGGAATAAACCAGTCTCCGCCTCTGATGCTATTCGGCGGATCCACATCAAGTTGTCGAGGACGGCTAAGGCCCTCAAAAAATGGCAACGGGAAAGGGTGGGAATTCTAAACCAGCAGATTGCTCTAGCTAAGGAGGTAATTTGGCAACTTGATGTGGCAGAAGAGAGCCGCACCTTATCTACTGAAGAACGTCAACTTCGGCGCCGACTTAAGTCCTCCTATCTGGGCCTACTTTCTCTTCAAAAGATTAAGCTGCGTCAGCGGGCTAGGCTAACTTGGATTAAGACAGCTGATGCCAATAACAAGCTCTTCCACATCCGCGCTAATGGCAGAAGGCGGAAACTGCACATTCAGTCTCTCCGCACTAATGGGGGAATTGCGATCACCCAGGAAGACAAGGAGAAAGAGCTACACCTTCACTTCCAAGACCACCTGGGGGTGGTACCTCCCCGTACGGAGGGCATAAACTGGGCTGGCCTTGGATACCATCCTCATGATCTTTCGGAGCTTGAGGCAGACTTCTCGGATGAAGAGATCAAGCAAGCGGTTTTCTCCATGCCTTCAGTCAAAGCTCCGGGCCCTGATGGTTTTATTGGGGCTTTCTTCAAGACATGCTGGGATAGCATTAAGCTGGACATTTGCACCGCCATCAGGGCCATGGCTCTTGGGGGAGGTGCATACATGAGCCTTATCAACAATGCTAATATTGTCCTTATCCCAAAGCGGCCTGATGCTGAATGTGTCTCGGACTACCGGCCTATTAGCTTGATCCACAGCATCTCGAAGATCTTCTCCAAGCTATTGGCAAACCGCCTTGCCCCCGTCCTAGGAACCCTCATTTCGAAGAATCAGAGCGCCTTTATAAAGACAAGATGCATCCACGATAACTTCCTCTACGTGCAAAACCTGATTAAGGAGCTCCACCAGACGAAGACCCCCAGTCTCTTCATCAAGCTAGACATCTCCAAGGCTTTCGACTCGGTTAGCTGGGCCTACCTCTTGGAGGTCCTACATCACTTGGGCTTTGGGCCTCGCTGGATTTCCTGGGTCTGCGTCACACTGAACTCCGCCTCCTCTAGAGTGCTCCTGAATGGCAACCCTGGAACTCCATTCCATCACCGCCGAGGCCTCAGACAGGGGGACCCCCTGTCGCCTATGCTTTTCGATGCCGCCATCGACCCCCTCCAAAAGTTGATTGAGTTTGCCACCAGTGAGGGGGTCCTTCTACCAATCAAAGCAAAAACTGCAAGCTTCAGAGCTTCCCTTTACGCTGACGATGCCGGCGTGTTCGCCCACCCCGACAAGGATGAGCTGCTATCGCTTTCTGCAATTCTTGATTTCTTTGGAAAAGCCTCGGGTCTCATCACCAACATTGCCAAGACAGAAGTTTTCCCCATCAGATGCGACGACATTGACATTACGGACCTTCTGTCGGACTTTCCTGCCAAGGTGGGACAGTTCCCAGGGAACTACCTCGGCCTCCCTCTTCATTATAAGCGTCTTCGAAAAGTGCACCTGCAGCCCCTCATCGACAAGATTGGCAGGAAGTTACCACGATGGATTGGCAAAAACATTGCGCGCCCGGGAAGGGTCACCCTAGCCAAAACTGTCCTTGCTGCTATGGCAACATTCCACCAGATTGTAATCCCCATCCCTCTGTGGGCATTGCGCAAGGTCGATAAGATCGCTCGGGGCTTTGTTTGGAAAGGCGATGATAGCGAGATGGCCAGCGGAGGACACTCTCTTATCAACTGGGACACGGTCTGTCGGCCTACTCAGCTAGGTGGCCTCGGTATGCCAAATCTTGAGCGTTTTGGTTGGGCCCTCCGTCTTAGATGGCCTTGGATACAATGGACTGACCCGGGTAGGCCATGGGCGGGGTCGCTGTTACCCTGTGACAAAAAGGATATGGCCCTTTTTCGTGCATCTACCAGAATTACCCTTGGGGATGGCAACAAGGCTCTCTTCTGGCAAGACAATTGGTTTGGCAAAGGAAGACTGCGCGACATCGCACCACACCTTTACGAAGTGGCCTCCCGCAAGAAGCGACCTGTTGCCAAGGAACTTCAAAACGAGAACTGGATCACGGCGGTTTCACGTTTGAACTCGGTGGATCAACTGCGGGACTTCCTCCTAGTCGCCTCCATTACTGCTGACGTCAACCTTGACCCCTTGCAGCCTGATTCAATCTCCTGGATCTGGACAACTGATGGCTCCTACTCCGCGAAATCGGCCTACAAGGCACAATTCATCGGCTCCTTCTCTAGGTTCACGACGACAAAGATATGGAAGGCCTACGCGGAGCCAAAGTGCACTATGTTTTCTTGGCTTGTCCTCCATGGGAAGATTCTGACAGCCGATAGGCTTGCAACTAGGGGATGGCCTCATGACCCCATCTGCCAGCTCTGTCTCCGCGCCCCAGAGACTGCTTGCCACTTATGCAAGGATTGCCCCTTCACTTCCATGGTCTGGAGCATTGTTCATGGCTGGTCCGCTGATGACTGTCCTCAGGCCCTTTCTCCCGGAACACACACAACCGTCAATGACTGGTGGGATGCTATGCTTGTCGGTGCAGACAAGAAGACCAAACGCTCACGCAGTGGAAGGCTGCTATATGTCATTTGGAACGTCTGGAAGGAGCGAAACAGAAGAATTTTTCAGGGAGTGCGTATGACGTACTTGGAGGTGGCCCACATCGCACATGAAGATATTAGACAGCGCGCTTTGGCTTTCGGTGTTGCCACGCCTGTAGTGGCACCAAACGACTGAGTAGAGCGTTTCGACGGTAGGGGGGGTTTTCTCGGATTGTTCCCCCATAAAACTAAAAACATGGTCCCTCCACTTGTACAGTGTTTTCCCTCCTTCTTAATGATAAGGCAGCACTCCTGCCGTTCGCGCTAAAAAAAGTAGGCCATCACCAGCTCCACGGGTTCTCGAGCAGTTCGAGGAGGGAGGCCCTGCCCTTGACCGACGCATGTCCCGGATGCTCCCACTGCTCGTCGCCGCCGTACCTACGTGGCCGGTCAGATCCTCCTGCGACCTAGGCTCGGGTCCAATGATGCAGTTGATGGGCATCAATTCCGGCGGCGACCTGGGCAACGTGGGGATTGGGAGATAGGGCGGAGAAGAAGGGGTTGTGGTGTGGAGACGGGAGTCGTGGGTGGATTAACTATCCATGCGGGGATTAACGTTAAGTGCAAATCCTACATCATTGAATGAATCTAAAACGTTAGATTTATTAGTTTAGACGGTTTAGATCTTTCGGATCTGACACTCTGTGTCTTTTTATATTAGTAGAGATGATGAACGTGACGCAGTTGCATTGAGCCGCGTAACGTCGCTGGTGCGTGGGTGGGTGAAGACGTACGACCGTACGAGTTTAATTTGCGAACAACGGCGTTAAAAACATGCGCGAAAAACGATACGATGAGGACGAGGATGATACATATATCGCCGGGCGGACGATGCATGCATCGCCCACAGGTTGCGGAACTGGACGCATGTGTCGTCTCATGCGGAGCCACCGTACCATTGCACATCCGACGAGGCTTCGGGAATCCGGACGAGGTCGCATCCAACGACCCAATCCCCAGAGACAGCAGCTAGTGCCGCGCGCCGCCGGCCGGGACCAAGGCATATATGCATGCCACTCACGGGTAATGATATAAACCAAGTAGCAAGCAGCAGAGTGGAAGTGACGAGGTATCTTCTTCGAAGCAAATGCTAGCAGATGCACTACCTCACAAATCTTTTCTCTTGGTTACTTGGTTGTCTACCATGGCATTAAGATCAGTAACTAACTCTTTCTATGCATCGTCTCCCAAATTATATTCCTATTATAAAATGCTACATAGATTTAAATATGTGAAACATATCGCATAAATAGTAATGAGAGAGTTAAAATTGATAGCTAGAGATAACTAGAAATGTGTACATCCAATCTAATCAACACATGTCATCTGTCCTAAATAAATATATATTGGACCCTACCAATATAAGACAATAAAGTATATGTAAGTAGCACATTTGTACATCTGCTCTGAATAAATAATGGATCTACCTCAAGAATAAATAATGGATCTACCTCAAGAATAAATAATGGACCGGAAGGCGATGGCAGTGAGGCGTAAATAAGGTAAACTTGCAGGAGGGCTACAACAATGCAGCATCGTGGCCACGGTGGAGGGTGACGACGAGTCTGCGGCCTCGACTTGACCGAAGCTGTAGGCGGCAGGTCCGTCCTACGAGCGTGTGGATCAGCGCGAGTTCATAACATAGGTGCCGCCGGACATAGTAGCCGGAAACGGGGTCGATGCTTGGTTCCACGATCCCGGGTCGATCGACCCAGATCGAGGGTCGGGTACGACAGCGGATCGTCGTGGGTCGTTAGCCGGGTCACGATCCCGTTCGTTGCCTGCTGACCATGGCAGATTGGAATGAGCAGAGTACATACCAGCCATCCCACCGCAGTCGTTCTTTGCGCCCATATGCTCTATCTCCGTCCTGTTACATAAGCCGGCGGCTGACCGGACGGACTCTGTCTGATGCCGCCGTTGCACTGCGGTCTGCCCTGCTCCGTTCATCTATCGCCGCCTGGTCGCCTGGGTTTGAATTGGGGAGAGCGGACTCGGACCGTCGGAGACACTGTTGGACTAGATCACTGGAACAAATGAAGGAATTGGGGAATCGCTAGGTGGTTCGTCTTCTTGGAGAAGAACCAGAAAAAATGAGATGCGTACCGAGTCAACTAAGTGGTAGTGGGCTTTTTTCTCAATCACAACGTGGTAGTGGGCTAAACGGCTAAACTATGGACCCTAATTTTAATTACAGTATTTTACTTGTTTGCGTTCTATTTTATTGTAAAAAACAATTTGCTGAGTGGAGATGAAATTTGGGGCTGGATATTTCCCTCCACCCACTAGGGTATCAGGGTCATCGACCCGAAATTAAGTGGATGCCGACCCGGGTTCCAAATTAGCGTCCCGGAGATGTATACCCCTAGTCGAACCTCGTTCTTTAGAGTGACAAACCTCGACCCTCGACCCCGTTCGTCGACCCGAGCGACCCGGATTTCTGGCAACTATGCGCCGGAGTACTCATGGGCAATCGAGCGAGGAATGCCTCTGACCAGAAGTTAGCTTCCTCCTCGGCGACAAGGTGAGTTTTCATGGTGGCGGTTCTAAAGATGTGGGACGGATGTGGAGTTTAGTGAGACGGGATAAAGCTGCTGGTCCTTATTTATACAAGAAAATTGGTAGGGTTACATATGATATGCCCTGATAGGCCCATATATCGCACACGAATATAAAAAACATGTGTGTTCTACAAGTATTGCAAATGACTTATTATAAATTACCACGTGCGATATGTTTTTCCACTATATACTATTTCTAATATTTCCACATTACATTATTTCAAATTTTCACCCATCAGGATCTTTCATAAATCTCTACTATTTGCAACTAGATAAACCTAGATGTGCCATTACAACACCTATTAGGATTACAACAGCAGCCAAACCACACTACAACCTGTTTTCCATGTCACGTGTATATTGATTAATTTCATCATCTTTAGCTTGTCTGTCTCTGCCTTCATCTTCTCTCTGTAGACAATGCCACCAAATGCGGTTGTATATCTTTTTGTCAGAAATTTGTCTTTTTTGATCGGAGGGAGTATATCTTTTTGTCAGAAATTTGTCTTTTTTGTATTTCCTAAAATATAAAGTATTTTTTAACGGGACTTTTTTTGCGTATGCTCCTCCTATATGTATCTTTCTATATATTTAAAGTCATAAATTTTTTTAAACATAGAAGTGTTAGGTTTTAAAAAATTTAAATTTTTTAAAGTGGAGGGATCACTGGTACCCATATGCCAATAACACTTTCGAGAGTGCTAGCTCAACTAGCTTCCTGATGCACCTGAACACATGCACTTCCCTGATTTTGTTAGTTTGTTGTCTTCTGTGCTCCATGCCGTGGGCATTTCAACACCACCACCGCAGAGAGACCATATCTAGTTCCCACCGCAGACTGCCCCTCTCTCTCTCTACGACACTGAATAGATCCTCACCTATAAAGATGTTAGCCAGTAGTGCACAGTGCACACGGTGACGGTCCTGAAGGTCCACCATCTTAAGCTTAGCGATGGGCGGCGACGATCCAGCGGCGGATCCTTGGTGGTACCCTGGCGATGCCGCCGTCTCGACCCACGTCGGTGGTCACCACTCCTCGTACGTGTGCCAAGCATGTCCATGATCATATCCCCTACCCAGGCATGTCATGCATCGAAGTTAATTTTCGAACGATGTGATATATTCTAAACGTATGCGTGCATATGCCGTTGTAGTGATGACCTGTTCGAGTTGTTGTGGCAAGTTGGAGGAGGAGGAGGAGGCGCCACGGGCCAACCAGCTGCGTTTTCCTGCCTACGGCCATCGCCACCACCGGCAAGTTGGAGGAGGAGGGAGGGCATGTCCGTTGATCGACCACCGTCCGAGGACGTCATGGCGGCGTGGCTGTATCCCATTGTCAGTGGCCAGGACCTTTGTTGGAAATAATCACGTCCGACGCCGGTACGGCGTCGTGTGCTCCGAGTAGTCTACGCGTAGTCTACGTAGGTTTTTAGTGTTCTTGTGTAAACCGGATTTGTCTCCGGGTAGCGTCGTGTTAGATACGGTTTACCGTATCGTGTTGGACGCGGGGTCCTATACCAAGTCGGTTTGGCGTTGTGTGTTGGCCGGGTATTTATACCCTTGTATCGGTACCTTGTAAAACACACCGTGAGTTGATCAATCAATAAAGACAGGACCGACACGGCCCTGTGGCAATCCAATCGATTTTGTGTTGTTTGTGCGCAGAGTACTAGCTAGCTGAATCGAGTCTACGTACTACGGCGGAAGTAGCTAGCTGAACGCGTGCATCGCGGCAGGAAGTATGCTCGCGTATACGTGCGTGACATCTCGCCGGAATCTGGTCGTCAGTCGCCGGACTAACGGGAGGTCATGGCGAAGGAGACGGGCGAGTATTCCGGGGCGGCCGCGGCCGCGCCGGTGTCGACGACGTACCCGCGGTACAACCGCGACAACTTCACGGTGTGGGCGACCACGATGGAGTGGGCGCTCGAGTCCAACGAGCTCTGGGAGGCTGTCGATCCAGGCGGCGACGAGTACAAGAAGGGCGCGCCGAAGTACCGCAAGGACCGACAGGCACTTATGGCCATCTGCTCCGTGATGCCGATGGACGTGATGCAGCACCTGATCTCGAAGAAATCTGCGAAGGAGGCGTGGGACATGCTCAAGATCCTCAATCTTGGGCACGCGCGTGTGCGCGAGGCGACCCTGCAAACCTTTCAGAAGAAGTTCGAGAACCTGGAGGTGGGAGAAGATGAGACACTGGACGCCTTCGCCTCGAGGGTTGCCACAATAGTCAATGGGATTCGTGGACTGGACGAGAAGCTCGAGGAGATCTCGGTGGTTAGGCGTTTCCTTCGTGCCGCACCGGCGCGGTACATCTCTGTTGTGTCAGCGATCGAGCAGTGCGTTGATCTCAAGACTGTCACGTTGGATGATTTGGTCGGACGGTTCAAGGCGCATGATGAGCGGATGAAGATCACCTACGGCGACGCGAAAGTGGAGGAGCATATCATGCTCACGCGCGCCCAATGGCAGGCAATGGACGCTAGAGAGAAGAGCGATGGTGCATCTGGCAGCGGTGGAAAAAAGGAAGACTCCAACTCGATGAAGAAGTCGGGTAAGGGGAAGAAGCCAAAGAAGAAATTCGACAAAAAGAATCTTCGCTGTCATAAGTGCAATCAGCTCGGTCACTTCAAATCGGAGTGTCGCAACGCTCCGGCGGAGAAGGCTCTCATGGCGATGGAAGGAGATGGACCTAGGATGATGATGCTTGAAGTATGCGAGCAATCGGATAATGGAGAGTCACCTCCACGGAAGCCGGCCACGGAGATCGTCAAGCTCGAGGAAGAGAAGGTTCTTCTTCATGATAGGACGAGGAATACGGCTACGCACGTATGGTACCTCGACACAGGCGCTAGCAACCACATGACCGGCGACAAGGCTCAGTTTTCTGAGTTAAACCTCTCGGTGGGAGGGACGGTTCGTTTCGGCGATGGAAGGACCGTTGGGATAGAAGGACGAGGCACTGTCTTGTTTGAGTTGAAGGACGGCGGTCACAAGGTACTCACTGATGTGTACTATATTCCCAGGTTGAAGAGCAACATTATCAGTCTTGGTCAGCTTGCGGAGCGTGGATGCGAGATTGTGCTCAAGGACAAGTTTCTATGGGGATACGACCGTGAGAGAAAACTCATCATGAAGGTGGAGAGAGCGAAGAACAGGCTCTACATCCTCAACTTGGATCGTGTGGATCCAATATGCTTGATGTCAAGCATGGAAGACTCGGCGTGGAAGTGGCACGCGCGCTACGGGCATCTCAACTTCCAAGCTCTACGGCAACTTGGACAAAAATAGATGGTTCGCGGCATGCCGTGCGTCGATCATGTTGAGCAATTGTGCGACGGTTGTCTTATTGGGAAACAAAGGCGAGCCCCGTTTCCAAGGGAAGGACAATATCGAGCAAGCAAAGTTCTTGAGATGGTCCATGGCGACTTGTGCGGACCAATCACGCCGGCGACGACCGCCGGGAATAGGTATTTCTTGCTCATCGTCGACGACTTCAGTAGATACATGTGGGTTGTGTTGCTGAAGAGGAAGGATCAAGCTTTGCAAGCGTTCCGGATCGTGAAGATGGCGGCCGAGGTTGAGGCCGAGGCCAAGTTAAAGGCCCTCCGTACCGATCGGGGTGGTGAGTTCAAGTCAAATGAATTCAAGGCGTTTTGTGAAGCTCATGGGATCCAGCGGTACCTCACCGCGCCATATTCACCGCAGCAAAACGGTGTTGTGGAAAGGAGGAACCAAACCGTGAGTTGAGTAATAAAGAGCAAGGTCCGAGACGGGCCTCTGGCTAAAAAAAATCCATCGATTGTGTATTGCGTTACGTGAAGTTCGTATTAGCTAGCTGATCCAAGGATTGATCAAGCAGGAGCGCTTGGCTAGCTGAACGTACATCTCGTTCTCGACGGAAGTTACTACTGTACGTGCGTTGTGACGTCTTGCCGGACTTCGTTGTCGATCGACGCCGGACTGCACTCGGCGTACGATATTGGGGCTGGGCCAACAACAGGTTTTGGGGCGAGGCGGTCAGTACGGCCGTCTATTTGCTGAACAGGGCGCCGACAAAAAGTGTAGTCGGTATGACGCCGTACGAAGCATGGTACGGGCGCAAGCCCTCGGTTGATCATCTTCGCACTTTCGGGTGCGTGGCGCATGTGAAGACGGTGACCGGGCATACTAGCAAGTTGGCGGATCGAAGTACTCCAATGGTCATGATCGGCTATGAAGCCGGTACAAAGGCGTATCGCGCGTACAATCCGGTGAACAAAAAATTGATTTTGACACGCGACGTACTCTTCGAGGAGGAGAAATCATGGAATTGGAGCTCCGCGGAACCGGTACAGTCTATCTCGAATGAGATTTTTACTGTTGTTTACAGTAATTTGCGTGCAGATGATCAAGGTGATGCTGATACTCACGTTACGGCGAACTCGGAGGCTGCACGCGCTGATGAATCGATGGATATCAGCGGAGCGTCGTCCGCACGTACGGCCTCGCCAGGCGCTGGAAAGCCAGACAGCAGCACCAACGCTCGGCCAGGGGCGAGCGCGCCTCCAGCTGACTCCCCGCGCGAGAGCTTCTCCAGCCGACCAGCACGCGGACCAGGAGCGATTGAGCGAGCGAGCGGCTGTTCACGCTCAGCTAGCACGGGCGACGAGAGTCCAGCTACAGAAGCTGTCTCGGCCATGCCATGCACGCCATGCATGTCACGCCATGCATGCACCACTAATTCACGTGGAGGTGCACTAGCACATGGAGGCCAGCTACGTGGTCCAGAAGATGAGCCGTCAGCTCCGCCTGGAGCTCAAAGGACGGACGACCACGGCGACAGGCAAGCGTCGCCTGCGCGTGGTACTTCGCCTGGCATAGAATCGCCAGCATCTAGACGCGCGGCGGATCAAGAAACAGACGCCGCGTCAGCTCCGACTGTACAGGAGCAAAGGAGGCCGCCGGCTACTCCAGAAAGGTTGCGAAGCGTATTGGATTTATATCCACCGGAGACGCTTCGCACGATAAATCCTATTCGGACGACACGTGCGCGTGGACGAGGTCGGGGTGGGTGTCTACTCACCGAGGAACCGACAAAGTTCAAGGAGGCTAACACGGAGGAGTGTTGGCATCGAGCTATAGATGATGAGTTGGGATCGATCCGCGACAACAATACATGGAAGCTCGTCGATCTACCCAACAACCACAAAGCCATAGGGCTCAAGTGGGTGTACAAGATCAAGAAGGATGCCGAAGGAAAATTGGTGAAACACAAGGCGAGTCTAGTAGCCAAAGGATACATGCAAGAGCAAGGTGTGGATTTCGAAGAAGTGTTTGCTCCGGTTGCAAGGATGGAATCGGTGAGATTACTTATGGCTCTCGCGGCTCAAGAATCTTGGAAATTACATCATATGGATGTAAAATCTGCATTTTTGAATGGGGAGTTAGAAGAAGAGGTCTATGTGAAACAACCACCGGGATACATCAAGGAGGGAGAAGAACACAAGGTTTTGAAGCTACACAAGGCATTGTACGGGCTCCGACAGGCGCCTCGGGCGTGGAACATCAAGCTTGATCGTACGTTGAAGTCTCTCGGATTCGAGAAGAGCCCACTGGAGCATGCTATGTATAAGCGAGGACACGGAAGGAATCATCTACTAGTTAGCATCTATGTGGATGATTTATTAATAACTGGAGCGGATGAGAAGGAAATTGCAAAGTTCAAGCTACAGATGAAGGAGTTATTCAAGATGAGTGATCTAGGCTTATTGAGCTACTACCTTGGAATAGAGGTACATCAAAAGCCGGGTGAGATCACATTATGCCAGGAGGCGTACGCAAAGAAGATACTCCAGAGTTGTGCTATGGAGGATTGCAATCCAACTCAAGTTCCTATGGAACCTCGGCTTAAACTTAGCAAGAGAAGCAAAGCACCCGTGGTTGATGCAACGGAGTATAGGAGTGTGGTCGGAAGTTTGAGGTATCTCGTGAACACAAGACCGGACTTGGCCTATTCCGTTGGCATTGTAAGTCGCTACATGGAAGCACCTACAACGGAGCATTGGGTGGCGGTGAAGCATATACTCAGGTACATCAAAGGGACAACTAACTTTGGTGTTGTCTATTTGAAGAAGAATGGGAAGGTGAAGATACTTGGCTATAGTGATAGTGACATGGCAGGAGATGTTGACGACCGTAAGAGTACCTCGGGCGTGGCATATTTCTTTGGAGAAAGCCCGGTAAGTTGGCTATCACAAAAGCAGAAAGTAGTGGCACAGTTTTCCTGTGAAGCAGAGTATATTGCAGCTGCGACCGCGGCGTGTCAAGGTGTGTGGCTAAGGAGGCTACTTGGTGACCTCATGAACAAGGAAGAGGAATGAGTGGTGCTCAATATTGACAACAAGTCTGCAATCTCATTGTGCAAGAATCCGGTGCATCATGACAGGAGTAAGCACATTGATACAAAGTATCACTACATACGGGAGTGTGTAGAGGAGAGCAAGATTGAAGTCAACTATGTTTGCACCGATGATCAGCTTGCCGATATTCTGACCAAGTCTTTGGGTCGACTGAAGTTCTTGGAGATGCGAGGAAGGATCGGCGTCCAAGCTGTGAAGACGAGCACATCGTGCTTAGGGGGGTGATTGTTGGAAATAATCACGTCCGACGCCGGTACGGCGTCGTGTGCTCCGAGTAGTCTACGCGTAGTCTACGTAGATTCCTAGTGTTCTTGTGTAAACCGGATTTGTCTCCGGGTAGCGTCGTGTTGGATACGGTTTACCGTATCGTGTTGGATGCGGGGTCCTATACCAAGTCGGTTTGGCATTGTGTGTTGGCCGGGTATTTATACCCTTGTATCGGTACCCTGTAAAACACACCGTGAGTTGATCAATCAATAAAGATAGGACCGACATGGCCCTGTGGCAATCCAATCGATTTTGTGTTGTTTGTGCGCAGAATACTAGCTAGCTGAATCGAGTCTACGTACTACGGCGGAAGTAGCTAGCTGAACGCGTGCATCGCGGCAGGAAGTATACTCGCGTATACGTGCGTGACATCTCGCCGGAATCTGGTCGTCAGTCGCCGGACTGTACTCGGCGCAGGGGCTGGTCCAACAACCTTGACGGCGATTGTCTGAAACAGCCAGTCGCGAAGGAAGCGAGTGAGACGTCGACGATGGCGATGCGGAGTCTGGGGACAACGACCGCCGAGGGCAAAGAGGGGCTCCCGGCAACGGATGGGATGTCCGGCGCCAAGGTAGGAACATGCATGGGCACGGCCGGTGTACCGGCCCGCAGTGTGGTCATATTTTTCACGTGCTATGTACAACTGTACATACACAAGTTCTTCGTCTGAGCTCTGAAGTCTCTTTTGTTGAAGAAATTAAGAATGACCCGCAGCGAGCACTAGTAGAAAAAGGGTTTTTGGTCCATCACCCAAATGTCATCTGTCCCGGTTCGGCTGGCCATTGGGGACCAATGACACTTATTGATCCCGGTTCATGCCGCCTGGAGATTAGTCCCGGTTCATTTCGGGGTATCGGTCCCGGTTTGTGGCATTAACCGGGACCAAGGCCTCCCCAGCATGACACGTGCCTCTATGCGGGTCATCGGTCCCGGTTCATGGCATGAACCGGGATCAAAGACCCTCCCCTGGCTATAAATTGATACCCAGCCCTTTGCCCTTTGCCACAAAAATTTGCTGGATTGTGTGTGTGGTGTGGGTGCTAGCTTTTTTTTCCTTTGATTGCACACAAGGTGTTCGACGAAATGTCCATGCCACATTTAAGTTCGCACAACACGGTATCCTCCGCCGAGGTTAGCAACCTTATCTTCTTCATCTGTAACTGATATAAAAATCATGCATATGTGTCCATGTGGGTGGTGATTTCACTATTCATGATGTTATTGTAATAGTTAATTATTATAACGCAGATCGATACGCGGATGCGATGGATGTACGGCGACCGACGCGATTCTGATTTTATTGCAGGCCTGCATAAATTTATCGATGTGGCTAAGGCAAACAAAGTGGATAATTTTATGCCTTGTCCCTGCATCGACTGTCGAAATTTGACGGAGCACTCTGCCCCGAGAATCCTTCAAAGCCATCTGCTTCGGAGAGGTTTCATGCCCGAATATTATTGTTGGGCCATGCACGGAGAAAGAGGGGTTAGGCTGGAAGAAAATGAAGAAGAGGATGATGACAGCTATCCTGAAGAATACGGTGATACTGCAATGGAAGACAATGAAGAAGAGGGAGGCGGCAATGAAGAAGAACAACGGGCATCGGATGAGCCCGGTGATGGTCTTGGTCGGGTCATTTCTGATGCAAAGCAACAATGCGATACAGAAAGGGAGAAGCTGAAGTTGGAGGCCATGCAAAACGATCACAAAAAGTTATTATACCCAAATTGCGAAGATGGCAGCACAAAGCTCGGTACCACACTTGAACTGCTGAAATGGAAGGCAGAGGCTGGTTTATCTGACAAGGGATTTGAGAAGTTACTGAAAATAATGAAGCCAAAGCTTCCAAAGGATAATGAGCTGCCCGAGACAACGTACGAAGCAAAGAAGACTATCTGCCCTCTAGGATTAGATGTGGAGAAGATACATGCATGCATTAATGACTGTATCTTATACCGTGGTGAGAAGTATGAGAATATGGATAAATGTCCGGTATGCACTGCATGTCGGTACAAGATCAGACAAGATGACCCTGGTGATGTTGAGGGTGATGACGAGCCCCCCAGGAAGAAGGTTCCTGCTAAGGTTATGTGGTATGCTCCTATAATACCACGGTTGAAACGTCTGTTCCGAAACAAAGAGCATGCTAGGTTGTTGCGATGGCACAAAGAAGAGCGTAAGAAAGACAGGAAACTGAGACACCCCGCCGATGGGTCGCAGTGGAGAAACATCGAGAGAAAGTACTCAAACTTTGCAGGTGATGCGAGGAACTTATGGTTTGGTCTAAGTACAGACGGCATGAATCCTTTTGGGGAGCAGAGCTGCAGTCACAGCACCTGGCCCGTGACTCTATGTATCTACAACCTTCCTCCTTGGTTGTGCATGAAGCGGAAGTTCATTATGATGCCAGTGCTCATCCAAGGACCGAAGCAAGCCGGCAACGACATTGACGTGTATCTAAGGCCATTAGTCGATGAACTATTGCAGCTGTGGGCAGAACCAGGTGTAAAGTTGTGGGATGAGCACAAACAGGAGCCATTTGACCTATGAGCGTTGCTGTTCGTAACCATCAATGATTGGCCTGCTCTTAGTAATATTTCAGGACAGTCAAACAAGGGATACAATGCATGCACGCACTGTTTAGATAAGACTAAAGGTACATATTTGGATAAATGTAAGAAGGTTGTGTACCTGGAGTGTCGTAAATTTCTTCCGACCAATCATCAAGTAAGAAAAAAAGGCAAGCATTTCAACGGTGAGGCAGATCACCGGAAGAAGCCTAAGCTCCCTAAAGGTGCTGATGTATTTGGTATGGTGAAGGACCTAGAAGTAATATTTGGAAAGGGTTCTGGCGGTCAATCTGTTCCGAAAGACCCCATTACCGGACACACGGCCATGTGGAAGAAGAAATCTATATTTTGGGAGCTTGAGTATTGGAAAGACCTAGAGGTCCGTTCTTCAATCGATGTGATGCACGTGACGAAGAATCTTTGCGTGAACCTGCTAGGCTTCCTAGGCGTGTATGAGAAGACAAAAGATACACCAGAAGCACGGGAGGACCAGCAACGTATCAAAGACCCATACAACAAGCATACTGATGAAGGCCGTCAATACTTAAGCAGCTACGCTCTTACCAAAGCAGAGAAGGAAATCTTTTTTGAATGCCTGAATAGTATCAAGGTCCCGGCTGGGTTCTCGTCTAATATAAAGGGAATAATAAATATGGCAGAGAAAAAATTCCAGAACCTGAAGTCTCATGATTGTCACGTGATTATGACGCAGTTGCTTCCGGTTGCATTGAGGGGGCTTCTACCGGAAAATGTTCGAGTACCCATTGTGAAGCTATGTGCATTCCTCAATGCAATATCTCAGAAGGTGATCGATCGAGAAAGTCTAGAAAGGCTACAAAAGGATGTGGTCCAATGTCTTGTCAGTTTTGAGTTGGTGTTCCCCCCGTCCTTCTTCAATATTATGACGCATCTCTTAGTTCACCTAGTTGATCAGATTTCCATTCTCGGTCCTGTATTTCTGCACAATATGTTCCCCTTCGAGAGGTTCATGGGAGTCTTAAAGAAATATGTTCGTAATCGTGCAAGGCCAGAAGGAAGCATCTCCAAGGGCTATGGAACAGAGGAGGTCATTGGGTTCTGTGTTGACTTTCTTCCTGACCTTAAGCCGATTGGTGTTCCTGAATCACGGTATGAGGGGAGACTGAGTGGAAAAGGCACGCTAGGAAAGAAAGCAATGATATTTAGGGACGGGCATTCTTTGAATCAAGCACACTACACAGTTCTACAAAGTTCTACCTTCGTGGCTCCGTATATCAAGGAACACATGAATGTTGTACGCTCTAAGTTCCCGGGGAAGGATGACTACTGGATTAAAGAAAATCACATGGAGACTTTTGGCACTTGGTTGCAATTACATCTCATAAATGACACCACTATTGGAGATCAGCTCTACTTGTTGGCCGCGACACCATCTGCGACTGTATTGACTTTCCAAGGGTACGAGATAAATGGGAATACATTTTACACGATCTCCCAAGATAAAAAGAGCACTAACCAAAATAGTGGTGTCCGCTTTGATGCAACATGTGACAATGGGAAAAAGGACACATACTATGGTTACATAGAGGAGATATGGGAACTTGACTATGGACCTACTTTTAAGGTCCCTTTGTTTTGGTGCAGTTGGGTCAACATGAATAGAGAAGGGGTAAAGGTGGACCAGCTGTACGGAATGACAACAGTGGATCTCAAGAATCTTGGTTACAGAGACGAACCATTCGTCCTAGCCAATGATGTGGCTCAGGTTTTCTATGTGAAGAACATGTCCTCCAGACCGAAAAAAAGGAAAAATAAGGAAACGAATACATCAGACGATGAGCCCAGGCGTCACATAGTTCTTTCAGGGAAAAGAAACATCGCGGGAGTCGAGGACAAGACAGACATGTCAGCAGATTATGATAAGTTTGAAGAAATTCCGCCCTTCACCGTGAAAACTGACCCTTGCATCCCGTTAAATAATGAAGATGCTCCATGGTTACGGCCTAAGAAGCGATCATAGGCAAGGGATCGACATACGCGACGAAGGAGAATTACCCTAAACCCTATGTAAATCTATGTAATGTATGAAAACTATGACACGTCATTTTGTGAATGATTTTTTATGATGTTTGCAATTATCCAAGTTCAATATTTTTCCATGCAGCTATGACACATAATATTGGAGTGATTCAGTCATAGTCATGCCTAGCCCTATAAACATCGCCACTGTAGTCGTCGTAGTCGTCGGAGTCGCGGTAGTCGAACCTCGGCGGGTGAGCACGCGTGGGCTGAGACTGAGGGTAGCACAGGCGGGGGCCACGGTAGGCCATGACGCTCTGGAGAGTCCGGCCGCGCCACCACAGCCGACGGCCGGCCTCGTTGAAGTTCGAACAAGGTGGGCCGTCCTCCTCGTGCCTGGCAAGCGCACTCTCACGCCGATTGATGAAGAAGGCGTCCCAAGTCGGGCTATAGTCGGGATGCCACTGGGGATTCCTCCGCTGCTCTGGCGTGAGCTCGAAGTAGTAGTGGTTCGTGATGGCCTCCGCTGAGCCTCGCTAAACTTTAAGTAGATCTCTAGTGAAATAGCATGTTGTGAACCTATAAATGATTTTAAAAAAAATTCACAAGCATTATATCCTGTACTTGTAGTTCAAATCTGGGCACCCTCCTATCGAATCGGCAGGAATTTGTCTTTTTCATGAGGGATGGACGGTAAGGTTTCTAATACACCGGTTGGGAATTGGTCCATCTAAGGTGGTCTAGTATTTTTGAAAAATGGGTTGGTGCCAATGCCAAACTTTAATTTGGTGGTTCCTTCATAGAACACCCCAATTTCGGCACCTCAAAAATGGAAATTGGCTATTTCGTGCGTTGAAAACGAAAACTTCCTCCTGCAACATCGTAAGCCATCCCAAGATGCACATGTGTGCACAATATGGGCACATTATCATAAACTATGCCCTGATTCTAGCCATAACATTGGTGGTTTGACCTAAATGCCATGAAACCTCGAACATGATAGGTCATTTTGTGAAGGATTTTTTATGACGTTTGCAATTTTCCAAGTTCAATATTTTTCCTTGCAACTATGGCACATAATATGACACCACGCGAAGGTTTCATATTGTTTGGATCATTTTTGAATTTGTTATGCCCGTTTTAAACGTGTTAGTGCATTTTTTATTAAAAATAGTAAAATTGTTTAGTTAGAATTAATAATTTTGAAAACAGAAAATGGTTTTGGATTAGTTATTTAAATTGAAACACTTTTCCTGTTGAAAGTTTTTTCAAATTTTAAATAGAAGAAAGTTTTTTCCTGTTAAAATGAAAACAGCAAGTTAAAACAGAAAAACAATGGGCACGTGGCGGCTCAGCAGCGCCCCTCGCCCAGGACATTGGTCCCAGTTTGTGGCATCAACCGGGACCGTTAATGGGCACGTGGCGGCTCAGCAGCGCCCCTCGCCCAGGTCATTGGTCCCGGTTTGTGGCATAAACCGGGACCGTTGATCCATTGGTCCCGGTTGGTGCCACGAACCGGGACCAATGACCCCTCCAAATATAACTGGCCCTTCTTCCTCCCCCACTTCCCCCCAAATCGGCCGAAACTGCTAAGGACTTTTGCGCGCAAAGCGAAACCACGCCGGCAGGCCGTCCTCGGAGAGCGCCGCCGCTGCCGCCGTCCTCGGTGAGCGCCGCCGCCGCCGCGACCTCTCCCTTTTCCCCCCGCGCCGCCGCTCATCACATTCTCTCTCTGCAGGAGGCCTGCGCCGCCGCCCCCCCCAGCGTCACCGCGACGCCCGGCCCCGTGCGCCCGCCCCCCTTCGACGGTGAGCTCCTCGGGAGGGAGCTTCCCGGCCCGGCCGGTCGGCCCTTTGGCCAATTTTTTCTTTTTTTAAATTTCACATTTAAATTACCGTACGCAAATTTTTCATTACTTATATATATATAATACATAGAAATTAAAAAAAACATAGAAAAATACAAATAAAAAATAAAAAGCCCTCGTCGGGGCGGGCACAGGGGCGTCGGCGTCGTCGTCCTCGCCGCGGCCTACTCATCGTCCTCGTCGGGGAGGATGATGTAGGGCCCCTGCGGCCACGGCCAGTTGGCCGCAGGCGGTGGAGGAGGACCTGGTGGAGGAGGCGGCGGTGGAGTCGCCGCACGCGGTGGCGGCGGCGGCGGGCCTGGTGGAGGAGGCGGCGGTGGAGTCGCCGCACGCTGTGGAGGAGGCGACGGTGGCCGGCCGTGCTGCTGGTGCACGGACATGGCCAGCGCCGTGTCGATGCCGGCCCACCGCCTCTTCTCCTCCTCCTCGGAGACGAGGACGGCGACCCGGAGCTCCTCCTCCTCGGACATCGGTGGCGGGGGTGGTGGCGCCTCGCCGTGGTCCATCGCGTCGAGGATGCCGTAGGCGACGCTGCCGACGAAGTCGTCGGTGTCGTCCCTGGGCTCCTCGCCAGGGATGTCGTCGCCGCCCACCTCCGGCGGCGCCTCCTCGTCCTCCTCCATCTCCTCGATGAAGGGATCCGCCTGCGGCGGCTCTGGCCCCGGCTCCGGCATGTACACGCCGGCGTAGGGGTTGGGGGCGACCTCCCCTAGGAAGGCCGCCCGCCGCACCGGGTCGCGCTCCCGCGGCCCAAAGTTGTCCCACCATTGGCTATCGTAGCCAAAGGCGGGATCGGCGCGGAGGCGCGCCGGCATCAGTGCGCGCCGGCGGCGGATCTCGGCGACCCGCTCCGGGCCGAAGTGCGGCACCGGCGGGACCGGCACGCGCCGGCTGTTGAGGTGCCACCCGCCGGGGAGGCTGCAGTCCGGCCAGTCCACGCTCTGGCCGCACTGGTACAGCGCCTGGCAGTGACTCACCGGAATGTACCGGCGGTCACGCTGGCGCTGCGGCGAGGCCGTCCTGGCGCGGCGTGGAGGAGACTGGCGGCGTGGAGGAGACTGGCGGCGTCCAGACCGGCGCGACCTGCCGGCCTCGTGGTCGTGGCTGCCCTTGCCCTTCTTCCAGAACCCCATGGCTGATGTGGTGGCTCTGGCGGCTGTGCTGGCTATGGCGATGGAGGCTGGTGGCCGCGGCTCCGTTGGCCTCCTTTTAAAGGGGCCAGTGGCCGGGCGTCCAGCGGCCGCAATGAATGCCACCGAGCGGCAGCCCAATCGGCACGCCGGCGTTGATGCCGCGGCAGGCATTGAAGGTGACGGCGGGGCGCCCAAAGCACTGACGCGGCGGGACTCGAGGCGACGGGAGACGCACTGACGCGGGCGTCGCGTTGGAGAAGACATACTGATGCACTGACGCGGGCCGACGCATCGCGGTGCTGTTTTTTTTGGGCCTCTTTTGCCCGTTGGTGCTGTTTTTTCGGCCTCTTTTGTCCGCTGGGTGCTGTGGGCAATTCCTATTTGACGTGCACCCCCCACAGACGTTAAAATCTTAGTGGGCTGGCCCAATAGAAATAAAAATCTATTATTTTTGTCCGGTCAAGAACATGCCTTCAGGCGTCCACCCGTAACAGGCGCTTGAAGCGCCGAATAGGAATGCCCTTAGTACTTAGTTAGAAGTTAGTGTTAGTTTGTTAGTTAGAATTAGAATTAGTTAAAATTAGTTTTAGCGTGCATTTTGAATATATAGCGTGTATTCTAACTAACAAATGTCGGTATATTGCAGAAACTATGGATCCAGCACATAAAAAAAGTCAAGATGATGAATACTTCCTCCAAGGAATGATCCGAGAAAATGTAGATATTGATGTCACCAGGACATTTCTGAACGATTCCGGTGAGGGAGATGAATCTCTCAACCGAGGAGACGACTCTGGTGAGGTAGAAGCCTGGGACGGGGGAGAAGCCGGTGAGGGAGAAGCTGACAAGGGAGAAGGCGACGAGGGAGAAGCCGACGAGGGAGAAGACGATGGCTCTGGCCGAACCTTAAATCTCGGAAACTCCGGCGAGGTGTATATATGTTTTTTTGTAATGCCCGACTGTCTATATATATACATGCATATATTAACACTCTTTCTTATTTTAGCCCTCCGGATCGAGCACTTGTTCCGTCAGAACAAAACGAGGCCCAACCAAAAAGTTGGACAACAAAGTGAGTTATAGGATCGAAGTGGTTGGTGTAGACGGCCAACCGCTAGCTCCTGAAGATGTCGCAAAAAAATTTGTCAAGCAATGTGGAGTTCTTGTGAGGGACCACATCCCGATCATCGTTCAAGAATGGAATCGGCCAAGCAGCGGTGGAGTCCTGTTTGTCGGCGACGTCGCCAAAGATAAGCTTTTTGACAGGCTTATGCTTAATTTCCTCCTGCCGAGGCTAGATGTGAATCCAGATGAGGAGAAGGAAGCAAATGAGGAGCTACTTAAAAGAGTAAAGAAGTTTGCTCTGATCAAGATGGCCGAGGCATTCAAGAACTGGAAGAAGAAACTGTACCTTAAGTTTGTCAAGTTAGACAAGACTCCGGATTTTAATCAAGCCGGCTATGCTAAGTTAAGACACCAGTGGGCTGATTTTGTGAAGTACAAGACATCGGAGAAAGCTTTGGAAAGGTCGAGAATAAATAAAGAGAACGCTGCTAAGAAAGTGTACCACCATAATATGGGGTCTGCTGGCTACGCCGGTTGCATGCCTAAGTGGGATGCACTTGAGGTCAAGTATATTGCTGCCGGGATCAGACCAGAGCCCACAACATGGACACCACGGGCGAGAAACTGGTTTTACGGCCATGGGGGCACGTTGGACGAAGAAGGGAGGGCAATATATACCCAGAAACACAAAGATCATCCCCTACTGCCCATCGAAGATATTAGAAGTGCAGTACAAGATGTGGAAGCGGGACGGTTTGTTCCCGATAGAGAGAACGATGAGCTCACACGAGCCCTCAAAAATGATGAACACACCGGACGAGCACGAGGCACACCGGGCTCCAAGCCGTGGAAGGTTGCCTTCCCCACGGAAATGAAGAGATATCCCGATAAAAGTCATCAGAGGAGAAAGGAAAGGGAGGCAGCTGAGAAAGCGGCAGCTGCAGACCGGCTGCGTAATGTAGAAGAAGCATTAAAGCGGCAGCAGGATCAACTCGACAGACTTAGCCAGCAAGGTATCAGCAGCCAATCTCAGCGGCACATGGTAGAAGCTGCATTCGATGGTATCGACGCCCTATCAAATAAGAAAAGCAGCGTCGCTTCCACCCAGCTCCACGATGGTGATGATGATGCACTGACGATGGCTCCTCCTAAACGCTACCCAGTGGATGATATCACGGAGAGCACAGCTTGTGAGCTAAAGGTTCAAGTTATGAACTTAAGGGTGACAGCGGCGGTCGGCATGGCCGTACCAACTGCGCCTAACGGAACTTGGCATTGCAGACCGATTCCAAAAGGGTACGCTGTCGTCACGGTGGATGATGTCAAGCAAGATTTTGAGGAGCTGAAGCTGGACCACCCTGCAGGGGAAGATAGGGACCTGACTGAACTAGGAGAAGCCAAAGGGGGGACTATTGTATGGCCAAAGGAGCACATCGTGCTTCCAAATTATGTCCCGCCAAGGCCACCCACTCCTCAGAGCAGCAGTCCACCTTCGCCGCCACCTCACCATTCTCCAGCGCAACCGTCGCCTTCACCGCCTCACCACTCACCGCAGCTGTCTCCACCGCCACCTCAGCCGTCTCCGCCGCCGCGTCAGCCGTCTCCGTCCCCTGAGCCTCAGAGACTAAAGCGGAAGTATACTAAGAGGGGCAGCACCACCAGCAGCAGCAAGAGCACGTTCCGATCACCGAAACGTAAGCTATCGCCCCTCCCAAGAGTACCTCATCAGAATATGAAGAAGCTTCCTTACGAGAAGACAGATGAGGAAATTGCTACGGCCGCAGATGCCCATTATCAACAGTGGAAGACTGACATGGCTAACAAGAAAAATCCAAAGCCGACGGAGCCATTGATCTTCCCGGTCACCGCAGAAGATAAAGCCAAAGCAGCCGCGCTTAAGATTCAGCTTCACCAACCCATAGCGCTCACACCTGACTATAATCGCTCTATTACCAAGTCGGCTGAGGCAAAAGAGCGGAGAGTCGGGAAAGAAGTTGCCCAGCTCGGACAACAGAAAAATCAATCGATCGAACCGCTCAAAGTGTACGATACCAATGAGTGGAGAGCCCAGGAGCGGCATGATCCGAACATTGATCCGGAGTTTATTCAACTCTACGGAGAAAAGGCCAAGTTATATGGACTGTCTATTGCTGAGTACATGAGCCGTCTGGATGAGTTCGAGGGGTACCAGCAAATAGCGTACAAATACCGGTACGGGAATCCTCTCGTCAAACCCGAGTTAGTCAAAGATCTACCAACAAAAATGCGGAGATTGCATAACTGGTACATACAAGCCTGTGCTGAATCCACAAACTGGATCTATGCTGGATATAAACACCACCATTACGGTCATGGAGATGGCTTCTTACTGATGGAATTTCTAGAATTATTTCAGTTTTACCAACAAGACGCCCTCGACAAAACTATTGTCAGTGCCTATTGCCTGTAAGTATTATTAAGTCTTTCTAGCTCAGCTCATTCGTTGCTTGTATAATCTTACTCATCATTATACTAATTATATATGCAGAATGAAGATTCTAGAATGCGACCGAGGAGGAATCTTTGACCTTGGGTTCGTTGACTGCAATTTCGTTCATGAAGATACTCTCAAAAAAAAACCCAAAGAGACAGAGGATAACTTGGTACAATCGTTGAAGTATTTCAGCAACAGAAGGGAAATACTATTTCCTTACAACTTCGAGTGAGTGTTACTGTCTTGTACACATTTTGTTTTCGCTTTACTCGATGTTAAGCTATTTGACTCATTATGTCTGTGCAGCTTCCACTTTATTCTGTTAATCATTAGTGTTGACGAAGGAGTAGTCAAAGTCATGGACTCAAAACGCACACCTTTAGGAAATTGGGCGAACATGCAGGAATGCCTCCAGAAGGCTTGGAAACGGTTCACCGCCAACACTAGGGGTGTTTGGAAGCCAGAGCTTACATTTAAACCATTGAATGTAAGTACTACTTGCTAGATCCACGCATCTCTTTGATTCTAGTTTCAATACAATTATCATGCTTGATTCTTATTTTGATTGAACTCCGTTCTCGTAAAGTGCTTGAGGCAAGAAGCTGGGAATAACTTATGTGGATACTATGTCTGCGAGTTCATTCGCCAGACGACCAAAGAGAAGGGTGCAGACCGAAACATCAAAAAACTTGAAGTACGATAAACAATAATCTCAACATTATTTTATTACCATCAACTGTGTTTAGTTTCATTCATATATATTGATCCCCTTCTTTAAATTAGATCGAACGGATGCGGGACGGTCTTCTACCACGGGAACGCGTGCAAGCAATTCAAGAGGAAATTGCCGGTTTCTTATTAGAACAAGTCATAGATCCGAAAGGAGAATACTATTACCCGGTTCATTTAGAAGGGTGAAGTGTAAAAAAGAAGATGTAAAATCACATTTGTGTGAGTTACCGATTGTAATAGCGACCAAGCACGACGGATGAGACGGTGAATAATATATTCGTGACCATGATGTGTAATATATATATATAGTGTGGTTCCTTCATTATTGCTGTATATATATAATACCATTAAATTGAATACAAAACACACCAAATAAAACCCTGAACCCTAAATGGGAAAAAAACCCTGGATCAACGATCCCGGCTCGTCCTACGAACCGGGACCAATGACTCAGGCCCCCTCGCGCCGCAGCGCGTCCACGTGGAGACCTATCGGTCCCGGTTCGTGCTGGAACCGGGACCGGCATTGGTCCCGAGTAATGGATCCCGGTTCGGCAACCGGGACCAATGGCCCAAATGAACCGGGACCATAGGCCCTTTTTCCACCAGTGGAGTATGAATGAATTTGATCCCACGGGGTCTTCATGTCTTATCTCTTATGACAGGACACAGACACAAGGAGCGACTCCGGCGAGAAGAAGAAAGCGTCCGGCGGAGGATCAAGCTGCAGGAAAGGGTCGTCTCGCCATTCTGCAACACACAACATTGCAGAAAAGGTATATAAGGTCGTGCGTGAGCGTCTGCCCTCTGCCGATCACACCATCCTCATTAATCTAGAGTCTGCTTTCTATTCTAGCTAGCTAGGCGATAGCATTCGATATGACACTCTGCGGCTCTGCCTCTATGCGCAGAGAAGAAGGTGCAAGATCACGGAGAGGGGCAATTTAGACAAATTTAACCCAAACGTGAAACGATTTCAAATAATAAACCTTCGCCGAAACTATTTCAAAAAAATAACCCTTTTTTGCGTCGCCAGGAGGGGTGGTGAGGCACGAAGGCGTGCGTCGCCAAGGGGAGTGGCGAAGCAGATAGTGCGTCGCCACCCCGGGTGGCGAGGCACGAAGGCTTGCGTCGCCAGGGGGAGTGGCGAAGCACAAGGGCCTGCGTCGCCACCCTCAGTGGCGAAGCACTTTAGGTTTAGGGTTTACGGCACAGCCCCGAGCTGGCCTCCTCCCTCACTTCCTCCCTCATCTCCAGCAAAGGCGGCTGCTCTCTCTCCCCCTCTCAATCTTCCCACCCAAAACCACTCAAATCGAAGCTTTTCTCCGTGGATTTCTCCTTCCCCAAGTCTCCTAAGGTACTCTCCCTCATTTGCCATTCATTTGACCCATTGGAATTTGCATATTTGGTTTTGAATCCCCAAATCTTGGAAACCCTAGAAAAATTGATTCACCCAAATTGCAATGTTGATTCATGTTAATTTGGTCAATGTTGGCTTGTATGATGTGTATGAAGTATTTTAGTGTTGATTGGTAGGTTAGGGTAAGGGTTTGTGAGGTTATGGTTTGTTGTTATGTTAGGGTTAGGATTTTCTACCGGTCCACAAGCGCGGTGATCGCGGCAGGATTGACGTTGAGTGTCGTCCGGGTGACCATATGGATGAACGGTAGAAGCCCTAGATTGCGGATGTAGGGGGTGTACCGCTCATCGTAGTTCATCGCCGTTGACGTCATCTGGTTGTACCTCAGTCGCAATGGTCCAAGAATCTGCACGGTGACAAACATACATGCATGGTGTCACATACCAATTCACGCTTACCAATATTAGATTTGAGTACTTGGTTTTTTAATTACCTTCTTCTTCTCGGACATCATATAGGCACGGTGACGAACATCAACTTCACCCTCGAGAAGGCTTTCATTACTTAAATCCTCCATCCTAAACAATCCGACTATAATGTGAGCATATATGATGAAGCACACAAATTGGACATCACAAGTAATCTTAATTTGCTAGTTCAATAACAACAAACATAAATCAATCACACATATCCACCACACAAATCCATCCATATGAATCAAACACACATATCCATCCATTTGAATCTACCATACAAGTCCACCACACAAATCCATCCATATGAATCAAACACACAAATCACTAACTAGGATTTACAAATTCATCCATCTAAAACATCCATTTAGAAGATCCATGCATCACTACCATGCATCCATACAACCATATCACTAACTATGAATCAAACACACAATATGACTAACTATGAATCAAACACACACAATATCACTACCATAATATCCATGAATCAAACACACAATATCACTAACTATGAATCAAACACACAAATCACTACCATACAACCATATCAATCCATGCATCACTAAGTAGGATTCAAAGAAGGGGATTAGAGAAGGGGAAGAGGGAGAAGAGCAAGGGGATTGGAGGGAGAGTACCTTGGTAAAGATCTTGAGCAAGGGGAAGAGGGAGAAGATCTTGTTCTTGGAGATTTAGAGAAGGGGAGGAGCTTGAAGTGTCCCAGCCGCCGCCGCAATGGAGAGGGAGAGAGAGGTGGGGAGGGAGAAGTGAGGGAGAGAGGGGCCGGTCGGGCGCGTGGGGGGTTTTCCTAACCCTATTCTGCTTCGCCACTGAGAGTGGCGACGCAAGAACGCCTGCCTCGCCACCGTGGGTGGCGACGCACATCACTGCCGCGCCACTGTCTGTGGCGACGCACCGTCAGCTGCTTCGCCACCGTTAATGACGAAGCAAAAAGGGGTTATTCGCTTAAAAAAGTTTCGCCGATGGTTTATTTTTTGAAATCGTTTCAAGTTTAGGTTATTTTTGTTTAAATCGCCACGGAGAGGTTCAGGACCCTGCAGCAGCTCGTCCCAGGATGCGAGAAGGTCAGATCGATTCTGATCGAGTTCAGTATTTCAATACAGGATTGTCAAGTCTTTGCCTTAATTTCAATCACCACACACATGCGAATTAATCAGATCCAGGTGGACTTGAGGTTTCGTGCCTATTAATTTGTTCTCTGCGATCTCCATCATATCAATCTTTTCTCTTGATCTGGTGGAGGCGTATATTTCTGCAGTCTAACAAAGCGTCGACGTTGGACCAGACAATCCAGTACATGAAGTCGCTGCAGCAGCAAGTTCAGACAATGAATACGAGCCCAGCATCGGCAACAGCAGCGGTGTACCCTGTCGCCATGCCTATGCCACCCACCGTCACCGCCGTAGCTCCAGGGATGGTGATCCCACCTGCAGGGTTAGTTCCGATGGTTCAGTTCGGGGCCATGCTTCCGTATACACACTACCACTCCCACTCCGTGATGATGCCTGCAGTAGCGGTGGCGCCACAACAGTACCCGCCGGCGCCCGGCGTTTCTGCCACCGCTCGGGATGCAACCGGTGACCATCCGCAGTGCTCTGTTTCCTTGGAACAGCAGCAGCGTCAGCACAACAGGGAGACAGGGAGGATGAGATCGCGGTAGCGTCAGCACCATGTCTTGATCAGAGATTCAAAGTTGGACGGCTACGAACACCTGGAGTATTTATTTTGAGAGTAGATCTTCGCAAATTAGCTTGCCGCAAGTTCCAAAAAAAATTGTTTTCTCTTAGGATATTTCATTAATGCTTTCAGTCTTTTTATACAGCAGCCAGATTTTGTTTGGTACATGTAACATTAATCTTAGAAGTTAAATATATTTCATTTTGTGAAGAAAAAAAGACTATCATCGTGATTCAACATTTGTATAATGAGGAAAGGATGGTCATCATGGAGCAATGGTATTTTTCATTAGTATCACCTTGGTTCAATATTTCAAGAAATGGCTTCACGGTACCGATCACAGGTTTAGAACACTGATTAGGGTGGGAGCGCTCGCCGTGTTATTTAGTCACTCTGCCTATGTAGAAATGATAAAGTGTTTTCTGACAAAAATTATTATCCCTTGCATGTTATTTACAGGTGTACCGGTACGCTTCGTTTATGGTTGTCTCTGCAGCGTGTGGAGAACCGCACTACAGAGGTCTCACAGTTCGAGCCCGTGGCGAGAGATAGATTTTCTCAACATGGGTGGCCGCATAATCTTCGGATTGGTCAACCGACATCTTAGTCTAGCCGATGTGAAATTTATCACCATGATATGTAATTCGCCTACTTTTCGTATTTTTGAGATTGTTGAATAGCTATGCGTATTCTACTTATGCAGAGGTCGGTTGTAATAATACTTAAAAGTCTTAAGTAATAAAGCATTCCTTATAAAAACATCTTGATTCAACTTAGTAATCATTGGGTGTCTTTCATCGGACTAGCACATGGAGCACACTTCCCACACTGTTAACAAAAAAGTATTTAGGTGTGGAGATTTTTGGCTCCTGGGCACTAGTGATCTCACTATTTTTTAAGAAATAAAAATCATATTTACAAGTTTCAAAAAAATATGAATGTTTTTTGGATGTAGATGATTTATCCCACAAACGTGCATATCAATTTTAAATACTATGTAGGTATGGCTACACAAAAATGACAAGTTTGTGGATCTGAGTATGTATATTTTGAATTCTTCAAATCTTATTAGATTTTGTCATTGTTGTCACACTGAAAAGTATACAAACAAAAAGTATACAAATCCTAGGCCAAACTTTCAAGAAGAGATCTCCGCACGAGCAGTGATGATGATTAGTCCAATCGTAGATCTATTTGGGGACTTTCATCCTCAATCCAACTTTCGAACCACCACTGCCAACAAGGGAACACATCGGTTTTGTGGATCTTGTGCTTCCATCGGAGTGTGGGCATACTGAAAAAGCATAATTTGTATCCCTCATATTTTGTGTGTTAAATAACAACATTAGGAATTTAAGGGTGCGTTGAAGTGTTGCAGGTTTTTAGTTCGAAGAAAATGGCTAAGGACTTGAATCGGCGTCAACCAGACATGGAAGCGGATTATTGGGCCAGATTATTCATCCATGGCCGGATAATCCGCCCACCCCCCCCCCCCCCTCCCCCCACAAGAATTTCGAGGAAAAATGGCTACGGACCTGAGTCGGCGTCACCCAGACATGGGGCTGGATTATTCATCCATGGCCGGATAATCCGCCCCCAAGAATTTTGAGGAAAAACGGCTAAGGACCTGAGTCGGCGTCACCCAGACATGGGGCCAGATTATTGGGCCGGATTATTCATCCATGGCCGGATAATCCCCCCCCCCCCAAGAATTTTGAGGAAAAACGGCTAAGGACCTAACTCGGCGTCACCCAGAAGTCAGGCCGGATTATTGGCCCGGATATTTCATTCCGGGCCGGATAATCTGGCTGGCCGGATTATTCGCCCCTACTCTGGCCGGATAATCCCCCCCCCCCTCCCCCCCGAGGCAGCAACGGCTACATTTTGGGAGGGGCTATAAATACCCCTTCCCTTCTTCCACCTCAAGCTGCTCGTCCCAAGCTAGAAGATGACCTTATTTGGAGCCACAAAATTCACAAGATCTCCTCCCTCAACCCACCAAAGCTCTTGATCTTTGGAGAATCGAAGGAGAAGGCCTTGATCTACATCCTCACCGAAGCGATTTACTTTCCCCTCTCATTTGCTTGAGGGCCCTTGTGTCTTGGGTTTCCTTAAATCCCTAGACCTTGATTTGTGTGATTGATATCTTGATACTTCTTGTTTGATAGCATTGTGTTGTTCTTGGGAACCTCCAATTCAGTTGTGGATGCGTGCCCCAAGATTGTAAAGGCCGGTTCCGCCTTATGGAATCCCTTAGTGGAAAGTGAGCTAGGCCTTTGTGGCGGAAGCTTGCACCAGAGAATAGGGTGAGCCTTTGTGGCAACCACACCTCTCCAACGTAGACGTACTTCCCCTAAAAAGGAAGGAACTACAGGAATTACATCTGTGTCTCCGTGTGCTCCACTCTTGGTTACCTCTATCCTTTATTGCCTTTATATATCGTATCGTGCTTAGCTTGCTAGTTGTCATATAGGTAAATTCACCCTACTTGCATATCTAGAGAATTTACCTTTTGTGTCAAGCCTAAATTGAAAAAGAATTAAAATTTGAGTAGCACCTATTCACCCCCCCCCTCTAGGTGCCCTTACGATCCGTTCAATTGGTATCAGAGCCTCGGCTCTTTATTCGGGCTTAACCGCCTAAGAGTATGGGCACCCAAGCTAGTGAGGGCTCGGGTCAAGGTTCCGTGGATGATTTCAAAACCTTGGAATCATCCATGACATCTCAAATAAGTGAGTTGCGTGAAATGATAGCGCAACTCATGCAAGCTAAAACTCCTATTGCTCCTCCTCTCCTAGATAAACCCGCTACTCCACAAGTGGAGAATGAGGGGATGGAAGAAGAGGTTGCCGACAAAGGCACCGAGGCTAAGTCATCCACTAAGGGCGACGGGAAAGGTGAATTTCCTCATTGGTATTCACCCGACCCGCTGGTTCGTCATCCTCATATTAACAATAGAGGTGACCCACCTAAGCTAGATGCATTAAACTTTGGTCAATGGCAATATCAAATGATCTCTCATATGCGCAGTTCTTGCATCGAGCTTTGGAGAATTGTTGAAGCAGGATTCAAGCCCGTGGATCCCAACAACTTGACAAGAAGAGAGGTGGTTGATAGCCAACTCAATGCAACCGCTCTTCACATGATTCAAATGGACGTTGGGTCCAAGGACTTGCCTCACATCCAACACTTCTTCACCGCCAAAGAAGCTTGGGAAGGCCTCTCTGATGTATTTGTTGGCGATGAAAGCATGAAGATAACAAGATATGTGGCCTTTTCAAATCAAGCGGAGGGATTCTTCATGAAGGATGGTGAGGACCATCAAGAGGTATATAGAAGACTCAAGGCCATTGCTACCACCTTCAAGAACCTAGGTGCTCATCATATTGATGATGAGTGGATCAAGATGAAGTACATTCTTGCTCTCACCCCATATGAGCCCACGGATTTGAAGAGTGTTCAAGGAAAGCACAACTTTCACGAGATGACCTCCAATCAAGTGATGCAAGAGATTCAAGCCTACAAGGTTGCCGCACAAAATACAGAAGATGCTCATGCTCATGCCATGGGAATGCAAAGAGGTTCCAACCTTGCATTAAAGGCAAGTGTGGTTGAGAGAGAAATTCCTCTTCAAGCAAGTATTGAAGCAAGACTAGAGATGTGCCCCGAAGATATGAGGCATGAGAACCATGAGCACATGGCTTTCTATGGAAAAACCTTTTGGGTTGATCCCCACAAGGCTAAAGAAGACAATCAAAGAAGAACCAAGTCAAGTGGCTTTCAAAGGAATGACAACAATGGTCAAAGGGTGAGGACACGCTACAATTGCAATGATAGGTTTCACTTTGTTGCCGAGTGTCCTTATGAGAAGAGAGAAGATCATGGTGGGAAGCTCATTCTCAAGAGCAAGACCAAGTCACCATCAAATAAGCCATTTGTGAAGAAGGGTGGATCCAAGAAGAAGCAACAACCAAAGTTTGTGTTCTTGACTCAAGAAGAGTACTCCGCAAGTGAGAGTGATGAAGAAGAAACCTCTACTAGTGAGATGGCCGCAATTGCAACCACCTCCACTTCTCCCACATCACTCTTTGAATCCCCCATTGAGGACTCTCCCATCAAGAACGTCAAGTGCCTTACGGCCAAGTCTTCCGAGGTATCACCCACCCCTTCCTCCTCCATCTCTAAGACAAATGATGCTCCTTTGAATGATCTTGCTAGTCTTAGAGTAAAGGAAGAAATCATTGCTTTTGATGATTATGTGTCTAGTGTAGATGGTGTACACAAGTTACACTTTGAAAGCCTATTGAGTCAATATGGTAAGACTCTTGAAAAACTAGATGAACAAATGAGGCTTGAAAAAGAGTATGCTCATGACATTGCCTCTCTAACAGACTCTCTTGAAGAAGAGGAAGAGGAACGAGCAACTCTTGAAGAGAAGCTTGATTCCATTGAGGAATCTAATAATGAAGTTATCTCCAAACTCATTAAAGAGTGTGACCATGCTCGTGCAACAAAAGTGCTTAAAAAGGAAAAGATTGAATTTGGTGTTGGTCATGATAAACTTGTTAAGGATTTGGAAGATCTTGACAAGGCTCACAAGGCCTTGAAAAGTGAACACTCTATTCTTACCAAGTCACATGAACAACTTCAAATTCAATTGAATAAAAATGATGTGCCTAGTTCTTCTACTTCTACTTGTGATCATGCAAATATTATTGAAGAAAATGCTAGGTTGAAAGATGAGCTTGCCAAGTCCACCATTCCCATAGGTGAGAAAAACTTGAATGACCTTTTGAGTAAGCAAAAGGCATTTAATGATAAAACAGGGATTGGCTTTGTCTCAAAGAAGAAGAAGAAGAAGAAGAAGAAGAAGAAGAAGAAGAAAAAGAAGGCCAAGCCTGCACAAGCAAAGAAGGATCCCATTGTGGGTGGCAAGGCCACTCATGATGATCTTCCGGGAATTGCTAACCCTCACTATGTTTTATTTCGTGATTATTATGGTGATGTGTATGCAAAATATGTTGGTCCAAATGATGGTTATGTTGTTTGGTCTATTTGGGTTCCAAATACCCTTGTTGCTAACAAAAGAGGACCCATTGAGAAATGGAGACCTAAAACCAAGCAATGATCTCTTGTAAGACTATGCTTCTGGTGGATCAAAATGGGTGCTTGATAGTGGATGCACAAGTCATATGACCGGAAGCAAGAAGATCATGACGGAGATGAGGCCTAATGTCAACAATATAAACGTCACTTATGGAGACATGTCACAATCCGAGGTATTGGGTCTTGGCAAGGTGGTGGTCGCACCGGATATTTCCCTTGTAGACGTCATGCTTGTTGAGACCCTTGGTTATAATTTACTTTTAGTTCGTGCACTTGGTAAGATGGGATTTGCCGTCTTCATTGATAATGAAATTGTGGTACTCTTATGGAGCAAGTCTCTAAAGGTCGCTTTCGTTGGCCATATTGAAAACAACTTGTATGTGGTGGACTTCTCGGGGAAAACCACTACAAGTGCAATGTGTCTATTTAGAAAGGCCGATGTGGGTTGGCTTTGGCATCGCCGACTAGCCCATGTCAATATGAGAACTTTGCAAAGCCTTCACAAGGGTGGCCACATTCTCGGACTAAAAGAGGATGTTTCTTTTGCCAAAGATCGTGTTTGCAGGGCTTGCGTTCTAGGAAAAATGCATGACTCTCCCCATTTAAGCAAGACTATCATTTCTTCCAAGAGGATTTTGGAGCTCCTTCATGTGGATATCTTTGGTCCTCCCTCTCATGCAAGTCTTGGTGGGAAGATATATTGTTTGGTGATTATTGATGACTATTCATGATATACTTGGGTTTATTTCTTTGCATACAAGAGTGAGACTCAACAAACCGTCATCGACTTTGCCAAAGAAGTTGAACATCAATATGGGCAAAATATATTGGCAATAAGAAGTGACAATGGCTCCAAATTCAAGAACTACACCTTAAATGGCTTTCTCAGTGATGAGGGGATACGACATCAATATTCCGCTGCATACACCCCTCAACAAAATGGTGTAGCCGAGAGGAAGAACCGGACTCTTATGGATATGGCTAGGTCCATGTTGGCGGAGTTTAAGTCTCCATACAACTTTTGGGCCGAAGCAATCTCTACGGCTTGTCATTCATCGAACCGGCTCTTCCTCCGCAAAGGCTTGAACATGACTCCTTATGAAATTCTCACCAGAAGCAAGCCCAACATCAAGTACTTCCGGGTTTTTGGTTGTAAGTGTTTCTTTCTTAGAAAAGGAGTTCATTTAGGTAAATTTGATCCGAAAGCAATAGAAGGTATTTTTGTTGGTTATGGTGCTGAATCCCACACTTATAGAGTCTTTAACAAGTCCACCGGACGTGTTGAAGAATCTTGTAGTGTGGCTGACAAGGGTATAGTTAATAGAGCCCGTTAGTTGAGTACCCCTGAGGCCCGATAAGCTAGGCCCAATTGTAATGATAGTCGAATACGAGTTCTTACCGTATGTCGATATTGTAATCTGTATCGTACCCTACCCGATCCTCGAGACCTGGCCACCTATATATAGGGGCCAGGAGGGGACGGTGTAGGGTAGATTGAAAGCAACCCAGGTTGAACACCCAAGTTTACTTCCGACACACACCTATTTCGACTAACTTTACCTTCGAGTTCATCCGACGCCCTATCTCCCCGATCCTAAGTCCTTCATCTAGGACATTTGTCGAGTTAACCCTCGTCAATTGGCGCCGACCGTGGGGATCTTGGGCGTTGGAATCATGAATTCGACGGCTTTTTCGCTTTTAGCCAACAGCAGCACAGAAATCGACGAAAATCAAGAGATGGAGTTGACAGTCGGAAGCTTGAACATCCTCATCGGACCGTCGGGTTCATCTCGCCTTTCAGATCCGACGAAACAAGATCCGTTGGCAAGTGAGCCCAAAGCAACAGCAATGATGGAATACTCTGAAGGCTCCTCCAGCGAGGTAAACTCGCTGGTCAGCCCAGAGGAAGTGCAAAAAGAGAAGATCGCAGAGGACAGCGAAGGAAAGGAAAATTTTGACATGGAAGTCCAACTCGAAGATCTCACGATCTGCCTCGATGATATTTCAGACAAGTCAACAGATACATGGAAGACAGGATTAGAGCTTTCTGAGGATAGCAACTCGATCTTCTCAAGCTTCAAGGGCAACGCTGGCAAACAGTGCCAGGTGTTCGCTATTATAAGAGATAACTCAGAAGAATTCGACGAAAACGACAATCCAGTATTAAACCCAGCAAATATCGACAGAGGAGCAAATCACCTAGCAGAAGGGCAAACACCGGAATCCCTCACAACCAGGGAGAAAATTCGACTATCAGTCGACGAATGGAGGATAATAAGAGAAGCCATAGAACACGGCACACCGATACCATCAAATTCCAGCAAAAACCTGCTTTTGGGGTTTCACTACGCCCTAAGGCAGCAGGCCAAGCAATTAGCAAAGGAGAAAACAGAGATACAAAGAAGGAAAGATTCAGCCATTGCAGCTAGCGAAGCTGCTCGAAAAGCACGAAGCGACGCATCATACAACAACGCAAGGAAAAATCGTCGACACGGTTCAAGGTACGATAACCTCGAGTACTCCGACAGGCAAAGTATTTCAAAAAACCTCGACTCGTCTTTCCTATCGGTCGACGAGCAGGGAAATATCCTACCAAAAACTCCTGAAGCAGCACTAGTGGCAGCACAAGCATATCTACTTACAACTCGACCAAGTCCAGGAGATCCTAGAGAACATATGCATAGAGCAGCACTGAACGGACTGAACATGGTGGGCCACAAGTTATCAGCAAAAGGAGAAGAAGCATGTCATCACAAGGAAGTGCACAAAGCAAGGTCACCTCGCCGTCACAATAGTCCTCGGCGCAGAAGCAGCAAACACCGATCTCGATCACCATCACCAAAGCAGCACGGCGGAACCCGAAGGTCCCGATCCCCAAATGAAAAATGCGACTATGAAGACGACGAAAAAGAGATGGGGGCATCGTGCTTTATCCGCAGGGTTCGCACCACTCCAGTTCCCAAGGGATTCAAGCTACCTCATGATCAACAGAAGTACGACGGATCACAGGAACCACAATCGTGGCTCACAGATTACTTACAAGCAGTTCAAATATTAGGAGGAACCAAAGAAACAGCAATGCAAAGTTTGCAACTACACCTCACCGGCGCAGCAAGGTCATGGTTGAGCAAACTAGAGAAAGAATCCATTGGAAGCTGGGAAGACCTCACAAAGCAATTTACAAGCAACTTTAGGTCGACATACAAACGGCCAGCATCAATAGAAGAAGTCAAAGCGTGCGTACAGCAATGCGACGAAACACTACGGGCGTACATCCAAAGATGGAGCCTCATCAAAAATTCAGCAGTCGAAGTTTCAGACGAAGGAGCAATAGACGCGTTCATCATCGGATTAAGGCGAAGAGACCTAGTCGAGGAGATGGGTAGAATCAAGCCGAAAACAGTATCAGACCTCATGGACACAGCAAACAGATCTGCAGATGGAGAAGATGTGTGCAACAACAAGCAAACACGATCTCCAGAGGACGACAGAAGAAACAGATATGGAAGCCAAAGAAGACGATCCCGAAACTACGACACCTACGGCTCGCATAGCCAAGTCGCCGCATGATATAAAGATAACAGCTATCAAGGAAATGATCGCAGAAGCTCGGGATATCGAAGCTACGGAAGGGAGGACTATAAGAAGTTCCCTACAAGAGACTCAAGAGAGTACAACCCGTCACCAGAAGATATGCTCAACGGGCCTTGTCATATACACTCAGCGTTCGTCGACGGGAAACGAGTATCAAGGCACGCAATGAAAGACTGCACAACATTCTTAAAACTGCAAGAAGCAGCAATAAACAAGCAAACCGAAGCAAGGCGACAAGGATTCGAAGGAAGCAACAATCCTCCGACAAAGCAGCAAGGAAACAATGGAGCGCCTCAAGGACAAGACCAGCAAAACCAGGGACAGGACGACGAAGGGTATGTACCATCAAAAGGACACATCATATCAATGATACAACCTATACCCAAGTCGAACAAAGAAGAGAAGAGCATAACTCGACAAGTCAACTTAGCAGTCATATCACCTCCACCTGCAACGGAGTATCTGCACTGGTCAGAGCAACCAATAGAGTTCAACACAGAAGATCACCCTATAACAGTACCTCAGCCGGGAAACGCGCCTTTGGTACTCAAAGCTCAAATCGGCGCGTATGATGTCGACAGAATATTCATGGATGCAGGGAGTGGAATTAACTTGATATACGCGAAAACACTCCGAGCAATGCATATATCACTAGAGTTCCTGAAGCCAACAGATTGTTCCTTCCATGGAATCGTACCAGGAAGTGCCAATTACCCGCTGGGTCGAATAGCACTCAATGTTTGCTTCGGCAACCGACAAAATTATAGAAGAGAAAAGCTAGACTTCGAAGTCATGGACTGGCCATCCCAATATCACGCGATCCTCGAACGACCCGCGTTTTCGCGATTCATGGCAGTGCCTCACTATACATATTTGGTACTTAAAATGCCAGGACCAAGAGGAATAATTACAGTAAAAGGAATTTTTGAAGTTTTAGATCTCTGCGACAGGGAATTCCACAAGATGGCGCAAAATTTTGGCGTAATAGCCAACCATGCAGAAAAGGCAAAAAGCGCGACTACAGAAGGCGTCAAGCTACTCGAAGGATGCGTCGCGGAGCCCGAAACGAAGAAACCACGAGTAGGAGCATCAGGGGAAGACACAGGCGCAGAGGAAAAAGGGAAAGCCACGACGACATAAGCATCATAAGACAATAGAGTAGAACAATAAAGGCTGTAAAAGCCACGAGTTATACCAGGGGCAATGCCCTCTAGATCCAGAACACAGGTCACAGGCCGGATCTCTTGGGTCACCCCATGTATCTTACATTACAAAGTATAATAAAGACGAAACGTTCCTCATATTCGAGTTTACGAGTCTTTCAAAGGAAAAATGCGGCAAACGCATGAGTCATACAATAACGCCCTGAGAACAAATTTTCGTTACGAAAATACTCTCGCGTTGCACACACACAAAAGTATATTACAACATCGGGTTGTCAGAATCATCTACACCTAAAGGGTCCAAGTAGTGGAACTCGCGGAAAAACGCGGAGTCTTCTTGCAACAACCTGGCTATAATTCATCGAGCAGGCTGCAAGGTACTCTCTAAATGTACTCGAAGGCTTGCCCCACCAGGAGGATAGCTCAGCGACATAGAACTGTAATTGAGTCTTGGATGCCACTTGCGTATCCACCCAAGAGCAAAGTTGGCACCTGCCACTAGGTTCAGTTCTATCAACCGATGGATTCGCTGGCTGGATCTAAAAACGTCAAGGAGCAATGGAAAAGTAGCAGGCAGAGGATTGCGAGGAAGCATCACCGAGTGACGAGGGTTAAACTCGACAAATGTCCTAGATGAAGGACTTAGGATCGGGGAGATAGGGCGTCGGATGAACTCGAAGGTAAAGTTAGTCGAAATAGGTGTGTATCGAAAGTAAACTTGGGTGTTCAACCTGGCTTGCTTTCAATCTGGCATGCACCGTCCCCTCCTGGCCCCTATATATAGATGGCCAGGTCTCGAGGATCGGGTAGGGTACGATACAGATTACAATATCGACATACGGTAAGAACTCGTATTCGACTATCATTACAATTGGGCCTAGCTTAACGGGCCTCAGGGGTACTCAACTAACGGGCTCTATTAACTATACCCTTGTCAGTAGCCCCTGAGATTCTACCAGAATTGCAGATTCAGGTTGAATCTCTAATCTTTAAATCTTCGACTTGATCAATTCTTCGACTTCTTCTTATCTTCAAATCTTTGACTTGGTCTTTGCGACTTATTTTCATGATATTCTTTCGCAAGGGGTTTTGATGAACAAGCCTGACAACTCTGACGGATCAAGAGGTCAGTTAACTGCCGGAATAGATACTTGTCACCTACTTCAAATTCAATCCCCTTGGACTTGAATTCGGGATACCGGTCAAACCCACTCTTTTGCCGCATTTAGGACTTACAAAGAATGAATCCCAGTGGTTCTCAGGGTACCCAGTGCGTCCACCAGGATTTTCTTCGCGTCGTAGACACGGATACATACCAGCAGAGCGCATCCATGTGCGTATACCAGGCCACACAGGACGGATCCCGGGGTCTTACCTTCGTGACAAGTCATGGCATTCGAGTCGTGTTGCGATAACACAACTCGAGAATTTTATGTCGCAGTCAAATTTTGACTGAAAATATTCGGGTTTCTACAACCATAAAACTCGCTCCCGATGGGAGTAACACTCCTATACTTCTCCAATCTCTAATGCTTAATCAATAAATATCGTCGGGTGCGCGCTCGGCGCTCCCGATGGGAGTAGCCCCCGAGGCTATAGTCGAAAGAAGAATTTTTCGAGTATAGGCTCAAGAGATAATGTAGCTCGTCATACTTCAACTCGAAACACTTCAACTCCAAAGTTCTTCAATTTCAAGATACTTTCAAGAACACCTTGTTGTCGAGTTCGAATTCACCTCTTCAATGAAGAACTCCATTCGATATGTTTGAAAGTAACAGCCCCCAAGGCTATAACCAAAAATCCTTCATATATGATCTTTTTTATAAGCTCGGCATTTGTCGGCGCCATCCTTTTACCTTTATATATATATTCGATGACGTCAACGAAGACGTGGCTCTTCATCAGTGCAAACCGTTTTATGGGTAGCACTGTAACTTTCACGATTTTTTGACCGTTAGTAGGCTGCACGATTTTTGACCGTTAGTGGGCTGGCGTTTCCGATCTTTGCGCCACGTCTCAGCCCACGATCCTTCTCCCAGAAGGTATATAAATGACGTAGTGGGGAATCGTACTGTTTACCAGCTCGTTCCCTCCGCCGCCTCCATTGCTGATCTCCTCTATCTCTTCCTCTCTTGCGAAGCCCCCAAGCGTGCTTTGTGCTGGATGCGCGTGAAACATCTGGGCGTTAAGAGCACCATGGCCAAGACGTCTGCCACCAAATGGGTGCGCTCCACCATCACCAAGAAGGAGGTGGAGAAGGCCAGGGCGGACGGTCTCATCTCCACCCAGGATTCCATCCAATTCCCAAGTACTGAGCGGATCCCGAAGCCCCCGAGCGGTTACCGGGTAATGTTCCTTGCTTTTCTCCTCCGCGGTTTGTCCCTTCCTGCCCACGAGTTTCTCCGTGGGCTGCTGTTTGTCTATGGTGTGCAGCTCCATCAGCTCACACCAAATTCCCTTCTTCACATTGCTTGCTTCGTGACTCTCTGCGAGTCATTCTTGGGCATTGAGCCCCACTTCCTTCTCTGGAGATCAATCTTTCGACTCTGCCCCAATGTTTCTTTGGCTAGGAAACCCGAACTGGGTGGAGCCGTCGTTTCTGTGCGCCCTGAGGCGCAATACTTTGAATTTTCCATGGCCGCGTCTGTCCAGGGATGGAGGACAAAGTGGTTCTATATCAAGGACCGCAAATCCTCTCCTGAAGATGAATTCGGCCTGCCTCCTTTTGATGCTTCCCAAGAGATAAAGAAATTGACATCATGGGATGCACTCCCCTCAGATGCGGAAGCACAAGAAATTCTTCCTCTTCTTTCCCGTATCAAATCTCTAAAAGGAGGTCAAGGGGGTGCTCTATCGGGTATGCAACTCATGGCGTTCTTTATTCAACGTCGAGTTCAACCCCTACAGCACCGCCTTACCAAACTTTGGAGTTTCTCTGGCTTGGAAGATCCTACTCGCATATCTGAAGACCTGATATCGAAAGAAGATGTCGACAAGCGAGTCCGGAATCTCACCAAGCTCACAAAGGAACATGCAGTTGCGGATTTAGCCGCTGATTTCTTCGACTCTGTGCACCCTCTTCCTGAGGTATGTATTTTTGCGTCCACTTCTTGTCAAACTTTGCTTGTTTCGACTTGCATTATTATTTGACTTTGCACTCTGCTTACTTATTTATATGTAGGGTCACCAATTTCTTGTTTCGCGTCCCCCTCTTCCAGAGGAAGGGCCCCTACCGGCTGATCTAGCCTCTCCTGCATCTGAAGCCCCCGAGGCTGACGAAAGTCAGGACGGAGATGATGTCGAAGATTCAGAAGAGGAAACCAGCTCATCGACATCGACTCCTCCTGTATTTGCTGAAGATGTTGGTGTCGACAAGAAAAGGAAACGTGTCGACGAAATTGCTTCATCGAGTTCTGCAGCGGCTGGAAAAACCCCCGCTCTTGCAGAAGATATGGAGTACTTTGACATGCTTGCATCGTAAGTATTGTAGTCGAACTTTTCAATTGCCTTGTTCTTGCCTTGTTTCTATAACTTATACCTTTTATGTAGTGACGACGAAGAGCCACCAACATATACTACGGCTGTTCCACCACCTTCTCCTGTGGCGATTGATGAGCCTGTCGAACCAGATGTTGCGCCGAGGGCCACCAGGTCCGGCGTGAAGAAGGTTCCTCAAACTCGATACTCGAAACGCTCAAAGAAGGCCAAAGAAGCCGAAGTTTCTCTGGAAGCTCACACATCTACGGTTCCTTCTGATGATGTAAGTAATTCGTCTTTCCCTTCTTTCCTTTCATGTACTTCTACTCTTACACACTTCTTTTTCTCAGGCTTTAGTGAAGAGATTTATTGCCCTGGGCACAGAGTGTCGGGGTACCTAAAGGTTGCAAAAGCTTCCGAAGGTATAACTTTGCTGTCCAAGCATCACTTGTCTTCTGCACCTTATCCTTTGTTATCTATCTGACTCGCTGTCGACTTCCTTATGCGGCTACTTTAGCAACCGCCCATGCTCGAATTGCTTCGCTGGAAGCGGAACTCAAAGCTTCGCAGAAAGCTTATGACGTTGCGACCGCTGCTAAGGCGATTGCCGAGAAGTCGCAGAAATCTGCGCTTGCCAAAACGAAGAAAGCTGAAAAGGCTTTAGCTGATGCCAACAAGGAACATGCTCAGTGGGAACAAGCCGTGGCAGAGCGTCTTCACACCATGTCTACTGCCGCTGAGAGTAAGTTCTTTGACTTGTCTTCTGTTTTCGTCTCCTGTTGCACTGGTGTATTTGTTGACACTTGTCTTTTCTTTCCTTTTCTATTGCTTAGAATTCACAGGGGTATCTCCATCGTCCCTGCAAACGGACGATGATCCTCTTATGGATGCGGTTAACCTACTCAAAGAAAACTGGATATCTATCCAGGAAACTTTTGAGTTGGCTGGCCGCGTTCTGTCACGGCTATTTGCTGGGTTGTGGCCGAAGAAAAGGATGGCAATCCCGAAGGACAACCTGACTGAACTCGCCAAGTCTTTTGACAGCGATGAAGACCCTACTCTCCAGCTGAAGGGGCTGTCCATTAAGCGCGGCGCCGAAGGTGCCATTGCACTTTCTCTTGCGCATGGTACAGACTTTGACTGGGAGAGAGTTAGCTCCCCCATGGCCACACCCGTGACGAGATGAAGGTGTTTTTCGAGAGGGCGAAGAAGTTGGCACCTGCATTGCTGACAACGATTTCTCCTTCGGCGGCCTCTGCTGTGCCTGCTGCACCACCTCCAGCGGCGAAAGCTCCAGTGCCACCGTCGACTTCTAGCGAGGAACTGGCCGCGCCTCCTTCTTCCACGGAGCACAATGCTGAGGTGGCGTAGACTCAGCTTCTTTGTAGTATTTTTTAGTTTTCTCCTTTTGAATGTAAAGAGTTCAATTAAGTGCAACCCGAGAACCTTAGCCATAGGGTTGTGCTCTTATGTAAATATATCCTCTTCGTATGAAGTTTTATGCTGCCTCTCTGAAATTGTTTCTCCTTTCTTTTCCTTTTGGCTTGCAGTCGACACGCGTCAATGATCCTTTGACTCATGACACTGCTCCTTCCTCTGTTTTGTGGATTCGGTCCTCAGATTTCGTCGACTCCTAGTCGATGCAGTCAATGCTCGAAATACTCTTCCAGGATATCAGACCTTGAAACTCGCCTATCCTTGGCCAAATGCCAAGCACAGATGGCTATAAAAAAGGCTAGCCTATCCAGTGGCTATATGAAGAAAATCTCTTCCCTTGAAGAAAAGGTCTCCAGCTTGACGGCGAAGGTTGTTCATAATGAAGAGTGCGAATCTTTCATTCTTGGCATTGTCGAGTCTGCTTGCGAGCTGTTGCGATGTGAGTTTTCTTTTGACTCCTTCTTTGACTATTTGTGCACTTCTTTTGTGATATATTTGCCGCTGTAGGTACTTGTTTGGATTTTGCTGCTGAAGAACGTCGAGTTGCTGAGCGAAATGCTGCTTTGGAGAAGATATCTACTGGCTACGAGACTTTGTGGTCTGATCCGCGATGCCGGAGCGCCATTGTATTGCTTCAAGACCGTGCCCAGCATATTGGCGAGTCAGTTGATGGTTGCCGGCGAGCTCTTACAACTATGCACTCCATTATGCTTCCCCGTAATCCTTTGCCTGCAACTTTCCCACTTCTTCTTGATGCTTTCAGATCCAGTCATCGTATTCATAGGTTAATAGAACTTTTTTTTCGAGAGTACGCCAACGGCGTACCATAATTTTATAGAAGGCAGAGGTTTGAGTACAAGAAGACTACCGCTCGCTGCGAGCAACGAGCATAGCACCACGCCACACCACACCGGCTAGTCCGAAGACAGCCACCAAAGACAAAACAAACACAACAAGAAAGAACCTGTCCTAAGCTAAACTACAAGGCCACGTCTCGACCGTCGCTGGACAACTCCAAAGAACAACAACTCCAAAGAAGACACTCCTTGTCAACGCACCATCCAAAGAGAAAGATGGCAGAACTTGGTCGGTCCCAAGAAGGCATCGCCTTGAACTCGCTAGCCATGGCGTGCATAGTGCCCTTGAACATCAGCCTTGGACAGCGACGAACACCGGAGGAATGCAACCTAGGACCTCCAAGCCGTGTCTTCAACACGATGCTCCAACAGAGATACGACGCCGAGGACGCCGCCACCGTGCCGATCCAACCCGAATCAAGGCTTTCGCCCGAAGACAACACCAAACTCCAAGCGAGAGGGAGATGTGTCCACTTCTAGACGACGCCTCCATGGAGGTGAACGACACCCACGGGTGCCGCCGCCGTCGGCCATACAAAGCCGGACTGGACTTTCGTCCGAAGCTTCGCACATCTTCCACACTCCCAGAATTGGGGCTCCACAGCATCCATGGTGCTCACACCGCAGCTGCCACAGCACCTCTTTATCGTGGCCGAAATGCCCTGGTTCACCCGCGACCCGCACGGCCGAGAGCAACTCCTCCCTGCAGCCCCACTCCTTCCTTCCACCTCCAGCTCGATTGAAGGTTTGCTGCGTCGCTGCTATCCCTCCGAACAGCAAAGCAGGCGCCATAATCTTCAGATCCAGATCGGGCCCAGATGGGCCCAGATCTGGGCCGAGCCACCCCAGCCGGGCCGTAGCGCCGCTCCACCGCAGCATGCCGCGCTGCCTCTGCAGCCGGCCGCCACCTCCAGGAACCGGCCGCTGCAGCGCTGGCCGCCCACCTCCAAGTCCTAGGAGGCAGCGCAGCGCAGGCCTGCATCTCCTCGACGCCTCCGGGACCTCGTGCCGCCGCCTCCAGGGACCTTCGCCTCGCTCCGAGCCACACCATCGCTCCAGCCCTCCGTCTTGCCGTGCGCCGTCGCATGCTCCACCGCCGTGCGCCGCCCAGGTGACGTCCTCGCCCGCGCGGACTCGGCCCGTCGGGGCGCGCTCACTCCTCCCCCAGCCGCCTTCGACGACCGGGTGCCGCCACCACCGCCGGCGGCGGCGGCGGCGGCCAGGGGAACCGCTGCGGAGAGGGAGTTGTTTGGCTAGGGTTTGGCCCCCGGGGTCGCCCGCGCGTGCGACCCGGGAGGAAAGGGATACTGAACTTAGTGGCTGGTGCCAATTTTGCTCTTGGGTGGATACGCAAGTGGCACCCCAGATTGAATTATAGCACAATGTCCTTGAGTTTAGCTCCAGGTGGAGCTAGCCTTCGGGTTCATATGGAGAACACGCTTCAACCTGCTCGAAGACTCGTAGCTAGGCTTCTAGAGGCGGATGCTGCGTTTTTCCGCGAGTATCATTATCTAGATCCTTTAGGCGTAGACGATTCTGACAACCCAATGTTGTAGGGTGTATGTGGAACGCGAGAGTTTTATTTATTTCGCGACTATATGTCTGAAATTTATTCTCAAGGCGTATTTGTATGGTTCGTGCGTTTGCCGCATCTTCTCTTTGAAAGACTCGTAAACTCGAATATGAGGAACGCTTTGTCTTTATTTATACTTTAATGTAAGATACATGGGGTGACCCAAGAGATCCGGCCTGTGACCTGTGTTCTGGATCTAGAGGGCATTGCCCTTGGTATAACTCGTGGCTTTTACAGCCTTTATTGTTCTATTCTATTGTCTTTATGATGCTTATGTCGTCGTGGCTTTCCCTTTTTCCTCTGCGCCTGTGTCTTCTCCTGATGTTCCTAATCGTGGTTTCTTCGTTTCGGGCTCCGCGACGCATCCTTCGAGTAGCTTGACGCCTTCTGTAGTAGTGCTCTTTGCCTTTTCTGCATGGTTGGCTATTACGCCAAAATTTTGCGCCATCTTGTGGAATTCCCTGTCGCAGAGATCTGAAACTTCAAAACTTCCTTTCACTGTGATTATTCCTTTTGGCCCTAGCATTTTAAGTACCAAATATGTGTAGTGAGGCACTGCCATGAATCGCGAAAACGCAGGTCGTCCGAGGATCGCGTGATATTGCGATGGCCAGTCCATGACTTCGAAGTCTAGTTTTTCTCTTCTGTAGTTTTGTCGGTTGCCGAAGCAAACATTGAGTGCTATTCGACCCAACGGGTAATTGGCACTTCCTGGTACGATTCCATGGAAGGAACAATCTGTTGGCTTCAGGAACTCTAGTGATATATGCATTGCTCGGAGTGTTTTCGCGTATATCAAGTTAATTCCACTCCCTGCATCCATGAATATCCTGTCGACATCATACGCGCCGATTTGAGCTTTGAGTACCAAAGGCGCGTTTCCCGGCCGAGGTACTGTTATAGGATGGTCTTCTCTGTTGAACTCTATTGGTTGCTCTGACCAGTGCAAATACTCCGTTGCCGCTGGAGGTGATATGACTGCTAAGTTGACTTGTCGAGTTATGCTCTTCTCTTCTTTGTTCGACTTGGGTACAGGTTGTATCATTGATATGATGTGTCCTTTTGATGGTACATACCCTTCATCGTCGTTCTGTCCCTGGTTTTGCTGATCTTGTCCTTGAGGCGCTCCATTGTTTCCTTGCTGCTTTGTCAAGGGATTGTTACTTCCTTCGAATCCTTCTCGCCTTGCTTCGGTTTGCTTATTTATTGCTGCTTCTTGCAGTTTTAAGAATGTTGTGCAGTCTTTCATTGCGTGCCTTGATACTCGTTCCCCGTCGACGAACGCTGAGTGTATATGACAAGGCCCGTTGAGCATATCTTCTGGTGATGGGTTGTACTCTCTGGATTCCCTTATAGGGAACTTCTTATAGTCTTCTTTTCCGTAGCTTCTATATCCCGAACTTCTGCGATCATTTCCTTGATAGCTGTTGTCTTTATATCCTGCGGCGACTTGGCTATCCGAGCCGTAGGTGTCATAGTTTCGAGATCGTCTCCTTTGACTTCCATATCTGTTTCTTCTGTCGTCCTTTGGAGATCGCGTCCGCTTGTTGTTGCATGCATCTTCTCCGTCTGCGAACCTGTTTGCTGTGTCCATGAGGTCTGACACTGTTTTCGGCTTGATTCTGCCCATCTCTTCGACTAGGTCTCTTCGCCTTAATCCGATGATGAACGCGTCTATTGCTCTTTCATCTGAAACTTCAACTGCTGAGTTTTTGATAATGCTCCACCTTTGAATGTATGCTCGCAATGTCTCGTCGCGTTGTTGCACACATGCTTTGACTTCTTCTATTGATGCTGGTCGTTTGTATGTCGACCTGAAGTTGCTTGTGAATTGCTTTGTGAGGTCTTCCCAGCTTCCAATAGATTCTTTTTCTAGCTTGCTTAACCATGACCTTGCTGCGCCGGTGAGGTGTAGTTGCAAACTTTGCATAGCTGTTTCCTTAGTTCCTCCTAATATTTGAACTGCTTGTAAATAATCTGCGAGCCATGATTGTGGTTCTTGTGATCCGTCGTATTTTTGCTGATCATGAGGTAGTTTGAATCCCTTGGGAACCGGAGTTGTGCGAACCCTGCGGGTAAAGCACGATGCCCCCATCTCTTTTTCGTCGTCTTCATAGTCGTGTTTTTCATTTGGGGATCGTGATCTTCGGGTTCCTCCATTCTGCTTTGGTGATGGCGATCGAGATCGATGTTTGCTGCTTCTGCGCCGAGGACTATTGTGACGGCGAGGTGACCTTGCTTTGTGCACTTCCTTGTGGTGATGTGCTTCTTCTCCTTTTGCTGATAGCTTGTGGCCCACCATGTTGAGTCCGTTCAGTGCTGCTCTATGCATATGTTCTCTAGGATCTCCTGGACTTGGTCGAGTTGTAAGTAGGTATGCTTGTGCTGCCACTAGTGCTGCTTCAGGAGTTTTTGGTAGGATGTTTCCCTGCTCGTCGACCGATAGGAAGGACGAGTCGAGGTTTTTGGAAATACTTTGCCTGTCAGAATACTCGAGGTTATCGTACCTTGAACCGTGTCGACGATTTTTCCTTGCGTTGCTGTGTGATGCGTCACTCCGTGCTTTTCGAGCAGCCTCGCTGGCTGCAATGGCTGAATCTTTTCTTCTTTGTATCTCTGCTTTCTCCTTTGCTAATTGCTTGGCCTGCTGCCTTAGGGCGTAGTGATACCCCAAAAGCATGTCTTTGCTAGAATTTGATGGTATTGGCGTGCCGTGTTCTACGGCTTCTCTTATTATCCTCCATTCGTCGACTGATAGTCGAATTTTTTCCCTGCTTGCGAGGGATTCTGGTGTTTGCCCTTCTGCTAGGTGATTTGCTCCTCTGTCGATATTTGCTGGGTTTAATACTGGATTGTCGTTTTCGTCGAATTCTTCTGAATTATCTCCTATAATGGCAAGCACCTGGCATTGTTTGCCGATGTTACCCTTAAAGCTTGAGAAGATCGAGTTACTATCCTCAGAAAGCTCTAATCATGTCTTCCATGTATCTGCTGACTTGTCTGTGGTATCGTCGAGGCAGATCGTGAGATCTTCGAGTTGGTCTTCCACGTCAAAATTTTCCTTTTCTTCGTTGTCTTCTGTGATCTTTTCTTTTTGCACTTCCTCTGGGCTGACCGGCGAGTTTACTTCGCTGGAAGAGCCTTCAGAATATTCCATCATTGCTGTTGTTTCGGGTTCTTTTGCCGACGGATCTTGATCTTGTCTCGTCGGATCCGAAAGGCGAGACGAACCCGATGGCCCGATGAGGATGCTCAGACTTCCAATTGTTAGTTCCACCTCTTGACTTCCGTCGACTTCTGAACTGTTGTTGGCTAAAAGCGAAAAAGCCGTCGAATTCATGATTCCAACGCCCCAGATCCCCACGGTCGGCGCCAATTGACGAGGGTTAAACTCGACAAATGTCCTAGATGAAGGACTTAGGATCGGGGAGATAGGGCGTCAGATGAACTCGAAGGTAAAGTTAGTCGAAATAGGTGTGTATCGAAAGTAAACTTGGGTGTTCAACCTGGCTTGCTTTCAATCTGGCCTGCACCGTCCCCTCCTGGCCCCTATATATAGATGGCCAGGTCTCGAGGATCGGGTAGGGTACGATACAGATTACAATATCGACATACGGTAAGAACTCGTATTCGACTATCATTACAATTGGGCCTAGCTTAACGGGCCTCAGGGGTACAAAACTAACGGGCTCTATTAACTATACCCTTGTCACCGAGTGCATAGTTACGAGAGCTCTCCTACAGCCATCCACTGCCTCGCCAATATGCTGGGCACGGTCCTGAAGCAATACAATAGCGCTTCGGCGTCGAGGATCAGACCATAAATTTTCAACACCTGCGGACATCTTCTCCAGAGCTGCGCTTCGTTCGGTAACCCGACGATCTTCAGCAGCGAAGTCCAAGCAAGTGCCTATAAGGGCAAAGGATATCACAAAAGTAACAGTACAAAGAGAAGAAAATAAGTCGAGAGGAAGCTTACATCGCAACATTTCACAGGCAGATTCGACGATACCAAGAATGAAAGAGTTGCATTCTTCGTGATGCAAAATCCTTGCCGTCAAGCTGGACACTTCATCACTAAGAATCGACACCTGCTTCGTCAGAGCAGAAGTTTTTCTAGCCTTATCAAACGCCATCTGAGCTTGGCGTTTGGCTGAAGTCAAGCGAACCTCAAGGTCAGAAATCCTTGCCGAATATTCTGCGCACTGATTACATCGACTAGGAGTCGACGAAATCTGAGGATCGAATCCGCGGGCAGAGGAAGGAGCAGTAGCATGAGTCAAAGGATCATTGACGCGCGTCGACTGCAAGTCAAAAGGAAAAGAAAGGAGAAACAATTTCAGAGAGGCAGCATAAAACTTCATACGAAGAGGATATATTTACATAAGAGCACAACCCTATGACTAAGGTTCTCGGGTTGCACTTAATTGAAGTCTTTACATTCAAAAGGAGAAAACTATTAAAGCTACAAAGAAGCTGAGTCTACGCCACCTCAGCATTGTGCTCCGTGGAAGAAGGGGGCGCGGCCAGTTCCTCGCTAGAAGTCGACGGTGGCACTGGATCTTTCGCCGCTGGAGGTGGCGCAGCAGGCACAGCAGAGGCTGCCGAAGGAGAAATCGTTGTCAACAATGCAGGTGCCAACTTCTTCGCCCTCTCGAAAAACACCTTCATCTCATCACGGGTGTGGCCATGGGGGGAGCTAACCCTCTCCCAGTCGAAGTCTGTACCGTGCGCAAGAGAAAGTGCAATAGCACCCTCGGCGCCGCGCTTAATGGACAGCCCTTTCAGCTGGAGAGTGGGGTCTTCAGTGGTATCAAAGGACTTAGCAAGTTCAGTCAGGTTGTCCTTCGGGATTGCCGCCCTTTTCTTCGGCCACAACCCGGCAAATAGCCGTGATAGAACGCGGCCAACCAACTCAAAAGTCTCCTGGATAGATATCCAGTTTTCCTTGAGTAGGTTAACTGCATTCATCAGAGGATCATCGTCTGTTTGCAAAACCGACGGAGATACCCCGGTAAATTCTGCACAAATAGAAAAGAAAAGAAGAGATAAGTGACAGCAGGTACACCAGTGCAACAGAAGTCGAAAATAGAAAGACAAGTCGAAGAACTTACTTTCAGCGGTAGTAGACATGGTGTGAAGACGCTCCGCCACGGCTTGCTCTCGTTGAGCATGCTCCTTGTTGGCTTCAGCTAAAGCTTTTTCAGCTTTCTTCGCCTTGCCAAGCGCAGCTTTCTGCGACTTCTCAGCATTCGCTTTAGCAGCGGCCGCCACATCATAAGCTTTTCGCGAAGCATTGAGCTCCGCCTCCAGCGACGCAATTCGAGCATTGGCTGTTGCTAAGGCAGCTACAAAAGAAGACAAAAGGGAGTCAGATAAGTGGGAAAAGAAAAAGCACAGAAGAAAAATGACTGGACATCAAGATTGTACCTTCGGAAGCTTTCGCAACCTTTAGGTACCCCGCACACTCCGTGCCCAGGGCAATAAATCTCTTCACTAAAGCTTGAGAAAAGAAGTGTGTAAGAGTAGAAGTGCATGAAAGGAAAGAAAGTACAGAAGAATTGCTCACGTCATCAGAGGAAACCGTAGATGCATGAGCTTCCAGAGAAACTTCGGCTTTTTTTGCCTTCCTTGAGCGTCTAGGGTATCGGGTTTGAGGAACCTTCTTCACACCGGACCTGGTGGCCCTCGGTGCAACATCTGGTTCGATAGGCTCATCAGTGGCCATAGGAGAAGGTGGAGGAGCAGTTGTCGCATATGTTGGTGGCTCTTCATCATCACTGCATGAAAAGTATAAGTTATGAAAATAAGGCAAGAACAATGCAATTGAAGAACTCGACTACAATACTTACGATGCAAGCATGTCGAAGTACTCCATATCTTCTGCAAAAACGGGGGCTTTACCAGCAGCTGCAGAACTCGATGAAGCAATTTCGTCGACACGCTTCCGTTTTTTGTCGACACCGACATCTTCAGCAAGCGCAGGAGGAGGCGATGTCGACGAGCTAGTTTCCTCTTCTGATTCTTCGACATCATCTCCGTCCTGACTTTCGTCAGCCTCGGGGGCATCAGATGCAGGAGAGGCCAGATCAGCCGGTAGGGGCCCTGCCTCTGGAAGAGGGGGACGAGAAACAGGGAATTGGTGACCCTGCATATAAATAAGTAAGTAGAGTACAAAGTTAAATAATAATGCAAGTCGAAACAAGCAAAGTTTGACAAAAAAGAGGACGCGAAGGTACATACCTCAGGAAGAGGGTGCACAGAGTCAAAAAAGTCAGCGGTTAAATCCGCAACTGCATGTTCCTTCGTGAGCTTGGTGAGACTCCGGACTCGCTTGTTGACATCTTCTTTCGATATCAGATCTTCAGATATGCGAGTCGGATCCTCCAAGCCGGAGTAACTCCAAAGTTTGGTAAGGCGGTGTTGTAGGGGTTGAACTCGACGTTGAATAAAAAACGCCATGAGTTGCATACCCGACAGAGCACCCCCTTGACCTCCTTTTAAAGACTTGATACGGGAAAGAAGAGGAAGAATTTCTTGTGCTTCTGCATCTGAGGGGAGTGTATCCCATGATGCCAATTTCTTTACCTCCTGAGAAGCATCAAAAGGGGGTAGGCCATATTCGTCTTCAGGAGAAGATTTGCGGTCCTTGATATAGAACCACTTTGTCCTCCATCCTTGGACAGACGCGGCCATGGAAAATTCAAAGTATTGCGCCTCAGGACGCACAGAAACGACGGCTCCGCCCAGTTCGGGTTTCCTAGCCAAAGAAACATTGGGGCGGAGTCGAAAGATTGATCTCCAGAGAAGAAAGTGAGGCTCAATGCCCAAGAATGACTCGCAGAGAGTCACAAAGCAAGCAATGTGAAGAAGGGAATTTGGTGTGAGCTGATGGAGCTGCACACCATAGACAAATAGCAGCCCACGGAGAAACTCGTGGGCAGGAAGGGACAACCGCGGAGAAGGAAAGCAAGGAACATTATCCGGTAACCGCTCGGGGGCTTCGGGATCCGCTCAATACTGGGAAATTGGATGGAATCCTCAGCGGCGAGGAGGCCGTCCGCCGTAGCCTTCTCCACTTCCTTCTTTGTGATGGTGGAGCGAACCCAGTTGGTGGCAAAAGACTTGGCCATGGTGCTCTTAGTGGCCAGGTGTTTCACGCGCATCCAGTACGAAGTGCGCTTGGGGGCTATGCACGAGAGAAGGAGGCAGAGGAGATCAGCAATGGAGGCGGCGGAGGGAACGAGCTGGTAAACAGTAAAATCCCCCACTACGCCCCTTATATATCTTCTGGGAGAAGAATCATGGGCTGAGACGTGGCGCAAAGAGCGGAAACGGCAGCCCACTAACGGTCAAAAATTGAGAAATTTACAGTACTGCCCATGCAACGGTTCGCAATGATACAGAGTGACGTATTCATTGATGTCATAAAGGATATATTATCAAACAGGAAATGGCGCCGACAAATGCAAAATTCTTAGAGAAGATTATGTGTGAAGGATTTTTCGATTATAGCCTTGGGGACTACTACTCTTAAAAGATGGAAATCTTTAATGGAGTTGTGGAAGCATATTCGACGACAAGGCGTTCTTAGAGTATCTCGAAGATGAAGTATATTGAAGTTAAAATATCTCGAGTTGAAGTATGATGAATTACACTACATTTTTTGAGCCTATACTCGAAAAAAGCCTTTTTCGACTATAGCCTCGGGGGCTACTCCCATCGGGAGCGCTGAGCGCGCACCCGACGATATTTCTTGGCAAAGCATTATAATTCGAGAAGTGCAGGAGTATTACTCCCATCGGGAGCGAGTTTTATGGTTGAAGAAACCCGAATATTTTCAGTCAAGATTTGACTGCGACATAAGATTCTCGAGTTGCGTTATCGCAACACAACTCGAATGTCGTGACTTGTCACGAAGGTAAGACCACAGGATCCGTCCTGTGTGGCCTGGTATACGCACATGGATGCGCTCTGCTGGTATGTATCCGTGTCTACGACGCGAAGAAAATCCTGGTGGACGCACTGGGTACCCTGAGAACCACTGGGATTCATTCTTTGTAAGTCCTAAATGCGGCAGAAGAATGGGTTTGACCGGTATCCCGAATTCAAATCCAAGGGGATTTAATTTGAAGTAGGTGACAAGTATCTGTTCCGACAGTTAACTGACCTCTTGATCCGTCAGAGTTGTCAGACTTGTTCATCAAGACCCCTTGCGAACAAATTATTATAAATATAAGTCGAAAGACCAAGTCAAAGATTTGAAGATAAGAAGAAGTCGAAGAATTGATCAAGTCGAAGATTTGAAGATTAGAGATTCAACCTGAATCTACAATTCTGGTAGAATCTCAGGGGCTACTGACAAGGGTATAGTTAATAGAGCCCGTTAGTTGAGTACCCCTGAGGCCCGATAAGCTAGGCCCAATTGTAATGATAGTCGAATACGAGTTCTTACCGTATGTCGATATTGTAATCTGTATCGTACCCTACCCGATCCTCGAGACCTGGCCACCTATATATAGGGGCCAGGAGGGGACGGTGTAGGGCAGATTGAAAGCAACCCAGGTTGAACACCCAAGTTTACTTCCGACACACACCTATTTCGACTAACTTTACCTTCGAGTTCATCCGACGCCCTATCTCCCCGATCCTAAGTCCTTCATCTAGGACATTTGTCGAGTTAACCCTCGTCAGTGGCATTCAAAGAAAATGATAGCTCCCAAGGGGGCGAGATGTTGTTGCTTGTGGTGTAGATGATGAAATACCTCAAGATGCCATAAAAAGAATGGGCGTGGGATTTTTCCGCCCCATTGAGGGACACCTTGTGGCGGACCGAGAAGAACTATGCTCTACTCAAGTGGAGCCCTCATCTACACAAGCTCAACAAGCCTCTCCCAAAGAAGCAACTAATGCACCAACCGAAGAACAAGACAAGGACCTTCATGAAGAAGAAGGGGCACCACCATCCTCTCCGGTTACCACAACCGCTCCTAATTCTTCGCAAGACCAAGATCAACCTACTCATGATGAGAGTGATGATGTGCTCAATGATAATCAAGGTCAAGATAATGGTCAAGACGGGGACCAAAATGATCAAGATGATCAAGTGATTCCTCAATGGTCAAATGAGGAGATCGAAGCCCGTGGCAAGAGAGGAGTTGGAAGGAACTTGGAACTTAGAGGTAATACCCTTGAGAGGGTTATTGGAGATTTAAGAGGCAAAGTGTCAACCCGAAGTCAATTGGAAAAATTTAGCAATCATCATGCCTATATCTCCATGGTTGAACCCAAGAAAGTATTTGAAACACTTGAAGATCCGGATTGGTTGGATGCTATGCATGAAGTACTCAATAACTTCAAGCGCAATAATGTGTGGGTGTTAGTGGAGAAGCCAAGAGAGTGCCGCAATGTGATTGGCACCAAGTGGATATTCAAGAACAAGCAAGATGAGCATGGAATTGTTGTGAGGAACAAGGCAAGATTGGTTGCTCAAGGTTTCTCTCAAGTTGAAGGCATTGAATTTGGAGAGACCTATGCTCCCGTGGCTCGCCTTGAGTCCATCCGTATCCTTCTTGCATATGCCACTCATCATTTTTTTAAGTTGCAACAAATGGATGTTAAAAGTGCTTTTCTTAATGGTCCATTGAAAGAGGAAGTATATGTTAATCAACCCCTAGGATTTGAGGACCTCAACTTCCCTAACCATGTCTATAAACTCCATAAGGCACTCTATGGCCTTAAACAAGCCCCACGTGTGTGGTATGAGCACCTTAGGGAGTTGTTGTTAGACCGTGGGTTTGAAGTTGGGCAAATCGATCCCACTCTTTTTACTAAGAGGGTCAATGGGGAGCTTTTCGTATGCCAACTATATGTTGATGATATTATCTTTGGCTCTACTAACAAAGCTTTTAATGATGAATTTTCAAAGCTTATGACCGATAGGTTTGAGATGTCTATGATGGGCGAAATGAAGTTCTTTCTCGGTTTTGAAATCAAGCAATTGAAAGAAGGGACTTTTATTAATCAAGCCAAATATGTCCAAGACATGCTCAAGAGGTTCAAGATGAAGGAACTAAATGGGGCCGCCACACCAATGCCCACTAAATGTCATCTTGAACTAGATCTCAATGGTAAAGATGTGGATCAAAAGGTATACCATTCTATGATTGGTTCTTTGCTTTACCTATGCGCATCTAGACCCGATATTTTGTTGAGTGTAGGTGTGTGTGCAAGGTATCAAGCCGCTCCTAAAGAAATCCATCTAATGGTGGTCAAAAGAATCTTTTGATATTTGGTTCATACCCCAACTTATGGGCTTTGGTATCCTAAAGGCTCGGATTTCTCTCTTTGTGGTTTCACGGATTCGGATTGGGCCGGTGACAAGGATGATAGGAAATCAACCTCCAGAGCTTGCCAATTTCTTGGTAGGTCTTTGGTGTGTTGGTCTTCTAAGAAGCAAAATTGCATATCTCTCTCCACCGCTGAAGCCGAATACATTTCTGCCGCAAGTGGATGCACTCAATTGTTGTGGATGAGGCAAACTTTAAAGGAATATGGTGTCAATTGTGACAAAGTGCCTCTTTTATGTGACAATGAGAGTGCTAACAAGATAGCCTATAATCCGGTGCAACATTCAAGAACCAAGCATATTGAGATCCAGAATCATTTTATTAGAGATCATGTTGCCCATGGTGATATTGAGCTTGCATATGTTTGCACCAAGGATCAACTTGCCGATATATTCACGAAGCCCCTTGATGAAGCAAGATTTGGATATTTGAGGAATGAGCTAAATATCATTGATTCAAGGAGTGTGGCTTGAGCATCTTGCAAATACACCTTTATTTCAATACTTGTTTGGTTTAGGTGTGGGCATGGAGATAGGGGAGTGTGGTCCTAATTAATAGGGCTATCCCCCCCCCCATAATGCCGATAGTAACAAAAATCATTCTCTTAATATCATTTTTGTGATATATGAGCTTCAATGACGAGTAGTGGTTATGGACCCAAGATACATCTTCGCGGTCCAATGCCATAACACTCATACGTGGTGGCCTCGGCCACCGACCTCTTCTTTTCAAAGAATTGATTCCTTGCAAATCTTATTTGAAGTCTTATTGAGCTTTTTCATTGTTGTCTCTATCTTTGATATGGGAAGGCACTTGCATTGGATTTTCCGATGATTTTTTTTGCAATGTCAAGTGCCGAGAACCACTCCATGTTTTCTCTCTCTCCTAAGGCATCCTATCTCAAAAACATCTACTCTATGCACTCGAGTTCAAATTTTTGTCAAAAAGAATTTTTGTTTTATCAAAATTTGGAAGGAATTGATCTCTGGCGTTCCAGCCCGGAATATCCGCCCCCCTGGGCAGAATATCGGGGGGGGGGGGGCTAGATAATCCGGGCTAATTTTGGCCGGAATATCCGGTCGGCTTGGCGGCTGGGTATAAAAGGGCGGGGTAGGGGTGCCCGCTCGGGCAGTTCCTATTCCCCCCACCCAGGTTCTTCCCTGCAGCCGCCGCCGCCTCTCCCTCACCGCAGGCAGAGCTCTAGCCGTCCCCTTGGCCGGCCCTCGCCAGATTTGGATCCCCTCCTCCTCGGGAATACTTTCCCCAAGCCGTTTTTTCAATGGATGCGGGTAATGTTCATATCTCCTAACCCTAGTGATGAGGGTTAACTCGACAAATGTCCAATATGAAGGAATTAGGATCGGGGGAGTTGGGCGTCGGATGAACTCGAAGGTAAACTCAGTCAAACAAGGTGCGTGACAAAAGTAAACGTGGTTGTGAACTTGGCTTGCTTTTGATCTGTCCCTTACCGTCCTCTCCTGGCCCCTATATATAGGTGGCCAGGTCTCAAGGAACGGGAGGGGTCTGATACATATTACAACATCGGTATACAACATGAACTTGTATTTCGACTAGGATTTACACTTGGGCCTAGCTTTAACGGGCCTCAGGGGTATTCAACTAACGGGCTCTATTATCTATACCCTTGTCACCTAGGGTGTGGCTTTGTATGAATTTTACTTCGCAATTTCTTGGAGATTGGCTTCCCCCAAGTTGTTCTCTGTTGTCATGAATCACTTTGTATGGTACTCCTTCACTCGATCTATCAAATCTGAGGTAACAGTAGGTTTGTGAAAAAAAATCGAGGGGGCGGATTATCCGGCCCCCTGGCTGGATAATCCGGCCTGGCACTTTTTCCCTCAAATTTTCCCAAGTTGCTGTCTCTAATTTGATTCCTCTTGCGAAGTTTTCTTCCATGCAACCTGATTCTTGCTCTCCTTTCAGTAACTTGTGTGCATATGCTTATCCCCTTGCTATCCATGCCTCCCTCTCACAGGTGGTTCAGGTTTACCGAAGCGCAAGCATCGGTTGATTCTGAATGAAGAAGGAGTCCTTGTTGATGAGATTGTGATTTGTCAGCGTCAGAGGGAGGCTGCTAGGAAAGTTGAGAAGGAAAAGCTTGCAAAAGCTCAAGCTCGTCTTCGCAAAGGGAAAGCGACAAGACCCAACTACAAGAACATGCCCGAGCCTGACTACATTCTTGTTTGGCGCAATGATTGGTACGCCACACCCCGTGATGAAGCTATTAAGGACCATGGTTTTTGGTGTGAGGAGCAGTGGGCCATCTTCCGTGATGTTTATGATAGCCTGAAGAACCCAACCCGTCCTATGCATCCTATTGACCTCGATCACCTTCGCAGCAAGTCCTACTTTGATGATGCTATTTCTGTGATTGAGAAGTTGGGATTGACTGAGCTAGCTACTCTGAAGTGCAACTTTAACACCCACCTCATCATGCAGTTTTATGCCACTCTTGTGATCATGCCCAATCCTCAGAAGACAATGAAGTGGATGTCTAGAGAGCATTACTGTCAAGCGGATTTCTCTGGGTTTGTCTCTCTGTTGGGTTATGCTTATGATGGGGATAATCTAGTAGGTCCCCGTGTTCACTCTCCGGGTACAAAGCCTGACAAGGACAAGCTTTATGATCTCTATGACTCCATAGGCGTCATCAGCTTTATCAATGGTTTGCTTCCACTCTATGATCAGCTTGTCCGCATCTTTAGAGAGAACATTGCCCCTAGTGGTGGTAACAATGATGCCATCCGCACCTTGCTTGTTGATCTTCTCTTCCTTGCCCATCAGTGTGCTACTTCTTCTGACCCGGATGAGGATTTCACCCTTGATGTGATGGACTTTATCTTTCATGAGATTAAGGATGCTATCATTCAGAGGAACACACTTCCATATGCTCCTTACATCATGCTTCTCATCAAGCATTCACTTCAGGAGTATGATCTTAGTGATGATTGTGTGGAGCACGTAGTCAAGAAGCATTACGTCAAGAAGAAGAAGACACCTGCCCCTTCCACTGCTTATCCTAGTACTTTCATGGCTGATGCAAGGTCGAGTGCTCCTACTCGTGCTCAGAGGTCTGCTGCTACTGCCATGTCTAGAGAAGTCAAGAAGCTCAGTTGGTTTGAGAGGAATGTTCTTTGCATGAAGGTTGAGATCCACCCTGAGAACTATCAGGCCTATGTGGATCAGAAGACAATTTAGGATAATCAGCAGCTGATATTACACCGTCTTACTGGACCACAGACTGTCGAGCCCACTCCTACCGCAGCTACTTCCTATGCAGCTTCGAACACTAATCGCTATAACTGTTGTGATTTGGAGCAGCATCTCTTTGCTCCTCCAGATGCCCCTGCAGGAGATGCTGATGCTGAGATTGAGGAGGTTGAGGAGGGCGTGGATGTCGACGATGCTGACGATGATGACGATGCTGACGGGTCCGACGACTTTGATGACTGGGAGGAGTGATTCCTTCGGGGCATGTAGCATCGCTCTTCTCCCTTTTTGGTGTCTTGATTCCAAAGGGGGAGAAGTAGTTCTATTTAGGCATCTATCAGGATTTGCATGGGTGGAACACAAGCTTGAGCGTTTATCATTCCTTTAGCGCTTGTATTCCTCTTTATCTATTTGCTTTCAATTTGGAACAATATTTGTGGTTTGTTTGCTACTATGGTGTGTATGCCACTATGTTTTATGTTCTATGTGTGCCTTGTGGAATATTATGCTTGTAGAACTATTTGTACTACTTTGTTCTTTTGTGAGATCACGGTATGTATGCGGGATGGCCATGGAATTTGGTTTCACGACATTATCATCTTTGGAATTCCATATTGATTGAATCTACTATCGTGTGGTATGATCTCTACAAACTCTAGCCTCGACCATTTTGTTTAGAACATATTTCTTTGGCTCCTATTTGTGGATTTTTCTTCGAACTTAAAAGTGGTGTTTGTGCCTTTCACTTCCATTTCTCAAGGATGCACACTTTTAGGGGGAGCTTTGCTCCTTGCTCAAAAACTTGTTGTTAGAAATATATTATTTCTCTTGCAAATCCTAGTGTTGTCATCTAACACCAAAAAGGGGGAGATTGAAAGAGCATACTTTGTATCCCTCATATTTTGTGTGTTAAATAACAACATTAGGAATTTAAGGGTGTGTTGAAGTGTTGTAGGTTTTCAGTTCGAAGAAAATGGCTAAGGACTTGACCCGGCGTCAACCAGACATGGGGGCGGATTATTGGGCCGGATTATTCATCCATGGCCGGATAATCCACCCGCCCCCTAAGAATTTTGAGGAAAAACGGTAAGGACCTCAGTCGGCGTCACCCAGACATGGGGCCGGATTATTCATCCATGGCCGGATAATCCGCCCCCCAAGAATTTCGAGGAAAAACGGCTAAGGACCTGAGTCGGCGTCACCCAGACATGGGTCCGGATTATTGGGCCGGATTATTCATCCATGGCCGGATAATCCGCCCCCCCCCCCCCCAAGAATTTCGAGGAAAAACGACTAAGGACCTAACTCCGCGTCACCCAGAAGTCGGGCCGGATTATTGGCCCGGATATTTTATTCTGGGCCAGATTATCCGCCCCTACTTTGGCCGGATAATCCCCCCCCCCCGGAGGCAGCAACGGCTACATTTTGGGAGGGGCTATAAATACCCCTCTCCTTCTTCCACCTCAAGCTGCTCGTCTCAAGCTAGAAGAAGACCTTATTTGGAGCCCCAAAATTCACAAGATCTCCTCCCTCAACCCACCAAAGCTCTTGATCTTTGGATAATCGAAGGAGAAGGCCTTGATCTACATCCTCACCAGAGCGATTTACTTTCCCCTCTCATTTGCTTGAGGGCCCTTGTGTCTTGGGTTTCCTTGAATCCCTAGACCTTGATTTGTGTGATTGATATCTTGATACTTGTTGTTTGACAGCATTGTGTTGTTCTTGGGAGCCTCCAATTCAGTTGTGGATGCGTGCCCCAAGATTGTAAAGGTCGGTTCCACCTTGAGGAATCCCTTAGTGGAAAGTGAGCTAGGCCTTTGTGGCAGAAGCTTGCACCGGAGAATAGGGTGAGCCTTTGTGGCGTTGGTTAGGCCTTTGTGGTAACCAAACCTCTCCAACGTAGATGTACTTCCCCTAAAAAGGAAGGAACTACGGGAATTACATCCGTGTCTCCGTGTGCTCCAGTCTTGGTTACCTCTATCCTTTATTGCCTTTATATATCGTATCGTGCTTAGCTTTCTAGTTGTCATATAGGTAAATTCACCCTAGTTGCATATCTAGAGAATTTACCTTTTGTGTCAAGCCTAAATTGAAAAAGAATTAAAATTTGAGTAGCACCTATTCACCCCCCCCCTCTAGGTGCCCTTACGATCCGTTCACATACTTGTCTTTTTTAGATAATAGGCCGAAGCCCGTGTTATATTAATAATGCCCAGATGATACAAAGTGTTGTGCACCAGCTTACAAAGGAAAGAACCCACAAACACAAAGAAAAGACAACGAGGGGAAGCTATAGAAACTCCACTAGCAAGTCTAGACAAGAAAACCATGGCTGCAAAACCAAGAGCAAGCTGGTTCGAGGGTAGTAGGAAGAACGAGTAGAGTCATCTAAAGGAGCAGGGCCACTGACAAGGAGAAGGAGCAACCAAACGGGCCACAACCACTTTTGTCACAGGAGAGGAACCACTGCCCCCATCCGACAAGAGATACACCAACGACGAGTAGACCAGTGTAGAAGAACCCCTACTGCCTCAAGCCTTGCCTCCAACGGACAAGAACTCTATCATCTCTTAAGGCCCTTATAAGAAATGAAACATGGGCTCCAAGGTGGCGCCTTCAAGAAGGGTACGGCACAGGAGGTCAGGAGCGTCACCGCCACCCGATCCGATGGATCTGGGGGTTTTACATGGAGTATCATAGAGGACATCGAGAAGCTACAACAGTGCCTTCAAGAAGGGAACGACACTAGGACGTGACGCCAGCGTTGGTCTAGTAGGACAAGGTTTTTACCTTCGCAAAATCTCTACCTCAAGATCTGGGCACAAATGGCTGCAAAGGCAGCCTCGTACCACCGCCACGAAATGTCGCTCATCAGCAACGAGGCCGTCCGCACGACTGTAGCAGCCAACTAACACTTGAGTCGCGAGCCCTTCCAACTAGCATTGTGGCTCCCACCAAGCAAGGCCCCCACCAAGCATCTGGACTCCTCTACGCCTGGAGCTAAGCAAAGTTGTATCCTTCACGACATTGGAGTACATCCAGCACCAACACTAGCAACGACACCTCCACAAGGAACATCAGGGCTAGGGATGTAGGCTAGTGAGCGATCAACTAGCTCCGGACAAGAAGAACCTAAAATATGCTAGATCTAGTGAGCGCAAGAGCACCAAATGAGGAAAGAGGAAAGGAGAAGGAGGCGGGTGGCAGTCCCAACAGACAGTTGACCGTGCTCGCCATCGGGAACTGCCACCAGCAACAGGTGGTAGGACCCCTGTCCAGGCTACCCATCTCTCACAGAGACCCTCACCACCAGCCCCACAGGCTGTGGTTCCCCTCCTTGGCCAAACGCCAAAGATCCACACGAGGATGAAGCACAGCCCCGCCACCACGCCAGAGTTTTCGCCGAAGGCCACACCTAGCCACCTGAGTTGACCACATGAGCTGCAGATCTCGGGACACGGTCGGCCACCCGCAGGCCCGCGAGCAGCACCAGGAGGAAGCCTCATTGTCGCCATCCTCGAGACCCTCTAGGGATTGCCATCTATCTCTCTTAGGCAGCGGCGAGGAGGAGAGGGGAGGCAAAGGAGAGGCAGCGGTGGAAGGCGCTATCACCGTCAAGTCGCCCCTGAGGGGAGCGATGTGGGGGCCTTTCCGCAATTTGACCAATTTGGGCATACTTGTCTTTGAATCCTCCACTGGAACTATCCATCTACCAGGTTACGACTGACGATATATCCCTAGTTGGATGCTGCTGGAGGAGATAGGGGAAGTAAGAAGTTTTCCATATGGCCCCACTTCCAATCACTGTCATAACACCTTTGATCCACCAATTATGGTCGCATGGGATTTCCTATTGACACTAGCAGTATACATGACTTGACAACTCTGCATGAGATGCCTTTCTTAGCACTTACCGAGCCACGGCGAACCTAATCTGAAGGTGAGGGGCCGTCACATACGGATGCCAGCGTTGAAAGTTCCATGGTCCATTTTGAGGGTGTCGCATACCACCATCAACCTCGAAAAGAAATAGTACAGAAAGCCATCACCTTATCAAAATCTGTCCGACTTGTCGCACGCGCGACCATGGTGTCCGCCGCCAAAGAATTAGGGTCTTCGCCTTTATTACTGATCTTCTACGCCACCATAAGATTAGGGCACTTGTTGTCACAACACGATGCCCATGCGACATGCATGAAATAGAGCTGCCATCACCGATATGACACATTGAGCAGGACGATGTCCACCACCACAGGATGCATGACCCCCTACAAATGGATTTCAAGGCAAACACGATGTTGCCTGCCCCGGTACATCAAGGGAGAGATAGGCAACAAACAAGAGCTCCCCCCCCCACCTTTGGCAGCGAGGGCCTTAGCTATCACTATGGTGACGGCCAACGGTTACGACAGGAAAGTGAGGTGTCAGGGAGGTACCCTAGAAGCGCAGTGGGATCTCGAAAAGCTGCCCCAAGGGGTGACACCGAGGGTAGACGAGTTGGGAGAGGGTGGTGCAGCCGATGTGACATTTTTTATTTTTTATTTTATGTTGCTTGGGTGCAAGCAGTTGGACCTATTTGAAAGTGTGGATGGTCTAACCTAAAGGGGGGTGAATAGGTTTCTACAAATTTTAATTCTCTTTTCACTAGTTTTAGGCTTTGCGGAATATAAGTGTGAGCCTAACAACTAGGTGAGCAACCTATATGATGATATGCAAAGTACTTCAAGCTCAAAGGCTATCACAAAGGTAAAACACAAGTAAAGGAACTCCGATAGAAATAACCGAGGCACACGGAGACGAAGATGTATCCCGATGTTCACTCTCTTGGGGGAGAGCTAGTCACCGTTGGAGAGGTGTGAATCCCCACGAAGGGTACTCAATTGCCAAGAAGGCTCACCTTCTTCTCCTTGAGCCTCCTGATGTCTACGCACGCGTCTGTTCTTGTAGACAGTGTTGGGCCTCCAAGTGCAGAGATTTGTAGAACAGCAGCAAGTTTCCCTTAGGTGGATGATACGTCTCAAACGTATCTATAATTTTTGATGCACCATGCTTGTTTTTAGACCATTTGCCTATTGTTTTGTTACACTTAGTGGCACTTTTATGCATTTTCCGGAACTAACCTATTAACAAGTTGCCACAGTGCCAGTTTCCTGTTTTCTGCTGTTTTTGTGTTTCAGAAGTGATACACAGGAAATATTCTCGGAATTGGACGAAACAAGTTCCTAAAGTCTTATTTTACCCGGAAGCTTCCAGAGATCCGAAGAGGAGTAGGAGGTGGGCCACCAGGGGCCCACACACAGGGGTGGCGCGGCCAGCCCCTGGCCCGTGCCACCACCGTGTGAGGCCACCTGGCCCCTCCTCTGACATCGCCCCTTCGCCTATAAAGACCCCCCGACGGAAAAAACCTAAGTACCCGATCAGATTTCCAGAACACATCGCGATCCGCCGCCGCCGTCGACCCAAAGATCGGGAGGGTCCAGAAGCTCTTCCCGGCACCCTGCCGGAGAGGGGAATCGCCACCGGAGGTCTTCTTCATCACCATGCTTGCCTCCGGAGCGATGAGTGAGTAGTCTACCTTGGACTATGGGTCCATAGCAGTAGCTAGATGGTTGTCTTCTCCACCATGTGCTTCATGTTTAGATCTCATGAGCTGCCCTACATGATTGAGATCACCGTTATGTAATTCTACATGTTTGGTTTGTTGGGATCCGATGATTATTGGTGTTTATGATTAAGTTGTTGTACTGAATATTATCTTTTGTTATCTCTATGTTGTTTATGATCTTGCATGCTCTCCGTTGTTAGTACCTATCTTGGCCGAGTAGTTGCTAGTGACTCCAAGAGGGGGTATTTATGCTCGATAGTGGGTTCATGCCTCTATTTCACCTGGGGGAGTGACAGAAACCTCTAAGGTGGTAGATGTGATGTTGCTACTAGGGAGAAAACAACATTCATATGCTCAAGGGCATATGCTTTGTTTACATTACACACTTTGCTTAATGCAATTATCTGTTGTTCGCAACTTAATACTTTTGGGGTGTTCGGATTGATATCCCCGGGGGTGGATTATTAGTCATAGATGCAGTTGGATGGCGGTCTATGTATTTTGTTGTAATGCCCAGAGTAAATCTCATAGTGATCTTCTTGACATATCACATTATCTTTATTCTATCAATTGCCCAACTGTAATTTGTTTACCCAGCATGTGTTATTTTATCTATGGAGAGACACCACTAGTGAACTGTGGACCCCGGTCCTATTTACATCATATTGCTATCACCTGTTTACTTTACTCGTACTGTTTACTTTATTCGCATACTTTTATTGTTTTCCACTCGATACACTCATAACCTTTGTTTCAAGCAAACCGGTGAGATTGACAACCTCATCGTAAGTTGGGAGCAAAGTATTTGTTTGTGTGTGTGCAGGTTCCACGTTGCAGCTAGCAAGCAAAGCTTGGACGAGGCACCAGTTGTCCGCTGCTGTCGCAAACTAGCAAGCATCACCTTCAGTCGTCATTGTCTCTCCTCTCTTGATCGACATTAAACCTTGGTTTCATAATTGAGGGAAAACCAGCTGCTATACTCATCACACCTTCCTCTTGGGGTTCCCAACGGGCTAGTCATTCACCACGCACAAGGATTGCTGCTGGGGGATGAAGAAGAATAATCTCCTTCATCAACTAGCCATCAGCTGTTTTTCTGGCGCCGTTGCCGGGGAGGAAGAGAAGACTTCTGCGAGGGGAGTTTTTCGCACACACATCCTTTACTTTGTTATTGTTTTTCTTTACTTTATTTATTTTACCTGCATCGTTTTTTTTATCAAAAACCCAAAAAAATTAGAATCCTTGGTAGTTGTTTTTACTTATCTGCTTTTAGTTTTGTTAAAATGAGTAATCCTGAAGTAGAAGTTCGTAGTTTTAAGCAACAAGGGGGGGAAGTTTAAAAGATGCTTGGTACCGTATTAACAATGCTCATCATAGGTGTACCAAAAAGCACTCTACCACGATCCTCCTTAGAAATTTTTATGTTGGTATATCCAGTTGGAATAGGTATGTTCTTGATACTCTTACAGGAGGTAATTTTCTGGGTACTCCCACTGGAGAAGCATGCACTATAATTGAAAGTTTAGTGGGAATACCACCTATTCATGTTGCTGAAACCGAGACCACCTTAGAGGAGGTGGTAGAAAAGCTCAGCTCTTTAGAGAAAAGTTTGCCAAGTATCCTAGAAAATGCTAGCCGCGTTAGTGAATTAATAGAAAACATTCGTAAGAGAATTACCATTTTAGAGGCTAGCACTACTCATGACAATCAAAACTTAAGGATTGGTAAACTAGAGGAGTCTATGGAAACTCTTAGCTTAATCTTCTCTTCTCTTAAATTTAAGAAGGAGAAAGTGTTTGTTGGAAAAGAGCAAAAATTTATGTATGTTCCCAAGGTTTCTGCGCTTAAATCTCAACATGTTCTTAAGATTGGTAAGACTCTTAGTTCCACTAAGGGTGACTTGCAGGTTGAATCATCTTCGGGAACCTTCAAAGAGCCTACTGAGGTAACTAGCACTTCATCACTTGATATTACTTGATTCGCAATTTTCTGCGCCTAGCTCAAAGGCGTTAAAGAAAAGCACTCTTGGGAGATAACCCAATGTTTTCTTTTCAGTACTTTTTCTTTTATTTGAGTCTTGGAAGTCATTACTACTGTAATGACCGCTCCTTATCTTGTTTATTTCGTTTTTGTGCCAAGAGAAGCCTCTAATTTGAGTGAGGTAAAGATTTGGGGATGTTGCTGTCCTGAAACTGTTTTCGGTGCTGCACCGTAAAAATTCGTGAACATTCTCTGTTTATCTTTTGGACCTGCTATTTCTTGTGCATATGCCCCAGGTTATATCCAAACTTTTATTAGTTGAACACTTTTTGATTTGAGCAACAGAAAATCCCTCAAAAATTCAACCTTTGTCAGCTGTTCAGTTTTGACAGATTTCTGCTAATATTTGTGTTTGTCACTTTATCGCTTTCTTTTGAGTTCTTTTGATCATGGAACTTTTGGGGAAGTTGCTACAGTAGTATTTGCTATATATGTGGTGGTTTTGAGTTGAAACCTGAAGCAAATAGAGGATTGATTATATGTTATGCTTGCACTAATGTTGCTAATAGATTTGTGTTTAGTTTTGTATGAAGGAAGTTTTCAAGTGTAGGGATTGGAGAATGATGATATGAGTTGAAGAATGGACAAAAGCTCAAGCTTGGGGATGCCCATGCATCACCCCAATAAATATCCAAGAAGTACAAGCGTCAAAGCTTGGGGATGCCCCCGAGGCACCCCTTCTTCATCGGCAAAAATCAGGTCACCTTTCAAAACACTATATTTTTATTGCTTCATGCACTATGTGTTTTTCTTGGAGCGTCAGTTGTTTTAGTTTTCTTAGTTGGTTTAGTTTGTTTGTTTTCTGCAATAAATGGTTGGACCCCAACAAATTTCTTTTGGAGGAGATGTACTCGTTTTCATTTGCCAAGAACACTCAGTTTTTCACTCTTATCGTTTATCGAGTGTTCTTCTTTTTCTGCTACTGCTTTTGGTTTTCGTTTTCGCCTTGATTTGCATTCAGATCTTGTCATATCTTTTCATCAAGGTGTATTTTTGCCTCTGATCTTTATTGGTTTTCATCCAAAGAGGTGTTTATAAAAATTTCAAATGGTGTTGGAAAAGAGAAAAAGCTTTGTGCAAAATAGTGGTACAAGAAGGAGCTTGTGTAGACTGCGGCTTAGGCTTTTTCATGTCATGCTTGATGTCTTTTTGATAGTATGCTTAGTGGTTTTGCTGTAGCATGACTTGTCTCAAATAACTGAGATTGCTTAATGAGCCTTTGAAAAAATCATGCGTTGTTTTTATTGTATGGAAGCATTATTTTGGTTTTCTCCTTGATGCTTTATTTGGGTTGACTTGGCGCATGCTCACACATGTTAGACTCTTACAAAGTCGCCAATAGCCTTCATGATCATTTAGTTTTGACTTTTGATGCCATCGTATGCTTCTTTTAATGTCGCTTTGTCGCTTTGCATGATTATGGCCATTACTGCTCTCTTAGTTGGTCGCTCCCAGTCTTTTGCTAGCCCTTACCTTGTACTGAGTATGAGCTCTACTCGTGCATCCAACTCCTAAAAGCCAAAGTTTTCCAAAGTGTCCACCATACATACCTACTAGCAATTTGCTATTCCAAGTAAATTTGACTTGCTTTTATTTTCTCTTCAAATTAAACTCTTACCAGTGTTATGCGAAATTCGGTCAGTAAAGCTCTCACAAACCGGAAGGCACACTTTACTTTTTCCTGTTCTTAAAAATTTGACATTGTGGTCTCTTATGTTGAGTTGTTATGCTTGCAAGTTGTAAGTTGGATTCTAGCCCATCCATGCTGTCATGGGGCAAGCTTTCAACATTGCACTTCTTATTTGAGTTGATATCGTGATCTTTTGTTTATGGATGCCCGCGGTGTGAAATGAATTGGGAATCTTGTGGGGATCATGGAGTTTGTATATGTGTTAGGGAAACGCCGGGCCGCCAATCTAAGCCATGCATAATTCATGGTGGAAATTTGCAGCATACCCATGGTGAACATTCGACGACGCATCTCACAATAAAAAGCTAAACAAAAGGCAAATAAAAGAGATGTCGAGGTGTTCATTGTCTGCTTGCCCTGTCATTTTGGTGTGGGCTTGTTCCATGTCATCGGGCACGGAGGTACCCCATTGGCGGTTCTCAATGATATGCATATACTTACAATGACAAGAGCCTTGCTTGGGACTCTAAGTAAAGTAGCATGAGGTTTGGGTACTCGTATTCACGGGGCACGAGGTTTTCAACTTATGATTTGTCAAGCATATGCATCATAATTGTTCTCGCATTAACTTTAACCATTCAAGATGCTTATGATGGGGGCAATGAGAGCTCAAAGCCGGTAAGTACCATAATTTTTGAAGGTTATAAAACTTGCAATCACTGCTTCCCTCTGCGAAGGGCCCTTTCTTTTACTTTTATGTTGAGTCACCACCTTCTTTCTTTATGCACCATTAAGAGAGCATAGTTGTCATTCTTAGTGTGATATGCATTGTCCCAAAGTTCATTGATTGATTCATATGATTGGTTTTACTTGTTCTTAAATTATTTGTATCTAGTCGCCCTCTTAAACTTGAAGGTGTCCTATGCATTTATGTTTTGCTCTCTTTGAAGGACAAGCTGAAAACCATTTGTATGTTTTTCCTTATGATTTGAACACACGTTTGACTTTCATTGTTTCATTTTCATGATCTTTTGTTTGTGTTCATTTGCATGTTTACAACATGGTTGCTAAGTTCTTATTGTCATGATTATATCTTCATTCCCATGTTTTAAGTTCTTATGATCCCAGCTCACAAATGCTTACATATGTGATCAAGATTGTGTAGGTGCATGTCACCTCAAAAATTATTCTTTTGTTATCACTTACCTACTCGAGGACGAGCAGGAGTTAAGCTTGGGGATGCTTGATACGTCTCAAACGTATCTATAATTTTTGATGCTCCATGCTTGTTTTTACACCATTTGCCTATTGTTTCGTTACACTTAGTGGCACTTTTATGCATTTTCCGGAACTAACCTATTAACAAGTTGCCACAGTGCCAGTTTCCTGTTTTCTGCTGTTTTTGTGTTTCAGAAGTGATACACAGGAAATATTCTCGGAATTGGATGAAACAAGTTCCTGAAGTCTTATTTTACCCGGAAGCTTCCAGAGATCCGAAGAGGAGTAGGAGGTGGGCCACCAGGGGCCCACACACAGGGGTGGCGCGGCCAGCCCCTGGCCCGTGCCACCACCGTGTGAGGCCACCTGGCCCCTCCTCTGACATCGCCCCTTCGCCTATAAAGACCCCCCGACGGAAAAAACCTAAGTACCCGATCAGATTTCCAGAACACATCGTGATCCGCCGCCGCCGTCGACCCGAAGATCGGGAGGGTCCAGAAGCTCTTCCCGGCACCCTGCCGGAGAGGGGAATCGCCACCGGAGGTCTTCTTCATCGCCATGCTTGCCTCCGGAGCGATGAGTGAGTAGTCTACCTTGGACTATGGGTCCATAGCAGTAGCTAGATGGTTGTCTTCTCCACCATGTGCTTCATGTTTAGATCTCATGAGCTGCCCTACATGATTGAGATCACCGTTATGTAATTCTACATGTTTGGTTTGTTGGGATCCGATGATTATTGGTGTTTATGATTAAGTTGTTGTACTGAATATTATCTTTTGTTATCTCTATGTTGTTTATGATCTTGCATGCTCTCCGTTGTTAGTACCTATCTTGGCCGAGTAGTTGCTAGTGACTCCAAGAGGGGGTATTTATGCTCGATAGTGGGTTCATGCCTCTATTTCACCTGGGGGAGTGACAGAAACCTCTAAGGTGGTAGATGTGATGTTGCTACTAGGGTGAAAACAACATTCATATGCTCAAGGGCATATGCTTTGTTTACATTACACACTTTGCTTAATGCAATTATCTGTTGTTCGCAACTTAATACTTTTGGGGTGTTCGGATTGATATCCCCGGGGGTGGATTATTAGTCATAGATGCAGTTGGATGGCGGTCTATGTATTTTGTTGTAATGCCCAGAGTAAATCTCATAGTGATCTTCTTGACATATCACGTTATCTTTATTCTATCAATTGCCCAACTGTAATTTGTTTACCCAGCATGTGTTATTTTATCTATGGAGAGACACCACTAGTGAACTGTGGACCCCGGTCCTATTTACATCATATTGCTATCACCTGTTTACTTTACTCGTACTGTTTACTTTATTCGCATACTTTTATTGTTTTCCACTCGATACACTCATAACCTTTGTTTCAAGCAAACCGGTGAGATTGACAACCTCATTGTAAGTTGGGAGCAAAGTATTTGTTTGTGTGTGTGCAGGTTCCACGTTGCAGCTAGCAAGCAAAGCTTGGACGAGGCGCCAGTTGTCCGCTGCTGTCGCAAACTAGCAAGCATCACCTTCAGTCGTCATTGTCTCTCCTCTCTTGACCGACATTAAACCTTGGTTTCATAATTGAGGGAAAACCAGCTGCTATACTCATCACACCTTCCTCTTGGGGTTCCCAACGGGCTGGTCATTCACCACGCACAAGGATTGCTGCTGGGGGACGAAGAAGAATAATCTCCTTCATCAACTAGCCATCAGTGGATCACCCAAGGTTTATCGAACTCAGGGAGGAAGAGGTCAAAGCTATCCCTCTCAAGCAACCCTGCAATTACGATACAGAAAGTCTCTTGTGTCCCCAACACACCCAATACACTTGTCAGATGTATAGGTGCACTAGTTTGGTGAAGAGATAGTGAAATACAAGTAGTAGTGATGATTATGAGTAGTAAACGTAATCTGAAATAAATATCGCTGCGAGCAAACATGTAACAAAACAGTAAGTAAATGGTGTGCAATGCTTGGAAACAAGGCCTAGGGATCATACTTTCACTAGTGGACACACTCCCAACAAATATAACATAATTGAACCAATAGATACTATCATCAATATGCAACTCAAAACAATTCTCCAATGGAAAACGAACGCTAATCATGCGTAGGGCTATGAAGCACTCCTCAAAGTCCGTATGTACCCAAACTAGATTGTCCCACACTATCACCATAAACGCACTAGATGGTTCCAACAAACACCAATATTTCATAGAGACATTAACCAAAAAGATACACATGATGCACACACTAGTCACCTTTACACCATGATACAAGGTATCTCCGGAGAGTATAATAATAAGGCATAGGAGTAGCATAATATCTGAATAATAACATCTACCAATTCAACTAGATACAAAGCTCACGATCACATAAAGATCACATCATGGGAGAGAGAGGTGAACCACATAGCTACCGGTAGAGCCCTCAGCCCCGGGGGTGAACTACTCCCTCCTCATCATAGGAGACAGCAAGGTTGATGGAGATGGTGGTGAGGTCGATGGAGACGGCGGAGACGGCGATGGAGATGGCTCCGGGGGCACTTCCCTGTCCCGGCAGGGTGCCGGAACAGAGACTTCTGTCCCCCGAAATTCATCGGTGGTGGCGGCAGAGCTGTGGAACAGTTCTGGGAAAAACGCCCATTCTCCTAGGGTTTTCCGTCCCGAGGCTTTATATAGGCAAAGGGGCGTCGTCAGGGGGCTGCCAGGGCCTCCTCACACATAGGGGGCGCCCTGGTGTGAGGCTGGCCCCTGGCCCCCCTCCGACTCTCTTTTGGTCCTCGTCCTTCATCCGGGAAAAATAGGAGTTCTGGAACTTGTTTCGTCCAATTCCGAGAATATTTCCTGTGTAGCATTTCTGAAACACACAAACAGCAGAAAACAGGGAACTGGCACTGTGGCATCTTGTCAATAGGTTAGTTCTAGAAATCGCATAAAAACGCCATGAAGTGTAACGAAACACAAGGCAAATGGTGTAAAAACAAGCATGGAGTATCCAAAATTATGGATACGTTTGAGACGTATCAGCATCCCCAAGCTTAACTCCTGCTCATCCTCGAGTAGGTAAGTGATAACAAAAGAAATAATTTTTGAGGTGACATGCACCTACACAAACTTGATCATGTATGTAAGCGTTGTGCGCTGGGATCAAAAGAACTTAAAACATGGGCATGAAAGACATAATCTTGATAGAAGAAACTTAGCAACCATGTTATAAACATGAAAATGAACACAAACAAAAGAACATGAAAATAAAACAATGAAAGTCAAACGTGTGTTCAAATCATAAGGAAAAACATACAAATGGTTTTCAGCTTGTCCTTCATGGAGAGCAAAACATAAATGCATAGGACACCTTCAAGTTTAAGAGGGCGACTAGATACAAATAATTTAAGAACAAGTGAAACCATAGTCATGAATCAATCAATGAAAACTTTGGGACAATGCACATTATACTCAGAATGACAACTATACTCTCTTAATGGTGCATAAAGGTAGAAGGTGGTGACTCAACATAAAAGTAAAAGAAAGGCCCTTCGTGGAGGGAAGCAGTGTTTGCAAGTTTTATAGACCTTCAAAAATTATGGTACTTACCGGCTTTGAGCTCTCATTGCCCCCATCGTAAGCATCTTGAATGGTTAAAGTTAATGCGAGAACAATTTTGATGCATATGCTTGACAAATCATAAGTTGAAAACCTCGTGTCCCGTGAATACGAGTACCCAAACCTCATGCTACTTTACTTAGTGTCCCAAGCAAGGCTCTTGTCATTGTAAGTATATATGTATCATCGAGAACCACCAACGGGGTACCTCCGTGCCCGATGACATGGAACAAGCCCACATCAAAATGACAGGACAAGCAGACAATGAAGACCTCGACATCTCTTTTATTTACAATTTGTTTAGCTTTTTATTTTGAGATGCGTCGTCGAATGTCCACTATGGGCATGCTGCAAATTTCCACCATGAATTATGCATGGCTTAGATTGGCGGCCCAGGCGTTTCCCTAACACATATACAAACTCCATGATCCCGCAAGATTCCCAATTCATTTCACACCGCGAGCATCCATAAACAAAAGATCACGATATCAACTCAAATAAGAAATGCAATGTTGAAAGCTTGCCCCATGACGGCATGGTTGGGCTAGTCTCCAACTTACAACTTGCAAGCATAACAACTCAACATAAGAGACCACAATGTCAAATTTTTAAAAGCAAGAAAAATAAAGTGTGCTTTCCGGTTCGTGAGAGCTTTACTGACCAATTTTCGCATAAAACTGGTAAGAGTTTAATTTGAAGAGTAGATAAAAGCAAGTCAAATATACTTTGGAATAGCAAATTGCTAATAGGTATATATGGTGGACACAATGGCAAACTTGGTTTTTAGGAGTTGGATGCACGAGTAGAGCTCATACTCAGTACAAGGCGAAGGCTAGCAAAAGACTGGGAGCGACCAACTAAGAGAGCAATAACGGCCATAATCATGCAAAGCGATAAAGCAACATTAAAAGAAGCATAAGATGGCATCAAAAGTCAAAAAATAAATGATCATAGAGGCTATTGGCGACTTTGTATGAGTCTAGCATGTGTGAGCATGCGCCAAGTCAACCCAAATAAAGCATCAAGGAGAAAACCAAAATAATGCTTCCAAACGATAAAAACAACGCATGATTTTTTCAAAGGCTCATTAAGCAATCCCAGTTATTTGAGACAAGTCATGCTACAGCAAAACCACTAAGCATACTATCAAAAAGACATCAAGCACGACATGTAAAAGCCTAGGCCGCAGTCTACACAAGCTCCTTCTTGTACCACTTTTTTGCATGAAACTTTTTCTCTTTTCCAACACCATTAAAACCTTTTTGAGGAAACTCTTTTGAGGAAAACCAACATATACCAGAGGTCCAAATACACCTTGATGCAAAGATAAAACAAGATCTGAACAAAAATCAAGGCGAAAAATGCAAGCTAAATGCAGTAGCAGAAAAAGAGAACACTCATTGAACGATAAGAGTGAAAACTAGAGTGTTCTTGGCAAATGAAAAGCGAGTTCATCTCCTCCAAAAGAAACATGATGTGATCTAACATTATTACAGCAAACAAAACAAAATAAAACTGAAAGCAAAAGTAAATACGCTCCAAGAAAAACGCATAGTGCATGAAGCAATAAAAATATAGTGTGTTGAAAGGTGACCTGATTTTTGCTGATGAAGAAGGGGGTGCCTCGGGGGCATCCCCAAGCTTTGATGCTTGTGCCTCTTGGATATTTCTTGGGGGTTGCATGGGCATCCCCAAGCTTGAGCTTTTGTCCATTCTTCATCTCATCTCATCATTCTCCAATCCCTACACTTGAAAACTTCCTTCATACAAAACTAAACACAATTCTATTAGCAACATTAGTGTAATCATAATAATGAATCAATCCTTATTGCTTCAGGTTTCAACTCAAAACCACCACATATAAAGCATATACTACTGTAGCAACTTCCCCAAAAGTTCTATGATCAAAAGAACTCAAAAAGAAAGCGATAAAGCGGTAAACACAAATATTGGCAGAAATCTGTCAAAATAGAACAGCTGACAAAGGTCGAATTTTTGAGGGGGTTTCTGTTGCTCAAATCAAAAAGTGTTCAACTAATGAAAGTTTGAATATAACCTGGGGCATATGCACAAGAAATCGCAGGTCCAAAAGATATACAGAGGATTTTGAAGAATTTTTACGGTGCAGCACCAAAAACTGTTTCAGGACAGCAACATCCCCAAATCTTACCTCACTCAAATTAGAGGTTTCTCTTGGCACAACAATGAAATAAAAAAGATAAGGAGAGGTTATTACAGTAGTAATAACTTCCAAGACTCAAATAAAAGAAAAAGTACTGAAAATAAACAATGGGTTATCTCTCAAGAGTGTTTTTCTTTAACGCCTTTGAGCTAGGCGCAGTAATTTGCAAAGATGCTCATGTGGGCGCCATATAAGAGCTTGAGGCAAAGGCGCCATATAGGAACTTAAAGCAATAGAGAGCATCAAAAAGCAAATGTGAAAGACATTTAAATCTAAACCACTTCCTATGAAAAATAGTCTTGTAAAGAGACAAGTCATGAAAGCGCAAAGCAAAAGGCATAGGAAGGCAAAACAAGTACAACTTCAAGAATTGCAACAAAAAGAGGGGAAACTCAATATTGTTGAGATCCATCAAAACATGTTTCCGTCTCTCATAATAACTTTCAGTAGCATCATGAATAGAATTAACAATATAACTATCACATAAAGCTTCCCTATCATGAGCCACATGCATAAAAGAATTAATACTCCCCACATGAACAATAGTAGTAGGAGCAGATTCAACAGAATAATTATTCTCATCACCATAATCATCAAAAATAGGAGGCATATTGTAATCATAACTAATTTTCTCCTCAAAAGTAGGTGAACTGAAAATATTATACCCATCATCATAACCATCATAAACTAGAGGTTTAGTATCATCACAAGCTAGAGAGCAACTATTTCGCAAAGCATACTCATCAAACATATCATCATAAGAAGGAACATGGATAGTACTAATGGTACAACAATTATTAACCTTAGAATTGGTACCAAAAAGATTTTCAATATCAAAAGTAGAGTGCTTTTCCCAATCATGATTACTAACATAGGTAACAGGCATAGGAACATCATCCCAATCAGAATTATCATAATCTATAGCAGGATCATAACGCTTAGGGGAAGATACCGTGTCCTCTCGCCTTTTACTCCTCTTCTTCTTCTTATTCTTCTTCTTCATACTCTTCTTACTCTCTCCTTTAGGAGGGAGAGACTTGAAGGGCATCTTCTCCACATAATCTGGTTTGCTGACAGAAACAACAGAAGAAACTTTGGAGGATTCCTCCTCTCTATTAATAAGATAAAAACATCTATCAGTCCTATCATAGCTTGGCAAAACATCAAGTTTTATAAGATTTTGTATGTAAGCATTTCCAAGGCAATCTTTAGCACAATAGAGACAACAACCACGAAGGGTGCTATTAATATCAACATCATTCATATCTATCAAAGCAATCTTTCTAGATATCTCTTCACACGCCAAGAACAAAGTGAGCTCATCATGCTGATTGAGAGTAATCTTGTCATCACAATACAAACTTAAGGTACTAGAAGAGTAACTATTAGGGCTTGAGCATTGGAAATTAAAAAGACCTATGTCATCGCAATGTTTACAAAGAAAAGGATAAAGCTTACAAACCTTTTTACCGATCTCGCCTATATCCTTGTACCACATTCGGGTTTCTTCATTTGCGTGGTGCACACAATAATCTTCCTTGTTGTAACTCTGTTCACAAGGTCTATGTACTCCACAAAAATTAACATGCTTATAAGAAATAGGACTTTTAGAAGTTTGAGCATGTTTATTGGAATCATCAACAACAATATCATTTTCTACGCGAGTGTCCTTAAAAGGTTCATGATACACGTCCCCATTTCCTTTAGGAACATTAATATGGGAAGCAAAGGTTTTAAAACAATCAATTATAATTTGAGGACCAAGACCATACTTAGCACTAAGCTCTTGAAAATCAGCAGTTTCAGCGAAAGACTTAATGCAATCAAACTCGTAATTCATACCTGATCCTTTACCTTTGTCGCTATCCCAACCTTCAATATTGTTTTGAATTGTTTCAAGCAGACCCCACTTGGTGTCGACATCCTTGCTTGTGAAAGACCCATCAAGGCATGCATCTAGATAGTCCTTGTAATATCCTGAAAGCCTTGCATAAAAATTATTAATAACAATATTACGAGGAAGATCATGAATAGGACATTTGTGCATTAGTAACTTCAATCTTCCCCACGCTTGGGCAATGCTTTCTCCCTCATGCGGATGAAAATTATAAATGTAATTCCTATCTTTATAAACCTGACTAGAAGGATAGAATTTAGAATAAAAGATAGGTATAATTTCCTCCTAGTCAATAGATCGACTATCCTTCAGTGTTTTATACCATTCCTCAGCTCTGCCTTTCAGTGATAAAGAGAATAGCTTCTTCTTAACTTGGTTCATTGAAATACCTGCACACTGGAACAACTCGCATAATTCATGTATAAAAAGCAAATGATCACCAGGATGGACAGTTCCATCTCCTAAATAGCAGTTATTCTTAACACAATCAACAATCTTCATAGGTATTTTAAAAGGATGAGGAGCACAAGCATCATTAGAAACGTCACATATGGGAGATAAAATATCATCAGAGCAAACTTTCTCCACTAAAGCTGGGGAACTAAAAATATCATGCTTAACAAAACCAGCTTCCCCAAGCTTAGACTTTTCTATAGCATTAGCAGTAACGGTATTCAAAGCATTCGTACTAATAACATTGCTATGCGAGATAAGCTCCAAAGGTTTTTCAATTTTCTCTTCAAATCTAAACTCAGGAAAAAGACTAAAGAACTCTTTATTTTCCATTAAGCCTAACTAGTGAAAATAAAAACAAGAAACAAAAAGATATAATTGCAGAATCTAAAGGAAATAACTTTGAGCACTCACACAGGAGGATGCGAGTACCTTTTACCTTACCTCCCCGGCAATGGCGCCAGAAAATAGCTTGATGTCTATGCATGCGTCTGTTCTTGTAGATAGTGTTGGGCCTCCAAGTGCAGAGGTTTGTAGAATAGCAGCAAGTTTCCCTTAGGTGGATCACCCAAGGTTTATTGAACTCAGGGAGGAAGAGGTCAAAGCTATCCCTCTCAAGCAACCCTGCAATTATGATACAGAAAGTCTCTTGTGTCCCCAACACACCCAATACACTTGTCAGATGTATAGGTGCACTAGTTCGGTGAAGAGATAGTGAAATACAAGTAGTAGTGATGATTATGAGTAGTAAACGTAATCTGAAATAAATATCGCTGCGAGCAAACATGTAACAAAACAGTAAGTAAACGGTGTGCAATGCTTGGAAACAAGGCCTAGGGATCATACTTTCACTAGTGGACACACTCCCAACAAATATAACATAATTGAACCAATAGATACTATCATCAATATGCAACTCAAAACAATTCTCCAATGGAAAACGAACACTAATCATGCGTAGGGCTACGAAGCACTCCTCAAAGTCCGTATGTACCCAAACTAGATTGTCCCAAACTATCACCGTGAACGCACTAGATGGTTCCAACAAACACCAAAATTTCATAGAGACATTAACCAAAAAGATACACATGATGCACACACTAGTCACCTTTACACCATGATACGAGGTATCTCCGGAGAGTATAATAATAAGGCATAGGAGTAGCATAATATCTGAATAATAACATCTACCAATTCAACTAGATACAAAGCTCACGATCACATAAAGATCACATCATGGGAGAGAGAGGTGAACCACATAGCTACCGGTAGAGCCCTCAGCCCCGGGGGTGAACTACTCCCTCCTCATCATAGGAGACAGCAAGGTTGATGGAGATGGAGGTGAGGTCAATGGAGACGGTGGAGACGGTGATGGAGATGGCTCCGGGGGCACTTCCCCGTCCCGGCAGGGTGCCAGAACAGAGACTTCTATCCCCCGAAATTCGTCGGTGGTGGCGGCGGAGCTGCGGAAGAGTTCTGGGAAAAATGCCCATTTTCCTAGGGTTTTCCGTCCCGTGGCTTTATATAGGCGAAGGGGCGTCGTCAGGGGGCTGCCAAGGCCTCCTCACACATAGGGGGCGTGGCCAGGGGCTGGGCCGCGCCGCCCTGGTGTGAGGCTGGCCCCTGGCCCCCCTCCGACTCTCTTTCGGTCCTCATCCTTCGTCCGGGAAAAATAGGAGTTCTAGAACTTGTTTCGTCCAATTCCGAGAATATTTTTTGTGTAGCATTTCTAAAACACAAAAACAGCAGAAAATAGGGAACTGGCACTGTGGCATCTTGTCAATAGGTTAGTTCCGGAAATCGCATAAAAACGCCACGAAGTGTAACGAAACACAAGGCAAATGGTGTAAAAACAAGCATGGAGCATCGAAAATTATGGATACGTTTGAGACGTATCACCTCCTCCACGAAGTAGGAGCCCAATCACTTGTGGTAGGCCTTAGGGTGGTCTCCAAACCCTCACAAACTTTCCACGGGGCGAATCAGAAGCCGAATGCCTCCGGGCGACCCTAGCCGCCTAGGGTTTCCCACAAACCCAAGAGTAACAAGTAATCTCGATGAACTCAAGGGGGAATGAAATTTGGCTTGGTGGAGATGTAGATTGGGGCCTCCTCTTTCTTTCTACCAAAGGGATTTGGATTTGGGTGGGTAGAATGAGAGATCCCCTTAGCTTGAGGTGCTCATTAATGGAGGAGAGCGAGAGGATAAGATGTTATGATTTGGAACTGGTCAACTTGCCCCTTCGGAGAAGAAGGGGTGTAATTATAGTCCGTGGGGAGAAAATGACCGTTTGGGGTGAATCTCTGGTTTTCGGTTTAATTCCCGGTTGGACCAAAAATTCTCGGTGGGAATTCCGGTGGCCACCGAGAATCAAACCGGAGATTTCCGGTTTGAACCGAGCCTAGGACCGGAACCAAACCGAGCCAGCCCAAAAACATGTCTGGGCCTGGCTGAGCTTGTCCGGTCCAAAACTCGGTTGAAACCGGATATTCCCGGTTGGATTTTCGATGAGATTTCTGGTCAAACCGGAAATTAAACTGAGAACCAGATATTCTTCCCAAACCTTCTTTTCTCCAAAAGAACTAGAAATACTCTTTGATCAGGAAAATGAGACAGGTGGGGAAAGGTGTTTGGATAGCAAGAAATCAAACCCACGAGTCCATCGAGACAACCCCTCTTAATAGTGCGGTGCTTCCTATGAACTCAAGTAAAATTATAAGAGAATGGGAAAAACACCGCCACTTCGCTCCCAAGAAGAATGGGGGGCCTCCTCTTTCAGCACATCAAAGAAATGGACTAAAACCTGAAAAAGAGACTAGAAGAATATATTAGTCCAACACTAGCTCACGTGTCATCAATAACCAAAAATAAGTTGAAGGGTAAAATACCCTTACAATCTCCCCCTTTTTGGTTAGCGATGACAAACGTAGCTAGAGTTCACAAAGAGATTGGTTTCAACACATATTTAGACAAGATCCCCCATAATGTTTGCACTAGGTTGAATTTGCATTTGAATACAAGAGTGCAATATTGGACTATGGAGAGCTTCCCAAAATAAGTGTGAAGCCAAACTCAAATAATATCTTGGAAGTGCACAATAAGCATAGGACACAATAAGCATAGGATAAGATATTATACAATAATAAGCAACGGAGTTCAACATACAAGATAGCTTAAAGTTCATCACACATAGAATAATTTAAGGTCCAACTAAATGCAAATAGAGACACAAGCCATAAAACAAGAGTGCAACAAGGGGCTTGTGCTCAAAAACCAAATCCAAACCAAATAGAGAGACACGATATCCTAATAGAACTCTACACACTTCTCCCCCTTTGGCATCGAGACACCAAAAAGGAAGAAATGTAGGCGATGCTAGCGAAACAAGAGTCACTCATCGACGTCGTCATCATAAGGTGCACCACCATCGTGACCTTCTTCCTCATCTGCATTGTCATTGGCAACCTCAGCAAAGGCACCAAAACCAAAGAACATCTCATCATCAAGGGGTGGCATGGAGTAGTTGAAGTGAGCCAAAGGAGCCATAGCGGGATGATCCGGAGGAGGTGGAACACCTCGAGCAAGACAGTCATTGACAACAAAGCTCCTTGTGTCTTGGCTCAAGGTGAGACTCTTATGGCTGACATCATAGGTTTGCTTGCACATGGAGAATAGAGATTTGAAGAACTTGGCAACACCTTTCTTTGGAGGACAGGAGGAGCTAGAGCCGGCAGCCGTGGGATCATGAAGGCGCTTAGAGCCATGCTCGGAAGGCTGACCAAGCATCTCAGGAAGGTCCAGGGTCGTGCCACGGAGAGGAAGAGTGATAGTAGCATGAGGCACATAGGCTCCAACCCTCTTCTCAGCTGGAACGGTGTACTCAATGAAGCGTTGCACAAAAGCAGCATAGTTGGGAGTGAACCTCTTCTCAACAGTCCTCTTGAGCTCCTGATAGATAAAGTCAGGCACATCAATCTTCCTTTGACGCTCAGGATGGGAGTAGTACATAATATTGATGTGGTAGCCACGACAAGAGTAGGATCTCCAATCCTGCTCACAATAGTGGCCGTGTGAATGCGAGCCAAGGAACTGTAGAAGAAGTACATGCGAGTGTAGTGAGGTGGAGGTGGCTTAACAGTCATATTCGGAACAGGATAGCAGAAAAGAAGGTCCTGAGCCACCATCCTCTTGGAAGACTCGGAGTGAATGCGAAAACCACCACGGCGAACATCATCATATCCAAGACTCCATGCCAACTCATCAAACGAGGTGGTGAAATGAGTGTCCCCGGTCATCCAAGAAATCTTCCGACGATTGCCCGGATGGAAGAAGGCAGTGCAGAAGAACTGGCGCACAATATCAGGGCAATACTCTTGGTCAAGATTGGCAATGGTCCACAGATTCATCTTCTTCAAAGCTTGCTCAACAAAGAAAAAGTCGGTCTTCCGGTGGGCGCGGAAATGCTCAGAGTTGAGACGAAACGGTGTCACATAGGAATCCAAAGCTGTCGAGTCATAGTGATCATTCCACATAGCAAACTGTGACTGAGTCCAAAACCGCGGATCAAGATGAAAAGTCCTCTGAGCAAAACGGTATGGATTCAGCCTTCTCAGATCAGTCCAAAGATGCACAGGACAAGTATTCATGTTGGAGGCCGGAATAATATCAGGAAGAATATCTTCCTCCTCTTCCTCAATTTTCGGGTTCCGACCCCGACGAGCGGGCTGCTTGACAAGAGGAGCAGCCATGGGTTCCTTGCCCGCTCGATGTCCACCCGGAGTGGTGGACGAGGTTGATCTCCTTGACTTGGGAGGACGAATGACCTCCTCACTTGAACCTGTGAAAAATAGAGCATAGATACGTAGCAAAGATAAGTGCACATGCCAGGAATGGAAGCCAAGAGAATGTATTGAGGAAAGTAAAAAAGTTCGAGCAAAAATTGTACAAGTTCGGTCGAGATTCCGGTGGGACCGGAATTTGGACCGAGAATTTCCGGTTGAATTTCTGGTTGAACCAGAAATTTGACCAGAAAAGCAGTTTCCCCCTTAGCACAAGATTATTGCGAACTAATGTTCAATAACTTGCCTAAATGCATCTAGGAACTAGTACGAGCCAAGGAAGATGAAAGTGATTCCCAAACTGAGGATAAGATCTAACCCTAGAAATCCTCAAGTTCATCGTAGGAGATAGAAGGAAGAACAAGTGATGAAAACAAGAGGAGAAGAGAGAGCAATGAAATTACCCGAAGACATGATCTCCTTGCCCAAAGAGGGGGAAGACCTTCAAATAGAGAAAATCTTGGAGGAGTCCAAAATCTTCCCACAATAGATCTTCAAAAGGAAATCCCCTTGGTGAAAAGCTTCCAGAGCACGAGGGGAACGAAGTGGTGGAGTGGATCTGGAGGTTTAGTGGAGGGAAATCACCATGGGAGAGGTTGGAATGGAGAGGTGGCGGCCATGGAGGGGGAGCACGGTAGGTGGAGGAGAAAGAAGAAAGGGATAGGGTTTGACCCATTCCCACCAACCACCTATATAAAGGCCGAAGTTTCCGATTTAATTTCCGGTCTGACCGGAAATCTGACCGAGAATTTTTTGGTCCAAACCGGGATCTGGACCGGAGTGAAACCGAGACCGACTAAAAACTCGCCAGAGACGATTTCGAGCAGGTCCGGTTTGGACTAGGTCCAAAATCCGGTTTGAACCGGAAATTTCTGGTCTAAACCGGGAATGAGACCGGACGCAAACCGAAAATGGCTAAAAACCTGCCAGAGAGGAATTCGACCAGTTTCGGTTTGAACTCGGTCTAGAACCCAGTTTGAACCGGAAATTTCTGGTCTAAACCGAGAATTTGACCGGAGCCAAACCGAAACTGGTTAAAATCCTGCCAGAGAGGATTTCGACCAGGTTCGGTTTGAAGTCGATCCCAGACTTGGTTTGAACCGGGAATTTTTGGTCTGATTTTCGGTTGAACCAGGAATTAAGCTGAAAACTCAAACATCAACAAAGGCTCGAACGGAGATTCAAGATGGCATGTGCAAATAGATGAATGAGACACAAAGGGGCAGAGGGAACAAAATTCTAGCATGTCCATTGGAAGAAACAAAAACAAAAACACAAACAAAGCTACAATGGACATGTTCGAAGAAAATAAAAACCAAATGTGTTAGTAACAACAAAGCACAAACAAAACACAAAACAAAGGTAAACAATTTGCGGGAGATTGCTCCCCCTATGTTGAAGCGCAAATGTCGTGGCACCGCAAAGATAAATGCTTGGATCCACATAATGACATTGGGTCTATTAATGTAGCACGCATAGGTATGCATAATGTCAAGACATGACAAAATGACTTCGGCCTATGTGTGCGATGTTTCTAAGCTAGGCACAAGATAAATGCAAGATTGCAAGCAAGTAGATCAATCCAAGTTTTAAGGATCAAGAATACCAAGTTCATTCCTTAGCTCATCAAACTGGGCTTCATCCAAAGGTTTCATGAAAATATCCGCCAATTGGTGATTGGTGCTCACATGAGAGAGAGCAATATCACCCCTTGCGACATGGTCACATAGGAAGTGGTGGCGAATGTCGATGTGTTTGGTGCAGGAGTGTTGGACGGGGTTGTTGGCGATCTTTATTGCACTTTCATTGTCGCATAGAAGAAGCACCGTACCAAGAGACACACCATAGTCTTTCAAGGTTTGCTTCTTCCACAACAATTGAGTGCAACAAGATGCCATGGAAATGTATTCGGCTTCGGCGGTGGATAGGGAGATGGAGTTTTGTTTCTTGGATGACCAACTCACCAACGACCGACCAATAAATTGGCAAGCCCCGGAGGTCGACTTCCGGTCAACCTTGTCACCGGCCCAATCAGAATCCGAGTAGCCCACGAGATCAAAGGTTGACCCCTTTGGATACCAAAGCCCGAGAGTAGGAGTATGAATGAGGTATCTTAAAATCCGTTTGACCGCCACAAAGTGGCACTCCTTAGGAGCGGATTGAAAACGAGCACACAACCCAACACTTACCATTATGTCCGGCCTAGAAGCACAAAGGTAGAGAAGGGATCCAATCATGGAGCGATATACCTTTTGATCCACCGGTTTCTCACCTTCACCAAGGTCAAGTTGCATCTTGGTTGGCATGGGGGTTCTTGCACTCTTGGCCTTGGCCATCTCGAAACGTGCGAGCATGTCCTTCACGTACTTCTCTTGAGAGATGAAAGTTCCTCGCTCAAGTTGCCTTACTTGAAAGCCTAGGAAGAACTTCAACTCCCCCATCATGGACATCTCGAATCTCTGTGTCATCAACTTCTCAAAAGCTTTGTTATGTTTTTTGTTAGCCCCACCAAAGATAATATCATCAACATAGATTTGGCATATGAACAACCCACCCCCTTTAACCCGCTTGGTGAAAAGGGTGGAATCTACCTTCCCAATTTCAAATCCGTCCGTGAGTAGAAAATCCCTAAGATGCTCGTACCAAGCACGTGGAGCTTGCTTGAGACCGTAGAGCGCCTTATGGAGTTTGTACACACGATTCGGGAAATTGGGATTTTCGAAACCCGGGGGTTGAGCAACATATGCCTCCTCTTTCAAGGGGCCATTTAGAAAAGCACTTTTGACATCCATTTGATAAAGCTTGAAATCATGGAAAGAAGCATAAGCAAGCAATAGACGAATAGCTTCAAGGCGAGCAACGGGCGCAAAGGTGTCCTCATAATCCATACCTTTTATTTGAGCAAACCCTTGCGCCACTAACCTTGCCTTGTTACGAGTAACGACTCCATTCTCGTCTTGCTTGTTCTTGAACACCCACTTGGTGCCAATCACATTGATCCTATGGTCCTTGGGCCTCTCAACGAGAGACCACACCTTATTGCGGGTGAAGCACTCCAACTCTTCTTGCATGGCATTCACCCAATCCGGATCTCCCAAGGCTTCATGTACCTTTTGAGGTTCAAAACTAGACACAAAAGCATGATGGCCACAAAAGGTGGCAAGTAAAGCAAGTTGTCTACGAGTTGAAACTCCCTTAGAAATATCACCAAGTATCTTGTCGACTTGAAGATCACTAGCCTTGGTGGCGGCCTTGATGCGTCTTTTCAAACCATCATGACCAACAAATTCTTCTTGTGGCTTGTCTTGGTCATGACAATATTCTTGAGCTTGATCTTGAGAGGAGTGGGGATCTTGATCATCTCCTTGATCTTGCTCATGAGGTTGAGGGCTTGGTAGATGTTCTTGGGCTTGCGTCTCCTCTTGAGGATCTTGTTCCACTTGAGATGGTGATGAAGGTTCTACTTGAGTTGAGCTAGGCTCCACTTGAGTTGACCTTGAATCTTCTTCATAAGTAAGGTCTTGGTTTGGAAGAACTTGATCTTCACTAGGCAAGATATGACCAACTCCCATAGACTTGATGACTTGAGAAGATTCTTCATAACCTACATCACTTGGAACAACTTGCTCCACTTGGGAGCCATTAAATTCCTTGAATACCACATCACAAGATACTTCAACACATCCGGAGGATATGTTGTAGTATCTATAGGCGTGGGAATCGTCCACATAGCCAACGAAAATACCCTCAATTGTTCTAGTTTCGAATTTACCAAGTCTTTCCTTTTTGTTCTTGACGAAGCACTTGCATCCAAAGACGCGGAAGTAGGAGACATTTGGCTTGTTCTCAGTGAGGAGCTCATAAGGCGTCTTGTTGTACACCGTGCGGAGGAAGAGACGGTTGGAGACATGAACCGCGGTGGCAATAGCTTCTCCCCAAAAGTTATGGGGAGACTTGAACTCATCCAACATGGTTCTTGCCATCTCAATGATCGTCCGGTTCTTCCTCTCCACCACGCCATTTTGTTGAGGGGTGTATAGAGCGGAAAATTCATGCTTGATCCCCTCTTCACCCATGAAGTCATCCATGGCGTAGTTCTTGAATTCCGACCCATTGTTGGTCCTTATGGTCTTGATCACTTCTTCAAATGTACGTTCCGCTTGCTTGGCGAACTTGGTGAAGAACTTGTGGGTCTCATCCTTAGACTTAAGGAGGAACACCCATGTATATCTTGAACAATCATCCATGGTGACAAGACCATATCTACTACCCCCAAGGGAGTCGTAGGTGGATGGCCCAAAGAGATCCAAGTGAAGGAGCTCCAAAGGCTTTGTCGTTGAGATCACGCTCTTGGCCGGATGATTCTTCCCAAGTTGCTTCACGGCAACACATGCACTACACACATGATCTTTTTCAAATGTCACATTGGTTAGTCCAACAACATGTTCACCCTTTAGGAGTCGTTTGAGATTTCTCATGTTGACGTGGCCTAGCCGGCGATGCCAAAGCCAACCCTCGTCAACCTTGGCTATGAGACATGTTGAGGAGGAAGTGTTCTCTTTTGAGAAATCAACCACGTAAAGGTTGTCCTCAACATGCCCAACACAAACCAACTTGAGATTATCACTCCTAAAGACTTTCACATGATTATAGGTAAAATAGCAATCATAACCAATGCTTGCAAGATGACGTATTGAAAGAAGATTATAGCCAAGGGTGTCAACAAGCATGACATTCTCAAGAGACAAGTCCTTTGAGATTGCCAACTTGCCTCGACCCAATACCTTTCCTTTTGAGTTATCTCCAAAGATAATGCATTGAGTTGAGTTAACATCTTCAACAAATTGCTCAAGCACCTCTCTTCCTCCGGTCATATGATTAGTGCACCCACTATCAAACAACCATTTCGGTCCACCGGAGGAATAGCCCTACAAAATCAATTCTTGGGTTTAGGAGCCCATTGTGTAATGGGACCCCTAGCATTAGCAACAAGAGATTTAGGTACCCAAATAGAGTACCATCTATAAGCATAACCATCACGAGGGCCAACATATCTAGCAACAACATTCCCATCTGTGTCCTTACACAACACGTATGATGGGTTGGCCTTTCCGGCAAAGCTATGGTTAGGATTGCCCCTATTGGCATTCCCTCCCATAGCCACTTTCTTACCATTACCATTTCCATTGTACCCTTCCTTCACAAAGTTAATCTTCTTGGGTGGAGGAACATAGTTGTTGTTGTTGTTCCTTGGGTTAAACCCAAGGCCTTGACCACGAGGCCTCTCATTTTGTTGAGCAAAAAGCTCATGAGGGGGTTTCCCAAGTTGTTGAGATGAGAGACGCTCTTTCTCAAGTTGAGCCTTCAACTTAGCATTCTCCTCAATGAGGATTGCTTGATCTAGAGAAGAGTTAGTAGCACAAGCAACATTCTCAACAATTATAGGCACACTTGATGAACCTTGAACTTCATTATGAAGAGCTTGAAGTTCCTCATATTTCTTGCTAAGTCTATTGAGCTCATCCTTGACTAGCTTATTAGCCCTTTCAAGGTGCTCAAGATCCTTAGTAAGAGAATCATGAGCAACTTCAAGTTCCTTTTTGGAAGCATCAAGTTCTTGTGCCATTAGGAAGGTTTTATCCATAGTATCCAAGTCCTTAGTTTTATCAAGTTGATATGTTTCAATTTGATGAGAAAGAAGCAAACTAGTGTTCTTCTCCTCGGTTAGCTCTTGAACAAGGAGATTGAATCTCCGTTCCCCATCTTTAACATGGGATCTCGCTTCCTCAAGGGACTCATTGCGTTGAGCAATAGTGTCCATCAAGTATTCGAAATGATCACGAGCGTCACCACGAAGAGAACATATAGTTTTGTAAAGAGTAGCAAGAATAGTTTCTTCATCCATATCATCATTAATGGGACAAGAAGGTTGGGACGAAGAAATCACCTTGGCCTCCTTCGCCATAAGGCATTTATGAGGGGAGTTCTTGGTGGAGCTCTTGTAGTCCTTGGTGTAGTCATACTTGAATAGCGACCCGGGCTTGGCAAGAGCCAAACCGGCCACTCCAACAATGTCCTCCTCATCACTATCCTCTTCATCAACATCGGAGGTGTATTCAACACCCACAAGAGCCTTGACGTCCTTGAACTTGTTCTTGTTTCTCAAGTTGATTGGATTGGGCCTCAACCTTGGCTTGTCACCTTTCACGTACTTTGGCTTGTCTTGTCTCTTCTCATAGGGGCAAGTATCGGCGAAGTGCCCCGGCTCATCACAATTGTAGCAAGATCTTCTCTTCTCCTTGGGAACGAAACTTCCTCTCTTCATGGAATGCTTCCCATACTTCTTGGCGAAGAATGCTAGATTGGTGTCTAGCTCACTTGTTGAAGTCATCTCTTCTTCTTCTTTAAGATCTTCTTCAACTCTCTCTTCCTTGCTTGCTTCACGTGCCCTTGAATGAGTGACGTTGGCCTTCAAGGCAAGTGATGGGTTCTTGTTCATGGCACGGACAATTTCCTTGGTCCTATGTGCCTTGGCAATCATGTCATCATGAGCAACAAAGTATCCAACAAGCTCATCCGCGGTCATCTTGCGACAAGGTTCCAAGAAGGTGACATTGAAGGCCAAGTCCTTGTATTCGCAAGACACAATCTCGATGAACTTGTTCTTCACAAAGCTATCATTCATGTGAAAGCCATCATCAATGGTGTTTCCTCCAAGAAGAATGATCTTCTCCTTGAGAGCTTGGAGTCTTGAATAGGCACTTGAGACCGACTCTCCATCATTCATGCAAAACAAGTTCATGTCTTGTTTGGCGGCTTCATACTTGGTCTTTTGCATTGCTGATGTCCCATCAAACTTGACCGAGAGCTTCTCCCAAAGTTCCTTGGCGGACTCAATGCTTGAGACTTGATCATACACTTTGCGCTTCAAGCTTTGACGAATCTTGTCAAGGGCGGTGGAGTTGAGTTGACAATCAATCCTCTCCTTGGGCGTCATATGCTTCTCATCAACGGGAGTGAACCCATTCTCGACGACGCCCCAAAGCTCCACACAAACACACCTAAGATGGGAACGCATGCAAGACTTCCAATAGGAATAGTTAAATTCATCAAGCATGGGAGGTGCACCGGAAGAAGGATTCATGTGAGGCACAGGCACGCGTTCGAGGGGATATTCATATGGCTTTGTATGAGAAGAGGGTCCATCGGGCTTAGGTGGAAAATCCACCTTAGCCTTATCCGAGTTTGGGCTCTCCTTCGGAGAAACCTCGACAACCTCGGGATGGGCACTCTTTGCATCCAAAGCCGAGAATCTCGCTTCCAATGCGGCAAAACATTCGTTGAGTTCGTTGCGTTGCTTATCAAGCATCGCTTGGACCTCAGCGGCCGTGAAGACTTTGTCTTCACCCTCATCCGTAGGTGAGACCATCTTACTCTTAAGGCGGTTAAGCCCTTAGAAAGAGCCCTTGGCTCTGATACCAATTGAAAGTGTGGATGGTCTAACCTAGAGGGGGGGTGAATAGGTTTCTACAAATTTTAATTCTATTTTCACTAGTTTTAGGCTTTGCAGAATATAAGTGTGAGCCTAACAACTAGGTGAGCAACCTATATGATGATATGCAAAGTACTTCAAGCTCGAAGGCTATCACAAAGGTAAAACACAAGTAAAGGAACTCGGATAGAAATAACCGAGGCACACGGAGACGAAGATGTATCCCGATGTTCACTCTCTTGGGGGAGAGCTAGTCACCGTTGGAGAGGTGTGAATCCCCACGAAGGGTACTCAAGCGCCATGAAGGCTCACCTTCTTCTCCTTGAGGCTCCTCCATGAAGTAGGAGCCCAATCACTTGTGGTAGACCTTAGGGTGGTCTCCAAACCCTCACAAACTTTCCACGGGGCGAATCACAAGCCGAATGCCTCCGGGCGACCCTAGCCGCCTAGGGTTTCCCACAAACCCAAGAGTAACAAGTAATCTCGATGAACTCAAGGGGGAATGAAATTTGGCTTGATGGAGATGTAGATCGGGGCCTCCTCTTTCTTTCTACCAAAGGGATTTGGATTTGGGTGGGTAGAATGAGAGATCCCCATAGCTTGAGGTGCTCATTAATGGAGGAGAGAGAGAGGATAAGATGTTATGATTTGGAACTGGTCAACTTGCCCCTTCGGAGAAGAAGGGGTGTATTTATAGTCTGTGGGGAGAAAATGACCGTTTGGGGTGAATCTCTGGTTTCCGGTTTAATTCCCGGTTGGACCAGAAATTCCCGGTGGGAATTCCGGTGGCCACCGAGAATCAAACCGGAGATTTCCGGTTTGAACCGAGCCTGGGACCGGAACCAAACCGAGCCAGCCCAAAAACATGTCTGGGCCTGGCTGAGCTTGTTCGGTCCAAAACTCGGTTGAAACCGGATATTCCTGGTTGGATTTCCGGTGAGATTTCCGATCAAACCGGAAATTAAACCGAGAACCAGATATTCTTCCCAAACCTTCTTTTCTCCAAAAGAACTAGAAATACTCTTTGATCAGGAAAATGAGACAGGTGGGGAAAGGTGTTTGGATAGCAAGAAATCAAACCCACAAGTCCATCGAGACAACCCCTCTTAATAGTGCGGTGCTTCCTATGAACTCAAGTAAAATTATAAGAGAATGGGAAAAACACCGCCACTTCGCTCCCAAGAAGAATGGGGGGCCTCCTCTTTCAGCACATCAAAGAAATGGACTAAAACCTGAAAAAGAGACTAGAAGAATATATTAGTCCAACACTAGCTCACGTGTCATCAATAACCAAAAATAAGTTGAAGGGTAAAATACCCTTACACTATATACACCGGTCATGGACCGAAGATGAAGGAAACCGCAATGCAAAAACAGGAAGCGTCATAAGAAATAAGTAAATGGTAGAAAAAGTATTGGACTTCTATATACATTTGGCCGGCTGTGCAGGCTGGAGAGATATACTAACATTTCGTAGCAACCCGAACGTCCATGGCTTGGGTGTGACTTCATCAAATTTGTTTCTCTTCATTGTTTAGAGAGAAATCGGAGATGTTTTTCAATTATTCGAAGGAAATTCGATTCTTTTTGCCCGTGTTATGTTGTAGAGGCGATTACATTTTGCTGTAATATTCCTGGAAAAATATCTTTTGTCTTACTTTTTTTAGTAGATATCTTTTGTATTACTTGGTAAGTATGGGACTGTGAAGCTCTATATTGGAACGGTTAGCTAGTCGAAATTCAGATGGGGACCATGTGACTAATATCAGAAAAAAGGGATTAGGCTAATCCTACCACGACTAAGCCCAAGCCACTTATAGTATTAAGAAATTTTCAATAGACCAAGCTATATCAGAACTGCTATTTTTGACCGTTGCGCGGTCCTTTTCTTCCTTGTAGCTATCCGCCATTCAGCAACTCCTTTCAAGTGCCTTGATTAGTTGCTAGTTACACATGGCTAGTGATGTACTAACACGATTCCGGTGATCAGGTCGTCGCCTCCTCCTGTGCTTCTCCTAGACTTCAGCATTACATAACTCCAGCTCCATATCCAAAGCCAAACAACGGAAAGTAACAAGATAATCGAGGGCGCTCTGTAGTCTGTGGTGCATAGCTACATGGCTTCAACGGCGCTCTCCATCGCCATATTGGCGACCGGCGTGGCGTTGATGCTCGTCGCCCACGTCCTCGTCATCTTCTGGGCTCTCCGGCGTGGCGCCGGCGTCCACGCTGATCAGGAGCATCCCGCAACCGCGGAGGACGGCGGACTTACGGGCCTGTCTGCCGACAAGCTCGAAACCTTGCCGTGCCACGACTTCTTCACCAACGGCGCCGCGGCCGCCGACTGCGCTGTGTGCCTGGAGGCGTTCGAGGCCGGAGACCGTTGCAGGCGGCTGCCGAGGTGCGAGCACAGCTTCCACGCCAAGTGCGTCGACCCGTGGCTGAAGAAAAGCCGGTGCTGCCCCGTCTGCCGTGCCGACGTGTTGGCTGAACGCTTCCCGACGGGCGAGCTCGTGAAGGTGGTCGGTGAGGGAGAAACGACACCGGTTTTGACACTCGAGAGGTGAAGCCCGGCACCGGTTGGAAATTATCGTGGTAGCTGAAAGGTTGCAGCTGCAGTTCTTTTAGCTGGACTCTTCATCCCGGTGTTGTTGATGCGCATCAGGGCAAGACAACCATATTTATTTGTTAGAACTGAAGTGTCTTCATAATAGTACTCCCTCCGTTCGGAAATATAAGATGTTTTAGCTTTGTGAAGCTAATGTATCTAGACAACTTTTAGTGTATAGGTTCACTCGAATCTATACACTAAAAGATGTCTAGATACATTCACTTCACAAAGCTAAAACATCTTATATTTCCAAACGGAGGGAGTACATAATATCATTTGATCATTGATCATGATGAATTATTATTAAAATAGGACACAATTCACGGATTTTAGTAACTTCACCAAGACATATCTAGGCATTGTTTTGATAAATCATTATTATTATTGAGCACAACCCATAAACTTTCTCAACTATACATCTAATAGTTTAATTTCACATAAGTAGACACAACTTCAGTTCTATGTACTGATAGAATCTCTAAAGATATCTAAGTTCCCTAGCTTTGGGAGCCTCTTATGAGTCCATGGGTCGCTTTCGCTGGGCCCACTAGCAAAGGAGGTAGAAAATTTGAATTTTGTTTTGAGTTTGTTGTGGTTTCTGTATAGAATAGAAAAAATTGGACATTTTGGATATTTTTAGGAAACTTTCGGATGCAAAACGCAAGCAAGAATTTGAAATCTTGAACAATTTTTTAAAAAAAATGAACAAAATTTGCCCATATTTTGCAAATCAAGAATCAGTAGAATATATCTCAGAAAAATCTGTAGAATGCATAAATAAAAATATATAATCAGAAAACATTTAGACATCCAAAATAACGAAAAGCTCAAAGGACTCAGATTGTCACTTTGCATATTAAATGATCTGTACATCAATGCAAAGTTAAGATAGTCGTACTGAACATATGAATAGCCATGCAACTTGCTGCGGCAGTCGCCGAGTAGGAAAAAAGGCGGCCCCGCTCCTTATTGTTATTGTTCATGCAGTAGGGAAACGAATCAGGGATACGACATGGATGGAGAAATGAGTTGGTGTCGTAAATGGAGAAGGGAGCTGGCGGCCGGAGGACCTGTCGCCATGCCTATGCAGCGCGCCACCGTAGCTTATAGAGGAAGGAGAAATGAAAATTTTAAGGTTTGAAGCATGGTTTGTAGCCTTTATACTATCAGAATGTCAAGTGAGGGTGGGGTGGTGGTTTGGCTGGGCCAAAAAGTCAAAATGGTCCAAGATATTTTGTCTGATAAACATTTTTACTTGCTCTAAAGTGTTGTTTTTTCGTCCAAAATGCTTAGCTGTCGGTCGAATTGAGTGTCTTTGGTTCATCGTGATGGCGCTCTTGGTACTCCTAGCTATTTGCAGTGCATGGCTGTTGGTGTAATCGGGAGCTGATGGTTTCTGCGGTTGTGGACCCTTGGTTGGGTCCTACCTAGCCGCTTGTGAATGTTTTGTCCATAGCTGTGTGTCGTATAATGGTGCAAGTGGTCGATGTGGAAGTGAGACAATAGTCTTTTTCGTATTGTTGTGGTGGTGACATGGTGGCTCGGGTGGAATTTGTCGTGGGGAGCAGCAATACAACAATCTTGCACCGTCCTACAAAAATGTGCCTTGCCTCGCGGGCTACACCTAGGGTCAAAACTTAGTGAACCGACAACGAAACGATGTACACGTCGATAAAACAGAAACCACATCAGACAAATTCAATGTTAGTACCAGAGGACGGCGCGGTAGAGCGCGCTAGGTCCATCTAGTATTATGTACATAGCCAAAAAGTATGAACACTAATATGGTGTACATGTAACACATTATTTGTGGTGGCTATATAAGCATATAATTTATAACAATGTGATATAGATGTTATGAAACCACAAACTTATCTCATACTCTTTATAACACTAATTAAGATGATGCATTTGCAAGGACCACCATGCTAGTGAAGGTAATAGTGAATGAAAGGAATTACTCCATCAAACTGTTAGATGATTAACACCATCAAGGACATAGATATATACCTAAGTAGTGATTAATAGAGTACGTATCAAGAAATACGGTAAGGCGGGCATAGCAGTAGATTAACACCGAGAACCTACCTATAGTTTGACGGTTAGTAGGGCAGTGATACCTCAGCCCACCAGGGATCAAATCCTAGGTTTCATGGTTTGGTGTCTCATAAAAGCGGAATATTTTATCTGGTGGGAGTCAACGATCCCATCAATCACGAGATAATTGTGTGATCTCATCAATATCAAGACCCACTGGCTAAGTCTTTAGGAGGTACACATCAGGGTAGAGTGTGCGTGTTTGTGTCCATAACTATGAGTGCTTATACGCATTTGAAGCGTCTCCATCTATGCCGTATTTTTTAAAAGTTTGTAAAAAAGCAGTAGAATGACATCATCAAAGATGTAGAAGTTGCCCGCCTAAACAGCCATAGGCTAGACAACTTTTAATTGGGGGCGATTTCAATTTTCTTAGGTTCCGACATGAGAAAAGCAAAGGCCGGTTTGATGATCATTGGCCTTTCATGTTCAACGCTGTCATTGATAGCTTGGACCTTCGAGAGGTTACAATGATTGGAAGACAATTCACCTAGGCTAACAGCCTCCTAGAACCGACTTTCGAGAAGCTCAATAGGGTACTGATGGATGCAAATTGGGAATCAAACTTCCCGTTGGTTTCTGTACGTGCTCTGGAGCGTATTGAAGGTCTTTCCGATCATGCTCCCATTCTTTTAACCACTGGAACCCCTAAGCCGCATAATAACCATAGGTTCAAATTTGAACTTGGATGGTTACAACGCAAAGGTTTCCATGACATGGTTAAGAATGTTTGGGAAAGACCTACTACTGCTTCATCCCCAATACAAAGGTGGAATTCTAAACTACGAGCTTTACATAGTCACCTCAGTGGTTGGGCGAGGCATGTGTCGGGTGTTCTTAAAAAAGAAAAGCAAAGGCTCTCAACAATCATTGATGATTTGGAGGCATTGGCTGAGATCATTCCTTTATCTTCGCAACAGATTGAGATCAAAATCAATCTAATGCGAAGATAGCATGCCTCTTTCGTGAGGAGGAAATCAAATGGTACCAGCGCTCCAAGAGCAAGTTTATCCTAGAAGGAGATTCAAATACTAGATACTTCCATAGTGTTGCCAATGGGCGACATAGGAAGAAACGTATTCATTCTCTTGTCCAGGATGAAGGTACGATTGAGGGGTTGGATAATCTAAAATCTTACATAACTAATTATTATAAAAATCTGTTTGGGGCTCTAGAGGAAGGCAACTTCTCCTTGGATGAGACCCGTACGGATGACATACCCCAAGTTTCCACTGAGGAGAATGACCTTCTAACAGCCGAGTATTTGGAAGAAGAGGTTAGAAAGGCTATTTTCCAAATGGAACACAATAAAGCACCGGGTCCCGATGGTTTCCCAGCTGAGTTTTACCGAACTTTCTGGGACACTATCAAAGGGGATTTACTTGAATTGTTCGGCTTTCTTCATGCTAGACAATTAGAGTTGTTTCATCTTAATTTTGGTGAGATAATTTTGTTACCTAAGGTTAATGAGGCAGAAAGGATTCAACAATACAGACCCATTTTCCTTCTTAACGTTAGTTACAAAATTTTCACAAAAGTGGCCACCATAAGACTTAATACGGTTGCTGATGTCGTAGTTCGTCCTTCACAAACTACTTTCATGCAAGGTAGAAACATCCTTGATGGTGTTGTAAATTTACATGAAACAGTTCATGAACTACACTCTAAAAAATTAAATGGGGTTTTGTTAAAATTAGATTTCGAAAAAGCATATGATAAAGTTAAATGGTCTTTCCTTCAACAAACACTCAGAAAGAAAGGTTTTTCAGCTGAGTGGCGTGCGTTGGTTAATTCTTTTGTGTCTAGAGGAAGTGTCGCCATCAAAGTCAATGACGATGTTGGTAGATATTTCCATACACTTAAGGGTCTTTGGCAGGGCGATCCCTTATCACCAATGCTATTTAATATAGTGGCTGATATGCTCGCTATTATTATCGAACGTGCGAAGAATGATGGTCTCATTGAAGGAGTTATTCCCCACCTTGTGGACGGGGGTTTATCTATCCTTCAATATGCCGATGACACAATTATTTTTATGGAACATGAATTGGAGAAAGCACAAAACCTGAAGTTAATACTCTCAGCGTTCGAGCAATTATTTGGGCTCAAAATAAATTTCCATAAGAGTGAGTTGTTTTGCTTTGGTGGGGCTATTAATGAAGTTGATGCCTATGCCAGCTTATTTGGCTGTGGGCAAGGCCAATTTCCAATGAGGTATTTGGGTATCCCGATACATTATCGGAGACTCACACTTGCCGAATGGAAGATTGTTAAAGAGAGACTTCAAAAACGCCTTTCTAGTTGGAAAGGCAAGTTGTTGTCCTTAGGAGGGAGATTAGTGCTAATCAATTCGGTTTTATCGAATATGGTACTGCATATGATCTCCTTCTTTTTGTTGCCAAAAAGAGTTCTTCAGAAACTGGATTACTACCGGTCTAGATTCTTTTGGCAAGGGGATAGCGAGAAAAAGAAGTATCGTCTGGACAAATGGAGTGTCGTTTGCTGTCCTAAGGACCAAGGAGGGCTTGGTATTCATGACCTCTCGGTCAAGAATTCGGCGCTTCTTGGTAAGTGGCTCTTTAAGATACTCACCGAGGATGGTACTTGGCAAACAATTCTTAAAGGGAAATATATTGGCCAAAAAGCACTATCACAGGTTTTATGGAAACCAGGTGATTCGCACTTTTGGGCTAGCCTGATGGCTACAAAGAAGTTTTTCTTTAGCCTTGGGACTTTTTCCATTAAAGATGGATCTGAGATTAGGTTCTGGGAAGACAGGTGGCTTGGAGCTACCTCACTTCGTGAACAATATTCAGCGTTGTATAACATTGTGCGATACAAAGGTGATACTATTGCCAAAGTTTTGGAGACTTCCCCTCCGAACGTGTCGTTCAGAAGAGATTTGTTGGGTCAGAGACTGGTATCTTGGAACGTCTTACTTCTATGTTTGGCGAATATCCATTTACAACCTGGACATGACAAATTTCATTGGAACCTTCATGAGTATGGTAAATTCTATGTAGCTTCCATGTACAATGCTCTGATCCAACCAGATATACCATTTGACAAAGTTAGAAATAACAGGCTTTGGAAATTAAAGATTCCATTGCAGATAAAGGTATTTGGATGGTACCTACGTAAAGGAGTCATCTTAACCAAAGATAATCTTGCAAAACGGAATTGGCATGGTTGTAGAAAATGTGTTTTCTGTCCTCAAGATAAACAATTAAACAACTTTTCTTCCAATGTTGTTTCGCACGTTCTGTATGGTCAGTCATCCAAGTAGCTTCAACCTTATATCCGCCACGCAGTATTGTCAATATTTTTGATAATTGTCTTAACGGTATAGACCATAGGTTCAAAAAGCATATTAGGGTGGGAGCGATTGCCTTTATTTGGTCGCTATGGCTATGTAGAAATGATAGAGTGTTTAATGACAAACAATCTTCCATGTTGCGGGTTATTTACCGAGGTATCGGTACGCTACGTTTATGGTCCTCTCTTCTGAGGGTGGAAGACAGAGACCTCTTTACGGAGGTCTGTGCGCGATTGGAGGCTACGGCGAGGGATACTTTTTCTCAACATAGATGGCTGCATAGTCTTCGTATCGGTCCCTCAGTTTAAGCGAGATTGCAATTGCTCATCATGATATATAAATTCACTTTTTTATCAGATGTTGACTTTGGTTTAGGCTGTGTGCACCTTAGTTATGCAGAGGCCGGATGTAATATTTAAACTTTAAGTAATAAAGCGCTCTTTATCGGAAAAAAAAAAGCCAAACAACTTTTTTCCTTTTTGAAAAACGAATATATTCGTTCAGAAATCAAAGGCTCAGATTGCGTCCCGCCGAAATATGAAAAGGATAATTATTCATACGGAAATTCAGGGACCCAAGCGAGTCTAGTAAACGCAGCGGGACAGCTATAGCCATGGAATTTGGAATTGAATCTACTGCGGCGGCTGGTGCAGCGGCAGGAACGGCAGCCCGAAGCGAGCCCGAATCCCGAGGTGATACTCCGCCAGCCTCCACACGTCCGGCACGACGTCCCGCACACCGTCCAGCGCGCTGAGCCGCTCTGCCCACGCCGCCACCAGCGGCGTCCTCGCCGGGTCGATCGTCTTCACGCCGCACATGGGCTCCGACGCGCGCAGCCACCAGATGAGCCCGCCCAGCGCCACGTCCACCAGCCCCACGCTCTCCCCGCCGAAGAACTCCATCCTCCCCCCGTCCGACCAGTCGGCGAGCACTCCCTCGAACGTCTCCAGCACGGCGACGACCTCCGCCGCCGCCTTCACCCGCTCCTCCAACGTCTTCCCGCGGAAGATCCCGGCCCACGTCGGCACCAGCTTCTGGTCCACATAGGCGGCCCAGAAGCGGGCGGCGGCGCGCTTGTGCGGGTCGGCGGCGGAAGGGAGGAGGCGCGGGTGCCTTTCCGGGAACGCCTCCTCGATGTACTCCACGATGACCAGCGACTCGGCGAGGGGCCGGCCGTGGTGGAGGAGCACCGGCACCTTCCCGCCGTGCGCCGGGTTCGAGGCGAGGCTCCTGGTCCTGGCGCCCCACAGGTCCTCCTCCACGTACGTGTAGGGGATGCCCTTGAGGTTCAGCGCAAACCGCGCACGGAGCGCGAACGGGCTAGACCAGAACCCCAGCAGCGTCAGTCCCTCTTCCTCGCTGCCGCAGCTGCCTTCCGCCCCCGCCGTCGCCATTGCCGATCTGGTGAGTTGATTGGGTTGACACTACGAGCCGTGTGCTTAGCTAGGCGATTATTGAGTTCATGAGTTGACGCTACGCCGGTAGTGTATATGGGGTTTAAAATGGTTGGGTGGATCTGGTGAGACGCGCGCATCATGTGCAAGCATGTTACGTTCGTCACATGCATGCTTGACGCACCGACGGTGAGTGTAGTCATATTCTTCTCTCTAGCTGCTGGTGTTGTTGTCTTGCCTGGCGGCTGTACCTACCTCCTTTGTGTGTGTTTTTAGTTTTTTACTAGGTACTCGTTTCACTTCCGGAAATGCAATTCGGCTAGTGCATATGATTCTAGCTACTACTTAAAAACATATTTTAAAATGTCAGAAAAAAATCGCACGTACATCTGAACATTCTAGTTTGCACATAAGTTTTCGGGATAAAACTTGTTTTGTATCCCGTGTGAAATAACAAATTTTGATGCTCCAATATGGCAATTCACGGGACATTTTTTATGTTTTTACACCAGCCACATAATATGTTCCTTTTCCCTAAAAAATTGAGCTGACATGGAATGTCCAGATGTACACACAAAGTTTAATTTCAAAATTTCCTAACATTTTTTAATTTTGTACTTTGCAAATTTTTCATAATATGTTCATATAAATACCACCTCCACTCTTCCAGTCTCCTATATGATAGCTAAAAGTACAAAATAATAATGATCTTTACTGTTTTGCTAATTCTTTTAACTTAATTATTAGTTGAGTAAAATTAAATTAAGTTTTAGTTGACTTAGAGATCGTAGAGTAGAATTGCTTTGTTACTCGTGACATTTTGCGCTAGAGGGAAGTTCTTATTTATTTTATGCCGGCTGGCACTAGAAAATTCCTTTACCGATAAATACCAGACTCTTGGTGTTTACCGTCTAAACTAGAAGGACCTTGCGCACGTTGCTGCGCCGTTTTTATTGCCTGCATTTTGTGCCCAATGCTTGCAATATTCTTCCATTAATGCAACCAAAATGTTGAACAATTGCTCTTTCCAATGCTTGGTTTGCAATAATGTTATTATGTTTGACAATGAGAAGGCCCCCATAGCTCTCTCAACTAATAAAGATTTTGCTTTTGCGCATGATAAGCATGTTCCCACATATACTTTGCATAATCACCATGAATATTATGATATCTTGCTTGAGGCTAATGGTGTTGTGCAAATAAAGAGATGCATCATGATGGATGATGTATTCATCTACCATGCACACACATTGTTTTGGCTATCTTTTGTGTGTGTAGGTACGCGGATAACAACGTCAACCTCGATTGAGCACGAGTTGGCGAAAAGAGCTCTTGAGAGCATAATACTTGTGAGTTCAAACTCAAACTCCGCTCGCATACCCTTCACATGCTATGCATCAAACATGTTGAAAAATTTCTCTTCCATATGGTTTCTTTGCAAGCATGTTGATGATTTTTGTGACACTAGTGACATTCATGCTCCCATGATATTGAACATTGATGCTTTATGTGTTGCAACATACATGTGGAATGATTTCTCTTCCTTTTGTTTTGTGTGCAACCACATTGCTATATTGGTCATGACTTGTCACACGTGTTCCCGCTTTGAGTTCATTGGTGTTGCATCCAACAAGTTGACAAATTGCTCTTTCTTTTGGTTGGGATGCATAACCACTTGTGATAATGATGTTTTCTTCTACTTTTGGATGAATATGATTTGTGTTGCAACAAATATGATGAAAACTTGTTCTTTCCTATGGTTTGTTTGCACACATGTTGATGATGAGTTTGCCATCTTGCCGTATGTGTTTTTGCCAAACTCTCCTCGTATTGCTTCAAGGATGTTGACTCCTTGCTCTTTCCAAAGCCTTGAGCGCAATATTATGCATGTCTTTCAACATGAGATGGACACCATGGTCTTCTCAAATTTTGATGGAGTTTTTGTGTTCTCACATTTGGAAGATGTTCAAATAATTCGCTTACACATAGACCTTGCATATGCATTCCCTTTATTATACTTGTTGACGAGGGGTTAACTCGATAAATGTCCTAGATGAAGGACTTAGGATCGGGGAGATAGGGCGTCGGATGAACTCGAAGGTAAAGTTAGTCGAAACAGGTGTGTGTCGAAAATAAACTTGGGTGTTCAACCTGGCTTGCTTTCAATCTGGCCTACACTGTCCCCTCCTGGCCCCTATATATAGATGGCCAGGTCTCGAGGATCGGGTAGGGTCCGATACATATTACAATATCGACATACGGTAAGAACTCGTATTCGACTATCATTACAATTGGGCCTAGCTTAACGGGCCGCAGGGGTACTCAACTAACGGGCTCTATTAACTATACCCTTGTCAGTAGCCCCTGAGATTCTGCCAGAATTGTAGATTCGGGTTGAATCTCTAATCTTCAAATCTTCAACTTGATCAATTCTTCGTCTTTATCTTCAAATCTTCGACTTGGTCTTTCGACTTATGATAATTTGTTCGCAAGGGGTCTTGATGAACAAGCCTGACAACTCTGACGGATCAAGAGGTCAGTTAACTGTCGGAACAGATACTTGTCACCTACTTCAAATTCAATCCCCTTGGACTTGAATTCGGGATACCGGTCAAACCCACTCTTTTGCCGCATTTAGGACTTACAAAGAATGAATCCCAGTGGTTCTCAGGATACCCAGTGCGTCCACCAGGATTTTCTTCGCGTCGTAGACACGGATACATACCAGCAGAGCGCATCCATGTGCGTATACCAGGCCACACAGGACGGATCCCGGGGTCTTACCTTCGTAACAAGTCACGGCATTCGAGTTGCGTTGCGATAACGCAACTCGAGAATCTCATGTCGCAGTCAAATTTTGACTCAAAATATTCGGGTTTCTTCAACCATAAAACTCGCTCCCGATGGGAGTAACACTCTTGCACTTCTCCAATTATAATGCTTTGCCAAAAAATATCGTCGGGTGTGCGCTCAGCGCTCCCGATGGGAGTAGCCCCCGAGGCTATAGTCGAAAAAGGCTTTTTCGAGTATAGGCTCAAAAATGTAGTGTAATCCATCATATTTCAACTCGAGATATTTTAACTTCCAGATATGCCATCTTCGAGATACTTCAATTTCGAGATACCTTAAGGACATCTTTGTCGTTGAATACTAATCCACCACTTCAGAGAGAAGTTTGTATTTACCATTCTTGAAAATAGTAGTCCCCATGGCTATAATCGAAAACTCCTTCGTATACAGTCTCGTGCACCTATTTTGCATTTGTCGGCGCCACCTTTTTCTCTTTATATTATCTTCTGTATGATATCAATGAATTCGTCATTCGTTTCCTATCTTTGCGCCATGTCTCAACCCACGTTCCTTCTCCCAGAAGATATATAAAGGGGATCGTGGGGAGTCTTATTGTTTACCAGCTCTTTCTCTCCGCCGCCTCCATTGCCGATCTCCTCTGTCTCCTCCTCTCGTGCATAGCCCCTGAGCGTACTTCGTACTGGATTCGCGTGAAACACCTGGCCACCAAGAACACCATGGCCAAGACTTCTGCCACCAACTGGGTGCGCTCCGCCATCACAAAGAAAGAGGTGGAGAAGGCCAGGGCGGACGGCCTCATCGCCGCCGAAGATTCCATCAAATTTCCTAGCATTGAGCGGATCCCGAAGCCCCCGAGCGGTTATCGGGTAATGTTTCTTGCTTTCCTCCTCCGCGGTTTCTCTCTTCCTGCCCACGAGTTTCTCCGTGGGCTTCTATTTGTCTACGGTGTGCAGCTCCATCAGCTCACACAGAATTCCCTTCTGCACATTGCCTGTTTCGCGACTCTCTGCGAGTCATTCTTGGGCATTGAGCCCCACTTCCTTCTTTGGAGGTCAATCTTTCGGCTCCGCCCCAACGTTGCTTTGGCTAGGAAACCCGAACTGGGTGGAGCCGTCGTTTCTGTGCGCCCTGAGGCGCAATACTTTGAATTTTCCATGGCCGCATCTGTCCAAGGGTGGAGGACAAAGTGGTTCTATATCAAGGACCGCAAATCCTCTCCTGAAGATGAATATGGCCTTCCTCCTTTTGACGCTTCCCAGGAGGTAAAGAAATTGGCATCGTGGGATACGCTCCCCTCAGATGCAGAAGTCGAAGAAATTCTTCCTCTTCTTTCCCGCATCAAGGCTTTAAAAGGAGGTCAAGGAGGTGCTCTGTCGGGTATGCAACTCATGGCGTTTTTTATTCAACGTCGAGTCCAACCCCTACAACACCGCCTTACCAAAACTTTGGAATTACTCCGGCTTGGAAGATCCTACCCGCGTATCTAAAGATTTGATATCGAAAGAAGATGTCGACAAGCGAGTCAGGAATCTCACCAAGCTCACCAAAGATCATGCAGTTGCGGATTTAACCACTGATTTTTTCGACTCCGTGCACCCTCTGCCTGAGGTATGTATCTTCGCGTTCACTTGTTGTCAAACTTTGCTTGGTTCGATTTGCGTTATTATGTGCCTTTGCACTCTGCTAACTTATTTATATGCAGGGTCACCAATTCCTTGTTTCTCGTCCTCCTCTTCCAGAGGCAGGGCCCCTACCAGCTGATCTTGCCTCTCCTGCATCTGAAGCCCCCGAAGCTGACGAAAGTCTGGATGGAGATGATGTCGAAGAATCAGAAGAGGAAACTAGCTCGTCGACATTGCCTCCCCCTGTACTTGCTGAAGATGTTGGTGTCGACAAGAAAAGGAAGCGTGTCGACGAAATCGCTTCATCGAGTTCTCAGCAGCTGGCAAAGCCCCCGTTCTTGCAGAAGATATGGAGTACTTTGACATGTTAGCATCGTAAGTATTGTATTCGAGTTCTTCAATTGCATTGTTCTTGCCTTGTTTCCGTAATTTATATTCTTCATGCAGTGATGATGAAGAGCCACCAACATATGCGACAGCTGCTCCCCCAACTTCTCCTGCGGTCACTGATGAGCCTGTTGAGCCAGATGTTGCGCCAAGGGCTACCAGGTCTTCTGTGAAGAAGGTTCCTCAAGCCCGATATACCAAACGCTCAAAGAAGGCCAAAGAACCCGAAGTTTCTCTAGAAGCCCATGCATCTACGGTTTCTTCTGACGATGTGAGCAATTCTTTTTTACTTGCTTTCCTTTCATATACTTCTGCTCTTACACACTCCTTTTCTCAGGCATTATTGAAGAGATTCATCGCCCTGGGCACTGAATGCGCTGAGTACCTAAAGGTTGCGAAAGCTTCCGAAGGTATGTTCGACATCCATTCATAGTTTTTCCTCCTTGCATATCTTGTACTATTTTTCTGACTTCTTTTCTTCTTCCATTGTAGCTGCTCTAGCAACAGCCAATGCCCGGATTGCGTCGCTGGAAGCGGAGCTCCGTGCTTCTCAGAAAGCTTACGATGCTGCGGCCACTGCCAAAGCAAACGCTGAGAAGTCGCAGAAATCTGCGCTTGGTAAGGCGAAGAAAGCTGAAAAATCTTTAGCTGATGCCAACAAGGATCATGCCCAGCGAGAGCAAGCCGTGGCGGAACGTCTCCACACAATGTCCACTGCTGTTGAAAGTAAGTGTTTCGCCTTGTCTCCTATTTTCGACTTCTGTTGCACTGTTGCATGTGCTGACGTCTTCCTCCTTCTTTTCTTTTCTACCTTCTTTGTGTCGTGCAGGTTTTACTGGGGTATCTCCATCGGCCCTACAACCGGACGGTGACCCTCTGATGACTGCGGTGAACTTACTCGAGGAAAACTGGATATCTATCCAGGAAACTTTCGAGTTAGTTAGCCGCGTTCTTTCACGATTATTTGTCGGGTTGTGGCCGAAGAAAAGGTCAGCGGTCCCGAAGGACAACTTGAGCGATCTTGCCAAGACCTTCGATACAACTGAAGACCCCACTCTTCAGCTGAAAGGACTTTCAATTAAGCGTGGCACCGAGGGTGCTATTGCACTTTCCCTTGCGCACGGTACGAATTTCGACTGGGAGAGGGTTAGCTCCCCTCATGGCCACACCCGTGATGAGATGAAGGCTTTTTTCAAGAAGGCGAAGAAGTTGGCACCTGCATTGTTGACAACTATTTCTCCTTCGGCAGCTTCTGCGGTGCCTGCCGCACCATCTCCAGCAACAGAAAATCCAGCGCCACCGTCGACTTCCGGCGAGGAAATTGTCGTGCCCTCTTCTGCCACGGAACACAATTCTGAGGTGGCGTAGACGCGGCTTCCTTTGTAGCTTTTAGTTTTCTCCTTTTGGATGCAGAAACTTTAGTTGAGTGCAACCCGAGAACCTTAGTCATAGGGTTTTGCACTTATGTAAATATATTTCTAGCGTATGAAGTATTATGCTGTTTCTCTAAAATGTTTCTCATTTCTTTCCCCTTTTGGTTTGCAGTCGATGCACGTCAATGATCCTTTGACTCACGGTCCTGCTCCTTCTTCTACCCGTGTGTTTGGTTCTCAGATTTCGTCGACTCCTAGTCGATGCAGCCGATGCGCAGAGTACTCTTCCAGAGTTTCCGATCTTGAGGCTCGCCTGACTTTAGCCAAGCGTCAAGCACAGATGGCTATTAACAAAGCTAGCAAAGCCAGTGGTTATATGAAGCAAATATCTTCACTAGACGAAAAGGTCTCTAGCTTGACGGCTAAGATTGTCCATAATGAAGAATGCGAATCTTTTATCCTTGGTATTGTCGAGTCTGCCTGCGAGATGTTACGATGTAAGTTTTCTTTCGACTCCTTCGTTCTCTGACTGTCCCCTGCTGTTTTTGTGACACCTTTTGCCGTGATAGGCACTTGCTTGGATTTCGCTGCTGAGGACCGTCGGGTTGCTGAGCGAAATGCGGCTTTAGAGAAAATGTCGGCTAGCTTTGAGACTTTATGGTCTGATTCTCGACGCCGGAATGCCATTGTACTGCTTCAGGATCGTGCCCAGCATATTGGCGAGTCAGTTGATGGTTGCCGACGGGCTCTTACAACTATGCACTCTGTTATGCTTCCCCGCAATCCTTTGCCTGCAACTTTCCCGCTTCTTCTTGATGTTTTCAGATCCACCCATCGTGTTCATAGATTGATAGAACTGAACTTAGTGGCAGGTGCCAATTTTGCTCTCGGGGGGATACGCAAGTGGCATCCCAGGCTGAATTATAGCACGATGTCTTTAAGTTTGGCTCCAGGTGGGGCTAGCCTTCGGGTACATATGGAGAACACACTGCAACCTGCTCGAAGACTCGTAGCTAGGCTTCTCGAAGCGGATGCTGTGTTTTTCCGTGAGTACCATTATATAGATCCTTTAGGCGTAGATGATTCTGATAACCCGTTATTGTAATATTTTTGTAACGCGAGAGTGTCTTATTTTGCGACTTGTATGTCGAAAAAAGTTCGTCCTCAAAGCGTTTTTGTGCATTTGCCGCATTTCTTCCTTCGAAAGACTCGTAAACTCGAATATGAGGAACGTTTCGTCTTTATTATACTTGTGATGTAAGATACATGGGGTGACCCAAGAGATCCGGTCTGTGACCTGTGTTCTGGATCTAGAGGGCATTGCCCCTGGTATAACTCGTGGCTTTTACAGCCTTATTTTTCTACTTTACTCTATTGTCTTATGATGCTTATGCCGTCATGGCTTTCCCTTTTTCCTCTGCGTCTGTGTCTTCTCCTGATGCTCCCACTCGTGGTTTCTTTGTTTCGGGCTCCGCGACGCGTCCTTCAAGTAGCTTGACGTCCTCTGTAGTCGCGTTTTTTGCCTTTTCTGCATGGTTGGCTATTACGCCAAAATTTTGCGCCATCTTGTGGAACTCCCTGTCGCAGAGATCTGAAACTTCAAAACTTCCTTTCACTGTAATTATTCCTCTTGGCCCTGGCATCTTAAGTACCAGATATGTATAGTGAGGTACTGCCATGAATCGCGAAAACGCGGGTCGTCCGAGGATCGCGTGATACTGAGATGGCCAGTCCATGACTTCAAAATCTAGCTTTTCTCTTCTGTAGTTTTGTCGGTTGCCGAAGCAAACGTTGAGTGCTATTCGACCCAATGGGTAATTGGCACTTCCTGGCATGATTCCATAGAAGGAACAATCTGTTGGCTTCAGGAACTCTAGTGATATATGCATTGCTCGGAGTGTTTTTGCGTATATCAGGTTAATTCCACTCCCTGCATCCATGAATATTCTGTCGACATCATACGCGCCGATTTGAGCTTTGAGTACCAAAGGCGCATTTCCCAGCCGAGGTACTGTTATAGGGTGATCTTCTCTGTTGAACTCTATTGATGCTCTGACCAGTGTAGATACTCCGTTGTAGCTGGAGGTGATATGACTGCTAGGTTGACTTGTCGAGTTATGCTCTTCTCTTCTTTGTTCGACTTGGGTACAGGTTGTATCATTGCTGTGATGTGTCCTTTTGATGGAACATACCCTTCGTCGTCGTCGTGTCCCTGGTTTTGCTGGTCTTGTCCTTGAGGAGCTCCATTGTTTCCTTGCTGCTTTGCCGGAGGGTTGTTGCTTCCTTCGAATCCTTGTTGCCTTGCTTCGATTTGCTTATTTACTGCCGCCTCTTGAAGTTTTAAGAATGTTGTGCAATCTTTCATTGCATGCCTTGATACTCGCTTCCCATCGACGAACGCTAAGTGTATATGACAAGGTCCGTTGAGCATGTCTTCTGGCGAGGGATTGTATTCTCTGGATTCTCTTACGGGGAATTTTTTATAGTCCTCTTTTCCGTAACTTCGATATCCTGAACTTCTTTGGTCACTTCCTTGATAGCAGTTGTCTTTGTATCCTGCGGCGACTTGGCTATGAGGGCCATAGTTGTCGAAATTTTTGGACCGTCTCCTTTGACTTCCATATCTATTTCTTCTATCGTCTTCTGGAGATCGCGTCTTTTTGTTGTTGCACGCATCTTCTCCATCTGCGAATCTGTTTGCGGTGTCCATGAGGTCTGACACTGTTTTTGGCTTGATTCTACCCATCTCCTCGACTAGGTCTCTTCGTCTTAATCCAATGATGAACGCGTCTATTGCTCTTTCGTCTGAAACTTCGACTGCTGAATTTTTAATAAGGCTCCATCTTTGGATGTATGCCCGTAGTGTTTCGTCGCGTTGTTGCACACACGCTTTGACTTCTTCTATTGATGCTGGTCGTTTGTATGTCGACCTGAAGTTGCTTGTAAATTGCTTTGTGAGGTCTTCCCAGCTTCCAATAGATTCTTTCTCTAGTTTGCTCAACCATGACCTTGCTGCGCCGGTGAGGTGTAGTTGCAAACTTTGCATTGCTGTTTCTTTGGTTCCTCCTAATATTTGGACTGCTTGTAAGTAATCTGCGAGCCATGATTGTGGTTCCTGTGATCCGTCGTATTTTTGCTGATCATGAGGTAGTTTGAATCCTTTGGGAACTGGAGTGGTGCAAACCCTACGGGTAAAGCACGACGCCCGCATCTCTTTTTCGTCGTCTTCATAGTCGCGTTTTTCATTTGGGGATCGCGATCTCCGGGTTCCACCATGCTGTTTTGGTGATGGCGATCGAGATCGGTGCTTGCTGCTTCTGCGCCGAGGACTATTGTGACGGCGAGGTGACCTTGCTTTGTGCACTTCCTTGTGATGATATGCTTCTTCTCCTTTTGCTGATAGCTTGTGGCCCACCATGTTGAGTCCGTTCAGTGCTGCTCTATGCATATGTTCTCTAGGATCTCCTGGACTTGGTCGAGTTGTAAGTAGATATGCTTGTGCTGCCACTAGTGCTGCTTCAGGAGTTTTTGGTAGAATGTTTCCCTGCTCGTCGACCGATAGGAAGGACGAGTCGAGGTTCTTAGAAATACTTTGCCTGTCGGAGTACTCGAGGTTATCGTACCTTGAACCGTGTCGACGATTTTTCCTTGCGTTGCTGTATGATGCGTCGCTTCATGCTTTTCGAGCAGCTTCGCTAGCTGCAATGGCTGAATCTTTTCTTTTTTGTATCTCTGTTTTCTCCTTTGCTAATTGCTTGGCCTGCTGCCTTAGGGCGTAGTGATACCCCAAAAGCATGTTTTTGCTAGAATTTGATGGTATTGGCGTGCCATGTTCTACGGCTTCTCTTATTACCCTCCATTCGTCGACTGATAGTCGAATTTTCTCCCTGGTTGCGAGGGATTCTGGTGTTTGCCCTTCTGCTAGGTGATTTGCTCCTCTGTCGATATTTGCTGGGTTTAGTACTGGATTGTCGTTTTCGTCGAATTCTTCTGAGTTATCTCCTATAATGGCGAGCACCTGGCATTGTTTGCCAATGTTACCCTTGAAGCTTGAGAAGATCGAGTTACTATCCTCGGAAAGCTCTAATCCTGTCTTCCATGTATCTGTTGACTTGTTCGCAATATCGTCGAGGCAGATCGTGAGATCTTCGAGTTGGACTCCTACGTCAAAATTTCCCTTTTCTTCGTTGTACTCTGCGATCTTTCCTTTTTGCACTTCCTCTGGGCTGACCGGCGAGTTTACCTCGCTGGAAGAGCCTTCATAATATTCCATCACTGCTGTTGTTTTGGTCTCGCTTGCCGACAGATCTTGTTTCGTCGGATCTGACAGGCGAGATGAACCCGACGGTCCGATGAGGATGTTTAAGCTTCTGATTGTCAACTCTATCTCTTGATTTTCGTTGATTTCTGTACTGCTGTTGGCTAAAAGCGAAAAAGCCGTCGAATTCATGATTCCAACGCCCAAGGTCCCCATGGTCGGCGCCAATTGACGAGGGGTTAACTCGACAAATGTCCTAGATGAAGGACTTAGGATCGGGGAGATAGGGCGTCGGATGAACTCGAAGGTAAAGTTAGTCGAAACAGGTGTGTGTCGAAAATAAACTTGGGTGTTCAACCTGGCTTGCTTTCAATCTGGCCTACACCGTCCCCTCCTGGCCCCTATATATAGATGGCCAGGTCTCGAGGATCGGGTAGGGTCTGATACATATTACAATATCGACATACGGTAAGAACTCGTATTCGACTATCATTACAATTGGGCCTAGCTTAACGGGCCGCAGGGGTACTCAACTAACGGGCTCTATTAACTATACCCTTGTCACTTGTGTTGTGCTAATTGTGTTGTGATCAAGAATGGACATGTCCTTGATGATATGCTCCCATATCACGCACACACATACTTTGCTTGGTCTTTGTTGTGCATAGGTACACATGGATATTATTGGTGGATGCGCTCCCGCGAGTGGTTTCAATCAATCATTTCTACAACGAGAGCACATCAACAACTTTGTAAGGTGACCTCCTTCTACTCACGAACTCATACCATAAACTATAAGAATTGGCTACTCTTTGAGTGTTGTTTTGCTTTGCTTGTGACCTTTGTAGGCCTCATGGAAGGTGAAGGAACATTCACGTGTTGCCAAACCAATCTTCGCAAGAACGACCACATGGCGTACTCCAAGTACAATCGCCTACATCTACCTCCCCTACATAATGATGTTGAGTCAACGTCGAGGACAACGTTCTTTGAAGCGGGGGAGATTATGTGGGGTGGCCTTCGGACCTCACAACATCATGTGCGTCAACACTCAAGTCCGACATCATCGAGGCGTGGAAGAGAAGGAAGAAGAAGAACCACCGGAAAGAAGCTTGGAAGCGCCGCAAGAAGAGGCGGCAGCTGAAGCTGGACCGGCTAAAGCCGGCCCCACCGGCTAAAGCCGGACTGAGCACCGGCTATAGCCGGTCCACCCGAGTCAGCTATGTCTTGGCCTTGAAGCCACCTATGTTATCTATCTCCCTAGCGACCAAACTACCCCTAGCTCGTGGCTGCCTATATATATGGCTCCCCCTCCCCTAGAGATAGGATAGAGATGAATTAAGATAAGAATTGGCATGATGCCTTCTCCCTTGTGGGAACCCAACTAGATCTACATCTAGAAATCACCCTCTTTGTTTGGGATCTCTTCTATTTGGGGAATTCTACCTTGATTTGGATCTCTTGCATACAAGAGTGTGTAATTCTATCCAATTGATTGGTCTCTTCCCCTCTTGGAATTCTATCCCTTGCAAGTCAACCTCTCACAAGGAATTCTACTCTTGGAGTCTCTTCCCTGTGATTCTATTGAGTTGGTGAATCGGGCCAACGAGGACAACCGGTGTGTATCTTGTGTGTGTGTGTTTGCCTTCGATTTGTTCATCGTGTTCATCGTGTTCTTCGTGTTCATCCTCATTTCCCGTCCCAAATCTCGTGAATCCGTGAAGATCGGGCCACACCCAAGGGGTCACCCCTCATCAGATAAATACCAGACTCTTGGTGTTTACCGTCTAAACTAGAAGGACCTTGCGCACGTTGTTGCACCGTTTTTATTGCCTGCATTTTGTTTTTCAAATGTTCTATGTGCTCTGATAGGTGCTTGGTGGACGCCCTCCAAGCGCCACAAACACATGCTATAGAAAAAGAAACGAAACTGTGCCAACATTGACCTCCATTGATATGCACTACCTAATATATAGAGAGGTTTCGATCAAGGACTTACTTACAATTAACTATAAATCCCAAATGAAGCTCATGCTCCCTTATTTTCTATAATTTGAAATATTATTTTTCAGATTTTAAAAAATCTGAATAGAAATTCTAGACATAGAGAACGTTGTACTTCGCCAACATAGAAAATCTCAACTCGAAATACCTTATATTCTAGGCCACACATATTTTTGTAAGGAGATCTGTTTTGTAAGGAGATAGGTATCACTTCTTAACAATGCAGAAATACAATATGGTAACCAGGACCACAATATTTTTCCACAACCAAGGACCATGCTGACCAACAAATTTGTTGTTTCCTTCTTCCTTTGTCCTTTCAAACCATCGTAGATGTTGAAGATTGTTTGATAGCATGCCTTATATGGCAGCTTGTAAACACTTAATCATGTGGCTTGGCACACAGAAATCAAAATGCTCCACGGTGATCATTGCAAGATATAATAGAGCTAGCATTATGGTGTCATACCTTCTGTGGCTGCATGGTTTGGTATTTTGTTACTTTGACCACCTGTGGCATGCTTCAGAAACAGAAGATGTGCAGTTGACTCCGGTTTCGGTTTCACAACAACATTGTCCCAATACTTTCTAGGTAACCACTATTAATTAATGTTGGTGTATCTCAGTTTAGTTTCTACTTAAATGCATTACCGTGTCTCACACATTGAGGATCACACCTTTGAAATAACAATAACACCATCGGTCACAAGAACTCTAAGAAAAGTCACCCAAACAAAAAAAAAACTATTCTCTACTTACAGTGCACAAGTTCATTACTTTTGTAGTGCTATTGAACTATGAATTTGAAGAAGCATACATTTGTCTCATCGTGAACTATGTACCTTTAAAAATTAGAGGGAATATGCTGAGATAAATCTAGACTTCTCCATCTGTTCCATATTAGTTGTTGCTGATTTAGTACAATGTTACAATAGCAAAATTAGAGGGAACTATGTACCTGTAAAATATTCATGGAAAGGATACCATAGCATAGGTCCAGGTTTCTATAAGTTTGAGAATCTTTAAGATCAAAGTTAAGGGGTGCTGAATGGGAACACATTTTTCTGAAGTAACTACAGAACACTTGTTAGCCAACCTGGACCTATGCTATTGTATCCTTTCCATGAATATATTACAGGTGCCTATGCTATTGTTGCTTAAAACAGCCCATAAACTTATATGAAGGGCCTAGGTTGAATCACTAACAGAGGGTGAGATCACAAGTACTTATACTCTTATTGCTTAAAACAGTGGTTGAGCATGGCATTTTGTCTTAATTAAGAACCAAAAAACTAACACATGGTCTGTTGTAAGCATGATCAGAAATTAGCAAACATATGCATTCTAAACTTCTTTTAACATATCATTTCATGTATAGATTTACTAAGTAGTTTAATGAAGAGAAATTGATGCATTGGAAGGGGACACCTAGCGATCAGCCAAACCACAAGTACTTGATCTGCCTGACCTTTCATAATTAGTTCCTGCAGACATTGATAAACATAAGAATATTTAGTTTTGTGAACATGTTATACTTTTCCCTATATAGTTGGCAAAATATACTCCAAAATCAAGGTACTAACAAACCCTTAATTGTACCATAGTTAACCGGAAGCCCTTGAAAATAGCTACCTCAACTGAATTTGGAACCCTCTCATTGCATTGAGAATGATAAATTTTGTATCAGGTATGATTATGTATTGATCATCAAACCCCTTATATTTTAGCACATATATAATTAAGTTTAGTATTGTTGGTCATTACTTGTTTCCAACCTTTAGGAGCCATCAAGTGCAAGGGGTCCCTTACTCTCTTTATAAATTTAATCAGATCATTGTATCCTGGTGTCTATCCTCTCCAAATTCGATGATCACATCTCGTTAAAACTTCTCCATTGTTTACGTGAAATTTTTCCGAGAATAGAAACACGAGAGGGTAGAAATAATATAGACCATAGAACTGGAGGTGCTGCGCTTTACAGATACTACTCAACCGGAGGTGTGCCTTTATAGTTCTAAAAAATAACACCCTAGATCATGACATTTGAGTTCATGACATTAAAAGGAGACAGATACTCTACCAACACATATATGCTCTAAGGATTGCTCAATCATCCATCAAGCAGGGAATGTATTGTTATAATTGGCTCGTCAAAGCAATTTTTTACAATTCCACATCTGCAAGACCAAGAGAAACAACAATAAAAAATATCGTAAGTTAATTAAGATTCACATGTAGACCTGAAATAGTATTTCAATAGTCACAACTGCACAACTGTTGAATTAATTGTACCCATGGCACTCAACAAAGATGTGTTTTCGATGTCGAATGATTGCACATAAGAACCAGCACGAATGATTATCTTTACTTTTAATTTATCACCAAAAAATCAACAAGCACACCTGGTCTTAAGCTGATTATCTTTACTTTTAATTTATCACCAAAAAATCAACAAGCACACCTGGTCTTAAGATGAGATATTTCATACATATGATCTGACCCAAAGGCTATCTCCACGCCTTGCAATATGACTCGAAACAGAAATCATGGATATTAGGGACTACTTATAACCATGACCCGTAGATTAGGATGGAGAGGGGACGAAATTCCAGGACCACCAAAACGGCACATAAAAGGGACGAATGGGCGCGCCTGGAGGTAGATCGGTTCTCACGCAGACCAATCGCTGCAGCGCTCCATTAGCATCCACGTCTGGTAATCTCTAATCAAACAAATACGTGCCTACTCACCAAATCGGAGCAGTAGAAGTAGTTCTGAATCAACATACCAGAGACTGAGGAGCTAGTATGGCGCAGCGCCAGCTGAGAAGCCCTCCTCCAAATTGATCGATTGGGGACTGCGCTCAGAATATCTTCCGCTCAAGTAATCTCCAATCTCGGTGTTGTTCGCGCGCTAGTCGTCGGCAGCACCACGGGCGCACAACATGGCCATCACTGTTGCAGCCTCATTTCACCATCGAGTTAGGGCTCCTCTTCGTCGGAAAGTGCGCGGTGGTCCACGACGGCCATGACGCCACCGTCAGGTCAAGCCGCTCAATCCGTAAGACAAAACGCCCGCAACCCCACCAGGCAAGGCCCGGCCGAGTGCTCACAGCCCAAGGAAGGACCAGCTCCCGATTCTAGAACACCAACGAAACCGACAAAGTAGATCAAACCAGCGAAGCCTCACCTGCGGCAGAGGATGATGCGCCGCCGTCCGCCTGGATGTCTTCCGCCTCGACGCCCCGCATCTCCTCGACCCTGTCCGCCTTGATGCCCTGCACCTCCCTCTTGCCATCCGTGGAGTCCACCCTCTTGAGACTCCTCGAGGATGACCAGCCACCCGGACACGATGTGGAGCTCCTTCTCCCCATAAATTACGCATTCGTGGCGGCGGCGGCGGCGAGCGCAGACGCGACCCAATTGGAGACTTCTTCTAGCACGGCGCTAGCATGTCCTCATGGTGGGGGCGGCGGTGGGAGTGATTGCAAGAGGGGATGGTCGCGACTTGCGACTGCGGGCAGCGGTGATCCATGGAGATTGGAGAGCAGAAGAGAAGAGGCACCGTTTTTTTGGAAGGCTGCCGGTTTATACACGGAAGAAAGCGGTGGAAGTGGAAAGAGTCAACCAGATCGGCTTACGCGCTTGCTGTGAAACAAATCGATTCAACCGACGTACGTATAAGCTTAAGCTTGAACCGACGTCTGCGAGCAACCACAGATCGTCAAAACTAGGGAGCTTACAGCTCCTTAGGGATTAGTCAAAATAATTTTGGATTCAAAACTCTTGGTGTGTGTTGCCGTGTCCAACTCTCGAACTACTTTCTGTCTGAGGCTCCTTTGAATGGAGAAAGCGCCAAAGTGATTAGACATAAGTTAGGCTTTTTTACTAAGTGGTCTTAAGTGATACCTCTTGGGGAACATGACCCACAAAGAGGTGATTCAGTTCATAACCGAGCACATAAATCTACCGGTTCCGCATCCAGCAAACTTTCTATAAATCAAGGCACGTCATTTATGGGAAAGAGATCGAGTGAAGCGTTTGCTGAATCATACTCCCTCCATCCCAAAATGTAAGGCGCCTAAGCTTTAGCTAAAAGTTAATATCTTCTAACTTTGATCAAGTTTATACTAAAAAAATATGAATATCTATAATATTAAATAGACATTTTGAGAAACTATACTTTTGGTGAATCTATTGATATTGGTTTCGTATTGTGAATGTTTATATTTTTATGTATAAATTTGGTCAAACTTAAAATATGTTAACTTTTGACTAAAGCTTAGGCGCCTTATATTTTGGGACAGAGGGAGTATAACATTAGGATACTCAATTCATCACCTTGTTATGCTCAAGCCAATGTACAAGCTGAGTCAACCAACAAGATCTTGCTCAAGCTCATCAAGGAAAAAATTAAAAAGATCATCCATGGAGGTGGCATGAGGTGTTGTCTCAAGCATTATCGCTCATAACTCAAGGATATGGAGTAACAAAGCTTGATCCATTTGAATTAGTCTATGGACAAAAGGCCGTTTCCTAGACAAAACGATTTATCATCTAAGAAGTACTATAATATTATGATAGATAATATTGATGAAATTTCAAGTAAGCGCTTGATGGCCATAAGGGACATCGAGAAGGAGAAGTTGCAGGTAGCCAAAACATACAACAAGAGAGTCTGGCTCAAAGACTTTCAAGTTGCCAACCTAGTCTAGAAAGTGATATTGCTGATTGGATTGGGGAGTCAAAACTTGGCAAATGGTCGCTAAGCTGGAAAGTTCCTTTACAAATTGCAAGGATGGTACCTGGGAAAACATATTTGGTGGAAGCTATGGAGGGAAATTTGCTACCCCAAGCTATGAATTGACGATATTTGAAGAAATTTTACCTAGGTATGTGGCAATCAACCTAGATGCCCTTATGAATGATATGCATATATCGCCATTAGCACACATGAACATGACTGATTAGGTTAGCATCGCCCTTGGTATGACACCACTTAAGGTATTTTCTAGCATGCAAGATCTACCAGAAAACATGGGGCATATGCTAGCAACATTTCTCACCGACGGACGGCTGAACGAGAAAATCCTACTAGACTGAAGACCCGAGAGGACGTGTTCGAAGAAGAGTTGAATTCAGGAGGACTCGAACACTAGAGGTCACTCGAGCGTGGACCAAGGTGTCAGTATAACAAGAATCTAGAAGACCCACATCGATCAGTACCAGGTCCTCGGGTACCCATTTGCATGAAAGGTGCACATGAGCCCATAAAGGAAGCCACCCGCATTACTCATGTCAACATTCTCACTTCTGATATCTCTAGTTCTTGTCACCAAAAACCTTCCCCGATTGACAGAATGTCCCGCTACTGACACTTGAAAAAGTTGCTTTCAAGGTCTCGTCGCTTCGGTGAATCACTTGAGCCCTGAGATATCTTCGGTGTCATGGAGCTAGACCAGTGAGCTATTACGCTTTCTTTAAAGGATGGCTGCTTCCAAGCCCACCTCCTGGTGCAAGCTAGACTAAACTCCCCACGGCAACTTGCCGCATAAACAAGTTCTTGTTCCCTAGTTATCTCAACCATGGGGAAAAAAACTTAATCAAGACTAGGCGTAGTTTGGCAATAATTTTTTATATAAAGCTGAAGCATTACAAAATCAAAGTATTTTAACGTCTGGCTAACAAATACTTCATTTTTTTTTTGTCCTTTCTCAATTATAGAAAAAAGAGGGTCACACCTCTATCTTCAATTCCTCAAAAAAAAACCATAGTTTTAGAGAATACTTCAGTTTTAAAACTATGTATTTATTATATCCAAACACCTTAAAGTATTTAATACTTCAGTATTTTTTAAATACTTTAAAAATACTTTGATACCAAACGGGGCCTAATTCCAACAGCAGCATGTACAAAACAAAGCCTGCACATGAATCTCAAAGCAAGAATTGGGCTAATTATACTGCTAGGCATATCGACTTAATATTAAGAAATTTTAAACAGCAGAACTGCTATTTTAGCTGTTGCGCGGTCCTTGTCTTTTCTGAACCTATCCACCAATCAACAACCGGTAACTCCAATAAAATGCGTTGCATTGCTTGCGTAATTGCATAGCTAGTGATGATCTGGTGATCCTCCTCGGTTTGTCCAAACACTTCAGCAACATCCCCACATCAAAAGCCAAAGAAAGGAAGTAACAAGATCCACGGATGCAGGGTCGAAGACCCACTCGAAGAAAGCTTGCACGCACGAGCTGCTAGCCAGGTTGCCCAGTAGCACAGACGATGCCCGCCGCTTCCACGGCGTTCTTCATCGCGCCCGGCGTCACGCTAATGCTCGTCGCTTGCGTCCTCGTCATCTTCTGGGCTTTGCGGAGAGGCGCCGGCGCTGATGCCGATCAGGAGCGTGCACCCGCCGCCGAGGACGGCTGGGGCAAGGGCCTGACTGCCGACGAGCTCGGGACGCTGCCGTGCCATGACTTCTTCTCCAATGGCGCCGCGGCCGCCGACTGCACCGTGTGCCTCGAGGCGTTCGAGACCGGCGACCGGTGCAGGCGGCTGCCGAGGTGCGAGCACAGCTTCCACGCCAGGTGTGTCGAGCCGTGGCTGGAGAAGAGCCGCTTCTGCCCGGTGTGCCGCGCCGACGTGGTGCCCGAGGGCGAGCTCGTCAAGGTTGCCAGTGAGGGAGGTTTGGCGGAGCCAGCTTTGAGGGCGGAGATGGCGTCGGACAGGAGAAGTGCCGCCACGTTAGAGATCGTGGTAATTGAAAGGCTGCATCAGTACAGCTGGGCTCTTCATCCCGGGGTCGTGTTGCACTAGCGAGATCAAGTCGTGTCTGCAACCAAGCATGTAGTCACTCTATCTCCAATGTGTATATCAGTTTTCGCTAAAGTCAAATTTGCGTAATGTATCATTAAATACATTGTTGATGGACGTTGAACAAATTTTATGATCCATTCAAACAAAATACGAACAATTTACTGAACAGTGAACAAATCTACTATCTACTAAAAGCACAATACGAGGGTCTCAAATCGAGCCACCACGTTAATCCACATAAGCTAAAAATATATAATGTGTTGATCTTTATTTTAACGTCTAAGATTAAACGGTAAGAAGTGTTACGTAAAACAATAGATGTGTACATATAAATATGTGACAGCGCATGTACAAAAGAAGAAAAAAAACATGGCGTACCAGTCATGTATAGCTAGACACAAACAGTCGTATACTCCTGGGATTAGCACCGTACCGTTCCTAAAGGAATTCTGAATCCATACGACTTAAATCACGTCCAATCTGGTCAGGGCATGCGATGCACAATACGAGGGTCTCAAATCGAGCCACCACGTTAATCCACATAAGCTAAAAATATATAATGTGTTGATCTTTATTTTAACGTCTAAGATTAAACGGTAAGAAAGTGTTACGTAAAACAATAGATGTGTACATATAAATATTTAACAGCGCATGTACAAAAGAAAAAAAAAAACATGGCGTACCAGTCATGTATAGCTAGATACAAACAGTCGTATACTCCTGGGATTAGCACCGTACCGTTCCTAAAGGAATTCTGAATCCATACGACTTAAATCACGTCCAATCTAGTCAGGGCATGCGATGACATCATACATGACATCATCAATCAGCAAATTGAAAAGGTGCTTCGTTCCCTTTGTACATACATAATATCGATGGTGAACTTTGTTCCTATTAATTTAACATATTATACTTATAAAAATAGTATTTATATTTATTATACTTGCTATGTCCCAAAAAGTTTGTCAAAGATTTTTCTAAAGTTGGATGTATCTATACACTAAATCGCGTCAAGGATAACCTCTATAAGAAGGAAATATTATACTTATAAAATAGTATTTATATTTAATCGGGCTATTCTTCTTATCCGATACATCTTAATTTTAACAAATCTGCGGCATCCTTTTCAAGAAGAAGGAAATATTACATTTTAACAGTAAGAAAATATAGATCTATTCCACGTGTACAATTCATACAAAATAATGAGCTAAATTTTGGAATAACTTCTATAAGAAAATAACACGTAGTGGAACTAAAGCTAAAACTCAAGGATAATTTTTACTCAGAAAATGAGCATCCTAATTTTGGGGTCTTGAAAAAGGTATTCCCAGGTGACTGACGCAATTAAACAATGCCCTGCATTGCAAACATGCATGGCTTATTAAGATGTGTCAACATTTATCTGTTTGAGCACTAAAGTGACAATCCAAAGTATGCTTGATTGAGAAATCACTAGCGAACTGCATAAAGTAGCAATAAAATGGCAGATTTCTAAGATTCAAATGATGCCATTTGCGTGTACGAGAATTGTGTAAGGCAAAATTAAGTGTTGTCGGATAAGAAGAATAGCCCGATTAAACTATGCTATATTTTTTATCACACATAGAAAGTGAAGAGTTATTATGAATACAACAATCTAACTTGAAGAAACAAGTCCTACAAAATATGTAATAGGTTGTTTCACATTGTCCAAACACAATGACTAGCATATAATAAAAATGGACACTTCTCCAATAGTTTTTGAAGGATACCATGAAACTGGATTTAACATAAAGAAAAGAGGCACAAAAAAGGTTGATAGGAAAGTGTACATAATAGCAAATAAATCCTTTAGTTATGTAATAAGAAATTTTGTTGTTCCAGAAGGTACAAAATCACAAAACAGCATATGCACTATAAAAACAACAAGATGTGAAGTGTTTCAATGAGAGACAATGTTTAATATCTTTAAAGATATTGTGTACCTATACTACATTTTCTTATATTGGTCGAGCGACCTAGTATATGTTTTTTTACAATTTTCTACCAACATATATATACAAATCAATGGTAAAAGTTTTGTTGTGGTGTACATGTCTAAGGTGCCATATAGTTTAGATATGTGGGGTATCATTACATATTATAAACCGAGAAGGTGATTGAAAAAATACCTACTAAGGACAATGATTTTTGTATTTCAATTCAAGAAGTAATTTCCTTTATGTTCCAATCTAAAGATTATTGGGTCATTGATCAAGTAGTCGTCGACCCTAATTAATATTTAGACTGAAACAAGCATACTTCACAATCGCCTCAAGTAGACCAAAGGACTAATAATCTAAAGGTTAATATCCCAGACTAAGCTAACATCACCTATAAACATCATGCTAGATTCCAGTCTGAACAATGTACAAACTACAAATATGGTAGCAATTTGGTGCTTTTGGAAGGGAAAATGTAAAATATATGAAAGGTTAAATGCAATGATTAGACTATCAGTTTATTTTGCAATCACCTTGGAGTAAACAGGATGCCCTCCTATTTGCGAGGGCCACTAAGCTAGTTCCACAAACAATAGGACCAAGTTTCAGAAACCAGTAGATTTTTTTAGTATATATGTTTATGGTGAGGTATCCAACGAAAATAAAGGAGATGTCTTAACAAATCAAATCTCTTTGGACATATTTTATAATGGGATGGGGAGGAAGAGGGTCGTAAGGTGTGAGCGCAGGAATCTGCCATGTGGGTCATCGCCGATCTAGGGCAGTGGCGGACCCAGACATACAGATGAGTGGGGACACTTATGGTCTAAATTTGATACTTTTTGAGATATATTTCTTTAAGTATGAATGAATAACACTACAATTCCAAAAACTGAGTGGGGGCCACTGCCCCCACTCAGCTATACATGGGTCCGCCCCTGATCTAGGGTATAGGGATCGTAGGAGAGCAGAGACAAGAGTTTGCGTGTGTGATGTGGAGACGACGTGGGCCATGTGGCTGGCGGAGTAGGGAGCCACAAGTTATATGGGGATGGGACTTCTAGTGACTAACACCTCGATAGGCGGGCTTGACAGAGAAGAAGAGGGCGAGTAGTTGGTCTTCCATTCCTTGCCAACCGCTTTTATGGGCAACAATGTGCACGGATAGGACGGTTGTGGCCAAGGGTGCCATCTGTTAAACATTGTATAATCTTGTAATTGTCTAGGACTCTATCTAGGTCGGTTTGTATGTGTTGAGTCCGTGTTGGACTCCACCCCGACCGATACTCTCTTGTTGTATGTCCAATATATAAACACACCAGCGGCCCTGATTAGGGTATCGCACCCATAACACTTTTACATGGTATCAGAGCCTATCGATCTCATCTAGTGCTCGCCCGAGTCGATACTCCCGATCTGATTTCATCGATCTGATTTCGTCGATCGATATCGCCTGCCCGAGTCGCTGCCCTCGATCTCGAGCGCTATTCCTCATCGTCAAGACAAGTCGCCGTTTCAATCAGCCAAGCCGTCATCGCCATCATGTCATTTGGGGCTTCCTCTTCCTCATCTGGCGGCACCCCAACTCTCTCGGCGAACCTCTCTCTCTCTGAAAAGCTCAACCGAGACAATTTCTTGGTGTGGCAGACGATGATCTTGCTAGAAATCCATGGAGCACAGTTGTTTGGGCTCCTGGACGGATCAATGCCGGCGCCTAACAAGGAAACAAAGACTACAGACAAGGATGGAAAATAAATTTTCGTTCCAAACCCTGACTATGCTCGCTGGATCTCTCTTGATCAGTGCGTTCTTGGGTTCCTTGTCCGCAATATGTCGCCCTCGATCGTCACTCAGATGGTAGGGCAAACAAGTTCTGGTGGTGTTTGGAAAGCAGTGACGGAGATGTTTTCGTCGCAATCCAAGGCCCGTGTGGTGCAACTCCGCACGCAATTGAACAAGGCGCAAAAAGAGAACAAGACCGCAGAAGTTTACTTCAATCATATCAAAAATCTAGCAGATGAGATGGCTGCTACAGGCAAGCCTCTTGGAGAGGATGATGTTATCTCCTATGTGCTCGCCGGTCTCAATGATGAGGCCTACAATGGTTTTGTTGCTGCCATCACTACCTTGATTAAGGCAGATAAATATGTTAGCCTCAGTGATCTTTACTCTCAACTTTTGTCATATGAGGCTAGACTTGAAGATCAAAACCCTGCTGGAGAGTCTTCGGCTAACGCTGCAACTCGTGGTGGTGGTCGTGGTGGCTACCGAGGTGGATGCAATAGTGGGCGTGGAGGCTTCTCAGATCAGCATCGTGGCTATGACTATAATAGCTATGAGCAGCGAGGATATGAGCAACATGGAAACAATCAGCGTGGAGGTTACCATCCACGTGGAGGAAGTAATGGCGGCCGTGGTCACGGTCCTCGCCAACAGCAGCAGCAGTATGGAAACTCACAGCAGCAGCAGTATGGAAGTGACAGACCTACCTGTCAGGTTTGTGGCAAGATTGGTCACATAGCCCTTAATTGCTGGAAGAGGTTTCAGAAAAATTATCGTGGTCCAGAAAGATCTGTTGGTGCAGCATATGGCAATTATGGGAATTATGGAGTTGATACAAATTGGTACACTGATTCTGGTGCAACTGATCATATCACAGGAGAACTAGAAAAGCTGCATGTCAGGGATCGCTACAATGGCAATGAGCAAATTCACACGGCTAGTGGTTCAGGTATGGATATACATCACATTGGCCATTCTGTTATTCATACCCCTAATCATGATTTGCATCTTAATAATATTCTCCATGTTCCTCAAACCACAAAAAGTCTTCTCTCCACTAGTCGTCTAGCTCGTGATAATCATGCCTTTGTTGAATATTGGCCTAATGAGTTCTTTGTTAAGGATCAGGACACGAGGGAGGTTCTGCTCAAAGGTAGATGTGTGGATGGGCTTTATCCTCTACCATCATCATCTACATCGTTGTCTTCCAGTCATCATGTTCATGGGGCGGTCAAGTCTTCCTCGTCATTGTGGCATAGGCGCCTTGGTCATCCTTCGTCTACCATAGTTCGTCAAGTTCTTCAAGATAATAATATTTCGTTTAGTGAAGTCAATAAAGAGTCAGTCTGTGATGCTTGTCAAATGGCTAAGAGCCATCAACTTCCATATCCCAAATCTACTAGTGTGTCCACTTCTCCTCTTGAACTTGTGTTTTCCAATGTATGGGGCCCTACCTCAGAATCCTTTGGTCGTTTTAAATACTATGTGAGTTTTATTGATGATTACAGCAAGTTCACTTGGATATATCTCTTGAAAAAGAAATCTGATGTGTTTCAGAAATTTCGTGATTTTCAGCATCATGTTGAGCGTCTCTTTGATAAGAAAATTCTTGCTATGCAGACTGACTGGGGAGGCGAGTACCAAAAACTCAATTCCTTCTTTCAAAAAGTTGGTATCTCCCATCTTGTGTCTTGTCCTCATGCGCATCAGCAGAATGGCCCTGTTGAGCGTAAACACTGACATATTGTTGAGGTCGGTTTATCTCTCCTTGCATATGCGTCTATGCCTCTCAAATATTGGGACGAAGCGTTTCTCACTGCCGTTTATCTGATTAATCGTCTTCCTAGTAGGGTTATTCGGTCTAAAACTCCCATCGAGTGTCTTTTTGGCAAATCCGGTGATTACTCACTTTTGCGCATTTTTGGGTGCGCTTGCTGGCCTAATCTTCGACCCTACAATAGACACAAACTAGAATTTCGATCCAAATAGTGTGTGTTTCTTGGGTATAGCAATCTTCATAAAGGTTATAAGTGCCTTGATATTTCTACAGGGCGTCTCTATATTTCTCGTGATATTGTCTTTGACGAGACAGTATTTCCGTTTGCTTCGTTGCATTCTAATGCTGGCGCTCGACTTCGAAAAGAGATTAATTTGCTACCACTATCCTTGCAACCATTTAATTTGCATTTTCATGAGGGGCATGAATTACAAGGACCAGGTGATGTTGATCCTACTAATGCTACTAATACTGCCGCTGAGTCTTTTTTACAGAGTGCAAATCAAGATTTCACATCCGATGATGATTCTTCTGTTTTTCCCGCTCATCATGGCACGGATACCGGTGATGATTTTCCCGCCCATGGTCCTGATCCCGATGCTGGCGCCGATCCCGGTGCTGCTTCTTCTGGCGCCGAATCTTCTGGCGCCGATCCCGGTGCTGCTGTCGGGCGATCTGCCTCGGGCAGACATGCCGAAGCACGACAGCCGCTCCCAGCAACGCCCGTGTTGCGTCCGGGCTGGCGCGCCCCTCCTGGCAGGCCCGCTGACGCGGTTGTGTCGGCCACCTCCGCCACTTCGCTCGGATCTTCTGTGGCAATTTCTTCCAGCGATGCTAACCACACCGGATCGTCTGAATCATCTGCGGCTCCGACCGAATCTTCGGGATCTTCTGTGGTGTCTTCGCTTGTGGCTGCTCCTGCTATTCCTTTGGATAGGCCGCATACACGTTTGTGTAGTGGGGTATCTAAACCCAAGAAATTTACCGATGGTACAATTCGGTATGCCTACTTCTCCTCTACTGGTGAACCATCTAGTACTGCTGAAGCCTTTAAAGATTCTCGATGGAAGGCTACAATGGATGAGGAATATGATGCTTTGATTCAGAATGGTACGTGGCATCTTGTTCCTGCTACTCATAGGCAAAATATTATTGATTGCAAGTGGGTCTATAAAGTTAAGCGCAAAGCTGATGGCACTATTGATCGTTATAAAGCACACGCTTGGTTGCTAAAGGTTTCAAACAGCGATATGGCATAGACTATGAGGATACTTTTAGTCCAGTTGTCAAGGCGGCCACTATTCGTGTGGTTCTCTCACTTGCAGTTTCTCGTGGTTGGCATCTTCGTCAGTTGGATGTTAAAAATGCGTTTCTGCATGGTTTGTTACAAGAAGAGGTCTATATGCGTCAACCTCCTGGATATGAGACTCGATTGGGTCATGTTTGCAAGCTTGATAAAGCTCTTTATGGTTTGAAGCAGGCTCCTCGTGCTTGGTATTTTCGCCTTAGCTCCAAGCTTCAGTCTCTCGGTTTCCGTGCATCTAAGGCCGATACTTCTCTATTCTTCTACAACAAAGGGGGAGTAACTATCTTCATGTTGATATATGTAGATGATATTGTTGTTGCCAGTTCGTCAGAGAAGGCTGTAGATGCCCTTCTGCAAGATCTTGGACTTGCTTTTGCTTTGAAGGATTTGGGAGCTTTGCACTATTTTCTTGGTATTGAGGTAAAAAAGGTGCATGATGGAATTATTCTATCTCAGGAAAAATATGCCAGTGATCTTCTTCATCGTGTTAATATGCAAATCTGCAAAACTGTTGATACACCTCTGTCAGTATCTGATAAGCTGTCTTTGTCTGATGGAGAACTGTTGAGTGGTGATGAGTCTACTCGCTATAGGAGTATTGTTGGTGCCCTACAGTATATTACATTGACAAGACCTGATATTGCATTCTCAGTTAACAAGGTGTGTCAATTCTTACATGCTCCCACAACAGTACATTGGACAGCTGTGAAACGCATATTAAGATACTTGCGTGGTACTATCTCTCTTGGACTACGGTTGAGTAAGTCTTCTTCTAGTGTTGTCAGTGCATTTTCTGATGCTGACTGGGCAGGATGTCCAGATGATAGAAGATCTACAGGTGGCTTTGCTGTGTATGTGGGATCAAATCTTGTCTCATGGAATGCTAGAAAACAAGCCACGGTGTCCAGGTCTAGTACAGAGGCTGAGTATAAATCTTTGGCTAATGCTACAGCTGAAGTTATGTGGGTACATACCTTGCTTGATGAACTGGGAGTATCACAGTCTAAAGCAGCGGTATTGTGGTGTGATAATATTGGAGCGACGTATCTTTCTGCTAATCCTGTATTTCATGCTAGAACCAAGCATATTGAAGTGGATTACCATTTTGTTCGTGAAAGAGTTGCTCGAAAATTGTTGGACATCAGGTTTATATCTTTAGGAGATCAAGTGGCTGATGGATTTACAAAGTCACTATCTACTAGACAATTAGAAGTGTTTCGTCGCAATCTTAACTTAGATAAGTTATGATTGAGGGGGAGTGTTAAACATTGTATAATCTTGTAATTGTCTAGGACTCTATCTAGGTCGGTTTGTATGTGTTGAGTCCGTGTTGGACTCCACCCCGACCGATACTCTCCTGTAATTGTATGTCCAATATATAAACACACCAGCGGCCCTGATTAGGGTATCGCACCCATAACACTTTTACACCATCCTTCTGGTACGAGGGAATAGCACTCGATGAGTACAACGTGTTGGCCTCATAAGAGGTTATCGATAAAATTTGCACTAAGAGTTGCAGAGCTTCTCCATACAAATCTTGGCTGTTGTCGATATGTGATAGTACGCATGAGAATACAAGTTTCTAGTTTTCACTAGATACGTCGCCAATTTCAACAATCATACTTAAATGCACCAAACATTAATTAGTTGTCTCCGAAGTTCAAATGTAATATGTGGGCTGTATGAATAGACAAGCCCACTCAATCAAACATAAAAAAAAGAGCCCCCGCCTAGGTTTGTCCTATCTAGTTTCCAAATCAAAAATAAGAAAATATATGGCCAAATAATTTTCAAATTTGAATATTTAAAATTTCAACAATTTCAAGTTTTAAATTTTCAAATTTGAACGTTTTTTAACTAAAAATAAATAAAATTAAAACAAAACATTGTAGAAAGAAACTTACCTTGGCCGGCCCAACTAGCGGTACGCGTGGACCAGCACTATAGGTGCCTGCTGCGGGCGGGGTATGGGCGAGCTCCTATACACCACCCTAGTCAGCCCCTGCTAGGTGCCGCACACCTAGGCAGCGCGTTTTGGCTGACCCAGTTACCTTTCTTATTTTTCTTTTCTGTTTTTTGTGCTTTTAAAATTTGAATTTTTTAGAAACTATAAATTTTAAAAACCTGGACTATCTAAAAAATGTTTTAAATTCAAAATCTGAAATTTTCCAAGTTTAGAATATAATTTCAAATTTCAAACAATTTTCAAATTTTAAACCTTCTGAATTTAAACACTTTTCGAATATGCACATTTTTAAAATTTGAACATTTTTCAAATCCATACATTTTCAATATTTCAACATCTTTCAAATCATAAACAAGTGAAAAGAAGAAGTAACAAAACAAAAAAGAAAAAAGAAAAAGAAAAGCCTAAAAACAGGAAAATAAACAAAAACAATGAAAACTACCTAGACCGTCCCACACCTGCGCGTGGGGTGTGTCGGTTGGCATATACTCGCTCGATTGAAAAAAGAATGTTGAATGATTTAACACAACTTAATATAAAAGTTATACTAAATCATTGGACACTCATTTTTTATCGGAGAGAGTAGAATTACCGGTATAGGCGCCTCCGGCCTGTCTGGTTGATGGAAAAGATCCAACCCTACAGGCCCGACGAAAGTTAGCCTCGCAAACTATGCAGGCAGGCCGTGGGCCTCGATCGACTCTACTCTACTCGCTCGCTCTGGCCACAACCACAACCCCTCACTATCTGACCCGAGAACGAATCCCCAAATCCCAACCCGGACTTCCGACGAGCGGATCTGTTCCTTTCCGGCGCCTCCTCCCGCCGTCGACGATGGCGTCTCCCAACCCCGGCGGCATCCCCATCAAGGTCAGCTCCTCTCCCCTCCTCATCCCCCTTCTACGATCCAACCAACTCTTTCCAGCCGCGACCGTTGTTTGAGGATTTAGCGGCGAGCCGAGTTCCTGCCGATCAGCATCTTCTTCCGGCAGCCGACTCGCCTGCTTTGAACTCCATAGCCTCCGCTCCCTTGCCGCCTGCTGAGATTGCGGGGTAGCCACCTGTTTTGGAAAAAAAAAAAAGGGTGGCCACGGGCTCACAGGTGAAATGCCCCGCTGCAGTTATCTCGCCTAGCGAGGTTTTGGGCAGTTTGGTGTACGAAATTCGTACGAGGAGTCGAGGACATGTAGTGGCGGGGTTCTAATCAGTAGAAATGGTCAGCTTGTGGTTTTGTAAATTTCGATCGTTGGTGGTTTTCTACCATCCTTGTAGAGTCGCAGTTAGGGGTGGAAACTGGTAGTGATAGTCCAAATTATCCGACATTTCTATTCGAGAAATTGAATATGGTCGTGGTAATATATGAATCTGGGCGACTTGAAAATGGAAGTGGTAAGTATCCGAATTCGTTTTCACAAATGCAAATACAAATGTGGTATTGAATTTTTAAGGAAATATGGATATGAAAATGGAAATATCCGTATCCGAATAAAATTACGTTTGCAAATATTAATAACTCTATCTCGATAAGCCATTTATATACCTAAAAAAATAGCAAAGTGGCCAGACATATTTTTCTCTGATTGGACTTCAAACCATTGTGTACTACTCGTATATCATTATACACTTGACTCACTATAAGATATGAGTCTATTACTTTGTTATTCGTATCCGTTCCGTATTGAGAATATTCATATTTAAGTAGCATCCGGTCCGCATTCGTAATTTGGAAACATAAAAACGATATAGGAAGAGCACTACCTGATCAGCATCCGATCCATTTCTACCCTTAGTTGCAGTCGATTTGATGAGTATAGATCTAACCAGGTAGATGTATGTGACCTTGCTCATATGTCCATTGCAGGCTGAACAGGACTCAGACGGCTCGGCGCAGAGCACTGCTGACATGACCGCTTTCGTAAGTATTTGATCTTTCTTTGAGTTCATATACTTGGGGTTTATTATTGGTTGTGCGCTTGGGATGTGCCTTTTTGGTGTACGTGCTGTCGTTAATCTTTTGTTTCCACCCGCTACTTGCAGGTGCAAAACCTTCTAGTTCAGATGGTGAGTTTTACTTTCTTTTGTGGTACACCTGAGTGCATAAGTCCACTTGATTCTTTTTACTAAATCGCCTCTCCTTGCAGCAAACCAGGTTCCAAGCTATGTCGGAGAACATCATTTCAAAGAATATCCTTCTAAATCTGTACATTATTGCATTTTTTATTACTTTAATCAATCCAGTTTTTCATTCACGTTTTTATTTATTTTTAATCACATGTAGGCCATTTGACATAGATAACGTTGTGCTGCTAGATCCATTTGTCATAAGGCATATTATAGTTGGCCCTAATTTCGCTAGTAATTAAAAATCATAAAAACGAATGTCTATCAAAAAAATTGGCAGAGGTTTCAGATTGCCATGTGGTACTGATTCATGAAATTCATTTAATTAGTAGGATAATCCATGTGCAAAATTTCAACTCCCTGCAACATCCAATCTTGTTGTTTCTGAGTTTCGTTAAGTTATGAAAACCCTGAAACAAGCGTTGATAACCCCTGTGCTAATGTCTGGAGCAATTTCTATTCAATAGCACCATGCACACCATTCACCTAAGTTGGACGGTTCACTCTTTTTTTTGACCACTTATATGTCCAACATGATAAATACACCTCCTGCATTGTTGGATAATCCTTAACCAGTGCTTACTAGATGACATGGGTGCAAGAATCGACGAATTGGAGATGAGCATCAATGACCTCAAGGCCGAGATGGGCAGTGATGGTATGACCCCTACCAAGGTGAAGGACGAAGAATCAAAGCCAGCAGACAGCTCTGCCTGAGTGAAGCAGAGGTAGCAGATTGGATTAGTCTTGGTTCTGTGTCAATATCTGCCGCCATTCATTGCTAACAAAGACGTTATTGGCATGGTGGTGTGCATTCCAGAAATACATTAGCTGTTATCAGAGTTGTCTCTTATGATGTTTGTTTTTTGACCGTGTCTTATGATGTTTGTGATGATGTTTGTGAGTTGTTTGCTACTCCCTCCGACCTATATTACTCTTCACTAGTATGGATGTGTCTAGCACTAAAATGTATCTAGATACATTTATACTAGCGAAGAGTAATATATCTCCACACTCCAAACATTATCAGGGAGTACTGCACGGCACCTTCCCAAATTCGGAGGGCTACACCTATGTATTGAGGTTGCACTCTCTCGACCATACCCCTTCCGGCAACGATGCACTCTCTTATACCCCTTCCCCCACCTGAAAACAGAAACATGTTGTGGATGGAAGTGCTCAACGGCAGACTCCTAGCAGCCGCACAGATGAGCTCTCTGACCATCCTCCTCCAAACAAACAAAAATTAGGATTTGGTTCACCTCAAATTCTAACTACTAAATACTCCCTCCGTTCCATAAAACTTGTAGTTAAAATGGATATATCTAGACACATTTTAGTGTCAAGACATCCATATTAGCAACAAGTTTTTCAGATCGGGGGGGGGGGGGGGGGGGGAATTGGTATTGGAGTCTAATTCATTTCCAAAGGGCTGAACAGACATACAAACAGAGCCCAAATAATATCTTCCTGCCATCCTTTCACGGACCTTTGATTCATCAAATGCATAAACAGATAGTCATATCTTGCACACTGACAAAATCTTCGCACCGCTCACAAATATTGTATGCACACACTCCCAAAAAGAATACCGCTCATCCAAACACCCCCCGAAACCAATGAACCTACAACACGCATCATCGGAACCTAACCAATCACTACACGAGACATAAAGCCAATAAATAACTAATAATATCTCATGTAAATACTTCACTTCCGCAAAACCTTCTCTATAGCAACCCTTTGTGGATTTGTTAGGCCCTGCAAATGATAATCCAATTCATAAACGTGAGATGCGGCAGGAAGGCGAGGTGAGGAACACCTTTTGACACATTCTATTAAAATAAAGAGTCCAGGAGAGTATACCTGCAAAAGATACTCGAAAAGCGGCCGATCACTGTCCCACAGGTTGACAAATGTGCTCGTTAGAAAGTCCAACAACTTCACCTGCAAGACGAAAGAAGTTTTTTACTTGATTTGAGTAAATAATTATCAATCATGGAACTTTGCAGTGAAAGGCCGAAAACGAACCTCATTCAGAGAGTCGGTCTTTGCGAGATCATCATCATAACTATCGTCTTCATCCTATAGTACAATTGGAGTAGACAGAGATAATAAATACAACGAAACTGCATACTAAGTTACTAACAAGACTACTAACTATTACTAGCATACCTTGTCAAAAACTTTTGCCATTGCATTTAGATGCTCGACTGACGGATTAGAATTTGAAGGAACTGATGCTGCATACATCATATCATGTGGAATCCCATCACCGTTCTGAACCTCTTCCCAGTCACTATCCTGTATAGATAAAAACTCTAAGGAGACCATTCTAATTCTAATTTACAATTTTCATTGAGGGGGAAGGTGCAAAAACCTCTTCACAAACGTTGTCAGCGTCATCACCTACTTGTTCCTGAATTTCAGCTAAAGTATCCGCTAACAGTGAGAATATCTGCATAATCAATATTTGAGGATGCTAAAATTAAGTGTTATGATATAATGAAAATGCAACTTGATGTCTGGCCCAACATTTAACATTAGCTACGAAAATCTGATCTTGGTGAGAGACCTTTCATTTAGCATCTGAAAATTCGCTTGGCTGTTCCTTCAAAACTCAAACTGCTGGCAGAGAAACTAAGATTCTGAAATCATTGGTTACCTTAGATGGAAGAGGAATCTTGGTCCAATGATCAGGAGTAACCCGAGCTCTTGACCGTGTGGTTATACCTGCACTAGTCTAATTTTTTCTGGGTAAGACTAATGGAGCTCTATGTATGAACTGCTGAGCACCAAATAGACTAAGAATGTGGTAGTACCTTAACAAGATGACCATTGACTTCAATCCTAGATAGCTCAGGATGACGAGTACATATGAGAAGAGCTAAGGCTGTAGTTGTTACCTTTATCTGGTAGGCTCCTTGAATTTCACCTATAATATGTATTTACCAAGAAGGGAAACCATTATAAAAGATATGTAATTAACTGTACAGTATTCTGTTGCATAAGGACTTGCCTTGTAGTTGTGACCATTCTGACATAATATAAGCTAATGAATTTCCATAGCCCTGGGCAGGAATTGCAAGTAAAAGGTTGACAAACTGATCAACATTTGGTGCACTTAAATGTACCTGCAGAAATTGGTAAATGTTACAAAAGTCTTGCACGAAATATTTGATGCACTATACAACAAAAGATGTGATGATGGGGTTAAATTCCTTTTTTAGGCAGTGCCGTCCATGATGGTACAAATTACATAATATTCTTTCAAAAACATGACGGTACACAATAACAAAGGCAGACCACAAAAAACTCTTTGGCGTCCGTATCACCGATTTCTATGGGAAACATAAATAGCATGTTACCCTCCAAAAGTGCAATGGCATATACAGAACATGATAAAAAGTGAATTAAGCAAGAATGGCAAGTTTTAAGGTGGAACAACCAAATAACAGAGTATCCAAAATTATACCTAGAATTTTTGCGATGGAAGATAGCACAAAAACCAACATTACTACATACACCAAGCTTAAATTGAGACTAATGAACATTAAATTAATCATGTAAGACAGCCAGAGAGAGAGAGAGATATGAAACTCACTAATCTGGCTATTATAACAACAAGAGAGCTCTTCAATCCTGCAATGTCACTCGATTGCATACGTCTCACAATAGCAGCGATGAGCTCTGGAATGTGGGGAGATAAGTGCGAAGGTAGATGCAAAATAAGTTGTAGAATATAACTCCCAACGAAGAGTGATACTGAACTTTCTAACTCTGGGTCTAAAAGCCTGTGAAGACGATGAACAAACATGATATAAGCATGCAGCTAAAAATCAAAACAAATGCTGAAACATTTGAACAAAATGTATATGGGTTCAAAGACAAACAGTGTATCTAAATGATGGACTGGCATAGAGGATGTGCAGAAGCATTTTACTAGGATATTCTGAGTCGGCTACATAAATATGTTTGGTTGGGAAGCAAACCTCAGCTCCTAGCTCAAAGACAAATGGTGTGTTGTTCACTTTCTACAAATTCATCTAGATCGCTTGTGAAGTTTGTGCAATAAATAATGAAATATGTAATTTATTTTCTTCCATATCTTTTAGTGGTAAGAAATAAGAAATCTAAGCTAGATGTACATAATCTTGAATTACCTTGAAGCTGCACTAAGTAGCATCTTCAATGTACTTCCCGGTTCATGGCCCCAAACAAGCAACTCCTGACGGCCACCTGATATCAATGCTGCCAAACATTCTGTCGCATTCTGAATGGCCATAGATTAGCATATTAATGATGCATATACATAATACATCCATACAAATAGGTCCCATACACTTCAGTGATCAAATCAATTTAAGCAATTACCTGCATCTCTCCATGGTCATCACTTTCAAGAGTAATTTGAATGATAAATGTAAAGCATGTGTCAAATGCTGCCTTAACCACAGCAGGTGGAGCATTCTGAAATTTACACAGCAGCATTAAGATTGGAATTGATAAGTCAATGAAAATAAAAGCTATATGGTATTTTCAGAGTAACTGTTTTTTCCTTGAACTACATAGAACTTCAGAAATGATGGCATACTTTGAGTATCATCGCCAGGAGGTCTAGTGAGCCTGCAACGAGTCCATCTGGCTGGATCTTGGACTAGCAAATGAACAACAAATAAGGTTTGCGTAGTGCAGGCAAATAAAGATTAACCTGATAGTGATGTAAGACTGGTTTTAGCATATTACTTTTGACAAAATGGACCCAATTGTTGGAAGAATCCGAGATACAAGCGGTTGTAAGCATCCAGGAGCATTCTTGATGGCCTATAAACTAAGGGATCCTGTTAAGTAGGCTGCAACTTTAAGGAGTGAAATAACCAAAAAGATTGTATACAAAGTTCCTTCCGTTAAATGATAAAAGATGTAAAGGCAAAGCTCTTGTGAATTAACTAAGGAAAACATAAAAACAGCAATGTCACCGAAAAACAATAGAGAGCAGAGAGGCAACAATTGCATGCTCATCAGTTATCAAAATTAATTAAATTTAGGATATGTATGAGAGCAAATAACATAAATATTAATTCATCCAACAAATCTCATATTGAAAGATATTAGGACATGATAGTTTCTATTTCCAGAAAAACATAATATCTGTCAGGCAATTTCAGTTGCAAACTGCAGCAGTAAAAGTCCAAAGTTTTTTTGGTATACATCAATTATCATGTGGTCAAAATATTAAGCCGGGTCATTTAAACATGAGCTATATCATATTTGCAGTATACAAGAAATAAACATTAAATAAGACTAGTCATGGTAGGACCGCCACTTCTGACGAGAAATTACCTCTAAAACTTCTATAGCGTCGATACTAATGAATGGGTCAGCGATGTGTTGGACCCAAACATCTAGTATGATAGGAGAGATCACTGGCTCAATTGATGTTGATTGTTCACCGCCTACATATCAAGTGGAAATATCAATCTTAAGGGCAAACATAACTTTAAGCATCAATATATCATACACATATTTTGCAACAAGATGCATTGCCAAGCAAGCAGAGTCACTGACAGACCAGATTTAATGGCTGATTGGAGGGTTTCTAAAACAAGATGCAGTGTCTCCTCAGATGCCTGTCATAAAACATCCATGTATTTATTTCCTTCAAAAAGTCAAGACAGGTAAGATTTACAATTTTACATACTCCCTCCATACGGTTTACTGGGCCGACAAGTAGTTTAAGAAAAAAGTTCAACTATAAATTTAATCAACAAAATATGAATTATATGTTATAAAAACTATATCATTGGATTCACATTTAAAAATGTTTCCAATGGTATAATTTTTGTGACATAATTTATATCTTATTGACCAAATTTATGGTCAAACTTCTTTCTTGAACTACGTGTCTGCCTAATAAACCGGTATGGAGGGAGTACAAAATTACCTGTCTCAGAAGATCAACAAGAGATGAGAGTATGCCCATAATGCTTGGCTGAACAGAACTGTGATTAGAATCCAGTAAAAGTTGGGCCAGTGCCCTACAGGCACCTACTTTAACTGGGGGTGGCCTGCCAAACAAATATCTCATTGATAAATATAACTCTCCATTGTGTCAAGGATTGTGCAACAAATAAATTCATGGCCTTACACATCTGAGGAAATCACATTAGCAGCACTGCATAGATATTGCTCACATATCCCCTTACTTATCTGACATGTTTTCCCAAATCAGCGTGCGAAGCATATACGGTAAGAAATATAGAAAAAGTAAAGGTAAGACAGTTTACCAGTGAAGAGAACTTAGCCACAACGGAGAATGCACGTGCATGAAGAAATGGATACTCCTGCACCCCTAAAAAACACAAGATTGGTAAATGGCGCACGGGGGTTTACAAATTTACAAGCCAAAGAAAGGAAAGATACCTGTCCCCATGATGTCAATTACCATGTTCTCAAGTAATTCTCGCACATTGTAACCACAGTCCTATTCAATCAGAAAGCACATGATGAATAATACACTAGCAAACACTTATATTGATTTTAAAATAACTTAAAACAGCAGAAAACAAAATTGCATCTAAGGGCATCTGCTTCGCATTTTGGAGCAGGGCACTCTTTCAATTAGATGTCATTATTATAAGTTTATGTTTACTATGCACGGATGTTACAGACTTGCACTCAGGTCCTTCCTTCAGTGTTTCAAAAGATAGATTGTGTCTTTTTTTAGTTGAAAACTGTAGGGAGGCCCTGACAGTAAATTTTATTAATAGAGAAAATATGTACAAGATGGAAGAAGGAATGTACAAAAGGGCTTAGCCCAGGGCGTAGCCCAAAGAAACTACAGAGCGTCTAGCTAGGCTATAAGGAAGAAGAGGTCCTTTCTAAAATAAAAGGACCAAGCTCTAATAGAAGGTACTACATTATGAAAAAACGAGAGCATTCCTTTTTTCCAAATATTCCAGCATGCTGTGGCAAATGCTTTGAAGAAAAAATGTCTTCCAAAGTTGCATCTTGTAGTGGTGATCATCTGAGGGAGTTCAAGACTGTCATCAAGAGAGATATTAATTGATTGCCAGCATTGTCTACTGAAATTACAGGTCAGAAAAGATGAACCCTGGTTTCGAACGACCCATTATCACAGAATCGGCAGAGGCCGCTGCCGTTAAGTATGAAGTTTTTCCTTATGAGCATATCCTTCGTGATTAGGCGGTCGTTAGCGAGGAGCCAGAAAAAAGATTTTATCTTGGGTGTGCATTTTGATTTCCAGATCAAGGGAGAGAAAATCGGAGTCTGAATGTGTTCAAAGTTCAGCTTGTAAATTTTGCTGGCAGAGAAACGATTGGCCGAAGTATATGACCATATGCCGTTTCCATCTACATTCTGAGCAGATCTCTTTCGGTCTATGAGGTCATTGATTCATGGAACTCCTCAAAAGCTTGGGTGGACAAAGGGAGATGGAAAGCATCAATGGGGTCATCCAGGTCAGGTTTATCAATATAAAAGGAATGGAGCCTTGGGAACTTTGTCACTGGGAGATCTTTAGTCCAATAGTCACTCCAATAGAGGGCAGTATCACCAAAAAGCAACCAACCAAGATGTGTAATTATTTTGAACAAGCATAGTTTGACAATGTCTCTCCACCAAAAAGAGCTTGTGGTGTAGAATTGTTATAGCTCCTCCAAATCAAATGGACCCAAGGGATGTTCTCCTTGTTGAAAAATATTTATGTACGAATTTAATAAGGATGGCCTCATTGTGGGCCCAAAAGAGGGCAGTATCCCCAAAAAGCAATCAAGCAAGATGCAATTGTTTTGAACTTCAAGCATAGTTTGGCAATGTCTCTCCACCAAAAAGAGCTTGTGGTGTAGAATTGTTATAGCTCCTCCAAATCAGATGGACCCAAGGGGTTCTCCTTGTTGAAAAATATTTATGTACGAATTTAATAAGAAGGGCCTCATTGTGCGCAGCGAGATTGGTGATACCCAGTCCTCCTTTGGACTTCAGCATACATCCAAGGTCCCAAGCCGCCAAGGATTTAGGTCTGCTAGAATTATCCAATTAGCCCCATATGCCAATTCTCCTAGCTTTATCCACAATTCCAATGGCTGCCAGCCAGTTTAAGAGTGCAGATATAGAAAGTGGGTAGAGAGCTAAGGATGGCCTTAGTCACCATGATTCTTCCATCAAGAGAAAGGAAAAAGGCAGTGGCAGCAAGGCGATGGTTGATCCTAGATTAGAGAGGACAAAAGTCTTGAATTCCAGGTTTGCTTAGACCTAGCCAGAGGCAAAGGTATGTAAAGGGGAAGGTCTCAAGTTTGCAATTAAAAAGTCCAGCCAGGACAGTCGCTTTCTCGTTAGCCAGATTAATGGGGATGAGGCAGGACTTGGCGAAATTAACCCTAAGACCCATAGATTAAGCAAAAGTTTCAAGGATGCCTTTGAGGCAGAGAAATTGACAGGGGGAAGCTTGCATAATTAAAAGGTTGTCATCCACATATTCGATTATCGGGAGGTCACCGTTAACCGGCAGAATGGGGTGATAGAGGAGGTTGAATTGGCATGCTTTGTTGATGACTGTTTGAAGAAGATCCGCCATAGAGACAAAGGAGGGGTGAGAGGGGGTCACTTTGTCTTAACCCCTTCAGCAATAAAAAGTTATCCCCGGGACACCATTAAGAAGGAAAGAAGAAGTGTTGGAAGCCAGAATTGAGTTGATCCATCAGACAAAACTATCATATAAAAAACAAAACGTTTCAGCATGGATAGTATCGCGTCATGTTCAATCATGTCAAAGGATTTGGTGAAGTCAAGTTTAAGAATAATGGTCTCTGTTTTGGATTGGTGACAATGATGAAGGAATTCAAAACTCCAAACGAGACAATCCTGTATAGTCCTGCTTTTGATGAAGCCATACTGGTTTTGGTGGACGATTTGGGGATCACCTTTTGACGACAGTCAGCAGAAAGTTTGGTGAGTAATTTAAGGCAGGAGTTAAGAAGTGAAATGGACCTGTAGTCTCCAAGATTTTCAGGATTGTAAAATTTGGGATCAATAGATTGTGTGTCTCATTAAATACACCAGCTGGGAGCCCAGGACCCTTATGTGAAGCAATAGAACATACATCAACTTCTGTTTACAAAAAGAACAAGAGTATCTAAAGTTCAAGCTGCCATGAGCCACTCCCTCACTACTATAGAAAGCAACTCACATTACCGCTTTCCTCTCTTTAGAGTGTATCTAAAGTGAGTAATGACCTGCTGTCAACAAGTGAAAATTTTGATGTTGCAGTTCTGTAGTGATGAACATAATCCAGATTCCAAAGTGCCAAACTAAGCATGTCACATCATCCCTATCGATGTAAACGCTCAATTGTAAGATCTGAGGTACAAAAGTGGCATTTAATACTAAATTACTAGTACCTATTCAAATAAAGCACCTGACTATTCCTATATGCGAAATGAAGGGATCTACGGTGAAAGTCTGCCAACCTGTGCTTGGAACTACTCAGTGAGCTTGGAACTACTTAGTGCAACAACAAAATTAAACCAACCTGTGCTTCACATAGATGTTCTGAAAGTGAACCTAGAGTGAAAAGTGATGCTTCATGCAGCTGGCAGAAAAAAAAACAAAATGCTGTATTAGATAAGGTCAATTAGAAAGATACTATGAGAATAAATTAGCAAGGTCAAGTACTCCCTCTGACACTATTACTTGTCCCTAATATGAATGTATCCGGACACATTTTAGTGTCTAGATGCATTCATATATTAGCAATAAGTAATAGTGGTCGGAGGGAGTACAATGTTTGGGGGTAATTATAAAAATAGTAGAAAAAAGTTTTTAATATGGCTAACTACTTAAAAGACAGAATTAACGGCAGCACCTTTGAACTTTTCTGTAGTTCAAACAAGATTTACCGAATAAAAAGCATGTCCTGAAAAGGTACTGAGGACATAAAGCAGAGCTACACTTGATAAAGATAAAATCTCAAGGATTGATTTCCTTTCTAACTTTTCAAAAGCTAACAACTCACTTTCCACCAGTCAGCAGAACCCGCTTGTTTTAATTCACGCGATTCACGAAAACAAATCTGTGAAGCTTCCAGAATTGAGTCAATTCCATAATCCTCATAAGCAGTAACTATCTCTTCCAGCAAAAGAGATCCTGAAACAATGAAGATGTGAAGATAACATGTAGTGTCTGACAAATTTCTTAAGAAATTTCAAATTAGTGTCTTTTCCAATCAGTACAGTTCTTTCCACCGCCAACAAAGCTCCAAAGGGGGGAGGCAAAGACATTTCCAGTCTACATTTTTATTTTTATTGTTTAATCTATGTATGACTGCAGTAACAATATTTGTATTTATGATTAATTGTAGTTTCGCCTATTTAAAAAAGGGTAATATTTCATTGCAAATATAGATTGAACAGGTTAGCAAAAGAGGCAAAACAGTAGCTCATACCAGACACACGACAGCTATAAGTTACATCATCCTCATCAGCAACATACTGGTTAGCATCGCGTGACCAGTTTTGCACCTAGAATAACAAAATAAACAGATATATAAGAATTTTCTAGCCAAAAAAACAAACAGAGAAATGATTTTGCTAAATGTAAGATCAGATATATGTATACTAGTCATGTAATAACCAATCCATATACCTGTTCTTCAGTTATCTGTTGAAAGGATATAGTGTAGTATGCTAACTCTTTAATGTTTCCAGCAATGACCTAGTATGATAGCACAGAAAATTGTTACAGAAAATAAATCAGAAAATGTAGAGTCGCTAAAAAAGCATACCTTTGCTAAGAGAGAATTCCCCACGATTGTCGTCCAAAGCTCAAATAACTGGAAAATATGAGCACGGTAAGAGACACCAAAATAATGGACTATAGTACAATAAATGAGAACAAGATGACTAGAACGAATGTAGCAATGGAATAGAAAAATAGAATGCATGAAATTACCTGAATCCCAAAGGATTCAATACTTCTTTCACTACCATCAGAATCGTAGCCAACAGAATCAACATCATCCGAAGCTTGAATGGTTGACAGGTGATAGACCTTGAAGGATGAAACAAAGGTCTGCCACAATGGCGCAAGTATAGCTATATAAAATTGACCCATTATCAGAAAGGCAAAAGACCAAGAGCAATCTAATCTGTGCACCTGACACGAAATTCCAATTCATAATAAATAATGTATAATACTTGCCAGAGATTTTGGCTTCAGGTAGTCTAGGAAAGTTCTGGATAAGCTGGAGTAAACACTTCAGCACCTGATCATCAGACAAGCAGAGGATTCAACAACAATGAAAAATGACATTCGATCTTACAACACATATTATACGATGTATACCTCCATCTGCATGCTCCACTCATCGGGATTCTGGGACAGCACCGGTGAATTTAAAATTACAGAGAATTGCTCCATAAGTGGATCAAGCATTGAAGTCATCAAACTGACTGTCTCTCTCTGTGCCAGCAAATCACCTCGGTTGGTTCCCAGAATGTGAAGACACAACAAATAATACGGCATAAACAAGACAACTACCTTATAAACACCACTCATTGATCCAAGCATGGAAATACATGAATGGACTATTCCAACAGCCTTTGCACGAAGAGATTTTTCATACAGCTGCTTTTCAGAACCGGTGAGAACTATATTGTGTCATCTCCATAAATATTTGCTAAAACAAAAGGAGTAAACAGTAACACAAACTTACATGCGGAGATGATATTATTCTGTACAAAGAGGGGAATAGCTCTGGCATTAATTTTGGAATGCATTCATCATCTAAATCATCTGATAGAAGAGCTAGGCATCTTAATGCTCCACGAACTGCCACAAAATGTAAGGCACTTCTTTCAGGAGAAAGATAACTACAGCATTACAAAATTAATAATATGTTTTTCATCATGTTTCTATTTAAATGTTTGGGCTATATGAGCATCCAGAGAAGAAATGCATATTTAGGCTATGTGGTACTTCCAAACAAAGGTAACAATGTCTGACAATGTGGACACCGGTACAGCCCGAACACAACAGTGAAAACAGACAACCATCGACATAAAGCCTAAAAAAGTAGAATTTACAGGTGATGTTGTAAGTGGCTTTTGGTTTTACTACGCGCAGAAGTATTCCAAAAAGAACAGGAGCATATTAACATCACAAATACAAGTTATTCTTTTATGACATATTTTATGCACTCACTGATGCAAAAATACACAGTATCGTTTAAGCAAATTTACAATATTGGTGGCAATGGTGTGCGGGTAGTGATGCAAGATGGAATTGCCCAAACACCTGATGAAGAATGTTGAAATTTTAGATGCTGACACTTAAATTGAAAATCTACATAATGCACTTCGTAAGAAGTGTACTTTTCGGTCACAAGATATCTCATACAATTGTTAAGATATAGCATTGTTGAATGCTGACTTGTTAGATGTTTAGATAAAGTGATACCAAGGTGTTTGTACCCAAAGCAAAAGAGTGTAGAGCATGTTTTGAGAGGGTTAGATTTTGCATTACATGATGAGCAGAGGGGAGATATTCTGAACTTCTTTAGACAATAACTGTGTGTTCAGCTTAAAGCAATAAAAAGTCGGAGGCCTCCCAAAGGGTGCAGCTTCTGGAGCTTTCCTATGAGAAGCTATCTACTCAAAAAACATGTTTTGCTATAATAAAACAACCCATTTGGAGGAGCTAATGATGGTTGGAAGCATAGGTCCAAATTAAGATTAAGGATTCCAAACAAACCTGAATACTCTAATTTTCCATGAATCCTACGCCCCATTTGAGCTTGCACAAGCTTCTCATGGATGCTAGCTATTAAAAGAAACTATTTTGCAATATATAAAAAAAACTTTGGAGGAGCTTATGCTGATTGGAAGCTGACAGCTCCAAGTTCAAGTTCAAAGCTTCCAAACAAGCCTGAATACCCTGATTTGAAAATACTGGGAAGCAACAAAATATTTATATACCTCCATTCCCATTGCTTTGATCACCAATTAACTTTAAGAGAAAGGGCAGTAACTCAGGCCAGTCTTCTGGCCAATCATTCTGCCCAATAGCTGCTACAGCCATGCCAATAGCAGTGCGAATTTTCCCATTAGAATCATCAAGTGAGGTAAGAAGGAGTTGACGTATAACAACCTGATTAGGAATATGAGTGAGAACAATGTAATAAAAACTCAACAACAATAGAACAATAATAATTTGCACACTAAGCATGTTGTTTTCTTGTGATTTTACCAGAGGTTGGTCTTGATAACAATGGTAGAGGGTCTGCTACCATGTATAATTCATGGCATTCAACAACAAAAAAGGGGAATGGTCCCTAAGTACCTTTTCTGAGGCAGAAACAATAGGAGGCACGAAATTTTCTTCTTGTTCCTCCCAGTGATGCTTGATGTACTGTTTTAACAAGACTGCAGCAAGGTGCCAGGAAGTAAAGGACCAACAAACAACAGCAGGATCGTCCAACATGTGAAGCCAAGTTTGACAAAAAATACAGTGCGCACAGCATAGTTCTGATAAAAAGAACTGCAAATAAATGGGTGTGAGGATATCTGACGTAGCCCAAACGGGACCTCCTTGTTGATTGTGACCTTTGTGAGGGCAGCTCCATATCCTGAGCAAACATTATAGCAAGAAACCAGGAACTTGTTAGCTGACAGCAGAAGATTAGTGAGTGGGAACAGGCACTTCACCTCCCAAAGAATAATGGACAATTCAAATATTTTGCTCTAGCATTCAGATAGTCAAAAGTTATTTTAATCTTGGCTACCATGGAGCAAAAACTATAATTAAGAAACCCCACAAGAATTGGGTAGGAGGGTTTGGGTCAGGATGATACAAGTTTGAACTAAATGGTTCAGTGTTGCAGTACATATGCTTGCATTGTCAAAGAAAGCAACAGAAGGGCATGATATAAGTTATTTGCCAGACCAATCGCTTATTATGTGACTGAAAAACACAAACACGCTAAAGATGGCATCATAGCCCAGGGTCAATCGCAGTAATGAATCTGAGCACTCGTCCGTAGGAAAAACGAAAAATAAGGGTACCAAGGCAGCAAAAACATTTTTTTTACTCTCTCCGTTCCATATTAGATTCGCATGTATCTTGAAATATTTTAGTGTGTATGTTCACTTGTTTCAGTGACAACTAATATGGAACAGAGGGTATAAAATGAAAAAAATACTTAGTTCACTCGCATATTGGTCCTAGCAGTCACTAAGTTGGTCCTAGCAATCACTAAGTTGGTCCTGGCAAATAAAAAACACACACAACTTCATAAAAAACAGTGGGCATTCACTCGCATTGGTGCCAACTAAAGAACATTTCATTGCCAACTAAAGCAATCTGCACATGTACACCAGGCATCAGCACCACTACTACCATGGTGCGCACAGTATGTTTTAGGCATTTCTTTACATCTACCAACCGTCTTCTTATCTTAACAACAGTACAGCATAGAGGACGGGAGCTTCAGAGCGCAAGGCCACACGCCCAAACCCCGAGTAGGGTTCCGGGACAATTTGATCACACTAGGCAGCTAAGGGGGTGTCGAATTCGAACCGCTGGCTCTGCAAAATCAACACTGGAGCGCGCCCACTAGCTCGGAACAGAAGCAGCCTGGATCCACAACCATGACACGCGAGTGATGGAGTAAGGGAAGGGGGTGGCGGACCTGGCTGGAGGGAGGCCTGGCGGAGGGACTCCTCGGCGAAGGCGCGGACGTCGCGGGCGGTGTCGAGGGTGGCAGTGAGGCACTCCAGCAGCCACCGCTGGTCCCCGTCCGCCGCCGCCATTGCAAATAGACGAACCCCGGCAGCTGCCGGCGACTTGGCCTAGGGTAGGGCTGGAGGTTGGCTCCGACGGATGGCCTTGTGGTTTCGCGGGATCGAATTTAGGTTTGAAGGGGATCGCGCGGAGAGCTGGTGGGAAATGGCAGGGGATTCGGGGGTTTTTTGGCGCTAGCTAGGGTTTTATATGGAGAAGACGAGGTGGTCAGGGAAGAAGAGGAAACTCAGACTTGGGCCTATTTGCTTGGTGAAAAATGAACAAGGGCGTGTTAGGTTGCCCCGTGAGCGGAAAACCTATTTCCCGCTCGTTGCGTGCACTAATGCGCATCGCCCGCGCACGGATCAACTTGGGCCGCAGCCTATTATAGCGATGGAGAGGTAGTGAATTGCATTGGAGCTCTTGGGTGCCACACCTACCCATGTTCTCTTGGCGACATAAACACAGTACAAACGTAAGCGTTCGCATATATATATGTATACACTCATCTCTATGAACATATGTATGTATACTCTATTTCTATGAGTACCTCCGAAAGATTGAGCCGGCGGATCAGGTCTTAAAATTGACGAAGTCACCACGGGCGCCTTGCTATCGATGGGAACGTCGCCTCCCACTGAAAGAATATTTCGCCTTTATAAGACACACAGATATCAAACATAGGGTTTGAACTCTGGTGGGCTAGGGATACAACCACCCTCCTAACCACCCAACCTTTAGTTGGTTCTCTATTATTTGATGTATTTAACACTACCAACTACCGTATTTTACTGTGCATTGGCCCACATGTACAGTAGCATCCCGTGCAGAAATAAAGTCAATCTCCTCTCCCGCAACTTATTACCCTTTCTTCTTCTTCCTTGCTGCACTTGTTCCCTTTCCTTGAAATTGATCAGCTCCTGGAGGTCCGGGGCAGCGGAGGCTAGTCTAGCTCTTGGGAGTAGCCATGGCGAGCTGGATTTTGGGCGAGTTCTTAGCGGTGGACGCTGGGCGATTTCTTGGGCGTAACCATGGCGTGTTGGAGGCTCGCTGAGTTCTTGGCGACGGAGGCTGGCGTCCCAGGTCGCACAGACGGACGTCGCCCAGGCCCATCACCTCTCTTCTCACCAGGACCGACCCCTCCTAGGTTCGACGACGCCGCATAGGTCCCACGGCATAGTCCAGGCACGGTGTCGCGGTCTCCTCCACCGTTCTGGTGGCCACCCACAGCGTCGGCCATGTCCCACGGCATAGCCCCAGTCAAACTTGCCGCGATTGCGGACTGGAGGTCGACACTACAAGTGCGCATGGGTTGAGGGTGCCATGGCTCCATCCCAGGAGCTCGAGCGCGGCATAGATCCGCCCAAGATCTCACGGACGCGGCGCAGAGCAGGTATGGCGGCGACATGCTGGCACAACAGCGATAGAGCCTTGGAGCAGCGACGGCAGCTCCACGGACCATGGCGGTGGCGGCGTCCTCCACGGACCACAGCGGCGGCGACAGATTCTAGGTCCTGGCCGACCAGGACGATGGGATCGGGGAAGTGAAGTCGTGCGATTGGATTTGGTTTTGGGATCTGTACTGACATGGCCATACCTGCTCAATACATGGGCCAGCTTTTACTACCCTAGTCTAAATAACACTATTACTTGTCAGTAGAAGCAGGTGTATATCAAAGTATTTCCAATTTATGGGTTTCCGACCGTTACGTTTTCTTACTATAGTCACAATTCCAAAGCAAAACATAAATGGTGGATCTATTGGGGAGGGGAGCACCCATGAGCCAAAACTCCGTGTTATGGAGAGGTACTCCTACTTTTATGCCAGCACTGCAAAGAAAAATTACCCCAAGAGGCGACTAGGGTTTCCTCTACCTCACCGGTGATCTGCAATCTTCGGTGAGCCTTCGACTCCTTTATCCGGATCCTCCTTCTCTCCTCGGGAAAAAGGTTTGCTCGGGCTGACCAAGGGGCTCACTTGTTCAGCTACCCGGCCTTGGCTTTCTCTGACCTAGGGTTTAGGGGCGATTGGTCATGGAATGGTCACAACAGGTGCTATCGGGGGTAGCTATTTAGTCAGATGGGGCAAGGGAGTCGCAGCCATCTGCGGGTCGAGATGCAAGAGTAAGACACATGGCGATTTACCCAGATTTGGCCCCCGGGAGGGTAAAGACCTACGTCCTATTTATCTAAGTTGATTTCGATGGGGTGTGCAATGGCGGCGAGTCCAAGCGTTGGGCGTAAGACTTCCACTATAGGGTCCAAGAATATAATGGACACACTTCAGAAAGGAAGTCGTTCTTTGGATAATGTTCTAGGAAGTGTGAGAAGCAAGGTGTCCACAAGAAGACAATTGGCCAACTTTAGTGGCCATCATGCATATATATCTTGTGTGGAGCCTCAAAAGGTGTATGAAGTGCTTGAATACCCGGATTTGGTAGAAGCTATGCTTGAATAACTCAATAACTTTGTGCGCAACTGAAAGGATCGTATGAGCGACTAAAGGGGGGGTGAATAGGAGCTACCCAATTTTTACTTCTTTTTCAAGTTAAGGCTAGACAAGAAGGTAAATTCTCTAGATTTGCTACTAAGTGAATTTACCTAGAGTGACAAGCAAGCTAGCAATAACAATATAAGTAAAGGTACAAGTAAAGGATAGAAGTAACCGCAATGGAGACACGAAGACACAAGGATGTATTCCCGTATTTCCTTCCTTGTTACGGGAAGTACATCTACGTTGGAGAGGTGTGGTACCACAAAGGCCACCAACGCCACAAAGGCTCACCCTATTCTCCGGTGAACAAGCCACAAAGGCGAGTTCACGCTCCACTAAGCGATGCCCTTGAAGGCGGCACGAGACCTTTACACAAAGTATTGGGGCGAGCTCCACAACTCAATTGGAGGCTCCCAATAAGCCCACCAAGCCCTTACACATGAAGTTGGGCTTGGAGGACGGCTTCTTCTGGCTAGGGTTCCAAAGAACCCAAGAGTAACAAGTTCCTCAATGAAATGGAGAGGGAAATCAAATCGCCTTGGTGGAAGTGTTGATCTAGGTCTCCTCCCTCGAATCCCCGAAGGGCTTCAAGTTCTAGTGGCTAGAATGGGAGATCTAGTGTTTTGAAGCTTTGCAACAATGGAGGAGAGAGAGTAGAAGCCTGAACAGCCACCGGAGGTGGAAGATGACTATTTATACCCCTCTCAGAAATCTAGCCATTGGGTTCGACTAACCCAGGAGTCTACGGACCTTGGAGTCCGGAGTCTCCGGTGTCACTCGGAGTCTCCGGCCTGTAAGGGCTGGAGTCTCCGGCTCCCTGGTGCAAGAACCTCGGAGTCACCGGAGTCCCTTTTCAAAGACTCCGGAGAGGCAACAGAGGCTTGCACCACTCGGGTGAAAACCGAGTTTGGGAGGCCGGATTCTTTGGCCGGAATCTCCGGTCCATAGTCAAAGTCTCCGGCCTTTGCAGGCTGGAGTCTCCGGCTCTGAGACCCGGAGTCTCCGCCCAGAAAATCCCCGACATCAGGATTTCTGCAGAGTTCTCTCAACCATATCACAACAGGGTGTAAGTTAGTGTAAGATTTGATTTCACCCCAGCTTTTCATCGAGCAACCCCTCTTGATAGTGCGGAGACCTAAAATACACAACTAAAAATCTAGGTCTTTGATGCTTCGATCTTTTCACTTTTGAGGGGTCGATAACCATCGAGTCATTAACCTATAAACCTTCACAATTAAACAAACGGTTAATAACTCGAGTGTTGACAACAAACACCAAAATATCATTTACTCGAGAAATGCTCTTTCAATCTCCTCCTTTTTGGTGTTTGATGACAACACACGAATTTGCAATATATATAATTAAGCTCACAAAAATTCATGAAATGAAGTTGAGCTCCCCCTAGATGTATGCATAATTTGATTTTGCTTTTGAATGCAAATGCACACAAATTGAGTTCATAGCTCCCCCTCACACACATGAACCGACACCATATATGCAAGAGTAATGGATATAGCAAGGAGTGCATTTGCATAGACAAGACTAGATAACAGTAAAGACTAGATACCTAGAGATAGAGAGATTACCAACCACGTAGTCTTTACATAAAACAATATAGCACATAGTCTTCACACACACCAACACGCATAGTCTCACAAAGCCAAATCCAACGAGAGTGCAAATAAAACAAGATACATGGACACAAGCAATGAAACACATAAAAGCTTGTGCCCTCCCTTTCAAATCCCGGGAACAACCTACTAGAACTACTTCTCCCCCTTTGGCATCGAGACACCAAAAAGGGAAAAGAGCGATGCTACGTCCCCAAATCACTCCTCATCGGAGTCCTTATTCTCATCAAAGTTCTCGCCATCCTCGTCCTCGTCCTCTTCTTCTTCCTCGGCCTCAGATTCCTCATCATCTGGAGAAGCCCTGCCATGTCAAGGACCGGTGACCTCTTCAAAGTCCTGCCAGTTCACCAGACTCTTGGAGTTCCAAGCATTGTAGGACAAGGTGGAGCTAGAGACTTGATCTTCATCGTCGTTCTTGGGAATCTCCAACTTATCCATGATGCGCCTTTGATCACGTTGGATGTGCTTGTTGCGAACATATTGGCTATGGAGCTTTTTGTCAATGTCCACATTCATGCAAAGCACATATCTTTCCCACCAAGAGAGCTTCTTCATGTTTGCCTTGATCTCCACACGGCTAGAGGGCACAAATGCATTGCTAGCATTTTTGATGCGAGGCCCCGACCTAGGAGCAATGTCCTCGGATTCTTATTCCTCATCCGCTTCTTCCCCTTCATCACTAGATGCAAAGACTTCTTCCACAACACCCGGAGAGGCTTTCCTTTGCGGCTTGACATACTTATGAGAGATTGAGAGGTGAGGTGGGTGGTGAGGAGACGATGCGCGATGTGTTGCGCAATAAGAAGCACCATGACATATGGAGCATACACCGGAGTCTTCTTCTTGGTGATCACGGTGTCATACATCTCCTTGTAGATGAAGTCCATCACATCAATAGGCTCCACTTCTGCCTCTTCACCACTCACAAACACCTCATGTGAATAGGCAAGAAGGTTGACTAGCCCTCCATGAATGACATCCAAATTTCCCGCACTTGGGGCAATGTTCTCACAGAAGAGGCAAAGCAAGATGTTGTAGCGGGTCTTGAAGCCATATGCATCACCAAGCACAATCTCCTTCCTCTTGGCACTAGGAGCAAGCTTCCCATAGAGAGGCTTCAAGGTCTTCTTATCATAGGCCATGCCTTCAATATGCATCCTCAACCCAGAAGCGGTATTGGCACTCGCGAAAGCATACCCAAGGTGACCGGGAAACTCACGAAAGCTAGAGCGGCAAATGTCATTCCCAAGCATCCAAGTCATGGGAATATCTTCTCCTTCACCAAACACCACAGTTGCAAAGAACTGATGAACGAGAGCAATGTTGTAGTCTTGGTTAATCTTCATGAGGGGGTGAAGCCCAAGCTTCTCCGTGATCCAAAGAGCCTCCTCAAAATATGCATGCTTGTGGAGATGCTCAAAGTCAATCGTCTTCTGAGGACACACTTTGAACTTGGTGAGCTTCGCATAGATTTCCTTGAAGATGAGCTCTTGCTCCTTGCAGTGAAAGTTGCTCACTTCAGTATTCTTGGCTTGTGCAAAGAAGTTGGTCTTCCTCATTGCCCTATATTCTGGCTGCGAGAGATCAAGCATAGTGGTAATCCTGTCAAACCGGGCTTTCTTGGCCCTCTCTGCCTTTGCAGCCTCTTTCCTTTCGGCCTCCATGGCCTTAGCATCATGAGATTGTTGAGATGCCACAGACCTATGCACATACCTATCCTTCTCTTCGTTGTACTGAAGCACATGCTTTCTTGGACCTCTTTCCCTTCGGATACGGCGAGGAACATGATCCTCACGGTGCATGGAGGACTTGGTGCGAGGACGGCTAGAACCACCTGTGAAAAAGAGGGTAGGATAGCATGGGGGATAAGCACACATGTCCAGGAGAGGAAAGCATAAACAACAGATGGAATCTGGGTGAAAAATAGTCATCTACACCGGAGTCTCCGGAGTTTGGGACCGGAGTCTCCGGCCTTGATACGTCCATTTTGCCTCACTATTTTGTATCATAATTTACTGTTATTCATTGATATATTTCACATTTAGAGATGATACTTATGTTGTTTCCTTTGTTTTTACATGTTTGGTGATCATTGGAGGATTTGCCGTCGGAGTCAGGATTCTGCTGTAAAAAGGACCATCAAGACACCATATTTCGGAAGATCGGGAAATTCCAGAAAAATATCAGAAAATTATATTTTACCAGAAGACTGAAGAAGCCAGAAGGAGGAGGCGAGAGGGGCCACATGGTAGCCTCACCACCAGGGGGCGCGGCCCAGCCCCTGACCGCGCCGCCCTATGGTGAGGGCACCCTGGCCTACTACTGCCAGAGCCCCTTCGCATATTTTATCATCCCCGAAAACCTAAGTCAAGGGGGGCTCAGAGATAGACACTGCCGCCTCTGCAGGGCGGAAAACACCAGAGAGAGAAAAGCTCTCCGGTAGGCAGAAATCTGCCGGGGAAATTCCTTCTCGGAGAGGGGAGATCGTCGTCATCGTCATCATCATCGCACTGGACTTCATCAGGATCATCATCACCATCATCCTCTTCACCAGCACCTTCATCTCCACCATCACCATGCCATCCCGTTGTAACATCTTGAGTTGAATCTTGTTAAATTCTTAGGGAAAACTTTCCCGGTGTTGATTACTCTTGTGGTTGATGCTATTGAGTGGAACCGTTGAATTAAGGTTTATGTTCAGATTGTTATTTACCATTATTTCACCTCTGATCATGATCCATATGATGTCTTGTGAGTAGTTCGTTTAGTTCTTGAGGACATGGGAGAAGTCAAGATGTTAGTAGTGGAATTATGTTAAGTAATATTTAATGGTTTGATATTTATTTGTTGTGGTGCTATTTCACTAGTGGTGTCATGTGAACGTCGACTACATGATACTTCACCATTTATGGGCCTAGTGAGGTGCATTGTGTATTTGGCTACCAATTGTGGGGTTGCTGGAGTGACAGAAACCTAAACCTCCATTGGGAAACCATTACACCAGGGAGCGTAGGATCTCAGAGTTTAAGGCTGTGGTTAGATTTATCTTAATTACTTTCTTATATTTGCGGATGCTTGCAAGGGGTATAATCACAAGTGTGTATTTATCCTAGTAAGGGTAGTGCGCTAGCACAGGTTCACCCCCATAACACTTATCAAACCAATAAAGATTATTTAGCGGCATGAAGCGAAAGCACTTGACAGAAACTCCCGTGTGTCCTCAAGAATGTTTGGTCATCATAAGTTACACAACCGGCTTGTCCTTTGCTATAGAAAGGATTGGGCCACTTGCAACAATTATTATTACTGTCTTTTATTTACTCGCACTTTATTTATTTGCATTACCAAATACCCCTGAAAAGCCGTTTGCTAGTATTTATAGTGAATCCTTGATCAAAACCACTTGTCAACACCTTCTGCTCCTTGTTGGGTTTGACACTCTTATTTATCGAAAGTACTACGCTACACCCCCTATACTTGTGGATCATCAAGACTATTTTCTGGCGCCGTTGCCGGGGAGTGAAGCGCTATTGAAGAGTGGAATTGGTAAAGGTAACCATCGCTGTGAGTATTGTTTTTATTTTTGTCTTTTATTTTTATTTTATTTTGTTATGGAGAGTTCTCCATTTGGGTTCTTATTCGGGAACACTACTACCACTGCTGCACATGTGGATGAACCACCACCACCACCTGCTCAATTAGATCCTTTTAAAATACCTATGAAAATTGTTGAACGTGTTATGGATAACTGCTATTCAGGAGATGGAACTGTCCATCCGGGTGATCATTTACTCTTTATACATGAATTATGCGAGTTGTTCAAGTGTGCAGGTATTTCATCAAGCAAAGTTAAGAGAAAGCTATTCTCTTTATCACTGAAAGCAGAGCTGAGGAGTGGTATCGGCTGCTAAAAGATGGTCCATCTATTGCTTGGGAGGAAATTGTACCTCTCTTTTATTCCAAGTTTTATCCTCCAAGTGAAATTCATAAAGATCGTAATCGAATATATAACTTTTGGCCTCATGATGGAGAGAGTATTGCCCAAGCGTGGGGGAGATTGAAGTTACTAATGCTCAAATGTCCCATTCATGAGCTCCCCAGTAATATTGTTATTGATAACTTTTATGTGATGCTTGCTCTTCATGAAAAAGATTATTTGGATGCTTCTTGTTTTGGATCATTTACTCATATGAAAGAAGATGCCAAGTGGAATCTTCTTGACCGTATTCAAGAAAATGCTGAAGGATGGAAAAATGACAAAGGTAGGAGGTCAGGTATAAATTATGATTATGAATGCATTAAAACTTTTATGGGAACTGATGACTTTCACAATGTTAGCATTGCTTATGGTCTTGATTCTCAGATACTTGCTAACTGTTTTAAGGCTTTTGCCTCTTATCTTGATGTTCCAAAGAAAGATTGGAACAAATATCATGTGCCTTATAAAGATTCAATTAGTCATATTCCTGCTACAGCTACTGAAGTTTGTACTGTTGATAGCATTTTGCCTGAACCTTATTTCGAGAAGGCGCCTTTCCCTGCTAAGGTAAAGGAGCATTCTACTTTGGTAAGTGTGTCTAATAAAAGTACTAAGAAAGCTGTAGAACCTGATGAGCAAATTACTATTAAGTCTCCAGTGGCTATATTGAAGGGCTTTGTTACTAAAGATGTAGGGGATGAATATATTATATTTTGTGAGGATGCTACTAACATTATTTCACATCCTAGTAGGCGTAGGAAAACAAGTGTTCCTGTTATCTCTGTCAGGATTGGCGATCATTGTTATTATGGTTTATGTGACATTGGTGCAAGTTCGAGTGCCATTCCTTTAGAGCTTTACAGAGAAATCATGCATGAGATTGGCCCTTGTGAATTAGAGGAGATTGATGTGGTTGTTCAGCTTACTAACAGAGAGACTGTCTGGCCTCTTGGTATTGTTCGAGATGTGGAAGTTTTATGCGGTAAGACTAAATATCCTACTGATTTTCTAGTACTTGGTAAGGAAGCTAGTAAAACTTGTCCTATTATTTTTGGTAGACCCTTTTTGAATACTTGTGGCGCTGTGATAGACTGCAAGAAGGAGAATTTTTTTACTAAGTTTAATGGAGAATCTTATGAGTTTAATTTTTCTAAGTTTGCTAAGATTTCTTATGAAAATGAAATGCCTAATGAAAATTTTCGAGTTGAACAGCTTGCTTCTATTGCTCTTGCTCCTAATAATGCTTTGCAGCAATTCATGGAGGACCATGAAAGTGAAGTCTACAGGAAGGAAAGAGAAGAGATTGACGATATTTTCCTTCGTGAACCACCATTGATTAAGCACAATCTAGTTGTGGAGGATCTTGGTACCACTTTGCCACCTAAGGAAGATCCTGTTTTTGAATTAAAACCTTTACCTGATGATCTTAAGTATGCTTATATAGATGATAAGAAAATATATCCTGTTATTATCAGTTCTAAGCTTTCAGGAAAGGAACAAGAAAGGTTATTGGAAGTGTTGAGGAAACATCGAGGAGCTATGGGATATACTCTCGATGATTTAAAAGGGATTTCTCCCACTTTATGTCAGCATGCTATTAACATGGAGGAAGACGCAAAGCCAGTAGTTGAACATCAACGCCGCTTAATTCCCAAGATGAAGGAAGTGTTAAGAAATGAGGTATTGAAGCTCCTTGATGCTGGTATTATTTATCCTATTACTGATAGTAGATGGGTTAGTCCTGTTTATTGTGTTCCTAAAAAAGGAGGTATGACTGTTGTGTCTAATGAGAATAACGAGCTTATTCCTCAAAGGGTAGTAGTTGGTTATAGGATGTGCATTGATTTTAGAAAGATAAACAAAGTTACTAAGAAAGATCACTATCCTTTACCGTTTATAGATCAAATGTTAGAGAGGTTGTCTAAGAAGACTCATTTTTGCTTTCTTGATGGTTATTCTGGTTTCTCTCAGATTACTGTTAAAAAGGAAGATCAAGAGAAAACTACTTTTACTTGTCCTTATGGAACTTATGCTTATAGACGTATGCCGTTTGGTTTGTGCAATGCTCCTGCTACTTTTCAAAGATGCATGTCTGCTATTTTTCATGGTTTTTGTGAAGAAATTGTGGAAGTTTTCATGGACGATTTCTCCGTCTATGGAACTTCTTTTGATAACTGTTTGCACAATCTTGATAAAGTTTTGCAGAGGTGTGAAGAAACTAATCTTGTTCTTAATTGGGAGAAATGCCACTTTATGGTGAATCAAGGAATTGTTCTTGGACATAAAATTTCTGAAAGAGGTATTGAAGTTGACAAAGCAAAAGTTGAAGCAATTGAGAAAATGCCCTGTCTCAGAGATGTTAAAGGTATTCGTAGTATTCTTGGTCATGCTGGTTTCTATAGGAGGTTTATTAAAGATTTCTCTAAGATTTCAAAACCTCTTACTAATCTTCTTCAAAAAGATGTACCATTTGTTTTTTATGATGATTGTAAGGAAGCTTTTGAAACTCTTAAGAAGGCTTTAACTACTACTCCTATTGTTCAACCACCTGATTGGAATTTACCCTTTGAAATTATGTGTGATGCTAGTGATTTTGTTGTTGGTGCTGTTCTTGGACAGCGCGTAGATAATAAGTTGAATGTTATTCATTATGCTAGTAAGACTCTTGATGCTGCTCAGAATAATTATGCTACTACTGAGAAAGAGTTTCTTGCTGTTGTGTTTGCATGTGATAAGTTTAGACCTTATATTGTTGATTCTAAAGTTACTATCCATACTGATCACGCTGCTATTAGATATCTTATGTCTAAGAAGGATGCTAAGCCTAGGCTTATTAGATGGGTGTTGCTTTTACAAGAGTTTGATTTGCATATTGTAGATAGGAAAGGTGCTGAAAATCCTGTTGCTGACAATTTGTCTAGATTGGAAAATATTTCTTTTGATCCTTGTAACAGCCCACTTTTTGTAATGCATTCTAAGTCCCAGTAATACTTTATTTAGGGGAAACTAAAACTTTTTATTAAGATATTGTGTGTGTGTCTGCATGATCTCATGTGCTTTGGTGTGGTTCTATAAAATCTTTTGATTCAAAATTCTCTTCTGGAATTCTTGCAAGTGTGACTTATGATGTGTGTTGGTTTGCAAAGTATTCAGATGCCATTCAAAAACCTAGAAAGAATAAATCTAGATCATGCTTGCTTGTTTGCACTATCATTTTATGTGCATGTGTGTGTGTCACTTAAATTCTTTTTCTTTTCAAATTCACTTGAGCATGCTGCATGAATGTATGGAGATGTGCCATGATTTCATGCTATTGCTAAACCTAGTGAAATAGAGGCCTAGCACCAACAATCTTTTTCTCTCTTTTATTTAAAACTTTATTTTTGCACCCCATATTGGAAAATAGGAACTCATCCAAAACCCTATTTCCATTTGGCCAAAAATCTTGAAACTTGGTGGATGCCTTGCTATCTATTTGAAAACACTTCTGAAGCAATCACCACCACCTTTGGATCAAAACTTTGCACTTTTCAAAATTCACACGAAATTTGGCCGAATTCACCCAAAACCTTCTCCTTTTCTTTTCTTTCCTCCCTTTTCTTTGCAAATTCGACCAAGACACACCCTAGCCGGCCATTCTCTCTCCCTCTCTCAAAATTCTCTTTGTCCTATGCACTTGGACACAAAAGAAGGGGGGGAGCCCGAGGCAATCTTTGCCAAGATCACACTCTCCCCCTCTCTCTCACTCCAGCCCTCTCCAACCCCCAACCAGCTTCGAGCAGCCGCCCAGGAGAGCACCAGGACCCCACCTGCAAGTCACTCACCTCCCCTACCTCACCCCTCCCATCTCTCGAAGCCCGAGGCCACCCAGCACACGCTTGTGCCGACCAGGGCGCAGGAGGCAAGCCAGCCCCTGCTACCACGCCACCAGAGCCCACTAGCCGCCGTTCGCCTCTTCGACGACATCGCCGACCCTTCTCCGACGCACCGCAGCCAAACGCCACCGCCAGATCGACGCCGAGCAGCCCTAGGTGAGCTCTAGTGAACCCCTGACCAAACCCTAACCTCGCCGACGTCCTGTTCTTCTGTCGCGGAGACGACGATCGAGCGTCGTCGATCTTCACTTGATCGGACGGCCGAGATCGGCGCGTACTAATTCGGTCGCCCAGGGCCGCTGACAGCCGGGCCCCACTGGCAGGCCATTTGAAATCGCTCTCCCGCGTGTCGCCGGCAGATCTGGGCTGGATCCGCGCTGTTTCGGCCCGTTCCGAGCAGATCTGGCCCCCGCGGTATTTTTTTTAAGAAAATGCTCTGATGATTTTGCTTGTTCTGTGAACTTTGAAATTCTATAAAACTTGATCTGTGCATGCAAATGAAGTGATTCAAACTTCTCTGAGTAGCTTTAGACATTAGCTTTCATATGGCATAGGTCCCATGATTTTAGGATCACTGTAGAATAAATGATAAATAGTGGTGTGTTATTAGCCTATTTTCTTACTTAATTGCAAATCTTGAGTTTGGTATGATGAAAATGAGTGAAACCAATTTTCATTGTTAGCTTATCATTATATCTTGCTTGACTCACTGGTTTTGCTATTTTAGGACTTATATTCTTGCAGTAGTAATTAAAATGGCATTGTGTGTAATTAATCTTAGGAAAATCACCACCTACAGTAGAAATGGAATTTTGTATTGAATCCAACTTTGTTGGATCATGTTCTGGAAGGGCTTTCCAGAGCACTTTACCTCATATTTTTATGAAACTCAGAGAATATCTGAGGATTATTTTGGTGCTCTATTGCTATTTTCCTATTGTTTAATACATAGGAAATTACCCACAACTTGTTTTTCAGTAAATCCAACCTTGTTAGGTTCTTAAGATTGTTGTCAACCTGCAAGTATGATGAGTGTGCTGTTTGATTCATTGAGTGCCTGCATGCTTGAATTGGTTGCTAAGTTGTTGTGATCTCATCAAATAAGAAACCCTAGTTTCTAATAGGGATAAATTGCTAATTAAGAACCTTTAAAATCTTGTTTTGTTTCTAAACGTGTTTGCTTCTGATACTCCTTGATGATATGGTGTGGAGGGCTACAATGTTGGTGACTTGTGTATGCTTGTGTATTTATTTGTGCGTTGTTATTTTTCCGACGATAGAAGCGAACGAGGAGTGTACCAAAGAAGGTGAAGTGTACGAGTATCAGGACGAGGAGGACTAGGGACAAGCCAACCAAGGCAAGCCACCTAACTTGATGCATATCTGAATTCCTATTTACACATTTGCATGTCTCCTTCTGTTTTATTAAAGTGCATGGATTTATATTGTTATAGTTCTTGTAGCAATTATTTGTTGACTTAGGCTCCGCGAGTCAAATTGTTATCATCCATTGAGATGACCCCCTTGATTACCTATACCTCACCCCTGAACTAGTGGCATTGTTGGTTAGCAATAAAGCCCTTGATAAACCTTCTAGTGGAGCTAAAACTCTAGGAAATGGGAACACTCAAAGAAAGTTTATAAAATGTTTCCGAAAACCTTGGGGTAGTACCTACCCCCACTGAAGTGATTTCAAAAATGGTTTTTTGATCAAAATGGAGGACAAGGAGATGGTGGGTTTTATATGACATTGGTGATCACTAGGCGTTCGCTCAGAACAATTAAACCATGCAACCACATTACCCCGGTATGGGACGGGGCTTAGTCCGAAGTTTATCTGCTTTAGTGCGGAGAGCCTCGCACTATATACGGGTTCGTAGGACCCCGGAATCTGGGTTGTCGCAAGTGGTGGGCAATAGTGTAGCGGGCCCGCCAATAGGCTACCCGTCCGGAAGACACTTGGGTTTCTCCCGCCGTGGCACTGGAACTACGCTCGGCAGAGGTAGACGGCCAGGATTTGCCGGGGATGTATACTCCACAGGGTGGGCACCCGTACTAAGGTGGATAGATGGAAGGTTATGATCGATTATCCGAACCCCATATACTTGTGTATGACGGTCCGTGGTGGTATCCCGGTGGATTTATCGGATGGTGTGGGTAAAGTGTACAACCTCTGCAGAGTGTAAATCTATTCGAATAGCCGAGTCCTCGGTCATGGACGGTTGGGATGACCGTTGCCTAGCCCAATGTCGGTTTTGTTTTCAAAGGTTGTTTTCGGAAAAAGGAAGGAAAGTGCCGAACGGAGTACTCAGAGGGTACTGCCGTGGCACGAGTATGGTTCAGAGTACTTGCAGGGTACTGCCGAAGGAATGGAGGTGGTCATGTATGATTGACCGAACTTAATCTAGATGGTGGTCATGTTTGATTTACCACCAGCTCTTCTCTTGAAAAAATGAGTTCCCCCTTCCCTAGAGCTTTTACTAAAGTTTCTTTACAAAAATTCTTCTATAATAAGGATATAGAGATGTCGTATGACATGCTATATCGACACAAGAAACTATAAATAGAATTGAGCACTAGCCTCGAACCAACTTCCCTTGCTACAGCCAAACAGCATGCAACTTGTTCCCCCTTAGGTGGTTTGCGAGTACAATTCCAAAATGTACTCACGACTTTGTCCCTGGCTATTAACTTGGCCAGATTATGAAGACTACGATGATGATGGTGAGGAGTTCGACGACGCCGGTGCGAACTAGGATCCGTCTCCCGGTCAGTCGCCTGTAGGGTAGAGGCATGCCCCGGGCCACCGACGCTATTTGTGTTTCCACTGCTATGCTTAGTGAACTTGCCCTGCGAGGCATTTGAATTCGGCCAAGTGGCCATGTAAGACTAAACGACTTATTTATGTAATGGATGATGTACTCTGTAATGCCAACTCTGTTATGTGGATTCATGACGGTCTTCCTGGGATCATGAATTGTATGCATAACGGGAATCCCGGAGGGTAAACCGGGGTCCCCACAATCCTATTCCTGTTAATGATAGTTTTCCAAATAAACAGTTGGCTTCGATAAATGTAACTTCGCGAGACCTTCCTTGGTATGCTGATCATGCTAACTTTATTGTTTCCAAGTATTTGCCTCCAACCTTTACAGCTCAGCAAAGAAGAAAATTCTTTTATGATCTGAGGCATTATTTTTGGGATGACCCACACCTATTTAAAGAAGGAGTTGATGGTATCATACGAAGATGTGTTCCAGAGTATGAACAACAAGAAATATTGAGAAAATGCCATGGAAGTGCTTATGGAGGACATCATGCTGGAGATAGAACTACGCAAAAGGTTCTACAATCGGGTTTTTATTGGCCAACCCTCTTTAAAGATGCTAGAAGGTATGTTTTATCTTGTGATGAATGTCAAAGAGTTGGTAATATTTCTAGACGTAATGAAATGCCTATGAGTTACACTCTTGTTATTGAACTATTTGATTGTTGGGGATTTGACTTTATGGGTCCTTTTCCTCCTTCAAAAGGTTATACTCATATACTTGTTGCTGTTGATTACGTTACCAAGTGGGTAGAAGCCATACCTACAAAGAGTGCCGATGGTGAGACCTCGTTAAAAATGCTTAAGGATGTTATTTTTCCTAGGTTTGGTGTGCCTAGATATCTTATGACTGATGGAGGTTCTCATTTTATTCATGTCGATTTTAGAAAAACTCTTGCTAGATATGACGTTAATCATAGAATTGCTTCTGCTTATCATCCCCAAACTAGTGGGCAGGTAGAACTTTCAAATAGAGAGATCAAGTCTATCTTACAGAAGACTGTTAATAGATCTAGGAAAAACTAGGCTAGCAAGTTAAACGATGCTTTATGGGCTTATAAAACTGCTTATAAGAACCCCATGGGCATGTCTCCTTACAAGATGGTTTACGGAAAAGCGTGTCACTTGCCCTTAGAATTAGAACACAAAGCTTTCTGGGCAGTGAAAGAGCTTAATAGGGATTTTAAACTTACCGGTAAGAAAAGGTTGTTAGATTTGAGTTCTTTAGATGAGTGGAGAAATGAAGCTTACGAGAATGCCAGACTTTTCAAAGAGAAAGTCAAGCAGTGGCATGATAAGAGGATTCTTAAAAGAGAGTTTCATGTTGGTGAAAAAGTTCTATTGTATAGGTATCGTCTCAGATTTTTTTGCAGGAAAATTACTCTCTAAATGGGAAGGACCATATGTTATTGAAGAGGTGTACCGCCCTGGTGCAATAAAGATTGCTTCGTTAAAAGATGATACTACACAAGTGGTGAATCGACAAAGACTCAAACATTATATTGCTGGAGATTCATATAATGAAGATGTTGATGTTATTCAAACGGTTTCTCTGGAAGAATTCATCCAGGACAATATGCAGGAACCTGCAGAGTTCGTTTTCGAATAGGTAACAGTTCTAGTCAGAAAAGGTTCGCGTTAAACTTTTTCATTAATATTTTTGTTGTTTTTATTAAATATGAAAAATCACGAGACGAAAATGGGCAGGAGACGGAGTCCGGTGGCTCCTCACCACCAGGGGGCGCGGGCCCACTCCAGGCCACGCCGCCCTGTGGTGAGACCACCTCGGAGCTCGTTTCCGTCCCGGTTTCCTCCTGTGATTTTGTTTCGATGTTTAATTTTCGCCTATATAACCCCCCGGGTTGCCCGAGGTCTGTATATTGTTTTCTCGTCGTGTTTTCGTTTCGAGTTGTTTCTGTCAGAGTTGATCTCAGTTTTGAGAGCACCATGGCTCCTTCAAGCGACGACAAGATAAAGACACCTCCGGAAGATGACTACCAAGACCTTCAGTTGAAGGAAGAAGTTGAAAGTGAGGCCGTGGAAGAAGAGATGGAAGAAGTCACGCCCGAGCACCATGATCGCAAGCATTGGGGGTAGTGACAAGTCATGACAAGTTCAAGAAGAGTGCACGTATAAGAACTAGAGGGGGTGTGCCGCGCCACATCTTAGCTCCTCGGACATCTCCGTCAGGCAACAACCCTTTCCATACTCTAATACATGATCATCAGATTCAAAAGGTGCCTAGATCACGACTGCCCTCTGGTTGGGATATAGATCATTCTAACAATGCAGGGAAAGAAAGCTCCAAGAGTGAAGAAGGATGGGGAAATAATTCAAAGAGCTGGGATTCTCAGGCTGACAGGTTCATGAGCCGTATTGAGCACAATTCAGAGATGATTCGAAATCTCAGCTTCAAGATTGATGATTTGAGAGATTTGATTGAGAAGCTTATTAATTAAGGACTCACCACCACCGCCGAAGGAGTAACTCGTCATTGGTATTGGCATCCCCTTGGCTTGTTCCAAGCTTGGGGGAGTGCCGCGGTATCACATCATTATCTTTTACTCATTTACTTTTCAAGTAGAATCATATCATGAATAGAGAAGTTATCTTATAGAATAGTTTGCAATGTGGAAGTATCCTCCTTAGTTGGTTATCTATGTATCCCTTGGTGTGAGTTGCGGTAATGAAATATTAATGAGAATTTTATCATTTACTTTCCGCACACTTTATTTTAGTTTGCAATATCTCTCATATGATTAGTCTTGTTGATTAGTATTGATATCACTTTGGGAGCATGAGTAAATTTAGTTGGTTTTGGCAAACTTAGCTTGGTCAGTAGCAACATTACCTTGAGGTTTGAGTAGAAAAGAAGAAAGAGGTGCTTGTAGTTACATCACTTCAGTTTTCCTTCATGTTTGGCTAATAAGTAATATTATTCTCAAAGTTAAAATTGTTGTACCTTCAAGGAAGTTTGCATGATTATTCCTATTATATGTATGTTTGTTTGTTTCATGCAACTCTTATGCTTGCTACCCAGCTTTCCTAGCCAAAAACCTGTACTGGGAGGGAATACTTCTCGTGCATCCAATTCCCAAAAGCCAAGTTACTTCCAGAGAGTCCACTATAAATTCCTATGCATGGTATTTCAAGCCATTCCAAGTAAATTTTCATGTGCTACCTTTCAAAAACCTTCAAAATACTTCTCATTTTGTGCCACTATTTTTAGCTCATGAGGACATAGTGGATGGGTTTGTTATCTTCCATACTAAATTAAGTACCCCTCGACTAGGCAGCTTCGTCTGCTCATCATTAATTTTGCGAGGGAGCTGGTCAGACCATTGTAATCTCAAAAAGAAAAGAAAAAGGCACTCCTCCATGGTTTGTGAAAGTTGGTGGGCACCCGATGGAATCGGTTAGCCATGGTTTGAGAAAGGAAAAGGTAGGGAGGAGTGCCAAGCTATAAAAGAGCACCAATGTGCCAATTAATCAGCATCTCGGAACCGCTCTCACTTGTTTAGTATGGAAGATATCAAGAACTCCGTTGCTAGTCATTGACAAAAGCAACCACCTCTCAAAACAACTTTTATCTCTGTTTTACAAATGAAAAGCTCTAGCACATGTGAAAGGATCGTATGAGCGACTAGAGGGGGGGGGGGTGAATAGGAGCTACCCAATTTTTACTTCTTTTCAAGTTAAGGCTAGACAAGAAGGTAAATTCTCTAGATGTGCTACTAAGTGAATTTACCTAGAGTGATAAGCAAGCTAGCAATAATAACAATATAAGTAAAGGTGCGAGTAAAGGATAGAGGTAACCGCAATGGAGACACGAAGACACAAGGATGTATTCCCGTAGTTTCTTCCTTGTTACGGGAAGTACGTCTACGTTGGAGAGGTGTGGTGCCACAAAGGCCACCAACGCCACAAAGGCTCACCCTATTCTCCGGTGAATAAGCCACAAAGGCGAGTTCACGCTCCACTAAGCGATGCCCTTGAAGGCGGCACGACACCTTTACACAAAGTATTGGGGCTAGCTCCACAACTCAATTGGAGGCTCCCAAGAAAGCCACAAAGGCAAGAATCACCACAAAGACGAGTCAATCAATCACTTACAACACCTAGGGTCACAAGAGCCCCAAGGTGCAAATCCTCCAAGCAAATGGAGGTGGAAATGAAATTCCTTCGGTGAAGATGTAGATCGGTGCCTCCTCCTTCAATCCTCCAAAGATCAAGAGCTTTGGTTGGCTAGAAGGGGAGATCTATAGAATTTGGTGTTTTTCCAATGGGGGTAGGTGAGAGCTTCAAAGATGAACAATGGTTGGTGAAGATCTAGCCCTACCCCAGCTAGGAGAAGGGGTATTTATAGGTAGGTGGGAATCTGGCCGTTGAGGGAGCACACAACAGCATTTCCGGCGATAAGTCCGGCGGCGCCGGGCCCTGGGCCGGACGCCCCGGCGGTAAGTCCGGCGGGACCGGACGCCTCGCCGGGAGTCCGGCGGTGGACCGGGCGGATCCGGCGGACCGCCGAAAACCCGATCAGTATATCAGTCCGGCGGCCCCGCCGGGCCAGTCCGGTCTGCCGCCGGGTGGTCCGGTCTGGGGGCCGGCCAGACCAATTTGACCACTTCGGCAGGCGATTCCACCATATTTCTTTTTTGTGCATTAGAACCCCTTCACCTGTGAACTTAAACCTGTATGCATATAATTTAAATCTTAGTTCACACAAAACATAGTCTTGTCATTGTAAATCAAAAAAGTAGAAAGGAACAAATGTCCTTTCAATCTCCCCCTTTTTGATTTGCGATGACAAACTATGTTAGAGTCTCATAGGAGAAACAAAGCATGATAACTAATGAATAGTGAGAGTGCTCCCCCATAACATATGCACATGGTAGAATTTGCTTTTGGAATGCAAAGTGCAAGATTTAGATTATAGGGAGCTCCCCCACCATCAAAATGAACTAAGCATGGTATGGACAAGATAATATCATGGATAGATAATAATATAGCAAGCATAGACATATCCAAACATAAACATAGAGTGCATAGTGCATAATTAAAGTACACACTTGTCCACACACGATAAGGTTCCACTGAGTTTGAGAGATAAAACGGCAAATAAAACGCAAATGGACACAAGCCACTTAAGAACCAAGGAAAGCGAAAGCGAGGCTTGTGTCATGCGACGTTATTCCTAGAGACTCTACACTCTTCTCCCCCTGTGGCATCGAAACACCAAAAAGGGACAAGAGAGTAGACGATGCTAGCGCTCAAAAATCTTCACTGGGGACAGGAGACTCCTCCGGATCATCCTCTTCATGAGCACCTTCTTCTTCATCAGCATCTTCTGGCTCTGAGGGTGGCTCAAAGTCTTCAAAGTCTTCAATACCAGCAAACATGTCATCATCAAGAGGCGGCATAACATAGTTGACATACGGGACCGACTCCAACTCATGCCCAACTGGGGGAACAGCACTGCCCCTAGCAGCCAAGAACTCATTCTGCCTCCTCCGGGTCTCCTGACTCATCTCCATGCTCCTATGAGCCACATCATAAGAGCTGCGACACATCTCCCACAAGTTCTTGAAGAACGCAGCAACACCCTTCTTGCGAGAGGGCCTAGGGTGGCGATGGTGACGACGGCGACTAGTACCAGAACCAGAGGGACGGTGAGGATCAGGAGCACTCATGGTGGGACCTCTAGACCTGGTACGGAGCAAACTGGGAGCCTCTTCAAAACCACCCTGGAAACCCACTGAGAAGGTCTCCATCTCCATGACCTGTCCGCGCACAAGAGCAGTCGGAGCCCGGGGCTGCCTGTTGATCAAACGCTGCACATACTGACAATAGTTGGGAGTCATGCGCTTGAGAGTGGATCTCTTCATCTCCTGAAAAATGAAGTCACAACCATCTATCTTCCGAAGCTTGTCGGGCTGGCAATAGTACAGCAAGTTCCTGTGATAGCCCCTGACACTAGCATCATCTCCAGCCTTACTTATCAGATTCTGACGGAAGAGCTTGGCAAGAGCATTGTAGTAGTAGTACATCCCTGAAATGGCAGGAGCAGGGTGGGATGGCTCATCTGGATAGCAAATGTGAGTGATCTTCTCCACGGTAAAGGGCGCCTCGGAGTGAATCTTGAAACCTCCAGCCCTACCTCCACCATAGCCCAGAGCATCACAGAAATCAGCAAACGTGGCAGTGAACACATCCTGGCCAGTCATCCAAGAGAAGGACTCATCTGGGTCATTATGGAAGAACACAGTGCAGCAGAACTGACGGACAACCAAAGGCTGAATAGACTCGGAGAGAGTGACAAGGTCCATAATATCCATCTTGAGAAGAGCCTCATTGATGTAGCGAAAGTCCCTGGAGACATGGTGCTGAAAGTGCTCGACATTGAGGGATTTAGGCACCACATAGAATCCACTCTTCATTTGCTCAGATTCATCATAGTAATCATCCCACATAGCACGCTGAGAATCAGTCCAGAACCTCTTGTCATTGCCAGTGTACTGCCTCTCATGAAAGCGGTACGGGTTTGCAAGGCGAAGTTTACGCCAAATGCTGATATTGGCTGTACCCAAGTTATCTTCAATTTCCTGCTCCTTCTCCACATCCACCGGGCCACGAGCCCCCTTACCCTTCCGAGGTGGATGAGTTCCACGAGAGTAAACAAGCTTGGACCTCATCCGTGGCCCTGTAGCTGCAGAGGTGCCACCTTCAGCTGTGGTCTTCCCTGTCTGACGAGTACGGCGCGAAGTCTGCCCCTCAACCTCATCAATCTTCCTCTTCTTGGCCTCGAAGGCGCGAAGCTCTTCTGCGGTTTCAATCCGGTAATCACTGTCCTCAGTCGAAGCGGAGTCTGAAAAACGCAAGCAAAGCAAAGCAACACTAGATAAAGATACATGTCACGGAAAAGAAACTCAAAGTCGGGTAGGGACAAGTGCATGATGGAGAGGTAGAATGGCAGTGAGGTTCGGCGCCAGGTCCGGCGGGACCGGACCGTGGGCCGGACCGCCCGGCGGGCCGCCGGGCCATTCCGGCGAGCTCGCCGAACTGGTATACTGAATGCCAGTTCGGCGGGTCCGCCGAGATGGTCCAGTGGTCCGCCGGATGATCCGGCGCCAGGTCCGGCGGCCGCCGGATCTTTCGCCGAAACACCCACATGTCAAACTACCCCCAATTTTGACTCAACAACTTGTCACTACAAACTTTGAAGGGTACAAGGATGCCAAGGAACACACACTAGACCAACAAGGAACGAAACCCTAAAAAGGATCTATCCCTAGACAAGATGAAACGAACCCAAGGAGATGAAACTAACCCTAGATACACACTAGATCTACTCATACACGAGCATGAACAAACGGAGTGTGAGGCAAGGGCTAGAGGAAGGAGAGAAAACGAGGGAGTTACCCGAAGACATGGTGCACAAGAAGATGAGGAAGAATCCCGATCTCCCAATGCGGTTGACGAAACGTGACGATCTTCGGAGGAAAGCTTCAAACCACCCCGATCTACACCCGATCTAAATTTGGAAGAGATTGGTTGGGTGGAGAGGCTAGGGGGAGGAGAAGCTTGATGGGGCGGCGCCAATGGAGTTGGGGGCGGGCGTGGGGAGAGGAGGAAGTGGGAAAAACTGCCCAGGAAACCCTCCCCACAAAGTTTATATAGGCCGCCAGTCCGGCGGTAAGTCCGGCGGGACCGGGCCGTGCGCCGGACGGTCCGGCGGGCCGCCGGGCCATTCCGGTGAGGCCGCCGAACCGGTATACTGAATACCAGTTCGGCGGATCCGCCGGGCTGGCCCGGTGGGCCGCCGGGCAGTCCGGCGCCAGGTCCGGTGACCGCCGGGCAGGCTGCCGAAACACCTTTAGGACTAGAAAGATTTGGCAATTTTCGATATGTGACATGTATCAATAAGAAGAGCATGGTGTGCGAAAGAAATCAACAACCATCAAACTTGTTTGCAAGAAAATCAACTTAAGATTGCATGCCTTCCAAAGAAGCACAACAACAAACACACGAGATTTGAAGACATGCAATGGTGGGGGATTTCTCCCCCTATGTGTGTTCATCAATGTCGTGACACCGTAATCCTTCAAAGTTTGCCTCATCCATAAGAGTTGTGCACAACAACTAGCCGCGGCTACATATTCGGCTTCGGTGGTAGAGAGAGACACACAATTTTGTTTCTTAGATGACCAACACACCAAAGACCTACCAAGAAATTGGCAAGCCCCGGAGGTTGATTTCCGTTCCACTTTGTCTCCCGCCCAATCCGAATCCGAGTAACCCACAAGATCAAAACTTGCTCCCTTCGGGTACCAAAGACCAAAGTTAGGGGTATTCACTAAATATCGAAAGATTCTCTTGACCGCCACTAAGTGGCTTTCCTTTGGTGCGGCTTGAAAACGTGCACAAACTCCCACACTTAACATAATGTCCGGTCTAGATGCACAAAGGTAAAGCAAGGAACCAATCATAGATCTATAAAGTTTTTGATCCACTTCTTTACCATTAGGATCGAGATCAAGATTAACCTTTGTTGGCATGGGAGTCTTTGCACCTTTGACTCCTATCATCTCGAACCTCTTGAGCATGTCTTGGGTATATTTGGCTTGGTTCACAAAAGTCCCTCCCTTCAATTGTTTGACTTCAAATCCAAGGAAGAACTCTAACTCCCCCATCATAGACATCTCAAACTTGTCGGTCATGAGCTTGGCAAACTCATTATTAAAAGCTTTGTTAGTAGAACCAAATATAATATCATCAACATATAGTTGGCAAATGAAAAGCTCCCCATTGACCTTCTTAGTAAAAAGAGTGGGATCGATCACCCCAATTTCAAAACCACGATCAACCAACAACTCTTTAAGGTGCTCATACCACGCACGTGGGGCTTGTTTGAGGCCATAGAGTGCCTTATCAAGTTTGTAAACATGGTTAGGAAACTTAGGGTTTTCGAAGCCCGGGGGTTGCTTCACAAAAACCAATTCATTTAAGGGACCGTTGAGAAATGCACTTTTAACATCCATTTGTTGAAGTTTAAAGTTATGATGTGATGCATATGCAAGTAAGATGCGAATGGATTCAAGACGGGCAACGGGACCGAAAATTTCACCAAAGTCAATACCCTCAACTTGGGAGAAACCTTGAGCCACCAATCTTGCCTTGTTACGAATGACTATGCCATTTGCATCTTGCTTGTTCTTGAAGATCCACTTGGTCCCAATGACATTACGGCAATTTTTAGGCCGTTCTACTAGAGTCCAAACTTTGTTGCGCTCGAAGTTGTTGAGTTCATCATGCATGGCATCAAGCCAATCCGGATCCTCAAGCGCCTCATAAACTTTCTTGGGTTCTACACAAGAGACAAAAGCATGATGAGAGCAAAAGTTAGAAAGTTGCCTCCTAGTGGAGACACCTTTACGAATGCTCCCAACCACATTTTCCAAGGATATGCTTCTTCGTCGAAGAATGGACTCAAGCTTCTTCTCACGGCGAGTGTGAGCCTCAAGAGGAGATTCTTGAGAGACTACTTGATCATCTTCATGATCACTGTTTTGGTCCTCGCCTTGACCATCAAGTGGATTGCCTTGATCATCAAGTGGCCCATAGCCACGGAATTCCGAAGGATCTTCGTCAAGGCCTTGATCATCCCCGGAGACTCCGGTATCCATACCCAGAGACTCCGGGCAAGATTGCTCGGTGGGATGATCTTGAGGTTGAGGGTGTGCAGCTTGTCTTTGGTCAATGTCCTGTGTGTGTTCAGTAGGTGAAGGCTCCACATGTGTAGAGCATTGTCCTTCTCCTTCGGCCAAAAGGTGTCCCTCAATGGGCCGGAAGAATCCGACACCCATTCTTCTTATGGCTTGGGGAGGAATTTCGTCACCTACATCACGAACACAACTTTGTCCCACAAAGGAACCATTATCCTCATCGAACCTCACATTACAAGTCTCTATAACATGCCCGGTGGACTTGCTATAGATCCTATAGGAATGTGAGTCCGTGGAGTAACCAACAAAGATACCCTCTAAAGCTTTAGAATCAAATTTTGACAAACGAACACCTTTCTTGAGATAGAAACACTTACAACCAAATACCCGGAAGTACTTGATGTTGGGCTTTTGCCCGGTAAGAATTTCATATGGAGTCTTGTTCAAGTTCTTGCGGAGATAAAGCCGGTTGGTGGCATGGCATGCGGTATTAATAGCTTCGGCCCAAAAGTTGTATGGAGACTTGAACTCCGCCAACATAGTTCTTGCCGCATCCATAAGAGTCCGGTTCTTCCTCTCGACAACTCCATTTTGTTGCGGGGTATATGCAGCGGAATATTGATGTTTGATACCCGCATCACTAAGAAACTCATTTAAGGAGTAGTTCTTGAACTCGGTGCCATTGTCACTTCTTATAGTCAATATGGTGGTATTGAATTGACGCTCAACTTCGGTGGCAAAGTCTTTGACGGTTTGTTGGGTCTCACTCTTGAACTCAAAGAAATAAACCCAAGTGTATCTTGAATAGTCATCGACAATCACCAAGCAATATTTCTTGCCACCAAGACTTGCATAAGTGGGAGGTCCAAAGAGATCCATATGAAGGAGCTCCAAGAACCTCTTGAAGGAGATAATAGTCTTGCTTGGATGACTTGTTTCATGCATCTTTCCTTCAATACATGCCCTACAAACACGATCTTTGGCAAAAGAAACATCCTTTAGTCCGAGTATGTGGCCGCCGGTGTAGAGATTTTGCAAAGCTCTCATATTGACGTGGGCTAACCGGTGATGCCAAAGCCATCCCACGTCGGTCTTAGCAATTAGGCATATCGCGGCCGTAGTGGGTTTCTCCGAAAAGTCCACCACATACAAGCCATTTTCGACATACCCAACAAAGGCAACCTTGAGAGACTTACTCCACATGACGACCACAATATCAACATCAAAATATGTGGCATAGCCCATAGTAGCAAGTTGATGAACGGAAAGTAAATTATAACCAATGGTTTCGACAAGCATGACATTCACTAGGGACACGTCCGGAGTGATCACCACCTTACCGAAACCAAGTACCTTAGAGGATGAATTATCACCGTACGAGACCGTGACATTTGAAGTGTTGGGCTTTAGATCTTCCACAATATTTTTGCTTCCGGTCATGTGGCTTGTGGCACCACTATCAATAATCCATTTTACTTCTCCGGAAGCAATGTCCTACAAGAGATTAATTCTTGGTTTTAGGTCCCCATTTTTGAATGGGTCCTCTTTTGTTAGTCACAAGAATCTTAGGTACCCAAATAGCATACTCAATGTAACCATTATAGAGACCAACATATTTAGCATAGACATCACCATAATAGTCCCTAAGAAGAACATAATGAGGGTTATATTTTCCTACAAAATTATTGTGAGAAGGGCCGGAGACTCCGGCCTTTGGGGTAGATGAACTAACCGGAGACTCCGGAACCTTTGACCCGGAGACTCCGGTCTCCTCGATTTTCTTCTTTCCATTCAGCTCCTCCCACTCCTCCTCGGTGTAACAAATATCAAAGGGGACATGAGGAGTAGGAGCAGCAGCAGGCTTTGTCTTCTTCTTGTTCTTCTTATTCTTCTTCTTCTTTGAGGACTCGGCCACCAAACAAAGATCCCCTTTCTTTGAGGACTCGGCAACAAATCCGAGGCCCTCCTTTCCCTTGAACAATCTTTGATTGTTCAAGAGATCATTGAGATTCTTCTCTCCTTGAATGCAAGTAGCAAGGCCCTTAGCAAGATCGGCCTTCAACCTATTGTTCTCCTCAATGATATCACTATGATCACAAATAGAGTTAGAAGAACAAGGAACTTCAATAACTTGCATTGGTGGGACTTTAGATTGTTCAATAGTTAGTTGAATTTGAAGTTGTTCACGAATCTTGGTGAGATGCGAGAATTTGCCTTCCAAAGCCTTGTGGGCTTCTTCAAGCTTCTCAAACTTCTCACGAAGATCATTATGAGCAACGTCAAATTCAACTTTCTCCTTTTTAAGCAACTTGACCATAGCAAGAGCATGGTCACGTTCTTTAGTGAGTTTTGACAAGATTAGATTATGAGACTCTTCTAGTCCCAACAATTTCTCCTCTAAAGAGACTCTCAAGTTTTGCTCTTCTTCGAGCTCAATTGATAGAGAGCCAATATCATCGGCGGCTAATCTTTCCAACTCCTCCTTCTCCTTGATAGTGTCATGGGCATCACCAAGTTCACACATTAGTGTCTCAAAGTATATCTTGGTTGGCCCCTTCATGTTAGCAAGAAAATCATCACAAGAAACTAGTTCTTTCTTAATCTTAAGACTACTCACATCATCCATAGAGGTAGCATTGGAATGTGATGATGAAGGAGTAGGTGATGAGGTTACCTCCGAGGCCTTAGCCATAAGACACTTGTGAGTGGTGATGATGGCGTTCTCATTTTGTGAGTTGAAGAGGGATGTAGGTGGTGTGGAGACAATGGCAATGGCGGCCACTTCTCCATTTTCTTCATCAACGGAGTCATCATTATCGGACTCGGAGTCATACTCCTCATGAACCACCAATACCCTTTCTCCTTTCTTCTTGTTGTCCTTGTTCCCATGCTTCTTGGATGGGTAGAACTTTGATGACCGGCGCTTGGGGACGAGCCGGCCTTCATTGTCCTCCTTGTTCTCATAGGGACATTCGGCGATGAAGTGCTTGATTCCTCCACAATTGTAGCAATGCCTCACTTTAGAGTCACCACCTTTTCTTGGAAAGGATTTGAACTTGGATCCCTTCGTCTTGTGCTTGTTGGCATCCCAAAAGGCACTTGCATTGAGAGCCAAGTGTTCATGGAGTGCAAACTTGAGATCTTCCGGAGACCAACACTCTTCTTCATATATTTCTTCTTCTCCTTCTCCTTGCTTGGACACCACCTTGGCCTTGAGAGCAAGATTGTGAATTCCTTGTCCGGCAAGAACACGGGCTCTAGTCTCTTCCGCGTTCTTCTTCAAGATAGACAAGGCGGTGAACTCGCAAAGGACTTCGTTTGAGGTCATACTCCCAAAATCCGGTCTTGAACGGATTATCTCGGACCGCATGGGTTCTCTTGGGTTGATGGAGGTGATGAACATACGCTTGATATAGTCATCACCATTGTCTTTACACCCAAACCCGGTCAAGGCCGTTGCAAGGGCCAAGATCCTTTGGTACATCTCATCGGGAGTCTCATTATCACGCATAATGAAATCCCTTTCTTCACTCTTGAGCTCATCAAACTTGGAGGACCGAATACTTTCATTCCCAATGAAAAGCATAGTGAGATAGTCCCATACTTCCTTGGCGGTGTTCAAGTTGTTGATGTGTACCGAATGAGTATCCGGTACGGCTTGTTGAAGGAGATGCTTGGCGGTGGCATTGAGTTGCTCATCAACTTCTTCCCTTCCGGTCAAGTTGAGAGGATCATGAGGTGCAAAGCCATTTTGTATGACCCTCCACAAATGAGTAGAAGAGCTAGACATATGAGATTTCATTAGTCCTTGCCATTTAATAAAATTACGAGAATCAAGCTTAGGAGGAGATCCCATGTTGTTAATGTGTGGCATAGGATAATGGACCGGCGGAGGGGAGTAAGTGTTAGGGGGTGGAATGTTAGCACCCTTTGCCGGACCATCATTTTCCTTAGGAGGGTCACCTTTATTCTCGGCGGAGGTGGAGCCATTGTTAGGTGGCTTCACCTTAGCCAAGGAGAGTTCCACACTAGGAGTGGTGTTTGGGTCGGTGGGCCCGGAAGGTTTTCTTCCAAAATATTCCTCAAACATAGCCTTCATCTCCAATCTCATAGTGGTTTGCATTGTGTCCAAGGACGCCAAATGCTCTTCACGTGAGATTGAAGAGGAAGAGATAGATGGAGGAGTATCTTCGGGAGGAGCTTCTTTACTCTTATCCCCATCCATGGTCGCTCAAACTCTTAGGCGGTTAAGCCCAAATAAGAGACCACGCTTTGATACCAATTGAAAGGATCGTATGAGCGACTAGAGGGGGGGGGGGTGAATAGGAGCTACCCAATTTTTACTTCTTTTCAAGTTAAGGCTAGACAAGAAGGTAAATTCTCTAGATGTGCTACTAAGTGAATTTACCTAGAGTGATAAGCAAGCTAGCAATAATAACAATATAAGTAAAGGTACGAGTAAAGGATAGAGGTAACCGCAATGGAGACACGAAGACACAAGGATGTATTCCCGTAGTTCCTTCCTTGTTACGGGAAGTACGTCTACGTTGGAGAGGTGTGGTGCCACAAAGGCCACCAACGCCACAAAGGCTCACCCTATTCTCCGGTGAACAAGCCACAAAGGCGAGTTCACGCTCCACTAAGCGATGCCCTTGAAGGCGGCACGACACCTTTACACAAAGTATTGGGGCTAGCTCCACAACTCAATTGGAGGCTCCCAAGAAAGCCACAAAGGCAAGAATCACCACAAAGACGAGTCAATCAATCACTTACAACACCTAGGGTCACAAGAGCCCCAAGGTGCAAATCCTCCAAGCAAATGGAGGTGGAAATGAAATTCCTTCGGTGAAGATGTAGATCGGTGCCTCCTCCTTCAATCCTCCAAAGATCAAGAGCTTTGGTTGGCTAGAAGGGGAGATCTATGGAATTTGGTGTTTTTCCAATGGGGGTAGGTGAGAGCTTCAAAGATGAACAATGGTTGGTGAAGATCTAGCCCTACCCCAGCTAGGAGAAGGGGTATTTATAGGTAGGTGGGAATCTGGCCGTTGAGGGAGCACACAGCAGCATTTCCGGCGATAAGTCCGGCGGCGCCGGGCCCTGGGCCGGACGCCCCGGCGGTAAGTCCGGCGGGACCGGACGCCTCGCCGGGAGTCCGGCGGTGGACCGGGCGGATCCGGCGAACCGCCGAAAACCCGATCAGTATATCAGTCCGGCGGCCCCGCCGGGCCAGTCCGGTCTGCCGCCGGGTGGTCCGGTCTGGGGGCCGGCCAGACCAATTTGACCACTTCGGCAGGCGATTCCACCATATTTCTTTTTTGTGCATTAGAACCCCTTCACCTGTGAACTTAAACCTGTATGCATATAATTTAAATCTTAGTTCACACAAAACATAGTCTTGTCATTGTAAATCAAAAAAGTAGAAAGGAACAAATGTCCTTTCAACATGTTTAATCCCTGCTTCCCTCTGCGAAGGGCCTGTCTTTTACTTTTATGTTGAGTCAACCTATTCCCTTCTATCTCAAGCAAGCATTTGAGTTGTTATGTTTCATTCATCCATATGTTGATCTGTTCAATCATGTTCACTAACTTCTTTTATTTAGTACAATGCTTTTACCTGAAGGAATATATCTTTGAAAGCTTTCCATGATTACAAAGAGTTTGTCTTGTTGAGCATATAGTTTTCGCTATATTAGCTCTGTTTTAAAAGGCTCCGTTCAAAAATAAGTATAGTTTGTTCATTGTTCTCTGACCAAGAACTAAGGTTTGCCATCACCAATTATAGTTTACCTTGTGCATCCTTATTTGTGATTCCCTTTTACTTATTGCAAGTCTATATTATATAGAGGGAAGTTGTTGTATATTATAATTTGTGCCTTGGTGAATGTGATGCTTCTTGTCCGTATTTTGATTATCGACACTTCACTCCATAAACCTGTAGTCATGTTTACTGAGTTTAGTTTTTGCTTGGGGACAAGCGAGGTCTAAGCTTGGGGGGGTTGATACGTCCATTTTGCATCACTATTTTGTATCATAATTTACTGTTATTCATTGATATATTTCACATTTAGAGATGATACTTATGTTGTTTCCTCTGTTTTTACATGTTTGATGATCATTGGAGGATTTGCTGCCGGAGTCAGGATTCTGCTGGAAAAAGGACCATCAAGACACCATATTTCGGAAGATCAGGAAATTCCAGAAAAATACCTGAAAATTATATTTTACCAGAAGACTGAAGAAGCCAGAAGGAGGAGGCGAGAGGGGCCATAGGGAAGCCTCACCACCAGGGGGCGCGGCCCAGCCCCTGGCCGCGCCGCCCTATGGTGAGGGCACCCTGGCCCACTACTGCCAGAGCCCCTTCGCGTATTTCATCATCCCCGAAAACCTAAGTCAAGGGGGGCTCAGAGATAGACACCGCCGCCTCTGCGGGGCGGAAAACACCAGAGAGAGAAAAGCTCTCCGGCAGGCAGAAATCTGCCGGAGAAATTCCTTCCCGGAGAGGGGAGATCGTCGCCATCATCATCATTATCGCACTGGACTTCATCGGGATCATCATCACCATCATCCTCATCACCAGCACCTTCATCTCCACCATCACCACGCCATCCCGCTGTAACATCTTGAGTTGAATCTTGTTAAATTCTTAGGGGAAACTTTCCTGGTGTTGATTACTCTTGTGGTTGATGCTATTGAGTGGAACCATTGAATTAAGATTTATGTTCAGAATGTTATTTACCATTATTTCACCTCTGATCATGATCCATATGATGTCTTGTGAGTAGTTCGTTTAGTTCTTGAGGACATGGGAGAAGTCAAGATGTTAGTAGTGGAATTATGTTAAGTAATATTTAATGGTTTGATATTTATTTGTTGTGGTGCTATTTCACTAGAGGTGTCATGTGAACATCGACTACATGATACTTCACCATTTATGGGCCTAGTGAGGTGCATTGTGTATTTGGCTACCAATTGTGGGGTTGCTGGAGTGACAGAAACCTAAACCTCCGTTGGGAAACCATTACACCAGGGAGCGTAGGATCTTAGAGTTTAAGGCTGTGGTTAGATTTATCTTAATTACTTTCTTGTATTTGTGGATGCTTGCAAGGGGTATAATCACAAGTGTGTATTTATCCTAGTAAGGGTAGTGCGCTAGCACAGGTTCACCCCCATAACACTTATCAAACCAATAAAGATTATTTAGCGGCATGAAGCGAAAGCACTTGACAGAAACTCCGGTGTGTCCTCAAGAACGTTTGGTCATCATAAGTTACACAACCAGCTTGTCCTTTGCTATAGAAAGGATTGGGCGACTTGCAGCAATTATTATTACTGTCTTTTATTTACTCGCACTTTATTTATTTGCATTACCAAATACCCCTGAAAAGCCGTTTGCTAGTATTTATAGTGAATCCTTGATCAAAACCACTTGTCAACACCTTCCGCTCCTCGTTGGGTTCGACACTCTTATTTATCGAAAGTACTACGATACACCCCCTATACTTGTGGGTCATCAGGCCTCGAAAGGTGGAGACTTTGTGCGGAGTTTCCGGACAAGCTGGAAGTTTTACCCGCGACCGGAGTCTCTGGGTACTTACCCCCAGAGTCTCTGGTCTGACCGGAGTCTCCGGGTTGTAAAGCCCGGAGTCTCCGGCTGGAACCATTGCCCAAACAAGGGAGACAAAAGTGTGAACAAAAATTTTCCACAGAGATTCTAGATGTTGCAAGAAACAAACATTGCCGCTAGGAGAAAGAATAGCATGGAAAAATGGCAAAAAATCATCTCTTCAACGAATCTAGGGTTACCCATAGACATGGAGAAGGGGAGAGCTTTTACCGGCGTCCATGGCGTAGATCGGGCGGTGGGGAGTGGTCCCAATGCCTTCCTGGTGGAGATGGCCGGTGGCAACAGCGGGATCGGGGGATGGAGGTGCTCCCGGGACGGTTTTGGAGAAGGAGGCGGCAGGGGGAGAGGAAGTGGGCACGGGGGTGGAAAGGGGCCTCTGGGGAAGAAGACCCCACCCCGTGCCTTATCCCGTTTTTGAAACCGCCTTAGTCCGGAGTCTCCGGGTTCTTACCCCCGGAGTCTCCGGTTGACCGGAGTCTCCGGCCCTACTCGACCAAAACCGCAAGTTCAAATTTTTGAACATGTGTGTTGCAAGAGAAGCATGTTTTAAGGTAGGAGATGGCTTAGGATAGAAAAGATGGCACTGGGTGGAACTAAGTACTCATGTTTGCAAAAATCCAAATAAATCCACGAAAAAGACCAAACATGAATACATTCCCATAGAGACAAGAAATATACAATAAGATATATCTTGGGCCCAAAACCTAAACTCATCAATTAAGCTCAAATTGTCACAAATGACAAGATAGAACAATATGCTTACTATCGGCATTATGAGGGAGGGATAGCCCAATTAATTAGGACCGCACTCCCCCTATTTCCATGCCCACATCTAGATCAAACACATGTTAGAGTATGGGAGTGTATGCACTTAGCTCAAGCCACATTGCTTGAATCAGTGATATTTAGTTCATGCCTCAAATCCCGGAATCTTGCTTCATCAAGAGGCTTCGTGAATATATCGGCAAGTTGCTCATTGGTGCCAACATAAGATAGATCAATTTCTCCATGGTTGACATGATCCCGAATGAAATGATGACGAATCTCAATATGCTTCGTCTTGTTGTGTTGCATCGGGTTGTGAGCGATCTTGATAGCACTTTCATTGTCACACAAAAGAGGCACTTTGTCAAAAATGACACCATAATCCTTTAAAGTTTGCCTCATCCATAAGAGTTGTGCACAACAACTTGCGGCGGCTACATATTCGGCTTTGGTGGTGGAGAGAGACACATAATTTCGTTTCTTAGATGACCAACACACCAAAGACCTACCAAGAAATTGGCAAGCCCCAGAGGTTGATTTCCGTTCCACTTTGTCTCCCGCCCAATCCGAATCCGAGTAACCTACAAGATCAAAACTTGCTCCCTTTGGGTACCAAAGACCAAAGTTAGGGGTATTCACTAAATATCGAAAGATTCTCTTGACCGCCACTAAGTGGCTTTCTTTTGGTGCGGCTTGAAAACGTGCACAAACTCCCACACTTAACATAATGTCTGGCCTAGATGCGCAAAGGTAAAGCAAGGAACCAATCATAGATCTATAAAGTTTTTGATCCACATCTTTACCATTGGGATCAAGATCAAGATTAACCTTTGTAGGCATAGGAGTCTTTGCACCTTTGACTCCAATCATCTCGAACCTATTGAGCATGTCTTGGGTATATTTGGCTTGATTCACGAAAGTCCCTCCCTTCATTTTTTTATTTCAAATCCAAGGAAGAACTCCAACTCCCCCATCATAGACATCTCAAACTTGTCGGTCATGAGCTTAGCAAACTCATCATTGAAAGTTTTGTTAGTAGAACCAAATATAATGTCATCAACATATAATTGGCAAATGAAAAGCTCCCCATTGACCTTCTTAGTAAAAAGAGTGGGATCGATCACCCCAATTTTAAACCCACGATCAACCAACAACTCTTTAAGGTGCTCATACCACGCACATGGGGCTTGTTTAAGTCCATAGAGCGCCTTATCAAGTTTGTAAACATGGTTAGGAAACTTAGGGTTTTCAAAGCCCGAGGGTTGCTTTACAAACACCAATTCATTTAAAGGACCATTAAGAAATGCACTTTTAACATCCATTTGTTGAAGTTTGAAATTATGATGCGATGCATAAGCAAGTAAGATGCGAATAGATTCAAGACGAGCAACGGGAGAAAAAGTTTCACCAAAATCAATACCCTCGACTTGGGAGAAACCTTGAGCCACCAATCTTGCCTTGTTTCGAATGACAATGTCATTTGCATGTTGCTTGTTCTTGAAGATCCACTTGGTCCCAATGACATTACGACAATCTTTGGGTCTTTCTACTAGAGTCCATACTTTGTTGCACTCGAAGTTGTTTAGTTCATCATGCATGGCAATAAGCCAATCCGGATCCTCGAGCGCCTCATAAACTTTCTTGGGTTCTACACAAGAGACAAAAGCATGATGAGAGCTAAAGTTAGATAGTTGCCTCCTTGTAGAGACCCCTTTACGAACACTCCCAACCACATTTTCCAAGGATATGCTTCTTTGTCGGAGTGTGGACTCAATCTTCTTCTCACGGCGAGTGCGAGCCTCAAGAGGTGTTTCTTGAGAGACTACTTGATCATCTTCATGATCGTTGTTCTGGTCTTCGCCTTGACCAGTTGGATTGCCTTGATCATCAAGTGGCCCATAGCCACGGAATTCTGATGGATCTTCATCTTGGCCTTGATCACCCCCAGAGACTCCGGTATCCAAACCTGGAGACTCTGGTATAGGCCAGAGACTCCGGACCACAGGGGCCGGAGACTCTAGGCAAGATTGCTTGATGGAGTGATCTTCAGGTTGAGGGTGTGCAGCTTGTCTTTGGTTCAAGTCCTGTGGGTGTTCAGCAGGTGAAGGCTCCACTTGAGTAGAGCATTGTCCTTCTCCTTCGGCCAAAAGGTGTCCCTCAATGGGCCGGAAGAATCCGACACCCATTCTTCTTATGGCTTGGGGAGGAATTTCGTCACCTACATCACGAACACCACTTTGTCCCATAAAGGAACCATTATCTTCATCGAACCTCACATTACAAGTCTCTATAACATGCCCGGTGGACTTGCTATAGATCCTATAGGAATGTGAGTCCGAGGAATAATTAACAAAGATACCCTCTAAAGCTTTAGAATCGAATTTTGACAAACGAACACCTTTCTTGAGATAGAAGCACTTACAACCAAATACCCGGAAGTACATGATGTTGGGCTTTTGCCCGATAAGTATTTCATAGGGAGTCTTGTTCAAGATCTTGCAAAGATAAAGCCGGTTGGTGGCATGGCATGCGGTATTAATAGCTTCGGCCCAAAAGTTGTAAGGAGACTTGAACTCCGCCAACATGGTTCTTGCCGCATCCATAAGGGTCCGGTTCTTCCTCTCGGCAACTCCATTTTGTTGCGGGGTGTATGCAGCGGAATATTGATGTTTGATCCCCGTATCACTAAGAAACTCATTTAGGGAGTAGTTCTTGAACTCGGTGCCATTGTCACTTCTTATAGTCAATATGGTGGTATTGAATTGACGCTCAACTTCGGTGGCAAAGTCTTTGACGGTTTGTTGGGTCTCACTCTTGAACTCGAAGAAATAAACTCAAGTATATCTTGAATAGTCATCGACAATAACCAAACAATATTTCTTGCCACCAAGACTTGCATAAGTGGGAGGTCCGAAGAGATCCATGTGAAGGAGCTCCAAGCACCTCTTGGAAGATATAATAGTCTTGCTTGGATGGCTTGTTTCATGCATTTTTCCTTCAATACAAGCCCTACAAACACTATTGGTGTAGAGATTTTGCAAAGCTCTCATATTGATGTGGGCTAACTGGCGATGCCAAAGCCATCCCACGTCGGCCTTAGCAATTAGGCATATCGCGGCCGTAGTGGGTTTCTCCAAGAAGTCCACCACATACAAACCATTCTCGACATACCCAACAAAGGCAACCTTGAGAGTCTTACTCCACATGACGACCACAAAGTCAACATCAAAATATGTGGCATAGCCCATAGTAGCAAGTTGACGAACGGAAAGTAAATTGTAACCAGTGGTTTCGACAAGCATGACATTCACTAAGGACACGTCCGAAGTGATCACCACCTTACCGAAACCAAGTACCTTAGAGGATGATTTATCACCGTATGAGACCGTGACATTTGAAGTATTAGGCCTTAGTTCTTCCATAATATTTTTGCTTCCGGTCATATGGCTTGTGGCACCACTATCAATGATCCATTTTTCTCCCCCGGAAGCAATGTCCTACAAGAAGTCAATTCTTGGATTTAGGTCCCCATTTTTGGACGGGTCCTCTTTTGTTAGTCACAAGAATCTTAGGTACCCAAATAGCATATTCAATGTAACCATCATAGGGACCAACATATTTAGCATAGACATCACCATAGTAATCTCTGAGAAGCACATAGTGAGGATTATATTTCCATGCAAAATTGTTATGAGTAGGGCCGGAGACTCCGGGCTAGATGAACCAGCCGGAGACTCTGGACCCTTTGACCCGGAGACTCCGGTCTCCTTGACTTTCTTTTCCTTTCCCTTGAGCTCCTCCCACTCCTCCTCTGTGTAACAAATGTCAAATGGAACCTGAGGAGTGGGGGCAGCAGCAGCAAGCTTCTTCTTCGTCTTGTTCTTCTTCTTCTTCTTCTTCTTCTTTGAGGGCTCGGCCACCAATCCGAGATCCCTCTTCTTAGAGGACTCGGCAACAAACCCGAGACCTTCCTTACCCTTGAACATTTGTTGATTGTTCAAAAGATCATTGAGATTCTTTTCTCCTTGAATGCAAGTGGCAAGGCCCTTAGCAAGTTTGGCCTTCAACCTAATGTTCTCCTCAATAATATCACTATGATCACATATAGGGTTAGAAGAACAAGGAACTTCAATAACTTGCATTGGTGGGACTTTAGATTGTTCAATAGTTAGTTGAATTTGAAGTTGCTCACGGATCTTAGTGAGACTAGAGAATTTTCCTTCCAAAGCCTTGTAGGCTTCTTCAAGCTTCTCAAATTTCTCACGAAAATCATTATGACCAACGTCAAATTCAACTTTCTCCTTTTAAGCAACTTGACCATAGCAAGAGCATGGTCACGTTCTTTAGTGAGTTTTGACAAGTTTAAATTATGAGACTCTTCTAGTCCCAACAACTTCTCCTCTAAAGAGGCTCTCAAGTTTTGCTCTTCTTCGAGCTCAATAGATAGAGAGCCAATATCATCGGCGGCTAATCTTTCAAACTCCTCCTTCTCCTTGATGGTGTCATGGGCATCACCTAATTGACACATTAGTGTCTCAAAGTACACTATGGTTTGCCCCTTCATGTTAGCAATAAATTCATCACAAGAAACTAGTTCTTTCTTAATCTTAAGACTACTCACATCATCCATAGAGATAGACTTGGAATGAGATGATGAAGGAGTAGGTGATGATGTTACCTCCGTGGCCTTAGCCACTAGACACTTGTGGTTGATGACGATGGCGTTCTTATTTTGAGAGTTGAAGAGGGATGTAGGTGGAGTGGAGACAATAGCAATGGCGGCCATTTCTCTATTCTCTTCATCTTCAGAGTCATCATCATCATCGGTCCCGGAGTCATACTCCTCATGTGCCACCAACAACCTTTCTCCTTTCTTCTTGTCGTCCTTGTTCCCATGCTTCTTGGAAGAGGAGAACTTAGATGACCGGCGCTTGGGGATGAGCCGGCCTCCATGGTCCTCCTTGTTCTCATAAGGACATTCAGCAATGAAGTGCTTGATCCCTCCGCAATTGTAGCAATGCCTCACTTTAGAGTCACTACCCTTTCTTGGAGATGACTTGAACTTGGATCACTTGAACTTGTGCTTGTTGGCATCCCAAAAGGCATTGGTGATGAGAGCCAAATGTTCATTGAGTGCATACTTGGCATCCTCCGAAGACCAATACTCACCTTCACATATTTCTTCTTCTCCTTCTTCTTGCTTGTAAACCACCTTGGCCTTGAGAGCTAGGTTGTGAACTCCTTGTCCGGCAAGGACACGAGATCTAGTCTCTTCCGCATTCTTCTTCAAGATAGTCAAGGCGGTGAACTCGCAAAGAACTTCATTTGAGGTCATACGCCCAAAATCTGGTCTTGAACGGATGATCTCGGATCGGATGGGTTCTCTTGGGTTGATGGAGGTAATGAACATGCACTTGATATAATCATCACCATTGTCTTTGCACCCAAACCCGGTCAAGGCCATTGCAAGAGCCAAGATCCTTTGGTACATCTCATCGGGAGTCTCATTATCTCGCATAATGAAATCCCTCTCTTCACTCTTGAACTCATCAAACTTGGAGGACCGAATGCTCTCATGTCCAATGAAGAGCATAGTGAGATAGTCCCATACTTCCTTGGCGGTTCTCAAATTGTTGATGTGTGCAGCATGAGTATCCGACACGGCTTGTTGAAGGAGATGCTTGGCGGTGGCATTGAGTTGCTCATCAACTTCTTCCCTTCCAGTCAAGTTGAGAGGATCATGAGGTGCAAAGCCATTTTGTATGACCCTCCACAAATGAGTAGAAGAACTAGAAATATGATATTTCATTAGTCCTTGCCATTTAATAAAATTGCGAGAATCAAGCTTAGGAGGAGATCCCATGTTGTTAATGAGTGGCATAGGATAATGGGCCGGCGGAGTGGAGTAAGTGTTTGGGGTGGAATGGAAGCACCCTTTGCCGGACCATCATTTTCCTTAGGTGGGGCACCTTTATTCTCGGTGGAGGTAGAGCCATTGTTAGGTGGCTTCACCTTTGCCAAGGAGAGATCCACACTAGGTGTGGTGTTTGGGTCGGTGAGACCGGGAGATTTCTTCCCAAAATATTCCTCAAACATAGCCTTCATCTCCAATCTCATAGAGGTTTGAAATGTGTCCAAAGACGCCAAATGCTCCTCACGTGAGATTGAAGAGGAAGAGATGGATGGAGGAGTATCTTTGGGAGGAGTTTCTTTACCCTTATCCTCATCCATAGTATCGCCCATACTCTTAGGCGATTAAGCCCGAATAAGAGACCACACTCTGATACCAATTGAAAGGATCGTATGAGCGACTAGAGGGGGGGGGGGGGTGAATAGGAGCTACCCAATTTTTACTTATTTTTCAAGTTAAGGCTAGACAAGAAGGTAAATTCTCTAGATGTGCTACTAAGTGGAATTTACCTAGAGTGACAAGCAAGCTAGCAATAACAATATAAGTAAAGGTACAAGTAAAGGATAGAAGTAACCGCAATGGAGACACGAAGACACAAGGATGTATTCCCGTAGTTCCTTCCTTGTTACGGGAAGTACGTCTACGTTGGAGAGGTGTGGTACCACAAAGGCCACCAACGCCACAAAGGCTCACCCTATTCTTCGGTGAACAAGCCACAAAGGCGAGTTCACGCTCCACTAAGCGATGCCCTTGAAGGCGGCACGAGACCTTTACACAAAGTATTAGGGCGAGCTCCACAACTCAATTGGAGGCTCCCAATAAGCCCACCAAGCCCTTACACACGAAGTTGAGCTTGGAGGACGGCTTCTTTCGGCTAGGGTTCCAAAGAACCCAAGAGTAACAAGTTCCTCAATGAAATGGAGAGGGAAATCAAATCGCCTTGGTGGAAGTGTTGATCTAGGTCTCCTCCCTTGAATCCCTGAAGGGCTTCAAGTTCTAGTGGCTAGAATGGGAGATCTAGTGCTTTGAAGCTTTGCAACAATGGAGGAGAGAGAGTAGAAGCCGCAACAGCCACCGGAGGTGGAAGACGACTATTTATACCCCTCTCAGAAATCTAGCCGTTGGGTTCGACTAACCCCGGAGTCTCCGGACCTTGGAGTCCAGAGTCTCCGGTGTCACCCGGAGTCTCCGGCCTGTAAGGGCCGGAGTCTCCGGCTCCCTGGTGCAAGAACCTCGGAGTCTCCAGAGTCCCTTTTCAAAGACTCCGGAGAGGCAACAGAGGCTTGCACCACTTGGGTGAAAACCGAGTTTGGGAGGCTGGATTCTTTGGCCGGAGTCTTCGGTCCAGAGTCAAAGTCTCCGGCCTTTGCAGGCCGGAGTCTCCGGCTCTGAGACCCGGAGTCTCCGCCCAGAAAATCCCCGACATCAGGATTTCTGCAGAGTTCTCTCAACCATATCACAACAGGGTGTAAGTTAGTGTAAGATTTGATTTCACCCCAGCTTTTCATCGAGCAACCCCTCTTGATAGTGCGGAGACCTAAAATACACAACCAAAAATCTAGGTCTTCGATGCTTCAATCTTTTCACTTTTGATGGGTCGATAACCATCGAGTCATTAACCTATAAACCTTCACAATTAAACAAACGGTTAATAACTTGAGTGTTGACAACAAACACCAAAATATCATTTACTCGGGAAATGCTCTTTCAATCTCCCCCTTTTTGGTGTTTGATGACAACACACGAATTTGCAATATATATATAATTAAGCTCACAAAAATTCATGAAATGAAGTTGAGCTCCCCCTAGATGTATGCATAATTTGATTTTGCTTTTGAATGCAAATGCACACAAATTGAGTTCATAGCTCCCCCTCAGACACATTAACCAACACCATATATGCAAGAGTAATGGATATAGCAACGAGTGCATTTGCATAGACAAGACTAGATAACAGTAAAGACTAGATACATAGAGATAGAGAGATTACCAACCACATAGTCTTTACATAAAACAATATAGCACATAGTCTTCACACACACCAACACGCATAGTCTCACAAAGCCAAATCCAACGAGAGTGCAAATAAAACAAGATACATGGACACAAGCAATGAAACACATAAAAGCTTGTGCCCTCCCTTGCAAATCCTGGGAACAACCTACTAGAACTACTTCTCCCCCTTTAGCATCGAGACACCAAAAAGGGAAAAGAGCGATGCTACGTTCCCAAGTCACTCCTCATCGGAGTGCTCATTCTCATCGGAACTCTCGCCATCCTCATCCTCTTCTTCTTCCTCGGCCTCAGATTCCTCATCATCTGGAGAAGCCCTACCATGTGAAGGACCGTCGACCTCTTCAAAGTCCTGCCAGTTCACCAGACTCTTGGAGTTCCAAGCATTGTAGGACAAGGTGGAGCTAGAGACTTGATCTTCATCGTCGTTCTTGGAAATCTCCAACTTATCCATGATGCGCCTTTGATCACATTGGATGTGCTTGTTGCGAACATATTGGCTATGGAGCTTTTTGTCAATGTCCACATTCATGCAAAGCACATATCTTTCCCACCAAGAGAGCTTCTTCATGTTTGCCTTGATCTCCACACGGCTAGAGGGCACAAATGCATTGCTAGCATTTTTGATGCGAGGCCCCGACCTAGGAGCAACGTCCTCGGATTCTTATTCCTCATCCGCTTCTTCCCCTTCATCACTAGTTGCAAAGACTTCTTCCACAACACCCGGAGAGGCTTTCCTTTGCGGCTTGACATACTTATGAGAGATTGAGAGGTGAGGTGGGTGGTGAGGAGAGGATGCGCGATGTGTTGCGCAATAAGAAGCACCATGACATATGAAGCATACACCGGAGTCTTCTTCTTGGTGATCACGGTGTCATACATCTCCTTGTAGATGAAGTCCATCACATCAATAGGCTCCACTTCCGCCTCTTCACCACTCACAAACACCTCATGTGAATAGGCAAGAAGGTTGACTAGTCCTCCACGAATGGCATCCAAATTTCCCGCACTTGGGGCAATGTTCTCAAGGAAGAGGCGAAGCAAGATATTGTAGCGGGTCTTGAAGCCATATGCATCACCAAGCACAATCTCCTTCCTCTTGGCACTAGGAGCAAGCTTCCCATAGAGAGGCTTCAAGGTCTTCTTATCATAGGCCACGTCTTCAATATGCATCCTCAACCCAGAAGCGGTATTGGCACCCGCGAAAGCATACCCAAGGTGACCGGCAAACTCACGAAAGCTCGAGCGGCAAATGTCATTCTTAAGCATCTAAGTCATGGGAATATCTTCTACTTCACCAAACACCACAGTGACAAAGAACTGATGACCAATATAGCGTGAATAATACTAGTGTATAGCTTGTCCAAGTCTATTTCTAACCTAGGAAGAATGAAAGTTTGATTTTTTTAAATTACTGATTTTTTTAATACAGGGTACGCGTGTACCCAGGTGCACCGCTAGGCCACCCATCATTCTCCTTCCCCCAATTGTTTACCTCTCGTGTTTTTCTATAGCGGGCAGGGGTGTCGTCTCAGCCTCTCAGTCTCAGGTCAGGTAGCAGTCACCTCTGTCCCCTCCTCCTCCCCTTTTGTGCTTTCCGCTCGCTGCCACTGCGCATGCATCTTCTCTCTTTTCTGTCAAATCTCGTCTCCCTCCCACTGACACACAGGACCGGCCCCAGGGTGTGGTGTGGCACTGTGGCGTGCCCCCCTGACATTTTGGCTTTGGCGCCGTGGGACAGGGAGAGTGAGGCTGCTCTTGTTGGGGGAACGGCGCCTCACGCCTGCTCCATGTTTGAAGCTGGAACACACTCTCGCTCTCTCTTGGCAATGGAGCCGCGTCGCCCCTCCCTGCACCAGCTGCTGCTGCTGGCGGCGGCGCTGCTGCTCGCCACCGTCTCCTCCCCTTCCGGCGCCCTCCTCTCCGCCAAGGGCGTCAACAACGAAGGTCCGTACCTTTTTTCCTCCGTCTCCGTCTCTGCTTCTTGGATTGCTTCCGTGCTTATTTTCTGTATGTACCGTCTGCCTGTCCGCAGTTCAAGCCCTGATGGGGATCAAGAACCTGCTCAAGGACCCCCACGGCGTGCTCCGGAGCTGGGACAAGGACTCCGCCGACCCCTGCAGCTTCGCCATGGTCACCTGCTCTCCCGACAACTTCGTCACCGCCCTGTAAGCCAAACCCACCTCCTGCTTAGTATTCTTCTTACACCTGCACCCTACTGTCACTGCATATGTTTTACTTCTCCTGTCCGAATGCTCCACCCCCCTTCCACAGGGAGGCTCCCAGTCAGAGCCTCTCCGGCCTGCTCGCCCCAACCATAGGGAACCTCACCAGCCTGGAGACTCTGTGAGTCTCATCTTCCTTCTTGGATTTCTTCCCACTTCCATTCCTGATTAATAGCTCTTATATATCATCATTTCTTGTCTGCAGCCTTCTGCAGAACAACGTCATAACAGGGCCAATCCCGGATGAGATTGGCAACCTGGTGACTCTCAAGACTCTAGACCTCTCCAACAACAGATTCTATGGCGAAATCCCACCATCTGTGGGCCACCTCGAGAGCCTCCAGTACTTGTGAGCTCTGCTGAATTTCATTTACTGCTCTTCTTCAGTTATTACCCCATTTCTGCATGCATGTTGAGTTAAGGCGTGCTGTAATCTTGACCAGGAAGCTCAATAACAACACCCTGTCCGGGCCATTCCCCTCAGCCTCAGTTAATCTGTCACACCTTATTTTCCTGTGAGTAATGTCTTACTGTTATGAGTTATTATTACTTACCCAGGAATTCTTAGTTTGCTCTGTATAGCTCACTATCCAACCGTGTCTTGCAGAGATTTGTCATACAATAACCTGAGCGGCCCGATACCAGGATCTTTGGCAAGAACATACAAGTAACGCAGCCAACAGTTTAATTTTGTGTTCCTTTTTGGTTGAATAACATGTTGGAAGTATGGAACCCTGTATCAAGTCTTAGATATTCTGCCGTTGGTCCTCTTGCAGCATAGTTGGAAATCCTCTCATATGCGACGCCAACACAGAGAAAGATTGCTATGGGACCGCGCCGATGCCTCTTTCCTACAACCTGAATGGTTCACAAGGCACTCTGCCAACGAAAGCTAAGAGCCACAAGTTCGCAGTTGCATTTGGTGCTGTAACGGGTTGCATGACCTTCCTCTTTCTTGCTGCTGGATTCTTGTTCTGGTGGAGGCAGCGTCGAAACCGCCAGATCCTTTTTGATGTCGACGGTAAGCGAAACTTCCACGCAGTTCGTGCATCAGTTCAGAACCTGGTTATTAACGAAGAAGCACTGTGTCTGGTGTAGATCAACAAATGGAGAACGTTAGCCTTGGGAACGCCAAGAGGTTTCAGTTCAGAGAGCTGCAGGTTGCAACCGACAAATTCAGCAGCAAGAACATACTCGGAAAAGGCGGCTTCGGGCATGTTTACATGGGGCAGCTCCCTGATGGAACTCTCGTGGCTGTCAAACGGCTCAAGGATGGTAATGCTGCGGGTGGCGAGTCGCAGTTCAAGACTGAAGTTGAAATGATCAGCTTGGCGGTGCACCGGAACCTCCTCAGGATCCTTGGGTTCTGCATGACTGCCACAGAGAGGCTACTAGTCTACCCATACATGTCGAATGGAAGCGTTGCTTCGCGCCTGAAAGGTCAGCATCTCAATTTCCCGATCTGCCTGTTTATTATGTTCCTTGATGTACCTTGCTTAGCTAGGATAGACAGAACTAGTTCATTTTGGGTATAGCCAAGAAAAGCAAGCCTTTTTTGCTTGGTAGTGGCTGTATTACCTTGCCTGTGCAGGAGTGCATAATTTGGCTAGCCTCCGACCCATTTTGTTGAAGTTACTAGATCTAGCCAAGAAAGTAAACCTTTTTCATGTTACCAAGCAACCATCCTTGTCTAGCAAGGCTAGGAGAATCTTAGCCCGAGAACCAAACGTCAGTAGGAGGACTGTTGCTCTATAATAGACCCACTTGTCGTGCAGCATATGTTCCCTTCTAGAATTTACAGATCATGTCAAGCCTAAAAAGAACGATGTAGAATTGAAAGCTGCAATCCGACAAGTCAACATGAAAAAGAAATAGAATTGGATTCTCCCCTTCTTTCTTTTTGTTTCTTTGGACAGAGGTTTATCACAGAGTATATGATTCCTATCAAAAGAAATCTCACCTTTATTCTTGTCTGATTATTCCAGGAAAGCCACCTTTGGACTGGATCACTAGGAAGAGGATAGCCCTTGGAGCAGCAAGAGGGCTACTTTACCTTCACGAACAGTGTGACCCCAAGATCATCCACAGAGACGTCAAGGCAGCTAATGTCTTACTGGACGACTGCTGCGAGGCCATCGTTGGGGATTTCGGGCTTGCCAAGCTCCTTGATCACCAGGACTCGCATGTCACCACTGCTGTGCGGGGCACCGTTGGACACATCGCGCCTGAGTACCTCTCCACTGGGCAGTCCTCTGAGAAAACAGATGTCTTCGGCTTTGGCATCCTGTTGCTGGAGCTGATCACTGGCCAGACGGCGCTGGAGTTCGGCAAGTCATCAAATCAGAAGGGTGCCATGCTGGATTGGGTAATGAAGTTTCTGCTACCTGTTTGATATGAACTACTGGCAAATTACCTGAGAAAACCAAATAAGGTTCATGGATCCATCTGATATGAAAATTATTTTTCAAAGACCTGTTCATCTGAAATTGCAAAACACACCATGTTTGATGATCAGGTGAAGAAGATGCACCAGGAGAAGAAACTCGATGTGCTGGTTGACAAGGGCCTGCAGAGTAGCTACGACCGGATCGAGCTCGAGGAGATGGTGCAGGTAGCGCTCCTGTGCACCCAGTACCTCCCAGGCCATCGACCGAGGATGTCGGAGGTTGTCCGCATGCTGGAAGGCGAGGGGCTTGCGGAACGGTGGAAGGCTTCGCAGCGGACGGATTCCCACAAGTTCACAGTGCCTGAGTTCACCTTCAGCCGCTGCTACTCCGAACTGACGGACGACTCGTCGTTGTTGGTGCAGGCAGTCGAGCTCTCGGGGCCAAGATGACATGATCACCAAGTGACATCACAATCTTATAACTCCAGCAGCAGTCCTTGTACAGCATGAGAAATACTATGTATATTTGGAAATAATCCATATTGAAGTAAAGTATAAGTAGTGATGTATGTATCCTAGATTAATTGTACACATGAGAGAACACACTCCTTGTAATGGTATTAACCTACTAATATTATAGACATTAGATTAAACAATAAGACCAGTTATAACTTGTAACGATAAGCATCTGTTGAAGCTGTATTGATTTGCTTGGCTTGTATATTATTTTGGCAGATTTTGTTCTGCTGGTGTTGCTGTATTTACATTTTCAGATTGAAAGAGATTCTAAAATCTTATCAATCCATTTTTTTATGTGTATATAACAGGTTATGCAAAACCCTCAAAGTACATGGTGTATATCACTATAATTTCATTACTTCATATGGCGAGAACATATTTTGTATAGTGTGATGAAAATATACATATACCAGTACAGTATCCTATGCAAAATTCTTATTTCCAGACAATCATCAACCGCGGAAGGAAAAGGCACAAACAAAAGTTTCTTCAGCTTAGGTGTTCACAAATCTGCAGCTCTTCCTGACCTCACCACCTGCAGGATTGGTGATGTTGCCCATCTTGACCATGGAGTCGGAGAACTGCTTGAAGAACAGCGCGGGGTCAGCCCAGTACTTGTTGACTGTATCGGCCGTCGAGTACCCGACGACACTTGACCACATCTCCTGGTCAGAGTTGAGAAGGCCCTCGCCCTTGATGAGCGTCTCGAAGTAGGCATTATCGAAGGTCGAGGAAGTATAGCTGTCCATGGCGCTGATGTTGTCATCGCCATCATCCAAGGGGCAGATCTCCTTCAGCTTGCTGAGGTAGGTCGCAGACGCAGGGTTGCTCTTGGATGTCATCTCGAAGTCACCGTATACCCTGTCCCGGAAGTTCGCGCACCGGGCAAACCCAATTGTGTGGGAACCTTGAATATAAATTGCATTTCTTGTAAGCAGCGTTCATCTTAAGGAAATAATAACATTTCCATAAGTCCAATGTAAAACTGCAGCTTTATAAGGAGAATGAACATACCGACGAGGGCCACCATGTCAGTAGCGTCGAGGCCCTTCTCCCAGAATTTGGAAATGAGAGTGACGAGGCCCTGCTGTGCGGTGGGTATGTCCTTGTTTGCTAGGTCAAGGCTTGCCTCCTTGGAGTCCAATCTTCCTACTGGGACATCCCAGTAAGGCCCACCCACCTGAAATAGTTTTTCCCCCTTGTTATGACATATGCAATGCACAGTTTTGTTTTCAAGAAATGAACATGTCCTATTTACAAAGACAACCACGTTCCTGGATAAATTTTTGTTTTCAAGAAATGATGCTAGCAAATTATGTAAGCCACTACACGCCAACGAAAACTCTGAACATAGGTTTGGTTTTATTTACCAAAACAACTGCGTCCCTGGCTGCAATGGCAAGCAAGTCCGCACAGGAAACTGTCCCAGGACACTCAGCCTCCAGCTTTTCCTTGATCTTGTCAACCACTTCGAATCCTTTCAACGAGTTCACATTCTGGTCTGCCTGCTTCTCTCCGATCAAGGTTGCAGTGTCGTCAAGCAGCACCGATCCATCACAACCCTGCAACAAACAAACATTCAGATTTCAGGGCAAACTCAATACTGCTCCACAATATGCATTGTGGATAACAAGGTTAACTAGCGCGTGCAATCAAACTAGTTCTTTAGTTAGTCAACCTGCACGAAACAGTCGTGGAAATGGAGGCGAAGCATCAGAGCGGCGTTGCGTGGCTCGTCGCGCACCGCGCACTCCATCTCAGTCCGGACCACATGCTCCACATTCGGGCATGTCTTGGAGTAGTGCTCCAGGTTCAGGTTGGAAGGGTCTTGTGCCATCAGCAACGGCACAGCCAGGAGAAAGCAGGCCGTGAAGAGAGGAAACAACCTGAAGCACAAGGCAGCTGTAGCCATCCTGATCTAGTTTTAGGTGTTCCTGTGTTTGGAACTTCGGATGTTTCAGATGTTTTTGTGGTAAGTTTCTTGTTCTGCATTGGTTTTATAGCAGATTAAGACAATCCTAGGTATATGTGGTATATGGAGAGAAATTGGTCAACAGGGAGATGAGCTAACTCTGATGTGGTTGGTGGAGTAAGCAAGCAGAACGTATCTGTAGCTCTGTGCTCTGGCATGCTGAGTAGGTCGAAGGGTCTCTCTGTAGCAGTGTTTGGTGGCTTTGGGTTCACCAATACTGGAAAATCACAGGAGTTGCTCAGGTGCAGTGGCGGAGCTACAAAAAAATATCTGGGCGGGCCAAATTAAAAAGAGAAAAATCCATGTTTTACCTAGCGTGTAGTTGCTCTTGCAGAGTAATTCAGAGCTATAAGGGATTTTTTTTCAAACCATCCAATTGCTAGCTAAAATCTGGGAATTAAAAAAAATAGACACACGAGTGTATTGTCGGGAAGAAATAGACCCGTGGCTGCTTGCTGTGCCGCCGCTGCTCGTATCAGTAAACATGTTTTAGCTGATTCTGCTAGTATTAGTGAACTAGGCATTAACTGTTGGGATTTTGGTGAAAATCATGGGCGGGCCATGGCCAGGTTTTATTCCAACGTAGCTCCGCCAGTGCTCAGGTGCAAAAAATATAATATTGCATGCCTGCTGTTCTCTCCCTCTTTAATCACTGGCAAGAGGGATTCAGATCTACGGGTGTTGAATGCCAACTAAAAAATTGCTAATTAATTACTCGGATTTGACTTCGGTCACTAAGAAACCTCATGTTCCTTTGTTAGATCATCTTCCTATGAACGCATAGTGTTCAGTCCGAACTTGTTAACTCAGATGTATCCATCACACTGTTTGCAGAAACAAGGACGTTTCTTCCTTTCGATATGTGGAAGACATCTATACCAGTGAGGAAAACAAAAATGGTGGCAGCAGCGACCACAAAAGTTATGCACATGGACCAGGGAAGACACATAAATAGTACGGTGGTATGCACAACAATTTGGAATATCAGGAAAGGAAAGAGACATGAGGATCTTCCAGAAAACCAGACAGCTACAGTACAGAAAGTGTATGCCAAAGCCAAGGAGGATATGATACAAAGCAATACAGCTTTTTAGCTTTTTCTCTGGATGTTAATTAGCTCATTGTCTGTTTAACGCCTAAACCAGCCTGCAATGGTCAGTCCTGCAGCTTCTTTTTCTTCGAAAAACTTGAACAGAAGCCAAAATTTTGGCATCTCAGGTGGAGTCCTTCTTTATTACTTTAGTTGTCACCATCTTATAAATATCTTATGTCGTGGAGCCCATTCTTCAGTGGTTCTGCAACTCACCCACAAGTGTCCAGCTCTACAAAACTTCTGCATATATACCCACCCGTGAAATGGAATAAAGAAGGATTTGAAGAGAAAATATCTATATGCTTTTATCTGTACATACAAGATAGAACTTCTGTTGGGGATAAGATATTTTCCCAAAATATCATGCAACTGTTTTCTTAATCAAATAACCGAGGAAAATTTTGAGTAGTGTAATTAAGTAATCTCTCTAAAACCAGTAATCATGTCACAGACTTGCATGAAAGTTTAAATTTTGTTAAAAAAAATAGTTTGGAGTAAGACTTGCTCAACCATCTAGAATATCTACTGGCCAGGCGAATTATCTGAAGCAACTGCATGTGCATTTCAAGTTATTCTGTGCTACTCTTGTACACCCACAAAGAGTAAAGAAAAATATGCAAAACCACAAGCTCTGGTATAAAACAATATATTTAGTCTAAGTTTTGACATAAAAATATTTAAACCACAAAACAAGCAAATTCAATTCTTCAACCCAGAAGATATCTCTGGCGGTACTGCAATGGGCACTAAGCTCTAACAGTACTTACATAAGCAAAGTTACTCTTTCGATATACTATACAACAACTCGCAAAAATAAGAGCATTAACGGGAATATATCTAGTATGAAGGCTGCATCTAACCATCGGCGGAGCCAGCATCCAATTAATGGGTGTACAAAGTACCCTAAAAATCGTATTTGTACTTGGATTTCTTTAGTACAGTACATTATATATGCGAGGCAAGCATAGGTATTTAAGCCTTTTGCCAAAATTAATGGGCATACATTTGTACACCCAAGTACCGACATAGCTCCGCCTATGCATCTAACCATAGAAGCATATGATGTGATCGTGCTAGTAACAAATACATAACTCAGAAAGGTTAGATGCTACACCACTGGAGATGGATCTGCCTTCAAAACAAAAAACAAACATTTTAGGTAGAATGTGTGAGATGCAACGGAAGTTCCTCTTATCGGTCAGCAAATCCTCATAGCTAACGCATGAGTAAATTGACTTCTCCACTACACACCATATTAGATATTTTCAGATGATTGGGACAGCAAAGAAACTATCTAGTGACATTTTTTTTAGAAATGGGGTATCCCGGCCTCTGCATCCAAAGGATGCACACAACCTTTTTATTTCAATAAAACAATCGCAAGAGCCTTACAAGATTACACATCGATCAGCCTGAAGCCACCTGCTTTGCGACAAATCGCAATACCAACAGAAATGAAGGGGATGGCCATGGTTAGAACCTATGCCCTAACCGCACACCTACGCACATCATTCAATTCGGCACCACAGACAGTGTGCACCTATGTACACGCTACAGGAGTCGCCGCCACCGTCTTCCACGCATCTTCTTCAAAGCATAGATCTCCGCAATGATCTTGACTGACCTCCCGTCGACGCCACCATGACGCCAGACAGCGCCTCCGACACCAAGACCCCGCTGCGCCACGCTGCCGAGATCCAGTGTTGTCGACGAAGTAGAAGAACACCGCACCGCCTCAGGGATCCTCCAACCAGTATCAACTCCAAAAACGACGCCCACAAGTAGGAGAGCGACGCTGAACGCCACCGTCATCCAATCCGGGAGGCCCAGATTTAGGGTTTCCCCCGGAGTTGCCCAGACTAGTAGACAGGAATCGATCACCACAAAGAAGCTCCAAACCGATGCCTCCAAGGAGGAAATGACACTGAACGCCATCATCGATTGATCCGAAGATCTAGGGTTTCCCCCGAAGGCTGATCTTTGCGCAAGACCGGGATCCGATCCACCAAGTCCAGCGCCGCCCATGTCTTCACCTCCTGCGAAGAGCTTGACGACGTGGTCGAGGAGGGCGACCAGCCTCGCTAGGAGGCGCACCGCCGCCACCATGACCAGGGCCGCCGCCTTGGGATCCGACCTCCGCCGCGGATGACGAAGGGGCGCCGTCCATCTCACCGCAGCATCTCCTCGCGTCGCCACGAGGATAGCTGAGACACCGGGGTGCCTGGCTCGGCACCGCGCCCGTACAGCGCAGGGGCTCGCACGGGGAGGAGGCGTCCCCGCCGCCGCCGGCAACGCCCCGGCTTTGCCAGGCCGCGCCCCGTGGCGGCGGCGAGGGGAGGAGAGGGGATCGAGAGGGGGCTAAACGGCGGTGGGATCTGGGGTCCCCCCCTGGCGGCGCCTGGGAGGAGGAGGGGGAGGAGGAGGAGTGTTATTAGAGTGAATAAGGAGTGTTATTAACTATCTAGTGACATGGCAGGGGGCTTTTGAGCTTTTCTGAATATCTCAACTTGCTACCTCACAGTTGAGGTTTCAAAAGGCGGAACGGCTAAGGAGGAGCGCCAATGAATGGCAAAAAACCTCATGCTTTGGAATCCATCAGAAGACACCTCACTTTCTTTTTTGCAAAAGGGTGTGCAACTGCTCATAAAGAGGATGCAGCATCTTCCTCTCCCTTTGCCTTGCCACCTTTATACCATGATGGCTTCTAGTTCTCTATAGTTTCTAATTTTAGTCTCAAATCCAGTTCAGGGAAAGACAATTGCATCATCTAGGGCCAATCGTAGGATATATATATGAGAGGGTTCTCCTGATCCATAGAAATGACCTCCAGATTTGCATCAGAAGCTGTTCAGCTCAACTGGAAAATGAATCAAGACTTTAAAAAAGTGAACACACAGATCTTCCCTAAAGAAAAAAAAATTAAGACTTATGAATGCAAACATGCAAAATTCTTTCGCCAGAAAGATTTTATATCAGCTCAAGCAGATTTAGCTGAACAGGTGCATCAAATGTTTATCTGAAAACAACTCTGCATGAGAATACCGGGACTGGCACAGGACAGTAAAGCAGCAATATCCAACGCTAACAATAAGCTAGACACACAACAATCCTCTCCCTCAAGAATGACGCCAAGTGGCACTCCACTGACACCCTACTATTAGTACCCTGCACTGAACTGCCAACATTGGTGACCTTCCTCCACACTCACATAGGTCGTGCATGAAAACCTAAGAAAGAGCCATGATAGACAGAGGAGCAGAAGAAGACACATACACAGATACGTAGGGAAACAGTAGCTACTACATTCAGAAACACCACTTACGTGGTCTGTGTGGTGCAAACCACAAGGCCCCCTTGTTCATGAACTTCAATTCCAACGGCATCATTGACGAGAAGGCGGTCGGTCGAGAGGGGAGTTGGGTCAGGCCGTGCGACGGATGTTGCGTGGTGCCAAGCGTGGTATATTGCCATGCCGACTCCGCGTACCTCTGCGCACCTTGTGATGTGAGGATCCACAGTGCAAACCGTGTGGCCTCCCGCCATGAGCGTGTGTGCCTCTCCCAGGCCTACGAGCATGGACCAGCGCTTCTGCAATGCCGCACAGACGCCGTAGCGTCGATCGCCGCTTATGAAGCACAGGCGCACTATGCAAACCTGCTCGCCAGGATGCACGAGTGCGTTCCTGTGGTGTCGCACCCATCTACAGCCATTCCGGCTGCTTCTTTCCTTGCTGAGGCAGCAGCCACCACTACCATCCTTGGCTGCAAGGAAGAGGAGGCGTCTTGGCTGCTGCTCAGCAGAAATTCTGCTAACCACAATTGCAGTGGCAACAACAGCAGCAGCAGCACATACTTTGGCGAAGTGGATGAGTACTTTGATCTTGTCGGGTACAATTCCTACTATGATAGCCACATGAACAACAGCCGAGCGCAGTATGTGATGCAAGAACAGCAACATCTGCAGCAGATGCGAAAAGACTATGAAGATAAGGAAGGGAGCGAGTGTGTGGTACCTTCGCAGTCTGCAACTGTGAGTAAGATGCAGCAGAGTGGTTACACACTTCTAGGGGCGGAGCAGGCTACATCCATGACTGCTGGGGTCAGTGCTTACACAGGTTCCATGAACAACAGCGTGAGTTCATCTATTACTATGGCATTGCAACTTATAGGTCATGCTGTCATTTGTTAAGTTTAGAGTTCATACTACTTCAACTGAAAGACCATCCGAAACAAACTGATAAGATCAACTAGAGTACATTTATTTTGTGCAAGTGAAACGTGGGTATTTAGTGTTTCCTCACATTTTCAGTTCTTTCTTCAACTTTTTCTACTTCTAGACAGACAACCTTAGCTGATTATTTCCGTATGGAACTGCTGTCATAGCCACTCCAAAGAAAGTACACAACTCATTTATAGGCAGATCAATTGATTTGTTCGCGTCAAAGTAAGATTACTAATTAAAAGTTCAATCCATATACTCTCAAATTCTGCCAACTAGAGAGAAGTACACAATTCATCTCTAGGAGAGTATATACTAATTATAAGAGAACTTCTGTCATGGACACCCCAAAGAAAATACACAACCTATCCCCAACTGCTGGCACAGACACTCGAAAGAAAATATACAACTTATCCCCACTATTGATTATTTGTGTACTACTACACATAGAACACCCAAGTAAGCTCAGTAACTAAATAGTGGGTCCATGTTAACCCACAAATTGTCTGCCAGCTAGGAAAGTACACAATTCATCTCTAGGAAAGTAGAGCAACTAAATAGAACTGCTGTCATGGACACTCCAAATAAAAGAACACATCCAATATCTAGGACAATTTTTTGATTTATACTTTCTCCACATGAAACACACATGTTTTTTCAGTACCTAAAAAGCCACTCCATAAGCAAACTCGCAAATTTTCTTCCAACTAGAAACTAAGCTCTATGTTTACCAACCTTTTTATAGATGCCAACTAATACATGAAAGTATATGAGATATCATCAGATATTTCATAGCTTTTTTAGATAAAAATATATTTCACAGTTAATAAGTCAAATGCAATTTTTACCATCAGCATAGTTCACATGACTTCACCGTGCAACAACAAAAGTAGTTCTAAAAATTTATGTACCTTGAGCTAAATTAAACCCATCGACATTATCATTAAACAGTCTCTTACACCTGCAATGTCATTATGCTTGTACATTTTCAGTGACCCCTTCTTTAATTCCATCTCAGATATCTGTCTCATCAATGGAAGCAGGAATAGTACCAGACAATATGGTGCTAGATATGCCCCACTCCAGCATCCTTACACCTGCTGGAGCCAGCAGTCTCTTATCAGGTCCTCCACTTCGGATGCAAGTTCACTTCAGCTCCATGGATAGAGAGGCCAGGGTCCTCAGATACAAGGAGAAAAAGAAGACCAGAACATTTGAGAAAACCACACGTTATGCTACAAGGAAAGCGTATGCTGAAGCACGGCCAAGGATCAAGGGCCGCTTCGCAAAAAGAACAGAAGCCGAGATCGAAGTGGACCAGATGTTTCTCAACTGCAGCTCTGTCTGACAGTATCTACAGCACGGTTCCATGGTTTTAATGGGACTCGGTGAGACATTACCTTAGCATATATATGTAATACCAGAACATAAGGTCCAGTGCAAGCAGTTCAAGTAGATCGATCCTCTGAATAATTGTGTAGTATGTGAACCTGAATTGATAAGGTACCTTGGTATCTATGTTTTGGTTTCCAAATTTTGAGATAGCAAAATATGTACTGTTGGACATTTGTTGGCCGCTTGGATATTTCAAGTGAACAAATAGCAGTATTAACTATTGAAGGATGGAGTGTGAGTATGCGCATAGATAACTACGGGGCGCGCTGGATACTTGGATCGTCACTAAGAATGGAAGCTTGTATGTGCTAACCAGCTTAGATTGACCGGAATCATAACTGAAGTCAAAGCTTATTTTGCTACCGCCCACTAACAGAGGGACAATTGGTTCTCGCCTCGTCTATCTATTATATACTAAAAGCACAATGCAGGGTTCTAAAATAGAGACACCGTGTTAATCCACATCATCTGTATTAATTTTGATAGTTAGATCTTAAATATACGGCTGAGATTTTATAAAGCATTAGTAGTCACGTAGAAAAGATCACGTAAAATAAAAACCATGTACACATCTATAACGTGCCTACACATATCCATCCGATTTTAAAACAAAAACAACTCCGTAAGAGACTCCCTAGCTAGAACGATTGGTGCAAGAGATAAAAATAAAAAAAAACAGCTCCATAAGAGACTCCCTTCCTAGAATGACCGGTGCAAGAAAAAATATAACAAGCTAAAAGGTGCTAGCTATATATAGGGAAATAAATAACCTATCTAAAACATGATGACAAGAGCTTCTAGGATATGGGTAGTTAAAAAAAAATACTAATAGTATGTACTTTTTTTATTTACCCTACATTTTCAATTTTCAAACTTAAATTTTGTAAAGTTTGACCAAAGATTGCTGGTAATTGCGAACAGATGGATTATTTTATGATTTATAATAATTTTAATAATGATGATTTTTTTAATGTTGATATTTTTCAATATATTTAGTCAAACTTTACAATAGTTGATTTTGACTAAACATAGAATGCTGGTAATTGCGAACATATGGATTATATTTTCTATGATTGAGTACACATAAATGAAAATTTTATTCAGATGTCATCAGCAACACATTCACAAAACACCTGCAAAATTTTGGCGTCATGAAATTCTAAAATTAATGAAGTCACAACATTGATCGCACTACGTACATTGTGCCAATTATTGAGTCCACATAAATCAAAAATTTATTGGACTGCCATTTACATTGTGCCAAGATTGATGAAGTCAGAATTTTTGTCGCACTATTGATAGGAACATCCCTCACAATAAAAAATTACCACATTAATGATACACATAAGACAGAGCCAACACATATTCTCGCGAGGACGAGAATGTCCCTACATTGAAGAAATATCCATACTTGATTAGTGACAAAATATCAAACCTTCAAATTTGAGGAAGATATAACTTTAGTCGACACACTATCGACTCGAACGTCCCATACACTACACAATATTTTGCCTTAATGATACACATATGGCTAAATCACCACAGGTGTGTGCTCATTATGTTTCATATTTAGTATCCCCTCAATGTATCAATACTATTCAAATTGTTTTGGCAGATATTGCTTGGTTTGTATGGTTATGTGTCTTTCTCTCATGTAGCAAAATCAACATAAGAGCATATATTGATTCCAATTGCACATAAATATTGATGACCGATCAATAGTCATTTTGCACACCATAAAATATACATGTGACCAAGCGCGTAGAACCTTTCAACAAAGACAAGGATAGTTAAGAGTCAGGGAAACTTAGAGTCGTACCTCTCTAACTTTTCTATTAATGTATAATAACATGTGTACATATATGCTGAGAAGAAAAGAGTTTATCTTTACCAGTATGTTCAAATATAAAATAATGGCTAAAGTGTCACCACGTTCATGTTTCTAAAACATTGCACATCATGACATGGAGTGAGCCAGTGAGAGGAAGAAACATTAGAACAAGATGATTCTTACTATTTAATATTACATACCTATTTAGGAGAATATATCATTTTATAGTAATTTAAAAATGTTTTATCAAAGACAACTAATACCATGTACTAAATAAATATCTGGCAGGAACATAGTTTGGTTTACAGATCAAATATAACATGATATCAATGAAATCATATTTTTATTCCTTAAACACTTTCAACCAACTATAAATAATGCCTCGCATTTGCGAGGGCCACTGTGCTAGTTTGTGCTAACAAAGCTTCTTAGATTGAACTGAATCAAACCCTCCTTCCTTACTACCAGATGACAGATGAAAGATCCTGCTTGAGTGTGTCCAGATATTTCCTAACAAGCATGATCCCCCAATGTGATTGGAGTTTCACCATAGGCGAGTGATGCCCTACACATTGCTTTTATTCGGCGGCCAGTGTTCTCAAAGACCAGCAAATCATTCTGAGAAAAACAGAAGAGGTAGAATACTCTATCTTGAGTACGTTTTAGGTGGTATGGAAATTTCCTGATAGAGATACAACATTTTGGTTCAGTCCTCAGCTAGCACAATATCCTGCCTGCTTATTTCTTGAATAGTTTCCAAAGAAAAACATATTTTTTTAGCAAACTGCAAATTAGTACTCCCTCCGTCCAAAAATAAGTAGGAGTAGTAATATTTGTCTAGATTCCTATATATACATATGTACTAAAACATATCTAGACACACGTAAATTTAAATAAACCCACATCACTTATCTTAGGACAGAGGTAGTTACTCCCTCCGTCTCGCACCCGTCCGTCCTTCACATTCTAATTATGTTTTGCAAAAATCCCCTTATACTTTTATTTCTTCTCCATTGGGATCCTTTGAATCTCAAATCAAAATCACTCCGGCCCTCCCCAGCCGGCCCAGGCCGACCCCGGTCGTACCTCGCCGTTCGACGCCGGCCTACGCGGCTGCTGTCTTCTCAACTAGTAATTCAGCCTCCTCGACCAGGAGATCTCTCCGCTTCTACCAGGAGCCGCTGCCTCAACCAGGAACTCCATCTCCGGCAGCAGCATCCCGCCGCCGGCTCCAGCACATCGATCCCCCGCTCTGCTCCGCCGCCGCCACGGCCAGCAGCCGCGCCTGCATCTTCCCCTGCGCTCGCTCCGCTCCTCCACGGCCATGTCCGTGTTGCAGCAGGGAAAGGAAGGCCCGCTCCTGTGCACGCCTTCCTGCTCGCCGCCCTCCTGCCTGCGCGCAGCACGCCCGCCTGCTCTCTGCACGCCGGCCTTCTCGCTGCTCCACGCACGTGCATCCAGCTCCTTCTCCTCAATTGCCAGCAGAAAAGCAACTCCGCTCGGGCAGCCTCGGAACCTCGCCGTGCTCCTCTAGTCGCTCCTTCTGTCACCGAGCTCGCTGTCGTGGATTAATTTTTCTTACCTGCAAGACATTTTCCAAGGAATAGTTGAGGAATAAAACTTCAGTAGTAATGCAGCTATGCAACAGATTTATTCAGCTATGGATGATTTAATTCAGTTTAGATCAGTAGGAATTCTTCACTCTTTCTTCTGAACAAATGTACCAATCAATATTGCAGCTACTGTCAAGTGAGCAACCAAGATATGTCACATACTATGTAACCGAGGCAATCTGGTACACGCGTGATAGGCTCGGTTTTCTGCATGCATTCTTCTATGTTTGCTGCACTGCCAAATAGGTGTAACCCAATTAAGAGAAGAAAGACAGGATAGGGCAGTGTCATGGAAGTACTGATGTCATTATCAAGTAGTGAATCTTCTGTGCAGTCATAAACTGAATGGCAACCATATGGTCCAATCTCACATACTAATAGCTTAAGTATAATCAGCTCAATTTGCATATGGAAGCATGTAGATCTTTTATTCAAATGGCATTGTCATCAACAATACCACTGGTCTAACACTGAGATTGATTACTAGGGATGTAATATGTAATGAGTCAAATAATTGTCCTATCAGACGCGACTTCAAATTTCAGTGTCATGTATGGATTTCATGTAATTTTTCTATTTAGGGACATCGTTTCATTAAAATCAAATTCTAAAGTGACCATTATGCAGAAGATATTGTTCAGCTTATTGGATGGGTGGATACTATATGCTTCTATCACAATCCCAAGATTACTCAACTTCAATTAATCACTGTGAACTACTAAAGGTGAACAATAAATAAGGAAAACTGAACATGCTTTTAAGCTTTCAGATATATGGTTTGTTGATAAATGTACCTGTAGAGAGGCATCAGAGGAGATAAATTATTTTCCTCATCTTCGATCACTACCTTCTTAACCAAACACGAAAACTCTTTTTTGTGAACTCAAAAAAGGCTGTCAGTCCACAGGATCTATCATTTCATTAGCCTTTACCACCTTCTGGTACTTCTCCTGAGAAACAAATGTAAATGAAATTAGTGCACCAAAGCAAGCAAAGGAGTGGCTTAACTACAGTAGTGAAGAGTAGAACAAAACAATAAAAACCAATTTCATAACTAGGGCAACAAAGATAGAAACTAGTACTGTTATGCTCCCTGGAGAGTTTTCAGTAGTATAGGAGTACTTTTTTTTTGTTTTTGAAATTCAATAAAAAGCAAGCAAGCCGCCTCATTAAAAACCTTCCAGTCCCCATAGGTACCCTGGTAAGGAAAAGAGTGCGTCAGAAACTTGCTGCGTCGAGTTTACATGAACGATTACAACATCTCAACTGAGATCAGCTCCCTAACACAGTCTGGAGCATCATTGCTAAGAGACCCATTAAACCCAGCTTTACCTAACTGCGCTAGCACATGCGCTATACCATTGCTCACCCGATCCACTTTCGAGACGACAATATCACGGAAGACCTTGAGCAATTCTCTAGCTTCTAAAATGAGAGCCCAGCTAGGTGATTGTTCTTCAGAATCAGACGAAATAGAATTAACAGCACGCAAACAATCTGACTCCAAAATTGCCGGCCAATGTCGGAGATGCACCAGGTGTCGTAGCCCATCAAGACATGCTAGTATTTCCGCTTCCTCTGCGCTACCACAGGAGGGAATACTTTTCCACTCCGTCAAAAGTACCTTGCCGCTATGGTCTCGAATGACGATTCCTATACCTCCTTGCTTTGAAACGGCATCCCACCCGGCGTCAACGTTTGCTTTGATTTTCCCCTCACTCGGCGGCTTCCAGGAGGAAACTTGCAGAAGCTTCTCATCGCCTCCCGGAGACACCGCAGCAAAAGAGGACTGATAGTTCACCAAGAATTGGACCGACGCTGTAATAGACGCCTTCCCGTCTCCATGGATGACATTGTTCCGGTGGTGCCACGCCCGCCAGAATAAGAAGATGATCCTTGCACGTACTTCGGCCACCGAATTACTTAACAGATGAAATAGCCAATCACGACCAGCCTGCAGGAAGGTTGTCTCTGGCGGCAGAGCCCAGTGGCTCCGAAGTTCATCACGAAGAGCTCTGGCAAGGGTACACCGGACTAGAGCATGGTGAGTGTCCTCCACTTCGCACCCACAGATGGAACAAGTAGGATTTATAGTGTTAATTCTCCGATGTAACCCCTCAAGAACTCCAAGGGATTCCGTTGCAGCACGCCAGGCAAACACACGCATCTTCTGAGGTACAGTGGCCTTCCAAATCAACTGCCAGATTTTTCGATCCCCATCCGGTTCAGCGCTAGACTGGCCAGAGCTGAGCTGCTGCAAAGAGTCCTGCATACCGATCCGATAAGCTGAGCGCACACTAAAAATTCCATTGCATTCTCCACTCCAAGCCACAAAATCTTCCGTAGCACGAGTAGGTAGTTTGATATTCAGAATAGTATTCACATCATGAGGCCAACAACAATCACGTACTGCCACTTCGTTCCATGATCTAGTAGTTGGATCGATCAACTCAGAAACCCACTTCTTTCTCGAAGAACCACGCTTTCCATCAACTTTAAGTGACCCTGGTCGAGGCAGCCAATTGTCCCTAAAGATTTTGACCTTGGAGCCATCTCCAATTCTCCATACAATTCCTTTTTTTAGAAGATCTAACCCGTGCACAATACCCTTCCAAGTCTGAGATTGATTTTGTATAAAAGCTGTGTCAATGAGACTACCAGACGGATAATAGCGAGCCTTCAACAATCGAGCGCATAGGCTATCTGGAAAGTGAAGCAAGCGCCAAGCCTGGCGAGCAAGGAGAGCTTGATTAAAAATTCTGAGATCACGAAAACCTGTACCTCCCTGAGACTTTGGCCTAGTAACTTTGTCCCAAGATAACCAGTGCATCTTCCGTTTGTTCTGCTCATCACCCCACCAGAAATTGCGGATGATTTGTTCCAAGTCATCAATCAGACCCATAGGAAATTTAAAAACTCCCATTGCATAAGTGGAAATAGCTTGAAGGACTGACTTGATAAGAATTTCTTTTGCCCCCGAGGACATATATTTCTCACTCCAATCGCTAGCATGCTTTGAAAATTTTCCTTTGGTTTTAACAAATTTTCCTTTCTTCAATCTGCCTTCAGGAACTGGCAATCCCAAATACTTCTCCTCAAAACAGGTAGTGTCATATTGCAGAATATCCTTAAGCTCGGTTTGCACCTCAGTTGTGCACTGGTCTCCAAACATAATAGAGCACTTCCCCAAGCTAACAAGTTGGCCCGTGCCTTTTTCGTATCGGTCCAGAATGGACTTAATTATTGTAGCTTGGTTTACCGAGGCCTCAAAGAATAACAAGCTGTCATCCGCAAATAACAAGTGGGAAATTCCAGGGGCACTCCGACAAATGTGCAGCTCCCGTAGTGAGTTATTCTCGATCTCCTTACGAATGAGACAAGAAAATCCATCAGCGACAAATAAGAAAAGGTACGGAGAAAGAGGATCACCTTGGCGGATTCCGCGAGTTGGGGTGAAGGAGTCCAACATTTGACCGTTAAAGCGAATTGTATATCGTACGGTGGTAACACACTCCATTACCCACCGTATCCACTTGCTGTGAAAGCCCAATTTCGCTAAAACCCCTTCCAAGAACCTCCAGTCCACGCGATCATACGCCTTGGCCATATCCAATTTGTACGCACAAAAATTCCTACGAGATACTGATCCCGTCTGTATCGAGTGGATGCACTCAAACGCCATCAATGCATTATCCGTAATTAAGCGCCCAGGAATAAAGGCACTCTGAGTCGGTGAAATAATATCCTGAAGCAGCGGCCTCAGACGATTAACAAGACACTTCGACACCACCTTGAAGATAACATTGCAAAGGCTGATAGGTCTGAAATCTTTTAAAGCCTCTGGGTCATTATTCTTGCACATGCCAATAATCCCATGATGGCCAGATTCATGGAGATTTAGTGCGTGATCTTTCTGAATTGATGCACTGGACTAGATGGGCTCGAAAGGCATACAGGCAAACAGTGAGGCTTGCTATACGTGTCAAACGCTTCTCGGATAGTTTCTTCTGGCTGCTTTGTAGCTGTGGTCATCAACTAAACTAAACCAATCTAGATTCGGCAGGCGACATCAGAGATGTAGAAACTGAAATGTAATAGCAGTGTAGAAACTGAAATGGTTCAGTTTGAATGGTTATTATTGCGGAGAAACATGAAATTGGATCTCATTGCTGCATCCAAAGTTCCAAACCGAAGAATGGACTAACAGTTTCAGTACAGCAGCAAGAAGCATCGGGCAGTCACAATGCATATATGCAGCGTAATTAGTATCAGCCTATAACATCAAAGAACGCATGCAAGAAATGGCTAATTGAAATTTAAGCTCACATGATTTTAAAAGAAATAAAGAAATGTACCCGCCCGTTGTAAGAATTTCTACAACTAACTATATATCAAGATCAGAGCAATAGAAAATATGAACTGAATTTAGCAGTGCAGAAGAGCATACTGAACAGATAAAAGTCAGACAGGTTTAACATGCTGAAATATTGGTTTCAGAAATTTCCATCAACTAGTGGTTTATCTTGGTCAAGGATCATCTGAATGAACTGGCTCATGAGTAGCAAATAATAGAGCGCATCTCTGCAAGAGGGATCAACTATTTCTTGGTACGTCTACGGGTCTCTTCATAACTTGGTACACATTTCAGGTAAACACCAACATGTTTCAGAACATTCTGTCTGGGAACATGAGAAAGTTCTGTCCTTTTCCATGTTCAATACATGGGTGTTTTTTTTACAGTTCACAGGGAAAATTATTGATCAAGCAATTTTCGATGCACGGTGTAAAACATGGTTCTGATCAGCCATCCTCAAACCCGCTGCATATATCTGTGGCGAACAATACCATGGCAATAATCATTTGTTCCCTGTTTGATCTACAAATTCTCCGCGGAGTTGCAATTCCCTGAAACCAAATTAATCCTGGCCCAACTCCGAAGTCCCGACGCAAGATCAATCGCGGCCTTGCTCGCCGTGACAATCAAATCGTAAAGGCGAGCCAAAGCAAGATCCAAGCAAGATAAGACATGAACCACGACAGGCAGCAAAATGCGCTAAACACATGAACCACGACGCGACGACGGCGGCAACGACGGAGAGAGAGGATCGAGATCGACACACCTGGTGACGCCGTCCTCGACGGAGGAGAAGGGCGTCCTAAATTCCGGGCGGCTGGCCTTCCACGAATCCTCGTACGCCATCTGCTCCGCCGCGCGCGCGCTCGTCGGAGTCGCCGCCGCCTCCGCCTGCGACGACGACGACGACGCGCCGACGCCAATGCCGACCCCGTTCATCGGCGGGAATGCCTGGTCGCCGCCCATGCGGCGACGGCGCCCGCGGAGGACGACGCGCGGCGAGGGGCGGGAGAAGGATGCGGCGGCGAAGGCGGCTAAGACAAGTGCTTTGCAGGAAAGGGGATCCTTTCATCTTGATTTCTCTCTCCATGGATTTTTAGAGCAGCGGAGAAGCGGCGGTGGAGAAGCGGCGACGGAGCAGTGGCGGGGCAGGTGGCCGAGCAGGCGGCGCAGGATGACCGCCGACCGGCGGGCGGAAATGACGAAGAGAGCGGAGAAGAGGAGATGCGGAGGTGGGAGGACCGTTTTCTTCAAGAGAAATAACATAAGGGGGTTTTTGCAAAATGGCCGGTCCAATCCTTTTCCATACGGAGGGAGTACATATTTTTGAAATTGGCAAGCAACCTAGCAACGGAGCTGCAGGCCTAGAGCTCTGCGAATGCTTACGAGCGCATGTTGCAACTTGCAACACAGACATGAATCTTGTGGAAACTAGAAAAGTAGGGGGTAAGAAGTACTATAGCACCATTCTGCTCCTTGGAACGAACGCAGCCACAATGTAATGTCCGGCGGTGCGTACCTCAGAACGTTGACGAGGGCGACGGCAAACCATCGGGATTTGGGGGGCAGCGCCGCGCCGCCGCCGCGACCCCGCGTCTTATCCGATAATTCACTATTTCTGTATGACTCCCCTATCATAGGTTACAGCACCAAGGCTCACGGAAGTCTTCGTGGGCCGGTCCAGGAATGCTCGCTCCTTTTCTGCTTTCTGTTATCTTAGAAGAGCTCTAAGCTCCCTGGTTTTTGAGTCCCTATCGTTGCTTCAGATGTGGCGATTGCTGGGGCCTACCTGTCTGTGTCGTACTACCTGACCGACTTGATTGGAACCTCGCTGAAAAAAACACTCGAGGTGAGCCGATTCCATTTCGTCTCCCCACGCGAAGGCCGCCGCCACTCCTGGAAGATGCCTCGGCTCCTCTTGCCGGCACAGCTGCAGAGCGCCTCCGGCAGAGCCCTACTTGCTGTCCCGCCCCGTCTCCAGCAAACCCTATTCAGCCCCGCCCCTTTCCCGCCCAGCCACCGCCCGTTCTTCTCCTCCCGCATCTCCTCCTGTCGCCGGACTTCCCGAGTCCCCTCGCCGTCGCTGGGCCACGCCAAACGGGCAGTACCACGCCACGCGACTGGGCACTCCTTGCCCCGCCGAGATAGTGGAGAAGCCCTCATGGAGGCTGCCTCATCCATCTCTCCACCAGTAAAGTCCTCCTCTGCCCACCTGCGCATCTTCTCCTCCATCCCTCCCCCAAATCCCTTTGTTTGATGTGTGACCTTAGAGCATCTCCAGCCGTCCCCCCGACTTGGCCCCCGGCGACCGTTTTTTACATCCGGACGGCGGTATTCGGCCCAGTCGCGCCCCCGGTTCCTCGTTTCCCCCCGGATTTGGGCCTAAATCCATCCGGCGAGCCCAGGCCAACCCCGGTCCCCCGGGGCGCGCTCGGGGACTCCGGACGAGAGAAAAGCGGAAACGGGCCCGCTCTGTCGGCGAGAGAACGCGCAAACCCTACAATTTGGCCGCAAATCCCCTCTCCCTCCCGTCGTTGCTCTGTCGCCGCCGACACCACCCCTCGCCAATACGCTGGCCGGTTGCCTGAACTTCGCTGTCCCTTCTCCCACCTGCCCCCACCAGCCTATATTCCGCCGTCCGGCGTGCCGTCTGGCCATATTCCGCCGTCGAGGAACTCCTCCCGTCGCGCCTCGTCGACACGCCCGGCAGGTGCTCGTCCATTTGCTTGGCCGAAAATGGACTCCGACGACGAGGAAGAGCAGATGTTCGCCGAGATGTTTGAAGAAGAGATGGCAGCCGCCGCCCAAGACGAGGAGCATATGCTTATTTTAGCTTGCTTGTCGGGCTTGTACGCGGAGGTGGCCACCGGTCGCCGTGGTGGGTCGGCACCAGGTCGCAAGAAGTGCAAGCCGAGGCAGCGAATGGAGGGCTACTGCATACTCTATGCTGACTACTTCGCCGACAATCCATTGCACGGTGAGGCTGTTTTTAGGCGTCGTTTTAGGATGAGCCGGAAGCTTTTCCTAAAAATTGTCTATGCCCTTCGAGACTACGACTCCTATTTTAGATGCAAGTTAGATTGCACCGGTATGGCAGGGTTTTCTGCCCTCCAAAAATGCACGGTGGCTATGCGGATGCTGGCATACGGAGCTCCTGGTGATACTACCGATGACTATCTTTGGATGGCGGAGTCCACCGCCTTTGATTGTTTCTACCGGTTCTGCAGGGCGGTGATTGCAGTGTTTGGGGACACCTACTTGAGATCACCCACTGTTCAAGACACTGCTCGGATCCTCGCTTTCAATGAAGCTCGAGGATTTCCGGGGATGCTTGGAAGCATTGACTGCATGCATTGGAAATGGAAGAACTGTCCGTTCTCCTGGCAGGGAATGTACAAGGGTCACAAAAAAGGCTGCACTGCGATACTTGAGGCAGTGGCTACCCATGATCTCTGGATTTGGCACTCCTTCTTTGGTATGCCGGGATCCAACAATGACATCAACGTTTTGCAGTGCTCGCCGATCTTCTCCAAGCTTGTTGAGGGTCATGCTCCCCCGGTTGACTTTGTGATCAATGGCCGACACTACAACAAGGGATACTATCTTGCAGACGGTATCTATCCAAAGTGGGCAACATTTGTGTAGACTATCTCGAGTCCCATCCTCCCGAAGGAGATGGAGTTTGTGAAGGCACAAGAAGGTTGTCGAAAGGATGTCGAGCGTGCGTTTGGTGTCCTCCAGCAGAGATTTGCTGTAGTCCGGTTCCCCGCAATGAGTTGGTCCAAAGATCAGATATGGGAGGTGATGAACTGTTGTGTGTGCTTACACAACATGATTGTTGAGGATGAGCGGAAGCATTCCATCCCGGAGAGCGAACAAGCTCTACCATATGAGAGAGAGGGTCCTCTTGCACAGCCTAATCACCAGGTGCCGGCATCGTGGGCTGCGTTCATCGCTATGCGTCAGGAGATTCGAGACTCCACTATACATCAACTACTGCAGGATGATCTGGTGGAGCACATATGGAGGTTTCGAGGCAACACCCACTAGTTTCCATTTGATTTGTTTGAAAACTTGTCAATTTATTTGCTTGTTTTGTTTAACTGTATGAGATTCGCCGAACTGATGTTTATTTGAGCCGAATGTTGGCAAACTACATGAAATTCGCCGAACTGGAACGTCTATTTGTAAAAATAAGTCAAAATCGCCGATGTCCGGGCGTATAGCTGGAGATGCTCTTAGGTCCTTGCCGTCTTCTTCCAGGAGGTGCTCCACGGTTCCTCGCGTTTTCTGAACCGTGTGGATTTTCTCTGCTCGCTGGTTCATCTAGCACGAAGGTTAGAAATTATATCTGATCTCCTCCTCACTCATATTGCGCCTTTTCTTCTTGCTTATGAGGCAATGAAACATAAATCCCTGATAGGTGTGCTCGCAGTAGCAAATATTGTTGTCTTGCCGCAAGAAAATTGACTATGAGCCAGCTATTTTGGGAGTGTCATTCGTATAGGAAGATATTGAATTTGGGAGCAGAAAAAGCCATTGCTATTGGGAATTCAGAAAAATTGCTTGCACTTGCTGTACATCTCACATCTACCAAGGAAAACCCAAATGCATTCCCTTCCTATGTACAATACCAATCTTAAATCATAAAGTCATATGCATAATAAGTTATACAGATTTCTATGATCTACAATGTCATCATTGTTTAGCTGCATGGGTAAGTTCACTGCATAATTGAAAAAACCCGCTTCAAATTCAGTTACAGATGTGGTACATCTGAGTCAGTACTGTGCCTTCAAGTGCCTTGCGTGAATGGTCCAATATTGTGCATCATAAGACTGTTGGATTTCTTTAGCTTTCTGTGCATATAGATCCATGGCTTATATATATTGGCTATATTCCTCATGGGTTTTTTGTTCTCTACTCTTGATGGTATTCCTTCAGCTGATGTATGTTTTATTTTTCATGTGCGTGAAGTAGACAATGGATAGAGCAAGGTCTTACAAGAGTACAAGACTGGTATATCTAAAAAGCCGACAGCTCACATAAAAATGCTTAAGGTACTCTTTCTTATTTCCTCAGCAAGACATTTCTTGATATTACCTAGATATCGTATTTAATAATATTATTGTAAAATGTCATGACCCCTCTTAATATGCATTTTCACTAGCTGGTTAATATTTGGTGATTAATCAAATTTTGGGATATATTCAAAAGTCAGTATTGTTGTTCTGGGAAAAGAAAAGCTTGTTGAAGAATCTGCTCTTGAATATGAGAAGATTAAACATTACATATTTGAGCTAGAAAATCATCTGGCATTTTGATGATGCATGGCGCAGGGCTCTCCCAAAGCTAGAATCTTGTTCTGCTTCCTAAATGAAGCTGCGTTAGCTCATTCTGTTTGAGAAAGTGGCTGGTCCTTTGTGAGTTTTAGGCAGGTTATTCCAGTCCAGGTTTATAGTGGTTCATTTCCTTGATCTCTGAGTGTGTCCTCTGGAACTATTATTTCCAACCAATTAGTGGTTCCAAGCAACATATGAGCTCTTCCGTTCGGTTAATGTTTGTACCTCAATCGAAACTGAATTTATTTATATCTTCATTGCTCTCTTATTATTATTAGTTGATGTTTACTGTCATGATTAAAGTCTGCTGCTCTTTTTAAGTAGGCATGAATTTTGGTACGAAGAGATGACAGCTCGAGATATGGTTTCAGTATCACCACTGGCCTCGAGAATTTGCTCCCTAAAATCTGCAAATTCAGTGTGGTAGAGTAGATAGCTTAATTAGCCAATGCATACGTATTATATGTTAAGCTGTCCTATCTTAAGCTGGTGGTACTGAACCCATATTTCAAGATGTCCTACAAATGATACAGACATATTTGTAGCTCAGTTGGATTCTCATATGATAGCTGACAATTAAATGTTCTTGTTTTACCATGGATTTCGGTGATGAATTACTGTAGAGTGATGGTGTTATCTCCTTGCCGAAAAAGAAGGAAAGCTATACTGCTTGATACAATGTCCTTTCGTTAGGTACATATTCAGTTTCCAGAATGGTAACTGGTTGTGTTTTAACAATAGCATTGTTTTGGCTCACCTCACAGGCTGACAAGAGAACAGTATATTGGTTGTCCATGCAATGCATCAATGATGACACCATTTGGCTCATCCATGAGCAACTCCAAAGGTCATGCATGGAGATCAGCTATACTGGACACGACTTTTTCTTCAATGCAGCATGCTACAGTGAATAGAAGTTTCGCTTTTCTGCCTCGAAAGCTGCTGCTTTGATGATATCATCTGAAGATGTGAGACCTTGGTCCTTTTTGTGCACTGTTTCTTATATTTTCACTGCATTGTAGGTAGAAATTGTTCATGCTTATTCCCTCTTTTCAAAATTAATGGTTCAATTAGTCAAAATGTCCCCTAGAACTACCTTACTTAAGCAGAATTTCCTTTCAGAGCTTCAGTTCATTAGTAACTTTAATTATGTCTTCACATGTGAGAACTGAGAATACTTGTTTCTTTCTTCCCTTGCCATAGGACTAAAAATAAGTAAGGCATTTTAGATGTTTATTACTGAAAGAGAAACTCTAGATTATAGAATAGTTTGTGGTGTTATTTATCGATGCATTTAGAAGATACTTTACCACTTTAAAAGGGAGGTTAGAGTTCTTTGAAATGTCAAGGACTTGACAAATTGTTGTGTCACATTCTTTTCAATTCTCCAACCAGGCAGCTTTGTTACAATAAATTGGATGTTCTGTATCTTCTCAATTACCTGTCATTTTCATAACGTATAGTGTTGGCTTTGAGGATGGCAGATATTTCATTTCTTGCGACCTTTTCTGATTTTTTCCCTTGATTTGTCTATAGAAGTTCTGTATTGGAATTGTTACCCGAGTTCATAGTATTTGGAAAACTATGAAATGCTTGTTTCCTGGAACATCCGAAGTAAAAAAGATGATGTGTAATATACCATCTAATGTGAAATATTTCTTTTTAAGCTGAATGTTAAATATTTCCTATGTTTGTATTTGTTTATCTGTGCTATCCTTTATTCTCTTTTCATCTTTCTGTTTTATGTTACTTTCAAACTTCCTATCCCTGTCATGAACGTGCCATATTGTGATACACCTGCTGATGCTTTATATCTATTGCTATGATCTTTGCAAATGATATATCAGCTCTTGGTTGCGCTTTTTATTAATATATTCTCTGTGTTTTGTTGCATCTATGCCACTGCAAGGTGGTGTTCATGCCTGTGGCTATGGTTGTACTCATATACTTGTTCATGCTCATGTGGAATATTTATTTTCAAAAGCACCATATTTTCTTAGATATGCAGTCCCCCAGCTCACCGTGATCGGTCTGATTCGCTTTGCTCCGTGTTTTCCTTACATGCTGCAACTTGCAATATTTGTTAGGTGTTCTTGATTTCTCGCATATGTGGTTGAACTGGTACTGCTTCTTTGTTATATTGGTTCTGTATTTATGCTTTTACATATTTGAGAAATTTGACTGTGATGTGATTTTAAGGTGGTATTGCCTTATTTGTAGGAGGTTAGGGATTACAAGGAGAGACCAAGGTAAAGTTGAGCTGGGTAGAGGCATGGCAACAAAGGACATATTATGACCTGCAAGGTAATGATTTTGGTAGTATTGGAAAATTTCTATATGTGATCTCCCTGTTGTGCATTGTTGTGGTGATGCTTTCCTTTTCAAGTTGAGCTTGTTTGGCAGACCTAAAACCAGATTGATTAAGATAGTCTCTCACGTCATCGAAAACGACCATACCAGTGAATGCTCATTTGTGTCGGTTTAATGCCTATGAATGTAAGATCATAGTAATCTTTACCTGCTCATGCACATTGTGGTATCGATAGTGTTAGAGCTTCGAATTTGGAAGCAGGTATAAATTGTGATAAAATTTGGTCATATCTTTAATTTTACAATTGCTTAAAGTGATCATTCTCTGTTCCATAAACTTCTTGAGTTTTGCGGTTGGTTGTTGAAGGTCAGGTGGTATTTAACTATGGGTGCCATGCATGCACTGACATAAAGAATGTGCCTAATCATGAATTGATATACCTAATCAGTTATTTCAATTTATTTGTCAGCTTGGACTTCTGTAAATACCTAGGCTACTAATTAAATTTACGGAAGTATATATTTAGCTCAAATCTGAGATCTATTGATTGTTCTGATCAAACATTTTGTTTCTCATTTTTTGCATTTAAATACTGGAGCTCATAAAGCTCATAAATCTACAGAAGTTGAGATAGTAGCGATGAATCAGGAGCTATGTGTTGGTGTATAAAATAGTTATGCTCTTCATACTCGAAACATGCAACCTTTCTGTTCTATATGGTCAACTTGATATAAAATTGTGTACTTCAGTTTCTCATGTACGTTATACTTAGTCAGATGCTATTTATACCTGTTTGCTCCTGATGTCCATGATATATTTTTATTCAGGTTTAGGATAGCTAAGCACAAATTTGAAAGACAGTCTATTGGGTTCACCTTTCAGGATGTGTGTGCACTCGAAAGGAAAAATGATGTATTCACTCGACGGATTAGGATATATTGTGTTCATATTTTTTGTTGAGTGACTCACACTTCCAATTTTTTGATTCCTAATGGGATTGTGGAAGTATCTGAGATATGAGCATCATGATTTCCATGTTATTTTGTAATATCATTTACCAGAGAGCAAAGATGTGTGAATAACTTTTTGTTTCCTTCTCTTTTCTTAGCCTCACATTATTGACTTCACCACAATGATCTGTACCATGGGCCATGTGCTCGGTCTACGATTTTTTTGGGGGCTTAGGTCTATGATTTTTGTTAAAACTGAAATCCTATTTTTTTTTTCAAAATTTGCAATTCTTTTTCAAAGTTCATTTATTAAGAGCAAGGAAATATGAAATATGGTTCTTCTGCCATTTCAGTTTACTGTCTATCATATGCATGGCAGGGAAAAATTACGACAAGACCGGAAGCGGCGCAGCAAAGCGCGCAAGGTCCTTCTAGTTCCATCTGATTCAAGGCGAGTGCTGACAATGCTGGAAACTTTTCAGCCTCCTAGTCCAGGTGCTAACACGTGTTCTATTTAGAATTTTAATTCCGCATTTTATTGCAATGGAGCAAAAATATGTCGCTTAGAGCAAAATATTTGTGTAATTGCAACAAAAATTATTTTTACCTAAATCCCATAGGTTGCTGCAATGGAGCAAAAATATGTCGCTTGGAGCAAAATATTTATGTAATTGTAGCAAAATTATTTTTACCTAAATCCCGCAGATTGCTGCAATGAAGCAAAAATGTGTCGCTTGGAGCAAAATATTTGTGTAATTGTAGCAAAAATTATTTTTATCTAAATCCCTCAAAATGCTTTTAGGAAGCAAAAAAACCTTGTTTTTGCTTCATCATAGCAAAAACAGTTCGATCACAACACAGACACCGGAGATCTCATGGAAAACCTCGCCGCAGACCTCGTAGCAAAAAAGAACCGAGGTTCCCCTGATGAAACTATTATAGCAAAACTAGACAATGGTTGTAGCAACAAATTTGTTCTATAGTAACGCCGTAGCAGAAAAATCTCCGAGGTTCTCCTGATAAAACTAAACACAGAGTGATTGTAGCAAAAGAACATAGATCAATTATAACACTGTAGCGTTTCGAGAACACCAAAAATGGCAAGAGCAAATAGTAAAAAAATAATGAGAACAGAGGGGGAGATGCCCCTCTGCCTTATTCTTATAGAAGATGAGGACTCGAACTCGGGTTGACAGGCCCGCACCTCTGTGCGGCTGCCACTGCAGCCCAGCCCGAGAGTAGTAGGTAGCAACAAATCAAACTTATAGTGCAGAACCACGGAACCCACAAAAAATCTTGTCATGATGCAAAACCAAAAATCTATTGTAGCACAATTTTTTCCTATAGTGCAAATCCATAAAACTATAGTAGCAACACCGACGCTTGCTCGCAGCACCAGACTCCGGTGGGCGCGCCCGTAGTCGGCCTCGTGGCCGTCGAGGAGGGAGCACAGGCGAGGCGGTCGCTGCAGATTCCGTCCACACAGAGGCGGCCGTGCTCAACACCAACGGGGGGATCGAGGCCGGCGACGGCCTCCATCTCCGATGAGCAAAGCTATCGAAGAGGAGGAAGCACCCCCCACCTCGCCTGTGTGTATAGGATGTCGTGCCAGCGGCTGGGAGGCAGCGCGCTCCGTTGAGGCCTACATCGGCGTGCTCCGTCAAGGCCTGCAGCAGCGGAGGTCGTCGAGATCTGCCGGAGATCCGGGGTGCTCTGTCTAGGCCTGCAGCCGCGGCGGTGGTATCTCAAGGGTGGACGGGCTCGCCGGTTAGGAGCTCGCCGGCGCACATGGACAGGCGAGCATACGAGGAAGGGAGTAGGGAGCTACGCCGGCGGCGAGGGAGGCGCTCTGACCATGGTAGGTGGAGCCGCTCCAGCCGCGGCGGGAGGAGGCACTCCGGCCACAACGGGAGGAGTGCTGGGCGGCGGGATCGCGGGGAGAGTTGAGAGCTAACAGCGCTGCAGGGGAATTTTTACGGTGGAGGAGGAAGAAGATAACGTTCACTGGGGCCCACTCAGGGACACGCGTCGCGTCGAGGACCCGGAGGTTCGGAGCGCTCGCAGCCTCTGGATGTATACAAGCATTTTCCTTCAAAATAATTGTCGGTAACATAGTATAAACTTTATACTACTTAGTTAGTATATTAGTATAAAAATCACCATTACTTATTTCCCATTGGAGAGAGTACTTTTTTTTGCTTTATTTTTTATTTTTTTATTTCTTTTTCATTTCCTTATTTTATGTAAAAGTTTTTTATTTTCTTATATTTTGTTTCCTTTTTTATTTACTTCTTTGTTCACCTTTTCCTTTTTCCTTTTTCTATTTCTTCAAGTTTTATTTTTTCCCATTTCGTTTACTTTTTCATTCCTTGTGTTTTATTTTCTTTTTCCCTTTTGTTATTTTACAAATGAATTTCATCTTTACAAAATGATTGCAATATTTTGAAATTGTGACCAACTATTTGAACTACCCACACATTTTTGAATTTGCGAACACTTTTTTAAACGATGCACATATTTTTTTCCTCTCTAAAGAACATCATTTGGACTCGTGAATATTTTTTTTGAATGCATGTACATTTTATTAAAACAACTTGAAGATTTTCTTAAGTTTGTGAAGATTTTTTGAACAATTAAACATTTATATATCTGTTTTATGAATATTTAAAAACATAAACAAAATTAATTACATTAGAATATAAATAGAAAACAAAATGGAGAAGATTTTTTTTTACCTAGGGCGGGGCACCGAGAGAATCCATGCGAGCGTGACGCCATGGTTGATGCTAAAATTGTGATACGCGAGCTCCCATTATTTCCAGCAGCATCGGCGGGGAGGACTATTTCTGGGCTGTAAGATGCTTAGTCGTCGGTCAGACATAAATTCTAGATATAGCCCTACCATTGTAGCGTGTGCGTTCACACACATCGGGGATGTGGACACCCCCTTTCCTTGGTTCGGTGTGATAGTGCCAATCTGACCTCACCATGGACCGAGGAATCGTGCCACATGATGGTAAAAACTAACAGAGCTTCGCAACGCTCCCATTGAAACCAAACGATCAGATAAAAAACATGAGTGCGCATGACCGAATCCATCCGAGCTGGCAATCTCCAGGCATGAAGCGCCCAGTGGAGTACACCGGTGGAGATTTCCGGAACACGACACTCCCACCAGATCAATGAGAGTAGGCATCCGACAGATCTTCATCTTGGCGCCAGAAGAGACCACCTCCATCATTCGCAAGACCAGCAGCCCCCACACTGCCAGTCACTCCTGCCGGAACGATAGTGGAGGAAAAGGCAAAACAATGCGTTGCATCAAGTTGCCGACGTAGCCGAAGCCATGGTCCAGATCTGGCCCAGATCAGACATGGCCCCGATCCACCGCCGGCGATGAAGACCGCATCAACGCGCACCACCAGCTCCTCATCGCCGTCTGCTAGAGTGCATCAGGCCTCGGCCGCCATGGCCGCGCCACCCTGCGTCCCCAGCCAGCGCCCCACCACCTCCCGTGATGCGCCACCGCGGAGCCCTCTCCATCCCTCCGTCCTTTGACAGGAAGGGCGCCGCCACTGCCACCGGTGTCGGTAGCAGCGGTGGCCTAAGGGGCAGGGGATGATGGGGGGCTTCTAGGGTTAGGAAGGGAGGGGGCCTCCGCCGCCACTCGGGAGGGGAGCGGCTTGGGAGGCGATCTGATCTGAAGTCGCAACAGGTAGGAAGTCTACACCAGGCAAAAAAAAAGTCTAACAAACATGCAATAGGAGATTGTTTGATGTGCATGCAAGAATCATCCTGGCGCCACAACTTTATTATAACCCCATGATTTTTCATTGGATTCTAAAATTTATGTATATCTTATCCTTAGACCGCTATGAGCTTCATGAGGCCGCTACAATGAGACTTCCTTGGTGGTTGTGCTTTAGTAAAGTCGGAGTTGTTGGCTCATGGAGGAGCGAGGACGATTACACCGGTGAGCAACATCGGTGACAACCCACGTTTTTTGCGGTGAGTATGGGGTGAGTATTTGGTAGTCAGGATGGCTGTGTGTGCCCTTGTTTCTATCATGGTATTGGTCGGCGAGGATGTTTGTATCGTTTTCGGTTGGTTTCACGTTAATTAACCAACCAACTACATTACTTAATTATTGAAAATGGCAAGTTCTTTGCCTTGTTAAAAAGAAATATGTCAAAATGTACTTGTTACCAATGTTACACGGTTGTCGCGGTTGGTCAAAGCATGTGTGATATACTCACATGGAATAATATATTACCATATTATTCTATGACCAAACACAATTCTTTGACGACGTGTGTGGGCTCATAAGACAAGGATTGCTTCCAAAGCAACCTAGCTAATTAACGTTAGCCAAGAATAACTCGACTGGCTAAAGTAGAACTGACACGGTTTAGAAAAAAAAGCAACGACCAATTTGACGTAAACAAAACAAGAGAGAAAAGAGACCTCTAAAGTGCAACTTCATATATACGCCACAAGATGCACGGGACGCATACAATATTAACGCCCGAAACCAAAAGAGGCCCGACCGTCGCGTTCTTGCACCATATCCTTAGTCCTTATATACGCCCCGATGGAGCACTTCCGCTCAACACAAGCTGGCTATCTAGCAAGCAGCAGAGAAAGAGAAGGATGCTAGAGATGAAGCTCTTCATAGCCATAGTTCTGGTGCTCGTAGTTGTAGCGCAGTATGCCTCCCTGGCCACTGCCGCCGGACCAAAGGTCATCATCGTCGGCGCTGGCATGTCCGGTATGATCCTAGATACTACAATACACACATACATGGACATATACGGAAGTTCATGTGCTCAAATCTTAACGTATGTTTTGTAGGCATCTCGGCCGGGAAGAGGCTGTCGGAGGCTGGGATCACCGACCTTGTCATCCTGGAGGCGACGGACCGCATCGGCGGCCGCATCCACAAGACCAAGTTCGCCGGGTTGAACGTGGAGATGGGGGCCAACTGGGTAGAGGGTGTGAACGGCGACGAGATGAATCCCATCTGGACCATGGCCAACGGCACCGGAGGCCTCAACCTCAAGACCTTCCGCTCCGACTTTGACCACCTCGCCAAGAACACCTACAAACAAGAGTGTGTACAAGTCTTACCAGATATATATATCGGTCAGTTACTTGTACTAATATTACTCCTTTGCATATGGTGTGTGGATCCAGCGGTGGCCTTTACGAGGAGAAACTTGTTGAGAAGATCATCAAGAGAATGGAGGATGTGGAGGAGAGCGGCAGCAAGCTCGCCAGCACCTTACACCACAGCGGCCAACAGGACATGTCCGTCATGGCCATGCAACGCCTCAACGACCAGTACGTATACAATCGGTCAATCGTTAATAACACCATGCACCTTGCATTTTCAGTGTACTAATTAGTGCTGTCAGCTAGCTTCTAACCGTGATATCTGGTAGTAAAGCTCTTTTGGGGTTTAGTGAATGGATGTTGCCTTATATAGATCAGTACTGTGTTCTTAGTTTCCATTTCCAATGGCTAATCTCTGCCGTAGTCCTTCGCCGTACTCTCAAGGATCAAGATACACCATCGATAGATATGAAGCTTAGGGGATACTAGCTAGTGAGCTGTAGATGAGCCGGCGCCTCAGCTGCGCAGGAGCCCTTGGCGAATGATGAATGGATCCGACAATGAGACGTTGTTATTAAAGTTAAAGCGATTATATAATTAACGGAGTATCTTTTTTACCCAAAAACATCCCTCTATGCCAGAGTGATTGTTTAGCTAATTAAATTTTATCTATACCTGTGAAATATACCACCGACGGAGTGATGGTTTAGCTATTCAAATTGTATTCATACCATCTCGTGCATGCTTGGATTTTAGTTTAATTCATGTCTATGTTTTCTTTAACTCGTAATTGTTGCGAGGCTGAAAGATTAAATCCCTCGAAAGTTTGTTAGAAATATAATTACTTACCTATAAGAGTATTGATCCGACAGGTTTTGTTTTCGGTCCATGATCATCCTATCTTCCATTCAAATGTGTTATCCAATATATCGGCACTCGAACCTCCAATTGAGCATTATCCGCTCCGCTTCAAATCCGTGAGTAAAATATGGTAAAAAAAATGGTACAAGCAAAATCCAATTCGTTCAATCCACTTACATATACTTGTACCAATATGTATAGGCAAACGAATGAGTTCGAGCACATTACCTAATTACGCAATTTGCAGTAGCAACCTTCAAACTCGTAGTGTATATAACTTTGTTCAATATTTTTTCCGCATGTACATCATTACCACCACGGCACCACCATTATCGTTTGCGACCGAGCTGCAAAGTGAGATCTGACAAGATCATTTGAAGTGCTATATGATAAACTATTTTGTGTAAAAGCTATACCTGGCAGCTGCAAAAGAATGTCCTTGAACGAAGTACTAATACTTTAAACCAAAAGCTGAGGTACTTAAGCTTTTCGGGCGTGGGTGCCATAGTTTGTAGCAGAAGTACAGTTCGCAAGAATTCATGTCTAGATCGATGCTATATCATAATTCGATATATTATCCCTTGTTTGATACGGTTGCAGGCCTCTTTTCACCAGAGATTTTGTTCCACCGACCACATATATTTGAAAACTTGGAGGGAAGGCGGGCTTCGCTGAGCCCGGTAAAAAGAACATTTGAAAATTTATAACATATGAGCCGACGTTTATAAATGTTCTAGTTTGCCACATATATAATAGATAATTCTCAAAAGAAATATGGAGTTTGAACCTTTTATTTCGCTACAAGCTTAACCAACAGTGAGCAACAACCAACACCAATGGAGTCTAGATAACAATGGTAACAGATACACCACCTAGATAATTCATGAAATGAAAAACAATTACCCTTTACATCTGCGAAGACTGTGATTGCTTGAACACATCAAAATCATCTCCTTAGTTGCACCCGTGTTGTAGCTTTTTTTCGAAATGGGAGCATCGTTCCAGCCTCTGCATTAAATTGATGCACATATCTGCTTTTTATTTAAAACGGAATTTAGAGTAGTATAGTTTTACAAATCACCGGTCACACAAAGTTGCAACGTAGATGAGCCACTTAAAACGATTACAAATAACTAAAAAATGTCTATGCATCGCCAATACGATTAGCATGCAACCAGCCATCCTAGGAGAAGATAACCCGAACGACCGCTATTAATATTTTTGAAAATGATTTAATCGTTGATACTACAATTCAATATTTCTCTGTGCGCATCCTTATTTACATTTTGTTTGCCACGAGTAATTTGTGCGACCTACGGGTATGTGCCTACTGCAGCATGCCTAGTGGTCCATCGACGCCCGTGGACATGGTGGTGGACTACTTGCAGCACGACTTCGAGTTCGCGGAGCCGCCCCGCGTGACGAGCCTGCAGAACACGCAGCCGCTGCCTGTTAGAATTAATCTTGACATTGTATCTCGTCTAAGTGTATGCATGCATGTTGGCCAGGTCGTGTGTGGCCTAGAGCGATTTTAGGAAAGATCAGGTCAGCTGTTAGGGGTTAGTGCGTGAGACATGGTCATGTACTTAGAGATAAGTTAGTGCATGAGTTAGTTGGTTAGTGGCCGAAGTGGAGGCCAGTTAGTGGCGTGAATGGCACCAGTGCCCAAGTCTCTGTATATATAGGTGTTACATCCAGTTAATCAAAAGTTAGAGCCGTGAGGGCACCAGCAAACAATGTAGCGTCTATGTGACCAAGGAGAAATACTCTCAAAGGGTTGTGTTTTTCCTTGGCTGTGTGTGTGCGTGTGAGCTGTGAGAGACAAAGAGGAGGTTGAGAGAGTGTGAGGTTGAAGAAGAAGAAGGCGCTGCGAGGTTGCAGCGCCAACACTGCCGACGTTCGACGACTTTGGCGACGACGTCTACTTCGTAGCTGACCCGCGCGGCTTCGAGTCGGTCGTGTACCACGTCGCCGGGCAGTACCTCAGGACCGACCGCAAGTCCGGCGCCATCGTCGACCCGAGGCTCAAGCTAAACACGGTGGTGCGCGAGATCACCTACTTCCCGAGCGGCGTCGCGGTCAGGACGGAGGCCGGCAAGGTGTACCGTGCCGACTATGTCGTCGTCTCCGCCAGCCTCGGCGTCCTGCAGACCGGCCTGATACAGTTCAAGCCGCAGCTGCCGTCGTGGAAGGTCCTGTCCGTCTACCAGTTCGACATGGGGGTGTACACCAAGATCTTCCTCAAGTTCCCCAGGCGGTTCTGGCCGGAGGGGCCCGGCACGGAGTTCTTCCTCCACGCCAGCGAAAGGAGAGGCTACTACCCGGTGTGGCAGCAGTTCGAGAAGCAGTACCCGGGGTCGGACGTGCTGCTGGTGACTGTCACCGACGATGAGTCGAGGAGGATCGAGCAGCAGCCTGATAACCAGACCATGGCGGAGGCGGTGGAGGTGCTCCGGAAGATGTTCCCCGGAGAGGACGTGCCCGACGCCACGGAGATCCTCGTGCCCAGGTGGTGGTCCAACAGGTTCTTCAAGGGCACCTTCTCCAACTGGCCCATTGGCGTCAACCGCTACGAATACGACCTCATCCGGGTATACATAATATATTTACATCCATCTTGAATTTTAATTGGCTACCCTCTGAATTCCATTCACAATAGCTAAATTATTTTCATGTTTGTTTGGCATGTAATTCAGGCTCCGGTTGGTAGGGTTTACTTCACCGGTGAGCACACCAGCGAAAAGTACAACGGTTATGTCCATGGAGCATATCTTTCTGGTAACTAACAATTTTTCTTCTCATGCTCTGTTAATTAAGAGTTTGGTTTTTAGTATACATGAATACATGAAATATTCACATGTATCTCATCGTGTTTTCTAGGTATTGACTCTGCTGACATCTTGATCAACTGCGCCAAGAAAAAGTTATGCAAGTACGATGTGAAGGGAAAGCATGACTAATCGAAAGGTAACTAGTCCTATTACTAAAATTTAACCCATATAACATGTACTATAGAAACAACATTTGGCCCCATAAAACTACTCGCCTCATTCACATTTTCTCCCACGTTGCAGATTAGCCGCTGCGTCAACAAATAAAGCACCAGAAGTTACCGTTTCTGTAAGAGTCGGCAACCATATATTGTTCTCGTTGAGAAGACAAATATTTTTGGGCTCAGTTCGATGTTCTGATTTGCTTATTTGAGTTATCAAACTTCTACCAAAAAAAGAAATTGTGAGAAAGTTGTATTGTCCAAATAAATTTTAATCTTTTGTTGGAAAAATAAATTGTTGTCCAATTGTTCTACAAATACATTTTTGCCAAATATTGTGCGAAGCTACCTTTGTCGCTCCGCAAAAAAAAGATCAGAAGCAACAAAAGGATTGGCCAAACATGCATGCAGTTAATGAAAAGGTCATTCGAAAAATAGACGAGGTTGTTGATCACAATCACAGTGCCAAACATAGGACCATCAAGATTTCTTCCTTGAAGAGTCGGTGATGACGTGTCTCACGATCCTGATCTTTCCATGATAGTAGCGGCTGACTGCTTTTGTAGGGTGCAACGGGGGGCGATCATCCACCTAAATGCAGTCTCGTTTTCATTAAAATCATGGGGGGAAAGGGTACATGGTACGAAACCTCACGTCGGGGGCGGGAGGCGCGGGGGTGGCACGTCCACCTTCCAAGAGAGAACATAGGGGGACCATCCGAAGAGGCCAAGGGGGAGGGAGGAGGGAAACCCTAGCCACTACGACACGCGGTCGCACCAAGATAGCAGGGTGGCGAGTAACGCACGTGATGGAGCGGTACAAACGTACACTACTGGGAAAACGCTTATAGCTGCGTTGTGACTGGTAGCAAAAAAAGAAAGGTAGTGACCGATAACCGGTTTACATGATGGGCCCAAAAAATACGTCACGGGTAGGTCGCGATCTGGTCTCCGCCGCACCTAATGATGACGCTTGAAATAAAAACGCGTCGTTGAAAGTTCATTCGGGGGTCTTCCTGGGCTCGGGAAAAAGGCCGTGACAGCGCTCGATTTGCACCCATCACGGGTTTAGGGTATACCACTGACATAAAAAATTAACCGCGTGTCGCTGGTTCTTTCGTAAAAATGAGTGACCCGACTAATTTGTCAATCGTCGGTTCTTGCAGGCATACACGCGACGAGCCTCTGGTGTTATACGTCGTTGGATTTTGCAGGCTACTTGCGATGTTTGTTATATAGACGCAGCAAATCGGCGCATACGTCGTTGGATTATGCGAGCTACTTGCGACGTTCTATTCATAGACGTAGCATGATGTGCATACGATTGTTGGTTTTTGTTGGCTCCTATATATCTTACTCAAGTCCTATTTACTGTTGAGTACATCGGAGACAAGTAGATGCTAGGTACGGTAGTACGTGATGTGCTAGTAATCATAGTTCTGATTGTCTGTCCTATGTATGAGACGAAAATGTTTTAAACTCTCTCGTTATCTTTGATTATAGTGTTGTCATGATTATTTTTCAAGAACATCCCAACTAGCGAAACTGCTTTGCCACTATAGGGGATTCAGATTTGTATTGCAAATAAAATATAAGAACACAGGTGCTTCTAAGCAAACTATTGGATTGCGAGCATATACACATGCAGATTGATAGATAGATTCCAAGCACATATACATAGATTGGTAGATACAAATAACAAAATATATTGGGTTCTTAAGTACCCTCTAACTCATACAACAACCAGAATTACTTAAATAGCCACTCAAAAGACATGTACTTGTCAACCAACAGCTACACATGATGCTGAGCTTGTAGTTCCTCAAGTTGCTTGAGCATAGCCTCGTTGTTAGCTACGACACTATCTAGGTCTGACTCCAGCTCAGCAACCATAATAAAGGCTAGCGGGGGATCGCAGCGGGCTACTAAATTGGCATCCTTCATTCACTTCTTAATAATTCCGGCGAGGTCATTGCGGAGACGGTTGCATTGGTTCTGCAGAACCTGGCGAACCTTCCACAACAGATCGATAAGAGTGCGGGTGTCATTCTGCATATTGTAATGGTCTGCTGATAGCTTGGCCCACCTGTTGATCTCTTCCTGCAGCTTGTGTTTATGGCCATGAAGATCGGTCACCGCCTGCGAGAGAGACTTGGCAAACGAGGTCATGTTGGCCAGCTTGGTCTTGAGGCCATCAATCTCTAGGTTCTTTGAGAAGTTTATCTGTACGACCGTTGAGATCTTCACATTTATCTCAACCATCATGTCCTTGTTCCCACCCATGGCTTCCTGCAGGTAAAGTTTGAAGCATGATTACTGAGGAGATAACAAAGTAAGCAAATTGACCTTTTGTTAAAAGAATGCAGTACACAAGAAATATCAAGTTCCATATTGTTTTGATTACAAACTAATTTTGCACCAAGCACACATGTATAGACCAACACCCGTAACCAGGGGCTAAGCTAGAAATTTGAAATATGGGTTCAACACACTCTGTAGAGCTATATAGATGGGTTCAAACTAGCAATTTGGAGCAAAATCAATAGCACATATACAAGGGTTAGTGAAATTCATTGGGTTTAGTTGAACCCAAATGCTTATGTGCTGGCTCCACCCCTGAACGCTATGCACCAGGTCAACATCCTTGTGTCCGAGAAACTATTAGGGCTCCTTTGATTCATATGATTTTTAAAGGATTTGTGGAGGATTGAGATCCTATGGAAATTTTCATACGGAAGTCGTTTGATTCATAGGATTCTATCCTATAGGAAATAATCCTATAGGAATCTTGCAGTGCAAATTTTATAGGAAACTAACATGAGGTTGGACCTCATGGAAAAATTCCTTCACCAATTCCTTTACCCATAGAATTCAGGTTAAGATGGCATCTCAATCCTACACATTTCCTATTCCTACATTTTTCCTATCCTATGAATCAAAGAAGCCCTCAATAATCACGCATTCTTCGTAGTTTGCACATGACAGTCACTGGCATACTCTAACTTTATTATATAACTTCACTCTAGAGGGTTATTGAATAAAACAATTAATTAGAGATAACTTTCACCCTAAGATGAACTAGATCTAGCACTGACCTCGGCTACAAGATGTTGGGGGGCACTTCAGGGTCGACGGGGAGGTCCTGGCGCAACTGCTACCTTGGGGCCACTTCGTAGTCGTTGGCGAGGTCATGGCACGGCTGCTGCTGGGGGGCTACATGGGACTCGACGGAGAGGTCCTGGCGCTACCACCACAAGAGGGCCTGCATGAAGCTACGACTCACACCGGCGTCGTGTTCTTCCCTAGTGGTCATCTTCATCGCGCTGGCTAAAGGGGAATGCACGGCGGCGATAGTTTGACGGTTGTGGAACTTGGAGAGAGGCGCCGGCGAGGGGTGCACGTTTTGGGTTTCTAGATTGGGGATTTGGAAGAAGAACGGCGACGGGTCCCCTATGTCCGATATGGGGAGAAAATATCTAGTCCCAAATGGATATAACGACGACCTAGAAAACTATTCGTGACGATCGCTACAATAATATAAACGACGGACTTATTTTCTCATCACTAGTACTTTAAGGGTCAACCAGCCTAGACTGTTCCACCATTTCCTCCCCCATCTCACTATTTCCACATCTCACTGCTGCTGCCTCCCTAACGCCCCCCCGATGCATCCATTGTTTGCTAGAACGACGGCGAAACCTCTGAGGAGTCCGAGCTCGATGATGTGAGTCACCTCCCCTCCCACCTTTTTATGTGGTTGGGTTGTTACTATTCCAAATGTCGAATTTCCCTTGCGGATTTAATTGACCTAGGACTCGCTGTTCTTTGTTTGCACGGATGTGTAGTTCATTGACCTAGACTACGCACCAGAGTCCATCCCCGACCCGGATTTCTGCGGGATTGCGGCTGAATCCAGAGTCCTATGTCGCATCCATAAGTTGCTGCCAGAGAAGTGTGTGGCTTTCGAAGTAACTAACATGGGGAGGCCTTTCTACTGCTATGCACACAAGAATATGAGTTATATGTCCATTTACTTGACCGATTTCAATTTTCTTAGTGAACTATCTTTCATATATGCTGATGACAAGTCAGACCAGCTACAAATTAATGCCAATTAGTGCAGTCATTAATAGAAAAATCAAGCTAAGTATTGTAGTAATCAGTGCAAACTTCTTCTTTAGCTCACATGTTTTATTTAGAATTGTTCCGTGAACTAGAAATATAAGATGTTTTGGCAGCTCAAACTAAGTTTCCACAATATCTTATATTTTGGAACAGAGGAAGTACTATCTCAAGTTAATGAATGTGCAAAATGATCTAGGTATATTCAATGTTAATGTTTGTGAAAATTAATGGAAGCTTTATCTCATTGCTTTCTTATTATTTCTTTAGTCCATCTTGAACTGTGGCTTTGTTGAGTGGGTGGATCCTGAATGGCCTGAAGCAATGCAGAAGGCACTAGCTAGGCTATGGGAAATGTATGAGGGTGTCAACAATGCAATAATGGAATAGGAAATAAAGCATGTTGAGTTGATCTTCAAATTAACTGAAGAGAAGAAGAATCTAGAGAAGGCATACACTACTGAGCAGGCTGATGTGAGCAAGTGCATCAATGACATGGTGAAGAGGCTGCTGGAAAATAAGTATTGTATCAAGTACGGCACTGTAGAACAAAAGATAGTTTTGTCTGCTTTTACCTTTTTATAAGGAGCTAGCAGAGGGATAGTTGCGTGAGGTTGAGCAGGAGAATAACAGGCTGAAGAATCAAATCGAGCAGCTATAATTTATTTTAGATTGTGAAAAGGATACCATGACAGTGAACGTAAGGAAGTGGGGTGCGGAAAACAATGCTCTCAACAAAGAGGTGAAGAAATTGGAGCACAAGATTGCTGAACTGCTCAAAGCTGATGATAAGCACAATGCCAAACTGAAGATGATCAAGTGCATATGTGACGAATAAATTGTAATAATTTAGCTTGCTATGTTTCGGTTAGACTATTTGAAGCTTGTAATGCAAGTAATGTTGTATTGTCAAAAAGTTGTATGAACAAACAAGGGGGATGAACTATGAAATATTGCAGTTCTCAGTTATATGTGACCTATTTTGATGTTCTTCTCAACTGAACAAAAGCCTGAGAGTTGTATTGCTGACCTGCTATATGTGGGCCTATTTTGAGATTGCACTTGCTATTAACTCTTATGCAATCCTACGAATGGAATTGAAGTTATGCTATGGAATGTCATCTAGCATTTCATATTGCAAAGGTATTCGACAAAAGTAGCTTAAATAAGGTTTTATATATTAGCTCACGAAGTCACAGTAAAAAGTAATTCAGATAAGCTCTTCTACACATACAAAGAAGGCATATATAGTAATGGGGTGACTTTGTTTCCACGAATCGAGGGGACCGACTCCTCTATTGGACGGTCTACTCGACCACCTTCTCTACAGGCCGCTAGGCAGACCTTCACATAGGAAGAAGATAACTTGAGGCATGAATAGCAAAACGGGGGACTTGATTTCAGGGATCGGTCTACTCGGTGACCTTGGAACTCAGGGCTTCAAGATCCTCCTTCAACTTCTTCGCCCTGTTAAGCACTCGCATTGTGTTATTATGCCAGGCGATGGTGGCCGCGATGTCAAGATTGAGATCCTCGACTTGCTCCCACATGAAGGATAGACACTCCTCATGTAGCTCCATATTATCACGCGTGAACTTGATCACCTCCTTCTTCAGAGACCGGTTGTCATCTTTGAGCCTGGTCAACTCATCCTTGAATCCGCTGATACGGCCTGTGATTTCCTGCAGCTGAATAAGAGGTGATAAAGATAAAGAATTTCAAAAAATCGCAGGCAACATGCAGATCATCTCATGCTAACACTAATGCACTAATCAAAACAAATAAACAACCAAATATTGTTGTCATATTACTAATGCAACAAGCAGAACAAAATCTATAGGATTAAAGAGTTTCAGAAAATGGCAGGTGATGGTGCGATGTTAAGGCACCCAGTTGGGAGCCCCAAGAGGAAGGTATGATGAGCACAGCAGCAAGTTTCCCTCAGTAGTGAAACCAAGGTTGATCAAACCAGTAGGAGAAAGCCAAACTTCAGAAGGTGATGCTTGCTAGCTTCGTGACACTCCGGACAAGGGCGCCAGATAACTGCTTGTCGGCGTGTAGCTTTTTACCAGCCGCAATGTGGAACCTGCACACAACACAACCAAGAACTTTGCTCCCAACTTCGATGAGGTTGTCAATCTCACCGGTTTGCTGTGAACAAAGGATTGAGCGTATCGAGTGGTAAAAGGATAATAGTAATGCAAGTAAAGTAAACAGAGCGAGTAATAGTAAAACTGTAAAGCAATGTAAAGGAAATTGGACCAGGGTCCATAGTTCACTAGTGGTGTCTCTCCATAAGATAAATAATAACATGCTGGGTAAATAAATTACAGTTGGGCAATTGATAGAGTAAAGATAACGTACATATGTCACGAGGATCACTATGAGGTTCACTCTGGGCATTACGACAAAATACATAGACCGTAATCCAACTGCATCTATGACTAAAAATCAACTCGCGGGGAATCATCCGAGGACCCCTTGAGTATTAAGTTGCGAACAACAGATAATTGCATTAAGCAAAGTGCGTAATGTAAACAAAGAAAATGTCCTTGGACACAAGAATGTTGATTTCTCCCTAGTGGCAACAACACATCTACAACCTTAGAGGTTTCTGTCAGTCCCCTAGATTAAATAGAGGCATGAACCCAACTATCGAGCATAAATACTCCCTCTTGGAGCTACTAGCATCTACTCGGCCAAGATAGCTACTAGCAACAGAAAGCATGCAAGATCATAAACAACATAGAGATAACATAAGATATATATTCAGCACATCAACTTAACATAGTACCAATACTCATCGGATCCCAACAAACACAACATGTATGATTACATAAAGATGATCTTGATCATGTAGGGCAGCTCACAAGATCTAAACATGAAGCACATGGTGGAGAAGACAACCATCTAGCTACTGCTATGGACCCATAGTCCAAGGTAGACTACTCACACATCACTCCGGAGGCGACCATGGTGGTGGAGAAGGCCTCCAGCAGGGATTCCCCTCTCCGGCAGGATGCCGGGAAGAGCTCCTGGATCCTCCTGATCTCGCGACGATGACGGCGGCAGCTTGCAGTATGTTTCATGGAAAAGAGATCCATCCTTAGGTTTTTCCCGTCGAGGGGACTTTATAGGCGAAAGGGCATCATCAGAGGTGGGGCCAGCTGGCCTCACCATGGGCCGGCGCGGCCAGGGGCTGGGCCGCACCCCCCTGTGGTGAGCCTGGCTCCTGGCTCCCTCCGTCTCATCTTCGGTCTTCACGAAGCTTCGGTAAAAATAGGAGGTTCGGCTTTTGTTTCATCCAATTCTGAGAATATTTCCTGTGTAACTTTTCTGAAACACAAAAACAGCACAAAACAGGGAACTGGCACTGTGGCATCTTGTTAATAGGTTAGTTCCGGAAAATGCATAAAAACGCCACGAAGTGTAACAAAACACAAAGCAAATGGTGTATAAACAAGCATGGAGCATCAAAAATTATAGATACGTTTGAGACGTATCAAGCATCCCCAAGCTTAACTCCTGCTCGTCCTCGAGTAGGTAAGTGATAACAAAAGAATAATTTTTGAGGTGACATGCACCATCACAATCTTGATCATCTATGTAAGCATTGAGTGCTGGAATCAAAGAACTTAAAACATGGGCATAAAAGACATAATCTTGACAATAAGAACTTAGCAAAAATGTTATAACATGAAAAGAAACACAAACGAAAGATCATGAATAATGAAACAATCAAAGTCAAACGTGTGTTCAAATCATATGGAAAACATAGCAAATGGTTTTCAGCTTGTCCTTCATGGAATAGCAAAACATAAATGCATAGGACACCTTCAAGTTTAAGAGGGCGACTAGATACAAATAATTTAAGAACAAATGAAACCATAGTCATGAATCAATCAATGATAAACTTTGGGACTATGCACATTAAACTCAGAATGGCAACTATGCTCTCTTAGACGGTGCATAAAGGTAGAAGGTGGAGACTCAACATAAAAGTAAAAGAAAGACCCTTCGCAGAGGGAAGCAGTGATTAAACATGTGCTAGAGCTTTTCATTTGTAAAACAGAGAGATAAAAATTGGGTTTTGAGAGGTGGTTGTCTTTGTCAACGACTGGCAATGGGGTTCTTACTATCTGCCGTACAAAAATAAAAAAGTTTTTGAGAGAGAGATTGGAACTTTGGTGCTCTTTTATAAAGCTTGGCACTCCTCCCCACCTTTTTTCCTTTCTCAAACTATGGCTAACCGATTCCATTGGGTGCCCACCAACATTCACATACCATGGAGGAGTGCCTTTTTCTTTTCTTTTTCCTCTTTTCTTTCTTTTTGGAATAAAACAATATGGAAGATAGCAAATCCGACCACTACGTCCCCATGAGCTGAAACAGTGTCACAAAATGAGAAATATTTTGAAGATTTTTGAAAGGTAGCACATGAAAATTTACTTGGAATGGCTTGCAAATACCATGCATAGGAATTTATAGTGGACACATTCGAATAACTTGGTTTTTGGGAGTTGGATGCACGAGTAGAGCTCATACTCAGTACAAAATGAGGGCTAGCAAAAGACTGGGAGCGACCAACTAAGAGAGCAATAACGGCCATAATCATGCATAGCGACAAAACATCATTAAGAGAAGCATAAAATGGCATCACAAGTCAAAAACCAAATGATCATAAAGGCTTATGGCGACTTTGTAAGAGTCAAACATGTTGGAAGCATGCACCAAGTCAACCCAAATAAAGCATCAAAGGAGAAAACCAAATAAATGCTTCCACATAATAAAACAACGCATGATTTTTTTCAAAGGCTCATTACGTAATCTCAGTCATTTGAGACAAGTCATGCTACATCAAAAATCACTAAGCATACTATCAAAACAACATCAAGCATGGCATGCAAAAGCCTAAGCCGCAGTCTAAACAAGCTCCTTTTTGTACCACTTTTTTGCATGAAACTTTTTCTCTTTTCCAACACCATTCAAACCTTTTTGAGACAACTCTTTTGATGAATACCAACATAGACCAGTGGTCTAAATACACCTTGATGCAAAGATAAAACAAGATCTGAATAAAAATCAAGGCGAAAAACGAAAGCTAAGCGCAGTTCTAGAAAAAGAGAACACTCGTTGAATGATAAGAGTGAAAAATAGAGTGTTCTTGGCAAATGAAAAGCAAATAAATCTCCTCCAAAAGGAATTTTTTTGGGGTCCAACCATTTATTGCAGCAAACAAAACAAAAGAAAATTGAAAGCAAAAGTAAAGACGCTCCAAGAAAAATGCATAGAATATGAAGCAATAAAAATATAGTGTGTTGAAAGGTGACCTGATTTTTGCCGATGAAGAAGGGGTGCCTCGGGGGCATCCCCAAGCTTTGACGCTTGTACCTCTTGGATATTTCTTGGGGTGACATGGGCATCCCCAAGCTTGAGCTTTTGTCCATTCTTCATCTCATCTCATCATTCTCCAATCCCTACACTTGAAAACTTCCTTCATACAAAACTTCACACAATTCTATTAGCAACATTAGCATAAACATAATAGTAGATCAATCCTTTTTGGTTTAGGTTTCAACTCAAAAACACCACATATAAAGCATATACTACTGTAGCAACTTCCCAAAAAGTTCCGTGATCAAAAGAACTAAAAAAGAAAGCGATCGAGAGGCAAACACAAATAGTGGTAGAAATCGGTCAAAACAGAACAGCTCTCAAAGGTAGATTTTTTCGAGGACCTTCTATTGCTCAAATCGAAAAGTGCAAAACTAATGAAAGTTTGGATATAACCTGGGGCATATGCACAAGAAATCGCAGGTCAAAAAGATATTCTGAGAATTTTCACGAATTTTTATGGTGCAGCACCGAAATCTGTTTCAGGACAGCAACTTCCCCAAATCTTACCTCCCTCAAATTAGAGGTTCTTCTTGGAACAACAATGAAATAAAAAGGATAAGGAGCGGTTATTACAGTAGTAATAACTTCCAAGACTCAAATAAAAGAAAAAGTACTAAAAAGAAAACAATGGGTTATATCCCAAGAGTGCTTTTCTTTAACGCCTTTGAGCTAGGCGCAGAAAGTGGAAATCAAGTATTTTCAAATGAGGTATGAGGATCAACGGATGCCTTACGTCTTCCTTTCTTACCTTTGCTCTTGACTCTAGGAAAGACGTGACTATTGCAAGGTGGAGAGATGAATCTTATAGTGCCTTTTCCCACATCTATAATGGCGCCCAGGAGCTTTAGTAGAGACCTTCCAAGCGTGATTTGTTCTTTTCCTACATATTCAATAACAAGATAATCAGTAGATACCATTCTTCCTAGAACTTTTGTATATACTCCTTCAGCTATTCCAACGGGAAATATAGTGGCATTATTAGTAAGAGAAATTTCTTCTCCCCCCTCAGAAAGTTTCCAAAGACTCAAAGATTCATAAACATCCTTTGGCATAAGACAAAATTCAGATATAATATCACAACGAGCATGAAAAGTTTCACCACTGATGGTGATTTTCACTGTAGGGAACCAACTTGATGGTTCTGAATTTGTTGGCACATAATCAAAATGCTCGCGCAAAGTACTATAGCAATTACCCAAACAAGCAGCGTGAGTCTCAAGAGTATTAAGTCTAGAAAAAATGCTCACAAGAGAGGAATCAAAATCAGTTGGGATGCTATAAATTGTAATCAACTTTTTTATAATATTGAAAGCTTGATCTCCATCACCATGAAGGAAATCTCCTTCTGCTATAGCATCCAAAGCATATCTGTAATGAAGAGCAAGACCAAAGTAAAAGCTACTAAGAAGCAAACTCAAAGTCATTTTCGGTTCAGTTTTTCCATGTCAATCATAAATTCTAGACCAAGCTTCTTTGAAACTCTCCTCACTCTTTTGTTTGAAAGTGAAGATCATTTCCTCGGGCGACATAGTAACATCAACTGCACTAGGCATAAAAAAAACAACTTGAAATATAAACTAATTTTTTTGTATTTTTGATAAAACGATGCAAGTAAAAATAAAATAAAGCAAAACAAAAACAAAGTAAAAGATTGTGCGTGAGAGACTCCCCTTGCAGAAGTCTTCTTTCTCCCCGGCAACGGCGCTAGAAAAATGCTTTGATGGTGCAATGTTAAGGCACCCAGTTGGGAACCCCAAGAGGAAGGTATGATGAGCACAACATCAAGTTTCCCTCAGTAGTGAAACCAAGGTTGATCGAACCAGTAGGAGAAAGCCAAACTTCAGAAGGTGATGCTTGCTAGCTTCATGACACTCCGGACAAAGGCGCCAGATAATTGCTTGTTGGCGTGTAGCTTTTCACCAGGAGCAATGTGGAACCTGCACACAACAAAACCAAGAACTTTGCTCCCAACTTCGATGAGGTTGTCAATCTCACCGGTTTGCTGTGAACAAAGGATTAAGCATATCGAGTGGTAAAAAGATAATAGTAATGCAAGTAAAGTAAACAGAGTGAGTAATAGTAAAACTGTAAAGCAATGTAAAGGAAATTGGACCGGGGTCCACAGTTCACTAGTGGTGTCTCTCCATAAGATAAATAATAACATGCTGGGTAAACAAATTACAGTTGGGCAATTGATAGAGTAAAGATAACGTATATATGTCACGAGGATCACTATGAGGTTCACTCTGGGCATTACGACAAAACACATAGACCGTAATCCAACTGTATCTATGACTAAAAATCCACTCACGGGGAATTATCTGAGGACCCCTTGAGTATTAAGTTGCGAACAACAAATAAATGCATTAAGCAAAGTGCGTAATGTAAACAAAGCAAATGTCCTTGGACACAAGAATGTTGTTTTCTCCCTAGTGGCAACAACACATCTACAACCTTAGAGGTTTCTGTCACTCCCCCAGATTAAATAGAGGCATGAACCCAACTATCGAGCATAAATACTCCCTCTTGGAGTTACTAGCATCTACTCGGCCAAGATAGCTACTAGCAACGGAAAGCATGCAAGATCATAAATAACATAGAGGTAACATAAGATATATATTCAGCACATCAACTTAACATAGTACCAATACTCATCGGATCCCAACAAACACAACATGTATGATTACATAAAGATGATCTTGATCATGTAGGGCAGCTCACAAGATCTAAACATGAAGCATATGGTGGAGAAGACAACCATCTAGCTATTGCTATGGACCCGTAGTTGAAGGTAGACTACTCACACATCACTCCGGAGGCGACCATGGTGGTGGAGAAGGCCTCCGGTAGGGATTCCCCTCTCCGATAGGGTGCCGGGAAGAGCTCCTGGATCCTCCCAATCTCGTGACAGCGACGGCGGCGGCTTGCAGTATGTTTCGTGGAAAAGAGATCTGTAACACCCCACTTTTTGTAACCCTATTTAAGCTGAGTTTGGTAATACAAAAATGAGGGCCAACAAAAACTTTTTTTTGCAACTAGTAAAATAAAATAGACTAACCTATGTGTCTGCCTGGATTGTTGTGGAAATCTTGTTTGCAAGAGTGTTGTTTGCTGGGTGAGTTTGTGGACCAACTCAATTGTTGGGATCTAGTGATCATGCCATCCCTTGGGTTACTAGCTTTTTCTCAAAATAGAATATCTTGGCACCTCCTTTATTTCAAAATATTTTAATTTTCCAAAACAGGAGCCAAGATCTATTTGTTCAAACAAAAGCTTTACCCAAACCTGAGTATTTATAAAACTACAGGGATATAGTGTTGTGATCCCACTATTTTATAAACATTTGATAAGTGGTCTTTCAAATCACCCCTGAGAAAACTTGATAAAGGAGATGATTATGTCTCCATTTGTTTCTAAAAATATCTACCAAAGCCTTACTCCTTTCCTTGAAACTCTTTTCAACTTCCCATGGCTTGATCACTATTTAACACTTGTTCAACCATTGCTTCTGGTGATGATAGATTGCCTGCAAATGATTGACCATGTGTGGTGAGTTGACTTTGTGTGACTTTGTTTGACTTTGATGAGTTGTTTGTGTGTAGTTATGATCTTCAGGTAGGCATGTGGCCTAACCTATTCAAAAAAACCATAAAGTAATATTTTTTCCATTAGATCATTTTCACTCTATATTTCCAATAAAACCTATTTTGATGATTTCCTCTCAATCCTAAAACCCTAACTCTAATGTCTTACCATAAGACATTAGGAGCCCTTCTTGAGGACTTTGGCACTAATCAATTTAGCCCATTAGAACACCCCTGAGGTTATAGGAACCATCCCCATCTAACCCTAAGAGGTTCCTCTCCATTTTCGCAAAATATTGCCTTGCAGGCATTTCATCAAACACCTTTTGTGCAGGCTACCTACACTCTTGTTAACAGTTTTAGTTTTTAGACACTTGTATTAAGCTCATACTTTCTATCCAGGGAAATGTCCACTCATAGAACTCATCCTTGACATGTGTTCTTCCATTCCTTCCATTACCACTTAGTCATTTGAGGTCATCTGCTACTTGTTCTAATCCTATTTCTGACCCTAATCAAACCACTGACCATTTGACTATTATCAGATGCACTTTTGCTCACACTTTTAAATTTTGAGATAAATTGTTCAGAGACCATCCTATGACCTATTCCTCTTATTTTTGATCTACTCTAACTACCTATGCACTTGCATGTGCATTTTGAGGTATGCCACCCATTTATGTGGGATGGTTTTAACTCTAATCAAAACTACTTCCATTATATTTTTTTCTCCATAAATCTTTGGATCGCTTTTTTAGCATTCGCCATAAATTCTCCCCATGAGCCATTCCCTCTCTACTAACATTGGAAGTGTTATTCATGCATAAATACCACCCCTCCTCCATCCAAGATGCCTATTTCCTTATCTCATCTTTCTTATTTAACAAAATGCATATGAATGGTAACTATGATATTTCATGCCCTTTTCTTCTCATCAAATAAATTTTATAATCTCCTACCATGCTATCCTATTCCTATAGGATCCTATGGACCCAAAACCCTAGTTTCCTACTTTCCAAAATTTCAAAGATCTTGTTCAATATATTTATTGGGCAAACCATCAAACTGCAAATGTTGGCGACCAATTTTATTATGCTAAATATGTCAAATCCATACTCAACTTTCTCCCCACCCCTCTAATCTATCCATGCATGCATCTCACTAGAGGAGATAATTTTAACTAAAAAATCCAAATATTGAGGCATGCATGCATTCATCACCTTTATCCATCTCAAACTTTCAAATTTCTTTTGAAACTTAACAAAACCAACACCTTGCCCTCTCCATCACTCACACCCCTCTCTCTGGTCGAAATGCTACTGCAACATCCCTCCTCTTCCTTGTCCTTTTGTGTTTGGAGGAAGAGGGAAGGAACTTATGCCACATCTTGGTCCTTTATTTATATCCCTTGCAGCAGCCCTTATCCCTCTCTCTCTGATACTTCTCAAGGAAGGCATTCCCTGGACCCCCTTCCACCGCCACCCTTGCCCAATCCTGAGCTATAACCCCCTCCATGGTCTAAAATAGACCTAGATCACCATACACCAACACCTCCCCCTATATAAGGCCACATACCCTCCCAACCTCTATCTGCTGTCTCAAATCTCTCCCACACGACCACTTCATCCCCCCAAAACACAGAAAATGCTCCCGTGCTCTGTAGTAGAGAGGAAGGGAAGAACCCTAATTTTTGTTCTGCGGGGAAGAGGAAAAGAATGCCACTGATCTAGACCCTCTCCTCCCTCTCTTTCTGCATAAATTTACTCCCCTCCATATTACCGACCTAACCCTACCCTTATGTTGGATTTAGGAGAACCAGAGCGAGGATCCCGACGAGCCCCGAAGGCATTCTTTCCCGGCCTCACACGCGAACTACCTTCCAGAGTCGAATCTGCTGCTTCCGCCCATCGTTGAGGTCGCCAGAGAGAGCCGCGTCACCCCATCGCCTCGAGATCACTGGAGGTAGCCCCTAGCCGAGCCGCCGACCTTGCCTGCCCCCGCTAGGGTTCCGCCCCTGATTGCCATGGGTCAGAGGTAGGAGACGACCGCGGGCCGTCGATCACAACTTGATCGAACGGCCGACGTCGCTCCATATCGGTTCGGCCTGCCCAGCCGCTGACCGGCGGACCCCGCCTGTCGGCACGCCTGGACGCCGTCCCCGCGCACTGTTGGGCCGGCCTGTTGCGGATCAGCCAGATCCGTAGAGTTTTGGCCCGTGTTATTTTTAGAAATTCCTGTTAAAAATTAGTTTGAATCTGCAACTTGAAAAATCTCTATAAAAATGATTATGCATCCGAATCGAATGATTCAAATTTTCATGAACTCCCCATTTGAATACCTATCCAGTGGTACTGCGTGCATATCTTTTGAATCATTGTAGAATTACTTGTATTTAAATTAAGTAGATCTAGTTGCTTTTCACTCAAAAACCCAAATCTAAAGTTTTATAATTTGAAAATGAGTGATTTCAATTTTCAGTGATGCTATGTTGTACTGTGAGACCTGAGAAACCTGTTTTGCTATTTTAGGAGTATTATTTTGCCTGCAGTAATTATTTTGGTGATAATAACAAATAGCATTGTTTGATTTATTGTGCTAAGTAGAAATAAGCTTTTGGAGTGATTCAAACACTTGTGTGTTGTGCATTACTGGAGCACTTCAACTTGACCTCTGGTAGAATTTTAGGAGATACATAAAGTTTTTAGGATTTATTTTGCACTTCTAGTGATAATTGAGACTAGGAAATTCATTATAATTTAACCCTAGCATATTTTGGAATGATTCCAACTGGGTTGGTTTTGTAACTTTGTTAGCTGCCTGATGCTATGCTGGTTGTCATGTTTTGATTAAGTATGATTCCTGCGTGATGTTTGTATTGAGCATAGGGTTTGTTTGCCATTAGAAATTGCTTTGCCATTAATAGGGTGACTTTACCTTTATAAAAATAGATTCTTAGTTTAGAATCTAAACTTGTTTGTTTCTGATACTTGTTGATTGAAATGTGCTATTGCATGGTATGTGTGTGGACTATGTATGCATGTGTGCTTATTGTGTGTTATTATTTTCCGGTGATAGAACCGAACGACGAGTGTGCGGATGAAGGAGAAGTCTTTGAGTATCAAGAGGAAGAGGACCAGGGACAAGCCACTCAAGGCAAGCCATCCACTTGTTGCATACCTGAATCCTAATATTTCACTTTGCATTGTTTTACTACTGTTTTCTTATTATGCATTGTTTTCTATATTGCTATTATTCCCTATATAGCAATAGTTGGCGACTTAGCTCCACAAGTCGACTTGATATCATCTATAGAGATGACACCCTTGATACCTACTCAACACCCCTATATTAGAGACTTGGTGGTTAGGATCAAAGTCTTTGGAAAACTTGTAGTGGAGCCAAAAACTCTAGGATGGGAACACTCTCCGGAAAGATTTCAAAAATGATTTTCGAAAACCTTGGAGTAGTATCTACTCCACTGAAGTGTTTTCAAAGGGATTTTTGACAAGTGAAGTTGGACATGGAGGAAGAAGGAGTTGGTGGTTTTATAAAAAGGCATTGGTGTTTCTTTGTAGTCGCTCGGAACAATTAACCCGTGCAACCACATTACCCCGGTATGGGATGGGGCCTAGTTTGAAGTTTGTCTGCTTTAATGCGGGGAGTCTCGTACTATATAAGGGTTCGTGGTACCTTGAAAATATGGTGCACGCTACCCCAGAATCCGGGTTGACCCCAAGAATGGGGCAATACATATCACGGCATACCCCGAGCCGCCGGAAGACACTTGGGTTCTTGATGCGGCGCGGTGTTGATAGTTTTTCACCGTCCAGTTGGGAACCCCAAGAGGAAGGTATGATGAGCACAGCAGCAAGTTTTTCCCTCAGAAAGAAACCAAGGTTTATCGAATCCAGGAAAAAGTCAATACTCCAGAAGGTGATGCCCGCTAGCCTACTAACACTCCAACAAGGGCGCCGTTAACAATTCTTGTTGACTCGTCTTCAACTAGTAGCAACGCGGAACCTGCACACAACACAACCAAATACTTTGCTCCCAACTTACAATGAGGTTGTCAATCTCACCGGTTTGCTTGAAACAAAGGAATGAGCGTATCGAGTGGAAAGCAATAGTAATATGCGAGTAAAGTAAACAGGTGATAGCAATATAATGGAAATAGGACCGGGGTCCAAAGTTCACTAGTGGTGTCTCTCCATAAGATAAAATAACACATGCTGGATAAACAAATTACAGTTGGGCAATTGATAGAATAAATACAACGTGCATGTCGAGACGATCACTATGAGATTTACTATGGGCATTACAACAAGATACATAGACCGTCATCCAACTACATCTATGACTAATAATCCACTTGTGGCGAATCAATCCGAGAACTCGACAAGTATTAAGTTGCGAACAATAGATAACTGCATTAAGCAAAGTGTGTAATGTAAACAAAGCATATGCCCTTGAGCATATGAATGTTGTTTTCTCCCTAGTGGCAACAGCACATCTACAACCTTAGAGGTTTCTGTCACTCCCGCAGATTAAATAGAGGCATGAACCCACTATCGAGTATAAATACCCCCTCTTGGAGTCACTAGCAACTACTCGGCCAAGATAGCTACTAACAACGGAGAGCATACAAGATCATAAACAACATAGAGATAACATAAGATAATATTCAGCACATCAACTCAATCATAACACCAATATTCATCGGATCCCAACAAACACAACATGTAGAATTACAAAAAGGTAGTCTCGATCATGTAAAGCAGCTCACGAGATCTAAACATGAAGCACATGGTGGAGAAGACAACCATCTAGCTATTGCTATGGACCCATAGTCCAAGGTAGACTACTCACTCATCGCGCCGGAGGCAAGCATGGCGATGAAGAAGACCTCCGGTGGTGATTCCCCTCTCCGGCAGGGTGCCGAGAAGAGCTTCTGGACCCTCCCGATCTCGGGTCGACGGCGGCGGCGAATCACGATGTATTCTGGAAAAGTGATCGGGTATTTAGGTTTTTCCCGTCGGGGGGTCTTTATAGGCGAAGGGGCGGCGTCAGAAGTGGACCTAGTGGGGCTCACCACAGGGGGGGCGTGGGCCAGCCCTAGGCCGCGCCCCTGGTGGTGTGGCCCACCAGTGGCTCCTCTCCATCTCCTCTTTGGTTCTCTGGAAGCTCCGGTAAATTTCTGGACATCTGGCTTTTGTTTCGTCCAATTCCGAGAATATTTCCTGTGTAACTTTTCTAAAACACAAAAACAGCAAAAAACAGGGAACTGGCACTGTGGCATCTCGTTAATAGGTTAGTTCCAGAAAATGCATAAAAATGTCACGAAGTGTAACGAAACACTAAGCAAATGGTGTAAAAACAAGCATGGAGCATCAAAAATTAGAGATACGTTGGAGACGCATCAGCATCCCCAAGCTTAACTCATGCTCGTCCTCGAGTAGGTAAGTGATAACAAAAGAAATAATTTTTGAGGTGACATGCACCTACACAATCTTGACCAACTATGTAAGCTTCGTGCGCTGGGATCAAAAGAACTTAAAACATGGGCATGAAAGATATAATCTTGATAGAAGAAACTTAGCAACCATTTTTTTTGACTTTAGAAACTTAGCAACCATGTTATAACATGAAAAAGAACACAAACGAAAGATCATGAAAATAAAACAATGAAAGTCAAACATGTGTTGAAATCATAAGGAAAAACATACAAATGGTTTTCAGCTTGTCCTTCATGAGAGAGCAAAACATAAATGCATAGGACACCTTCAAGTTTAAGAGGGCGACTAGATACAAATAATTTGAGAACAAGTGAAACCAACAATATGAATCAATCAATGAAAACTTTGGGACAATGCACATTATACTCAGAATGACAACTATGCTCTCTTAGACGGTGCATAAAGGTAGAAGGTGGTGACTCAACATAAAAGTAAAAGAAATGCCCTTCGCTGAGGGAAGCAGTGATTGTAAGTTTTATAAACCTTCAAAAATTATGGTACTTACCGGCTTTGAGCTCTCATTGCCCCCCATCATAGGCATCTTGAATGGTTAAAGTTAATGCGAATACACTTATGGTGCATATGCTTGACAAATCATAAGTTGAAAACCTCGTGTCCCGTGAAATACGAATACCCAAACCTCATGCTACTCGACTTAGAGTCCCAAGCAAGCTCTTGTCATTGTAAATATATGTGTATCATCGAGAACCGCCAACGGGGTACCTCCGTGCCCGATGACATGGAACAAGCCCACATCAAAATGACAGGACAAACAGACAATGAACACCTCGGCATCTCTTTTATTTACCATTGGTATAGCTTTTTATTGTGAGATGCGTCGTCGAATGTTCACTATGGGCATGCTGTAAATTTCCACCATGAATTATGCATGGCTTAGATTAGCGGCCCAGGCATTTCTCTAACACATATAAAAACTCCATGATCCCATAAGATTCCCAACTTATTTCACATCGCGAGTATCCATAAACAAAAGATCACGATATCAACTCAAATGAAAGATAGTGCAATGTTGAAATCTTGCCCCATGACGGCATGGCTAGGCTAATTTCCAACTTACAACTTGCAAGCATAACAACTCAACATAAGAGAGCCACAAGGTCAAAATTTTAAAACGAGAAAAGTAAAGTGTGCCATCAGGTTCGTGAGAGCTTTACTGACCAATTTTCGCATAACACCAAAAAGAGTTTAATTTGAAGGATAGATAAAAGCAAGTCAAATGTACTTTGGAATAGCAAATTGCTAATAGGTATGTATGGTGGACACTTTGGAACAACTTGGTTTTTAGGAGTTGGATGCACGAGTAGAGCTCATACCCAGTACAAAATGGGGGCTAGCAAAAGACTGGGAGCGACCAACTAAGAGAGCAATAACGGCCATAATCATGCAAAGCGACAAAGCAACATTAAAAGAAGCATAAGATGGCATCAAAAGTCAAAAACTAAATGATCATAGAGGCAATGGCGACGTTGTATGAGTCAAACATGTGTGAGCATGCGCCAAGTCAACCCAAATAAAGCATCAAAGGAGAAAACCAAAATAATGCTTCCAAATAATTAAAACAACGCATGATTTTTTTAAAGGCTCATTAAGAAATCTCAGTCATTTGAGACAAGTCATGCTACAACAAAACCACTAAGCATACTATCAAAAAGACATCAAGCACGACATGCAAAAGCCTAGGCCGCACTCTACATAAGCTCCTTCTTGTACCACTTTTTTGCATAAAGCTTTTTCTCTTTTCCAACACCATTCGAACTTTTTATAAACAACTCTTTTGATGAAAACCAACATGGACCAGAGGTCAAAAATACACCTTGATAAAAAGAAATAACAAGATCTGAACTCAAATCAAGGCAAAAATCGAAAGCTAAACGTAGTTCTAGAAAAAGAGAACACTCATTGAAACGATAAGAGTGAAAAACGGAGTGTTCTTGGCAAATGAAAAGCAAGGCAACTTCTCCAAAAGGAATTTGTTGGGGTCCAACCATTTATTGCAGCAAACAAAACTAAACAAAACTAAAAACTAAAAACAACTGATGCTCCATGAAAAATGCATAATGCATGAAGCTATAAAAATATAGTATTTTGAAAGGTGACCTGATTTTTGCCGATGAAGAAGGGGTGCCTCGGGGGCATCCCCAAGCTTTGACGCTTCTACCTCTTGGATATTTCTTGGGGTGCGTGGGCATCCCGAAGCTTGAGCTTTTGTCCATTCTTCAACTCATCTCATCATTCTCCAATCCCTACACTTGAAAACTTCCTTCATACAAAACTAAACACAAATCTATTAGCAACATTAGTGTAAGCATAACATTGAATCAACCCTTTTTTGCTTCAGGTTTCAACTCAAAACCACCACATATAAAGCATATACTACTGTAGCAACTTCCCCAAAAGTTCCGTGATCAAAAGAACTCAAAAAGAAAGCGATAAAGCGGCAAACACAAATATTGGCAGAAATCTGTCAAAACAGAACAGCTGACAAAGGTCGAATTTTTAGAGGGTTTTTTGTTGCTCAAATCAAAAAGTGTTCAACTAATAAAAGTTTGGATATAACCTGGGGCATATGCACAAGAAATATCAGGTCCAAAAGATTTACATAGAATTTTCACGAATTTTTACGGTGCAGCACCAAAAACTGTTTCAGGACAGCAACATCCCCAAATCTTACCTCACTCAAATTAGAGGCTTCTCTTGGCACAAAAACGAAATAAAAAGGATAAGGAGCAGTTATTACAGTAGTAATAAATTCCAAGACTCAAATAAAATAAAAGCTACTAAAAGTAAAAACATTGGGTTATCTCCCAAGAGTGCTTTTCTTTAACGCCTTTGAGCTAGGCGCAGAAAATGCGAATCAAGTAATATCAAAGGAGTCATTAAGATCAACTGCAGAAGTCTTTTCAACAATGAATTGAATTGTGTCGAAATGAGTTTTTGAAGACCCTTTATGATCACTCTTTGGTACACTACTTTCATCAAAAAAGTTTTCAGGACAAATCCAACCAAAATTCTTTTCCAAAGCATCATGAATTCCTACAAGTTTACAAGGTATTGGCACTCTAAAATCTTCATTGGGTGTACCAACAACCTCTATAGGCGAGCCAAGCTTATTAAATTTCTTAAAAACTTCCCTAGCCTCAATGGCAACATCTCTAAATTCTATGCGCAAAGTTTCCAAGATAAAAGCTTTCTTTTCAGGATCTTCAATTTCATGAAGCTTAAGAAACATGTATTGGACAAAAGGATTAAGGCTAGCAAACCTAGCTTCCAACATGTGAATTAAATAAGCAGAAGCAACTTCATAACTAGGAGCAAGCTCAGCCAAAGACTTTTCCTCAACATCTTTATGCATATTAATATGATTAAAGAACTCCTCGATGTTACTTTTTCCAATAATTGAACCACTACCTACTGAGAGGTCCTCCAAAACGTACTTAGGGAACAACATAATGAACTAGAGTAAAGAAATATCAACTATAAAGGAAACTAATTTTTTTGTGTTTTTTGATAAAATGATGCAAGTAAAAATAAAGTAAAGCAAAACTTAAAACAAAGTAAAGGATGTGCGTGCGAAACTCCCCTTGCAGAAGTCTTCTTTTTCCCTGGCAATGGCATCAGAAAAATGTCTTGATGCGGCGTGGTATTGATAGTTTTTCACCGTCCAGTTGGGAACCCCAAGAGGAAGGTATGATGAGCACAGCAGCAAGTTTTTCCCTCAGAAAGAAACCAAGGTTTATCGAATCTAGGAAAAAGTCAATACTCCAGAAGGTGATGCTCGCTAGCCTACTAACACTCCAACAAGGGCGCCGTTAACGATTCTTGTTGACTCGTCTTCAACTAGTAGCAACGCGGAACCTGCACACAACACAACCAAATACTTTGCTCCCAACTTACGATGAGGTTGTCAATCTCACCGGTTTGCTTTAAACAAAGGAATGAGCATATCGAGTGGAAAGCAATAGTAATATGTGAGTAAAGTAAACAGGTGATAGCAATATAATGGAAATAGGACCGGGGTCCACAGTTCACTAGTGGTGTCTCTCCATAAGATAAAATAACACATGCTGGATAAACAAATTACAGTTGGGCAATTGATAGAATAAAGACAACGTGCATGTCGAGAGGATCACTATGATATTTACTCTGGGCATTACAACAAGATACATAGACCGTCATCCAACTGCATCTATAACTAATAATCCACTTGTGGCGAATCAATCCGAGAACTCCACAAGTATTAAGTTGCGAACAACAGATAACTGCATTAAGCAAAGTGTGTAATGTAAACAAAGCATATGCCCTTGAGCATATGAATGTTGTTTTCTCCCTAGTGGCAACATCACATCTATAACCTTAGAGGTTTCTGTCACTCCCCCAGATTAAATAGAGGCATGAACCCACTATCGAGCATAAATACCCCCTCTTGGAGTCACTAGCAACTACTCGGCCAAGATAGCTACTAACAACGGAGAGCATGCAAGATCATAAACAACATAGGGATAACATAAGATAATATTTATCACATCAACTCAATCATAACACCAATATTCATCGGATCCCAACAAACACAACATGTAGAATTACATAAAGGTAGTCTCGATCATGTAAAGCAGCTCACGAGATCTAAACATGAAGCACATGGTGGAGAAGACAACCATCTAGCTACTGCTATGGACCCATAGTCCAAGGTAGACTGCTCGCTCATCGCGCCGTAGGCAAGCATGGCGATGAAGAAGACCTCCGGTGGCGATTCCCCTCTCCGACAGGGTGCCGGGAAGAGCTTCTGGACCCTCCCGATCTTGGGTCGACAGTGGCGGCGGATTGTGATGTATTCTGGAAAAGTGATCAGGTATTTAGGTTTTTCCTGTTGGGGGGTCTTTATAGGAGAAGGGGTGGCGTCAGAAGTGGACCTAGTGGGGCTCACCATAGGGGGGCACGGGCCAGCCCTAGGCCACGCCCCTGGTGGTGTGGCCCACCAGTGGCTCCTCTCCGTCTCCTCTTCGGTTCTCTGGAAGCTCTGGTAAATTTCTGGACGTCTGGCTTTTGTTTCGTCCAATTCCGAGAATATTTCCTATGTAACTTTTCTGAAACACAAAAATAGCAGAAAACAGGGAACTAGCACTGTGGCATCTCATTAATAGGTTAGTTCCAGAAAATGCATAAAAATGCCACGAAGTGTAACGAAATACTAAGCAAATGGTGTAAAAACAAGCATGGAGCATCAAAAATTATAGATACGTTGGAGATGTATCAGTTCTCCCGTCGTGGCACCGGAGTTACGCTTGGGAGGAGGTACTGTCGGGGCGTGCCAGGGAGGTAGACTCCACAGGGTAGACACCCGTGCTAAGGTAGATGGATGGAAGACTTTGATCGATTATCCGAACCCCGCATACTTGTGTATGACGGTCCGTGGTGGTATCTCGGCGGATTTATCGAATGGTGTGGGTAAAGTGTACAACCTTTGCAGAGTGTAAACCTATTCGAATAGCCGAGTCCTCGGTCATGGACGGTTGGAAAGATCACTACATTACCCAATGCAGTTTTGGTTTTAAAAAGTGGGTTTCGGAAGAATGGAGGAAAGTGCCGGACGGAGTACTCGGAGGGTACTGCCGTGGCACGGGGAAAGTTTCAGAGTACTTGTAGGGTACTGCCGAGGAATTGGAGATGGTCATGTGTGATTGACCTGGTTTTGTGAATGGAGATGGTCATGTTCGATTGACCTGGTTTATGAATGAAAAAGGGTTTCCCCCTTCCTAGAGATTTTACTAAACTTGATTTATAAATGTTTTTAATAAGGATATAGAGATGTCGTAGAATATGGTTCTGGACATGTTATATCGACACGAGAAAACCGTGTTTTTGAAAAAAATAAACTAGACTAGAGCATGTCCTTGATACAGCCATACTGCATATCAAACTCTCATCCCTTAGATGGTTTGCGAGTACAATTCAAATGTACTCATGGCCTTGTCCCTGGCTATTAACTTGGTCAGACTATGGAGAAGACTACGCGGATGGTGACGATGGTTACGATGACGCCGGTGCGAACTAGGAACGTCTCCTAGTCAGTTGCCTGTAGGGTAGTAAGCATGATGTGGGTCACCAACGATGCTTGGTATCCGCTGCTTAGTTGTAGATTTTCCCTGCGTTGCAATATTAGACCTGGTCATGTGACCAGTTGTAAGTTTATTATTCGTTAATGTAATGGATGATGTAATTCTGTTATCAACTCGGATATGTGGATTCACGACACACTGATCATGGGATCGTGAATTGTATGCATATTGGGTATTCCGGATGGGTAATCTGGGGTCCCCACAAGATCCGTCCTTAGGTTTTTCCCGTCGAGGGGATTTTATAGGCGAAAGGGCATCGTCAGAGGTGGGTCCAGCTAGCCTCACCATGGGTCGGCGCGGCCAGGGGCTGGGCCACGCCCCCCTGTGGTGAGCCTGGCTCCTGGCCCCCCTCCGCTCATCTTCGGTCTTCGCGAAGCTTTGGTAAAAATAGGAGGTTTGGCTTTTGTTTCGTCCAATTCTGAGAATATTTCCTGTGTAACTTTTCTGAAACACAAAAACAGCACAAAACAGGGAACTGGCATTGTGGCATCATGTTAATAGGTTAGTTCTGGAAAATGCATAAAAATGTCACGAAGTGTAACAAAACACAAAACAAATGGTGTGTAAACAAGCATGGAGCATCAAAAATTATAGATACATTTGAGACGTATCAGCAGGCACCATGTAGATCGTCTCATGCTAGCAATAATACACTAATCAAAACAAATAAACAACCAAATTGTTGTCATACTAGTAATGCAACAAGCATAACAAAATCTATAGGATTAAAGAGTTTTAGAAAATGGCAGGCACCATGTAAATTGTCTCATGATAGCAATAATGCACTAATCAAAACAAATAAACAAACAAATATTGTTGTCATACTAGTAATGCAACCAGCAGAACAAAATCTATAGGATTAAAGAATACTAGAAAATGGCAGGAAACATGTAGACCGTCTCATGCTAGCAATAATGTACTAATCAAAGCAAATAAACAACCAAATATTGTTGTCATGCTAGTAATGCAACCAGCAGAATTAAATCTATAGGATTAACTGGGCATAAGCCAGATCGAAACCAAATGTAGTATTAACTAGCTTTAACCCTGTAATAAACTAGATCTACAACTGAACTGGATTTGATAAATTTTTGGGTTCACTTGAACCCAATTCTTACATACCAGCTCTGCCATCGCATGGAGAACACCGGACAGATCTGGGGCAAATCGGACTCCACGACAAGGATGCCCTTGTGCTACTTAGTAGGGGTGGCCGAGTTGGCGGCGGGATCCTTGAGCTGCTGCTGCGGTGGCACGCCATAGTCCACGGCAAGGTTGTTGTGCTGAGGCTGCTGCTGCGAGAGGGTCACGTCTGCGTCCTCGGAGGTGATGTCGTCAAGCCGTTGCCTCTTGGGGGGTACATCATACTCGACGATGAGGACACCCCGGTGCTGCTGAGGAGGGGCGTCCGGGTCGACGACAAGATCTTGAATCAGCTGCTAGGGGCACGCCGGAGTCCACGTTGGTGAGCTAGTGGATCTGTTGCCTCTTGGGGGACACATCGTAGTTGGTGACAGGGCCACCCTGCTGCTGCTGGGGAGGGGCATCTGAGTTGACGGCGAGGTCCTGGTGGTGCAGCTCCTGCGGATGCTTAGGGGGATGGCGGTGGGCCACGTACAAGCTTCGCTTACTATACCGCTAGTGAGCTCCATCGCCAGGTACTCGGGGTGCAGGGCGGTTCTAGAATCTGGATGGGAGAGGCGAACGCCGACGAGTGGTGATAGAGGTTGGGGTTTCGATTTGGAAATTGGAGCAAGGAATGTATAAAGCAGTAGCTCTCCCGTAAAACAGAATTCCAGTGATGGCTAAAAACAGCACAATGACGGGCAAAATTGACATGTTTCCTAATTATGACAGGTCAAACCATTTTCCCAAAAAATGAAGTACCAAAGTAGACATTATATCACAGTCATCAGGAGATTTTATACCTTCACCTTTTCCAAAAACCATATTGGATTTTCAAACAGTGTTGTAGAGGGATCTTCCAGCTTTTTAGAGAAAATATAAATTTTTATTATATATGCCAGAATTGGTTTATTTAGTGAATAAATGTAGAATATACATGATGCATAATGCCACCACCCAATATTTCACACAAAGTATGCCATGTTTGATGCTCAGTGCCCAAGTTTTATGAATTTTCAAGCTACTCCCTCCTTCTCGGTTTATAGGTCTTGTGCGTACTTCTAGGTCGTTAATTTGACCAGTGTAATATAATATATATAAATTATAAAAATATATCATTAGAAACTTTAGATGTTATACTTTCTAATAATATTTTTTTGTTATATAATTTATATTATAGTGGTCAAAATAGCAATCTAGGGATACACGTAGGCCTTATAAACTGAGAAGGAGGGAGTATCTAAGTCCTATATCTAAATGACTACATGTTGACTTTTCTACAGTAATTAATTCAAATTTGAAAAGCAAGTTTAGTGATCTTACATTATGTCAAAAATCATTCCAAGGATACCCAAGTAGTCATTATGTAAAAGGACCAGCAAGCTAAGGAATTAACAAGGCAACCTCTTGATAGGAATTAATGGCCATGCCGACAATTTCTAAACCTGTTATGAAGCAGACATAAAAAATGAGAGAAAACTAAATAAGTAAATACTTGTGTACTGGGTCCTTTTATGTATAATTTTCTATAAAAAATACTAGCTACATGAAGAATATGACAAAACAATTCTAAAGGTGTACTCAATTTTGGCTAATAAGTATGAATTTTTGTGGTTTTCACGCTATATGACCTAGTCATGGGCATACCTATGGAATACTGTGTTGTAATGTGCCTAAATTTGGAGGATTGGTGTCCTCACACATTGCAAACAATGTTCACATGCAACCTACAACTTTTTAGAGTAAATATGACATTTTTATTTTATATGTGCCATAATTGGTTAGTTTGTGAAGTACATAGACCATGGTGCAAAATGCTACCACCTAAATATTTCACATAAAGTAGGACATTTTTATGAAAAATTCGAAGTTTTATGAATTCTTAAGCTTTCAAGCTAAGTCCTATAGTTTAAATGACTGCATGTCAATTTTTTGAAGGTCAGACGACTTTGAAATGCATATTTGTGATATCTTGATCATACATTTGGTCAAAAACCATTATTCCAACAGTAAAGTAGCCATTATGTCAAAGTACCATCAAGAGTTTTAACAAGCCAACCTCTTGATAGGAGGTAATAGCCATGCCAGCAATTTCTAAACCTATTACGAAGCAGACATGGAAAAGGAGAGAAAACTAAATAAGTAAATACTTGGGTACTGGATCCTTTTATGTACAATTTGCTGCAAAAATATTAGCTACACGAAGAATATGACCAAACAATTTTAAAGGTGTACTCAATTTTGGCTAACAAGTATGAATATTCATGGTTTTCTAGCCATATGACCTAGTCATGGCCATACCTAGCTATGGAATACTATGTTGTAATGTGCCTAAATTTGGAGGATTGGTGTCCTCACACATTGCAAACAAAATTCACATGTAACTTACAACTATTTAGAGTAAATATGACATTTTTTATTTTATAGGTGCCAGAATTGGTTAGTTTGTGAGAATGTACATAGAACATGGTGCAAAATGCTACCTCCCAAATATTTCACATAAATTAGGACATGTTTGATGCAAAATGCCAAGTTTTATGAATTCTCAAGCTTTCAAAAACCATTATTCCAAGAGTTTTAACAAGGAAACCTCTTTATAGGAGGTAATGATCATGCCAGCAATTTCTAATCATGTTACGAAGTAGATGTAGAAAACGAGAGAAAACTAAAGAAGTAAAAACTTGTGTATTGGGTTCTTTTATGTACAACTAGCTGCAAAAACATTAGCTAAATGAAGAATATGACTAAACAATTCTAAAGGTGTTCTCAAAATGGGCTAACAAGTATGAATGTTCATGGTTTTGAAGCCATATGACCCAGTCATGGCCATACCTATGGAATACTCTATTGTAATGTGCCTACATTTTGGGGATATATTTGTGCATCCTCACACATTGCAAACAATATTCAGAAGAATCTTACAACTTTTTAGAGTAAATATAATTTTTTTAAAGGTGCGAGATTGGTTAGTTTGTGAAGAATGTACATAGACTCTGGTGCAAAATGTCACCACCCAAATTTTTCACATAAAATAGGACATGTTTGTTGCAAAATTCCAAGTTTTATGAATTCTCAAGCTGTCAAGCTGAGTCCTATAGTTTAAATGACTGCATGTCGATTTTTCAAAGGTAAGACGACTTTGAAAAACAAGTTTGTGATAGGTTGATCATACATTTGGTCTAAAAAAATTATTTCAAGAATAAATTAGTCATTATGTAAAAGGACCATCAAGAGTTAGAAGTTAATGGTCATGTCAGCAATTTTCACCTCATTACGTAGCAAATGTAAAAAACGAGAGAAAACTAAATAAGTAAAAAATTGTGTACTGGGTCCTTTTCTGTACAACTTGCTGCAAAAACACTAGCTAAATGAAGAATATGACCAAACAATTCGAAAAGGTGTTAATTGTCTAACAAAGTATGATGGTTCATGGTTTTCAAGCCATATGACCTAGTCATGGCCATACCTATGGAATACTGTGTTGTAATGTGTCTAAATTTGGAAGGATTGGTGTCTTCACACATTGCAAACAATGTTTCACATGCATCTTTCAACTTTTTAGAGTAATTATGATATTTTTAATTTTACTGGTGCCAGAATTAGTTTGTTTGTGAAGAATGTACATAGACCATGTTGCAAAGTGCTACCACCCAAATATTTCACATAAATTAGGATATGTTTGATGCAAAATGCCAAGTTTTATGAATTCTAAATATTTCAAGCTAAGTCATATAGCAGGTTAAATGACTGCATGCCAATTTTTATGAATTCTCACTTAAAAACTATTAATACATTATAAGTATAACTGTGACGTGTGGCATAATGACCGTCATTTGTAATTATATTCTGTTATACACAGGGCCACCAGTATGCCCAAATCCATTCCGCACTTCTTCTCCTCAAATCCATCCTGCGCCCCTTGCCGCTGATACGTCTCCAACGTATCTGTAATTTTTGATGCTCCATGCTTGTTTTTACACCATTTGCCTAATGTTTCGTTACACTTCGTGGCACTTTTATGCATTTTCCAGAACTAACCTATTAACAAGTTGCCACAGTGCCAGTTCCCTATTTTCTGCTATTTTTGTGTTTCAGAAAAGCTACAAAGGAAATATTCTCGGAATTGAACGAAACAAAGGCCAAACATCCAGAAATCCACCGGAGCTTCCAGAGAACCGAAGAGGAGACGGAGTGGGGCCACGAGGGCCCCAGACACCAGGGTGGCACGGCCCAGCCCCTGGCCTCGCCTACTATGTGTGAGGGAGCCTCGGTCCACTCCTGACGATGCCCCTTCGCCTATAAAGACCCCCCGACGGGAAAAACCTAAGTACCCGATCAATTTTCCAGAAACACATCGTGATCCGCCGCCGTCATCGACCCGAGATCGGGAGGGTCCAGAAGCTCTTCCTGGCACCCTGCCAGAGAGAGGAATCGCCACCGGAGGTCTTCTTCATCGCCATGCTTGCCTCCGGAGCGATGAGCGAGTAGTCTACCTTGGACTATGGGTCCATAGCAGTAGCTAGATGGCTGTCCTCTCCACCATGTGCTTCATGTTTAGATCTCATGAGCTGCCCTACATGATTGAGATCACCGTTATGTAATTCTACATGTTTGGTTTGTTGGGATCCGATGAATATTGGTGTTATGATTGAGTTGCTATACTGAAATATATCTTATGTTATCTCTATGTTGTTTATGATCTTGCATGCTCTCCATTGTTAGTAGCCATCTTGGCCGAGTAGTTGCTAGTGACTCCAAGAGGGGGTATTTATGCTCGATAGTTGGGTTCATGCCTCTATTTAATCTGGGGGAGTGACAGAAACCTCTAAGGTTGTAGATGTGCTGTTGCCACTAGGGAGAAAACAACATTCATATGCTCGAGGGCATATGCTTTGTTTACATTACATACTTTGCTTAATGCAATTATCTGTTGTTCGCAACTTAATACTCATGGGGTGTTCGGATGATATCCCCGTGAGTGGATTATTAGTCATAGATGCAGTTGGATGGCAGTCTATGTATTTTCTTGTAATGCCCAGAGTAAATCGCATAGTGATCTTCTTGACATATCACGTTATCTCTATTCTATCAATTACCCAACTGTAATTTGTTTACCCAGCATGTGTTATTTATCTTATGGAGAGACACCACTAGTGAACTATGGACCCCGGTCCTATTTCCATCATATTGCTATCACCTGTTTACTTTACTCGCACTGTTTACTTTACTTGCATACTTCTACTGTTTTCCACTCGATACGCTCATACCCTTTGTTTCAAGCAAACCGGTGAGATTGACAACCTCATCGCAAGTTGGGAACAAAGTATTTGGTTGTGTTGTGTGCAGGTTCCACGTCGCTGCTCGCAAAGCAAAGCTTGGATGAGGCGCCTATAAATTGTCCGGAGCTGCCGCGAAGCTTGCAAGCTTCACCTTCAGTCGTTTGTCTCTCCTCTCCTGATCGATAAACCTTGGTTTCTAACTGAGGGAAAAACTTGCTGCTGTGCTCATCACGCCTTCCTCTTGGGGTTCCCAACTGCCTGGCTATAATCATCATCAACTACAAGCCAGCCATCAAGCCTTTTTCTGGCACCGTTGCCGGGGAGGAAGTAGAAGACTTCTGCAAGGGGAGTTTTTCGCACGCACATCCTTTACTTTGTTTTAAGTTTTGCTTTACTTTATTTTTACTTGCATTGTTTTTTATCAAAAACCCAAAAAAATTAGAATCCTTGATAGTTGTTTTTACTTGTCTACTTTTAGTTTTCCTGAAATGGCTAATCCTGAAAACACCAAGTTGTGTGACTTTACTAGCACGAACAATAGTGATTTTATCTGCACTCCTATTGCGCCACCTGCTCCTGCTGCAAACTTTTATGAGATTAAGCCTGCTTTATTGAACCTTGTTATGAAAGAGCAATTTTCTGGTGCCAGTACTGAAGATGCTATAGCTCATCTCAACAATTTTGTTGAGCTATGTGAGATGCAGAAATATAAGGATGTAGAAAGTGATATTATTAAGCTTAAGTTATTTCCTTTTTCTTTGAGAGGAAAAGCTAAGGATTGGTTGCTATCTTTGACTAAGAATAGTATTGATTCATGGACTAAGTGTAAGGATGCTTTTATTGGTAGATACTATCCTCCTGCTAAGATTATATCTCTGCGTAGCAATATTATGAAGTTTAGTCAGTTTGATAATGAACATGTTGCTAAGAAGAAACCTTTGGGAAGGATTAATGATGTTCTTATTGTGGTTAACAATAACTTTGTTCCCGTTGATTTTCTCGTTATGGATGTTGAATGCCATGCTTCATGTCCTATTATTTTGGGAAGACCCTTTCTTCGAACTGTAGGTGCCATTATTGATATGAGAGAAGGCACCATCAAATATCAATTCCCACTCAAGAAAGGTATGGAACACTTCCCTTGGAAAATAAAGAAATTACTTTTTGACTCTATTCTTAGAGCAAATTATGAGCTTGATGCTTCATCACTTGATGTTACTTGATTCGCAATTTTCCGCGCCTAGTTCAAAGGCGTTAAAGAAAAGCACTCTTGGGAGATAACCTAATGTTTTATTTTCAGTACTTTTTCTTTTATTTGAGTCTTGGAAGTTATTACTATTGTAATGACCTCTCCTTATCATTTTTATTTCATTGTTGTGCCAAGAGAAGCCTCTAATTTGAGTGAGGTAAAGATTTGGGGATGTTGCTGTCCTGAAACTGTTTTCGGTGCTGCACCATAAAAATTCGTGAAAATTCTCTGTATATCTTTTGGACCTGCGATTTATTGTGCATATGCCCCAGGTTATATCCAAACTTTCATTAGTTGAACACTTTTTGATTTGAGCAACAGAAAACCCCTTAAAAATTCGACCTTTATCAGCTGTTCTGTTTTGACAGATTTCTGCCAATATTTGTGTTTGCCGCTTTATCGCTTTCTTTTGGAGTTCTTTTGATCACGGAACTTTTGGGGAAGTTGTTACAGTAGTATATACTTTATATGTGGTGGTTTTGGGTTGAGACTTGAAGCAAAAGAGGTTGATTATATGTTATGCCTACACTAATGTTGCTAATAGATTTGTGTTTAGTTTTGTATGAAGGAAGTTTTCAAGTGTAGGAATTGGAGAATGATGAGATGAGTTGAAGAATGGACAAAAGCTCAAGCTTGGGGATGCCCATGCATCACCCCAAGAAATATCCAAGAAGTACAAGCGTCAAAGCTTGGGGATGCCCCCGAGGCACCCCTTCTTCATCGGCAAAAATTAGGTCACCTTTCAAGACACTATATTTTTATTGCTTTATGCACTATGCGTTTTTCTTGGAGCGTCAGTTTTTTAGTTTTCATTATTAGTTTAGTTTTGTTTGCTGCAATAAATGCTTGGATCCCAACAAATTTCTTTTGGAGAAGTTGCCTTGCTTTTCATTTGCCAAGAACGCTCTAGTTTTCACTCTTATCAAAAACCGAGTGTTCTTCTTTTTCTGCTACTGCTTTCGGTTTTCGTTTTCGCCTTGATTTGCGTTCAGATCTTCTTATATTTATTTATCAAGGTGTATTTTTGCCTCCGGACCATGTTGGTTTTCCTCAAAAGAGTTGGATTAAAAAAGTTTGAATGGTGTTGGAAAAGAGAAAAAGCTTTATGCAAAAAAGTGGTACAAGGAGCTTGTGTAGACTGCGGCTTAGGCTTTTTCATGTCATGCTTGATGTCTTTTTGATAGTATGCTTAGTGGTTTTTCTGTAGCATGACTTGTCTCAAATAACTGAGATTGCTTAATGAGCCTTTGAAAAAATCATGCGTTGTTTTTATTGTTTGGAAGCATTATTTTGGTTTTCTCCTTGATGCTTTATTTGGGTTGACTTGGCGCATGCTCACACATGTTAGACTCATACAAAGTCGCCAATAGCCTCAATGATCATTTAGTTTTTGACTTTTGATGCCATCTTATGCTTCTTTTAATGTCGCTTTGTCGCTTTGCATGATTATGGCCATTATTGCTCTCTTAGTTGGTCGCTCCCAGTCTTTTGCTAGCCCTCGCCTTGTACTGAGTATGAGCTCTACTCGTGCATCCAACTCCTAAAAACCAAGTTTGCCAAAGTGTCCACCATACATACCTATTAGCAATTTGCTATTCCAAAGTACATTTGACTTGCTTTTATTTTCTCTTCAAATTAAACTCTTACCAGTGTTATGCGAAAATTGGTCAGTAAAGCTCTCACGAACCGGAAGGCACACTTTACTTTTTCTTGTTCTTAAAATTTTGACATTGTGTTCTCTTATGTTGAGTTGTTATGCTTGCAAGTTGTAAGTTGGATACTAGCCCAGCCATGCCGTCATGGGGCAAGCTTTCAACATTGCACTTCTTATTTGAGTTGATATCGTGATCTTTTGTTTACGGATGCCCGCGGTGTGAAATGAATTGGGAATTTTGTGAGGATCATGGAGTTTGTATATGTGTTAGGGAAACACCTGGGCCGCCAATCTAAGCCATGCATAATTCATGGTGGAAATTTGCAGCAAACCCATAGTGGACATTCGACGACGCATCTCAAAATAAAAAGATAAACAAATGGTAAATAAAAGAGATGTCGAGGTGTTCATTGTCTGCTTGTCCTGTCATTTTGATGTGGGCTTGTTCCATGTCATCGGGTACGGAGGTACCCCGTTGGTGGTTCTCGATAATACGTGTATACTTACAATGACAAGAGCCTTGCTTGGGACTCTAAGTAGAGTAGCATGAGGTTTGGGTACTCGTATTCACGGGACACGAGGTTTTCAACTTATGATTTATCAAGCATATGCATCATAATTGTTCTTGCATTAACTTTAACCATTCAAGATGCTTATGATGGGGGCAATGAGAGCTCAAAGCCGGTAAGTACCATAATTTTTGAAGGTTATAAAACTTGCAATCACTGCTTCCCTCCGCGAAGGGCCTTTCTTTTACTTTTATGTTGAGTCACCACCTTCTATCTTTATGCACCATTAAGAGAGCATAGTTGTCATTCTTAGTATAATGTGCATTGTCCCAAAGTTTTCATTGATTGATTCATATTGTTGGTTTCACTTGTTCTCAAATTATTTGTATCTAGTCGCCCTCTTAAACTTGAAGGTGTCCTATGCATTTATGTTTTGCTCTCCATGAAGGACAAGCTGAAAACCGTTTGTATGTTTTTCCTTATGATTTGAACACACGTTTGACTTTCATTGTTTCATTTTCATGATCTTTTGTTTGTGTTCATTTTCATGTTTATAACATGGTTGCTAAGTTTCTTCTATCAAGATTATATCTTTCATGCCCATGTTTTAAGTTCTTTTGATCCCAGGTCACAATGCTTACATAGATGATCAAGATTATATAGGTGCATGTCACCTCAAAAATTATTTCTTTTGTTATCACTTACCTACTCGAGGATGAGTAGGAGTTAAGCTTGGGGATGCTTGATACGTCTCCAACGTATCTATAATTTTTGATGCTCCATGCTTGTTTTTACACCATTTGCCTAATGTTTCATTACACTTCGTGGCACTTTTATGCATTTTCCGGAACTAACCTATTAACAAGTTGCCACAGTGCCAGTTCCCTGTTTTCTGCTGTTTTTGTGTTTCAGAAAAGCTACACAGGAAATATTCTCGGAATTGGACGAAACAAAGGCCAAACATCCAGAAATCCACAAGAGCTTCCAGAGAACCGAAGAGGAGACGGAGTGGGGCCACGAGGGCCCCACACACCAGGGTGGCGCGGCCCAGCCCCTGGCCGCGCCCCCTATGTGTGAGGGAGCCTCGGTCCACTCCTGACGATGCCCCTTCGCCTATAAAAACCCCCCGACGGGAAAAACCTAAGTACCCGATTAATTTTCCAGAAACACATCGCGATCCACCGCCGTCATCGACCCGAGATCGGGAGGGTCTAGAAGCTCTTCCCGGCACCCTGCCGGAGAGGGGAATCACCACCGGAGGTCTTCTTCATCGCCATGCTTGCCTCCGGAGCGATGAGTGAGTAGTCTACCTTGGACTATGGGTCCATAGCAGTAGCTAGATGGTTGTCCTCTCCACCATGTGCTTCATGTTTAGATCTCATGAGCTGCCCTACATGATTGAGATCACCGTTATGTAATTCTACATGTTTGGTTTGTTGGGATCCGATGAATATTGTTTTTATGATTGAGTTGCTATACTGAAATATATCTTATGTTATCTCTATGTTGTTTATGATCTTGCATGCTCTCCGTTGTTAGTAGCTATCTTGTCCGAGTAGTTGCTAGTGACTCCAAGAGGGGGTATTTATGCTCGATAGTTGGGTTCATGCCTCTATTTAATCTGGGGGTGTTGGGGATATACCAAATAGGTTTACCAGGGACGTAGTCCTAAATCAGCAAGCCAGGGTGGCCCATCAGGGGTGGTATGGCGGATTCGCCATACCGGGCGACCCAGTTGCTGAAGTTGCCACGGCGGTACTGGACGCAGGCGCTTATGGCGGATCCTTAAGACAGGTCCATGGCGGATCCAGAAACAGGCCCATGGCGGACCACTGACGACATGCCCGTGGCGGGTCGGGAGACGGCCCATGGCGGGTTACCTTGTTGTACACGCATAGGACTTAGTCTAGGACTCCAAGTTGTATCCGCTCCGGTACCAACGTGTAGCCCACGCCAGGCGCCTTTATAAGCCCGGCGTGGAGCAGCCCTTGAGGCACGTTCTAGTCATACGGCTAATCGCGTAGCGAAACAGCCAACCTCATCATTGTAATCGAGCACTTGTTGCCATATAGTGAATTATAGCAGCACGTAGGATCTTGCCACCGTCGCGGGATCTGAAGCTGGGTAAACTCGTGCTACCACCGTCCCGGATCACTCCTCCGTGTTCACCCCCTTCCACAAACCGCCATACCCCTACCTCTATGGCAGATATGTTGACGAAACCACGACAATTGGCGCCCACCGTGGGGCAAAGCGCGTCTGGAGCACGGATCCAGGCGGGATCCGCCTTCGCAGGCATCGGCGACACCGTCACCATCGGGCGCGTCCTCTACGATTCCGGCTTCCCCATCGTCCCAGCGGATAACCTCTGGGTGCCGGCTAGAGAAGACCCTGCTCGATTCACCGTCGTTCCGATCGGAGATATCCATATCTTCATTGGAGAGACAAACCCTACCGCCGCTACGGAAACCAATTTCCGGCGGATCGGTATGGCTGAAATCCCCAAACGGACCGCTTTCGAGCTGGAGACGGAGGAGGACTCATCTGACCTGGAACTTTCCAAGTTGCCCAGATCGGATCTGAAAAATAATCCCACCCAGCCCGCCCTAGAGGTAGAGGAAGTGGTGGAAGGCCGCTGTGAATCCGCTATGAGTAATCTAGCGTTAGAGACACCACGGTACTGCCTTGTTGCGTTCGCAGGCATCACTTCGGGATCTACCTCCAATGGAGAAGATAGCCCAGGTGAATCCATCCTCGAGGCACTTAACGAAAGTGGTGAATCGGATGACTGGGACAGCAAGGGCTATGATTCTGACCATTACGATGCCGCCATGAGAAAAATTGAGGCGGAATTAGCGCAACAGGCACTTGAAGAAAGCAGGTGTTCGTAACCAATAAAGGAGATGATGCTGGGCAGACAACTTGTGATCCGCCATCTCAGGAAGTCCACGACGGAGATGCCGGCAAAGAGCAGGGCAACCCGCCACCAGCTGCCGATCCCGCCACGGAGCAACTTCCTGAGATCCACGGCGGACCCAGGCCTCTGCAACCCGCCATCCCCGAGGACCAGCACCCAGAAGACTTCACGACCCCGCTGGATAAGGTCGTCTACGGAACTCTAGCAGATCCAATCACCCCTGACTATGTCAGAGATGTGAACGATCTCGAGAAGAAGAGGCGAGAACTCCTCAAGGAAGCAAAGTGAGTCGAGAAGATGGGCCAGCAGCTTGATGGCGACATTGCCAAAGCTCAAGACACGCTGAAGCGCGCAAGGAACATGGAGGAGAAGTATGTTACTCTCATCCAGAACCAGATAACCGAGGGAGGCGACCCGCAGCTGGTACGAAACCTTGAGTTCACCGTACCAACAGCGGAAACTCTGGCCAAGATGTACACAAAGAATCCGCCATACGTGGATAAAAACCGCGATGAAGTCAGGGCTACGCCCATTGAAAATATCGTGGCTGCAAAGGAGCTATTGGAGCATAATAAGAGCCCAGCAGCCCTAGAAACGGCGGTGAAATTGATGACCAAAGCATTAGTGCAGCAGGAGAAGGCTACGTCGTCACGACGGCTCGAATCTGATCCCGCGCTATGCAGGTCCAACACTGCCTCTAAGGCTCGGGGGCTGGCAACCATGGTACGCGCCCTGACAACGAATCTCATACCGGATCCTCAGAAATCCGAAGAAGAGAAGCTCGCAAATGCTTAATGGATGGCGGCAGCAGCCTGAACATCATGTACGTGGAAACTTTGACGAAGCTCGGCCTTACCAAGACCCAACTCCGCCATAGCGCGGTCACCTTTTATGGGGTGGTTCCTGGTCACCAAGCCAAGTCCCTCGGGTCCATCACACTCAAGGTTGCCTTCGGTAGCGAGGAAAATTACCGTGAAGAGCCTATAACCTTTGAGGTAGTCCCATTCAAGAGCACATACCACGTGATCTTCGGTCGCCCTGCCTTCCACAGCTTCCATGCCAGGCCATGTTACATCTACAATCAGCTAAAGTTGCCAGGCCCAGATGGCATAATTACCGTTTATGGCAGTTTCAGAAAGGCAAAGGAGTGCAAGGAAGGAGAAGCCGCCTTCGTGGAAGCAGTGTTCTTCGGTGAGGAGTTCAAAGAAATCCACGCCGCTACGGACCCCGCGGAGATGCCGGCATCCAAGCAGGAGATTTCTGCCTCCCCGCCCACCTTTAAGCCTACAGTCGACACAAAACAGGTGGAACTTGTCGCTGGCGATGCCGCCAAGACCACCTTCATTGGGACAAACTTGTCCCCCAAATAGGAAAGCGCGCTCGTCGAGTTCCTCCGTGAGAACTGGGACATCTTCGCATGGCAGCCATCTGACATGACGGGTGTACCCAGGGAACTCACCGAGCACGCTCTACAGATAATTCCTGGCTCCAAGCCAGTAAGACAAGCCATGAGACGCTTCGGAGATGAAAAGCGCCGCGCCATAGCAAAGGAAATTTCCAAGCTGTTGAAAGCAGGCTTCATCAAGGAGGTGATCCATACTACATGGGTGGCAAATCCGGTGCTAGTTCCTAAGAAAAACAGAAAAGTTTTGCTCATGTGTGTAGATTACACTGGCCTGAACAAAGCGTGTCCAAAAGACCCTTTTCCCTTGCCTCGCATTGACCAAGTCATTGACTCGACGGCGGGATCGGAGCTGCTGTGTTTCTTAGATGCCTACTCAGGATACCACCAGATCAAGATGAAAAAGTCCGATCAGCTCGCTACGTCGTTCGTAACACCTTACGGCACATATTGCTATGTCACAATGCCATTCGGTCTGAAAAACGCAGGAGCAACGTATCAGCGCACTATGCAAAAGTGCCTGGCGGATCAAATCGGACGAAATATCCACGCATACGTGGACGACATAGCGGTTATGTCTAAAAAGCAAGATGCCCTTATAGCAGATTTGCAAGAGACCTTTGACAATCTTAGGAAGTACAACATGATGCTTAACCCCACGAAGTGTGTCTTCGGGGTGCCAGCTGGACAACTTCTAGGATTCATCGTCTCCCACCGCGGAATTGAGGTTAACCCGGAGAAGATCAAGGCCATCCTCGACATTTCCCGGCCCATAGATCTAAAAGATGTACAGCGACTCACAGGCTGCGTGGCAGCAGTGAGCAGGTTCATCAGTCGTCTTGGCGAGAAGGCTTTGCCACTCTACAAGCTGATGAAGAAATCAGACGAATTTGTCTGGACCGACGAGACAGACGCTGCACTTAAGGATCTAAAGAGAGTGTTATCCACTGCACGAGTCCTAGCGGCTCCCGAAGACCAGGAACCCATGTTACTATACATGGCGGCAACTAACATGGTGGTCAGCATCGTCATGGTGGTAGAACGTAAGGAAGAAGCGCAGGAGTATGGCGTACAGCGACCAGTCTACTATGTCAGCGAGGTCCTGACGGAATCCAAGCAGTGCTACCCTCACTACCAAAAATTGGCATACGGAGTTTTCCTAGCTTCTCGTAAGTTGAGACATTACTTCTATGACCATAAGATCACAGTGGTGAGCAAAGCCCCACTGAAGGACATCATCAACAACAGCGACGCAATAGGACGAGTTGCGAAGTGGGGCATTGAATTGGCCTCTTTCGACATCGACTATAAGCCTCGCACCGCCATCAAGTCTCAGGCTCTGGCGGAATTTATGGCGGATTGGAAGGAAGCGCAGGAAACTACGCCCGTCCCAGAACCAGAGCATTGGGTGATGCACTTTGATGGCTCGAAGTTGCTACACGGCTCGGGGGCTGGAGTGACACTCAAATATCCCAAGGGAGATGAGCTAAGCTATGTTCTCCAGATCCACTTCCCCACCACCAACAACATCGCGGAATATGAAGCTTTACTGCACGGGCTCCGTGTCGCAAAGGAGATCGGCGTACAACACATCATGTGCTGTGGAGACTCTGACCTTGTGGCTCAGCAGGTGGCTGGCACATACAAAGCTCGGAACGAAGTTATGGCAGCATATAGAGACGAAGTGGATGAGATGGCCAAAAGTTTCCTCGGCTACGACATAAAACACGTACGGCGAGAAGATAACATGTCGGCCGATACCTTGTCCAAACTAGGATCTAGCCGTAAGGTAGTTCCGCCAGGAGTATTCCTCGAGCATCTGCGCGTACCATCGGTAAAGATGGTGGATCCAGAAAATCCGGAACTAGCAAGCTCCCCCGTTATGGCGGTTTTGCCTAGCAATCCGCCATGGGCAGAGTCCTATCTGGAATTTCTGACGAACAAGAAGCTACCCGAAGACGAAGTCCAAAAAAGACAAATCGAGCGTAGAGCCAAAGCGTACACCATCATAGATGGCCAGCTCTACAAACGAAGCACCTCGGGAGTTTTCATGAAGTGCATATCCCAAGTGGATGGAATCGAAATACTAAGAGAGATCCACGAAGGCAAATGTGGGCATCACGCCGCCGCCAGATCCCTAGTAGCTAAAGCATTCCACCATGGATTCTACTGGCCAACAGCCAAGGCAGATGCAGACCGTATTGTAGAGCTCTGCCACGGTTGCCAGATGTACTCCAAGCAGACCCATATGCCCGCCACAGCACTGCATACGATTCCTATAACTTGGCCTTTTGCAGTTTGAGGGCTGGACATGGTGGGTCCGCTAAAAACAGCACCTTCGGGATTTATGCACCTCTTGGTAGCAGTAGACAAATTCACGAAGTGGGTGGAAGCTAAGCCCATCAGAAAACTTGATGGCAAAACTGCCCTCAAATTTGTCAAGGACATTGTGGTTAGATTCGGCATCCCACATAGCATCATCACCGATAATGGCACTAATCTGTCTCAGGGAGAAGTTGAAGAATACTGCCATCACAACGGAATCCGCCTTGACCTAGCATCTGTGGCACATCCACAGTCTAATGGCCAAGTTGAGCGGACCAACGGACTAATCATGTCAGGAATTAAGCCACGCCTAGAAGCACCGCTACATAGAGCAGCTAGAGCCTGGGCAGAAGAGTTGCCATCTGTGATGTGGAGTCTACGGACCACGCCAAACAGATCAACTGGCCTTACCCCTTTCTTCCTAGTCTACGGAGCAGAGGCAATCTTGCCAAGTGATGTTCAGTATGATTCTCCAAGAGTCGAGGCCTACAAGGAAGAAGATGCAGAAGCGTCCAGACAACTATCTGTGGACCTGCTGGAAGAAGAACGAGACCTAGCAGCCCAGAGATCCGCCATCTACCAGCAGAATCTCCGCCGCTATCACAGCCGGCGAGTTCGCCAACGCTCGTTTAAAGAAGGTGACTTGGTGCTACGCCTCAAGCAGCAGAAGTCCCACAAGCTATCCCCGCCTTGGGAAGGACCCTTCGTCATCAGCAAAGCTCTACTGAATGGTTCCTACTACCTGGTTGATATTCGCGAGCTAGAGAAGCGCCCAAGTAAGAAGCGCAAACGAAGAGACCCTGACGATATCTACGACGAGACAGATCGTCTATGGAACATCGCATAGCTACGTCCTTTCTACACTTAGCACTTATCTAGCTATGTAATGGCACCTCTATATGATCAATGAAATAAAGCATTTGGTTCACTCTTGATTTTTTCTGAGTCTTTTACCTCCTTTATTGTTCATTTAGATCGTATAGAACCTTTTTGCTCAATTGTGCTTTGCACTTGCGTCTCTTTTAAATACGCCATAAGCGGTCCGCGTAGCTTTTTTATGTTTTGATCTTCATTCGATGTTTTTTGTGTGGATTCCAGAGTAGTGACTTTTTGACGATCTAAGCCGCCATCTGCTCAGGGTTTTGGACGGTTGCTATTAAGTATCGTCGCCCTAGCGGATTGTTCGTGCGAAGATTTCGCCATCTCATGAAAAGTCAAGCACAGAGAGCCGGATGGCGGATCGCATAATCCTACGCGTGAAAAAATTTCGAAGTGTTGTTTTTTTTGGGCATGTCAAAGACTGCAAGTTGCATAAAACTAGGCCTGGCAGTTTCTTCGCACAATCAAACCACTTCATAAAAAACAAGCTGCAAGAGTTCAAAAGCATTCCACTGATCCGCCACAAGCAGATCAGTCACAGTGCAGAAACATTCACACACAGTTTAAGTTTAAATTACAGACCCACTCAGCGGCCGAATTGATGCAAAGTATTTTTTCCTGCTATATTGCAGGGCACGTCCTAAGAAGATGGCGGAACCTTGGAGGACACCTCGTCACCGCCATCACCACCTGCAGTAGCTGCGGAGGCTGATGCCGAAGCCTGGCTTGGCGACCCTGGCAGCTCGTATGCTTCATAGTATACGTTCAACTGAGTGCCAAGGGCACACAGTTGATCGTATCCAAGCACGCTCTGCCGGATGGCGGCCTCGTCCACTGGCGCACCGTCCTCGCCGCTCTCCGGGATGCCGGAGGTGAGCAGGTCCAGGTCTATCTCGGGATAGTGGGCCTTCGCCAAGGTTAGAGCGGTCCTGGCACCACCCCGAGCAGAGGACTGTTTCCAGTCCGCCATGAGCCCTGGCACTAGCAGCAGCTTCTGGGTAAGCGCAATGGCGGGGAGGTTGGAAGAACCCGCTATCTGCAGGCTCCCGCACGCTTGGCGACCAGCGTTGAGAAGGCCATCAAGCTCCTTCTTCGCTGCGTCGGTGGCCATGCGCAAGCCTTCGGCGGTATCCGCCTCGCCCTGCCCCAAAGCGACTGCATTGCGGAAAAAGAAGATGCGTCACGCACGGCATAGCAGAAATTGAAAAAACTTTACGTTATAAGAAGCTGGTACCTAGCAAGGTGTCCTGGAAGTGATGGAGGAGCTCGTTAAAGCCTTCACGCCGCTTTTCAAAATCAGCAGCGGCTTTGCGAAGATCCTCTATCTCCTTGTCCTTCTTGAGGTTATGGCGCTTCTGGTCCTTCAGCTGCTCTTCGAGGAGGGTGTTTGCGGTCAGAGATTTCTGGAGCTGCTGCTGCAGCCCATCCATCTCAATGGCGTGGCCCTTCTCCACCCCCTCAAGTGTGGACTTGAGTTTGGCAACATCTGCATGGCGGAAGTATCAGCACATCATTGATTGAAAAAGCACAAGGGAATTAAAACTGGTTAAGTAAATTACCGCTATTCTCAAGCTGTTGCTACAAATCCGCCACAAGAGCGCTTTTGGTTGCCAGCTCCTTCTCTTGCGAGCTGACAACCTGGACCAGGTCCTCTACCACCTTCTTGTAGTTCTGGCAAAATAATTTGAAGTGTTAGTCACTCTTAGAGCTTTATGCCGGATAGGTATCCGCCATAACGCTCGGGGGCTACTCACGATGATTTTTTAGTCACTCTTAGAGCATCATGATGAATATAATCCGCCACGATGCTCGGGGGCTACTTATGCTGATTTTTTGTCTTCCTAAGAGCTTTATGCCGGATAGTTATCCGCCATAACACTCAGGGGCTACTCAGTATGAAATTTAAAAGTTCTCTATAGAGCACTGTGAACTACCAGCGCTCGAGGGCTGTGCTATTCAAAAACTTACAGAAGTCACTCTTGAAGCCCCATAGCGGATCGAATTTACAAATCCGCCATGGCGCTCGGGGGCTACTGGGAGTACATACCTCTTTGACAAGACTGGTTCTCTGAACAAACGCTGCCATAGTAGATGATACATGGTTACTGGCCTCCTCTTGTAGATTGTCAAGGCGGAAAAGAGCTTCTGATTTCTTCTTCCACTTTGAGGCCTCCCCAGTTCCTGCATCCATTTGGACGGTTTTTCCGCTAAAAATCACCTTCTTGGCACCTTTAGCGGGGCGATCTGACGGTCCAGCACTTTTCTCTGGAACATCCGCCACCTTGCTAACATGCTGGGAAGAAGTGGAAGGCCCAGTTGGGCAAGCAGGAGCATCCGGTGTAGGTGGAATGGCAGCAGGAGAGGGCTTGGCCCTTGGAGGTTTCTGGCCAGCAACTTTTCTTCTTCTGTGCGCAACAGACAGTCACCGATTAGAATAGTCAGGTCATATATGGTATGTAGGCAAGTTATGATTATCCTTACTTCCGCTCTGGCAGATTGATAGTGGCAGAATGCTCGGGCACGGTGTCCAGATGGCCGCGAAGAGCAGGGGACGAATGGCGAGAGAGGACTCTCTTGCCTAGTCCACAAATGCGCCCGCCAGCACCGCGAACGCCACGTGGAACCGCTGTTATGGGCTCATCCGCCACTACCTCCTCTTCCGCCACCTTCTGTCCTTTGGGAGACGAGGATGTCTCATCCTCATCATCAGTAAGCTCTTTCGTCCGAGGATAACGGACGAGGCGGCTCAGCTCGGAAGGTGGTAGGGAAGAAAGCTGCGGAGAAATACGAAGTTATTTAAGAAGAACCAGCTGTTATGGCGGAATAAGGAGGGACTCACCTTTGGACAACTGCCATTCTCATACATAGGGATCTTTAGCTTCAAAGGCTCATCCCGCCCCACCTTAATGATGTTGCGGATTCGAAGCTCGATCTCTTTAGCAGATAGTTCCTCCTTGGAATAGCGCTGAGGATCATCAACTCCGCTATATTCGCACATCAGGGATGGGCGGTATTGAAGAGGCTGAATCCGCCGTGAGATCCAGCAGTAGATGGTATCGGCACCTGCCCGTCCAGAGAAGACAAGTTTCGAAATTCATCGTGAGCATAGCTGACATTCGTCATCCATTGTAAAGTCGTCCATGACGCCCCAGCTATCCTGCTCCTCGGCGGGGCCATCAACAAAAGACCGCAGGCCGAACTTCCTTTCAGGAGGGGCCTGGTCAGCCAGATAGAAGAAGGATCCCCGCCATCCCTTTGCAGAATCATGAGGGATAATGTAGGGGTAGGATTTCCCGCTCCGAGGAACAAAGGAGATCGATCCGCAATTGCGAGGATCTCCGTTCGCATCCCGGTTGTGGCGGATATTAAAGTATAAGCGGAATAAATCTCCGCGTGGGCTGATACCCAGATACCCCTCGCATAGCGCGACAAATCCCGCTAGGGCAGTGAAGCTATTTAGAGCAATGTGGTGTAGCTGTAACCTGTAGTGCCAGAGAACGCCTTTCAGGAAGTAGGATGGTGGAAGACTGAGGCCGCGATCAATGTGGGACTTCAGTATGACGACCTCTTCATCTGAAGGAGCTGGCATTGCTTCACCAGGTTCAACCCGCCATCTGGAGATCTCCTTAGCAGCTATGCGGCCTTCCTGCTCCAGGGAAGATAGAATCTCCTCATTTATGTTACAGGAGTCCCAGTCTCCTCCTAAAGTCTCGGGCATGGCGGACTCTGTATCAGAAGACTGTGCTGAGCCCTCAGCAGCTTCGGACTTGGAGGCTTGGCGAGGCGATTCTGGTTCCATGGCGGCTAGCAGCGTGGTGGTAATAACTTCCAAGATTTCAAGTGAAGACGAGGAAGATGAGGCCAGCTTGTGGCGGAAAATGTCGCCGGCGGTGAGGATTTTCCGCGGCGGCTCGTCGGAGACGATGGAGCTCTCGTGACGGCGCTGAAGAGAGAGAAAGCGACGGGGCGAATGAGGGGTAAACCGGCTGGGGGTGAGAGGCCGGGGTATATATAGACCCCGGGCCTCGAGATTCGTGCCCGCCATCACCACCGCTCATCCCGATCGCAGAAACCCTAATCCAGTGACACATGTCCAGGGGTAAAAAAGTAACTTGGCGAAAACAGTGCATGCACTGTAAATCTTGCCCTAGAAGGAACTACGTACCAGAATTTACGGCGGATTTCGATGGTATGATCCAATGGATCCCGAAAATCTCGCTAAGATAACTACGTCGCTTGATCCGTTATTTATGGCGGATTAATAGATGGAAGAAGGAACATCAAGATAACCGCCATCCCAGCACAGAAGGGAAGAAGAGCTATGGCGGAAGTATCTCACCAAGAACGTGCATGGCGGATGTAGATGGCGATCTTGAAGTTCCCTGGGGGCTACTGTTGGGGATATACCAAATAGGTATACCAGCGACGTAGTCCTAAATCAGCAAGCCAAGGTGGCCCATCAGGGGTGGTATGGCGGATTCGCCATACCGGGCGGCCCAGTTGCTGAAGTTGCCACGGCGGTACTGGACGCAGGCGCTTATGGCGGATCCTTAAGACAGGTCCATGGCGGATCCGGAAACAGGCCCATGGCGGACCACAGATGACATGCCCGTGGCGGGTCGGGAGACGGCCCATGGCGGGTTACCTTGTTGTACACGCATAGGACTTAGTCTAGGACTCCAAGTTGTATCCGCTCCGGTACCAATGTGTAGCCCACGCCAGGCGCCTTTATAAGCCCGGCGTGGAGCAGCCCTTGAGGCACGTTCTACTCATACGGCTAATCGCGTAGCGAAACAGCCAACCTCATCATTGTAATCGAGCACTTGTTGTCATATAGTGAATTATAGCAGCATGTAGGATCTCGCCACCGTCGCGGGATCTGAAGCTGGGTAAACTCATGCTACCACCATCCCGGATCGCTCCTCCGTGTTCACCCCCTTCCACAAACCGCCATACCCCTACCTCTATGGCAGATCTGTTGATGAAACCACGACAGGGGGAGTGACAGAAACCTCTAAGGTTATAGATGTGCTGTTGCCACTAGGGAGAAAACAACATTCATATGCTCGAGGGCATATGCTTTGTTTACATTACACACTTTGCTTAATGCAATTATCTGTTGTTCGCAACTTAATACTCATGGGGTGTTCGGATGATATCCCCGTGAGTGGATTATTAGTCATAGATGCAGTTGGATGGCGGTCTATGTATTTTGTTGTAATGCCCAGAGTAAATCGCATAGTGATCTTCTTGACATATCACATTATCTCTATTCTATCAATTGCCCAACTGTAATTTGTTTACCCAGCATGTGTTATTTATCTTATGGAGAGACACCACTAGTGAACTGTGGACCCTGGTCCTATTTCCATCATATTGCTATCACCTGTTTACTTTACTCGCACTATTTACTTTACTCGCATACTTCTACTGTTTCCCACTCGATATGCTCATACCCTTTGTTTCAAGCAAACCTGTGAGATTGACAACCTCATCGCAAGTTGGGAACAAAGTATTTGGTTGTGTTGTGTGCAGGTTCCACGTTGCTGCTCGCAAAGCAAAGCTTGGACGAGGCGCCTATAAATTGTCCGGAGCTGTCGCGAAGCTTGCAAGCATCACCTTCAGTTGTTTGTCTCTCCTCTCCTGATCGATAAACCTTGGTTTCTAACTGAGGGAAAAACTTGCTGCTGTGCTCATCACGCCTTCCTCTTGGGGTTCCCAACTGCCTGGCTATAATCATCATCAACTACAAGCCAGCCATCAGCCATTCAAACCCTTTCTACTCAAATCTCTGCACCCCTTTCTGCTCAGATCTCCACACCCCTTCTGCCCAAACACATTTTAGCGCCCATCCCACAAGGTTACCCCACCGCCGCACCCCTACCTGCACCCTCGCGCTGCCGCAGTCAGAACCAGGTGTCGCCACTCATCGGCGACAGCGCAGGTGACTTTCTCCGGCCATCGCTCCCTATACTTTTCCGGCCATCATAGTCCTAATTATGTGTGTCTATCCGCATCGCTTCGATGGTGGCCTTGCGCACACGAACCCTAATTCACAAATCATGTGTAAACCCTAACTTCCCCATAATACCCCATACGATTCGCTAACTCGTTAATCATTAAAAGCTTAGCTAGCTAGAATAGGTTCAATTTCTACTTGTATTCACAAACCGTGCTACTAAAAATGTCATGCAAACCCTAAATATCTATAAAAAGACTCTGGCGTAGGTTAGTTAGCTAGTTCAAATTAAAGGGCTACTATTATTTGACTAATTTATGTGTTTGTACTCCCCCGACCACTATTACATGTCCTAATACGGATGTCTCTCTAAAATATGTCAGGATACATCCGTATTAGGACAGGTAATAGTGGTTGGAGGGAGAGTAATAGTTTTTATAGGTCGAATTAGTCATGTGCTATTGCTACATAAATATACAAATTATGTTCATTGTTTTAGCCTTCGTACATAATCGTTTGATCATGCAATGTATATAATGTCATGTTTTCTGAAATTAGGTATAGTTTATATTTGTTTACTGCAATGTATGATATATGTTCACAAATTCACCTTTGTCTTCCCACCCTGCAGGTATTCCCTCCAGTCATCAAAAATTTATTATTAAGGTCATGACAACTCACTTTATGTGCAGATTCTTCGCTTACTTAACCATCCATATATGTATTTTGATTTTCATCCTAAGTAAGTCTATTATGATAAATGTATCCTATATTTGAGAGGTATATACATTTGGTTTATTTTAGTTACCTGTTATTAGGCTTCATACTTTAATTAATTTCATGTCTACACACTATAAACTACTGATATGACAAACTTATATCCTTCCTTCACACTCCTCATGTTATCAAGTATAGTTCAATAATATGTTTGAGTACGTTAGATACTTTTTGTAACCTCATATCTATAATATAATTTCTGTTTCTGTGCAGAATGGAGGCATCTTTCTCACAAAAAGACACACGGATTTTAGATGACACTAAATACCAGAGGGAGAGCAACAATTCTCCCAACCACTATGCTTTGGAAGGAGACTCTGCATTAGCTAACGAGACAGATAACCAAGATGATGTGGCCGGTGTTGACTCAGAAGCCGTGCCTCAGCACCAAGCGAAGGAAAAGAGGTAGCGCAAAAAAGGAAATCCAATGAGTTGTCAAACGATATCCATGTGATCACAAGAATTGATGGCAAAGGTATTCCTGTCAGTCCAGTAAAGTGTTCAGGTGGGTAGAGCATTTCCATTAGCATCATAGTGCGGGAATATGTGCCAATCACATGCACGAACTTGAGGACTAAACCGAACAAGAACCTGATGGGATTGCTCATGCAAATGTTGTTCAACCGTTATGAGTTTGGGAAGGATGAGGGTGATAAAGAATTCAAGAAAATCAAAGAGAAAGCCATGTGCATGATGGTTAAAGCATTGAGCACATGGCGGAACATGACAAATAAATTGAAGGATGAAGATTTGGAAACTGTTATACAGAAGAAATGGCCTCAAATAATGGAGGAGCGGTGGAAGCAGTTTATTGAATCTCACAACTTCCCTAATTTCAACAAGAAGAGTGCATGGGGGAAGGCAATGCGGTGCAAGATCACGATGGACCACAACCTCGGTATCTGTGGTTACATTGTGAAGAAGAAGGTTTGGGCCTTGCAAGACGCATCCGAGGCTAAAGCTGGCAGACCTGAACCTTTATCGTACATCGACGATGGGTGTGCAAGGGATTTTGTGAGGGCCCATTCATAGTATGACAAGGTGATGAGGGAAACACGCTTCAAAAGCAACGAAGCCAAAGATGTTCACGATAGTTTGGTAAGCTGTTAAGTATAAGTTTTGAGTACTTATTTCTAATCATGCGTGTTCACTGATAAAATCTATATTTCTTGGGATAATTTGAGTGATTGTCCATGTTTTATACTCTGTTCATGCTATATATACATGCTCTACATGCATGTTACTACATATGAAATCATGAATCAAATGTTACTTGCAGAATAAACTATGTGGGTCTTCAGATCAAAGCTCCCAGGATTCAGTCAATAGCGAGACGTGGGAAGATACTCTCGGTGAGATTCTTGGCGGGGCGGAGGCTCGTGGCCGGCTGAGAGGCATCGCCTATGGGGCTCCATGGAAGAAATATCATCCAGAATCCTCCCAGCTTGCCAAGCAAAGGAGGAGATCCAGGAAAGAGAGCGACCTTAAATTCAAGGAGATGGTTCAAGATGAAGTCACACGTGCATTGCATGCAAGAGGTCTGGTACAAGGAATTGCACCCTTGCATCCTTTTACCGAGACCGTGTGTGGATCAACCAAGACGTCCCCCGCCTCTATCCGATCTGCACATGGGTTTCCAAGTCCAATCGATGATATCACTGTAAGCATTGTCAGCTCAACCCCATATTTGGATTAGTACATGTTTAGCCATTTCGCTATGCTAGGTATGTTTTTTTGTGATAAATGGTCCGCATGACATCATGATGTGCAATCTACTAGGATGAGGGCTCCTCCATGGCACTAGGGAAGTGGTTGCACACGGCCGAGTGTACCCAAAAATGTTGCGGAACAAGATCAATTGCCTGGATTTACCAGCACACATGGTGATGGTGGATGTGATTGATGTGTTTGATCACTTCTGCGATTTGCAGATAGATGACCCTCCCCAACCCAGAATGTGTCACACTTGGTCAATGCAAGGGCTATTGCATCATGTGACCGAAGAAGGAGATTAAGTTGATCTCCACATCCAATTTTGGTATTTCTTCGGCAAAAAGGCAAAAGTTGGATCAAAGTTCCATGAACTCTGCAGAACTGACAGTAAAGAGTCAGGAAGTGGAAGGCCATTTCGGTGGATTCCATATCCCGAGTAAGCCCTTGGTACCTGAGCATGAGTACATGCTCCTTCCCACCAAAATGAGGACTCTGCATGACAACATTATGGCCCTTGAAAAAGATAGCAGCAATACCACACATTTCACGGGGTTGGCCCCGAAGGATTACAACTTCACTGCAGGCAAGCTCACTCTCGAGTTTGCAGACATCTTCAGCATGTTCAACCTAGGTATGCTGGGTGCCTCACTGATAAGGCTTTGGGCTCTGTACCAGGCTAAAGAGGCCGCATGGAACAAGCAACCCATATTTGTAGTCATTGATCCATTTCACTTCCACGAGGACAACCTTGAGAAAGGATCTATAGCTATGGGGATGATTGCACAGTGGCTCTGCAATCCAATGCAAATTCACAAGGACAAGCAGTACCTGCTTGTGCCCTACAATCCAGCGTAAGTCCATGGTGCTCTTAAGTTATAGTTATTTTCTTCTCAGTTGACTGATATATTTGCTGGAAACAAACCTAGATGATTGTACTTAATAGAGATGAAACAAGCAACACAACTGTTTTTCTGAGTTATTAGGACATGCATGTACTAGCATATACATCAATGTGCTTTAAGAAGCTCACTTGCATGCCCATCTATGAAAAAATACAGAAAATAACATACACATGATTATTTCTTAACTTCGCCTTCTGTCATTTTAGCGAAACTGTGATTGACTTGGCGTGCAGTTTTCTGAATTCTCTATATGTTTGATAGGTAACATTGTCTGAAACGTCATTTCAATTATTTGGTGCCCTCATATCCAAATAAAGCCATCTGGAATGTATTTATTTTGAACTATGCATGTACTCATTACAATCTGGAAAGTATTTTGCCTATGCATAATTGATTAGATATTATGTTGCTTAATACATTTCGTTCACATTTCTGCGCAGCAAACACTGGGTCCTTATAGTTCTTGCGCCCAAACAGCGAAAGGCTTATTACTTGGATTCCTTGAAAACCCAAGCAATATTGGATACTGAACTTATCGAGTCGGTTCTCAATGACGCACTAAATAGATTTGTGTGCATGGCAGCAAGTGATCTGCCAAATACAAGGAAGAGACTAGGAGTGAAACACAAATTCAAGCACGTGACCAGTATAGACTGTGTTCTAAAGCATATGGGTAGTATCTGTGCTGAATACTACCTCTGCTCATATATGGATGCCTTAATACGGTTCCAGGACCATATTCGTAGAGTTGGAGACTTCCATAAGTATTCTCTTCACATGGACGATGCAGAGTTTGATTATCATTTAGAGTTTGCACGCATCCAGAAGATCTTTGCATCTGTCATCATCAAAGAGATCATTCTAGACACCGGACGTTTCTACTATGGCCAGACCTCTCATTGAACGAGACGCCTTTCAACTCAGGTAGCCCTCCTTGATCACACATCTGTTGTATCCTTAATAGATGAGAAGAAAGAAGACCCCATGTTCCTTTATTATTGTTATAATTAAATTGATCATGACTTGCTATAATTTTTGTGCACTCTAACTCTGTTCCAGTCGATATGTACAAAGTGATCTCATGACATACATTTCTTAAAGGATGACAACACTAATGATCTATTTTATAGCTACTTTTTCTGTATCTCCTATTTCTATTCTGAATAATTTTCTAGTTTCTGGGAAGCATGCTCTTTCGTATTCAATTATGTCATGCTGAATATTATCTCTTAGCCTATTCAGTTAACTACTTGTGTTCTCATTGTATACATGCTCAAGAATTTTGTTCTGTTTTTCTTGCAATAGTGATGCCATGTGAAGATGCGATATATGAATATCTAGGCACGTGAAGATGAGGACCCTACTGATGCTGTATTTTTATTACAACAAATTGTAAGCATGAACGTGAGAATTTGTATGCAGGCCAGTCTGGAATTTATTTATCTGGATTATGTGAGGATTTATATGTATGCCATCCTGTAATATATTTATTCTGAATACGTGACAATTTATGCGTATGCCGCCGTGGAATGTATTATTACGCAATATGCATTATTTTTTTGTTTCAGAAATTAGAACTCGCGACGGTCGGTAAATGAGTGAACTGCTAGTCATGTGCTACAAGCAGCGACGGATAGTATTTAACGGGCATGTCACTGGTAGCTTACTTGTGACAAAACGAACAAACAACATGCCGTCAGCGGTTACTTATAATGTGACGAGAACGAAAATAATAGCCCGTCGCTGCCAACCTTGAGTTGACATGAATGAAAATAACAGCCCGTCGCTGGTAACTTTGAGTTGACGTAAACATAAATAAAATCCCATCGCTGGCAACCTAAATCTGACGAGAATGAAAATAGAAGTCCGTCGCTGGTAACCTTGATCTGACGGAGTGGAGAGAGAAGGGTGGGGCTGGCTCATTAGATCAAGGAGTACCGGTGATGTCTTAATTTCTAAATATCGTCGTTCGCAACCTAGATCTGACGGGAATTAAAATAGAAGTCCATCACCGGTAACCTTGATCTAACGGAGCGGGGAGAGAAGGGTGGGGCTAGCTCGTCAGATCAAGGAATACCGGTGATATCTTGATTTCTAAATATCGTTGCTGCATCAGTTACTAAGGATGTGTGACTTGGCTGTTGGCGATACACATTACCAGTGTGTAACATCCCAGGATGTGAGACTAGAAATAGAGTGGTAACAGATGTGTGCATTGCATTCATGCATAGAAAATCTGGGGAATTTTCACGCTTTTAAATAAAACTTGTCAAAGTGAATGAAGTTTATCTTGAGTGGATGGAACTGAAGTAGCTCATCAACTGAAGCGCAATAAACTTCAACTTGACCTTTGTTAACAACCTTGTTTTGGGTAGAGATAATTACAACAACTAAAAGAGATGAATGTGAGGTAGGAGTAATAAGCTAGCAAATCATTATATGATCCAATGTCTATTTCTACCATGATCACCATGGTATTTCTTAAACTTAAATAACTGAATCTTGTCTAATCCAAACTAAGTCAATGCAATTATTATTCTCAAACCTTGATCTACCCTAGATCTGGATTTCTATTCTTTTCATATAAATCCATTCATCCTAGAACAAGAGGAGAGAGTCTATATCAATTCTAGTATCCTTCTCAACCCTTAAGATAGAGCTTTAGATATAATTTGGAAACTCGACAATTGGAGAGACTAACCTAATACCAAGTTGAGTAGAGGAGCTATCTCAACTACAGGTCAAGTGTAGACAATAAGAAGATTAGAGCCATTTCTAGAAAGATATCAAATGTGTAGTATCTTGGAGTTAAGAAGTGATATGATGTTCTCTTAGCTAAATGGTATTTTAAGAGAATATTTCAGCACCATTTAACCATGGACCTTGATTAGCCAAATGGAACCCAAGTCATATGATCAAAGGATTGTAATGATAATCTTGTTATCACATTGAGTGTGGAATCCATGATTAACCAAGTAGAAACCTACGCTATATGATCAATGGATTAAAATGATCATTATCATGTCACACTGAAGTGGAAGAGTGACACATGTGAAGTCAATGGATCAAGGATAACCAAGTTATGATACAAATAAGATTGATACAAGAGAAAAAATATTCATGTGGTGGGAGATAGATCCTATATGGATGCCACAATGGTGGAGATTATATTCTTAATCTCTGAAGGTAGATACAATCAAGTATTGATGCCTAGAGATAAGGTGTAAATTTAAGAGAGGAAGCAACCACCATGTGGAATATGGATTGTAGGTAGTATAGTATCCTAGCGCTAGAAGTCAACATCTAGGGTAATGTATTGATTGGATTAACCAGCTCTCAAGGGCAAGTATTGATGATGATCTTAACCATAAAACCTTGAGAATGAGTAAGAAGGATGTTTAGTTAAGCAATCAAAGGGAATGAGTTGAATAACCTTAGGATTAGAAATGATATAAAGGTTATTCCTAATAAGATCATGTAAGAGCTTTAGTGTCAAGCTCAGAACATGGATTTAGGATAAGAAGTTGATGAAGGAAATAAAATAGATTCATTATGGAAGTTTAGTTGCACACATTAAGAGAGTTGATGAAGGAAATAAGATGATCATGTTGAACACATGACTATGCTTGTTGGAGGAAGAGAGTAGATTAAGTGGAAAACCAAATGACCAATGGGGGGTAGGAAAATGAATTGGGCGTATCTAAACTAGTAGATACCCATTGTTTTGGAAACCATATGGACAACCTTGCTTTATATGCAAGTTTCCATTAGGCAAGTAACTAGATATGGGGGAGAAGACCACAAGTTTATATCTTGGCTGGTGGTTTAGACTAGAAGCTATGCCACATTAGTCTCATCTAAGGAGTGAGCACTACTTTCTTAAAGAGGGTAGTACAATCATAGATAACCCAATTTCCTTTTATCTATCCATGTGAGAAGTATTCTAATGTTCCTAACTTATGCATCACTTTGTGATCATGAGTAAAACCCTAGAATCACATCCTATATTTTAACCCAAGGATTATGTCCACACCATAAACATTTTTAATATCAACCATATTATTTATCCAGTGATCAACTTGTACATATTAATGTAACATCCCAAATTTTCAAATATAAAATTTTCATCATGCATTCATGGCATATTGCATATCAAGGTCATTTCCAAAGTTTTGAATCTTATTTCTTCAAAGGATATTGTTTCAAATGCCTTTTCCCAAAAAAATTAGAAACAAGAAGGTTTCAGAAAGAAAGTATTTTAAAATGAGCTCCATTGGTAATGGAGCTATTTTATTTTCCCTCTAGTAAACTTTGAAAACCAAATATTGGGAAGTTATTAAATTTAACTTCCTAGTTATTGGACTCTATACTTAAAAGTTCTTACAAGTTATTTTCTTTTCCATCTTATCACTAAACCCCTGGTTTATAGGTTGTAAACACACTTTTTAAAAAGCGAAAATGGCCAGCTTGACTTTTATTCAAATCTGAATACAATAGCCTTTTCAAAAATCCAAAACAGAAATCAGAAACAAAAGAAAAAAATATAACGAAAGAAAAAAATAAAAAGGAAGAGACCCAGCAGCCCACCTGGGCCGCACCCGGGAGCCAGCCAGCCCAGACCGCCCCCGAGCCAGCCCAACCCAACTACCCCTTTCCCTCTCTCTCTCACCGACCGCCCGGCCCCACCTGTCATCCCTCTCCCCGCAATCCCCTCTCCCTCCCAGTAACGCTCGCCGGCGTTACTCCCCCGGCGTTTACTCGCGGTTTAATTGGTCATAAAGACCTCTACTATAAAGCCCCCGCACTCCCTCTCTCGCTCCTCCCTTTCCCCTCTGAAAAGACGCCGCCGGGCTGCTCAAATCGCTCGCCGGAGCTCACAGTTCCCGCCGCCAGTCATCGTCGATTCCGACGCGGTGAAGCCTCCCCTTCTCCCCTCGATCTCCCCCTCCTTCTCCCCTCTCTCTGGAGCGTCGATTGATAGCTTGCCCCACTTTTTCTCACAGTTTTTCGAGCCCTCCGACGACTACCGAGGCCGCCGTCGACTCCAGCCACCTCTCGCCGTCGCCTCGGGAAGAGCCAGTCGTCGACGACCACGGATTCGAGGTCGCCGTCATCTGCTGAACATCGTCCACCACTCCATCGCCGACGTTCATCACCAGGAGCTCGCCGCCGTCGACCATCTGGGCGCCTCGCCGGAAAACTTTCCATGCCGGTGAGCCTCCCCTGCTCCTTTTCCTTGCTGCCCTTGGATCCTGATCGCACGGCCGAAATTAGAATCCCTTTACCGAAACGGTATCGGCCAATAGGGCTGCGCCACGTCGGCAAGACCAGTCAGCCCCCGGTCAATCCAGTCAAACTCTTTTCAAATTCGAATTCAAATCTCAGATTTGATACAGATCTTGTAAAATCGATAGAAAATAAAATACTTAGCCAAAAATTACAATTAATACCTCGTTGGAATCCTTAGAATGTGTAGATTCCAGTAGTGAAATAAAAATTGTTATTTTATGGGTTCATTGCGAATCTATTGTCAGATCTGAATCAAACCTTGTTTAACTTAATAAATTCATAACTTTTGTTCTGTGAGTTCAAATGCTACATTTTTGTAGTCTATGGAATCCTTGGAACATGTAGAACACTCCAGAAGCAAAAGTTTTCAAAGTTAATACGTGCACAAACTTGCTACTGTTAAATTTGTTCAAATCACTATTTTCATTCCCATTTGATTTCTAAAAACTATTTTTGAGTGAAACCACTTGCAGTGGCTTCAAGTTACTGTCACCTAACCAGTGGTAGCTCCAACTTATTTATTGCAGTACAGTACCAAACCAGAACCTATTTTCAGAAGTGATTGTCCTATTTTATCAAATGAACAATCTTGTTCAATGCTTTGTTAATTATTAAATAAAATCCTTTCTAACACCACACTTGTTTTCAAAAGCAATCATGTTCCACCTTATACAACATTTTCACACACTCACTTAGTGTGTGAAATTAAAATGACATTTGCACACATGCATACATGCATACATGTCTATGTTTGTCATTAGAAATAGATTATTGATTGCTTGAATGGTTGGTTTGAATAGATTGTGAAGAGGAGCAAGGCAACTATTGTAACTGTTGTGAGTGTGCAAGCTGTTACCAAGGCAAGTGACACACATGTCCCTTTACCCATTTTATTTATGCATTAGTGTATTCACCTCTTGTAGTATGCATGATAGGTGATTTGTTCAACTGTTTTATCAAATGCTTAGATCCTAGTAGTGTGTAGCAATCCCTCAAACCCCACCTGTTAGGATGCTAAATACTTTGAAAAATATTGATGCCATGCTTTGATCACTTGTTAAAAGTGTTTTGTGAACAAATTAAGAACTTCAACTAAAATGAAACACCTGGGTGGATTGGTTTGATGATGGAGGCGATGTTGGGTAGCGACCTGGGGCTACACATTGTGTAGTTGCTGCCTGGGCGTTCACTTGTGGTTTGCCACCCAGGAACAAAGAGGTTACTATGTCTTCCATGCTTAGAGTGCTTCCAGTGCAGCCTTATGACATTATGGGCTCTGTCTTGACTGATTAGTTGTGGGAGTGCAACTTGTAGGCAAGAAGTGGTGGTAGTTGAATTATAGGTTGGGGACGGAGCTTGCCAAGTTAGTTGCCCTCTCCTTCTAAAAGGTCTCGTTTCATTTTATGTATGGGCATAAAATGAATCGTAAGGTGAAAGTGCACAACCCTTGCAAGGTGTTTAAACTAATCGATTAGCCGTGTCCTCGGTTATGGACAATTGAGTCTCTAGACATGGAATGTACGGAAGAATCTCATCACCGATTCTGAATGACTAAAATCTGTCTAGGAACCCCTAGGTGGGAACTAAGGACCATACACTCTGAGGGGAGGTGGTGCCTGAGGTTCCAACTTTGTTGAATTGCGCCCAGTGCTACATAACTTGCAACTATGTAGTATTTGGGGGTTACTTCGACCCTTTGAAAAATTAAAACCTTCGAAATAAAATCTTGATTTAAGATAGGACAAAATTGGCTTTATGCAAACTAGCCCATAGATCCACCAGCCAAATAGCATGTAGCTAGTTCTTTCACAAACTGCCACCAAATATGTGTCATTTGCCAGTACATCATTGTACTGACCCCCATTATGGGGCTGCATAATCAAATGTGCAGGTTCTTCGGATGAGGAGTGAAGTGTTAGGATCTCGAGTCTACATACCAACATGACTGCCTGTGACGCATGGTGAAGATGGAGACTCGCTACTATTTTAGTTCCGTTGTGTCAAGTTGAACTCTGTTAATTGTTTCAGCACATGAGACTATGAGGATTTGTAATAATTTGTGAGACCTATGTATCTGGATCTACGTGTAATCTTGATACTATGCAATGATTACTATATTTTGTTCTGTGGTGCTATCATTGATCCAGGGAATAGCACATAACACAGGTGTTCCACCTTAATCCAAAGGTGGGGCGTCACAATTAATATGTGCATGAATCTTAATATCAAATAAAGAGCATCATGTTCATATGTACATATACCTAACTAGGAAATCCAATGCTAGCAATTATTATAAATAATAGTTTTCCTTTCATTCAAATACAAATATAGTGTCTATATACTCTTAAGAAGGAACACTAAAATGGAATCTTTAAAATCATTTCTAATAAGACTCATAATAAAATCCTAACAAAACTAATTGTATCATGTGCAAATGCACCTAAACATTATATTAGTACATCATATTACTCTATAGAGAATACTTGGGGGATTTTAGAAAAAGTCCCAAATTCAAAACCTGCAAAACAAAATAAAAATTGAAATAAGAATTCAAATCTGAAAACAGAATAAAGGAAAAATAAAAGTAGCTGAAAAAAGAGAAACTCGGCCTGTGGGCCGAAGCCCAGCTAGCCAGCCCACCAGCACCCGGGTCTAGATACCGATTTGGTATTAGACCGATAGGCAGGACCCACCAGTCAGGGATCGACATCTCCATCTTCTTCCTCTCCTCTCCCATATGGCCGACACGCCGCCGATGAGGCCACATCCTGGCCGCTGATGTCTATGCACGCTTCTATTCCTATAGACAGTGTTGGGCCTCCAAGTGCAGAGGTTCGTAGAACAGCAGCAAGTTTCCCTTAGTGGATCACCCAAGGTTTATCAAACTCAGGGAGGAGGAGGTCAAAGCTATCCCTCTCAAACAACCCTGCAATTACGATACATAAAGTCTCTTGTGTCCCCAACACACCCAATACACTTGTCAGATGTATAGGTGCACTAGTTCGGCGAAGAGATAGTGAAATACAAGTAGTAGTGATGATTATAAGTAGTAAATGTAATCTAAAATAAATATCGCTGCGAGCAAACATGTAATAAAACTGAAAGGAATCGGTGTGCAATGCTTGGAAACAAGGCCTAGGGATCATACTTTCACTAGTAGACACTCTCAACAAAATAACATAATTGAACCAATAGATACTAACTTCAATATGCCACTCTAAACTATTCTCCAATGGAAAACAAACACTAATCATGCGTAGGGCTATGAAGCACTCCTCAAAGTTCGTATTTCCCAAACTAGATTGTCCCACACTATCACCATGAACGCACTAGATGGTTCCAACAAACACCAACAATTCATAGAGACATTAACCAAAAAGACACACATAATGTGCACACTAGTCACCTTCACATTACGATACAAGGTGTCTCCGGAGTTTACAATAATAAAGCACGGAAGTAGCATAATATCTGAATAATAGCATCTACCAATTCAACTAGATACAAAGCTCACAATCACATAAAGATCACATCATGGGAGAGAGGTGAACCACATAGCTACCGGTAGAGCCCTCAGCCCCGGGGGAGAACTACTCCCTCCTCATCATAGGAGGCAGCAACGGTGATGGAGATGGCGGTGAGGTCGATGGAGACGGCAGAGACGGCGATGGAGACCGATTGATATGGCTCTGGGGGCACTTCCCCATCCCGGCAGGGTGCCAGAACAGAGACTTCTGTCCCCCGAAATTTGTCTTCGACGGTGGCGGCGCTGCGGAACTGTTCTGGGAAAAACGCCGATTGATTTAGGGTTTTCGAGACGGAGGCTTTAAATAGGCGGAGGGGCAGCGTCAGAGGGCCACCAGGGTGGCCTCACCATAGGTGGGCGCGCCCCCTGGTGGTGAGCCTGCCCTTTGGCCCCCCTCCGGCTCTCTTTCGGTCCTCGTCCTTCGTCCGGGAAAAAATAGGAGTTTCGGTCTTCGGTTTGTCCAATTCCGAGAATATTTCCTGTGTAGCTTTTCTGAAACACAAAACAACAGAAAACATCTCGTTAGTAGGTTAGTTCCAGAAATTGCATAAAAACACCACGAAGTGTAAACAAAACATGAAGCAAATGGTGTAAAACAAGCATGGAGCATAAAAAATTATAGATATGTTTGAGACGTATCAGCCGCCTCTACGGACCACCGCACCAAGCCGTTGACCTCCACATCCTCTGCCTTATCTTCCCGAGTCTACTGGCAAGATCGGCAAGGAGATTCGCGCCCAGGAACATCACCAGCACGGTCGCCACATCTGGACCATCACCGGCGGTGAAATCCCGGTACGGACCCCGCAGCGACCTATAAAACCACATGGAGGCCGCCGAGAAACCCTAATGCCTCAGCGCCCTCCCAGTATCTATCAATCTCTCTCTGTCACCCTGCAATCACCGAAACCTCATCGGAGGAAGCTCCGGCTAGCCGCCGTTTGAAGGCACCCCGGAGCCCGTAGAATGGCTGGGGAGAAGCGTCTAGAGTTCTTAGTCGTCTAGGAGGAGTCCAGCGTCTAGGGGAGCTTGGAGTCGGGCTAATTTTGTTGTTCCCTTTCACAGAAGCTCGCCAGAATTCAAGATGATACACTCACCTCTGGCCATCCCCGACCTCGTTGAGCGTCCCATCTTCACTGAGGTGAGCTTGCGCATCTTCAGAGGGTCTTCTTGCATCGTTTGGGCATCTGTAGGGTAGAATCAGAGTACGGCTGCTCGGCACCGCCGCAAATGAGCTCGCCGGAGATCACTTCGGTGACCATTCTGAGGGGGCACCACCACCATTAGGTTCAACTTGACGGCTTGGTTGTAAATAGCCCGCTCACGCAACTCCAGGGACCCTAGAGCGCTGCCACCGCCATCCACTGACTCGCCGATAGCGAGTCAATGTCCAGTCACTAATTTTGACTCAGTCCACGCACGCGTGGCAGCTGACCTGGCTGCTGCCCCCACCAGTGGGTAGGATTAGGTTCGGTAAGAAAAGTCTTCATTATATAAAGAAATTCGAGAAAAAGCCTAAATCTTTAGTAATTCATAACTAACTCATCTTAAATCATAAAAATACAAATAAGGTATCAAAATGATACTTAAAAAGATCTATTTGTTCATGTTATAACATTTCATACTTGTGTGGAATAATTATGAGTGAAATTTTAAAACATGTTTAAGTACTTTTTTGAATATGAATTTGAAACAAATTTAGGAATCAAATAACTTTTCTAAATGAAAAATAAATGTTGATAAACTCAACTTAAGTTACTGAAACAATATTTGATTAGTCAAGTTTAGTAATTTAAAACTTTACTATTAGTGTTTTAAAACCCTAAAACTATTTTTCATAAATACTTTTGAAATGCTAAAATTTAGGAAAAAAACTTAAATAAATATCAACTTGTGCTCTGAATTTATTTTCAACTATAATCCATTTACTTACAACTATTTTAGAAATATCTAAATGAATTTTGGAACCATTCAAAATTTGTGATTCCCAAACCCTAACAATAATAATAAAAGAAGCTATGTTTCTTAACTACTCCAAAATTTCTAGTAGGTAAATAACTACTAAAATGAATACAATTACTAAATTTCTATTAAGAATTATGTTCTTCAAAAGTTATTCTTTTCAAGAACATCAAATAAGCTTTACACTGACTCTTCTGCTTCCAAGTAAACTAATTACCTAAGTATGTTAAGATTGTTGTCAACCCTAAAACTAGTTAGGTGTTGTTATGAGATATGATTTATTTCAACTTTGCATATCCATTATCAACTACTTGATTACGAATCATAAGAAACAACTTAAAATTGTTACTTACATGTCCTCACCATTAACCATCATTCTCTTGTATCAAGGAATGATGCTAAACCGTAAAATATTAATCTTCTTTTAAGCTTTACTCTTATACTTATTAATCATGGTAGGATAACCTAAAACCCTTAAATAACCTTGTGTGTGGAATTGAACTTAAAAGTGCAACACATCACCAAGAAGTCACCCAACTCCATAATAACAAATCATTGGGGTTAGGTTACACTTACAGCGATGCATAACATATATTATGCATATCATGTTGCAGTCTTCTAACATCATCCTTATCGGATGATGGTTGCTATTTCAAAATTGGGATTTATTTCGTATCAAAGACCTTGACTTGCATAATCTTGCAGTCAAAAAGACAATTTCACTCTTGCTCATACCTCTTGAGTATTTTTTATCAATTACTTGCAAAGCTATATATATATCGGATCACTACTGCATTTAAAAGTAAAAGGTTCTACTTTTATAATTAATATGAAGTAGTGGTTTCAACCGGAATGATTGTTTCCCTAGGATGGTGGGCAGTGGGACCATGGTATAAGTAATAGTGGAGGTCCCACTGCAACTGGAAAGTTCACCTAGGATAATAACCAATGTCGTCAGTGATTCTAGCACCATAAATAATGGTCAACCATAAGATCTGTTATGGGACGGAGAAGTCAACTATATCGACTTCCTTTCGCATATCAACGGATGTACCTTACCGTAGCCTATGAGCAGCTTGCGAGGGCTATAGGAGGGTGAAACCCCCAAATGTTCCACGGTATTGGTGATCTATGATGGATTGTGGTAAGGCTAGCCCTAGTCAGGCATCACATGGTACGCGGCTAGAATAGTTAGGCGTCACTGGGTATGCGGCGATAGTCTGGTCAGGCGTCACTTGGAACGCGGCCTGATCTGTCGTCACTAGGTACGTGACCGAAGAGCTAGGCCTTATCACATAATGGGTTGGGTATGCAGGGTCGCAGAGAAGGAAAGTGATTGGCTATCGGCCAAGGAAGAAGCTCACTCGAAGGATATATGAAGCCCGCAAGACCCGACACGCCGACTTGGAGTAGAAGGCAAGAAACCTTGTAAACCCTAACTGGCTGCTTATATAAAGCCACGAGGGGCACCCCCTAGAGGGACACAATACATTACACGCATTGCTAGATAGACACAACTCTGCCTACGGCGACTCCCTGTAAACACAACTATGATCATATACTAGATTGCTAGCACGATATAGCTATCCTCCACCGAGGGGACGTGAACCTCTGTAAACCTTCGTGTGACCCCTGCCGTCAAGTTTGCCGGATCCCTCCTCCCCTCCCATGAATCAAAAGTCCTCAAGCATGGACATCGCCAGGGTCAAACCTCATCAACTAGCGTCATCCGTGGGATGATAGGATCTGGATCTATGGGCTCACCGGCTCCTTCGCCACCTTCAACAACAACCAGATCACATCTGGTCAACTCATCTTCTTTGGCTCCATCAATCTTATCAACAATGGCCAACTGGCTCACGGCCTGGTCGACGCGATCGGCCGCCATCTACATCAGCGCATCATCGATAAGAATTCGCCGCACTCGAAGGCTCATTTCGTTGGATCCATCCATGCGAGATAGACTGCAGTCGCCAGATCCATTTTCTCGACTCTGCCTTGTTTGTTGGATCGATCCATCTAAGATGAGGATTGCATACGTGGTACTCGGTAGGCTGCTTTTCACATACTCGATAGCGAAAATTCTCGTCGAAATCAGCACGCGATAGCAGTTTCCAGTTGAATTTTCCATGAGTTCCTCTCCCTCACGTCAAAGACGCGGCTAGAAGGAGCTGCGGGGAAAATAGTGCAAAGATTTTTGAATACAGCGCTCGGGGGTGATATGTTGCAAACGTATCTATAATTTTTGATACTTCATGCTTGTTTTACACCAATTGCTTTATGTTTTGTTTACACTTCGTGGCGTTTTTATGCATTTTCTAGAACTAACATATTAACAAGATGCCACAGTACCAGTTCCTACTTTCTGCTATTTTTGTATTTCAAAAAAGTTATAAAGGAAATATTCTCGTAATTGGATGAAACAAATGCCGAAGTTCCTATTTACCTGACATGAAGACGGAGTCCAAAGGGGAGATGGAGAGCAGCTAGGAGGCGGCCACACCATAGGGTGGCGCGGCCCCACCCCTGGCCGCGCCAGGCCCTGGTGTGGGCCCCTCGGCCGCCCTCTGACATCGCCCGTCCACCTATAAATTGACTTCATCGGGAAAACCCTAAAGCCAGAGCCTCGATCCACGAAAAGTACTATAAGCCGCCGCCGTCGTCGACCCGAGATCAGGAGGGTCCAGGAGCTCTTCACGGCACCCTGCCAGAGAGGAGAATCATCACCGGAGGCCTTCTTCATTGTCATGCCTGCCTCCGGAGTGATGCGTGAGTAGTCCACCCCTGGACCATGGGTCCATAGCAGTAGCTACATGGTTGTCTTCTCCAATTTGCGCCTCATGTCTAGATCTTGTGAGCTGCCTACATGATCAAGGTCATCTTTATGTAATTCTATATGTTGTGTTTGTTGGGATCCGATGAATATTGAGTACTATGTCAAGTTGATTGTTGATTTATCATGTCTATGTTATTTGTGATCTTGCATCCTCTCCATTGTTAGTAGATACTTTGGCCAAGTAGATGCTAGTGACTCCAAGAGGGAGTATTTATGCTCGATAGTGGGTCCATGCCTCTAGTAATCTGGGAGAGTGACAATAACTTCTAAGGTTGTAGATATGCTGTTGCTACTAGGGAGAAAACAACAATCTTTTGTTCAAGGATAATTGTATTGTTTACATTACACACTTTGCTTAAGGCGATAATCTGTTGCTTGCAACTTAATACCCAAAGGTTGTTCGGATGATATCCTGAGGGTGGATTGTTAGTCATAGATGTAGTTGGATTACGGTCTATGTATTATGTTGTAATGCCCAAATGAATCTCATAGTGATCTTCATGACATGTACATGCATTGTTATGCATTCTCTATTTTGTCAATTGCCCAACTGAAATTTGTTTACCTAGCATGTTATTTATCTTTATGGAGAGACACCTCTAGTGAACTGTGGACCCCAGTCCATTCTTTTACATTTATATTACCATCTACTGCAAACACTGCTTACTTTCCGCAAGCACTATTTTATTTCAATGCAAGCAAACATCTCTTTCCACACTATACGTCTAATCCTTTGTTTTCAGCAAACCGGTGAGATTGACAACCTCACTGTAAGTTGGGGCAAAGTAGTTTCGTTGTGTTGTGTGCAGGTTCCATGTTGCTGCTGGCACCAACACCGCGCCATCAACTGTCTTCTGGCGCCAGCTAGCAACAACCTTCAAAAGTGATTTCTTTCTCCTACTGGTCTATTAAACTTTGGTTTCATACTGAGGGAAAACTTACTGCTGTGCTCATCATACCTTCCTTTTGGGGTTTCCCAACGGGTCTTGTGAAACATCAAGACTGTTTTCTGGCGCCGTTGCCAGGGAGAAAGAGGATTTCTGCAAGGGGAGTCTCTCACTTCCAATCTCTTTACTTTGTTATTGTTTTGCTTAGTTTCTTTACTTTATTTTGTTTAAATCTTCTTATAAAAAAATACAAAAAATAGTTCCTTTTATAGTTGTTATTTTTGTTGGTCTATTTTAATCTTGCTAGAATGAGTAATTCTGAGAACACCAAGTTGCATGACTTTACTAGCACAAACAACAATGATTTTCATTTGCACACATATTGCGCCACCTGCTCCTGAAGCAACTTTCTATGAAATTAAACCTGTTTTGTTAAATCTTGTTATGAAAGAGCAATTTTCTGGTGTTAGTACTGATGCTGCTGCTACTCACCTCAATAATTTTGTTGAGCTTTGTGAGATGCAAAAATATAAGGATGTCGATGGAGATATCATTAAGCTTAAATTGTTTCCTTTCTCTTTGAGAGGAAGAGCTAAAGATTGGTTGCTATCTTTGCCTAGAAATAGTATTCATTCTTGGGTTAAATGCAAAAGATGCTTTTATTGGAAAATATTATCCTCCTGCTAAGATTATATCCTTGAGAAGTGACATAATGAAGTTTAAACAGTTTGATAATGAACATGTTGCTCAAGCTTGGGAAAGAATGAAATCTTTGATAAAGAATTGTCCCACTCATGGACTGACTACTTGGATGATCAGCCAAACCTTTTATGCAGGACTGAATTTTTCTTCAAGAAACCTTCTGGATTCAGCTGCTGGAGGTGCCTTTATGTCCATCACTTTGGGCGCCGCAACAAAGCTCCTTGATAATATGATGATAAATTATTCTGAATGGCACACCGAGAGAGCTCCACAAGGTAAGAAGGTAAATTCTGTTGAAGAAACCTCTTCCTTGAGTGATAAGATTGATACGATTATGTCGATGCTTGTTAATGGTAAAATGCATGTTGATCCTAATAATGTTCCTTTAGCCTCTTTGGTTGCTCAAGAAGAGCATGTTGATCTGAACTTCATTAGAAATAACAATTTAAACAACAATGCTTATAGGAATAATTTTGGTAGCAACAATTATAGGCCATATCCTTCTACTAATGGTAATGGTTATTGTAATTCTTATGGTAATTCCTCCAACAACAATAGGAGTGCGCCCTCTGATCTTGAAGTCATGCTTAAGGACTTTATTAGTAAACAAACTGCTTTTAATAAATCTTTTGAGGAAAAGTTTGGTAAAATTGATGTTCTTGCTTCTAAAGTTGATAGACTTGATACGTCTCCAATGTATCCATAATTTTTGATGCTCCATGCTTGTTTTTACACCATTTGCTTAGTGTTTCGTTACACTTCGTGGCATTTTTATGCATTTTCTGGAACTAACCTACTAACGAGATGCCACAGTGCCAATTCCCTATTTTTTGCTGTTTTTGTGTTTCAGAAAAGTTACATAGGAAATATTCTCAGAATTGGACGAAACCAAAGCCAGTCGTCCAGATATTTCACGGAGCTTCCAGAAAACCGAAGAGGAGACGGAGCTGGACCAGAGGGTGGCCACACCACCAGGGGGCACGGCCCACCCCTAGCCCGCGCTGGCCTGTGGTGTGGACCCCCTGGTCCACTTCAGACGCCGCCCCTTCACCTATAAAGACCCCCTGACGGGAAAAACCTAAAGACCCGATCACTTTTCCAGAACACATCGCGATCCGCCGCCGCCGTCGACCCGAAGATCGGGAGGGTCCAGAAGCTCCTCCTGGCACCCTGCCAGAGAGGGGAATCGCCACCGGAGGTCTTCTTCATCACCATGCTTGCCTCCGGTGCGATGAGTGAGTAGTCTACCTTGGACTATGGGTCCATAGCAGTAGCTAGTGGTTGTCTTCTCCACCATGTGCTTCATGTTTAGATCTCGTGAGCTGCCTTACATGATAGAGATCACCGTTATGTAATTCTACATGTTGTGTTTGTTGGGATCCGATGAATATTGGTGTTATGATTGAGTTGATGTGCTGAATATTATCTTATGTTATCTCTATGTTGTTTATGATCTTGCATGCTCTCCGTTGTAAGTAGCTATCTTGGCCGAGTAGTTGCTAGTGACTCCAAGAGGGGGTATTTATGCTCAATAGTGGGTTCATGCCTCTATTTAATCTGGGGGAGTGACAGAAACCTCTAAGGTTGTAGATGTGCTGTTGCTACTAGGGCAAAACAACATTCATATGCTCAAGGGCATATGCTTTGTTTACATTACACACTTTGCTTAATGCAGTTATCTGTTGTTCGCAACTTAATACTTGTGGAGTTCTCAGATTGATTCACCACAAGTGGATTATTAGTCATAGATGCAGTTGGATGGCGGTCTATGTATCTTGTTGTAATGCCCAGAGTAAATCTCATAGTGATCCTCTCGACATATGCACGTTGTCTTTATTCTATCAATTGCCCAACTATAATTTGTTTACCCAGCATGTGTTATTTTATCTTATGGAGAGGCACCACTAGTGAACTGTGGACCCCGGTCCTATTTCCTTTATATTGCCATCACATATTTACTTTACTCGCACTGTTTACTTTACTCGCATACTATTATCACTTTCCACTCGATACGCTCATACCCTTTGTTTCAAGCAAACCGGTGAGATTGACAACCTCATCGTAAGTTGGGAACAAAGTATTTGGTTGTGTTGTGTGCAGGTTCCACGTTGCCGCTTGCAAAGCAAAGCTTGGACGAGGTGCCCTATAAATTGTACGGAGCTGTCACGAAGCTAGCGGGCATCACCTTTGGTCGTTTGTCTCCCTCCTACTGGATTGATAACCTTGGTTTCATAACTAAGGAAAAACTTGCTGCTATATTCATCAAACCTTCTCTTGGGGTTTCCAACTGGCCGGTCATTTACTTCATCAACTACACGCCAACAAGTTTTCTGGCACCATCATCACTGCCCCATCAACAAGTTTTCTGGCGCCGTTGCCGGGGAGGAAGAAGACTTCTGCAAGGGGAGTTTTCGCATGCACATCCTTTACTTTGTTTTAAGTTTTGCTTTACTTTATTTTTACTTGCATCGTTTTATCAAAAACCCAAGAAAATTAGTATCCTTTATAGTTGTTATTTCTTTACTTCTAGGTCATTATGTTGTTCCCTAAGTACGTTTTGGAGGACCTCTCAGTAGGTAGTGGTTCAATTATTGGAAAAAGTAACATTGAGGAGTTCTTTAATCATATTAGTATGCATAAAGATGTTGAGAAAAAGTCTTTGGCTGAGCTTGCTCCTAGTTATGAAATTGCTTCTGCTTATTTAATTCACATGTTAGAAGCTAGGTTTGCTAGCCTTAATCCTTGTATGCAATACATGTTTCTTAAGCTTCATGATATTGAGGATCCCGAAAAGAAAGCTTTTATCCTTGAAACTTTGCACATAGAATTTAGAGATGTTGCTATTGAGGCTAGGGAAGTTTTTAAGAAATTTAATAAGCTTGGCTCGCCTGTTGAAATTGTTGGTACGCCCAATGAAGATTCTAGAATGCCAATACCTTGTAAACTTGTAGGAATTCATGATGCCTTGGAAAATAATTTTAGTTGGATTTGCCCTAAAAATATTTTTGATGAAAGTAGTGTAACAAGGCGTGACTACAAGGGGTACTCAAAACCTCATTTGGACAGAATTCATTTCTTTGTTCCTACAATGGATCTTAATGCCTCCTTCGATATTACTTGATTCGCACTTTCTGCGCCTAGCTCAAAGGCGTTAAAGAAAAGCACTCTTGGGAGATAACCCAATGTTTTTACATTCAGTTCTTTTTCTTTTATTTGAGTCTTGGAAGTTATTACTACTGTAATGACCTCTCCTTATCCTTTTTATTTCGTTGTTGTGCCAAGAGAAGCCTCTAATTTGAGCGAGGTAAGATTTGGGGATGTTGCTGTCCTGAAAAAGTTTTTGGTGCTGCACCGTAAAAATTCGTGAAAATTCTCTGTATATCTTTTGGACTTGCGATTTCTTGTGCATATGCCCCAGGTTATATCAAAACTTTAGTTAGTTTAACACTTTTTGATTTGAGCAACAGAAAACCCTCTACAAATTCGACCTTTGTCAGCTGTTCTGTTTTGACAGATTTCTGCCAATATTTGTGTTTGCCGCTCTATCGCTTTCTTTTTGAGTTCTTTTGATCACAGAATTTTTGGAGAAGTTGCTACAGTGGTATATGCTTTATATGTGGTGGTTTTAACTTGAAACCTGAAGCAAAAAGGGTTGATTCAATGTTATGCTTACACTAATGTTGCTAATAGATTTGTGTTTAGTTTTATATGAATGAAGTTTTCAAGTGTAGGGATTGGAGAATGATGAGATGAGTTGAAGAATGGAAAAAAGCTCAAGCTTCGGGATGCCCATGTCACCCCAAGAAATATCCAAGAAGTACAAGCGTCAAAGCTTGGGGATTCCCCCGAGGCACCCCTTCTTCATCGGCAAAAATCAGGTCACCTTTCAACACACTATATTTTTATTGCTTCATGCATTATGTGTTTTTCTTGGAGCGTCAGTTGTTTTTAGTTTTCAGTTTTGTTTTTTTTTGCTGCAATAAATGGTTGGACCCCAACAAATTTCCTTTGGAGAAGTTGCCTTGCTTTTCATTTGCCATGAACACTCCGTTTTTCATTCTTATAATTTCAACGAGTGTTCTCTTTTTTTAGAACTGCGTTTAGCTTTCGATTTTCGCCTTGATTTGTGTTCAGATCTTGTTATATATTTGCATCAAGGTGTATTTTTGCCTCTGGTCCATATTGGTTTTCATCAAAAGAGTTGGTTATAAAAAGTTCGAATGGTGTTGGAAAAGAGAAAAATCTTTATGCAAAAAAGTGGTACAAGAAGGAGCTTGTGTAGACTGTGGCTTAGGCTTTTGCATGTCGTGCTTGATGTCTTTTTGATAGCATGCATAGTGGTTTTTCTGTAGCATGACTTGTCTCAAATAACTGAGATTGCTTAATGAGCCTTTGAAAAAATCATGCGTTGTTTTAATTATTTGGAAGCATTATTTTGGTTTTCTCCTTGATGCTTTATTTGGGTTGACTTGGCGCATGCTCACACATGTTTGACTCATACAAAGTCACCATTGCCTCTATGATCATTTAGTTTTTGACTTTTGATGCCATCTTATGCTTCTTTTAATGTCGCTTTGTCGCTTTGCATGATTATGGCCATTATTGCTCTCTTAGTTGGTCGCTCCCAGTCTTTTGCTAGCCCTCATTTTGTACTGAGTATGAGCTCTACTCGTGCATCCAACTCCTAAAAACCAAGTTTGCCATTGTGTCCACTATAAATTCCTATGCATGGTATTTGTAAGCCATTCCAAGTAAATTTTCATATGCTACCTTTCAAAACTTTCAACTACTTCTCGTTTTGTGCCACTGTTTTTAGCTCATGGGGACGTAGTGGTCGGAATTGCTATCTTCCATATTAAATTAAGTACCCCTCGACTAGGCAGCTTCATCTGCTCGTCATTAATTTTGCATGAGAGCTGGTCAGACCATTGCAATCTAATTTAAAAGAAAAGAAAAAAGGCACTCCTCCATGGTATGTGAATGTTGGTGGGCACCCGATGGAATCGGTTAGCCATGGTTTGAGAAAGGAAAAAAGGTGGGGAGGAGTGCCAAAGCTTTATAAAAGAGCACCAATGTGCCAAATTTTCAAAGAACTCGGAACCGCTCTCACTTGTTTATTATGGAAGATAGTAAGACCCCATTGCCAGTCGTTGACATGAAACAACTACCTCTCAAAACCCAATTTTTGTCTCTGTTTTACAAATGAAAAGCTCTAGCACATGTTTAATCACTGCTTCCCTCCACGAAGGTCCTTTCTTTTACTTTTATGTTGATTCATCACCTTCTACCTTTATGCACCATTAAGAGAGCATAGTTGTCATTCTGAGTGTAATGTGCATTGTCCCAAAGTTTTCATTGATTGATTCATATTGTTGGTTTCACTTGTTCTCAAATTATTTGTATCTAGTCGCCCTCTTAAACTTGAAGGTGTCCTATGCATTTATGTTTTTCTCTCTCATGAAGGACAAGCTGAAAACCATTTGTATGTTTTTCCTTATGATTTGAACACACGTTTGACTTTCATTGTTTCATTTTCATAATCTTTTGTTTGTGTTCATTTTTATGTTATAACATGGTTGCTAAGTTTCTTCTATCAAGATTATATCTTTCATGCCCATGTTTTAAGTTCTTTTGATCCCAGCGCACAACGCTTACATATTTGATCAAGATTGTGTAGGTGCATGTCACCTCAAAAATTATTTCTTTTGTTATCACTTACCTACTGGAGGACGAGCAGGAGTTAAGCTTGGGGATGCTGATACATCTCCAACGTATCCATAATTTTTGATGCTTGATGACCCATAAGTATAGGGGGTGTATCGTAGTACTTTCGATAAATAAGAGTGTCGAACCCAACGAGGAGCAGAAGGTGTTGACAAATGGTTTTGATCAAGGTTTCACTGTAAATACTAGCAAACGGGTTTTCAGGGGTATTTGGTAGTGCAAATAAATAAAGTACGAGTAAATAAAAGACAGTAGTAATAATTGCAGCAAGTGGCCCAATCCTTTCTTCAGCAAAGGACAAGCCGGATGTGTAACTTATGATGACCAAACGTTCTCGAGGACACATGGGAGTTTCTGTCAAGTGCTTTCGCTTCATACTGCTAAATAATCTTTACTGGTTTGATAAGTGTTATGGGGGTGAACCTGTGCTAGCGCACTACCCTTACTAGGATAAATACACACTTGTGCTTATACTCCCCGGCAAGCATCTGCAAATACAAGAAAGTAATTAAGATAAATCTAACCACAGCCTTAAACTCTAAGATCCTACGCTCCCTGGTGCAATGGTTTCCCAACAGAGGTTTAGGTTTCTGTCACTCCAGCAACCCCACAATTGGTAGCCAAATACACAATGCATCTCACTAGGCCCATAAATGGTGAAGTATCATGTAGTCGATGTTCACATGACACCACTAGTGAAATAGCACCACAACAAATAAATATCAAACCAATAAATATTACTCAACATAATTCCACTACTAACGACTTGACTTCTCCCATGTCCTCAAGAACTAAACGAACTACTCACAAGACATCATATGGATCATGATCAGAGGTGAAATAATGGTAAATAACAATCTGAACATAAACCTTAGTTCAATGATTCCACTCAATAGCATCAACCACAAGAGTAATCAACACCGGGAAAGTTTCCCCTAAGAATTTGACAAGATTCAACTCAAGATGTTACAGCGGGATGGCGAGGTAATGGTGGAGATGAAGGTGCTGGTGATGGAGATGATGATGATGATGATGATCCTGATGAAGTCCGATGCGATGGTGATGACGATGGCGACGATCTCCCCTCTCCGGGAAGGAATTCCCCGGTAGATTTCTCCCTGCCAGAGAGCTTTTCTCTCTCTGGTGTTTTCCGCCCCACAAAGGCGGCGGTGTCTATCTCTGAGCCCCCCCCTTGACTTAGGTTTTCGGGGACGATGAAGTACGCGAAGGGGCGAGACCTGAAGTGGGCAGGGTGGCCTCACACAGGGCCGGCGCGGCCAGGGGCCAGGCCGCGCCCCCTATGTGTGAGGCTGCCCTCTGGCTCCTCTCGACTCCTCCTTCTGGCTTCCGGAGTCTTTTGGTAAAATATAATTTTCTGGTATTTTTCTGGAATTTTCCCGATCTTCCGAAATATGGTGTCTTGACGGTCCTTTTCCAGCAGAATCCTGACTCCGGCAGCAAATCCTCCAATGATCATCAAACATGTAAAAACAGAGGAAACAACATAAGTATCATCTCTAAATATGACATATATCAATGAATAACAACAAATTATGATACAAAATAGTGATGCAAAATGGACGTATCAACCCCCCCAAGCTTAGACCTCGCTTGTCCCCAAGCGAAAACTAAACTCGGTAAACATGACCACCGGTTTATGGAGTGAAGTGTCGATAATAAAAATACGGACAAGAAGCATCACATTCACCAAAGGCACAAGTTATAATAGACAGCAACTTCCCTTTATATAATATAGACTTGCAATAAGTAAAGGGAATCACATATAAAGATGCACAAAGTAAACTATAATTGGTGATGTTAAACCTTAGTTCTTGGTCAGAGAGCGATGAACAACCTATACTAGCCTTTGAATGGAGCCTTTTTAAAGCAGAGCTAATATAGCAAAAACCATATGCTCAACGAAACAACCTTTTTGCATTCATAGAAAGCTTTCAAAGATATATTCTTTCGGACAAAAGCATTGTACAAAACAAGGAAGATAGTAAACATGATTAAACGGATCAACATATGAATGAGTGAAACATAACAACTCAAATGCTTGCTTGAGGTAGAGGGGAATAGGTTGACTCAACATAAAAGTAAAAGATAGGCCCTTCGCAGAGGGAAGCATGGATTAAACATGTGCTAGAGCTTTTCATTTGTAAAACAGAGGTAAAAATTGTTTTGAGAGGTGGTTTCTTTTGTCAACGACTAGCAACGGAGTTCTTGATATCTTCCATACTAAACAAGTGAGAGCGGTTCCGAGAAGTTTGATTAATTGGCACATTGGTGCTCTTTTATAGCTTTGCACTCATCCCCACCTTTTTCCTTTCTCAAACCATGGCTAACAGATTCCATCGGGTGCCGACCAACTTTCACATACCATGGAGGAGTGCTCTTTTTTCTTTTCATTTCTTTTTGAGATTATAATGGTCTGACCAGCTCCCTGGAGCGAAGTCGACAGACGAGGTCCTAGGAAACCCGGTAGTCGCCCCCTGAGCAAGTCTCTGCAGCCTTCTATAACATGGCCCGACGAGGATGGTACATCTTCTCGATCGTGCCTTTCGACAGGGGGAGTATGGATATGGCATGGATGGGAAGTGCAAATAGGGCCGCAGTGGTAAGGGTAAGCCGCCCTTGATGGGAATGACATACCTCTGCCAGCTGGGGATCTGTCTCAAGATCCGCATAGCAAGGAAATCCAGAGCTGATGTCGGAAACTTCTGGTCAGAAAGTGGAAGCCCGAGGTAAGTCTGGGGGGTAGGATGATACGGGGCACCCCAAGATGGAGGCGAGGCTAGCGGCACACTGGGGGGACATGTGCACGGATAAAAACATGCTCTTGTGGAAATCTACAGCTAGCCCGGCAGCACGCGAGAACGAATCTGGGACAGCAAACAAGTGGGATCCCCTCTCACCGTACCTCTTTCTGGCAATAGCGGAGCTCTTGCGGTGCCTCCTTGTGGAAGGCGTTGGGGATGACCGGCTTCTACATCCCCTTGTCGATGACCTCCCGTATCCCATCATCCAGTACGCTGACGACGCTCTTACTGTCATTTGTGCGGACCCTGGGCAGTTGAGACACCTGTCACAACCCATTCTTGCAGTTGATCCACCGCACAGGGACACCATTCAGAAGCACCGATGTGCTCCCGGTAGACAGTATATCTGGTACCCAACCGTGGAAAACTCGCCCGAATCCGCGTGCTTCCAAAATTACATCCAGCGCTTCCCAATTAACCGAGTCAAAGGCCTTCCTGAAATCTATGTTGAGAACTGATGGTGCGGTGTTGACGGACCAGTTGGGAACCCCAAGAGGAAGGTGTGATGAGCACAGCAGTAAGTTTTCCCTCAGTTATGAAACCAAAGTTTAATTGACCAGTAGGAGAAAGAAACCACTTCTGACGGTTGATGCTAACTAGCTTTTGGCAGGGCGCACTACCGGTGCCAGTAGCAACGTGGAACCTGCACACAACACAACCAAGATACTTTGCCTCAACTTGCAGTGAGGTTGTCAGTCTCACTGGTTTGCTGAAAACAAAGGATTAACGTATTGTGTGGAAAAAGATATTTGTTTGCAGTAAGTAAATAATGCTTGCGGGAAGTAAACGGTGCTTGCAGTAGATGATAATATATGTAAAAGAATGGACCGGGGTCCATAGTTCACTAGAGGTATCTCTCCATAAAGATAAATAACATGCAGGGTAAATAAATTATAGTTGGGCAATTGACAAAATAAAGAATGCATAACAATGCATGTACATGTCACGAAGATCACTATGAGATTCACTTAGGCATTACAACATAATACATAGACTGTAATCCAACTGTATCTATGACTAATAATCCACCCGTAGGATATCATCCGAACAACCCTTGGGTATTAAGTTGCAACCAATAGATTATCGCCTTAAGGAAAGTGTGTAATGTAAACAATACAAATGTCCTTGAACAAAATATTGTTGTTTTCTCCCTAGTAGCAACAACACATCTACAACCTTAGAAGTTATTGTCACTCTCCCAGATTACTAGAGGCATAAACCCACTATCGATCATAAATACTCCCTCTTGGAGTCTCTAGCATCTACTCGGCCAAGATATCTACTATCAACAGAGAGCATGCAAGATCATAAATAATATAGACATGATAAATCAACTATCAACTTGACATAGTACTCAATATTCATCGGATCCCAACAAACACAACATGTAGAATTACATAACAATGATCTTGATCATGATAGGCAGCTCACAATATCTAGACATGAATCACATGGAGGAGAAGACAACCATCTAGCTACTTCTATGGACCCATAGTCTGAGGTAGACTACTCACGCATCACTCCAGAGGCTGTCATGGTAATGAAGAAGGGCTCCGGTGATGATTCCCCTCTCTAGCAGGGTGCCGGGAAGAGCTTCTGGAACCTCCCGATCTCGGGACGACGATGGCAGCGGCTTGCAGTATGTTTCGTAGAAAAGTGTTCGTCCCTTTAGGGTTTTCCCTTCAAAGGAAATTTATAGGAGGAAGGGCGTTATCAGGGGGTGGACCAGGGGCCCACACCACCTAGTGGTGCGGCCAGGGGGTGGCCCGCGCCACCCTATGGTGCGACTGCCTCCTGGTCCGGCTCCGTCTCTCCTTTGGACTCCATCTTCCCTTCAAGTAAATAGGAACTTTAGCTTTTATTTCTTCCAATTTCGAGAATATTTCCTGTGTAACTTTTCTGAAACACAAAAATAGCAGAAAACAGGTTCTGGCACTATGGCATCTCGTTAATAGGTTAGTTCCAAAAAATGCATAAAAATTCCACGAAGTGTAAACAAAACACAAAGCAATTGGTGTAAAACAAGCATGGAGCATCAAAAATCATAGATACGTTTGCGACGTATCAAGCATCCCCAAGCTTAACTCCTGCTCGTCCTCGAGTAGGTAAGTGATAACAAAACAATAATTTTTGAGGTGACATGCACCAACACAATCTTGATCAACTTAAAGTAAAGCATTGCATGCTGAGATCAAAGTACTCTAAACATGGGCATAATAGATATAATTCTAACCATAGAACTTAGCAACCATGTTACAACATGAAAAGTAACACAAACAAAAGATCATGAGTAATAATGCATTGAAAGTCAATTGTTTGTTTCGAGCATATAGAAAAAATAGCAAAGTGGTATTCAGCTTGTCCCTCATGAAGTAGCAAAAAATAAATGCATAGGACACCTTCAAAGTTCAAGAGAGTGACTAGATACAAATGATTTGAGAACAAGCAATACCATAATCATGAATAAATCAATAATAAATTTTGGGACTATGCACATTATACTCAGAATGACAACTATGCTCTCTTAATTGGGGCATAAAGGTAGAAGATGAAGACTCAACATAAAAGTAACAGAGGGAAGCATGGATTTAACATGTGCTAGAGCTTTTCATTTGTAAAACATAGATAAAAATTGTTTTGAGAGGTGGTTGTTCTTGTCAACGACTGGCAATGGGGTTCTTGCTATCTTCCATACTAAACAAGTTGAGAGCGGTTCCGAGTTCTTGAAAAATTGGTATATACATGCTCTTTTATAAAGTTTGGCACTTCTCCCAACCCCACTTTTCTTTCACAAACCATGGCTAACCGAATCCTTCGGGTGCCCACCAACTTTCACATACCATGGAGGAGTGCCTTTTTTCTTTTCTTTTTTAGAGATTACAATGGTTTGACCAGCTCTCTTGCAAAATTAATGACGAGCAGATGAAGCATGCAAGTCGAGGGGTACTTAATTCAATATGGAAGATAGCAAACCCGACCACTACGTCCTCATGAGCTAAAAATAGTGTCACAAAATGAGAAGTATTTGAAGGTTTTGAAAGGTAGCACATGAAAATTTACTTGGAATTGTTTGAAATACCATGCATAGGAATTTGTAGTGGACTCTTTGGAAAAACTTTGGTTTTTGGGAGTTGGATGCACAAGTAGAGCTAATACTCAATACAGATGGCTAGCAAACGACTGGGAGCGACCAACTAAGAGAGCAATAACGGCCATAATCATGCATAGTGACAAAACATTATTAACCAAAGCATAAAGTGATATCACAAGACAAAAACCAAATGATCATAGAGGCTTGAGGAGACTGGTTTAAAGTCAAACATGGTGTAAGCATGCGCCAAGTCAACCCAAATAAAGCATCAAAGGAGAATACCACAATATTATGCTTCTGTAAGATAAAAACAACACATGATTCTTTCAAAGGCACATTAAGCACTCTCAGTCATTTGAGACAATTCATGCTACAACAATAACTACAAAGCATATAATCAAAATAGTATCTAGCATGACATGCTAAAGTCTAAGCAATAGTCTAAACAAGCTCCCTTTTGCATCACTATAAGCATGAAACAGTTTACTCTTTTCCAACACCAATCAACCTACTTGAAACAACTCTCAAAGATGAAAAGCAATAGAGACCAGAGGTCTAAACACACCTAGCTACAAAGAACTAACAAGTTCTGAATAGAAATAAAGGCAAAAAATAAAAGCTAAACGCAGTACTAGAAAAAGAGAACACTCATTGAACGAATAAAGTGAAAACTAGAGTGTTCTAGGCAATGAAAACAGAGTGTGTCTTCTCCAAAAGAAAAATGTAGGGGTCCAACCATTTATTACATCAAACAAAACAAAAGAAAACTGAAAGCAAAAATAAAGACGCTCCAAGAAAAACACATAGCATATGAATCAATAAAAATATAGTGTCTTGAAAGATGACCTGATATTTTTGTTGATGAAGAAGGGGTGCCATGGGGCATCCCCAAGCTTTGACTCTTGTACTTATTGGATATTTCTTGGGGTGACATGGGCATCCCCAAGCTTGAGCTTTTGTCCATACTTCATCTCATCTCATCATTCTCCTTTCCCTACACTTGGAAACTTCCTTCATACAAAACTTCACACAATTCTCATTAGCAACATTAGTTTATGCAAGATAGTAAATCCACTTTTGGTTTAGTTTCAACTCAAGTATAACACTTATTAACACATATTATACTGTAGCAACTTCTCTCAAAAAATCCGTGATCAAAAGAACTCAAAAAGAAAGAGATCAAGAGGCAAATGCAAATAGTAGAAATCTGTGAAAACAGAACAGCTGGTAAAGATATTTTTTTTGAAAATCTTCTATTGCTTAAATTGAAAAGTGCAAAGCTAATAAAAGTTAGATAATAACCTGGGGCATGTGCACAAGAAATCGTAGATCAAAATGACATTCTGGGAATTTTCATGAATTTTTAGAGTGAAGCGCAGAAATCTGTTTCGGGATAGCAACTTCCCCAAATCTTACCTTCTTCCAATTAGAGGTTACTCTTGGCACAAAAACGAAATAAAAATTATAAGGAGCGGTCATTACAGTAGTAACAACTTCCAAGCCTCAACAAAAAGAAAAAGTACTGAAAAGAAAACATTGGGTTATCTCCCAAGAGTGCTTTTCTTTAATGCCTTTGAGCTTGGCGCAGAAAGTGAGAACCTAGTATTTTCAAGCGAAGAAGCATTAAGACTAGATGCCTTACGTCTACCTCTCTTACCTTTGCTCTTAACTTTAGGAAAATCATGATGATTGCCTGGTGGGGAAGTGAACTTCATGGTGCCTTTTCCCACATCTATTACTACTCCCATGAGTTTTAGCAGAGATCTTCCAAGTGTGATTTGTCTATTTCCTACACATTCAATAACAAGATAATCAGTAGATACCATTCTCCCCAGGATTTTTGTAAACACTCCTTCAGCTACTCCAATGGGCAATATAATGGAATTATTGGTAAGAGATATTCCTTCTCCACCCTCAGAAAGTCCCCAAAGATTCAAAGATTCATAAATATCCTTAGGCATAAGGCAAAATTCAGACATAATATCACAACGAGCATGAAAAGTTTCACCATTGATAGTAACTTTCACCGTAGGGAACCATCTTGAGGGCTCCAAATTTATTGAAACATAATCATGATGCTCACGCAGCACACTATAACATTCTTTCAAACAAGTAGTACGGGTTTCAAGAGTGTTTAATCTAGCACAAATGCGCACAAGGGAAGAATCAAAATTACTCGGTGACGAGGGGTTAACTCGACAAATGTCCCAGATGAAGGACTTAGGATCAGGGAGATAGGGCGTCGGATGAACTCGAAGGTAAAGTTAGTCGAAATAGGTATATGTCGAAAGTAAACTTGGGTTTTCAACCTGGCTTGCTTTCAATCTGGCCTACCCCGTCCCCTCCTGGCCCCTATATATAGATGGCCAGGTCTCGAGGAACGGGTAGGGTCCGATACAGATTACAATATCGACATACGATAAGAACTCGTATTCGACTATCATTACAATTGGACCTAGCTTAACGGGCCTCAGGGGTACTCAACTAACGGGCTCTATTAACTATATCCTTGTCAGTAGCCCCTGAGATTCTATCAGAATTGTAGATTCGGGTTGAATCTCTAATCTTCAAATCTTCGACTTCTTCTTATCTTCAAATCTTCGACTTGGTCTTTCGACTTATGTTCATGTTAATTTGCTCGCAAGGGGTCTTGATGAACAAGCCTGACAACTCTGACGGATCAAGAGGTCAGTTAACTGCCAGAACAGATACTTGTCACCTACTTCAAATTCAATCCCCTTGGACTTGAATTCGGGATACCGGTCAAACCCACTCTTCTGCCGCATTTAGGACTTACAAAGAATGAATCCCCGTGATTCTCAGGGTACCCAGTGCGTCCACCAGGATTTTCTTCGCGTCGTAGACACGGATACATACCAGCAGAGCGCATCCATGTGCGTATACCAGGCCACACAGGACGGATCCCGGGGTCTTACCTTCATGACAGGTCACGGCATTCGAGTTGCATTGCGATAACATAACTCAAGAATCTTATGTCGCAGTCAAATTTTGACTGAAAATATTCAGGTTTTAACAACCATAAACTCGCTCCCGATGGGAGTAATCTTTTTGCATTTTGTCGACTATATAGTCGAAATTTGTGTAATATACTTCCTGCATTCCTTGATATTTATTATCTCATCCTCTATCGGGTGCGCGCTCAGCGCTCCCGATGGGAGTAGCCCCCGAGGCTATGTTTGAATACTTGTAGACAAACATAGGCTCAAAATTCACTTCGTCTTCTTCCTTCGAATATTTCCTGTTTTCAAGCCCCCGAGTCCAAGGCGAGGTCTTTTATATCGTGCTTCCACACTCTCCTCTTCTTATTTGTTATCCTTTGACGTTTAACGTCTGCTACGTGCAGGATTTAACTTTTTTGTAGAATACGTTGATGGGCTTTGCTTATCATGGGGGCCCGATAATACGTGCTTATAAATAAAGCTCCTTCTGGCAAGGGTAAAAACCCTAATCAGATTCTTTCTCCGCCGCATCATCTTCTCTTTCTCATCTAGGGTTTTCTAGCCTTTTCCCTTGTCCACATGGCGGACGCAGATGGTTCTCATCTGAACCTTGGTTCTCCGGTGACGCCGCGAGGTCGGGGTCGCCCTCGTGGAAGCAAGAACAAGAGCAACACAACTCCGGCCGCCGCAGGAGCGTCATCAGCCGCTCCGGTGAAGCGTCGTCCCGGCCGCCCACCTGGTAGCAAAAACAAGCCCAAGGTAACTGGCGCTGCCCCAGGTCCGAGCGCTCCTCCTCCTGCTGCTCCTGCTATTCATCCCAGGATCTTCTCTTTCTTCTGCATTGCCATGGCGCAGTGCCGCGAGATTCAGCGTCTGCCACAGAATTTCACAAAATTCATGGATGGGAGTGAACTGCGAGAAGCGGTTCTTCGCGGGCAATCTGGCAGCAGGACTCCATATGAAGTGGAGGTTTGGTATGATGGCAACGGCGAGCATTACTTTAAGGGTGGCTGGTCGCAGGTTGCAGAAGACCACGACATCCACCAAGGCTTCTTCATGGCCTTCGACTTCCACATCGGTACGTCGAAATTCGACGTGAAGATCTATGACGGCACCCAGTGCCAGAAGAAGTATGAAGCTGAAGTCCACTTCCACTAGGATCTGTTTTATGTAATTTCGCTTGATAATGTCCTTGCTGCCATGTTATCTGTAATGAATACTCGTACTCTATTTTGATGTTTTTACTAGTACCATGAAAACAAGTCACTTGTTCTGAGGTATGCTTGAGATATATCGGGTTCTTTGTGAACCAATTGGTATGAAGAATATTGGGTTCTTCACAACCTTTATAATGAAAAAGGTCTCCATGTCGCGATAGAAATTTCGTTCATACGACCCGAGGGTTGAAGCCCCCGAGCGAAGAAAGGAAAATACTTGTACAATTTTGTCGAGTTCAACCCAAAGAACCCGACCTATGGCCTCATGTTCTGGGTTCAGAGGGGTAAACTCAAGTTTAATTGCACCACTAGATGTAGTCTACGTGTAGAAACGTCGTAGCTGCTCTGCGTTCCACGGATTGCTCTCGTCTTTTCCTGTCTTCTTGTCTTGTAGTCGATATGCTCCCCCTGGTATTACTTCTGTGACGATGTAGGGTCCCACCCAAGGGGATTCCAATTTTCCATGGCTGTCTTGCCTGAGTCGCAAAACTAGGTCTCCCACCACGAAGGATCGTGGACGAACTCGACTACTGTGGTAGTTTCGTAGGCTCTGTTGATACTGCGTGGCTCTTTCTAATGCCTTATCCCTTGCTTCATCTAGTGCATCGACATCGTTTTGCAGTGCTTCTGTCGATGTTGTCTCGTCGTATGCCGCCACTCTTGGGGCCTCATGTGTAACTTTGACTGGAAGTACGGCGTCTGCTCCATGGACCAGGAAGAAAGGAGTTTCTTGAGTTGCTGCGTTAGGCGTAGTTCTTAGGCTCCAAAGAACGGAGGGCAATTCTTCTACCCAGGCGCTCTTGGCTTTTTCGAGAGGTGCTAAGAGCCTCTTTTTTATCCCACTACATATCAGGCCATTGGCTTTTTCGACTTGCCCATTTGTCTTCGGGTGCGCCACATATGCGAATTTGAGCTTGATCCCTAGTCCTTCGCAATAACTTTTGAATTCCTTTGAAGTGAAGTTTGTCCCGTTGTCTGTGATGATGCTATATGGTACACCAAAACGGAATACTATCGACTTGATGAAGCTGATTGCTGCTGTCGAATCCTGAGTTGTTACCGGGGCCGCTTCCACCCACTTGGTAAATTTATCGACTGCCACTAGCATGTAAACATGCCCTCCTGGCCAAGATTTGTGCAGCTTTCCCACCATATCGAGGCCCCATTGCGCAAAGGGCCAGGACAATGGTATTGTTTGTAGCTTTGCTGCTGGTGCATGCGGTCTAGATGCAAATCTTTGACACACTTCACACTTTCAAACTATATCTGTTGCGTCTTCGATGGCTGTTAGCCAATAAAATCCTGCTCGGAAAGCCTTTGCCGCTATTGCTCTGCTGCTAGCATGATGGCCGCACACTCCTCCGTGTATGTCTTGCAGTATTGTTTGTCCTTCCTGGGGTGTTACACAACGCTGTAAAACGCCGGTAATACTCTTCTTGTACAATTTCCCCTGCAACACGACAAACGCCTTCGATCTTCGAGTTATCCTCTTGGCCTCCACTGCATCTTCTGGTAATTGTTTATTTATCATGTATGCAAGGTATGGCTGCATCCATGTTTCTTCTATCATCATGACCTCATCTGGCTCCGACGGAGCCCCCGAGTCTGCTGCAGTAGTCGAGCTTTTTCCACTTTTTATTGATCTTTCTACTATTTCTTCCCAAAATACTCCGGACGGCACTGGTAAACACTGTGACCCGATATTTGCTAAATTGTCGGCTTCTTCATTACTATTCCTGCTTATGTGCGAGACTTCGCATCCATCGAATGTTCCTTCGAGATAATGATATAAATTCTTGTAGGCCATCATGTTGTCATTGATTGTATCACATCTGTTCATAACTTGCTGGACAACAAGGTTGGAATCTCCAAATATTTTTAGGCGAGTTGCTCCACATGCTTTGGCCATCTTCATTCCGTGCAACAAGGCCTCGTATTCTGCTTCGTTATGAGAAGCCTGTGGAAAGCTCATCCTTAAGACATACTTCAATTTGTCACCGTGAGGCGATATCAAGACCACCCCTGCGCCTTGAACTCTCTTAGAACCATCGAAGTACATTGCCCAAACACTGGATAAGTCTGGTGGTCCCGTGCTTTGGAGCTCCAGCCACTCTGCCGTGAAATCTGGCAAGACTTGCGACTTGATCGCCTTCCTTTTTTCGTACGTGATGTCCATGGGAGATAACTCGATTCCCCACAAAGAGACACGTCCTGTTGCTGAAGGGTTGTTCAATATGTTTGATAGTGGTGCTTCATTGACCACTATAATTGGATGCACCGCAAAGTACTGTCGCAGTTTTCGTGCGGTTGTGAAAACACTATATGCAAGTTTCTGATAATGCGGGTACCTCTGTTTTGTCGGAGATAACACTTCACTGATGAAATATACCGGCCTCTGGACGCCGTGGGCTTTTCCTTCTTCGCTTCTTTCGACTACTAATACTATGCTCACCACCTGATGGGTTGCGGCGATGTAGAGTAGCAATGGTTCTTTTTCTTTTGGTGCGACCAGCACTGGCGGCGTGGAGAGCACTTTTTTCAACTGTGCAAAAGCTATGTCTGCTTCTTCCGTCCATTCAAATTTATCATCTGACTTCTTCATAAGTGCATAGAAAGGAAGCGCCTTTTCTCCCAATCGAGCAACGAAACGACTTAAAGCCGCGACGCGCCCTGCAAGTTTCTGTACGTCGTGTAGTTTCGTGGGTTTCCCCATTGTCAAAATTGCTTGAATCTTCTCTGGGTTCGCCTCTATTCCTCGTGCTGATACCAGGAACCCTAAAAGTTGTCCTGCTGACACGCCGGAGGAACACTTTGTCAGGTTAAGCTTAAGCTTGTACCTGCTCAGGTTGTCGAAGGTCTCTGCCAAGTCGCTGATTAGAGATTTCTCCTCTCTTGTGGTGATGACTACATCATCAATGTAGACTTGGATGTTGCGCCCTATTTGGCTTCCGAGGCAATTTTGCATCATCCGTTGATAAGTTGCTCCTGCATTTTTTAGGCCGAACGGCATCACTTGGTAGCAAAACACTCCATATGGTGTGATGAAGGCCATTTTTTCTTCGTCTTCTTTCTTCAATTTGATCTGATTGTAACCAGAATATGCGTCCAAAAATGAAAGCCTCGCGCATCCCGCTGTTGAATCAATTATCTGATCGATGCGGGGTAAAGGGAAGGGATCCTTTGGACAATGCTTATTGAGAGGTGTGTAGTCGACACATACTCTTTGTACGTATGTGTTCTTCTTGGGTACTATGACTGGGTTCGACACCCAACTCGAAGTTTTGATTTCTCTGATAAATCTGACATTTTCTAGCCTGTGCAACTCTGATGCTATCGCCTTCCTTTTAGGTTCATCAAATCGTCGCAATGGCTGCTTGACTGGCTTTGCCTTGGGATCTACATTTAATGCGTGCTCGACGAGTTCCCTGGGAACCCCTGGCATGTCTGATGGACACCAGGCGAAGATTTCCCAGCGCTCACGGAGGAACTCGATGAGCGCGCTTTCCTATGCGGGATCCAAGTTCACCGCAATTGATGTCGTCTTGTTTGCATCTGTAGGGTGGACCTGGATTTTCTTTGAGTCCTGAGTTGTGTCAAAAGCCTGATCTGGCAGGGATCGTCCAACGTCGGGTAGTACATTATGATCCGTTTCTCCTTTTAACCTCTCGTATTCTGCTGTCATGCCGAAGGTTTGCGCCATCCTGTTGAATTCTCTGTCGCATGTGTTGGCTACTTCAAAGCTCCCTTGTACTGTGATTGTTCCTTTAGGTCCTGGAATTTTTAACGTAAGATATATGTAGTGTGGTACTGCCATGAATTTTGCAAATGCTGGGCGCCCCAGGATTGCATGATATTGTGATGGCCAGTCCATGACTTTGAAATCCAGCTTCTCTCTTCGGTAGTTGCCGCTACTGCCAAAGCAGACATCGAGTTCTATTTTTCCCAAAGGGTAGTTTGCGGCTCCTGGTACTATTCCGTGGAAGGAGCAATCTGTTGGCTTCAGACTCGACAGCGAGATGCACATTGCCTTTAGGGTTCTAGCATATATTAAGTTTATGCCACTCCCTGCATCCATGAACACTCTTCCGATATCGTACCCTCCTATTTGCGCCTTTAAGACCATAGGCGAGTGGCCTGGCCTGGGAACTTTCTTCGGGTGGTCTGCTCTACTGAACTTAACTGGTTGGTCTGACCATCGTAGGTACTCTGTGGTAGCTGGTGGTGATGATATTGCTAGGTTTACTTGCCTAGATATACTTTTTCGCTCCTTCTTTGACCTGGGCACCGGTTGAATCATGGCTGATATGTAAACTTTTGACTCTAGGTGCTTTGCTAGCCTTTGCATTTGATATCCTTGACTTCTGTGTTGTTCTCCTTGCCTCCCTCCTTGGCTTGAGCCCATGGCGCTTTGCAACCTTAGGAATGTTCTACAATCCTTCATCTGATGATTTGAGACTCTTTTCCCGTCGAGATATGCGTAGTGGATTCGACAAGGTCCGTATAGCATATCCTCGGCCGAAGGACCGGAGTATCTCGACTTTTCTACTCCTTTTGCTTGAAACCTCCTACCGTCATATGCTTCCTCTTCTTCTACTACGTAGCCCGTGGCTACCTGACTTCGCCTTTCTTGGTTAACCCTGCTGCGGTATCATCTCCTCTGTCTGCTTATTCTGTCGACTTCTGGTGAACGTCCTCTTTTGTTATTGTATGCGTCTTCTCCATCAGCGAATTTGTTGACTTGTTCCATTAACTCGGCTACTGTCGTAGGTCTTGTTCTTCCTATTTCTTCCACGAGATCTGAACGACGAAGTCCGGCCGTAAAGGCGTCTATTGCTCGTTCGTCGGAGACGTCCTCTGCTGAGTTTTTAATTATGCTCCAGCGTTATATATAAGAACGTAGAGTTTCGCCTTTCCTCTGCACGCACGCCTTAACTTCCTCCAGTGATGTTGGGCGCTTATATGTTGAACGAAAATTTCATGCGAATTGACTTTCGAGTTCCCCCCAACTTCCGATGGATTCGTTGGGTAGGGTATTCAACCAGGACCGTGCTGCGCCAGTGAGGTGTAGCTGCAAACTTTGCATTGGAGTCGCCTTTGTTCCCCCCAATATTTGTACTGCCTGCAGATAGTCTGATAACCATAGGGTAGGTTCTTGCGACCCGTCATACTTATGCTGGTCGTGTGGCAGTTTGAATCCTTTGGGTACCCGCGTTTTGCGAACCCTGCGGGTAAAGCATAACGCCCCCATCTCCGTATCGTCGTCTTCATAATTCTCTTCCCTCCAAGCATGATGCAATTTGTTTACTCGTGCTTGCGCTATTATATTTCTTGCGTCCTCTTTCCTCTTCTGTCGCCTTTCCTCTTCTGATGACTCGCTGTACTCGTTATTTGCGAGGTTGTATTTGAACCTCTCCTTTTGATTTTCCTTGCAGCTTGTCGACTTTATCTCTGGGCCTTTTTCCCTGATCTTGCTTTCCACTATTCCAAGGCTTCGTATCGCGGCTCGGTGCATATCTTCTCGCGGGTCCCCAGGTTCTGGCCTTGTAGTTAGTAAATACGCTTGTGCTGCTACCAATGCTGCTTCTGGCGTTTCTTGTATGAAATCGTCTTCCTCCTCTTCTAGCTGTGGGGTAGGGCTCCTTGAGTACCTTTCTTTTCTGCTACGCGCCATCACCTTTCTATTGTGCTTTGGGTCTCCATGCCTTTCTCTGCTGTACTCTGAATCTTCGCTATGGTCTTCCCAGTACTCCTCCCTTGATATACTGTTATTGTCTTGAAAAACCATGTCTCTTTCCTCCCTTAGTTTCTTCCTTTGTTGGTATAATGCATACTGATAGCCCATTAGAACTTCTCTTCTCGATCCTTCGGGTACTTCTGTACCATGATTGATAGCTGATTTGATCATTCTCCATTCGCCAGCCAAAACGTGGACTTTCTCCTTTTCCTTTTTGTTGTGTTCTTTCATTTTGTCGACTAGCCTGTCGACCTTTTTACTTCCTTCGCTGTTGTTTTCTTCTTCTGCTTCGGTGATAATAACGCATAACTGATGTACTTTGGAGACGCCGCTGCTTCCCACGGCGAAGTCCTTTGCGTTGTTGTGTGTCTGGCACGCTCTTTCTTCTGAGTCGAAATTTTCCCGAATTTTGTCGCCTTCTGCGATTGGTGCTTTGTCGAAGCTGACCGGCGAGTTTACCTCGCTGGAAGAGTCTTCTGATGATTCCCACGTTTCCTCTGTTTCGGGCTTGTTTGCCGACGGATCTGATTTCATCGAATCCGAGAGGCGGGATGAACCCGATGGCTCAATAATGATGCTCAAACTTCCAATGGTTAACTCCATCTCTTGATTTCCGTTGAGTTCTGGACTGCTGTTGGCTAAAAGCGAAAAAGCCGTCGAATTCATGATTCCAACGCCCCGGTCCCCACGGTCGGCGCCAATTGACGAGGGGTTAACTCGACAAATGTCCTAGATGAAGGACTTAGGATCGGGGAGATAGGGCGTCAGATGAACTCGAAGGTAAAGTTAGTCGAAATAGGTATATGTCGAAACTAAACTTGGGTGTTCAACCTGGCTTGCTTTCAATCTGGCCTACCCCGTCCCCTCCTGGCCCCTATATATAGATGGCCAGGTCTCGAGGATCGGGTAGGGTCCGATACAGATTACAATATCGACATACGATAAGAACTCGTATTCGACTATCATTACAATTGGACCTAGCTTAACGGGCCTCAGGGGTACTCAACTAACGGGCTCTATTAACTATACCCTTGTCACTCGGTGAGCTATATGCTGCAATCAACTTTTTTATGACATTAAAAGCTTGATCTCCATCACAATGAAGGAAATCTCCTCCTGCTACAGCATCCAAAGCATATCTATAACAAAGAGCAAGACCAAAGTAAAAGCTACTAAGAAGCAAGCCTAGAGTCATTTTTGGTTCAGTTTTACCATGGGAATCATAAGTTCTAGACCAAGCTTCTTTAAAACTCTCTTCACTCTTTTGCTTGAAAGTGAAGATCATTTCCTCAGGCGACATAGTGGTGGGAACTAGACTAGACATAAAAGCAACTTGAAGTAGGAACTAATTTTTTTGTATTTTTTATAAAAAGATGCAAACGAAAATAAAGTAAAGAAACTAAGCAAAACAATAACAAAGTAAAAAGATTGCAAGTGAGAGACCCCCCTTGCAAAAATCCTCTTTCTCCCCGGCAACGGCGCCAGAAAACTTGTTGATGGTGCAGTGTTGACGGGCCAGTTGGGAACCCAAGAGGAAGGTGTGATGAGCACAACATTAAGTTTTCCCTCAGTTATGAAACCAAAGTTTAATCGACCAGTAGGAGAAACAAACCACTTCTGAAGGTTGGTGCTAACTGGATTTTGGCAGGGTGCACTACCAGTGCCAGCAGCAACGTGGAACCTACACACAACATGACCAAGATACTTTGCCCTAACTTGCAGTGAGGTTGTTAGCCTCACTGGTTTGCTGAAAACAAAGGATTAAACGTATTGTGTGGAAAAAGATATTTGTTTGCAATAAGTACATAATGCTTGCGGGAAGTAAATGGTGCTTGCAGTAGATGGTAATATATGTAAAAGAATGGACCGGGGTCCATAGTTCATTAGAGGTGTCTCTCCATAAAGATGAATAACATGCTGGGTAAACAAATTATAGTTGGGCAATTAACAAAATAAAGAATGCATAATAATGCATGTACATGTCACGAAGATCACTATGAGATTCACTTGGGCATTACAACATAATACATAGACCGTAATCCAACTGCATCTATGACTAATAATCCACTCGCTGGATATCATCTGAAAAACCCTTGGGTATTAAGTTGCAAGTAACAGATTATCGCCTTAAGAAAAAGTGTGTAATGTAAACAATACAAATGTCCTTGAACAAAAGATTGTTGTTTTCTCCCTAGTAGCAACAACACATCTACAACCTTAGAAGTTATTGTCACTCTCCAGATTACTAGAGGCATGAACCCACTATCAAGCATAAATACTCCCTCTTGGAGTCACTAGCATCTACTCGGCCAAGATATCTACTAGAAACGGAGAGCATGCAAGATCATAAATAACATAGACATGATAAATCAACAATCAACTTAACATAGTACTCAATGTTCATCGGATCCCAACAAACACAACATGTAGAATTACATAACGATGATCTTGATCATGATAGGTAGCTCACAAGATCTAGACATGAAGCACATGGAGGAGACGACAACCATCTAGCTACTACTATGGACCCATAGTCTGAGGTAAACTACTCACGCATCACTCCGGAGGCTATCATGGTGATGAAGAAGGCCTCCGGTGATGATTCCCCTCTCCGGTAGGGTGCTGGGAAGAGCTTCTGGACCCTCCCAATCTCGGGACGATGGCGGCGGCGGCTTGCAGTATGTTTCATGGAAAAGTGTTCATCCCTTTACGGTTTTCCCATCGAAGGGAATTTATAGGCAGAAGGGCGATGCAAGGGGTGGACCAGGGGCCCACACCACCTGGTGGCGCAGCCAGGGGGTGGCCCGCACCATCCTATGGTGCGGCCACCTCCTGGTCCGGCTCCATCTCTCCTTTGGACTCCGTCTTCCCTTCAGGTAAATAGGAACTTTGGCTTTTGTTTCATCCAATTCCGAGAATATTTCCTGTGTAACTTTTCTGAAACACAAAAATAGCAGAAAACAGGAACTGGCACTATGGCACTCGTTAATAGGTTAGTTCCATAAAATGCATAAAAATGCCATGAAGTGTAAACAAAACACAAAGCAATTGGTGTAAAACAAGCATGGAGCGTCAAAAATTATAGATACATTTGGGACGTATCAAGAACCACCGCAGGCGTCTTACGAACGTGATAGCTCTAGATGAGATCGATGGTGTAGAGGAAGTTGTCCGTGAGGAGCTGCCCCCGAATGAACCTGGACTGCTCGAAGGCCACCAGCGGCTGATACGTTGCAAACGTATCTATAATTTTTTATGCTCCATGCTTGTTTAACACCAATTGCTTTATGTTTTCTTTACACTTCGTGGCATTTTTATGCATTTTCTGGAACTAACCTATAAACAAGATGCCACAGTGCTAGTTCCTGTTTTCTGTTGTTTTTGTATTTCAGAAAAGTTATACAGGAAATATTCTCAAAATTGGACAAAACAAAAGCCCCCATGATGAGGAGGGAGTAGTTCTCCCCCGAGGCTGAGGGCTCTACCGGTAGCTATGTGGTTTATCTCTCTCTCCCATGGTGTGATCTTTATGTGATCATGAGCTTTGTAATCTAGTTGAATAAGTAGATGTTACTCTTCATCTATTATCTTACTCAAGTGCTTTTATTAATGTAATCTCCGGAGACACCTTGTCCCATGATGTGAAGGTGATAGTGTGCGCATTGTGTGTGGCTCTTAGGCTAAAGATTACAGTAATACTTATCATGAGTTATAATTTGAGTTGGATGTCTCTATGAAATTGTGGTGTTTGTCTGGAACCATTTAGGCTGCTCAAGGTGATAGTATGGGGTTACTTAGATGGGGAATGTGAACTTTAAGGAGTGCTTTTATAGCCCTATGCAGTGAATTGGTGTTCGTTATCCAATCGGAGAGTAGTTTAGGGTAGCATAGTGAAGAAAAGATATTTATGTGTTCAATTATGATATCATTGTTGAGAGTGTCCACTAGTGAAAGTATGATCCCTAGGCCTTGTTTCTAAGCATTGAAACACCGTTTACAACCAGTTCTGCTACATGTTTGCTTGCTGCCATTTTTTATTTCAGATTGCAATTACCACTTATAATCATCCATATTACTTGTATTTCACTATCTCTTCGCCGAACTAGTGCACCTATACACCTGACAAGTGTATTGGGTGTGTTGGGGACATAAGAGACTTCTTATATATTAATTGCAGGGTTGCTTGAGAGGGATATCTTTGACCTCTTCCTCCCTGAGTTCGATAAACCTTGGGTTATTCACTTATGGGAAACTTGCTGCTGTTCTACAAACCTCTGCACTTGGAGGCCCAACACTGTCTACAAGAATAGAAGTGTGCGTAGACATCAAGCCCTTTTCTGGCGCCGTTGCCGAGGAGGTAAGGTAAAAGGTACTCACATCCTCTGGCTACTAAGCTATCTTCTAGTACTATTGCTGGTGTGTGAGTGCTCAAAGTTATTTCCTTTAGATTATGCAATTATATCTTTTTGTTTCTTGTTTTTATTTTCACTAGTTAGGCTTAATGGAAAACAACAACAAAATTAGAGAGCTTTATAGTATTTATCTTGAGTTAGGACATGAAGTGTTTGAAAGAGAAAATTTAAAAACCTATGGAACTTTATTTGCATGCTAATAGTAATGTTATTAGTATGAATTCTTTGAACACCATTATTGCTAATGCTAAGGAAAAGTCTAAGCTTGGGGAAGCTGGTTTTGATGAGCATGATATTTTTAGTCCCCCAAGCACGGAGGAGAAAATTTACTTTGATGATACTATACCTCCAATATATGATGATTACAATGATGAATATGATATTTTTAGACCACCTACTATTGAGGAGAAAATTAATTATGATTACAATATGCCTCCTATATTTGATGATTATGGTGATGTGAATAATAATGATAGCTATTTTGTTGAATTTGCTCCCACTATGATTAATAAGAATGACTATGCTTATATGGAGAGTAATAATCATTTTATGCATGTGGCTCATGATAAGAATGTTTTTATGTGATAGTTATATTGTAAATTTTATTCATGATGCTACTGAAAGTTATTATGAGAGAGGGAAACATGGTTTTATGCATCTCAATAATATTAAGTCTCCTCTCTTTATGTTGAAAGTTTTGATGTTGCACTTGTTTTGCCTTCCTATGCTAGTAGCCTATTGCTTCAATAATTTGTTTTCTTACCAAATTCTTTTGGATAGGAAGTGGGTTAGACTTAAATGTGTTGGATATTTGCTTCTTGATGCATTCTTATATGTTCAAATTATACATATGAGAGCATCATAGAAATTATCATGCCTATCTTAATGGCTATAAAGAAAGAGCTTTTGGGAGATAACCCATTATATTTTTGTTTTCAGTTTATTTTTGTTTCTTTGAGTCCTGGAAGTTGTTACCTCTGTAGCAACCTCTCCTTATCCTTTTTATTTCATTTTTGTGCCAAGAATAGCCTCTAATAGGAAGAAGGTAAGATTTGGGGAAGTTGTTGTCCCAAAACAGATTTCTGTGCTTCACTGTAAAAAATCGTGATAAATCCCATAACATCGTTTTGATATGCAATTTTTGTGTGCGAATGCCCCAGGTTATTATCTAACTTTCATTAGGTTTGCACTTTTCGATTTGAGCAATAGATGATTTTTTAAAAACTCGATCTTTACATGCTGTTCTATTTTGACAGATTTCTGCCACTATTTGCATTTGCCTCTTAATCTCTTTCTTTTTGAATTCTTTTGATCGGAAGAGCTTTTAAAAGAAGTTGCTACAGTAGCTAATGTTTTAATGGATGTCTTACTTGAGTTGAAACTGAACCAAAAGTGGATCTACTATCTTGCATACACTAATGTTGCTAATGAAAATTGTGTGAAGTTTTTTATGGAGGAAGTTTTCAAGTGTAAGGAAAGGAGAATGATGTGATGAGATGAAGGATGGACAAAAGCTCAAGCTTGGGGATGCCCATGTCACCCCAAGAAATATCCAAGAAGTACAAGCGTCAAAGCTTGGGGATGCCCAAGGCATCCCCTTCTTCATCAACAAAAATATCAGGTCATCTTTCAAGACACTATAATTTTATTGCTTCATATGCTATGTGTTGTTATTGGATCATCTTTATTTTTGTTTTAAGTTTTATTTTGTTTTGTTTTCTGTCATAAATGGTTGGATCCTAGCATATTTGTTTTGGAGAGAGACACACTCCGTTTTCATTTTTTTAGAATACTCTAGTTTGCACTCTTATTGTTCTGTGAGTGTTCACTTTTTGCTAGTACTACATTTAGCTCTTGTTTTCCACTCATATTTTGTTCATAGCTTGTTGGTTTGGTTCACTTGTTTATGATTAGCTCTCTGGTCTTTGTTGATTATTATCTATGAGAGTTGTTTCAAATAAGTTGATTGGTGTTGGAGAAGAGTAAAATATTTCATGCTTATAGTGGTGCAAAAGGAAGCTTGCTTAAACTGTGGCTTAGACTTTAGCATGTCATGCTAGATATTATTTTGATTATATGCTTAGTAGTTATTGTTGTAGCATGACCTATCTCAAATAACTGAGAGTGCTTAATGTGCCATTGAAAGAATCATGTGTTGTTTTTATCATACAAAAGCATAATATTGTGGTATTCTCATTGGATGCTTTATTTGGGTTGACTTGGCGCATGCTTACACCATGTTATGACTATGAACCAGTCACCTCAAGCCTCTATGATCATTAAGTTTTTGACTTGTAATATCACTTTATGCTTTGATTAATAATGTTTTGTCGCTATGCATGATTATGGCCGTTATTGCTCTCTTAGTTGGTCGCTCCCAGTCTCTTGCTAGCCTTCACCTGTACTGAGTATGAGCTCTACTCGTGCATCCAAACCCCTGAAAACCAAGTTATTCAAAAGAGTCCACTATCAATTCCTATGCATGGCATTTCAAACCATTCCAAGTAAATTTTCATGTGCTACCTTTAGAACCTTCAAAATACTTCTCATTTTGTGACACTGTTTTCAGCTCATGAGGACGTAGTAGTTGGGTTTGTTATCTTCCTTACTAAATTAAGTACCCCGACTTGCATGCTTCATCTGCTTATCACTAATTTTGCAAAGAGCTGGTTAGACCATTATAACATCAAAAAAAGAGGCACTCCTCATGGTATGAGATTGTTGGCAGGCACCCGAGGATTCGGTTAGCCATGGTTTGTGAAAGCAAAGGTTGGGAGGAGTGCCATACTATATAAAAGTGCATGCTATAAATGCCTAATATCAATAAATCAGAACCGCTCTCAACTTGTTTAGTATGGAAGATAACAAGAACTCTATTGCCATTCGTTGATAGGAACGATCACCTCCCAAAACAATTTTTATCTGTTTTACAAATGAAAAGCTCTAGCACATGATAAATCCGTACTTTCCTCTGCAAAGGGCCTTTCTTTTACTTTTATGTTGAGTCTTCATCTTCTATCCTTATGCACCAATTAAGAGAGCATAGTTGTCATTCTGAGTATAATGTGCATAGTCCCAAAATTTATTATTGATTGAATCATGATTATGGTGTTGCTTGTTCTAAAATTATTTGTATCTAGTCACTCTTTGAACTTTGAAGGTGTCCTATGCATTTATGTTTTGATATTCCATGAAGGACAAGCTGAATACCACTTTGCTATGTTTTCTCTATGCTCAAAACAAACAATTAACTTTCAATGCATTATTATTCATGATCTTTTGTTTGTGTTGCTTTTCATGTTGTAACATGGTTGCTAAGTTCTATTGTTAGAATTATATCTTTTATGCCTATGTTTAGAATACTTTGATCTCAGCTTGCAATGCTTTTACAATAACTTGATCAAGATTGTGTTGGCTGCATGTCACCTCAAAAATTATTTTTGTTATCACTTACCTACTCGAGTACGAGGAGGAGTTAAGCTTGTGGATGCTGATACGTTGCAAACATATCTATAATTTTTGATGCTCCATGCTTGTTTTACACCAATTGCTTTATGCTTTGTTTACATTTCGTGGCATTTTTATGCATTTTCTGGAACTAACCTATTAACAAGATGCCACAGTACCAGTTCCTGTTTTCTGCTGTTTTTGTATTTCAGAAAAGTGGTACATAAAATATTCTCAGAATTGGACGAAATGAAGCCTGAAGTCCCTATTTTGCTGTCACGTACATGGAGTCCAAAGGGGAGACGGAGAAGAGCCGGGAGGCGGCCACACCATAGGGTGGCGCGGGCCCACCTCTGGCCGTGCCACCACATGGTGTGGGCCCCTCGGGCGCCCACCGACCTCGCCCTTCCACCTATATATTGCCTCTGACGCGAAAACCCTAAATGAATCAGTCTCGATCCATGAAAAGTTCTGCAGCGCTGCCGCCATCGAAGACAAGTTTCGGGGGACAGAAGTCTCTGTTCCGGCACCCTGCCGGGATGGGAAATTGCCCCCGAAGCCATCTCCATCGACTCCACCACCATCTCCATTGCGGACTCCCATGATGAGGAGGGAGTAGTTCTCCCCCGAGGCTGAGGGCTCTACCAGTAGCTATGTGGTTTATCTCTCTCCCATGGTGTGATCTTTATGTGATCATGAGCTTTGTAATCTAGTTGAATAAGTAGATGTTACTCTTCATATATTATGTTAATCAAGTGCTTTTATTAATGTAATCTCCGGAGACACCTTGTCCCATGATGTGAAGGTGATAGTGTGCGCATTGTGTGTGGCTCTTAGGCCAAAGATTACAGTAATACTTATCATGAGTTATAATTTGAGTTGGATGTCTCTATGAAATTGTGGTGTTTGTCTGGAACCATTTAGGCCGCTCAAGGTAACAGTGTGGGGTTACTTAGATGGGGAATGCGAACTTTAAGGAGTGCTTTTATAGCCCTACGTAGTGAATTGGTGTTCGTTATCCAACCGGAGAGTAGTTCAGGGTAGCATAGTGAAGAAAAGATATTTATGTGTTCAATTATGATATCATTGTTGAGAGTGTCCACTAGTGAAAGTATGATCCCTAGGCCTTGTTTCTAAGCATTGAAACACCGTTTACAACCAGTTCTGCTACATGTTTGCTTGCTGCCATTTTTTATTTCAGATTGCAATTACCACTTATAATCATCCATATTACTTGTATTTCACTATCTCTTCGCTGAACTAGAGCACCTATACACCTGACAAGTGTATTGGGTGTGTTGGGGACATGAGAGACTTCTTGTATCTTAATTGCAGGGTTGCTTGAGAGGGATATCTTTGACCTCTTCCTCCCTGAGTTCGATAAACCTTAGGTGATTCACTTAAGGGAAACTTGTTGTTGTTATACAAACCTCTGCACTTGGAGGCCCAACACTGTCTACAAGAATATAAGCGTGCGTAGGCATCAGCGGCTCGATGAAAGGCTGCAACCTCGTCATGAGGATCCATGTGACCAGCTTCATCACGCATTTCAGCAGGGAGATGGGATAGAATCTGTCGGTGGTGAGCACTGATACGTCCAAAATGTATCTACTTTCCCGAACACTTTTGCTGTTGTTTCTCCTCTAATTTGTGTGTTTTGAATGCAACTAACACGGACTAACGATGTTTTCACAGGAATTGCTATGGTGTCTTGTTTTTGTGCAGAAATCCAACTTTCAGTAAAAATCCGGGAAAATATTGCAAAAATCCTATTTCAACAGAAGACCCACGGAGCCAGAAGACGAGACGGAGAGGGGCTGGGAGGCCTCCACACAACCAGGGGGCGCGGCCCAGGCCTGACCGCGCCCACCTGTTGTGAGGCTGCCTCGGCCATCGCCTTGACGCCTCCTTCCGCCTACATATACCCTCTGACCTGAAAGGAGCGGGGGTTCGGCATTTTTCCCAGATAGACTTCCGCTGCGCCGCCGCCATCAGAAACCGCGATTCAGAACCAGAAACTCCGTTCTAGCACCCTGCCGGGACGGGGATTTGGAGGAGATCTTCATCACCATCATCACCGACATCTCTCCATCAACCATCCATGACTCCCCCATCCATGTGTGAGTAATTCCCGCTGTAGGCGAAGGGGATGGTAGGGATTGGATGAGATCATTCATGTAATTTGCTATGAGATTGTTAGGGCATAGTGCCTAGTATCTACTATTAGTGCTTATGACATTGTTGCAACTTGTTGTGCTTAATGCTTGTCACTTTGGGCCCGAGTGCCATGATCTCAGATCTGAACTTGTTATTGTTTTATGATGATACTTGTTATTTATGATCTTACCTGCAAGTTGTATACACATATTGTTGTCCGGAACCTGAGGCCCCAAAGTGACAGAAATTGGGATAACCGGAGGGGATGGCTATGATGTGAGGATCACATGTGTTCACCGAGTGTTAATGCTTTGCTCCGATACTTTATTAAAAGGAGTACCTTAATTACCAGTAGTTTCCCTTGAGGCCCTGCTGCAACAGGCTGGTAGGACAAAAGATGTCGTGCTAGTTTCTCATTGCGAGCACGTACGACTATATACGAAACACATGCCTATGATTGTTTAGTACTAGGATGATTTATCTTTATTTATCTGCAATTGCCCATGTCTCACTGATTTTATGAATTATCTTATCCATGCAACGCCCGTATATCTATCCCTATGCCTATAGTCTTTAATCCTACTATTTACTGTTGCTACTATTACTGCTTTTATTTTACTATTGTTGTTACTGTTTTGCTACTATCACCACTATAAAACTGTTGTTACTGATAAACCTCTGCGAGCAAGTCTGTTTCTAGGTGCAGCTGAATTGACAACTCATCTGTTAAGGCTTATAAATATTCTTTGGCTCCCCTTGTGTCGAATTAATAAATTTGGGTTTTACTTCCCTCGAAGACTGTTGCGGTCCCCTATACTTGTGGGTCATCAAGACTATTTTCTGGCGCCGTTGCCGGGGAGCATAGCTTTATTTGTAAGTTCACTTGGAATTCATATTGTTCGCTGCAATTCATTCATCATGGGTAAACCTCGTGACAGAAAAGTTCCTATATTGCCATCCACTACAAGAAGAGGTACGACTTTGAACACCTTTGTTGCTCTTGATTCACCATCTGTTATGAGTAAGTTGCTTACACCACCACATGCACACGCTGCTGCTACTTCTTCTGCTGAGTTTGAAAATGCCACTGATAATTTAGATGATGCTTCTACTGTGCTTGATGAGAGTGGTTCATTAGGTTCCTTTTTAGATGCTACAATTGCTAGGACAAAGCAATTAGGGAACACTACTGTTAAACCTGTTAGTTCACCTGAGTCTAGGGAATGTCCTAGTGATGATTTTGATGACGCTTATAATGAGCTTGACGATGATTTTATTGCCGAAGCTCATGCCACTCGTGATGCTAATGCTATTAAGGAACTTCTAGCAAGACGTGCTGTTAGATATAAATTATCTCTAGATGCTAAGTTTGCTGCTTCTCCCATAAATATTAGAAATAAGGATTATGATTTCTCTTTAGATTTATCTTATATATCTATTGTTGAGAAAGCCCCTTTTTGTGGTACTGAAAATGAAAGTGCTATGGAGCACATGAATGAGCTTTCTACTTTGAGTAATTTGTTTTCTGATGATATTAAGATTCGCACTTACTTTGTTGCTAAGATTTTTCCTTTCTCGTTGAAAGATGCAGCTAAAACTTGGTTTAACAACTTGTCTCCTAGATCTATTCATAGTCCTATTGCTTTGGTTAATGCTTTCTTTCAGAAATATTTTCCTGCTAGTGCTCAACATGCTGCTGTGTAGAAAATCTTTGACTTTGAACAGGGAAAAGGAGAGATGTTGCCTGAATCTTGGACAAGGTTTTGCTCTTTAATTAGAGCTTTGCCTAAAGAGCCATTGCCTAAAAATGAACTCCTTGATATATTTTATAATGGACTAACTGATGAATCTAAGACATATCTGGATAGTTGTGCTGGTTATATTTTCAGGGAAAGAACTCCGGCTAAAGCTGAAGAACTAATGGCTAGAATAAGCCAGAATCATGATGATTGGACTCTAGTTGAGCCAACACCAGCGCCAACTCCAGAGCCAACACCGAAGAAGAGAGGAATGATTGAATTAAATGATGAAGTTATGAGGAAAGCCAAAAAATCTCTTAAGGAGAAAGGTATTAAGTCCAAAAATGTGAAGAATTTACCTCCTATAGAAGAATTATGTAAGCCAATCCCTCACTCATCTACTATTAAGGTACACTCTCTCCAACGCTTTGATGATAGAGATACTCCTTACTCTAAACCGCCTGATCAATGCTTAGATGAATTAGATAATTTTATTGTTAAGCAAGATAATTTTAATAGAAGGGTGCAGAATCATTTGTTGGAAAATTCTAGAGCTATTAACAAGTTGCAGGATATTGTGGAGAGAACCTCCAATGATGTGAAGATACTTGTCAAACATTTTCAAATGGTTCAGACTCAAATTGATCAGCTTACCAAGGTGCAAAAAGACTTGCTAATTAATGCCGCAAGAGAAAAACAAGCGTGTGAAATACGCGCAAGAGGAGGTGCTACTACTCAAGACCCCTTATATCCTGAAGGACATCCTAAGAGGATCGAGCAAGATTCTCAACGCACTTCAAGAGATGATATTCCTTCCAAGAAGAAGAAGAAGAAGCATAAAATAGTTGCAGAATCTTCTGAAGCATGTAAGGATCCTAATAGTGTTTCTATTTCTGATGCTGAAACTGAACCAGGTAATGCTTCCGATAAAGAAGAAGTTGAAGAGGAACCAGAAAAGCTTGCTAAGAATGCAAAGTACACCAAAGAAGACTTCATTGCCAACAAGCATGGTAATGAGAGAGAACCTTGGGTGCAGAAACAAATGCCTTTTCCTGGTAAGAAACACAAATCCAAGGAAGAAGAATACTACAACAGGTTTTGTGAATGGATGAGACCTTTATTTTTGCAAATTCCTTTGACTGATGCTATTAGAATGCCTCCTTATTCAAAGTATATGAAAGATATTGTTACTAACAAAAGGAAGATCCCTAATGTGGAAATTTCCACTTTACTTGCTAATTATTCTTTTGATGGTAAAGTTCCTGAGAAGCTTGGAGATCCAGGTATACCGACTATTCCTTGCTCCATTAAAAATAACTATGTGATACGTCTCCAACGTATCCATAATTTTTGATGCTCCATGCTTGTTTTTACACCATTTGCTTAGTGTTTCGTTACACTTCGTGGCACTTTTATGCATTTTCCGGAACTAACCTATTAACAAGTCGCCACAGCGCCAGTTCCCTGTTTTCTACTGCTTTTGTGTTTCAGAAAGTTACACAGGAAATATTCTCGGAATTGGACGAAACCAAAGCCAGTCGCCCAGAATTTCACCGAAGCTTCCAGAGAACCGAAGAGGAGACGGAGTGGGGCCACGAGGGGCCCTCACACCAGGGCGGCGCGGCCAGGGACTGGGCCGCGCCCCCTATGTGTGAGACCGCCTCGGTGCACTCCTGACGATGCCCCTTCGCCTATAAAGACCCCCCGACGGGAAAAACATAAGTACCCGATCTGTTTTCCAAAACACATCGCGATCCGCCGCCGCCGTCGACCCGAAGATCGGGAGGGTCCAGAAGCTCTTCCCGGCACCCTGCCGGAGAGGGGAATCGCCACCGGAGGTCTTCTTCATCGCCATGCTTGCCTCCGGAGCGATGAGTGAGTAGTCTACCTTAGACTATGGGTCCATAGCAGTAGCTAGATGGTTGTCTTCTCCACCATGTGCTTCATGTTTAGATCTCATGAGCTGCCCTACATGATTGAGATCACCATTATGTAATTCTACATGTTTGGTTTGTTGGGATCCGATGAATATTGGTGTTATGCTTGCGTTGATGTACTAAAATTTATCTTATGTTATCTCTATGTTGTTTATGATCTTGCATGCTCTCCGTTGTTAGTAGCTATCTTGGCCGAGTAGTTGCTAGTGACTCCAAGAGGGGGTATTTATGCTCGATAGTGGGTTCATGCCTCTATTTAATCTGGGGGAGTGACAGAAACCTCTAAGGTTGTAGATGTGCTGTTGCTACTAGGGGGAAAACAACATTCATATGCTCGAGGGCATATGCTTTGTTTACATTACACACTTTGCTTAATGCAGTTATCTGTTGTTCGCAACTTAATACTCATGGGGTATTCGGACGATATCCCCGTGAGTGGATTATTAGTCATAGATGCAGTTGGATGGCGGTCTATGTGTCGTGGGAATTTGGAGACAGTAGCCATGGGGTGGCTTATCGGAGGGGCTCGACGTTGGTGACGATGGGTCCGGCTCGGGATCGTGCCAACAGAAACACCTCAGTTTACCCAGGTTCAGGGCCCTCCCGGTTGGAGGTAAACCCCTACTTCCTGCCTGCTTCGTATTGATTGGGTTGTAAAGATTACAGTGCTCCTTGAGCTGTTCGGCTAGAGGAGGAAGAAGAAGATCCGCCCCCCCCCCCCTACGCTAAGGGTCCATGCCCCCTTATATAGACGGGGGCCTGGTTACAGGTTTTGGTAGCGACTCGGCCGGCTGCCGGCTCCTCGGCGGCGGTGTCCTTGGCGTGATCCTCTGACCCTGGTCTGGCAAAGACACTTTATAAAGTGTCTTTTCCCTGGACCGGCATCTGGAGGGCATATCCCCTCTCCTATGCCTCGGATCCCGTCATGGGGAAGGGTCTTCGATCTCTCATTGGTTGGACGTGGTCGTGGCGCTCGTCACTCCTATCCTGCGCCCCTGCCGCTCTTGTCGGGGTCGTCCTACTTTTGGCCAGACAACCGTTGAGAAGCTTTGTCTTCATCGCCCGGCTCCAGTTCTCCTTGGTGGAGTCGCCAGCCGGCTACTGGCGCAGCCGGCCCTTCGGTCGGAGCCGGTCTTCTCATGCTGGAGTCGTGGGAACTCCTGGGACGCCAGCCGGCATACTGCCTGGCCCGTGATGCGCCCCCTAAGTCATCCCCACGACACTAGCCCCCGAAACTGGCGAAGTCTCATGGGCTAGCATGGGGCTTCGGCGGGTTCTTCTTCTCACCAAAGTCTTGCTCGCTTTTGTCGAAGTCCCAGGATTTCTAGTCCGGCTTGGTCGCTCCAGTCATTGAGGTCGAGTCTTGCGGAGTTCCTCCGGCCGTCTCGGGGCGAGCCGGCTCCAAGATGCGGCCCGGCTGGAGGTCGCGAGCCGGCGTGACGCCTCCTGGGAACTTGCACCGCCTCGGGTCTTGTTCCCACGCAGCGGCCGGCGCAGCGCGCCAGTGACCAGTCTAGTCATTTTGACTTTGGAATCTCCACCGCCATAACTCCCCAAGTCATCATGCGAGGTGGGCTGGCGTGCATCGACGTCGTGTCCCATCAACTCCTCCCACGATCCGCTGCGACAACCGCCACGATGGCACACGATGCGGGAGTAGTTACCGAAACGTCGGGAGTTACCCCCTTCGCCGCTCTTCCTTTAAATATTGAACGTGCTTGCTATCCAGGGCTCTTCCCACTTCTCCTCTCACCTCGAGCTTTGCCCTTCCGAGCCCAACCCGACCATGTCGTCCCCTAGCGGTTCCACTGCCAGTGACGATGAGGTCCCGGAGGGGGGCGTGAGGGAGGTCGAGGCGCTGGAGGTGGCGCCTCCCGTATCTCGGAAACGCGGTCGCCTGAAAGGGAGCCGCAACAAGAGTACCTTGGAGGCTCTCGCGGCGAAGGCCACCGCCGCTGCTTCTGCCTCCGTCGTGCCTCAGGCGGCCGGAGCTTCCGGCGATGCGGGCGTCCCGGAGAAGCGGAGGCCGGGCCGTCCGAAGGGGAGCGAGAAGAAGACCGCTTCCGCGGCGGCCGCTGCTCCCTCGTCGTCCCGCCGTCGTGGGCGGCCGCTGGGGAGCAAAAACAAGAAGGCCCCGGCCGCCGTCTTCAGGGTTGCCGCCACTCCCGCGGGGCCCCGCGCGGCGGCCCCTCCTCAGCTAGGCCCATCGCGGCCCTGGCTGGAGAAACCAGCGCTCCAACCGCCGACCTATATTTCGGCCCAGGGGTGGTCCACCTGCATCATCCCGGCGCTCGCCGGGTCTCGAGACCTCCTCCGCCTTCCGTCCCAGTTCACGGGCTCGATGGAATGCCAGGAAATGGCCTACGCCAAGCTGCGGGAATGCAGCGGCGGCCAGCCCTCATACCGCGTCGAAGTTTACTACGACGGCCAGGGGGTGTGCTACTTCCGCGACGGGTGGCCGAAGTTCTTCCTCGACTACGGCGCGCACGAGGGCTGGTTCATCCTCCTCACCCGCTACGACGGGAAGAAGGAATTCACCGTCTGCTTCTTCGACGCCACCCTCTCCGCCCGCACTTACGCCCCCCAGCCGTGAAGGACGGGGGCTCCATCAGCCTCCGGCATGGGCTTCTTCGGGACGAAGTCCATGCGGCGCTCGCGCCAGGCCGAAGAAGGCGAGGATCTCCCGGGCGGGGGATTTTCAGCGCCCTTAGGGTACTAGTTTAGGGGACTTTTGTAATCGCCAGACTTAATGAACTCTTCTGATTTCCCGCGAATCTTTACTTGCTCTTCTTCGTTTGCTGCGTGAATGTCCTTCTGTTCGACGCCACTATGATGCGATGACTCTTCCCACGCGAATCCACTGTCACGCGAATCCGTAGGTAGGGACCGCGATGGTCACTGGCCTGCGCAAACGCTTTGGGCGAGCTCCTCCGGCTCCAATGTAGAGGGAAAGGTGCTTCTGCTGGCCGGTTCCAGATGGACTAGTTCTGGCTCCAGCACGGATGGAACGGCGCTTCTGCTGGCCGGCTCCAGGAAGAACGGGTTAGCTCCGGCTCCAGCGCGGACGGAACGGAAACTGAATCCTGTACCGGCTCGGGCGAGGTCGAAGCCGGCGCGCTTCCCTTCCCGCGATTGGAGTAGGTCTCCCAGTTTTCGGCTCTAGCCGTTGCTTTGCGGGTGTTAGGTTTCGATTCCGCTGCTCGTTCGCCAATCGTGTCGCAGCGCCAGCTGCTCGGACAGCCGGCGAGGTACTGGAGCCGGCCTGCTTCTGAGGGCCAATTCCCTTTCACCCTAGCCCCCGAGTTTTGGGGTAGCTGGACTAATAGCTAGCTTGAAACTTATCTTTTCGCGAACGATGCCAGTGCCAAGCGAGGCAGCTCTAGCTTCGAACCCCTTGGGTGTGGCTTCTCAGCCCAAGCATCAAGAACTTGACTATCAACTATTCGCTAGCTTTGCCTTCGTCCGGTTCCCTCAACCTTTTCCTCAATCTCCCCACCCTTCGGCCCTTCTACCCCCAACCGGCAGCCTGGTGCCGGTTGGTCTCCCTTGGGCCGGCAGCCGAATGCCGGCCTAGGGTGGGAGCGTGCCGCGGGGTGAGAAGTAGTACTTCGGTCTATCGGGCCCCCGACTTGTGCTAGCCAACGCTTAGTTAACAGACATTGTCCTTAACGCCTGGTTGAGCGATTTTTCTATCGTTTTTGGTTCTGCTCTGCGGCTTTCCCTCGTATGTGGCCTGCCGGCTCCTATCCGTCCGGCTGCACGGAGCCGGAAGGCGGAGGTTGGGCTCGAGACCTTCTTCATACGCGGTACTCATCCGGCTGGCGAGGGATCGACCGTTTTTCGGGGCTGCCGGCTGTGGCTCGGTGCCTGGAGCCGGCTGCCGGTCAAGTGAATAACGCAGGAAGCAAAACATACACGAAGTGTTTTCCTCGGAGCCGGCCGTAACTAGCCGCTCTGCTTTCCTTTATTCATTGACACGTTTTTTGGGGTACAAGCTTTTGCCTTAGCAGAAGAAAGATCTTAGGAGACTGACATTCCAGGGACGCTCGGTCTCCTTGTCAGAGTTATCTGCCTTGTTCTTTCTGGGCTCTTGTGCGTCGATGAGGTAATATGCCCCATTGCCCAACACCCGGCTGACAACGAACGGTCCCTCCCAGGGAGGAGACAGCCTGTGCATGCCTTTACTGCTTTGGACCAGCCGGAGTACGAGATCTCCTTCGCGAAACGCGAGTGGGCGAATTTTCCGGCTGTGGTATCGTCACAGCTGCTGCTGGTAGAGCGCTGATCTAGCCAGAGCCTGTTCTCGCGCCTCCTCGAGGAGGTCGACGCCATCTTCGGGAGCTTCTTTCGCTTGCTTCTCCGTGTACTGGACAATTCTGGGCGCGTCGAACTCAATGTTCGTGGGCAACACCGCTTCTGCTCCATAGACTAGGAAGAAAGGTGTGAAGCCAACAGAGTGGTTTGGAGTGGTGCGCAGGCTCCAGAGTACTGAGGGTAGCTCTTCGACCCAACAGCCGGCTGAGCGTTCGAGAGGCTCAACCAGTCTTGGTTTGATGCCGGCTAGGATCAGCCCATTTGCCTTCTCCACTTGTCCATTCGACTGAGGGTGCGCTACTGACGCTAAGTCCAGCCGGATGCCTTTCTGACCACAGTAATCAGCAAAGACTCCCTTCGCGAAGTTCGTCCCATTGTCGGTGATAATGCTGTGGGGAATTCCATATCTTGTGATGATCTCGTTAAAGAACTTGATCGTGGACGAACCGTCGAGCTTTTTGATTGGCTTGGCCTCGATCCACTTGGTGAACTTGTCCACAGCAACCAGCAGATGCGTCAAGCCCCCGGGTGCGGTCTTGAATGGCCCTACCATGTCTAGGCCCCAAACCGCGAACGGCCAGGTGAGCGGGATGGTCTTGAGAGCTGCCGCTGGAGTGTTTCTGTGCTTGGAGAAGCGTTGACAGCCGTTGCACTGCTTCACCAGCTGCTCTGCATTCTGCTTGGCCATTGGCCAGTAGAAGCCATGTCGGAAGGCTTTGGCCACCAAGGCTCTGGAGGACGCGTGATGTCCGCACTCCCCTTGGTGTATCTCTTTTAGCAACTCCATCCCTTCTTCCGGCTCGATGCACTTCTGGTAGATGCCCGACACGCTGCGCTTGTACAGCTCGCTGTTGATGATGGTGTACGCCCCAGCTCGACGTTGAATTCGCCTAGCTTCCACTTCGTCTTGCGGCAAGTCCCCAGTGATGAGGTAGTTGGAGAATGGCTCCGCCCAGGAAGGTATCTCCCGTATGTGGAAGACACTGGCAACCAGAGGATCAGCAGCCCCCGGGTCTGTTGTTGTGCCATCTTCATCTGATAGTCCGGCTGGGGGAGCGGGCGTGGAGCCGGCAGCCCCCTTGTCCTTCGTCGAGCCGGCCGCGCTGGGCTGGCCGGCTGCCTCCTCCAGCCCCGAGACGGCAGCCCCCGGGTCCGGTGGCGGTACCTGAGCCGGGGCTGGGTCTCCAGGCACATAGATGGATATGGATTCCGGCGAAGGTTTGATAGACGGCTTGTGGATGATCTCCAGGGACACCCCAGCTAGGATATCCTGCTTGGTGGAGCCGATCTTGGACAGCCGGTCTGCTTCCTCGTTGTTTGCTCTGGGGACATGGTGGAACTCGCAGCCCTCGAAGAATCTGCTGAGCTGCTGCACGTAGAAGCGATAGGAGGCCATGTTGGCATCCCTGGCGTCCCAGTCCCCTGAGACCTGGTGTGTCACTAGGTCGGAGTCTCCGAAACAGAGGATCCTCCTGATGCCGATCTGCTTGCCATCTTGAGCCCATGTATCAGGGCTTCGTACTCAGCGACGTTGTTCGACGCACGAAAGTGCATCTGTAGCACGTACTGCAGCTTGTCTCCCTTGGGAGAGGTGAGGACGACGCCGGCTCCCAAGCCCCTGAGCAGCTTGGAGCCATCGAAGTGCATGCGCCAGTGGGTGGAGTCCGGAGCCGGCGGTAAGTACTGGTGCTCTCCCCAGTCAGCGAAGAAATCCGCTATGATCTGCGACTTGATCATCGTCCTGGGCTTGTATTGAATGGTATGAGCTGCGAGCTCGATCGCCCATTTGGCCACCCTTCCCGACGCATCCTTGCACCCGATGATCTCCGAGAGCGGGGTGGTGCTTACCACCGTGATTGGGTGCTCCTCGAAGTAGTGCTTCAGCTTCTTGGCCGCCATGTACACGCCGTACGCGACCTTCTGGTAGTGCGGGTAATTCTGCTTGGAGGGAGTGAGCACCTCACTCAAGTAGTACACCGGGCGCTGAACCGGCAGCTCTTTGCCTTCTTCGGTGCACTCCACCACGATCACCACGCTGATGACACGCGGGGTTGCTGCGATGTAGAGCAGCATTGGCTCTCGCGGTGCCGGTGCTGCCAAGATTGGCGCGGTAGACAGGGCTCGCTTGAGGTCGTTGAAGGCGTCGTCAGCGCGTTGGGACCAAACGAAGTGGTCCCTCTTCTTCATCAGCTAGTACGGCGGCATGGCCTTCTCCCCAAGCCGGCTGACGAATCGGCTAAGCGAGGGCAAACAACCAGCAAACTTCTGCACATCTCTGAGCTGGGTGGGCTTCTCTAGGGCCTCGATGGCTTTTATCTTCGAGGGGTTAGCTTCGATCCCTCGCTGGGAAACGATGTAACCTAGGAGCTGCCCAGCCGGCACACCAAAGGTGCACTTCTCAGGGTTGAGCTTCATGCGATATCGCCGCAGGTTGGTGAAGGTCTCCTTGAGATCATCCAGGAGCGTGCCACTCTGCTTGGTCTTCACCACTACGTCGTCCACATAGGCGTGTACGTTCCTCCCAATCTGCTCCTGCAGACATCGCTGCATGGTCTGCTGGTAAGTGGCTCCGGCGTTCTTCAGGCCGAACGGCATGGTAACGTAGCAGTAGGCTCCATATGGGGTGATGAAGGAGGTCTTGATCTGATCCGGCTGGAAGAGCGGGATCTGGTGGTAGCCTGAATAGGCGTCCAGGAAAGACAATAGGTCACAGCCGGCTGTGGAGTCGATCACCTGGTCAATTCGTGGCAGCGTGAAAGGATCTTTGGGGCAAGCCTTGTTGAGGCTGGTGTAGTCGATACACATTCGCCAAGTGTTATTCTACTTCAGAACCAAGACTGGGTTCGCAAGCCAGTCAGGGTAAAACACTTCCATGATAAAGCCGGCTGCAAGGAGCCGGGCAATTTCCTCGCCAATAGCTTTCCTCTTTTCTTCTGCAAACCGCCGCAGCGGCTGCTTGACCGGCTTGGCGTCCGGCCGGACATTAAGTGCGTGCTTAGCCAGCTCCCTCGGCACACCAGGCATGTCCTTTGGAGACCATGCAAAGATGTCCCGATTCTCACGGAGGAAGCTGGTGAGCTCGCTTTCCTATTTATCAGACAAGCCAGTGCCGATGATGACGTACTTGGAGGGGTCGCTCTCGTCCAACAGGATCTTCTTGGTGTCGTTGGCCGGCTTGAATTGCTCCACTGGCGACTGGCGAACCGGCACGTCCTGCTGGGTCAGCTCTACGCGATGTAGAAGCTGCCTCTTCTCCTCAGCAACGACCAGCGCCTCTGCCAGCTGCGAGCTCTCCTTCGCGCAGGCCAGGGACTTCTTGAAGCTTCCCGTGACTGTGATCATGCCTCCGGGCCCTGGGAGCTTCATCTTCAGATAAGCGTAATGCGGGACAGCCATGAACTTAGCTAGGGCCGGACGGCCTAGCAGCGCGTGGTAGGGACTGCTGATGTCCACCACCTCGAACTAGATGGGCTCGCGGCGGCTATTCCCCTTCTTTCCGAAGAGAACCTCCAGCTGCACCTTGCCCAAAGGGGTGCAAGAATGCCCAGGCACGATGCCATGGAAGGTGAGCCGGCTAGGTTTCAGCTGAGCAAGCGGGATGCCCAGCTTCTCCAGGGAGCTTCGGTAAAGAAGGTTAATGCTGCTGCCGCCGTCGATGAGCACGCGGGAGAATCGACACATGTGCGTATCGGAACACACAACAGGATCCACAACCAGAGCGTATTCTCCAGGGCTGGGCATCAGCTTTGGATGGTCCTCACGCCCCCAGGTAATGGCCGCCTCGGACCAATGCATGAATTGGGGTTCTGCGGGCATCACAGCGTTCACCTCTGCCTCATGCCAAAGGTCATTCCTTTTGTCCTTGCCGGGGGTAGTGAAGATATGATACTGCTCCACATCCGTCGGGAAGTCATCATCTTGATCCGGCTCGCCTCCAGCCGGGTCGCGCTGTTGGTCCTCCTGACCTCCAGCCGGTTGCGCTTGCGACATACCGGGGATCTGCCGAGCGCACTGCTCCAGCTCTCTGATACGTCTCCAACGTATCCATAATTTTTGATGCTCCATGCTTGTTTTTACACCATTTGCCTATTGTTTCGTTACACTTCGTGGCACTTTTATGCATTTTCTGGAACTAACCTATTAACAAGTTGCCACAGTGCTAGTTCCCTGTTTTCTGCTATTTTTGTGTTTCAGAAGTGATACACAGGAAATATTCTCGGAATTGGACGAAGCAAAAGCCAGAAGTCTTATTTTTCCCGGGAGCATCCAGACATCCGAAGAGAGGAAGGAGAGGGGCCACAGGCCTCCCTCACACAGGGCTGGCGCGGCCCAGGCCCTGGCCACGCCGCCCCTGTGTGAGGAGGCCCTGGCAGCCCTCTGACACCGCCCCTTCGCCTATATAAAGCCTCGGGACGGAAAACCCTAGAGGAGTCGGCAAATTTCCAGAAAGAGTTCCACAGTTCCGCCGCCGCCACCGATGAATTTCGGGGGACAGAAGTCTCTGTTCCGGCACCCTGCCGGGACGGGGAAGTGCCCCCGGAGCCATCTCCATCGATCTCCATCGCCGTCTCCGCCGTCTCCATCGACCTCACCGCCATCTCCATCAACCTTGCTGTCTCCTATGATGAGGAGGGAGTAGTTCATCCCTGGGGCTGAGGGCTCTACCGGTAGCTATGTGGTTCACCTCTCTCTCCCATGATGTGATCTTTATGTGATTGTGAGCTTTGTATCATGTTGAACAAGTAGATGTTATTATTCAGATATTATGCTACTCCTATGCTTAATTATTATAGTGTACTCTAGTGATGTTATTAAAGTAATCTATTCCTCCTGCCATGGTGTAACGGTGACAGTGCGTGCATCATGGTGGTACTTGGTTTAGGCTATGATCATGATCTCTTGTGGATTATGAGAGTAATTATTGCTATGATAGTATTGAAGTGATTTATTCCTCCTTTCATGGTGTAATGTTGACAGTGTGTGCACCGTGTTAGTACTTGGTCTAAGTTGCAATGATATCTATCTTGAATTGTGATCTGATTTGGATGTCTCTAACTCTCTATGAGTGGTGTTTGTCAAGTACTTGATGAACTTTAAGGGGTGCTTCTGTAGCCACTACACAATGATTAGTGTTATTCAATAGGAGAGTAATTCAGAGTACCATAGTGGAGAGAAGTTGTTTATTTGTTCAATCATGTTATATTGTTGGGAGTGTGTCCACTAGTGAAAGTATGATCCCTAGGCCTTGTTTCCAAGCATTGCACACCATTTACTTACTGTTTTGTTACATGTTTGCTCGCAGCGATATTTATTTCACATCACGTTTGCTACTTATAATCATCTATACCACTTGTATTTCACTATCTCTTCGCCGAACTAGTGCACCTATACATTTGACAAGTGTATTGGGTGTGTTGGGGACACAAGATACTTTCTGTATCGTAATTGCAGGGTTGCTTGAGAGGGATAGCTTTGACCTCTTCCTCCCTGAGTTCGATAAACCTTGGGTGATCCACTTAAGGGAAACTTGCTGTTGTTCTACAAACCTCTGCACTTGGAGGCCCAACAAGTGTCTACAAGAATAGAAGTGCGTAGACATCAAGCTCTTTTCTGGCGCCGTTGCCGGGGAGGTAAGGTAAAAGGTACTCGCATCCTCCCGTGTGAGTGCTCGGAGTTATTTCCTTTAGATTCTGCAATTACATCTTTTTGTTTCTTGTTTTTATTTTCACTAGTTAGGCTTAATGGAAAATAATGAGTTCTTTAGTCTTTTTCCTGAGTTTAGATATGAAGTGTTTGAAGAGAAAATTGAAAAACCTTTGGAGCTTAATTTGCATGCTAATAGTGTTGTTAGTATGAATGCTTTGAACACCGTTGTTGATAATGCTATAGAAAAGTCTAAGCTTGGGGAAGCTGGTTTTGTTAAGCATGATATTTTTAGTTCCCCAGCTTTAGTGGAGAAAGTTTGCTCTGATGATATTTTATCTCCCATATGTGATGTTCCTTCTTATGATGATATGTTTGAAGAATATGCTTTGCAAAATAGCTGTTCTCTAGCTTGTGATGATACTAAACCTCTAGTTTATGATGGCTATAATGATGAGTATAATATTTTCAGTTCACCTACTATTGAGGATAAAATTAGTTATGATTACAATATGCCTCCTATTTATGATGATTATGGTGATGAGAATAATTATTCTGTTGAATTTGCTCCTACTACTATTGTTCCTGTGGTGAGAATTAATTCTTTTATGCATGTGGCTCATGATAGGGATGTTTTATGTGATAGTTATATTGTTAGTTTTATTCATGATGCTACTGAAAGTTATTATGAGAGAGGGAAACATGGTTTGATGGATCTCAACAATATTAAGTTTCCCCTCTTTATGTTGCAAATCTTGAAGTGGCACTTGTTTTATCTATCCATGCTTGCTACTATGTGCCTCGTTGATTTATTTTCTTACAAGATTCCTATGCATAGGAAGTGGTTCAGATATAAATGTCTTTCACACCTGCTTTTTGATGCTCTCTATTGCTTTAAGTTCCTATATGGCGCCTTTGCTTCAAGCTCTTATATGGCGCCCACATGAGCATCTTTGCAAATTACTGCGCCTAGCTCAAAGGCGTTAAAGAAAAGCACTCTTGGGAGATAACCCATTGTTTATTTTCAGTACTTTTTCTTTTATTTGAGTCTTGGAAGTTATTACTACTGTAATAACCGCTCCTTATCCTTTTTATTTCGTTGTTGTGCCAAGAGAAGCCTCTAATTTGAGTGAGGTAAGATTTGGGGATGTTGCTGTCCTGAAACTGTTTTCAGTGCTGCACTGTAAAAATTCCTAAAAATTCTCTGTTTATCTATTGGACCTGCGATTTCTTGTGCATATTCCTCAGGTTATATCCAAACTTTTCTTAGTTGAACACTTTTTTATTTGAGCAACAGAAAATCCCTCAAAAATTCGACCTTTGTCAGCTGTTCAGTTTTGACAGATTTCTGCCAATATTTGTGTTTGCCACTTTATCGCTTTCTTTTGAGTTCTTTTGATCATGGAACTTTTAGGGAGGTTGCTGCAGTAGTATTTACTATATATGTGGTGGTTTTGAGTTGAAATCTGAAGCAAATAGAGGATTGATTATATGTTATGCTTACACTAATGTTGCTAATAGAATTGTGTTTAGTTTTGTATGAAGGAAGTTTTCAAGTGTAGGGATTGGAGAATGATGAGATGAGTTGAAGAATGGACAAAAGCTCAAGCTTGGGGATGCCCCCGAGGCACCCCTTCTTCATCGGCAAAAATCAGGTCACCTTTCAAGACACTATATTTTTATTGCTTCATGCACTATGTGTTTTTCTTGGAGCATCAGTTGTTTTAGTTTTCTTAGTTAGTTTAGTTTTGTTTGCTGCAATAAATGGTTAGATCACATCATGTTTCTTTTGGAGGAGATGAACTCGCTTTTCATTTGCCAAGAACACTCTAGTTTTCACTCTTATCGTTCAATGAGTGTTCTTGTTTTTATGCTATTGCTTTTGGTTTTTGTTTTTGCCTTGATTTGCATTTAGATCTTCTTATATCTTTTCATCAAGGTGTATTTTTGCCTCTGATCTTTATTGGTTTTCATCAAAAGAGGTGTCTATAAAATTTTCAAATGGTGTTGGAAAAGAGAAAAAGCTTTATGCAAAAAAGTGGTACAAGAAGGAGCTTGTGTAGACTGCGGCTTAGGCTTTTTCATGTCATGCTTGATGTCTTTTTGATAGTATGCTTAGTGGTTTTGTTGTAGCATGACTTGTCTCAAATGACTGAGATTGCTTAATGAGCCTTTGAAAAATCATGCGTTGTTTTAATTGTATGGAAGCATTATTTTGGTTTTCTCCTTGATGCTTTATTTGGGTTGACTTGGCACATGCTTACACCATGTTGACTACAAAATAAGTCGCCTATAGCCTCTATGATCATTTAGTTTTTGACTTTTGATGCCATCTTATGGTTCTTTTAATGTTGCTTTGTCGCTTTGCATGATTATGGCCGTTATTGCTCTCTTAGTTGGTCGCTCCCAGTCTTTTGCTAGCCCTCGCCTTGTACTGAGCATGACCTCTACTCGTGCATCCAACTCCTAAAAACCAAGTTTGCCATTGTGTCCACTATAAATTCCTATGCATGGTATTTGTAAGCCATTTCAAGTAAATTTTCATGTGCTACCTTTCAAAAAAACCTTCAAAATACTTCTCATTTTGTGACACTGTTTTCAGCTCATGGGGACGTAGTGGTCGGATTTGCTATCTTCCATATTGATTATTCCAAAAAGAAAAAAAAAGAAAAAAGAAAGAAAGAAAAAAGGCACTCCTCCATGGAATGTGAATGTTGGTGGGCACCCGATGGAATCGGTTAGCCATGGTTTGTGAAAGGAAAAAAGGTGGGGAGGAGTGCCAAGCTTTATAAAAAAGAGCACAAAAGTGCCAATCTCTCTCTCTCAAAAACTTGCTTCATTTTTGTATGGAAGATAGTAAGAACCCCATTGCCAGTCATTGACAAAGACAACCACCTCTCAAAACCAATTTTTATCTCTCTGTTTTACAAATGAAAAGCTCTAGCACATGTTTAATCACTGCTTCCCTCTGTGAAGGGCCTTTCTTTTACTTTTATGTTGAGTCACCACCTTCTTTCTTTATGCACCATTAAGAGAGCATAGTTGTCATTCTTAGTGTGATATGCATTGTCCCAAAGTTCATTGATTGATTCATATTGTTGGTTTCACTTGTTCTCAAATTATTTGTATCTAGTTGCCCTCTTAAACTTGAAAGTGTCCTATGCATTTATGTTTTGCTCTCTTTGAAGGACAAGCTGAAAACCATTTGTATGTTTTTCCTTATGATTTGAACACACGTTTGACTTTCATTGTTTCATTTTCATGATCTTTTGTTTGTGTTCATTTTCATGTTTACAACATGGTTGCTAAGTTCTTATTGTCAAGATTATATCTTCATGCCCATGTTTTAAGTTCTTATGATCCCAGCTCACAAATGCTTACATATATGATCAAGATTGTGTAGGTGCATGTCACCTCAAAAATTATTCTTTTGTTATCACTTACCTACTCGAGGACGAGCAGGAGTTAAGCTTGGGGATGCTGATACGTCTCCAACGTATCCATAATTTTTGATGCTCCATGCTTGTTTTTACACCATTTGCCTATTGTTTCGTTACACTTTGTGGCACTTTTATGCATTTTCCGGAACTAACCTATTAACAAGTTGCCATAGTGCCAGTTCCCTGTTTTCTGCTATTTTTGTGTTTCAGAAGTGATACACAGGAAATATTCTCGGAATTGGACGAAGCAAAAGCCAGAAGTCTTATTCTTCCCGGGAGCATCCAGACATCCGAAGAGAGGAAGGAGAGGGGCCACAGGCCTCCCTCACACAGGGCTGGCGCGGCCCAGGCCCTGGCCGCGCCGCCCCTGTGTGAGGAGGCCCTGGCAGCCCTCTGACACCGCCCCTTCGCCTATATAAAGCCTCGGGACGGAAAACCCTAGAGGAGTCGGCAAATTTCCAGAAAGAGTTTCGCAGTTCCGCCGCCGCCACCGACGAATTTCGGGGGACAGAAATCTCTGTTCCGGCACCCTGCCGGGACGGGGAAGTGCCCTCGGAGCCATCTCCATCGATCTCCATCGCCGTCTCCGCCGTCTCCATCGACCTCACCGCCATCTCCATCAACCTTGCTGTCTCCTATGATGAGGAGGGAGTAGTTCATCCCCGGGGCTGAGGGCTCTACCGGTAGCTATGTGGTTCACCTCTCTCTCCCATGATGTGATCTTTATGTGATCGTGAGCTTTGTATCATGTTGAAGAAGTAGATGTTATTATTCAGATATTATGCTACTCCTATGCTTAATTATTATAGTGTACTCTAGTGATGTTATTAAAGTAATCTATTCCTCCTGCCATGGTGTAACGGTGACAGTGCGTGCATCATGGTGGTACTTGGTTTAGGCTATGATCATGATCTCTTGTGGATTATGAGAGTAATTATTGCTATGATAGTATTGAAGTGATTTATTCCTCCTTTCATGGTGTAATGTTGACAGTGTGTGCACCGTGTTAGTACTTGGTCTAAGTTGCAATGATATCTATCTTGAATTGTGATCTAATTTGGATGTCTCTATGAGTGGTGTTTGTCAAGTACTTGATGAACTTTAAGGGGTGCTTCTGTAGCCACTACACAATGATTAGTGTTATTCAATAGGAGAGTAATTCAGAGTACCATAGTGGAGAGAAGTTGTTTATTTGTTCAATCATGTTATATTGTTGGGAGTGTGTCCACTAGTGAAAGTATGATCCCTAGGCCTTGTTTCCAAGCATTGCACACCGTTTACTTACTGTTTTGTTACATGTTTGCTCGCAGCGATATTTATTTCACATCACGTTTGCTACTTATAATCATCTATACCACTTGTATTTCACTATCTCTTCGCCGAACTAGTGCACCTATACATTTGACAAGTGTATTGGGTGTGTTGGGGACACAAGAGACTTTCTGTATCGTAATTGCAGGGTTGCTTGAGAGGGATAGCTTTGACCTCTTCCTCCCTGAGTTCGATAAACCTTGGGTGATCCATTTAAGGGAAACTTGCTGCTGTTCCACAAACCTCTGCACTTGGAGGCCCAACAAGTGTCTACAAGAATAGAAGTGCGTAGACATCACTCTCTCATGAAACGGCACTGACGCGTGGAGTGGGTCGCTTCCCTGCCCGGGAGGTGTGAAATTTACATGGCTGATCAAGCGCAGCATCGAGGGTGTATTTGCCCTCTTTGCGCCCATGACCGCTGCCTGCAGCCCCCGGGCCTCCTTGGTCCGAAGCCGCTCGCTTTGAGCTAGCAGATCCCCTAGAGGATGTCTTGACGTGGTCAAGCCACAGGTGGATGTGCAGCGCCGATGGGTGAGCCTGGGACTCCGACCCTGGCGCTGACTCCGCGATCAAGCGTGGTCTGCTCGCTCCGCCGCCTTGCTGGGCGCGGCGGCTTTGGGCGTTGCCGCTCGGAGCACGGCCGCCCTGTCCACGCCCTCCGCGGCCACGGCTTGCCGATGGCGACCGCTGGATCTGGCCGGGGACGATGGTGGCGAAGCCGCGGCGCAGGTCACGGGCGAGCTCGGTCGGTGCGTCTCCATGCACGTCGTAGAACTCGCTGAGCGTGGTACTTGCACGGCGCCGGTTGGCCTCGTCCTCAGCCACCTTGCCGAGGAGAACGAGGCGCGTCCGCTCTAGGGCCTCGGCGACCCGGGCGGGATCGATGACGCGGTCGAGGGGAACGCGCAGGTCCACCACGGAGACGTCCGGGGCGTCCCGCTCTGGGAGTGGAGCGTCTTGCTCCTGAGGAGGTGGGCGCTCGAGCGACGGGCGCTCGGGGCGCGGTAATTCGCCGCCCTCATCCTCTCCCAGGGCCATCACCTCGACCATGGCGCCAAGATTGCTGCTTTCACCGCATCTCGAGCCTCCATCGCAGAGGGAGTCGAAGACGTCGATGACCTCCTCTGGGAAGGGCTTGGCGACGTAGAAGCGGTGGCTGCCGACATCGAGGAAGGAGCCGCTGTTGCTGAAGCCGTTCTTGAAGTGGGCCAAGTTGTCGTCGACGCAGTCGAAGGTGCCGAACCTCCAGACGAGGCCGGAGGCGACCTTCTCGCCGGAACGTCCCGGCCGGAACTTGACTCCGCTTGCCACCGCGCTTTGCCCCACGGTGGGCGCCAACTGTCGTGGGAATTTGGAGACAGTAGCCATGGGGTGGCTTATCGGAGGGGCTCGACGTTGGTGACGATGGGTCCGGCTCGGGATCGTGCCAACAGAGACACCTCGGTTTACCCAGGTTCAGGGCCCTCCCGGTTGGAGGTAAACCCCTACTTCCTGCCTGCTTCGTATTGATTGGGTTGTAACGATTACAGTGCTCCTTGAGCTGTTTGGCTAGAGGAGGAAGAAGAAGATCCGGCCCCCCCCCCTACGCTAAGGGTCCAGGCCCCCTTATATAGACGGGGGCCTGGTTACAGGTTTTGGTAGCGACTCGGCCGGCTGCCGGCTCCTCGGCGGCGGCGTCCTTGGCGTGATCCTCTGACCCTGGTCTGGCAAAGACACTTTATAAAGTGTCTTTTCCCTGGACCGGCATCTGGAGGGCATATCCCCTCTCCTATGCCTCAGATCCCGTCGTGGGGAAGGGTCTTCGATCTCTCATTGGTTGGACGTGGTCGTGGCGCTCGTCACTCCTGTCCTGCGCCCCTGCCGCTCTTGTCGGGGTCGTCCTACTTTTGGCCAGACAACCGTTGAGAAGCTTTGTCTTCATCGCCCGGCTCCAGTTCTCCTCGGTGGAGTCGCCAGCCGGCTACTGGCGTAGCCGGCCCTTCGGTCGGAGCCGGTCTTCTCGTGCTGGAGTCGTGGGAACTCCTGGGACGCCAGCCGGCATACTGCCTGGCCCGTGATGCGCCCCCTAAGTCATCCCCACGACACTATGTATTTTGTTGTAATGCCTAGAGTAAATCTCATAGTGATCCTCTCATCATATGCATGTTGTCTTTATTCTATCAATTGCCCAACTGAAATTTGTTTACCCAGCATGTATTATTTTATCTATGGAGAGACACCGCTAGTGAACTATGGATCCTGGTCCTATTTCCTTTATATTGCCATCACCTGTTTACTTTACTCGCACTATTTACTTTACTCGCATACTATTATCACTTTCCACTCGATAGGCTCATACCCTTTGTTTCAAGCAAATCGGTGAGATTGACAACCTCATCGTAAGTTGGGAACAAAGTATTTGGTTGTGTTGTGTGCAGGTTCCGCGTTGCAGCTAGCAAGCAAAGCTTGGACGAGGCGCCCTATAAATTGTCCGGAGCTGTCGCAAGCTAGCAGGCATCATCTTCAGTCGTTTGGCTCTTTCCTCTCCTGATCGACAAACCTTGGTTTCGTACTGAGGGAAAATCTTGCTGCTATATTCATCACACCTTCCTCTTGGGGTTCCCAACGGGCCGGCCATTTACTCGGCATCAAGCAATATTTTTGGGCACCGTTGCCGGGGAGGAAGAAGAAGACTTCTGCGAGGGGAGTTTTTCGCACGCACATCCTTACTTTGTTTATTGTTTTACTTTACTTTATTTTTACTTGCATCATTTTATTAAAAAACCCAAAAAAAATTAGAATCCTTGGTAGTTGTTATTTCTTTACTTTTAGTCATTATATTGTTCCCTAAGTATGTTTTGGAGGACCTCTCAGTAGGCAGTGGTTCAATTATTGGAAAAAGTAACATTGAGGAGTTCTTTAATCATATTAGCATGAATAAAGAAGTTGAGGAAAAGTCTTTGGTTGAGCTTGCTCCTAGTATTGAAGTTGCTTCTGCTTATTTAATTCACATGTTGGAAGCTAGGTTTGCTAGCCTTAATCCTTTTATGCAACACATGTTCCTTAAGCTTCATGAAATTGAGGATCCTGAAAAGAAAGCTTTTATCTTGGAAACTTTGCGCATAGAATTTCGAGATGTTGCTATTGAGGCTAGGGAATTTTTTAAGAAATTTAATAAGCTTGGCTCGCCTGTTGAAGTTGTTGGTACACCCAATGAAGATTTTAGAGTGCCAATACCTTGTAAACTTGCAGGAATTCATGATGTTGTGGAAAAGAATTTTAGTTGGATTTGTCCTGAAAACTTTTTTGATGAAAGTAGTGTATCAAAGAGTGATCAAAAAGGGTCTTCAAAAAATTATGTGGATGAAATACAATGCCTTATTTAGAATACCTCTTCAATGGATCTTAATGATTCTCTTGATATTACTTGATTCGCAATTTTCTGCGCCTAGCTCAAAGGCGTTAAAGAAAAGCACTCTTGGGAGATAACCCAATGTTTTTACATTCAGTTCTTTTTTTTATTTGAGTCTTGGAAGTTATTACTACTGTAATGACCTCTCCTTATCCTTTTTATTACTTTTTTGTGCCAAGAGAAGCCTCTAATTTGAGCGAGGTAAGATTTGGGGATGTTGCTGTCCTGAAACAGTTTTTGGTGTTGCACCGTAAAAATTCGTGAAAATTCTCTGTATATCTTTTGGACCTGCGATTTCTTTTGCATATGCCCCAGGTTATATACAAACTTTCATTAGTTGAAAACTTTTTGATTTGAGCAACAGAAAACCCCTCGAAAATTCGACCTTTGTCAGATGTTCTGTTTTGACAGATTTCTGCCAATATTTGTGTTTGCCGCTTTATCGCTTTCTTTTTTAGTTCTTTTGATCACGGAACTTTTTGGGAAGTTGCTACAGTAGTTTATGCTTAATATGTGGTGGTTTTAGGTTGAAACCTGAAGCGAAAAGGGTTGATTCTATGTTATGCTTACACTAATGTTGCTAATAGATTTATGTTTAGTTTTGTATGAAGGAAGTTTTCAAGTGTAGGGATCGGAGAGTGATGAGATGAGTTGAAGAATGGACAAAAGCTCAAGCTCGGGGATGCCCATGCGTCACCCTAATAAATATCCAAGAAGTACAAGCGTCAAAGCTTGGGGATGCCCCCGAGGCACCCCTTCTTCATCGGCAAAAATCAGGTCACCTTTCAAGACACTATATTTTTATTGCTTCATGCATTATGCGCTTTTCTTGGAGCGTCAGTTGTTTTTAGTTTTCAGTTTAGTTTAGTTTAGTTTGCTGCAATAAATGGTTGGACCCCAACAAATTCCTTTTGAAGAAGTTGCCTTGCTTTTCATTTGCCAAGAACACTTCGTTTTTCACTCTATTCGTTTCAACGAGTGTTCTCTTTTTCTAGAACTGCGTCTAGCTTTCGATTTTTGCCTTTGATATGTGTTCAGATCTTGTTATATCTTTTCATCAAGGTGTATTTTTGCCTCTGATCTTTATTGGTTTTCATCAAAATAGGTGTTTATAATTTTTTTGAATGGTGTTGGAAAAGACAAAAAGCTTTATTCAAAAAAGTGATACAAGAAGGAGCTTGTGTAGACTGCGGCCTAGGCTTTTGCATGTCGTGCTTGATGTCTTTTTGATAGTATGCTTAGTGGTTTTGCTGTAGCATGAATTGTCTCAAATAACTGAGATTTCTTAATGAGCCTTTGAAAAAATCATGCGTTGTTTTTATCGTTTGGAAGCATTATTTTGGTTTTCTCCTTGATGCTTTATTTGGGTTGACTTGGCGCATGCTCACACATGTTAGACTCATCCAAAGTCGCCAATAGCCTCTATGATCATTTAGTTTTTGACTTTTGATGCCATATTATGCTTCTTTTAATGTCGCTTTGTCGCTTTGCATGATTATGGCCATTATTGCTCTCTTAGTTGGTCGCTCCCAGTCTTTTGCTAGCCCTCGCCTTGTACTGAGTATGAGCTCTACTCGTGCATCCAACTCCTAAAAACCAAGTTTGCCAAAGTGTCCACCATACATACCTATTAGCAATTTGCTATTCCAAAGTACATTTGACTTGCTTTTATCTACTCTTCAAATTAAACTCTTACCAGTGTTATGCAAAAATTGGTCAGTAAAGCTCTCACGAACCGAAAGGCACACTTTATTTTTCTCGTTCTTAAAAATTTGACATTGTGGTCTCTTATGTTGAGTTGTTATGCTTGCAAGTTGTAAGTTGGGAATTAGCCCAGCCATGCCGTCATGGGGCAAGCTTTCAACATTGCACTTCTTATTTGAGTTGATATCGCGATCTTTTGTTTATGGATACTCGCGGTGTGAAATGAATTGGGAATCTTGCGGGATCATGGAGTTTGTATATGTGTTAGGGAAACGCCTGGGCCGCCAATCTAAGCCATGCATAATTCATGGTGGAAATTTGCAGCATGCCCATAGTGGACATTCGACGACGCATCTCAAAATAAAAAGCTATACAAATGGTAAATAAAAGAGATGTCGAGGTGTTCATTGTCTGCTTGTCCTGTCATTTTGATGTGGGCTTGTTCCATGTCATTGGGCACAGAGGTACCCCGTTAGCGGTTCTCGATGATACGTATATACTTATAATGACAAGAGCTTGCTTGGGACTCTCAGTAAAGTAGCATGAGGTTTGGGTACACGTATTCACGGGACACGAGATTTTCAACTTATGATTTGTCAAGCATATGCAGCATGAGTGTTCTCGCATTAACTTTAACCATTCAAGATGCTTATGATGGGGGCAATGAGAGCTCAAAGCCGGTAAGTACCATAATTTTTGAAGGTCTATAAAACTTGCAAGCACTGCTTCCCTCCGCGAAGGGCCTTTCTTTTTACTTTTATGTTGAGTCACCACCTTCTATCTTTATGCACCATTAAGAGAGCATAGTTGTCATTCTTAGTATAATGTGCATTGTCCCAAAGTTTTCATTAATTGATTCATATTGTTGGTTTCACTTGTTCTCAAATTATTTGTATCTAGTCGCCCTCTTGAACTTGAAGGTGTCCTATGCATTTATGTTTTGCTCTCCCTGAAGGACAAGCTGAAAACCATTTGTATGTTTTTCCTTATGATTTGAACACACGTTTGACTTTCATTGTTTCATTTTCATGATCTTTTGTTTGTGTTCATTTTCATGTTATAACATGGTTGCTAAGTTTCTTCTATCAAGATCATATCTTTCATGCCCATGTTCTAAGTTCTTTTGATCCCAGCGCACAACGCTTACATATATGATCAAGATTGTGTAGGTGCATGTCACCTCAAAAATTATTTCTTTTGTTATCACTTACCTACTCGAGGACGAGCAGGAGTTAAGCTTGGGGATGCTGATACGTCTCCAACGTATCCATAATTTTTGATGCTCCATGCTTGTTTTTACACCATTTGCTTAGTGTTTCGTTACACTTCGTGGCACTTTTATGCATTTTCCGGAACTAACCTATTAACAAGTCGCCACAGTGCCAGTTCTCTGTTTTATGCTATTTTTGTGTTTCAGAAAAGTTACACAGGAAATATTCTCGGAATTGGATGAAACCAAAGCCAGTCGCCCAGAATTTCACCGAAGCTTCCAGAGAACCGAAGAGGAGATGGAGTGGGGCCACGAGGGGCCCTCACACCAGGGCGGCGCGGCCAGGGGCTGGGCTGCGCCCCCTATGTGTGAGACCGCCTTGGTCCACTCCTGACGATGCCCCTTCGCCTATAAAGACCCCCCGATGGGAAAAACCTAAGTACCCGATTAGTTTTCCAGAACATATCACGATCCGCCGCCGCCATCAACCCGAAGATCGGGAGGGCCCAGAAGCTCTTCCCGGCACCCTGCCGGAGAGGGGAATCACCACCGGAGGTCTTCTTCATCGCCATGCTTGCCTCCGGAGCGATGAGTGAGTAATCTACCTTGGACTATGGGTCCATAGCAGTAGCTAGATGGTTGTCTTCTCCACCATGTGCTTCATGTTTAGATCTCATGAGCTGCCCTACATGATTGAGATCACCGTAATGTAATTCTACATGTTTGGTTTGTTGGGATCCGATGAATATTGGTGTTATGCTTGAGTTGATGTACTAAAATTCATCTTATGTTATCTCTATGTTGTTTATGATCTTGCATGCTCTTCGTTGTTAGTAGCTATCTTGGCCGAGTAGTTGCTAGTGACTCCAAGAGGGGGTATTTATGCTCGATAGTGGGTTCATGCCTCTAATTAATCTGGGGGAGTGACAGAAACCTCTAAGGTTGTAGATGTGTTGTTGCTACTAGGGGGAAAACAACATTCATATGCTCGAGGGCATATGCTTTGTTTACATTACACACTTTGCTTAATGCAGTTATCTGTTGTTCGCAACTTAATACTCATGGGGTGTTCGGATGATATCCCCGTGAGTGGATTATTAGTCATAGATGCAGTTGGATGGCGGTCTATGTATTTTGTTGTAATGCCCAGAGTAAATCTCATAGTGATCCTCTCATCATATGCACGTTGTCTTTATTCTATCAATTGCCCAACTGTAATTTGTTTACCCAGCATATATTATTTTATCTATGGAGAGACACCGCTAGTGAACTGTGGATCCTGGTCCTATTTCCTTTATATTGCCATCACCTGTTTACTTTACGCGCACTGTTTACTTTACTCGCATACTATTATCACTTTCCACTCGATACACTCATACCCTTTGTTTCAAGCAAACCGGTGAGATTGACAACCTCATCGTAAGTTGGGAACAAAGTATTTGGTTGTGTTGTGTGCAGGTTCCGCATTGCAGCTAGCAAGCAAAGCTTGGACGAGGCACCCTATAAATTGTCCGGAGCTGTCGCAAGCTAGCAGGCATCACCTTTAGTCGTTTGGCTCTTTCCTCTCCTGATCGACAAACCTTGGTTTCGTACTGAGGTAAAATCTTGCTGCTATATTCATCACACCTTCCTCTTGGGGTTCCCAACGGGCCGGCCATTTACTCGGCATCACTATGTTAGAACTGCTTTATGTGATTTGGGAGCTGGAGTTAGTGTCATGCCTTTTTCTCTTTATAAGAGACTTGATCTAGAAAAATTGGTATCAACTGATATATCTTTGCAAATGGCTGATAAGTCTACTACTATTCCTATTGGTATATGTGAAAATGTTCCTCTTCAAGTTGCTAACAGTTGTTTGATATTAACTGACTTTGTTGTGTTGGAAATGCCTGAAGATGATAATATGTCTATTATTCTTGGGAGACCTTTTCTAAACACTGCAGGTGCGGTTATTAATTGTAATCAAGGAAAAGTAACTTTTAATGTCAATGACAAAGAATATACGGTCTATTTTCCCAAGAAGATTGATAGAAAAATGCTCTAAATTCAATCAAGAATGTTGAAACCATCAGAGTTGGTCAGATTATTTGTTCAGAGCAAAAGCCCAAGGAAGAATATAAAATTGTTATGATTGGGACTATGCCTATCAAGGTCGATGTAACATAAGCATATAGTGAAATGCAAAGTTTTGCCTCATATAAAATTAGTTTGGTAACAAGACTTGATCAACCTTGTTAACAAAGTGATTTTATATGAATGAAACTTCGTTTTCACCGCATTTACTCAACCTCACTCATTTTTACTTTCACCATTTTTGTTCCCTTTGTTAGTTACATGATTATAATATCTTAGAGCTACTGTATGCTTGGTTTTGATTTGCTTGCAATCATTCCATCTTCGTTTTCCCGAGTTTTTAATATGTTGTCAATTTCTGAAAAATCCTCGAAAATAAAGTTTCTCAAAAAATTCCAGAAAAATCTTTTTAAATTTTTATGTCAAAAATGGGGCAGAGAGGCACCTGGGAGACCTCTGGGGGACCCACCACGCCACCTCACCACCAGGGGGCGTGGCCCAAGCCTGGTCGCGCCCACCTATGGTTAGGGGGGCCCCCTGGCCTCTCACTTATCTCTTCATCCCCAGCTCTTTCTCTCTCCCAAAAAATCACGACACCCTAGCTCAAACCCGTGTTCTTGCAGCTCTCCATCTCGATTTTTTGATCTCCTTGCTCAGCCCATCATTGTTGCTGAAATTTGGAGCATTTGTTCTCCGGTATGTGACTCCTTCGATTGTCCAAGTAGAATTTTGTTTAGTGGAGTATTTCTTGAGTATTTTAGCTCTATAGGTGGCAGGTGAAATGAGTTTGCATGCTTGTTCTATTGCTTAGAAATGTTATTTTGATGCATGTTAGTCCTCTAGTAACTTCCTATAGTAGTTCCCTATATTTGTTTGTCTCAAAATCATTTTTTATGAGGTTTGTTAAAAATTTCAGAAAAGGGAAATGGACAACTACACCTATGGAGAAGTCTTTGAAAGAGAAGCACCAAGGTCATCAAGGCCTTCAAGATCTACTGCTCAATATAGGATATCCTACAATGAAGATCTTATGTCACCAAACATCGAGGGGGGCGATGGAGATGCGCATCCATCCACCTTCCCTTGTGCTAACTTTTTGAGTGATGCAGGGATTCTTGAGGATTTCTTACTCCTCATTAACAGGGTTGGATTGACTACATACATGACGGATGAGAGTAATCAATATGCTATTCTCACAAAGATTTTTGTTGAAAGCTTTAAATTCACTAACTCTCATTTCAAGCCTTCCATTGCATTTAAGATCTATGATAAGTCTATCACCATGTCTTTGGAGAAGTTTTGTGATATTTTAGGTATTCCCATGTTTGGGACAGCAAAGAAGATGCTACAACAGCCCACTGATTTGTTGGAGCTCTATCGAGGAGTAACTAACGATGACGTCCGCACAGCACAGCGCGGCAAGATAAGAAACATTCAGCTCCCAGCTATTAGATATTTTACTTACTATCTTGCCACTAGTATTCTTGGTAGGGGGAACACTAGCAATATCTCCAACTATCATTTAGCTTTTCTAGCTACCGCTCTTGATGTTAGCAAGAAGTATAACCTCGGTGCTCTTATTGCTCGTCGCCTAGCCGCTAGGGGACCTATTTATGGAGGCATTGTTGTTGCGCGCATTGTTGCTGCTCTAGGACTTTCTATTGCTCCTCATGATATATTATTGGCTTCACAGAGGCTCGATCTTGCTGCCATGAAGCTCCATCACTTTGTTACTGCTAACTCATGTGCAGGGAAATTAGTTTATAGAATGTTATTCACTAATGGAGAGGAAAGGGAAATTCCTTTGCCATAGTCCAGTTTGTTCACTATTCACAGGAGGCCATGGTCGCGCTCGAAGGAGGAGTTGGACAAGCAGCTTAGGTTGCTCGGCTTCCACGTTCAGCATGGCGCAGTGGACCAGGAGGAAGAGGAGGCGTCGGCCGATCACTACGACGCATACCACACCGGGGCGTCCTCGAGCTCGTACCAGGACGAAGGTACTTCTTTGTCACACTTTGGAGGCGCCACTTCATGGCCGAGTTGGCCGAGTTGGGATTGATCTCCACTTAGGCCAAAAGCCTAAGCTTGGGGGGAGGTACGCCGACAATTCACTCATCTACATATCATATTTTGTCGGTCCTTTGTATATCCATGTTTTGCTTTCTTTGTTATTCTTGTTCTTATTTCTACTTTCCAAAACACAAAAAGACCAAAAATATTTCTGTTGTTTCTCTTTGTTTGCCTTTTCAGTTGCTAGCTTTGGTTTGCTTTACTTGCTATTTTTGGTTTGATATTTGAAAAAGTCAAAAATATTTTGCTTTGTTTGCTATTTCCTTCTGTTCTTGTTTCAAAAATCAAAAACCCAAAAATATTTGTTATTCTTCTTCAGTTTTGTAAAGTTTGTTGCAGAGTTCAGTCTCTCGTGACTCCATTGGAGCTCGGTATTCACCTCATATTATTCAAGCCACACAAGTGAAAGGCAATAATGACGACATATGACAATCCGAGATGTGGTAAGAGGCTGGTATGAACTCTATTTGTTTTCATTTTTGTACATATACGCATCTATGTGGACATGCTTAGTCAGTTCATGTAAGGTATATGTTATCTAATGGATGCTTTGTAGTTCTTGCTCTCATATGATTAGTTCCAAATTTACTAATAGTTTGTAGCATGTCATTTAGACGTTTGCTTGCATTGTTTTATTCATAATATGGTACGTTATTGTGGTATCCACCTCTGAAAGTTTCAATTGAATCAACTTGGCACATGCTCAAGCATGCATATGACTGAACAAAAAGTCAATTAAGCCTCGATGATTTACTTTGCCTCAGAGTTCTTGTATCATTTTATGCCTATATTAATTTTGTTTTGTCGCAAGCATGATTATGACAGTTATTGCTCTCTCGATTGTCGCTTCCTAGTCTTTTGCTAGCCATCACTTGTACTAAGAGGGAATACTTCTCGTGCATCCAACTCCTAAAAACCAAGTAATCCCAAAAGAGTCCACTATAAATTCCTATGCATGGTATTTGCAAGCCATTCCAAGTAAATTTTCATGTGCTACCTTTCAAAACTTTCAAATACTTCTCATTTTGTGCCACTATTTTTAGCTCATGGGGACGTAGTGGTCAGAATTGCTATCTTCCATATTAAATTGAGTACCCCTTGACTAGGCAGCTTCATCTGCTCGTCATTAATTTTGCAAGGGAGCTGGTCAGACCACTGTAATCTAATCTAAAAAAGAAAGAAAAAAAGGCACTCCTCCATGGTATGTGAAAGTTGGTGGGCACCCGATGGAATTGGTTAGCCATGGTTTGAGAAAGGAAAAAGGTGGGGAGGAGTGCCAAAGCTTTATAAAAGAGCACCAATGTGCCAAATTTTCAAAGAACTCAGAACCGCTCTCACTTGTTTATTATGGAAGATAGCAAGTCCCCATTGCCAGTCGTTGACATGAAACAACCACCTCTCAAACGAATTTTTATCTCTGTTTTACAAATGAAAAGCTCTAGCACATGCTTAATCACTGCTTCCCTCTGCGAAGGGCCCTTCTTTTACTTTTATGTTGAGTCTTCATCTTCTAACTTTAAGCACCTTCTTGAGAGCATAGTTGTTATTCTTAGTGTAATGTGCTTGTCCCAGAACACGGTTAACTATGGTATAACTTTGATGCTTGTATCTTTGATATTTTTACTTCTAGTCTTCCCTTGGACTTCAGAGGTGCCTCAGCATTTATGTTTTGCTCCACAAATAAAGGCAAGCGGGATACCACTCTTTCATATCTTATTATGAGCATTACAATCTTGTAGCTTCTTATGATCATGTTGCTTGTTATTAGTATATTGGCACTCTTTCATAGCTTGCTTGACTATGAGGTAACATTAGTTGCATATTTATTATTATGAATTGCCTGAGTATTCGATCATATAGTGGGAATATTTACATATTATGAAGCAAATGTGTTTGTGAAAGTTCTTTTATCGCTCTCAGTTGTTAACTGAATTGCTTGAGGACAAGCAAATAGCTAAGCTTGGGGGGAGTTGATACGTCCAAAACGTATCTACTTTCCCGAACACTTTTGCTATTGTTTCTCCTCTAATTTGTGTGTTTTGAATGCAACTAACATGGACTAACGCTGTTTTCAGCAGAATTGCTATGGTGTCTCGTTTTTGTGTAGAAATCCAACTTTCAGTAAAAATCCGGGAAAATATTGCAAAAATCCTATTTCACCAGAAGACCCACGGAGCCAGAAGACGAGACGGAGAGGGGCTGGGAGGCCGCCACACAACCAGGGGGCGCGGCCCAGGCCTGACCGCGCCCACCTGTTGTGAGGCCGCCTCGGCCATCGCCTCAACCCCGCCTTTCCGCCTACATATACCCTCTGACCTGAAAGGAGCGGGGGTTCGGCGTTTTTCCCAAATAGACTTCCGCTGCGCCGCCGCCATCAGAAACCGCGATTCGGAACCAGAAACTCCGTTCTGGCACCCTGCCGGGATGGGGATTTGGAGGAGATCTTCATCACCATCATCACCGGCGTCTCTCCATCAACCATCCATGACTCCCCCATCCATGTGTGAGTAATTCCCGCTGTAGGCAAAGGGGATGGTAGGGATTGGATGAGATCATTCATGTAATTTGCTATGAGATTATTAGGGCATAGTGCCTATGACATTGTTGCAACTTGTTGTGCTTAATGCTTGTCACTTTGGGCCCGAGTGCCATGATCTCAGATCTGAACTTGTTATTGTTTTATGATGATACTTGTTATTTATGATCTTACCTGCAAGTTGTATACACATATTGTTGTCCGGAACCCGAGGCCCCAAAGTGATAGAAATTGGGATAACCGGAGGGGATGGCTATGATGTGAGGATCACATGTGTTCACCGAGTGTTAATGCTTTGCTCCGGTACTTTATTAAAATGAGTACCTTAATTACCAGTAGTTTCCCTTGAGGCCCTGCTGCAATAGGCTGGTAGGACAAAAGATGTCGTGCAAGTTTCTTATTGCGATACGTACGACTATATACGAAACACATGCCTATGATTGTTTAGTACTAGGATGCTTTATCTTTATTTATCTGCAATTGCCCATGTCTCACTGATTTCATGAATTATCTTATCCATGCAACGCCCGTACATCTATCCCTATGCCTATAGTCTTTAATCATACTGTTTACTATTGCTACTATTACTGCTTTTATTTTACTATTACTGTTATTGTTTTGCTACTATCACCACTATAAAACTATTGCTACTGATAAACCTCTGCGAGCAAGTCTGTTTCTAGGTGCAGCTGAATTGATAACTCATCTGTTAAGGCTTATAAATATTCTTTGGCTCCCCTTGTGTCGAATCAATAAATTTGGGTTTTACTTCCCTCGAAGACTGTTGCGATCCCCTATACTTGTGGGTCATCAAGCACACCAGCCTTCTTTGAGAGCATGGCGATGATTGCACGGTTCATGCCATCAAGGGGGGCGGTGCCGACATGGGAAATCGCTAGAAACTCCATAACATACCCGCGCACCACATCCCAGAATGTGCGGTAGAACACTTATCCGAACCAGTCAAGCCCCAGGCTGCTGTCCATCCTTATTGCCCAGAGGGCAGACTTCGCCTCTACCTCGAAGAAGGGGACCTCAAGAGCACCAAGCCCTGACACCCTCATCATGACTCGATGGAGATCAAACTCCCAAATTGGGAGGGAAGGCGTGCCAAGAAGCTCAGAGTAGAAGCAGTGCAGGACGCCCGCTTTGTCAGCATGATTATAGAAGGCGCGCCCCTCATCATACAGGACCCTAATCTGGTTAAGCCGAAGGCACGCGGAAGGACATGCATGGAAGAACCTGGTGTTGTTGTCCTCGCTAAGCTTGCACATCCAGAAGGTGAAGCGCTGCTTCCATTAGACGCTCAGGCTATTGTACTCATGGGAAAGGTGCACGCGAACCAGGTGGCGGAGAAGCCTTTCAGGAGTCGAGAGCATGCGAGATTCCTCAACCAAGTCCAAAAGCTCAATCACACGGCAATAGTTCGAGACGATCTCGGCGGGGTGGCGACGGTCATGGGCCCACTTTTTCGAAGCGGCACGATCCCATTTGAGGGAACGCGAGAGACATTGAGCAGCACAATCCCGACGCCGGTTCTGGGGGCGCACCCAGATTGACGAGATCATGGTGCGGTAGTCGGTGGACAGGGCCCATGTATGCTCAAACCGGAACGTCTGGCACAAGGGCGCGCGGGAGGAGGCAGTGAGCATGAGAGGAAAGTGATCCGAGGTATTACGCAGCAACAAAGTGAGTGTGGAGTTGAATAGCTGCTCGCCCCAAGCGAGGTTTATAAGGGCGCGGTCGAGGCGCACCAGCGTGGGGACATCGCGACCGTTGCTCCAGGTGAACCTCCAGTCCAGTAGCGCCAACTCCTGCAATTCGAAATCATCAATGAAACAATTGAGACTGTCAGTGCAACACACGTCGAAGCGATCGTTGTTCTGGTCCTCGGCGTAGCAGGCGATGTTGAAGTCTCTCATGATTAGCCATGGATCCGATCCAAGGTCGGAAAGGGACCGCAGCTTGGCAAGATCAGATAGAGCCTTGCAAGAAAACTACATCTCATCCTGACATGTTTCAACAAAACATTTGCACTAACCTTACATTTGCTTGAACCAGAACATTTGCACTAACCTTTGGCCAATATATGTACTGCCTTTTTAACAAGTGTGTGCATCAAGTTTTGTTCTTTTGGCACTACCTATGTTTATTGGCTCTGTGTGCGGTTTTTGTGCAATGTGTCGATGTGCACTATGAATTTACTAGTTCAGGGTACATGCTTCGCATGTCGACAGAAATGCATGAATTTTATTCATAAACTCGGCGACATTTAGAGAAATTTAATTTAGGAGAAAACTTGAAATATTTTTATTTGAGAAAGTTAGTTGTAAGCATCATGCTTTCAACTATGATGAGTGGAGTTGTTCCACTCACTAATCAACAATAATTGTGGGAATTATCTTTCTATAAAAAATAATCGTGAGAAATATCCATGACTAACTTCTCCTATACAAAGTAAAAATAGAACAAAGTTACAGGTTGTTCATCAAATATAAATCAGTGATCTATTTGAACTATGAAAATGTACATTTGATTGATCACATTTTCCATGTAAAAATATATTTGTAAACGCTAAGGTAAAATCATTCCAATATAGTATTAGCAAGAAAGATTTATAAGAGAAAATATAAACTTCATATAGTATATATTTATATTTTAAAATACTTAATTAAACTTCATAAAGTTTAATTTTAACTAAACCTAAAATGTGAGGTAAATAAAAATAGTGAAAGTACTATTTTTCACCTTTACCGAGAATGCATGCCCTTTAGACTCCATCATGTTGGTTGGTCGTTTGCTAAAAATTGTTTACTTCGTCGCTTGCTACTCCTGCATGCACAATCTCTCACGTGAGATAGCTAAAAATTTCTAGACATGCTGATGGCTAACACACCACGCGCGGCCATACAAAGTATTCAGAGTGTGGTGGCAGCAGACCAGCTCACCAGCAGTACCGGGTGAGGCGCGAATCCCTGTCGCTTGAGCCGTTGGATTCCCCTATCACACGGTACACATGCAGCCACGTAGTTCTCATTTTAAAGCCAGTAGATGTGAGCCGTGTGATTGAAGTGATCCAACGGTGTGTATGATTGGCTATTCGTATTTTTTTCGATAAAGGGCATTTATTACTTATAATAAGCAAATACACCCGGCCTCTGCATAACACGATGCACACAACCGTCCAAAAGTTCAAGGTTCAAAATGAAGGCAAAATACATATCGTTGCGAGCAATTGTAAATCGCCTAAGTAGCTGTAGGAGGACCAATCCTAAGATTATGCGGCCACCCATGTGGGGAAAAAATATCCCTCGCCGTAGCCTCCAGTCGTGTACAGACCTCCGTAAACAGGTCTCTGTTCTCCAGCCGCTGAAGAGGTGACCATAAACGGAGCGTAGCGGTACATCTGTAAATAACCTGCAAAGGAGAACAAATTTTGTTATCAAAAACTTTGTCATTTCTGCATAGCCAAAGCGACCAGATAACGGCTATCGCTCCCACCCTAATTAGCGTTCTAAACCTGAGATCGATACCATGAAGCCAGTTTCCAAAAACATTGGCAACATTAGTCGGAGGGTACAGGCTGGAAGCAGCTTGAATGATTGACCATATAGATCTGGCAAAGCGGCATTGGAAGAAAATGTGTTTGATAGTCTCGTCTTGCTGACAGAACACACACATTTTACTTCCATGCCAATTACGTCTAGCAAGGTTGTCTTTGGTTAGGATCACTCCCCGACGTAAATACCATGCAAATTTTTTGTTTTTTAGCGGTATCTTCATCTTCCAAATCTTCTTGTTATTATCAACTGGTATATCAGATTGCATAATTGCTTTGTAAAGAGAGTCTACCGAGAAGGTCCCGTTTGTGTGGAGATTCCAACGAAATTCATCTAGACCCGGGGATAGCCGAATGGTCTCCAAACGTTGTTGTAAGGCAGTCCAATCAGCTAACCGGTTACCCAATAGGTGTCTTCTAAACGATACAGCCGGCGGTGAGGTTGCCATTACCTTAGCAATGGTATCACTTTTAAACCGGACTATACTATACAAAGCAGGATACTGATCTCGTAACGGGACATTACCCAACCAGGTGTCCTCCCAAAACCGTATCTGCGATCCGTCGTTAATAGAAAAAGTACCATAAGGGAAGAAAAATTTCTTCGATGCCATAAGGCCAGCCCAAAAATGCGAGTCCCCAGGTTTCCATAAAACTTGGGACAGCGGTTTCGAACCAATATACTTCCTCTTAAGGAGGGTCTGCCAAACACCATCTTCGGTAAGCAGCTTGAAGAGCCATTTACCTAGTAAGGCGGAATTTTTTACCTGAAGGTCATGAATTCCAAGCCCACCTTGGTCCTTTGGTTTACAGACCACACTCCATTTTACCAGTCGATACTTCTTTTTCTCACTATCCCCTTGCCAAAAGAATCTAGATCGATAATAATCGAGTTTATGCAAGACTCCTTTGGGCAGAAGAAAGAAGGAGATCATATACAGTACCATATTAGATAGTACGGAGTTAATGAGGACCAATCTCCCCCCCAGGGATAGTAATTTACCTTTCCAACTACTTAGGCGTTTTTGGAGTCTCTCCTCAACAGCTTTCCATTCGGCAATAGTTAATCTCCGATAATGAATCGGAATGCCTAAATACCGAATAGGGAATTGCCCTTGGCCACAGCCGAACAGCTCTGCATAAATGCTAGCTTCGTCCTGAGCCTCTCCAAAACAAAACAATTCACTCTTATGGAAGTTTATCTTTAGACCAGAGAGCTGTTCAAAAGCCGCCAAAATTAATTTGAGGTTTCGAGCTTTCTCTAGGTCATGTTCCATAAAAAGAATTGTGTCGTCGGCATATTGAAGGATCGATAATCCACCATCAACAAGATGAGGAATCACTCCTTCAATTTGACCGTCCGCCTTAGCACGTTCAATCAATATAGCAAGCATATCGGCTACAATATTAAATAACATTGGTGATAGAGGATCACCTTGCCGGAGCCCCTTTCTGGTCTGAAAGTAGCGGCCAGTGTCATCATTAACTCTAATGGACACACTACCTCTTGACACAAAATTATTGATTAAAGCGCACCACTCAGGAGAAAAACCTTTCATCCTTAGTGTTTGTTGAAGGAAAGACCACTTAACCTTATCATAGGCCTTTTCAAAATCTAATTTTAAAATTACCCCATTCAACTTTTTGGTATGAAGTTCGTGAACCGCTTCGTGCAAGATAACAACTCCATCGAGGATGTTTCTTCCTTGCATAAAAGCGGTTTGCGAAGGCCGAACCATGTGATCAGCTACCGTATTAAGTCTAATGGTGGCCACTTTCGTGAATATCTTGAAACTTACGTTCAACAGACAGATAGGTCTAAACTGTTGAATCCTTTCTGCCTGATTAACCTTGGGTAACAAGATGACCTCACCAAAATTTAGACGGAATAATTCCAGCTGTCCAGCGTGTAACACATTGAACAGATCTAGAAGATCCGACTTAATGGTATCCCAAAAGGTTTGATAAAACTCTGCAGGAAAACCATCTGGACCCGGCGCTTTGTTGTGTTCCATTAGAAAAATAGCTTTCATAATCTCTTCCTCTGAATAAGGTTCAGTTAGAAAACCATTTTCCTCCATAGACACCTGGGGTATATCATCTGTTTGGGTCTCGTCAAGAGAAAAAGAGCTGACTTCCGGCTCCCCAAACAAATTCTTGTAGTAATTTGTAATGTAAGCCTTAAGTTGCTCATGACCTTCAATCCTCCCATCATCCTGAACCAGAGAATGAATACATTTCTTCCGATGTCTGCCATTGGCAATCCCATGGAAGTATCGTGTATTGGAATCTCCTTCAAGGATAAACTGAGCTTTGGATCGTTGGTACCATTTGAGTTCTTCTTCGCGAAGGAGACTAGCAATCTGTGCATTTGATTGGCTTTTCAGCTCAATTTCCTGTGCAGATAATGGTCTCACTTCAGCTAAGGCCTCAAGGCTATCAATAGTAGAAGATAAACGTATCTTCTCCTTTTTGAGAATATCAGCAACATGCCTAGCCCAACCCGAAAGGTGTTTACGCATTGCGCGGATTTTGTTATTCCACCTTAAAATCGGATTGTTACCTGAAATCGGTCTTTCCCAAACTCTTTTAACCATATCGTGGAATCCGTCTCGCTGCAGCCAACCAAGTTCGAACTTGAATGGACGTTTAAGCGGCGATTTTGGTATTCCAGTGGTCAGAAGAATGGAAGCATGATCGGACAGCTTCTCAATACGTTCTAGTGCGCGTACGGATACCATGGGATATTTATCTTCCCATTCAGTATCCATAAGCACGCGGTCTAGTTTTTCGTATGTAGGATCTGGTAGGCTGTTGGCCCACGTAAACTGTCGACCCGTCATCGCAACCTCTCTCAAGTCTAAGTTGTCAATGACCGCATTAAACAAGAAAGGCCAATGCTCGTTAAAATGACCTTTACTTTTCTCATGCCGGAATCGAAGCAGATTAAAATCCCCACCGATAATAATCGGATGTGGATTATCCTTTGCCAGATTAACCAGTTCACGTAAAAAGTCAGCCTTAAACGCGTCCTGTGCCGCTCCATAAACCGCCACCAGATCCCAAATGAAGTTATCAACCTTGTTGCGAATGGTGAGTTTAATATGATATTCACCATCCGAACTGGCCAGAACCTCCATTGTATCTGATCTGATGCCGACAAGCATGCCACCAGACCGTCCACGAGGAGGACGAGAGAACCACTGAAAGTCAATTCCGCCGGAAAGACGGTCAAGAAGACTTTGAGAGTAGTTTCGCCTCCCCGTCTCAGACAAAGCTAAAAAATCAAGATTGTAATCTTTACAACAATCAGCACAGTAAGAATGTTTAGCCAAGTCACCAAGACCTCTGCTATTCCTAAACATGCCATTCATTGTGAAACTTTTCTTGTTTTTTGAGCCTTACTACCCCTACGATTTTTCTTTTCAGCAGAAGATTTAGAATTACGCCGAGATGCTTTTAGATCATAGAATGAACTAAGCCCCGGCTGTTCTAAATCAACCTCCGAAATACTCCCAACGAGAGAGGAGAGGAGATGACCATCGGTCTCATCCTCTTCTTCCTCTAAGAGAGTAGTCTCAGCTCCAGTCGAAACCTTTGGTATGACGGTTAAACGTTCATATTCCAAATGTCTCAAGACATTAGCCGAAACAGCAATATCGCTAGAGCGACTACCTAACGAAATGCCTACGCTATTCAAATTAGAAGAAATATGAGAATCTGAAAACTTAGTAAATGATGCAGATTTTTTATTACCAGAAACATCAAGATTCTTTTCCGCCTTACGGCGCATGGCCTTCTGCAGCATGTCCTCATCCGTGTCGCCCGATCCATCCTCCGCCATGGCGTGCCTACCACTCCGCCTCACCAAAGGAGGCTGCTGTACAGAGAGGGAAGTGGTCGAGGTCGACCTCTCCATACCCTCAGTGATCAGCGGAGCGGATAAAACTTTCGACGAAGCCCGCAACCCGAGCTCCCCGGCCGGGGCCTCCGATGGTCCGACCTCGCATCGAGGCATGATCGGCGAGTCAACACCGCACGACGTGATCACATGCGCAGCCCGCGAAGGGCTTGGCGAGCCACCCGCCAGCTCCCGACTCGGAAGCAACGTAACGGCCGGCTGCATGGTGTTTGGCGGGCCATCAGAAGCGAACGGCGCAGACGACGCAGAGGCTGCCGTCTCCAAGGGCGGAGAAGAGACGGACGGCACCCCAGGGCCATCAGCAGCGACCAACACGGGCGACGCCGAGACTTCCGTCGCCAAGGGTGGAGTAGAGGCCGACGGCGTCCCTGGGCCAGCAGCGGTATCCAACACGGGTGACACCGAGACCTCCGTCGCCAAGGGTGAAGTAGAGGCCGACGGCGTCCCAGGGCCAGCAGCAGCGGACAACACGGGCGGCGCCGAAACACCCGTCGCCAAGGGTGAAGTAGAAGCCGACGGCGTCCCGGGCATCATGGCGTCCTTCCCACCAGGAGAGAATGACACAGCAGCATCCGCAACGTTCGGAGAGACTGCCGGAGCAGCCGCAGCCACCGCCGATGACAGGTTCGGCATAGCAGGAAAACCCTCCTTCCTTGGAGGTGCCACCTCGGCCAACACCGGCTCTGGCCGCGTTCTACCTTGCTTGAAAGTCCGCACCCGTAACGGCTGTGAGGACCGAGGAGCAGCCTGGGAGGGCGTCGAAGCGATAAGATGCGGCGAATGCACACGTGCCCTTTCGACCAATTCCTTCCCTCTCGGAGTCGTGGGGGAATTGTTGTATGGAGTCAGAGCGAGAGTAACACCGGGAGACGGCGCAACCGTCTTCCCATGATCCTGGACAGCAGGGGTGACGTCGACCTCCATGTTGGCCGCCTCCGGTGCTGCCCCAGAAGAAGGGCCAGCATTTTTATCATCACTCATGCCATGAGAATCATCATCATGCCCACTATCCCTCCAGAAAAAAGGTCGGAACTTCGGGTCCGGTTGAAAATCCGGCGACTCCCTACGATAACGGAACCTGTACCCATTCAATTTTAACAGAGATACCACCTCAAGACAAGGTGAATTAGATCCATCAGAATGTTTCTCCAAAGCAGATAAGTCCCTCATAGCAATAAGAATGCGTACAACACCCTTGCTCCGAAGAGTAACAAGATCCACATCCTGAGTAGTTCCAATAAGAGAACCAACCGCCCAAAGTCCGTGAAAATGTCTAACGGTGTAAGGAACACCATCAACCTGCACCCAAACAGGCTCCATAACAAACTCTGGCGCGATATCTTGTCTTTTCCAAGAACTAAAAGTGACCTGCGCATTGTGCTTAGGCACTCCCATTTGCATACCATCAATTCTGGACACATCATCAGCAGACGGCAGACCAATAAGAAAAGCATTAGGCCCATGAGCAATAGCCTCCCATTTCCAGTCCGAGTTACCGGGACACATACGAGCCATCAGTTTCTGAATATCATCAGCTGAAACCACATCACCAGACACCTGAACCATTGCCGTAGGTGCACTCGTGGGAATCAGATGAGGCTTGTAGACCGAATCAGGTAGATGCACATCCAAAGTATCAAAATCACCACAACCAACAAAATAACCCTGGGGCTTCGGGAGCTTCAGAATAGGGCAACGAGCAGTTGGGTGCCGATCAGCGTCGCACACCAGGCAATAATGCATCACCTTACAGTCCTTAGTAGCGTGAGAATTCACAGCACACTTCCAACATCTGACATTTTTCTGGGGCTTAGGCAGCCCAGTCTCAGTCGTATGTCCATCAGCAACAGCCAGACCAGCAGGCACCAAAGGAGACGTCTGAACCGTTGCCGAGGAAGATGCTACCTCAGCAGTGTGACCTTGAGGAGCAAGAGGCGATGCAACCTGAAAAGGCTGCTGAACCACGGCCGCATTCGCCACAAGGGTCTGTCCTTGAGCTGGGGCAGCACCCTTCTTCTTCTTACGCTTCTTCGGCGCGGCCTGCGGATTGCTCGTGTTCTGTGACGGAGTCGCCACCACAGGCTGCTGATACTGCACATATTGCCCAGCAAATTGTTGATACGGTTGCATAGGAATCTGAACGGGCGCGAAACCTTGGGCCGGCGGTGCTGCGAAACCTTGGGCCGGCGGAGGGCGAAAGACCGGTTGAGGCCGATATGCCGGCGGAGCCCCGAAACCTGGCGCCCCCTGCTGCCAGCCTCCCTGGAACCCAGGAGGTCCGGCATACACCGGCTGGGCAGCAACGACCGGAGGGGCGGTCTGGCGAGGCCCATGGGAAGCCGCCCCCGCTGGGGCTGAAGAGGACGATGACGGCCTAGGCGGCGCCCCCGCCATCGGAAGCTGGGGACGGTCGGCCACCACAGCGGCGAAAGAACGATGACCGGCGCAGGAAGTGGATGACGAGGAGATCGGCGACGAAGCTGGCGTGGGGGTTGGCGACGATGCTGGTGTGAAGGGCGGCGACGATGAACGAGCGACGATTGCAGGAGCGTTGGCAGAGGCGAGATTAGCGATCAAAGAGCTGCCGTATCGAGGTAGGGTTAAAACCCTACGATGCTTAGCTGCCTGCATGGCTAATCCGAGCCCAGCCCATCTGATCGTTGGCCCACTGACAGAGGCAGTCCAGCATCGTCCTCCAGCACGCATCACGTCGGACTGATCCGCCGAGATCGTCGCAGCCGCCACGAGCGTCGTAGCCCCCATCCGATGTGCTCGATCATCAGAAGAAGGGGAGGTTTTGCAGCACTGCTCCAAATCGCCAGAAACCACCGAAGCACATGTAGACGACGTCTTGGCGCAGGTCATGAAGTCTCCGAGCACCGGCAACGGCGTGATTCGCCGCCGTGGAAGCGGACCTTGCCAAGCCCCCATACGGGGAGGCTTGGCTAGATGAAGCCCTACCGGAGATGAAGAAGACGCCCTCCGGTCCCCGCTCCTTCTTCCTGCCGTCACCGGTGACAAGGACCTAGCCCTGCACACAATAGACACATTTGAACTTACCTCAGCCTTACCCGTCGATGCGGCTGACCGCTGCCATGAGCGCGACTCCGGCGTTGGGAACCCAATTTTGCACCAGAAATCCTTCTCAACTTCCTCCGAAGAAAACTCCGGCCGGCAGATCACCGGCGGCACCAAAGGCTCGTCTTGCAAACCATTCCATGCCACATCCTCCGCCAACTCCCGAACCCTATCCTCATCGCTGTCCTCGTCGACCACGAGACAGGAGAAACGGGATCCGGAGGCCGGCGACCCAAGAAGATCTGAGGAACGGCTCGACGGCCACGCCGACGGCCGAGCCGGCGACCGAGCGGACGGTCCGCCAAATCGCCCCCGTGAAAATCGGATCATGTGGTCAAGAGCATGCCCCGACGCTCGCTAGCGGGCAGCGCTCGTCGCTGGGCGACGCTCCACCCCAGACGACCTCTGCGCCCAGGCGCGCGAGGCTCGCTGGGCGAGCGAGCGTGGCGACCGCACGTGACGCCCGACCCCAGACGATCTCCGTCCTGGGGCGCCGGGCGGGCGGGCGGACTTCGATGGCGCAGACCTGATCCTCAAACTTTCCCGCACGGCCGACCTCCGCCGCCAGCAATCGGCCGGTCACCGCCGGGAATAGGTCCCCGGGGTCGGCAATTGGCCGGTGCTGCCGGGATCTGGCCCGCCTCGCCGGGGTCTAGGCCCAATCTGCCGGCGACCCAATCAGGTCGGCTATTCGTATACTATATAGGGGAGGTTCTGTGCACGGCTTAACTATGTTTCAACATGTTTCAGTCAGTGCGGTTTTAAAAATCTTGATGAAATACCCATGCGTGAATCTCAAAGTACCAGATTAACCTGCACACGACCACCGTGCACGGGAGAACGTCTTGGTCATTTCTTTTGCACTTCCTTCATTGGGTTTAGTCCTACATAGGTTGTAAGAGGAGATTGTTCAAAAAAAAAAAAAAGGTTGTAAGAGGAGATAGGAAGCGATTTATAATGTTGTGAGTATCCCCTCCTAACAAGCTAGTCTTTTGAGAGAACAGATCTAAAACCTGTTGTTAGTTCGTGTTGATTTTCGGTTGGGCTAGGTTAGTTTCTGCAAATAGTGTCTGCAAATGGCACGGAGGCTGACAGGTGGGGTCTATGATATGCCACATCAGCAAATACAAGACTAAACGTACTTCGGTAACCTCTGATGAGTCTGTGATGCATATTTAATGACCGTAAATCACGTATTGCTATGTACGATAACTAAGACGAGTAAGGGGTACAAATTCGATGACTTATAATGTATTTTACTCAATAGTTAAGGGTAGAAGTAGGCGACACGGAGGGCGCCGCCGCCGCCAGCTTCTGCCCCTCCCCACCTCTCGATCTCCTTCCTCGCCGCCGCCGGAGGTCACTGCCGGGCAAAGCCCGGGCTGTGGCGGCGGCGGCGGGGCTTTCTCCCCTGGCATCGGCCCTCCGTTCTCCCTCGGCGGCGGCCGTACTCGCGGGACTCCTCGGCGGCGTGGTGCAGCGGTTGGTCGGCGACGAGCTCGGCTGGACAAGGATGGTGGTCGGAGTCTCCTTCACCAGGGGGTGGTGCCCCTCCGGTGGCGGCCGCCAGATCTTGGTTTGTCCTGGGCCTCTGGGCCGGGGCAGGCCTATGGGATCCGGGGTCGTGGCCGCAGGCGGCGTGGCGGCGCCTGGTTGCTGAGATTGCCTGGCACCGTGGTGGTGCGGGCATCGACGTGCTAGGCGATGTGGTGGTTCTGGCCGTTGCGGCGGTCGGGCCGGTGGACTGCACGGTGCAATGGCGGCGTTGAGGTGCTGTGGCGGCGGCAGTGTGACCCAACTAGACCTGAGATGCTGCTCCATGGCCCAGGGGAAGGGAAGACGGGTGCGCGATACTCCGGATGAAAATCCTGCTCATCTAGAGCCGGCGATGACGGCGCTTGCGGGCGTCGTTCCCCTCCTTGGAGGCATTGCCGAGGAGCATTGCCACCTTTCTATCCCACTCGGGTGGTGTCTCCCGGTGAAAACCGAGATCGGAGTGTCCGGTCGGCGATGGCGGCGTCATCGACGTCGTACCTTTCTTGGAAGCATCGTTTTGGAGGCACGAACCTTGGAAGCATAGGGTTCAGTTGTGGTTCTCTGGCGTTGTTGCTGCTTGAGGTTGAACCTCCGAGGCGCCATGTACGTCGTCGCTGGTGACTCCAAGACGGCGCCTTTCTCGGGTCTGTTCAAGTCCTGCCACCCACTCGCCAACTCCTTGGGCAATCAAGGGTGGATGGTACGTTGACGAGGAGAGCCCAGGTAGAGTTGTCGTTCTTCGGTGGTGACCAGCTTGGTCGAGACGCGGCTTTGTGGTTCGGTTTGAGCGAGGCCCTTTTTTGTGGTTGTAGTGTGTGTTGGTTAGTCTTCGGATTAGCGTTGTATCAACCGCTTGGCTACTTCTTCTATGAAATTGATACACCCTTCCATGGTGTGTATCCTTGAAAAATAGGCGCTCTCCATCGAGAGTCAAGATCCATTTCCTCTCTCCACCGTCCCGTACGTTCCTTTCTCTTTCTCTTCCTCTTCGTGTCCCGAGCACCAATCCCAAATCCCACCCAAATGCCGCTCTGAACCAAGTACTCCGTGCCCTAGAGCTGCCTCCGTGTTGTAGCTTAGCATCACCGCCGGCGCTATTCAACCCCTCCGCCTCGCCGCCGCCGCCGCCATCGCCGTTCCCGTTCTACCTCGCCGGGTCCCTGCTGCCTCGACCCCGTCAGCAGTCTCGCCACTGGTTCCGAGGTACGAGCATTTTCTCACCCAGCGATTCGTTGAGCAAACCCCACTGACCTCCAGCAATTTCGGGTGCCCGCCGGTGCGCACCGTCTAGATCCGCCCCCGCACTACTGTCGCTTTCACTGTACTACTACTTTTGTTTATGTGAGATTGGGTTTAGTCAGTCCATCGGATTCCCTCGAAAAATGAGGCGCATCTCAACTAGCTCCGTCGGCATCGCAGATTTCCGTCTCATGGAGGTGAACGAGAAGAACGACACCGATTTGAAGGAGGAGAAGAACCAGCCCAGTGAGCACAGCCAGCAGCCGAGCTTCCACGGGCCGGGCTTCTCGCAGGAAGCTCACGTCGATTCGTCCACCGACGCGTTGGCCGCCATGGCGAGCACGTTCCCTCCTGGCCTATGGAATCCCCCGCCTGGGCAGAGCTTTGGGTTGGGTGAAAATAGCGCAAACGCTATGATGGCCGGACATCAGTTTTCCTCTTTTTTGGGGATGCTGTCGGCGGCTGCGCCTACGTATGCCGGCGCGCCGTCGTCCGGGTTCATGGACTGCGGAGTGGGGTTTCCTGGCGTGAATGGGAGCAGTCTAGGAGCCATGATGGATCACCCTTTCCCTAGGAACCAGCCTTTGGGTAGTTTCCAGAATGATAGTGAGCCATCTAGGGAGATGAATGTGGACGACGGCTGCAAGGGTGCATCATTGATTGGTGATACGCACCACGGAGATACCGAGAGTTCACATGGCGCTGATGCCTCCAACAATGAGTTAAGCAGGCCAGAGTGCAGTGGTGGTGCTGGACAAGATGAGAGGCCTAGTGTGTCTTGTGCCAAGAAGAGGAAAAGATCAGGCCAGGTACTTTCCCCTCCCCTAATATAACTGAATTTGTGTGGGTTTAGAGGCAACTAAGAATATGGTTTGCTCTTGAAGGATCGTGGAGTCAAGCATGTACAAGAAGGAGGCCAGCAATTGGCAACTGTGGTTGCAAAGCAGGAAAAAGATGATGACGACAATGATGAACCAAAGAGGCCTATTGTGGCTTCCAGAAAATCCAACGGGAAACAAACAGAGGATAGTTCTGATGCACCGAAGCAAGATTACATTCATATAAGAGCCCGAAGTGGCCAGGCTACTAACAGCCATAGTCTCGCAGAAAGGGTAGGTACCTAGTTATCCTCTCCGCACTACCTTTGTCAACTGATGTTTCTATCCTTTTAGTTTCAATGACATTGTTTGTCATACAGGTTCGGAGGGAAAAGATTAGTGAAAGGATGAAATTTCTTCAGGACCTTGTTCCCGGTTGTAGTAAAGTAAGCACTTCTTAGCTATCTGCACATTATTGCCACAGAACTTATTTTGCTTGCAAAATAGTAACTTCAAGTCAGCACTTCTTAGATGTATTATATCGCACAAACCACATTATTGCCTCTACTATTTTCACACGCGACTTTGTAAACCAGGTCATTGGTAAAGCTGTTATGCTGGATGAGATAATCAATTATGTTCAATCATTACAGCGGCAAGTTGAGGTATGGTGTGTGCAATTGTAACGTGTTTGCCGCTTTTGCTGTCCTCTATGATGTCAACTTCTTGATCCTGTATGTGCATATTGTGCAGTTTTTGTCGATGAAGCTTTCAGCTGTCAATCCAGCGCTGGACTTCAACATAGAACGTATTCTGTCTAAGGATGTATGCAACCCCTTGTCAGATGTATATAGGTCCTTCAAATTTATTTTATCTTCCTCATGCTGATATATGTTTCATACATACAGTTTTTTCAGTCTCAAGGAAATGCATCGTCTGCCTTTGGCTTCTTCCCAGACATTGGCCATCAATTTTTGCATCCACCAAAACATTCTCAAGCTGCTTTCCACAGCATTGTGAACTCTACTGATGTATTTGGAAGAGTAACAAATGCTCCGCATGGCTCTAGCAGTACTTTCAAAGAGCCCACACATCAGGTTTGTCCCATTACTTACTGTGCCTATATTTCTCTTGAAGCTCTTTAAAATAAATGCTAGACTGCTGTAAATTAATAGCAGTTGGCAGTGCCTGCAGCTTCCATAAGACATAGCCCAGTGTTGTCTTTTTTTGTGGTTTTGAGTAACTAGTTCAGTATTATGTTATTGAAGAAAGAGTACCTGCTAGGTTTCCATAAGACCTAGCGTGATGTTGTAATGTGTGGTAGACTGGTAGTTCAAGAATTACTAATTCATTACTGCTGTTACTGAAAAAGAACATGCACATCAGGTTTTAGAAACTTGCAAATCCAGTCTATGTTCTTCTAGTTCATTATGATCAAAGGCATTCTCTTATTATTTGAGCACTGGACAGGTGCCCATTAATTTTGACGGAGAGTTCCACAATGTCATTGGGACGCCTTTTACCCTTTTTAATGACCAAGAATCAAATGGTAAACCTTGAGCTATTGATTACTCCACTAAAGCAAGGCTTCACAATGGGGTATGGGATTTTGACTGAACTGCATGTGAGCTTGTTGACACTGTTGCGCCTGCTCACAATGGAGCACTGAAGTATAGCCATAAAAAATGGTTTGTTGTTGATTTTAAAATACTGGAAGCAGCAGTTGATATATCCTGTAATGACTGTCCTCAGCTGTGCCATTTTGCCACTAGAGGAAGCGGGCGACCAGACTACCGGGATGTTCAAAGGGAGATCGCAAGCACTATTCTCCTATAAAAATTTACGTGTATAACTATTGGTAATTCAACTCTATCATAATGGTAAGTACCATTTTGCCAGAATCTGACTATCTGGGGGTAGCATTTAGTTCACACCCAATGATTTTTGTAAAAATGCCCCCTTTGCTCTAAATTGTACACTCCGCAGTATAATATTATTACAAAAGCACAACTGCTACTAGTTGCTAGTGTTATGAGAGAGCAACAAGATTGTTTGCTGCACTAGGTAGAACCGTTCACTGGTTTTTGGTGCCTGTGAGTTGTGGAAGGATCTGACAATGGAATGGTCGTCACAATTACACCATTAATATGTAACTTTTGTTACAGAATAATGACCGCTGACAAGTACTTCGGTTGTAATGGCATCAGTTTAATGTCATCAATAATATTTATTTGAATAGAGTAACTATTAGTCAAAGATTTAAACCTAACTAGTTGATACCCCGCGTGTTGCTGCGGAAATTTGTAGTTCGAATTCTAATAATAGAAGCATAAAAATTGATCATAGATTTATCATAAATAGTTTATGAGAGGACCGTTGATTAATAAGAAAATGTAATAATTCCAAACTCTGGGGTCTGGGCAATAACATCTTCTGGAGTGCATTCTAAAAAAAGATGATTTTCTCATGTAGTACAACTAATGCTAATACCCATAAGAGTATAGGATAAACAATGTATCGGTAAAAACTTAAGCGGCCTTTTTTGGTTGACAACGGCCAGTGGTTTACTCATTTCTATCACTATATATGATGCATCATGCGGTTTGTAAGTGAACACATGACCAAGAAAATCTACACCAATAAAATTGCGATCGGTGGTACGTTAGTACGTATGTCCATCGCAGAATTTTTGCATCTAGCCCCTCAGTTGTTTGGAAATTGTCTCGCAGTCCAAAGAAAGTGTTAGTTTCGTTCGTTACTGGCTCTCCTCGCTCGAGAGGATAGGCCACACGGCGGGTTAAACCCGGCGGCGGCGATGGCGCACCCCGCCCTCCTCCTCCCTAGACATCCTCAGGGACCTTCTCCTCCTACCTCAACATCAGCCCCCCGTTAACCATAGATCAACGGACACGACCTCCGGTAGCTGCTCCCGTCGGCGAGGAGTGAACGACGGCTTAACCCGAGTGATGCTGCGTTCATCCGTGCTCCACCGCCACCCGTCCAGGATCTGTGCTCCTTTCTCAATCCCTGTACAAGATCCGTGCTCCTTCCCTAATCTCCGTCAAGGATCCGTGCTCCTTTTACAACCCTGTCTGGATCTGTTATGTGCCGCTTCCTCGAGCTACAAGCAAAGACCTTTTTCAAGGGCTACCAACAAATCCCCTCGGCAAGGCTGCTATAGACAGAAGCCGATGATGCCCTAGCTTAAACGAGCAGAGCTAGCCCCAATTTTACCACATTGGCGCTGCCCCGGCCACCTTGTGTTAGCTGCTCTCTCTGGCCGTGATGTTGTTTCTATCTTTTTTTCAGATATTGCTCCATCCTGCCATATGACGACAGTACTAATTTCAGTGCTATCGCATTCAGCGCCCCTTAAATCAGACTGCTTCAGAGATTAATAGTCGAGAAGAAACACTCTCCAACAACTATCCCAAGTAAGGTATTATGTCTGCCTTGCTATTCCAGCTTCAAGTTTCCTTGACGAAAACTCTCCAACAACTATCCCAAAAAGCCTATATGACCTGACAGACTGGTGTACATGCTAAGTTGATCCAACTAATCTTACATCATTTTAACTGTGCAAGCATTCTTTGTATTCTTGCCATGAGCCACTATACTTATGATGCATACATCCATGCAGGTTCTTAAATTTGATGTTAACTCCAAACCTGGATATGGTCTTCCTATATATTGCGCCAACGATTTCACAACTCCTGCACAAAGTATTGGTGTCTTGTAATTGCCAGAACATGCGCACCATTCAAGAAACAATTGATAAACAGAAGAGTAGCTTGTAGTGGCATGTCATACCAAAAAATCGATCTGGAGCTCATCTTCCCTGGAGCCTGTTATTAATTTTTTCTAAAAATCAAATATAAAAGTTTCAAGAAATTCTAAAAAAACTAGATATGGTCAATTACGTACCCTACAAGCATGCACATTTTGAATGTGAAATGCCTTGTATTTTAGACTCACTAAAAAAGATAAACTGAACAATATCTAAAAGATTTGAAAGTGATACTGTTCATGCTCTCAGATTTGCAATTTTATTATGTTTACTGAGGATAGAATACATGGTATTTCTTGATGAAAATTTAAACACTGGTAATAAATTGACTACACTCTTTTTTTGATACTTCAGATTTGTAATTTTTCGGAGTTTGACGCACTCCATGTCATACCATTTTCATAGGTTTGCTCAGGTCTCTTAAAAATACCATGAAAAAAAGTTTGAGAGAATTGGTAATTATGTTGTACGAATAGAAACAACACGTCGTCAATTCAGAAAAATTATTTTAGATGTCATTTTATTTTTAAAATTCCGTAGCAACGCACGGGTATTCAGCTAGTCAATAGTAAAGTGTCTAACCGAGATCTGATGTCTGAGTCTCTGAAGATGTCTCCCTTCATGTATGCATCGTCAGTACTATTCATATTGTTAAAATTAATTTGTTTGTCTTTAGGTTTCTTCATATTTTCAAGGTAATATCTGCTATCGATATAGCCCTGCAATTAGATGAGATGTGCTAAGGAGAATCTTAACAAATAGGAGAAAGAGCGACGGAAACCATAGTACATAACAGTATAAGTGTATAACTCGTTCTGCTGGCAGATTGCAACAACAGAATGTAAAGTAAAATAATGGGACTGTTAGTAGATGGAGGGTGGATATCCATACCGTTTGGAATAGGATTGCTGGAAGAATCGAATTCAACTCAACCAATATGCCGTTTGGAATAGGGTGTGTAGATCAAACCAACGAACTCAAGCAGGAAACCTTATACTACGATGGAAAATGGCTGGAAAGGGAATCAGATAAAAGACTACAATTAGAGCTGTACAAAAATGCATACAGCAAGCAATGAATAAAAGACAGTATGAACATTGAACAGTAAAGATGAGATGAAGATCTGTGGGGATTTGGTCGGATTTGTCACATCCGATTGCATGAGTATAAGGAAGCACCGGTCAGAGCTCGGGAGTGGCAACTCGGCGGGCTTGAAGAAGAGGCAGCCGAGGGGTTTAAATACAGAATCAACCAGAACATTCAGCGGATGGAAGCCATTAAACTGGATGAGCGCATCGTGGGAGATGTCGGGACCGCGAGCGTTACCATCCATTAGCGAAAGAATTAAAAACGGCTGCTCATGGGAGGTTGAGAGTCAGCCGGCAGTTTACGGTGGGGAGGGACTCGTAAATATCCGGAGGGACGGCCGTCAACTGATGCGACGCCATGGATTTTTATTCCGTGCTTCAGATTGAGGTCTCTACGCATTGAGAAGAAGAGGTAGCCTCGGTTTGGGTTGGGCGAGTGAATGGGCATAGAGGGAGGCGAAGGATTAGTTTGGGGCCTTTGGGCTGGCTGGTTTGTCTCAAAATAAAAATGGGCTGGCTAGTGCATGCGTGGAGCTCGACTCGGTAACAGTCCAGAGCGAGTACGGTCGATTCTTTTTCAGCCTTCAAGTGATACACTTGAACAGGTAGTTTAAGACCACATTCTTTAAATCCGACGGACATGACTAATTGAAGTGACGTGGCTGCATGAAATTTGAGCTTGCAAACATTAAATGCTTTTAGTGGGGATGAACTTTATATGTATTATAGATACGCTGAGTATTTTTGAAACATAGTTGGATGTAAGAGATGTGTAAATGCCAATGAAAATGAAAATGCGGGCATGGTCATCAACTGACTCAATTCCACCTAGATCCTTTTAACAACAATTGAAGAATTAGCGCAAAATTTATGTGGCTTTTTGTGTATTATATCTAAACACCTCCAGTTACAGCTCCTTTCCAATTTCCTAGAATCTCAAAGGGTTTGGGGGTCAAATGCTCTGCATAATTTAGAGATAGGTATCACGGCCAAAAGCTGGGCACTTTCAAATAACGGTAGCACCCTTATCATTGAATGGGTCATCCCTAAACAGCCAAGTTGACAGTTTATTCGGAAGATCCATGTTACTTCACCTTTGGTTGCCGTCTGTGAACAAGAAGGAAACTAAGAGAAGACGAAACAGAGTTGATGGCGCTAAGTATTCTGCTGAAGTACGCTCAGGCTTGTTTTGAGGATCGAACTGAGCCGGGATCCAATAGTTCGAACTTTGTGATAGCCTTAACCCTGTTGTTCAACAAAAAGTGTGGGTGGGAACGAACATGGTTGTATCGTTCTCTTTCCCTATGCCTCCCGATCCTGCTGAAGAAAAGTGTGTGGTTTATAAATAACATATGAGCTGACCTTTTTGGTGGGATTGTATGGCATGGTAGGATAGTAGTTTCTCTCTTCTAATATGGACATCTTTCCACTCGCCTCTCATCTTTCACAAAGTATGCATCATCCTTCGGTGATATCTTGAAGAGTGGATCTTTTGTCTTTAAGGGGGGGGGGGGTGGGTTTTTGTACCAGATTTGGTGTAACAACCACGCAGAGAAGCTATGTTGCAACTTGATGAGCTACGTTTGTGGAGTTGTGAATTGAGAACAAGCTATTTAAGTCCCCCTAGTATAATTGAGAGACTGGGCATTTTGCTAAGCAACTAACAACTTGTCCGAATTATGGCAAGTTGCATATTTTTAAGTAATTTGACAAGCTTGTAGATTTTTGTACATGCCTATTTCATAGGTTACTAAGGAATATATGTAAGTGAGCGACCGAAGTTTGTAGATTTTTATACTGCTGTTACTAAATGCGCATCCTAAAGTTGCTCTGCACACTACAAAAAAGAAGAAGAAGCAAACTATGCTGTTACGGTGTAAACTAATGAGAAGTGAGTACGTTCTTTTGAACCGTTTTGTGAAGAAACTGTGAACATTATATACTCTGAAACAAGATGCGTTAGAAGTTCGTAATGAAGCAGTCTCAATACATGCAATTTCAAAACAGTTTATTGAACCCAATTGATCCAGGATGTCGTACGTCTCGGCGATTTGGCAGACTGCTGCAAAGATCATTGCTTGCCTCAGCGTCATGGCCTGAACATTTTGTTGATGCAAAGTGTAATTGATATCATTACGATATTATTATATTTCCTTTGTCAAAAAAGTAAAACGACCTTGAGATGTACGTGCTCCCACTAGTGACTATATGAGTTTTGGAGCGTCACACATAAATAACTCCCTGACTTGAGACTCTTAAACTTGTTTAAAAAAATGAAAATATATTCCCCAATTTTAGTGAGTCAGCTTGAGATATACTCATAGCTTTTGGACAATCTCAGTTACAAAGAATGTAAATCATGTCATAATTCTATTGTAATGTTACCCTATTTTGTTGTTGCAATGCGGGACAAAATCCTAGATCCATCATAACTCCAAGGGCGAGAGGAGCACAGGGTCATCAAACTTTCTACTCGTTTTTAAATCTTGAAGTCTTTCTTGAACTCCCAAACCAAAATGGTCAAGAGCTCGTTTGGCACCCATCATTTCATTTCATTTGGTAGAAATAAAATGAAATGACATGATGATATCATTTCATTTTGAAAAATCCACATAAATGACAGGGTACCCAATAGGTATTAAGGTTAGGCATGAGATGAAAACCCATGGAATTCCAAATGAATTCCATAACCAATTCCGTGGCAGCCAAACAAGTAATTATTAGAATCATAAATGAATTCTTTGATTCTAGCCTCAAATGATGGGAGCCAAACGAGCCCTAAAGTCTTTCTTGAAGTCTCAAACGTTTAGACTCTCTTTCTTTTGGTCTTCAACAAGATTGTCGGCGTATACAAGTGAAATTGTAATTAAAAAAATATACACCATATCAATGTTTGTAGACCGGCAACCTAACTGTATTAATTAAACGAAGATGTTTCATCTGATTGAATAAACTGAAACAAAAGTGACTAACAAAGAACATTCACAAAATCTGAAGTTTCACCAAATCTCTCTGAAGTCGACATCTCTAACCCCATCAATCGTATCTTGATGTTCTATTATGCACCCTCAGAGAATATGTAGAAGACGATTATTGCATAAAAACCTTAAAGGTTTTGGATAGGCGCACGAGCTAGCTCTCATAGAGATTTTGGGAACATCTCCACCTAAAGTCACATTTACACTTGGACCTCGCCTTGCGACCACTGTTGGACTAGGCGACACTTTAGCACGTTTAGGCACCAGGCAATAAACAAACGCCTCGCCTATGACATAGAAATTTTCTTCTCCAATAAAAAATCATGCCATATTTCTCTAACGAGCCAAATGAGTCTTATTATAATGCCAACCGCCTCGCTTACGCCTAGCGGTTTTTCTAAGATCCCTTGCGACATAAAATGTCATTCAATGGCGGTTGACAATGATCTAATTGTAGAAAAAGAATGACGAATTCCGATGGAATCTACACGCGAATGGCATTCTTGGTCCATTCCATGTACAAAGCACTTGTGCATTTAGATGTGCCTTTTAATAATAACGATTTTTTTGGAAACTGACAACACCGATCTAAATTTAAATATTTACATGGTACCTTTGCAAAAGTGTCATCCTTATCAAGGATAACCTTACAAAGCGCAACGGGGAGCACAAAGTGATGTTTCTGTCATCATGATGAAACTATTGAACATCTTTATTTCAATGCGAGTTTGCACGCTTTATATGGTCAGTCATCCATGTGGCTTCGAACTTGTATGGGATTTGCAGTGTGGCAAATATGTTTGGCAACTGGTTGCGATGCATTGATCGCAATTGTAGAATCCACATTTGTTTGGAAGTGGTAGCTTTGATACGGTCGCTATGCCTATGTTTAAATGATATGATTTGTAATTGTAAAAATTCAGCTTATCTACTAGTGAATGCACTAGCTATGTTTGTGGTCAAAATACTCTAGAAGGCCGCTGGAGATGAGGGGAACTAGCATAGATGGAGGTGGAGATCGAAGTTGGCGACTAGGGTTTGCTCAGGACAATGGGGGTTGATTACATGTTGAATTCGTATTCACTCTATCAAACATGTTTGCACCTATAATTTTCTAGGGGGTGTTGCGATAGAAACATTCTTATTCCAAACTAAACTGCTCGCGGAAAAATCTGCCATCTGATACAGATTCAACATCTAACGGAACACTGGGAATTAGAGTAAAAATCCGGTCCGAGAGGAATTCGATGTCTGAATGTCTGATGCTTTAGCACAGGTAGTGTCACCGAAGATCGTATTCCCTTGCACCAAATCCTTGCCCGATGCCTCCTAATCACAGCCATGTTCTGTCCGTTTCTGGACTATAGGCGAATTTCGCGGGAACCGGAACACTTTAGACATGTATTGGTTCCCTGAAATCGTGAAGCGTATCTTCCTCCTCTTTTCTGCTAGTTTTATAGAGTAGTGCAACGATCAAATGAGGAAACAAGTACAGCAGCTGCTTGCATGTGATGTCATTGGCATTGCATCCTACTGATTACTGAAGTGAACTACCACATTATAGCCTTTTAACCAACTCACTGCAAAGTAGAGCATTGATACTTTCTTCCATCGATTAGTTTTTATATATCATCACATATAAAAAGACGTCAAGCTGATACCTGCAGCCAAATTATTACATAAGGTAAAAGGAAAGATACATGACACCCAAATATCATCCCATAGCCATAGGGACGAACACACAATTAACCACCAGCATCAACCACCGTCGTTGGCAACAACATAGATAACAAGGAATGCTCCCCAATTGGCGTGCTTGCACAGCCTTCATGGGTTGATAGACTGCTTCCTCCCAGACGAGGCTCAACTCGCCCCTTTTCGCTACTGACAACTAAAGAACTGATGCAGATTTTGTATTCCTCTTATGTTACAGCCAAACCTACCATTGCTGATTCCCATATGCGATCAGCATTTATCTAGTTTGAACTTGCATGGGTGTCAAAATCATGTGTTCTCTGTATCTCAAAATGAGAAAATTGTGTGCTGAACAGGACCAAGTGAGTAGAACTATGTTCTGAAGCAAGTCCATGTGTAACATCAGATCTTATTCAGAATGATGCATATTTACCATGTCTGTATTTCCGTCTTTACAAAAGACTACAAAATGATAAATATAATTTTACAGTGCACATCTTTCTGTCCCGAGCAAAATTACCAACCAGACAAGACAAACTTTTGTTAAAGAATACTGTTATAGCATACCCGAAATACATCCTACGAACACAAGCAAGAATAAAAGACTGTACATAATTACATATCATACTCAGCTATGCCACTTTACATACACTGCATCTGCAGAATTCCTTTACCTCTTTCTTTCTCTCTGTAATCTAGTTACATCAAACAATGCACCAGCTAATGGATGATACAAAGCCAAGACGGCAAGAGAAGATGATAAAAAAAAAAATTCACTACAGCTCGACAGAGACGTAGGTGGCAGAGTAGTCCGGCATGCGGTGCAGGCGGCGGAGCACGCTCTCCGCGGCTTGCTTGGTGGCGGTGTCGCCCTTGTGGAAGGCACCCACCAGCGCGCTCGGCAGAGCACGGTCCGAGGTCACCTCCTTGACACACCTGTCGCTGCCGTGCTCCAGGAACCTCTCTAGGGCCCAGAAGCACCGCCGTAGCACTGTGCTGCTGCCATGCTCATCGTCGCGGTGCTGCCGCAGCGCCCGCAGCACATGCCGCGCCGCGTCGTGCTCGGCAAGCACAGCCACACCGCCCACCATGTCCACTTCGCCGTCCAGAAGCGTGCAGAGTGCACCCAGTGCGGCCTCGACCACGCGGCCATTCTCATTGCTCTCGAGGACACCAAGGAGGCACTCGACCGCGCCAGACTCCACCAGGCAAAAGGTTGTGGACGGGGAGCACGCACCACGGTGAACAGGGCAGAGGCGGCCATGCGCAGGTGGTTTCTGGTTGTCATACACTCGGCCAGTGCGCAGGCGCCTGAGGATGGTCTTCTTCTTGGGACGCTGTTCTTCAGGCAGTTGCTGCGAGAGGATCAACGATTGCAGGCTGAGGTTCTCGAGGCCGACAGCCGCGAGCCGCTGCACCTCATCGCTGCCTGACGACCGCACGAGGAGACCGGTGAGCACCGAGGCGAAGTTGTTGTCCATGGCTGCCAGGAGCACGTCCTGGTCGTGTAATGTTGTTGTCAGCCGGACGATCGTGCCCACCAGACCCTCCAAATACGGCTTCGAATGGCGACTCGCCCGCATCCCACCACGCTGCATATCCTCTATCTTCGCTAGCATGGTCGGCACAGTGCCCCGTTGCAGCAGCGCGAGGTTGAGCGTTAAATGCTGATAGGGTAGCTTTGACAGGAGTGTTGCAGACACAGCATGCCGCTCTGTGATCCGCCCCAACTGGCCTATGCTCTTGATCAGCCTGGTCAGCTGACCAGGCGCCTTGCAGAGCTTCTCGGCAATTGTGTGCCCCATCTGTGGGGATAACGCAATGAGCAGCTTTGTCGCGGCAATGCCAAGCGCCTCACTAGGTGAAGTCATGAACTCGATCACGGTCTGGCTGCTGTCTTGCTCCTTCATGACTGATACCACCGTGGATAGCGGCTTAGGGAGTGTGGTGAGTGCGAGCAGCACATGCATGATGTTGAGGTTGAGGTCATCAGGCATGGAGCTCTTGAGCATGTGCGCGAAGTTGTACACCGAGTACTTGGATGTGATAACATGACCTTCTTTGTTGACAACAATGACGTCAGGGTTCATGCCAGATTTGACAATGTTGGCGAGAACTGCTGCAGCCTCAGTCTTGTATCCCACCGGTTCATCGTCAATCTTTCGAATGAACAGCGCCTCGACCATGACCGGAACGGCACCTGCATCCACAAGTGTCTTGCCATTGGGGTGGTGAGAAGAGATTTGAACCAAGACATCAAGTGCCGCCTTGCAGATACTAGAGTTTCCGTTGTGCACCATCTTGATAAGTATCTCCGACGCGCTGCCGGCGATGTTGATGGTCATCTCCTGCTTCTGGACTAGCTCGCCAAGGTACACCACCATCTCCATCTGGACATCTTCAGATCCTGTTGTGTGCCTTTTCATGTTAGCTAATGGTGTATCATGGTGTTTGGTACGAGTGATTGTGATGAACAATATAATAGCACGTGTTGAGAAAAGCCCTCATCAGCACCAGTGCACGAGTTGTAATGTTTTTTTTTGCGATGAGTTCTAATGTTACCTTAGAGTTTACCTCTGATATTGAGAACAAAGTTGTCATGCAGCATTGTCAAATTGTTGAAACATGAGAGTAACTTACACTGTACCAATTCTATTTTAGAAATTGATCGAATAAAATGTCAGCTATTCTTATTAATACAAGGTGATGTTTGCAGTTACTCTTTCATGGTTCTCTAAGTAGTTACTCGTCCATGGCTCTGAATTCGAACTTTATATAATCAATTAGAAAATGAAAGGAAGTATAGCATGTTTCTGCCTAGCTATAAATATTACCTTCAACGAGATGCCTTTGAAGAGGGTCCAGGTAGCCACTTTCAGCCATGTACTTGATATTCTTTGGGCACTTCTCCAGGTTCTTGAGGACCTCTCGGGCCTTATCTGCAGCAATCGGATCATCGGAGTCGTTGAATTTCATCGTGGTGAGAATTAGTATGCTTCCAGGAGTTGACCCGATGTTTTCTAACAGTAACTCTGATTTTGAAAGTTCTACCAAGAAAGAGATAGCTGCATGCCTTTCATCAGGACTACTACTAGAAAGCAGCTTTATTGTCCTTGAAACGGCTCTGGTCTTTGCTATCATTTCCTGCATGTCAGGATGAGACATGTGAGCTGCTAATACCATGTATAGAGGACAGTAGGAAACTGGAAGCTGATTCCAGCATTTCAGTAAGTTTCTGACAGTGTTCTTTAAAAATATATTTCACATGCTCAGGCTAGGAAAAAGATTGAATGCCACAAATGCTGAAACATTTTCGAGCTTCCTTACCTTTCCTGTGTCACCCTCGACCAGCAGGCAGAGGAGGTCCAGCGAGTCACTGCGTACAAGTGCATCCTTGTGCTCCAACAGCCGTGCAAGGAACTTGGTGATGCCAATCTTATGCATCTGCTCTCTGTTCTTCCTCCTCGTACTGGCGAGCAGTTTCAGCTCATGTATCGCCTCAAGTACCATAGCCTCAGTGGTTGCCAGTGAGAGTGCAGTACGCGCGATCCTGATCCTTGTTGCTTCATTCCTCATGATCCATTCTGCAATTGTGCTCTTCAGTGGAAGGTTACTCCTCAGTGTCTTGCTTTGCATTGTCGTTTTTGTAACTGGGCAGATTACAGGTTCAGAGTCATCTGCAAACTTCTCAAAGTACTCCTCAATGGCTCTCCTATCATACGCCACACCGCTTTCTGTCGTCACCGGATCAACCATGACCTTATTTGTAAGGGGACAGAAGAACGAGTCATACAGTGGCTCAACATATTCTGCGACTTCGGGAAGCGAACTGAACGACTGCCCACCGAACTCATGGGACTCATGATACATTCCCTGCAGGAAGTCCACCAACCTTGGCATGTCCCCATCGTGCAGCGCTCTCTTCTTGGGCTTATCATTTGCCACAACTATCGGCAAATCCGCCTCCGAGTAGCCATCACAGGAACGCTGCTCGTAAGGATGCTGCCCGTTTACAGCAACCTGGAGGTGCGCACCCGCCGCCGCACCTGCAAACCTGCTGCTCCCAAACGCCGAGGCAGGTATCTTGCTGAGCTCATGGCCGATGTTCTTTATCACATTGTCAAGGTCCTCGGTTATGCTCTGCAGGTCCTCGTCCATGAGCTGCTGCGCGACGGCGCTGCACCTGGCGACGAGGTCCTTGGCAAGGTCGACGTTGGCAGCCAGGTACTCGACGACTACGTGCATCGCGTCGGTCGGGGAATTCTGCAGCTCTGTTGTCGTGGGCGGGGGCACACGCTGGAGACGGCTGCCCACGTCCATGAACTTTTCTTGGTCAACCTCGGCGGCCGGCACCGCCGACATGGCGGCCTCGGAGACCGCCGCAACGCAGTCGGCGAGCGACGCCTTCCTGGCTTGCCCACCGCTTCTCTGAAAGAAAGAAAGTACATGTCAGTCAGGCAGATGATCAAATGCATCCAATTGAGAAGACTGGTGGCAGGGCAGTTTGCCTCATGGACAATGATACTAGTTCAGGGTTCAGACAAGGAAACTGTAAACAAAGAACCGTAGACTTTCTTGGCAAAAGACAGAAGGGGATTAATTCTCGAGCCAATTCGAGAATATACGATACAGGACTGGCTACTTCCCCCCAATTCTCCATTGTCATAGTACTATGATTTCGAGAAACTGCATCTCTTTTTTGAACGAATAAGGATTAGAATGTCAATTGCTGGAAATTAGCAGCCAAATTACAGGCTCCTCCCAGGAAGTAGTTGAAATTTGGAAAGGAAAAAAAAGTATCAAAACACCTCAAAGAAAGAAAGAAAACCCCCAATTAATGGCACATTCTAGGAATTGGCACGGCCTGAGCCCCGTTTCCCCCTTCCACCACGCCAAATCCACATCTGCTTCAGCTTGGTTTCTAGAGCTAAACCCTATGGGCTATGGCTGTTCCATCCGACGAGGCTTATTATTATCCCAGGACAGCACGGACATACATAGCGAAAGAAGCACAAACTTTTGGGGGGAAAACAAAGACGAGTTCTTGGCACCACCCTGAACCGAATCACAAAACGAAAACAATCGTCGCCGCTACTGGACGCAAAGGTTTCGCAGCAACACGTACCTGCATCCGAAGCGCCCGCAAGAACTCGGGCCGCCGCTTTCTCCGCCGACCTCCTCGCGCCCCGCCGCTGCTACCGGTGCCGGGGAAGCATTCAAGCTCCTCCTCCGCCGCCCCTTCTTCCCGCCCTCTGCCCCTCGAACGACGGCAGAGCTCAGCAGAAGAATCGAGAGGAACAGAAATTAAAATAGTGGAGCAACTAGGAGAGAGGGAGGGAGGGAGGGAATGAAATGATGGAAGACCGCGCCGCGCTGCACGGCACGGAGACCCAGTCCGGTGAGGTCAGTTCGTGAAGCAACCTCCCCTGCCGACCCCTGCTTTGAGATCGGCAAAGCGGCCCATTTTTTAACTGCTTTTCCGGTACTGCCCCTGCGTTTTGTTTGTTTATTCGTAGTGCGTCGCAGGAATGCGTATAGAGGTGTTTGACTTTGCTGGAGGGCCAAGGCGGTTCTCCACTGCCCGGTGACCAAATTTTTTTGCAATGCCATTTGCCCACAATGTACTAATGTCTGCGTTTTTTTACCGACTTGCTATTTTTAATTAAGCAGAAAAATCGACTGGTTAATTAGCAAGAAATAATTAGTGAGCAGTCGGCCGACTATGGTTCGTTATGAGGGCACACACAACCACTTGGTTACCAAGCAGGCACCGCACACACAACGCGAAAGATGAGGGTCGTCGACCAGGTTTCTCATCGGCATCGTCATCATCACTCTTCGATGAGCCGGCGACTCCGAATTTACTGGAGAAACAAACATCAAGGAAAGACTTGTCGTAACGGCCTCGTGAAGGCTACGTCGGGCCATGCCAAAGTGATGGCCCTTCACACCGAAGACTGGTAGCTCCGATTATGAAGAGGAGCTCGTAAGAGGAGATGGGCAGCTTTCGCGCCGACAAAGGTCTTCAAAACCGGACCACAACAACGTTTGGGACGGCAACTCACCAATAAAAGTAGTGGATTTCAAGATACCACCTAACAGTTAAGTTGTTGTGTCCGGAAAATGTAAGGATTTCTGGAAGGCTAACATCCTGAATTCCAGTATTCCAAAACAATAGAACCCATCACTGGAAGTACCGCACGTTCACCGTGCAGGTTTGGAAGTTAGTTCATGACTAATGAGGCACTTCATGCCATTCCTCTGACCCTTGTGCTCGAGACCGACCCTTCCATTGTCTCTCAGTGGAATACCTAGCTTTTTTGTGTGTGTGTTCACTATGAAGTGTAAGTTTGGTGGGTGATGACACTAATGGTAGTGGCGACTCCGGTGATCTTTCTTCTTTTAGGGTGTTGATTTTGTATTTTCGTGTTAGTCCATGCTGACATAGGTTTAGCTTAGCTAAATCGTGGACGGTCGTAGCCGTGGTTTTTACCCGGTTTTCCAGAATGAATTTGGGTCACCTCGTTCTTAATTAATAGGTAGGTAAAGGTTTTTTTTTTTTTGCCTTGCTTCGAAAAAAATCCTATTGCAAAATTATGGTAGCGGCAGGTGAAAGTAAGTGGTTGAAGAGACAACGTTATAGCGGCAATTTTTGAGCTGTCAGTCGCCCTGATTCATGGGTTCTTGGATCATACGCTTGGGTCTTTTTTTGTTCTGTCTGCCACTCCATTTGCCTCATCATCAAGGCATTCGGCATGCATTGATGATTCCGGATTCGGTGGGATGGGGAGCCTCATTAAGTCGATGTGAGGAGGACTGGAGGATACGCATGTTTTGTGTTTGATTTCCGATCTGATCGAAGAGGGCAAGGCACTCCGTGGAGGGCACTGTTGTGTTGAGACTTGAGAGCAGTACTAGTTATTAGGGTTAAGAAGTGGCTGGGATTAATTAGTACTAGTTCCTACATTGTGCTGGAATCAAAGAGTAAAGATTTGGTGGCATCAGTCCTCATGTTTTTCAAAAAAAATGAAAATCATATTTCCGAGTTTAAAAAATATTCACATGTAGCCAACTATTTATCCAACCAACTTGCAAAAATATATTGTTCAAATACTTCGGAATTTAGGCTACATAAAAATGGCAAACATCTAGATCCAAGTATACTGTAATAACAATATCTAATAAAATTTGTAGTTTTCTAAAAATCTGATATACTTCAAAACTACAATATTTCATCAGATTTTGTTATTTTTGTGTAGCCCACAATACAAAGAATATTGCAATAAACTTCTACATACTTGTAGATTACATCATTGACTATGTCCCAATTTACTTTCATAATTTTTTAAGAGTTAAAACTATGTTTTTTAATTTTTAGAAAATGGAGGGAGCACGGAACCCGGGAGCCAAAATCACTTTTCGTGGAATCATATGTCATGAAGTTGCTAGTGTAATTTAATCGTGGCCATGCCCTTCAAAGAAATCTTTAGAGTAGTAGCAATACTGCTCGGCAGGCGGTAAACGGCAAGTAAACAACCTAGTACTAGTTATACGGAATTGCTAATTCTCACGCAAATTAGAATGAACCTAGTGCCAAAACCAACAGATCTACATCGCAATTTATGCATCTATGAGCTGGAAGTGGAGTTGCATCCTATATTTTCCAGTTGCAAGGAGGTTTATAACTCGATTTTTTTAGTTGCAAGCCGACTAGTGACAAGTGTATAGATAATAGAGCCCGTCAGTTGAGTACCCCTGAGGCCCGTTAAGCTAGGCACAATTGTAATACTAGTCAAAATATGAGTTCTTACCGTATTTCGATATTGTAATCTGTATCGGACCCTACCCGATCCTCGAGACCTGGCCACCTATATATAGGGGCCAGGAGGGGACGGTGTAGGCCAGATTGAAAGCAAGCTAGGTTCCACACCCACGTTTACTTTCATAGCCACCTTGTTTGACTGAGTTTACTTTCGAGTTCATCTGACGCCCTATCTCTCCGATCCTAAGTCCTTCATCTAGGACATTTGTCGAGTTAAACCCTCGTCAATTGGCGCCGACCGTGGGGACTCTGGGCGTTGAAATCATGAATTCGACGGCTTTTTCGTTTTTAACCAATAGCAAACCAGAAGTCGACGAAAGTCAAGAAAAGGAATTGACGTTCGGAAGTCTAAGCTTCTACATTGGACCTTCGGGTTCAACCCGCCTTTCGGATCCGACAAAACCAATTCCGTCGGCGGGCAAAGCAGAGAGGATAACAGCATCTGGATCATCGGTAGGCTCTTCTAGTGAGGTAAACTCGCTAGTCAGCTTAGCAGCAACAGAAAATCTGCTGGGAAAATTAGAGGAACCCGAAAAAATCGGGCAAAAGATCATTGTGGAAGAAACAGTGGACAAATCAAGGGATACCGCCAGCAGAAGCAGCAGCGCCTCCAGGAGCGTACATCAGTTATGCGTAATCATCACTGAAGCAGCAGAAAAAGAAAACAATCACTCTGGCAACAAGGAGGTCGACATGCAAGTCGACAAAATAAGGAGCAATAGCAAGAAAGAGAAGAAGAAAGTACATATTTCGGCTGGAGAATGGAGAATGATTATGACAGCTGTCAATCACGGGACTGGCGTACCCGCAGATTCAAGAAGGGAAGTTTTAATGGGGTACCAATACGCGATGCACCAGCGCAGGAAAAAGCTAAGGCAAGAAAGAGATATGATTATGAGAAGTCCAGATTACAACAGCACACCAAGCGAAGGATATTGGAGCGAATATGCCAACTCATCAGAATCCAGCATGGAGAGGCATAAAGACCCGAAGCACATTAGAAGGACAACAACACGTGTAGTAGAAGAAAGCTATACGAGAAGCCCAAGCACAAACCAACCAGAAGAGGAGGAAGAATTCGTACAAGAAACACCAGAGGCAGCATTGATAGCAGCACAAGCATACCTACTAATTACGCAGCCAAAACCTGATGACCCACGGGAGCAAATGCATCAAGCCGCGATACGGAGCCTTGGCCTAGTCGAAGAAAAGCTAAAAGGAAATTTTTTGGAGAAAAATTCGACTCACCGCTGTAGAAGGAAAAAAGAAGAGGTCAAGCACAAGTCTTCGCGGAACGAAACTAGCGAATCCTCAGAAGAGGAGAAAAGCCAAAAGATGAAGGCGAATGCAAGAAACATAATAGCACAATCAAGGGTAAATAACTCACGTTACGCGTGGAGGGAAGAAAACTATGAGGACGACGAAAAAGAGATGGGCGCGCTATGCTTTACCCGAAGGGTTCGCAAAACGCGGATACCCAAAGGTTTTAAGTTGCCGCATGACCAAGAGAAGTATGACGGATCGCAAGAGCCAACCCTATGGTTGTCAGATTACCTGCAAGCAGTACAGATACTAGGAGGAACAAGAGCAACAGCCATGCAAAGCTTGCAGTTACACCTCACCGGCGCAGCACGGTCCTGGTTAAATACCCTACCCAACGATTCCATTGGAAGTTGGGGAGAATTAGAGAGTCAATTTGCGAGAAACTTCCGCTCAACATATAAGCGCCCAGCATCGCTAGAAGAAATCAAGTCATGCGTGCAGCAGAAAGCCGAAACAATACGTTCTTATATACAATGCTGGAGTGTAATCAAAAACTCAGCAGAAGATGTCTCCGACGAAAGAGCGATAGATGCTTTTTCAAGAGGCCTTCGTCGTACAGACCTAGTGGAAGAGATAGGAAGAGCAAGGCCAAAAACATTATCAGAGCTAATGGAAACAGCCAATAGATTCGTCGATGGAGAAGTGATACGTCTCCAACGTATCTATAATTTTTGATGCTCCATGCTTGTTTTTACACCATTTGCCTACTGTTTTGTTACACTCCGTGGCACTTTTGTGCATTTTCTGGAACTAACCTACTAACAAGTCGCCACAGTGCCAGTTCCCTGTTTTCTGCTATTTTTGTGTTTCACAAGTGCTACACAGGAAATATTCTCAAAATTGGACGAAACAAGTTCATGAAGTCTTATTTTTCCCGGAAGCTTCCAGAGATCCGAAGAGGAGTTGGAGGGGGGCCACAAGGCCCCCACACACCAGGGCGGCGCGGCCAGGCCCCTGGCCGCGCCACCTATGTGTGAGAGCTCCTCGGTCCACCTCTGACGATGCCCCTTCACCTATAAAGACCCCCCGACGAAAAAAAACCTAAGGACCCGATCACTTTTCCAGAACACATCGCGATCCACCGCCGCCATCGACCCGAAGATCGGGAGGGTCCAGAAGCTATTCTCGGCACCCTGCCGGAGAGGGGAATCGCCACCGGAGGTCTTCTTCATCGCCATGCTTGCCTCCGGAACGATGAGTGAGTAGTCTACCTTGGACTATGGGTCAGCTAGATGGTTGTATCCTCCACCCTGTGCTTCATGTTTAGATCTCATGAGCTGCCCTACATGATTGAGATCACCGTTATGTAATTCTACATGTTTGGTTTGTTGGGATCCGATGAATATTGGCGTTATGATTGAGTTGCTATACTGAAATATATCTTATGTTATCTCTATGTTGTTTATGATCTTGCATGCTCTCCGTTGTTAGTAGCTATCTTGGCCGAGTAGTTGCTAGTGACTCCAAGAGGGGGTATTTATGCTCGATAGTGGGTTCGTGCCTCTATTTAACCTGGGGGAGTGACAGAAACCTCTAAGGTTGTAGATGTGCTGTTGCTACTAGGGAGAAAACAACATTCATATGCTCGAGGGCATATGCTTTGTTTAGATTACACACTTTGCTTAATGCAATTATCTGTTGTTCGCAACTTAATACTCATGGGGTGTTTGGATGATATCCCCGCGAGTGGATTATTAGTCATAGATGCAGTTGGATGGCGGTCTATGTATTTTGTTGTAATGCCCAGAGTAAATCGCATAGTGATATTCTTGACATATCACGTTTATCTTTATTCTATCAATTGCCCAACTGTAATTTGTTTACCCAGCATGTGTTATTTATCTTATGGAGAGACACCACTAGTGAACTGTGGACCCCGGTCCTATTTCTATCATATTGCTATCACCTGTTTACTTTACTCGCACTGTTTACTTTACTCGCATACTTTCACTGCTTTCAACTCGATACACTCATACCCTTTGTTTCAAGCAAACCGGTGAGATTGACAACCTCATCGCAAGTTGGGAACAAAGTATTTGGTTGTGTTGTGTGCAGGTTCCACGTTGCTGCTCGCAAAGCAAAGCTTGGACGAGGCGCCATAAATAAATTGTCTGGAGCTATCGCGAAGCTTGCAAGCATCACCTTCAGTCGTTTGTCTCTCCTCTCCTGAATGATAAACCTTGGTTTCTTAATTGAGGGAAAATCTTGCTGCTATATTCATCACACCTTCCTCTTGGGGTTCCCAACGGGCTGGTCATCAACCACGCATCAAGCTAATTTTCTGGCGCCGTTGCCGGGGAGGAAGTAGAAGACTTCTGCGAGGGGAGTTTTTCGCACGCACATCCTTTACTTTGTTATTGTTTTGCTTTACTTTATTTATTTTACGTGCATCATTTTTTATCAAAAACCCAAAAAAATTAGAATCCTTGGTAGTTGTTTTTACTTGTCTGCTTTTAGTTTTGCTGAAATGGCTAATCCTGAAAACACCAAGCTATGTGACTTTACTAGTACGAACAATAGTGATTTTATCTGCACTCCTATTGCGCCACCTGCTCCTGCTGCAAACTTTTATGAGATTAAGCATGCTTTTATTGAACCTTGTTATGAAAGAGCAATTCTCTGGTGCTAGTACTGAAGATGCTGCAGCTCATCTCAACAATTTTGTTGAGCTATGTGAGATGCAGAAATATAAGGATGTAGAAAGTGATATTATTAAGCTCAAGTTGTTTCCTTTTTCTTTGAGAGGAAAAGCTAAAGATTGGTTGCTGTCTTTGACTAAGAATAGTATTGATGAAGGAAATATGCCCTAGAGGCAATAATAATATTGTTATTATCATATTTCTTGTTCATGATAATGTTTATACTCCATGCTATAATTGTATTAAGCGGAAACATTAATACTTGTGTGGTTTATGAACAACACCGTGTCGCTAGTACGCCTCTACTAGACTAGCTCATTGATTAATGATGGTTAAGGTTTCCTAACCATAGACATGAGTTGTCAATTAATAATGAGATCATGTCATTAGGAGAATGATGTGATGGACAGACCCAAATAAAGCAGAGCAATTAGATCGTATCATTGTGTTCATCTTTGCGAAGCTTTTTCCTATGTCAAGTATTGTATTCCTTAGACCATGAGATAATACAACTCCCTAGTATCGGAAGAAAGCTTTGAGGTCATCAAACGTCATCCTATGTGAGGGTGATAATAAAGGTGTCTCTCAGGTGATCGGAAAGTACTTGTTGGGTTGTATGTATCGAGATGGAATTTGTCCCTCCCAAGTCGGAGAGATATACTTCGGGCCCACTCGGTAATCGATATCAACACCGCTTGCAAGCATATGGTTAAGGAGTTAATCATGAAGTGATATCGGATTACAGAACGAGTAAAGTACTTGCTGTGAACGAGATTGAACTAGGTATGACGATACCGACGATCGAATCTCGGGCGAGTAATATATCGTGTGACGAAGGGAATACATATACGGGATTAATTGAATCCTGGCATCGTGGTTCATCCGATATGATCATCGATGAATATGTGGGAGTCAATATGGGTTTCCAGATCCCGCTGTTGATTATTGATAGAAGATCATGTCTGCATATTCTCGAACCCGTAGGGTCACACACTTAACGTGCATCGACGCTAGGATAGAATGGATAATTGGTTTATGAGTTTTAGTTCGGAGTCTCGGATGAGATCCAGGACATCACGAGAGGTTCCGGAATGGTCCGGAGAATAAGATTCATATAAAGGAAAGCAGTTTTTGGATTCCGGAAAAGTTTCGGAGTTTATCGGTATTGTACCGGAAGGTTCTAGAAGGTTCCAGAGTGGGACCAATGTGGGCCCACTTGTGGGAGGCCTGCGTGGGCCTAAGGGGAAGTGCCCTGGCCACTTTGGGCCAGGCGCACAAGGCCCCAAAGGCCCAGCCGGCCAGCCCTAGGGGAAATCCTAGGGGAACATTCTAGAGGGAAGGGGAAGACTTGCCCCCCACTCCACCCCTTGGCCGCCGGCCCTAGGGCTTGGAGGAGGGGCCAAGCTGGCCAGCCAGCCCCCCATATAAGGGGGGCAGGGGCGCAGCCTCCTCTTCACCCCAACCCTAGCCGCCGGCTGAACTGCTGCCTTCCACCTCTCTCTCTCTCTCTCGCGACTGTGCGTAGGCGAAGCCCTACCGCAGAAACTCTCCACCATAAGCACCACGCCGTCGTGCTGCAGATCCAATCTATCTCTCCACCATACTTGCTGGACCAAGGAAGGAGGAGACGTCGCTGCACCGTACGTGTGCATCTCTCGGAGGCGCCGCCACTTGCGGCGTAGGATCGGATCGGATCGCGAGGAGGAGACGGCGAGTACGACTACGTCAACCACGTTCTGTTGAACGTTTCCGCTGTGCGATATCTTCAAGGGTATGAAGATCTCATCTACCTCTCTCGTTGATTACATCTCCTAGATTAGATCTTGGCTTTCTTGTTCGCATCCGTAGGAAAAAATTTGATTTACTATGCTGCGAAACCCTTCAGTGGTATCAGAGCTAGATCTATGCGTAGATGTGTTTCACGAGTAGAACGCAACATGCTTGTTGCGGGCGTTGATGTTTTCTGTTGCAAACCTCTTGTTTTGTACTTCTTATGGCGCGGCATAGTGAGATCGAAGCGGTCCAGGCCAACTTTACGCGACCTCGTTCGCGAGACCGGCTCCGCACTTGACGTGTGGCTTGTTCCACACATGCGGCTGGTGGATGCCAGTTTCTCTCACTATAGTAGTCATGAGATTTACAACGGATGTTAGCAACCATAATATCACCGTTGTGGCTTTTCGTAGGTAAGAATCATTCTTAGCTTGTTACTCCCATAAGCCACGTAAAACATGCAACAACAAAGTAGAGGCGTCTAACTTGTTTTTGCAGGGAGTGTTTTGTGATATGGTATGGCCCAAGACATGATGTGTATGAATTGAGATGTATGCAATGATCATGTTTTGTAATCTTTCACGACTTGCATGTCGATGAGTTCACAACCGGCAGGAGCCATATGGTTGTCTTTATAATTGTGTATGACCTGCGTGTCAACTTCTTATACGCCATGTAATAGCTTTACTTTATCGCTAAGTAGTTAGCAATAGTTGTAGTTGCTATTCGTGGTGGAGGCAATCATGGTGGAGTGATGGAGATCATGCCGGCGCGCACAAGATGGAGATCATTGCGCGGAGATTGGCTATACCATGTCACATAAAATTATATGCATGTGATGTTTATCCTTTTATGTATCTTTTTATGCTTAGATCGCGACGGTAGCATTTTAAGATGATTCCTCACTTAAAGATCAAGAATTGTGTTCTCCCCATGTATGCACCATTGCGAAAGTTCGTCGTTTTGAAGCATCTCGTGATGATCGGGTGCTATAAACTCTACGTTCACATACAACGGGTGCAAGCCAGTTTTGCACACGCGGAAATACTTGGGTTTGACTTGACGAGTCTAGCATGTACAGACATGGCCTCGGAACACACGGACCGAAAGGTCAAGCATGAGTCATATGGTTGATATGATCAACATTTGATGTTCACCATTAAAGCTACATCATTCACGTGATGATCGGTCTCGGTGTAGTGAATTTGGATCATGCTTCACTAAACAACTTTGAGGGATGTTGAATTTAGTGGGAGTTCATTAGTAATTTGATTAACTTGAACTAATTATCATGAACTAAATCTTGATGTATTTGCATAAGTCGTTGTAGTCTTTGGCACCGTTTCCCACCGACACTTAGCTTAATTGAGTTAAAAGAACTATAGAATTCTGGATAATCACTTTTCGGTCTAGTGTCGTTTAATGTCAAGACTAAAGATTAAGTCCTATTGCAAACTTTAGCAAACCTTGATTGCTCCATACGATTTAATAAATTGTATTGATCTAAGAGCAACGATTCAAATTTAGTATCTAAAGATCATATGTTTGCCTTCATGATAAATTGATCTTCAAAATTGTTTGAGAATCAACGTGATCATCGAGCTGAAAGAATTGTTTCAGAAACAAACAAGAAGTGAAAGATATTTGATATCTAAAACTTTGATTGTTTGCAAAAATGATGAAGTATAATTTAGTAAAAGAACATATGCTCATATTGTATGACTATATGCGAAGATTGAAGATGCTAGGCGTCCCAATCACCCAAAATTTTGGGAACTAATATTATACTTGCATTCATCCTTATAAGCTATAGTAGTTTCATCATGAAAGTTGTCATGATAAGATGAATGAAAGGGTATTGGCTAAATTGTTTTTGCTATACCAAAGATACTAAAAATGGAATCTAGAAGAACGCCAATTATATGATGATGGTGATCCACCTCAATGTGCAAAGTCCAAGGCTATTAGTATTTGACTAAAAATCCTTTGGACTATGTGTCAAATGATTGACGCCACTATTGATGTCGATAGATTCTTCTAAAAGGAGAGGAAATGCTAAATAGGATCTGCAAAATTATTTGGTAGAAAAAGGGAAAGACTGGAATTGTCCATCTCAGGTATATAGATGATATACATGTTATAGATGTATTCTTTGCTAGTACATAATGTAATTCTTGGGTATTGGATACTATATTGTTGGTATGAAATGTCATACAAAGCAACAATACAAGGACTATGATGGCCTAAGTAACTAGCAAAAGAATGTGGTAACAATGCGCATCGAGCAACAAATAAATGTGTTATTGTGTTTTTCGTCGGCATAAAACCTAGCCTTCTAGATTTGTTAAGAACTTAATAATTGTTATTTTGTTCCGGTATTATGAGAGCAATGGTTGTTCAAATTATTACCCTCTTCCATAATCGATGGATAGATTATTATTATCTTGTTGGTGAAATAGACATTTATAACACTGATGCTAAAGGTCGCAAGACAAAACAAATTTCACTTACATGTGACACCGCCGTTTAAGTCATATTGGAAACAAAACATGAAAGAAATTCTATATTGATAGATTTTCGAGTCATTTGATTTTGAATTGATTGACGCTTGTGAGACTTTTCCTAAAGATGATTAAACTTCGTTCATGGGCCATGGACAGAATAAGCGACTAACTAAATGGAGATCATACATGTTGATGTATGTAGTCCATGGTGTGAAGTCGATCATGGTGTATTTTCTATTTCATCAATGACTCAAATAGATGTATTGTATATCTACTTGATGAGATAGAAGTATGAAATAATTGAAATTGTTCAATTTATGAAGTGGAAATTATTGTAACAAGAAAAATTCAAGTTTTTATGATTGGATCATAAAGAAGAATATTTGAGTTACAAGTTTAGCAAGCATCTAAGAGTTAGAGGAATTGTTCCACAAACTTGCATCGTGATAAACACCATAGGAGTATGGAGTTTTCGATGGATGTAATCAAACCTTGTTTGACATGGTTAGAGCAATGATTATATATAAACTACCAATATAATTTGTGGATTATGCTTTAGAGACTACCGCTTTTCACTGAATAGAGTGCCATCATAATCTGCCGAAATGACACCATACAAGTTATAGTTGTCTTTTCTTGAATTTTGGTATGCAAGGCATATGTGTAAAATGTTTACAACCAAAATTGGATTAGTAAGTCTTTGTAGGTTATCCCAAAGAATGTCGATGGGTGTTTCTTCTGCCATAAACCCAATTAAAGGTGATTGTCACTGAAAGAAGTGAACTTCTTATGAAGGAGTTTTCCGCGAAAGGTTTAAGTGGGAGGAAGATAGAACTTGATAAGGTTATTGAATCTGAGCAAGATGATCAGAGTAGCGCAGCACCAGAATATGTTCTGGAAGCAGCAACTGCATTCATAGCTCACGCGTCTACAATATGTTGTATTCACGGCATCGAAGTTCCTATTTAACCAAGTTAGTCGTAATCAAATAGCAAGATTTGAGGACGAGATATTATTAGATAATAGTAACCAACAATATACAAAGAAGCGGTGATGGGCCCTGACTTCGTCATATGAATTATTCTAGCAACAATTACATATAGAGATATGTTAGTTGAATAAACGAAACAACGTTCCTCTACCGGAATGCACACCAAGGACGTGTACCTGACACGACCCAATGGGTTTTGTTGATTCAAAGGTTGCTAGATATGTATAAAAACTTCTATGGTAGAAGTAAGCATAACGAAGTTGGAATCTTCAATGATGAAAATATTAAAGTGTTAATTTCATCAAGATATTTGAAGATGCTTGTATTTACAAGAAAGTAAGTGGGAGCGCTAAGACATATTTCTAATGCTTTATGTAGATGACATATCGTTCATTGGAAATTATGTGTTTTTCTTGATATTTGTGAAGTTTTCACTAAAATTAGATTTCTAATGAAAGACTTAGGTAAAACCAGAATATTAAGCATCAATGTCTATGCAGATAGATTGAGGCACTAATATAGTTTTACCAGAGTACATAGATGAAATATTGAATTTGTTCAATATGGAAACAATAAGAACGGTTCTTGTTGCATGGAAGAGGTTGGAGCAAGAATCAATTGTTTTGACACTTGATGAGTGAAACCGCAAGAATGATTTTATCAATCTTGTATACCATGATATGTAGATCCAGATGTGTCCAATGCTCTAAAGGTTATAGCATTCATATGATGATCGTTGGACAATAGTAAAGATATTCTTATGCACTTTCGAAGAAGTAAGAATATGTTCTGTATGCAGAAGTGACAAATGGTTCATTGTAATGAGTTACATTGGCTTTGTCACACATACAAGTAAAATTTTATCTCAATTTTTAAAGCCATTTGTTTTGAGTTAGAAGGTGGCATAATAAGATGGAAGAAAGTTCCATGAAGACTTGGTTGAGTTCCAATGTTAATATTGTGGCGGACACTGCAACGAGGGCTAAGTATATAATCGCTTTAGAAGCGGCATAAAAGATGCAAAGTAGATAGTGATAATCCAACTTATTTGTGGCACTGTCGTCCAGGTCATATTGGCATAAAACGCATAAAGAAACTCCATTTTAATGGACTTTTGGAGTCTCTTGATTTTGAATCATTTGACACGTGCAAGCCATGCCTCATGGGCAAGATGATCAAAACCTCGTTCTCCGTAATAATGGAGCGAGCAACGGACTTATTGGAAATCATACATACCGATGTGTGCGGACCAATGAGTATTTTGATGCACGGTGGATATCGCTATTTTTAAAAGTGTGCTAGTACTATGTAGTTCTATTGTATGACAATAGTGACAACATAGTCTCGGCCAAGAAACAAAGGTCTCACCAGAAGACCAAGTTTATATGATGCTATCTCATACAAGATGAGTAATGCGTGCTGACGCAAAAGAATATGCAAATACAAACGGACCTGAAAGTGTCAGACCCGTAGATAAGGTTTACCACATGCAACGCGTATGAATAACACCGGAATGCCATAGGTGTTAAAGGCGCAAGTATTAACTAGATTATTGACTCTAGTGCAAGTGGGAGACTGAAGGAAATATGCCCTAGAGGCAATAATAATATTGTTATTATCATATTTCTTGTTCATGATAATGTTTATACTCCATGCTATAATTGTATTAAGCGGAAACATTAATACTTGTGTGGTTTATGAACAACACCGTGTCCCTAGTACGCCTCTACTAGACTAGCTCATTGATTAATGATGGTTAAGGTTTCCTAACCATAGACATGAGTTGTCAATTAATAATGAGATCATGTCATTAGGAGAATGATGTGATGGACAGACCCAAATAAAGCAGAGCAATTAGATCGTATCATTGTGTTCATCTTTGCGAAGCTTTTTCCTATGTCAAGTATTGTATTCCTTAGACCATGAGATAATACAACTCCCTAGTATCGGAAGAAAGCTTTGAGGTCATCAAACGTCATCCTATATGAGGGTGATAATAAAGGTGTCTCTCAGGTGATTGGAAAGTACTTGTTGGGTTGTATGTATCGAGATGGAATTTGTCCCTCCCAAGTCGGAGAGATATACTTCGGGCCCACTCGGTAATCGATATCAACACCGCTTGCAAGCATATGGTTAAGGAGTTAATCATGAAGTGATATCGGATTACAGAACGAGTAAAGTACTTGCTGTGAACGAGATTGAACTAGGTATGACGATACCGACGATCGAATCTCGGGCGAGTAATATATCGTGTGACGAAGGGAATACATATACGGGATTAATTGAATCCTGGCATCATGGTTCATACGATATGATCATCGATGAATATGTGGGAGTCAATATGGGTTTCCAGATCCCGCTGTTGATTATTGATAGAAGATCATGTCTGCATATTCTCGAACCCGTAGGGTCACACACTTAACGTGCATCGACGCTAGGATAGAATGGATAATTGGTTTATGAGTTTTAGTTCGGAGTCTCGGATGAGATCCAGGACATCACGAGAGGTTCCGGAATGGTCCGGAGAATAAGATTCATATAAAGGAAAGCAGTTTTTGGATTCCGGAAAAGTTTCGGAGTTTATCGGTATTGTACCGGAAGGTTCTAGAAGGTTCCAGAGTGGGACCAACGTGGGCCCACTTGTCGGAGGCCTGTGTGGGCCTAAGGGGAAGTGCCCTGGCCACTTTGGGCCAGGCGCACAAGGCCCCAAAGGCCCAGCCGGCCAGCCCTAGGGGAAACCCTAGGGGAACATTCTAGAGGGAAGGGGGAAGACTTGCCCCCCACTCCACCCCTTGGCCGCCGGCCCTAGGGCTTGGACCAAGGAAGGAGGAGACGTCGCTGCACCGTACGTGTGCATCTCTCGGAGGCGCCGCCACTTGCGGCGTAGGATCGGATCGGATCGCGAGGAGGAGACGGCGAGTACGACTACGTCAACCACGTTCTGTTGAACGTTTCCGCTGTGCGATATCTTCAAGGGTATGAAGATCTCATCTACCTCTCTCGTTGATTACATCTCCTAGATTAGATCTTGGCTTTCTTGTTCGCATCCGTAGGAAAATTTTTGATTTACTATGCTGCGAAACCCTTCAATTGATTCATGGACTAAGTGTAAGGATGCTTTTATTGGTAGATACTATCCTCCTGCTAAAATTATATCTCTGCATAGCAATATTATGAAGTTTAGTCAGTTTGATAATGAACATGTTGCTCAAGCTTGGGAAAGAATGAAATCTATGATAAAGAATTGCCCCACTCATGGACTGACTACTTGGATGATTGTCCAAACTTTTTATGCAGGACTGAATTTTTCTTCGAGGAACCTACTTGATTCAGCTGCTGGAGGCACCTTTATGTCCCTTACCTTGGGCGCCGCAACAAAGCTACTAGACAACATGATGGTAAATTACTCCGAATAGCACACCGAGAGAGCTCCACAAGGTAAGAAGGTAAATTCTGTTGAGGAAACCTCTTCCTTGAGTGATACGATTGATACCATTATGGCTATGCTTGCTAATGATAGGACTCATGTAGATCCTAATAATGTTCCTTTAGCCTCTTTGGTTGCTCAAGAAGAGCATGTTGATGTGAATTTCATTAGAAACAATAATTTTAACAATAATGCTTATAGGAACAATTTTGCTAGTAACAATTATAGGCCGTATCCTTCTACTAATGGTAATGGTAATGGTAATTCTTATGGTAACTCCTCCAACAACACTAGGGCCACGCCCTCCGAGCTTGAGGAAATGCTCAAGGACTTCATCGGTAAGCAAAATGCTTTTAACAAGTCTGTTGAGGAAAAGTTAGGCAAAATTGATATTCTTGCTTCTAAAGTTGATAGCCTTGCTCATGATGTTGAACTTCTGAAATTAAAAGTGTTGCCTAATGATGTGAAAGAGAAAAATGTTTTTGCTACTGCTAATGCTATCCAAGTTGGAATTGATAAAAATCTTAGATTGTTAGCAGAATTGCATGCTAGATGGGAAAGAGAGGATGAGATTGCTAGGAATATGAAAGTTTGTACTATTACTACATCTGATGATGTTGTTCCTAATGCTAGCAATCCTCTTACTTTGATTGGTGTAGAGAAAACTCCCACTCCTTGTGTTAAAAAGCCTAAAACTGCCAAAACTTTTTCTCAAAAGAGTGCTGAAATTTTTTGGAGTGTAGGAGATGATAGCTCTATTTCCTTTAATGATTTTGATGTTGATGGCTGCAATATATCCGAAGTTATTTTGTTCTTGCAAAAGCTTGCTTTGACTCCCAATGCTAGTTCTTTAAATGTCGCTTTTACAAAGCATATTACCAATGCTCTCATGAAAATTAGGGATGAAAAGTTGCAGCAAAAAGCTTCTGTTCCCAAGAAGTTAGAAGATGGTTGGGAACCCATCATTGATATGCATGTTAATGGCTTTGATTGCCATGCTTTATGTGATCTAGCTGCTAGTATTTCTATCATGCCTAGAAAGATTTATGACATGCTTGATTTACCACCGCTTGAAAAGTGTTATTATGATGTTCCTATTGCTGATGTTGCTAAGAAGAAACCTTTGGGAAGGATTAATGATGTTCTTATTGTGGTTAATAATAACCTTGTTCCCGTTGATTTTCTTGTTATGGACATTGAATGCCATGCTTCATGTCCTATTATTTTGGGAAGACCCTTTCTTATAACTGTAGGTGACATCATTGATATGAGAGAAGGCACCATCAAATATCAATTTCCACTCAAGAAAGGTATGGAACACTTCCCTAGGAAAAGGAAGAAATTTCTTTTTGACTCTATTCTTAGAGCAAATTATGAGCTTGATGCTTCATCACTTGATGTTACTTGATTCGCAATTTTCTGCGCCTAGCTCAAAGGCGTTAAAGAAAAACACTCTTGGAAGATAACCCAATGTTTTATTTTCAGTACTTTTTCTTTTATTTGAGTCTTGGAAGTCATTACTACTGTAATGACCGCTCCTTATCCTTTTTATTTCATTGTTGTGCCAAGAGAAGCCTCTAATTTGAGTGAGGTAAAGATTTGGGGATGTTGCTGTCCTGAAACTGTTTTCGGTGCTGCACCGTAAAAATTCGTATAAATTCTCTGTGTATCTTTTTGACCTGCGATTTCTTATGCATATGCCCCAGGTTATATCCAAACTTTCATTAGTTGAACACTTTTTGATTTGAGCAACATAAAACCCCTCAAAAATTCGGCCTTTATCAGCTGTTCTGTTTTGACAGATTTCTGCCAATATTTGTGTTTGCCGCTTTATTGCTTTCTTTTGAGTTCTTTTGATCACGGAACTTTTGGGAAAGTTGCTACAGTAGTATATTCTATATATGTGGTGATTTTGGGTTGAAACCTGAAGCAAAAATAGGTTGATTATATGTTATGCTACACTAATGTTGCTAATAGATTTGTGTTTAGTTTTGTATGAAGGAAGTTTTCAAGTGTAGGGATTGGAGAATGATGAGATGAGTTGAAGAATGAACAAAAGCTCAAGCTTGGGGATTCCCATGCATCACCCCAAGAAATATACAATAAGTACAAGCGTAAAAGCTTGGGGATGCCCCCGAGGCACCCCTTCTTCATCGGCAAAAATCAGGTCACCTTTCAAAACACTATATTTTTATTGCTTCATGCACTATGTGTTTTTCTTGGAGCGTCAGTTGTTTTAGTTAGTTTAGTTTTGTTTGCTGCAATAAATGGTTGGACCCCAACAAATTTCTTTTGGAGAAGTTGCCTTGCTTTTCATTTGCCAAGAACGCTCTAGTTTTCACTCTTATCAAAACCCGAGTGTTCTTCTTTTTCTGCTACTGCTTTTGGTTTTCATTTTCGCCTTGATTTGCATTCAGACTTTGTCGTATCTTTTCATCAAGGTGTATTTTTGCCTCTGATCTTTATTGGTTTTCATCAAAAGAGGTGTTTACGAAAATTTCAAATGGTGTTGGAAAAGAGAAAAAGCTTTATGCAAAAAAGTGGTACAAGAAGGAGCTTGCGTAGACTGCGGCTTAGGCTTTTTTATGTCATGCTTGATGTCTTTTTGATAGTATGCTTAGTGATTTTTGTTGTAGCATGACTTGTCTCAAATAACTGAGATTGCTTAATGAGCCTTTGAAAAAAATTATGCGTTGTTTTTATTGTATGGAAGCATTATTTTGGTTTTCTCCTTGATGCTTTATTTGGGTTGACTTGGCGCATGCTCACACATGTTAGACTCTTACAAAGTTGCCAATAGCCTCTATGATCATTTAGTTTTTGACTCTTGATGCCATCTTATGCTTCTTTTAATGTCGCTTTGTCGCTTTGCATGATTATGGCCATTATTGCTCTCTTAGTTGGTCGCTCCCAGTCTTTTGCTAGCCCTCGCCTTGTACTGAGTATGAGCTCTACTCGTGCATCCAACTCCTAAAAACCAAGTTTGCCAAAGTGTCCACCATACATACCTACTAGCAATTTGCTATTCCAAGTAAATTTGACTTGCTTTTATTTTCTCTTCAATTAAACTCTTACCAGTGTTATGCGAAAATTGGTCAGTAAAGCTCTCACGAACCGGAAGGCACACTTTACTTTCTCCTGTTCTTAAAAATTTGACATTGTGGTCTCTTATGTTGAGTTGTTATGCTTGCAAGTTGTAAGTTGGATACTAGCCCAACCATGCTGTCATGGGGCAAGCTTTCAACATTGCACTTCTTATTTGAGTTGATATCGTGATCTTTTGTTTATGGATGCCCGCGGTGTGAAATGAATTGGGAATCTTGCAGGGATCATGGAGTTTGTATATGTGTTAGGGAAACGCCTGGGCCGCCAATCTAAGCCATGCATAATTCATGGTGGAAATTTGCAGCATACCCATAGTGGACATTCGACGACGCATCTCAAAATAAAAAGCTATACAAATGGTAAATAAAAGAGATGTCAAGGTGTTCATTGTCTGCTTGTCCTGTCATTTTGATGTGGGCTTGTTCCATGTCATCGGGCACGGAGGTACCCCGTTGGCGGTTCTCAATGATACATATATACTTACAATGACAAGAGCCTTGCTTGGGACTCTAAGTTGAGTAGCATGAGGTTTGGGTACTCGTATTCACGGGACACGAGGTTTTTAACTTATGATTTGTCAAGCATATGCATCATAATTGTTCTCGCATTAACTCTAGCCACTCAAGATGCTTATGATGGGGGCAATGAGAGCTCAAAGCCAGTAAGTAACATAATTTTTGAAGGTTATAAAACTTGCAATCACTGCTTCCCTCCGCGAAGGGCCTTTCCTTTACTTTTATGTTGAGTCACCACCTTCTATCTTTATGCACCATTAAGAGAGCATAGTTGTCATTCTTAGTATAATGTGCATTGTCCCAAAGTTTTCATTGATTGATTCATATTGTTGGTTTCACTTGTTCTTAAATTATTTGTATCTAGTCGCCCTCTTAAACTTGAAGGTGTCCTATGCATTTATGTTTTGCTCTCTATTAAGGACAAGCTGAAAACCATTTGTATGTTTTTCCTTATGATTTGAACACACATTTGACTTTCATTGTTTCATTTTCATGATCTTTTGTTTGTGTTTATTTACATGTTTATAACATGGTTGCTAAGTTTCTATTATCAAGATTATATCTTTCATGCCCATGTTTTAAGTTCTTTGATCCCAGCTCACAAATGCATACATATATGATCAAGATTGTGTAGGTGCATGTCACCTCAAAAATTATTCTTTGTTATCACTTACCTACTCGAGGACGAGCAGGAGTTAAGCTTGGGGATGCTTGATACATCTCCAACGTATCTATAATTTTTGATGCTCCATGCTTGTTTTTACACCATTTGCCTACTGTTTCGTTACACTCCGTGGCACTTTTGTGCATTTTCCGGAACTAACCTACTAACAAGTCGCCACAGTGCCAGTTCCCTGTTTTCTGTTGTTTTTGTGTTTCAGAAGTGCTACACAGGAAATATTCTCGGAATTGGATGAAACAAGTTCCTGAAGTCTTATTTTTCCCGGAAGCTTCCAGAGATCCGAAGAGGAGTTGGAGGGAGGCCACGAGGGCCCCACACACCAGGGCGGCGCGGCCAGGCCCCTGGCTGTGCCCCCTATGTGTGAGAGCTCCTCGGTCCACCTCTGACGATGCCCATTCACCTATAAAGACCCCCCGACGAAAAAACACCTAAGGACCCGATCACTTTTCCAGAACATATCGTGATCCGCCGCCGCCGTCGACCCAAAGATCGGGAGGGTCCAGAAGCTCTTCCTGGCACCCTGCCGGAGAGCGGAATCGCCACCGGAGGTCTTCTTCATCTCCATGCTTGCCTCCGGAGTGATGAGTGAGTAGTCTACCTTGGACTATGGGTCCATAGCAGTAGCTAGATGGTTGTCTCCTCCACCATGTGCTTCATGTTTAGATCTCATGAGCTGCCCTACATGATTGAGATCACCGTTATGTAATTCTACATGTTTGGTTTGTTGGGATCCGATGAATATTGGTGTTATGATTGAGTTGCTATACTGAAATATATCTTATGTTATCTCTATGTTGTTTATGATCTTGCATGCTCTCCGTTGTTACTAGCTATCTTGGCCGAGTAGTTGCTAGTGACTCCAAGAGGGGGTATTTATGCTCGATAGTGGGTTCATGCCTCTATTTAATCTGGGGGAGTGATAGAAACCTCTAAGGTTGTAGATGTGTTGTTGCTACTAGGGAGAAAACAACATTCATATGCTCGAGGGCATATGCTTTGTTTACATTACACACTTTGCTTAATGCAATTATCTGTTGTTCGCAACTTAATACTCATGGGGTCTTCGGATGATATCCCCGCGAGTGGATTATTAGTCATAGATGCAGTTGGATGGCGGTCTATGTATTTTGTTGTAATGCCCAGAGTAAATCGCATAGTGATCTTCTTGACATATCACGTTTATCTTTATTCTATCAATTGCCCAATTGTAATTTGTTTACCCAGCATGTGTTATTTATCTTATGGAGAGATACCACTAGTGAACTGTGGACCCCGGTCCTATTTCTATCATATTGCTATCACCTGTTTACTTTACTCGCACTGTTTACTTTACTCGCATACTTTCACTGCTTTCCACTCGATACGCTCATACCCTTTGTTTCAAGCAAACCGGTGAGATTGACAACCTCATCGCAAGTTGGAAACAAAGTATTTGGTTGTGTTGTGTGCAGGTTCCACGTTGCTGCTCGCAAAGCAAAGCTTGGACGAGGCGCCATAAATAAATTGTCCGGAGCTGTCGCGAAGCTTGCAAGCATCACCTTCAGTCGTTTGTCTCTCCTCTCCTGAACGATAAACCTTGGTTTCTTAACTGAGGGAAAATCTTGCTGCTATATTCATCACACCTTCCTCTTGGGGTTCCCAACGGGCTGGTCATCAACCACGCATCAAGAAGACGTGTACAATAACAAAAGGGGTCGATCACCAGAAGTCGACAAAACAAGCAGGCAAAGGCGAAGATACCGCAATGGCGACAACCACGAAAGGAGAAATCAGATAGCCGCAGGATATGACGAAAGGAACGAAGAAGGCTATGAAAACATCGAAATTCCTATGAGAGACAGCAGGAGAAAGGAGAAGCCAAGGTACTCGGGTCCTTCGGCAGAAGATATGTTATATGGTCCTTGTCGCATCCATTATGCTTACCTAGACGAGAAGAGAGTGTCCAACCACCAGATGAAGGATTGCAGAACCTTCCTAAGGTTGCAAAACGCCATGGATTCAAGCCAAGGGGCACGGCAGTGAGGAAAAAACATAAATCAAGGATATCAAATGCAGCGACTCGCAAAATAGCTGGAGTCAAAAGTATATATATCAGCAATGATCCAACCAGTACCAAAGTCGAAGAAAGAAAGGAAGAGCATATCAAGACATGTCAACCTAGCAATAACATCACCACCAGCCACCACGGAGTATCTAAAGTGGTCCGATCAACCAGTTAGGTTCAGCAGAGCAGACCATCCGAGGAAAGTCCCCAGACCAGGCCACTCGCCAATGGTGCTCAAAGCCCAAATAGGAGGATATGATGTCGGAAGAGTATTCATGGATGCAGGAAGCGGTATAACCTAATATACGCCAGAACGTTGAGAGCAATGTGCATATCATTGGAAAATTTAAAGCCAACAGATTGTTCTTTCCACAGAATAGTACCAGGAGCCGCAGATTATCCTTTGGGCAAAATAGAACTCGACATCTGTTTCGGCGACAGCAGCAATTATCGCAGAGAAAAGCTAGAGTTTGAAGTCATGGATCGGCCCTCACAATATCACGCAATCCTGGGACGCCCAGCATTTGCAAAATTCATGGCAGTACCTCATTATGCATATCTCACACTCAAGATACTAGGACCTAAAGGAACGATCACGGTGCAAGGAAGCTTCGAAGTATCCAACACCTGTGACAAAGAATTCAACAGGTTGGCACAAACCTTCGGCATGACAGCAGAGTACGCAAGGCTAAAAGGCGAAACCGACCACAACGTGCTACTCGACGTGGGGCGATCCCTGCCAGATCGGGCTTTCGATGCAGCTCAAGACTCGAAGAAAATACAGGTCCATCCGACGGACCCAAACAAGACCACTTCCATAGCGGTAAACTTGGACCCCCGCATAGGAAAGCGCGCTCGTCGAGTTCCTCCATGAGCGCTGGGAAATCTTCGCCTGGTGTCCCTCAGATATGCCAGGTGTTCCCAGGGAACTCATCGAGCACACACTAAACGTGGATCCTAAAGCAAAGCCGGTCAAGCAACCACTATGACGATTTGATGAACCCAAGAGGAAAGCAATAGCATCAGAGCTACATAGGCTGGAAAACACAGGGTTCATCTGAGAAATCAAAACATCGACTTGGGTATCTAATCCAGTTATAGTCCCCAAGAAGAATACAGACGTACAAAGAGTATGTGTCGACTACACATCTCTCAACAAGCACTGCCCAAAGGATCCCTTCCCCCTGCCTCGCATTGACCAAATAATCGACTCAACAGCAGGGTGCGAAAGGCTTTCCTTCCTGGACGCATATTCTGGCTACAACCAGATCAAGTTGAAGAAAGAAGACGAGGAAAAAACAGCTTTCATAACACCTTATGGCGTGTTCTGCTACCAAGTCATGCCTTTCGGCCTAATAAACGCAGGAGCCACCTATCAGAGGATGATGCAAAACTGCCTTAGAAATCAAATAGGGCGAAACATCCAAGTCTACATCGATGACGTGGTCATCACCCCGAGATAGGAAGAGTCTCTTATCAGCGACCTGGCGGAAACCTTCGACAACCTGAACAAGTATAAGCTCAAGCTCAACCCGACAAAATGCTCCTTTGGTGTATCAGCAGGGCAACTTTTGGGGTTCCTAGTATCAGCAAGAGGAATAGAGGCAAACCCAGAAAAGATCCAAGCAATATTAACAATGGGAAAACCAACAAAGCTACACGACGTACAGACACTCGCAGGACGCGTCGCGGCGCTAAGTCGATTTGTGGCTCGACTAGGAGAGAAAGCACTACCTTTCTACGCGCTCATGAAAAAATCAGATGATAAATTCGAGTGGACGGAAGAAGCGGACGTGGCCTTCGCGCAGTTGAAAAAAGTGCTCTCCACACCTCCGGTGTTGGTCGCACCAAAGGAAAAGGAACCACTACTATTATACATTGCAGCAACACATCAAGTGGTAAGTACAGTACTAGTAGTCGAAAGAAGTGAAGAAGGAAAAGCTCACGGCGTTCAGAGGCCAGTCTATTTCATCAGTGAAGTACTCTCTCCAACAAAGCAAAGGTACCCGCACTACCAAAAGCTTGCATACAGTGTTTTCACAACAGCTCGGAAACTACGGCAATATTTTGCGGTGCACCCAATCATAGTGGTCAATGAAGCACCACTCTCCAATATATTGAACAATCCTTCGGCAATAGGACGTGTCTCTTTATGGGGAATTGAATTATCACCCCTAAACATCACGTACGAAAAGCGAAAGGCAATCAAGTCACAAATTTTGCCAGATTTTACAGCAGAATGGCTGGAGTTACAAAGTGCAGGTCCTCCAGATTTATCGAGTGTTTGGACGATGTATTTCGACGGCTCAAAAAGAATCCAAGGCGCAGGAGCAGGCATAGTCCTGATTTCACCACAAGGCGATGATGCGTGGTTGATGACCAGCCCGTTGGGAACCCCAAGAGGAAGGTGTGATGAATATAGCAGCAAGATTTTCCCTCGGTTAAGAAACCAAGATTTATCGTTCAGGAGAGGAGAGACAAACGACTGAAGGTGATGCTTGCAAGCTTCGCGACAGCTTCGGACAATTTATATATGGCGCCTCGTCCAAGCTTTGCTTTGCGAGCAGCAACATGGAACCTGCACATAACACAACCAAATATTTTGTTCCCAACTTGCGATGAGGTTGTCAATCTCACCGGTTTGCTTGAAACAAAGGGTATGAGCGTATCGAGTGGAAAACAGTGAAAGTATGCGAGTAAAGTAAACAGTGCGAGTAAAGTAAATAGGTGATAGCAATATGATGGAAATAGGACCGGGGTCCACAGTTCACTAGTGCTGTCTCTCCATAAGATAAATAACACATGCTGGGTAAACAAATTACAGTTGGGCAATTGATAGAATAAAGATAAACGTGATATGTCAAGAAGATCACTATGCGATTTACTCAGGGCATTACAACAAAATACATAGACCGCCATCCAACTGCATCTATGACTAATAATCCACTCACGGGGATATCATCCGAACACCCCATGAGTATGAAGTTGCGAACAACAGATAATTGCATTAAGCAAAGTGTGTAATGTAAACAAAGCATATGCCCTTGAGCATATGAATGTTGTTTTCTCCCTAGTAGCAACAACACATCTACAACCTTAGAGGTTTCTGTCACTCCCCCAGGTTAAATAGAGGCATGAACCCACTATCGAGCATAAATACCCCCTCTTGGAGTCACTAGCAACTACTCGGCCAAGATAGCTACTAACAACGGAGAGCATGCAAGATCATAAACAAAATAGAGATAACATAAGATATATTTCAGTATAGCAACTCAATCATAACACTAATATTCATCGGATCCCAACAAACCAAACATGTAGAATTACATAACGGTGATCTCAATCATGTAGGGCCGCTCATGAGATCTAAACATGAAGCACATGGTGGAGGAGACAACCATCTAGCTACTGCTATGGACCCATAGTCCAAGGTAGACTACTCACTCATCGCTCCGGAGGCAAGCATGGCGATGAAGAAGACCTCCGGTGGCGATTCTCCTCTCTGGCAGGGTGCCGGGAAGAGCTTCTGGACCCTCCTGATCTTCGGGTCGATGGCGGCGGCGCATCGCGATGTGTTCTGGAAAAGTGATCGGGTACCTAGGTTTTTTCCATCGGGGGGTCTTTATAGGCGAAGGGGCATCGTCAGAAGTGGCCCGAGGTGCCCTCACACATAGGGGGCACGGCCAGGGGCTGGGCCGCGCCGCCCTGGTGTGTGGGGCCCTCGTGGCCCCCTCCAACTCCTCTTCGGATCTCTGGAAGCTTCCGGGAAAAATAAGACTTTAGAAACTTGTTTCGTCCAATTCCGAGAATATTTCCTGTGTAGCACTTCTGAAACACAAAAACAGCAGAAAACAGGGAACTGGCACTGTGGCGACTTGTTAGTAGGTTAGTTCCGGAAAATGCATAAAAGTGCCATAAAGTGTAACGAAACATTAGGCAAATGGTGTAAAAACAAGCATGGAGCATCAAAAATTATAGATACGTTGGAGACGTATCAGGCAACAAACTGAAGTATGTGTTATAGATGAGTTTTCCCCAAGCTTCTAACAATGAAGCCGAATACGAGGCGTTGCTCCACGGAATGAAAATGGCAAAAGCCTATGGAGCAACTCGACTTAAAATATTTGGAGACTCGAACCTCGTCGTTCAACAAGTAATGAATAAATGCGACGCCATCAGCGATAACATGACAGCATACAGAAACTTATACTACTATCTCAAAGGAACATTCGATGGATGCGAAGTCTCGCATGTCAGCAGAGCCAGCAATGAGGAAGCCGACAATTTAGCAAACATTGGGTCCCAATGCTTACCCGTACCACAAGGAGTCTTCTGGGAGGAAATCATAGAGCGATCAATAAAGAACAGCAAAACCTCGACTACGGAGGGGCAACCGACAGGCTCGGGGGCTGGAAAAACAGGTGTAGCAGAACCAGAAGAAGTCATGATGGTAGAAGAAACTTGGATGCAGCCATATCTGGCATACATGATAAACAAAACACTACCCGAAGACACGGTAGAAGCCAAAAGGATAATACGGCGATCCAAGGCTTTCGTTGTGTTACAAGGAAAATTATATAAGAAAAGTATATCGGGCGTCCTGCAACGATGCGTCACTCCTCAAGAAGGACAAGAAATTTTAAAGGATATTCATGCAGGAGTATGTGGACATCACGCGAGTAGCAGAGCTATCGCAGCCAAGGCCTTTCGAGCAGGATTCTATTGGTTAACAGCCATCAAAGACGCAAAAGATATAGTTCGGAAGTGTGAAGCATGCCAACGGTTCGCATCTCAGCCACATGCGCCAGCAACAGAGTTACAACCAATACCAGTATCATGGCCCTTTGCGCTGTGGGGTCTCGACATGGTAGGAAAATTGCACAAGTCTTGGCCAGGAGGGCACGTTTATATGCTGGTGGCAGTCGACAAATTCACCAAGTGGGTAGAAGCAGCCCCAGTGACAACCCAAGATTCTAAAGCCGCAATAATTTTCATCAAATCTATAGTCTTTCGCTTCGGAGTACCACACAGCATAATCACAGACAATGGTACGAACTTCACGTCGAATGAGTTCAAGGACTATTGCAAAGGACTGACAATCAAACTGAAGTTTGCATCTGTAGCACATCCGAAGACAAACGGACAAGTCAAAAAAGCCAATAGCTTAATATGCAACGGGATAAAGAAGCGACTGTTAGCACCCCTTGAAAAGGCCTAGGGATGGCATCCGCAGGGTATGGGTGCGGGTGGAACCACCCCATACCCGTACCCATCTCCCGTGATCTTACCCATCACCCGTACCCATACCCGTCAACGGGTACAAATTTTTCCCATACCCGTCACCCGCCAGGGTAAATGGGTACCCATGGGTAAAAATACCCGCATTTACAACACTTCAATTTGAGCAAAAGAATAGTCATAAACAACATATAACCATAATTTAAAAACAACATATTATAAGCGACAACACATACTTGTGAACAACAACACATTCTCATAAATAACCACACTTGCGCATAATAGCACCGTATTAATTTAGTACGCTGATACTCTAGAGGCCCACATGTCAAACTATTAGATGGGTATATGTGTATGGGTTTTAGGATCCCATACCCATACCCGCTCTACCCGATGGGTATAGATTTTTCCCATTTGTATACCCATGGGTATTTTTTTGTCCCATACCCGTACGTCTAATAGGTATTTACCCGGCGGATACGCGGGTGATGGGTACCCATTGCCATCCCTAAAAAGGCCAAACACGCTTGGGTAGATGAGCTAGCCTCCGTACTCTGGAGTCTACAAACTACACCCAACGCAGCTACTCAAGAAACACCCTTTTTCCTGGTCCATGGCGCAGAAGTTGTGCTTCCAATTGAAATAACTCATGAAGCTCCAAGGATCGCAGTATACGATGAGGCAACTTCCACAGAAGCACTGCAGGATGATGTCGACGCACTCGATGAGGCAAGAGACGTAGCGCTCGCCAGAGCTACTCAGTATCAGCAAAACTTGCAAAATTACCACAACAGTCGAGTTCGTCCACAATCTTTCGTGGTAGAAGATCTAGTTCTACGACTCAAGCAAGATAGTCATGGAAAACTCGAGTCCCCATGTGTGGGACCTTACATCGTGACAAAAGTGATACCAGGAGCAGCTTATCGACTACAAGACAAGAAAACGGGGCAACACGAGAGTAACCCGTGGAATGCAGAGCAGCGACAACGGTTCTACGCATAGGCGAAGTAAGGAGACCAAGGAGTTTTTTTCGAGCTATGACCCTCTGAATCCAGAACATGAGGCCATAGGTCGGGTTCATTGGGTCAAGTCGACAATATGTGTAAATATCTTCCTTACGCTCGGGGGCTAGGACCCTCGAGTCGTATGAAATAATATTAACAAGTCTTGTAATTATCTACGATATACTCTACGGTTGATCGCAACCCGATATTTTTGACAGCACAATAAACGGTTCAAAGGAACCCGATAAAATATTAAATGCATACCTCAGAACCATGATTTGTTCCCATGGTAAAACACATAATTCAGATACGATTGTTCATTACAAATAAGCATGACAGCTGGATTACATAGCAAAGAAATTTAGTGAAACTACGCTTCGGCTTCATACTCCTTCTGGCACTGGGTGCAGTCGTAGATTCTCACGTCAAACTTCGACGTGCCAACATGATAATCAAAGGTCATGAAGAACCCCTGATGGAGGTCATGGTCCTCCGCAAATCGCGACCAGCCGCCCTTGAAGAACTGTTCGCCGGTGCCGTCGTACCACACCTCCACTTCATATGGAGTTCCTCCACCAGAGTGTTCGTGGAGAACTGCTTCACGCAGTTCCCGCCCATCCATGAAATTCGTGAATTTCGATGGCAGGCGTTGAATCTCACAGCATTGCGGGCCGGCAATGCAGAAGAACGAGAAGAGTCTGGGCGGAGGAGGAGCCGCGCTAGCAGACGGAGTACTTGGACCAGGTGCAGTTAAGGGCACCTTGGGTTTGTTTTTGCTCCCAGCCGGACGGCCGGGGCGCCGCTTCACCTGAGCGGACGACGAAGCCACCAAAGCATCAATTGAAGCCTTGTTCTTGCTGCCGCGAGGGCGGCCGTGGCCCCGCTTCTCCACCGGGGCGCCAAGGTTCAAGCGAGAACCACTTGCATCAGCCATGGAGGCAGGAGTTGGGAATAGAAACCCTAGATGAGTTTGAGAGGAGAAAGATGGTGCGGCGGAAAAGCCAAATACTGGATTAGGGTTTTTACCTATCGCCAACCGTGCTTTATTTATAAGCACGTGTAATGGGCCTTTACAAGGGCCAAAATATAATCGCAGGCTCTTATATACTGCCCAAAGCAGACAATAACAGACATGTCAACGTATCCAGGAAAAGGAGGCATAAAAAAAGAGAGAAGAAGAAGAAGAGAAAAAGGAATATGAAGGAAGAGAGGAAAATAAAGAAGCAGGGAGTACAAAAAATGTCTGTCGAAGAAGTATAAGTTTACCCCGTTTTCAACTCGGGGGCTTATGATATTCGAAGAAAAGGAATACATTGCGTAAGTGAAAGAAGTCGACAATTGATGCACGAAGAAGTACAAAAAATATACTTATCTATTTTTGAGCCTATACCCGAAAATTTCGGCCATAGCCTCGGGGGCTACTCCCATCGGGAGCGCTGGGCGTACACCCGATGATGTTTATTCATGAGTACTGAAGCAAAATAGATGAAAGAACGATCCGAAAGTTCTATTACTCCCATCAGGAGCGACCTTTTTTATCAATTTAAGTAACTCGAATATTTTATACTCTGAAACAGTCATACAAGGCTGCTGAAAGGGCATTTCCCTAATAAATGTATTTTGGTGTTTGTTAACAACATTTGGTGAATTAACCATTCTATTTAAGTTCTGCAGATTTTCTAGGTTAATTCAGAATCTCGCGGAGGTTCACCCCATAAAGGAAGAAAAGATCGAAGCCCGTAGTCCAGTAGTGGAGTTAGGGTTTAGTTGTCTTATAGGGTGCTTTGCGAAGGTGGAATTGGTGGAGAGGGGATCCTCGAAGTACAGCTGTTGCTACTTCTAGGGCGGAGACTCCGGCCCTGGTGGCCGGAGACTCCGGCCTAGGAGTGTCGCCCTAGCAATCCTCCCGGTTGGTCTAAGCAGTGACCATCCCGGAGTTAGGCCGGAGACTTTCTGTCTCTGGCCGGAGACTCCGGGTGGGGCGGAGACTCCAGTCCCAGCGGCCGGAGACTCCGGTCTGGCCAGCCAGGTAAGGGTGGGCTAGTGAGTTGGTCTAAGCAGTGACCAGGCCGGAGTTGGGCTGGAGACTTCTGTCTCTGGCCGGAGACTCCGGCCCTGGAGTCACTTAGGGCGGAGACTCTGGCCCTCCTGGCCGGAGACTCCGGCCCTAGTCGACCAGCAACGGCTACATTTCGAGGAGGAGTATATAAAGCCTTCTTCTTCCTCAAGAGAAGGCTGCGGCTTCCACTCTCTCTCCTCCATTGTTTCAAAGCTTCAAAGCTCAAGATCTCTCTCCCTAGCCAATAGAACTCAAAGCCCTTTTGGGATTTGAGGGAGAAGACCTAGATCTACACTTCCACCAAGGCGATTTGATTTCCCCCCTCTCTTTGTTGAGGGGCTTGTTACTTGTGTGATTCATCGGATTCCTAGCCGGAAGAAGCCGTCCCCCAAGCTTGACTTTGTGTGTAAGAGCTTGGTGGACCTATTGGGAGCCTCCAATTGAGTTGTGGAGCTTGCCCCAATACTTTGTGTAAAGGTGTCGTGCCGCCTTCAAGGGCATCGCTTAGTGGAGCGTGGACTCGCCTTTGTGGCTTGTTCACCGGAGAATAGGGTGAGCCTTTGTGGCGTTGGTGGCCTTTGTGGCACCACACCTCTCCAACGTAGACGTACTTCCCGTAACAAGGAAGGAACTACGGGAATACATCCTCGTGTCTTCGTGTCTCCATTGCGGTGACCTCTATCCTTTACTCGTACCTTTACTTATATTGTTATTGCTAGCTGGCTTGTCACTCTAGGTAAATTCACTTAGTATCACATCTAGAGAATTTACCTTCTTGTTTAGCCTTAACTTGAAAAGTATTAAAAATTTGGGTAGCTCCTATTCACCCCCCTCTAGTCGCTCATACGATCCTTTCAGCTGCGACATATGATTCTCGAGTTGCGTCATCGCGACTAAAACTCAAATGCCGTGATTTATCACGAAGGTAAGACCCCGGGATCCGTCTTGTGTGGCCCGGTATACGCACAGGGATACGCTCTGCTGGTATGTATCCGTGTCTACGACGCGAAGAAAATCCTGGTGGATGAACTGGGTACCCTGAGAACCACTGGGATTCATTCTTTGTAAGTCATAAATGCGGCAAAAGATTGGATTTGACCGGTTTCCCGAATTCAAGTCCAAGGGGATTGAATTTGAAATAGGTGATAAGTATCTGTTCCAGCAGTTAACTGGCCTCTTGATCCGTCAGAGTTGTCAGGCTTGCTCATCAAAACCCATTGCGAGGTATCATAATGAAAATAACTCAAAAGACCAAGTCGAAGATTTGAAGATATAAAGAAGTCAAAGAAATGATCAAGTCAAAGATTTAAAGATTAGAGATTCAACCCGAATCTGTAATTCTGGTAGAATCTCGGGGGCTACTGACAAGGGTATAGATAATAGAGCCCGTCAGTTGAGTACCCCTGAGGCCCGTTAAGCTAGGCCCAATTGTAATACTAGTCAAAATACGAGTTCTTACCGTATTTTGATATTGTAATCTGTATCGGACCCTACCCGATCCTCGAAACCTGGCCACCTATATATAGGGGCCAGGAGGAGACGGTGTAGGCCAGATTGAAAGCAAGCCAGGTTCCACACCCATGTTTACTTTCATAGCCAACTTGTTTGACTGAGTTTACCTTCGAGTTCATCCGACGCCCTATCTCTCCGATCCTAAGTCCTTCATCTAGGACATTTATCGAGTTTAACCCTCGTCAACTAGGGTATTTGAAATCATGAGTCTGTTGCAACTACTCGGGCCAAACTTTAACATTTTCCGTAAACAAGGAATATATGGCATTATGCGCGTACGGTTATTATGAACGGGCGAACTGAACCAAAAGACCCTCTTCCATAAATTCGTCAACTTTCGTATATCTAGCCTACTAAAATGATGTTAGTATTTAAATTTGTGACGGATTAGTAGATTACATGTCTCAGTTAACTACTGTTAGTACTCTCTCCGTCCCGGTTCATAAGGTTTACACGTATATCTAGGTTGTCATTTTGACAAATATAATCTAAATTTTATAAGATAAAAATTATACCATTAGAAAGTACAATGTTTAAACTTTTTAGTGATATATATTTTATAGTATATAAATTGTATTATATTGGTCAAAATGACAACCTAGGTATACGTGTAAGCCTTAAAAACTGGGAGAGAGGGAGTAGTATTTAAGAAACCGCAAAGTAAAGAAGGCACCCGACCGCTCGCTCCTTGAATTAGTCAAGCTCTGCAACTTATATCTGTCGTCATACGGAGTAGTAGTATACTAGGTTATGGTTGACATACACACCTAGGAGTATATCCTAAACACAAGAGAATGAAAATAGGTGCCAAGATGACGGGCGGTGCACGACAGGGACGGCTGAGCTATCCCTATTTATCCCGATCCGTGCCAACTGCCAAGCTAGCTAGCTAGCAACAAGCAGCGCAAAACCCTCGACTTGATTGGCACAGCTCTCCGCACCACCATCATGATTCATGAATAAGAAAAGCCTCCAGAACCATTCTGATTCTATCGCTGAGGTGCTAGATGGGTATTTTTTGCGAAATCTGACCCTTTGGTGAAACTAATGCCTCATCTGACCCCTTCGCGAAACTATTTCCGAATCTGACCCCTGAGGACGTTGTGCAGCTCGGCGTCATGCCATCCAGCTGCCGAAGGGGGGTCGGCGCCAAACCCACTAGCGCCGAGCTAGGTCGGCGCCAATCCCACTGGCACCGAGCTTCCGAAGCGAACTAGTGCCGACAATATGTTGGCGCCGAGCTGCACAACGTCGGCGCCATCCCCACTGGCGCCGACCTCAGGGGTCAGACATGAAAATAGTTTTATGAAGGGGTCAAATGAGGCATTAGTTTCATCGAAGGGTCAGATTTCGTAAAAAATACGCTAGATGGCTAGCTACGGACGACAGTGACACTGGACGAGGGGCAGGATCGTCCGTGTGCATACGTATACGCGTGGTTGCGGCATTCGTCGTACGTGGGCGCCACCACCCGCAGGGGGCTGATTGGTGATCGCAATCCATTAATTTAGTATAAGCAGTGGGATTTGGAGCGGGCAAAGCGCGTACCGATCGGTTGCGGTCGTAGCATGGACTGGACCAGAAGGGCGTCTGCAGGTGTGTAGGCAAGACCGTGCGTCCGTGCGTGCCAAAGTATCGGATGGCGTTCACACATCAGTCACATGCCTCTCTGCCAGGGTGAGGATTGTCTCGGTTCCTCAATCAAAATGGTCTATGGCAACCGTCTCATAAGTGAGCACTTAAGGAGGGGGGATTTTATTTTTCGACACTACTCTTTAATTTGCCCTCGCTTAATTTGCCATCTACTGCTTGCCACTCTTTATTTAGGCCTCCTTTGATTCATAGAATTTGCATAGAAATTGTGTAGGATTTAGATTCTATGGAAAAATTTCCTACACATATGTTTGATTCATAGGAACATATCCTATAGAAAATAATCTTATAGGAATCTAGTAGTGTAAATCATATAGGAAAAAAGCATTAGGTCACACCTTATGAAAATTTTCCTTTGTTACAATCAAAGCCACTTCATCTTCCTATAGGATTCAAGCATGCATGACATTCCAATCCTATGTCTTTTCTATTCCTATCCTATGAATCAAAGAACCCCTACTTTTGTACTCCCTCCAACCACTAATACATATCTCTAACATGATGTATCTAGACATTTTCTTAGTGATAGATACATCATACAAAAGATAGGTATTAATGGTCGGAGAGAGTAGCTATATTAGTATTGAATTTTTTGACACTTCTAAATATGTTTTTTTTAGCATAGGAAGCATGTGCACATGGGAGCCGAATTGAATTTCCACTTTTGAATTACTTTCTTTTTTGAGCCGAACCGAATTGAAGCATATGCTCCTTCTTCACCGCTTCCATGTCGCTGCCGAGCACGGCCTGGAGGAGAGAGGCCATGCGCCAGTAGCGCAGCGCATAGGGAGGGAGAGGCTGCCCTACAGCCTTAGAGCTCGGCGTGATGATGGCCTCCTGCCATCGAGAAGTCGTCGAGGAGAATCTCCCAGAAGGGCGGAGCGGCTGCCCTTCAGCTGATGTGGTCGACGGTGAGTAGGCCGCCAAGGTGTAGCTCCAATCGGACGCAGCATCGGCGTCAGGATAAGACCGACAGCTCCATCGCCCTCGCAGCAGAGTGCCACCGTCCTCCCCCTCGCCGCCACGGCCGGCCAGGAGGTTGGTGGAGTCAGGACAAGGACGAAGTCGTTGAAGGCGGCGCAAAAAGAAGAGGGAGGTGGCCATCTGCCACGCCGCCGTCCGCTTCAACTCTTTGCCTCCACGGTCGGTCAGAGGAAACAGTGACAGCGCCGGGGACAAGACCAGCCCTTGCCAAGCGCCGCGCACAAACGCCAAGGCAAGAACTCCCTCGCCGCCTCTAGAACCGAGTGCCACCGAGCTCCCCATCTTCTTCCCCTCGCCACCACGGCCGGCCAGAGGAAGATGAGGGAGCCAAGGAGCAACCCAGACAGAGAGGAGGGAGGCCTACTGATAGAATAATTCATTATCTATATCTAGAATTTTATTTTGAAACTTTAAAATATCGTATATATATATATTTTTTTTAAAAAAAACGAGCCATGTGTAGCTCGTCCTACACTAGACAAATTGGAAAGCAAAGGAGGAAAAAAAACATTCTTTGTTGAGGTGTACCGGGGGCGAGGAAGATTGCATCTGCATCTAGTGCGGCCAAGGATAGGAGAAAGAGGGGCGATCGGAAGCGGGAAACGAGACAAAGAAGCTTTGGGCGCGGGCAACCCGTGTGGTCGATCCAGCTCGCCACGCCAACCATTACGCTACGCGACGCGACGCGTCATGTTTTTCTTTTTTTACTTCTGCTTGCTTGGGACATGGAGCCGGTCGGCCTGGAGCGTTGGTCTCTTGGCTTCCTCCACACATAAATTCTGCACTCCAACACGCTGCATTGCCACAGTTCGGCCGAAAGGGCTGACAATGAGCTATGCCAGTCCAAAACTCCAAGGGCTTTAGCATGGGCCACTGCTTGCCAACTTTATCCACACACCTCCCCCACAGGCCACAAGGCCACAACGTTGTTTAACGCCCGCTGCGTCAAGTTAAGGTACTCACGCCTGGAACTATGCCAACACACACACATACGCCGCACTCTAGGGCGGCCCCAGTAGCAGCTGGTGCAGCTCGCTTTTCTTTACTTTTTTTTTTCTAATTCCAAAATTTATATCAGTATCTATAAAAAATATTTCCACACGATGTTTGGGAAAAAATAGTAAGTCATGAGGTACAAAATATTTACGCGAGAGGTTTGAAAAAAAATAGCTAACAAATTTCACAACTAAAATATTTCTACGGTTTTTGGAAACGATGATAAACAAAAAACCATTTAAAACGTATTTTCTTTATACTATGGTATCATGAAGATAATAATGAGCACATCTCTTCCACATGATGGGATAAACCCAATGGTGCGCAACAAAGTATGCACACAGTATCATGGAATAAAATATATATATATATATATATATATATATATATATATATATAGGTAAAATAACCAGGGCACCATGGTGCCCGGGCACCATGCTCAATACGTATAAAATACGTGATGTTTTGTATATACCCTAAGGTATGTATGACTTTGCACATACTTAGTAGACATAAATGAGGTATGTATACCTTAGGTATGTTATTTTTTTGAATATATACCTAAGGTATGTAAAAGTACATATATATACATATTCCGGATATATATATATTGGGTATGTGTATCCTGGGTATATGTATCTTGGGTATGCATATTTTGGGTATGTATGAGTTGGGTATATGTATCTTGGGTATGTATAACCTTGGGTATGCATAATTGTAAGCAAAATATACGTATTTGAAGCATGGTGCCTGGGCACCAAGGTGCCCCATATCAGCTTCCTATATATATCTGCTACCACAACAATCTTTACTATTAAATGGGAGTTTGTGATGGTACGTTGCTCAAAAGTTTTTGACATCAAATATTGGGGACATCTTGACCATCCATTCGGCAGCAAACATGCAATCCGAACCATTCAAACAAATAATCACAGAAAGGAGAAAATGGAAACGAATTATGTCGCCGCCAATCACGAAATGCAATAATGCCACCACGTTAATTGCAATCACCAATCACGGAATGCATAAAAAAGGAAAGGAATTATACCATATCAGGAGAAAATGGAGGTCCCCTTAATCCACCCTCGTATTAATGCACGTCTCCAAAGCGATTAACGATGGATCCCTAAAAATTAGGACGTGATATGTTTCTGTCTTGTTTTTCTCCCGGTTGGAGCCACACAAAAAATGTCATGAATCATTATATAGCATCAGAGATCCTCTTTTCTTTCCAACAGAAAACTAATCGAGAACGGGGAAGGCCTAGCAGTTGCGACGGCGGGAATGTAGGAGCAGCGGCAACGACGGGAACATAACCGACAAAGCAACCGCGGAGGAGAGTGCACTCGTCGGAGCAGCAAAGACAACGAGAACACCTTGCGTGGAGCAGCAGCAGCAAGCGGAACAAACAACCACGACTCCAAGAGGGCTCTGACGCTATGTTTTTGAAACTATGGCAATGACGGTTCGACGATGAGGTCAATGACTCATCATCACTGCAGTGTCATCTCATAGGCACGGTACTTCTCTTTTTCTCTTACTGTTCCTCCTGTCATCTGCTGTTTTTGGCCATGGAAAACGATTGTCGAGTCATGGAGAGAAGCAGGAGGTGGCTGTGATGACCACGTGAGCGGCACCTGTTGACTGTTGAACTAGCCATAGTGAAGCCCAAGATAAAAAGATAGGCCTTCAAAAAACCATTGCTCTTCTCTTTGTTGTCTGCACTGCTTGTAATATTTGGTGTTTGACACTCTTATTGATTTAGTAATTGCTGGGACACATTGTTGACCTTTTGATAAAGTTATATATATGATTTTTAATCAACCAATTTGATGCTTCGTGTATATTTTTTTTTGGATTTGATGGGCGAGGGCTTGTGAGTTCATTTCAGTTTTGAAGTGCGGTGGAGTCGTTCTGTGACCAAGCTGTGTGTCTCACCCAAAGTCATCTATAAGATAAAAAGTAAGCGGTGTTTTGTTCACGCTGGGTACACCAATATTAGGCTCGATATGTGAGTATAAATTTACACAGATGCAAGTGCATGCTCTCTCTGCACATGTAGGCATTGACGTATGTGTAGAAGCATTTATAGACATGACGCCGCTGCAGTGATGTTGTTCGTGGTCGCAATGCTGGCAGTCATGGCACTTCGAGCACGGTGATAGTGGATAGTGGTCATGGTCGTGGTAAAGAACGCCTTCGGCTAACAAGGCTTGGTACGGACAGTTGCGGTTTTCATGGACTCAGAGACGGTAAGGCCAAACACGACTTTACTGGATTTGGAGCTTGGGACTCACCATAAGCATCTATGTATATCATTCACCGATGCATGATAGCAGCCGTGTAAATGGCTATTTGCAACGACAATGCATGACACACACATGAACAACAGACCAAGAGAAAGCTCACCGTGGTTAAGCGCATAACGGCTAGGCCGGCCGACCATGACAGCCATGGCGAGAACGCCATCCACACGTTTTAAGGAAGGATGGACACATAGACATCAATGTTTACGTCTAAAGCAGTATCGTATCATTTTCCAAGACTGAGGGCCAAAATACATAGTTAACTACCAACCCTTTGTTGAACCATATAAAACAAATCCAAATACACGAAGGCGTTAACAAAGAAAGCGAATCATCATAAGAACTGGAGCTCCTCCCTTCATGTCGTTGATAGCACACTCTCTCGATTGAGAGATAAAGAAAGAACCTCCAAAAGTCTCATGAAACATTTGATGTGCTCTATTGTCCAATCTCAGAGTCTTCTCCCGCTCCATTCGTTTCCTCTATTTTCACCTTGATCCAACGACAACGACAGGAATACAATTTGAGGGGCATAGGTAGCTATGCTCGGCATAGAACGACCGAAAAGACTTCATCATTAGCAAAAGATCTTTAATAAAAAATATATTATTTATTTACTTTCCAAAAATATGCTTTGTTGAGCTGTTGATAAGGTAAACAAATAATGTTATGAGTTTCAGTAGGAACGCCGCCCTTTTTTGACATTTTGGTCTGGGTATATTTTGATTAATGTTGCCTCAATATCTCTATATGTTATCCTATTGACATTCGAAAGTCAAGCGACATGAAAACGAATAGGTGATTTGTCAGAGCTCGAAAAAACAGTGTGACACAATGGTGACAGACGTGTTGCCGATGTAGGAGGACTAGGGAATAAATTGGCGGTATTATTGGAATATGACGAGTATGAAGTACAATGATACGAAGGAAAAATTGAGAATCCGTAGCAACGCACGGGCATTCAACTAGTAAAAATAACATTTGTACCGCCAACAAGAGGAGATCAAAGTGCATATTTTTGATTGGAGAAGGTTGTTGGTCGAAGGTGGCAAAGATGGGTTACCTCACGTGCGCCAATAGATGTTGGTTGGAGGAGGTAGTTGGTCGAAGGTGGCTGGTAGTGGGAAGAATGGATCGGGTTGCATGTGCTCTAGATCGGAGAAGGGGTTGGAGGTGCTCCTCGGGGTTGAGTTACAGGTCACAACTACAATATATAGTTCTCTTGACTCTTTACCATATAAATAAGTGTGTGACTCTATGAGTTCGAGAATGTGCACACATAATTGCCATTAACAATCAATCGCAGGATCTGGAAATCCATATTGACTCCACACATTCAACGAAGATCTTTATTGGTTGAACTAGGATTCAATTAATTATGTATACAATTTTCCTTTGTCTTGCGATATTTTACTTGCTCGAGATTTGATCGTCGGTATCTTCATACCTAGTTCAGTCTCGTTCATAGCAAGTACCCTTTACTCGTTCCGTAATCTAATATCTTCTTGTGATTAAACTCATCAACCACCTGCTTGCAAACGGTGTAGGATATTTATGAGTGGCCATAAGTATATCTCTCATCATGGGAGGGACAAATCCCAATCTCGACACATACAACCCAACAAGTACTTTCGGATTACATGAAAGACCTTTATGATGACCTTGTTATGGTGTGACGTTTAATGACCTCAAAGCACTCTTCCGGTACCAGTGAGTGGCATTATCGCATGGTCTAAGGAATAGGATACTTGACATTGGAAAGCTACATAATTGTGAACACAATAACACGATCTAATTGTTGTGCTTAGTTTGGATATGCCCATCACATCATTCTCCTAATGACATGACCTCATTATTAATTGACAATACATGTCTATGGTTAGGAAACCTTAACCATCGTTAATCAATGAGCTAGTCCAGTGAATATTAGGGACACGGTGTTGTTCATAAACGACACAAGTATTAATATTCCTGCTTAATACAATTCTAGCATGGAATTATAGACATTATCATGACCCTGAATTATAATAATAACTTTATTTATTACTGCTTCTAGGGCAAAATTCCAACAGCTAGATCTAGTTAGTAGTGTGTTTGCTAGTATACCTTGTATCTGCTTGGTGTTATCAGATTTCCTAAATAGGCCATTACCTTGATCAATTCCCAAATGTCCCACTTCATGTGGGATTATTATGAGCGACATCATATATACCATCCGACCAACTGGGGGTTGTTGTCATAGAAAAAAAGAAAATGGGGTTGGTGTCATAGAAAAAAGAATATGGGGTTTTGGGTATTCCCAGTATATATGGCTAATATGAATATGAGTCATCTAGCTACCTGGATTAAGAGATACCACCTAGATGAGGATAAGCTATGGAAACAAATAATTCTCCTTAAATCCAGAGTGAACAACTCAAATATTTTCTCTTGCTCATCCTCTAGTGTCTTGCATTTTTGGAAAGGTGCTCTTTGGGCTGCTGAGGCTGTAAAGATGGGGTACCAGTGGAAAACTGGGAATGGCAGAAGCATAAAATTTTGGGAAGATTATTGGTTTGGATCTTCTAGTCTAGCCATTTGGTACTGGGAGGTTTATTGCATTGCTAATGAGCAGAAATATATTGTTGCTGAACTATGGGATGGAGACTGAACATCTGAAAATTACTTTTAGAAGATGTTTTCAGCATATCCTCATGCTTCAGTGGTATGAAATCTTGGAAATTGCTCGAACAACACATTATTTTGATGAAAAAGATGCTTTGCTTTGGAAATTTGAGTCGAATGGGATTTTTAGTGTGAAATTCATGTATGCAGTGATTAATTTTAAGGGTTTGCCTATGTCTCAGTTGCCTGAGAAATTCTTATTTCTTAGTTAACTCAGAAAAGTGCAACCGTAGTTTTAAAAAAGGTGCAACTGCAATGAGTTGCACATTTCTGATAGAAAAGTGCAATTATACTTTTTATGAGAAAAGTGCAGCTGATGCATATTATTTAGGGTGACTGAGAAATAGGAATTTCTCAGGCACCTGTTACTTAGCAAATTCGTAATTTTAAAGGGATTGTTCTTGTCCATGTTCATTCTGTGTGGAAAATTAAAGTTCCACCAAAAAATTAGTTTTTTTCTCTGGCTCTTGGCTCATAGGAAAATGGGCCAGCTCGACAGCCTCGCTCCTGCCCCCCGATCCGCCGTGCTTGAGCTTCCCGCCCCGAGCAACGCCAGCGTGGCGACCCTCGTGCGAGCCTTCGCCACCAGAGGACTCGGCGACCCCGCCGACCTCATGGCGCTCTCCGGTGCGCACACCATCGGCAGGTCGGAGTGTAGCAGCTTTTCCGACCGATCAGCGCGCATGGAAGACACCTTCTCGAAGAAGCTGGTGATGCGTGGTGAATGACCAGCCCGTTGGGAACCCCAAGAGGAAGGTGTGATGAGTATAGCAGCTAGTTTTCCCTCAGTTAAGAAACCAAGGTTATGTCGATCAGGAGAAGAGCGGGCAATACGACTGTAGGTGATGCTTGCTAGTTTGCGACAGCTTCGGACAATTTATATATGGCGCCTCGTCCAAGCTTTGCTTGCTAGCTGCAACGTGGAACCTGCACACAACACAACTAAGTACTTTGCTCCCAACTTGCGATGAGGTTGTCAATCTCACCGGTTTGCTTGAAACAAAGGGTATGAGCGTATCGAGTGGAAAACAATAGAAGAATGCGAGTAAAGTAAACAGTGCGAGTAAAGTAAACAGGTGATAGCAATATGATGGAAATAGGACCGGGGTCCACAGTTCACTAGTGGTGTCTCTCCATAAGATAAATAACACATGCTGGGTAAACAAATTACAGTTGGACAATTGATAGAATAAAGATAAACGTGATATGTCAAGAAGATCACTATGCGATTTACTCTGGGCATTATAACAAAATACATAGACCGCCATCCAACTGCATCTATGACTAATAATCCACTCACGGGGATATCATCCGAACACCCCATGAGTATTAAGTTGCGAACAACAGATAATTGCATTAAGCAAAGTGTGTAATGTAAACAAAGCATATGCCCTCGAGCATATGAATGTTGTTTTCTCCCTAGTAGCAACAGCACATCTACAACCTTAGAGGTTTCTGTCACTCCCCCAGAATAAATAGAGGCATGAACCCACTATCGAGCATAAATACCCCCTCTTGGAGTCACTAGCAACTACTCAGCCAAGATAGCTACTAACAACAGAGAGCATGCAAGATCATAAATAACATAGAGATAACATAAGATATATTTCAGTATAGCAACTCAATCATAACACCAATATTCATCGGATCCCAACAAACCAAACATGTAGAATTACATAACGGTGATCTCAATCATGTACGGCAGCTCATGAGATCTAAACATGAAGCACATGGTGGAGGAGACAACCATCTAGCTACTTCTATGGACCCATAGTCCAAGGTAGACTACTCACTCATTGCTCCGAAGGCAAGCATGGCGATGAAGAAGACCTCCGGTGGCGATTCCCCTCTCCAGCAGGGTACCGAGAAGAGCTTCTGGACTCTCCCGATCTTTGAGTCGACGGCGGCGGTGGATCGCGATGTGTTCTGGAAAATTGATCGGGTCCTTAGGTTTTTTCCGTCGGGGGGTCTTTATAGGCGAAGGGGCATCGTCAGAAGTGGACCGAGGTAGTCTCACACGTAGGGGGCGCGGCCAGGGCCTGGGCCGCGCCGCCCTGGTGTGTGGCCACCTCGTGGCCCCACTTCGTCTCCTCTTCGGATCTCTGGAAGCTTCCAGGAAAAATAAGACTTCAGGAACTTGTTTCGTCCAATTCCGAGAATATTTCCTATGTATCACTTCTAAAACACAAAAACAGCAGAAAACAGGGAACTGACACTGTGGCGACTTGTTAATAGGTTAGTTCCAGAAAATGCATAAAAGTGCCACGAAGTGTAACGAAACAGTAGGCAAATGGTGTAAAAACAAGCATGGAGCATCAAAAATTATAGATACGTTGGAGACGTATCAAGCATCCCCAAGCTTAACTCCTGCTCGTCCTCGAGTAGGTAAGTGATAACAAAAGAATAATTTTTGAGGTGACATGCACCTACACAATCTTGATCATATATGTAAGCATTTGTGAGTTGGGATCATAAGAACTTAAAATATGGGCATGAAGATATAATCTTGACAGTAAAAACTTAGCAACCATGTTGTAAACATAAAAATGAACACAAACAAAAGATCATGAAAATGAAACAATGAAAGTCAAACGTGTGTTCAAATCATAAGGAAAAACATACAAATGGTTTTCAGCTTGTCCTTAAAAGAGAGCAAAACATAAATGCATAGGACACCTTCAAGTTTAAGAGGGCGACTAGATACAAATAATTTGAGAACAAGTGAAACCAACAATATGAATCAATCAATGAAAACTTTGGGACAATGCACATTATACTAAGAATGGCAATTTTGCTCTCTTATGGTGCATAAAGATAGAAGGTGGTGACTCAACATAAAAGTAAAAGAAAGGCCCTTCGCGAAGGGAAGCAGTGATTGCAAGTTTTATAACCTTCAAAAATTATGTTACTTACCGGCTTTGAGCTCTCATTGCCCCCATCATAGGCATCTTGAATGGTTAGACTTAATGCGAGAACAATTATGATGCATATGCTTGACAAATCATAAGTCGAAAACCTCATGTCCCGTGAATACGAGTACCCAAACCTCATGCTACTCAACTTAGAGTCCCAAGCAAGGCTCTTGTCATTGTAAGTATATATGTATCATCGAAAACCGCCAACGGGGTACCTCCGTGCCCGATGACATGAAACAAGCCCACATCAAAATGACAGGACAAGCAGACAATGAACACCTCGACATCTCTTTTATTTGCCATTTGTTTAGCTTTTTATTGTGAGATGCGGCGTCGAATGTCCACTATGGGTATGCTGTAAATTTCCACCATGAATTATGCATGGCTTAGATTGCGGCCCAGGCGTTTCCCTAACACATATACAAACTCCATGATCCCCACAAGATTCCCAATTCATTTCACACCGCGGGTGACAAGGGGTTAACTCGACAAATGTCCTAGATGAAGGACTTAGGATCGGGGGAAGAGGGCGTCGGATGAATTCGAAGGTAAAGATTAGTCGAAATAAGTGTATATCGAAAGTAAACTTGGGTATTCAACCTGGCTTGCTTTCAATCTGCCCTACACCGTCCCATCCTGGCCCCTATATATAGATGGCCAGGTCTCGAGGATCGAGTAGGGTCCGATACAGATTACAATATCGATATACGGTAACAACTCGTATTCGACTATTATTACAATTGGGCCTAACTTAACGGGCCTCAGGGGTATTCAACTAACGGGATCTATTAACTATACCCTTGTCAGTAGCCCCTGAGATTCTACCAGAATTGCAGATTCGGGTTGAATCTCTAATCTTTTAAATCTTCGACTTGATCAATTCTTCAATTTCTTCATATCTTCAAATCTTCGACTTGGTCTTTCGACTTACTTTCATGATATTTTCTCGCAAGGGGTTTTGATGAACAAGCCTGACAACTCTGACAGATCAAGAGGTCAGTTAACTGCCGGAACAGATACTTGTCACCTACTTCAAATTCAATCCCCTTGGATTTGAATTCGGGATACCGGTCAAACCCATTCTTTTGCCGCATTTAGGACTTACAAAGAATGAATCCCAGTGATTCTTAGGGTACCCAGTACGTCCACCAGGATTTTTTTCGCGTCGTAGACACGGATACATACCAGCAGAGCGCATCCATGTGCGTATACCAGGCCACACAGGACGGATCCCGGGGTCTTACCTTCGTGACAGGTCACGGCATTCGAGTTGCGTTGCGATAACATAACTCGAGAATCTTATGTCGCAGTCAAATTTTGACTGAAAATATTTGGGTTTCAACAACCATAAAACTCGCTCCCGATGGGAGTAATCTCTTTGCATTTTGTAGACTATATAGTCGAAATTTGTATGATATACTTTCTTCATCCTCGATATTGATTATCTCATCCTCTATCGGGTGCGCGCTCAGCGCTCCCGATGGGAGTAGCCCCCGAGGCTATGTTTGAATACTTGTAGACAAGCATAGGCTCAAAATTCACTTCATCTTCTTCCTTGTAATATTTCCTGTTTACAAGCCCCCGAGCCCAAGGCGAGGTCTTTTATATCGTGCAACCACACTCTCCCCTTCTTATTTGTTCTCCTTTGGTGTTTATCGCCTGCTACGTGCAGAATTTAACTCTTTTGTAGAATACGTTGATGGGCTTTGCTTATCACGGGGGCCCGATAATACGTGCTTATAAATAAAGCACCTTCTGGCAAGGGTAAAAACCCTAATCAGATTTCTCCTCCACCGCATCATCTTCTCTCTCTCATCTAGGGTTTTCTAGCATTTTCCCTTGTCCACATGGCTGACGCAGATGGTTCTCGTCTGAACCTTGGTTCTCCGGTGGCGCCGCGAGGTCGGGGTCGCCCTCGTGGAAGCAAGGACAAGAGAAACACAACTCCGGCCGCCGCAGGATCGTCATCAGCCGCTCCGGTTAAGCGTCGTCCAGGCCGCCCACCTGGTAGCAAAAATAAGCACAAGGTGACTGGCGCTGCCCCAGGTCCGAGCGCTCCTCCTCCTGCTGCTCCTGCTGCTCCTGCTGCTCTTCCCATGATCTTCTCTTTCTTCTGCATTGCCATGGCGCAGTGCCGCGAGATTCAGCGTCTGCCGCTGAATTTCACAAAGTTCATGGATGGGCGTGAACTGCGAGAAGCGGTTCTTTGCGAGCAATCGGGCAGTAGGACTCCATATGAAGTGGAGGTTTGGTATGATGGCAACGGCGAGCAGTACTTTAAGGGTGGCTGGTCGCAGTTTGCAGAAGACCACGACATCCACCAAGGCTTCTTCATGGCCTTCGACTTCCATATCGGCACGTCAAAGTTGGACGTGAAGATCTATGACGGCACTCAATGCCAGAAGAAGTACGAAGCTGAAGTCCACTTTCATTAGGATATGCTTTATATGTAATTTATTTTGATAATATCCTTGCTGTCGTGCCATATGTAATAAATATTCATACTTTGTTTTGATGTTTTTATTAGTACCATGAAAACAAATCATTGTTCTGAGGTATGCTTTCTATATATCGGGTTCTTTGCGAACCAATTAGCATGAAGAATATCGGGTTCTTTTGTGAGCCAAATTACTTGAAGAATATCGGGTTGTCTGCACAACCTTTCGTACGACCCAAGGGTTGAAGCCCCCGAGCGGAGAAGTAGAAATACTTGTACAATTTTGTCGAGTTCAACCCAAGGAACCCGACCTATGGCCTCATGTTCTGGGTTCAGAAGGTTAACTCGAATTTAATGATACCACTGGGTTTATTCTACGCGTAAAAACGTCGTAGCTGCTCCGCATTCCACGGGTTGCCCTCATCTTTTCCTGTCTTCTTGTCTTGTAGTCGATAAGCTCCTCCTGGTATGACTTCTGTAACGATGTAAGGTCCCACCCAAGGGGACTCTAATTTCCCGTGGCTGTCTTGCCTGAGTCGCAAAACTAGATCTCCCACCCAGTGGCGGAGGACCCCTTAGGGCAGGGTAGGGCGACCGCCCTACCTTGATTTTTGCCAAAAACTGAAGTATTCGTATGTATCTCTCTGGGCAGTAGATCGAGTTCTTCCCGTTCGTGGATGGTTAGTTCCTTAGATATTCCTTTGAGAAGAAAGCGAAGCGAAGAGGTGGGCTGTCTCATCGCTGGCTAATGGGCCTTTTTGAGATGAGTTGGACTGCTGGAGGCACAACTGGTTGGAGGAGCGCTGGCCCTTGGGAACTCATTCGGCCGGGTTGTGTCGTCATTGCATTCGACTGAGCCAACAATCCAACGAAGCCTCTAGGGGCGGCTCTCGGGCACTCAGCGGCGGCGATAGGATGGGCGCGTGGCAGCTCCTGCAAAAAGGACTAGCGAGGGCAGCACTTCTCCGGTCACTGCCTGTTTCCGGGCTAGCTCGGGAAGGTGCAGGCTTGGGCACGAGCAAGCTCGCTCAGGTGCTGCACGTACGCTGGCCGTGGCTCAAAAAAGGGAGAGGTAGGCTACTTTCATTTCTATGTTTTTGCAATTATGTGCGTCGATTGGTGGCTAGCAGCATTGTCAGAAAAATTATCTAATTCTTTTATTGGGTTCATTATAAATTAGTAGTGATTTTTATGTTATGTTCATTGTGAATTGGTAATCTTTTAATGCTGGTTCCATTGCAAATTGCTAATATTTTTATGTTGGTGTTTGGAAATAAGTGGTCTTTTTTCATACTTTAGTTAGACTTTTCCTGACCTAAAAAAATTTCCGTCCTCCGCCACTGCTCCCACCACAAAGGATCGTGGACGAATTCGACTACTGTGGTAGTTTTTTAGACTCTGTTGATACTGTGTGGCCCTTTCTAATGCCTTATCTCTTGCTTCATCTAGTGCATCGACATCGTCTTGCAATGATTCTGTTGATGTTGTTTCGTCATATGTCGTCATCCTTGGAGCCTCGTGCGTAACTTCGACTGGAAGCACGGCTTCTGCGCCATGGACCAGGAAGAAAGGAGTTTCTTGAGTTGCTGCGTTGGGCGTGGTTCTTAGACTCCAAAGAACGGAGGGCAATTCATCTACCCAAGCGCTCGTGGCTTTCTCGAGAGGTGCTAAGAGCCTCTTTTTTATCCCACTACATATCAGGCCATTTGCTTTTTCGACTTGCCCATTTGTCTTTGGGTGCGCCACAGATGCGAATTTGAGTTTGATTCCTAGTCCTTCGCAGTAACTCTTGAATTCCTTGGAAGTGAAGTTTGTCCCATTGTCCGTGATGATGCTATATGGTACGCCGAAACAAAACACTATTGACTTGATGAATTTAATCGCTGCTGTTGAATCTTGAGTTGTTACCGGGGCTGCTTCCACCCACTTGGTAAATTTATCAACTGCCACTAACATGTAAACATGCCCTCCTGGCCAGGACTTGTGCAATTTCCCTACCATATCGAGGCCCCATTGTGCAAAGGGCCAGGACAATGGTATTGGCTGTAGCTCTGCTGCTGGTGCATGTGGTCGAGATGCAAATCTTTGACATGCTTCACACTTCTGAACTATATCTTTTGCATCTTCGATGGCTGTTAACCAATAGAATCCTGCACGGAATGCTTTTGCAGCTATTGCCCTACTGCTTGCATGATGGCCGCACACTCCTCCATGTATATCTTTTAGTATTACTTGTCCTTCCTGAGGCGTTACACAACGCTGCAAAACGCCGGTAATACTTTTCTTGTATAATTTCCCCTACAACACGACAAACGCTTTCGATCGTCGAGTTATCCTCTTGGCTTCCACCGCATCTTTTGGTAATTGTTTATTTATCATGTATGCAAGATATGGCTGCATCCAAGTTTCTTCTATCATCATGACCTCCTCTGGTTCCGACGTAGCCCCCGAGCCTGCTGCAGTAGTCGAACTTTTGACACTTTTTATCGACCTTTCCACTATTTCCTCCCAGAATACTCCAGATGGCACGGGTAAACACTGGGACCCGATATTTGCTAAGGTGTCGGCTTCTTCATTGCTGTTTCTACTGATGTGCGAGACTTCGCATCCATCAAATGTTCCTTCGAGATAATGATATAAGTTCTTGTAGGCCATCATGTTGTCATTGATTGTGTCGCATCTATTCATAACTTGCGGGACAACAAGGTTTGAATCCCCAAATATTTTTAGTCGAGTTGCTCCACATGCTTTGGCCATCTTCATTCCATGTAACAAAGCCTCGTATTCTGCTTCATTGTTAGAAGCCTGCGGAAAACTCATCCTTAAGACGTACTTTAGTTTGTCGCCATGCGGCGATATCAAGACTACTCTCGCGCCTGCGCCTTGTACTCTTTTGGAGCCGTCGAAGTACATTGTCCAGACACTCGATAGATCTGGCGGTCCCGTGCTCTGCAGCTCCAGCCATTCTGCTGTGAAATCTGACAAGATTTGCGACTTGATTGCCTTCCTTTTTTCATACGTGATGTCCATGGGAGATAATTCAATTCCCCACAAAGAGACACGTCCTGTTGCTGAAGGATTGTTCAATATGTTCGATAGTGGCGCTTCATTGACTACTATAATTGGGTGCATTGCAAAGTACTATCGCAATTTTCGTGCTGTTGTAAAGACACTATATGCGAGTTTTTGATAATGCGGGTACCTCTGTTTTGTCAGGGATAACACTTCACTGATGAAATATACCGGCCTTTGGACACCGTGGGCTTTTCCTTCTTCACTTCTTTTGACTACCAATACTGTACTCACCACCTGATGGGTTGCGGCGATGTAGAGTAGTAGTGGTTCTTTGTCTTTTGGTGCGACCAGCACTGGCGGCGTGGAAAGCACTTTTTTCAGCTATGCAAAAGTTGCGTCTACTTCTTCTGTCCATTCAAATTTATCATCTGACTTTTTCATAAGTGCATAGAAAGGAAGCGTCTTTTCTCCCAATCGGGCAACGAAACGACTTAACGCCGCGACGCGTCCTGCAAGTTTCTGGACGTCGTGTAGTTTCGTGGGTTTTCCCATTGTTAAAATTGCTTGAATCTTCTTTGGGTTTGCCTCTATTCCTCGTGCTGATACCAGGAACCCCAACAGTTGTCCTGCTGATATGCTGAAGGAACATTTTGTCGGGTTAAGCTTAAGCTTATACCTGCTCAGGTTGTCGAAGGTTTCTGCCAAGTCGCTGATTAAAGATTGCTCCTCTCTTGTAGTAATGACCACATCATCAATGTAGACTTGGATGTTGCGTCCTATTTGGCTTCCGAGGCAGTTTTGCATCATCCGTTGATAAGTTGCTCCTGCATTTTTTAGGCCAAACGGCATTACTTGATAGCAAAACACTCCGTACGGTGTGATGAAGACCGTCTTTTCTTCATCTTCCTTCTTCAATTTGATCTGATTGTAACCAGAATACGCGTCCAGAAAGGAAAGCCTCATGCATCCCGCTGTTGAATCAATTATCTGATCGATGCGGGGTAGAGGGAAGGGATCCTTTGGACAATGCTTGTTGAGAGATGTGTAGTCGACACATACTCTTTGTACGTCTGTGTTCTTCTTGGGTACGATAACTGGGTTCGATACCCAACTTGAAGTTTTGATTTCTCTGATAAATCCAGCATTTTCCAGCCTGTGCAACTCTGATGCTATCGCCTTCCTTTTAGGTTCATCAAATCGTCGTAATGGTTGCTTGACTGGCTTTGCCTTGGGATCTACATTTAAGGCGTGCTCGACGAGTTCCCTGGGAACCTTTGGCATGTCTGATGGACACCAGGCGAAGATTTCCCAGCGCTCATGGAGGAACTCGATGAGCGCGCTTTCCTATGCGGGGTCCAAGTTCACCGCAATTGATGTCGTCTTGTTTGGATCTGTAGGATGTACCTGGATCTTCTTTGAGTCCTGAGTTGTGTCGAAAGCCTGGTCTGGCAGGGATCGTCCAACGTCGGGTAGCACATTATGATATGTTTCTCCTTTTAGCCTCTCATATTCTGTTGTCATGCCAAAGGTTTGCGCCAACCTATTGAATTCTCTGTCACATGTGTTTGCTACTTCGAAGCTCTCTTGCACTGTAATTGTTCCTTTGGGTCCTGGGATTTTTAGCGTAAGATACGCGTAATGAGGCACTGCCATGAATTTCGCAAATGCTGGGCGCCCCAGGATTGCATGGTATTGCGATGGCCAGTCCATAACTTCAAATTCCAGCTTCTCTCCGCGGTAGTTGCTGCTACTACCAAAGCAGACATCGAGTTCTATTCTTCCCAAAGGATAATTTGCGGCTCCTGGTATTATTCCATGGAAGGAGCAGTCTGTTGGCTTTAAACTCGTCAGCAAGATACACATTGCCCTCAATGTTCTAGCATATATCAGGTTGATGCCACTCCCTGCATCCATAAATACTCTTCTGATGTCGTACCCTCCTATTTGTGCCTTTAGAACCATAGGCGAGTGGCCTGGCCTGGGAACTTTCCTTGGGTGGTCTGTTCTACTGAACTTAACTGGTTGATCTGACCACCGGAGGTACTCTGTAGTAGCTGGTGGTGACGATATTGCTAGGTTTACTTGCCTGGATATGCTCTTTCGCTCTTTCTTCGACTTAGGTACCGGTTGAATCATAGCTGATATGTAAACTTTTGACTCTAGGTGCCTTGCTAGCCTTTGCATTTGATATCCTTGAGTTGTGTGCTTCTCTCCTTGCCATCCTCCTTGGTTTGAACCCATGGCGCTTTGTAGCCTTAGGAACGTTCTATAATCCTTCATCTGGTGATTTGAGACTCTTTTCCCATCAAGATATGCGTAGTGGATTCGACAAGGTCCATATAACATATCCTCGGCCGAAGGGCCAGAGTATCTCGATGTTTCTACTCCTTTTGCCTGAAACCTCCTGCTCACATATCCTTCCTCTTCTTCTGCTGCGTAGCCCGCGGCTACCTGATTTCGCCTTCCTTGGTTATCCCTGCTGCGGTGTCGTCTCCTCTGTTTGCTTATTCTGTCGACTTCTGGTGAACGTCCCCTTTTGTTATTATATGCGTCTTCTCCATCAGCAAATTTGTTGGCATCTTCCATTAGCTCGGCTACTGTTGTAGGTCTTGTTCTTCCTATTTCTTCCACGAGATCTGAGCGACGAAGTCCAGCCAAAAAAGCGTCTATTGCTCGTTCGTCGGAGACGTCCTCTGCTAAGTTTTTGATTATACTCCATCGTTGTATATAAGAACGCAGAGTTTCACCTTTCCTTTGCACACACGCCTTAACTTCCTCCTGTGATGCTGGGCGCTTGTATGTTGAACGAAAATTTCTTGTGAACTGGCTTTCGAGTTCTCTCCAACTTCCAATGGATTCGTTGGATAGGGTATTTAACCATGACCGTGCTGCGCCGGTGAGGTGTAGCTGCAAACTTTGCATTGCAGTCGCTTTTGTTCCCCCTAATATCTGCACTGCCTGCAAATAGTCCGATAACCACAGGGTAGGTTCTTGCGACCCGTCATATTTATGTTGATCATGTGGTAATTTGAATCCTTTGGGTACCCGAGTTCTGCGAACCCTGCGGGTAAAGCATAATGCGCCCATCTCTTTATCGTCGTCTTCATAATTTTCTTCCCTCCAGCCGTGGCATGATTTATTTACTCGAGCATGTGCTATTATATTTCTTGCGTCCTCCTTCCTCTTTTGTCGCCTTTCCTCTTCTGATGACTCACTATACTCACTATCTGCGAAGTTGTATCTGAGCTTCTCCTTTTGCTTTTCCTTGTAGCTTGTCGACTTTGTGTCTGAACCTTTTTCCCTGATCTTGCTCTCTACTATTCCGAGGTTTTGTATCGCGGCTCGGTGCATATTTTCTCGCGGATCCCCGGGTTCTGGCCTTGTAGTTAGTAAATACGCCTGTGCTGCTATCAATGCTGCTTCTGGCGTTTCTTGCATGAAGTCATCTTTCTCCTCTTCTAGCTGTGGGGTAGGGCTTCTCGAGTACCTATCTTCTCTGTTGCGTGCTCTTTCCCCCTGTTGTGTTTTGGGTCTCCGCGCCTTTCTCTACTGTACTCGGAATCCTCACTATAGTCATCCCAGTATTCCTCCCTTGATGCACTGTTATTGTTTCGAAGAACCGTGTTTCTTTCCTCCCTTAGTTTCTTCCTATGTTGGTATAATGCGTACTGATATCCCATTAGAACTTCTCTTCTCGATCCTTCGGGTACTTCTGTACCATGATTAATAGCTGACTTGATCATTCTCCATTCGCCAGCCGAAACGTGGACTTTCTCCTTATCCTTTTTGCTGTGTTCTTTTATTTTGTCGACTTGCCTGTCGACCTTTTTACTTCCTTCGTTGTTGTTCTCTTCTTCTGCCTCGGTGATAATGACGCATAGCTGATGCACTTTGGAGACGCCACTGCTTCCAACGGCGAAGTCCCTTGCACTGTTGTATGTTTGACTTACCCTTTCTTCTGAGTCGAAATTTTCCCGAATTTTGTCGCCTTCTGCGATTGGTGCTTTTTCCAGGCTGACCGGCGAGTTTACCTCGCTGGAAGAGCCTTCTGATGATTCCAGTATTACCTCTGTTTTGGGCTTGCTTGCCGACGGATCTGGTTTCGTCGAATCTGAGAGGCGGGACGAACCCGATGGTCCGACGAAGATGCTCAAACTTCCAACTGTTAACTCCATCTCCTGACTTCCGTCGAGTTTTGAACTGTTGTTGGCTAAAAGCGAAAAAGCCGTCGAATTCATGACTCCAACGCCCAGGGTCCCCACGGTTGGCGCCAATTGACGAGGGGTTAACTTGACAAATGTCCTAGATGAAGGACTTAGGATCGGGGGAAGAGGGCGTCGGATGAATTCGAAGGTAAAGGTTAGTCGAAATAAGTGTATATCGAAAGTAAACTTGGGTATTCAACCTGGCTTGCTTTCAATCTGCCCTACACCGTCCCCTCCTGGCCCCTATATATAGATGGCCAGGTCTCGAGGATCGGGTAGGGTCCAATACAGATTACAATATCGACATACGGTAAGAACTCGTATTCGACTATTATTACAATTGGGCCTAACTTAACGGGCTTCAGGGGTATTCAACTAACGGGATCTATTAACTATACCCTTGTCAGCGGGCATCCATAAACAAAAGATCACGATATCAACTCAAATAAGAAGTGCAATATTGAAAGCTTGCCCCCATGACAACATGGACGGGCTAGAATCCAACTTACAACTTGCAAGCATAACAACTCATCATAAGAGACCACAATGTCAAATTTTTAAGAACAGGAAAAAGTAAAGTGTGCCTTCCGGTTCGTGAGAGCTTTACTGACCAATTTTCGCATAACACTGGTAAGAGTTTAATTTGAAAAGAAGATAAAAGCAAGTCAAATTTACTTGGAATAGCAAATTGCTAGTAGGTATGTATGGTGGACACTTTGGAAAACTTTGGCTTTTAGGAGTTGGATGCACGAGTAGAGCTCATACTCAGTACAAGGCGAGGGCTAGCAAAAGACTGGGAGCGACCAACTAAGAGAGCAATAATGGCCATAATCATGCAAAGCGACAAAGCGACATTAAAAGAAGCATAAGATGGCATCAAAAGTCAAAAACTAAATGATCATAGAGGCTATTGGAGACTTTGTAAGAGTCTAACATGTGTGAGCATGCGCCAAGTAAACCCAAATAAAGCATCAAGGAGAAAACCAAAATAATGCTTCCAAACAATAAAAACAATGCATGATTTTTTCAAAGGCTCATTAAGTAATCTCAGTTATTTGAGACAAGTCATGCTACAGCAAAACCACTAAGCATACTATCAAAAAGACATCAAGCATGACATGAAAAAGCCTAAGCCGTAGTCTACACAAGCTCCTTCTTGTACCACTATTTTGCATAAAGCTTTTTCTCTTTTCCAACACCATTTGAAAATTTTAAAGACACCTCTTTTGATGAAAACCAATAAAGATCAGAGGCAAAAATACACCTTGATGAAAAGATATGACAAGGTCTGAACGCAAATCAAGGCGAAAACGAAAACCAAAAGCAGTAGCAGAAAAAGAAGAACACTCGTTGAACGATAAGAGTGAAAACTAGAGCGTTCTTAGCAAATGAAAAGCAAGGCAACTTCTCCAAAAGAAATTTGTTGGGGTCCAACCATTTATTGCAGCTAACAAACTAAACTAACTAAGAAAACTAAAACAACTGACGCTCCAAGAAAAACACATAGTGCATGAAGCAAAAAATATATAGTCACCTGATTTTTGCCGATGAAGAAGGGGTGCCTCGGGGGCATCCCCAAGCTTTGACGCTTGTACTTCTTGGATATTTCTTGGGGTGACGCATGGGCATCCCCAAGCTTGAGCTTTTGTCCATTCTTCAACTCATCTCATCATTCTCCAATCCCTACACTTGAAAACTTCCTTCATACAAAACTAAACACAATTCTATTAGCAACATTAGTGTAGCATAACATATGATCAACCTCTTTTTGCTTCAGGTTTCAACCCAAAACCACCACATATAAAGGATATACTACTGTAGCAACTTCCCCAAAAGTTCCGTGATCAAAAGAACTCAAAAGAAAGCGACAAAGCGGCAAACACAAATATTGGCAGAAATCTGTCAAAACAGAACAGCTGACAAAGGCCGAATTTTTTAGGGGTTTTCTGTTGCTCAAATAAAAAAGTGTTCATCTAATGAAAGTTTGGATATAACCTGGGTCATATGCACAAGAAATCGCAGGTCCAAAAGATATACAGAGAATTTATATGAATTTTTATGGTGCAGCACCCAAAACAGTTTTAGGACAGCAACATCCCCAAATCTTTACCTCACTCGAATTAGAGGCTTCTCTTGGCACAACAATAAAATAAAAACGATAAGGAGCGGTCATTATAGTAGTAATGACTTCCAAGACTCAAATAAAAGAAAAAGTACTGGAAATAAAATATTGGGTTATCTCCCAAGAGTGCTTTTTTTTAACGCCTTTGAGCTAGGCGCTGACGAGGGGTTAACTCGACAAATGTCCTAGATGAAGGACTTAGGATCGGGGGAAGAGGGCGTCGGATGAATTCGAAGGTAAAGGTTAGTCAAAATAAGTGTATATCGAAAGTAAACTTGGGTATTCAACCTGGCTTGCTTTCAATCTGCCCTACACCGTCCCCTCCTGGCCCCTATATATAGATGGCCAGGTCTCGAGGATCGGGTAGGGTCCGATACAGATTACAATATCGACATATGGTAAGAACTCGTATTCGACTATTATTACAATTGGGCCTAACTTAACGGGCCTCAGGGGTATTCAACTAACGGGATCTATTAACTATACCCTTGTCAGTAGCCCCTGAGATTCTACCAGAATTGCAGATTCGGGTTGAATCTCTAATCTTTTAAATCTTCGACTTGATCAATTCTTCAATTTCTTCATATCTTCAAATCTTCGACTTGGTCTTTCGACTTACTTTCATGATATTTTCTCGCAAGGGGTTTTGATGAACAAGCCTGACAACTCTGATGGATCAAGAGGTCAGTTAACTGCCGGAACAGATACTTGTCACCTACTTTAAATTCAATCCCCTTGAATTTGAATTCGGGATACCGGTCAAACTCATTCTTTTGCCGCATTTAGAACTTACAAAGAATGAATCCCAGTGATTCTCAGGGTACCCAGTGCGTCCACCAGGATTTTCTTCGCGTCGTAGACACGAATACATACCAGCAGAGTGCATCCATGTGCGTATACCAGGCCACACAGGACGGATCCCGGGGTCTTACCTTCGTGACAGGTCACGGCATTCGAGTTGCGTTGCGATAACATAACTCGAGAATCTTATGTCGCAGTCAAATTTTGACTGAAAATATTCGGGTTTCAACAACCATAAAACTCGCTCCCGATGGGAGTAATCTCTTTGCATTTTGTCGACTATATAGTCGAAATTTGTATGATATACTTTCTTCATCCTCGATATTGATTATCTCATCCTCTATCGGGTGCGCGCTCAGCGCTCCCGATGGGAGTAGCCCCCGAGGCTATGTTTGAATACTTGTAGACAAGCATAGGCTCAAAATTCACTTCGTCTTCTTCCTTGTAATATTTCCAGTTTACAAGCCCCCGAGCCCAAGGCGAGGTCTTTTATATCGTGCAACCACACTCTCCTCTTCTTATTTGTTCTCCTTTGGTGTTTATCGTCTGCTACGTGCAGAATTTAACTCTTTTGTAGAATACGTTGATGGGCTTTGCTTATCACGGGGGCCCGATAATACGTGCTTATAAATAAAGCACCTTCTGGCAAGGGTAAAAACCCTAATCAGATTCCTCCTCCGCCGCATCATCTTCTCTCTCTTATCTAGGGTTTTCTAGCCTTTTCCCTTGTCCACATGGCTGACGCAGATGGTTCTCGTCTGAACCTTGGTTCTCCGGTGGCGCCGCGAGGTCGGGGTCGCCCTCGTGGAAGCAAGAACAAGAGCAACACAACTCCGGCCGCCGCAGGATCGTCATCAGCCGCTCCGGTTAAGCGTCGTCCCGGCCGCCCACCTGGTAGCAAAATCAAGCCCAAGGTGACTGGCGCTGCCCCAGGTCCGAGCGCTCCTCCTCCTGCTGCTCCTGCTGCTCTTCCCAGGATCTTCTCTTTCTTCTGCATTGCCATGGCGCAGTGCCGCGAGATTCAGCGTCTGCCGCTGAATTTCACAAAGTTCATGGATGGGCATGAACTGCGAGAAGCGGTTCTTCGCGAGCAATCTGGCAGTAGGACTCCATATGAAGTGGAGGTTTGGTATGATGGCAACGGCGAGCAGTACTTTAAGGGTGGCTGGTCGCAGTTTGCAGAAGACCACGACATCCACCAAGGCTTCTTCATGGCCTTCGACTTCCATATCGGCACGTCAAAGTTTGACGTGAAGATCTACGACGGCACTCAATGCCAGAAGAAGTACGAAGCTGAAGTCCACTTTCATTAGGATATGCTTTATATGTAATTTCTTTTGATAATATGCTTGCTATCGTGCCATATGTAATAAATATTCGTACTTTGTTTTGATGTTTTTATTAGTACCATGAAAACAAATCATTGTTCTGAGGTATGCTTTCTATATATCGGGTTCTTTGCGAACCAATTAGCATGAAGAATATCGGGTTCTTTTGTGAGCCAAATTACTTGAAGAATATCGGGTTGTCTGCACAACCTTTCGTACAACCCAAGGGTTGAAGCCCCCGAGCGGAGAAGTAGAAATACTTGTACAATTTTGTCGAGTTCAACCCAAGGAACCCGACCTATGGCCTCATGTTCTGGGTTCAGAAGGTTAACTCGAATTTAATGATACCACTGGGTTTATTCTACGCGTAAAAACATCATAGCTGCTCCGCATTCCACGGGTTGCCCTCATCTTTTCCTGTCTTCTTGTCTTGTAGTCGATAAGCTCCTCCTGGTATGACTTCTGTAATGATGTAAGGTCCCACCCAAGGGGACTCTAATTTCCCATGGCTGTCTTGCCTGAGTCGCAAAACTAGATCTCCCACCACAAAGGATCGTGGACGAACTCGACTACTGTAGTAGTTTCTTAGACTCTGTTGATACTGTGTGGCCCTTTCTAATGCCTTATCTCTTGCTTCATCTAGTGCATCGACATCGTCTTGCAATGCTTCTGTTGATGTTGTTTCGTCATATGCCGTCACCCTTGGAGCCTCGTGCGTAACTTCGACTGGAAGCACGGCTTCTGCGCCATGGATCAGGAAGAAAGGAGTTTCTTGAGTTGCTGCGTTGGGCGTGGTTCTTAGACTCCAAAGAACGGAGGGCAATTCATCTACCCAAGCACTCTTGGCTTTCTCGAGAGGTGCTAAGAGCCTCTTTTTTATCCCACTACATATCAGGCCATTTGCTTTTTCGACTTGCCCATTTGTCTTTGGGTGCGCCACAGATGCGAATTTGAGTTTGATTCCTAGTCCTTCGCAATAACTCTTGAATTCCTTGGAAGTGAAGTTTGTCCCATTGGCCGTGATGATGCTATATGGTACGCCGAAATGAAACACTATTGACTTGATGAAGTTAATCGCTGCTGTTGAATCTTGAGTTGTTACCGGGGCTGCTTCCACCCACTTGGTAAATTTATCAACTGCCACTAACATGTAAACATGCCCTCCTGGCCAGGACTTGTGCAATTTCCCTACCATATCGAGGCCCCATTGTGCAAAGGGCCAGGACAATGGTATTAGCTGTAGCTCTGCTGCTGGTGCATGTGGTCGAGATGCAAATCTTTGACATGCTTCACACTTCCGGACTATATCTTTTGCGTCTTCGATGACTGTTAACCAATAGAATCCTGCACGGAATGCTTTTGCAGCTATTGCCCTACTGCTTGCATGATGGCCGCACACTCCTCCATGTATATCTTTTAGTATTACTTGTCCTTCCTGAGGCGTTACACAATGCTGCAAAACGCCGGTAATACTTTTCTTGTATAATTTCCCCTGCAACTCGACAAACGCTTTCGATCGTCGAGTTATCCTCTTGGCTTCCACCGTATCTTTTGGTAATTGTTTATTTATCATGTATGCAAGATATGGCTGCATCCAAGTTTCTTCTATCATCATGACCTCCTCTGGTTCCGACGTAGCCCCCGAGCCTGCTGCAGTAGTCGAACTTTTGACACTTTTTATCGACCTTTCCACTATTTCCTCCCAGAATACTCCAGATGGCACGGGTAAACACTGGGACCCGATATTTGCTAAGGTGTCGGCTTCTTCATTGCTGTTTCTACTGATGTGCGAGACTTCGCATCCATCAAATGTTGCTTCGAGATAATGATATAAGTTCTTGTAGGCCATCATGTTGTCATTGATTGTATCGCATCTATTCATAACTTGCTGGACAACAAGGTTTGAATGCCCATATATTTTTAGTCAAGTTGCTCCACATGCTTTGGCCATCTTCATTCCATGTAACAGAGCCTCGTATTCTGCTTCATTGTTAGAAGCATGCGGAAAACTCATCCTTAAGACATACTTTAGTTTGTCGCCATGCGGCGATATCAAGACTACTCTCGCGCCTGCGCCTTGTACTCTTTTGGAGCCGTCGAAGTACATTGTCCAGACACTCGATAGATCTGGCGGTCCCGTGCTCTGCAGCTCCAGCCATTCTGCTGTGAAATCTGGCAAGATTTGTGACTTGATTGCCTTCCTTTTTTCATACGTGATGTCCATGGGAGATAATTCACTTCCCCACAAAGAGACACGTCCTGTTACTGAAGGATTGTTCAATATGTTCGATAGTGGCGCTTCGTTGACCACTATAATTGGGTGCACCGCAAAATACTGTCGCAATTTTCGTGCTGTTGTAAAGATACTATATGCGAGTTTTTGATAATGCGGGTACCTCTGTTTTGTCAGGGATAACACTTCACTGATAAAATATACCGGCCTTTGGACACCGTGGGCTTTTCCTTCTTCACTTCCTTCAACTACCAATACTGTACTCACCACCTGATGGGTTGCGGCGATGTAGAGTAGTAGTGGTTCTTTCTCTTTTGGTGCGACCAGCACTGGCGGCGTGGAAAACACTTTTTTCAGCTGTGCAAAAGCCACATCTGCTTCTTCTGTCCATTCAAATTTATCATCTGAATTTTTCATAAGTGCATAGAAAGGAAGCGCCTTTTCTCCCAATCGGGCAACGAAACGACTTAACGTCGCGACGCGTCCTGCAAGTTTCTGGACGTCGTGTAGTTTCGTGGGTTTTCCCATTGTTAAAATTGCTTGAATCTTCTCTGGGTTTGCCTCTATTCCTCGTGCTGATACCAGGAACCCCAACAGTTGTCCTGCTGATATGCTGTAGGAACATTTTGTCGGGTTAAGCTTAAGCTTATACCTGCTCAGGTTGTCGAAGGTTTCTGCCAAGTCGCTGATTAAAGATTGCTCCTCTCTTGTAGTAATGACCACATCATCAATGTAGACTTGGATGTTGCGTCCTATTTGGTTTTCGAGGCAGTTTTGTATCATCCGTTGATAAGTTGCTCCTGCATTTTTTAGGCCAAACGACATTACTTGATAGCAAAACACTCCGTACGGTGTGATGAAGGCCGTCTTTTCTTCGTCTTCCTTCTTCAATTTTATCTGATTGTAACCAGAATACGCGTCCAGAAAGGAAAGCCTCGCGCATCCCGCTGTTGAATCAATTATCTGATCGATGCGGGGTAGAGGGAAGGGATCCATTGGACAATGCTTGTTGAGAGATGTGTAGTCGACACATACTCTTTGTACGTCTGTGTTCTTCTTGGGTATGGGTTCGATACCCAACTCGAAGTTTTGATTTCTCTGATAAATCCGGCATTTTCCAGCCTGTGCAACTCTGATGCTATCGCCTTCCTTTTAGGTTCATCAAATCATCGTAATGGTTCCTTGACTGGCTTTGCCTTGGGATCTACATTTAAGGCGTGCTCGACGAGTTCCCTGGGAATCCCTGGCATGTCTGATGGACACCAGGCGAAGATTTCCCAGCGCTCACGGAGGAACTCGACGAGCGCGCTTTCCTATGCGGGGTCCAAGTTCACCGCAATTGATGTCGTCTTGTTTGGATCTGTAGGATGTACCTGGATCTTCTTCGAGTCCCGAGTTGTGTCGAAAGCCTGATCTGGCAGGGATCGTCCAACGTCGGGTAGCACATTATGATCTGTTTCTCCTTTTAGCCTCTCATATTCTGCTGTCATGCCAAAGGTTTGCGCCATCCTATTGAATTCTCTGTCACATGTGTTTGCTACTTCGAAGCTCCCTTGCACTGTAATTGTTCCTTTGGGTCCTGGGATTTTTAGCGTAAGATACGCGTAATGAGGCACTGCCATGAATTTCGCAAATGCTGGGCGCCCCAGGATTGCATGGTATTGTGACGGCCAGTCCATAACTTCAAATTCCAGCTTCTCTCTGCGGTAGTTGCTGCTACTGCCAAAGCAGACATCGAGTTCTATTCTTCCCAAAGGGTAATTTGTGGCTCCTGGTACTATTCCATGGAAGGAGCAGTCTGTTGGCTTTAAACTCGTCAGCGAGATACACATTGCCCTCAATGTTCTAGCATATATCAGGTTGATGCCACTCCCTGCGTCCATAAATACTCTTCCGATGTCGTACCCTCCTATTTGTGCCTTTAGAACCATAGGCGAGTGGCCTGGCCTAGGAACTTTCCTTGGGTGGTCTGCTCTACTAAACTTAACTGGTTGATCTGACCACCGGAGGTACTCTGTAGTAGCTGGTGGTGACGATATTGCTAGGTTTACTTGCCTGGATATGCTCTTTCACTCTTTCTTCGACTTAGGTACCGGTTGAATCATAGCTGATATGTAAACTTTTGACTCTAGGTGCCTTGCTAGCCTTTGCATTTGATATCCTTGAGTTGTGTGCTTCTCTCCTTGCCATCCTCCTTGGTTTGAACCCATGGCGCTTTGTAGCCTTAGGAACGTTCTACAATCCTTCATCTGGTGATTTGAGACTCTTTTCCCATCAAGATATGCGTAGTGGATTTGACAAGGTCCATATAACATATCCTCGGCCGAAGGGCCAGAGTATCTCGATGTTTCTACTCCTTTTGCCTGAAACCTCCTACTTACATATCCTTCCTCTTCTTCTGCTGCGTAGCCCGCGGCTATCTGATTTCGCCTTCCTTGGTTATCCCTGCTGCGGTGTCGTCTCCTCTGTTTGCTTATTCTGTCGACTTCTGGTGAACGTCCCCTTTTGTTATTATATGCGTCTTCTCCATCAACAAATTTGTTGGCATCTTCCATTAGCTCGGCTACTGTTGTAGGTCTTGTTCTTCCTATTTCTTCCACGAGATGTGAGCGACGAAGTCCAGCCGAAAAAGCGTCTATTGCTCATTCGTCGGAGACGTCCTCTGCTGAGTTTTTGATTATACTCCATCGTTGTATATGATGGGTTCGTAGCATAGAAAACAAAAAATTTCCTACGCAAGAACATATAAACTAGCCAAGATAATCTATGAGGTGGTAGCAACGGAGACTAACCCTCGACGACCGTAAGCGGGGATTACGTTCCCGCACAAACGTTGACGATGGAGAGTCGATGTAGACGCACGTAGTCGACGTAGTTGTTCACTTGACGTAGTCGACGTAGTGGTTCACTTGACGATCACAAGATCGTGTACACGGCGCCACAAGTGGCAGCGCCCCCGTGATCGGTCACACGTACAGCTCGACATCGACTCTTCCACGCCCTCGGTCCAGCGGGGAAGCGGAAGAAGGGATCCACCGGACACTCCACCACACACTTCTCCAAGTGTATGAACTACGAACTACAATTCCGGCAGAGCTTCGCTAAGCAGAGACGGAAATTGGGCAGCAACTATGCGAGGGAGGGGAGGATCAAGAAGTGTGTCACATGGAGGAGAGGGAGGGGTTTATATAGGGGAGGAGGGGCAGCCCCAAAAGGGTGGCCGGCCAAGGTGGCCCTCCTCCTCTTCATGGTGGTAACCCCCTCTTCATTTCCTTCATGGTGGTAACCCCCTCATCAACATGAGGTAACCCCCATTTTAATGCATGACATTCATGCTAATTAAAATTCACACTTATTGATTTAATAAAACATTTTTATTTCTTTAATATTTGTTAATTTATTCAATTAACAAACATTAACAAATACACCCTTGAGTTATTTCGATATCCGAAACAGTTTCGGTGCTTTTCTGAAATAACCCTCATGCTGTCCTGTAATTCAATCGGAGTATCGTATCCACTCAAAAACGACGGCGAACCTTAAGTGTGTCACCCTACGGTTCGTGAATAACGTGGACATGATCGAGACTCCTCTCCGATCAATAATCAACAGCGGGATCTGGAAATCCATGATGACTCCCACTTACTCAACGATGAACTAGTGATCGTGTGAACCAGTAACGAACATAGTTAATTCCTTTTGTCTCGCGATATTATTACTTGTCCGAGATCCGATCATTTGGTATCAACCATACCTAGTTCGATCTCGTTCCTGACAAGTCTCTTTACTCGTTCTGTGATAATGCATTCATGTGACCTAGTCACATGCTTGCAAGCGATTCTAATGCAATATCACCGAGAAGGGCCCAGAGAATATCTACCCGTCATCGGGTCGGACAAATTCCACTCTTGATCCATGAGCCTCAACTAATACTTTCAGAATACCCAAATCAACCTTTATAATCACCCTGTGACGGTGTGACGTTTGATATCATCAAAGTACTCTTCCGGTATCAGTGATTAACATGATCTCATGGTCTGAGGATTAGAACTATTTCGTATGAGTTTGATATAGCAAAGAACTTGATGACTTGATCGTATTGCTATTCGTACTATGGGTGTGAGTGTTCATCACATCATTCTTCTAATGATATGACCCCGTTATTAACAACATCCAATGTTCATGATCAGGAAACCTTGATCATCGGTTAATCAACGAGCTAGTATAAAAGAGAGGCTTTACTAGGAACCCTTTTAGTTTATTAATCACACAAGTATTAATGTTTCCGATTAATACAATTCTAGCATGAGAAATAAACATCTATTATGAACATGGAATAATATAATAACAACTTTATTATTGCCTCTCGGGCATATTCCTTTCAGTCTCCCACTTGCACTGGAGTCAATAATCTAGATTACATAGTGATGAATCTAACACCCATTGAGTTCTGGTGCTGATCATGTTTTGCCTTGGGGAGAGCTTTAGTCAGCGGATCTGCCACATTCAGATCCGTGTGTACTTTGCAAATCTTTACATCACCATCCGTGACATGCTCACGGATGGAGTGAAATCGGCGCTTTACATGCTTGAATTTCTTGTGAGACCTTGGCTCCTGAGTATTGGCTATGGCACCATTGTTGTCGCAATAGATAACCATTGGATCCAATGCACTCGGAACCACACCCAGTTCGGATATGAACTCCTTCATCCAAACTGCTTCCTCTGCCGCTTCTGAAGCAGCAATGTATTTCGCCTCTGTTGTTGATCTCGCCACCACGCTTTGCTTGGAACTCCTCCAGCTTACTGCTCCTCCATTCATAACAAATACGTACCCGGATTGAGACTTAGAGTCATCCGGATCAGTGTCGAAGCTAGCATCGACGTAACAACTTGCGACGAGCTCTTCTTCACCGCCATATACGAGAAACATATCCTTAGTCCTTCGTAAGTACTTAAGGATATTCTTGACCACCGTCCAGTGTTCCAAACCTGGATCAGATTGGTACCTACTAGTCAAACTAATAGCATGTGCCACATCTGGTCTTGTACATAACATGGCATACATGATAGAGCCTATGGCAGAGGCACAGGGAATCTTATTCATCTCTTCTCTATCTTCAGCTGTAGCCGGACCTTGAGTCTTACTCAAGATCTTTCCTTGCAACATAGGTAAGAACCCTTTCTTACTATCCTCCATTCTAAACCTCTTTAGAATCTTGTCAAGGTATGTACTTTGTGATAGCCCAATTAAGCGTCTCGATCTATCTCTATAGATTTTGATGCCTAAAATATACGCCGCTTCACCAAGGTCTTTCATCGAGAACTTACTATTTAAGTAATCTTTTACGTTCTTCAAAAGTTCCGTATCATTTCCAATCAGCAATATGTCATCCACATAAAATATTAGAAATGCTACAGAGCTCCCACTCACTTTCTTGTAAATACAAGTTTCTCCATAAGTTTTGACAAATCCAAACCCTTTGATAACTTCGTCAAAACGGAGATTCCAACTCCGGGATGCTTGCTTCAGTCCATAGATGGATCACTGAAGTTTGCATACCTTGTCAGCATCCTTAGGATCAACAAAACCCTTGGGCTGTACCATGTACAACTCTTTCTCAATATTACCATTAAGGAACGCGGTTTTCACATCCATCTGCCAAATTTCATAATCAAAAAATGCAGCAATTGCTAACATAATCCTAACAGACTTTAGCATCGCTACGGGTGAGAAAGTCTCATCGTAGTCAATTCCTTGAATTTGTCGGAAACCTTTTGCGACAAGTCGTGCTTTATAGACGGTCACATTACCATCAGCGTCTGTTTTCTTCTTGAAAATCCATTTATTCTCAACAGCCTTTCGGTCATTGGGAAGTTCCACCAAAGTCCATACTTGGTTTTCATACATGGATTCCATTTCGGATTTCATGGCTTCATGCCATTTGTTGGAATCTGGGCTCATCATTGCTTCATCATACGTCGCAGGGTCATCGTTCTCAACAATGGCATTTACGATAAGATCACCGTACCATTCAGGAGTGGCACGTGTTCTTGTCGACCTGCGAGGTTCGGTAGCATCCTCTTTTGGAGTTTCATGATCTTCATCATTAGCTCCCACTTCATTTGGTGAAGTCACCACCGGAACGGTTCCGGCGCTGCGCCACTCGCCAATTCATGAAGAGGAGGTTCAATAACCTCATCAAGTTCTACCTTCCTACTATTCACACCTTTCGAGAGAAACTCCTTCTCCAAAAAGGATCCGTTCTTAGCAACAAACACTTTGCCTTCGGATCTGTGAGAGAAGGTGTACCCAATTGTTTCTTTAGGGTATCCTATGAAGACGCATTTTTCCGCTTTGGATTCGAGTTTATCAGGCTGAAGTTTCTTCACATAAACATCGCATCCCCAAACTTTTAGAAATGACAGCTTAGTTTTGTTTCCAAACCATAATTCATACGGTGTCGTTTCAACGGATTTAGATGGAGCCCTATTTAAAGTGAAAGCGGCTGTTTCTAGCGCATAACCCCAAAAAGATAGTGGCAGATCGGTAAGAGACATCATAGACCGAACCATATCCAATAAGGTACGGTTACGACGTTCGGATACACCATTTCGTTGTGGCGTTCCAGCGGGAGTGAGTTGTGAAACTATTCCACATTCTCTCATATGTGCGCCAAACTCGTAACTAAGATATTCTCCTCCACGATCAGATCGTAGAAATTTAATCTTTCTGTTACGATGATTTTCTACTTCACTCTGAAATTCTTTGAACTTTTCAAACGTTTCAGACTTGTGTTTCATTAAGTAAATATACCCATATCTACTTAAGTCATCAGTGAAAGTAACAAAATAACGATATCCACCACGCGCCGGCACACTCATAGGTCCACATACATCGGTATGTATGATTTCCAATAAGTCTGTTGCCCGTTCCATTGAACCGGAAAACGGCGTTCTAGTCATCTTGCCCATAAGACATGGCTCGCATGTCTCAAATGATTCATAATCAAGTGATTCCAGAAGTCCATCTGAATGAAGCTTCTTCATGCGTTTAACACCAATATGACCTAAACGGCAGTGCCACATGTATGCGGCTATATCATCATTAGACTTAATTCTTTTGGCATTCACATTATGAATATGTGTTTCATCACTATCAAGATTCAAAAGAAATAAACCTTTCTTCTCAGGTGCATGTCCATAAAAGATATTATTCATATAAATCGAACAACCATTGTTCTCAGACTGGAATGAATAATTGTCTCGCATTAAACAAGATCCGGATATAATGTTCATGCTCAACGCAGGCACCAAATAACATTTATTCAGGTTTAAAACTAATCCAGATGGTAAATGTAGAGGCAGCGTCCCGACGGCGATCACATCAACTTTTGATCCATTGCCGACGCACATCGTGACCTCATCCTTCGCAAGTTGCCGCTTATTCTTTAGCCCCTGTTTCGAGTTACATATGTGAGCAACCGAACCAGTATCAAATACCCAGGTGCTATTGCGACTACTAGTAAGGTACACATCAATAACATGTATATCATATATACCTTTGTTAATCTTCCCGTTCTTCTTATCCGCCAGATACTTTGGGCAGTTGCGCTTCCAGTGCCCCATTTCCTTGCAGTAGAAGCACTCAGTTTCAGGTTTAGGACCAGCCTTGGGTTTCCTCTCAGAACCGGCAACAGATTTGCCGTCCTTCTTGTTTCTACCCTTGGACTTATTATCCTTTCTACCTTTCTTGAAACTAGTGGTCTTATTGACCATCAACACTTGATGTTCCTTTTTGATCTCCAGTTCTGCAGTCTTAAGCATTGAGAGAAGCTCGGGGAGAGACTTCCTCATGCCCTGCATGTTGTAGTTCATCACAAAACCCTTGAAGCTAGGTGGGAGAGATTGGAGAACCCGATGTATTCCCAACTCATTGGGAATCGTTATTCCCAAAGAGATGAGCTTATCGGCGTACCCAGACATTTTGAGTACGTGCTCACTAACGGAGCTGTTCTCTTCCATCATGCAGCTAAAGAACTTTTCTAAAGCATCATAACTCTCCACGGCAGTATGGGAGTCGAAGATCAGTTTCAACTCTCCCATTGTATCATAAGCGTTGCTATTCTCGAAACGTTTTCGCAGCTCCGGCTCAAGTCCATACAGTATGCCGCAATGAACTAAACTGTGGTCCTCCTTACGAGTCAGAAAAACATTTTTCTCTTCATCGAGAGCATCTTCTGCAGGCGGGTTACCTAGCGGTGCCTCAAGCACATAGCCCTTTTGAGAGGCATTGAGGAGGATCCTCAAGTTAAGTGCCCAGTTGGTGAAGTTGCTACCGTTGGTGGCTAGTTTTTCTTTCTTCATGAACGCATTGAAATTAAGAGCAGGTGGTGCCATGATCTACAAATTATTTGCAAAGTTAATTTAGACTAAGTTCATAAAAGAATGAGTTCAGGTTAAATCAAATTCTACGTGAACTCCCACTTAAAAACAACATCCCTCCTAGTTTTCTTAAGTGACTACACGAACCAAATCCACTATACCACAACCGATCATCACGTGCAACGGTATAGTTTCAAAGGCGAACATCACCATGTTCATCATATCAACCATATGACTCATGTTTAACCTTTCGGTTCGTGTTCCGAGGCCATGTCTGTACATGCTAGGCTCGCCAAGTAGAACCATAACATTTGCATGTGTAAAACTGTCTTACACCCGTCGTATGTGAACGTAGAGTCTATCACACCCGATCATCACGAGATGTCTCAAAACGACGAACTTTCTTGACGGTGCATGTTATGGGAGAACACATTTTTATCTTGATATTTATGTGAGAGGGATCATCTTATAATGCTACCGCGCGATCAAATCTAAGCAGAATAAGATGCATAAAAGGATAAACATCACATGCATATATAATGTGATATGATATGGTCCTTCACGCATTCGATCTCCATCTTGTGCGTCATGGTATGATCTCCATCATTTCACCGGCGTAGCACCAAGGTCCATGGCGCGCCACCTTGGTTGTCTTCCTCCATTACAATATATCACTTGGATATACATATATGGCACGCAGGCCATTTAAATGTAAAGACAACCATATGGCTCCTGCCGGTTGTTTATAACTTACAAAAAGGATCATTGCATACAATTTGTAACATAAACAATTTAACCATATCACATCACATGCCCTGCAAAAACAAGTTAGACGTTTCTAATTTGTCTTGCATATTTTACGTGGTTTGGGGCTTTTCTAGGAAGAACCGTTCTTATCTACGAACATGAAACCACAACGGTGATAAAAATATTATTAACAACTATTTGTAAAATAGATCATAACTATAGTGGGAGAAACGTACACCCGCAAAGCCACATATGCCGAAGCATGTCAAGTGTGGGACAAGTCTCGTGAACGCGGTCACGTAAGGTTAGTCTCGGGCAGCTTCAATCCCACTATGCCACTATGATCCAAAATATAAAAAAATTGCAATAACATGATCATCAACGCCCATATCCATATGTGTTCTAGCCGTGCATACCAACTACGCATAGATATGGCTCTGATACCACTGATGGGTTCGTAGCATAGAAAACAAAAAATTTCCTACGCAAGAACATATAAACTAGCCAAGATACTCTATGAGGTGGTAGCAATGGAGACTAACCCTCGACGACCGTAAGCGGGGATTACGTTCCCGCACAAACGTTGACGATGGAGAGTCGATGTAGACGCACGTAGTCGACGTAGTTGTTCACTTGACGTAGTTGACGTAGTGGTTCACTTGACGATCACAAGATCGTGTACACGGCGCCACAAGTGGCAGCGCCCCCGTGATCGGTCACACGTACAGCTCGACGTCGACTCCTCCACGCCCTCGGTCCAGCGGGGCAGCGGAAGAAGGGATCCGCCGGACACTCCACCACACACTTCTCCAAGTGTATGAACTACGAACTACAATTCCGGTAGAGCTTCGCTAAGCAGAGATGGAAATTGGGCAGCAACTATGCGAGGGAGGGGAGGATCAAGAAGTGTGTCACATGGAGGAGAAGGAGGGGTTTATATAGGGGAGGAGGGGCATCCCCAAAAGGGTGGCCGGCCAAGGTGGCCCTCCTCCTCTTCATGGTGGTAACCCCCTCTTCATTTCCTTCATGGTGGTAACCCCCTCATCAACATGAGGTAACCCCCATTTTAATGCATGACATTCATGCTAATTAAAATTCACACTTATTGATTTAATAAATTATTTTTATTTCTTTAATATTTGTTAATTTATTCAATTAACAAACATTAACAAATACACCCTTGAGTTATTTCGATATCCGAAACAGTTTCGGTGCTTTTCTGAAATAACCCTCATGCTGTCCTGTAATTCAATCGGAGTATCGTATCCACTCAAAAACAACGGCGAACCTTAAGTGTGTCACCCTACGGTTCGTGAATAACGTGGACATGATCGAGACTCCTCTCCGATCAATAATGAACAGCGGGATCTGGAAATCCATGATGACTCCCACTTACTCAACGATGAACTAGTGATCGTGTGAACCAGTAACGAACATAGTTAATTCCTTTTGTCTCGCGATATTATTACTTGTCCGAGATCCGATCATTTGGTATCAACCATACCTAGTTCGATCTCGTTCCCGACAAGTCTCTTTACTCGTTCTGTGATAATGCATTCCTGTGACCTAGTCACATGCTTGCAAGCGATTCTAATGCAATATCACCGAGAAGGGCCCAGAGAATATCTTCCTGTCATCGGGTCGGAAAAATTCCACTCTTGATCCATGAGCCTCAACTAATACTTTCAGAATACCCAAATCAACCTTTATAATCACCCTGTGACGGTGTGACCTTTGATATCATCAAAGTACTCTTCCGGTATCAGTGATTAACATGATCTCATGGTCTGAGGATTAGAACTATTTCGTATGAGTTTGATATAGAAAAGAAATTGATGACTTGATCGTATTGCTATTCGTACTATGGGTGTGAGTGTTCATCACATCATTCTTCTAATGATATGACCCCGTTATTAACAACATCCAATGTTCATGATCAGGAAACCTTGATCATCGGTTAATCAATGAGCTAGTATAAAAGAGAGGCTTTACTAGGAACCCTTTTAATTTATTAATCACACAAGTATTAATGTTTCCGATTAATAAAATTCTAGCATGAGAAATAAACATCTATTATGAACATGGAATAATATAATAACAACTTTATTATTGCCTCTCGGGCATATTCCTTTCAGTATATAAGAACGTAGAGTTTCGCCTTTCCTTTGCACACACGCCTTAACTTCCCCCAGTGATGCTGGGCGCTTGTATGTTGAACGAAAATTTCTTGTGAACTGGCTTTCGAGTTCTCCCCAACTTCCAATGGATTCGTTAGGTAGGGTATTTAACCATGACCGTGCTGTGCCAGTGAGGTGTAGCTACAAACTTTGCATTGCAATTTGTTCCCCCTAATATCTGAACTGCCTGCAAATAGTCCGATAACCACAGGGTAGGTTCTTGCGACCCGTCATATTTATGTTGATCATGTGGTAATTTGAATCCTTTGGGTACCCGAGTTCTGCGAACCCTGCGGCTAAAGCATAATGCGCCCATCTCTTTATCGTCGTCTTCATAATTTTCTTCCCTCCAGGTGTGGCGTGATTTATTTACTCGAGCCTATGCTATTATATATCTTGCGTCCTCCTTCCTCTTTTGTCGCCTTTCCTCTTCTGATGACTCACTATACTCGCTATCTGCGAAGTTGTATCTGAGCTTCTCCTTTTGCTTTTCCTTGTAGCTTGTCGACTTTGTGTCTGAACCTTTTTCCCTGATCTTGCTCTCTACTATTCCGAGGTTTCGTATCGCGGCTCGGTGCATATTTTCTCACGGATCCCCGGGTTCTGGCCTTGTAGTTAGTAAATACGCCTGTGCTGCTATCAATGCTGCTTCTGGCGTTTCTTGCATGAAGTCATCTTTCTCCTCTTCTAGCTGTGGGGTAGGGCTTCTCGAGTACCTATCTTCTCTGCTACGTGCTCTTTCCCCCCTGTTGTGTTTTGGGTCTCCGCGCCTTTCTCTACTGTACTCGGAATCCTCACTATAGTCATCCCAGTATTCCTCCCTTGATGCACTGTTATTGTTTCGAAGAACCGTGTTTCTTTCCTCCCTTAGTTTCTTCCTATGTTGGTATAATGTGTACTGATATCCCATTAGAACTTCTCTTCTCGATCCTTCGGGTACTTCTGTACCATGATTAATAGCTGACTTGATCATTCTCCATTCGCCAGCCGAAACGTGGACTTTCTCCTTATCCTTTTTGCTGTGTTCTTTTATTTTGTTGACTTGCCTGTCGACCTTTTTACTTCCTTTGTTGTTGTTCTCTTCTTCTGCCTCAGTGATAATGACGCATAGCTGATGCACTTTGGAGACGCCACTGCTTCCAACGACGAAGTCCCTTGCACTGTTGTATGCTTGACTTACCCTTTCTTCTGAGTCGAAATTTTCCCGAATTTTGTCGCCTTCTGCGATTGGTGCTTTTTCCAGGCTGACCGGCGAGTTTACCTCGCTGGAAGAGCCTTCTGATGATTCCAGTATTACCTCTGTTTCGGGCTTGCTTGCCGACGGATCTGGTTTTGTCGAATCTGAGAGGCGGGACGAACCCGATGGTCCGACGAAGATGCTCAAACTTCCAACTGTTAACTCCATCTCCTGACTTCCGTCGAGTTCTGAACTACTGTTGGCTAAAAGCGAAAAAGCCGTCAAATTCATGACTCCAACGCCCAGGGTCCCCACGGTCGGCGCCAATTGACGAGGGGTTAACTCGACAAATGTCCTAGATGAAGGACTTAGGATCGGGGGAAGAGGGCGTCGGATGAATTCGAAGGTAAAGGTTAGTCGAAATAAGTGTATATCGAAAGTAAACTTGGGTATTCAACCTGGCTTGCTTTCAATCTGCCCTACACCGTCCCCTCCTGGCCCCTATATATAGATGGCCAGGTCTCAAGGATCGGGTAGGGTCCGATACAGATTACAATATCGACATACGGTAAGAACTCGTATTCGACTATTATTACAATTGGGCCTAACTTAACGGGCCTCAGGGGTATTCAACTAACGGGATCTATTAACTATACCCTTGTCAGGCGCAGAAAATTGCGAATCAAGTAATAATGAAAGGGGGATCAGGATCCACTATAGGAATAAAGAAATGGATACTATCCAATTGAGGTTTTGAGTATCCCTTGTAGTCACGCTTTGGTACACTATTTTCATCAAAAAGATTTTCAGGACAAATCCAACTAAAATTAGTTACCAAGGCATTATGAATTCCTACGAGTTTACAAGGTATTGGCATTCTAGAATCTTCATTGGGTGTACCAACAATTTCAACATGCGAGCCAAGCTTATTAAACTTCTTAAAAACTTTCCTAGCCTCAATTGCAACATATCTAAATTCTATGCGCAAAGTTTCCAAGATAAAAGCTTTCTTTTTAGGATCTTCAATTTCATGAAGCTTAAGGAACATGTATTGCATAAAAGGATTAAGACTAGCAAACCTAGTGACAAGGGTATAGTTAATAGAGCCCGTTAGTTGAGTACCCCTGAGGCTCGTTAAGCTAGGCCCAATTGTAATGATAGTCGAATACGAGTTCTTACCGTATGTCGATATTGTAATCTGTATCGGACCCTACCCGATCCTCGAGACCTGACCATCTATATATAGGGGCTAGGAGGGGACGATGTAGGCCAGATTAAAAGCAAGCCAGGTTGAACACCCAAGTTTATTTTCGATATACACTTATTTCGACTAACCTTTACCTTCGAGTTCATCCGACGTCCTATTCCCCCGATCCTAAGTCCTTCATCTAGGACATTTGTCGAGTTAACCCTCGTCACCTAGTTTCCAACATGTGAATTAAATAAGCAGAAGCATCTTCAATACTAGGAGCTAGCTCAACCAAAGACTTTTCCTCAACTTTCTTATGCATACTAATGTGATTAAAGAACTCCTCAATGTTACTTTTTCTAATAATTGAACCACTACCTACTGAGAGGTCCTCCAGAACGTACTTAGGGAACAGCATGATGAACTAAAAGTAAAGGAATAACAACTACCAAGGATTCTAATTTTTTTAGGTTTTTTGATATAAAACAATGCAGGTAAAATAAATAAAGTAAAGCAAAACAATAACAAAGTAAAGGATGTGTGTGCGAAAAACTCCCCTTGCAGAGGTCTTCCACTCTTCCCCGGCAACGGCGCCAGAAAATTAGCTTGATGCGTGGTGAATGACCAGCCCGTTGGGAACCCCAAGAGGAAGGTGTGATGAGTATAGCAGCTAGTTTTCCCTCAGTTAAGAAACCAAAGTTATATCGATCAGGAGAAGAGCGGGCAATACGACTGTAGGTGATGCTTGCTAGTTTGCGACAGCTTCAGACAATTTATATATGGCGCCTCGTCCAAGCTTTGCTTGCTAGCTGCAACGCGGAACCTGCACACAACACAACCAAGTACTTTGCTCCCAACTTGCGATGAGGTTGTCAATCTCACCGGTTTGCTTGAAACAAAGGGTATGAGCGTATCGAGTGGAAAACAATAGAAGAATGCGAGTAAAGTAAACAGTGCAAGTAAAGTAAACAGGTGATAGCAATATGATGGAAATATGACCGGGGTCCACAGTTCACTAGTGGTGTCTCTCCATAAGATAAATAACACATGCTGGGTAAACAAATTACAGTTGGGCAATTGATAGAATAAAGATAAACGTGATATGTCAAGAAGATCACTATACGATTTACTCTGGGCATTACAACAAAATACATAGACCGCCATCCAACTGTATCTATGACTAATAATCCACTCACGGGGATATCATCCGAACACCCCATGAGTATTAAGTTGCGAACAACAGATAATTGCATTAAGCAAAGTGTGTAATGTAAACAAAGCATATGCCCTCGAGCATATGAATGTTATTTTCTCCCTAGTAGCAACAGCACATCTACAACCTTAGAGGTTTCTGTCACTCCCCCAGATTAAATAGAGGCATGAACCCACTATCGAGCATAAATACCCCCTCTTGGAGTCACTAGCAACTACTCGGCCAAGATAGCTACTAACAACGGAGAGCATGCAAGATCATAAACAACATAGAGATAACATAAGATATATTTCAGTATAGCAACTCAATCATAACACCAATATTCATCGGATCCCAACAAACCAAACATGTAGAATTACATAACAGTGATCTCAATCATGTACGGCAGCTCATGAGATCTAAACATGAAACACATGGTGGAGGAGACAACCATCTAGCTACTGCTATGGACCCATAGTCCAAGGTAGACTACTCACTCATCGCTCTGGAGGCAAGCATGGCGATGAAGAAGACCTCCGGTGGTGATTCCCCTCTCCGGCAGGGTGCCGGGAAGAGCTTCTGGGCCCTCCCGATCTTCGGGTCGACGGCGGCGGCGGATCGCGATGTGTTCTGGAAAATTGATCGGGTCCTTAGGTTTTTTCCATCGGGGGGTCTTTATAGGCGAATGGGCATCGTGAGAAGTGGACCGAGGTGGTCTCACACGTAGGGGGCGCGGCCAGGGCCTGGGCCGCGCCGCCCTGGTGTGTGGCCACCTCGTGGCCCCACTCCGTCTCCTCTTCGGATCTCTGGAAGCTTCCGGGAAAAATAAGACTTCAGGAACTTGTTTCGTCCAATTCCGAGAATATTTCCTGTGTATCACTTCTGAAACACAAAAATAGCAGAAAACAGGGAACTGGCACTGTGGCGACTTGTTAATAGGTTAGTTCCGGAAAATGCATAAAAGTGCCACGAAGTGTAATGAAACAGTAGGCAAATGGTGTAAAAACAAGCATGGAGCATAAAAAATTATAGATACGTTGGAGACGTATCAGCTGGCGGCCAACTGCAGCAGGCACCTGGGGCGGCTGCAGAACCTGGACGTGGTGACGCCGGACCTGTTCGACAACGGGTACTACAAGGCGCTGACGTTCAACCAAGGCGTCTTCACGTCGGACATGGCCCTGGTGAAGAACGGGACCACGGCAACCATCGTGAAGCTCTTCGCACAGAGCAAGGAGGCCTTCTTCGCGCAGTTCGCCACGTCCATGGCCAAGCTCGCCAGGGCGCCCAGGCCGGCGGGGAACAGGGGTGAGATCCGGCGGTTCAGCTGCTTTCAGGACCAACGCACAGCGCGTCATCACCGAGACCGCCGGTGACGACGACGAGGAGGGCTTCGCCGCTCCCGCTTGATCCGTGGAGCACTGGGGCAGAGTCGGGCTAGGGATGCCGGCTTGGGCCATGCGTCACATTTGCGATCGGTTCATGTACTGTGTGAGTTCGAGCGTTTCGGTGTGTTGTTTTTACCTCTTTTTGGTAGATCGTTACTGGTTTCTAATCTTCTATGTCACGTTGTTTTTAGTTTACCTAGTTATTTCTGGTGAGTTTTTTTAGGGAATTTATTTATGTTTAGTAGCTTCATGGTTTTACACCATCGTGAACTCGTGGGATGGCACGATTCTACTGGATCAGAGGTACCATCTCTACCGGTCAGAGGCGGATCTAGGGGGGGACGAGCGGTCTCCCCCATGGTTCGGCCACCCCCAATGACATGCAGCGGGGGCTAGTATCAATCTATATCTATACTACTATTAAACAAGCAAACTTGTTCTTTCCTACGTCCACCCCGTTGAGTGTACCTAGCCTTATAAGCACCATCAGATTGTCCCACGTAACTAGATCTACAGCCTGGATTGACCCAATCTAAAGCCTGGGTGCGGTTAGCAATTAATATTGTGGAGCACAGACGAAAATTTCGCCTTGCTGGTTCCCGTTATCCCCGAAAATTCCGCCACTGATGAAGCGAACGGCACATCCAGAAAAACACATCCTATAGCAAATCAATCTCATGCCCCCACGCCTCTTGCAGATTCATCATCGGCCGCCGTAGTCACCGTTGCCCATCATTTTCCACAAGAGGGCGCCTCCCCACGCGATCTTCCTACCCGCCACCGCTTTTCCCTGTCCACTACCACGATGAAGACGCTGCCGCCGCCTGAACACTCCTCGTGCTGATGCGAGGAGAACCAATCCTGTCGTCGCCTCTCTCGTGTACACCTCGGATTGGAGGCCGCCGCCGTACGATTCAGGTGATTCTCAAACTCTCTTGAAATTAACATGATGCTATCTACGATGAGTTGAGATTGCTACACTATCAGACACTTTCATCGCTCATTCTGTACGATGTGAAAATATTGCTAAACTTATGTGGTTTGTTCTTCCCTATTCCTGTACTCTTAACGGTAGGTTCAGTTTCAGTTATTTGGTGCTTAGAATCTCACTGTGCGTATGTAAATAGTTTTCTGCATGCAATGATACTACGATATTCAAATTCGGTGACACCTAATGAATTAGTTTCAGCTGACTACCACTGCTAACATCATCTGATTCTACAGCAGCTTCATGTTAGGTCACTGATGTAGGAATCACATGATACAGAAGCGGTATTTACTAAGCTACACTGCTGATTGTCATCTTAAGTTTTCTTTCACTTTTTTTTTTGGTTCTGGTAAGTATGCTTGCATTACTTTCTATTTCCTATCTATTTCACCCAATGCAATCTGGTACCATTGTTTCATGCAAAACGACTATAAGGTCTCCTGGCCAGTCGAAAAATGTTGGTCAGAACCTTGAAATCAATATATCGCTTTGAAGTGAGAAGAGAAATATACCAACATGGAGAGTTTGAAGTTTCAGAGATAGGGATCATACAAAAATGCGTATATAGGTTAAGCTTTCGTATAGCATATTTTTTATGATGATCATGTGGTTCTATTTTAATCATCTCTTGCTATTGTTGAATACATTAGGATTTCTTGCAGCGTTTTTCTATGTGTTATCCCAAGCTTAGACATATTTAATGGAATGTAAAAGTTGTGAATTCTGGTATAGCAGTGCAAGCTGCAGTCAATGGTAGTCTGGAGTGTCTAATTGTAGCTTTCGAATATTCATCAAGCATAGACATTTTGTACTTGTGTGCATTCAAATTAAATTGACATCTGGTGATTGATACGTCCGTGCACGTGCAGACTTACTAGTTTAGGCTAATCTTAATTTCCGGCCATTAGCAAAGCACCTAATCCTTTTTTTAGGGAAGCAAAGCACCTAATCCTAAGTGCCCAACGAGCTAAACATGAAGGGCCAAGCCCAAGGCAATCAGTCTTAAAGGGCCACAGCCAAGCTGACACGTAGAAACTGAACCGTCAGATTGGTCCAAGCGAAGCATCGACTTCATTTTTTACTAGGTCTCCCTGGAAGATCTCCACCTGTCCAGCCGCCTAGGGCTTCGATGGTTGAGCGTTGCATCACCGCTAGGACTCGTGATTCAGGCGTCGCCCCGGACCTTCCGCCTTGACGTGATCATGGCCAATTCCTTAATCGACCTGATCAGATGATCGCCCTGAGGTATTTTATTGTGAATCCCACTGATCGAATAGATACCGAAATTGCTACTTGCTATTTTGATTATCCATTCTACCAATTGCTACTTGCTATTTTGATTATCCATTCTACCAATTGCTACTTGCGAGTTTGGTTTGCTGGTTATATGAATCATAGTCTATTATTTCACAAAAAAAGAATCATAGTTTATTAATTATTTCGTACTAACAAGAATTGTGTATAACACTTAAATCACGAAGAGGAACACCACACTAATAATTAATCATTTTAAACCACTTGTTAAACCTCAAACTCTATGGCTGAAAATAAAAATGCAACCGATGAGACGGGAGCATCATAGATCAATTAATCTACTAGTATATATAATGTTTTATATCCCTACCAAAGCTGGTATGCAAACATGCCATCAAAATGTTGAGCAATTTGTGAAAATCTCAAAACAAGCTAGAATCGAAAGAAAGCATATGAGTGAGACTTCAGAAAGCGCTAACATATAATTTTAAGACTAGGATATATTTTCATTTTGCCCCCCCTCTTATGCTCAAATTCTGGATCCGCTCCTGACCGAGAAGCGGCGGTTCTTTTGTCACCCCCAATGCTCTTCCAAAATACCCAACCTTCCTTTTGTCACCGTTGAAGATCTCCGCTTTTGTCATTCCTACCACTGCGGTGATGCGTAATCATCTCAACAACCATCTCTTGTACCGTATCTTCAACAACTATGCTTTCAGGCTCATCTTCGTCATCGATGTGGAAAAAAACAGATGAGGAGGAGGAGGAAGCACAAGTCGTCAATTATTATTTCGCAAAAAAAACATCAATCATTGGAGTGACAAAAAACCATGTGATCCATTAAGAAAAACAAGTCAACTGAATCTTAGCAATTTCAAAATATGTTGATAAGAAAATACCTCTAACAAACTCATAACCACTCTCAACCGCACACTGCTGGCGATTTTGACTAGCAGAATCCAAATCCCCGTAGCAAATTTGCTCTGCTGGCTCGTCGTTATCTGGCACAAGGACAAGAGTGGGCTCAACAAGCTTTCTCCGTACCAATTTCGCTCTGCCAATCTCTTCCGTTAATCCGTTCCGCTTCCGTGGGTCGCCTCGACGCCACGCCAAGTGGGGAATCCCCGCAGCCAATCCGAAATCTTAGGAATCTCCAGCCAACTCTGTGGTGATTCTCATCTCAGCTCGGAGATCTGCGCTCGAGGCGCTTGTGAAATTTGTGTCGCTGTTCTTCGAGCTCCGGCTCTCGAAGTATTCCCCTTCTTGGTGGAGTCTCAGGAATCAGTTCAAAAGCTCTGCTCTTTCCCGAGAGATGACGACGGGGGCCGTGACGGAGCGGTTCCCGGAGAGCAGCAGCGAGCCGCTGCTCCCGACGAACCACCGACGGGACGGGTCGGACGGCGGCGAGGAGGCCGCCGCCTTCCACGAGTTCAACGGCGCCTCCTTCCCGGGCGCGGTATTCAACCTGTCCACCACGATCGTCGGCGCGGGCATCATGGCGCTGCCGGCGACTATGAAGGTGCTTGGCCTCGTCCCCGGCCTCGTCATGATCGTGCTCGCCGCCTTCCTCACCGACGCCTCCATCGAGCTGCTCATGCGGTTCAGCCGCGTCGTGGGGGCGCCCTCCTACGGGGCCGTCATGGGGGACGCCTTCGGGTGGTGGGGGCGGAGGCTGCTCCAGGTCTGCGTCGTGGTCAACAACGTCGGCGTCATGATCGTCTACATGATTATCATCGGTAAAATCTTCTTGGCCACTGCCTTGCTGTGTTTTATTTATTCAGTATGGTATTCACTTACAGAGTTACTTATGTGAAGTGTGATCCTCTCAAGAATTTGTAGTCTTATTTATTCTGTTCATTAGTAGTAGTTTACCATTTTAGGCAGTATCTGGTAAACATAAACTACTCTTGCTGCATGTAGAGTAGCTTATGAGTTCTTAGGTAACTGAAATGCAGTCTTAGAGCAGTTGGCGAATAACTTACCTTTGTCAGATAACTCAATTACTAATTTGTTTATTTATCATGTGATGCTTTGTTAGTACCTATACATGTTGCTGCATAATGTTTTGACTCCACATTCAGCGTACACCCTGCAAACGAAATGCCAATTGGGAGCACTGAGCATATTTTGGATAGTGATACAATTGCTTGCATCTTTTTATGGACCACTTTTTGTAAGCTTTGAGTTCTTGGTGCTTGAATTGTTTGGGTTGGCCACTTGGCCCCTATCGAGGCATGATTGTGAATCTAACACACAAACATGTTTGTGAATATCTAGGTGATGTGCTTTCTGGAACGTCAACTGGTGGTGAGCACCACTACGGTGTATTAGAAGGGTGGTTTGGCACACACTGGTGGAACGGGCGTTTCTTTGTTCTCCTGGTTACTACCCTCGCTGTGTTTACTCCACTGGCATGTTTCAAGCGTGTTGGTAAGTAATTGCTTATGAAAAGCGGATTGCTTTTCTTTCTTATCACTAAGAGAAACCAGTGACTCATGTTTCTTTCATATCGCTAAGAGAAGCCTTTGGCTTGCTCTGCATTTTACAGTATAAGAGTGAGATACTATGTTCTGTTCGTCACTATCTGATGATATGTCTTTTGTTCCTTTATTGCAGATTCACTGAGCTACACATCCGCCATATCTGTTGCTTTGGCAGTCGTGTTCGTTGTTATCACTGCAGGAATTGCTATTGTCAAATTGATACAAGGACAAATTCCGATGCCCAAATTGTTCCCTGATGTTCCTGATCTGGCATCTGTGTGGGAACTTTTCACAGCAGTACCAGTTCTTGTCACTGCTTACGTTTGCCATTATAATGGTACAAGCTAATTCTAGTCCTGATTGCAAAAGATATACGAAGTGGTTGAAATAATTTTCTGAAATTTGCAGTTAATATCCTGGGAATGTAAGCTTGGCCTCTCAGTTAACTAAGGGTACCCTATTGGTATTTTTGCAGTTCACCCAATTCATAATGAGCTCAAGGAGTCTTCCCAGATCAAGCCGATAGTGCACACATCATTGGCTCTATGCTCAACCGTCTATATCACAACAAGTTTCTTCGGATATCTTCTGTTCGGTGAATCTACACTTGCTGATGTGCTCGCTAACTTCGATTCAAATCTCGGCATTCCATATAGTTCAGTTCTTAATGATGCTGTCAGAGTGAGCTATGCTGTCCACCTTATGCTCGTGTTCCCCATGATATTCCATGCACTGCGGCTCAATTTGGATGGGCTTCTCTTTTCCTCTGCAAGGCCCCTATCTTCTGATAACACAAGGTTTGGTGTAATGACAGCAGTGCTCCTCCTCGTGATTTTTATATCTGCAAACTTCATTCCTAGCATCTGGGATGCCTTCCAATTTACTGGGGCTACTGCTGCTGTTTGTATTGCCTTCATTTTCCCAGCTGCAATCACTTTAAGGTAAGTTGATAGATTCAAGTTTTCGTTACATGTGCTCTCATCCTCGTCAATAAATAAATTGTATGCCTTCCTTTCTAGCTCTAAGTATGTGGCTAATTCCTTAAAAAAGTATGTGGCACTACCAGTTCTGTAGTATGCACCAAACCAAATTATAATAAGGCGGAAAGAAACCAGCTGTGAGCTGTGCGGCCTGTTAATTGTGTCTCTGACATTTATGGATCATGGCAGTGTGACACTCATTTTTATGCACTTCTTTGTTTTCGTCATCTAAATCATTTGGCTTTCAATATATCAGGGATCCTCACAGTATAGCGGAAAAGTGGGACAAGATCCTGGCTGTCTTCATGATTGTTCTTGCGGTCACTTCGAATGTTGTAGCTGTGTACAGTGATGCATATTCGATATTCCACAAGAAAAGTGCCCCCTCCCAAACCTGAGCTGCATAACCCTGGTAGGGCAGCCATGGAAGCTGAATTCATATGAACGGTGGTTTGTACACTAGTTAAGTCAATATGATTATATGAACATCGCTATGGGAGTACTCCTGGGATTGGTTAGATTTATTTGGCGGACCACCCTCGACCCAATTGCGTTGAGTCGGACTGGACGCTTGTATCAACGGCTCAATTTTGTTGAGCCGGATCAGATGCCTGTATCTATGGATAGTTACACGTAATTGTCTAAGGTGCTTTTGTTCCATTTACAAGACGGTTGTGTCGAATGTGAAGTTATAGAGCTATTATTTGTATTACTCCCTCTGTTCCATAAAACATATGGATCTATCTATGGAACGGAGGGAGTATTATGTAAACGGTTCCTTTTGCAATTGCAAACACATTGTATTTGTTGCGAGAGTTATTGATAAAAATGGATGGTATTCTACAAATGCAGTATCTTATATTCCTTATGGTTAGTGTAAGGCTATTCTTTCATGGAACGTTGGAGTTTCACATACTTAGGAACTGGAAATAGAAAACCTATTTAACCCATTTTGCTGGAGTTGGAAAGACATTCCATATAATTTGTTTTGATTGCTGAAAATTGGAATTCAGTTATAATTTATATTTCCGTACTTCGATACAAAACCATTTTATTTTGAGCCGATGGTGTGGTACGAGGAAATATGCGACTTGCCGAGTATAAATATACATGATACAAAAATTAAAATACAATAAAACGCCTTATAAAAAGAAAAATAACACATACTATGGAGCGAATGTGCAAATGGTCCTTGGGCAACATGGAGCTCATTTTGTAAAAAAAATGGAGAACTTTATTTTACACTATTCTAGAAGCACATATAGATGTGTAATATGTGGGTCTAACTTTGATCAAACTATCCTTTCAATGTGATCTGCAAAGAAAGAGACGAATGTCAATACCAAAATGGAGTTCTTTTTTTTTTGTTTATTTAGAGCCACAATCTTTTGATTTTGTGCTAATAAAATTTTGCATGGTCTCATAAATATCTTTATGCATTTGTACAAAAAATCAGAACTTTTTGAAGATTTTAATACAAATCTAGATTGTTTGAGACCACCGAGCTTACTGAACCCCGCACTACGAAAGACTACACTCCCTATGCAGGGACTACTATACTACTCCCTCGTTCACTAACAAAAGACGTTGATCACCAGTACCGAAAAATCTCTATGTAGTATATTAAAAGTTAGATCTAGAAAGTCATCCTATGAATTTGATCATTAAGTAGCCTATAAGGAAGACACCTATTGCTTCAACCGTGACCAAACAAGCTCTAACGATACATTGTTACCAAGCAAAGTATAATCCCCCTTTTTTTGTCGTAAAATTCATTCGAACCAAAAGCGCCAAAACACCGTTTTTTAAGGAAAAAAGAGGGCCAAAACATGTGGATGTTCATACTGTAATTCGTGACGCTGACTCTGCCAGCAGCTAACCCTGAGCGCCGTACACGAAACGGACGGCCAGGATCGTACGAGCTGCACCTTCGTAGTACCACCTCCACTAGCCAACGGTGAAGATTGCTGCTGTCCTACTGTCTTCTTCCTCGTCGGATCTCCGGCTGTATCCCGCCGCAGTCCATCCCCACCACCTCCACCTCCACCTCGTCCCCGTCTCCCTGTCCTCGCTTTCCTTCTCCACTTCTCCCGCAGCCATGAACCCTACCATGCCCCCGCCCCCGCCTCCGCCGCGAAACCCTAACTCCTCCTCCTCCTCTTCCATGCCCCCTCCTCCGCCTCCCAAACCCTCGTCGCCTCCCCCGCCGGCGCAGCCAGAGGCGGCGGCGGCGACGCCTGACGCCTCAATGGCCGAGGCGGACGGGAGCACGAATCCGACCCCCTCCTCCTCCTCCTCCATGCCGCCTCCACCGCCACCGAGATCCTCGCCGCAGGTGTTGTCCGAGCCTGACGCGTCGGCCGACGGGAGCGCCGAACCCAGCCCCAGCGTCAGCGGCTCGTCGGCGGAGGATGCTGGGGACCCCCGCGGCGACACGGAGATGCCCCAGGCGGACGCGCCCGAGCAGCGGCAGCAGCAGCCGCGACCGCGCGCGCCGTACGCCGTCCCCGACTGGAGCGCCGCCCCGGGCCACCCCTTCTTCCTCGAGGTGATCAAGAGCGGCCAGAGCTTCGAGAAGCTTGACGTGTGAGTCGCTGTCCCTGCCCTAGCGTTCCTGCAGTTCTCTGCTTAAGTTTGGGGCCGCTAGGGTTTCTAGCTCATCTACGGTTGAATTGGTCGACAGAGCGTGGTTCTTCCCAGTGCAATCGGTTGTTAGTTACTTTTTTTGTGTTCCTGAACACATGGGTGGTTTGCAGCTGCGCGAAATGAGTAATTGTGTAGCTACCTGTTCGGTCATGTTTCGATTCTATGCGTTTTATTGTAGTGTATGTGCTGTTGAGATTTTCGTATCAGAAATTGCACTAAATTGTCCGCCACATAATTACATGGGGTGCTGATTTTACTAGATATGGTTGGTGAATGACTGGCATTACACATCGCAGGTCCAAGAAAGGAGCCTACATGTTTGGACGAGTTGATCAATGCGATTTTGTGCTGGAGCATCCCACTATTTCCCGTTTTCATGCCGGTACATTTTCACAATTTCCTTTTGAACAATCACATAGATAGAATCGGAGTTAGAACATGAGGCTCTTGGCTTTGTGTCGAACTTAATTACTGCCACATGCGCATAGTGAGTTCCTCAATACTGTCTTGTGTTGGGGGCCTTTCAGTTTGAAACTAAACAATCACTAGTACTATTTTACATGTTGGTAGCTGGTCCCCTTTTACAGTTAACGGACCTAATTTTGTGGACATGTGATGTATTTATTGTTAATGAACCAGTGAAGTCAGTAATATACTAATATGATCCAGGAATCCACCACCAGTAGTAATAATTTGTAATTTTTATCAGTGCTTATGTAGGACATTCATGAGCTTATTTTTTGTTGTTGTTTTAGTTCTGCAGTTTAGAAATGATGGGGAGGTTTTCCTCTATGATCTCGGGAGTACACATGGGTCGTCCATCAACAAAACACAGGCATACTCTCGTCCCATTTGTCTTACTTTAGATAGAACCGAATGTTTCCAATTTATCCAAGACTTAGCATATGTTTGTTTGAAAATCATCATATCATGAAACTACATGTCCTCTTTACATGTATGCACACTGTCATTTTTATGCTAATTTGTTTTAAAGAACAATTTGTCTTGGTTATATTCTTGCTCTGTAGTTTTTGTGTACCTTTATCTATTTTTGGCTAGCTAAGTCTCTTGACATTAGAAATAACAGAACTTTCAGTGTTCTATCTGTCATTCTTTTTATGCTATGAGCTTATCTCAAGGCTGCTTATTGAGCTAATCTGTTTTCGGGCTATTCCTGTACCATCTTTTTCCTCACAAAAGGAACCTTTTGTTAGCTTGTCATGTTGCTGTGCTTCTTCTTTCACAATATGATAATATCCTTCAGATGAAGGCAAGAATGCCATGGTTTGAAGGGGATTAGGGATTTGTTGCTATAGATTGGAATGTGAGAATTTAAGATGGGCAAGGATCTGTATATTGGGAGCATTGCTGTTGTCATTTCAAATCCAAGCTTTTCGCCCCTGATACACGACATGGGTATGGTAATACAACATTTCACAAGAAAAGGAAACAGTGAAATATTTATGTATTTATCGAGAAAATACACCACATAGACCGTATGAGAGGATGATGCGAGCAGTGGAATTGACACCACCGTGCACATCTAATTCCCATTTTGTAAAACCACTAGAAGTACTCAGATACTGCCTTTATTAGGAAATGACTAAATGTAATTAGTTACTGTCGCCTTACTGACAACTACCGGATCTGTGGACTAGAAAATCACTATATGTACTTAAGAAATTGCTAGCAAATCACCAAATGGGCTAGAATGTCGAGGAAATCACACTGGAGGAGGTTGCATTTGGTGTGTTTTGTGCAGGACAATATCATGAAGTATGATTATTGGGAATAGTATATTCATGTTGCAAATCAAAACCTACCGATGCTCTCCGATACATGTGTTTGGGAGTGGCAGGAAGTATCTGCGTGCTTGGGAGTATCTGTATCTGACACGGATGCAGCATATCCTCTTTTTAATCCCAGTTTGGCTCATTATTTTGCTGCCTTGTATCTCTGTATCTGTTCTGTACTTGAAGTATTGGAACTTTCCAATTTTCTTTTACAATTTATTGCTTCTGATTTGTTATTTTCTGGTGTAATTTCTGTATTCATTTTGTATTCTGAACTTTCGAACTTCCCTATATTTATTTCAGTTTATTATTTACGACTTACTAGTTCTGATGTCATATAATTTACTAACAGATCAAGAAGAAGATGTACACAAAGATTCATGTTGGAGATATAATTCGATTTGGGCAGTAAGTTTGTCAACTAAACACCCGTCTTCCATTTCTTATGTACCTTTTGTCTCAAAGATCCCAGCAGATTGCTTCCTGGTGCTCAATCATTTGCAACATGGTTCTCTGTAGAGCATGTGGTGTTCTTTCAACAGATAGAATTTATAGCTTTCTAATCTCTAAGCTAGTTCATTGCGTGGCCTACTTATTAGTTATTATACAGTTGAAGCCTTTTCCTTGATAAATTAATAATCGTGTGGGGCCTTTGCAACTGATGTAAAACAGTTACATTGGCAAACTTTTGGAAGACAGCAGCAAGGGGTTCATGGTCTCAAAAGAAAGCTTAACTTTTGTTTCTAATTAGGGAATTATATGCTTACTTATAGTTGACTTAACTATGCATACTAGATCTGATTGTAAGATAGATGAAAAGATATGCGAGGGTCGGGCGTAAATTCTATATAAAAAAGAATCTGGTAGAAATATGACTGCATTATTAGTTTAACTAATACTCCCTCCGTTCCAAAATATAAGATGTTTAGCCTTTTTCTGAGTTCTGACACACATGTATCTAGATGCCTTTTAGTGTGTAGGTTAACTCATTTTGCTTCCAACCTACACACTAAAACATGTCTAGATACATAGTGTCAGAGAAAGGCTAAAACATCCTATATTTTGGAACGGAGGGAGTAATACCCTAAAAGGAAACAGAAATATCAAGGAAGCAAATGAAGAGATGGATAAAATGCACTAATGTCGTTTGAGGCTCTTATCACTGGTAAAATTGGACTAAACTTTCCTCACGCTTTCTCTTTACCAGGTCATCGCGTCTGTACCTTTTTCAAGGACCAGCTGAGCTGATGCCTCCAGTAAGATTCTGAAACTCCTTTAATTGGCTCCTGCCACTACATAATTTTATTCTGAAATATTCGTTAGCCTGCTGCTGTATTCACATTTTAAACAAAGTTATTTTGGTAACGCAACATGCAGTTTGTTGTTCCTAATATCTCTTCTGTTAAAATGAAAAACACAATAATTCATCAATAAACAGAGTCAACCTCCTCATACTCTGTTGTGTGAGTTGCTTATATTTACCTTTTTATCTTTTATAACAGGAAAAAGATATGCAGAAACGCCGTGATGCTAAGATTCAGCAAGATATGCTTGATCGTGAAGCTTCCCTTGCACGAGCAAGAACTCAAGCAGCTTTAGCAGAGGGGATCTCATGGGGTATGTCTGAGGATGCACCTGAAGAATTTGGGGAGGTTAGTTGTTTGTTTCTAGCAGAATTTGGTTAGCAATATTTATAACCCTACAAGTATTTGGGAGGCTTGTACACTTTGTTTAATGAAGCTTTCCAAAGATATTTTTCCTTCATGAAACCAGCTTTTCCTAAACTCAGTTGCATCATTACATATTTTTGGTTTTTTATAATTGATTGCGATACCTTGTTTTTACTGAACATGTTGTCAATTTGTCATATCCTAGGATGAAGCAGATGAGATCACGTGGCAAACCTACACAGGTCAGCTTACCGACAGACAACAAAAAACACGCGGCAAAATAATAAAGAGAATGGAAAAGGTAAGCAGTTGTTTTTTTTGAAACATCACCATCTTATTATTGTATTTTCTGCATACACCTATATTATGAACGTTTTGTAATTGCATTATTTCATTTATACTCTACAAGGGTGAAACATCGAATGTGGTTGCATAGATGCTGTTTCTAGTGCCTTATCCATTCAATTGGAATTCTGGTGATTTGTGATGAAAGAATAACTTTACATTTGAAATTTCGTTGCATTCTACATTTCTACTTGCAGCCATTTGTTCTGGAGTTGATTTTGACCACAGGGCATTTTGGGCAGCCTTTTGTTTTTGAACTGCTACACTTCTAAAATGTGTATGTTGACTGGAGATGCTTTTATCCTTTGAGTTACCTACCTATAATGTTGTACTTTAGTTCGGGTGAAACAAAATTTCCAGATAGAATTATATGGCAGCAGTCGATTTATGGCAAATTCTTAAAATGTAAATCCCACTCTAACCGAAGGGACAGCCTTTGCCTTTGTGTGCAACGGTGATGATGCAATGTCTGACCATAAGAGTTCACCCTGCTGGTGTGTTCCAATAGTTCCTTGACCGAGAGGTGTGGTAGTGGCCAGTAACACCATTGGTCATGGGTGGATGATGTGTTAGTCGTTATCCCTGGAGTTAGATTATAGAATCTGGAGGTCGTAGGACAGCAACGTTTACTGACGTGATGGTCGCGATGATTGCCTCCAGCATTGGTAAGGGTGGCATAGAACATCGAGGCATTGCAGACAGCTTGTGGTGGACTATCCAGACCATGCAGGTCTAAATGGTGATGCGGTTGATTGTGGAGTGAAGAGAGAGAGAGGGAGAGAGAGAGAGAGAGAGAGAGAGAGAGAGAGAGAGAGAGAGAGAGAGAGAGAGAAGCAGCTTCATGGATGGATTGAGAATGCTTTGGTGCTTGCATGCTTACAGGGCTTTCTTATTTTAATCTCCATCGGGCCATCTTAGTTTTATCTGCTGTATCATTTTGTCCAGCAGATTGAAGCTATCTGCTGGTGCAACGCGAAACTTTTTACTTTTTCATAGGCTTATCCCAACATGTAGGTTGGGGTCATCGACCTCAAACTTTGAGGCTGCCTTTGCCTTCCCAGGTCATAATTTTGAAGATGACTGGGTAATACCATCTGCACGTGTGCCGTGTATATTATACGTTGAATCTTATATTATTTATGTATCAAGAAGTTGAGATCCCCGACATTGATAAATGGGCCTTGGTAATCACATATTCTGTTTCAGAGAGAGACTGCTCCAGGGGATTAAGCCTGTGAATGTTAGTTCTTGTAGAAAGAAATGTAAAATTTCTGACTTGGAGGTACCAAGCTCCATGCACTGGCACTAGGCTTTAGGTTCTGGGTGGACATCTATCTTCGGATGTTCCGTTATGGACTGTCCTTCTGAATAGTATGACAGCATGCTAAATTTGTGAATATCTGTTTCTTAGAAAAATCAGCTATATGTTCACTGATATGATTCACAACTCGGCTTGTCCCTAAGCTAGGTTGCCAACATGAAGAAAGAGATCGATGCAATAAGAGTTAAGGACATTTCCCAAGGCGGGTTAACCCAAGGTCAGCAAACACAGATTGCACGAAATGAGCAAAGGATATCTCAGGTTACTGGGTCACAGCTCTAACTTACATTTCTTCATATGCCATCACGGTTCTATTTCTTGTCAGAAGGTCCGTAATAAACCTTTTTCTTCAGATTATGGAGGAGCTAGAAAACCTAGAAGAAACATTAAATGACAGTATACAAGAAAGTCTTGGTGCTCGTACTGGAAAACCAAAACGTGGTAGCCGTAAAGCAAGTCTTGAGGAGGAAGAAGAAGTTATTAGGTTTGTACTTCTGATATGTTTGAACTATTACCGTTACATTTGTTGCTTTTTGTATCATCTCTTAACCTGTACTTACAGCTAAGAGCAAAGGATGATGCAAGAGCTTTGCATGCTTGTTCTCATATGCTGACTGACTTCTCATGTACCTTTTTTAGTGACGACGATGATTTTTTTGATCGGACAAAGAAAAATTCATCTAATCAACAATCCAATGGACAACAATCAGTTGAGACTGCTGATAGTCTTCTTGAGAAAAAAGATACCATCACCACTGATATTGAAGGTAAAAAGAAGTTGCTTGAAGAAGAGAAGAATAAGCTGGCTCAGAGACATGATGCAGATCTTGGGGATGACCTTGATGCTTACATGAGTGGATTGTCATCTCAATTAGGTATTACCCTCTGAGCCACATGATTTATATTCATGAATCTCAGAATTTCATCATGCATTGATTTTCCTTGCAAGTTTGAGGTCTGATTGGTACCACTAGTGACCCTGACTGTTGCCTGTTCATTTCCGTTTTCCCTCAAAATCATAAAAATAGCATAACAACTTTAATATTAGTCGTAGTAATGGCTTGATGGTCATTGTCAGTACATGGTGGTCATCGAAAATAAGGGAAAAGCAAATGACGTATGTGTATTTTGTACTTGCTAAAAACTCTGGTCTGAAAGTTGTAGTGACCTGACCTTTGCTTGAAACGAGTGTTTGGAGACAAACCTATGCTTGAAACTTACTAGCTAGCAAGGGCCCACAGCTATTAACATGATTTATATTGATGAATCTGTTTAAAACTGGAAAAGGGAGTATTTCTGAATATTTTACATATCTTCTGTAGCAACGAGCCAAAGACTGAATATATCTGCATTAGCTTTAAGTTCGTTGTATATTAGAGATTGAGGCTCCGCTTGGAATGAAATATTTAGTGCCCTTGTGTTGTGCCCGGATTTTAAGTGGAGCATCAGGGGGTCCGTGATATTTTACGCTTCCGCGATGCAGTAAAGCGCTTTGGAAAAAAAGTATCTATGAAATATCCGGTGAACCAAGTGCTGATTACAGAATCCGTTATTAGTACCTAATTTTACGGTTGTTCTGCCTAAAAAACGCTCAACCAAGCGGGCCCTAAAAGTTTTTTTTCCAAGAAAATGCAAAGATTTTGTGTTTCATTGCATTGAAAAGAAGAGGGGTTCAGTTTATTGGCATTAATCTTTCCTTGATTGTCTTTGTCATGTCCGGTTTGGACACGCACAATGAGTTTGTATCCTAGATGATCTATGACAGTAGTATTGTTAGCTACGTTGATTAACTAGGTAGGTTCAAGCAGGGTTGATTCACGTCAGGTTGAAACTAGTACTGGTCATGGAGTCGTAGCTTTGTTTAGGAAAGTTTGGTTCGAGTCCAAGTAGGAGTCGGTATAGCTTGAGTTGGTTACGTGTACCTGGTCGTGTATATATGCACACCACTACCATTGAGTTGTAACACCGAGAGTTGGGGAAAACAAAGAGCAATAAAAAGAGAAAAGTTTAGAGCGTGCGATACACACGCTTGGCAATAAAAGTAGTCTTTGTGTGTATTCATCTAGCTTCATGTGATTGATTCGTGGGCGAATTCCAACAATTGGTATCAGAGCGAGGTCGAAAATCTGAAGCTACGCTTGCCCCGGGGAGGAGATTGCTAGCGCCTCGGGGCGGGCGACCGTCGGTCGGCGAAGCGACCGGGTGGAGACGACGAACATGCTGTCGTCGGCGAGGCGGCGGACGATTTCCGTTTGGCGAAGCAACACGGAGTGACGACATGGTGTTGTCGTCGTGAAGACGGTGGACGAGGATGATCGTTGATGGGAGAGGTGGTGCCGAGGTGCGGTGCTCGGGAGTCTCATGAAGATCATCGTCCGGGATAGTATGTGTCAAGGAGTCATGGGCGTGCAAGTTCGCGCGTCGAGTCGGTGTTGAGTCCGTGAGTCGTCGTTGTGTCCAAGTGCTCGTTCTGTGAGGATCTGTTGCAGTTGAAGCATGTCACGTCGTGTTTCTGTCCGGTGCTAGGTGCGACCGAGGGTCTCGACGTGAGGATGGTGAAGCTCAAGCGTATAGTGGGACAAGGACCAGTGAAGGGGAGTCTCTTTAATGAGGACCTGGCTTTACATGAGACGGTGTGATCCGTTGGCATGTATGCGTTAGGGGTGACCGATGATGTTGCCTGGCAGCGCGACTGAGAGTCTGGATCATACGTTGAGTTAATTTGTCATGTCTTGAATCTGCAAAGAATCAAGACCAGAAGGAGTACGAGGAGACGACAAGTTTAAGATTAGGAAGAGATTATTGGCATTAATCTTTCCTTGATTGTCTTTGTCATGTCCGGTTTGGACACGCACAATGAGTTTGTGTCCTAGATGATCTATGACAGTAGTATTGTTAGCTACGTTGATTAACTAGGTAGGTTCAAGCAGGGTTGATTCACGTCAGGTTGAAACTAGTACTGGTCATGGAGTCGTAGCTTTGTTTAGGAAAGTTTGGTTCGAGTCCAAGTAGGAGTCGGTATAGCTTGAGTCAGTTACGTGTACCTGGTCGTGTATATATGCACACCACTACCATTGAGTTGTAACACCGAGAGTTGGGGAAAACAAAGAGCAATAAAAAGAGAAAAGTTTAGAGCGTGCGATACACACGCTTGGCAATAAAAGTAGTCTTTGTGTGTATTCATCTAGCTTCATGTGATTGATTCGTGGGCGAATTCCAACACAGTTACAATCCTCCAAGGAGGTCTCGAAAGGGGAAAACAAAACACTTAGTGAACATCCCAGATCACAGGCAGCACTACTCCTAGGCCTGTGGCACCAGCCCTAACCCACTGTATCGCTTCCTCCTTGATCTTGTTGACTAGGTTGGTGACGGATGGTCTTGCATTGTTGAAGATTCAATCATTCCGATGCTTCCAAATCATCCAAGTGGTCAGAAAGGTCAGGGTTGCGAGGCCTTTGCACATCGGTGTCGCAGTGTTCAGTCTGGCATTGATCCACCAATTGAACAGTGAGGCTTCAGTAGTCATGGCAGCGCAAGTCATGCGCGTCCACGCGAAGACACAGGGAGCATCTTGGGTTGTGTTGGCGTTGGCATCGTCCTTGGCGGTCGGCGGTCCAGCAGCAGTCAAGGTTGGCGAGCCAATTGAAGAATTTGTCGCGCGGAGGTGCCCACGATCTCAAGATGAGCTTCCAAAGCCTGCATGAGGTGGCTCCCTAGAAGGTGTCAAGGTAGGCAGATTGTGTGGTGTAGACGCCGCTCGCCGTCCATCGCCATACCAGCTTGTCGGGCTCGTCGGTCAGAGTTACTGATGCGAGCAGGTGCCAGACCTGCAGGTACCGACTGATCTCTTGGATTCCTAGCACGCCTTGGATGTTTATGCCCCGCGGTTGGCCTGCAGCCCATCGACAGTTCGTGATTTGCGTCGCCTCTTGGGGATGCAGGCGTACAGCGCTGGGGCAATCTCACCAATGGATATCCCTTGGATCCAGCGATCTTCCCAGAATTTTGCTGCCGTGCTGTTGCTGACTGTCATTGTGATACATGCGAAGAAGAGAGGTCTTTCCTCCTTTGTGAATTGCAGGCCCAGGCTGCTCCAGCCATTGTGATCATCGGTTCTGTCAAACCACATCCAGCGCAGCCGTAGGGCGAGGCCACTGCACTCCATGTCGCGAACACCCAGGCCCCCTAGCTGGATTGGCCTCGTGCGACAAATTGCCTGTTGACGTCGCAATTTCCGCCGTTCACGTCAGAGCGGCCCGCCCAGACGAACCTCTCTGTATCTTCTGTAAAAGCCTGAAGATTTTCTTACGTGGGTTGAGGACGAGTAGCTGATGCAGCAGAATCGCGGTGAGCATGGCTTGATCAGCACTAGGCGTCCGGCCATGTTCATTAGCCACGCTTTCCATCTGGGGAGGGCGTCAGCGACCTTGTCGACGAGAGGTTGCAGCTGTGTGGCAGTGAGGCGTCTGATGGTGAGCGGGGCCTAAAGTTAAGATGCTAATTCAGACTTGCTGATTGCAATTAATTCATTGTTTGAGTGAGTGTCTAATTTTTATTGTGCAATTGTGATTGGCTACGAAACTATCATTTCTTGAGTACCCAGGAATATTTTTAGCTTGTTGGCATGCACATAGCCAGAATATTGTTTTTTTGTGACCTGAGATAGTTGACCGTCCAACATTTTTTGCATGCACGAAGCTAAGAATATTTTTGGTTTCCTGCACTACTTTAAGCTAATTTACATTATTGGAAAACTTTGGATAGTTCCCTTTTTTCTGTTAGAAATATACTCTCTCTGTTCCAAATTGATGTCGCAGCTTTTTTCTTTTGAAATGAGCAAACCTACACACTGAAATGTGAGATACATTCTTATCTAGACCAAATTTGACCAAAGCTGCGAGAATTAATTTGGAACAGAGGGAGTATGAAACTGTTAAAAGCCTTTTTCTTCTTCAGGTTACTATTGCATCGTATTTTCGTTAGCAAGGAAGTTGGTATAGAACATGTTACCAAAAGGTCTTCATGGTACCATAAACAGTTTCCTATCAAGTATATTTGTTTGTTCATACTGAACATACATGTAATTGCGTGACGTGACAGCGTGAGTAATTGTGCAACTGACGTATGTTGGTTAGGCCTAACTATCTCATCAGCTATCCCATACTTCAGATGGTAATCAGGAATCAGTTAGTTTTGAGTTGGCTTGTTTCTCTTTGTTTCCATGTTTTAATTTTATAAGTTCACGTTAATTTTGACAGTATTCTACTTGCTAAAGTACGCCTGCTCCTCTCTGTGAAATCCAGCCACGGTTGGGAACTGGCTGCTTACCGTGGGGCTTACAATTAGCGTTTAGGAAACAAGATAACAATATTTCTTTTTACTGACTAAAATCTTCATTGGTGCATGATATCACTATTGCACTATGTTGATTTTACAAATTGTATGACATCAAATATTGCATTAAGTGCGAGTTACTTTGCTTGACTCTTGATCAGATTCATCCTTTGTACATGGAGGTACACAGCCTAAAATTATGTAGTCATGCACACATCTACTTCGTACTTTCCTGTCTATTTTGGTATCCACTGTCTTTAGACTTCTAATTAATTTAAACTTCTCAACAGTACACGATAATGTTAGCAAAATTCAGAAGGAGCTTTCCGATCTTCAAGCTGAGCTGGACAAAGTAGTTTACTTACTGAAGGTAGCTGATCCTATGGGAGAAGCAGCTCACAAGAGGGATCTAAAGCCAAGAGAAGCAAATCCTCAAGCATCTAACGATAATCCAAGACCAGAAGCCAAAAAACAAGACAAAATTGCCCAAGACAAAATCTCAACAGAGGAGAACTCCAATGATTCTTGCTCGACCAAAACAGAAGTGGATAAGCCCTCCGAGGTAGAAACAGATGTTTCCAGGAATCAAGAAAATGCCGGCAAACCTGCATTCACAATACCAAAACCCCAGTGGCTTGGCGACAAGAGGATCGTAGAACCTGAAGAGAATTGTATAAAAGAAGCAAACACCAATGCTGAGGAGCCTGATAATTTTGTGGACTACAAAGATCGAAAAACCATTCTTTCCAATTCAGCCAATGAAAAGGATCTTCAAGAGGCTGCTCCTGGGCTTATTCTACGGAAGAGAAAATCTGCTGGCCAGCCTGCTGCCACAGAAGCAGAATCATCTGCGGTTGAATCCGAAGCATCAGCAGCTGATGCCGTGGCCCTTCTGCTGAAGCACACGCGTGGTTTACAAACTTCGGAAGAAATGGAGAGCGAGAACAAACCCCAGGCCAGCAAGAAAAAAGGAAAAAAGTCGAAACAAAAGCGTGTTTTGGGTCCTGCAAGACCAGATTTTCTTGAGGCCGGTCCAGATTATGAAACATGGGTGCCACCTGAAGGTAAAAATAGTTTACTAGTAAAGTATGCAATGTCCAAATATGTAAAATTTCCCCTTCATAATACTATTGTTGAATGATCTGTAGGTCAAACTGGTGATGGCCGCACTTCTTTGAATGAACGTTTGGGTTATTGAAGGTCTCAAATCCTTGCCTTCACTGGCCGGTTGCATTGCAAAGAAAGATGCATTATGGGTTTCTTGTGCTACTGTACTGCGTTTGTGAGCACGTCGCCAGAATCTTCAGATGTAAAGTAAGCCTATTAACAGTTACTCGCCAGACACGAGGAAGAGTAAGATTTTTGAAGTGTGTTTTCAATGCAAGAAGCAGCAAAGGGAGATAGATGATATATCTCATTGTTGAGCTTTCAGGGTGCAAGGCACATAGAAGATAGATCCTTTTGTTGAGCATTCAGGAGTTTTGTTTGTCTCACCAGGTTGTAGCAGACAATGTATATCAGTTTCAGAAATGGATGTAATATCATCAGTTCATCATTGTCTCTCACTACAAGGATGTTGTAAGCTTGTGAACTATATGTCATGCCTGAGTGATGTATGGTGCCCGCCTTTGTTATCTTTGCTTGTACCAGCCTAGTTTACCAGTGTGGTAGTGGCCTGCATGTGGATTCATGGTCGAACTTCATTACTTCCATGGTTATGAGAAACTTGACATTCAAATATTGATGAAATTGATAGATGACCTCAAAATAACTATCAACAAGGATTCATGGCTGAACTTCATTAATCCAGCCTTGTGAACTGTATGTCAAATATTTGTAAACCAAAGTTATTAGGCATGATTAACAAGGATGTTAAGATAGGTTAGGAGAAAAAGAAGGGATCTATATTTTGTAAAAGTTATTTATGAAAAGAAGACATTCAAATTTCATTTCGTTGATTCTTTTATAGGACTTCCTAAAGAATGCAATAGATATTGTGATAGATGACCTCAAAATAACTATCAAGTACTCCATGTTAGCCACAAGTTTTTTTTTTTTTTTTTCGACGGGCGGTGTGTACAAAGGGCAGGGACGTTAGCCACAAGTTTTATGGAATGGGAGTAGTTGTGAAAAGGTGTGGATATCATTAACTTAGCACTCACAGCACAATTCAGAAATGTGCAACAATCCACTTCAGTTGAACATATATTGCTGGTGCAACATTACAGATGCTTAGCAGACAAATGTTAACATAAGGTGACATGTAACTTCTTCTCAAAAAAGGTGACATGTAACTTATGGTGAATGACATCATGAAAACCGAGGCATATCATCCTCAGGTCAATCGTCCTACTATTGCTTCCTTCTCTGATGTCTCCTAGTCCTAGACCCTAGTGTTTGTTCCACCAAACGGTAGATTGTGGACATCTGGTTTCACTTCCACAAGCAACCAAAGGAACATCTCATCTATAGAACAACGACTAACGGTGAATTTTCAAACTGGTTTGTGCACAGGTGCCCTCCACTCAGGCAAGTTGGTTTCCAAAGCCATCGTGAGGTGCCTCTTAGCTTCCTGAGACCCTTAAATGCATCACCGTGAATCTGGAGAGCACGCACATGCCACATCCAAATGGTTTTGCAATTCATTAATTCTTTATTGTACTTGTACGTACTGCCATTTTCACCAATGCTATGATATCTAGCTGCATTTGTTGATTCATTTTATTTTATCTGTTCTCACCATATTCCTTATTATATGTTCTCACGTGCAGATGCATATCGATCTCGCCCAGCTACTAAAGAAGTGGAATATTGTTCTAGATAATGTATGATATACTAGGAAACAAGACTCCATAATTAGGCTGTAGTATCGAAATTAATACATAAAATAAAAAATATAATACATGGGAGAACATGTTTCGACACCGAGGCTCCAGATTGAACCTGGGGATATTCACACACAATTTCTCAAATTTTCTTATTGCTGGATCATTCAAGTGAATGACAACAGACATAATTTCTTGAAATTTATGTAGTGTTGGATTAACTAGTGGATCACCAGTGTATTTTCAATCAAAACTACTTCTAACTTGAAATTATGTCCTTTTTGGCCCATCTAACTTTTTTCTCAAAATATTACTTGTTCATACTTTTAATGGAACATGGTCATGCTTTCTATTTTGCCTCCCTTCAATGTGATCACCAAACAATTAGTCATATGGACACTTCTCAACTATATGGCTTGCATATACAGAACGCTTTGTGAGCATGTCGTTCAATTTTTTTTTACGAAAAGAAGAGAGATCATGGCCTATGCATCAACCGATACATTTAGCCTTTGTTAATTTATTATTCTAAAGTTACTACATCAATACAAGAGGTCATGTATCACATAAGGTTGAGACATGTACTACTATCAACCATCTAAACAAAGCGAAAAGCGTGAAACTACGGTGCATCATAATCTATTATCAAAACACCATCCTCACCGCCTAAACAAATACCGTGCAATCACTCGAATTTGAACTTTATGGGCAGAAATGGTTGCACTCAGTATCCATGTGTCCTGCCTGCGCTCCGCCGGCTAGAGAAAAGATCATGACATGCATATTAGATAGATTTTGCTGTCTTGTTAAATATGAAGTCATTTCTTGAATTCCAAATATCCCATAATAAAGCACAACCACTCGTTGGGATGGAGCGAACGCCGGTCTCTGTTCCCAACTCCTCGTCCCGTCGTTTCCTTCTTCCATGCGGCCACGTGGCTTCCCACTGCGCCGGAGTAAATGAAGTCCCTTCGCTGTGCATATAAACTTCCTTTCGCCGAGGACAATACAACCGCAAGATCTTCCGCACCGTACAATCCAGTTCATCGAGTTCATCTAGCCCGCCAAGCACAATGGCGCACAACGACGAAGCCAGCGGTAGCCGTGGCAGAGCACGGAGCTGGAGCTGCCCGCGCACCCTCAACAAGAGGCCGACATACGAGCTGGTCAGATCTGGCTTCATGGTGCCGCCGGATTGCCGTCTTCCCGGCGGATGGAACATCAGCGCCGGCGGCTACCCTGTCCCGCCTCTGCCGCGCGAGAAGGAGCTATCCCGGCTCATCGAGTCACGCCGCCGGGCCCTACCGAAGGAAGACCACGCCAACCCAAGTTACAGGCCAAGGTCCAACTTGTGGAGGCTCATGCTCGCCGACGAGCGAAAGGCGCGCATCGAGGCGTTCGATGGGCTGGTGTGCCCATCACAGTACAACAAGATCGTCCGACACGACTTGTGGGACGACCGCGACTATGACTTCATCATGGCGCGCTGGAGGGCGGGCCTACCTCCTCCGCCGAAGCGCACCGTCTCATCGCCAAACCCAACGACGTCGTCATCTTCCTTGAGGTCGGCCACCTCCCGCCGCTCCCTCGCCTCTGCGCCTCCATGTCTGCGAAGGGGCATTCTTGGGATCAGTTTCCGAGAGCCCAAGGAGGAGCCACCTTCACCTCCTCGCCGGTAGGCGAAGAAGCCGAAGCCCATCGCCGGCGCCCGCGTCAAGGTCATGTCGGGCATCATTAAGGTCGAGCCCGACAGCGTCAAGGTCGAGCCTGACACTGTCAAGTCGGAGCCCGCCTCGCCGGAGCGTTCGGAGGCGTGGCGCGCGAAGTACGCGGTCCCGCCGGTCTACCGCAGCGAGGAAGACGACAAGTGGGCCGGCTGACAGGCCGCCGTCCTCCTGTCCGTGAAGGAGTCTGTCATCGTTGTCATCGACAGTGACAACGACGACGATTACAACGGCAACGGCAGCGAGGCCAGCGGAGAGGACGACGAGGAGGAAAACGTCTCCCTGGACTTCAGCGCCTTCGACTACTAGCGGCGCTGAAGTTTTTTTTAATGTTTTTGTGATTTTGTTCAAACCATTGTAAAAATCCAAATTTGAATGAAATTACCCTTTTGCGAAATCGTGTTCAAAAAAATTCATTTTCTCCCGCCATTCTGTCCTATAAAATTAAATCGGCCAGTGGGAAAATCTAAGAAACCTGCGGCGTGCTCCTGCGCGTCACCACCATGCACGTTATAACGGCGTGTGCGCGCACGCCGCTGTACACACTAGATGGTGGCATGGGGCTGATAGCACGCCACCGACAGTCACGTTAATGGTGGTGTGCCAATCCACGCCACCATTAACTACCAATCAGTGGCGCTAAATTAGTGGCGTGGCTGATCAACGCTAGCAAAGCTAAAATCGCCACGCTACTAATGGCCTATTCTGTATTAGTGTGTCCACCCTCGGCCACTGCTTGCGAATATGCATCAGCTTGCTAACGGTGTTGCTGGTGATATCGTCGACAACATGTCTGGTGTCGTCAGAGCCTTGCAGCATGTTGAGGAGCTCCTCCACCACATGAAGTTGCATCGTTGGCCTGCAATGGCGACCACGCCCCCAAAGTTCACCGCAGGTGAAGCATAGGCCTTTGGCTTGGTGACAGTTTACAGCGCCACGACCTTGTTGTCCGGCGGGTAGTGCTTGGTGATGCCGCACCGCTCGTTCGCGCACGCGCTGTAGGAGGTGGAGGCATGGCCGTCCGTGGAGTATGGCGGGGCGTAGGAGAAAGATCCATCCACCACGAGTCCCTCTGAAAGGAATCCAGTACCTCTTTCCTACAAAATAGCTAAGTCCACAACAATAGGGAGATTGACAGGGCGATGCAAAACAACAACGGCACTGATGGTTCTTTGCAGTACATCTATGAACTATGTGACAAAAGAGGATGGTTCCCACGAGGTGTGATGAGCCGTGAGATAGTGCATCAAGGCGTTAAACTTGCTAGCATACTCAACTACTATGCTTGTCTGTTGCAAACAAATGAACTGCCGTAGATATTTTGAAATTCTATGTGTCCAACTTGGGAACAAATTGTGTCAGCAAAACACTCCCAAATAGGACACTGAAGAAGTCCAACAAATGCGTGTAGGCATGCGAGTGTATCATCGATGAAATACATCACGATGCGACTCACCCATGTGTCTGGGTGCATTGTGCATACCTGCAAGTGTGCCTCACACTTTAGGCGCCAAGCACAATGGTTTCTCCGTCAAAATGAGGGAAATCGTTACGAGGTGGTGGGAGAAAACGGGAAGAACCAACATCGCGAGAAGCAAAATCAGATGAAACATAACCAAGGACAAGATTAGTGGTCATACCCATGGCCGGGGTTACCACATCAGAGATCGTCAGTACAGTTACCCCATTGGTGCGTGTTGTCACGGTAACAGTTTTGCCAGTGGCCGTCACCCTACCCGTCATTGACCTTGTTACTGGGAACGGTAACGACTTACTTTGGTGGTGTCACAGATAAAAGGGTCACGTCTATCGCGAGATGCCGCTTGAGGAGAATGTCGTTCCCGTTGGTGACATCGCGAAGAGCCACCGACGTCATCGACATAGGATTAATTGGAGATCGCCTAATCGATGTTCTGCTCGATAGGGGGCTTCCAGGAGTGAAGATCTAGCACCACGGGGTGCATTTTGGCAAGCTTGGCGTTGATGGAGGACACCACCACTAGTAGGAAACATACTAGTTATGGCGTACCAAATATGCGTAGTGGTGGCGTACCCCCATACGCCACAAATAATATGTCACTACTAATAGCCGTGGCGCATTAGTCTATGCGCCACGAATATATATGTAGCCGTGGCGTATTTAGCTCATCTGCGCCACGAGTACGAGTAATATACCAGTGGAGCAGCTATTCCGTGTGAGTCACGACTAGTTTTTTGAATTAAATAGAAAAGCAAGGCTCCCCGCATAGGCATCTGAGCAGGTTGGATCTAGATCTGGGCGTCGGTTGCCACGTTTAAGGTACAAATTACAGAGGAGACAAAACAAATAAGTTATTTACAAGAATGTCCCTAGCTTTTACAGAAAAGGCCCTACAAAAATACAAGAAAGCAATCGGGTCCATCCTGCAGGCGCGCGCGGTCCCGGCCAATCTCCCGCCACTCCCCCTCCCCCGATCTAGCTGCCAGTCGCCTCCTCGCCTCATCACCGCCTCCACCGCGCTGTCTCCCCCCGTGCCGTCGCGATGCCGCCCAAAAAGTTCGTCACCCCTAGGAGCAACGACGGGCCTGAACTGCCACCGGCGAAGAACCCGCGGCAGATGAAGCAGCGCCCCGAAGGGTGGACAACGCCCAGTGGGCGGCGGATGTCCAGCACCGAGCTGTTGTCAACCTCGATCGGAGCAAGAGGGAGGCGATGGCGAAGGCTAAGAAAGCCGCGACGACTACCGGTGCCCCGCCTCACTGTCCTGGCATCTTTGGGAGCCAAGGTAGCGTCTCGTCGCTGATGAGCCTGTCGCCTTCTTCTCTGTCGACATTTCAAGAGGGGCATGGGTGCACGCCCTTGTCCATGTTCTCACTGTTGCCATCGTACGGTGAGTACTCCGACGGCGACCCACATGATGGATTTAACCCCAATTCATTCTTCGCGATGAGGTGAAGGCGTGGCACAAGGCGTAGAGCGACCTTGCCTTGGCCGAGATGAGGTCACCTCCGGAGAGCTCCACGAGCTCACACCATACGTCGGCGGCGGACCCACCCGAGGCACCAACCAGTGAAGAGGAAGAAGAAGTGGAGGAGGTGATCACCATTTGAATTCGGCGTTGTAATATGTAGGCAAACTTCACGGCTATTTTTTTGGTGCGAGTATGTGAACTAGCAGCACAACGGCGGCAATGACATTATTTGAATATTTTGGGCCAAAAATATAATTGTTTGCGCCGCGTTAGACTTTTGAGAAGCTGTCTTGGGGGCGCGGCTGAGAAAACGCCGCCCTCATACAAAGAACAGTGCGGCCTCCCCCCATATGGCATAAAAAGAGCTTAGGCCGGACGCCGTTTGGGGGGTGTGGGCGGGGCGTTGCTAGTACCTGCATACCCCTATCTGTCTGTGAAACTCTGAACCAACGGCACACCAACATCAGCGTTGAAGTTACTTTCATGTTCCACCGGCACACCAAAATCGGCGTCACATACATGGACGGAGCGCCCACTCACAGCGATAACTGCTCTACGTATTCCCCAACAGGCTACAACAACAGTGCGTGCGGTAGACACTGTACTGTACCTGTGCATTTCTTCTGCACGACGCTGTTCTCTGCCAATTTCTAACACAAGACATCTCAAAGCTGCATTGCATGGGTCAGGATAACATGATCACATCTGGTCCTAAGATTCAAAACGCTGCCTGTGTTAATTTGGCTCTTTAATGCGCTGCATCACGACGCTGTTCTCTGCCAATATCTCAAGGCTGCATTGCATGGTCCGGGATAAGACTAGTCATAGTGGGATATAGCCAAAACGCCGCCTCCGGTTAATTTAGTGTTTTAATGCTCAACAACGTCCCTCCGCTCGGGCTCGCTTTCAAAGCTGCATTGCATTGCATGGTCCAGGATAAAATGATCATCTGGTCCTCAGAGCCAAAACGTGGCCTCCAATAATTTGGTCCTTTAGTGCTATCCAACATCCCTCCCCTCGCTATTAAATAAAAAGCATATATATACTCCCTCCGTTCTAAATTATGCTATCTATAATTATCGGTCAAAGTCAAAATTCTCTTTAGTTTGATATTGTGGATGTCAATATTTTATATACTTGATCAAAATATTTGACTTTGCCTAAAAATTATACGCAACATATTATGAGACGGAGGGAGTACAACTCATTTAGTTTGGTCCACTTGAATCAAATCAATTTGGTGGGATACAACAGCAAGATTCAATTCTGTGTCCTCATATTTAGTGATCATGTCATATTTATTATTACTTTTGTTCTGTAATATACCATGTTTTGAAAAGCAATGTAATACCTTTAAAGGAAACAACTTAAAATTCCATGAACCATAGTACCCTGAAATAAGTATGTTGTGTTGTGAGTACTAATAGATGACTCGGAAATAAGTATGTTGGAGTACTAACAGATGGTTCATATTTATTTCAGGTACCTAAAAGGGAGTGGTGTTTTGGCTCTTTGGGTGCATATGCTTTCTTTTATTTGAAATGAATCTTTGACATAATTCAAAGTCCCAAAAAAAGAATCAAAAAATTCATGCGTGCATCTTCACATGCTACGTGCGCAGAGAGCCATTTCACAAAATATCGACTTATCATTTAGCCTGTGTAATAAAGACAAAATTACGTTCTAAAAATAAGAATTTTCTTCTTTCACACTGACCACAAAAAATATCGGTTTTAGCGATCTTTACGAACGCACACAGATCGTGGAGATGTACATACGATATTTTTTGGAATTTGTTGATAGTTGAAAATATGTTTTTTCAATAGAGGGAGGATATGCACACATGAGCCAAATTGAATTTCTGTACTACCTTTTTGCCATAATGTAGTGCGAATTGGTTTCAATGAAAGTCAAATGGCACTAACTTTGACGAAGTTTATTGAGAAAATTATTGATTTCTACACTAACGGATGTAAACCATATTAAAATATACTTCAGCGTGAATCAAATGGTGCTGATTTAATATTCTAGATCTTGATATATATTTGTACAAATTGATAAAAGTTTACATAGTTTGAATTTACAAAAAATCTTATACACACTATATTTTGAAATAGAGGGGGGACATGGCCTCTAGTCCCGGCCCGTAAGGGGGTTTAGTCCCGGTTTGCGAACCAGAACTACAGAGGTGGGACTAAAGGCTAAACCTTTAGTCCCGGCCCTGTTATCAGTCGGGACTACAGGGTCTCCACGTGGGCGCCTCAGAGCGCCCTCAGGGGCAGGCCCTTTAGTCCCGGTTTGTAACACGGATCGGGACTAAAGAGCCTCTACAGATTTTGTTTTGTTTTAGGGTTTTAGGGTTTAGGTGTTCGGGGGAATTATTTTTGTTATATTTTATTTTATTTTATTTTATTTCTTTCTTCATTTTAAAAACACTTTTCGTATAATTCTACGCATACATGTTAGTGCATATATATATATATATAAGATAAATTATCTTACGATCGAGTATATATATACAATTATATGGAGATCACAATTACTGGGACTAGAGCCCGTCTATTCGATTACATGGACCAACATTAGTAATGCCCCCTAGCTACACTAAATCTTCCTTTGTCGTCTACAACTTCTGTTCTCAAAAAGGCCGCTAGCTCCTCTGCAACAGCAATCGCGCGTTGCTCTGGTAGGTACTTCTCCCGTATGGCCTCAAACTATATAAGAAAAGGAGATCAATATGAATATCAATCATGATAACAAAGAATGACAGGTAAAAATAGAGGTGTGAATGTGTATTGCTTACGGCGTATCTATAATTCTTGTGCTCAGAGGTATACGTGCGAATGAACTCGCAAACGTATCCACATAGATGCGTCCCTCTGGCTGCTGGTCGCACTTTACGAGAATAGAATATAATCAAAATAATAATCTAGCATCATAACTGTATTGAAAATAGAAGTACCTCGTACTACTTACCTGAACCGCCCTAAAGGTCAGGTTCTCATGAGAGATACCATCAGTCACGCACTTGAACCGTTTCCAAACCCTGCCCGACAAGGAAAATGATTTGCTAAGTTTTTCATTACTTGATATCTCAGAAAATCAACGAAAGAGACCGATATAGCGCAAGAATGATTGAAATTACCTTTGGAGCATGTCCTGCATGCTTTGGAACTGTTCCATATTTCTCAATAATGGGTCAAAGACATCAACTCTTCCCTTATCAATTTGAATATTCAACAGAATCCAGTGGTAGCTGCACATGTATATATATGTCAGTAACTTATCAATTACACTTATAAGTGAATGGACACAATAAAGTAAGACCCTTACTTGAAGTTGTATGGAAACAGTATGTGGTCACATAAATTTTGATCCGTTAGAAACCTTAGAAGGTTTTCCTCTGTCTCCTTGGGTTTATCAGTTAGGGTCTTTATATGTATTTTATCTGGGTCAATAAACCCAATATTTATGATGTTTCTATTTTTATAGACCAGGATCTTCATTCTGCATAATAGAATACAACAGGATATAGTGAGGATAATTACATGCAATAAATTGAAATAACTTAACAAGTTATATGTAGACAACGAATTGAAAAACTTACAGACAATAGAAACTCATGAGAGATTTGTCGAGGGTGTCGCAACTGTACATATGGAAGAGTTCGTCAAAGTCGACATGGATCTCTTCGGGTCGGCCGTAGTACTCCCGTGGGACACGCGCCACGATCATTATTCTCCCATTCTTTGCTTCATTCATGTACCATGCATGCAAGTAACACATATTTGTTGGGAGATCTTCCAACCTTTCTTTGCTGACCAAAGGCCCCCCCATGACAAATTTAGGCTTAGGGGCTAGAACAGCCTTGGGAAACCTCTCGTCTTGGGAAACCAGAACGTCTTCAAGACTCATACCCCATTCATCCGCCCACTTCTATGCTATTTCCAAACTTTGCCCCTGCACCCGAGAGGGAACATTCTCGGATAACACCCTGAGGGGTGGGATTGATTGTTGTGCCTGTTGTCCAAGCTGAGGAACGTCTGATCTTTTCTTGCTTGTACTTGTACTTGATTTGCTCCCACTTGCACTTGTACGTGATCTGCTCTTTTTCCCTTCCTTCTGCAATGTGCATAGATAGTCATCAGGCTTATGGTGCAAGTCATACTGTGATGGAAGGATCAGTAAGTATTTTGCATAGTCTTTTTTGCTTCTAGGTGTATTCCGGGCGGGGCTCAGGTTCCTTCTTTTTCATCTGCACATCATAATGTTCCTTTGCGATCTTGGCGTTTTCCTCGGAGGTACGATCATAAGGTCTGATTGGAAGATTTAGATGAGGTACCTTAGGGAGGGGCGACAGTTTTTGCTTTGGGGGGCTCCGTCGCTTAGAACTCATCGACGGAGCGTTCTTGCTGGCACACTTCCGCTTAGTTTCCTTAGCGGCTGGCGGCGGAGACGGCCGACCCAAGTCCGGCGGCGGTGATCGAGATGGACTCGTGTTGTGGTGGCCGTAGTCATGTGGAGGGCTTCTTGGAGGTGATAGAGGTGTAGGTGACCTGCGACGACTCGGAGGCGGTGTTGTCCTTGGGGCCGAGCCTAGAAGCTTGATGTAGTTCTTGTCCCATAGAATGACTCCACCCAGTACTTCTCCGAGTGTCCTCTCATCTTCGGGTCCAGTGATGTCAAGCTCCATATCATGAAACCCCGTCACGATTTCATCCACCCCGACTTTAGCATAGCCAGCTGGAATCTCACAGACATGCCAGCGTGCATCAGGTGGATAAGGTAAAGCTTGTCCGACGGCCACCTTCATGGATATGTTCTTCATTCTCTGATGGAGTTCATATGATATTGACTCCTTGATTCCATCCACGGGGTAGCCAGGACCGCCCTCTATCATTCGTCATGCATCGTCAGTCGGGGCCTCTGATTCAGCCACGCTGCTTTTCTGCTTAGATGGGTCGGCGGTAATATCGAGTGCAGGATCTTGCTGGCGCACTACTCCTCTAAGTTCGTCAATCTGCTGCTGTTGCTCGTTAACTCTGGCGAGCAACTGGTTGAACTTGTCATTTTCCTCATCCTGCTGTCGCTTCTTTACTCTCGCTCGGCTTCTGTAGGTCTCTTGGTCTTTGGCAAACCCAAGCCACCACGGGTAAGAAGGACCAAAGCCTCGCGTCCGTCCTCCGTGTTCGTCATTCCCGAGGACCAGTGTGAGCAAGTCTTTCTCTCTATCTGGAGTGAACTTTCTCTTTCCCTCTTTAATTTCTTTCACTATTTTTTTCTAATTTTCCCTGGGTATCCTAAGACCGTCACTGCAGATAAGGTCCCCTGTTAGTTTGTCGTACGAACCACCATGCGCAACGAACCAATTTCTTGCTCTCATTTCCCACTCATAACGGATGGGTTCAGGTGTGATCCCTTTAGCAATCATCTCTTGCTCTTTCTTATCCCACTTTGGGATGGCAGTCTCGTAGCCCCTGGCCCCAGTGTGTGGTGATATTTCTTCTTCTCGGCATTTTTCTTGTTCTTTTCTGATAATGCCTTGGCATCTTTTGACTCCTTGTACTCCTGAAGTGCCTTCCAGTGATTCGCCTGCTTCGCTAGATACCCTTCGAATACTGGCACTTCCTTTTTCTTCAGATAGTTTTTCCATAATTTTTTCTTCCACACCCGGAACAGTTCGGCCATCTTCTTTAGAGTCCACTGCTTGACTTTGGCCCTCAATTGTCTTGCGGCGACTTCATCCTCACATTCTGGCAGGATGAAATGTGCCATGAGTTCATTCCAAAGACTCTCTTTGTACCTTTCAGCGACATACTCACTATCTTCTGCCCCTTTGCGCTTGTTCCACTCCCGAACGCTGATCAGGACGTGATCCCTAACTAGAACTCCGCATTGTTTCTTGAATGTGTCGGCAACCTTCTTAGGAAGCTTGGGTTCGCCCGTAGGCAATATGACCTCAAAGGTGTAATGCGTTCGTGCATCCAACTTTTTGGTCGGGCCTTGTTTTGTAGCTTTGCTCGATGTGGAGGCCTAAGAGGAGAAACATTCGTCAATGTATGTGTATACAATATACAGCTATCTCCAATATTTTCACATATTACAAGTGATTGCCGAACTTCATATATATACCTCGCCGGACTTCATTAATTGTCCATCGGCTTCTCCATCAGCGGAGCTATCGCCTTCTCCATCATCGGAGCTATCGCCTTCCTCGTCGGCTTCATCTTCATGTCGGTCGACCTCCATTCCATCTCCCGAGGGGTTCAGATATGACGACGGAGATTCAGCTGGTTCAACATCGGGGGCGTCGTTGATTATATCCTCAAGAATTTCTTCCTCTGCTAGGTTCCTGCTATGTGGATCCATAGTTTCTGCAAAATACCGACATTTGTATTTCAATTATGGACGCTATATGGAACAATACCGACATTTGATTATATGGAACAATATCTAACTAACAAATACTTATAAATACTTCTAACTCTAAACTAAATACTTCTAACTAAATTAATACTAATAACTCTAAAAAAATACTTCTAACTAAAAAAAATACTTCTAAATACTTCTAACTCTAAACTAAATACTCCTAACAAACAATTAACTAACTAACTTATTTAACTAACAAAATACCAAATTAACTAACAAATAACCTAACAAATAACTTAATATCTAAAATTAAATACTCCTAACAAACTAATACTAGTACTAAACTAATTAACCTAACTAACTAAACTAACCTAACTAACCTAACAAATACTAACAAAAATGTAACTAAACTAAATAACTAACAAAATACTAACCTAACAATTAACTAACCTATCAATTAACTAACTAAAATACTAACAAAAATGTAACTAAACTAACCTAACAATTAACTAATTAACCTAATTAACTAACAAAATAGTAATAAAAATGTAACTAAACTAACCTAACAATTAACTAATTAACCTAATTAACTAACAAAATACTAACAAAAATGTAACTAAACTAACCTAACAATTAACTAACTAACCTAATTAGCTAACCTAATTAACTAACTAACCTAATCCGGCCGGCGGTTACCTTGCAGCGGCGGCGGCGAGAGATGCTGGCGAGGCAGCTCGGCCGGGAGCGGGCGGTGCACGCGGCGCTTCGGCGGAGGCGGGAGCGGGAGGCGTTGGCGGCGTGCGGCGCTTCGGCGGAGGCGGAGGCGGGAGCGGGAGGCGGGCGCGACACTTCGGCGGAAGCGTTGGCGGCGAGGGCGGAGGCGGGAGCGGCGGCGGTGCGTCAGTCTTGGGAAGCCTGACGGCGTCGCAGTTGCAAGAAGGAGGGGCTTATATACCCCCCCACCTTTAGTCCCGGCACGTGGCTCAAACCGGGACTAAAGGGTCTTTAGTCCCGGTTTGAGCCACCGGCCGAGACTAAAGGCCTTGGCGGGGGGGGGGGGGGGGGTTTCCAGCAACAGGCCTTTAGTCCCGGTCCGTGGTGCGGGCCGGGACTAAAGGCCCAAAACTGGGTTTTTTTTATTGTAAATAAATTATCTATTTTCTAAATTAATATCTGTTTTCTAAATCAATTATCTGTTTTCTAAATGGATTTGAATAAGAATTCAAATCCATTTTCTATTTTATTAAATAATTATTCTAACTTATCAAACTATTAAACAAAATTGCCATTTTCAATTAAATAATGGATTAACTAATATTTTTTTGCATATTTTTGAATCTTATTAAACTTTCAAGATGAAAAGTGCTTGAATTTGAATAAGTAATTCAAATTCATTTTCTGTTTTATTGAATAATTAATCTAACTTATCAAACTATTAACAATATTGCCATTTTCAATTAAATAATAGATTAACTAATATTTTTTGCATATTTTTAATCTTATTAAACTTTCTACATGAAAAGTGCTTGAATTTGAATAAGTAATTCAAATACATTTTATGTTTTATTAAATAATTATTCTAACTTATCAAACTATTAACAAAATTGCCATTTTCAATTAAATAATAGATTAACTAATATTTTTTGCATATTTTTGAATCTTATTAAACTTTCAACATGAAAAGTGCTTGAATTTGAATCTTATTAAACTAATATTTTCAACTAATCTCCAACGGTGTTGTTATTCATGAGATGTGTCTGCAACCAACTGCCGAAAGTCTTCTCGTGTTCCCCTTTAATCCAAGAGTCAGCCTTCCCCGGGTTTTCGGAGCGTAGAATATTCTCGCGTCTCTCGATATACGGAGCCACCATGGTGGAATTGTGTAGAACTGTATAGTGTGCTTGAGTGAATGAATGCCCGTCTATACATACTGTTGCTTGCCTTCCTAGTGTGCCTTTTCCTGTCAGCCTACCCTCATACTGAGATTCAGGAACACTAATCGGCTTAAGGTCAGGAAGAAAGTCTACACAAAACTCAATGACCTCCTCTGTTCCATAGCCCTTGGAGATGCTTCTTTCTGGCCTAGCACGGTTACGAACATATTTCTTTAAGATTCCCATGAACCTCTCGAAGGGGAACATATTGTGTAGAAACACAGGACCGAGAATTCTAGTCTCTTCGACTAGGTGAACTAGGATGTGTGTCATTATATTCAAGAAGGATAGAAGGAACAACAACTCGAAGCTGACCAGACATTGGACCACATCAATCTGTAACCCTGATAGACTTTCTCGATCGATTACCTTCTGAGAAATTGCATTGAGGAATGCACATACCTTCACAATTGCCAGGCGAACATTTTCCGGTAGAATTCCCCTCAATGCAACCGGAAGCAATTGCGTCATAAGTACGTGGCAGTCATGAGACTTTAGGTTTTGGAATTTTTTGTCTTTCATATTTATGATTCCCTTTATATTCGACGAGAAGCCAGTCGGGACCTTGATACTGAAAAGGACTTCAAAGAAGATTTCCTTCTCTTCCTTGGTAAGAGCGTAGCTGGCAGGCCCTTGAAATTGCCCTGGACGCATGCCGTCTCGTCCTTTATGACGTTCCTGGTCCTCCCGTGCTTCTGGTGTATCTTTTGACTTCCCATACAAGCCCAGGAAGCCTAGAATATTCACGCGGAGATTCTTCGTCAGGTGCATCATGTCGATTGCGGAGCGGACCTCACGGACTTTCCAATAGGATAGCTCCCAAATATAGATTTCTTCTTCCACATGGGTGCGCACTTATCAGGGCCGTTAGGAACAGGTTGGCTACCAGGACCCTTTCCAAAGATTACTTTTAAATCTTTGACCATATCAAATACTTCAGCACCAGTACGCGTGACAGGCTTCCCCCGGGTTTCTGCCGTGCCATTGAAATGCTTATCTTTTTTCTTTAAGGGATGCTTGGGCGGAAGAAAACAACGATTTTACGGGTACATATTCTTCCTACATTTATCCAGATATATACTTTCTGTCTCATCCAAACAGTGTGTGCATTCATTGTATCCCTTGTTTGACTGTCCTGAAATATTACTTAGAACAGGCTAATCATGGATGGTTACGAAAAAAAAACACTCGAAGGTCAAATTCCTCTTGTTTGTGCTCGTCCCACACACGTACACCTGGTTCAGCCCATAGCTGTAAAAGTTCATCAACTAATGGCCTTAGGTACACATCAATGTCGTTGGCGGGTTGCTTTGGACCTTGGATGAGCACTGGCATCATAATGAACTAGCGCTTCATGCACAACCAAGGAGGAAGGTTGTAGATACATAGAGTAACGGGCCAGGTGCTGTGACTGCAACTCTGCTCCCCAAAAGGATTCATGCCATCTGTACTTAGACCAAACCATAAGTTCCTTGCTGAAAGGACACAGATGTCGCCTAGAGGGGGGGGGTGAATAGGCGATTAAAACTTTTACGAAAGGCTTGTACAAATGCGGAAATAAACTAATGTTTAATTTGACAAGCTTACAAAACCTAATAAACTAGGCTCACCTATGTGTACCAACAACTTATGTTAAGCAAGACAAGTAGCAAGGTATATAACTTCAAGCACGATGGCTATCACAAATGAAGTGCATAAGTAGTGGAGCTCGGATAAGAGTTACCGAGGCACGAAGGAGACGAAGATGTATCCCGAAGTTCACTTCCAAAGGAAGCTAGTCTCCGTTGGAGAGGTGTGGCGGCTTAATGCACTCCGAACGCCACAAAGGCCTCACCTTGAGATGTGGTAGCACAATGCTCACCAAATGCCACAAAGGCTCACCTCAAGATGCGGAGGCACGCTACACACCAAACGCCACAAAGGCTCACCTTATTCTCCTCGCGCCCTCGCACAAAGCAAGATGCCACGATCCACTATGGAACACTTGAGGGCGGTCACCGAACCCGTACAAGCTTGGGGCAATCTCCACAACTTAATTGGAGGCTCCCAAGAATTGCCACAAAGGCACCACAAAGGTTGGGGAATCTCCACAACTTAATTGGAGGCCCCAAGTATATGCCACAAAGGCCACTAAGCCGTCTAGGGTTCCAAGAACCCAAGAGTAATAAGCTCACAACTTCCACTTACCGAATCTCCGAGGAGAACTCAAACCGATGCACCAAATGCAATGGCAAGAGCACACAAAGTGCTCAAATCCTTCTTACTCAAATCCTACCAAAGCAACTAATGCTATGGAGAGATATAAGAGGAAGAACAAAGGAAATCAACAAATGAACTCCAAGATCTAGATCCCAATGGTTCCCCTCACTTAGAGGAGATTTTGATTGGTGGAAAGATAGATCTAGATCTCCTCTCTCTTTTCCCTCAAGAAGATGCAAGAATCATTGGAGGGATTGAGAGATAGAGCAAAGCTTCAAAGTCAACAATGGAGGAGAGTGAGAAATAGGAAGCCAACCAGCCCAAGGAGGAAGAAGGGGGCCTTTTATAGGTCCCCCACGAAAACTAGCCGTTGCTGGGCACTAGGGCCGGAGTCTCCGGCCTAGAGGACCGGAGTCTCCGCCCTAAGTGACTCCAGGGCCGGAGTCTCCGCCCCTGGGCCGGAGTCTCCGGTGCCCCGGGGTCATTCGGGGGCCTCAGGACGGACTAAGCAGGTGCCAGGCCGGAGTTGGGCCGGAGACTTTGCGTCTCGGGCCGGAGACTCCGGCCACCAAAAACTGGCAGAAACACCAACACGAAAACGACCATAACTTGAGCATCCGGACTCCGTTTTTGATGATCTTGGGCTCGTTGGAATCACAACAACGAGCTCTACAAGTATATGCATAGAAACATCATAGTCCAACAAGGGAGGATAAAACCAAATGATGAGAGGTTTGACCTCTCTTCAAAGTCGAACCGGTAAAACCTCCAAACACCAAAAACACAATGAGTGTTTCATGCAAAATCCCTTTTTGATGAGTTAGAGCTTGTCATGGAATTAACCACAAGCTCTAAAACCTCACATGGATAAAAGCCAAATAAGAACCAAGAAAGATGATGGCAAATATGCAAAGGTTTGAGCTCTCTTCGAACGATGCGGTTAAGTTACTCACTCGAGAGCCCCTCTTGATAGTACGGCTACCAATCCTATAACCCGGTCTCCAAACTAACACAAGAGACCGGTAAGAAGGAAACCCTATCAAGAACATACCTTTTCCTTGTGCATTCAACTTGAGCTAGATTATGACCATCTTGTCTTCCTCAAGTTGGAACACCTTTCTTGATCTTGATTGCTTGGTGAAGTCTTGCGAATTGCTCCCCCATAAATCAATATGGGAAAGACTCTCTTAGGAATATCTTCACATAGACATTACCACCAAATAGAATACATGCATCAAGCATATAATCTCCTTGAGATGGCATATCTTGAACTTGACTTATCATCCATGAAGATGATCACCACTTAATAATATCCTAGCCTTGTATCCTTCCTTCTTCCTTCATGATGATGATGTCTTGAAGGTAAACACAAATGTCCACTCAATTATATTCTTCAAGACATAGTTGCAATAAGCTCAATTCTCATATGACCATTCTTCCGATATTTCCTTGAATAACACATTGGTCATCACTTAAAGTTCTTCATCACTTTGACTTGATCAACCTTGTATCCTTCCTTCTTCCTTCATGATGATGATGTCTTGAAGGTAAACACAAATGTCCACTCAATTATATTCTTCAAGACATAGTTGCAATAAGCTCAATTCTCATATGACCATTCTTTCGATATTTCCTTGAATAACACAATGGTCATCACTTAAAGTTCTTCATTTGATCCTTCTTACAACCTTGAAGCCAACATATGGTTCAAGCATTGTCTATGGACATGTCCTACAAATATAACTCAATGCAAACATTAGTCCATAGAGATTGTCATTAATTACCAAAACCACACATGGGGGCTCCATGCTCTTTCAATCTCCCCCATTTTGGTAATTGATGACAATCTCTTTAAGAGGGTTTATATAATGAATTTAAAGAACCAAAATGGTTGCACTAACATCAAATACTACAAAAGTATGTGATGTTAGTAAAACCACCATATATAGAGCAAACTCCCCCACAATCTATGCACGTGTGAATGATCTTGATTTCATTGGATATATTGCCAACCAAGGTTGTTGGTGGAGTTTCCTCTATATACTCAACCATGCAAAGCATGAAAGGCAAATGCTTAAGAACAAAACCAAAGCATAAAACCCAATTCCCTTTAAACCCTCGAAACTTCTCCCCCATTGGCACCAATTGCCGAAATGGGCAGAAAAACTTAGAAGGCCAATATAGTGAGAGTTCCTCCATAATGTGTGCATAAACCAAAAGTATAATTGAAAAAATATGCACATATCCAAATATGAAAACTCGGAGGAAATCAACCTATATTGAGGATCAAAGATTGCAAATAAAATAAGATCACATGGTGGATAAACTTCAACAAATGAAGAGAGCAATCAATCGATCCAAAGAACAAATCGAATAAAGATATTATGATAAGACCAAAAGGGTGCTCTAAATAATATGAGGAAGCTCCCCAAGGTTTGTGCACAAAATATTCTATTTGAATTAAAGTATGAGGTGCATAAACATGGAATCATCACTCCCTCAATATTATTCAAAACAAAATGATACCAAGTGAAGTCAATTACTATGATAACCGCAAAATGGTGCTTTAAATGAAATGAGGAAGCTCCCCAAGGTACGTGCAAAAAAATGGAATGTTTGCATTTGAATACAATTTGCACAACATGGAATCCTCACTCCCTCAATAACATTTAAAACGCAACCATTTGCAAGAGATCATAGAGAAGAAATTAAGCTTAACACTTGCATCAAACAAATGGTTGAGTAACAAGCAAGGGACAACATATTAAAAGGCTCAACCAAAGGAATGTGAGATATGAATGACAAAGCATATTATAAGACTAATACAAGGATAAGCATAGAGCATCCACATAGTCTTCAATGAATGAAATTGCTTAGCATTCCATCCCAACACATAAGGTTCAAATAAGATATCAAATAAGGAGATATCATCTCTCATGTGTATAGTTTCTAAGTAGACAACATCACAAAGATAATTATCACAAAGAAATATGTACACACGAAATAGATACTAAGAATAGAACATGATATCCAAAATGAAGTCATGCAATATACCAATGAGAATTTTGCTTTTAAAGCACGGCCAAAGGCTCAAATTTTCTTATTGTATATTGATGAACTTCAACCACAAACAAGTCAAAGACATCACAAATATCAACAAGGGAAAGAAGATAGTTGGGATGCTTTGAGAAAAGCAACAAGTATCACAAAGATGAATACCAAAAGAAAGTAATAAATTTACACTTTCAACCATATTGCACAAGTGAGAACTTGAGGAATTGATATGCAATAAAATTGCTAAATTGACATATATGGGATAGGAGAATCATGAGCATGATTTTATATGTTCCCAATAATATGCACTCATCTCAAATTACTCACAATTGCAATAAAGAGGTTTCATTAAGACCTTTGCAAGAAGCACAACATTTGCAAATAATGATTTTCCATGCCATGAAACAACCTACACAAGGTTGGATACTAGAAAAGTATGCATGATAAGATACTTGTTACCGAGATATTAAAGGTAGGATGTAGTAGATAGGAGTTCTTCAATAATCCTAGCTTGCCTCAAATTATCATTTAGTCACCACTTCATCCTTATTATTGAGACAAGCACCAATATATCTTCATGTACCTAAAACAAAGTTCAAGTACAAGATGGTCCCCAAAACTCATTGGGTCCAAAGTAGTTAGAGAAACTACAATATATAGGACAAACTCCACATAAATATGTGCATACAGATATGAACTTGAATTTCATGCACAACTTAGCCAATTTAGGATTTGATAGAGTTTTGCCTATATATTGGATCAACGAAAGCAAAGCATGCCATAAATTATACATTTAGTAAGAATGCATGCACAACACTTTCAAGAGCCAAAGCGAGATACAATTTGAACAAAGCACCAAGAAGACCAAGAAGTCACACGAAATTGTGAGGCCACAAAAGGTTGTCCAAATTATATCAAAGAATCAAATCAACACAAGATTGACTCCAAAGTTCAACTAGTGAACTAAGCAAAAGCCAATGAGCATAAAGGATAACTAAGACACACATGCTCAAAGACATATCTCATTTTAAGAGTGAAAAACAAATTACAAGGAATGAGATAAGCAACTCCCAAAGAGAGCAAGGTTCCAACAACAAACCAAACTCTCCACACTTTTTATGATGGCACACTAAGTACCAAAAAGAAAAGATTTTACTTCCAACAATAATCAAAACCAATTGAAATAAGCACAAGAGTGTGTTATAACAAATATAGGAGAGCTCCCCCAAGATTAGTGCATTATTTATGATTTTGCATTTGAATACAAAATGCACACAAATGGGATCATCACATCTACCTACATAGAAATAACACAAAATAAATTTAACAAAATCAAATGGAATCACAAGAGTCAAGAAAGACAATGGGAGTTAAAGAAAATACATTTCTTGGCGAGAGATAAGGCAATTAAAAGCAATAGCCAAAGTGAAGATGATCAATATAAAAAATACCACATGATAGATTACCAATTTTCCAAGGAGAAGAGGTATATGGAGTTATTTCCGGTGGTAGTTTACACATGAATCCAAGATCATCTTCACAAAAAATGAGCATATGAAAAGTATAAGAATTAAGCACCATGCCAAACAAAGATATTCTTGATAGATTCAAATAGTTAAACAATCATGCAAAGCAATGATTAGGATAGCTTGAAGCAAATGGTTTTCCAACTTTGATGTAGTATTCCACATTTTAGGAAAACCCTATCAAGAAAGTATCTCACAAACAAGATCCAAAACAAGAGCAATAAACAATTTGGCAAATTGGAACTTGTTCGAGAAAACATGCCACATAGAAGCAAGATAATTTACAATATCAACACTATGTGACACAACCTCAAATATACACATTTCATGGATTTGTAATATGCGCAAAGCACAATACTCCCCCATAATGTGATAAAACCAATTTTCAAATAAGTTGTTAAAGTCAATTTCCATAGGGCTCGGAAATTCCAAGGGGGGCCGGAGTCTCCGGGGTAGAACCACCGGAGTCTCCGGGGTAGAACCACCGGAGTCTCCGGGGTAGAACCACCGGAGTCTCCGGGGTAGAACCACCGGAGTCTCCGGGGTAGAACCAATGGAATCTCCAAACCTAGAAAATTAAACTTTACCAACAAGAGGCAAATAGAATCCAACAAGATGATTAATGGACATTATAGAATTTGAATTTCTCATGAAAATGACATACCACATAGAGACTAGATAATCTTTAAATATCAACACTAAGTGGTATTCCTCATGTACACACATTTTTAGGATTGTGAAGTGCCAAAGCATATCACTCCCCCAAAATGGGATGGTCCATTAATCACTCCCAAGAGCCAAGAAGATAGATCAAGATGCAATAGGCTCAATAGTAACAACCGTACATGGTGTGCAACCAACAAGCACATAATTGATTACTCAAAATAAAGCAAGTGGGGAGCACAACATATACAAACACATGCAAGATACAAAACCAAACACATGCAAAGGGGCGAGTAACTTTCAATGTAGATAAGTTGAATACATGTTACCGCAAGGAGGAACAATGGATATATGATAGAAATAAGATAATCCAATTGACTTGACTTGAGACAATATAATTAATGAAGATCCCTTAATTCTTCATGATATAGCCAAGTCTCCAATGCCCTCCATTAGACACCTATTGATCAAGTTTTGGCTTGTTGGTCCCCAACCAAGTTGGGTCCTAAGAGGTTAGTCACAATAGGTTTGGCAACCCAAATGGTTCTTTTCTTGACACCACTTTGAGTACCAACAAATTTGGCAAACACATTTCCAACCTTATCCTTGCAAAGTGAATAAGCATCATTGATTATGATAGGGTTGGATGAGTTACCAATAGAGCAAGTAGAAGAAAGGTGACCCTTCTCACGGCATATGTAGCAAGATCTTATCTTTCCTTTCTTCTCATTTGATTTCTCCACAATGGGAGCATTGGGTTGATTCTTCTTAGGAGGAAGCTTTTCTTCATCTTGAGGAAGGACTTGAGTTTGAGCTTGAGGCCGCTTCCCTTGTTGCTTCTCACTTAGATGCTTCTTCTTCAATGGGCAAGACCTAACATGATGCCCTTCAATTTTGCACTTGAAGCAAACAATCTTAGCCGGATCCTTGACTTTCTCTTGGCCCTTCTTCTTCTTGAAGAGTTTGGACTTCTTCTTATTGTTGGAGATAAATCCAAGTCCACTCTTGTCATTGGGGAATTTTTGTGCACTCAACATCTTGTCAAGTTTGGACTTCCCTTCATGACTTTTTACCAAGTCTTTCTTCAACAAAGTGACTTGGGCCTCGAGCTCTTTAATTTCCTCTACATGGTTAGTTACAATACAAGAACTAGAGGAAGTAGAAGCTATATTGTTAGAGCAACAAGGCAAGGAGAGTAATTCATCACAAGATGTAGCAATAGTATGAGTGGATGAATTACGAGGACTAGCACATGGCAATATAGCTTTTTGGGAAGTAGTGCTAGTGACCACATGAGGTTCACAAGATGTTACCTTTGTAGACATATCCTCATAAGCTAACTTTAGGCGAGCATGGGACACTCGAAGATCCTCATTAGAGCTAGATAGCTTTTCATGATTTTCTTCCAATATCCCATACTTGCTAGTTAGCAACTCAAGTTGAGCCCTTAGCTCAACATTCTCCTTCAAGATAGATGCTTCACAAGAATTAGAGTTAGTAGCACAAGCATCATGATTAACCGAAAGAGGAGAAGGCAACTTGGAACACTCTTTTAAATAAGAAGCTTTTAGTTGCTCATGTGACTCGGTGAGTTTGGTGAGCACACTCTCAATGTCCCTAGATCCATTTTTGAGGTGCTCAACATCCTCAAGAAGTTTAGCATTAACAAAAACAAGCTTATCATTTTTTAATTTTAAATCATTTGCCACCTCAAGAGCTCTATCATTGGAGCTTTGTTCTTTTAAAAGAGTCTCTTTAAAATCATTGGCAAGACTATGAAGATTCTCAATAGTTGCTTCTTGCTCTTCATCATGAGATTGAAGCTCATCAATAATTTTCTGGCTCTCAATAGCAGCAACCAAAATATCAACAAAGTTAGAGCAAGCAATTTTGTTCTTCTTACCAATAGCAAGAAAGACTATTTCTCCCTTCTTTTTTAAAGAGGCAACATAATCATCCTCTTCTTCATGATCACTAGATATAGTGGGTTCCAAAGAAGGAGTTACCTTTGAATCCCTAGCCATAAGACATATGTGGGAACCGAGAGATGATGATGAGGATGAATTACTTGAAGCTCCAATCAAAATTTTGTCTTGGCCAATAGAATCTCCGGTTTCCTCTAAATTGTTAGCCACACAAAGACTAGAGGAAATAGAGGCATTTTTATCATGGCCACTAGACAGAGCAAGCATATCATCATGAGATTTATTTAAGCAACTTACACATGATATGCAAGGACTAACACAAGCATATAAAGCATTTATGGTGCTAGAAGTGTTTAAGTCCAAAGATGAAGCATTGCAATGAGATAGAGATGAAGGATCATCAAAAGTAAGCATACTATCACCATTGCAAGTTTCATCACCACTCACCATATCATTACCTTGTGTCTTGCCACACTTTGGTGAAGTGGATGAAAGTTCATCACGGCCGGAAGTGGAAGGAATACAATCATCCCCAATAATCTTGGACAAACTATATTTTTCTTGAAGCTTTGTCCATATCTCATGAGCGCTCCGAAAAGGTGTGAAGGAGAAGGTAACTACATCGCTCAAAGCATTAACAATCACATGAGAAGCTTGAGCATTGAGATACAAGTTTTTCTTATCCTCTAAAGATAGATTTTGAGTATCCTTTGGAGGAGAAAAACCCGCATCTACAATTTGCTCCATAGATGGGTCCATGACCCGAAAATAATTAAGCATGTGAATTTTCCAAGTATCATAATTTGTGCCATCGAATATAAAAGTGTCATTGTGCACTAATCCCCTAGCCGACATCTTTGCTCTCAAGGCGGTGAAGCCTAAATTGAGAGACCTAGCTCTGATACCAATTGAAAGGACACAGATGTCGCCTAGAGGGGGGGGTGAATAGGCGATTAAAACTTTTACGAAAGGCTTGTACAAATGCGGAAATAAACTAATGTTTAATTTGACAAGCTTACAAAACCTAATAAACTAGGCTCACCTATGTGTACCAACAACTTATGTTAAGCAAGACAAGTAGCAAGGTATATAACTTCAAGCACGATGGCTATCACAAATGAAGTGCATAAGTAGTGGAGCTCGGATAAGAGTTACCGAGGCACGAAGGAGACGAAGATGTATCCCGAAGTTCACTTCCAAAGGAAGCTAGTCTCCGTTGGAGAGGTGTGGCGGCTTAATGCACTCCGAACGCCACAAAGGCCTCACCTTGAGATGTGGTAGCACAATGCTCACCAAATGCCACAAAGGCTCACCTCAAGATGCGGAGGCACGCTACACACCAAACGCCACAAAGGCTCACCTTATTCTCCTCGCGCCCTCGCACAAAGCAAGATGCCACGATCCACTATGGAACACTTGAGGGCGGTCACCGAACCCGTACAAGCTTGGGGCAATCTCCACAACTTAATTGGAGGCTCCCAAGAATTGCCACAAAGGCACCACAAAGGTTGGGGAATCTCCACAACTTAATTGGAGGCCCCAAGTATATGCCACAAAGGCCACTAAGCCGTCTAGGGTTCCAAGAACCCAAGAGTAATAAGCTCACAACTTCCACTTACCGAATCTCCGAGGAGAACTCAAACCGATGCACCAAATGCAATGGCAAGAGCACACAAAGTGCTCAAATCCTTCTTACTCAAATCCTACCAAAGCAACTAATGCTATGGAGAGATATAAGAGGAAGAACAAAGGAAATCAACAAATGAACTCCAAGATCTAGATCCCAATGGTTCCCCTCACTTAGAGGAGATTTTGATTGGTGGAAAGATAGATCTAGATCTCCTCTCTCTTTTCCCTCAAGAAGATGCAAGAATCATTGGAGGGATTGAGAGATAGAGCAAAGCTTCAAAGTCAACAATGGAGGAGAGTGAGAAATAGGAAGCCAACCAGCCCAAGGAGGAAGAAGGGGGCCTTTTATAGGTCCCCCACGAAAACTAGCCGTTGCTGGGCACTAGGGCCGGAGTCTCCGGCCTAGAGGACCGGAGTCTCCGCCCTAAGTGACTCCAGGGCCGGAGTCTCCGCCCCTGGGCCGGAGTCTCCGGTGCCCCGGGGTCATTCGGGGGCCTCAGGACGGACTAAGCAGGTGCCAGGCCGGAGTTGGGCCGGAGACTTTGCGTCTCGGGCCGGAGACTCCGGCCACCAAAAACTGGCAGAAACACCAACACGAAAACGACCATAACTTGAGCATCCGGACTCCGTTTTTGATGATCTTGGGCTCGTTGGAATCACAACAACGAGCTCTACAAGTATATGCATAGAAACATCATAGTCCAACAAGGGAGGATAAAACCAAATGATGAGAGGTTTGACCTCTCTTCAAAGTCGAACCGGTAAAACCTCCAAACACCAAAAACACAATGAGTGTTTCATGCAAAATCCCTTTTTGATGAGTTAGAGCTTGTCATGGAATTAACCACAAGCTCTAAAACCTCACATGGATAAAAGCCAAATAAGAACCAAGAAAGATGATGGCAAATATGCAAAGGTTTGAGCTCTCTTCGAACGATGCGGTTAAGTTACTCACTCGAGAGCCCCTCTTGATAGTACGGCTACCAATCCTATAACCCGGTCTCCAAACTAACACAAGAGACCGGTAAGAAGGAAACCCTATCAAGAACATACCTTTTCCTTGTGCATTCAACTTGAGCTAGATTATGACCATCTTGTCTTCCTCAAGTTGGAACACCTTTCTTGATCTTGATTGCTTGGTGAAGTCTTGCGAATTGCTCCCCCATAAATCAATATGGGAAAGACTCTCTTAGGAATATCTTCACATAGACATTACCACCAAATAGAATACATGCATCAAGCATATAATCTCCTTGAGATGGCATATCTTGAACTTGACTTATCATCCATGAAGATGATCACCACTTAATAATATCCTAGCCTTGTATCCTTCCTTCTTCCTTCATGATGATGATGTCTTGAAGGTAAACACAAATGTCCACTCAATTATATTCTTCAAGACATAGTTGCAATAAGCTCAATTCTCATATGACCATTCTTCCGATATTTCCTTGAATAACACATTGGTCATCACTTAAAGTTCTTCATCACTTTGACTTGATCAACCTTGTATCCTTCCTTCTTCCTTCATGATGATGATGTCTTGAAGGTAAACACAAATGTCCACTCAATTATATTCTTCAAGACATAGTTGCAATAAGCTCAATTCTCATATGACCATTCTTTCGATATTTCCTTGAATAACACAATGGTCATCACTTAAAGTTCTTCATTTGATCCTTCTTACAACCTTGAAGCCAACATATGGTTCAAGCATTGTCTATGGACATGTCCTACAAATATAACTCAATGCAAACATTAGTCCATAGAGATTGTCATTAATTACCAAAACCACACATGGGGGCTCCATGCTCTTTCACTTGCGTCACCTGCAAATCTTGGGAACTCTCTCTCGATTTTTCTCCACTACCGACCATCAGCGGGGTGCCTCAACTTGTCGTCTTTCATATGATCTTCCATGTGCCATCGCAACAACTTCGCATGCTCTTTATTTCTAAACAGACGTTTTAACCGTGGTATTATAGGAGCGTACCACATCACCTTGGCAGGAACCCTCTTCCTGGGTGGCTCGCCCTCAATATCACCAGGGTCATCTTTTCTGATCTTATACCGCAATGCAGTGCATACTGGGCATTTATCCATATTCTCGTACTTCTCACCGCGGTAGAGGATGCACTCATTAGGGCACGCATGTATCTTCTGCACGTCTAATCCTAGAGGGCAGACAAGCTTCTTTGCTTCGTACATGCTGGTGGGCAATTCGTTCTTTCTTGCAAGCATCTTCTTCATCAGTACCAGCAACTTTTCAAATGACGAGTCAGTCACACCGGTCTCTGCCTTCCACTTCAGCAATTCCAGTGTGCTACCCAACTTCTTCTGGCCATCTTCACAAGTTGGGTACAACAATTTGTTGTGGTCCTGTAACATCTTCTCGAACTGCAACCTCTCCTTTTCTGTGTCGCAGCCTCGCCGTGCATCAGAAATGACCCGACCAAGATCATTAGCGGGCTCATCTGGTGCCCGTTCTTCACCCTGACCTTCGTCTTCATTGTCTTCCATTGCGGTATCAGCATACTCAGGGAACATAGATCGGTAGTTGTCATCATCGTTCTCTTCTTCATCGTCGTCTTTCATCATAACTCCTCTTTCTCCGTGCTTGGTCCAAACATTATAGCCAGACATAAAACCGGACTGAAGCAAGTGGCTCTAAATGACTCTTGAGGAAGTGTGATCCTTCTCATTCTGACATTCAACACATGGACAAAACATAAAGCCACCACCATGCTTATTCGCCTCGGCCGCATCTCGAAAAGAATGCACGCTTTCTCTGTAAGCGGCTGTGCGTCAATCACCGTACATCCATGGGTGGCTCATCTGCATCATACAACAGTATATCAAACGCAATCACAATCCTAAAATTAGTACCGCACGGTCTAAACAAGAAAATATAGTTGCTAACCTTTTAGAATAAGTGGAAATAAAGAGGAAGAGGCTTAAGCGTGGCTCGGGCACCTCATATCGTAGTTGTGTTCGGTGAACTTAAGTGGCATCGCTCTAACACACATTTCAACAAACACCTCTAGTGCATAGGAATAAAATACAAAACTAGCACAAACCCACACTCCTCGATCCAAGAAAAAGCAAGGGAGAGGGGAGAGGGGTGCGGCCATATATATAGGCAGAACCCTTTAGTCCCGTTTGAGACACAAACCGGGACTAAAGGGGGTGCACATGCGGTCCGCTCACCGCATAGCCCTTTAGTCCCGGTTTGTGGCTCAAACCGGGACAAAAGGGTTGTAACGAACCTTGACCAATAGATTCCGTACGCGTGGGCGAGGGAGACATGACCAGGCCATTAGTCCTGGCCCAGATAACGGCCGGGACTAAAGATGCCTGACCAAAGGCCCGTTTTCCATTAATGGGGAGTATATAAGAGAGCTATGGTAGCTAAATATTGCTTCATGGAAACAACCTAATTAAAAAATTAGTAAACGAGACCACAACTAAGCAATTAATGCAGTAACACTTGTATCGGATCCCGCAGAGAATAATTGAGATTTGGTGGTTAGCTGGGACCATGCAAATGCATAGACAATCGTTGCAATCAGATTATTCTGCATTCTAGATTTAGTTAAAGTTAAATAAGATAAAAATTGATAACATATATTAGTAAAAATATCAAATATATGTAATGTAAATATATTCTTTATAATGATTCTAACAATATATATTTTATATTGTAAATTCTTATATTCTATCTTGTCACTAGTAGAAAAATGGGCATCGGTCTAAGCCTTTAGTACCGGTTCCCTTATGAACCGGTACTAAAGGGTGCATTAGTACCGGTTCACTTGCCCAGCCGGCCGAGGAACATCAATACCGGTTCGTGGAGGGCCTTTTATACCGGTTCATATTACGAACCGGTACGAAAGGGTTTCAGTCCAAATTTGAGGCAGAGGTGGGGCCAGAGCTGAACCTTTAGTACCGGTTCATCTGAAGAACCGGTACTAAAGGGCCTCCGGCCTATTTCTGCAGCCCGACCTCTCTTTCCCTTCTCATTCTCCTCTCTCACATTTCCAAATCTCTATTTTGCACCTCTCACACTCCAATAAATCTCCATTTTTCTCCACTATTTTATCAAGATTGACGGCACCCATCTATCTAAGGGTTAGCAATATCATCCTTTCTTCCGGCGTTCCTAATTTAGCTCATTTCTTTGGTAGTTTAACTCATATTATTTTTCTAGTGCTAGCAAGGTGTTTGATGAAATGCCTAAGTTAGGGATTTCATTCTTTTTGTATGCAATTGAGCTCAAATTAAAGTATGATTTGTAGGTTTTAGTATCGTCCCCGTCCTCACCGCCGTCGATCGCCAGCGTCGTCCCCTAGCCGGCACTGTACCACCTCGGTGAGCCTCTTTTTTTTAATAAAAAAACTTAGTTTTATGTGATGAACTTGAATATTAATTAAGTTGGTCACTCATATATCCATGATATTGTGTAATTAATGATTTTTGATATACTTATATCATGCAGATGAATCGACAATGGATGTACGGTGACCGATGCCATCCCGACTTCATTACTGGCATGCATTATTTTCTCAACGTGGCGGAGGCAAACAGGCGGTCGAATGGTTTCATTTATTGTCCATGTAGTTCCTGTAAGAATACGAAGGATTACTCTACCTCAAAGACCCTTCACTTCCACCTGCTTGAGAATGATTTCATGCCCGGCTATAATTGTTGGACCAAGCACGGAGAAAGAGGGGTTATAATGGAAGGCAACAAAGAAGAAGAGGATAGTGACAACTATCCTATGTTCACTGAAGACCCGTGATAGTAGAATGGGGGAAGACGAAGCTGAAGAAGAGCCCATTTTTGATGACCCCGATGACGATTTGGGTCAGGCCATTCTTGATGCGAAGATAAACTGTGGAAGTGAAAATGAGAGGTTGAAGTTGGAGAAAATGTTAGAGGATCACAACAAACTGTTGTACCCAAATTGCGAAGATGGCCAGAAAAAACTGGGTACCACACTGGAATTGCTGCAATGGAAGGCAGAGAATGGTACTTCTGACAAGGGATTTGAAAAGTTGCTGAAAATAATAAAGAAGATGCTTCCAGGGGAGAACGTATTGCCCTCTAGTACGTACGAAGCAAAGAAGGTTGTCTCCCCTCTAGGATTAGAGGTGCAGAAGATACATGCATGCATCAATGACTGCATCCTCTACCGCGGGGATTACGAGAATTTGAATGCATGCCCGGTATGTGGTGCATTGAGGTATAAGATCAGGCGAGATGACCCTGGCGATGTTGAGGGCGAGTCCACCCCCAGGAAGAGGGTTCCTGCGAAGGTGATGTGGTATGCTCCTATAATACCACGGTTGAAACGTTTGTTCCAAAACAAAGAGCATGCCAAGTTGTTGCGATGGCACAAAGAGGACCGTAAGAAAGATGTGATGCTGAGACACCTGGAACTTAAGATTTGGTCTAAGTACAGATGGCTTTAATCCTTTCGGGGAGCAGAGCTCTAGTCATAGCACCTGGCCAGTGACTCTATGTATCTATAAACTTCCTCCTTGGTTGTGCATGAAGCGGAAGTTCATTATGATGCCAGTGCTCATCCAAGGCCCGAGGCAACCCGACAACGACATTGATGTGTACCTGAGGCCATTGGTTGAAGAACTTTTACAGTTGTGGCGTGAAGAAGGTGTACCTGTTTGGGATGAGCACGAACAAAAGGAATTTAACCTACAAGCGTTGTTGTTTGTAACCATCAATGATTGGCCTGCTCTAAGTAACATTTCAGGACAGTCAAACAAGGGATACAATGCATGCACACACTGTTTAGGTGAGACTGACAGTATATATTTGGGAAACAAGAACGTGTACATGGGGCATCGTCGATTTCTTCCAAAACAACATCAAGTAAGAAAGAGAGGAAAGCATTTCAGAGGTGAGGCAGAAGACCGAACGAATCCTACCCGCCCTACTGGGGATGTTATATATGATATGGTCAAGGATTTAAAAGTGATCTTTGGAAAGGGTCCTGGCGGACAATCTGTTCTGCATGATGTTGACGGACATGTACCCATGTGGAAGAAGATGTCTATATTTTGGGAGCTACCCTACTGGAAAATCCTAGAGGTTCACTCTGCAATCGACGTGATGCACGTGACAAAAAATCTTTGCGTGAACCTGCTAAACTTCTTGGGCGTGTATAGGAAGACAAAAGATACACCGGATGCACGGCAGGACCAACAATGTATCCACGAAGGAAACAACCTGAATCCAGAGAAGTATCAAGGTACTGCCAGCTACGCTCTTACCAAAGAAGAGAAGGAGATCTTTTTTGAAGTCCTGAGTAGCATCAAGGTCCCGTCTGGCTTCTCGTCGAATATAAAGGGAATAATAAACATGTCAGAGAAAAAGTTTCAAAACCTAAAGTCTCATGACTGCCACGTGATTATGACACAATTACTTCCGGTTGCATTGAGGGGGCTTCTATCGGAAAATGTTCGAGTACCCATTGTGAAGCTATGTGTGTTCCTCAATGCAATTTCTCAGAAGGTGATCAATCCACTAACTCTACAAAATTTACAGAAGGATGTGGTGCAATGTCTAGTCAGCTTCGAGTTGGTGTTCCCACCATCCTTCTTCAATATTATGATGCATCTCCTCGTTCACCTGGTCGAAGAGATTAGTGTTCTCGGTCCTGTATTTCTACACAACATGTTCCCCTTTGAGAGATTCATGGGAGTCTTAAAGAAATACGTTCATAACCGTGCTAGGCCAGAAGGAAGCATCTCCAAGGGCTATGGAACAGAGGAGGTCATTGAGTTTTGTGTTGACTTTATTCCTGACCTTAAGCCGATCGGTGTTCCTGAATCACGCTATGAGGGGAGACTGCGTGGAAAAGGCACGCTAGGAAAGAAAGCAACAATGTGTATGGACGGACATTCTTTCACTCAAGCACACTACACAGTTCTACATAATTCCAGCTTGGTGGCTCCGTACAAAGTGGAACACAAGAATATTTTACGCTCTGAATACCCGGAGCAACGTGAAGATTGGATTGATGGAGAACACATGAAGACTTTTGGCGGTTGGTTGCAAACACGTCTCATGAATGTCACTGATGAAGAACAGCTATACTTGTTGGCCAAGCAACCATCTTCGACTATATCGACGTTTCAAGGGTACGAGATAAATGGGAATACATTTTACACATTCGCCCAAGATAAAAAGAGCACCAACCAAAACAGTGGTGTCCGCTTTGATGCAGCAGAGGACAATGGGAAGAAGGTCACATATTATGGGTACATAGAGGAGATATGGGAACTTGACTATGGACCTGATTTCAAGGTCCCTTTGTTCCGGTGTAAATGGTTCAACCTGAAAAACGGGGTACAGGTAGACCCGCAGTACGGAATGACTACAGTGGATCTCAAGAACTAGGGTATGACACCGTACCATTCGTCCTAGCCAGTGAAGTGGCTCAGGTTTTTTATGTGAAGGGCATGTCTACCAAACCGAAAAAAATAAAAGAAAGGCAAGAGGACACATCATACGATGAGCCAAAGCGCCACATAGTTCTTTCAGGAAAAAGAAACATCGTGGGAGTAGAGGACAAGACAGACATGTCATAAGATTATAATAAGTTTGATGATATTCCACCCTTCAAGGTGAAAACTGACCCAAGCATCATTTTAAATAATGAAGATTGTCCATGGTTGCGTCGCAATCAGAAGAAAGGGAAACACAAGAAGAAAACTCAGAAGACTAGATAGGGATCATAACGTGTGTATCTCAATATGGAAATCACTTTCCCATTTATTTTTGTGTAATGATGTTATTGTATGTAAGAATTTTTTCCGAGGCGGAGCTTCCGAAGATGCCGTAGGGCGTGAGCACCAATGACATCTTCGAGAAGCTCCGCCACGGAAGATTTCCCAACCCTTTACCCAACACTGTTAGAGGAGATAGAGTCTTTCATGGGATTGCAGGGAAATTTTTCCGAGGCGGAGGTTCCGAAGATGCCGTAGGGCGTGAGCACCAACGACATCTTCGAGAAGCTCCACCACGGGAGATTTCCCAACCCTTTACCCAACACTATTAGAGGAGATAGAGTCTTTCACGGGCTTGCAGGGAAATTTTTCTGAGGCGGAGCTTCCGAAGATGCCGTAGGGCGTGAGCACCAACGACATCTTCGAGAAGCTCCGCCACGGGAGATTTCCCAACCCTGTCCTCCATCCATGGGGATGAAACTCTCCCTACCTTCTAGGTTGGCTTGTTGAGCTGCTTGCCATGGCATATCGATGCTCCTTTTATAGGCACGGCACCGCTTCTACTTTGTCTTGTTCCTCCGATAGGGGCGTTGTGCGTCCACCCACGCGTCCTTATCTCATCGAGCAGTGCATCCACCCACGCATCCTTATCCTGCCGACAGCTTTAGTCTCGGTTGCACCCACCAGGCGGGACTAAAGGTTACCCACACGTCCTTATCCCACCGACAGTTTTGTTAGATGACACAAAAACCACATTTAGTCCCGGTTGTACCCACCATCCGGGACTAAAGGTTAGATGGTTTCCCGCGCCACTGCGATCCTGCCTATTTTCTTCCCGCGCTTTCCACCGCTTCCCGCCTCCGTCTTCCCGCCATTTTTTCACTATATATATGCAGGCTTAGCCTCCATTTACATGTCACATCTAGACTCATATCTGCAAACCTCATCACTCTCTCCCATGGCTTCCATCATATCTCTAACCCACCGGGAGGCGGAGGCGCTTTGCGCCTCAAACTACCCCTGCCCGCTGGGCTACCGCGTCCCCATCGGCTGGATGCTGAGCGTCGGAGGCGTACCGGTCCCTCCTGTCCCTATAGGTGTGGCGCGCCAGATGGCCATCACGAACCACTACTACTTCGAGCTCATGCCAGAGCAGCGGAGGAATCCTCAGTGGCATCCCGACTATAGCCCGACTTGGGACGGCTTCTTTATCAATCGGCGTGAGAGTGCGCTTGCCAGGCACGAGGAGGACGGCCCGCCTCGTTCGAACTTCAACGAGGCCGGCCGTCGGCTATGGTGGCGCGACCGGACTCTCCAGAGCGTCATGGCCTACCGTGGCCCCCGCCTGCGCTACCCTCAGTCTCAGCCCACGCGTGCTCACCCATCGAGATTCGACTACCGCGACCCCGATGCCTGCGACGATGACATCGGCGACTACGACGACTACAGTGGCGATGTTTATAGGGCTAGGCACGACTATGACTGAATCACTCCAACATTTGAAAACAAGCTCGGCCGATTGTGACTTAATCTGGCCATGTATCTTAATTTTCAGTTGAGATATGTACTTTATTTCCAGTTCAATCGTTTTCCCGCCCTTTTTCTTCCCGCCCTTTTCCTCCCGCTCTTTTCCTCCCGCCCTCTTCTTCCCGCCCTCCTCTCACGGACGCAGCATGCTACCGCGCCAACCGACACTTAATTATTAAGTGAACATATGATCAATAAAAACTGCAACAGAAAAATCAAACGAAAATCAAAAGAAACAGCAACAGAAAAAGAAAATCAAATATAACTAATCAAAAGAAAATAGAAAATCAAATATAACTAATCAAAAAGAAAATCAAATATAACTAATCAAAATAAAATAGAAAATCAAATATAACTAATCAAATATAACTAATCAAAAGAAAATAGAAAATCAAATATAACTAATCAAATAGAAAATCAAATATAACTAATCAAATATAACTAATCAAAAATCAAATGAAAATCAAATGAAAATCAAAAGAAACTGCAACAGCAACATATATGATCTTAATTAGTAAATATAACTAATCAAAAGAAAATCAATAGAAACTGCAACACAAAAATCAAAAGAAAAACAAAAGAAATAGCAACAGAAAAATCAAAAGAAAAATAAAAAATCCTTTGGTACCGGTTGGTGCACAGAACTGGTATGAAAGGTTAAAAGAGCAAAACAAAATCAAAACGAAATTCGGAAAAAACCTTTGGTACCGGTTGGTGTTGCGAACCGGTACTAAAGGTAACCTTTCGTACCGGTTCCTGATACCAACCGGTACCAAAGGCCTTTAGGCCATTTTCTTCCTCGGCGGCCACACCGACACACACACGCGCGCGCAGAGACCAACCGGAGCTAGCAGACCGCGCCGTCGCCGTCGCCCGGAGCCGCGCCGTCGCCCGCAGCTCCGTCGCCGTCGCTCGCAGCTCCGTCGCCATCGCCCGCCGTGCTCTTCGATGCCGACAACAAGGTGAGCGCCGCCCTCTCCCCTTCTCCTTCTCTGGCAGCGCCCGGCGCCCGCCTCGCCGTCGCAGCGCCCGGCGCCCGCCCCCCACCGCAGCGCCCGACGCCCGCCTCGCCATCGCAGCGCCCGCCTCCCGCCCGGGGCCCGCCTCGCCGTCGCAGCGCCCGCCCCCCGCCGCAGCGCCCGCCCCCGCCTCGCCGTTGCACCTCCTCACGCTCGCTGGCGCCCTCTCACCGCGTGCGCCCGCCACCCGTTCGACGAAATGCGGTGCGCGCGTGTCGCTGGTGGAGAGCGCGTCGCTGGTGGACATCGCGCCGGGCGCTCGCCGCACCGCCGCCGCCGTGGTCATAGATGAGGATGCGCTCCTCCCCCTCCGCGCATGAGCCGACGAGCCGGACGATGTGGTCATGGCCGAGCGGCTGGATGAGGGCGAGCTCCATGCCGAACGTGTTGGTGTAGTCCTTGATCTCTTCCAGTGTGTAGTTCTTGAAAATCCGAGAAGAGGTCGAGAAAGAAGTCGATGATCCTATTGATCTCCATGAAAATCATCTTGATTTGCCCCGGTCGCTAGCCCAGTGAAAACTAGCGCCATATGACGGGTGGAAGGGTTAGAGGTACTTGAGACTTTTCCTTGTGTCTGTGTATAGCTCTTATGCTAAGATGTGATGCAACATAGCGACGGAGTACGAAGGGGGTTGTGTTGGCCGCGTCCACACGCGTGTATATGTACCGCGTAAAACCATTGACCCTCACAAGTCCTACTTGTGTGTATTGTATACTGCCGGTGACTGGGTTGGATGGTCGGCGCGTGACAGAGAAAGCAAAGGCTTCCATCAATAAGGTGACGGCGAGGTGATGTCTTCACGTTGTCGTAGACGGCCGTGGGGAAGGCCTCCACGATCTCCCTGTCGAGGCCGCATGGGCGGCATTGATCGGAGTGCACTGATCTTGTGTTTTGTTATTGCTTTCTTCACTTCTATTGTTATCCATCTAGCAATCTGTTATGATCATGACATGATGAATCAAATAATTGCACTTAGTTTTATAGTGACATTGAGCTATGGAGGACGACACCTTCATCTGAGATGAGGAGCAAGAAGAAATAGTGCAGAAAATGATATTTGAGAGTGCCCGTGGACCGAAACCCAATGGAGAACCCGATGGAGATGACGATGATTTCGGCTCACAATTTTTGAACGATGTTGGTGAGGGACTTGAGTCTGAAGAAAGAAGAGACAACGAAGTGTCCTTAACAAACTCCGACGAGGTGTATATTTATATATCAAGGCTATATGTTCATCACTAGATGCATTGATTTATTTGTATTATACTTATTAACGAATCATTTTTCATTTAGCCTTCTGGATCATCGAGCAAATCTGTTAAAAAGCAACGAGGCCCGACGCAATGTCTAAAGGGCGAGAGTAGGTTAGCCCTCACCGCATTTAAGGATAGTGGTGAACTGGTGGATCCCAAAGAGCATTGCCGTAAATTTATAAACCAAGCTGGAGTTCTTGTTAGGGACCATGTACCGATCAGCATTGCAGAGTGGCATAAGCCGAAGAACGCGGGGGCTGAAGCTAGTTATGTCAATGATACTCTAAAACTTTTTCTTTGGGACAGCTACTGACACACTTCAGCCTACCGGAAGACATGACGGAAGGCCAGAAGAAGAAAGTCAAGGAATGGACTCTTAAGAAGATGGCCACACAATTTCAGACCTGGAAGAAAAATTTATGGGCCAGATATGAAGATGAAGATCCAGTATTCACTGGAAGTCTAGTGAAGATAAAAGATCACTGGCCCGCATTTAAGAGCTATAAGAAATCTTCTACTGTTGTGTCCCGATCAGTCACAAATACGAAAAATGCTTCAAAGAAGGGACATTTCCATCATTTGGGGTCAGGTGGCTACAAGACTGCCATTCCGAAGTGGAGAGCATTTGAAGCTAAACTGATGGAGGCAGGAATCACTCCACAGACATGGGACTGGCCCGACCGGTCCAAGTTCTGGTTGTTCGCGCATGGGGCAGGGTTGGACCCAAAGACAGGGCAGATCGTTGCAAAGGGAAAATGGAAGGAAAAAATTAAAGCAATCACGACGCAGCTTATAGATGCAATTGAAAAAGTTAGAAAGGGAGAGTACATTCCCGATAGAGAGAATGATGAGCTGACACTCGCTCTTGGGAATGCTGAACACGTTGGACGGATACGAGCCCTCCCAGGTGTCACCATGAAGGAAGCATGGCCGGAGTGCGCTGACACTTATAGAAGCCGTTCGAGAAAGAAGAAGCAGGACTTGGACAGGTTAGCGGAATTGATAAATAGGGTGGAGGTGCTTGAGAAAAATCAGAGGGCACCTGATCAGCCGCTGTTTCTACAAGATCCTCAAGCCAATGCCGCCCCATCTCAGCGAAGAAGCAGTGTGGGTTCCTCGCATCTTGAATGTGGAGGAAGCTACCCCGTGGATTATGTCACAGAGAAGACAGATTGCGAGCTACATGTGCAAATGAGGAACGTGTCCGTTAAGGTGGCGGTCGGCTATGTTTACCCAAATGAAGATGGAGCAACGCACCATCATATGCCAATTCCAGCTGGCTGTGTTCGTGTCGGGGTGGATGACGTTGTTCCAGGTTTTGAAACAATGGAGCTTGATTTTCCTGGAGGTGACGAAGAGAAGACACTGGCCGATGTCAAGCGCGGTTTTGCCATATGGTCCAAGAAATACATCGTCCTTTTGCCAAGGCCACCGACTCCTCCTCGTAGCAGTCCACATGAGCAGCAAATTCCACATGAGCAGCAATGGCCATCGACTCCGCCTGGTAGCAGTCCACATGAGCAGCAAAGTCCACACCTACCGGAGAGGGACCCCAGCGCGAGTCCACCATCTCGAGATCCTCCGCGTAAGACTTCATTTTTTAAGCGGAACGGTACGCCGCCTAGGAAGAGACCTAGAAAGGAGAAACCACTGCCGCCTATTGAGAAGTTACCTTGGGAAAGAACTATCGAGGAATGCAGCGAAATCTCTAAGTCCGAGGTGGCAAAATATTTTGCTAAGAAAGTGCCAGAGATACCTTTTGAGAAGACTCTAGATCCGGTGAAAGTTATTCGTACCGTTGATAATCTATATGACCCTGCACCATCGCCGCCATCTGACTATAGGCGTTCTATTGAAAAGTCGTATGACACTATGGTGGAGGCGAAAAAACCCGATCAATCAGTGGTCTCGACGAAAACTAGGAAACAAGTGTACCAGCTCGGAGAACAACCCGTTCAATCGGTCTCCCCTCTCAAGGTGTTTGACGAGAAGGCCATTGAAAGTTCTCGACAAAACACAATTGATTACCCCATCGCTGAAGTAGCATATAAATTTGTTCAAGGGAAAGATCTGGTCGAGAATATCAGGTCGCTACCAACATGTATGCGTAATTTGCATGCGTGGTACACTAATGCCACAAAGAGAGGGATTGAGGCTATCATGGTGCGAGTTAAGGATGAGCACTACTTCCAAGAATACTCTGTGAGCGTTGACTTCTGCGAACTTTTTCAGTTATCCAATCTCCGGGCCCTCGACAAATCTATCATCAGTTGCTATTGTCTGTAAGTGATTTATTAATATAATTTGAGAAGTCTTTAGCTCAGCTCATTCATTGCCTGCAAATTATCCTTAATTTAATCTTTTGTGTGCTATATTATGCAGATCGAAGAAGCTTGAATGCAAAAGGGATGAAATCACAGACATTGGGTTCATTGACCCAGATACAATGCATGAAAGAACCATAGAAGATCCCATCTATAACAAGGATACACCGGAGACTTTGCTAAGGTTTTTGAAGCGACAACGTGACAAAAAGATAATACTTTGTCCTTACAACTTCAAGTAAGTGTAACTGTCTTATAACATATTCTATTTTGCTCACCATATGTTAAAATTTTAACTGATGACTTATATCTATGACACTGCATATTTAAACGTGCGCAGGTTTCACTTTATTCTTATCGTCATTAAAATGTACGATGGAGATGTTGAAGTCTTTGACTCACGAACCAAAGAGCCTATACTATACAAGTCGGCTTTTGATATGCTCAAAAGGTAATTTTAATTCTTATCGGTTTTTTTGTTAATTTCCTGATATCAACAAATTAATAACTCTTTTATGCATTTTCTTTTGTTGGGCAGCGTATGGCAAACGTTCATCCAGGAAGATCCGACCGGTGGATGGAAACCGAAGCTGATATGGCGTGCGAACAAAGTAAGTAGTACTACCTAGGTCCACACACCTTTATCATACTTGATTATTGTTTGATTGAATTATATTCTTGTACAGAAATACGCGAAACAACCTGAGGGGACTAATCTATGTGGATACTACGTTTGCGAGTACATCCACAAGATTGTCAGTGAGAGAACGAATAATCAAAGGAATAGAGAGGTACAAAAACAATATTCACAAATTTATTTTGTTATCATAACTTGTGCTGAGTTTCAGTCATAATTGTTTGATTGTGATTTGATATATATATATATATATATATATATATATATACATAGCTCATGTATTCATTTGAATCTCATTCTTTTACAGTTGGCAAGAAAGCGTGACAGGATCCCAATCGAGCACCGCTTCAAAGCAATTGGCGAGGAATTGGCGGGATTTTTCCTTCGGGACGTCATACCTAACTTCGCAGAGTACCACTATGAATGAAGATCTACATGTAATATATAGTTTGACTCGGAGAGTACCACTATGCTACATGTAATAGATAGTATGCCTCGGAGAGTACCACTATGCATGACGATCGATCTTCATGCATGTACTACTTAATTTGCGATCTTATGCAATTACATGTGTTATATTATATGCACCAAGTTGATATGCATTACCTTGATCTTCATGTACTCCTAAATCTAAACGCGTTTCTGGCGCATCAACGCGATCCTCGTACGATGAAACGGTCCGATACCTAAACCCCTCCTAAAACCCTAAACCCTAAATTATTTGCCCGGCACGGTAGCCACCCTTTGGTATCGGTTCGTGTTACAAACTGGTACCAAAGCTCCCTAGTCATGCGCTCTCCTGGGAGCCAACGTGGAGGCCCCTTTAATACCGGTTTGTAAGAAACCGGTACCAAAGGGGGGGGGGGCTTTTGTCCCGAATCTTTTGTACCGGTTTGATTTCCGGTACAAATGGGCCTCTGGAACCGGTATTGATGTCCATTTTTCGACTAGTGTGTACATTTAGTCAAAGTTTATAAAATTTGACTTTGACAGATCATAGTGAAAGGGGCAAAGTAACTAATGTCCTGCCCGCTCAGTTTTTACATGTCATTTACTAAACATGATTGCTTCGTGGACATTTAAATTCCACGTTTCATCCATATATTTATATGTCTTTCAGATCCCCCTCGTCATCTAGTCAATTTTTTAGGATAGTTATTTTTTATCTTATGGTTTACCTCAAATAGCATCTAAAGCCACAGAAAATGCCAAAAATTAAAATGTTATAACTAAACACAAGTCAAATTAAATTTAAGAACATTTGATATGTCACCTCACATACAAATAATTTTATAGGTTGTATCTAAATCCAATTTAATGTACAAGATACTGTTTTAATTAATTAATACTCACATATACTCCTTTTGTTTTTATTTATCCAGCGATCTGGGTTTAGTCAAAGTCAAACTATGTCAACTTTGATCAAATATATAGTAAAAAGTATTAATATTTCAAATATAATATCAGTATTACCAGAATCAGCACGAAGTGTACTTTCGTATTATACAAATTTGATATTATAAATGTTTTTTTTTTTTGCTATGTATCTAGTCAAACTTTATAATGTTTTACTTTGACTAAATCCAGAACGTAGGGTAAATAAAAATGAAGTGATTATATACTATGCATCCTGATTGTCTTTTTTTAGATATTACAAAATCTTATTTTGGCTAGAGTAGAATGAAATTCTGACACGAGGTCGGGCACGGCAAGATTGAATTGTCATTGGTGCGCAACTTGATTGTGCAACTTTGATTGGCGGAAGTCCCAACTACTCAACTTGATTAGTAGTAGGAGTATAACTTAAAGGCGCTGACAGTGAAACATAGTGGTCCTGTGAAACCGGAAGACAAAGATAAGGTTTGGAAGGCTCTCAATATAGAGGAATTCTGGCCTTGATTATTATTCTGATTTGGACGCCACCTCTAGAGAGAAATTACAAGGTGTTGGCGCTCAGGAAGAGCAAATCGGAGAGTCACGGGAGGCCAATGTTCTAACTCTCTTTAAGTACATTTTACATATGTAGGGAAGTTGTAGACACATCAAGATACACTGTTTCGTTTCTTGGTCATATATACCAGTTGCCTTCGGGGAATACGCATCTATTTAGATTAGAGGGCATTTCGCTTGAGACTTTCTAAAGGTTTTCCGGCTAGAATATGATACTCAAGACACCTGACGAGGGATTTCTTTGTCCATATGCATCTCATCAAGTCTCCTTGGTGCAACACCCTCAATAGAATACGTCGCCAGAAAGAGATGGGGAAGGATGCAAAGAACTACAAAAAAGATTTAGAATGAGACATGGGAACACTTTGCTAGGATGGTCGACAAGATTGGCTTGATGCTTGATATCAACTTATTTCTTCCTTCTTTTTCTGTAGCACTCTTGACATGAGTCTACGATGCATGTAAAATAAATACATGAACTTTTTAGTTTATTAGATCATATATTTTTATATTTAGTATTTCTCTAAGGTCATGGACATGCTTTACATTGTTTTCAGAGATTTTACAAATAATTCCTTTATTTTAGTTTTAACTCTACAAAATAGAAATCCCTATTTCTTTGTGTTTTTAAGTATCATGAACCTTCCGAATAACAAATGAACCCAATCTATTTGGAGGATAATTTTTTCACAAAATACATCAGACAAGAGGAAGAAGTCAACGTCGCACCGAACGAGGGCGAAGCAAGTGGGCCCCTCATGGCTAGACTTTGTGGCCGCATGGTTGGGGCCTGTTACCCCCCCCCCCCCCCCTCATGTGCCCTTTCGCATATTTCTTTGACTCCATGGATGCGTTGTGACCTAAAATTAACTATATATATGACCCCCCCTAGGCGAGATCGCATCAGGGAGGTAGAAAAACACAAAATACATGAAATAGATGTACCCACTGCGAGGATAGGAGGGGAAATGCTGCGGAAGAAGCCCACGGTTGCCCCTTCGACTCTATCGACACCATCTCCTTCGTCACCATGATGAAGAGGGAGTTTTCATCTCTAGACTATGGGATTGTTGAAGTAACTTATATCAATCTCTCTATCTCTATATGTGATTCACTAATTAGAGTTACATGTGCTGTCTATCATGATTGTGACCGTACTTGTATTTCCCCCCATGGTGGATCTTTTGTTGTTGAGATAATTATGAGACCTAATCCCCGGTCAACTTTTAGCCATAGAAAACATAGTCTACACTACTTTACATGTTCTTTTATTTTAGGTATTTATTTATCCAAAAATACAAAAAATAGTTTTCTTTACTTTGTTTACTTATTAATTAGTTTATGTTTTGTATGACAACAGTTTGTTCATTTCAAGTGGTAGAAAGCCCTAGCGATATTGGAGCGGAGGCTGTTGCAGTTTAGGAGTGCTGCACATGAATACAATAAGGAGTTTGATTTTGTTTTAACTCCCGGTTGCTACTTGAAATAAAAACCATTAACACCCGCCTCTTCTTATTAATACGAAATGTGAATATAGTATATCAACAGATCCAGAGATGTGCATGGGACATCTTGTGCACTGTATCGTCAGGTTTTTGTGCATGTCAATCTGCTTCATATTATTGTAACACAATGAGTAGATCTGCCCCTTGTACACGGGACATCCGTGAATGGTAGATTTGCCGCGTTCATCAACAGACATTAGTTGACTTTGCCGAATAGAGACAGACGCGATCAAGTGGACTCATACACACTCATATGCTAAGTCCGCCAAGGCGTGAACATGCAAAAATGGGCAATCCCTCACAAGCTGACCAGCTTGGACATGGAATCCACGATGCTGCCATACAGCAGCCTCCCAGAGTCATTGAGAATTGCCGTCCTGCAGCACCATGGCCGCGCCGACGGCCGACTTGCACCACCGCAACTGTGTGCGACAACGGCTGTCTTGGAGCACCAACACAGCGGCAACGACCGGCTTGCGCTTGCAGCACCAAGGCAGGAACAACGACCGGCTTGCGCCACCCTCTACAGAGCCCACAACGGCCAACATGGATTAATGTGGTGGCGCTGTTCCTCCGGCTTGCATCACCATGACGGCGGCGACAAGTGCTTGCAACTCTGATATTGGTCGTTTGCAGCACCGCCAAGAGCTTACAGCTCCGACACCTTGCACTTGCAGTTCTGACTGAAGACATCAGCAACACCGCCACGAGTTTGTAGGATGGGCTATGGCTGCAGACAAATCGAGTTGTAGACCTTTGCGGCACCGCTACGGGCTTGTAGCATCGACCATCACCCTTTGTCCCTTTGTAGCTTCGATGCAGGCCGTTTGCAACTCCAGGGATGGGCGCTTGCAGCAGAAACGGCGTCGATGGCTGACCTTCAGCAAGTTGTCCCAGATTGTAGCGGCGACGTGGCGCAACCGCAACGACATGCAGTTGCAGCAACAACGGCATGGATAGACGCCTGCAGTTGCAGCAGCACGACGACGACGACTAGCAGCGACGTGCGGGTGTGGACGGCCTTGCAGCAACACACCGGCCGTACGCGAGGTAGGAGCTGAGACACGTTCATGGCTTGGTGCAAATTTGTGAGTGGACAGGAGTGGTTTAAAGGAGGATAATGGGGTCGGTGGGTATGGTCCTCTGCGGGACGCGTTGCAGCGAACGGTCGGGACCAGGAGGATCAATCCTCCATTTATGGGGGATCCATGCATGTCACAGCTATGGGGCCAGCTGCTGCCCCCACTCAATGTTACCTCGCCTTGTAACTTACCAAGGCAATGACTGATTTTTTCCCACTTAGATTTTTTCGGCGTTTCCAATAGCTCTATTGAGATCTCGAAAAAAAAAGCCGGTATCACCGGCGTTTTCAATAGCAAAAATTTTGTCTAGCACTCACAATAAAATAGTCGGCAGTCCCAGCCCACGCCCTACACTCTCCGATGCAATTGGAAGCGTCGACGCATTTGCCACTGGAGATTTTCGGTGGAATGGCCTACGGACAGAGACAGAAAACCCCACTAGCACCTCCTCTCTCCTTCCTCTTCCTTATCTTTCCCCCTCGATTTTCTCTCCACGACCACACAGAGCACCACCCCCATCTCCTCCGACCCAGCATCCTGGAGCTCACGGGCCGGCGAGAGCAAGCCACGGTCACCACTTCGCCATGTGTTCGAATGACGAGCTGGGGGTTCTCCATGCACCACGGCTCTCTAGGAGGCGTGCTGGCCCGGAGAGCTGGGTATGGTGCCGCTCGCCGCGCTGGCTGTCCGCTTCGCAGAGTTAGGACGTCCATTTTTTTGAAATAGGGGTAAAACCTCAGCCTCTGCATCAATAGATGCACACAGTCTTTTTATTGCATAGTTTTAGAGTAGCAGTAGTAGTACCAAAAATTTACAAATCATGGGTCACTCAAAGTGGCGACAAAGATGAGCCAACAAAAAATGAATAGCAAGAAAATCTTAAGCAACGTCTATTCTATTAGCTTGCCGCCAGCAAGCCTGGCTGTAGATAGCCCGTGCGACCGTCTCCAGACGGCTGCATCCCGAATCGATAGACCCCTGCTGCCCCTCTGGAAGGAAAGACCATGCGTGGATCTAGTACGTAGTCTTATGGATAACCTGTAAAAAATTAGCATGACCAGTCTTGTTAAAAACTAAGTCATTTATGCAATTCTACAAAGTTCAAAGCAAAGTTGGTGGTGGTATGACCATTCATTAGGTCCGCGTACATTGATTTAACCGTAAAATTTCTGAAAAGTTGTTAATCTCCACACGAAACGATCACTCTCAGGCAATAAGGTTACATGCATCAACCTTTGGACTAAATGCAACCATCTGTTCCACTTATTTCCAGTTAATGTTCGCCTAAATTCAATATTCAACGACATCATCCCCAACACATCAGCAACCATAACATTTTTACGTTGCACGATGTTAAATAGGGATGGGTATCGTTTTGCTAAGCGGGTATCACCTAACCAGTTATCCTCCAAAAACCTAATACTTTTCCCATTTCCCAACACAAAAGAACCTCTACTAAAAAGGCATCATTAACCCCCATAATTCCTTTCCAAAAAGGAGAGTCGGTAGGTTTCGCGGTCACTTGCGATGACGTCCGTGTGGTGGTAAGGCGAGGCGGAGCTCCACCGCAGAGGCCGCCCTCGCCGCCTGGCCACCTACCTCCTCTCCCCACATGCCACAGAGCTCGTGCCATCCTCGGTGACTCGACCATGGCTTCACCTCAGGCGGCCAACGACCACATGGACGATAGGGCGAGCGATCATGGATAGCGTGGCAAGGGAGCGCCATGAAAATCTATCGTTGGCGAGCGTGCATGCTCCCATTGGCGACCTCGATCCTCCTCTTGGACGCATCTAGAAGTCTTGCAGGAACCAGGCATGCGCGCCCAGTAGCTCGCGGTCGGCTAACTCCACGTCCATGGCCGGCTCCTCTGCGTGCGCGCGAATCCCCAACGAGGTCATAGGCAAGCTCCTGGGCGAGCTCCGCAACGAGTTCCTGCGCAAGCTCCCCGGTGAGTTCCTGGGTGATCTCCTGGTCTGCACTTGTGGCTTGTGACGCATCCTCTCTTTTTTTTTTCTATTGGAAGTCGCTTCGGGGAACTAACGGTGTAGGTATCCAAAAAAAATTCCTGACACTTGTGGCTGGCAACCCCAATAGGTGTCTGCACCACACATGTCGACTATTATTTGGAGTTCTCCGATGGAGATGCTCTTACAATGGAGATTTGACACATTTAGCACATCCTTATCCTCTCTAAAAAATTATCTTAGGTTCCCCCATCTCGGGAGGAGTACAGTCACTTCCTTAAGAATTATATAGTGGAAGTTCAGTTCGCCACATGGGAGCATATGCTCCCGCCAACGGAAAAAACATTTTGAAAATATCAAAAAATCCAAACAAAAACTTTGCGCTCACATCTGAGCATTCGATTGGCGCACACCAAATTTTACGAAAAACAGATATTATTTGTACCTCGTGTAAAAAGACAAAAAAAAAATGTAATGTAACCATCCCTTTTTTAACACCAATTTTTTTCTTCTTACACATTGACACAGAAAATGACGGTTTTCTGTTGAACGACTTTATAAACACATAGAATGTCAACATGTACTCGTTAAATATTTCATCCGATTTTTTTTAACATTTCAAAGATGCTCCCAGGTGCCAAAACATCACTCTCATTATATATCATCAAATTTATTCTTCAATATGGTAGCAACAGACTTTAGTGCGAAATGGAAACAACCTCGTGGACTCATACATGGATAGCCTAGTATTTGGCAAGTGAAAAACATACTCCAATAAATATGCAAGGGATAATCCCTCACTAGTTGTCCGGCAAGGGCATGGCATAACCAGGGAGGTTGGCATACAGCAGCCTCTCAAAGTCATCGAGAATTGCAGCCTCTGCGCAGACTATGACTCGCACGCCACCTTTCCCATGCGGGTTGTCCATGAGGTGCACGAAGCCTCCGCGGTTAGATTCAGCACGCAGCACCGCCACCGGATTCCCCCAACCGAAATCCGCATCATACATGGGCATCCCGAGCCAGCTGACGACCCTCACGTCTGTCGCCGGCAGGCTGCCTCGAGCAGGCCGGGTGTCGCTTTTGGCCATCTCGAGGTAGTCGACCGCGGAGCGGACCAGCTCATCGTCCATCCGGCCGATGACGCCTCTGACTCTTGATGCCACCGAGGCCAGGTCGCCGGCGGCAATGTCCTCCGCCTTGCCTGCAACGCCCAGGATGATGACGGCGTTCCCGAAGTAGCGGCGCGGAAGCGGCGGCGTCATGCTGCCGCGGACGTTGGCCGGGAAGACGAGGCGCGTGGTGGAGTCCGGCGACAGTCCCCGAGCCACACACATGCACTGCCACACGTGAGCGCTCAGGGCGCAGAATGTACTGACGCCACCGCATGCGCGCTTGAGGGCGGAAATATGGTCCTTGTCAAGGACGAAAACCTGGGTGACCACGGGGCCCGACGGCTCCGATAGGTTGAACGTCGGGCAGAAAACGGAGAGGGCGTCGGGATGAACGGCCGGCGGGTCGCGCGGGGACAGTAGGGCGCGGTCGTGGCAGGGTGCCTCCACCACGGCTGCCTCGCCGTCCCTGCAGAGAGCAGACCATGTCTGGAAGAAGTGGAAAGCGCCATTGCCGTCCATGACAACATGGTGCAGCGCCGTCCCTATGGCAACCCCGCCACACTTGAAGAACGTCACCTGCACGTACGCACGAATGGACTTGAGGATCTCGTACACTTGATTCGATTTTTTTTTGGTTATAAAGAAAAATGAAACCAAACTATACCTGGATGTGGCACAAGATACGGGCCTGCTCGGGTGAGTCTATGTGGGGAACAAGTTGCTTCCTTAGCTCCGGCGACGGCTTGAAGTCGCTGAAGTCGTCGACGGTGAGATGAGGGTTATGGGCGACGGTGAAGAGCGCACCCTCGCTGTTGCAGTTTATCTGTAACCTACCATCTTCCTTGTCCACGTCGAGACGGCCGGCGAAGGGGTAGAAGCTAACAAGGGCCTTACCTAGCGCGGCCTTCAGCCTGGTTACATCGAAGAAGTCGGTGGCGTCGCCGGAGGGACGAAAGAACTGGACGAGTGGGGTGTGGCCTCTGTTGGCCTTCAACAGGTCGAGCGGGGAGAGCCGGAGGGCCTTGGCCGGTGTCTCCGAGCTCGGCTTCACAAGGCAGGACTCAACTACCACTTGAGCCACCTCAGCCGCCATTGCCATTGGACGTACGTACCTAGCTACTGTTTCTCTTGGATTCTTCTCCTCTTGGTGTTCTTTCTGGTGTTGGCGTGTGAACTGTGCAGGTGCCAAAACGCACCGTGTGCTACTTATAGAGGAGTGCACAATGTATTGAGCATGCATAAACAGGGGTAGTTATATCCGATTGCGATAGAAATAGCCCATGAAATGGAGAGGGACAAACGGGATGCGCAGGTAGCCACAGACCCGGTCGCCAGCTATACTCTAGGAGTTAGGTACAGGAAGAACCCAAGCTTTGCTTCATGCCCCGCGCAACCCCGCACAAATCCAGAATGATCTCGACATATTTTGTCCTCTCACGCTGAACAAGATTTGACGAGAGTTACATGGCGCTCACAATAAACCACGTCAGCCATTGTACGTACTGTTTCTCTTTGATTGCTCTCCTCTGGTGTTGTCGTGTGCAATGTGCAGGTGCCAAAACGTACTGCTAGTCTGGTACTTATGCTAGCTAGCTGGTTCTTCTCTCCGAAAATGAAAAAGTCACTTTTCGTGGGACAAAATGAAAATCGGCCACCGATTGTTGAAATTCGCCCACAGATCAATCACATGAAACTAGATAAACACACGCGGAGACTACTTTTTATCGCCAAGCGTGCGTATCACACGCTCTAAACTTTTATCTTATTTTCTCTTTTTCCGGTGTTACAAAACGTACCATCGTGTGTGCTTATATAGACGCACCCACGCTCAGGACAAAGTCCTACTCCAAAACAACAACGACTCGTACTACCAGTGCTTGAACCGACCTAGACTAGGACTTAGACAACCACGTATGCAAGCCTACTCGACCACGGACTCCGTCTATGCAACCTTGCCAAATACGATATGCTAATTCCTAATCAGCTAAGGAAAACATGGTATGTTTGGATTAGCTCTAACACTCGCCATCTCAAGGGTCACGTGCGTGTCTGATATGGCCTCGTTCCGATAAACTGTACCATGCTCATGGCCGAATCTAGCTCATTTAACCTAAAAGTCATGTAACCTCGAAGGTGATAGGTCATTTCTGTGAAGGGACTTTCTGTTAATATTTTTTCTCAAGGTTTGAAAATTTTCCCGCATATATGTCACATAAAATGACGCCACGCGAAGGTCTCGCATTTTTTCAATTTTTTTGAATTAGTTACGCCCGATTCGAGACCCACATGAAATGATAACGCACGAAAACTCTCGCTCGCGCCCAGGCGGTGCGGAGTCCCTTTTTTCCCCCACCTGTTTAGTGAAGAAATGTGGTGTTGCGGATCCAAAAAAATGATTTTTGCAAAAAATTAGGAGGTTTACTTTTTAGCGCTAAAGTGCAAAACCACTCCGGTTCCAACGAAATCGGCAGGAACTTGCACAAAATTCAAAAAATACCTCCGAAGGCTGCCGCAACAAAACAAGAGCTGATATGCCTATCCCAGGTGGTTTAATATTTATGTGGGGTGTTTTCCCCAGCTTTCAATTTTGCATTTCGGTAGCTGCTTCACAAAAAAACCCGATTTTGGCACTCCGAAAATGGAAAAAGCACTTTTCGTGGTACGAAGCAAAAATCAGCCTCAGTGGCGTTCCTCGCCATCCCAAGGGCCACGCGCTTGTCCGATATAGCCTCCTTCCGACAAACTATGCCATGCTCATGGCTGAATCTAGCTCATTTAACCCAAAAGTCATGTAACCTCGAACGTGATAGGTCATTTCTGTGAAGGGACTTTCTGGTAAACATTTTTCTCAAGGTTTGAATTTTTTTCCGCATATAGGTCACATAAAATGATGCCACGCGAATGTCTCACGTTTTTTCGATTTGTTTTTGAATTAGTTACGCCCGATTCGAGACCCACATGAAATGACAACGCACGAAAACTCCCGCTCGCGCCCAGGCGGTGCGGAGTCCCCTGTTTTTACCCACCTATTTAGTGAAGAAATGACATGTTACGGATCCAAAAATATTTTTTGCAAAAAATCATGAGGTTTACTTTTTAGCGCTAAACTGCAAAACCACCCTAGTTCGAGCGAAATCGGCAGGAACTTGCGCAAATTCTAAAAATACCTCCGAAGGATGCCGCAACGAAATGAGAGCTGATATGCATATCCTGGGTGGTCTACTATTTATGTGGGGTGTTTTTCCCAACTTTCGATTTCGCGTTTTGGTAGCTGCTTCACAAAAAACCCGATTTCGGCACGATGAAAATGGAAAAGCACTTTTCGTGGGATGAAATGAAAAATTGGCCTTCGTGGCATTCCTCACCATCTCAAGGGCCACGTGCATGTCTGATATGACCTCGTTCCGACAAACTATGCCATGCTCATGGTGAATCTAGCTCATTTAAACTAAAAGTCATGCAACCTCAAACGTGATAGGTCATTTCTATGAAAGGACTTTCTTGTTAACATTTTTTCTCAAGGTTTTAATTTTTTGCCGCATATAGGTCACATAAAATGACGCCACATGAAGGTCTCGCAATTTTTCAATTTATTTGAATTAGTTACGCCTGATTTTTTGACACAAATACAGTAGGGAAAACTCCCTACTGTGCCAAAATTTTCATTTATATGGTAAAAATGTACAATGATAGGAGTTCAATTACAAACAGGGGTTCATAAAGTATCAAGCCAGGACTGCATTCCCTCACGAAGACTAGGCTTAGCCCTATGAGTGTTTAGAGAGAAGAGATTTTTAAATTTGATAATACATCTTCTGAGCTTAGGGAAGTTTCCATTGAAAATAGCATCATTTCTCTGGTCCCATAGACTCCAGCATCCAGAAATGATAATATCCATAATAAACTAGATTGAGTATCTGGCTTTGGCATCGGATATCATCTCATGAATGTTCATATCAGCATTCCATTCAATACCAATTGCCCACCAGAAGCTTTGACTAAAACTGCATTCAAAGAATAAGTGCATGATGGATTCTTGGGGGCATTCATCACATAGTATGCAGTCATTGAACTCCACAAAAAAGTTTTTCTTTGACATCATGTCTTTGGTGTTTAGCCTGCCATGGAGCATTAGCCAAGCAATTTTTTTTGTCTTGGGATATTGCTAGTTTTCCATATATCAAGAATAGTTTGTTGGGCCTGGTGTGATTCACCAATCAGATTATAGACCTTTTTGACAGAATATCTATCACCCCAGGCAAATTCACATCTGTCATGTTCAGTTGTGATATTCAAGGAATTAAGTTCATCCCGTAGAGTGTGGAATTCCTCATGAGTAGTGATAGAGAGCGACAGGTTAAATAAATCATATAGGTCCTCATTGTTTTTATTCCATGCCTCCAAAACTGTAATATGCTTATTCTTTGCAAAGGAGAAAAGGTGAGGCAGATCGTCGTCTCTAATGGAATCCCCCCAATTGCCAGACCATAACATACATGATTTCCCACTGAAAACACTTATCGTAGTGTGCTCTTTATATAGATCATCGAATAGAAGGCAATCCCTCCACCAAAAAGAGCCTTTGTTGGAATTTTGTCCAGGCACTTGGCCATTTGAATAATATGCTCTCCATAAAAGATTTACCCAAGGTAGATCATGGCAATTATAGAACTTGTGAAGATTTTTGATGAGGAGGGCTTTGTTCTGTTTTCTGAGATCAATGACCCCAAGTCCACCTTCATCTTTAGGCCTACATATCAGATCCCAACTTGCAAGACATTTACCCTGAATCTTGTCTTCTCTGTCAGCCCAAAGAAATTGTCTTCCACTTTTTTCAAAATGGATGAAAATAGTAATAGGAACTTTCAGTGAGCACATGGCAAACATAGGTAGTGAATTAATAACTGAATTTAGCAAGGTCAGTCTCCCAGTGTATGACATGAGAGATGAGATGCCAGATAGTTTCTTATCAAGCCTTGATACCTGGGCATCAAATCAGCAACAGAGGGTCTAGTGGTTCCCAGTGGTAAGCCCATATATGTAAATGGAAGGCTTTCAACTTTGCATCCAAAGATGTTTGCCAGTGAATTTGCATGGGCCAAGTCAACATTGATGGGCACCAGAGTTGTTTTATTATAATTGACTTGAAGGCCAGTAGAAGCACTGAAATTTGCTAGAATTTCCTTAAGGCTGAGCAACTGAGTTTGGTCTGCAGGCATAATCATAAGAGTATCATCAGCATATTGCAATATTGGGAATTTTTGTCCAAAGTCATCATCAATAGGGAGATTTATTATTCCTCTGGTCCAGGCATCATTGATAACAGATTGAAGCAGCTCAGATGTGTTGACAAATAAAAGTGGTGATAGAGGATCACCCTGTCTGACTCCTCTTTTACATTTGATTTTCTTTCCAGGTACTCCATTAAGCAGTACAGAAGTGGAGGCAGAGTATAAAATTGATTTTACTAGAGAAATCCATTTAGGCCCAAAACCTTTTGCCTGCAGCATAGCTAATATAGTAGAGTATTCCACTTTATCAAAAGCTTTTTCAAAATCAATCTTGAGAATAATAATTGGCTTCTTTGAAAGGTGGCAGATATGAAGATATTCAAAAGCCCAAGCAATACAATCTTGGATGTTTCTTGTTTTGATAAAGCCATACTGGTTCTGGTGCAAAATAGGGATAATATCTTTCTGAAGCCTGTTGGCCATGAGCTTAGTGATAAATTTCAAGGGCAGACTAACCAGGGAAATTGGCCTGTAATCATTCATGTCCAAAGGATTACTCTTTTTTGGAATTAGAGTAATATGGGAAGTGTTTATGGATTCCAGCATAATATTTTCCTTATAGAATTCATCTACCAATTTGATAAAGTCATCTCTGATAGTTGGCCAACATTTTTTCATGAATAGTCCATTGAAACCATCAGGTCTTGGTGCTCTGTCAGTAGGCATTTCTTTAACCACTGCCTCAATTTCCTCCATGGTGAAAGGTTCATCAAGATGAGATAAATCATGACTTTGGACAATTTGGGAGAGGGGGGAAAGCATGCCTGGGTTATCAGAGATTCCCACTCTATCCTTATATGAGTTCCATATAATAGCAGCTTTGTGCTCATGATTGGTGACTTCAGAACCATCATTAGCAACAATAGAAGTAATGACATTTCTTCTATAATTCTTTGTGGCAATAGTATGAAAGAATTTTGTGTTCTCATCACCAAGCTTAGTCCATCAGATTTTTGCCCTATTTCTCCAATAGATCCTTTTAGCTTCCATAAGCTTTCTTGTGTGATTTTCCAAGATTTTTCTGAAGTTCTTCTCCATGATAGAAAGTTGTCTATGGTCTTTAATACCACCCAGCATGGTAAGTGTGTAGCTGCAATTATTGATGGTCTGGTTTAGATTAGATACCTGTTTACTCCACTTTTTCAATCCATATCTGAGGTCTTTGAATTTAGCAGTAATTTGTCTTGCAGAGTCACTTATAAAAGTAGCATTATTCCATTTGGAGCTGACAACATCCATGAAGCCATCAAAATCCATCCAGAAGTTTTCAAATCTAAAAAGATTTGATTTGGGAATATCATTACCAATCTGAATATGAATGGGTGTGTGATCAGAGCCCAGTCTTGCTAGAGGAAAAGACATAGTATTGGGAAATTCTGTCGTCCATTCAGGTGAGGTAAAGATCCAGTCAATTTTTTCAAGCAGTGGAGAATCTTGCATATTTGACCATGTGTAGCTTCTTCCTTTCAGAGGAATTTCCTCAAGATCATGTGTTTGAATGATAGTGTTGAAAGACATCATGTTGTTAATGTCTCCCCCAGGCCTATTTCTGTCTTCTGGAGCTCTTATCAAATTGAAATCACCCAAAATTATCCATAAATTCGTAATGGAGGAGTCCAAGTCAGCTAGCCAGTTGAAAAAATCTTGTCTGCCTTCATTATGTGCAAGGCCATATATATTAGTCAAAAACCATTTTTTTCCCGAGGTCTTGCAGGTGAATTCAGTAGTGACATGGTGGTTGTCTTGACTAATAAGGGTACCATTAAAAAGTCCCCCATTCCATATAGTGATAATACCACCTGAGTTGCCAATAGAGGGTGTGTAATTGAAATGAGAGAATTTCTTTGGACAGAAGTTTCTCAGATAGGAGTGGTCAAAATATTTTCTTTTGGTTTCCTGGAAGCATATGATATTACAATTGCTTTCATTGATCCTCTATCTTATATCATCCCATCTTGTCTGGGAATTAATCCCTCTAATATTCCAGTCAAGAATATTCCAACAATTCATTAATCAAACTGACAAGAATTGGGCAGTGAGTAGTGAGACAGCACAACTGTTCACCAACTTGAAGCAGAGTAAGGTTGAAAAACTAGGCAAGTGAGTCATCAGATATAAAGAATGGCCTCATAGACAAATGATGCAGAGGAGAAATATATCTCAACACAAGAGGCAGGTAGTAGTACTGATAAACCAACCATAAGTTGCCCATATTACATAAATATTGTTCCATCCACCAAACATAGGTCTTATAAATTATTACATAATCAGAAGGGTGTCCATTAAAATAACAGGAGTAATGAAAGTGGCTATGATTGGCCACACTGTCATGAAGACAATACAAAATATAGGCAATATTGGCCCAATACATTAGTCACATGGGGCAGTGAGTTTTTCCACAGAAACCTCACTAGGAGGAATCTTGCAACTATCAACACCAATGGCTTGGATTGTAACAATGGGAAGCTCAGGAGGAGGTGGGGCATCTTCATGAATAATGTCAGCTGTGAAGGTGCCAGTGAGGGCAGATGGAGCTTGTTTCTTCTTTCCTCTAGTAATCTTAGGTGCCTTTTCAGCAGCAGTAGCTTTCCCCTTATCTTTAGCTCGAATAGCAGCCTCTTTATCCTTGAAACCATCACAAATCTTGGCAATTATCTGACTGCGTCTGACTTCAGAGACATCTCTAATACATTTCTTATGTTTTTTCTTGACTGGAGTAGTACAGGTAGAGAGAATATCAGTCCCTGCCTCAGGTTCAGTTAACATAGCATCAAATAATTCGTGATCATCAATTGGATCATAAGAAAATTCAGAGGTTTCATCAGTATGTTTCTCCTGAATCTCTTGAAGGATGCATTGATTGGACTGAAAATCAGCTGGCTGAACAGAGTAGACAGTAATCATAGCCTTTTTTCACTGCCCAGTTCATCAGAGACATCAAGTAATTTGAAACTAGCACCAGAGATATTAGCTAAATCAAGCTTTTCCATAGTAGATGGAAAGTTTGTGATGATGTCATTAACCAGATTATGCATAGCATTAAAGGATTCCATGGCTTCAATGGTAGGTTGTAAATTCTGAGCAATCCCCTGGGCATGAGGGCTCTGAGGAGGGGTGTTGATGATAGGAACATCATTGTCTCCAGCAGGTGCAGCATGTCCAAGGTTAGGTGCAGCATTGTTCAGGTTTGGTGCAGCAATATTGTTATTGATATCTTGGTTCTCATGCACAACAAAATCAGCATCATTCCAAATTCCACCAAAAGGCAGATTAGGCAAAGGGTGTGGATTCATTCCATTGGGTGTAGAGGGTCTTCATCCCCACCCTCACCTGCAATCAGATTAGCCTGGAGGATATAGTTAACCACTGTCCAAGATTGTCCATGACCAGCGACATCTGTATTCTCACATAAAACATGACTAATGGGAATTTCAAGCAGGTCAGGAACTCTGATTTTGACCAGCACTCTGGCCCTATTAGAACCATCTCTGTTCCAAACAAGAAATCTACCAAATTCACTAACAGACTCACATATTTTCTCAACATGTCAGGCTTCCAGAGGGAAATTCATCATCATGATCCAAACATCATGTGTAAAGGTGCAGTTACGATAGTTGATGCCTCTATTCTGGGAAATGACACGCATAATGCTATCACCAACAAAGAACGGGCTATGATCTATGGCAGAGTCCCTAGAAACCCCATCAGAAAATTGCACAAGTGCAGCACCCATACTAGACCTGGTAATTTGACGGGCATGAAAGCCTCTGTCATTGAGGAAGTGCCTGATAAGCGCAGCATCCGCTGGGATTTGCACTGGGTCAGATGGTGGCTCCAGAACGACGATCGCCCAATCGTCGCAGTTCATCAGAGAAGCACCACTGAAGATGTGATAGCCGCAGCGATGACGGTGTGGGCTAGGAGGGATGATCTCAGTTCCCGGCGGGAGGTGGGGAGTGGGGTCGCAAGGGTAGGTGGCCATGGTGGAGGGGCAATGTGTGGGCGATGGCGGTGGAGGAGTAGACGGCGTCGTAGAGGAGGAAGAGTTGGGAGTCGGAACGGCAGGGCTAACAAGGCGAGATTGATTATCAGGGGAAACTTCTTTAATGGATAAAATTTGTTTCTTTCGACGGGCTAACAGACATGAGCGTTTAATGTGTCCGTATTGGTAGCAAGATTTGCATCGAATTTCGGAGGTGCAATCAGACACAATATGCCCAGTTGCCAAACACTTCGAGCAGTAGATAGCGATCGTGGAAGCTTGGGCTGGCTCAGGTCGGATGGGCCGCCATACCAGATTATGGCCCGAGCTAGGATTTGAATAATTCAAACGGGCGGGCGCATGGCCAGGGGTTGCCTCTTGATCCGATGATCCCGGATCTAAATTTGAACGGCCGGCCACGTCAGCGTAAGATCTGTCGGCAGCCACCAGGACGGCATTAGCTCCGGTGAGGGGCGATTTCTGGCGAGAAACAAAAGTCCAGTTGGCTTGCTCTTCCGAAAACCAGAGATCGAATTCTCTTTGCCAATTTGGCCCTCCAAAACCCCACAGATGAAAGTAGCATTGGAATGAAGAGCATGTGTACGATCGCAGGTTGTAAACCATAAAACCAACCGCACGAGAGAAGACCGAAAATTTGAAAACACGTTCCCGGATCAAGGCGACATGGAACTTGACCTCATAATCCCCAATGCATGATTTGAGTGCGTTGTTGACCGATATGGGATCAAGCTGGAAATTGGATCTACCAAAAGAGACTACCAGGAGAAAACCACCCAAGGCAGAAGGGTGATGCATAGGGGTGGAGAAGGTGGATCGAACCTTGGTGGAGAAATCCATGCCATGCGAGGGAAGCATGGGTCTTGAGGGGGCCATGGACGCCGCCATGGGGGAGATCACTTGTGGTCGCCATGGATCGCCAGAGGAGTCGCCAGGGAGATGGGAGTCACCATGCCAATAAGTTTTCAGACCTGAAAATGAGTTACGCCCTATTTGAGACCCACATGAAATGACAACGCACGAAAACTCCCGCTCGCATCCAGGCAGTGCGGAGTACCGTTTTCCCCCCACCTTTTTAGTGAAGAAATAACGTGTTGCGGATCCAAAAATGAAATTTGCAAAAAAAAATCAGGAGGTTTACTTTTTAGCGCTAAAGTGCAAAACCATACCGGTTCCAGCAAATTCGGCAGGAACTTGCGCAAAATTCAAAAAATACCTCCGAAGGCTGCTGCAACAAAGTGAGAGCTGGTGGTCTACTATTTATGTGGGGTTTTTTCCCTAGCTTTCGATTTCGCGTTTCGGTAGCTGCTTCACAAAAAAACCCCAATTTCGGCACTCTGAAAATGAAAAAAGCACTTTTGTGAGACGAAACAAAAATCGGCCTCTGTGGCGTTACTCGCCATCCGGGTCACGCGTGTGTCCGATATGGTGTCATTCGGATAAACTATGCCATGCTCATGGTCGAATCGAGCTCATTTAACCTAAAAGTCATGTAACCTCGAACATGATAGGTCATTTCTGTGAAGGGACTTTTTGGTAAACATTTTTTCTCAAGGTTTGAATTTTTTTCCCGCATAAATGTCACATAAAATAACGCCACGCAAAGGTCTCGCATTTTTTCAATTTGTTTTGAATTAGTTATGCACGATTCGAGACCCACATGAAACGACAACGCATGAAAACTCCCGCTCGCGCCCAGGCGGTGCGGAGTCCTGTTTTTTTCCCACCTATTTAGTGAAGAAATGATGTATTGTGGATCCAAAAATGATTTTTGCAAAAAATTAGGAGGTTTACTTTTTAGCGCTAAAGTGAAAAACCACCCCGGTTCCAGTGAAATTTGGTGAGGTTCATACATTCTAACTTGGTGGTAACCAGATCTCAGGTCAATTTTGTAGAACCATTTGGCCCCATTCAACTCATCCAGGAGATCCTCTATAACTTATGGTGTTGAGGTTTAACTGCCTATAGTCAATACACAACCTCCAGGTTCCATCCTTCTTCCTAACTAAGATAGCTGGGGAAGAGAAGGTACTGACAAATTCAGATTTTAGGAGCTGCTCTATAATATCCACCATGGCATCTTTTTGGTAATGAGGTAACCTATAGGGTCTAATGTTCACTTGCTTGGTGCCAGGTTGGAGTGGAATGGCCTGGTCACAATCCCTAGAGGGTGGTAGCTCCTTAGGCTCCTCAAAGATGTCTGCAAATTCTTGAAGTACTCTAGCAATTTCAGGCTCTGCTACTATGGACATTTTGTTTATACCTGAAGACCTCATGAGATTTAGTTGCACCACAGCACCCATAATTCCCTTGTCCATCATTCTTTATAGTTTGTCTGCAGACACCAATGGACTGTTGTGCTGTGTTTCATCCTTGAACTTAATCATTTCCTTACCATAGTATTCAATGGACAGTCCTCTGATTGTTGCTCTAAAGTTGACAAGGGTATAGATAATAGAGCCCGTCAGTTGAGTACCCCTGAGGCCCCTATGCTAGGCCCAATTGTAATACTAGTCAAAATATGAGTTCATGTCGTATGTCGATATTGTAATCTGTATCGGATCCCACCCGATCCTTGAGACCTGGCCACCTATATATAGGGGCCAGGACGGGACGGTGTGGGACAGATTGAAAGCAAGCCAGGTTCTACACCCACGTTTACGCTCATAGCCACCTCGTTTGACTGATTTCACCTTCGAGTTCATCTAACGCCCTATCTCCCCGATCCTAAGTCCTTCATCTAGGACATTTGTCGAGTTAACCCCTCGTCAATTGGCGCCGACCGTGGGGACTCTGGGCGTTGGAATCATGAATTCGACGGCTTTTTCACTTTCGGCCAACAGCAATCCGCAAGTCGACGAAATTCAGATACCCTTCAGAACCATTGATTTTCAACCTCACCAGTCGAGTTTCGCGCAAGTATTCGAGAGTATGGATCAAGATATGGATTTGACGATCGGAAGTCTAAACTTTCACGTCAGATCACTAGGTTCGATTCGCCTTTCAGATCCGACGAAACCGGATTCGTCGGCAAGTGAGCCCGAGACAGTAGCAATGTCAGAATCATCAGAAGGCTCTTCCAGCGAGGTAAACTCGCCGGTTAGCTTGATAGAACCAGAAGAAGGAAAAATCGCAGGAGGCGACAAAACCATGGAGAATTTTGGCTTAGAAGTGCAACTCGAAGATCTCATGATCCGCCACGATGACACCTCAGATCAATCAACAGACACCTGGAAGACAGGATTAGAACTTTCTAAAGGGGACAAGTTGATCTTCTCAAGTCACAATAGCAAACTCGACAATCGATATCAGACACTCGCCATCACAGGAGATAATTCAGAAGAACTCGACGACAACAATAACCCAGTGCTTAATCCAGCAAACATAAATAGAGGGGCAAATCACTTAGCAGAAGGAGAAACCACTGACTCCCTCGCAACAAGGGTAAAAGTTCAACTATCAGCCGATGAGTGGAGAGCAATCAGAACAGCCATGGAGCACGGCACACCAATACCAACAAATTCCAGCCAAAACATGCTTTTGGGATACCATTACGCCCTAAGGCAGCAGGCGAAGCAATTAGCAAAGGAGAGGATTGAAATATAGAAAAGGAAGGACTCAGCCATTGCAGCAAGCGACGCTGCTCGCATAGCACATAGTGACACGTCATATACAAACAGAAGGCATCATCGACATGGATCACGATATGAGAATCTCGAGTACTCAGAAAGGCAAAGTATTTCGAAAAACCTCGACTCGTCCTTCCTATCGGTCGACGAGCAAGGAAATATTATACCAAAAACTCCTGAAGTAGCATTGGTGGCAGCACAAGCATACCTACATACAACACGACCAAATCCAAAAGACCCGAGGGAACATATGCACCGAGCAGCGCTAAATGGACTGAAGATGGTAGGCAACAAATTATCAGCAAAAGAGGAGGAGGCATATCGTAACAAAGGAACCCATAAACCAAGATGACCACGCCGTCACAATAGTCCTCGGCATAGAATTGGAAGTTGCCGATCTAGGACGCCGTCACCAGGGCAATACAGCAGTCCAAAAAACAAAGGAACCCGACGATCTAGAACTCCCAACAGAACATATGACTACGAAGACGATGAAAAGGAGATGGGGGCACCATGCTTTACCCATAGGGTTCGCATCACGCCAGTACCCAAACAGCAATAGATGCATTCATAATCGGGTTACGACGAGGAGACCTAGTCGAAGAGATGGGCAGAATCAAGCCGAAAATAGTATCAGATCTAATGGATGTGGCAAACAGATTCGCAGATGGAGAAGATGTGTGCAACAATAAACGCACACGATCGCCAGAAAATGATAGAGGAAACAGATATGGAGGTCAAAGAAGAAGATCCCGCAATTACGACAATTACGGCTCCCACAGCCAAGTAGCCGCAGGATATAAAGATAACAGCTACCAAGGCAACGATCGTAAAAGTTTGGGATACCGTAGCTATGGCAAAGAAGATTACAAAAAGTTTCCGCCAAGGGAATCCAGAGAGTACAACCCATCACCAGAAGATATGCTCAACGGACCATGTCATATTCACTCTGCGTTCGTCGATGGGAAACGAGTATCCAGACACGCAATGAAAGATTGCACTACGTTCTTGAAACTACAAGAAGCAGCACTTAACAAGCAAGCCGAGGAAAAACGCCAGGGATACGAGGGAAACACAAGCAACGCACCTACAACCCAACAAGGAAACAGTGGAGCTCCCAAGGGCCAAGACCAAACAAACCAGGGACGCGACGATGATGAAGGATATGTTCCATCTAAGGGGCACATTACAGCAATGATACAGCCAGTGCCCAAGTCGAACAAAGAGGAGGAAAGCATAACTCGACAAGTCAACCTTGCAATAAAATCACCTCCAGCAACAACGGAATATCTGCATTGGTCAGAGCAACCCATAGAATTCAGCAGAGACAATCACCCAATAACAGTACCTCAGCCAGGAAACGCGCCCTTGGTACTCAAAGCTCAAATTGGGACCTATGATGTCGACAGAATATTCATGGATGCAGGAAGCGGGATAAATCTTATATACGCAAAGACCTTACGGGCAATGCACATTTCATTGGAGTTTCTGAAACCAACTGATTGCTCCTTTCATGGAATAGTCCCAGGAAGTGCTAACTATCCACTTGGTCAAATAGCACTCAACGTCTGTTTCGGAAATCGGCAAAACTACAGAAGGGAGAAACTCGACTTTGAAGTCATGGACTGGCCATCACAATATCATGCGATCCTCGGGAGACCCGCATTTTCGCGATTCATGGAAGTACCTCACTACACTTACCTGGTACTAAAAATGCCAGGACCCAAAGGAATTATTATAGTAAAGGGAAGCTTTGAGTTATCAGATCTGTGCGACAAGGAGTTTCATAAGATGGCCCAAAATTTCAGCATAATGGCAAGCTACGGAGAACCCAACTGCAAAGCAAAAAGCACGACTATAGAAGCAACACCGCAACTCGAAGGAAACCCCAAGGAACCAGAAGTAAAGAAACCTCGGGTACAGCTACCTGAACAAGAGAAGACTACAGGAGAACAAGAGAAGACTACAGGAGAAGAAGAGAAGACTCAAGCAACATAGGAGACAAGACATACAAATTAGTCAAGTAGGAAAATAAGGCTGTAAAAGCCACGAGTTATTCCAGGGCAATGCCCTCTAGATCCAGAACACAGGTCACTGGCCGGATCTCTTGGGTCACCCCATGTATCTTACATTACAAATATAATAAAGTCAAGTTCCTCATATTCGAGTTTACATGTCTAAAACGTGGCAAACGCCAACACCCACAAAATGCCTTGAGTACTAAAAAATTCCCTCGGGCATCAGCCCAGGGAAAAACGCTCTCGCAGACTATAAAGTATATGCATTAAAATTACAACGCAGGCGGATCTGAGTCATCCACATTAAAAGGATTCAAATAATGGTACTCGCGGAAAAACCTTGCATCCTCTTGCAGTAACCTTGAGATGATCCTTTTCGCTGGCTCTAGCGTCGCATCCATATGAACTCCAACCGTAGCTCGTTCTGAAGGCAAACTCTGGGACATGCGGTCATAATCAAGTCTCGGATGCCACTTTCGCATCCATCCAAGAGCAAAATTAGCACCAGCAATCAGGTTCAATTTTATAAGGAGATGAACCCGCTGGCTCGTCCGGAAGTTTCGAGTAGTTTCCTAAAATCTCTCGGCATAGCATTGCGAGGCAACATAACAGAGTGCATGGTTGTCAGGGACATGTGACAACCATCAATAGCTTCGCCAGTATGCTGTGCGCGATCCTGAAGAAGCACGATGGCGCGACAGCGATGGAGGTTCGACCATAAGCTCTCAGTCCCTTGAGCAGCTTTCTGAAGAGCAACGATCCGCTCAGAAACCCGGCGTGATTCGCCAGCAAGATCAAGGCAAGTACCTATGGTGCACACAAAAATTAGCACGCAGCAAGCCAGAGCAAAAACAAAAGAGAAAAAGGTTACTCAAAGACTTACACAGCAGCATCTCGCAAACAGATTCGACGATACCAATCAGAAAAGATTCGCATTCCTCAAAATGCGCGATCTTCGCTACTAGACTTGAAACTTCATCTTCAAGATTGGACACTTGTTTCATCAGATCATGGGACTTACCGGCCTTGTCTAAAGCAATCTGCGCCTGGCGCTTTATCAAGGATAGACGGCTCTCAAGATCCAAAATCCTCGACGAATATTCCTCACATCGACAGAAAGAATGAGGAGGCGAAGAAGTTCTGGAGTCGAACATGCTAACAGGAGATAAAGCCCGGGTACGACCCGACGATTCACCAGCAGGCGCAAGCTGGAAGTCAAGCAAAAAAAAAGAAGACATACATCTCAGAAACATCATTCAAGCCAAACACTTCATAAACAGGAAGATATTTACAACAAGTGCAAAAGCCCCTTGACTAGTTCTTGGGAAAAGTACAATTACAAGTTCACCATAGCAAAAGAAGCAAAGATTACAAAGAAAGACTAAAACTACGCCACCTCAGCATCATGCTCCGTGGCAGGCGACGCAGGCATAGCAGCAGCTCCTGGAGGAGGCATTGTCGCACTAGAGGAAGGAGTCAAAGAAACAGGCGCAGAAGTCAAAGCAGCCGCCGAAGGTGAAATAATCGACACGATGCCTGGCACGTACTTCTTTGCCCTTTCAAAGAAACTTCGTAATTCAGATAGAGTTCAACCGCGGAAGGAGCTTACCATCTCCCAGTCAATCTCTTCACCATGGGCATCAGCAAGAGCGATGGCCCCCTCTGCACCCCGCTTCACGGAACGACCCTTCAGCAGAAGAATAGGATCTTCAGGGGTGTCAAAGGCCTTGACGAGTTTATTCAAGTCAGCATTTTCAACGCCCGCCTTTTGCTTCGGCCACAACCCGATGAAAATCCGTGTAAGCACGCGGCTAGCCAATTCAAAGAACTCTTGGATGGAATTCTAGTTCGCCTCCAGCTGATTAACTGCAGCCATAAGAGAGTCGTCGTCTGGTTGCACAGAAGTCGAAGGAATCCCAGTATGTTCTATATAGTCAAGGAAACAAAGACACATCAGTGGAAGTCTAAAAATAAGCAACCCAAGCAAAAGAGAGGAAAAGGCACGGTATTTACCTCCAGCAAGAGCCGACATCCTATTTAGGCGTAAAGCCACGGCTTGATCTCGCTGAGTCCGCTCTTTCTTCAAATCAGCAAGGGATTTTTCCATTTTCTTCACCTTATCCAGTGCTGACTTAGAGGACTTCTCAGCACTGGTTTTGGCAGCAGTGGCAGCGTCAAAAGCTCTCCTGGAGACCTCAAGTTCAGCTTCCAGAGACGAAATACGAGCATTAGCTGTTGCCAAGGCATCTATAGTAAAAAATAGGGAAAGATGAGTATGACAAAGAAGCAAAGAAAGGTGCTTGAGATAAGCAAAGTAAAGGGAAAAAGACTACCTTCGGAAGCTTTAGCAGCTTTCAAATATTTGGCACATTCAGTGCCCAAAGTGATAAATTTCTTCATCAATATCTGCCAAGGAAAAAGAACGTAAGCATAAGGATCACGCAAGGAACAAAAGGCAAAAAGAGAAAAACCACCACGCACATCATCAGGAGAGCTCCTGGACTCATGGGGTTCAAGGGAAATGTCGGTTTCCTTCGACTTCTTCGAACGCTTGGTGCCCCGAGCCACAGGAACTTTCTTGATAGGAGCTCTGGGAGCCTTTGGGGACTTCGTGGCAGGCTCAACTTCCTGCGCAGGGGATTCATCAGCATTCATATTTTCGGCAGAAGGAGCAATGGTAGCATCCCTTTTCGGGTCCTCGTCGTCACTGCAAGGAAAGCCAAAGGAAAGAGATTTTACACAACTCGAAAGGAGGAAAACAAGTAAAAAAAGCATAGAGTTGGCAAAATACTTACGAGTCCAAGAGGTCGAAAAGTTCTACTCCCCCTTCTAGACCAGGGGCTTCGCCGGCCACAATTCTCTGAGCTGAGGTACTCGAAGAAGCAAGCTCCTCGACGCGCTTCCTCTTCTTGTCCATGCCAAGATCTTCAGAAAGTGCGGGAGGAGGCAACGTCGTCGAGGTGGTCTCTTGTGATTCTTCAGCATCATCTCCGTCCTGAATCTCCTCAGCCTCGGGGGCTTCGGATGCAGCAGCAACTAGATCCGCCGGAATGGGTCCTTCCTCGGGTAGAGGTGGACGTGAAACAAGGAATTGATGGGTCTGTATATAAGTAAGTCAACAAAACTGTCAAGACAAGCATACTAACAGTAGCAAGAAAATGAAAAGGCAGAGGTTGATGTACAAAGAGAACATACCGCGGGCAAGGGGTGCTCGGAGTCAAAATGATTAGCGGCCAATTCCGCAATCTCATGATCCTTAGTAAGAGTGGTAAGAGCTCTGACCCGCCTATCGACATCTTTCTTCTCCATCAGATCTGCACATACTCGAGAAGAATCTCCCAAGCCAGAAAAGGTCCAAAGCTTGGAAAGACGGTGTTGCAGGGGTTGAACTCGACGTTGCACGAAAAAAGCCATGAGTTGGGTACCCGATAGAGCTCCTCCTCTACCTCCTTTCAGAGTTTGGATGCGGGTTAGGAGTGAAATCTCCTCCATCTCAACATCTGTGGGAAGCGAATCCCATGATAACAATTTCTTCAACTCCTGGGAGGCATCAAAAGGGGCGAGGCCGTACTCGTTGGAGGAAGAGACTTTACGGTCTTTGATGTAAAACCATTTGGTCCTCCAACCTTGTACTGATGCAGCCATGGAAAATTCCAGGTATTGAGATTCAGCACGAACAGAGATGACAGCTCCGCCCAGCTCAGGTTTTTTCGATAAGGAGACGCTGGGGCGGAGCCGAAAGAGGGACCTCCAGAGAATAAAATGGGGTTCGATCCCCAAAAACGACTCACAAAGAGTTATAAAGCAGGCGATATGAAGAAGGGAATTTGGTGTGAGCTGATGAAGCTGTACACCATACACATAAAGAAGCCCACGAAGGAACTCGTGGGTAGGAAGAGAAAGACCGCGCAGAAGGAAAGCAAGAAACATCACCCGGAAGCCGCTTTTGGGCTTGGGGATCCGCTCGGTGCTGGGGAAGATGACTGATTCACTATCGGAGATGAGGCCATCCGCCTTGGCCTTGTCTAGATCCTTCTGCGTGAAAGAAGAAGGTACCCAGCTCGTAGCGGCATTCACAGCGTTCCCCTTGACCATCTTGTTTTTCTCCGCCAAATTCTTTACGCGCATCTACAAATTGCGCGCGGGGGCTATACAGAAGGTCGGAAGTGCGCAAAGGTTGCAGCAATGGTGGCGGCGGCGGAAGCAATGAGCTGGTAAATAGTACAATTCCCCATTCTCCCCTTATATACCTTCACGGTGAAGGAACGTGGGCTGAGACGTGGCGTAAGGAGAGGAAACGGTAGCCCACTAACGGGGGGGAATATAAAATTACCATGCTGCCCACGAAACGGTCAGCGCTCAGTCAAATTGACATATAATGAGATCTGGCTACTGACGTCATGAAGTAGATACAAGGCCAACGATAACACGGCAGATGTATATACTCGACGAATATTGGATATGATGGTTTGCGAATAAAGGATGAAAGGGAATACGACAAAAGTCACTAAAGGGGTCAGTCTGGGAGTCTATACCCGAAAATATTCGACTCTAGCCACGGGGGCTACTACCATCGGGAGCGCTGAGCGCGCAACCGACGATATTATCATTAAAAAAATTCTAAACTGAAGGTTATAGGTGGGTACAATATACTTGAGCCTATACTCAAAAAAATAATTTTTCGACTATAGCCTCGGGGGCTACTACCAGCGGGAGCGCCGGGCGTGCACCCGACGATGTTTATTCATGAGTACTGGAGCAAGGAAGGTGAAGAAAGAATTGATGAATATCATTACTACCAGCAGGAGTGAGTTTTTATTAATCATGGTTATATAACCCGAATATTTTGTGCGCTGGACCAGTCAAACAAGGTTGCGACATATGATTCTCGAGTTGTGTCATCGCGACAAAATTCGAATGCCGTGATTGAAATATATCACGAAGGTAAGACCCCAGGATCCGTCCTGTGTGGCCCGGTATACGCACATGGATGCGCTCTGCTGGTATGTATTCGTGTCTACGACGCGAAGAAAAATCATGGTGGGCGCACTGGGTACCCTGAGAACCATTGGGATTCATTTTTTGTAAGTCATAAATGCGGCAAAAGAATGGGTTTGACCGGTTTCCCGAATTCAAGTCCAACGGGATTGAATTTGAAGTAGGTGACAAGTATCTGTTCCGGCAGTTAACTGGCCTATTGATCGATCAGAGTTGTCAGGCTTGGTCATCAAAACCCCTTGCGAGGTATTATAATGAAAATAAATCGACAAACCAAGTCGAAGATTTGAAGATATGAAGGAGTCGAAGAATTGATCAAGTCGAAGATTTAAAGATTAGAGATTCAACCTGAATCTGCAATTCTGGTAGAATCTCAGGGGCTACTGACAAGGGTATAGATAATAGAGCCCGTCAGTTGAGTACCCCTGAGGCCCGTTAAGCTAGGCCCAATTGTAATACTAGTCGAAATATGAGTTTATGTCGTATGTCGATATTGTAATCTGTATCGGATCCCACCCGATCCTTGAGACTTGGCCACCTATATATAGGGGCCAGGAGGGGACGGTGTGGGACAGATTGAAAGCAAGCCAGGTTCTACACCCACGTTTACTCTCATAGCCACCTTGTTTGACTGATTTCACCTTCGAGTTCATCTGACGCCCTATCTCCCTGATCCTAAGTCCTTCATCTAGGACATTTGTCGAGTTAACCTCTCGTCAGAAGTCGAATGAAACTGGACTGTGAAACTCCATCCATTGCTCTCACTTTTCCAATGTACACATGTATTACACAGGTGTTCACCTTAGAGCTTGTTCCCTAGACTACATGCATGGAAAGTTGTGCAGTCTCAGCAGCCTGGGCTTCATCTTCCTTGGTTTGTTCTGCTTCATCTTCTGACTATTCTGTTTCAGAATTTTTGTCCTCTTCATCACCTTCCAGGGTGATCATTGCCTTGATTTGCCTGTTCATTTTGCAATGTAACTTGTGGCCTGGATACCATTTCTCATTGCACCTGAAACACTTATCATTTTTCTGTCCAGGCGTGCTAGCTTCCACCCTGGTGTCTACTAGGGTAACAGCATCCTTGACATGTTTATAGGTGTTAGCCTTGCTGGCATTAGTACTGTAAGGCTTCTGAAAACCTGGGGAGTACCCTGTGGTATTCTTCTTGAATGGGTAGGATTGTTCAAACCTCCTAGTCAACCAGTAGGCTTCATGTAAACTGTCTGGTCTCTGCACTTGAGTGAGATTTTGTACATAGTCCTTGAGCCCTGCAACAAAACTTCTGACAAAATAAATCTCTGGCAGTTCAGGATTATCTTTTCTCACCTCCCTTAAAGTGCCCTCAAAGTCATTGATGTAGGCATCCACTGTTGTCACTTGTTGTATCTTGTGGAAGACAGCAACTACATCATATTCAGATTGCTCAGTGAATCTTTTCTTTAGTTTCCTGCAAAAGCTTATCCAGGATATCTCCTCAATGTCTATGCTTGACCCATCTAGCCAAGTATCAGCTCTACCTGCAAAGTACAAGGTAGCAATCTCTACCCTCTGGTAATCTGGTGTTTGTGCTAACTTGAAATATTTGTTTGCCTTTTTAATCCATCCCTCCACCTGGTCCCCATTGAACTCTGGGAAGTCCATTTTTGGTCCCCTAGCAAATTGTTTGGTCTGGTAAGTTTGAGCCTCAAAGTTCTGGTTCCTGTTTCTCCCCCCCATCTGGTCGCCTCTATTACAGTAATCTAGGTCTTGCTCCTCAAATTGGAGGTGTCTTTGTCTTGGTCCAGGGCCATTGACTCTCTGGTAGAATTCTTGTGGTTGAGGTTGTGCTCCTGGATTCTACATGCTTATTGGTACTGGCACCTGCTGAGGTTGGCTTCCCCTCTCTTGTGGCCCAGTTCTGTTGACCAAGGGAGCAGTGGTGACTATCTGTCCTAGTCCATCTACTGTCTTACTACCAGGTAGTGTGTTGAGTAGGGGTGGTTCTCTGTTGGCAAGCAGAGTAATTGTGGTTCTCACAGCATTGGTGAACACAGGTGCAAAGAAGCTTTGGGTGTTAGCCATAGGAATCATCCCTTCATATGTCTGTGGGTGTCCTAGCAACCCTTGGGTCCTTGCTGGTCCAAGAGGACTACTTCCCACAAAGTTCCCATTGACACTTGATCATCTGTCAGTATCCAAGTTCTCTCTAAAATCAGGTGGTGTTGAGTTCGTTATAGTGAAAGTGGTCTGTCAACTTATCGATCTTGCTGTTGGTGTCCACATGTAACTTGTTCATGTTCTCACTTGTGTCACCTTGAACATTGGCTAATTCTGCTTGTCCTTGAAAAAAAGCATCCAACTTTTTTGCACTTCTGAAGCAAAGTCATCAAATTCTTCTCTGCTCATGAAGTGAGCTTCTCCTTCCACCTCGCCAGACGTGTTGTTTGCCTTCTTCGCCATCACCAATAGGGTGGAGCAACTGATTGTGGGATTTTACTACAAGAATAGCTTGTTCCCCAACCAGACCTGAGTCTCCACTCCCTTCGCCTCCACAGTACCTTCGGTAACTAGTACAACAAGGAAATCGGCTGCGGAATTTTACAAGAAAACTAGTTTCTAAACCCTTGCCAGATCTAGTTGTCGCCTGCTAATCTAAAGCCAGAACCAGTGCTCTGATACCACATGTAATACCATGATGTAGGAATTTCCTGAATTCATGGCAAATAGCAAGTATGATTCAAAAATTAGGAGAGAAAATAGAAAGATTGCAGGTGGGAAATTAAGGAAAGAACGCAGGGTAGGAGCCGAGCCGAAAGGCGGCGGTGCTAGAGTTGTATTGCATACAAATATTCGATAGATGCCTTTAGGGATTACAAACCACGGTTATATAGCTCCGATGCAACGGAGAATGGACGGAAAAGAGAGATAAACGGGCGACAGCGACAGCCTGCAGACTCGAGGGAGAAGACGATGTTGGCGCGAAACGCCCACCTGCCACTTGAACTTGAACCGCGGGATCTTCATAAGCGAACCGTTATCAGCCGATCACAACCATCCGTTAACTGAACTTGCAAACCATCCAACACTGTCTGTTTTCCTGTCAGATAAGCAGATCATAACACGGAGTCCCCTACTCCTCACTAGACTCCCCGTCAGATGCAAGGCATGAAAACCTCAATCCAGAAGAAGCAGTAACCGGCATCAGCCCGCGGCGGCGAGCCCACTCCATCACGGCTTCCCTGATAATGTTGTAAAGCTGGACATTAGTGCATCTCCAGCGGGCCGAAGCAAACCGGCGACACAAACGGCCAGGCAAAGTCTGTTCTGATCCGCTTGCGTCGAGGCCCGGACACAATTTGGGTCGCAGCCATATGGACCAAGCAATCCACTCACATGATCTTCTGTGGCCATATGAGGCACATGGCCTTAAGTCATAAGCCATGACAGCAGAAGGTCCAAGCAATGGATTGCTTGGCGACTGCCGGTCCAAGCAATCCACTCTTATGATTTTCTATGACCAGATCTGGCTACATAGGCCACATGCTCTTAAGGCTTTGCCATAGAAGATCCAGCAAGTGGATTCCTTGGGCATATGGATAGCAATGCTCCGCGCCTGCGTCCGGGCTGACCCAAACTTGACGTAAATTTAGACAAAGAATGCGTCGCATCGGACATCTCGATCTGGATATGTCTACCTACTGGAGCGCCACGTACCAATCCGCCAGTCCGTTCGAATAGCGCGAACGCTTTGCGTCGATCGGCGCTGGAGATGCCCTTACCTATTAGGGAGTCCGCTCCACGTAAATTTGTAATTCGATGACTCCAAGTAATCTCGTGTGGCCAGGCAGAGTCCACGCTACAGTCTAGAACAAAGACTCGTGGCATACTGACAGATTTAATACCACGGGCCCACATGAAGAAGATGGCCTGTCAAGTATATACTCTGTAACGACGTCAATCGTTTTGCCGCCCGTAGTTACATGGACCTCTCGTCCAGGATTGCACAAAAAATGGTCCACGGTACAATGTTATACTCCGTTGGGTTTTTTGGTCACGTTGAGGAGACATTTTGACAATGAATGTTTTCCCCAAGTTTTGCCGGTATGGCGCATAAGCTGTGTACTAAGTCAGTGACACTTATTTCCGATCGAAAGGAGTACTAGTCTTTCAACTGCTCAATTGCTCGTGTTTTTTTTCATGGTCAACGGGGGGAGCAAAGTCTCCACCTGAATTTTCTCTTTATATATATGGACAAGGCCAAAACGCCGTAAGTAAGATTTTTTACACGGGGAAGAGGAAAAGGGAGGGGGAGAGCATCACAGGGTCAAACAGCGCAGCCATGCTACCATAGCCAGGTCTTGGTCTCCGAGCAAACGCACACGCCACAGGCGCACATCCTCGCGGCAGGTGTTCATCAGCAGGGGGACAGGGGTATTTCTATGATTTCAAAAGTTCCAGAGACATAGGAGCAGGAATGTGGGCGTCGTTTCAGCCGGCACCCCCGGCGGCGCGTCGTAGGCGTGGAGCTGCTGGACGTCAGCACCGTCGGGAATATGAAACCCAACCGCAGCCCAGAAACACCGCGAGAGGGCGCACTCAAGAAAGATGTGGTTCACCGTCTTAAGCGGAACGCTGCACATCGGGCAGCCAGCCTCCGCCGCAGTCAGGATGTTCTTCCGCAGGAGCGAGGTGCGGGACGACGTCCTCGCCTTGGACAGTACCCAGGCGAAAAATGCACCCGGGGCGGCGCGTGGTTTTCCCAGACGAAGCTGAACGAGGGGGCGTCGACGCCCCCCCCAGGTGCGCAGCTTGTAGAAGGCAGAAGCATCGAGCGCCCCGTCCTTCTTCCAACACCGCGAGAGCTCCCAAACATCGGGAGCGGAGGAGAGCACGACATCCGAGAGGGTGTCGAGGAGGGCCGGCAGCTGGCGCGCGCCCTCCGACGTCAGCCTCGGCTTCAGAGAGCGGCGCACCCCTCACCCGAGCATCGTGGCCACCGAGGCCTCGGGGTCGACGGCGTGCGAGAGCAAGACAGGCCAGCGGTCACCGAGCGGCATGCCTCCGTGCCAGTTGTCGAGCCAGAAGGCGGTGTGGCGGCCGTCCCCAACCACCGCGACGGAGATGGACCGGTACAGCGGAGTGAGGGTGGCGAGATGCTGCCAGTGGTGCCCAGGCGTGGCGTAGGCGGCGCTCGCAGACCATGCCCAGCGCGGCCAGGGGGTGTTGGGGTGGGAGTGGAGACGGTGCACGAGCTTAAGCTGCGGGCACTCGTTTTTCACGGCGAGGCATTTGATGCCGAGCCCGCCTTTGCGTTTTGGACGGCACACCGCATCCCAGGCCATCAGGCATTTGGCACAGGAAGGCCGATCCGTGGTGTTCCAGAAGAAGGCCCGCCGGAGGGCCTCGATGGCGCGGAGCAGGGCAGGTGGGAGTTCCAGAGTTCCCATGGCGAAGGTGGGGAGGGCATCTAGGACCGCGCTCAGCAGGACAACGTGGAAGGTGGGGAGGGCATCTAGGACCGCGTTCAGCAGGACAACGTGGCCGGCGGACGACAGCAGCAGGGCACACCAACCGGACAAGTACTTATCCACCTTGGCGATCAGCAGAGTGAAGTTTGCGAGTGTAAACTTCTCGCAGGACAGCGGCAAGCTCAGGTAGATTTGGGGGAAGCCCTCCACACACGGTAGCCCAGAGCTGACTGGATGGCGGCGACATCCTCTGCAGGCACATGCATGGGAACCAGGATACTCTTGTGAAACTTGATCACAAGCCCTGTAGCGTCAGCAAACATATCAAGTAAAGACTTCAGACGCGCCGCCGCACGCACATCAGCCCGCATGATGATCAGTATATCATCGGCGTACTGCAAAACCCGGCACGGCTCGCCGGCGACGAGAGGGTGGCCTAGCAGCGGAATTGCTCGTGTTTGTAATTGCGCTTGTCCAGAAATATGGTACTAGTGAGCACCGCCTCCGACGTCCGCATAATCCATGGCCGCCATAGTTAGTTGTTGGGTAACCTTGTTGCATTAAATTTATTGATCGGTACTCGGTGGATAGTGCGTGCATGTTTGCGTTCATGGCGTACTTTGTACTCGTGATATCTCACTCACCAGCTCAGTATCACATAGTGCATTGCAGCCAACGTCTTCCCAGGGCCGACGCGCGCATGGTGGCTGGTGTCGTGTAAAGAGTAGTTAGCATAAAACTACGAATATTTTGAGAAGTTGTTTGCAATTCATACTGATTGTGGATTAAAAGCAAATTGATCACCGAATTTGATAGGTGTGACCCACCTGTAAGCGCTGAGTTGGCAAAAAAAAAATTAGGATTGCTAACATGAACATAGGGCCCACTTATCAGACCAATTAAAAATAAAAAATGAAAAATAAAAAAGAAAATATGGTTGCTGCGTCTTCTTCCTGGCCACCGCGCCTCCACCTCCAGCCACCCCTACCGGCCGGCCGGCTCTCCTCCCCTGCCCCTTCCCCGACAGGCCGAATCTCCACCCCTGCCCCATCCTCGGGCGGCGACCATGGGGCAACGCTGGGTGGCGCCGGGAGGGTGTGGGGCGGCGAGCTTAGGGCGGAGCGGGGCAAGGTGTTCGAGGTGGCGGTACGCTGTCCGGCGGTAGCCGATGGCGGGGAGGGCGCGGGGAGCGCGCCCTGGTACCTGGCGGCGGTGGTCGGCGGCGGGGAGGGCGCGGGCCTGTCGCCCTGGTCCCTGGCGGCGGTCGCCGGTGGCGGGGTGGCCGATGATGTTGGGATGTTTGACTTTTTTATATGATTTTATTATTAGATTTTTTTACATGTTTATTAGATTGTTTAATGGGATGATAAGTGGACCCCTGTCCATGTCAGCATGTATAGAATTTTTTGCCAACTCAGCGCTTATAGGTGGGTCCCACCTGTCGTGATCAGTGCGAATTGCAAACAACTTCCAAAATGTTGTGTTTCTATGCGATTAGATTGTAAAGTCGTGGTTTTTCAAAATTTCGAGTGTAATATCATGTTGTTATTTATAATGTCTTGTTGTTTATAAATCATGGTTATATTTTCTTGTTTTACAATTATTTTTTCTGAATTTAATGTGTTATAAGCATATGGTATTTTTCGTGTTTAGCCAACGTAATGGATAGGAAAAACTTATACCTATTAATGGGCATAAGTGCGGTTAACAGATAAGATTGAAGGAGATGGGTACTAGTATGGGGTGTTTCCTTAGGGGTACCATAATGTTGTATGATTAAACTAGTGTCATACCCTAGGGGTGCCATCCTTAAACTAGTGGCGTACCATAATGTTGTATGCCACGGGTAAGTCGCTTACCTGTGAGTACAACTTAATACGCCACCGTCGTTACGGGTAGATTTTTACGGTGTTGTTCTAGTGGCATACAGATGTACCTCATAAGAAGTTGGAGAGCGGACATTTGGTGCTCGAGCTCCATGGAGCCTAAATTTGAAGCTCCAAATATTCGAATTCAAATCTTTCAAAAAAAAATTAAAAAATACCATGGTGTAGATAATGTTGTATTCTACTAGTGTGTAATTTTTTAGAACAAAATATGCTGTATTTTGGGCTCAGCAAAAAAGACAAATTGAGATTTTGTGAAAGTGATGAACAGTGCATAGAAAACATGATTTCGTCTTTTTGTGCGATTTTGTTATTTACTAAGTCCAAAATCAACGTATTTGATAGAGTGCAACATTACATGCGTCATGGTATTTTTAAAAAAAATCTGAGATGTTTATATTTAATTTTTTGAATTTTAGAAAAGAAAAGAAAGGAGCGGACTCCCTGGTGCCCGAGCTCCATTTAGAGCTTTGGACCGAAAACCATAAATGTAGCTCGAGCTACATGTAGCTCGTTTTTTGAAAAATTCGAAAATACTATTTTAAAGTTTCAAAAAAATCTGAAATTAAATCTACAAGTAGACAATGTTGTGATCTACAATCGTGCAAATTTTCAAGTCAAATACTTTATAGTTTCAGCTGTGCAAAAATGACAAATTCTGACATCTACAATAGTGAACAGTGCAGATTTTCAAAATCTCACAATCTGTCAGGGTTTGTCATTTTTGTACAGCCCAGAATATTAGGAATCTCGAGTTCAAATTTTGCACATTGGTAGATCATATCATTGCCAACATCTAGAATTTTTTTCAGAATTTTTTGAAACTTTAAAATATCATTTTCGATTTTTTCAAAAAACCGAGCTACATGTAGCTCGGGCTACAAAAATCCACTCTCTTTTGACTTGTTTCTACTAAAGAGAGGAAGTAGTTGAGCTATGGCAAGCACAAATAAATGTTGCCGCAACTGCCGTGCATGATGATATCTCAACAACCGAGGGCTACAGTATTCATTGCCAGGTACTAGGAAATGGACTGTTCGTGGACCTACGACAAGGTGTCCACACAGTTTGTTTCTCTCTGTGACCACCTTGAGGAGAAACGCATAGGAGCTCCCCGCCAACGGTTCTCTGATCTACTCCCTCTGTTTGTAAATATAAGAATATAAGATATTTTAAGTTTGTAAAGAAAACATATTTAGATAAGTTTTAATATATATATTTAAGTAAAACTACACACTAAAAGATGTTTAGATATGTTTACTTCACAAAGCTAAAACATCTTATATTTATAAACGAAGGGAGTATTCAATACGTACCGCAGGCACCATTTTTGATACTATGCACCGTTGAGGGCACCAAATATGTCACTTGGGAGGCAGCTGTCTTGGCCGGCTCTCTCACGAGCCACGACACTAGTCTTATTCATTTTTCACTTCTTACAGCTCTAGGTATTCTTTCCCTGTTTTTTTACGGGAGCTTATTCAGTTCTTCCTTCTGCTCCTTCCGTTGGAGTTGTTCTACACAACAACTCATCTCGAGGGCACAAATTTTAGAGATTGAGAAAATCACAAAGTTTATGTATTGCTTACGATTGTGTAGTAGAGGGTCGAGCAGAAAAGTTGTCCCCCTGTAGTATGCATTTATCATGCAATAACAAATATTTGTGTAAACAGTCTCAATGAAGCCATACATATGAAAAGTTTTGTTTCACCTGGCCACCAAAACCTCCAGTTAATTTATTGGCATTCAAAGGCCTCGGAGATTGAAACAGCAATTTGTGTCCTCGACATACAAAAAAATCAGTGGGCCTCTACATCCAAGACTCTTTAATTTCACATTATTGGCCGTAACAGTATATGCAATTGCCAAGGAACAAAGGGCAGTCACATTTCAACCATGGAATATTATGATCGTGTAGCTACTCATAAGAATTACAAAACTGGAATAGCAAAAACCTATGGGTGTATAATCCGGCAAGTTCTCCATCATCTGTGTTCTCTGTACAGTTGACCCATCAAAAAAATGAAGTGCAGCGAGATCAGCCTTGACTGTCTGCAGTATATATCGTCTTAGTATGAAGAAATCAACCCGTTAATACAAGGAAAAGAGCATCTGAGCTTAGATTCTACTACCTCCGTTGCATAATTCTTGACATGGCTGAAGAAGCATAACCGGGAATGTATCGATGGCAGTAGGGCAGACAGAACCACTAGTATAAATACTGACTACTCATTCTTACTGCTGGTCCACTCTGAATTTTGTGCAAAGGCTTATGTCATTAGTTCTGAGCGTGAGCAAGTCAGGATTAAGTAACAACTAAACAATTAATGCCATTCAATGACTTCTGCATCTTTGTTAGTTTTTCCCTTTGGTCGACCAAACTTTCTGACGTTTTTACCCGTCAGAAGCTTCACTGCACGCTTAAGCGTGATCTTCTTTGGGTCTTCGCTCTGTCATCACACATTTTCAAGGCATTGTTACGAATTGAAACGAGAATTTCCAAACTGAAAACTGTATAATGTAATTGCACAAGATTTCTATAAATGAAAATTCATAACAAGTTGACGACAATGCCACCAACATAGGATCCCATTTTCGTACGTACCTTTGGCACTGGAGCAAGGGTTCTCCTATGCCGGACACTATATCCAGCTTTAGAATGTGTCATCATCACCGGTTGCTCGTCATCTGGATGTTTTCCCTGTTGGCAATTATATTGTCATGCTTCAACCCAACAAGGCATACAAAGATCTAAAATTTATAGAAAAGCGTACCAGATTTTTCGGATACTGCAATAGCTCAATTGCATCTTCGATAGTGATAGAGTCAATATCTTTGACCTGGAAAGTAGGTTCAAAGACAAAAGCCATCTGTCATAAGCTTCTGGAAGGACAATTTACAAAGTAATGTAATAATTACCTCAGAAAGAGGAGCTCTTTTCTGAGACACTCCTTTCCTATCCTCTCCAACCTGGATGTAGTAACCATAAGGACCTTGTTTCAAAAACACCTGTATAACAACCAAAAATGTCATACAGTTAGTAGCTGAGCTATAAATAAAGCTAGATACATCAGACTGCCTAAATAAACCTTTTCGCTTGTATCAGGCATGAGACCAAGTAGCCTCGGCTCAAAAGACCTTGGAGTTTCCTCGGAGGCTTCATTATCATCATCTTCATCTGATAATGTGCGAGCGATATACCTATCACAATTAGTTTGGTCATTAAGTTTAACTGATTTTGTCCACACAATTAAAGATATGACAATATTCATTACAATCAAGAAACTGCAGTGGAAATTACAGCTTGTAACAAGAGAAAACAAGGATTGCAGCAGAGAATAAGCTCAACATCAAGGTATGTAATGTTCAATAGAAGGGATAAGAAGATCATACTTGCATTTTGGATGCCGATCACAGCCAATAAAATAGCCTTCGCCGTACCTACTAACTTTGAATCTCAGGGTTCCTTCAGAGCAACTGCAGATATTCAGCAATGTTAAGTATTAAGGAAGAAACATGGTTAATGTATAGCATGATAAGGTAGCACCAAAGGTATACCATGCCAACTTAACCTGAAAATTTTATGCAAACATCTATGTTTGGGGATGCCAAAATTAGACTTCCTAAACAGCTTAATTAAAAAATACCTAGGGCAAATCCTACTATCGCTGGCAAGGTCTGGAAAGAGGATAGAAGAGAATTTCTCTTCGAGCATTCTCTCTACCTGCAACAAGTGGGTAATTCAATGTAGATTCATATTTCGATAATGTAGTGTTTGTGATTGAAAACTTAGAGCGATAACCTCATGCAACTACTACTTGTTCTAGGAAAATAATCATCTGGGTGCAATGGTACATATATTTTCCCAGGTACCACAAAACCATTACCTTTCTGACATCCCATTGACTAGCATCTCCACAATATTTGTTGAATCGTTCCCAGTAATCTTTCAGGAGGCCCTTCCATTCAGTTGACCCAGCAGAAACATTGTCTAGCTATTATGTAGAAAAACATAAACATTAATATAGGATCATTAGAACAAGAAAACTATGTCTATTCCCACAACTTCTATTTAACACATCATCATCGCTCATCATTAAGGAAAAGGGACTATCCGGTTACCAATCAAAGCCTTAGGGTAGAACTATATCTTGACTCTGTATGTTGACTCCTTTATGATTATTGAGTAAACATTCTAAGAAAGGATAAATAGTGATGCAGCTTGTTCAAACAAACTCAATAGGAGAATGTGCACATTGAATAGGAGCCACCCTGCTGGAATGCGCCTCTTCATATTTAGATTTGTTAGATGCACACATCTGGATAATTCAGATATAGTATTATCTTTAGTTAATTTGTCTCATTAGATATCCTTCTTAGGTTGCTGCGCATGTTGTTATTTATTTCCATTAAGCAAAGAATAACAAAATTCTTGCCAAATCCCTAAAGTCGCCTCTGTAAAAACCACCTTATCAAAACAGGCTTATTACAGTAACATATTTGGATAATGTCCCAAGTTTCTTCGTATAGTATTTCAATCGTAAATTGTGATAAAACCCTTTTCTCCTTCTACAGAATTCAATTTGCAATAGCCTGCTTCAAATTCTGATTTTTGTGCAACTCACTGCGCAGCTTGATATTGCTCAAATGAAACAACATGGTTGCACATGCACACATGACCAACATTGAGTATGGGGATTTTAATTTATTGTACAACTACTAGTATCAGTCTTTTTAATGTCTACTTGGCATGACAAGTTTCCCTATGATGGATACAGAATTATAATCCCAATACTGTTCTGCAGCCATAATGCTGGATGGACGTGAGGCAGCAAGTGGCCACACAATTTTGCATATTTTGAACCGGTTACACATATCTAGGTAATATTATCGATAATATTCTTAAAAGCAAGAAGAAATTACGAAAAAATACAGCCTTTCTTTTCAACATATGTGGGTCTCACTTTCTACTGATGAACACACCTCCAGATTTCCTGGAATTTCATATTTACCTAAACCGCCAGCCAAGCTGGTTTCTGAGACCATAGTAACGAAAAAGTATAGAAGAAAATGTACACAAAGCTATAGGCTAAAAAATGTTTAGTACCTCAGTCTCCATGTTAGCGGTAAAGCTGTAATCAGCGATCTCAGAGAAAAGATGCGAAAGAAATGCTGAGACCTAAGAAGCAGATGGCAGAGAGCATATATCAAATTAGACATAAATAAACTGAAATAAGTTCATAATAAGCAACCTCAGCTAGGTGAACTGAAAGAATGCCCTAAACACAGGCTAAAACCATATGCAACAAAATTAAACTGCAGAAAAATGAAATAACTGGTGAGGTGTAATTAATTGGGTATTTAGAGAACCATGAAACATTTACCCTTGCAAAGAGAAAATGATATGCAGAGCAATATGTGCGGCTTTTAGCAAGTTAAGCTATCTTGATAAGAGTCAAGCAAAAGAGTAATAAAGGTACAGTTACAAACATGATGCATTGTTAAAATGTATACAAATGCACTGTCATTGGAGATAATGCACGTAGTTGTCAGCATTATTTCTATTTAAACCAACATAAAAAAATCAGATGATATCACAACAAAAGTTGATATTTGTAGAAGGGTGGAGATCACATAAGGAACAAGAACATACCATTCGACCACGGAATTCAGGGTACAGAACTCGACTTTTTATTGTAACGTATTTCCGGTCCTGGATGTCACAAGGCAGAAACTATTATCCATTTGCACGAGTAGCTGCTAATGAAAAGTTACAGCCAAATGGCATGAATGAAACTAGAAACTGGCACGTGGTGAATCACGAAACCTTTGTAACTCTGTTGGGCTCAGACATGTGTTACTGTTATCAAAACTTGTTATTTGTATTCAGCCTGGTTAAATCTGTAAACTACCCTGAGCGTACTAGTCAGTAACCAGAACTCAGTCTAGTAAGCCAGGTTCTAAAAAAAAACTCTCCCAGCAACCCAAAGGTAAACTGTGCCATGCATTACTAAATTACCGCATGGCACGTAGGGGACTCCCCTACGGTTTTCATGGTCAAAACAAATTACCGCATGGCACATGTGAGCTTTATGGCATATGGCCATGTGCCGCACTCCAGGGGCAACTACAGAGCCAGCCAATCCAAACATGTAATTCAGTATGCACTCACGGGAGTTAACCCGAAAATCATCAGACATATTATAAATAGCTACACGGCCATTCAAGAAAGCCAATGGGATGTATTTTGGGCATTAAAAAATAGCACATTAGGCTACCTGCAGCACCCTCATTATAGAAGCGTATGTAGACGGCCTTCCTATTCCAAGTTCCTCCATCTTTTTAATCTGGAGATTATGAGGCACAAAGTGAAAATCATATTTGACAGAACAAACAAATAATCAGAAAACCTTATTTCAGGCATGGGCAATGATCAGAGGAACGAGTTAAAATCCAGACCAGAACTTATTACTTACCAATGCACCCTCAGAATAACGGAATGGAGGTTTAGTGAAGTGCTGCCCAAGATGCACGTTAACTGGAGATACCAAATCCTTCATCTGAGAAAAAGGAGACGTGCTATGACATGGTTGCTGGCCAGCAATCTGTGGTCACGTGAAAACAATGGGTACAGAAAGGGTATATTCAGAGGCAAATCAGAAGCTGCTAACCTCTAATTTGGACAAGGCCTCAAAGTTTTCCTGATGCGCAGCTTCTCCTTCAGGGTTTTCACTGGACCCACTCGCTTCAGTATCCTACGAGTGACACATTCTCTCATTAGTGGGTTTAATAAGCTCATAATACTGAATGTTGGGCACACAGTCCTTTTGTATCATACAACCATCTTCATTTCCATGCTAAAGCTTAACCATCGGCACCTTGAAGGAAAAACTAGAAGCTTACGCATAACACTTAAAAAGTAACGTATCCTATGCATCTGATAGATCCTGTGTATCCATTGGTTCTTAACCTTCTAATTGAAATCGTACGCAACGAATTGAAGCCTTGACTAATTTGCATTTGGACCCGCCAGGCATTTAAGATGCTATTGGTTTGCAATAACCCCTCCTAGGTACCCTTCTGCATCATCTCATCAATCAACAAATTCCACAAGTTGATTTCGTATCAAACCATGGCGATGGAGCTGGTTCATGTGCTTCTCCTGATAAGCACCGCTGCACTAACCAATTGATATTTAGGATTGATCCATTATCTTTCCCCTTCTCTATAGACTCCGATTTATTTTGTCATGCTTATGTAGCCAGCCAGATTAGAGTGTTCCCTCCGATCTGAGAAGAGACAAGAGACGTTCTTTGACCTATGAATGTGCCACTGCTATATTCGGACGAGCTGCAGGGGTCGCACATGCTAGGCGCCGTTTCTCACCAGTCTGCCGGAGATTAAAGGCACCAAGCCAAGCAGTGAAGTCGTATGGACCAGCGACTACAATTGGGTGACTCGCACTCACGTGCAGCTCACGACAAGTGACGACTCAAGCGCCATCCGGGCAAGACACGCCCGTACACCTCAGTCTAGGACCGTCGTTCCTCCACCGCACGGCATCCGGCGAGTGACATACCAAGCGCCAGCGGCAGGCGATGCCTGAAGGACTCTGGTGGGGAGCACATTATGTTTTGGCAGGCGTGTAAGTGTAAAAAATTCTAACGAGGGAGTCGGAGGTGCGATCATGATCCAAGAGCTGAGGTACGACGGATACACGGATATAGATAATGTAACGGATGCATAGGATATGTTGCCCACTTAAAATTAGAGATAGTGATGAATCAGCAGAAATTTGTGCATTTGAGCAACAGCAAGAGAAGAGACATCCTGTGAAGAAAAGGAGATGGCAAACTCCACCAGGGAATCAATGAAAAATTCCATGGTTGCGCAGAACACAAGACAAAACAAATTCAATTAACAAAATCTATTCAATAAATTTAGTGGTGAAAACAGGGCATATTTTATTCCCTATACATAGAATAAGAAAATGGAAATACATGCATCAACATTGCATCAGTCAAAGATAAAAACTTTGAATAAGTTCAGTAAGAAACATCACAAACAAACAGGTTAATGATCAACTGATTATACTTAGCAACATATTATATCTTGTGTATACTTCACAAATTAACCAGCAAGAACCAGCTGAAAAAACAATCGTTTTCAAAAACAATACCAGTTGAGAATTGAGACTTGAGGCTGTTAAGCACACCCTGACCCTCATTTTATGCATAGAACATGTAATATTCTTGTTACATACCATACGACCAGTTGACCACTAGGTTTTAGAAGCAGATTGTCCTAGACACAAGAGAGAAACTTCTCAGAAAACCGCAAATGTCCATCTGGGAGATTTATACCCAACTTCTGGAAATCGAAACCCATATTCCACATGGAAGAGTAAAATAAGAGGAACAGATTCATTAAGTACTGCAGAAAAGAATGGTTTCTATAATTGGGAGGCAAACAGAGGAAAAATCGGAAGGGAATATGTGATGAGCTTATAATATTTTATTTTATTTTTTTTGCGAAAGAGCTTATAATATATTGAATTTTAGCTTAGCCTCGTTCATGGTTTATATCCGCATCTAACTGTGGTGTATTTTTCATCTATATTCACCCTAATAGGAGAGAACACTCGCCCAGTTGGGGCAAGGAAGAAGAGAAAAAATCCTTAATTATTTGCTTAATTCAACTCCAACTTTCGAAGAGGGGTAGAGGCCCTAACAACTTCATGTAATAGAGAAACCAAATCTGGTCAAATCTTAACTAATTCGCTTAAAGCCCATGAAATTAACTAAAAGGAACCTAATCACATTCCTATCTTGCAGGAGGCGCTGACCACCTCCTTTGCTGTTTATGTGGACGAGCTCACAACATAACGGACATAAACCAAATTAAGGCTACTCGGGTGATAAGGGCCAAAGCAATTATGTAATCATCCCTTCAAGCACGAAATGATATCGTTAGTGAGATAATACAGCATACTTTCTACTCAAATCTACTCATGGACAGACCAAAGTAGCATAAAGAAAAGTGAGGAAGGCTACATTAGGAAACAATGAACATATTTTCTTACCTAGGCAAATATACCTGAGCTAACAGAGGATCAAGAAGCCTACATGAATTAAATTTAGAACTTACCTCATAGACGGTTTGGTATCCCTTGAAGTCAAGCCTTGATGCAGATGAATGAAAAGTCATGTCGCCTTCAGGATTACCAATATCAACTTGGATCTACAATACAATTAGTAAGCAACTAAGCATGAAATTTTATTGAAAATACTGGAAATCCAAATAAAAAAGGTTCATTGGTAAGGAATTTCACTTATATGGCTAGCATGGCCAGCCTTCTATACTTCTATGGGCTTTTCATAAGTGCTGATAGTCTTAAAAACAGAGTGCTTAAACTGATAACAGAAAACACCAACATGACAATTTTGGCAAAAAGTTTGATCAGAAATAGTGTTCGTAAAAAAATGCAATCCTATGTTCAATTTTTTTCTGTAGATTAACCAGAAAAAAATGAACATAGGTTTGCTTGATTAGACGCCAACTTACAAATCCCTCTTAATTCTAACACCTAGTGAAATTTTCAAAGCTAGCTGGGAGGGAGCTTTTAACCTAAGGTCAACTGGACCAGCAAAGATTATATGCAAATGTGAGTGGCACGCTACCAATGCGCTGCAAACTTGTTGAATTCAGAGTTCTTTCAAACAGAACGCAGATGTTATTCACAGTTTTTAATGAAAAGAGAGGATTGATTGGCGTAATAAACTATTTGCATTCTCGAATCTTAAAAGATAAGTGTACAGTGAGATCTTTGATCTAGATAAACCTAGGTTCTGCAAGATATTACTGCGGACAATAGAGCTATGTAAAGACATTTATAGTAACATCCTAAAGAATGGAATATAATAAACAAGAGGTAAAAATGAAGTAAAACTTAGGCCGTATGCATCAATTGATGCAGAGGCTGGGACTTGCCCTTCTCCGGAAAAAATGAAGTATAACCAACCAGCTCAGTTCTGGAAGCTTCCATTTGGCAAGCCATTGTTCTCTTCCATATTAGAGTGTACAGTTTCAAACAATCCTCATTGAGTATTCCAACCAAAGACGCTGCAAGAGATATAATATACATCAAAAACAAGAAACCAAAACTATAATGCTAAAATATATTCGAGAACAAGAGATGCTACAGAACATTTGGCAAGAACAAGAGAAAACATTAGCTACTCTTAATTCTGAAACTGAAACTCATGCTTCCGGTGCTCAGCGCATGCAGACTTCAAGCATACCCATAGTTCATTATCAAGGGATCAATCATACAGCATGTTCACAACAGATAGCAAATTATTAAACTAAAAACAACAGATGGCAAAACAATATTTATTATGAATCAAGAGGTGATATAAAATACGGTTATGGTAATTGTGAAACAGCAAGTATATGACAACTCACAATGACACAGAAAAACAACTCAAATACACACACAAATATGTATAAATATATTCACTCTCCCCACCCCACACGCATGCTCACACACAGCATGCTAGCCAGCTCCTGCCACGACCCAGGAAAATCAGCACGCCACCAGATACTGCAGAAGGAAGCCATAGGAATCATAGGAGAAGTTTGGCCAACAGGTTGCCAGCTTTTGTTACTGCTGCCGGCAACGAGGGAAGAGAGGATGGGCCGAAGGAGCTACGGCCTGGGGTCACAGGTGCCCAATGGCCCCGAAAATTCTGCAATGGTCTTTCCCTTTAGCTTCGGTCCCTTTTTGGTTTATTCCTCCCCCAACTGCAGCTCTCCTTCACCTAATGTCATTCTACTTCAAATCGTCCTCATCCAATCTCTCCCCATTGGAACAAATGGGAAGCACCTTTAGTTAATAAGAACTTTAGCAATCAGAGCTCGCGATGGGCATGAACTGTCAAATAGTGTATAGATGAAAAATGCAACACATGAAGCCAACCAGCATGTACCAGTATGTTTTTCAGAACTATCAACGGTAGTCAGAAACTTGAGAGATGGCACAGAGGATAAATAATATTTGATAGTGCAGCATCCACAACAGAGTAAACACAAAACTACATGTGGGTTTATTACATGGCAACCTCCTTATGCTGGTGGGCCTTATAGCTTCATGGGCCTCTTGAGCATTTTTCACCTTCTTCAAGTACTTCCTAATATCCCCTGATGCATACTGCTCACCATACCTACAACAAATACTTGTTAACAAGAATGGACCCCCAGGTGTCACACTGATAAACAGGAAGGTAAAATGCTGAACTACCAAGACACTGATTGTCTCAAAGTAGCTTCTAAAGAATAACAAGATCAGAGAGGAAGATAAGCAATCACATAAAATGATACAACAAAGCTCGCCAGTACTCATGATTGAAGAGTTCAAAATATTTAGTAATCTGAAATGTTCTCTCACTGTCTCACATAATACACATCCCAAAAATCCTGGACAATGAGAAAAAATGCAAAAACTGCAAAACTTCCTCTTTGTGAAATTGATCAATCAAATACTAATCCGGATTATTGGGACGCAAGTCACAAATTAAACATGAAGACTAGCAACCCTGAAAAAACTCAGTAAAATACGTTTGACAACATGTTCCAATAGAGTATACCTTTCTTTCACTAATGAACGAATATCTTCTGCGGCTTCATTAGAAATCTTCAAGGGAAAAAGGCAGAATAAACAAGTGAGGCAGCAATTTCAGGCTATTAGAATGGGTACAACATCACACTGCTATCACTGATAACTGACAAAAAAAGTTCTCAAATCAACGAAAAGAGAGCCATATCGGTCATGCACACACCACACAAATTGTCGCCAAGATTGATTTAATCTTCATATTTCATATACACCCATGATGTGTTTCATGCAATTAAAGACAAGCTAAAATTGCACCTAGAATCCACCACCTAAGCTAAGTCATCACCACTTGAATTGTGGTAAATAATTAACTGGTTTATTAAAATGAACATGTGTTCCTACTATATGTTCATTTGTAAATTGTAATATTACTACTGTCACTACCTAGGGTCCTAGAAATACATAAAAATCGAACAAAATGGCAAGAACAGGAAGACTAAAATAATAGAGCAGACAGTTTATTTGGAATAGCATTTACTCCAACATACCGAACTCAATTTTCCCAATCAGATGTCAAAGCTGATAAACTAGGTTTTTCCTGTTAAGCAAAAGTACCCATTTCCTTGGTCCAAGCATCAAGCTGGCCTCTTACTTAAAAAACTTACTTGAATATCAATTAGTTTGTAAAATAAGCTTCTCTTCCTATCTAAGGATGAAAATTGTCACTTTGTCAGCAAGAAATGGGATCATCCCACTCTGTAATGTATCTCCTTTATCCAAGTGGCACACTCCCTTTGAAGTCATTGCCATGTGAGATAGTTCCCTACAATTTTACTTGCATGTCGAGGGACCAATATGGTAATTTTTGTCTGAATATACCCATTTTAACCCACAAACACAGATCACATAAAGGAGACCAAGAGTGTATTTTACCCTGCCTACATGAAACATTTATAAATAGCAAGACTACTTTGGTAATCAACTTAAAGTAGGATGGTACCTACATGATACCCATCTGTTCTGAGGTATGTTATTAAGCCTGTTGCTTGTTCTGAAGAAAGACTGATGCCTTCATAAAGCTTTTGGGCTACCTACAGTCACAAAGTGAGACATGTGAGTCAATAGATTGCTACATGTAAATGGTAGTAATAATATAATAGTAAAGCACGATTTATATATCTGATTTTTATTATGTGGAAACAACCTTCATGGTATGCCCTGCAGCAAAATGTAGCTTGTTTGCTGCATCCTGCTGAAGGCTGGATGTTATATATGGCATCGGAGGATTCTTGTGGATGTTGCTTCTCTTAACACCTCTTACTTCAAATTGGCAAGAATAAATCCTCTTTTCTATAGCTTGTGCTTCTTCTTGAGAGCTTATAGAAAGTTGATCCAACTTTTTTGAATTGAGATGTTTTATCCTGGATGTGAGGCGTAGGCCTTTTGAAGAGTCTGAACAGTGGGTTTTGAAGTCAGTATCAACAGTCCAGTATTCCTGCGGGCTAAACTGTTCTACTTCAGCCTCCCGATCACATACAAGGGCCAAAGCTGCAGATTGGACTCGTCCAGCTGACTGACAACCAGGCAATTTCCTCCATAGAAGAGGTGATATGCCAAACCCGATCAAATAATCAAGGGACCGGCGTGCAAGATAAGCATTAACTAAGTCCATATCAATATGTCTTGGAGACATTAAAGCGTTTTTAATAGCATCCTCTGTAATTTCATGGAAGACAACTCGTGCAACAGTAACATGGCAATCCAATGCATCCTGCTGTTCAAGCATTTCCTTTATGTGCCAAGAAATTGCTTCACCTTCACGGTCAGGGTCAGATGCAAGAATCAAATTTTCTGCTCTGGAGACAAGAATTAAGCATTTTAATAGAAAACAATCAACAACTTCACAAAGCAGAGAAACTCAGCATCGCACTTGCACAGCAAGTTTAGAATTTTATGTAGTATATAGAGTTAGCTTTAGTTTCAGTTAAGAGCTCACTCAAACATATGTACAGCCTGACACTTAGTAGCAGTGGAAGGCAGATCTAGAGGCAAAAGGTTTAACTAGTAAGTGTACACTCAGGTGTAGCAATGAAGAAAATGTCCATACTTTAGGATGTAATCGAAGTTCCAGTGCACGCCAATTTAATCAGCTAGGGCAAAGGATTAAAACAAACTCAAGCCATGACTGTCTGTTACTTAAGTCTACAGTTAAATATTTCGGTTGATCTAACTCATAGTTGACAGATCCGCGATTCTGGTTAGCAATTTACCACTTTCCACAAATCGGATTTGATGGAGTATATGAACCCTAGAGCATAAAAGTAATTAATTGCATGACAAGTGTCCTACAAACAAACATACATGTCAAGAACAAAATGTGAACAGCTTACTGATACTAACAGGCCAGAGAACATACCCTTTCAATGCTACTTTGATGCTCTTAAGGTGTGTCCAGGCAGCAGTAGGCACCTCCCATACCATGCTGAAGTCATCATCAGGACGGACAGATTTTGACCTTCCAGCTAGATCTCTCACATGACCATAGCTAGGTAATACTTCGTACATGTCCCCAAGGTACTTTTGAATAACTTTTGCTTTTGTAACTGATTCAACCACAACAACTGATTTAGCTGTTGGGGGGTAAAGTGGTACAAGTGGCTTGCTCTCACTACCAGAACCATCAGCAGAGGTCTTCATTAGATTCTTGGCTACAGTGGGTGCGATAGCAGAAGCAGATTTCTTTGCTTTTGAAACTCTCTTCGGCTTGGTTACTGTCTTTTCCTCTTTAGAAGTACCGACCATTTCCTTCGATTTAGAATTGGCGGCTTTCTTGTCTTCTTGGTTCGCACTAGCTTTCTCAGTTGCCTTTGCTGCTGTTCTACCAGTTTTAGCAGCTCTTGTCTTTTTTTTGGCAGGCACTTTTTTTTCTTTCATATCAGCACTAACTTCTTTTTTGCTACTTGTAGATTTTTTCCTCCTGGCAGTGCTCTTCTTAGTATCTGTACCACTCTCACAGCCCTTGCTCGCAGATGTGGAAGCCTCATCAGAGACAGTGCTACATGCAGCCAGTGTGCTTTGTCGTCTCTCTGATCCACGAAACAAACTATGAACAACACTCCCATCTCCCCTACTCAGATTCAGACTACTAAATGAGTTGTTGTTTCTAACGAGAAACCTTAGCCTTTTACCGTACACGGTCGGGAAGAACCGTGATGAAGTGCCAATACCGCTAGCATTCAAAGCAACTCCGCGGATACCTGCGGCTCTGGAACTTACAAGGCCATGGTAACCCGAGAGCCCGGTAGACAAAAAGGCGCTACTTTTGAGCTGCAGGGCAAGCCGAGTGCCTGTTCCTGAAGACATCTGCCTTGTTGTAGAGCTACTCCTCACTGCGACTCCGCACGCTTGACAAGGACGGAGAGACGAGTAAGGCGTGAAGGCACACGAGTATCTCTGAGAAGTCCCAACGTGAAGCTGCAAGGTAACACATTGACACATGCTTTAGAGAGCAAGTGGGAAAAACCTTCCATGGTCATTTTTATTCTGCACGATCATGCAAAATAAAAGAAACAGAAGCAAAAAAAACAAAGCAAGAGCGTAGTAGGGGCCCATCAGTGCCATCTTTTCTCCTCAGAATTTTATGTTCCCCATTAACTTGTTGGACTAACAATAAGCGCAATGATCCTTGTTGTACTAAAAACAAAAAACAAAATTATCGTACCCGCGACACCAGAAGTTAATGTGCATCATCATGTGTGGGTACAGTAAGGCATAGGTTATCAAGCAGGAAATCCTACAATCACCACACACACGGTGAAAACAAAACATCGAACACATAACGCTCATTGCCGTATAAACACGTTTCCGCGTCCCAGTTTACGGCACTAGTAACGAGTGGGAGGCGAATGAAGGGGGTTATTACCATGGCGGGCGCCGGCGGCAGCAGCGGCTTGGTGGCGAGGGTGACGGCGCGGTGCGCGTAGCCGTGCGGGAGGAGGCGGCGGAGCTGCAGCGCCATTGCGAGGGCGGCGGCGGGCGCTCAGGCTAGGAGGGACATGGAGAAGGCTATAGCGGGCCTAGCTAGGGTTTTAGGTGGGAGTGGATCAGATAGGGGAGAAGAGAAGAGAAAGGGGAGGAAGTGAGGTGGAGGTGGGAGGCGGCTTCCAATGGCGGAACTGAAGGGATTCCGGCGTCGCGACTGGAGCGACAAACGTTGGCCACTGCTCCTCTTTTTCTGCTTGGCTCGGAGCCCATTTACCCCAGCTGGCCTAGAAAAAGCCCAGTTCGGTTGTGAGGAAATGAGCCCAGATTACTTTTTCGTTTTACACCATTTCTGGGTCTGCGAGGCCGGCAGCAAAGAGGAAGTCAGGTCAGTGCCAGTGGCCGCCGGACCTGCAGCTGCGAGGAGGAAATTGATCAGAGCGGTCACTGATATGCACAGATGGCGGTGTGGCGGACTGGCGAGCGGCCGTGTATAAAGGCCTATTTTGTACTAGGTAGGGAAGCGCGTAGGTAGGGAAGCGCGGCGCGCGCTTGCCCGCCGCCCGCCTAACGGCGAGCAAGCAAATATATAAAAAAGTTATTGAATAAGTTAAAACAAAAAATATAATTTTAAAATACAATCATCAGCAGATGGTTTAAACATATATGACATGATTGCATAATGTATGACATCATGTGCAAAGTGGAGAGCGATGCTCCTCGCCGCTGTTTGACTATCCTCCCTCACAGAGAAACATTTTGGGAAATTTATGACAAAATATATTTTGAAATAAAAGAAGTATAGTTGGCTAAAAACATAAATAATCTACATACAATTTCCCAAAATGTTTCTCTATCATACATTGGTAACTTGTAAGTACATTAATTAAATCAAAATACAACATAGTTTAGTTCAAGTCTTGCTTTAGATGCACATATTGTTGTGGATACCGTCTGAAACAAACTGAATATTTCGACCATGTTTCCATATCTCTCGAGCATTACACAACAAACTTGTGGTTATTTATATATGAACAAAGGAGATGTGCAGAAAGACAATTGATTAATTAAGAAAGCTCACTTCTTCGACAACAGGCACCTTCATTCGGCAAACAGAGGTAGGTTCATGGGATTTGTGCTCAGGCACGGAGGGATCACATTTAGGATCAAAACAAAAGGATATAATTGGATTAAGAGGTAATGAAAATACTGAAAGGAAGCAAGCAAATGGGCAAGTTTTTGCATATTAGGCATACAGAGTAAATGTCTAATGATGGTGCAGTCAAAGCTTTCTTTAGCACATGAAAGTGTCTTCTCTGCAAGGAATAAACACGGAATAGAGTATAAGGTATTATTATTAGGACTGTAAAACTAATAAAGAGAACATAAATAGAAGTTTGAAGCCCATGTGAACTATAAAATAAAGGAGTATCTATTTATAGTTTGTATTATGGATTTGGGTGATGCAAATTGACCTGTTTATATATAAGCAATGACATGGACAGCAGGTGGCACCCAGGTTTAGGGACAAACTAATATGCAGAGAATAATGTGACGCGTCACAATCTTCTAACATTTTCTCTTACAAAAATTAGCTTCCATGAAATAGGGAAACAGGATCTAAAAAGCAAGTATGGATTTGCCTTTGCTGGCAACAAGAAAAACAACGAATGTTGTTTCATTTTAATAATTGAAAAGGGGTGTTGCCCCTCCCCGCTCTAGAAAATTGCTAAAAGAGGATTATAGCTCTAGAGAATAATCACCTCAGTCTTGTCTACCACACACAATAACCAAAGGATTATTAGTTTTACTCCTTCAAGTATAGATCCATCCCCAACCATATATATGTGGCACAACTATAACAAAATAAAATGAATTATCTCTAAACAAAAAAATGACACTGGAGTGGTAATCAAAGTCAGATCTACTTCTATAGATTTCCTATGAGCTCATCTATCTGTGGGCAAACAGTCGTCACATGGTAAATTAGCAGCCACCAGGCAGTAATACAAACATTACAAAGTAATGCTAAAAGGGAAGAAGATGTCAAGCAATTACTGACTACCAGCATACCAAGACCAAAATAAATACAACAGAAGCATCTATCAAGCAATTACTGACTACTGGAAGACTCATTTTCAGGCAAGTATTTGAATCTGCTCTAGATAGACTATAATCATCTTATAATCATATTTTGTCATTGCTCACTGAAAATAGACTATCAGTCATCGAAGATGATCTACATGCCAGAAGCATAATAATCTTATCAAATAGTCAGCTCATGAAGATGATCTCATAGACGGTCGCAAACTGAACGTGTCCAGAAAACTTCTAGAACAAGCAATCTGCATCAAATTAATTTGAGAACGACAGATAATAAGGATCAGTCTCTTGCCTTCTTCGAAACATTCTTATAGCTGCCTTTCTAATAAGTGAGAAGGCCAGAAGGAAAAAATCAGCTCCATGATAGCTCAGCATCTCAGCCTGTTGTAGTCCTGCTAAACTGTTACAGCCCCAAAGAAGGAACTTTTACAAGTGGGTACCACACACAAGCCAAGCAGAAAGAATACAAAGTGGTAACCATTATCTAACTACGACAGGATGAACAACCAGTTAGCTGCAGTATCTCATAGCCCGAGGTTGACAGTGTTATTATCAACCACGACATTGGCACTGAAGTTCTCAAACACCATCGGAACATAGTCCTGCCCAAGAGCAATAGTAGTAGTAAGACAGGAATGTTTGCAGTCAAATTATTTCTTCCAAGCTAAAAAAGCAGCCACATGACCAAATTAAATTCCAAGTTTAATGTCTGAGCCATTTCAGTAGGCATGGCTGAAGACAAACCTACCAGGATGGCACATCACCAGGCCCCATGTAATATAGGTGGTCCAATGGCGTGAGCATGACTCAAGGCTCCAAGCTACTAATGTATCCCCCAAATAAGCAACTCTCGATTGAGCATCTTGTGCTCCTCTAGTAGCTTTGTACAGGAGAGGATGAATTATTAAAGTTGCATATCTCACTGGAATTTAGTTTTTTTCGAAATGGACTGGAATTTAGTTTATGTTTTGAAATCTGGTTTCGTCAAAGGCCAAGTAATAGAATTTGTTTCTCTAAATAAATAGAATTTAGTTTGTACAACATTTCTTTATCTAAACCACACAGGCTAAATCAACATTATAGATTTTCACAAAGAAATTTCTATTCCATAATTTACGGTCAGCCTACAGCCACACCACTTTCATTAGTTAGTCTCAAAGGAAGAAATAAGAGAAACAAATCTACATGTATTAGAGGACCTACAACCAACATGCACGGAAGTTACAATGGAGTACAAAATATACGCACCTCGTCCACACACACATCCTGAATTCTTGTCTGCCTTTTTGAATGTAAGAAATTTGAGATACAACAACCAAACTCTATATTTGCCATATCTATATTTTAAGACTGGTTTCATTTTCTCTTGCGACAGGACACAACAGCATGAAATTTTCTACTTAGCTAACCGTGCTACATATGTTGCTTCAACCGGAATCATTAAAGTTAACTTGTGATTTTGTGTTTCCAACAAATACAGTGATAGAAGCAGCTTCAACACCCTCATATCTACATTCATAATTCATGCAGAAAACTGAGCTGAAGTCCTTGTATTATATTATATATTTTATATCAGACTACCCTGCAACTTCAAATAATACATTTCTTCTCAAATGTCCGCAAAATGTTTATACTTTATTGCAAGAATATGGTATTTATACCTAAGAGCATACATTGTTAATGTATTGTATGCAATGTAGGAAAATTTAGAGCAGAAAGAACTCATTAACACCTAAAGATGCATAATCCACATTTGCCAAATATCACATGATTATTGACTGATAAATAAAATGCCCACACGACATAATCCACATTTGCCAAATAAGCATCATACTTATGGAAAACAAAACTTCAATGCACTAGTAAATGGATTTTTCTCTAGATCATCACCGATGAGAAACACAAGCATTTCCTACATCAAAACTAACAAATTCCGTCATGATGCAGCCATGGCTCCTAGTCTCCTCAATCTGCATTTCTGCCAACACACCCAATGTTTTTCAGAAAAGAAGCCGGAGGATTATATGACAATACATTGAAAAATCAGCACACATCATCCAGAAAAATCAAAAATATAAAGCTAGCTGGTAGTTCACATGTCAACTGCAAATTAAAGTAACATGGTGCTTGCCTGGGGATTGAAACTCAACCACTCAGGATGAAGAGGGAATCATAGAAACTAAGCAAATCTGCACAAAAGCATCAGCTACAAACAGTCAAACACTAAATTCGCTTACAATATCTGTTTTCACATCCTGTACAGAAGTAATGGGAAAGGAGGTGGACGACCTGCAGGTTGGGGTGAAGCCCCTGGGACGTTGAAGAGGATTGATGGATTAATGGAGATCATACTGTGTGGGAGGCACTTCCACTTCCTCCATGGCCATCCTCCTCAAATCCTCTCGGCTGAGCAAGCTATTGGCACAAAATTAGAGATCCACAATATCACGTAGGAAGAGAGAGAGAGAGAGAGAGAGAGAGAGAGAGAGAGAGAGACTCGGAAAAATGGAGGATGGCACACACACACGGGAATCCATGGTCTACGCTGCTGCCTGATGAGGAACTCGCTCCAGGACACCGCGAGCCTGGCCATCGCCTCTGCGCTTCAGATCAGCCTCGAGGTAGACAAAGAATCCTCCAGCGCTGGCCTCCACCTCGGTCTCCATCTCGCGTCGTCGCTGCGAGGAACCCTAAAAATTCGGAGCCGTCCGCCGCCACAGCACAGGAGAGGTGAGGGAAAGAGAGGAGAATGCGAGAGAATAGGGTTTGGGGGTGAGAGGCCAGAGACGCCTATAGGAGGCTCTCTACCCACGACCAAGCCGGCGCTGTAGCGAGCCTACCCGCCGTCGCCTCACCGCTCGCCACGCAGGTACGGGCTGCTGAGAGGAGGACGAAATGAGACATGAAAAGACCATTTTGCCCCTGGCTACTCAGCGAAAACACAAGCTTAGCCACCGCGTCTCTCTCCTCTTCTTCCAGCGCACACAACAAGCCACGATGCAGGCTTCACCGACGGGCGGGCCACGAACGATGCAGGCCCCACAATTCAGGGACCATGGCTGGTTGAGTTCACTGGGCGGGTAGAATTCCAGAGTCAAACAGTAGTTTTAGCGGACGGCTAGGATTAATTCGGGAGTCTCATCCGACGGACGGGGACACACATGGCCTCAGAGCCCAGGGTGTCTCGCGGCTATATTTTGAAGGATTAGTGTAAGCTACTTCAAATTTCAAACCTTTCGTAATTTTGTCATTTTAAGTTGAAAGAAATTGGTTTTTTTTTTCTAAATTCCTAAAATACTAAGGTATTTGTAACATAGTTTTGTGAATTTTGTACTACTCCTAGTTCATTTAGGTTCTGTTGTATTCATTGGATGACTGATTCTTTTGCGGTGATTAGACGACAACGGATGAGTTCCTGTTGTTGTTGTTATTCTAGCGAATCTGATGTTTCGTTTTGCATGGTTGTTGGCGCTCATTTGATCACAATCCTGATCACAGGTTTGCATATTTTCACACGACCAAGCAGTAATGCGACCCAGATATATTTTCACATTTATAGAAGAGATAATAATGTACATAATCAACAGTTACAAGCTCAAGATGAATAAAATGCAGTGCATTTCGCATACTTGTGGGCGTATGCGACAATGACAAACAAGCCAGACGGCATAGCAGGCTATCACACGCCACGATAAATCAAAAAGCATAAACCACAGCAGGACTTCAGTTCCTCATTGACACTACACACCGGTATGATCAGACGTAGCACTCGTAGAGCTTGATGTCCATCTGCAGGCGGAAGTAGTACAAGCCCTCTGCAGCGTCGGTGCGGAGCGTGGCGACGCCACGCGCCATGAAGAAGTCGCCGGTGCCGCCGACGACGGAGATGTCCCAAGTCTTCTCGCTCATGAGGTCGGCGCCCATGAGGTTGATGGTGCCCTTGTGCGCCGTCACTACAACAGAACCCCCCCTACAGCAACGCATGGATCTGTATCTAAACACCAATATAGGCGTTGCTAGCGCACCTACCAACAAATTTAGTGTGCGTTGCGTTTTTGGGCGTTGCAACTGTATAACGCAACGCATATAGAAGCGTTGGTAAACCAGTGAGTAGAGCGTTGCAAAGTGGCAACAGATGTCGAGCAACACTTGCATCTGTTGGAACGTAATGTACATGGATTGAATATTTTTAATTTTAATATATATTATTTTCAAGGTTGAGTGGCTTGATCGCTTCAAAGATGGCAGTATTTTATCCTCATCAATTGTACATACAGTTCATAAGATATATAAGAAAACACACAAATCATGGTATATGAAGAAACAATTCAATATTTATTACTCAAATCGCATCTCATACATGAAAATTCTCTTTCGGGTACATAAATTACAATCTTGCTTCAAAATATGACATTCTAACTATTTTTCTATCATTTCCTTGTAATGTACATAGCTTACATCCAAATATAGGAGTCCTTGCTGATGTCTTGGGCCTGCAAAAATAAAATTCAAAATTTACTATCGATGTGGAAAAATTAGTCGGAAGGTTGTACTGGATTCTACTACATACTTGCTCTACTACTCACCATGGTCAAACAGATGATATTTTCAGCACAGAAAGCACTTGTCTACATGTTGCTTTGCTAGAAAAATTAAATATTGACATTAATTGATTATAATCTTGTTAGAGTATGCAACTAGCGCAAAGCAACTTAAACTGAACTAACTACTAACTGCGCTAAAAGTTCTGTCTTTTGTTTATGTGTGCAACACCCTAAATATTGAACAACGGCAAGAAAGGAGAAGACTTCAGCAAAAAGAATCAGTCCAAGAGTAGGATAAATGAAGGGTTTAAAGACAATGTTGTGTTTGAAGTATAAAACTTATGTATCTAAAGTATGTATACTTAGTAAGCCCATATCAGAATGAACTACACTGGAAAAAACAACACTTGAATATAGTATGTACCTTAACCTATGTTGAGATGCAGAATCTTCAAAGAGATCTCAATAAAAAAAGTACCTGAAGAAAAATAAGATACACATGCAAGGTCTTCTCTCGTTGGCTGAGTTTCTACATTGCCCAAGATAAACGGACTGATGAGAGATTTATTGTTCGACAAGTTGCACAATCAGATCAGTATATTCACCTAAAAAACAATAAAGAGGCCAAGTAAAAATAATTTGATTACTGCAATACTCAGGTTACTTCTATTGATTATTGTTCCAAAAGAACTAAAACAATCAAAGGCAATTACACAAAAACAAATGCTTAAAGGTCGAGAAATGAAAACAAGAAAGAATGCATCAACATGTCTTCTTTCCAGCATCTTGTCCAAATTGAAGAGTCGCATTTGAGGATCTGCATATGCAAGCATGCTATGTCAATGCCTCATTTTCACTCTTAATAAGGAAGAAAGCAATCTGAGAAAGACAATTTAGGATGAGGGCCTAGTAAACTTTACAAGATGCTGACTTATTTTAGACCACATGAGGGAGCAGTGCATCGGCCTCCGGCACGGTCAGCAGGGGACATGGAAGGCCAGTGGCGGTGGCAGATCCAGCGACGGACTTGTCGGCTCCAGCGGGAGGCTAAGGCTATTGCGATGGAACCTATTTACTGACAAATAGTCTAAAATAACATTAGTCCGCTGTTTGCTAGAGGTGTGTGTACTGGCAATCACCCAATTCAGATGTGAACAGATTGTTACATCTATAACTCAAACCAAAGTGCCAATGGTCTCCATACATTGAACAATAATTTGTACCTCAAATGACAATACAAATTACCTAAGTTGTTGTGAAATAAATAAACAAAGAGAGCGACTGCCACTATAAGATATCACAAACAACTACGAGTACTAATTATATCACTTACCTATAAAGTGAGGAAGGGATCACATCATCATTATAGCAGATTGAGAAACCTGCAAGCTGCACATAAAGCACTAAATTTCTTTAACTGGGTACAACTGAATAGATTTGAGATAGTAAAAAACCTCTAGTCCTTCCCATGTCTCCTCATTACAATCGCTTCTTTCTAGCTTCAATTATGCAGATTGAAAACATTAAACATGATGGTAAATGTTTAATACAACAGATTAGCCAAAAGTGGCTGTGAATTGGCAACTTGAACCACATCACATAGACACAAAATCACATAATTCCACGTCTCCCCGTAGTTATTGCCAGACCTTAAATCTCCAATGTGTAATGTTCAGTTCGTCCAGCGAGCGGCGGGGATTAGACCCAAAAAAATTTTCTTGCTGCAGAACAAAGAACTGGATAAACTGGTTGGGGATCAGAATAGAAAAAAGTACCACAGGTAATCCAGTAGTTTCACGGACTGATACTAATAGCAAACAGCTTGTACATGATGGACGGATTGTGTATTGCTTAAGTCAAGCAAAATCACTAGTGCTATTTCAAACCGAGCAGGCGACCACAACTAATAATCCAATGATCTGATAAGAACAAATCGATTACTCAATTCCGGTTCTAACCTCAGCTAGCAACACTACAGATCCACCACAACTAGACTGCTACGTCTTCCTGCACGTACTGCAAATTACTGAGACATAAACAGCAGGACTAACCTGGTCGTTTGTAACGGCAAAGCAACAGCGGAGCTGCAAAGACTGATGGAGGCAGGTCTCCTAGGACACTGCCCTAGGGGACGGTTGAAGCTGGCTGCTGGCCGTCAGTTGTCCTTCGCTCAATCCTCCACACCGGCGATGAATCCACTGGGGGATGTGCCGTAGCCCTGTCAGTACCTCCAAGGAGCTGAGAGACATGTCAATCCGCCACCGAGAATGGGGAGAGGCTGGGGAGAATCGCGGCGGCGGAGGCGGCTTGGAGGCTCGTGGATTGGACTAGCAAGATCTGGATTACAGTTGTAGGGCACGGCACGGGATTGGAGTATACTACCATAATACCCGTGCGTTGCTACGGCCAATAAAATATTGTCGATACTGCTTAAACTTTGAATCCCGAACGGAGGAAGTAATATTTAGGCGTATAATATGAAACAACAAATCACTGCTGTGGAATAATAAATATACTATACATGAAGATATTACTTAACCTACTCTAAAATTTTGTATACATCTGTGTCAACTGTACTTTAGAATCCACTTTCGAAATATATGCCAAAAATTTTGTATAGTTGGAATGGAGTATATTTTTTGTGACAGAACTGATACTCTATTCCAACTATTTCTTTGAAGGATGTGTCTAGGTATCGCGCGTGCGATAGCATGCATCCTCCATCGCACACCCATAATAGGAAAGTTTTGGTCGGGACGATAGAAAAATCGGACCCGCGGACAGCGCATCCCGACTCGTCTTTTTCATTCGTCGCCCCGGCCAACCATGCTCGCCGCCGGCCCGCCGCCGTCCTCTCTTCCGGATGCGCGCCCCCGCCGTTGGTCTCCCATCCATACAAGCGCTCCCGTCCGTACGCGCGCCCCGCCGTCGCTCTCCCATCTAGACGCGCGTCCCCGCCGTTGATCTCCCATCCAGACACACGCTCCCGCCGCCAGCCTCCCCTCTAGATGCGCGCTCCCATCGCCGGCCTCCCATCCAGACCGTGCCCCCATCACCGGCTTCCCTCGAGCGCGTGCAGGCCGCCGGCCCCGTCTCCCACGCACGAGCTCCGCACCTGGATCCCCCATCACGGAAGCTGCCTTCCTCATCTCGCGGCGAGCAGCCACCATTTTCCGCCATGGCCCCTTTGAGCAGCGGGTGGAATGGAGCAGCAGCTGGGAATTTGGGGGAGAAGGTGCTCCTCACCGCCTCGGCGCCCTGCCGGTGCCCCTCCAGCACGCGTTCCTCGGCCGTAAGATTCCCCTCCAGCGCGAGCGCCCGCCACCGGCCTCCCTTCATGCACGCACGACCCAGACTCCCACATCCACCGGCCGTCTCCATCACGCACGGATGCTCCAGGCGACTGAGAACTGGAGGCGATAGCTCGGAACAGAGGAATCGGCTAAAACAGTGGCGGGGAGCATTGACTAGAGGATGTTTTAGTTGCCTAAAGTCCTATAATAGTTGCTAAAAATGCTGGTTTTATTTAGTAAGTAAAATCACACAATAGTTGCCTAAAATCGCATGTTAGTTGCTCCGACAGTGCTAGTTGTCTAGCAAGCAATGTTAGTTGCTCAAATATGCAAGTTGTTGCCTAAAATTATATAATAATTGTTAAAAATTCTAGTTTCTTGTCTAGCAGTATTTCGTTCCCTAAAAATCACATATAGTTTGCTATTTTATTGCTTAAAACAATATAATAGTTTCTAAGAAAGACGTAGTACCTTTATCAAAAAAAGAAAGACGTAGTAATTTCTAAAAAAAAGAGAAATTATATCACTCGAATGGAGTGTATGCGCGCAATGACTCAGCTCAGCGGCGGCCACATGAAATATTTCAAATGACGGTGAGATGATAAGAAATCATTTTTTTCCTCAATGCATGGATTCCAACAAAGTACTAATTTATTGCCTAAAATCTACACGATTGTTTTTGCCTAAAAAAATAGGGAAGTTGTAATTTGTCCGACAATCAGTGCAGTTACCAAATTTTAAAGCTGCGTACGAATGTTATAAAATTGCCCACTAATGTTGTGAAAGGGATTCACCAGCCGCAACAATGACATTGATTCACCAGCCGCAACATGAAATATTTCAAATGACGGTGAGATGATAAGAAATCATTTTTTTCCTCAATGCATGGATTCCAACAAAGTACTAATTTATTGCCTAAAATCTACACGATTGTTTTTGCCTAAAAAAATAGGGAAGTTGTAATTTGTCCGACAATCAGTGCAGTTACCAAATTTTAAAGCTGCGTACGAATGTTATAAAATTGCCCACTAATGTTGTGAAAGGGATTCACCAGCCGCAACAATGACATTGATTCACCAAAGTGTAGAGATGCCCTCACGAAAGTCTGAGTCCAAAGAGGTGCTAGGGAACTCCAGCGCGACATTCGTGGGCAAGTCTAAAGCTCATCGTGGGAGGTGCGTCAAGAATTCATTCGACCATGTGCTCCTGCGGTGGCAGGACCTCCAATCGGTGGGGTGGAGAACCATGGTGGAACACAGTGGTGGAGGGTAGGCAACTTCTCAAGAACAGTAGGCGACTTCGCTGTAGCGCTAGGCAATTTCACAAGCAAGATATCAACTTTAGGACAATATACACAACTTCATTTCAGTGGTAGGCAACATCGCAACAACACTAGGTAACTTCAATGCAGTCGTAGGACACTTCGTTGCAACGGTAAACAACTTCATTGTAGTTATAGGAAACTTCGATGCAGTGGTATGCAACTTTGATTCATCAGTAGGCAAGTTGACTATGGTGGTACACAACCTCGCTGCTATGGTACACAACTTTAGGGTTAGGAAACTTTGATTCATCAGTAGGCAAGTTCGCTATAGTGGTACACAACTTTGCTGCTATAGTAGACAACTTCACAACAACAGTAGTCAATTCGCAACAATGGATATGCATCTTTTAGAACATCGGTACACAAACTTTTGTAAGAACGTTATGAAACTTTCACACTATTGATAGGTAACTCCGCAAAAGCGGATAGACAGCTCACAAAAGCGAGCATGCATCTTCACCAACGGCAACCTGGCCAGGAATGGCATCCCATCCCTTATTATCGATGAGGACGTTGTGGGCTACATCCAAAATCTCAGGTGGCGATGCAACAGGTCTAGGCATCGCGCGTGCGATGGTTTGTAGCCTCCATCGCACACGCTAGACGTCAAAGCCACATCCACTCGCCCGTCCTGCCCAAATCGCACCGCCCCCGCCACCACCACTGCGCTGCCCCCGGAAATGAATAGCACCGCGCCTCCGAGACCCGACGAGATGGTTCGACGGGCTCTCCGGCAGCGGGCGGAGCCCAAACCGCGGAGCACAGGAGCACGATAGCCGGGCTTCCCCAATCCTCAGCTGGGACCTTTCCGACGGCAGAGCAGTCAGGAGTCGCTCACGCGAGCGCACAGCCGGCAGCCGCCGGGCACAGAGCCGCCGCGCACTTGTCCCCACTCGATCCCCGGCGGACTCCTCCCCTCGATCCTCGCCATGATGCTTCTCGTCAGCTATCTGAACCACGCTGATACGTCTCCAACGTATCTATAATTTTTGATGCTCCATGCTTGTTTTTACACCATTTGCCTATTGTTTCGTTACACTTCGTGGCACTTTTATGCATTTTCCGGAACTAACCTATTAACAAGTGCCACAGTGCCAGTTCCCTGTTTTCTGCTGTTTTTGTGTTTCAGAAGTGATACACAGGAAATATTCTCGGAATTGGACGAAACAAGTTCCAGAAGTCTTATTTTTCCCGGGAGCATCCAGACATCCGAAGAGAGGAAGGAGAGGGGCCACAGGCCACCCTCACATAGGGCTGGCGCGGCCCAGGCCCTGGCCGCGCCACCCCTGTGTGAGGAGGCCTGGGGCCACCTCTGACATCGCCCCTTCGCCTATATAAAGCCTCGGGACGGAAAACCCTAAGGGATTCGGCAATTTTCCAGAAACAGTTCCGTAGCTCCGCCGCCGCCGTCGACGAATTTCGGGGGACAGAAGTCTCTGTTCCGGCACCCTGCCGGGACGGGGAAGTGCCCCCGGAGCCATCTCCATCGGTCTCCATCGCCGTCTCCGCCGTCTCCATCGACCTCACCGCCATCTCCATCAACCTTGTTGTCTCCTATGATGAGGAGGGAGTAGTTCATCCCCGGGGCTGAGGGCTCTACCGGTAGCTATGTGGTTCACCTCTCTCTCCCATGATGTGATCTTTATGTGATCGTGAGCTTTGTATCATGTTGAACAAGTAGATGTTATTATTCAGATATTATGCTACTCCTATGCTTAATTGTTAGAGTGTACTCTAGTGATGTTATTAAAGTAATCTATTCCTCCTGCCTTGGTGTAACGGTGACAGTGCGTGCATCATGGTGGTACTTGGTTTAGGCTATGATTGTGATCTCTTGTGGATTATGAGAGTAATTATTACTATGATAGTATTGAGTGATCTATTCCTCCTTTCATGGTGTAATGTTGACAGTGTGTGCACCGTGTTAGTACTTGGTCTAAGTTGCAATGATTTCTATCTTGAGTTGTGATCTGATTTGAATATCTCTATGAGTGGTGTTTGTCAAGTACTTGATGAACTTTAAGGGGTGCTTTTGTAGCCACTACGCAATGATTAGTGTTATTCAATAGGAGAGTAATTCGGAGTGCCTTAGCAAAGAGAAGTTATTTGTTCAGTCATGTTATATTGTTGGGAGTGTGTCCACTAGTGAAAGTATGATCCCTAGGCCTTGTTTCCAAGCATTGCACATCGTTTACTTGCTATTTTGTTACTTGTTTACTCGCAGCGATATTTATTTCACATCACGTTTGCTACTTATAATTATCTATACCACTTGTATTTCACTATCTCTTCGCCGAACTAGTGCACCTATACATCTGACAAGTGTATTGGGTGTGTTGGGGACACAAGAGACTTTCTGCATCGTAATTGCAGGGTTGCTTGAGAGGGATAGCTTTGACCTCTAACCTCCCTGAGTTCGATAAACCTTGGGTGATCCACTTAAGGGAAACTTGCTGTTGTCCTACAAACCTCTGCACTTGGAGGCCCAACATGTGTCTACAAGAATAGAAGTGCGTGGACATCACACGCCGGGAAGTAGCACTCTTGCTAGCGCCGCCGGATGCACGCGCACGCTCTGCTTTGAGGAATTTTTACCAGCCAGATCTTGATATTGGACTTTTAAGTTCCATAAAGCACTTCTAATTAGCCTTCCTGCCCGATAAAGTTACTCGCGTGGACGGGCTGCAGAGGCGGAGGTCGCCGGCGTGCGGGGTAGGCTGTTGGAGATCCGGCAGGAGTTTCCGCCCTCCCGACGGCGTGCTCGAGCCGGTCGGTCAGCGGGATTACCTAGAGGAGGCCTCGGGGAAGTCCTAAGAGGCACTCAGGAACTCTACTAGGACACTCGCGGGGAAGTTCAGCCCTATTTGAGGGAAGTACATCGAGATTCTACCTGACCATGTGCTTCATTATTTGGAGAACCTTGAATCCGGTAGGAGGACTTTAATCTAGTTGTGATGGGTAGGCAACTTCGCAGTAGGGGTAGGCCAGTTCATAGCTGCATGAGGCAACTTCACTTCAGCGGTACGCAACTTCACATCAACGGTAGGCAACTTCAAAGCAGCACGACGCAACTTCAGTGCTGACATACTCAACTTCACTACATCAGTATTCAACTTGAGATCAACGTTTGGCAACTTCACGACATCACGAGGCAACTTCAGTGCAGCTATAGGTAACTTTGCATCAGTGATAGGCAACTTCACCACCACCGCATCATGGGCATGCTACTTCGCAACTAGCGGTAGGCAACTTCTACCATCACCTTTCGCCACTCACACTCTCCTATCCCATTTGACGCGACCCGATGGATTCTACACACGATTCACATGCTACCTTTGCACATCCTCATCATTGTCGTTGCCGCCAACAAGCAGTGGGTTGTCCCGCCGCGGCGCTAGGCAACTCCCTTCTGGTTCAACCCCTTATAGATCCTCCGATTGGCGCCACGATAGTGACCCCATATGCTTTGCTTCCAGACCTGGACCACGATAGAGAGCCGCCGACAGGTCAGGCTCCTTCATCTTTGTCGGAAAACTTTTCACAACTACGGTAGGCAACTTCGCAGCATTAGTAGACAATTTCAGTGCAGTTGTAGGCAACTACGCGGCAACAGTAATAAATAAAAGTAACTTAGTGTCCTAACAACATAGCTAAGACTAAAGAAATTAAAGAATGCCCTAGCTTGGTCCAAGTGGGTATTTCCATTCGCACCGATGACGGGCGATGATTTACCGAAAGTCCAGAGCGACACTCAGGGCCCTAGTTGTATGTGGCTTCACAAACAATATTGCAACGGGTAGGCAGCTTCCACGTTTAAGGGTAGACAAAAAGTTAGAAACAACTAAAACTTACTTGTGTCAATAGTAAATTTACTTGTTTCCATGCTAAAGTTGCACGTGGAAAATAGATGGAATAATTCGAAAAAATTGCTGGTTCTATGTGCAAAATTAGACTATGACCGAAGGCTGTAGCCTGTAGCCTGTAGCCTGATATGCCAATTCCTACTAACGTATGGAGCTTGATGTAAAATGGGTGAAGAGATAAGGTCTTCCTGAACCCGTTCGAGCGTCACCATGAGAGAGGGACCGAGCAGTCGCGCCATTAGGCTGCGGGCCCGCGGCACCGGCGGCGTCGCGTCAGGCTAGAGCTCGTCGGCCGCTGTGGTCTGGGGCTGGAGCTCTCCAAAGGACTGCGTCGGCCGCCGTCGTCTCGGGATGGAGCTCGTCGTCTGCAACATTGGGGCTGAGGACCATAGCCGCGTCGGGAGGGCTCTCACCACCTTGGGAAGCAGTCACGGAGGGCGCAGCTCTCCGCCGACGCAACGCCGCGCTGAACTGTGTTCGCTGGGAGCCAGCCGCGTCGGCCACCGCCAAAGCCGAGGACTTCCTCCGGCAGACTTCGGGATCCCCGGGACAAAGCGAGTGACGGCCGGTGGCTTGTCTGTGGCGCGTGCGGCGGCGGGAGCAAGAGGGGGTCTACGGCAGGAGCACCAGGGAGATGGCGGAGGGGAGTACATGAGCTCGAGAAATCGGGCCGCGCATTGGGTCCGAAGACGAGAGAGTGGAGTCCTGACCGCTGACCGCAGAACACTGGGGCGTGCTAATCTCAAATACTAGATCGAGCGGTCGCGAGAGCGTGCGACGAGGACACTGTTTTGTCGCAGCTGCGACGCCAAGCATTTGGGTTCTTTGAACAGAAAGAAATATATTTGTAGAAGCCGTTATCTCTCCACCGTAAGTTGAGTGTTTTCTTCATTGCACATCTCTCTATTTTGCTCTTTGCTCTTTTCTTTTTTGACCAAATCGACACCACCACCAGCAGCATATTTTTTTGAAGAAACAAGTCAGGCGGAGCGGATCGCAGCAGCTTGATATGAAGAATGAAACCTGACTATCATCTCCATGATCCATTCTCGCCTCTCCTCATCTTCTCCCCGTCCAAGCTGCCCCAATCCCCTATGACCCTGGACCCCTGGCTGAGTTACCTTTGGACGACCTTCTCCGATTCTCCCTGGCATGCAGCTCCCCTTTCCGGAAGCAGATGTGCTCCCCCTGGTCATGGTCATCCATCTGCGAGCTTCCCCATGGCCGATAACCCCATCCCGTAGAGGAGTTACCGGGAAGCCATCCAGGTAGTGCCTGGTCTCCGGCCTGGCCTCGCTGTTGCCGCTTCATATGGTGTTGGTCGCGACCCACCCACGTCGCCCCGAGTAGCCGAGCGAGGTGTCGGCCGCTGCTCTCTATCTCTCTAGCGCCCCCTCAGCACATCCCCTTTGGCCGCTCCCGTGATTGTAGTGATCCCTTAATAGTAGCAATTAGAGCTAGGTATCCTAAGAAGCTATTTAATTCCCGTGATTGTATATCTTTTGATTTCGTAGAATAGGAAGCTATTTAATTCCGGTGATTCCGGTGATTAGGAAGGTCGATTGGCCGTTTAATTCCGGCGATTGGGATGGTCGATTTTCCTGATTGCTTTCTAGTTTTTTTTCTTAGGGGTATAACTGGAAATCAAATGATGTATTTGCAAAGTGCCTTCACCAACTCCAAACCAATAGTAAAGATAAGGCAGAAAATTCCTCCAATCTTTGGCCCAACTTAATACGAAAAAAATGTTTGTCGCGTACGCGTCGATACCTCCCGCTACGGGATCTAAATTTTTCCTCACGCGCCAATACCTCCCGCTATGGGATCTGAATTTTTCCTCAGGCGCGCTTTCCAATTTTTTCTAGCAATGGAATGTTGGGGAACGGATGCTCGGGGCAGCGCTTATATCCGTATCTACAATAATATTTTACAACGCATATCAAAAGGGTTGTTGATTAAGTGTTGCCATAGGATAGTTCTCCTTGTAGTGCGTGGAGTTGAACACGAGGGAGAAGCTAAACCACGCGTTGGGCGACTCCTGCTTGTCGTAGAAGTAGAACCCCTGCGCGTGCGCCACCGGCTCCTCCCCCGCCACGGGCAGGGCCTTCCCGGCGGTCATGGCGTCGTTGAACACGACGAGCATGCCGAAGTAGGTGTTGTTCCTGCTGCGGCTCGTGCTGAGCGTCGTCGGGTTGGTGGACGCGGCCGACGTGGCGTTGGCCGTGTTGTTGCCACCGTCGTAGAGGATGTCGTGGTAGTAGAGCGTCATCTTCTTGCACGGCTCGTCCTCGGCGCCGGAGACGACCCTACTGTGGCTGTGGACGGCATTCGCCAAGGCGAGCAGAAACACCACGACCAGGTACAACTTGGAAGATACAGCGAGGCCTTGCATCGCTGTCAGTGTAACTCGATCTAGCCTGCTGGCTGAAGAATGGGCTAGCTAGCTTATCGTGTTGTTGTTGTGGTGGATGCACATTGAGCTGTGCTTGTGCATGTTATATATAGAGGTGCATGCATGGAACAGTGCTACAGTGGGAATGCATATATATCAGTTTAGCCGAGACCTCTCTTGCACTCCAAGCGATCGATGACACAGCAAAATCTTCTTTTCTTTGCGTCGGTTGAAGCAGAGGAACTCCAAATGGAGCTCGGGCACCATGAGCCTCTTCATTTTATTTTCTTTGATGTTTATAAAATTCGAACACAAACATTTCAAAAAAATCTGAAAAAATAGTATGACGTAGGCAATGTCGCACTCTATCATTCGTAAATTTTCAGAACGAAATACGTTATATTTTGGTCTCAGTAAAAATAATAAAATCGCACAAAAAGGCAAAATCAAGTTTTCTTTACACTCTCTTTTAAATATATAAAAAAGAAACTGTTTACCTTTACCATACCTTCCAAGCAAGAGTGTTTTATTGCAAGATTAAGTTATTACTGAACAAAGATCAATTCTCATTCTAAAGGATGAGATCAATTCGGAAGCAAATTTTTTTTATTCTAGCAGACGGAATTGAATGGTCTAATTCATCACTGTTCACCAAGGATAAAATCTCAATTTTTTTTCTTTTTTTGCTGAGCCCAAAATACACCATATTTTGTTTTGAAAAATTGCACAGTGATAGATTACAACATTGTCTACACCATGGTATTTTTTAGGATTTTTTTTGAAAAGTTTGAATTCAAATTTTTTGACCTTCAAATTTTGAGCTCCATGGCGCACGAGCTCCATATTGTACAGCTCCATCCTTTTCGTTCCAGTGCAAAAGCTAGTAATTTGACACTATATGTAGATGGAGTATATATGTCTTTCTTTTAAATGCTAGTAGTAGCTGTTATATGTCTTGCCTTCAACGAAAAGTGAAGATCGCCTTTTGCCTTTTATAGTACTAGGAAATTTGCCGCGGCGGCACGCCGCGCCCGTGGTGTTATTTTTAGTAGTTTATTATTTATTTAGAGTGTTTTTGTTGACGCCCCGTTGAAAAATACTATCAGATAGTTATAGCCAAAATTATCGGGGGAGTGAATTACATGGGTTGAAGTATTTACTTATTTGGAGTGTTCTTTTTTGAGCCTCTGCGTATCTACCTTTTAAAAATTGAAGATTAAAACAAAAGTCTTCTCGAAGTTATCGTAGGAGAATCCCGATATTCTTTTGAGTGCGTATTTTGACCAATTTCATATCTACCTTTTAGCTGGTGAAGCCCAAATAAAAATTTTGTGCCCGTTATGCCAATCTTATAGTAGAAGTAGTTAGTGTTTAGAATTTGTTTTGTGGTTGTCGCATATTTACCATTTAAATGGTGAAGGTTAAAAGAAAAGCCATCTCAAAGTAACTGCAGGAAAACTTGTACAAAAGTTACCATTGAATAGTTGTGTGCGAAATTATGTTAAATACTTATCGCTCTTGTACCGATAGAAAAATAATATTAATAAATTGCCATCAAGAAATTGCGCACCATTGAGAACTTACTGTTAGATAACTATCGCTGAAATTACTGTAGTTAGTTTATTGGTACGGTTGAAAATTTTGTCGAAGAATTAAGTTAGTATAAAATTATCGACACTTATTTTCGATTGGAGGGAGTACTACATAAGAAGGCAGTTACTGTTGAAGAGTTGTGAGGAAAATTCATGTCGAGCAATTACCGCTCTAAGTTCAAAAAAATAATTGTGAGGAAAATTCATGTCAAGCAATTACCGCTCTAAGTTCAAAAAAATAATTACCACTCTTGTACCGATGGAAAAATAACGTTGATAAATTACCCTAAAAAAATTGCGCACCGTTGGAAAAACTATTACGTAATTATCGTCAAAATTACTGCAGGTGAATTTTAGTTCGGATTAAATAATTTTGTCAAAAAAATATTCCTGCAGCATTGAAGAAATACTACTAAAAAAATTGGCTTCAAAGAATTAAGAGTCGTTGAAAAATTACTGTGGCTGAATAGGTATGTGGGAAACTCTTATGAGAGAAGAATTGCAGTTGAAAATAACTATTAGATATTTACCATTGGAATTACTGTCGGAATGAATTACACTTGGGGTTCGAAATTCAAATTTACTGCAAGAATTGATTGTAAAAAATTATTATTAGGTAGTTATCATCGAAATTGCTATTGGATTGAATTAGTGTTGAAATTTTTATAAGAAAAATTTACAGCAAAAAATTACTACACAAACTACAGCAGTTCACTATTTGTCGGTATTGTTTATCGGGTGTATTGTATCAAAGAAAGGAAAATAGTGGACAATTTACATCGCTTTGACCACATACTTTAAGAACCATCTAGATATCCAGATTGCATTTAATTAAAGTATAGATGCTGCTGTAGCATGAGTACTGTAGATGAGTAAATTTATTGATAACCTTTTTGGTATTGTTTCGGATGTAGGATCGAAATCTAACGGCCACCGCACCAAGAGGCACTGTTCGTACCACTTACTGTTTTTTCATGCCAATCGCAACTACTGTTCACATCGCACTGTTCGTGTCCGTAATGTTCATGCCGATTGTAATTACTGTTCACGCCTCTACTGTTCGCGGAGTTACTGGTCACGCCTTTTACTGTCGTCAGATACTGTTCACGACAGTTACTGTTCATGCCACTGCTATTCTACCCGCTAGATCTTGATCCAATGGTTTAAAAAAAGGCACTGTTCATGTGCACTATGAATAGTGCTCACATGACGTGGCATGTCTAAGAAGAGGCTGAACCAGTTTGCCATTATATATGTAGTAATGTTCATGCATGCCCACTCATGAAGGTGAATCTTGTTTTGCTATTCCAGTTCAAGCAAAGTCATCAGCCCATGCGCGGGCTAGCTAATTGGGTGCATACAATTTTTATATACTTGACGACCTTTAATTAGTTGCAAGCACCGGTATAAAATGGGATGTTTTACCCGCAATCTCACAAGGACTAGCGCTTGCTTGGGAGAGGATGAAGGGGTCGGTAAGAAAATTTCAAACCATGAGATGGAAGAACAATAACTTATTCCTTACTTTACTTTATCATGTTCTTCATCTAATGTTCAAATTTATGATTAATACCATGGTTGGAGGCACCTTCCAAAGAGAAATTGAGTTAGCAAAGAAACCATGCGAATGGCATATGGAAAGATCAACCTCGGGAAAGCTAAACTCCATCACCGGTAGAAGAATAGCATAGATAAGTTGAATGGGCTCATAGGTACGATCAACGGTAAAGTGTAAATTTAAGTTGATGCCATCACTTGAGCTTAATTTGAGGAAAGTAAGATTATTGCTCGCAATACTATTATATCCTGCATAGAGTAGCAAAAACTAAGACTCAACTTTCAGAAAACGTATAACTATACGTACTGCTGGAGATCCAAACAAAAATAGCTCTATTAATAACAACAATGGAGCACGTAGTAGCGGTAATAGCTAGGAAGGCGATCCGATCTCGTGCCTCCCGCCGGCGCCGCCGTAGATCGCCTCGTCTCTGTGGCCTTTAGGCCATGGAGGCGCGGTGCATCGTCGTGAAGGAAATATGCGCTAGAGGCAATAATAATATTGTTATTATCATATTTCTTGTTCATGATAACGTTTATACTCCATGCTATAATTATATTAAGCGGAAACATTAATACTTGTGTGGTTTATGAAGAACACCGTGTCCCTAGTACGCCTCTACTAGACTAGCTCATTGATTAATGATGGTTAAGGTTTCCTAACCATAGACATGAGTTGTCGATTAATAATGAGGTCATGTCATTAGGAGAATGATGTGATGGACAGACCCAAATAAAGCACAGCAATTAGATCGTGTCATTGTGTTCATCTTTGCGAAGCTTTTCCTATGTCAAGTATTGTATTCCTTAGACCATGAGATAATACAACTCCCTGGTATCGGAAGAAAGCTTTGAGATCATCAAACGTCATCCTATGATAGGGTGATCATAAAGGTGTCTCTCAGGTGATCGGAAAGTACTTGTTGGGTTATATGTATCGAGATAGAATTTGTCCCTCCCGAGTCGGAGAGATATACTTCGGGCCCACTCGGTAATCGATATCAACACCGCTTGCAAGCACGTGATTAAGGAGTTAATCACAATGTGATATCGGATTACGGAACGAGTAAAGTACTTGCTGTGAACGAGATTGAACTAGGTATGTCGATATCGACGATCGAATCTCGGGTAAGTAAAATATCGCGAGACGAAGGGAATACATATACGGGATTAATTGAATTCTGGCATCGTGGTTCATCCGATATGATCATCGATGAATATGTGGGAGTCAATATGGGTTTCCAGATCCCGCTATTGATTATTGATAGAAGATCATGTCTGCATATTCTCGAACCCGTAGGGTCACACACTTAACGTGCATCGACGCTAGGATAGAATGGATAATTGGTTAATGAGTTTTTGTTCGGAGTCTCGGATGAGATCCAGGACATCACAAGAGGTTCCGGAATGGTCCGGAGGATAAGATTCATATAAAGGAAAGCAGTTTTTGGATTCCGGAAAAGTTTCAGAGTTTATCGGTATTGTACCGGAAGGTTCTAGAAGGTTCCAGAGTGGGGCCAACGTGGGCCCACTTGACGGAGGCCTGCATGGGCCTAAGGGGAAGTGTCCTGGCCACTTTGGGCCAGGCGCACCAAGCCCCTAAGGCCCAACCGGCCAGCCCAAAGGGGAAACCCTAGGGGAAAGTTCTAGAAGGGAAAGGGGAAGACTTGCCCCCCACTCCACCCCTTGGGCCGCCGCCCTAGGGCTTGGAGGAGGGGCCAAGGCAGCCGGCCACCCCCCCATATAAGGAGGGGCAGGGGCGCAGCCTCCCCCCCTCTCCAACCCTAGCCGCCGGCTAACTGCTGCCCTCCAATCTCTCTCTATCTCGCGACTGTGCGTAGGCGAAGCCCTGCCGCAGAAACTCTCCACCATAAGCACCACGCCGTCGTGCTGCAGATCCAATCTATCTCTCCACCATACTTGCTGGACCAAGGAAGGAGGAGACGTCTCTGCACCGTACGTGTGCAACTCTCGGAGGCGCCGCCACTTGCGGCATAGGATCGGATCGGATCGCGGGAAGGAGATGGCTAGTACGACTACATCATCCACGTTCTGTTGAACGTTTCCGCTGTGCGATTTCTTCAAGGGTATGAAGATCTCATCTACCTCTCTCGTTGATTACATCTCCTAGATTGGATCTTGGCTTTCTTGTTCGCATCCGTAGGAAATTTTTTGATTTACTATGCTGTGAAACCCTTCAGTGGTATCAGAGCTAGATCTATGCGTAGATGTGTTTCACGAGTAGAACGCAACATGCTTGTTGCGGGCGTTGATGTTTTCTGTTGCAAACCTCTATGTTGTGTATTTCTTATGGCGCGGCATAGTGAGATCGAAGCGGTACAGGCCAACTTTACGCGACCTCGTTCGCGAGACCGGCTCCGCACTTGACGTGTGGCTTGTTCCACACATGCGGCTGGTGGATGTCAGTTTCTCTCACTATAGTAGTCATGGGATTTACAACGGATGTTAGCAACCATAATATCACCGTTGTGGCTTTTCGTAGGTAAGAATCGTTCTTAACTTGCTACTCCCATAAGCCACGTAAAACATGCAACAACAAAATAGAGGCGTCTAACTTGTTTTTGCAGGGAGTGTTTTGTGATATGGTATGGCCACAAGATGTGATGTGATATATGTGATGTATGCGATGATCATGTTTTGTAATATTTCATGACTTGCATGTCGATGAGTTCACAACCGGCAGGAGCCATATGGTTGTCTTTATAATTGTGTATGACCTGTGTGTCATCTTCTTATACGCCATGTAATAGCTTTACTTTATCGCTAAGTAGTTAGCAATAGTTGTAGTTGCTATTCGTGGTGGAGGCAATCATGGTGGAGTGATGGAGATCATGCCGGCACGCACAAGATGGAGATCATTGCGCGGAGATTGGCTATACCATGTCACATAAAATTATATACATGTGGTGTTTATCCTTTTATGTATCTTATTATGCTTTGATCGCGACGGTAGCATTATAAGATGATTCCTCACTGAAAGATCAAGATAAAATTGTGTTCTCCCCTCGTATGCGCCGTTGCGAAAGTTCGTCGTGTTCAAGCATCTCGTGATGATCGGGTGCTATAAACTCTACGTTCACATACAACGGGTGCAAGCCAGTATTTGCACATGCGGAGATACTTGGGTTTGACTTGACGAGCCTAGCATGTACAGACATGGCCTCGGAACACACGGACCGAAAGGTCAAGCATGAGTCATATGGATGATATGATCAACATGTTGATGTTCACCATTAAAACTACATCATTCACGTGATGATCGGTCTCGGTGTAGTGAATTTGGATCATGCTTCACTAAACAACTTTGAGGGATGTTGAATTTAGTGGGAGTTTATTAGTAATTTGATTAACTTGAACTAATTATCATGAACTAAATCTTGATGTATTTGCATAAGTCGTTGTAGTCTTTGACACCGTTTCCCACCGACACTTAGCTTAATTGAGTTAAAAGAACTATAGAATTCTGGATAATCACCTTTCGGTCTAGTGCCGTTTAATGTCAAGACTAAAGATTAAGTCCTATTGCAAACTTTAGCAAACCTTGCTTGCTCCATACGATTTAATAAATTGTATTGATCTAAGAGCAACGATTCAAATTTAGTATCTAAAGATCATATGGTTGCCTTCATGATAAATTGATCTTCAAAATTGTTTGAGAATCAAAGTGATCATCGAGCTGAAAGAATTGTTTCAGAAACAAACAAGAAGTGAAAGATATTTGATATCTAAAACTTTGATTGTTAGCAAAATGATGAAGTATAATTTAGTAAAAGAACATATGCTCATATTGTATGACTATATGCATAGATTGAAGATGCTAGGCGTCCCGATCACCCAAAAGTTTGGGAACTAATATTATACTTGCATTCATCCTTATAAGCTATGGTAGTTTCATCATGAAAGTTGTCATGATAAGATGAATGAAAGGGTATTGGCTAAATTGTTTTTGCTATACCAAAGATACTAAAAATGGAATCTAGAAGAACGCCAATTATATGATGATGGTGATCCACCTCAATGTGCAAAATCCAGGGCTATTAGTATTTGACTAACATTCTTTGGACCATGTGTCAAATGATTGACGCCACTATTGATGTTGATAGATTCTTCTAAGTAGAGAGGAAATGCTAAATAGGATCTGCAAAATATTAGGTAGAAAAGTAAAAGACTGGAAATATCCAGCTCAGGTATATAAATGATATACATGTTATAGATGTATTCCTTGCTAGTACATAATTCTTGGGTATTGGATACTAGATTGTTGGTATGAAATGTCATACAAAGCAACAATACAAGAACTATGATGGCCTAAGTAACTAGCAAAAGAATATGGTAACAATGCGCATCGAGAAACAAATAAATGTGTTATTGTGTTTTTCGTCGGCATAAAACCTAGCCTTCTAGATATGTTAAGAACTTAATAATTGTTATTTTGTTCTAGTATTATGAGAGCAATGGTTGTTCAAATTATTACCGTCTTCCATAATCGATGGATAGATTATTATTATATTGTTGGTGAAATAGACATTTATAACACTGATGCTAAAGGTCGCAAGACAAAACAAATTTCACTTATATGTGACACCGCCGTTTAAGTCATATTGGAAACAAAACATGAAAGAAATTCTATATTGATAGATTTTCGAGTCATTTGATTTTGAATTGATTGACGCTTGTGAGACTTTTCCTAAAGATGATTAAACTCCGTTCGTGGGCCATAGAAAGAACAAGCGACTAACTACATGGAGATCGTACATGTTGATGTATGTAGTTCATGTGTGAAGTCGAGCGTGGTGTATTTTCTATTTCATCAATGACTCGAATAGATGTACGGTATATCTACTTGATGAGATAGAAGTATGAAATTGTTCAATTTATGAAGTGAAAATTGTTGTAACAAGAATATTTGAGTTGAATGATTAGATCATAAAGAAGAATATTTGAGTTACAAGTTTAGCAAACATCTAAGAGTTAGGGGAATTGTTCCACAAACTTGCATCGTGATAAACACCATAGGAGTATGGAGTTTTCGATGGATGTAATCAAACCTTGTTTGACATGGTTAGATCAGTGATGAAATAAACTACCAATATAATTTGTGGATTGTGCTTTAGAGACTACCGCTTTTCACTGAATAGAGTGCCATCATAATCTGCCGAAATGACACCATACAAGTTATAGTTGTCTTTTCTTGAATTTTGGTATGCAAGGCATATGTGTAAAATGTTTACAACCAAAATCGGATTAGTAAGTCTTTGTAGGTTATCCCAAAGAATGTCGATGGGTATTCCTTCTACTATGAACCCAAACACATAGTGATTGTCGCTTAAAAGTAAATTTCTTATGAAGGAGTTTTTTTCGCGAAAGGTTTAAGTGGGAGGAAGATAGAACTTGATGAGGTTATTGAATCTGAGCAAGATGATCAGAGTAGCGCAGCACCAGAAAATGTTCTGGAAGCGGCAACTGCATTCATAGCTCACGCATCTATAATATGTTGTAGTCACGGCATCGAAGTTCCTATTTAACCAAGTTGGTCGTAATCAAATAGCAAGATTTGAGGACGAGATATTATTAGATAATAGTAACCAACAATATACAAAGAAGCGGTGATGGGCCCTGACTTTGTCATATGAATTATTCTAGCAACAATTACATATAGAGATATGTTAGTTGAATAAACGAAACAACGTTCCTCTACCAGAATGCACACCAAGGACGTGTTGTAAGGGTCAATTGCCCCTAAGTGTGTTTTTGGTAATTAATGACAATCCCTATGGACTAATATTCTCATTGAGCTTTTTATGAAGGAATTGTTCATAGGAATTGCTTGAAGTCCATGTGTTGGATTCAAGGCTTGGATGCCATGAAGATAACAATATATCTTAAGTATTGGCATCAAGATCATTAAACAAGAAGAGATGAATCCAATATGATCAAGAAGAAGAAATAAAGATGTTGTTCTTGTGTAGAACTCAAGTATTCCATGCTCTAGCTTATGTGCTAAGCCAAGGAGTCTCAAGATCTTGAGAGTTTGGTTACATGAGAAGAATTCAAGTTATGGCTCTATGTCGAGGTCACGATGGTCTCATGAGTTGAGCCATGGTTGACCAAGACTTAGAGCATGCAATCAAATGAAGAATTCCATATGCATCTTAAGAGAGATTCGATAGAGCATGAGTAGATACAAGGTTGGCCAAGATGAAGAGAGAATAGTGGAATCAAGTATCTTCCCATGGGCTTACATCAAAAGAAGGATTCAATATGGCCCATGGGAGAATGAAATCAAATGAAGCTTCTTCATCAAGATCAAGCGGGATGCTCAAGGCAAAGGTATGTCCTTGCTAGGTTTTCCTTTTGCCGGTCTCAAGGTGTTTGTTGGGAGACCGGGTTATAGGATAGATAGCCGCACTATCAAGAGGGGCTTTCGGTTGGGTAACTTGATCTCATCGTCATAGGGAGCTCAATCCTTTGCATACTTTGCATCTTCCTAGTTTGTTGCTTCTTGGTGTTTCTCCATGTGAGGTTCTTGTGCTTGTTTCTAGCTTTCCAACAAGTCCAAGTGAAGGAAATATGCCCTAGAGGCAATAATAATATTGTTATTATCATATTTCTTGTTCATGATAATGTTTATACTCCATGCTATAATTGTATTAAGCGGAAACATTAATACTTGTGTGGTTTATGAACAACACCGTGTCCCTAGTATGCCTCTACTAGACTAGCTCATTGATTAATGATGGTTAAGGTTTCCTAACCATAGACATGAGTTGTCGATTAATAATGAGGTCATGTCATTAGGAGAATGATGTGATGGACAGACCCAAATAAAGCACAGCAATTAGATCGTATCATTGTGTTCATCTTTGCGAAGCTTTTTCCTATGTCAAGTATTGTATTCCTTAGACCATGAGATAATACAACTTCCTGGTATCGGAAGAAAGCTTTGATGTCATCAAACGTCATCCTATGTGAGGGTGATCATAAAGGTGTCTCTCAGGTGATCGGAAAGTACTTGTTGGGTTGTATGTATCGAGATGGAATTTGTCCCTCCCGAGTCGGAGAGATATACTTTGGGCCCACTCGGTAATCGATATCAACACCGCTTGCAAGCATATGGTTAAGGAGTTAATCATGAAGTGATATCGGATTACGGAATGAGTAAAGTACTTGCTGTGAACGAGATTGAACTAGGTATGGCGATACCGACGATCAAATCTCGGGCGAGTAAAATATCGTGTGACGAAGGGAATACATATACGGGATTAATTGAATCCTGGCATCGTGGTTCATCCGATATGATCATCGATGAATATGTGGGAGTCAATATGGGTTTCCAGATCCCGCTGTTGATTATTGATAGAAGATCATGTCTGCATATTCTCGAACCCGTAGGGTCACACACTTAACGTGCATCGACGCTAGGATAGAATGGATAATTGGTTTATGAGTTTTTGTTCGGAGTCTCGGATGAGATCCAGGACATCACGAGAGGTTCCGGAATGGTCCGGAGAATAAGATTCATATAAAGGAAAGCAGTTTTTGGATTCCGGAATCGTTTCGGAGTTTATCGGTATTGTACCGGAAGGTTCTAGAAGGTTCCGGAGTGGGACCAACGTGGGCCCACTTGACGGAGGCCTGCGTGGGCCTAAGGGGAAGTGCCCTGGCCACTTTGTGCCAGGCGCACAAGGCCCCAAAGGCCCAGCCGGCCAGCCCTAGGGGAAACCCTAGGGGAACCTTCCAGAAGGGGGGGAAGACTTGCCCCCTACTCTTCCCCCCTAGCCGCTGCCCTAGGGCTTGGAGGAGGGGCCAAGGCAGCCGGCCTGCCCCCCATATAAGGGGGGCAGGGGCGCAGCCCCCTCCCACTCCAACCCTAGCCGCCGGCCAATTGCTGCCCCTCCACCTCTCTCTCTCGCGACTGTGCGTAGGCGAAGCCCTGCCGCAGAAACTCTCCACCATAAGCACCACGCCGTCGTGCTGCAGATCCAATCTATCTCTCCACCACACTTGCTGGACCAAGGAAGGAGGAGACGTCGCTGCACCGTACGTGTGCATCTCTCGGAGGCGCCGCCACTTGCGGCGTAGGATCGGATCGGATCGCGAGGAGGAGACGGCGAGTACGACTATGTCAACCACGTTCTGTTGAACGTTTCCGCTGTGCGATTTCTTCAAGGGTATGAAGATCTCATCTATCTCTCTCGTTGATTACATCTCCTAGATTAGATCTTGGCTTTCTTGTTCGCATCCGTAGGAAAATTTTGATTTACTATGCTGCGAAACCCTTCAGTGGTATCAGAGCTAGATCTATGCGTAGATGTGTTTCACGAGTAGAACGCAACATGCTTGTTGCGGGCGTTGATGTTTTCTGTTGCAAACCTCTTGTTTTGTATTTCTTATGGCGCGGCATAGTGAGATCGAAGCGGTCCAGGCCAACTTTACGCGACCTCGTTCGCGAGACCGGCTCCGCACTTGACGTGTGGCTTGTCCACACATGCGGCTGGTGGATGCCAGTTTCTCTCACTATAGTAGTCATGGGATTTACAACGGATGTTAGCAACCATAATATCACTGTTGTGGCTTTTCGTAGGTAAGAATCGTTCTTAACTTGCTACTCCCATAAGCCACGTAAAACATGCAACAACAAAGTAGAGGCGTCTAACTTGTTTTTGCAGGGAGTGTTTTGTGATATGGTATGGCCCAAGACATGATGTGTATGAATTGAGATATATGCGATGATCATGTTTTGTAATCTTTCACGACTTGCATGTCGATGAGTTCACAACCGGCAGGAGCCATATGGTTGTCTTTATAATTGTGTATGACCTGCGTGTCAACTTCTTATACGCCATGTAATAGCTTTACTTTATCGCTAAGTAGTTAGCAATAGTTGTAGTTGCTATTCGTGGTGGAGGCAATCATGGTGGAGTGATGGAGATCATGCCGGCGCGCACAAGATGGAGATCATGGCGCGGAGATTGGCTATACCATGTCACATAAAATTATATGCATGTGATGTTTATCCTTTGATGTATCTTATTATGCTTAGATCGCGACGGTAGCATTTTAAGATGATTCCTCACTTAAAGATCAAGATAAAATTGTGTTCTCCCCATATATGCACCGTTGCGAAAGTTCGTCGTTTTGAAGCATCTCGTGATGATCGGGTGCTATAAACTCTACGTTCACATACAACGGGTGCAAGCCAGTTTTGCACACGCGGAAATACTTGGGTTTGACTTGACGAGCCTAGCATGTACAGACATGGCCTCGGAACACATGGACCGAAAGGTCAAGCATGAGTCATATGGATGATATGATCAACATGTTGATGTTCTCCATTAAAGCTACATCATTCACGTGATGATCGGTCTCGATGTAGTGAATTTGGATCATGCTTCACTAAACAACTTTGAGGAATGTTGAATTTAGTGGGAGTTCATTAGTAATTTGATTAACTTGAACTAAATCTTGTTGTATTTGCATAAGTCGTTGTAGTCTTTGGCACCGTTTCCCACCGACACTTAGCTTAATTGAGTTAAAAGAACTATAGAATTCTGGATAATCACTTTTCGGTCTGGTGCCGTTTAGTTAGAATATCAAGACTAAAGTTTAAGTCCTATTGCAAACTTTAGCAAACCTTGCTTGCTCCATACGATTTAATAAATTGTATTATTCTAAGAGCAACGATTCAAGTTTAGTATCTAAAGATCATATGTTTGCCTTCATGATAAATTGATCTTCAAAATTGTTTGAGAATCAAAGTGATCATTGAGCTGAAAGAATTGTTTCAGAAACAAATAATAAGTAAAAGATATTTGATATCTAAGACTTTGATTGTTTGCAAAATGATGAAGTATAATTTAGTAAAAGAACATATGCTCATATTGTATGACTATATGAGAAGATTGAAGATGCTAGGCGTCCCGATCACCCAAAAGTTTGGTAACTAATATTATACTTCCATTCATCCTTATAAGCTATAGTAGTTTCATCATGAAAGATGTCATGACAGGACGAATGAAAAGGTATCGGCTAAATTGTTTTGCTATACCAAAGGAATACTAAAGAATGGAATCTGGAAGAATACCAATCATATGATGATGGCGATCCACTTCAAAGTGCAAAATCCAAGGCTATTAGTATTTGACTAAAAATCCTTTGGACTATGTGTCAAATGATTGACGCCACTATTGATGTCGATAGATTCTTCTAAAAAGGAGAGGAAATGCTAAATAGGATCTGCAAAATTATTTGGTAGAAAAAGAAAAAGACTGGAATTGTCCAGCTCAGGTATATAAATGATATACATGTTATAGATGAATTCTTTTGCTCGTTAACAATGTAATTCTTGGGTATTCGATACTGATTTGTTGGTATGAAATGTTATACAAAGCAACACAATACAAGAAGTACAATGGCCTAAGTAACTAGTAAAAGAATATGGCAATGATGCATGTCGAGATACAAATAAAAGTGTTATTGTGCTTCTCGTCGACATCAAAGCTAGCCTTCAAGATATTTCATGAACTTAATAATTGTTATTTTGTTCTGGTATTATGAGAGCAATGGTTGTTCAAATTATTACCGTCTTTCATAATCGATGGATAGATTATTATTATCTTGTTGGTGAAATAGACATTTATAACACTGATGCTAAAGGTCGCAAGACAAAACGAATTTCACTTATATATGACACCGCCGTTTAAGTCATATTGGAAACAAAACATGAAAGAAATTCTATATTGATAGATTTTCGAGTCATTTGATTTTGAATTGATTGACGCTTGTGAGACTTTTCCTAAAGATGATTAAACTCCATTCGTGGGACATAGAAAGAACAAGCGACTAACTACATGGAGATCGTACATGTTGATGTATGTAGTTCATGTGTGAAGTCGAGAGTGGTGTATTTTCTATTTCATCAATGACTCGAATAGATGTACGGTATATCTACTTGATGAGATAGAAGTATGAAATTGTTCAATTTATGAAGTGAAAATTGTTGTAACAAGAATATTCAAGTTGTATGATTAGATCATAGAGAAGAATATTTGAGTTACAAGTTTAGCAAACATCTAAGAGTTAGAGGAATTGTTCCACAAACTTGCATCGTGATAAACACCATAGGAGTATGGAGTTTTCGATGGATGTAATCAAACCTTGTTTGACATGGTTAGATCAATAATGAAATAAACTACCAATATAATTTGTGGATTATGCTTTAGAGACTACCACTTTTCACTCAATAGAGTGCCATCATAATCTGCCGAAATGACACCATACAAGTTATAGTTGTCTTTTCTTGAATTTTGGTATGCAAGGCATATGTGTAAAATGTTTACAACCAAAATTGGATTAGTAAGTCTTTGTAGGTTATCCCAAAGAATGTCGATGGGTGTTTCTTCTGCCATAAACTCAATTAAAGGTGATTGTCACTGAAAGAAGTGAACTTCTTATGAAGGAGTTTTTCGCGAAAGGTTTAAGTGGGAGGAAGATAGAACTTGATGAGGTTATTGAATCTGAGCAAGTTGATCAGAGTAGCGCAGCACCAGAATATGTTCTGGAAGCGACAACTGCATTCATAGCTCACGCGTCTACAATATGTTGTAGTCACGGCATCGAAGTTCCTATTTAACCAAGTTGGTCGTAATCAAATAGCAAGATTTGAGGACGAGATATTATTAGATAATAGTAACCAACAATATACAAAGAAGCGGTGATGGGCCCTGACTTCGTCATATGAATTATTCTAGAAACAATTACATATAGAGATATGTTAGTTGAATAAACGAAACAACGTTCCTCTACCGGAATGCACACCAAGGACGTGTACCTGACACGACCCAATGGGTTTTGTTGATTCAAAGGTTGCTAGATATGTATGCAAACTTCTATGGTAGAAGTAAGCATAGCGAAGTTGGAATCTTCAATGATGAAAATATTAAAGTGTTATTTTCATCAAGATATTTGAAGATGCTTGTATTTACAAGAAAGTAAGTGGGAGCGCTAAGACATATTTCTAATGCTTTATGTAGATGACATATCGTTCACTGGAAATTATGTGTTTTTCTTGATATTTGTGAAGTTTTCACTAAAATTAGATTTCTTATGAAAGACTTAGGTAAAACCAGAATATTAAGCATCAATGTCTATGCAGATAGATTGAGGCACTAATATAGTTTCACCAGAATACATAGATGAAATATTGAATTTGTTCAATATGGAAACAATAAGAACGATTCTTGTTGCATGGAAGAGGTTGGAGCAAGAATCAATTGTTTTGATACTTGATGAGTGAAACCGCAAGAATGATTTTATCAATCTTGTATACCATGATATGTAGATCCAGATATGTCTGATGCTCTAAAAGGTTACGAGCATTCATATGATGATTGTTGGACAATAGTAAGATATTCTTATGTACTTTAGAAGAACTAAGAATATGTTCTGTATGCAAAAGTGACAAATGGTTCATTGCAATGTGTTACATTGGCTTTGTCACATATACAATTAAAATTTTATCTCAATTTTAAAGCTATTTGTTTTGAGTAAGAAGGTGGCACAATAAGATGGAAGAAATTTCCATGATGACTTGGATGAGTTCCAATGTTAACATTGTGGCGGACACTGCAACGAGGGCTAAGTATATAATCGCTTTAGAAGCGGCATAAAAGATGCAAAGTAGATAGTGATAATCCAACTTATTTGTGGCACTGTCGTCCAACTCATATTGGCATAAAACGCATAAAGAAACTCCATTCTGATGGACTTTTGGAGTCTCTTGATTTTGAATCATTTGACACGTGCAAGCCATGCCTCATGGGCAAGATGATCAAAAAACCCGTTCTCTGGAATAATGGAGCGAGCAACGGACTTATTGGATATCATACATACCGATGTGTGCGGACCAATGAGTATTTCGACGCACGGTGGATATCGCTATTTTTCTAAGTGTGCTAGTACTATGTAGTTCTATTGTATGACAATAGTGACAACATAGTCTCGGCCAAGAAACAAAGGTCTCACCAGAAGACCAAGTTTATACGATGCTATCTCATACAAGATGAGTAATGCGTGCTGACGCAAAAGAATATGCAAATACAAACGGACCTGAAAGTGTCAGACCTGTAGATAAGGTTTACCACGTGCAACGCGTATGAGTAACACCGGAATGCCATAGGTGTTGAATGCGCAAGTATTGACTAGATTATTGACTCTAGTGCAAGTGGGAGACTGAAGGAAATATGCCCTAGAGGCAATAATAATATTGTTATTATCATATTTCTTGTTCATGATAATGTTTATACTCCATGCTATAATTGTATTAAGCGGAAACATTAATACTTGTGTGGTTTATGAACAACACCGTGTCCCTAGTATGCCTCTACTAGACTAGCTCATTGATTAATGATGGTTAAGGTTTCCTAACCATAGACATGAGTTGTCGATTAATAATGAGGTCATGTCATTAGGAGAATGATGTGATGGACAGACCCAAATAAAGCAGAGCAATTAGATCGTATCATTGTGTTCATCTTTGCGAAGCTTTTTCCTATGTCAAGTATTGTATTCCTTAGACCATGAGATAATACAACTTCCTGGTATCGGAAGAAAGCTTTGATGTCATCAAACGTCATCCTATGTGAGGGTGATCATAAAGGTGTCTCTCAGGTGATCGGAAAGTACTTGTTGGGTTGTATGTATCGAGATGGAATTTGTCCCTCCCGAGTCGGAGAGATATACTTTGGGCCCACTCGGTAATCGATATCAACACCGCTTGCAAGCATATGGTTAAGGAGTTAATCATGAAGTGATATCGGATTACGGAATGAGTAAAGTACTTGCTGTGAACGAGATTGAACTAGGTATGGCGATACCGACGATCAAATCTCGAGCGAGTAAAATATCGTGTGACGAAGGGAATACATATACGGGATTAATTGAATCCTGGCATCGTGGTTCATCCGATATGATCATCGATGAATATGTGGGAGTCAATATGGGTTTCCAGATCCCGCTGTTGATTATTGATAGAAGATCATGTCTGCATATTCTCGAACCCGTAGGGTCACACACTTAACGTGCATCGACGCTAGGATAGAATGGATAATTGGTTTATGAGTTTTTGTCCGGAGTCTCGGATGAGATCCAGGACATCACGAGAGGTTCCGGAATGGTCCGGAGAATAAGATTCATATAAAGGAAAGCAGTTTTTGGATTCCGGAATCGTTTTGGAGTTTATCGGTATTGTACCGGAAGGTTCTAGAAGGTTCCGGAGTGGGACCAACGTGGGCCCACTTGACGGAGGCCTGCGTGGGCCTAAGGGGAAGTGCCCTGGCCACTTTGGGCCAGGCGCACAAGGCCCCAAAGGCCCAGCCGGCCAGCCCTAGGGGAAACCCTAGGGGAACCTTCCAGAAGGGGGGGGGGAAGACTTGCCCCCTACTCTTCCCCCCTAGCCGCTGCCCTAGGGCTTGGAGGAGGGGCCAAGGCAGCCGGCCTGCCCCCCATATAAGGGGGGGCAGGGGCGCAGCCCCCTCCCACTCCAACCCTAGCCGCCGGCCAATTGCTGCCCCTCCACCTCTCTCTCTCGCGACTGTGCGTAGGCGAAGCCCTGCCGCAGAAACTCTCCACCATAAGCACCACGTCGTCGTGCTGCAGATCCAATCTATCTCTCCACCATACTTGCTGGACCAAGGAAGGAGGAGACGTCGCTGCACCGTACGTGTGCATCTCTCGGAGGCGCCGCCACTTGCGGCGTAGGATCGGATCGGATCGCGAGGAGGAGACGGCGAGTACGACTATGTCAACCACGTTCTGTTGAACGTTTCCGCTGTGCGATTTCTTCAAGGGTATGAAGATCTCATCTATCTCTCTCGTTGATTACATCTCCTAGATTAGATCTTGGCTTTCTTGTTCGCATCCGTAGGAAAATTTTGATTTACTATGCTGCGAAACCCTTCACCAAGTTCATCGAAAACGGAATCCAAATGCATCGTCTATTGCGTTTTCGAGTTGAAGAGTTTTACCGGTTCTTCACTTTGGGAGGTTTCACACCTCTCCACATTTGGTATTTTTCCTCTTGACATTTCTTGGTGTTTCTCTGCATAAAGTTGTAGTACTTTTTCTAAGCTTTTCAAAAAGTCCAAGTTTGCTAAAAACGGAGTTCGGATGCAAAAGTTATCGCGTTTTTCGTATGAGTGGTTTTGCTGTTTTGCAAATCCGGAGTGAAATCCGGAGCTGCTCCGGGCTGCTCCGGGCTGAGCAGTGGCCGGGTACTCGCTCCGGAGTATCGGCCGGAGCTGCTCCGGGCTGCTCCGGGCTGCTCCGGGATGACCAAAAAATCTCTGTTACGGGCAGTTTTGTTGCCCTATAAAAGGGGGCTTCTTCCCCAACGGTCGGACTAGTGTTCTAGGGTGTTCTTGAGCCTTTCTCTCACCTCCATTGTTGAACCTCTTGAGCTTTCTTCCTCCTCCATCCCTCCTATGATTCTTGCATCTTTTTGAGGGATTTGGAAGAGGAGATCTAGATCTACAATCTCCACCAACTCATTCCTCCTCTAAGTGAGGGGAACCTTTGGGATCTAGATCTTGGAGTCATTGGTTGACCTCCACCCTTGTTCTTCCTCTCTAACTCCTCCATAGCATTTGTTGACTTGGTGGGATTTGGGAGAGAAGGATTTGAGCACTTCCTCTTGTGTTCTTGCTTTGCATTCTTGCATAAGTGTTGAGCTCTCCATTACGATTTGTTCGAGTGAGAGACCGTGAGCTTGTTACTCTTGGAGGGTGACCTCCTAGTTGGCTTGGCGGTTGGTGCCTCGGTGACCTCTTCGTGGAAGATTGTGAAGAGGCCCGGGATTCCCCTTCGTGGGAGTTGTGAAGTGGTTGTGGAGCTTGCCATCTCCAGAGTGGAGGAAAAGCTAACCATAAGAAGGGGTCCCTAGCTTCGTGGGGGACTCGGAGAAGAAGGTGAGCCTTCGTGGCGTTCGGGGGCCTTTGTGGTTACCCGCATCTCTCCAATGGTGATTAGCTTACTTTATGTAAGTGAACATCGGGATACATCTTCATCTCCGCGTGCCTCGGTTATCTCTATACCCGAGTTTATTTCCTTGTGATAGCCATCGTGCTTGAAGTACTTATATCTTGTTTATCACTTGTGAATTATATCTTGTGCTATCTTGCTTATATCTAGTTGTTGTTGTTGCACTTAGTTGAGCCTAGCATATTTAGGTCTTGTGCTTGAAGAAAATAAACGTTAGTTTAATTCCGCATTCCTTCAAGCCAATTCCGTAATTGTTTTTAAAACGCCTATTCACCCCCCCTCTAGGCGACATCTCGTCCTTTCAATTGGTATCAGAGCAAGGTCTCTCCTTGTTTAGGCTTCACCGCCTTGAGAGTAAAGATGTCGGCTAGTTATTTAGTGCACAATGACACAATTATTTTTTATGGCACAAATTATATGCTATGGAGAAATCGCATGCTTTCTAATCTTCGGACTTTGTGTCCAAATATAGAGCGATTTCTAGATGTAGGCTTTTCTCCTCCGATGGATCCTCAAAGTCTATCTATAGAGGATGAGAAAAATTTACATCTAGAAGCTCAAGTATTTAATGAAATTTTATTGTCTGTGAGCTCCATAGTTTATGTTTGCTTGATGGGTTCAAAGTGCAAGACGTCTCATGAGATATGGACCAAGCTAGAAGAGTCATTTGGTGGGTCCATTTCTCTTGAGGTTGAAAGTGAACCCAAGGAGCTCTCTTCACCTTCACATCATGAAGAGCTCCAAGTTGCTTCCACATCCGGTCGTGATGATTGTTCAAGTTCTTCCACTTCACCAACATGTGACTTGTCACAAGGTAATGATACGGTGAGTGAAGAAATCATATGTGATGTTGGTAGTCTTGTTCTTTGCACCAATGATTCTATTTATATAAATCCTAATGGTGTAGAGAGTTTGGACCTAAACACTTCTTGCAAGAAATTCTTTACTCATTCTTGTGTTAAAGGTCCTTGCATATCTCCTAAAATTTGCTTGATTAAATTTTGTGATGATATGCTTGTTTCTAGTTGTGACCATACTCAAAATGATTCTATTTCCTCTAGTTGTTGTATGACTAACCATGTAGAGGAAATTAAAGAAAAATTGGGTCACATAATTAAAGAAGAAATCAATAGAAGAACCAAGAAGATTTCTATCAAGAGAAGGCAATGCTATGAATGCCACGAGTATGGACATCTCGCAAGAGCTTGTGCTACACTCAAAAATGAAGAATGTGCTTCTATTGAAGTTCCATCATCATCTACGCAAGTTCACATGTGCCTTATGGCAAGCGGTTCAAAGGTAACTCCTACTTTGAATCCCGACACATCTCCTTATGATGAGAGTGATGATGATGATGATGATAATGAAGCTTTCTTGCATGAGATGGGAATTGTGTATGCCTCTCTTCGTGGTAATAATGATGCTCGTGCTAAAGTCGAACACTTAATGGAAACCTTGTTTGACCACAAGGAGACCATTAAGGAATTGAACTCCCTTGTTAATGAGGGGAAACGGAGATTCAATCTCCTCAAGCAAGAGCTATCCGAAGAGAAGCATACTAATTCTTGCCTATCTCAATCTATTAAATCTTATGAGCTTACAAATGCTAAATCTATTAATGATGCTTGTGCTACTAACTCTATTTCTTGTGAAGCATCTATATTAAAGGAGAATGTTGAGCTAAGGGCTCAACTTGAGTTGCTAACAAGCAATTATAAGAAATTGGAGGAAAGCCATGAAAAGCTCTCGGGCTCTCATGGGGATCTCTTAATCTCTTATAATGGGCTAAAGTTAGCTCATGAGGCAAGTATCTCTAAGAAAACATCTTGTGAGCCTCATTTGGACATTAGCACTACTTTGAACCAAAATGCTATATTATCTTGTGCTAGTCCAAGTAATTTGTCTAGGCATAATATTGCTACATCTTGTGATAAATTACTTGCTATGCCTTGTTGCTCTAATAATGAAGCTTCTACCTCCTCTAGTACTTGTATTACTACTAACCTTGTAGAGGAAATCAAAGAGCTCAAGGCCCAAGTCACTAGTTTGGAGAAAGACTTGGATAAGCGTCATGAAGGGAAATCCACACTCGATAATATTTTGAGTGTGCAAAAATCCCCTAATGACAAGAGTGGACTTGGATTCAACTCCAATGACAAGAACAAGTCCAAGAGCAACAAGAAGAAGAAGGGCCAAGACCAAGTCAAGAATTTGGCCAAGATTGTTTGCTTCAAGTGCAAGATTGAAGGGCATCATGTGAGATGTTGCCCATTGAAGAAGAAGCACTTGAGTGAGAAGCAACAAGGGAAGCGGGCACAAGGTCAAGCTCAAGTTCAACCTCAAGTTGAAGATAGGCCACTTCCCAAGAAGAAACAAGATGAAGCTTCCCAAATCAAGAAATCAATGAAGAAGAGAAAGGGAAGCACTTGTTGCTATATTTGCCGTGAGAAGGGGCACTTTGCTTCTTCATGCTTAAGCGGTACCTTATCTAATCCTATCATTGTTGATGATGATTATTCTCTTAAGAAAGATAAGGATGGCAATGTGTTTGCCAAGTTTGTTGGAACTCAAAGTGGTGTCAAGAAAAGAACCATTTGGGTTGCCAAGCCTATTGTTACTAACCTCTTAGGACCCAACTTGGTTGGGGACCAACAAGCTAAAACTTGATCAATAGGTGTTTGTGGAGGGCATTGGAGACTTGGCTACCTCATGAAGAATTAAGGAATCTTCATTAATTTTATTTTCATCAAGCCAAGTCATTGACACTATCATTTTATATCCAATGTGCCTCTTTGCGGTAACTTGTACTTAACCTCTCTACATTGTAAGTTACTTGCCCCTTTGCATGTTTTGGTTTTGTACCAAGTATGTGTTTGTATATGTTGTTCCTTACACCTTCTTAACTTGTGCATTCAAGTAGGTGTTGGTTGTTTGGCACATCATATACTTGTGTGTTTGCTTTGAGCCTCTAATGCATCTTGTTGGTATCTTATTTGGCTCTTATTGAGTGATTAATGGAACATCACATTATGGGGGAGTAATATGCCTTGTGCATATCACAATCCTAGGAAATGTGAACTTTTGAGGTTTTGCCACTTAGTGTTGATATTGTTAATTATCTTGTTTCTAGGTGGCATGTTTGCTCAAACAAGCTCCGCTCTTTCTTAAAAGATTTTATAGCTCATTTATTTTGTCTTGGTTTGAGTAAGAATTCTTGGTGCGGTTTCACTCAAATATATATATATGTATATCATAAGTAGGAAGCCGTTTGCTTCTAGTTACTCTAATCATTGCTTTGCATGATTGTTTGACTATTTTTGGAGCTACCAAGAATCCTTTTTCGTGCATGGTGCTTAATTTGAATATTTAACCATATGCCTTTTATTGTGAAGTTGATCTTGAATATCTTTGCAATACACCACCGGGAAATAATTCCAATATGAACTTCTTGTCTTTGACAATTGGTATTCGTATATATGTGTGGTAATTCCTCTATATCATCTTCACCTTGGAATTTGCATCTTATTGCCCATATTTCTTGCCAAGAAATTATTTTGACTCCCATTGTCTTATTGCCTTCTTGAGGATCTTTTTGCTTGACTTTGTCTCATCTCTTGATCCCCATCAAGTGTGTGTTGTTGTAAGACAAACCTTTTCTTTTCGGTACTTGTGCCATTGTGAAAAGTGTAGAGGGTTTGGTTTATTTGTTGGAACCTTGCTCTTTTGGGAGTTAGTTATCTCATTCCTTCTTCTATGATTTATTTGCTCGAATGAGATAAATTGTTGAGCATGCTTTTATTTATTTATTCTTTCATGCTCAATAAGTTGTTAGGTTCATTTGTTGAATTTTATGAATAAATCATTTGTTGATTTGTTCCCTTGATGTCATTTGGACAAATAATGTGTTTTGCCACACCTTTTATACCTCCTTGTATTCTTGGTGTTTTTGTCTAAATCGTGTCTTCTTTGGATCTTGAAAGATAGGTGCATGCATATTCTCTTTATGTTTTTTTTGTATCTTATTTGCTTTCTTTGATCCAATATATATGTTATACTCCATCAAATCCTAAATGGCTAAGATGTGCATGAAATTCAAATTTCATCTTTAACTATGCACATATTTTTATGGAGTCTATCATATGTATTGTGGTTAGTCTAACCACTTTGGACCCAATAAGTTTGGGGACCAAGATGTACTTAAATGTTGTCTTAGGTACATTGGAGATGCAATGGATGCTTGTCTCATTTATAAGGAAGGTGTTGTCACCATATGATTATTGGAGCCAAGCTAGGATGATCGGCGAACTCTTATCTACTACATCACACCATTGCTATCTCGGTAACAAGTATAACATTCATGCATACTTTTCTAGCATCCCAACTCTTGTAGGTTGGTTCTTGGCATGATAATATTTATTTGCAAATGTTGCGGTTCTTGCAAAGGTCTTATAAAGAAATATCTTTATTTCATATGTGAGCAAATTGAGATGATTGCATATGATGGGAAGTATATAAAATCATGTTTATGATTCACCAATCCCAAATATGCCATTTTAGCAATTTATTGCATATTAATTCCTCAACGCTCTCTCATGTGCAATATAGATAATGTTGCAAGTTGTACCCTTCTTTATTATGCTTGTTGCCTTTCAAAGCATCCCGACTATCTTTTGATCCCTTATTGCTAGTTGTGATGGCTTTGATGATTTTGCGTGGGGAGTTTATTAATATACCATAATGGAAAATGGAGCCCTGGGCTATATATGCTTTCTAGCAAAGCTATTTGATATATTCTATGACTCTCTCTTGGATATCATGTCTTCCTTAATTTCAACTAACCTCTTGTGTATACATGTTTCTTTGTGGATTGTTCATCATGATTTTTTGTCCACTTAGAAATGTATATGCATAAGAGTGTTAATTTCTTCCCTTGATATCCTCGTTTTTTGCCGACCATCTTTCTTATCCATTTTGTTCTTGATGGTGTTGGTAAGAACTTGATTTATGAGTACTTGTTTATTCTTTATTGCTTCTTCTCGCAATCATATCTCGTGAATCTTTTTGGACTAAATTTAACTTTGATAAGCGTATTGATCCTTTTGTATTCTTTCGTGCTCATGTTTTGTTTTAAATGATATAGAGGGAGTAAGGATTCCATGTTTGTGCATATTGTATTCAAATGCAACAAAAAATCAAATTTATGCATGGACCTTGGGGAGCTTCCTTATTTCATTTAAAGCACCCAGTAGCTCTTATCATCACTTCTTCTTGTGTCCAATTGGTTCTTTGGGTCTCTTGATTGCTTGCTTGCTTCATTCGTTGAAGCTTCCTTCACTATGTCATCTTTTTGAAATCTTTGATCCTCAATATGGTTTGACTTCCTCCAAATATTGTTAATTTGATAAGTGCATATGATTTCACTCATTTTTATGAGAAATGCACATCTTGGGGAGGAACTCATACTATATTGGCCTTCTAAATTCCTTCTTCCATTTTGGCAATCGTTGCCAATGGGGGAGAAGTTTAGAGGGTTTAAGGGAAATGGTTTTTATACTTAAGTTTGGTTGTGCTTAAGTGTTTGCCTTTCATGCATCTCTTCTTTGTTAGATGTTTTGCATGGTTGAATATATAGTGTAAACTCCATCAATGGTTTATCTTGACAATGTATGCAATGAAATTCAAGTTCATCACACGTGCATATATTGTGGGGGAGTTTGCTATATATATTTTGGTTGCACTCACATCAACCATATTTGTTGTAGTTTATGTGAGTACAATTGATTTTGATATGCGGTAGTAGCTTCGTGTTACTTGACCATATCAAATACAACCTCTTGTATGCAATTTATTCTCGGATAAGTTGCATATTAGTTTCTATCATTACTTATATAAACCCTCTTGTTGAGATTGTCATCAATTACCAAAATGGGGGAGATTGTAAGGGTCAATTGCCCCTAAGTGTGTTTTTGGTAATTAATGACAATCCCTATGGACTAATATTCTCATTGAGATTTTTATGAAGGAATTGTTCATAGGAATTGCTTGAAGTCCATGTGTTGGATTCAAGGCTTGGATGCCATGAAGATAACAATATATCTTAAGTATTGGCATCAAGATCATTAAACAAGAAGAGATGAATCCAATATGATCAAGAAGAAGAAATAAAGATGTTGTTCTTGTGTAGAACTCAAGTATTCCATGCTCTAGCTTATGTGCCAAGCCAAGGAGTCTCAAGATATTGAGAGTTTGGTTACATGAGAAGAATTCAAGTTATGGCTCTATGTCGAGGTCACGATGGTCTCATGAGTTGAGCCATGGTTGACCAAGACTTAGAGCATGCAATCAAATGAAGAATTCCCTATGCATCTTAAGAGAGATTCGATAGAGCATGAGTAGATACAAGGTTGACCAAGATGAAGAGAGAATAGTGGAATCAAGTATCTTCCCATGGGCTTACATCAAAAGAAGGATTCAATATGGCCCATGGGAGAATGAAATCAAATGAAGCTTCTTCATCAAGATCAAGCGGGATGCTCAAGGCAAAGGTATGTCCTTGCTAGGTTTTCCTTTTGCCGGTCTCAAGGTGTTTGTTGGGAGACCGGGTTATAGGATAGATAGCCGCACTATCAAGAGGGGCTTTCGGTTGGGTAACGTGATCTCATCGTCATAGGGAACTCAATCCTTTGCATACTTTGCATCTTCCTAGTTTGTTGCTTCTTGGTGTTTCTCCATGTGAGGTTCTTGTGCTTGTTGCTAGCTTTCCAACAAGTCCAAGTTCATCGAAAACGGAATCCAAATGCATCGTCTATTGCGTTTTCGAGTTGAAGAGTTTTACCGGTTCTTCACTTTGGGAGGTTTCACACCTCTCCACATTTGGTATTTTTCCTCTTGACATTTCTTGGTGTTTCTCTGCATAAAGTTGTAGTACTTTTTCTAAGCTTTTCAAAAAGTCCAAGTTTGCTAAAAACGGAGTTCGGATGCAAAAGTTATCGCGTTTTTCGTATGAGTGGTTTTGCTGTTTTGCAAATCCGGAGTGAAATCCGGAGCTGCTCCGGGCTGAGCAGTGGCCGGGTACTCGCTCCGGAGTATCGGCCGGAGCTGCTCCGGGCTCTGCTCCGGGCTGCTCCGGGCTGCTCTGGGCTGCTCCGGGCTGCTCCGGGATGACCGAAAAATCTCTGTAACGGGCAGTTTTGTTGCCCTATAAAAGGGGGCTTCTTCCCCAACGGTTGGACTAGTGTTCTAGGGTGTTCTTGAGCCTTTCTCTCACCTCCATTGTTGAACCTCTTGAGCTTTCTTCCTCCTCCATCCCTCCTATGATTCTTGCATCTTTTTGAGGGATTTGGAAGAGGAGATCTAGATCTACAATCTCCACCAACTCATTCCTCCTCTAAGTGAGGGGAACCTTTGGGATCTAGATCTTGGAGTCATTGGTTGACCTCCACCCTTGTTCTTCCTCTCTAACTCCTCCATAGCATTTGTTGCCTTGGTGGGATTTGGGAGAGAAGGATTTGAGCACTTCCTCTTGTGTTCTTGCTTTGCATTCTTGCATAAGTGTTGAGCTCTCCATTACGATTTGTTCGAGTGAGAGACCGTGAGCTTGTTACTCTTGGAGGGTGACCTCCTAGTTGGCTTGGCGGTTGGTGCCTCGGTGACCTCTTCGTGGAAGATTGTGAAGAGGCCCAGGATTCCCCTTCGTGGGAGTAGTGAAGTGGTTGTGGAGCTTGCCATCTCCGGAGTGGAGGAAAAGCTAACCATAAGAAGGGGTCCCTAGCTTCGTGGGGGACTCGGAGAAGAAGGTGAGCCTTCGTGGCGTTCGGGGGCCTTCGTGGTTACCCACATCTCTCCAACGGTGATTAGCTTACTTTATGTAAGTGAACATCGGGATACATCTTCGTCTCCGCGTGCCTCGGTTATCTCTATACCCGAGTTTATTTCCTTGTGATAGCCATCGTGCTTGAAGTACTTATATCTTGTTTATCACTTGTGAATTATATCTTGTGCTATCTTGCTTATATCTAGTTGTTGTTGTTGCACTTAGTTGAGCCTAGCATATTTAGGTCTTGTGCTTGAAGAAAATAAACGTTAGTTTAATTCCGCATTCCTTCAAGCCAATTCCGTAATTGTTTTTAAAACGCCTATTCACCCCCCCTCTAGGCGACATCTCGTCCTTTCACGTGTACCTGACACGACCCAATGGGTTTTGTTGATTCAAAGGTTGCTAGATATGTATGCAAACTTCTATGGTAGAAGTAAGCATAGCGAAGTTGGAATCTTCAATGATGAAAATGTTAAAGTATTAATTTGATCAAGATATTTGAAGATGCTTGTATTACAAGAAAGTAAGTGGGAGCACTCAGACATATTTCTAATACTTTATGTGGATGACATATCGTTTATTGGAAATAATGTGTTTTTCTTGATATTGTTAAGTTTTCATTAAAATTCGATTTTTGATGAAAGACTTAGGCAAAACCAGAATATTGAGCATCAATGTCTATACAGATAGATTGAGGCGTTAATATAGTTTTGCCAGAGTACATAGATGAAATATTGAATTTGTTCAATATGGAAACAATAAGAACGGTTCTTGTTGCATGGAAGAGGTTGGAGCAAGAATCAATTGTTTTGACACTTGATGAGTGAAACCGCAAGAATGATTTTATCAATCTTGTATACCATGATATGTAGATCCAGATATGTCCGATGCTCTAAAAGGTTACGAGCATTCATATGATGATCATTGGATAGTAGCAAGAATATTCGTATGTACTTTCGAAGAACTAAGAATATATTCTGTATGCAGAAGTGACAAATGGTTCATTGTAATGTGTTACATTGGCTTTGTCACATATACAGGTAAAATTTTATCTCAATTTTAAAGCTATTTGTTTTGAGTAAGAAGGTGGCACAATAAGATGGAAGAAATTTCCATGATGACTTGGATGAGTTCCAATGTTAACATTGTGGCGGACACTGCAACGAGGGCTAAGTATATAATCGCTTTAGAAGCGGCATAAAGATGCAAAGTAGATAGTGATAATCCAACTTCTTTGTGGCACTGTCGTCTAGGTCATATTGGCGTAAAACGCATGAAGAAACTCCATTCTGATGGACTTTTGGAGTCTCTTGATTTTGAATCATTTGACACGTACAAGCCATGCCTCATGGGAAAGATGATCAAAAACCCGTTCTCCGGTATAATGGAGCGAGCAACGGACTTATTGGAAATCATACATGCCGATGTGTGCGGACCAATGAGTATTTCGACGCACGGTGGATATCGCTATTTTTAAAAGTGTGCTAGTACTATGTAGTTCTATTGTATGACAATAGTGACAACATAGTCTCGGCCAAGAAACAAAGGTCTCACCAGAAGACCAAGTTTATACGATGCCATCTCATACAAGATGAGTAATGCGTGCTGACGCAAAAGGAATATGCAAATACAAATGGACCTGAAAGTGTCAGACCCGTAGATAAAGTTTACCACGTGCAACACGTATGAATAACACCGGAATGCCATAGGTGTTAAAGGCGCAAGTATCACTAGATTATTGACTCTAGTGCAAGTGGGAGACTGAAGGAAATATGCCCTAGAGGCAATAATAATATTGTTATTATCATATTTCTTGTTCATGATAACGTTTATACTCCATGCTATAATTGTATTAAGCGGAAACATTAATACTTGTGTGGTTTATGAAGAACACCGTGTCCCTAGTACGCCTCTACTAGACTAGCTCATTGATTAATGATGGTTAAGGTTTCCTAACCATAGACATGAGTTGTCGATTAATAATGAGGTCATGTCATTAGGAGAATGATGTGATGGACAGACCCAAATAAAGCACAGCAATTAGATCGTGTCATTGTGTTCATCTTTGCGAAGCTTTTCCTATGTCAAGTGTTGTATTCCTTAGACCATGAGATAATACAACTCCCTGGTATCGGAAGAAAGCTTTGAGATCATCAAACGTCATCCTATGATAGGGTGATCATAAAGGTGTCTCTCAGGTGATCGGAAAGTACTTGTTAGGTTGTATGTATCGAGATGGAATTTGTCCCTCCCGAGTCGGAGAGATATACTTCAGGCCCACTCGGTAATCGATATCAACACCGCTTGCAAGCACGTGATTAAGGAGTTAATCACAAAGTGATATCGGATTACGGAACGAGTAAAGTACTTGCTGTGAACGAGATTGAACTAGGTATGTCGATATCGACGATCGAATCTCGGGCAAGTAAAATATCGCGAGACGAAGGGAATACATATACGGGATTAATTGAATTCTGGCATCGTGGTTCATCCGATATGATCATCGATGAATATGTGGGAGTCAATATGGGTTTCCAGATCCCGCTATTGATTATTGATAGAAGATCATGTCTGCATATTCTCGAACCCGTAGGGTCACACACTTAACGTGCATCGACGCTAGGATAGAATGGATAATTGGTTAATGAGTTTTTGTTCGGAGTCTCGGATGAGATCCAGGACATCACGAGAGGTTCCGGAATGGTCCGGAGAATAAGATTCATATAAAGAAAAGCAGTTTTTGGATTCCGAAAAAGTTTCAGAGTTTATCGGTATTGTACCGGAAGGTTCTAGAAGGTTCCAGAGTGGGGCCAACGTGGGCCCACTTGACGGAGGCCTGCATGGGCCTAAGGGGAAGTGTCCTGGCCACTTTGGGCCAGGCGCACCAAGCCTCTAAGGCCCAGCCGGCCAGCCCAAAGGGGAAACCCTAGGGGAAAGTTCTAGAAGGGAAAGGGGAAGACTTGCCCCCCACTCCACCCCTTGGGCCACCGCCCTAGGGCTTGGAGGAGGGGCCAAGGCAGCCGGCCACCCCCCATATAAGGAGGGGCAGGGGCGCAGCCTCCCCCCCTCTCCAACCCTAGCCGCCGGCTAACTGCTGCCCTCCAATCTCTCTCTCTCTCTCGCGACTGTGCGTAGGAGAAGCCCTGCCGCAGAAACTCTCCACCATAAGCACCACGCCGTCGTGCTGCAGATCCAATCTATCTCTCCACCATACTTGCTGGACCAAGGAAGGAGGAGACGTCTCTGCACCGTACGTGTGCAACTCTCGGAGGCGCCGCCACTTGCGGCGTAGGATCGGATCGGATCGCGGGGAGGAGACGGCTAGTACGACTACATCATCCACGTTCTGTTGAACGTTTCCGCTGTGCGATTTCTTCAAGGGTATGAAGATATCATCTACCTCTCTCGTTGATTACATCTCCTAGATTGGATCTTGGCTTTTTTGTTCGCATCCGTAGGAATTTTTTTGATTTACTATGCTGCAAAACCCTTCACGTCGGTGGGAGGGTTCTGCCCCCTATTTTGAGGGCTTTGTTTTTCGTTTTTAGAGTCAATGTTTGTACGGGCGGCGCTCAGGTGGTGGTGGCGACGCCACATGCAATAAGGTCTCCCCGGCTTCAACCCCATCTCGGTGGCAACGTCGAGAGGCTTATGAGAGTGGTGTGGTCTTCGAGGATTTCGTCTGGTTGTGGGGATCTTCGGATCGTCAAGGAGCTTCATCGGCAGTTCTTCCTTCTTCTTCGTCTTTGGGACGGATGTGGTCTTCTTGACCCGTTCGACGACTTCCCGCCCGCAACCAACAACGTCAGGCTGACTCAGGGAGGAACGGCAGCGGCGGCGCGCCGTCGACACGGTCTGGAGGTTGAAGATGAGGGGCTTCTCAAGGATCTTGTTGTAATTTTTGTTTTTCTTAAGGTGCTTTGTACTGTTCGTTGTTTCTTTTAATGCCAATATCCTATTCGCAAAAAAAAAGCTAGGAGTAGATACTTTTTTTAGAGAAAGTGCGGCCTTTATATACAACTTAACATTAGTACAAAGAGATTGCGGGACAAAATCTGGGATTACATCCTGAAAGCTCATAAAGGCAGAATTCTCACAAGCTCGAGCTAGCAGATGTGCCGCACCATTCAAGCCACGAGGAATATGACGAAAAATGCATGAAGATAGGGGGCCGCAATTTGCTTGATGTCTGAGATCACCATACCAAGCGCAGGCCGATCAATACCTCAGACAGTTAACCTCTGGACTAGGGATAAATAGTTAGAAGACAATATGATATGTTGGTGACCTTCCGCCCATGCAAACTGAATCGCCCTCCTCATCGCCAAGCATTCAGCAAGTTCAGGTGAGGTGACTTCATTTTTATGCTCGCAGAAATCTGATAAGCAATGTCCTTGATCATCCAGAATCATCGCACCCATACCCATCCGTCGAGAGGCCGCAAATATGGCAGGATAGACATTTATCAAAACAGTGCCGGTTTGTGGTTGAGTCCATCGTAGAGGTGATGTAACTGACCTAGACCGAGCAGCACGGGGCTGATTGACACAATGCTCGGTTACCATGCCCACATAGGCTCGCGTCTTCTCGACAATTTGCTTTCGATTTAAAAAACCTTCATCATTTCTTGCACCATTCCGCCTCCCAAATATGCCAGATTGTTATGGTTATAGCTGTTGCTTGAGTATCCGTTGAACGCATCAGGATATCAAACAGCAATTGGCGAGGATTCCTGAAGAAACGTCGATAGAGGGTGATACCATAAGTAGCTTTGATCCCCTCCCAAACTTCAGCGGCATAATCACAGAAAAGAAAGGTGCAACTGTCTCCATCCGGTCGCAAAAATGCAAGAAACATATGCTGGAATGTGTCTCCCATTAAGTTGGAAACCTGTGAGAAGACAATCATGGGCTAGCCTCCATAAGACGATATTCTTCTTCTGTTGTGCGTGGACTGCCCAGATCTTTTTCCACCCCTTCTCTTCCTGTTTAAGTCGTGAAACCGACCCCCTCCTAGGGCCAATTTGGGCACGATGGAACACATTCGGTCATGCCATGTTATACGCAAAGCAAACAGAGTAACGACCATTCTTTGCAACACGGATTTGGTTCGGCCGTTATGGCGCCCGGACCTTATCAACCACCGTGCAATTTGTGCACTGCATCAAGATTGGTGATTTTTTTTTTGTAAAAAAGACCCTAAACTTTTTGAGATTATTATTTGGTGGTCCTTCTAGGTTCCTGTCAATGTTGTGAGATTATGAAGTTCTGTATGATTTCTTATGTGTATCCATTGCTGAAACAAAAAAGTTTTGTACGATTTCTTATGTGTATCCACCGCAGAAATCCTAAACTCATTAAGTTCTTCATAAATGTTCATAAGTAACTGATACGTCTCAAACGTATCTATTATTTTTTATGCTCCATGCTTGTTTTTACACCATTTGCCTTGTGTTTCGTTACACTTCGTGGCGTTTTTATGCGATTTCCGGAACTAACCTATTGACAAGATGCCACAGTGCCAGTTCCCTGTTTTCTGCTATTTTTGTGTTTCAGAAAAGCTACACAGGAAATATTCTCGGAATTGGATGAAACAAAAGCCGAACGTCCAGAAATTCACCAAAGCTTTCAGAGAACCGAAGAGGAGACGGAGTGGGGCCACGAGGGCCCCACACAATAGGGCGGCGTGGCCTGGCCCCTGGCAGCGCCCCCTACGTGTGAGGGCGCCCTGGCAGCCCCCTGACGACGCCCCTTCACCTATATAAAGCCTCGGGACGGAAAACCCTAGGGGGGAATTGGCGAAATTTCCAGAACAGTTCCGCACCGTCGTCGCCGTCGAAGACAAATTTCGGGGGACAGAAGTCTCTGTTCCGGCACCCTGCCGGGACGGGGAAGTGCCCCCGGAGCCATCTCCGCCGTCTCCATCGACCTCACCGCCATCTCCATCAACCTTGTTGTCTCTTATGATGAGGAGGGAGTAGTTCTCCCCCGGGGCTGAGGGCTCTGCCAGTAGCTATGTGGTTCACCTCTCTCTCCCATGATGTGATCTTTATGTGATCGTGAACTTTGTATCTAGTTGAATTGGTAGATGTTATTATTCAGATATTATGCTACTCCTATGCTTAATTATTATACTCTCCGGAGATACCTCGTATCATGGTGTAAAGGTGACTAGTGTGTGCATCATGTGTATCTTTTTGGTTAATGTCTCTATGAATTGTTGGTGTTTGTTGGAACCATGTAGTGCGTTCATGGTGATAGTGTGGGACAATCTAGTTTGAGTACATACGGACTTTGAGGAGTGCTTCGTAGCCCTACGCATGATTAGTGTTCATTTTCCATTGGAGAATTGTTTTGAGTTGCATATGGATGATAGTATCTATTGGTTCAATTATGTTATATTTGTTGAGAGTGCGTCCACTAGTGAAAGTATGATCCCTAGGCCCTGTTTCCAAGCTTTGCACACCGTTTACTTCCTGTTTTGTTACATGTTTGCTTGCTGCCATTTTTATTTTAGATCACATTTGCTACTTATAATCATCACAACTACTTGTATTTCACTATCTCTTCACCGAACTAGTGCACCTATACATCTGACAAGTGTATTGGGTGTGTTGGGGACACAAGAGACTTTCTGTATCGTAATTGCAGGGTTGCTTGAGAGGGATAGCTTTGACCTCTTCCTCCCTGAGTTCGATAAACCTTGGGTGATCCACTTAAGGGAAACTTGCTGTTGTTCTACAAACCTCTGCATTTTGAGGCCCAACACTGTCTACAAGAACAGAAGCGTGTGTAGACATCAGTAACTTGGATCAACAACAAAAAGAACCACATCCATACACCATAGCACCGGATCCATGTCCACAATCAAAAAGATTCTTCAGATTTGCTCATAAGAAACCAAAGATACAATCAAAAAGATCCAAGATTCATACACTCACAAAATAAATAAAAAAGTCCTGAAAAAATGGCCAGAATGTTGGAATTATGCCCTAGAGGCAATAATAAAGATGTTATTATTATAATTCTTGTTCATGATAATGTTTATATTCCATGCTAGAATTGTATTAAGCGGAAACTTTAATACTTGTGTGGTTTATGAGCAACACCGTGTCCCTAGTACGCCTCTTTGGACTAGCTCATTGATTAATGATGGTTAAGGTTTCCTAACCATAGACATGTGTTGTCAATTAATAATGAGATCATATCATTAGGAGAATGATATGATGGACAGACCTAAATAAAGCAGAGCAATTAGATCGTGTCATCGTGTTCATCTTTGCGAAGCTTTTCCTGTGTCATGTATTGTATTCCTTAGACCATGAGATAATACAACTCCCTGGTATCGGAAGAAAGCTTTGAGGTCATCAAACGTCATCCTATGTGGGGGTGATCATAAAGGTGTCTCTCAGGTGATCGGAAAGTACTTGTTGAGTTGTATGTATCGAGATGGAATTTGTCCCTCCCAAGTCGGAGAGATATACTTTGGGCCCACTCGGTAATCGATATCAACATCGCTTGCAAGCACGTGGTTAAGGAGTTAATCACAAAGTGATATCGGATTACGGAACGAGTAAAGTACTTGCTGTGAACGAGATTGAACTAGGTATACCGATACCGACGATCGAATCTCGGGCGAGTAAAATATCGCGAGACAGAGGGAATACAAATACGGGATTGATTGAATCCTGACATCGTGGTTCATTCGATATGATCATCGCTGAGTGCGTGGGAGTCAATATGGATTTCCAGATCCCGCTATTGATTATTGATGGAGATCATGTCCGCGCATTCTCGAACCCGTAGGGTCACACACTTAACGCAAATCAACGCTAGGGTAGTCTCAGGGATATATGTGAAACTGTTTCAGAAAGTTTCGGAACTATTCCGGGTGGAAATACAATATTTATTGATTACAGGAATTAATAAATATTAGACTTTATTTATTTAGCAGAAATAAATAAAAGGAAAGAAAAAAAAGGGGCTGCGGCGGCCAGGGAAGAGTCCCTGGCGCGCACGCACACAGCCGCTCGCTCGAGCTGGCTCGATCGCATGCGATAACGAGCAGCAGCTCGCGGCGATCGATGGGCCTCGGCCACGTGCCAGGACGTGCACGCGCGGGACAGGAGCAGCTCGGCCAAGAGTTCTTCACGTGCACGCGCGGGACGGAGCAGCTCGGCCAGGAGCAATCAATATTTGATACGATCAAATTGTTGCTGCGTGCACGGCTGGGTCACGAGTTCGACTCGGAAAGGCCAGGCGATCCGGCTGATTTTCTTAGCACAGGCTGCTAATAAAAGGAGAGGGCGCGCAGCCGGTTTGGATATTGAACTAGTTCTCTGCGAAGCCGCTGCCCGCTTTCTGAAGCCTCCTTTTTCCGTTCTTTCTCCACCACGCAAACAGGCGAAGCCCTGTCGGCGTATACTCTCCACCATAGACACCACGCCGTCGTGTTGTCGATCCCAACTACCACTCCACCATATCTCGCTGGACCGGGAAGGCGGAGTCGTTGGCGCGCTGTACGTGTGCAACTCTCGGAGGCGCCGCCACTTGCGGCGTAGGATCGGATCGGATCGCGAGGAGGAGACGGCGAGTACGACTACGGATCGCGAGGAGGAGACGGCGAGTACGACTACGTCAACCACGTTCTCTTGAACGTTACCGCTGTGCGAATCTTCAAGGGTATGAAGATCTCATCTACCTCTCTTGTTGATTACATCTCCTAGATTAGATCTTGGCTTTCTTGTTCGTTGCGTAGGAAAATTTTTGTTTACTATGCTACGAAACCCTTCAGTGGTATCAGAGCTAGATCTATGCGTAGATGTGTTTCACGAGTAGAACGCAACATACTTGTTGCGGGCGTTGATGTTTTCTGTTGCAAACCTCTTGTTGTGTATTTCTTATGGCGCGGTATAGTGAGATCGAAGCGGTCCAAGCCAACTTTATGCGACCGCGTTCGCGAGACCGGCTCCGCACTTGACGTGTGGCTTGTTCCATACATGCGGCTGGTGGATGCCAGTTTCTCTCACTATAGTAGTCATGGGAATTACATCGGATGTTAGCAACCATAATATCACCGTTGTGGCTTTTCGTAGGTAAGAATCGTTCTTAGCTTGCTACTCCCATAAGCCACGTAAAACATGCAACAACAAAGTAGAGGCGTCTAACTTGTTTTTGCAGGGAGTGTTTTGTGATATGGTATGGCCACAAGATGTGATATGATATATGTGATGTATGCGATGATCATGTTTTGTAATATTTCACGACTTGCATGTCGATGAGTTCACAACCGGCTGGAGCCATATGGTTGTCTTTATAATTGTGTATGACCTGCGTGTCAACTTCTTATACGCCATGTAATAGCTTTACTTTATCGCTAAATAGTTAGCAATAGTTGTAGTTGCTATTCGTGGTGGAGGCAATCATGGTGGAGTGATGGAGATCATGCCGGCGCGCACAAGATGGAGATCATGGCGCGGAGATTGGCTATACCATGTCACATAAAATTATATGCATGTGATGTTTATCCTTTTATGTATCTTATTATGCTTAGATCGCGACGGTAGCATTATAAGATGATTCCTCACTTAAAGATCAAGATAAAATTGTGTTCTCCCCTCGTATGCGCCGTTGCGAAAGTTCGTCGTTTTCAAGCACCTCGTGATGATCGGGTGCTATAAACTCTACGTTCACATACAACGGGTGCAAGCCAGTTTTGCACACGCGGAAATACTTGGGTTTGACTTGACGAGCCTAGCATGTACAGACATGGCCTCGGAACACACGAACCGAAAGGTTAAACATGAGTCATATGAATGATATGATCGACACTGAGTTGTCCACCATTGAAATCACATCTCTTCTCGTGAAGATCGGATTAGGTGTGGTGAATTTGGATCGTGTTCACTAAAACAACTTGAGGGATGTTGAATTTAGTGGGAGTTCATCTAGTAATTTGATTAAGTTGAACTAGTTATCATGAACATAGTCTAAAAATTGTACTTGCAATGTTGTAGATCAAATGGCTAAGTCCAACTTCAACTTCAACGTGTTTGCTGAGAAAGAAAAGCTTAAGAACAATGGGTCTAACTTCACCAACTGGTTCCGCAATCTGAGAATCATACTCGCTGGCGGACAAAAAGCCTATGTACTTGACAAAGCACTAGGTGACACCCCTGCTGCAACTGCGAAAACTGAAGAACTTGCTGACTTCAATGCTCGTAGAGATGATTGTGATGTGATTATGAGTACCATGCTGTTTTCTATGGAACCGGAACTTCAAAATCGTTTTGAGAAGTACCGCGGGCCTTATGAGATACTTGAGGAACTGAAAACCATGTTTCAGACTCAGGCCCGTTCTGAGAGATATGAGATCTCTGAGAAGTTTTTTAACTGCAAGATGGAGGAAGGGAGTTCCGTTAGTGAGCACGCCATTAAGATGTCGGGCTACACTCAACGCCTTGAGCAACTGGACTGCAAGATTCCAGAGGAGCTCAAGATTGACAGAGTTCTGCAATCACTCCCTCCTAGCTACAAAGGTTTTGTAGTTACTCATAATCAAATTGGTTCCACTGATACGATCACTGAGCTCTTCGCTAAGCTGAAAGCTGCGGAGGTGGATATCAAGAAAGACAATCATGTGTTGATGGTCAACAAGACCACTAGCTTTAAGAAAGCTAAAGGTGCAAAGGGATCTTTCAAGAAAGGCAAAGGCAAGCACGTTGCCCCTGCTGAGAAGAAGCTCAAGTCTGGACCTAAGCCGGACACTGAGTGCTTCTATTGCAAGGTCAAGGGTCACTGGAAGCGCAACTGTCCGAAGTACTTAGCGGACAAGAAGGCTGGCACCATCAAAGGTATATTTGATATACATGTTATTGATGTCTACCTTACTAGCGCTCGTTGTAGTGCCTGGGTATATGATACTGGTTCAGTTGCTAATATTTGTAACTCGAAACAGGAGCTACGGAATAGACGGCGGCTAGCAAGAGATGAGGTGACGATGCGCGTTGGCAATGGATCAAAAGTTGATGTGATGGCCGTCGGCACGCTCTCCTTAGTTTTACCTTCGGGATTAGTTTTAAACCTTAATAAGTGTTATTATGTGCCTGCGTTGAGCATGAACATTATATCTGGATCATGTTTATTGCAAGACGGTTATTCATTTAAATCTGAGAATAATGGTTGTTCTATTTATATGAATAACATCTTTTATGGTCATGCACCTGTTGTGAATGGTTTATTTCTTCTGAATCTCGAAAGCAATGAAACACACATCCATAACATTGAGGCTAAAAGATGCAAAGTAGATAGTGATAATCCAACTTATTTGTGGCACTGCCGTCTAGGTCATATTGGTGTAAAACGCATGAAGAAACTCCATTCTGATGGACTTTTGGAGTCTCTTGATTTTGAATCATTTGACACGTGCGAACCATGCCTCATGGGCAAGATGATCAAAACCCCGTTCTCCGGAATAATGGAGCGAGCAACGGACTTATTGGAAATCATACATACCGATGTGTGCGGACCAATGAGTATTTCGACGCGCGGTGGATATCGCTATTTTCTCACTTTTACTGATGACTTAAGTAGATATGGGTATATCTATTTAATGAAACATAAATCTGAAACGTTTGAAAAGTTCAAAGAATTTCAGAACGAAGTGGAAAACCATCGTAACAGGAAAATTAAATTTCTACGATCCGATCGTGGAGGTGAGTATTTGAGTTATGATTTTCTCACGCATCTTAAAGCAAGCGGAATCGTTTCGCAACTCACGCCACCCGGAACACCACAGCGCAATGGTGTGTCTGAACGCCGGAATCGAACTCTATTAGATATGGTGCGATCAATGATGTCTATTACAGATTTGCCGTTATCATTTTGGGGTTATGCATTAGAAACCGCTGCATTCACTTTAAATAGGGCACCATCTAAATCCGTTGAGACGACACCGTATGAACTTTGGTTTGGTGCTAAACCTAAGTTGTCGTTTCTTAAAGTTTGGGGATGCGAAGCTTACGTCAAGAAGTTGATGCCGGACAAGCTCGAACCCAAAGCGGAGAAATGCGTCTTCATAGGATACCCTAAGGAAACGATTGGGTATACCTTCTACCACAGATCCGAAGGCAAAGTGTTTGTTGCAAAGAACGGATCCTTTCTTGAGAAGGAGTTTCTCTCGAAAGAAGTGAGTGGGAGAAAGGTAGAGCTAGACGAGGTTATTGAACCTTCTCTCGAGTTGGAGAGTAGCGCAGCACCAGAAATTGTTCCGGCGCCGCCTGCATCAACAAGAGAGGAAGCTAATGATAAAGATCATGAAACTTCAAACGATGCTACTACTGAACTTCGCAGGTCGACAAGGTCACGTGCCACTCCTGAATGGTACGGCAACCCTGTCTTAACCGTCTTGTTGTTAGACAACAGCGAACCTGCGAACTATGAGGAAGCAATGATGAGCCCAGACTCTGAGAAATGGCTAGAGGCCATGAAATCCGAATTGGGATCCATGAGCGAAAACCAAGTGTGGACTTTGGTGGATTCTCCTAGCGACCGTAAGGCCGTTGAGTGCAAATGGATTTTCAAGAAGAAAACGGACGCGGATGGTAATGTTACTGTCTATAAAGCTCGGCTTGTCGCAAAAGGTTTTCGGCAAGTTCAAGGTGTTGACTACGATGAGACTTTCTCTCCCGTAGCGATGTTTAAGTCCATTCGGATTTTATTAGCAATTGCTGCGTTTCATGATTATGAAATATGGCAGATGGATGTCAAGACTGCGTTCCTCAATGGCAACATTGATGAAGAGTTGTATATGATGCAGCCCGAAGGTTTTGTCGATCCTAAGGATGCTAATAAGGTGTGCAAACTTCAGCGTTCCATTTATGGACTGAAGCAAGCATCTCAGAGTTGGAACCTTCGTTTTGATCAAGTGATCAAGAATTTTGGATTTGTTCCAAATTGCTACGAAGCTTGTATCTACAAGAAAGTGAGTGGGAGCTCGGTGACATTTTTAGTACTATATGTGGATGACATATTGATTATTGGAAATGACATCGATATGCTTAACGATGTGAAGAGTTATTTGAATAAATGTTTTTCAATGAAAGACCTAGGGGAAGCTGCTTATATATTAGGCATCAAAATCTATAGAGATAGAGAAAGACGCCTAATAGCTTTAAGCCAAAGTACATATCTGGACAAAGTTCTGAAGAGGTTCAGAATGGATAAAGCAAAGAAAGGTTCATTGCCCATGTTGTCAGGTATCTTGGCTTTCTTGTTCGTTGCGTAGGAAAATTTTTGTTTACTATGCTACGAAACCCTTCAGTGGTATCAGAGCTAGATCTATGCGTAGATGTGTTTCACGAGTAGAACGCAACATACTTGTTGCGGGCGTTGATGTTTTCTGTTGCAAACCTCTTGTTGTGTATTTCTTATGGCGTGGTATAGTGAGATCGAAGCGGTCCAAGCCAACTTTACGCGACCGCGTTCGCGAGACCGGCTCCGCACTTGACGTGTGGCTTGTTCCATACATGCGGCTGGTGGATGCCAGTTTCTCTCACTATAGTAGTCATGGGAATTACATCGGATGTTAGCAACCATAATATCACCGTTGTGGCTTTTCGTAGGTAAGAATCGTTCTTAGCTTGCTACTCCCATAAGCCACGTAAAACATGCAACAACAAAGTAGAGGCGTCTAACTTGTTTTTGCAGGGAGTGTTTTGTGATATGGTATGGCCACAAGATGTGATATGATATATGTGATGTATGCGATGATCATGTTTTGTAATATTTCACGACTTGCATGTCGATGAGTTCACAACCGGCTGGAGCCATATGGTTGTCTTTATAATTGTGTATGACCTGCGTGTCAACTTCTTATACGCCATGTAATAGCTTTACTTTATCGCTAAATAGTTAGCAATAGTTGTAGTTGCTATTCGTGGTGGAGGCAATCATGGTGGAGTGATGGAGATCATGCCGGCGCGCACAAGATGGAGATCATGGCGCGGAGATTGGCTATACCATGTCACATAAAATTATATGCATGTGATGTTTATCCTTTTATGTATCTTATTATGCTTAGATCGCGACGGTAGCATTATAAGATGATTCCTCACTTAAAGATCAAGATAAAATTGTGTTCTCCCCTCGTATGCGCCGTTGCGAAAGTTCGTCGTTTTCAAGCACCTCGTGATGATCGGGTGCTATAAACTCTACGTTCACATACAACGGGTGCAAGCCAGTTTTGCACACGCGGAAATACTTGGGTTTGACTTGACGAGCCTAGCATGTACAGACATGGCCTCGGAACACACGAACCGAAAGGTTAAACATGAGTCATATGAATGATATGATCGACACTGAGTTGTCCACCATTGAAATCACATCTCTTCTCGTGAAGATCGGATTAGGTGTGGTGAATTTGGATCGTGTTCACTAAAACAACTTGAGGGATGTTGAATTTAGTGGGAGTTCATCTAGTAATTTGATTAAGTTGAACTAGTTATCATGAACATAGTCTAAAAATTGTACTTGCAATGTTGTAGATCAAATGGCTAAGTCCAACTTCAACTTCAACGTGTTTGCTGAGAAAGAAAAGCTTAAGAACAATGGGTCTAACTTCACCAATTGGTTCCGCAATCTGAGAATCATACTCGCTGGCGGACAAAAAGCCTATGTACTTGACAAAGCACTAGGTGACACCCCTGCTGCAACTGCGAAAACTGAAGAACTTGCTGACTTCAATGCTCGTAGAGATGATTGTGATGTGATTATGAGTACCATGCTGTTTTCTATGGAACCGGAACTTCAAAATCGTTTTGAGAAGTACCGCGGGCCTTATGAGATACTTGAGGAACTGAAAACCATGTTTCAGACTCAGGCCCGTTCTGAGAGATATGAGATCTCTGAGAAGTTTTTTAACTGCAAGATGGAGGAAGGGAGTTCCGTTAGTGAGCACGCCATTAAGATGTCGGGCTACACTCAACGCCTTGAGCAACTGGACTGCAAGATTCCAGAGGAGCTCAAGATTGACAGAGTTCTGCAATCACTCCCTCCTAGCTACAAAGGTTTTGTAGTTACTCATAATCAAATTGGTTCCACTGATACGATCACTGAGCTCTTCGCTAAGCTGAAAGCTGCGGAGGTGGATATCAAGAAAGACAATCATGTGTTGATGGTCAACAAGACCACTAGCTTTAAGAAAGCTAAAGGTGCAAAGGGATCTTTCAAGAAAGGCAAAGGCAAGCACGTTGCCCCTGCTGAGAAGAAGCTCAAGTCTGGACCTAAGCCGGACACTGAGTGCTTCTATTGCAAGGTCAAGGGTCACTGGAAGCGCAACTGTCCGAAGTACTTAGCGGACAAGAAGGCTGGCACCATCAAAGGTATATTTGATATACATGTTATTGATGTCTACCTTACTAGCGCTCGTTGTAGTGCCTGGGTATATGATACTGGTTCAGTTGCTAATATTTGTAACTCGAAACAGGAGCTACGGAATAGACGGCGGCTAGCAAGAGATGAGGTGACGATGCGCGTTGGCAATGGATCAAAAGTTGATGTGATGGCCGTCGGCACGCTCTCCTTAGTTTTACCTTCGGGATTAGTTTTAAACCTTAATAAGTGTTATTATGTGCCTGCGTTGAGCATGAACATTATATCTGGATCATGTTTATTGCAAGACGGTTATTCATTTAAATCTGAGAATAATGGTTGTTCTATTTATATGAATAACATCTTTTATGGTCATGCACCTGTTGTGAATGGTTTATTTCTTCTGAATCTCGAAAGCAATGAAACACACATCCATAACATTGAGGCTAAAAGATGCAAAGTAGATAGTGATAATCCAACTTATTTGTGGCACTGCCGTCTAGGTCATATTGGTGTAAAACGCATGAAGAAACTCCATTCTGATGGACTTTTGGAGTCTCTTGATTTTGAATCATTTGACACGTGCGAACCATGCCTCATGGGCAAGATGATCAAAACCCCGTTCTCCGGAATAATGGAGCGAGCAACGGACTTATTGGAAATCATACATACCGATGTGTGCGGACCAATGAGTATTTCGACGCGCGGTGGATATCGCTATTTTCTCACTTTTACTGATGACTTAAGTAGATATGGGTATATCTATTTAATGAAACATAAATCTGAAACGTTTGAAAAGTTCAAAGAATTTCAGAACGAAGTGGAAAACCATCGTAACAGGAAAATTAAATTTCTACGATCCGATCGTGGAGGTGAGTATTTGAGTTATGATTTTCTCACGCATCTTAAAGCAAGCGGAATCGTTTCGCAACTCACGCCACCCGGAACACCACAGCGCAATGGTGTGTCTGAACGCCGGAATCGAACTCTATTAGATATGGTGCGATCAATGATGTCTATTACAGATTTGCCGTTATCATTTTGGGGTTATGCATTAGAAACCGCTGCATTCACTTTAAATAGGGCACCATCTAAATCCGTTGAGACGACACCGTATGAACTTTGGTTTGGTGCTAAACCTAAGTTGTCGTTTCTTAAAGTTTGGGGATGCGAAGCTTACGTCAAGAAGTTGATGCCGGACAAGCTCGAACCCAAAGCGGAGAAATGCGTCTTCATAGGATACCCTAAGGAAACGATTGGGTATACCTTCTACCACAGATCCGAAGGCAAAGTGTTTGTTGCAAAGAACGGATCCTTTCTTGAGAAGGAGTTTCTCTCGAAAGAAGTGAGTGGGAGAAAGGTAGAGCTAGACGAGGTTATTGAACCTTCTCTCGAGTTGGAGAGTAGCGCAGCACCAGAAATTGTTCCGGCGCCGCCTGCATCAACAAGAGAGGAAGCTAATGATAAAGATCATGAAACTTCAAACGATGCTACTACTGAACTTCGCAGGTCGACAAGGTCACGTGCCACTCCTGAATGGTACGGCAACCCTGTCTTAACCGTCTTGTTGTTAGACAACAGCGAACCTGCGAACTATGAGGAAGCAATGATGAGCCCAGACTCTGAGAAATGGCTAGAGGCCATGAAATCCGAATTGGGATCCATGAGCGAAAACCAAGTGTGGACTTTGGTGGATTCTCCTAGCGACCGTAAGGCCGTTGAGTGCAAATGGATTTTCAAGAAGAAAACGGACGCGGATGGTAATGTTACTGTCTATAAAGCTCGGCTTGTCGCAAAAGGTTTTCGGCAAGTTCAAGGTGTTGACTACGATGAGACTTTCTCTCCCGTAGCGATGTTTAAGTCCATTCGGATTTTATTAGCAATTGCTGCGTTTCATGATTATGAAATATGGCAGATGGATGTCAAGACTGCGTTCCTCAATGGCAACATTGATGAAGAGTTGTATATGATGCAGCCCGAAGGTTTTGTCGATCCTAAGGATGCTAATAAGGTGTGCAAACTTCAGCGTTCCATTTATGGACTGAAGCAAGCATCTCGGAGTTGGAACCTTCGTTTTGATCAAGTGATCAAGAATTTTGGATTTGTTCCAAATTGCTACGAAGCTTGTATCTACAAGAAAGTGAGTGGGAGCTCGGTGACATTTTTAGTACTATATGTGGATGACATATTGATTATTGGAAATGACATCGATATGCTTAACGATGTGAAGAGTTATTTGAATAAATGTTTTTCAATGAAAGACCTAGGGGAAGCTGCTTATATATTAGGCATCAAAATCTATAGAGATAGAGAAAGACGCCTAATAGCTTTAAGCCAAAGTACATATCTGGACAAAGTTCTGAAGAGGTTCAGAATGGATAAAGCAAAGAAAGGTTCATTGCCCATGTTGTCAGGTAAGATATTGAGCAAGGCTCAGTGTCCAGCTACGGTAAAAGATAGAGAAACTATGAGCAAAGTGCCATATGCCTCGGCCATAGGTTCTATCATGTATGCCATGCTGTGTACTAGACCGGATGTGTCCAATGCTCTTAGTTTGACGAGCAGATACCAAAGTGATCCAGGAGTGGAACACTGGACAGCCGTAAAGAACATCCTAAAGTATTTAAATAGGACTAAAGAAATGTTCTTAGTCTATGGAGGTGACGAGGAGCTCGTCGTAAAAGGTTACGTCGACGCTAGCTTCGACACCGACCCGGATGATTCTAAATCTCAGACAGGATACGTTTATATTTTGAATGGTGGAGCTGTGAGCTGGAGAAGCTGCAAGCAAAGCGTGATCGCGGGATCTACAACAGAAGCGGAATACATGGCTGCTTCGGAAGCATCAAGTGAAGGAGTTTGGATCAGAAACTTCATCACTGAGCTTGGTGTGGTTCCAAATGCCTTGGACCCACTGGAGATATTGTGCGACAACACTGGCGCCATAGCACTGGCTAAGGAACCAAGATATCATCCAAAAACCAAGCACATCAATCGCCGATTCCATATAATTCGAGATTATATAGCAGATGGAGATCTGAAGATTAGCAAAGTACATACAGATCTGAATGTCGCAGATCCGTTGACTAAACCTCTTCCACGAGCAAAACATGATCAGCACCTTAATGCCATGGGTGTTAGATTGTTGCCAGATGTAAACTAGATTATTGACTCTAGTGCAAGTGGGAGACTGTTGGAATTATGCCCTAGAGGCAATAATAAAGATGTTATTATTATAATTCTTGTTCATGATAATGTTTATATTCCATGCTAGAATTGTATTAAGCGGAAACTTTAATACTTGTGTGGTTTATGAGCAACACCGTGTCCCTAGTACGCCTCTTTGGACTAGCTCATTGATTAATGATGGTTAAGGTTTCCTAACCATAGACATGTGTTGTCAATTAATAATGAGATCATATCATTAGGAGAATGATATGATGGACAGACCTAAATAAAGCAGAGCAATTAGATCGTGTCATCGTGTTCATCTTTGCGAAGCTTTTCCTGTGTCATGTATTGTATTCCTTAGACCATGAGATAATACAACTCCCTGGTATCGGAAGAAAGCTTTGAGGTCATCAAACGTCATCCTATGTGGGGGTGATCATAAAGGTGTCTCTCAGGTGATCGGAAAGTACTTGTTGAGTTGTATGTATCGAGATGGAATTTGTCCCTCCCAAGTCGGAGAGATATACTTTGGGCCCACTCGGTAATCGATATCAACATCGCTTGCAAGCACGTGGTTAAGGAGTTAATCACAAAGTGATATCGGATTACGGAACGAGTAAAGTACTTGCTGTGAACGAGATTGAACTAGGTATACCGATACCGACGATCGAATCTCGGGCGAGTAAAATATCGCGAGACAGAGGGAATACAAATACGGGATTGATTGAATCCTGACATCGTGGTTCATTCGATATGATCATCGCTGAGTGCGTGGGAGTCAATATGGATTTCCAGATCCCGCTATTGATTATTGATGGAGATCATGTCCGCGCATTCTCGAACCCGTAGGGTCACACACTTAACGCAAATCAACGCTAGGGTAGTCTCAGGGATATATGTGAAACTGTTTCAGAAAGTTTCGGAACTATTCCGGGTGGAAATACAATATTTATTGATTACAGGAATTAATAAATATTAGACTTTATTTATTTAGCAGAAATAAATAAAAGGAAAGAAAAAAAAAGGGGCTGCGGCGGCCAGGGAAGAGTCCCTGGCGCGCACGCACACAGCCGCTCGCTCGAGCTGGCTCGATCGCATGCGATAACGAGCAGCAGCTCGCGGCGATCGATGGGCCTCGGCCACGCGCCAGGACGTGCACGCGCGGGACAGGAGCAGCTCGGCCAAGAGTTCTTCACGTGCACGCGCGGGACGGAGCAGCTCGGCCAGGAGCAATCAATATTTGATACGATCAAATTGTTGCTGCGTGCACGGCTGGGTCACGAGTTCGACTCGGAAAGGCCAGGCGATCCGGCTGATTTTCTTAGCACAGGCTGCTAATAAAAGGAGAGGGCGCGCAGCCGGTTTGGATATTGAACTAGTTCTCTGCGAAGCCGCTGCCCGCTTTCTGAAGCCTCCTTTTTCCGTTCTTTCTCCACCACGCAAACAGGCGAAGCCCTGTCGGCGTATACTCTCCACCATAGACACCACGCCGTCGTGTTGTCGATCCCAACTACCACTCCACCATATCTCGCTGGACCGGGAAGGCGGAGTCGTTGGCGCGCTGTACGTGTGCAACTCTCGGAGGCGCCGCCACTTGCGGCGTAGGATCGGATCGGATCGCGAGGAGGAGACGGCGAGTACGACTACGGATCGCGAGGAGGAGACGGCGAGTACGACTACGTCAACCACGTTCTCTTGAACGTTACCGCTGTGCGAATCTTCAAGGGTATGAAGATCTCATCTACCTCTCTTGTTGATTACATCTCCTAGATTAGATCTTGGCTTTCTTGTTCGTTGCGTAGGAAAATTTTTGTTTACTATGCTACGAAACCCTTCACAGAAATCTCCCAAAGCTGGGCAGATCTGGCCCAGATCTGCCGCGGCGTCGAGGTTGAGGCTTGAGATCTGAGCCTCGTCGGGGTCAAACTCCCTTCCGTCGGCGAGGCAGTGACGCTGCACCGTGCCCCAGCGCCTCCACCTTCTCCAGCGACGGCGGCCCAGAGAAGCAGCGGTCCGGTGGAGAGGGAGGCCATCGCCGGGCCACCTCTGTCGGCCCAGATCCGGGCCACCTCCGGCGAGATCCGGGCCAGATCCGGCCGCCTCCGTCTCCGGGCTTCAACCATGCCACCCCCGTCGCCAGATGACCACCTTCGTTGGGCCACCTCGTCACCGGATGACCACCGTCGCCGGGCCACCTCCGGCGAGATCCGGGCCATGGCCGTCGGTGGTCAAGGCAGCTCTGCGACCTCCGTCTGAGGAAGAGAAGGAGGCGGGGTGCAGTGTGAGAGGTGGGAGGCGGGGTGGGTGGAGGGAGGAGAGAGGCCGGTGGCGAGGGTTGGGTGGGGGTGAGGAGAGAGGCCGGCGGTGGCGGGGTTGGTGGGAGGAATGGGAGGCTAGGGTTTCCATCAAAATTCCATGCCCTTATATACCCGTCAATGGGCTGCGGTCAAAATTCGTTTTTCTCGGAGGGTTTTTTTGCAAAAAAGCCAAGACGAATCTCGCGCACGTTCTGGACGGTTGGTGATAAGGTCCGGGCGCCATAGCGTCCAAATATTCTCGTTTCTGCATTCTTTGTATGTGGCCATGAAATATAGTCATCACTTCCCTGAGAGCTAATAGGCACCGACAAAAGATCAATGAAGTGCCTTAACAATAGATACTTACTTGCAATCCTCATGATATGAGAGTTCTTGACTTCCTCAAGTGCATAGCACAAGACATGAAAACTACATAAGTTATTCATTAGACTTAGAACATAAACAAATAAATTAAAGTTAAATAAATGCAAGTTCACATGATTTTTTTCTTACTTGCCACTTGTGTTGCAAACCTGATGTTGTCCAATTCTTTCATAGTGTCACCAAAATATCATCCCTATTATAAAATTGATGGTAGCATTAGTTAAATATTTAAAACATTAGAAAACTAGTAATGCATAGATCTAACGCTCGAAGTAAACTATGCTAATGTTGTACTTACACATGGCAGATCCGAAAGTTCTCATTAACAATATTGTAACGAATCACTTCTTGCTAACCTTGCTAATAAGTATACAAACTGAAAATACCAATACTAACACAATATTCTAATGGATCCGGCCTGCTATACCGTGATTACATATCAAAACCGCACTTTCTAATGGACCTAGCCTAGCTAATAATACTTACATAGCAGATCCACACTATAGATAGGTAAAAATATGCATGTGCTTGAAAAAAAAGTCTGAGAATTTCCCTTGTGCCCCCTTCCGCTGTTAAAGATTCTAGAAGTTAACCCAATAAAAAGTGTTGGAGATCACAACTCTGGATTCACCTGGCATGTGCTTCCCAAATTCGAAATCCCCACAACATTGCCTAGGCGCCCAAATCTAAATCTAAATCTTCTAAACTAATATAATAAAAAGGTAGAGAGTGTCAGATCCGGAGGATCTGCACCGTAGGCCGCTCGTAATCTAACGGTAAGCACGTATACAAAAGTTGTAGTATGACGAACCACACCAAGCGAGCAGTTCCCTAATCCCACTTCACGTAATCCCGGAAGATTCGGTCAAAAAATACTCTGATCCCGCCCATCGCTTTTCTCAGCCGCCCCAGCCGGCCCGCCCTAGGTCCACCGCAGCTCCTTGCAACCCATTTTTGGCCGCTGAACAAGCCACTGTCGCCGGAGTTCGCGGTCCCCGTACGTCATGCTCCCCTGCCACCAACTTGCACGGCCACGCTCCCCCCGTACGTGGATCTGCAGCCAAGCCAGAGTACTGTATTTGCCTTTGCCGACTGCAAATCCGTGCTCATAATTATCATATACTAATACATATAGTGTTTCATTATTCTTCCATATGCATATGTAACGTGTGCTTGATTACTAGTACTACTCCAAATGCAACACTTGCGAGTTGCGACATTATATCTGCAGAGTCGTCATGGAAAAAAGAAATGATGTGTTGCAAGTGAACTTTCTTGGAGATTTTACAGTCACAAATAGGAGTAGTACGTTTTTTCGGACGTCGATATTTCAGATCCACGCTCACACCGCTGCTAATGGATCCCCCGTTTCAGATTGATGATGTTCACAGCGCCGCTTCTTCTTCAAAGATTCCCCACATCGCGAAGCTCTCGCGCCAGCTCCTCCAGCTCCCACCACGAGCTGCCGCCCTCCCTTACAGCCGCCGCGGACTCCTCGGCCAGCTTCTTCGCCCTCGCGGCCACACCGGCGTCATCCTCCCCCGCGACGACCCCTTCGAGCACGCGCACCAGCTCGTCTGCGCTCGGCGCCGTGGCGAGGCCGCCCCAGCAAACTGGCACCGCGGCACGCAGCTCGTCAACCAGCAGCCGCGCGTTCACGAACTGGTCCGCCGTCATCGGCCACGCCAGGATGGTCACCCCGGCCGCTGCAGCCTCCAGCACGGAGTTCCACCCGCAGTGCGTCACGAACCATCCCACCGCTCGGTGCCGCAGCGCGGCCACCTGCGGCGCCCATCCGCGGATCACCGTGCCCCTGCCACCCACCGCGGTCCGCTCCTCGAACCCCTCCGGGAGCACCACCGCCGGCCCGACAGCCCACACGAAGGCCGCGCCTGTCCGCTCCAGGGCGGCGGCCAGCGCTGCCGCGTGGGCTGGCTGCAGCACCGCCATGCTCCCGAAGCTGATGTACAGGACGGACCCGTCCTCGAACCCGTCGAGCCAGGCACACAGGTCGGCCGCGGCCACGGCCGTCTCCCCTCCGCGGTTGCCCCCGGCGTCGGCATCCTCCGGCGCCAACGGCCCGACGGCGCGCACGGGGCGGAACCCCAGGTCGGCGAGCGGCGCCTCCAGGTACGGCGCCTCGAGCCGTCGGAACGTGTTGGTCACGAACGCCGAGCAACCGAGGTTCCAGAGGAAGTTGGTCCTGACCCCCTCGCAGACCTCGTCGCCCTCCTCGTACGTCCGGTACAGCAGCGTGAGCTGCCGCCACGGGAACGCCGGGGCGCCGGGGAGGTCCGGGAAGGCGATGGGGCACTCCTCGTCTCCGTCGTCCTCGCGCTTGGGCAACCGGCGCAGGAGGGAGTGGAGCACGGCGGTGCCGTAGACCGCGGAGGAGGAGAACGCGATGCGCGGCACGCCGAGGTCGGCGGCGAGCGGCTGCGTCCACCCGCAGAAGAAGTCGGAGAGGACGGCGACGACGCGGTCGGGGGTGTTAGAGAGCGCGCGGGCCCAAGAGAGGAGAGGGCCGCGGAGGCCGGAGAAAGCCACGATGAGGGCGCCGAAAAGGACCGGCGGGCATCCCTTGGCGGACTCGACGCCGGCGGGGAAGGCCGGGTGGGAGGGGAATGGGAGGGTGAGCGCGCGGACGGCACCTTCCGGGTAGGCGGCGAGGAGAGGGGAGAGGAGCGGGGCGGTGGCCGGCGTGGCGACGACGGTGAGGCGGAGGCCGCGGGCGGCAAGGAGGACGGCGAGGTCCAGGAGTGGGATCGTGTGGCCCTGCGCCGGGTACGGGACCACCAGGACGTGTGGCGCTGGGGCGCTGGGGATATCGGCGTTCTCGTCGGCGGCGGCCATCGGTATGGGTGAGTGTGGTGAATTGCGGCCGTGAGCGGCGACCTGCTCGGTGTCTTTGTGTCTGATAGGTGTTTTTTATTTGGAAAATGCTTATCATCGGGCGACTGATCGCGCAAAAAGATCGGTCCTTGTGACGTAGCGCGCGTGATGACACAATCCCATCCAATTCGGGTCTAGACGCGTGCCTGCAGGCTTTTTTACTGAGCTAAATACACTACAAGTCCCAATAGTTGTTTAAGACGTGCAAATTAGTCCCAATACTTGTAAAATGGGGTCAACTGGTCCCAAAACTTGCTACAATGTGCAAAAATCGTCCCAAATGCCTCAGGTGCCGACACATGGCAGTGGTTATCTTGCAAAGACGCCCCTACATATTATATTTTGGCACATATGACCTTAATATATCCTTACCAATGTGGGTCCCACCTGTCAGATAGAGAGGTAAGTAACATACAAAATAGCATGCGCTGCTGATGTTCGAACCCACGACCAACCATTGCAGATCCAGCACGCAGGTAGGTAACCACTACGACCAACAAGTCCTTGTGCTCGCATTAGAGCGAAAACTGTATTATAAGAAACTTACCTGCATACAAACAATTACAACACGTTCCAGCTGGAACTTCGCAAGGTAGTACATACGTACTGTCTATTATCAATACGGTTGGAAAAAATAGCATCTCATGAGCGGGAATGCACAGCGGAACATGGTCCTACTGGATCCTTTTTAAAAGAAAAAAAATGATATTTCAATTTTTTTAAAAATATTCAAATACATTAATGCATGTACATATTATCTTGATACTTACTCTTGCAAATTTTCAAGAAAAATATGATTGTATGTGACCTACTATTGGAGTTAACTATTCAAAGAAATACAAATTTCTTTTTTTTTTTTTTTGTAGGCTATACGGTTGTCCAAGGCATTTTATGGAATCGTCGAGGGCATGCTCTGCTATGCATTGCTAAGCACAATTTAAATTTCATCGACCACCATCAATTGTGTAATTCGTCTCAAACGTCACTAGCTTTATATACAAAGAAGAACTTCAAATAAGAGCGAATTTATTTGATATCTCAAGGGGTTGCGTCTTTCTGTTTTTCATTCGAAGTTCATGAGAAATTTCCAGAATGCGTCTATGGCACCACTGGTGGAAAAAGGGCCATTAATCCCGGTCTGTAACGGCCTTTAGTCCCGGTTCCAAACCGGGACTAGCAAAGCGCGATTAAAGGCCCTCACCCTTTAGTCCCGGTTGCAAATGAACCGGGACTAAAGGCCGTCCACGTGGGCACGGCTGGGAGCGCCGTCTCGGGGACCTTTAGTCCCGGTTCGTAATGAGAACCGGGACTAAAGTGTTCTGTTTTTGTTTTTATTTTTATTGCTGTTTAGATTATAGGTTTAGGGTTTATGCTTAATTAGGGTTCATTTTAATTTCAAACGAGTTTCCGTACCTATATTCTACGACTAGTACATACACATTACACGTTGGTGCATGCATATATAATATTATACGATGTCTCGCGACTGTATATACTACAATTTCAAACAAGTGTATGTACAACTATTTTTCAAACAAGTTTCAAAACAAACTAAGTTACATGGAGATCACTAAATTACAGATAGCGTTCTTTGTCCTCCACATAGTGTTCTCCTTTCTCATCGAGGACCTCCCTCATGATGAATCCTGCCAGCTCCTCTTGAATTGCTTTTAGGCGCTGGGTTGGTACGAGCTTCTCCCGCATCACATACAACTTTAAGAAAATCGATATGGATATATATAAGTTGGATGAAACTCAATACAATTGATTATAATAAAAGAAAACTGTGAATATTATTTACGTACATCAAAGTCCGTGGTACGTGCTCTCCGCTCACTGGTGTACCATCGGATGAACTCACAGACGTAGAATCCACAGAGATTGGTCTCCGGTGGTTGCTGCAAACCCTTTATCTTTTTAAAAGTTAGCTGTTCTTTGAATTCACCTCTTACCGACCTTCTGAAACGTGTCCAAACGCTACAGGGCAAAGAAAATGAGCAAATGAGTTATTAAATACTTGATATCAGGAAATTAATGAAAGGAGCTGATATATATAGTCGGGTAATGATTGAAATTATTTTTGCAGCATTTCTTTCATGTCGCTAAATAGGACGTCGGGCTTATCCAATGAGTCCAAGATATGAACAGTTGATGTGTCCAATTGAATCTTTAGCAGAATCCAGTGGAAACTGCAGACACGCATGCATAACTCATCAATTACACTTAACATCGAGTAAGCAAAAAAGAATGTCTAGAAGATAGAAACACTCACTTGAAGTTGTAAGGAAATAGAAGTTCTCTTTTAAGACTTTGCTTGACAAAAAATCTGAAGAGGTCCTTCTCCACGTCTCTGGGGTGATCTTTTAACATCCTTTCATTATGATATATGGGTCAATGAACCCAACGTCATGGATTCCCTTTTTTTTGCATTCAAACATCTTAAATCTGCATAATAGCATACAAAAATCATATAGTTAATTAAGATATATAGGCAATGAACGAGCTTAGCTAGATACTTGAATATAAATCACTTACAGACAATAGCAACTGATGGTAGACTTGTCGAGATCGCGCTGATTGAATATGTGAAACAATTCGTCCATTGGAATATGTACCATGTATCTTTTGAAGTAATGCTCCTCTCTAACGTCCAAGAGGATAAAACGTTTGAAGTCCTTTTTTTGTATATGCACCTTGTACCAGCCGAGCAGATTTCGCATATGTGTTGGTAGACCGCGTTCCTCCTCAGGCTTGATCAGAGGCCCCCCCCATTACATATTGCTCTACTACCTCTCCCAGTGGCGCTTCTTCAAGGCCTAACATAACTAGAAGAGGCACATTCAAGACGTCCGCGTTCTCTTTTGCCTCCCTTACAGTTAAACCCAATAGTTGTGCAGCTGCTACTACTCTGGGGTCCAATAACAATCGGTCCTCTTCCAAATCGGCTCTGAAGGACGTATCGATATCGGGGGTGAAAGAGCATCTTCTAGCAAAATGTATTTTTGGGTGTTTGTTGCCAATACTCAGGTATCTAACCTTGTGTCTCAGTTTATTCTTCATTATAGGTGAAAATCAGAAGATCACTTGTTGCTGGCGTTTCTGCGCCGGAGACTCCGGGTCTCCTACCCCGGAGACTCCGGTGTTCACACGCCGGAGTCTTTGGTCAGGGTCCGGAGACTCCGGCCTAAGCCTCCGGGGTCGTTTTTCGTCGAGTGTCGCCCGTCCCAGATATGGGGGCGGAGACTCTGGGCGAAAGCTTTATCAGAAGCTTGTCTCAGGCCCGGAGACTCTGGCTTTGTCGACTTACCCCGGAGACTCCGGGCTCTGGACCCCGGAGACTCCGGCCTAAAAAGACAGCAACGGCTAGTCCTTGTCTTGGACTATAAATAGTCTTCTTCCACCTCAAGACATGGTGGCGGCTCACACTCTCTCACCTCCATTGTTTCAAAGCTTCAAAGCTCAAGATCTCTCTCCCTAGCCAATAGAACTCAAAGCCCTTTTGGGATTTGAGGGAGAAGACCTAGATCTACACTTCCACCAAGCCGATTTGATTTCCCCCCTCTCTTTGTTGAGGGGCTTGTAACTTGAGTGTTCATCGGATTCCTAGCCGGAAGAAGCCGTCCTCCAAGCTTAACTTTGTGTGTAAGAGCTTGGTGGGCCTATTGGGAGCCTCCAATTGAGTTGTGGAGCTTGCCCCAATACTTTGTGTAAAGGTGTCGTGCCGCCTTCAAGGGCATCGCTTAGTGGAGCGTGAACTCGCCTTTGTGGCTTGTTCACCGGAGAATAGGGTGAGCCTTTGTGGCGTTGGTGGCCTTTGTGGCACCACACCTCTCCAACGTAGACGTACTTCCCGTAACAAGGAAGGAACTACGGGAATACATCCTCGTGTCTTCATGTCTCCATTGCGGTGACCTCTATCCTTTACTTGTACCTTTACTTATATTGTTATTGCTAGCTTGCTTGTCACTCTAGGTAAATTCACTTAGTATCACATCTAGAGAATTTACCTTCTTGTCTAGCCTTAACTTGAAAAGAATTAAAAAATATTGGGTAGCTCCTATTCACCCCCCCTCTAGTCGCTCATACGATCCTTTCAATTGGTATCAGAGCGTGGTCTCTTATTCGGGCTTAACCGCCTAAGAGTTTGAGCGACCATGGAAGGGGATAAGAATAAAGAAACTCCTCCCGAAGATACTCCTCCATCTATCTCTTCCTCTTCAATCTCACGTGAGGAGCATTTGGCGTCCTTGGACACAATGCAAACAACTATGAGATTGGAGATGAAGGCTATGTTTGAGGAATATTTTGGAAGAAAACCTTCCGGGCCCACCGACCCAAACACCACACCTAGTGTGGAACTCTCCTTGGCTAAGGTGAAGCCACCTAACAATGGCTCCACCTCCGCTGAAAATAAAGGTGACCCTCCTAAGGAAAATGATGGTCCGGCAAAGGGTGCTAACATTCCACCCCCTAACACTTACTCACCTCCGCCGGTTCATTATCCTATGCCACACATTAACAACATGGGATCTCCTCCTAAGCTTGATTCTCGCAATTTTATTAAATGGCAAGGACTAATGAAATCTCATATTTCTAGCTCTTCTACTCATTTGTGGAGGGTCATACAAAATGGCTTTGCACCTCATGATCCTCTCAACTTGACCGGAAGGGAAGAAGTTGATGAGCAACTCAATGCCACCGCCAAGCATCTCCTTCAACAAGCCGTACCGGATACTCATGCGGTACACATCAACAACTTGAGCACCGCCAAGGAAGTATGGGACTATCTCACTATGCTCTTCATTGGGAATGAAAGTATTCGGTCCTCCAAGTTTGATGAGCTCAAGAGTGAAGAAAGGGATTTCATTATGCGTGATAATGAGACTCCCGATGAGATGTACCAAAGGATCTTGGCTCTTGCAACGGCCTTGACCGGGTTTGGGTGCAAAGACAATGGTGATGACTATATCAAGCGTATGTTCATCACCTCCATCAACCCAAGAGAACCCATGCGATCCGAGATAATCCGTTCAAGACCGGATTTTGGAAGTATGACCTCAAATGAAGTTCTTTGCGAGTTCACCGCCTTGTCTATCTTGAAGAAGAACGTGGAAGAAACTAGAGCCCGTGTTCTTGCCGGACAAGGAGTTCACAATCTTGCTCTCAAGGCCAAGGTGGTGTCCAAGCAAGGAGAAGGAGAAGAAGAAATATATGAAGAAGAGTGTTGGTCTCCGGAAGATCTCAAGTTTGCACTCCATGAACACTTGGCTCTCAATGCAAGTGCCTTTTGGGATACCAACAAGCACAAGACGAAGGGATCCAAGTTCAAATCCTTTCCAAGAAAAGGTGGTGACTCTAAAGTGAGGCATTGCTACAATTGTGGAGGAATCAAGCACTTCATCGCCGAATGTCCTTATGAGAACAAGGAAGACAATGAGGGCCGGCTCGTCCCCAAGCGCCGGTCATCAAAGTTCTACCCATCCAAGAAGCATGGGAACAAGGACAACAAGAAGAAAGGAGAAAGGGTATTGGTGGTTCATGAGGAGTATGACTCCGAGTCCGATGATGATGACTCCGTTGATGAAGAAAATGGACAAGTGACTGCCATTGCCATTGTCTCCACACCACCTACATCCCTCTTCAACTCACAAAATGAGAACGCCATCATCACCACTCACAAGTGTCTTATGGCTAAGGCCTCGGAGGTAACCTCATCACCTACTCTTTCATCATCACATTCCACTGCTACCTCTATGGATGATGTGAGTAGTCTTAAGATTAAGAAAGAGCTAGTTTCTTGTGATGATTTTCTTGCTAACATGAAGGGGCCAACCAAGATATACGTTGAGACACTAATGTGTGAACTTGGTGATGCCCATGACACTATCAAGGAGAAGGAGGAGTTGGAAAGATTAGCCGCCGATGATATTGGCTCTCTATCAATTGAGCTCGAAGAAGAGCAAAACTTGAGAGTCTCTTTAGAGGAGAAATTGTTGGGACTAGAAGAGTCTCATAATCTAATCTTGTCAAAACTCACTAAAGAACGTGACTATGCTCTTGCTATGGTCAAGTTGCTTAAAAAGGAGAAAGTTGAATTTGACGTTGGTCATAATGATCTTCGTGAGAAGTTTGAGAAGCTTGAAGAAGCTCACAAGGCTTTGGAGGGCAAATTCTCTCATCTCACCAAGATTCGTGAACAACTTCAAATTCAACTAACTATTGAACAATCTAAAGTCCCACCAATGCAAGTTATTGAAGTTCCTTGTTCTTCTAACTCTATTTGTGATCATAGTGATATCATTGAGGAGAACAATAGGTTGAAGGCCGATCTTGCTAAGGGCCTTGCTACTTGCATTCAAGGAGAGAAGAATCTCAATGATCTCTTGAACAATCAAAGATTGTTCAAGGGAAAGGAGGGCCTCGGATTTGTTGCCGAGTCCTCAAAGAAAGGGGATCTCTGTTTGGTGGCCGAGTCCTCAAAGAAGAAGAAGAACAAGAAGAACAAGAAGAAGTCAAAGCCTGCTGCTGCTCCTACTCCTCATGTCCCATTTGATATTTGTTACACCGAGGAGGAGTGGGAGGAGCTGAATGGAAAGAAGAAAATCGAGGAGACCGGAGTCTCCGGGTCAAAGGCTCCGGAGTCTCCGGTTAGTTCATCAACCCCGGAGTCTCCGCTCCCAAAGGCCGGAGTCTCCGGCCCTTCTCATAATAATTTTGCAGGAAAATATAACCCTCATTATGTTCTTCTTAGGGACTATTATGGTGATGTCTATGCTAAATATGTTGGTCCCTATAATGGTTACATTGAATATGCTATTTGGGTACCTAAGATTCTTGTGACTAACAAAAGAGGACCCATTCAAAAATGGGGACCTAAAACCAAGAATTAATCTCTTGTAGGACATTGCTTCCGGAGGAGTAAAATGTATTATTGATAGTGGTGCCACAAGCCACATGACCGGAAGCAAAAATTTTGTGGAAGATCTAAAGCCCAATACTTCAAATGTCACGGTCTCGTACGGTGATAATTCATCCTCTAAGGTACTTGGTTTCGGTAAGGTGGTGATCACTCCGGACGTGTCCCTAGTGAATGTCATGCTTGTCGAAACCATTGGTTATAATCTACTTTCCGTTCATCAACTTGCTACTATGGGCTATGCCACATATTTTGATGTTGACTTTGTGGTCGTCATGTGGAGTAAGTCTCTCAAGGTTGCCTTTGTTGGGTATGTCGACAATGGCTTGTATGTGGTGGACTTTTCGGAGAAACCCACTACGGCCACGATATGCCTAATTGCTAAGGCCGACGTGGGATGGCTTTGGCATCGCCGGTTAGCCCACGTCAATATGAGAGCTTTGCAAAATCTCTACACCGGCGGCCACATACTCGGACTAAAGGATGTTTCTTTTGCCAAAGATCGTGTTTGTAGGGCATGTATTGAAGGAAAGATGCATGAAACAAGTCATCCAAGCAAGACTATTATCTCTTCCAAGAGGTGCTTGGAGCTCCTTCATATGGATCTCTTTGGACCTCCCACTTATGCAAGTCTTGGTGGCAATAAATATTGCTTGGTGATTGTCGATGACTATTCAAGATACACTTGGGTTTATTTCTTTGAGTTCAAGAGTGAGACCCAACAAACCGTCAAAGACTTTGCCACCGAAGTTGAGCGTCAATTCAATACCACCATATTGACTATAAGAAGTGACAATGGCACCGAGTTCAAGAACTACTCCTTAAATGAGTTTCTTAGTGATGCGGGTATCAAACATCAATATTCCGCTGCATATACCCCGCAACAAAATGGAGTTGCCGAGAGGAAGAACCGGACTCTCATGGATGCGGCAAGAACTATGTTGGCGGAGTTCAAGTCTCCATACAACTTTTGGGCCGAAGCTATTAATACCGCATGCCATGCCACCAACCGGCTTTATCTCCGCAAGAACTTGAACAAGACTCCATATGAAATTCTTACCGGGCAAAAGCCCAACATCAAGTACTTCCGGGTATTTGGTTGTAAGTGTTTCTATCTCAAGAAAGGTGTCCGTTTGTCAAAATTTGATTCTAAAGCTTTAGAGGGTATCTTTGTTGGTTACTCCACGGACTCACATTCCTATAGGATCTATAGCAAGTCCACCGGGCATGTTATAGAGACTTGTAATGTGAGGTTCGATGAGGATAATGGTTCCTTTGTGGGACAAAGTTGTGTTCGTGATGTAGGTGATGAAATTCCTCCCCAAGCCATAAGAAGAATGGGTGTCGGATTCTTCCGGCCCATTGAGGGACACCTTTTGGCCGAAGGAGAAGGACAATGCTCTACACATGTGGAGCCTTCACCTGCTGAACACTCATAGGACATTGACCAAAGACAAGCTGCACACCCTCGACCTCGAGATCATCCCACCGAGCAATCTTGCCCGGAGTCTCCGGCCCCTGTGGTCCGGACTCTCCGGCCTATACCGGAGTCTCCGGGTATGGATACCGGAGTCTCCGGGGGTGATCAAGGCTTTGATGAAGATCCTTCAGAATTCCGTGGCTATGGGCCACTTGATGATCAAGGCAATCCAACTGGTCAAGGCGAGGACCAGAACAGTGATCATGAAGATGATCAAGTAGTCTCTCAAGAATCTCCTCTTGAGGCTCACACTCGCCGTGAGAAGAAGCTTGAGTCCATTCTTCGACGGAGAAGCATATCCTTGGAAAATGTGGTTGGGAGTGTTCGTAAAGGTGTCTCCACTAGGCGGCAACTTTCTAACTTTTGCTCTCATCATGCTTTTGTCTCTTGTGTAGAACCCAAGAAAGTTTATGAGGCGCTTGAGGATCCGGATTGGCTTGATGCCATGCATGATGAACTCAACAACTTCAAGCGCAATAATGTTTGGACTCTAGTAGAAAGGCCTAAAGATTGCCGTAATGTCATTGGGACCAAGTGGATCTTCAAGAACAAGCAAGATGCAAATGGCATTGTCATTCGTAACAAGGCAAGATTGGTGGCTCAAGGTTTCTCCCAAGTTGAGGGTATTGACTTTGGTGAAACTTTCGCTCCCGTTGCCCGTCTTGAATCCATTCACATCTTACTTGCATATGCATCTCATCATAACTTTAAACTTCAACAAATGGATGTTAAAAGTGCATTTCTTAATGGTCCCTTAAATGAATTGGTCTTTGTGAAGCAACCCCCGGGCTTCGAAAACCCTAAGTTTCCTAACCACGTTTACAAACTTGATAAGGCGCTCTATGGCCTCAAACAAGCCCCACGTGCGTGGTACGAGCACCTTAAAGAATTATTGGTTGATCGTGGTTTTGAAATTGGGGTGATTGATCCCACTCTTTTTACTAAGAAGGTCAATGGGGAGCTTTTCATTTGCCAATTATATGTTGATGATATTATATTTGGTTCTACTAACAAAGCTTTCAATAATGAGTTTGCCAAGCTCATGACCGACAAGTTTGAGATGTCTATGATGGGGGAGCTAGAGTTCTTCCTTGGATTTGAAGTCAAACAATTGAAGGGAGGGACTTTTGTGAACCAAGCCAAATATACTCAAGACATGCTCAAGAGGTTCGAGATGATTGGAGTCAAAGGTGCAAAGACTCCCATGCCAACAAAGGTTAATCTTGATCTCGATCCTAATGGTAAAGAAGTGGATCAAAAACTTTATAGATCTATGATTGGTTCCTTGCTTTACCTTTGTGCATCTAGACCGGACATTATGTTAAGTGTGGGAGTTTGTGCACGTTTTCAAGCCGCACCAAAAGAAAGCCACTTAGTGGCGGTCAAACGAATCTTTCGATATTTAGTGAATACCCCTAACTTTGGTCTTTGGTATCCAAAAGGAGCAAGTTTTGATCTTGTAGGTTACTCGGATTCGGATTGGGCGGGAGACAAAGTGGAACGGAAATCAACCTCCGGGGCTTGCCAATTTCTTGGTAGGTCTTTGGTGTGTTGGTCATCTAAGAAAAAAAATTGTGTGTCTCTCTCTACCACCGAAGCCGAATATGTAGCCGCAGCTAGTTGTTGTGCACAACTCTTATGGATGAGGCAAACTTTGAAGGATTATGGTGTCATTTTTGACAAAGTGCCTCTTTTATGTGATAATGAAAGCGCAATCAAGATCGCTCACAACCCAGTGCAACACAACAAGACGAAGCATATTGAGATTCGTCATCATTTCATTCGGGATCATGTCAACCGTGGAGATATTGATCTATCTTATGTTAGCACTAATGAGCAACTTGCCGATATATTCACGAAGCCTCTTGATGAAGCAAGATTCCGGGAATTGAGGCATGAACTAAATATCATTGATTCAAGCAATGTGGCTTGAGCTAGGTGCATTTACTCCCATACTCTAACTTGTGTGTTGTTCTAGATGTGGGCATGGAAATAGGGGGAGTGCGGTCCTAACTGATTGGACTATCCCTCCCCCCATTATGCCGATAGTAAGCATATGGTTCTATCTTGTCATTTGTGACAATTTTGAGCTTAATTGATGAGTTTTGGTTTTGGGCCCAAGATATATCTTCGCGGTGCCATACCTGTATACTCAAACATGGTGGCTTCGGCCACCAACCTCTTAAGTGGAGGTTTGTTCCCATTTGCGCCTTATTTGCATTTTATGTGCCTTTCAATGGGAATGTGTTCATGTTTGGCCTTATTTGAGTTTTATTTGCTTTTTTTTGCAAACTTGAACACTAAGTACCACTCAGTGACCTCTTTCTGACCCAAGCCTATCCCTTTCAACTGAAAACACTTCATCTTTCGAAGAAACATGCTCAAATTCATAGCTGTGTGATCTGGTCGAGGCAGGCCGGAGACTCCGGGTTTCGCACCCCGGAGACTCCAGTGTCTGGAGGCCGGAGACTCCGGGTTACCAGCCCCGGAGACTCCGGCCCTAGCGGTTTCACCCTGGGTAAAAGGGGTCGGGGTGAGGGCAACCAGCCGGTTACCCTCATTCACCCCCACTCCTCCTCTCCCCAGGACGCCGCCGCCTCCACCAGGTCACCGCCGGGCGCTTCCCCGGCACCGGATCCGCCGTTGCCGCCGGCCTCCCTCCTCTCCAAGCCTCCGGAAGCTTCTCCCTCTGGCTTGCTTGCTTCTCCATGGAGCCATCCGGTATTCTCCTCCTCCTCCCATCTAGATTCCTCTAGATTCAAAGGATTGGAAGAAATGCTTGTTGTTTGTCCATGGAGTCACTCTCATTCGGCAATGTGTGTATCTAGCATCGTGTAGAATCAGTTTTGTGCAATTTCTCGAGCAAACCCTAGCCTCCCTTGTCTGACCTCGAGTTGCCCGGAGTCTCCGGGGTCCAAACCCCGGAGACTTTGAAGTCTCCGCCCTCTAGAGGCCGGAGACTCCGGGGTCAGACACCGGAGACTCCGGTGTAGATCGATTTCTTCACAATTTGACTCCACAAGATGCTATTCTCCTGTCATCTGAGCATGTTTTTGACTTTTCCCTTGCTACTTCGTGCCATTTCCCTCACAGGTAGTAGTGCAGGTGGTCGTCGCAAGCGTATCCCGAGGAAGCACACCTTTGACTATGACCCGGCAAAGGATTGCTATGTGGAAAGACAGAGTGCTGCAGAAGTTGCTAGGGATGCTCTGAGAGAAAAAGCTCATCTAGCTCAGCTGGCTAAGGAAGAAAGGGCCAAAAAGGCCAAGTTTGATAACTTGCCAACTCTCAAGGGCATGTCACTTCCAGAGTTTGCAGATATGAGGAAGAGGAAGATGTATGACTTGCCGAGGAACACCAATGATCACTATTTTCATCGAAGGGAGCAAGAACTGATTTGCACCGAGCTCTATGCCAACCTCACCCACAAGGTTTGCCCTCAGAAGGTGGTTGATTTTGAGCATCTTCACAAGAGTGATTACTTCAAGGAAGCCCTGTGGATCACCGAAAAGCTTGGTCTCCACCCGCTCATGAAAATCAAGCAAGACTACAACGTTCTCCTTGTGCACCAATTCTTTGCAACACTAGTGTTTGGAGATGGAGAAGAGCTTCCCATGACATGGATGACCGGTGATCATGTTGTCCAATCCAACTTCATTGAGTTTGCAGAAGAGCTTGGATATCCATTCAAGGGGAACCATGAGCCAAGTGGTGCAAGGATGCATCTCTCCGGAGTTGCCTACAACAAGAAGGCGCTTGCTCCCCTCTATGGTAAGCTCACGAAAGATGCCGCTGATCAAGGCAAGAAGATTGTTGTTGGTGAGTCCTATGGGTTGAGAACTAGGTACAACATTCTTCTCCATTTGTTCCGTGAGAATATTGCCCCGAGTGCGGGAAATTTGGATGCTCTTCGTGGTGGCTTGGTCAACCTTCTTGCCTACTCCCATGAAGTCTTTTGCAAAGGCCAAGAAGCACAAGTTCAACCTATTGATGTCATGGACTTCATTCACCGGGAAATATATGAGTGCATTCTTTCCAAGAAAGCCCCGGTCTATGCTCCGTATGTGATGAAGTTGATCAAGAGGAAGTCACCCAACTACACTCTGTGTGTTGACATCTCTAAGTTGGTTGAGCACAAACCTGTGAAGCCTCAGAAGAAACCGGCACCGGGTGTGACCAATGAACCCTTTGCCTCCGCTAGTGAAGATGAAGAAGATGAAGACATGGAAGGTGATGAGGATGATGTGGATGAGGAAGGAGAAGAGGGTGAGGAAGAGATTGAAGTGACTCGGACTGCTCCTCCTTCTCCACCAAAGAGGGGGAGCAAGAATGCTAGCAACCAGCCTTTTCCCTCTCGCAACAAAGAAGAAGTCAACAAGGAGATCAAGAAACTGTCTTGGTTCAAGAGGACCATGCTTTGCATGGGAGTGGATATTCGCAAAGAGCAGCACAACATCTACATTCAGAACAAGCATATCACTCACAACCAAGGTTTGATGGTTGAACACCTTCGTGCTATCCGCAAGCTTCCTCCTCCAGAGCACCCTCCTTCAGACTCAGATGATACTCTCAGCTATGGTGCTTGGAACAAAGAGATGGGCAGCTCACTCCAATGGGGAGATTTTGAGGAAGTGTCCAAGCCCAACTATCCGTCCTCCTCCAGTCGTGGCAAGGGTCCTATGCTTGATGATGAAGATTCTTCCTATGAAGGCAACGGCGAGGACGACGACGAGTGACTTGTTGGGACGTGTAGCATCACTCGTTTCCCCTTTTTGGTGTCTCGATGCCAAAGGGGGAGAAGAGTTCTATTAGCATGTTATCGGGGATTTGCAAGGGTCGGGCACAAGCATTTCTTTTGTTGAGCTTTCATTTGCCTATGCTTGTGCTCTCTTCTAGTACTTAGTTCTTTAAAATTTGAACTTCGTTGTGGTACTTATCTTAATATTGTGTGAGACTTGTGGTTTGCTTTAATGTAATAGTCATGCTCTATTACTTCATATTGTTATCTATGTAGCATGCACATGATCGTGGTTCACTATTTTAGGGGGAGCTTTGTGTCTAGTATGTGTGCATTTGCATCAAGTTTTTTGTTGTAGCTTGCACACATCTAGGGGGAGCTCACCCTGTATGGTTGATCTTTACTTAAACCTTAGTATTGTCATCAAACACCAAAAAGGGGGAGATTGAAAGAGCATCTTCTAGCAAAATGTATTTTTTGGGTGTTTGTTGCCAATACTCAGGTATCTAACCTTGTGTCTCAGTTTATTCTTCATTATAGGTGAAAATCAGAAGATCACTTGTTGCTGGCATTTCTGCGCCGGAGACTCCGGGTCTCCTACCCCGGAGACTCCGGTGTTCACACGCCGGAGTCTTTGGTCAGGGTCCGGAGACTCCGGCCTAAGCCTCCGGGGTCGTTTTTCGTCGAGTGTCGCTCGTCCCAGATATGGGGGCGGAGACTCTGGGCGGAAGCTTTATCAGAAGCTTGTCTCAGGCCCGGAGACTCCGGCTTTGTCGACTTACCCCGGAGACTCCGGGCTCTGGACCCCGGAGACTCCGGCCTAAAAAGACAGCAACGGCTAGTCCTTGTCTTGGACTATAAATAGTCTTCTTCCACCTCAAGACATGGTGGCGGCTCACACTCTCTCACCTCCATTGTTTCAAAGCTTCAAAGCTCAAGATCTCTCTCCCTAGCCAATAGAACTCAAAGCCCTTTTGGGATTTGAGGGAGAAGACCTAGATCTACACTTCCACCAAGCCAATTTGATTTCCCCCCTCTCTTTGTTGAGGGGCTTGTAACTTGAGTGTTCATCGGATTCCTAGCCGGAAGAAGCCGTCCTCCAAGCTTAACTTTGTGTGTAAGAGCTTGGTGGGCCTATTGGGAGCCTCCAATTGAGTTGTGGAGCTTGCCCCAATACTTTGTGTAAAGGTGTCGTGCCGCCTTCAAGGGCATCGCTTAGTGGAGCGTGAACTCGCCTTTGTGGCTTGTTCACCGGAGAATAGGGTGAGCCTTTGTGGCGTTGGTGGCCTTTGTGGCACCACACCTCTCCAACGTAGACGTACTTCCCGTAACAAGGAAGGAACTACGGGAATACATCCTCGTGTCTTCATGTCTCCATTGCGGTGACCTCTATCCTTTACTTGTACCTTTACTTATATTGTTATTGCTAGCTTGCTTGTCACTCTAGGTAAATTCACTTAGTATCACATCTAGAGAATTTACCTTCATGTCTAGCCTTAACTTGAAAAGAATTAAAAAATATTGGGTAGCTCCTATTCACCCCCCCTCTAGTCGCTCATACGATCCTTTCAGGGGGGGCCGACTATGAGCGGGGCGACCGATTGATTCTTCTGTTCTCCAAGCTGGGGAATTTGTTTCCCGCTTCTTTTTGCCTTGGCCAAGTCACTTTGCCTTTCAATTTCGCGTTTATAGTCTGATGGCAGATTCATCTTATATTAGGGCTCTGCAGTAAGCATACCATAAGCCCAGTCCTTTTGTTTCTCCGTGTATGTCGGCTTGGGCTCAGGCACTTTCGGTGCAAAAAATGCCTTCACTTCGGCGCGTACTATCGCCTCGTTTTCCTCGGGAGTCCGGTCATAAGCTCTCTTGGGAAGAGGCTTTAGCGATGGCTCTGGTATCTTCGTGGTCTTATGTACTACCTTATCAGTAGTACTAACCGTAGCGGACCTGCTCCGCTTTTTCCCCGTCTGAGTAGTATTGGGGGGCGGCTTCGCCTGACGCGCTGGAGGTGCACGGGGGGACGGCGTTGGCTGACGCGCGGGAGGTGCACTGGGGGACGACGTTGGCTGACGCGCGGGAGGTGCACTAGGGGGCGGCGTCGGCTGACGCGTCGCCCGAGGTGGACTCCAGGGTGGCATCGGCTGACGCGGCGCTAGAGGTGGACTCGGGGGTGGCGTCGGCTGACGCGGCGCCCGAGGTGGACTCGGGGGCGGCGTAGGTGGACGACGTTCACCGGGGGAGGGTGGACTTGGATTCCTCGGAGTCGGTGGCCTTGGAGCTGAGCCTGGAAACTTGATGTATTTCTTTTGCCATAAAACGATTTGGCGTTTGACATCTCCAAGTCTCCGATCCCCTTCAGGTGTAGCAAAATCAAGCTCTAGGTCCTCGAACGAGCTGACTATGTCAAGCACCGAGACACGAGCATAGCCAGCCGGTATCGGGTTCCCATGGTGGAGTGCTTCAGGTAGACAAGGTAAAGCGTCGCCGCTCGCCACCTTGATGGTCATGTTCTTCATTGGCTGATGTAGCTCACAATTTGTCATCTCCCTAACATCATCCATGGGGTAGCGAGACCCCAGTGCTTCATGCTCATCAGCTGGGACCTCCGTGGAAGCCATGCTGCTTCTCCGCTGACTATTAAGATCCAATGCTGGATCTTCCTGCAGCCGAGATCCGCCTCCCTGGCTAAGTTGATGTATCATACTCTTCATGTCGGCTAATTCACGTTCTACCTTGCCGATCTGATCTGCTTCCCGATCCTTCTTTCTCTTACGGCTTTTGTAACCGTACGGATCTTCGTGCTGAGAAAACCCTTCCTTCCATGGAACACCGGCGCCTTTGCCTCTTGTTCGTCCGGTGTGTTCTGGATTCCCGAGGGCGTGTGTCAGCTCGTCATTCTCTCGGTCGACACGGATCAATCCCGCTTGAGCATCCTCCATTGCCTTAACAAGTTTTACTGTGGGAGTAAAGGTCTGTTTCCGATGAACACACTCCCCTGTTGTCGGGTCTAACGATCCTCCATGTCCGTACCACCAGTGCTTGGCCCTTTCGGGCCATCCCTCTATACCTGGAGTGATTCCTTTATTCCTCAATTCATTCTCCATAGATTCCCACTTGGGCACTGCTCTCACGTAGCCGCCTGGCCCCAAAACATGGTGATGTTCCTTCTTTTCAGCATTTTTCTTATTTTTTTCCGACATTTCCTTGGCTCTCTCAGATGCCTTGAATGCCACAAATTCAGGCCACTGTTGTCTCAACTTCTCGTATGCTCCTTCGAACACTGAAGTTTTATTTTTCGCGATATACTTCGCGTATAACATTTTCTTGAAGCCCCGGAATGCTTCAGCCATCTTCTTGAGAGCGTACTGTTTAACTCTCCTTCTCCTTTCACGTCCACCCGGAATTTCATTTCCATCATCATCCTTCTTGGAGTACTCCAGAGGTAGAATGAAATTTTCCATGAGCTTCCTCCAAAGGTCTTTCTTGGATCTTTTGTTCACAAAAGTAGCTCCAAGACGTGCCTTCTTTGGCTCGTGCCATTCTTGAACCGTGATCGGGATCATGGCCCTAACAATCACTCCGCATTGATTTATAAATTTTGTTGCGTGTTGTGTTGGCTCCAACGGTTTGCCATCTGGAGATACTACATCGATGGTCAGCTTCTGATTCGCACTCAACTTTTGGCTCGGACCTCGTTTAGAATACGATTTGCTCGATCCGGAGGGCTGAAAAAAGAAAAAGTCGTTAATACAAATATGCATATTCCCTTCGTATCACCAAAAGCTAAATCTATATACCTCGCCATCGGCATTTGTTTGCAATTGTCGTTCGGCATCGGTGTTTGTTTGCCCTTCGTCGTCAAACATTTCTATCTCCATTCCGTCACCGGAAGGGTTAAGAAACGATGAAACATCATCTTCAAATTCAGCTTCTCCGGCACCTTCTCGGCCGACTCCTTCTCGGCCGGCTACTCTGGGGTCTTCTCGATCGGCACCTTCTTGAGGCACATATACATTCTCACGTATCATGCCAAATAAGAATTCTTCGGGGTGGCGTGGGTCATTTTCGCCGTCCATGTCTCTTCTAAAGACAGGTAAAACAAGTTAGTGACACATATTTGAGCAATAACCAAAAAAAGGGGGCGTTGGCCGAGCGCCGACGCGGTGGGGGGAAGACCCCCTCACCACGCCGGCGCCCGGCCAATGCCCCCTTTTAGTACACATATTTGATCAATAACCAAAAAAAGGGGGGCGTTGGCCAACGCCCCCTTTTAGTACACATATTTGATCAATAACCAAAAAAAAAGGGGGCGTTGGCCGAGCGCCGACGCGGTGGGGGGAAGACCCCCTCACCGCGTCGGCGCCCGGCCAACGCCCCCTTTTAGTACACATATTTGATCAATAACCAAAAAAAAGGGGGCGTTGGCCAAGCGCCGACGCGGTGGGGGGAAGACCCCCTCACCGCGTCGGCGCCCGGCCAACGCCCCCTTTTAGTACACATAAATCTAACATTTCAAATATTCTAACATTTCTATTTTTTACTAACATTTCAAATATTCTAACATTTCTAACATTTCAAATATTCTAAAATTTCTAACAATTCTAACCTAAAATACTAAATAACAATTCTAACAATTCTAACCTAAAATTCTATCTAAATTCTAACCTAAAATGCTAACCTAATATTCTAACTAAAACGCTAACCTAAAATTCTAACTAAATTGTAACAAAAAATACAAAGGGGCGGCGGCGGCGGCCGGTTCTCCTCACCTTACCGAGGGGCTCGGGGACTGCGTGGCGGCTCGGCCGGGGACGGCGGCGCGGCTCGGGGACGGCGGCCGGCGCGGCGGAAGGCATCGGGGACGGCGGCCGGCGTGGCGGAAGGCGTCGGGGACGGCGGCCGGCGCGGCGGGTGACGTCGGGGACGGCGGCGCGGCTCGGGGAGGCCACGGGGACGGCGGTGCGGCCTAGGAGGCGTCGGGGACGGCGCGCGGCGCGGCGGGAGGCGTACGTCGGGGGCGTGCTCTGGAAGGCGTCGGGGTCGACGGCGGCGCGGCTCAGGGAGGCCACGGGGACGGCGGCGCGGCTCGGGGAGGCGTCAGCGCGCGGCGCGGCTGGAGGCCTCGGGGACGGCGGCGACGGCGAGTTTTTGGCCAACCGCAATCGAAAATTCGCTAAGTGTGAGTGGGGAAGAAGGAGAGGGGCGGCGCGGGCTTTTATACCCCCAGCCTTTAGTCCCAGTTGGTAGCTCCAACCGGGACTAAAGGGGGGGTCTTTAGTCCCGGTTGAAACCACCAACCGGGACTAAAGGGTCTTTAATCCCGGTTGGTTGATTCAACCGGGACTAAAGACTTTTTGGCGGTTCGCGCCCGATTCCCAGACCTTTAGTCCCGGTTGGTGGAACCAACCGGGACACCAACCGGGACTAAAGGTATAATAAATGCGCGCCAAGGCCTTATATTTTTTCAGATTTCATTTGAATATGAAATTTGAATTTCAATTTGAATAACTTCTATATATTTTAGAATCTGACAAAACATTGAATATGAAAAGTGTTTGAAATTTAATAACTAATTCAAAACTATTTTGTATTTTCAAAATCAATTAATCTAACTATTTAAACAATTAACTATTTTGCCATTTTCAATTAAAACTATATTGATTAATATTCTTTTTGAATATTTTAGAATCTGACAAAACTTTGAATATGAAAAGTGTTTGAAATTGAATAACTAATTCAAAACTATTTTCTATTTTCAAAATCAATTATTCTAACTATTCAAACAATTAACTATTTTGCCATTTTCAATTAAAACACAACCGAGGCGGAGCTTCCGAAGATGGAGTCTTTCACGGGCTTGCAGGGAAATTTTTCCGAGGCGGAGCTTCCGAAGATGTCGTAGGGCGTGAGCACCAACGACATCTTCGAGAAACTCCGCCACGGGAGATTTGCCAACCCTTTCCTCCATAACTATTAGAGGAGATGGAGTCTTTCACGGGCTTGCAGGGAAATTTTTCCGAGGCGGAGCTTCCGAAGATGCCGTAGGGCGTGAGCACCAACGAAAATCTTCGAGAAACTCCGCCACGGGAGATTTCCCAACCCTTTCCTCCATCCATGGGGATGAAACTCTCCCTGCCTTCGAGTTGTGCTTGCCATGGCGTATCGATGCTCCTTTTATAGGCACGGCGCCGCTTCTACTTTTGTCTTGTTCCTCCGACAGGGGCGTCATGCGCTACATGCTTTATCTCATCGAGCAGTGCATCCACCCACGCATCCTTATCCTGCCAACAGCTTTAGTCTCGGTTGCACCCACCAGCCGGGACTAAAGGTTACCCACACGTCCTTATCCCACCGACAGTTTTAGTCTCGGTTGCACCCACCAGCCGGGACTAAAGGTTACCCACACGTCCTTATCCCACCGACAGTTTTAGTCTCGGTTGCACCCACCAGTCGGGACTAAAGGTTTCCCGCGCCACTGCGTTCCCGCCTATTTTCTTCCCGCGCTTTCCACCGCTTCCCGCCTCCGTCTTCCCGCCATTTTCACTATATATATGTAGGATTGGCCTCCATTTACATATCATATCTAGACTCATATCTGCAAACCTCATAACTCTCTTCCATGGCTTCCATCGTATCTCTAACCCCCCAGGAGGCAGAGGCGCTTTGCGCCTCAAACTACCCCTGCCCGCCGGGCTACCGCGTCCCCACCGGCTGGATGCTGAGCGTCGGAGGCATACCGGTCCCTCCTGTCCCTCTAGGTGTGGCGCGCCAGATGGCCATCGCGAACCACTACTACTTCGAGCTCACACCAGAGCAGCGGAGGAATCCCCAGTGGCATCCCGACTACAGCCTGACTTGGGACGCCTTCTTCATCAATCGGCGTGAGAGTGCGCTTGCCAGGCACGAGGAGGACGGCCCACCTCGTTCGAACTTCAATGAGGCCGGCCATCGGCTGTGGTGGCGCGGCCGGACTCTCCAGAGCGTCATGGCCTACCGTGGCCCCCGCCTGCGCTACCCTCAGTCTCAGCCCACACGTGCTCACCGGCCGAGGTTCGACTACCGCGACCCCGATGCCAGCGACGACGACGTCGGCGACTACGACGACTACAGTGGCGACGTTTATAGGGCTAGGCACGACTATGACTGAATCACTCCAACATTCGAAAACAAGTTTGGTTGATTGTGACTTAATCTGACCATGTACTTTAATTCCAGTTCAATCGTTTCCCCGCCTCTCGTGAGTGTTATTGTGATACATGATTAGAACAATACATTACATAAAATGTTTAATACATGATTAGAACAATACATGATTAGAACAATACATGATTAGAACAATACATGATTAGAACAATACATGATTATACATGATTACACATCATTTCTTCGCTAGTGTCCCTTGCTTACGATTGTGGCGTAACCATGGAGAATCTTCATTATTTAACTTGAGGCTTGTGTTAGTGTTCACTCTGAAGGGCGGAATTTCACCAAACTGATTATAATCTTGTGACATGTCTGTCTTGTCCTCCACTCCCACGATGGTTCTTTTCCCTGTAAGAACTATGTGGCGCTTTGGTTCATCACATGATGTATTCGCTTTGGTTCATTTTCTTGGTTTGCTACTCATGTCCTTCACATAGAAAACCTGAGCCACATCTTTGGCTAGGACGAATGGTTCATCAAGGTACCCTAGATTGTTGAGATCCACCGTTGTCATTCCGTACTGCTCGTCCAACTTTACCCCGCCTCCTGTCATCTTCACCCATTTGCACCAAAACAAAGGAACCTTAAAGTTAGGTCCATAATCAAGCTCCCATATCTCTTCTATGTAACCATAATATGTGTCCGTTCGCCCTTTGCCAGTTACTGCATCAAAGCGGACACCACTGTTTTGGTTGGTGCTTTTTTTTTATCTTGGGCGACCGTGTAAAATGTATTCGCATTTATCTCGTACCCTTGGAAAGTCAATATAGTCGAAGATGGTAATTTGGCCAGCAAGTATAGCTGCTCTTCAACAACAGTGTCATTCATGAGACGTCTTTGCAACCAAACGCCGAAAGTCGCCATGTGGAGCTGTAAAAACAAAGGACTCAGGCTCCCCTGGGTTTGCTTGGCGTACAATATTCTTGTATTCCTCACTGTACGGAGCCACCAAGAGGGAATTTTGTAGAACTGTGTAGTGTGCTTGAGTCAACGAATGACCATCCCTACATATCATTGGTTTCTTTCCGATCGTGCCTTTTCCACTAAGTCTCCCCTCATGACGCGATTGAGGAAGACCAATCGGCTTAAGGTCGGGAACAAAGTCAGCACAAAACTCAATGACCTCCTCTGTTCCATATCCCTTGACGATGCTTCCTTCTGGCCTAGCACGATTACGAACATATTTCTTTAAGACTCCCATGAACCTCTCAAAGGGGAACATATTGTGTAGAAATACAGGGCCGAGAATGGAAATCTCTTTGACTAGGTGAACCAGGAGGTGCGTCATAATATTGAAGAATGATGGTGGGAACACCAGCTCGAAGCTGACAAGACATTGGGCCACATCATTTTGTAACCGTGGTAGATCTTCTGGATTAATTACCTTCTGAGATATTGCATTGAGGAATGCACATAGCTTCACAATTGCTAGTCGAACATTTTCCGGTAGAAGCCCCCTCAATGCAACTGGAAGCAATTGCGTCATAATCACGTGGCAGTCATGAGACTTCAGGTTCTGGAACTTTTTCTCTGCCATATTTATTATTCCCTTTATATTCGATGAGAATCCAGCCGGGACCTTGATACTGTTCAGGCATTCAAAAAAGGTGATATTCTCTTCTTTAGTAAGAGCGTAGCTAGCGCGACCTTGAAACAGTTCTGGATGTCGGTCTTCTGGGTCTTTCACACGTTGCAGGTCCTGTCGAGCTTCCTTTGTATCTTTTGTCTTCCCATACACACCCAAGAAGCCTAGCAGGTTCACGCAAAGATTCTTTGTCACATGCATCACGTCGATTGCAGAGCGAACTTCTAGGAATTTCCAATACTCAAGCTCCCAAAATATAGATTTCTTCTTCCACATGGGTGCGTGTCCGTCTGCGTCATGCGGAACAGATTGTCCGCCAGGACCCTTTCCAAAGATTACTTCTATATCTTTGACCATATCGAATACATCATCACCAGTATTTTCCTTAGGTGGCTCCCGGTGATCTGCCTTACCGTTGAAATGCTAGCCTTTTTTTCTTACGGCATGAATTTTGCTAAGAAATCGACGGTGCGATATGTACACATTCTTCTTACAATTAGCTAAATATATACTTTCAGTCTCTTGTAAACAGTGTGTGCATGCCTTGTATCCCTTATTTGTCTGTCCTGAAATGTTACTAAGAGCAGGTCAATCATTGATTGTAACGAACAGCAACGCTCGTAAGTCAAATTCCTCTTGTTTGTGCTCATCCCACACACGTACGCCTGGTTTGGCCCACAGCTGTAAAAGTTCATCAACTAATGGCCTTAGGTACACATCAATATCATTGCCGGGTTGCTTCGGACCTTGGATAAGCACTGGCATCATAATGAACTTCCGCTTCATGCACAACCAAGGAGGAAGGTTATAGATGCATAGAGTCACGGGCCAGGTGCTATGACTAGAGCTCTGCTCCCCAAAAGGATTGAAGCCATCTGTACTTAGACCAAACCGTATGTTCCTTGCGTCACCTGCAAAATCTTTAAACTTATTGTCGATCTTTCTCCATTGAGACCCATCAGCGGGGTGTCTCAACATCCCGTCTGACAAACGGTCCTCTTTGTGCCATCGCAATAACTTGGCATGCTCTTTGCACCGAAACAAACGTTTCAACCGTGGTACTATAGGAGCATACCACATCACCTTGGCAGGAACCCTCTTTCTGGGGGGCTCGCCCTCAACATCACCAGAGTCATCTCCTCTGATCTTATACCGCAATGCAGTGCATATCGGGCATTCAGTCAAATTCTCATAGTCACCACGATAGAGGATGCAGTAATTAGGACATGCATGTATCTTCTGAACCTCTAAACCTAGAGGGCAGACAATCTTCTTGGCTTCGTACGTACTGGTGGGCAATTCGTTATCCTTTGGAAGCATATTCCTCATCATTTTCAGCAACTTTTCAAATCCGGAGTCAGATAGACCTTCCTCTGCCTTCCATTTCAGCAATTCAAGTGTGCTGCCTAGCTTTTTCAGACCATTTTGGCAGTTTGGGTATAAGGACTTTTTGTGATCCTCTAACATGCGATCCAACTTCTCCCTCTCCTTATTAGTTTCGCATTCTCTCCGTGCATCAGCAATGGTCCGACCGAGATCATCAGGGGCCTCATCATGTGTCTCTCCTTCAGCTTACCCTTCAGCTCCCCCTTTAGCTCCCCCTTCAGCTTCTCCCATGAAAGTATCACCATATTCAGGGAACCCAGGATAGTTGTCATCATCCTCTTCTTCATTGTCTTCCATTATAATACCTCTTTCTCCGTGCTTGGTCCAACAATTGTAGCTGGGCATAAAACCGTGCTGAAGCAGATGCACGTGAAGGGTTCTTGATGAAGAGTAATTCTTCAGATTCTTACACACACTACATGGACAGACAACAAAACCATTCCGCTTGTTCGCATCAGCCACACGGAGGAAATCCTGCAAGCCCTTAATGAACTCGCTTGAGACTCGGCTACCGTACATCCATTGCCGGTTCATCTGCATTATTATATAAGTATATAATAAACCAAATTAATACAAGAAATAAACTCACATTGCATATAAATCATATATACTCCCACATTACTCTCTAACGTTACAAAAATTATTGCAAATAAATCCTACTCAAAAATTATTATTGTAAATCACATAAGCTCACAATTACTCCCACATTACTTTCTAACATTAATTACTCCACAAATCCCTCTATTTTTTTGAGCATAAAAAGAGCTATATATGTGCATGACAAATTTCTACTTCATACTCATTTTGGTCAACATACAAGTACACCACCTCTACACATGTGCAAACTAAGGAATTAATTTAAGCTCAAATGCTATATAAATCAAATAAACTCCTATAATTACTCCCAAATTATAGCCACAAATCTCACCACATCTAGAGCATTATATGATCTAAATTAGCAATTAAAGACGAGAGAGTAAAGTTGCTAACCTTTTGAACCAATTAGATAGATGAAATAACTCAAAATCTTGGATAATTTTGATAAAAAAATCGGGCATGACTGATGACCCACAAGTATAGGGGATCGCAACAGTCTTCGAGGGAAGTATTACCCAAATTTATTGATTCGACACAAGGGGAGCCAAAGAATATATGCAAGCCTTAACAGATGAGTTGTCAATTCAGCTGCACCTGGAAACGGTCTTGCTCGCAGCGGTTTATCAGTAGCAACAGTTTTATAGTGGTGACAGTAGTGAAATAGTAACAGCAGTAGTAAAATAGCAACGGTAAAAGTAGCAGTTGTAAACAGTAGGAACAAATACTGTAGGCATAGGGATGATTTACGGGCGTTGCATGGATAAGATAATTCATGAAATCAATGAGACATGGGCATTGCAGATAAATAATGATAAAGCATCCTAGTACAAACAATCATAGGCATGTGTTCCGTATATAGTCGTACGTGCTCACAAGGAGAAACTTGCACGACATCTTTTGTCCTACCAGCCTGTTGCAGCAGGGCCTCAAGGGAAACTACTGGTAATTAAGGTACTCCTTTTAATAGAGTACCGGAGCAAAGCATTAGCACTCGGTGAACACATGTGATCCTCACATCATAGCCATCCCCTCCGGTTATCCCAATTTCTGTCACTTTGGTGCCTCGGGTTCTGGACAACAATATGTGTATACAACTTGTAGGTAAGACCATAAACAACAAGTATCATTATAGAAATAATAACATGTTCAGATCTGAAATCATGGCACTCGGGCCCAAAGTGACAAGCATTAAGCACAACAAGTTGCAACAATGTCATAGGCACTAAATAAAGATACTAGGCACTATGCCCTATCAATCTCATATCAAATTACATGAACAATCTCATCCAATCCCTACCATACCCTCACCTACAGCGGGGGAATTACTCACACATGGATGGGGAAGTCATGGATGGTCGATGGAGGAGCGTCGGTGGTGATGGTGATGAAGATCTCCTCCGAATCCCCGTCCCGGTAGGGTGCCAGAATGGAGTTTCTGGTTCCGAATCGCGGCTTCTGATGGCGGCGGCGCAGCGGAAGTCTATCTGGGAAAAACGCCGTCTCCCTGATATTATGTCGTCAGGGGGTATATGTACACGAGAGAGGAGGTCGAGAGGGGTCCTGGGGCCCCCTCACGCAGGGGTGGCGCGGCCAGGGCTGGGCCGCGCCACCACTGTGTGACGGCCCCTCGAGCCCCTTCTGCCTCCTGTCTTCTGGCTCCGTGGGTCTTCTGGTGAAATAGGATTTTTCATGATTTTTCCCGAATTTTTACTGGAAGTTGAATTTCTGCACAAAAACGAGACACCAGAGCAATTCTGCTGAAAACAGCGTCAGTCCGTGTTAGTTGTATTCAAAACACACAAATTAGAGGGGAAACAATAGCAAAGGTGTTCGAGAAAGTAGATACGTTTTGGACGTATCAACTCCCCCCAAGCTTAGCTATTTGCTTGTCCTCAAGCAATTCAGTTAACAACTGAGAGCGATAAAAGAAACTTTCACGAACACATTTGCTCATATGATGTATATATACTAACTATGTGATCAAGTACTCAGGCAATTCATAATAAGAAATATGCAACTAATGTCACCTCATAGTCAAGCAAGCTATGAAAGAGTGCCAATGCACTAATAACAAGTAACATGTGCATGAGAAGCTACAAGATTGTAATATGCATAAATGATATGAAAGAATGGTATCCCACTTGCCTTTATTTGTAGAGCAAAACATAAATGCTGAGGCACCTCTGAAGTCCAAGGGAAGACTAGAAGTAGAAATATCAAAGATACAAGCATCAAAGTTATACCACAATTAACCGTGTTCTGGGACAAGCACATTACACTAAGAATAACAGCTATGCTCTCAAGAAGTGCTTAAAGTTAGAAGATGATGACTCAACATAAAAGTAAACGAATGGCCCTTCGTAGAGGGAAGCAGGGATTTAACATGTGCTAGAGCTTTTCATTTGTAAAACAGAGATAAAAGTTTCTTTTGAGAGGTGGTTGTTCTATGTCAACAACTAGCAATGGGGACTTACTATCTTCCATAATAAACAAGTGAGAGCGGTTCCGAGTTCTTTGAAATTTGGCACATTGGTGCTCTTTTATAAAGCTTTGGCACTCCTCCCCACCTTTTTCCTTTCTCAAACCATGGCTAACCGATTCCATCGGGTGCCCACCAACTTTCTCATTCCTTTGGAGGAGTGCATTTTTTCTTTTAGAATTTAGATTATAATGGTCTGACCAGCTCTCATGCAAAATTAATGACGAGCAGATGAAGCTGCCTAGTCGAGGGGTACTTAATTTAATATGGAAGATAGCAATTCCGACCACTACGTCCCCATGAGCTAAAAACAGTGGCACAAAATGAGAAGTAGTTGAAAGTTTTGAAAGGTAGCACATGAGAATTTACTTGGAATGGCTTACAAATACCATGTATAGGAATTTATAGTGGACTCTTTGGAAGACTTGGTTTTTGGTAATTGGATGCACGAGTAGAGCTCATACTCAGTACAAGTGAAGGCTAGCAAAAGACTGGGAAGCGACAATCGAGAGAGCAAAAACTGTTATAATCATGCTTGCGACAAAACAAAATTAATATAGGCATAAAAATGATACAAGAACTCTGAGGCAATTTAGATCATCGAGGCTTAATTGACTTTTTGTTCAGTCATTGCATGCTTGAGCATGTGCCAAGTCGATTCAAATGAAGCTTTTAGAGGTGGATACCACAATATCATACCATACTATGAATAAAACAATGCATGCAAGCGTCTACATGACATGCTACCGGCTAATAGTAAATTGGAACTAATCATATGAAAGCAAGAACTACAAAGCATCCATTAGATGACATATACCTTACATGAACTGACCAAGCATGTCCACATAGATGAGTATATGTACAAAAATGAAAACAAATAGAGTTCATACCAGCCTCTTACCACATCTCGGATTGTCATATATCGTCATTATTGCTCTTCACTTGTGTGGCTTGAATAATATAAAGTGAATACCAAGCTCCAATGGAGCAACGGGAGACTGAACTCTGCAACAAACTTTACAAAACCAAAGAAGAACAACAAATATTTTTGTGGTTTTCAACTTTTGAAACAAAAGCAGAAGGAAATAGCAAACAAAGCAAAATATTTTTGGGTTTTTCAAGTAGCAAACCGAAAATAGCAAGTAGAGAAAACCAAAGGTAGAAAACTAAAGAACCAAACAAAGAGAAGCAACGAAAATGTTTTTGGTCTTTTTGTGTTTTGGAAAGCAGAAGTAAGAACTAGAACAATAAAGAAGGTGAAACATGGATATACAAGGGTCCGACAAAATATGATATGTAGATGAGTGAATCGTCGGCGTACCTCCCCCCAAGCTTAGGCTTTTGGCCTAAGTGGAGATCAATCCCAACTCGGCCAACTCGGCCATGAGGTGGCGCCCTCGTAGTGTGACGAAGAAGCACCATCGTCCTGATATGAGTTCGAGGATGCCCCGGAGTGGTACGTGGTGAAATGATAGGGCGGCTCCTCCTCTTCCTCCTGGACCACCACGCCGTGTTGGATATTGAAACCAAGCAGCCTAAGCTGATCGTCCAACTCCACCTTCGTGCGCGACCATGGCCTCATATGAATGCTGAACAAGTTAGGCTGAGGCAAGGGAATTTCCCTTTCCTCTCCATCAATGAATAACATCCTGTAAACTAATTTCCCTGCACAAGAGTTAGCAGTAACAAAGTGATGGAGTTTCATAGCAGCAAGATCAAGCCTCTGTGGAGCCAACAATACATCATTAGGAGCAATAGAAAGTTCTAGCTCAGCAACAATGCGCGCGGCAATAATACCTCCATAAATAGGTCCCCTAGCGGCTAGGCGACGAGCAATAACAGCACCAAGGTTATACTTCCTACCAACATCAAGAGCGGTAGATAGAAAAGCTAAATGATAGTTGGAGATATTGCTAGTGTTTTCTCTACCAAGTACACTAGTTGCAAGATAGTAGGTAAAATATCTAATAGCTGGGAGCTGAATATTTCTTATCTTGCCACGCTGTGCGTTGCGGTCATCATCATTGGTCAACCCTCGGTAAAGCTCCAACAAATCAGCGGGGTGATTTTGTATCTTCTTGGCCGTTCCAAACATGGGAATACCTAAAATAGAACAAAACCTCCCCAAAGGCATGGTGATAGACTTATCATAAATCTTAAATGCAACAGAAGGATTGTAATGAGCATTAATAAATTTAAAACTTTCAACAAAAATCTTTGTAAGCAAAGCATATTGGTCTCTTTCATCTGCCACGTAATCGGTCAACCCAACCCTGTTAATAAGGAGCAAGAAATCATCAAGAATCCCTGCATCACTCAAAAAGTTAAAACAAGGGAAGGAGGATGGATGTGCATCCCCATCGTCCCCTTCAGGGTTCGGTGACATGAGATCCTCATTATAAGATATCCTATATTGAGCAGTGGATCTTGAGGGCCTTGATGACCTTGGTGCATCACTTTCAAACACTTCTCCATATGTGAAATTGCCATCTCCTTTCTCTGAAATTTTTCAACAAACTCATAAAAAGTGATTTAAAGACAAGCAAGTGTAGGAAACTACTATAGTGAATTACTAGAGAGCTATCATGCATCAAAATAACCTTTCTAAACAATAGAACAAGCATGCATACTCATTTATACTGTCACCTACAATGCTAAAATACTCAAGAAATACTTTACCAAAAGAAAATCTACTTGGACAAGTGGAGGAGTCACATACCGGAGAGCAAATGATCCAAGTTTCAGCAGAAATGTTGGGCTGAACAAAGAGATCGAAAAATCCAGGTGAAGAACAGCAAGAACTCGGGCTTGAGCAAATGGGGCGGTGTTTTTCGGGAGAGAGAAAAAACAGGGGAAGAAGAGATGAGTGAGGGGCCTGGTGGGGCCTCCTCACACCTGGGTGGCGCGGCCAGGGCTTGGCCGCGCCACCTGTGTGTGAGGTGGTGTGGCTGCCCCACCTGGTGCCTCCCAGGTGTCTCTCTGCCCCATTTTTGTTATAAAAATTTATAAATAATTTTCTGGAATTTTTCGAGAAACTTTATTTTCGAGGATTTTTCAGAAATTGGCATATCGATAAAACTCAGAAAAACGAGGATGAAAAGATTTCAAGCAAATCAAAACTAAGCATGCAGCAGCTCTGAGATACTCTTAATCATACAACTTAACTGAAGGAAAAAAATTTGATGAAAGTAAATACAAGTGAGGTGGAGTGGATGCGGTGAAAACGAAGTTTCGTTCATGTAAATTCACTTTGCTAACAAGGTTGATCAAGTCTTGTTACCAAACTAACTTTATATGAGGCAAAACTTTGCACTTCACTTAATGCTTATGTTACCTCAACTTTGATAGGTATAGCCCCAACCATAACAATTTGATATTCTTCCTTGGGCTTTTGCTCTGAACAAATAATTTGACCAACTTTGATGGTCTCAACACGCTTGATTGAACTTAGAGCATTCTTCCTATCAATCTTCTTGGGAAAATAAACCGTATATTCCTTGTCATTAACATTAAAAGTGACTTTTCCTTGATTGCAATTAATAACAGCACCTGCAGTGTTTAGAAAAGGTCTCCCAAGAATAATAGACATATTATCATCGTTAGGCATTTCCAACACAACAAAATCAGTTAATATTAAACAACTGTTAGCAACTTGAACAGGAACATTCTCACATATACCAATAGGAATAGTAGTAGACTTATCAGCCATCTGCAAAGATATATCAGCTGATACTAATTTTTCTAGATCAAGTCTCTTATAAAGAGAAAAAGGCATGACACTAACTCCAGCTCCCAAATCACATAAAGCAGTTCTAACATAGTTATTTTTAATGGAGCAAGGAATAGTTGGTATACCTGGATCTCCAAGCTTCTCTGGGACTTTACCATCAAAAGAATAGTTAGCAAGTAAAGTGGAAATTTCCTCACTAGGAATTTTCCTTTTGTTAGTGACAATATCTTTCATATACTTTGCATAAGGAGGCATTCTAATAGCATCAGTCAAAGGAATTTGCAAAAATAAAGGTCTCATCCATTCACAAAACCTGTTGTAGTGTTCTTCTTCCTTGGACTTGTGTTTCTTACTAGGAAAAGGCATTGGCTTCTGTACCCAAGGTTCCCTCTCCTTACCATGCTTGTTGGCAATGAAGTCTTCTTTGGTGTATTTTGCATTCTTATCACTCTTTTCTGGTTCTTCTTCAACTTCTTCTTTATCTTCTTCTTTATCGGAAGCATCTCCTGGTTCAGTTTCAGCATCAGAAATAGAAACACTGTTAGGATCTTTACCTGCATCAGAGGATTCTGCATTTGTTTTATGCTTCTTCTTCTTTTTCTTAGAAGGGATATCATCATTTGAAGTGCGTTGAGAATCTTGCTCAACCCTCTTAGGATGTCCTTCAGGATATAATGGGTCTTGAGTAGCAGCTCCACTTCTTGTGCGTATTTTCACATGCTTGCTTCTCTCTTGCAGCATTAACTAGCAAGTCTTTTTGCACCTTGGTAAGCTGATCAATTTGTGTTTGAACCATTTGAAAATGTTTAGCAAGTATCTTCACATCATTGGCGGTTCTCTCCACAATATCCTGCAACTTGTTAATAGCTCTAGAATTTTCTAACAAATGATTATGCACCATTCTATTAAAATTTTCTTGCTTAACAATAAAGTTATCAAATTCATCTCAGCATTGATCAGGGGGTTTAGTATAAGGAATATCTCTTTCATCAAAGCGTTGGAGAGAGTGTACCTCAATAGTAGGTGAGTGAGGGATTGGCTTACATAATTCTTCAATAGGAGGTAAATTCTTCACATCTTCGGCCTTAATACCTTTCTCCTTAAGAGATTTCTTAGCTTCCTTCATAACTTCATCATTTAATTCAATCATCCCTCTCTTCTTCGGCGTAGGCTCTGTAGATGGCGCAGGGGTTGGTGCTGGTGTTGGCTCAACTAAGGTCCAATCATCATGATTTCGGCTTATTTTAGCCATTAATTCTTCTGCTTCAGCCGGAGTTCTTTCCCTGAAAACACAACCAACACAACTATCTAAATATGACTTAGATTCATCCGTTAGTCCATTATAAAATATATCAAGGAGTTCATTTTTAGGTAATGGTTCTTTAGGCAAAGCTCTAATTAAAGAACAAAACCTTGTCCAAGATTCAGGCAGTATCTCTCCTTTTCCCTATTCAAAATCAAAGATTTTCTGCACAGCAACATGTTGAGCACTAGCGGGAAAATATTTCTGAAAGAAAGCATTAACCAAAGCAATAGGACTAGTAAGAGATCCAGGAGACAAGCTATTAAACCAAATTTTAGCAGCATCTTTCAACGAGAAAGGAAAAATCTTAGCAACAAAATAAGTGCGGAGCTTAATATCATCAGAAAACAAATTACTCAAAGTAGAAAGCTCATTCATGTGCTCCATAGCACTCTCATCTTTAGTACCACAAAAAGGAGTTTTCTCAACAATAGATATGTAAGATAAATCCAAAGAGAAATCATAATCCTTGTCTCTAATATTTATAGGAGAAGCATCAAACTTAGGATCAGGAGACAAATTATATCTAACAGAACGTCTAGCAAGAAGTTCTTTAACATTACCTGCATTACGAGCAGCACGTGCTTCTGCAATAAAATCATCATTAAGCTCAATGTAAGCATCATCATCATAATCATCACTAGAACATTCCCTAGACTCAGGTGAACTAACATGTGTAACAGTGGTGTTTCCCAACTTAGCTCTAGCAATAGTAGCATCTAAAAAGGAACCTAGTGAACCTCTCTCATCAAGCACAGTAGAAGCATCATCTAAATTATCAGTGGCACTTTCAATCTCAGCAGAAGTAGTAGCAGTGGCATGTGGGTGTGGTGGTGTAAGCAACTTACTCATAACAGATGGCGAATCAAGAGCAACAGAGGTGTTGAGAGTCGTACCTCTTCTTGTAGTGGATGGCAATATAGGAACTTTTCCATCACGAGGTTTACCCATGATGAAAGGATTGCAGCGAACAATATGAATACCAAGTGAACTTACAAATAAAGCTATGTTCCCCGGCAACGGCGCCAGAAAATAGTCTTGATGACCCACAAGTATAGGGGATCGCAACAGTCTTCGAGGGAAGTATTACCCAAATTTATTGATTCGACACAAGGGGAGCCAAAGAATATATGCAAGCCTTAACAGATGAGTTGTCAATTTAGCTGCACCTGGAAACGGTCTTGCTCGCAGCGGTTTATCAGTAGCAACAGTTTTATAGTGGTGACAGTAGTGAAATAGTAACAGCAGTAGTAAAATAGCAACGGTAAAAGTAGCAGTTGTAAACAGTAGGAACAAATACTGTAGGCATAGGGATGAATTACGGGCGTTGCATGGATAGGATAATTCATGAAATCAATGAGACATGGGCATTGCAGATAAATAATGATAAAGCATCCTAGTACAAACAATCATAGGCATGTGTTCCGTATATAGTCGTACGTGCTCACAAGGAGAAACTTGCACGACATCTTTTGTCCTACCAGCCTGTTGCAGCAGGGCCTCAAGGGAAACTACTGGTAATTAAGGTACTCCTTTAATAGAGTACCGGAGCAAAGCATTAGCACTCGGTGAACACATGTGATCCTCACATCATAGCCATCCCCTCCGGTTATCCCAATTTCTGTCACTTTGGGGTCTCGGGTTCCGGACAACAATATGTGTATACAACTTGTAGGTAAGACCATAAACAACAAGTATCATCATAGAAATAATAACATATTCAGATCTGAAATCATGGCACTCGGGCCCAAAGTGACAAGCATTAAGCACAACAAGTTGCAACAATGTCATAGGCACTAAATAAAGATACTAGGCACTATGCCCTATCAATCTCATATCAAATTACATGAACAATCTCATCCAATCCCTACCATCCTCTCACCTACAGCGGGGGAATTACTCACACATGGATGGGGAAGTCATGGATGGTCGATGGAGGAGCGTCGGTGGTGATAGTGATGAAGATCTCCTCCGAATCCCCGTCCCGGCAGGGTGCCAGAACGGAGTTTCTGGTTCCGAATCGCAGTTTCTGATGGCGGCGGCGCAGCGGAAGTCTATCTGGGAAAAACGCCGTCTCCCTGATATTATGTCGTCAGGGGGTATATGTACGCGAGAGAGGAGGTCGAGAGGGGTCCTGGGGCCCCCTCACGCAGGGGTGGCGCGGCCAGGGCTGGGCCGCGCCACCACTGTGTGACGACCCCTCGAGCCCCTTCTGCCTCCTGTCTTCTGGCTCCGTGGGTCTTCTGGTGAAATAGGATTTTTCTTGATTTTTTCCGAATTTTTACTGGAAGTTGAATTTCTGCACAAAAACGAGACACCAGAGCAATTCTGCTGAAAACAGCGTCAGTCCGTGTTAGTTGTATTCAAAACACACAAATTAGAGGGGAAACAATAGCAAAGGTGTTCGAGAAAGTAGATACGTTTTGGACGTATCAATGACCTCTCCACTCAATCCAAGCTTCCGACCACCATTAGTGTACTGGCAGGCTCGGGGGAAGAGAAGCTCGATTTTGTAGGCGACGGCCTTTAGTCCCGGTCCGTGTTAAAGGCCGGGATTAAAGGTCGCCCTTTAGTCCCGGTCGTTAACACGGGCCGGGACTAAAGGCCGCCGCCCGTTGGGTTCCCGCCAGCCAACCCTTTAGTCCCGGTCCGTGTTAACGACCGGGACTAAAGGTCCATTACGAACCGGGACTAGGTGCTGGCCGTGCTCCAGCGGCATGAACCGGGACTAATGCCCCCTTTAGTCCCGGCCCAATTAGTTTGGGGACTAAAGGTGGCGGATAGAAGCCTCTTTTTCCACTAGTGCACATGAGCACTAGTGCTCTCAGTTTTTCAAAAACATATTTCTTGGATTCAAAAATATCTGAAATTAAATATGCACACACATATATATATTTCAAAGTCACGGTAGAAATTTAGAGCAAAATATGGTGTATTTTGAGGTATACAAAAAGGAAAAATGACAAAAATTTAAGTTCATACGTAGCCACAATTTTTGTTTTTTCTGTAGCTCAAAATACAAAAAAAAATTCTACCGACCCTTTGCACGGGTATTCAGAACATGTGTATGTATTCATAAAATAAATTTTCTGATTTTTTGAAACACAAAAAGGTTTTCAAGTATTTTAAAAAACCAGCTGCTGCTCAGGTGCACCAAATCTTCTCTCTGAAATTTCTATCTAAATGTTCAGATCAACTGTGATAAATAGATGGTACCGCCTCGCCAAGTTCCAGATGAGCTGCGTTGTTTGTATGCAGCTAATTCCGTATAAATGTGTTTGCTCTGTACTTTACGCGGAATGTTTCTTATAATAAATTTTGCGTTCTAATGTAATCACAAAGACTTGTCGGCCTTAGTGGTAGCATAGTTGCTTGCTGGACCTCCGGTCCGGAGGCCGTGGGTTCGAACCTAAGCAGCTCTTGTTATTTTGAATATTTCTTCCCTCTCCCTGACAGGTGGGATCCACATTGGTAAGGAAATAGTAAGATCACATGTGCCAAAAAATAATATGTAGGGGCATTTTTGCAAGATAACCACCGCCACGTGTCGGCATCTAAGGCATTTGGGACGAATTTTGCACATTGTAGCAAGTTTTGGGACCAGTTGACCCCATTTTGCAAGTATTGGGATTAATTTGCACATCTTAAACAACTATTGGGACTTATGGTGTATTTAGCTCTTTTTTACTCCACGCGGATTGCTTTCCTTCGCATGTGTGTGGACCCCACACCACTTGACTTTTGCTACACCTATGGACGTGAGATCGGGCGCATGTGGCTACATGTAAGAAAGAACCTCACTATGCTAGAGAATTTTTTTTTAAAAAATACTTAGCTAGATATTTGTGTGCTACTAGCCGTACCTAAGACACACAAGGAAGTAACCAGGGCGATTATTGCTGACAATTATTTTTGTTGTAATTGTTAGGAGATTTTTTGTTGCAAATGATCTACAACAAATCTAATCACCCTACTATTGCATTTACTTTCCTAAAAAATGTTTGGAATCGTGTTTTGCTTATTCCAATCATAGACGTTTTTTGTTGTAATAGATAGTATATTTTTATTGAATTTTTTTATGATTTTTGTTGTAAAATATATAAGTAGGAAAATATGTTGCTTAACCACATTTTTACTCGTGCAAAAAGCATACGCAAGATGTTGCAAAGGGTTACAAGTTGTGTGTTTTCCAAGAATTTTTTATGATGTTTGAAATGTTGTAAATATGCAATTATTTTTTTGTTGTAATTAATTGTGATTTTTGTTGAAATATATGGTGATTTTTGTTGTCAATCAATATGTAGGAAACATAATGTTTTTAACCATTTTTCGATGCAACAAATGCATGGATTTCTGTTGTAAGAAGCTGACTTTTTATTGTTGAAATAGAGGGTTATTTTTGTTGTAAATCGGTCTACAACAAAAAATAGTGTTGTTTAATATTTTTTGTGACATTTAATTTTTTTATATGTTGCGATAATTTTGTTGTAATAGTGTATTTTTCCGGTACACCGGTGAGAAATTTTTGTTGCAAAACTTTCTGTTTTAGTTGTAAATCATCACGGTGGCATTTTTATGTAAATATCACGATTGTCATGGGCAATGGAATATATCCCTTTAATTAAACTGACGAAAACAGGACGGCGGGTTGATTCCACACAAACTAAGGGGCTAAAATAGAAAATTACATCGCGGCTTGTTTAGGCCACCGGATCAAGATCGGACGACGCGGATACGACCGATTTTGGGCCAGCCTTCAGGCGACCGACGGCTAGCGCTCGCCTTTTTATTTTGCCCTAATGGAATCGATCGATTGCTCTGAAGGGGAAGAGAGTGCTGACGTGTGCTAGGCCAGTCAATGCCACGTTGCTTTTTTCTTGTCATTTTGTTTACTATCGATATTTAATGTGAATTAGCATATCATTGATATACTGTACTCACGAACTAGTTACAAGCAAAAGGAATACATTTATATATTAAAAGGCGCATTCATGAACTGGTCTTGTCATGCCTTTTTAGTATATATATATTTATTTCTTTTACTTGTAACCTACACACAAAAAATATCTAAATAAATGCATGACAACGATAGGCTAAAATATCTTATTTTTTAAACCGGAGGAAGTATATTTTATTATGGACTAAATATGTCAGTAATTAAGTGAACCTACATATGAAAATACGTAATGCGTTTCAAATAAAAAAACCAAAACCACTTATAATAGTGTTGCCTGTCAAAACCCACCGGCGAGCAGCGACGAGCAACACGAAGAGCCGGGAGGCTCCCAGAACTGCTAACATCTTTTTAGATTATTTCAAAATATATATGTATCTAGAGGGGTTCAGTGTGTAGGCTCACTAATTTTGCTATGTATTTAATCTAAACTAAAAATATCTAAAACATCATAGGCTGTGGTGTCTCGGTCGAGGGCCGCATGTGTGACGGTGGTGAGGCGCAAGCGGGCGACGAGGTTGATGAGCGAGATCAATGAAGCCCATACGCCTAATACGGCACAACCAGGTTGTGCGGCGGCAGTGTATTGGTGGCGATGACTTTGCTATGGGGTGGTAGGGTACTAAATTCAGGGTCGGATCTATGTTGGGTGGGGCCCTTGGCAAAGTTAGCGGCATGAGCCATAAATCTAATATATATGGGCCCTAAGTTAGCGGCATGAGCTCTAAGTCTAATGTATATGGGCCCTAAGTTAGCGGCATGAGCCCTAAGATTGGAGGCAGGCTCGATCGATGATGTTACGATCGCGATCGGCTGCGAGGACCGCGAGGAGTCAAGTGGGCGACGCAACCCATAGGATACGTGTTGGGTCGGACCATGCAGTTTTTTTAGATGTATAAAAATATATGTTGAAGGATATATAAAATTATGGGCCCCGTCCTAATATGGGCCCCTGGCCGCCGCACAAGCTCGCATAGGCTCATATCCGGCCCTGACTAAATTGTGGCAGCGGAATCAGTCGCGAGCGGCCACCTTGGATGGTGTTCGGTAGCTGCTTGTGCACAGTGCACTGTTATGTGGGATTTATGAAATACGCATAATGATTTTGTCTTTAACAAATAAAAATGCCATCTTTTCTGCAGGTTATTTCTATGGTTACCTAGTGGATCCTTAGAACATGTATAAAGGGGTGATGTCAGCATTTCCTTAGAACTGTAACATATGATTTTTACTTAGTTGGAGAATATAGAAATTAGGAAAAAAAGGTTGTCTTTTCTCAACTAAGGGATGATTTCTTAGAAAATAAGAGAAGACCTTTTTAGCGTTGTACCATATGTCTTCCTTAGTGAATTAACTTCTACCAGAGATAATGCATTGTATAACTTGTATCTTTTGCTTTCTCTAGATTATATGGAGGTCTAAGAAAAGGCATATCTTCTTATATGGTCTTATCTCGAATCAGCAGACAAGCGGGAGGACATAAATTCTGGGTGCGTTTGTTTGAAGAAGGTCACTCGAGATTCATACAACAAGTATGGATGGCGGCTGCATTCTAGAATCAGTTATAGATGTATCGTCGTGGTCATACTCTGTGTTAATTCAGGTGTCGACTTGATGCAATCCATGATTTGTAAAACATGAATTATATATCCTGCAATAAGGTAATACAAATTGACCATATGCATCATTTTGATATAAAAAGACGAGTTTCTCGTTTTAAAAAAACTACTCCCTCTGATTAGAAAGAGTTGTTAGCATAGAACTACCACATTTCAGGCGAAATTTATCAAATGGTACCACTTTACGTTTTAGCAACCAAAATCTACCACTTTCTCGCAAATCGATTGCAATTCAGACAAATCACAGATTTGGAGCCAATTGACAACAAAACTGACAGGTGGGTCCCATTTGTCAGCGCTGAGGTGGCAAAAACTAGAGATTATTTGCTCACTGGAACTATGTCCCATATGTCAGTCCACCTAAAAAAATAAAAAATCTAGAAATTAGAAGAAAAAAAGTCAATCGGAGGCCCCTCATCCCCAACCGCCCCCTGACTGGACAGATGCGCCGCTCGCCTGCTGGACGGGACACGCCGCGCGCCTGGCTCCGGCCGCCGGCCGCCGCCGGCCGCCGCCTGCCGGGATGGCCGCGGGCCTGGCTCGGGCCGCCGCTGGCCTGGCTCCTATCGAGGTCGAGCCTCCGGTCTGCTCGCCCCGTCAATCTCCGACCACCGTCTGGCCGTTGTATATCTCCGGTCGCCGTTGATCTCCCTGACGACGGCGAGACCCCTCCCGGCCGCCGGCCGACCTGCCGTCGTCGGCCATCCCGAGCTCCGCCCGAGCCATGGCCATGGCGGGATCATCTTCCCGAGCTCCGGCGGTGGACGGCCATGGCGGGATCTGAGAGCCGCCGCCGCGGTGACGCTAGGGAGGCTGCCCACACACCCCCACACCCCTGGCCAAGAGGGTCCTCCGCGCTGCTGCCGCCTTACGGGAGATCGACCCGCGGCGGCCGGAGCTCGAGGTCAGGCGGCGGGCGCGTCCGGCGTGGTGCAGTAGGTAGGGCGCGGCTGTACAGGGGCGGCACGGTGTAGTTTTTCTTTTTTAATATAGTTGTTTTAGGTTTTAATTGGACTGACATGTGGGGTCATGTCCACCTCACCATAAAAAATCTTTATTTTTGCCACCTCAGTGCTGACAAGTGGGTCCCGCAGGTCAGATTTGCTGTCAATTGGCTCCAAATCTATAATTTGTCTGAATTGCAATCGACTTGCGAGAAAGTGGTAGATTTTGGTTGTCAAAACGTAAAGTGGTATCATTTGGTAAATTTGGCAGTTCTATGCTAACAACTCGATTAGAAACAAGTGTCGATGATTTAGTATACTAACATTTATTTTCCATTGAAGGGAGTAAAAAGAGTATGGTTTGCATTTTCGCAGCCTCGGCCAATCCGAATCTCTCTCTACGAGGTCGTACACGATGCAAACTCGGCCTACTTATATGGCCCATATGTATCTCCCCGCCACCACTCAACTCTCGAGCCCATCCAAAGGAACTCGACCGACGAAACCCAACCCGACCCGACCAGCACCCATCCGGATTCGATCCGACCCCAGCGCGGCGCCTCCCGGTCGCACCGACCGCCTCCGCCTCCGCCGCATATGCCCTCCTCCGCCGGCGACGACGACGCCCGCGCGGCCCCGTCGTCCAAGGGCAAGGCCACGATGGCGGACGAGGCGGCGTCGGGCGTAGCGTGCGGCATCTGCCTCACGGACTCGCGGCGGGCGATCCGGGGCGAGCTCGACTGCTGCACCCACCACTTCTGCTTCGTCTGCATCATGGCCTGGGCGCGCGTCGAGTCGCGATGCCCCTTCTGCAAGGCCCGCTTCCGCACCATCCGCCGCCCGCCCGTCCCCGGCCGCCTCCCCTCCGAGCGCATCGTCACCGTCGCCCAGCGCATCCAGGTATTGTATATAGCAGCCCAATCTTTCAACCAATTTTTTTTATCAATAATATGTTGTCAGCGTCGCCGCCTCACTCCATGGATATAAATTGGTACTCTAAGAACTGTTATAGTATGACGTTTTGCTGTAACTCCGCACTTCCTAGATTGCATTTTTTAGGTCAATGCACACTTCTACATCATTTAGGTAGATTTATTTATAAAGAATTCAGGCAATTGAGAATCTGGTAGACTGTTTCCCTCGAGCAACACCAGCAAAACCTTTTAAATGCCCTGAGGAATTTCAGTTTCATCATGGTCTACTTCTATATTTGGACCCTATGAATTCTTGGCAGGACTGACGTGCTGCTTTGGTCGAACAGGTATGGCATCCTCTAGGCAACGAGAGCAGCCTGGTGGGCGCCGAACCTTCCGCGAGCAGCAGCTGCAGCGTGTGTAGTTGCACCAACGACGAGGATCTGCTGCTGCTCTGTGAGCTCTGCGACACGGCCGCGCACACATACTGCGCTGGCCTGGGGACCACCGTGCCGGAGGAAGACTGGTTCTGCAAGGACTGCGCGACATCCAAGGAGGAGCACTCGAGGTGCCAGGAAAACGATGGCGGGTCTGGCGATCAGGGTGAAGTGGAAATCGCCGTCGAGGTTCCGACCGCTGAGCCAGTTGCAGAGCCTTCCGTTTCTGGTAATGTGGATGAGGGTTGCTCTCTGGGTTTGGAGCGCGGGAGAAATGCGCGGAGCGGTGGGCCTGTACCGGTTCCTTCTACATATGGCAATGCAGCGGAATACTACAGAACAAATCCGGTGCGTCCGACACATGCGCGGAGCAGTGGGCCTTTCCAAATTCCTTCTATTTATGACGATGTGGATGAAGATGACGGAACAGATCCGGAGCACGTGGCAAACGAGCAGAGCAGTGGGCCAGTTCCTTCTATTTATGATATTGTGGATGATGATTACGAGACACGTCAACTCCGCAGGGCTACTGCGCGGAGTGCTAGGCCTGATAGACAGTCAGATGAGCAGGGTACTTCTTCAGATGAATCTCTCTGTCTTGGGTCTCCTGAAAGGCAACCCAGGGGACGTGCATTTGTGCATGCCCATGCTCTCTTTGGATTCGAGAGAGCTAGAACATTGCGGAATTCTCGCAATCTTACTAACCGTATCACGGAGCTGCGTGAGAACTGGTCTGCTCTCCGTGCAGGTTCTGTGGGGTTCGCGGCACATCTCCACAACAATAGAAGGGAAAATAGTGGCGCTACATCTTCTGTTAATGGGCATCAGCAGTCCAGGAGGGCTTCCACCAAGGAAACAGCTACCATATCTGGCCATGGTAACAAAATTGCACCCAAGGAAACCCATCATGTCAGTAAGGCATGGAAAATGTTGGAAATGGCAAAATCTGCTGGTGGAAGGAAGAAATGTGACAAGCCTTCCTCGCTAGACTGCACTCCTCGATTCTCTATGGGGAATAGATCAACATCATTCAGCCCGATCGACACAATCTTAGGACAGAAGAACCAGAGCCTGTCTAGTTTGGTAGCTCAGAGAAACACTCTGCAATATAGAGGTGGTGCAACAAAGGATAATACACTGGCCAAGAACGACACTGAAGGACACCGCAACGTTCTTGAGAATTGCCATGCACTAGCTCATGAAAGAACCGGTTCATTCCAGGATAGAATTGTAAATCAGAAAAGTCCAAATGGTAAAGTTGCCCCATCAAGCCATAATCAACATGTTAAGCAGACACCAGAGTCTTCATGTGGCAGTAAATTGGCCTCATCGAGCCGCAGACAACACGCTGATCAAACATCTGAATCTTTGTGTGATTCGCGTGGATCAGGGAAACCTAAAAGGGTTGTGCTCCGTCCAGTTTCAAACAGTCTATCGTCCGGTCGGTCCACGGCGACCTCTCCGTTACAATTAGTATTGAGCATGGGGAGCCAATCTGGTATGATGCTAAACCCTGAGGAACCCTCAGCCGTTCAGGTTACAGCATCCAGTGAAATTGGTGCTGCGGCAGCAACTGTGGAAGTTAGGAAAACTTCTGGATCAGACCGTCATGGGTCCAAGAGAAAACTTTGTTCTGAAACATCTGATGATCAAGGATCCAAGAAACTTAGGAAGAGCTCTAAAATCGCAAAAAGTGAAATTTCAACCTTGGCTCTGCGTGAGTTGAAGCTACTCAAGATAGACAAAATATATGGTATGTATCTTCATTTATATTTACTTCCCAATTCTCCTTTCCACAACAGTATGTCCTTGCAATATTGTTACAGTATTGATCTTTTAAACATGATTTGATTCAGGTTCTGAGAAATTCAAGGAAGTCGCTCGAGCAGCAACACACACAGTCCTGGCAGCCTGCGGACTGGAGCACACACCATCAGTAGTTCTTGCACTCCTCCCTAAACTGGTCTGTGAGCACAGCCGCAGAACCGAACCTTCCAAAGTGTCAGTAATAGCCAATGCCTGCAAAGAATGCCTTTGTGCTACCGTAAAACAGGCCATCAGTTCGGTGCTGCCCGGCCAGGAGATGGATCAAGCTGCTGCCTCCTGTTAGCGTTTAGACAGAGTCTGAAACTGTCTTTTGGTTATAGCTTAGACAATACCCCTTAGCTCAAACAGGACACATGTTGTACATTTTTCATACCAAGGCAGGGATTTCATTGTACTTTAGTGGTTTTTGGTGCTCGAATCAACTTTTGCTGGCTTTTATGAGGCATGGTTGGTGCGCCTGGAACCGGAGCACAAAATCGGTCCCATGTCTTAGGATTTGTAAACATTGGTTGTAGTGCTTGGTAAAAGAAGTATCCGAATGAAGGACATGGAAGCTAGCATAATTGTTCATCACTATTGTGTGTATGTAAGCATCAATAGCTTTTATTGGTTGGTTGGCCTGTGAGGAAAATCATTACTGGTACTATGCTTTTAGACATGGGCCGTCTAATTTTGCTTCTTGAATTTAGACTTATTCCAGTCTTAGAACCATGCGAATGTCATGGTTGAATTTCTGCCTTTCAAAATTTGTTTGCACATACTAAAAACCTTGTCATTTGCTGAAACAGCATGTGTTTGGACAGTTAGAAGAATGGATGCATAGTGCAGAGTTTTCAGATAGTAACTGACAGTCCAAAATTTGTTTGCACATACTAAAAACCTTGTCATTTGCTGAAACAACATGTGTTTGGACAGTCAGAAGGATGGATGCATAATGCAGAGTTTTCAGATAGTAATGCAGAGTTCTGCTTATGATGGGGCTGAACTACTGCACGTCACCAGCGCCGCCTATGGCGTTGACTTCCTCAACCTCGCCCCTGTTGCCACCTTCCTCATGGTCGTCGCGCTCCCGTGGAGCGCCTCTCCCTCGCCTGTTGGCCAGTCAGGACCAAGCTCCTGGGCGCTGGAATCCAGGTACTGTAAACGGCAGCCGATGGTCTCCTAGTACCAGTAGAGCGCAAAAGCTCAAAACGCTCAGTCGTCAAAACCATAATATCGGTGTATATGCATGCGAAGGCCGGCTGTGCATTGCTTTGCCAGTGTGTACAATGTAAGCAACGGAGACCCGCTGTACGAGGAACAATGGCAGTTAAAGAATCAGATTGTTGGTATATCCTAAGTATGTACGCCAACAACATGTACTATGTGTTAGTTACTTCCGGAGTATTTATATATTTCTGCCAAGAGCTATCACACGACAGCGATAGATCATCGATACAACCGTATTGTCGAACAAATAAATCAAGGCCTGCACGCGTTCACTACGAGGCTAGCTATCAAGCTTAGGTAATACTTCATCTGTTTCAAAATAACAGAATTTATAGTTTTGTCTTAAGTCAAACTACTTTAGGTCTGATCAAGCTTATAGGAAAATATACGACATCTATAACACCAATTTAATTTTATTAGGTTCATCATACAATATGTTTTTATACTTTATAGACTGGACGCTTTAAATATTAACAATTTTTCTTTAGATCCAGTCAAACTTAGGATTTTTTTTTACTTGAGATAAAACTAGAATTTCAATTATTTTGGAACATGTTGAGTAATAGAGTTGGTACACTTCGTTAACCATGGTTTAAAACACATGCTCGATTCTGTTTGTCCCATGCAATGACTGATATTTTTCCCTGGTATATGTGACATATCCACTTTGATAGTGTGGCATCTATGTATTACAAAAAAGTACTATTACTACCACGGAACAGGTGTTTTCTGACGGGCCAAAACTGTCCACATGTCATCCTAGAAACAGATTCAGAGTTGCTATTGCTAGCACTGAATCGACGCGGAGCTGATTCTTCTCCAATCAGGGTGGCTATTGATGATTTAAAATCTCATCTGTGTACCTCCTTTTCTTCTTATACTGTGATTTCTTGCAGGCGTGAGTTCAATAAACCAGCCCATGAACTAGCTCAAATTGGATGGTCAAATGATGTAAACATGGCTACGCTTTGGGAGTATGAGATACCAGCACCAATTGCTGGTCTTGTGTTGGGCGGCATGCCCCTAATAAAGCATTTGCTTTGCTTAAAAAAAAACTGTCCACGTGTGACAATAGGGTGTCCATGATCTTGGTTCATCACCATTGACTTGAGTCACAAAGTAAATCTAACGGCAAGAGGTATGTTTCTAGTTGCCACCTCATTTGTAACCGGAAAAATTCAGTTGCAAGCTAACTTGCAACTGAAAAAAGTTCAGTTACAACTTACAACCCAGCCCGCAACTCAATTATACAAATCGCGATGCAAATTTGACTGAGAACTAACAAAATCCTTTTTTTAAACGAGGGCAAAAACTTTGCCCCAATCTATTACTTACAAAGAGAATTACCTAGTTAATTAATTAATGAAAAACCTAGCAAAAACCCATTACAAAAAATAACAAAAGAATAAACCTAAATCATGCAACCTCTAAACCAACAAGCACACTCAACTTAATACAACTGTTAACTAATGACACCTGGAGCACAATGTCGCAAATATGACCCATTGAACAGTGAACTCAGTGGTGGAGCCAGCAATCTGGCAAGGTCTGGCTGCTGCCACACCTAAAATCTTTATTCTTCATAGATATAAGTGTATTTGTGTATATATAGATTAGTCAACTTTGTGTAATCTCTGTTCATTCCGCCATACCTAATTTTTGATTCTGCCTCCGCCACTGGGTGAACTCATCAATTTTCAAGCTCCGCGACTCTAGTCTTCTAGTACACATTGTGCATATACTTCTTACACTATGTTTTCTAGAATGTTTTTTTATTGTAACAATCACATTAGCCGCCTAGAAGATTCGATCAAAACTGCTATATATCATCTCCCTGGCACATGACTTGGTCAGTTTTACGATATGGACGATGTTCTCGCAAACAACCAGCATGAATAAAACCTAGCTACTATCCACCGTCACTAGTTACTACTCCTTTTTATAATTTTTTTCTATAAAGACTACTCCTATATATATGGGGTATCTAATCATGTTGCTCAGCAGGTACGGCAGTCGCAGTGATGACGGCAGCAATGACGGTTTCACTTTTTCTTGTTATTCTTCCTCTAGCTCCGACGCTTGTCTCATCGGCACTGTATGCCAAAGAGGTCCATTCAGTCATCAAGGAGTCCGCAAGGTACATGGAGCAGAAGGCGCAACAGGGCATAACGAACCGCTCCGGCGAGCAGATCGCGGCGGCAGACGGCGCTGGCGCCTTAGTCTTCGACCTCTCCGTCGGAACCTCGCCGCAGACCCTCTCTGTCGTCATGGACATTACCGGCGAGCTCGTCTGGGCGCAGTGTGACCGCTGTCCCTCCTGCACCAGGTTCACGCCGGCGGCGACGCGCACCTTCCTGCCCAACAACTCCGACTCCTTCCGCGACGTCGGCTGCGCCTCCCAGACTTGCCAGCGTGCGATCCCCGGCGAGTCTTGCGGCGGAGACCCCGACCGCTGCGCGTACATAGACACGTTCATCGGTGGCGGCAACACGTCCGGCTTCCTCGCCACCGACACGTTCACCTTTGGGACGACGCCCGTGCCCGGCGTGGTGTTCGGCTGCAGCGGCGACATCATGGTGACCGGACTCGCCGGCGCCTCTGGCTTCGCCGGCTTCAACAGGGGCCCCCTCTCTCTCGTGTCGCAGCTCAACATATCCCGGTTCACCTACTTTATCGCGCCTTCCGAGGACGCTGCCGGCAAGAGCTTCGTCAGCTGGAGCTCGGGGGACGCCACCAGCCTCGACATCGCCGCCGTGCAGGCCATGATGGGGGGCAGACGCAGCAGCACGCCACTGCTGGCGGCCACACCGAAGCAGGACCCTGGCTTGTACTACGTCCAGCTCACCGGACTGCAGCTCGACGGCCAGCTCCTGACCGCCATCCCGCCGTTGACCTTCGACGTCTGGGCTGATGGCTCCGGCGGGGTGTTCCTCAGCACCACCCTGCCCGTCACATATCTCCAGGAAGCAGCGTACAGGGTGTTGAGGCGGGAGCTCGTGAGCAGAGTCCAGTCGGAGGGCGTGGCACCGGTGAACACCACCGGCGACGTCAACCAGCTGTGCTTCCTCACGCACGACCTTGCCAAAGCCAAGGTCCCCGTGCTCTCCCTAGTGTTTGACGGCGCCGACAGGGCCATGGAGTTGAAGGTGGAGAACTACTTCATAAACGTCGGTGGGCAGACGTGCCTCACCATACTGCCGTCGACCGGCGGGACGGTCCTGGGCAGCCTGCTGCAGGCGGGCAGGACCATGACATACGACATCCATGGCGGGCAGCTGATGTTCCAGACGGGCGCGGCAGGTGCTCGGGCGCCGGAGCGGGTGACGCTAGTGATAGTGGTCACTCTTCTAGTGTGGATGCTCGCCCAGCAAAGTCTCTTCTGAGTTCTGACCATGCACAGTAGAAATCCGCTCTGAAGGTGGGATCGAGTGAGAATTAACATTTTCTCAGTACTTTTTATATGAAAATGGGAAACGTTTGTGGAGAAGTTTATATAATAGAATAATCCAACAAATCTCGAACAGGATTGGACGGTGACTGACATGCTTTAAGGAGATGCTAATTACAATGTGCATGCAATGTGTGAACGCAGCTTTGTATAGACGTTTTTTTTGCATTTGGAACGCCAAACAACCAATACATGCAACTTCCTTATTATTAATTAACGCGGGTCTTGTAAATGAGAGTCAAGTCTCACCGCCAATTATAAATCATCTAGGGCTTAGAGATTTGCAAAATATGCCTTTAAAACTGGGAAAGAGGGAATATTGGTTGATAGACAACACAGAATCATAGAAACAAGCACATATTTGCTTTTTGGCAAGGTCTTATGAAAGTCAAGCAAAAATTCTTTGCAAGAGGAAGTTTTAAAGTAGGAAAAGGGGTAGATACTCATTTTTAGGAAGACACGTGGCTTGGAAACTCACCGCTAGCAACTCAATATCATTCTCTTTACAATATTTGTGCAACTTAAAAAAGTTTCGGTTGCAAATGTGTTGTCCCAAGTGTCGCTAAACATAGGCTTCTGGCAGCCTCTTACGGTGAATAGAGGGACACGATGGCTGCATTTAGTAAGTAGACTAATGGATATTAATTTATCAATGCAGCCGGATACTTTTGTGTGGAACCTTACAACGTCAGGGAAATTCACAGGAAATCCTTTTATTTGGACTTGATGAATGACCACACGTCATTTTTAAGAAAGTATTTTTTGGAAAATCAAAGTGCCACTAAAAATAAAAAAATCATGTGGTTATTACATCAATGTGTGATCCTAACGTAATTGGCAAGGATCAAAGAAGTGTTGTCATTGTGATCAAGATGAGACAATATAACATCTCTTTATCAAGTGTCCCCTTGCAAAGGTGGTTTGGCGTTCATATAGCTTTTAATCTATCACCACCAAAAAATATTATGAACCTTTTTGGCAATTGGCTTGCGGGGGTGGATAAGAAAGAGAGGGTACAAATCCGAGTTGGCGCTTATGTTTTTCTTTGGGCACTTTGGAATGTGCGCAATGATTATATTTTTAACAGAGCGAAACAAAATTATTTTATGCAGGTTATCTTGCTGGTGGTCCTTCCTATAACCAATGGATAAGCGACATGAGATAGATTTTGGGTGCAACCGGCTGGAATCGGTCGCACGAAATACATACAACCACTCCAGTTGGCATTTTGATGTTAGATTGACATGATGTATAGGCGTCATATGTTTCTATCTCTACTATTTAGATGGTTGATACATGTATCGACCCTATATGACCCATGATGTAATCCTTTGTAAAACTGAAACTTCTGAATAAAGTAATAAAATCCGCATACATCTATCGATGCAGAGGCCGGGGCTATGCCTCCATTTTGAAAAAAAACACATATTTGATGGTGATGATATTGCACTACAAGAGAGCATCAGATTCTTTAAAGTTGAATTTAGCCTCATTATGCATAGAGCTAAATCTAGCCTAAAAGAGGGCATGTAGCAATGGCTTGATACCTTGTAATTTTCCTTTTGATATTTTTTGTATCTCTGAACCTTGGACTCTGGAACACTGGCGGAGCTTAGTTGGGGCCGAACTGGGCCATGGCCTGATTGCGGTGCGGTGTTGATGTAGATGACCGCCTAGTTGGGAACCCCAAGAGGAAGGTATGATGAGCACAGCAGCAAGTTTTCCCTCAGTAAGAAACCAAGGTTTATCGAACCACTAGGAAAAAGCCAATACTTCAGAAGGTGATGCCTTCTAGCTTCGCGACAGCTCCGGATAATTTATTAGGCGCTTCGTCCAGGGCTTTGCTTTGCATCAGCAACAATGTGGAACCTGCACACAACACAACCAAGAACTTTGCTCCCAACTTACAATGAGGTTATCAATCTCACCGATTTGCTGTAAACAAAGGATTGAGTGTATCAACTGGAAAACAATAGTAGTATGCGAGAAAGTAAACAGTGCGAGTAAAAGTAAAACGGTGTAACAATGTAAAGAAAATTGGACTGGGGTCCACAGTTCACTAGTGATGTCTCTCCATAAGATAAATAACAACATGCTGGGTAAACAAATTACAGTTGGGCAATTGATAGAATAAAGATAACGTGCATATGTCACGAGGATCACTATGAGATTTACTCTGGGCATTACAACAAAATACATAGACCGCCATCCAACTGCATCTATGACTAATAATCCACCCACGGGGATATCGTCCGAACACCCCACAAGTATTAAGTTGCGAAAAACAGATAACTGCATTAAGCAAAGTGTGTAATGTAAACAAAACAAATGTCCTTGGACACAAGAATGTTATTTTCTCCCTAGTGGCAACAACACATCTACAACCTTAGAGGTTTCTGTCACTCTCCCAGATTAAATAGAGGCATGAACCCAACTATCGAGCATAAATACCCCCTCTTGGAGTCACTAGTATCTACTTGGCCAAGATAGCTACTAACAATGGAGAGCATGCAAGATCATAAACAACATAGAGATAATATAAGATAATATTAAGCACATCAACTTAACATAACACCAATATTCATCGGATCCCAACAAACACAACATGTAGAATTACACAAAGATGATCTCGATCATGTAAGGCAGCTCACGAGATCTAAAGATAAAGCACATGGTGGAGAAGACAACCATCTAGCTACTGCTATGGACCCATAGTCCAAGGTAGACTACTCACTCATCGCACCGGAGGCAAGCATGGTGATGAAGAAGACCTCCGGTGGCGATTCCCCTCTCCGGCAGGGTGCCGGGAAGAGCTTCTGGACCCTCCCGATCTCGGGTCGATGACGGCGGCGGATCGCGATGTGTTTCTAGAAAATTGATCGGGTTCTTAGGTTTTTCCCGTCGTGGGGTCTTTATAGGCGAAGGGGCAGCGTCAGAAGTGGACCAGGGGGCCCTCACCACAGGTGGGCGCGGCCAGGGGCTGGGCCGTGCCCCCTGGTGGTGAGGCTGGCCCCTGGCCCCTCTCCGTCTCCTCTTCGGTCTTCTGGAAGCTTTGTTAAATATTAGGATGTTCGGCTTTTGTTTCGTCCAATTTCGAGAATATTTCCTATGTAACTTTTCTGAAACACAAAAACAGCAGAAAACTGGGAACTGGCACTGTGGCATCTTGTTAATAGGTTAGTCCCGGAAAATGCATAAAAATGCCACAAAGTGTAACAAAACACTAAGCAAATGGTGTAAGAACAAGCATGGAGCATCAAAAATTATAGATACATTTGAGACGTATCAGCATCCCCAAGCTTAACTCCTGCTCGTTCTCGAGTAGGTAAGTTATAACAAAAGAATAATTTTTGAGGTGACATGCACCAACACAATCTTGATCATCTATGTAAAGCATTGAGTGCTGGGATCAAAAGAACTTAAAACATGGGCATGAAAGACATAATCTTGATAGAAGAAACTTAGCAACCATGTTATAACATGAAAAAGAACACAAATGAAAGATCATGAAAATAAAACAATGAAAATCAAACTTGTGCTCAAATCATATGAAAAAATATAGCAAATGGTTTTCAGCTTGTCCTTCATGGAATAGCAAAACATAAATGCATAGGACACCTTCAAGTTTAAGAGGGCGACTAGATACAAATAATTTAAGAACAAGTGAAACCAATATCATGAGTCAATCAATGATAAACTTTGGGACTATGCACATTAAACCTAGAATGACAACTATGCTCTCTTAGACGGTGCATAAAGATAGAAGGTGGAGACTCAACATAAAAGTAAAAGAAAGGCCCTTCGCAGAGGGAAGCAGTGATTAAACATGTGCTTGAGCTTTTCATTTGTAAAATAGAGAGATAAAAATTGGGTTTTGAGAGGTGGTTGTTTTTGTCAACGACTGGCAATGGGGTTCTTACGATCTTCAAAAATAAAGCAAGTTTTTGAGAGAGAGATTAGCACTTTTGTGCTCTTTTATAAAGCTTGGCACTCCTCTCCACCTTTTTTTCTTTCTCAAACCATGGCTAACCGATTCCATCGGGTGCCCACCAACATTTACATACCATGGAGGAGTGCCTTTTTTTTTTGGAATAAACAATATGGAAGATAGCAAATCCGACCACTACGTCCTCATGAGCTGAAAACAGTGTCACAAAACGAGAAGTATTTTGAAAGTTTTTTGAAAGGTAGCACATGAAAATTTACTTGGAATGGCTTGCAAATACCATGCATAGGAATTTATAGTGGACACATTAGAATAACTTGGTTTTTGGGAGTTAGATGCACGAGTAGAGCTCATACTCAGTACAAAATGAGGGCTAGCAAAAGACTAGGAGCGACCAACTAAGAGAGCAATAACGACCATAATCATGCATAGCGACAAAACATCATTAAGAGAAGTATAAGATGGCATCAAAAGTCAAAAACTAAATGATCATAGAGGCTTATGGCGACTTTGTATGAGTCAAACATGTGTAAGCATGCGCCAAGTCAACCCAAATAAAGCATTAAGGAGAAAACCAAATTAATGCTTCCAAATAATAAAAACAACGCATGATTTTTTCAAAAGCTCATTAAGCAATCTCATTCATTTGAGACAAGTCATGCTACAGCAAAACCACTAAGCATACTATCAAAACGATATCAAGCACAATATGCAAAAGTCTAAGCCGCAGTCTAAACAAGCTCCTTTTTGTACCACTTTTTTGCATGAATTTTTTTCTCTTTTCCAACACCATTCGAACCTTTTTGAAACAACTCTTTTGATGAAAACCAACATGGACCAGAGGTCAAAATACACCTTGATATAAAGATAAAACAAGATCTGAATAAAAATCAAGGTGAAAAATGAAAGCTAAACGCAGTTCTAGAAAAAGAGAACACTCGTTGAACGATAAGAGTGAAAAAGGGAGTGTTCTTGGCAAATAAAAAGTAAGGCAACTTCTCCAAAAGAAATTTGTTGGGGTCCAACCATTTATTGCAGCAAACAAAACAAAATAAAACTGAAAACTAAAGTAAAGACGCTCCAAGAAAAACGCATAGTGCATGAAGCAATAAAATATATAGTGTGTTGAAAGGTGACCTCATTTTTGCCGATGAAGAAGGGGTGCCTCGGGGGCATCCCCAAGCTTTGACGCTTGTACCTCTTGGATATTTCTTGGGGTGCGTGGGCATCCCTAAGCTTGAGCTTTTGTCCATTCTTCAACTCATCTCATCATTCTCCAATCCCTACACTTGAAAACTTCCTCCATACAAAACTCAACACAATTCTATTAGCAACCTTAGTGTAAGCATAATAATGAATTAACCCCTTTTTGCTTCAGATTTCAACTCAAAACCACCACATATAAAGCATATACTACTGTAGAAACTTCCCCAAAAGTTCCGTGATCAAAAGAACTAAAAAAGAAAGCGATCGAGAGGCAAACACAAATAGTGGCAGAAATCTGTCAAAACAGAACAGTTGACAAAGGTCCATTTTTCGAGGGTTTTCTGTTGCTCAAATAAAAAAGTGTATAACTAATGAAAGTTTGGATATAACCTGGGGCATATGCACAAGAAATCGCAGGTCAAAAAGATATTCTGAGAATTTTCATGAATGTTTACGGTGCAACACCAAAATCCGTTTCAGGACAGCAACATCCCCAAATCTTACCTCACTCAAATTAGAGGTTTCTCTTGGCACAACAACGAAATAAAAAGGATAAGGAGCGGTTATTACAGTAGTAATAACTTCCAAGACTCAAATAAAATAAAAAGAACTGGAAGTAAAACAATGGGTTATCTCCCAAGAGTGCTTTTCTTTAACGCCTTTGAGCTAGGCGCAGAAAGGTGGAAATCAAGTATTTTCGAAAGAGGCATTAAGATCAACTGTTTCCTCAAGATCCCCACTTACCACACTAGGCACTTTAGAAGTTCCCGAAGATGATTCAACCTGCAAGTCACTCTTAGTTGAACTAAAAGTTTTACCAATCTTCAAAACATGCTGCGGTTTAGGCACAGATACCTTGGGAACATACATAAATTTTTGCTCTTTTCCAACAAAAGCTTTCTCCTTCTTAAACTTAAGAGAAGAGAAAATTGAACTTAAAGTTTCCATAGATTCCTCTAGTTTCCCAATCCTAAGGTTTTAACTATCAAGAGTAGTGCTAGCTTCTAAAACGGTGATTCTCTTACCGATACTTTCTATCGCTTCATTAACTCGGCTAGCGTTATCAAGGATATTTGGCAAACTTTTTTTCTAAAGAGCCTAGTTTTTCTATAACTTCCTCCAAAGTGATCTCAGTTTTAACAACATGAATAGGTGGTACTTCCACTAAACTTTCTATTAAAGTGCATGCTTCAAGAGCAGGAGTACCCAGAAAATTACCTCCTGCAAGAGTATCAAGAACGTACCTATTCCAACTAGATATACCAATATAAAAATTTCTAAGAAGGATCATGGTAGAATGCTTCTTCATACACATATGATGAGAATTGCTAATATGGTACCAAGCATCTTTCAAGCTCTCTCCCCCTTGTTGCTTAAAAGTACGAACTTCAACTTTAGGATTACTCATTCTAACAAGACCAAAAGCAGGTAAATAAAAGCAACTATAAAGGAAACTATTTTTTTTTGTATTTTTGATAAAACAATGCAAGCAAAAATAAAGTAAAGCAAAACTAAAACAAAGTAAACAATGTGCGTGCGAAACTCCCCTTGCAGAAGTCTTCTTTTTCCCCGGTAACGGCGCCAGAAAATAGCTTGATTGCGGTGCGGTGTTGATGTAGATGACCGCCCAGTTGGGAACCCCAAGAGGAAGGTATGATGAGAACAACAGCAAGTTTTCCCTCAGTAAGAAACCAAGGTTTATCGAACCAGTAGGAAAAAGCCAATACTTTAGAAGGTGATGCCTGCTAGCTTGGCGACAACTCCGGACAATTTAATAGGCGTCTCGTCCAGGGCTTTGCTTTGCACCAGCAACAACGTGGAACCTGCACACAACACAACCAAGAACTTTGCTCCCAACTTACGATGATGTTGTCAATCTCACCAGTTTGCTGTAAACAAAGGATTAAGCGTATCGAGTGGAAAACAATAGTAGTATGCGAGAAAGTAAACAGTGCGAGTAAAAGTAAAACGGTGTAACAATGTAAAGGAAATTGGACCGGGGTCCACAGTTCACTAGTGGTGTATCTCCAAAAGATAAATAACAACATGCTGGGTAAACAAATTACAGTTGGGCAATTGATAGAATAAAGATAATATGCATATGTCACGAGGACCACTATGAGATTTACTCTGGGCATTACAACAAAATACATAGACCGCCATCCAACTGCATCTATGACTAATAATCCACCCACGGGGATATCATCCGAACACCCCACGAGTATTAAGTTGCGAACAACAGATAACTGCATTAAGCAAAGTGTGTAATGTAAACAATACGAATGTCCTTGGACACAAGAATGTTGTTTTCTCCCTATTGGCAACAGCACATCTACAACCTTAGAGGTTTCTGTCACTCCCCCAGATTAAATAGAGGCATGAACCCAACTATCGAGCATAAATACCCCCTCATGGAGTCACTAGTATCTACTTGGCCAAGATAGCTACTAACAACGGAGAGCATGCAAGTTCATAAACAACATAGAGATAACATAAGATAATATTCAGCACATCAACTTAACATAACACCAATATTCATCGGATCCCAACAAACACAACATGTAGAATTACACAAAGATGATCTCGATCATGTAAGGCAGCTCACGAGATCTAAACATGAAGCACATGGTGGATGAGACAACCATCTAGCTACTGCTATGGACCCATGATTGTGTTTGATGGCGCGGTGATGAATGGTGCCAGAGAACTTGTTGGCATGTAGTTAATGAAGTAAATGACCGGCCAGTTGGAAACCCCAAGAGAAGGTTTGATGAATATAGCAGCAAGGTTTCCATCAGTTATGAAACCAAGGTTATCAATCCTGTAGGAAAAAGCCAAACTCAAGAAGGTGATGCTTGCTAGCCTAGTGACACTCCAACAAGGGCGCCGTTAACGATAACTTGTTAGCGCGTCTTCAACTAGTAGCAACGTAGAACCTGCACACAACACAACCAAATACTTTATTCCCAACTTACGATGAGGTTGTCAATCTCACCGGTTTGCTGTAAATAAAGGAATGAGCGTATCGAGTGAAAAGCAATAGTAATATGCGAGTAAAGTAAAGAGTGCGAGTAAAGTAAACAGGTGATAGAAATATAATGGAAATAGGACCGGGGTCCACAGTTCACTAGTGGTGTCTCTCCATAAGATAAAATAACACATGCTGGGTAAACAAATTACAGTTGGGAAATTGATAGAATAAAGATAACGTGATATGTCAAGAGGATCACTATGAGATTTACTCTGGGAATTACAACAAGATACATAGACCGCCATCCAACTGCATCTATGACTAATAATCCACTTGTGGCGAATCAATCCGAGAACTCCACAAGTATTAAGTTGCGAACAACAGATAACTGCATTAAGCAAAGTGTGTAATGTAAACAAAATGCCCTTGAGTATATGAATGTTGTTTTCTCCCTAGTGGCAACAACACATCTACAACCTTAGAGATTTTTGTCACTCCCCCAGATTAAATAGAGGCATGAACCCAACTATCGAGCATAAATACCCCCTCTTGGAGTCACTAGTATCTACTCGGCCAAGATAGCTACTAACAATAGAGAGCATGCAAGATCATAAACAACATAGAGATAACATAAGATAATATTCAGCACATCAACTCAATCATAACACCAATATTCATCGGATCCCAACAAACACAATATGTAGAATTACATAACGGTGATCTCAATCATGTAAGGCAGCTCACGAGATCTAAACATGAAGCACATGGTGGAGAAGACAACCATCTAGCTACTGCTATGGACCCATAGTCCAAGGTAGACTACTCACTTATCGCGCCGGAGGCAAGCATGGCGATGAAGAAGACCTCCGGTGGCGATTCCCCTCTCCGGCAGGGTGCCGGGAAGAGCTTCTGGACCCTCCCAATCTTGGGTCAATGACGGCGGTGGATCGCGATATGTTTCTGGAAAAGTGATCGGGTATTTAGGTTTTTCCCGTCGGGGGGTCTTTATAGGCGAATGGGCATCATCAGAAGTGGACCGAGGTGGCCACACACATAGGGGGCGCGGCCTAGCCCTGGGCCGCGCCGCCCTATTGTGTGGGCCCCTCATGGCCCCACTCCGTCTCCTCTTCAGTTCTCTGGAAGCTTCGGTGAATTTCTGGATGTTTAGCTTTTGTTTCGTCCAATTCCGAGAATATTTTATGTGTAAATTTTCTGAAACACAAAAACAGCAGAAAACAGGGAACTGGCACTGTGGCATCTCGTTAATAGGTTAGTCCCGGAAAATGCATAAAAATGCCACGAAGTGTAACGAAACACTAAGCAAATGGTGTAAAAACAAGCATAGAGCATCAAAAATTATAGATACGTTAGAGACGTATCAACCCATAGTCCAAGGTAGACTACTCACTCATCGCGCCGGAGGCAAGCATGGCGATGAAGAAGACCTCCGGTGGCGATTCCCCTCTCCGATAGGGTACCGAGAAGAGCTTCTGGACCCTCCCGATCTCGGGTCGATGACGGCGGCGGATTGCGATGTGTTTCTGGAAAAATTGATCGGGTCCTTAGGTTTTTCCCGTCGGGGGGTCTTTATAGGCGAAGGGACAGCGTCAGAAGTGGACCAGGGGGCCCTCACCACAGGTGGGCGCAGCCAGGGGCTGGGCCGCGCCCCTGGTGGTGAGGCTGGCCCTTGGCCCCTCTCCGTCTCCTCTTCGGTCTTCTGGAAGCTTCGTTAAATATTAGGATGTTCGGCTTTTGTTTCGTCCAATTTCGAGAATATTTCCTGTGTAACTTTTCTAAAACACAAAAAACAGCAGAAAACAGGGAACTGGCACTGTGGCATCTTGTTAATAGGTTAGTCCCGGAAAATGCATAAAAATGCCATGAAGTGTAACAAAACACTAAGCAAATGATGTAAGAACAAGCATGGAGCATAAAAAATTATAGATACGTTTGAGACGTATCATGGCCCGCCCAATATTTTTGCAAAAAAGAAATGTTTTCCTTTGTATAAGAGGCCCAGCTCACCAGCATCCTTTACGCTGCCTCTGTCTATCATTCTGTCGACTCTCTCTTTGACAGAAGCCATCGCCAAGAGGAGCCTCGCTAGGTATAGCGATTAAGACAGAGAAACGGAGGGAATTTGGGGGAACCAGTAGAGCGGAGGAGGAACAGAAGCACTGCGCTACCTCCTGCATCCAGGGTTGTCCGGCAGGTTTGCTACAGGCATGGCCGAACCGCACCGGCAGTCGGACACCAGCCGGAGTTCCAGCAGCAGGCAGGCGATGTTGCGACCGAATCAAGCCCCAACTCACCTCCAATTTCCCTTCTTTCCCAAATTCGTTGTCAACTTGATACTATTTAGCATGAATTGTTCACTGAATTTGTTCTTCCAATTTACATATTGCAACGGACATGGGAAAGGACACTGAGAGAAGTATTTTTTTTTCAAAAGAAACGAGATGATTTTTTTTCGAAATGGGGAGCAAAGCCTCATCCTCTGCATCGGTCGATGCACATAGCCGTTTATTAGAAATCTCAGAGTTTATTAGAAATCTCAGAAACGAGATGAATTAAACTTGAGGAAGGTAGTTCAGCCCCACCAGGGATGACATAAACATTGTTTGTGTGTTTCTTTAAGACTGGCCCGCCCATGAATTACTTTGAAGCTCCGCCACTGTTCTGGAACCCTTGGTTCTTCTCTGTAATTATTTTATAAAATGAAAATGATATAGTAGAGAGTTTTCCCTATTATTTTTCCATGAAAAGAAAAAGAAATGGCCCAAGTGGCAGCACAAATGGCCTAATACTTGTTCACCACAAATTTGTGTATTGAAGCACCACTTGCTGCTGTTGGTTGCTTGATCTCTCAGGTCTTCCATCGAGGACGAGCACTACTGATGCTTTCCGAAATTGCTCATATGCGTTTAGAAAATATTTTTGCAAGTTGAAACAATGCAACTTGCAGTATTTGATATTTTCATGAATCAAGAGAACATGATGTAACCAGCTCTAGGTTGGCTAGCAAAAGATATTTTTGGTTACTGTCAGCAGCTACTAACTCAGTTTAATTGGTTAAATTTTACGAACGGCATATGCAATGGAGTGACAGGGAGTCGTGATCAAGGGACCGGTTACATTTACACCTACCAAGATACAAAAAATGAACTATTTATGTACCGTAGAAAATCCAAAGCAAATCCAAAGTACACAAAGTAGCCGATGTTAATTACAACATATCCCAAGAAATGTTGGCCGTTCTTCAAATTGGTGCCTCATATTAAGATTTTGATCCGTTGCATATATAAGAGCAATTTGCGCGGAGCAGGCCCCTTATAACAGTCTAGTCAATAAAAATTTCTAGAGGCCACCGTAAATCAGCCCATGTGTCCGATATATCTAGGGTTCGGTTGTCGATTTGAGGGCCCAAAACCAGCAAATCCCCACAGCCTCCTACGCTCCTCTGTCGCGCGATTCCGGCCTAATCTACCCCTCGCCAGCCAAATCCGCCACCACCCACATTAGATCCGGCACCCCCGCGGCAGGATGTGGTCGGCGAACAATTCAATGGGGTCGAGGCACGACGGTGGACGTCCCTCGGCGTCACCCGCACGACCGTGAAACTCCGGTCGGGCGCGTGCACGGAGCCCTCTCTACCGTTAAGAAGGAGCGCCAACGGCTAGTGCGGTCGAAGGCTGCACGGAAACGTTTAATGTTTGGCTATATAATGGATCTACTAGAGTTGCTCTTACTGTTAGAACTTCATGGGCGAATGGCTACCTCCATGTTTCCATTTTCAGCTGCACATTCTAGATGGCTATGCTAGTTGAGAAAAAACATGTGGCCTGATGGTTATCATATATCTCTAGGTCGCTAGAAATCAAACCCTAGGTTGACATCACATATGTGATATGTCTCGTTAAGTCAGAATATTCATTCTCTTTAGGACAACATTGTGCTCGGTGTTTTACTAAAGGGATTTGTTTTATTTCTAGGTTACAGTATATACGACTAGGATGTTAAGTGAGATCCCACCTAAGCACCTTATCTGACAGGAACGTAAGGTACAGCCAGCGGCAGAATTTTCTTTTATTTACTTACCGGCTGCAGGAGTTAAAAACAAAATGTCATTTTCTTGACAAACAAGACCAGGAATATAATGCAAGTGTACAAACGCCTCCGGCAGCCACCACTCGCGAGTCGCGAGGCAAGACAAGGCAGGGCGTTATGCTCGAGAGATAGCGAGAGATGCACTGCCGTCCGGAACGTGCCAGTTGGAATCGGACGACACTGTACGTGAGTGAGAAGACATAAATACTGTTTAGCTTCCATTTTCCAATGGAATGTCTTCATCGCAGCGAAAGGTGAAACTTTTGTACCGGAGTGAAGAGTGCGGTCTAGTGACAGTTTTGTGATTATTTTTCCATTCTATGTACTACTTGGTGATTTACCTTTTTTTTTGTTCCAAACAACCGTTCTCCAAACTTTTCAACTTTCAAACTTACATAAATTCTCACGACTATCTCGGTTGGCGATGGGAAACCCACAAAATTCACCCCGTGGTTAAATGGCCTAAAGCCAAACTATGTTGCTCCCTACATTTCCAGCATATCGAGAACTAAGGACATGGTGGTTCACAGATCTCTTTTGGTTTATGAGTGGGTGCAAAAACTCGATGGCAGTGTTTGACGGTGTGGCGATCACAGCGATGAGACCAGCCATTTGGGATAAATGGGCCGCCTAAATGCAAGTTCTTCGCCATCCTGATCTTGCAAGATAGGGTCTAGGCCGCGTAGCATCTGCAGCGCAGGGGATGGCTAGGTACCCCCACATGTCGTCTTTGGAGGTGGGAGCCGGTAACAACGACTCATCTCATCTTCGATTGGTACTCCATTCATGTTTGGAGCATGGATCGTCATTGGATTGGCTTCGTGGAATGGGACTTCACCCTGTGGAGCTCCTTCCTCTCGGTGAAGGTGAACGGATCGTATGGGCACCTAGAGGGGGGGGGGGGGGGTGAATATGTGCTACTCAAATTTTAATTCTTTTTCAATTTAGGCTTGACACAAAAGGTAAATTCTCTAGATATGCAACTAAGGTGAATTTACCTATATGACAACTATCAAGCTAAGCAAGATACAATATATAAAGGCAATAAAGGATAGAGGTAACCGAGAGTGGAGCACACGGAGACACGGATGTAATTCCCGTAGTTCCTTCCTTTTTTAGGGGAAGTACGTCTACGTTGGAGGGGTGTGGTTGCCACAAAGGCCTAACCAACGCCACAAAGGCTCACCCTATTCTCCGGTGCAAGCTTCCGCCACAAAGGCCTAGCTCACTTTCCACTAAGGGATTCCTCAAGGCGGAACCGGCCTTTACAATCTTGGGGCACGCATCCACAACCAAATTGGAGGCTCCCAAGCACAACACAATGCTGTCAAACAACAAGTAGCAAGATATCAAATACACAAAACAAGGTCTTGGAACACAAGGGAACCCAAGACACAAGGGCCCTCAAGCAAATGTGAGGGGAAATCAAATCGCTTCAGTGAGGATGTAGATCAAGGCCTTCTCCTTCGATTCTCCAAAGATCAAGAGCTTTGGTGGGTTGAGGGAGGAGATCTTGTGGATTTGGTGGCTCCAATAATGGTGTTCTTCAAGCTTGGGACGAGCTGCTCTTTGGGGAAGAAGGTGGAGGGTATTTATACCCCCCCCCCCAAAATCTGACCGTTGCCAGCCAGGAAAGTCCGGCTAAAGCCGGAGTTAAGTCCGGCTAAAGCCGGCTTCCACACCGGCTAAAGCCGGTCCGAAAAATCCGGCTCTGCCGGAATAAGCCGGACAAATAGCCGGGTTACACCAGAGGCGCATAGCTTCTTCCGAAACTGGGCAGTCCGGCTATAGCCGGTCTGGAGACCGGCTAAAGCCGGCCTTCCTGGCCAAACTTCATATAAAACATCTCCCAGAGCATATTTGAACCATTTCCTCAAGAATTTCCTTTGGGCAATAATAATTATCAAGTGTAACATAGGAAACCCAATATCTTGTGCAAGAATATAACAAACTCCTGCAAAGACTAATCACCACATTAATAGATAATGTATTGTTAACAAACTCCAAAATCAATTAGGCGGGAAATGCTCTTTCAATCTCCCCCTTTTTGGTGTTTGATGACAATACATAATTTTGCATGTTTCAAACGATATAAAATATAGACGGAGCTCCCCCTTGCTATGTGCCTTATTTTGAATTTTGTATTTGAATACAAAGACACATCAACACTAAGAACTCCCCCTAGATTTTATAATGTGATCCATATGTGCACAAGATATATAATAATTCAATAGCACATAATCAACAAGCATATAATATGACAATATATAGCAAGTAGGATCAATAAAGATATTCATAATAAAGTCTACTACACATGATAATAGCACATAGTTCAACACATAGTAGTAGGTGATAAACCAAGTTCAACCATGGGACACAAGCGAGCAAGCACACGATAAGAGCTTGTGACCCAACCAAATCCAAATGGAAAACCAACACAAATCCAAATGGAAACGACACATGCAAATAGGACTTTCTCCCCCTTTGGCATCAAGACGCTAAAAAGGGAGACAACAACACGAGATCACTCCTCAAAGTCATCAAAGTCCTCATCATCCTCATGGTCATCATCTTCTTCCTCTTCATCATCATCTCCATCTCCTTCTTCATCTTTTTCATCAATGGCTTCCTTGCCCTTGGACGTGACTTCGGCTAGCTCCTTCCAATCAAAAGATGAGCCCTCATTCCACTTGCCAAATGAAAAAGTGTCCTCGGATAGATCTTGCTCTTGGGACTCTTCTTCATGGCTAGCTCCTTTGCCCTTCTCCACAATCCTCAAACGAGCATCCAACTCTCTTTGCTTCTTGTGAATGTGCTTGCGGTCCACATAGTCCTTGTATTGAGTTTGACGCACATCATTATTCATGCAAAACAAAGCCCTTTGCCACCACTTGAGCTTCTTCATCTCTTGACCCATTCCACCACTTGGTGGATCCGCGTTCTTCCTCCTACAACCACTAGCATAGCGGTTGCCACCACCCAACACATCGCTCGAAGAGGGAAAAGCACTTGAGGTGCTAGACACCAAATGAGCGGTCTTCTTGTAGAGCTTGTTGGGCTTGTGCACCTCTAACTCTTCATCTAGAAAATCTTGCTCAATCTCAAAGTCTCCTTCAATGCCTCTGTCAATGATAAGCCTCATGATAAATGGAGCATAAGGAGGGATTTTCCTGTCAAGCATAGCAATCTTCATCTCCATGAAGATAAAGTACATCACATCAAGCTCCATCCCTTCACATTCCCTTCCGGCCTCGAAGACAAGACGGGCATGGTGGAGTAGATGCACAAGTCCACCTCTGATAGAATCATTATTGCCCCCCACTTGGAGCAATGTTGGCACGAAACATCCGAAGCAAAATATCATAGAGGGGAAGGAGATTTGCAGTCTCTCCCGCTTTGCCCCCGGGGCCATAAAGACACTGGATCTTTCTCTTGTTGTACTCTGTGGTGTCAAGATGCAAGCGGGCACCTCTAGGTCGATGAATGCCATCAAACCTATAGCCCAAGAGCTTCCCAAAGCGAGATATGGTCGAGCTCTTCCGCACTTCACCTGACATCCAAGTGAAACCAACCTCATCCCGAGTGTCAAACTCCAATGTGGCAAAGGACTGTTGAATCAGATGAGGATTGTAGTCTTGCTTGAAAACCATCAACTTGTGCAACCCTAACTTCTCGGTGCCCCAAAGAGCATCGGCAAAGTACTCATCCTTGGATAGTGACACAATATTGGTGAACTTCATGGGGCAAACCTTTGTGCTCATGGTCTCATAAACCTGCTCATAGATCCTCTGATGCTTTGACCGGTAAAAGGAACCACTGTCGATGTCCCTAGGCATGGCATAGAACTTCTGTTCACGAAACTCACGGTACTCTTGCTTGGACAACTTCTTGAGATCACCAATGTTAGCAAACAGAGATTTCTTCTTTCGTTCTTCCAACCTCTTCTTCTTCATAGCAGCGGTCATACGTGCATCTTGATGTTCTTGACGGCGGGCAAGAGAAGGATCAACATATCGTGTCCGCTTGGGACGCGAACCACCTGCAAACAGCACATAGGTAGATAGCATATAGGATGAGCATGCATGCCAGAGGATCAAAGAGCAATAGCACAAAAGGAAAAGACAGGACAGTAGTTGGTGATCTACACCGGCTATTTCCGGTCTCAGGCCGGCAATAGCCGGTCTGACACCGGCTTTAGCCAGACCAGAAGAACAAAATTCGAAATCTCAGGAGTAGGCCACCAAAACTAGTCAAGTATTTTCAATCTATGCAATGCAAGAAGGAATCACGAATCCAAAGGCTCTCAGATGCACAACAAGGTACCAAGAATCAACTAACCCTAACCCTAGGGAGACCTAGGGAGAGAGAGAGAGGAGAAGGAAGGGGAGGGTACCCTAGTCCATGGAGGAGGGCGCCAGAGAGGATGGCCGGCCGATGAGGGGGCTCCGGCGGCCGAAGGAGAGGCGAATGACGGCGGCGGCGGCGGGTCCAAGGGGGCATGAGCAGAGGTGAAAGGCGTGGGGGAATGTGAGGAAACCCTCACCCCCACAGCCTTATGAGTGGGGCTCGAAATCCCCAGACCGGCTATAGCCGAAGGGCCCGGCTAAAGCCGGACACCGACTATTTCCGATGACAGACCGGCTAAAGCCGGTATAGATGGGGCAAAATGGGTAGATTCAGTTTGAAGAGAATTCTGGCATGCAAGAGAGAATGCAAGGCTTTAGATAAGAGGGCTTAGGATGGAAAACACACAAGGAGTGGTTCTCGGCACTTGACATTGCAAACACAAGAAATCTTTGGAAACTCCAATGCAAGTGCCTTCCCATTTCAAGAAAAGAGACAAAGACGAAAAAGCTTAATAAAACTCAAATAGAATTTGCAAGGAATCAACTCTTCGAATAGAAGAGGTCGGTGGCCTAGGCCACCATGTATGAGTGTTATGGCATTGGACCGCGAAGATGTATCTTGGGTCCATAACCAATACTCGTCAATGAAGCTCATATATCACAAAATGATAGATAGAGAACAATTTTGTTACTATCGGCATTATGGGGGGAGGGATAGCCCAATTAATTAGGACCGCACTCCCCCTATCTCCATGCCCACACCTAAACCAAACAAGTATTGAAAAATAGGTGTATTTGCAAGATGCTCAAGCCACACTCCTTGAATCAATGATATTTAGCTCATTCCTCAAATATCCAAATCTTGCTTCATCAAGGGGCTTCGTGAATATATCGGCAAGTTGATCCTTGGTGCTCACATATGCAAGCTCAATATCACCATGGGCAACATGATCTCTAATAAAATGATTCCGGATCTCAATATGCTTGGTTCTTGAATGTTGCACCGGATTATAGGCTATCTTGATAGCACTCTCATTGTCACATAAAAGAGGTACTTTGTCACAATTGACACCATATTCCTTTAAAGTTTGCCTCATCCACAACAATTGAGTGCATCCACTTGCGGCGGCAATGTATTCGGCTTCGGCGGTGGAGAGAGATATACAATTTTGCTTCTTAGAAGACCAACACACCAAAGACCTACCAAGGAATTGGAAAGCTCCGGAGGTTGATTTCCTATCATCCTTGTCACCGGCCCAATCCGAATCCGTGAAGCCACAAAGAGAGAAATCCGAGCCTTTGGGACACCAAAGCCCATAAGTTGGGGTATGAACCAAATATCGAAAGATTCTCTTAACCGCCATAAGGTGGCTTTCTTTAGGAGCGGCTTGATACCTTGCACACACACCTACACTCAACACAATATCGGGTCTAGATGCGCAAAGGTAAAGCAAAGAGCCGATCATAGAACGGTATACCTTTTGATCCACATCTTTACCATTGGGATCAAGTTCAAGATGACATTTTGTGGCCATTGGTGTGGCGGCCCCATTTAGTTCCTTCATCTTGAACCTCTTGATCATGTCTTGGACATATTTGGCTTGATTAATGAAAGTCCCTTCATTCAATTGCTTGATTTCAAAACCAAGAAAGAACTTCATTTCGCCCATCATAGACATCTCGAACCTATCGGTCATAAGCTTTGCAAATTCATCATTAAAAGCTTTGTTAGTAGAGGCAAAGATAATATCATCAACATATAGTTGGCATACGAAAAGCTCCCCATTGACCCTCTTAGTAAAAAGAGTGGGATCGATTTGCCCAACTTCAAACCCACGGTCTAACAACAACTCCCTAAGGTGCTCGTACCACGCACGTGGGGCTTGTTTAAGGCCATAGAGTGCCTTATGGAGTTTGTAGACATGGTTCGGGAAGTTGAGATCCTCAAACCCCGGGGGTTGCTTAACATACACTTCCTCTTTCAATGGACCATTTAGAAAAGCACTTTTAACATCCATTTGTTGCAACTTAAAGTTATGATGAGTGGCATATGCAAGAAGGATACAGATGGACTCAAGGCGAGCCACGGGAGCATAAGTTTCTCCAAAGTCAATCCCTTCAACTTGAGAGAAACCTTGAGCAACCAATCTTGCCTTGTTCCTCACAACAATTCCATGCTCATCTTGCTTGTTCTTGAATATCCACTTTGTGCCAATCACATTGCGGCACTCCTTTGGCTTCTCTACTAACACCCATATATTATTGCGCTTGAAGTTGTTGAGTTCTTCATGCATAGCATCCAACCAATCCGGATCTTCAAGAGCTTCAAATACTTTCTTGGGTTCAACCATGGAGATATAAGCATGATGAGTGCTAAATTTTGCCAATTGACGCCGGGTTGACACTTTGCTCCTTAGATCTCCAATAACCCTCTCAAGGGTATGACCTTTAAGTTCCAAGTCCCTTTCAATTCTCTTCTTGTGACGGGCTTCGATCTCCTCATTAGACCTTGGAGGGATCACTTGATCATCTTGATCATTTTGGTCCCCGTCTTGACCATCAACTTGACCTTGATCATCATTATCTTCATGAGTAGGTTGATCTTGGTCTTGTGAAGAATTGGGGGCGGTTGAGATAACCGGAGAGGATGGTGGTGCCCCTTCTTCTTCATGAAGGTCCTTGTCTTGTTCTTCGGTTGGTGCATTAGTTGCTTCCATGGGAGAGGCTTGTTGAGCTTGTGAAGATGAAGGCTCCACTTGAGTAGAGCATAGTCCTTCTCGGTCCGCCACAAGGTGTCCCTCAATGGGGCGGAAAAATCCCACGCCCATTCTTCCTATGGCTTCTCGAGGTATTTCATCATCTACATCACAAGAAACAACATCTCGCCCCCCTTGGGAGCCATCATTCTCTTCGAATACCACACTACAAGATTCTTCAACACGCCCGGTGGACTTGTTGAAGACTCTATAAGTGTGGGATTCGGCACCATAACCAACAAAAATACCTTCTATTGCTTTCGGATCAAATTTACCTAAACGAACTCCTTTTCTTTGAAAGAAACACTTACACCCGAAAACTCGGAAGTAGGAGATGTTGGGCTTGCTCCGGTGAGTATTTCATATGGAGTCTTGTTTAGGCCTTTGCGGAGGAAGAGCCGGTTTGAAGAGTGACAAGCCGTAGAGATAGCTTCAGCCCAAAAGTTGTATGGAGACTTAAACTCCGCCAACATAGACCTAGCCATATCTATAAGAGTCCGGTTCTTCCTTTCGGCTACACCATTTTGTTGAGGGGTGTATGCAGCGGAATATTGATGATGAATCCCCTCATCACTAAGAAATCCATTTAAGGTGTAGTTCTTGAACTCGGTGCCATTGTCACTTCTTATTGCCAAAATAGTTTGCCCATGTTGACGTTCAACTTCCTTGGCAAAGTCGATGACGGTTTGTTGAGTCTCACTCTTATGCTTGAAGAAGTAGACCCAAGTATACCTTGAATAGTCATCAACAATCACCAAGCAATATTTCTTCCCACCAAGACTTGCATGAGAGGGAGGACCAAAAAGATCCACATGAAGGAGCTCCAAGATCCTCTTGGAAGAAATGATAGTCTTGCTTGGGTGGGGAGAATCATGCATTTTTCCTAGAACGCAAGCCCTGCAAACACGATCTTTGGCAAAAGAAACATTCTCTTTTAGTCCGAGTATGTGGCCACCCTTGTGAAGGCTTTGCAAAGTTCTCATATTGACATGGGATAGTCGGCGATGCCAAAGCCAACCCACATCGGCCTTTCCAAATAAACATATTGCACTTGTAGTGGTTTTCCCCGGGAAGTCCACCACATACAAGTTGTTTTCAATGTGCCCAACGAAAGCGACCTTTAGAGACTTGCTCCACAAGAGTACCACAATTTCATTATCAATGAAGACGGCAAAGCCCATCTTACCAAGTGCACGAACTGAAAGTAAATTGTAACCTAGGGTCTCAACAAGCATGACGTCCACAAGGGAAATATCCGGTGCGACCACCACCTTGCCAAGACCCAATACCTCGGATTGTGACATGTCTCCATAAGTGACGGTTATGTTGTTCTCATTAGGCCTCATCTCCGTCATAATCTCCTTACTTCCGGTCATATGACTTGTGCATCCACTATCAAGCACCCATTTTGATCCACCGGAAGCATAGTCCTACAAGAGATTATTGCTTGGTTTTAGGTCCCCATTTCTCAATGGGTCCTCTTTTGTTAGCAACAAGGGTCTTTGGAACCCAAATAGACCAAGCAACATAACCATCATTTGGACCAACATATTTTGCATAAACATCACCATAATAATCACGAAATAAGACATAGTGAGGGTTAGCAATTCCCGCATGATCATCATGAGTGGCTTTGCCACCCACAATAGGATCCTTCTTTGCTTGTGCGGGCTTGGCCTTCCTTTTCTTGTTGCTGTTCTTCTTCTTCTTCTTCTTTGAGACAAAGCCAATCCCCGTTTTATCACCAAATGCCTTTTGCTTACTCAAAAGGTCATTCAAGTTTTTCTCACCTATGGGAATGGAGGACTTGGCAAGCTCATCTTTCAACCTAGCATTTTCTTCAATAACATTTGCATGATCACAAGTAGAAGTAGAAGAACTAGGCACATTATTCTTAGTCAACTGAATTTGAAGTTGTTCATGTGACTTGGTAAGAGTAGAGTGTTCACTTTTCAAGGCCTTGTGAGCCTTGTCAAGATCTTCTAAATCCTTAACAAGTATATCATGACCAACACCAAATTCAACCTTTTCCTTTTTAAGCATTTTTACTTTAGCACGAGCATGGTCTCGCTCTTTAATGAGTTTGGAAACAACTTCATTATTAGATTCCTCAATGGAATCGAGCTTCTCTTCGAGAGATGCTCGTTCCTCTTGCTCTTCTTCAAGAGACTCGGTTAGTGAGGCAATATCTTGAGCATATTCCTTTTCAAGCCTCATTTGTTCATCTAGTTTTTCAAGAGTTTTACCATATTGGCTCAATAGACGTTCAAAGTGAATCTTATGAACACCATCTACACTAGACACATAGTCATCAAAAGCAATAATTTCTTCCTTTACTCTAAGACTAGCAAGATCATTCAAGGGAGCATCATTTGTCTTAGAGGAGGAGGAAGATGTGGGTGATACCTCGGAAGACTTGGCCATAAGGCACTTGACGTTCTTGATGAGAGAGTCCTCATTGGGGGATTCAAAGAGTGATGTGGGGGAAGTGGAGGTGGTTGCCATTGCGGCCATCTCACTAGTTGTGGTTTCTTCTTCATCACTCTCACTTGCGGAGTACTCTTCTTGAGTCAAGAACACAAACTTTGGTTGTTTCTTCTTTGGTCCACCCTTCTTCACAAATGGCTTCTTTGATGGTGACTTGGTCTTGCTTTTGAGGATGAGCTTTCCACCATGGTCTTCTCTGTTCTCATAAGGGCACTCGGCAATAAAGTGGAATCTATCATTGCAATTGTAGCATGTCCTCACCCTTTGACCATTGTTGTCATTCCTTTGATAGCCACTTGACTTGCTCCTTCTTTGATTGTCTTCTTTAGCCTTGTGTGGATCAACCCAAAAGGTTTTTCCATAGAAGGCCATGTGCACATTGTACTCATGTCTTATATCCTCGGGACACATCTCTAGTCTTGCTTCAATACTAGCTTGAAGAGGAACCTCTTTCTCAACCACACTTGCTTTTAATGCAAGGTTAGAGCTTCTTTGCATTCCTATGGCACGAGCACGAGCATCTTCCACATTTTGTGCGGAAACCTTGTAGGCTTGAATCTCTTGCATCACTTGATTGGAGGTCATCTCATTGAAGTTGTGCTTTCCTTGAACACTCTTCACATCCGCGGGCTCATATGGAGTGAGAGCAAGAATGTACTTCATCTTGATCCACTCATCATCAATATGGTGAGCACCGAGGTTCTTGAAGGTGGTAGCAATAGCCTTGAGTCTTCTATACATCTCTTGATGATCCTCACCATCCATCATGAAGAATCCCTCCGCTTGATTTGAGAAGGCAATATATCTTGTTTTCTTCATGCTCTCATTGCCAACAAAGACGTCGGAGAGTCCTTGCCAAGCTTCTTTGGCGGTGGAGAAGTGTTGGATGTGAGACAAGTCCTTGGATCCAACGGCGACTTGAATCATGTGAAGAGTGGTAGCATTGAGTTGGCTATCGACCGTCTCTCTTCTTGTCATGTTGTGGGGATCCACGGCCTTGAATCCTTCCTCAACGATCCTCCAAAGCTCGATGCAAGAACTGCGCATATGAGAGATCATTTGATATTGCCATTGACCAAAGTTTAATGCATCAAGCTTAGGTGGGTCTCCTCTATGGTTAATATGAGGATGAGGAACCGGCGGGTCGGGTGAATACCAATGAGGGAATTCACCTTTCCCATCGCCCTTGGTGGAAGACTTAGCATCGCCATTTTTATCGGCACCCTCCACATCAACCACCACATTCTCCACTTGTGGAGTAGCGGGTTTTTCCGGAGGTGGGGAAGCATTAGCAGTTTTAGCTTGCATGAGTTGCGCTATCATTTCACGCAACTCACTTATTTGAGATGTCATGGAGGTCATGGATGATTCCAAAGATTTGAACTCACCCATGGAAACTTGGCCCGAGCCCTCACTAGGTGATGTTTCCATACTCTTAGGCGGTTAAGCCCGAATTAAGAGCCGAGGCTCTGATACCAATTGAACGGATCGTATGGGCACCTAGAGGGGGGGGTGAATAGGTGCTACTCAAATTTTAATTCTTTTTCAATTTAGGCTTGACACAAAAGGTAAATTCTCTAGATATGCAACTAAGGTGAATTTACCTATATGACAACTATCAAGCTAAGCAAGATACAATATATAAAGGCAATAAATGATAGAGGTAACCGAGAGTGGAGCACACGGAGACACGGATGTAATTCCCGTAGTTCCTTCCTTTTTAGGGGAAGTACGTCTACGTTAGAGGGGTGTGGTTGCCACAAAGGCCTAACCAACGCCACAAAGGCTCACCCTATTCTCCGGTGCAAGCTTCCGCCACAAAGGCCTAGCTCACTTTCCACTAAGGGATTCCTCAAGGCGGAACCGGCCTTTACAATCTTGGGGCACGCATCCACAACCGAATTGGAGGCTCCCAAGCACAACACAATGCTGTCAAACAACAAGTAGCAAGATATCAAATACACAAAACAAGGTCTTGGAACACAAGGGAACCCAAGACACAAGGGCCCTCAAGCAAATGTGAGGGGAAATCAAATCGCTTCGGTGAGGATGTAGATCAAGGCCTTCTCCTTCGATTCTCCAAAGATCAAGAGCTTTGGTGGGTTGAGGGAGGAGATCTTGTGGATTTGGTGGCTCCAATAATGGTGTTCTTCAAGCTTGGGACGAGCTGCTCTTTGGGGAAGAAGGTGGGGGGTATTTATACCCCCCCCCCAAATCTGACCGTTGCCAGCCAGGAAAGTCCGGCTAAAGCCGGAGTTAAGTCCGGCTAAAGCCGGTCACACCGGCTAAAGCCGGCTTCCACACCGGCTAAAGCCGGTCCGAAAAATCCGGCTCTGCCGGAATAAGCCGGACAAATAGCCGGGTTACACCAGAGGCGCATAGCTTCTTCCGAAACTGGGCAGTCCAGCTATAGCCGGTCTGGAGACCGGCTAAAGCCGGCCTTCCTGGCCAAACTTCATATAAAACATCTCCCAGAGCATATTTGAACCATTTCCTCAAGAATTTCCTTTGGGCAATAATAATTATCAAGTGTAACATAGGACACCCAATATCTTGTGCAAGAATATAACAAACTCCTGCAAAGACTAATCACCACATTAATAGATAATGTATTGTTAACAAACTCCAAAATCAATTAGGCGGGAAATGCTCTTTCAGAAGGAATGGTGAAAGTGTTATCGTAAATCTGGAAGTGACTCGTCAAAATACAATTACATCGATTCTCATGCTCGTATGACGGGAAAACTAGACTGAGAGGAATGCCAGGAATTTTAGAAACACCTCCACCTTTCATTCGACTATGTTCGCTAACATCAAAGTGGGAGCCGCCTTTGAGCACCACAGGGGCAAAGTGCTTATGACCCATCATGTCGCGAGAGTACTTTCTTAGCTTGGTTGTTGGGCCTTTTCGCTGGGTCTTGTAAGTTATCTAAAATTCTCTCTTAATTAAAAAAAATGGGAAAATCTTTTGCCATATGTTTCAAGAAAATAATTGCCAAATGAATCATAATAATAATATTTTATGTATAATAATTGGTTTGTGGTGTACTAACAATTTTAATTTGTCCCTTGTAAAAATATATATGAAATAGACATTTATCACACATAAACTATACAAATTTTTCAAAGGGTTGCTATATCACCCGTTAAACGAACATACTTATAAATGTTCATTTTTGCACAGAAGTTAGTTTCACTTTCAGATAAAACTTACATGGGAATCAGAAAGCAAGAGGTTTATATGGTCGGTTGAAAATTCCAATAAAGGGAATGCATTTTATCTGGGCTTGTCATGCTGAAATTTGGAATTTTGAATTTACAAGATTTGCTGAGGTATGTTGGTTTAAACCGTTATCTTAACTTAGGAATGATAAATCTTCACTTCTTAAGTTAAATTAAGATTCAAAATCTCTATTGGATCTATTGAAGTTTTCTAGTACTAACAAAAATTGACCTTGTTCTCTTTGCTTGGGAATGATATCTTTCCTTTTTTTCGCTTGGGCTAAATCCCACGTTTCATTCCCTCTCTCACTTTCTTCATAGGCAATAACATTACGCAACATGTAGTCCCGACTTTTATGTGAGATAAACCCGAGATAGCTCTAGTTGTGAGTTGTGACTTGGTTACGATACAACAGAAATCATCTGAATCAAGTGGCATAACCGCGCAAAAAAAAGGGGGTATATCCTCTACTACCGGATGGTAAGAAATATCTACTTTGTTTATACTCCTAGCTGCAAAAGGTCAAAAGACAATGAGAGAAGAGTCCAAGACAGTGACAGAAGGACAATCTATGGCTCGTAAATGTGAAGGTAGAACAATCCAAATGGCAAAGCCAAAATATCGTGAGCATGATAAATCATAAAATATTGATTCTCATAAGCATATAGTCTCATTCAAAAAAAGACTACTTCCTATAGACCGGTTTATTAGTCCATTGTGTATCCCTAGGTTGTTAATTTAATCAACTTAAAACATAAGTATATATTATAAAATTTATAATACTATATATATTTATTAATTTGGTCGATTTGATAATTTAGAAATATGCGAAGGACTAATAAATTGGTATGGAGTGAATACTACAGGTCTACAACTGCAATTGCCAACAAAAGGAGTACGCATTGAGCATTCGTGTGGCACGTCCTTTCTAAAATCCCAGAATAATCATGAATTATTATAGCTCCCCCCTATGGGATTTATTCACAAAAAATCATTGTTATAATTTGCAAATAAAATGTTGATACTGTGTAATTTGAAATTTTAGCACATCAACCACCATTTTATTTATGATTATCATGCTCGGTTTTGTGTAGGGAGTGTTGTCCACTCGCCGACTCCTCTAGGCGCTTATGAGTGTGCAGTACGTTGTGGAGTCGGGCCTGTCGGGGTCTTTCTACCAATTTCTCCATCTTCAGGCGTGATGCGGTCCTGGGCTCTGTGCCCTGCCCCCTCGCCATTCTTAGCGGGTAATGGTGCAATGCGGGCCTTCGTAGTCATGTGGGAGCCGTGTATCATGTGGAGTAGAGTTGAGGTGTAGCCATTCTCGATGTTGTACCGTCCATCTAGGCCTTTATTCCATGAAACTAATACACCTTGCAGGGTGTATTCTTAGAAAAAAAATTGTAAGGAATATCCGGACCATCCATTAGCACCGACTACATAGTCAGAGTTCATAACGAAGAGTAAAGGATGATGGAAGAACAAGCGAGATATGACCTAAAAATGAGTGGATAAAGGGAGGCCGAGCTACACCTAGCCCTTTATTTTTAAATATATAAAATTATATATCAAATTGTCATTTTTTGAGAAAACTAATAGGTACCAATAATGTATACTACAAACCATACACACTCAAACAAAGATACATATTCGTACATCAGTAAGAGTCGCCGACAGGTGGGTCCTATCTTTTAAAATCATACACGCTCTGTTTGGATGCACAGAATTGTTTTCTGAAATTGAATTGAGTAGGAATTCCAAATCCAAGCTAGAAAGGAAATGGCTTACAATTCAAATTCTATTGTTTGGATGACTTGAAATTAGCTGTTGGAATCATAGGCTAGTACCCAATTCCAATTCCCGTTTGGATGTAGAAACTATGGAATTCAATATTTTTTTAGTTTGGATAGTATAAAGTTATGTACATATATAAATAGTTGAATGTGTATATTAGAACGTATGTATATCATAGGCTAGTACTCTAACTCCCTCCAACCAAAACGCTATGGTTGGCGCACTTGCAGTCATCAAAGAATTACATACCAAACTCTACGGATCACAACAGGCACAATCGTTTACAAGAGATCACATTATCACATGTTTCATTCCGCACGGAAGATTGCAGGGAGTTCACACTTCCAAAGAGAAAGCTATCGACCACTGCCACTGACAAGCTAACTAGCAACTCCCCGTTGATCACTGTCACTCAGTACTGCTGTAGTATCAAACACCAGTTACACTGAATCAAGTACAGTAGTAACAGCTACAAACAGAACTCGTTTCTTATCTCGATTTTGATACTGCTAGAAAAATTAAAAATCTACTACAGGTCTAGTAGATAGACTGGAACTTTTTGGATCTCCATCAGGCGGCCGACGGGGAGCAGTCCACGCACCAGACGACGTCGTTCTCGTTGCATCCGACGCAGGTGCGGAAGCCCCGCTGCCGCCCTTGAGGCTGTACCGCTTGTGGCTGCCCTTGAAGCTGGCGAACAGGACGTAGCGCCGGCCGCCGCACCAGCCGCACGCAGCATAGAAATTGGCTCCCAACCGCCGGCGCTGTACCGACCACCCGCCGCTGCGCACCCAAATACCTAAGGTTAGGGCTACGAGAGAGGACAGAAATGGGCGCGGAGAGGAGGGACGAGGGAGGAGGTCGGTCGGCAGGCGCTTGGCTGAGACGACAGAGGAGGGAGGAGAGGGCGGCCTCACCTGTGCCAGCCGCCGCTGAGGAGCGCTTGCGCGAGACGAAGACGCGAAGAAGCGGTACGTCCTCATTTCCACGCTAATTCGGACCCTATCGGGTCGGAAACAAGCCAGACCTATGTATGGAATTCGGGAGCTACTCGGGGAATTGGAGCCGAATTCCGGACCTAATTTCCATGCCTTTCCAAACGCTGGAATTCGGGTCCGAATTCCGGAATTCCGAATTCCTAGTTCAATTCCGTGCATCCAAACAAGGTGACAGTGTATTTGTATGATCATGTACGGCCCTCTGTGGGATTCATGTGCACATGACACCAACCGCCTTCCATCCCATAAACCAAGTCACGCCTTTGCTTCTTCTTCAGAAACAAAAAGAAGATCAGAAATATATTCATCAATAATTAAAGATCAAAGAGGGCAGAGATAGAGAGAAATATAAATAAATGGATTTGAATAAAATAAAAATCTAAGATGCCCAGTCTTGTCCAGTGAAGTCGCTGGGAGGACTGCGTCCACTCCAAACACACAGCAGCCTTCCTTTTCCACGCGCCCCGCCCGCCCATCGCCTCTGAATTCCTCCCTCTCCCTCCCACACAGCGAAAACAAGAGACCAAGCACGGGAAGTCGGGCTCTCCCACCGCCGGTCCTCGCTCGTGCTCCGGCGAGGAGAGGTCGGCGTCCCAACCCAGGCCGGAATTCCCGCGCGCCAGGCGCTGCCGAGGTACGAACGTACGATGCACGCCTCCGGCCACGCTTTCCAGATCGATTCTTTCTTTTAAAACTATTTCAGCCGGCTCGATCACCGGAATTCCGACGCGAGATTGCTCCCCTGGCCGCGGAATCTTGGCCTTCCTCGGGATTGCGCCCTTGGACTGTTTGCTGACGCGTGCTGCTCCGTGGCAGGAGCAGGGGAAGCCTTGGGCGCCGCCGCGGAATGGTCTTTGCCTCGCCGGGGAGGTTTCACCAGAAGGCGCGGGAGGATGGTCGATAGGGCGAAGCTCGCGACTTTCGTGGCGGCCGCCGCCGTGGGGGCCGTGTCGCTCGCGGCGGCGCTCGTGTACCTGGCCCTCTGGCTGCGCCGGAGGCGGGCCAGCGTCGTCGCCGGCCGGACGCGGTCCCTGGAGTCCTCCACGGCAACGCTGCGCGCCGACGGCGCCGCCAGCCTCGACTCCAGCGTCGTGTCCGTCTCGGTCTCCGAGGGCGGCGCGACCGACTGGGGCCACAACCCTCTGCCGCCGGGGAAGCGCGTCGCGTTCTGGGGATGGCGAGGAAGCAACGGCCACCCGCCCCTCTCCGTCTCCGGGATCCCCAAATACCACTACAAGTATGGCAACCTCTCACTAGCAGTTACTTACTCCTCCGTTGCTGCTTTCCATATTTTGAAATGGCGTTTTCTGAATGTTGTTTGTTCAGGGATCTGCAGAAGGCCACCAACAACTTCACCATGATCCTGGGGCAAGGATCTTTTGGTCCCGTGTATAAGGCCGTGATGCCCACCGGTGAAGTCGTAGCGGTGAAGGCCCTCGCCAGTGATTCTTCGCAAGGGGAAAGAGAGTTCCAGACAGAGGTAAACTCATCCTTTTTTGGATAGCCCCAGCAATGAGCAGACTGGATTGAGTATTCTAATCGGGGCAAGGCAATACCAATTTGGCTTCCAATTGGCTCGGCCCCAACCCCACGAATTGGCATATTTCTAGTTTGGAAAAATTAGAGGATCTCTTTTTGGTAGTGGATAGCCAGCAAGCGATCGTGTTCTTGAGTGGTGACAAATGTTGCGGGTGAAGGAAGTGCAACTTGCAGTATATTTAGTCTATGTAGAGTAGCTGGTAGTGAAGCATTTGACTTTGATTAAATAAAACTGGGCTACATAATCATATGACCACATCTTTGTCTGCAGGTAATTTTGCTTAGTAGGCTACATCATAGAAATCTTGTCAATTTGGTTGGATATTGCGTGGAGAAAGGCCAGCACATTCTGATTTACGAGTTCATGAGCAACGGGAATTTGGCGAGCCTTTTGTACGGTAAGAAAGACAATTTTTCTCTGCTTTTTCCATGATGAAAGATGAAACAGCAACATTAAAAATTATTTTCATACTATAATTCTACACTTAGCATATTGCATGACGTGCATTGCAAAGGGGAATAAACTAAATGTCGCCATGAATCAATAAATCTTTCCCTAACTATTGTCGTACCATGTCCTGTTATTAGGCGATAATAAACGGAGTTTGACCTGGCAAGAAAGGCTACAAATAGCTCACGACATCTCTCATGGGATTGAGTACCTACATGAAGGGGTACAGTAGATGGCCATAAAACGTGTACTTCCTCTGTTAATGTGACCTTGATCTTGGCAATTGATGAAATCCATGACTATGTGTGTAGGCTGTCCCGCCCGTCATTCACCGAGACCTAAAGTCTGCTAATATACTCCTGGACCATTCAATGAGGGCCAAGGTTAGACAATTTATGATACTGATCATTGCAAATGGGGTTGTTCTTTATGTGTCCTTTTAGGTGTTATTCTGTCACCTTAGCTAAACCAGTACCGTCTCATGATGATCAGCTGAACCTGCTACATGCTGCCTGTTTAGCTAATCCAGTATTCCAGTATTGTCTCATCATGAGCCACAGTTGATTAATCAACTTACCTGCTAGGTGTCAGTTGTTTAGCTAAACCAGCTAGTACTGTCTCATTTTTTTTCTACAGTTCAGTGAACACATTTCTTGAATATTATGCAATTAAATTAAAAATAGTCAGTTCGGTAACGAGAAATTTGTTGGCTTGAAAATAACTATGCTAATGTGCACTGAATTTTTTACTTGGTATACCTGCAGGTTGCAGACTTTGGTCTATCAAAGGAGGAAGTATTTGATGGAAGCAAGTCAGGTCTCAAGGGCACCTATGGATACATGGATCCTGACTACATAACCACCAACAAGTTTACAAAGAAGAGCGACGTCTACAGTTTCGGGATAATACTTTTTGAACTCATAACAGCCATAAATCCACAACAAGGCCTAATGGAGTACATTGACCTAGTAAGTGATTTCAACATTCTTACAGTAGATTGTAGTCCAGTTTTCCAACAAGAAATAATATGTAACGGCTACTACTAAGATTTAGCATATCGATTGCTTCTTGTAGATTTGTTTTGTTTGGCTACTGATGCAATGTAACGGCTACTACATGATTTCGCCATGATTTTTTTTTTATGTTGTGGCATTATTTTTGGTCAAAACATGGATGCTTAGTGATTAGTACTAAATATTATTCCGCGGTATGCCAAAATTACCTTGTATCGTAACACTATGAGCTCCAACATTATGCACTTCTCTTTTCAGGCAGCAATCGGAGGGGAGGGAAAGGTTGACTGGGATGAGATACTCGACAAGAATCTCCTAGGTGGAAGCATTCCGGAAGAGGTGAAGGTCCTCGCCGATGTCGCCTACCGATGCATTAACAGGAGCCCAAAGAAGCGCCCCTGGATATCAGAGGTTACCCAGGCCATATCAAGGCTAAGGCAGCGCCAGCTGACTTTGCAGAGGAGCGAGACCCGGACCGTGCTGAGGAGGATAGAACACCAGCATGTGGAGCTCAGCGATCTTGCCGGCATGAGAGAACTCACACCTATAGGAGCCTGAGCTCCCTCCTTGCTACCATTTGATGAAAGCATCAATCGGTTTTGGCCTTTGGTTTCTAACTTGGGTTGGAAAATAGATGTAAATAACCAAGTATTGGTAGAGTTTGGCACGATCATGTCTCTCCAACGTAGGAGTTCAATCCAGCTTTTAAGATAACATTTCGGTTGCCACATGAACAAGATTAGATAGTAAACTTCCCAGCAGCATGGACAACTGAGACCGAGGAGCTTAATACAACTGCATCAATAAAGCCACTGAAACATTTGTAACCACAAGCCCAGTATAAATAAACATGCAGAAATGACAATTGACAACACAATGAAAATCTTTCAAGTTGAGGTACAACATTACTCTGAAGTCTGAACAATGTTTAATTACTACATCAGCAACTTTTCTTGAATCTTTATTTTATTTGAATGACACCTTTGAATGCATATCATGGGTAGAAGAGTCTGGTGGCCAGGTACTGGGCTGACAACACATCCCAACTTCCTCAAAGCAACTAAAAAAAATAAGAAGAAAAAAGTATGTACAGAAAAGGCCATCTTCTAAACATGGGCCTCTGACGATGGCGGTGAATCACTCAAACCCTATTGTGAGACTGTAAAGGATGGCTTTTATTCGACAACAACTGCATACCTCAGACACCTAACAAGAAGCCACAGCAGACAGCAGCAGCCAAACGATTTCCCTACTCCTGAACTAACTCAAAACTGGCAAGAAGTGCCCAGCCTCTGCCTGGCCCTCTGCCCTGTGGCGCCGCACTTGTGCGAGCGGAATGCGCCAGGGAGCAGCTCCTGGAACTTCTCGAGGAACATGCCCCATGTCTCCACACCCATGTCAGCCAGCTTCACAAAGCTTGCGCTTGTCGGGAGCTGCTCGTTTGCGCTCCTCCAGTTACCAACCTGAGAGCCACCGCGGTTGCTATTGCTCTCAGAAGTTTTCAGAGGATCTGCACCCTTTGGAACAGCTGGCAGTTGACGCTGGCTTTTGTCCATGAGACTGACACCACTCAGTGAGGTAGATAGCTTGGAAATGTTAGGAAGCCACTTATTGACAGGCTTGGGGCAAGCTAACTTTTCTGCATTGCTTTCTTCCTCCTCATCAATGTCATCTTCCTCTTCTTCAATGGCTTCATTCAGTTTTGACAGAGGGTTTCTGGAGCTCCCACCCTTAAACCCAAAATGGTAGCCTGGTCCTGTTTTTGGTATATCATGATCATCTTCACAATCAAGTTCAAATTGAGTTGTCTCTTCATCACCAGAATCATGCTCCGTGGAACATTCTTCTCTTTCTGTTGCTAGCCTCCTTGCCTCCATACACACAACCTCCAACTCACTCGGCTGATCTTCCATCCCGGTAAATTCTCTGCTCATCATCTCGCCAATCTCTGCAAGGCAAAGACCAGACGATGCGCCTTCTTTCAGAAATATGGTTGAGAGGATTAGAACTCGGAGGCAGGCTTCCCGGATCATAGGGAGCTCCATACGGAGCATATCAGCATCCTTCACTGGATCAAGATTTGCTATGTACTCAAGCTCATCCTCAGAGAAGGGGATTGATGCCTGCGGCCAGTGAATCCATTCAAAATAAGGATCCTCTAAACACTCTGGGAGGCAGAGACCATGATCAATAGGAATTAGCTCAGTCTCATTACCAAATTTTCCTGCTCCAGTCACCTTCCTTACCAGAATATTTCCACCATGTCTATCAGTGTTGAAGATTCGGATGTCAAGAATACCAATCCTATGAACAGCAAATACAGGGAAGCTTGAAGTGCCAAGGTCACTAGCATCAAAATCATGAGGAGCGAACTGCTGAAATGAGGCAATCTTGCTAACAGGTCGTGCATCACCCACAGAAGCCTTCTTGTTGGCAGAGCTGACACCTCCATTCACATTAAATACAGGATGCGAAATCTTAACAAGAACTGTCGGAGGGACATTAGCAAAGTTACCATAGTCCAGAAGGTATGCAGCAACCTCTCTATAACCAGTCTCACCAACTCGAACTGATCTTTTGAGGCCTGGCTGCCCAAGGGCTCTCCCTGTAAAACCTTTTGGATTGTTGGGTGCAAATGGCTCCTCGTCATTAGGCTTCACAATGGCAGCATTCTCACCTTTACTGTTTCTGAAATAGTAGGCACCACCAAGCCCACTCTTGACAAGTACTGGCTCCACACCATTTCTTATGGCCCTAGCAACATCCTTAACAAGCTGCTTTGCCTGAGAGCAGCGGCTTGGACAAACTAGAACTTCAATTGGACCACCCCTGTCCCTTTGCTGCTGGAGGTCCTTGCTTGTAGGAGACAGGCATGGTGTGGAGGAGCTCCGATGCATGAAGGTTTTGGTCAGGAGCAGTGGGGAGTCATTTCGGACGCTGCTGAGATCATTCTTAAGGACATGATCACCAAATGTCAGAGAACTTTCCTCAGTGGAAACATTGAGGGCGAGCTGCAGCTTCCTTTTGACAGTGTGTGCATTGTCACCACGATCTAGTTGAACAGCCAGTACAAAACCAGTGTCAGTTTGCACAAAAACACGCTTCCATCCGACAGCCCTCCCGTCACTTTTAGTTTTGTTAGGGTCAACAATCAGAGAGCTGCTCAAGGCTGAAACTGCCATTTGGGTCTGGACTGGGCCCTCCAGGTTGCGAGACATGGCAGACAACAAAGGAATTGAGGCCAATGCACTAGAGGCAGCTGCAAGGATGATGCCCTTCTTACTGCAGTCCTCTCTCTTGTACCTGTCGAATTCTGCAGATGACGCGGTGCTAGAATTCAAGACAGGTGCGGCGCTAGCAATCATCAGGCAACGAGTGACATCTTCCACATTAGCTAGAGAGCGACAACAACTGAGGAATGTTGAGACAGCAGGAACGTCTCCTACAATGGGAAGCTGTTACGAAATCGATAAGCCCAGCCTTTGGATGACTACTAGATCCTGGAAAAAGGAAAGAGCAACTGGAGGTTATAATTGATTTTATGAAGTCAAAACAACCAGCTAATAATAGGTAAAAATATCAGAAACTAATGATTCTCCATATGACTTCCTAACCACTAACAAGTATAAATACAAGAAAACAGTGACTCTTCATAAGACATACAAACAACTCTCGCTTGATGCTCATTTTCTATATGAAATATGAAGTTGGTATACAGAAGGAGTGGGCTACCACTTCCCATCTTTGACTACCAGATTTTTTTATAGTCCTCAAACTAAAGATACATGACATCTTCGTTGAATGTAGATGCATTATCATTTCAGGTTCATCCGGAGATTGGTGATGTCCCCATTCACTCCTCCATCAATGCTAGCATTTGAGCTTTTCCTACCCTGAATATCCGGCAAACCGACAAGATCCAGGCAATCCTCTCGAACTTTCCATATGGCAACCAAAACAAGGGAAACACAAAGCCCACGATTCAGACCGATAGCTGCGCGCAGCAGCAGCTACTTCTACCTCGCGATTCAACAAGCGCGTAATCTTATTCCCTGGCACAGGAGCTAACTGATAATTCATTTCACCTCACTGCAGCCAGCAAAAATTCAGATGCGGTTGCCAAAAGACTTCATTTTTTCACAGAAATCTGTTAGCTTTCAACCTGAATCTACACGAAGTAAGCCGCCGCAAGCAGGACACAGATGCCCCGGTTGAGAAGCAGCCCAGAAATCGATGAAGAACTGGACTCCTAACGCCGCGAACTAGGCGGCAGCCGGCAAGGAAATGCACTAATTCCGCCAGGCTGCCGAATAATAATGCGTCCGGTCCAGCAAAAAGCCTGGAAAATCCTAGCGAAAATAATTAATTTCGCTCCAGAAATTGCGCTGCTTTTCCTTGGCGACGAAGTACCGGGGTTTTTTCTCTACCGAAAATGCTCTCTGCGTTAACTAAGAGAAGATACAGGGAGAAATCGAAGCAGCGAAATCCCGGGATTCAACGACGGAAACAGCGAAACGAGCACCGGCACGCACCTGGACCAATGCGGAGCCTCGGAAACGGCGGCCCGCCGCCGGCGGGGCCGCAGATCTGGCAGGTGCGCCGCCGCAGCCGCCTCTGTCTTCCCTCCGGCGTCCGGCGCGGCGGCTCCGGTGACTCCCGCTCCCCGGCACGTACAACCCCGCCGCCTTCCCCTCCCGAGTCCTGGTCTACTCCTGCCCCCTTCTTCTCGGCCTCGCTCTCGCTCTCCCCGGTGTGCGTGAGTGTGAGCGTGCGTGCGCGAGAGCCTTGTGTGAGGGGTGGGTGGAGCGAGAGGGAGATGGGAGATGGGTTATGGTGGGGTTAAGGCCAAGGTGCTGAACTAACCGTGGTTAAGTTAGGTGCTGGAGAGAGGCGCAGAGGGGGGCGTGTGAGCTGGGATTGGCCCAAGTAACGGGCGTCTGCCATTTTGTTCTGCCTGCCTTGCCCAAGGAGACTTTGTCCTCTTCCTCCTTGTTTTTGCTCTCTAGACCCTCGGCTTTACTACAATTACTACAGCGGGTTGTTTTACCTTCTACTCCCTCTGTTCCATATTACAAGATATTTTGGACATTTCAATATAGACTAAATATGGAGCAAAAGGAGTGAATCTACATACTGTACTAAAATGAGTTTATATACATGTGTTTCATAGAGAAGCATCCTATAATTTGAAACGGAGGAGTAGTATTTTATCAAAGGGCTCATTGTAATTGATTGTTATCAGAAGGGGTGTTCTGTAGTTTTAGAGGACCCGAGCGATTTAACTTTTCTGCCGTGTTCATTTGAGAACATAGGACGCTCCGTGTTTAAATCGACTTTCTACGTCTTCAGAGACATAGTTGCCAAACTTTAGTATCTCTTACATGTATTTCTTGATAACTTTGCAAATCAACTACTTGTGACATGACTATGAAAGATGGCATTCGTTCGGATGTTATTTACAGTATTTGTGTTAATCCTGTGTCGACACACCATGTGACATACTTGTGGCGGCGGGCCATGTCTTCTCGGAGCATAGTGGTGTCGTCCCTGCCATGTGATTCGAGTTCCCTATTCTTCAGTAGCAGCGGAGGACCCGATTGCTTTTTAGGATATTTATAGAGTTTTCTATGCAAAATCTAGGGACCACTTTGTAATAGTTTGATTTCCTATGATCCCTTGTGTGACTTGTACCAAAGGTGGTAATTAACTGTATCTAGGTCCTTTCGTGCCTTGCATGTTCAAAAAGAAAAAGATACCCGGTGGCCTCGTATACTAGATCGACTATGGCAACATCGATGTGTCCAAACCGCTATCCTCTTCGTAGTCGGTGCTCCCAAAATTAAGGTCAATAATCCATAAAGATGGGAAGGAAGGGGACATGAAAAAAGAAAACTTAGTCACCAAGGAATATAAGGAATATGAGTTTCTTTTTTTTACAAAACAGGAATATCAATTTCTGGTTCATTCATAATCTTTACATAGAAGTTTTCTCCATTATTAGCAAAATGTTGCTATATTTAGTTTTTCTTGTGGAGCTTTGCATTCATATATTTCTGATTGTGAATTAAAAGCGTGTGTGGTAAATACTAATAGTTATGCTATTTCTTGTAGGTGTGTAATACTTGCACTATTTTTGGTAGATATGTCTAATGCAATACTTGTGACTTGCAGATACAACGTGTGTTACGCGTGGAACAATTCAAAACCCAATGTATGCGACACACCTAGGGCGCATATGAATATCACAGTGCATAGGTCGGCATTTATCATGATAGAGGACCAAGATCTCGTACGTTCTGCACAAAATAATCTGGTTTTTAGTCTCTCGCGAAGTTATACTCTTTCTCGTGCTCTCGTGTCCCCCAAAAAACAATGTTTTATGGGTCAGGGGCGGAGGTAGGAAATACTTATAGGGGGGCTAAAGTATAAATTTCAGCTATTGGCGGTGGGGGGGCAAGGCACAAAATACCTAGGTTTTAGGCTAAAAAAGCAGAGACATATAAGTAAATTTTGAATCTTAGGGAGGGCTAGGGCCCATCAATGAGCAAATGGGAGCCGTTGCCAAATGGTTTACATTTTTTTCATGCATCTTTACTTTTTTTTCCATATTGAAACGACCGGTTGCCCCTAGTTTTTGCATCACCAATCTTGTTTCATAGGCTGATAGGGTCACTTCATTTGACATGCAACGCGCGGAATGACAACTAGAGCATTATCCCGGATCCATGAAAGGCCGAGTGGCCGGAGAGGCTTGTCTTCCCACTCAAATATCTTTAACGTGAAATCTAATTATAAAAACCTTGACTTTAGAAACCAAAAAACATGAATAATTATTTTTTTCTCCAAAAAGGACGGTCGATCCGTGTAAGTGCGCGCAGTCATCGTGAGGAGCACGTACAAGCTGAGTACGTCCGCAAATATGGAAGGTTAATTTATTCATTCTATTTGTTGTGAATAGTATTTTTTTTCCTTTTATATGTAAGAAAAAAATTAAAATTTTATTATATTTCTTAGCTCGAAACTAGCTCGAGATCATTATAAGCTGAGTATGAACCGACTTTTACAGCTCGACCATTTACTCGACTTAGTATAAGCTCGCTCGAATTTTAGTATGAGTCGAACTGAGCTAAGTCTAACCCGCTCGAGCTCGACTCGTTTGCAGCCCTACATATATCCCACGATACACGAGTACATAGTATAGTACACAAGGATTGTCATGTGCAGATCGTTCGTGCAAGAAACATCGTACGCATAGCCAGTGGTGAAGGACGAAAATAATTTGAGATAGGGCTAATTCTACAAAAAAAAATGATGTAAAGATAAATATAGTCTAGAAATAGTAATGACATATATAGGAAGTTTCCAAAAATACCCTCTAATCCTACTTAAATATCCCACCTAGAAATTGTTGAGAGTTAAATTTTGCTAAATTTAAATATATATATTGTAATGAACAAAGTTGGTTTGGGGACTAGACTAGACCTAGTATGTATTTTTGATTCGAAATCGATTTTGTGCAGTGTTCACTAAAATATGAATAACTTTCTCATACAAAGTTCATTTTTAATGTATGACCACTCAAAATATTCAGAAAAAACACTTGCATCTAAAGGTTTTGCTAAAACCTAAGGTATGGCGGCTGCCTTACCTTGCCCTAAGGGGAGCTTCCCCCCTGGCATAGCAAAATTCGTGTTTGAGACGAAATCGAGGATCTGCGTATACGCGTGAACAGATAAATTTGGCGAATTAAGAAGTGCTAAAAACAACTTTACAAAAGGCAGCAACACGGCATTCCAACATTAGCTAGCTAGCTATAGCTATCCTTGAAACGACTGCCGCGTTCGGCGGACCTAATATAACAACCGTGCTCCATTGCAAATCCTACACGAAGCATGCATGCATGAGCTTTGGGACATATACGCTCGCATGCTAAATAAGTATAATCCAGATTGTTAGCTTTCTATATCTCATTCTTATCCGATAATTTCTTTCTACTACGGAGTACCTTACTTTGTACGTACTGTCAATTAGGCAACGCGGCTAGCGACAGTAGCATGGCCGCCGCTTGTGGTGGCATGACCACGACAGCATATATACATAGGCGAATCCAAGAGATCCTTATAATTAGGTTGGCGTGTCGCCGTCGCATATGCATATATATATATATATATATATATATATATATATATATATATATATATATATATATATATATGCGACTATGCCACGGTCGATAGGGAGGCAAACAAACGACGGAAAAGCGCGCGACAAGACAACGCGGCACGGCGGAGCTTGCTGCGGCTGGGGTTTTGACGGCGACGTGCACATACTCCGGCAAGGAGAAGGGAACCTCCGGCTGGTTTTTCCAGCTCACCGTTGAGACCGACGGGTGGTGGATGGCAAGGCGCGCGCAGCATGGCTGTCGTGGGGCACGCAGTGTACCGAGCTGATCGCGACCACGACACGTATCATGGCATGGGCCGCCTGAGTTGTGAGCTTGTATCGTCCACCTCAGCGGAGAAAGGGGGATAAAAAGTGCAGTACGTGCACATAAAAAGCGCACGGATGCGGTGGCTAGATTGGTTCTAAGATGTTAAGTGGGATCCCATTTAAGTTCCACTTAGAGTTTATTTTGCTAGTATGCTACTCCCTTTGACCACCGTTAATTTTTCTAATATGGATATATTTTTATATATTTTAATGTCTAAATATATTTATATTAACGATAAATAATAGTGGTCGGAGGGAGTACCTATAATTTTTAGCTAAAGCTAAATTTCTTAAAATTTGACCAAGTAAATGGTGAAAATTATCTACATCACTGATTTGGGCAAGACATACGTACAAAATATTTACCCTAATATAAAACTCTAGTTCGTTATGATTGTAATAACATTAATTTGGTATATATTGTACAAGGATATATTTTACTATTATATATTTAATCAAACTAAACAAAAAAATTAACTTTGACCAAATGTTATATTCAACATAATCCTTGACGGAGGGGGTACAACGAGGCGCTTGATTGCATGTTGTGTTACGTACTCCCTCCGTTTAGAAATATAAGATGTTTTAGCTTTGTGAAGCTAATGTATCTAGACATATTTTAGTGTATAGATTCGAGTGAACCTATACACTAAAAGATGTCTAGATACACTTGCTTCACAAATCTAAAACATCTTATATTTCTAAACGGAGGGAGTACCAATATGCAGCACCTCCTCTGTTACATATTAGTTGCCGTTGATTCACATGTATCTGAATAGATTCAAATGTTATCTTCAGCGCTACGGTGCATTGCAAACCTCTGTCCCCTCTCACGTGGTCAACGACATGGTGTCATGGTGACAATCCAACCTGTTTCCCCACATCATCTCGTTTCAGTAGCAAGAAAAAGTATGAATGTTACTCCCTTTGATTCATATTAATCGTCACTAATAGCAATATATCTAGATATATTTTAGTGCTAGATACATCTGTATATGCGACAAGTAATATGAGCCATACTTTTTTGTGTGGACGTACATAGTATATGGTATTTTTTTCATAAGCATTTGGTCTTTGATTATGCAGGTAGATACTCTAACGTACTCCCTCCGTTTATAAATATAAGATATTTTAGATTTAGAAAGTAAATGTAAATTTTAGTGTGTATATTCGAGTGAACCTACATACTAAAAGATGTCTAGATACATTTGCTTTACAAAGCTAAAACATCTTATATTTATGAATAGAGGGAGTAGTGCCATGGACAGATCGACGACATGCGATACGCCATGGCAAGAGGTCGTAGGTACCGGCCTGAGGAGATGATGGATTGGATCATTGGAAGCAGACAAACCGTCCATCCTCATTCATGGGGAAAATATCCAGTGATCCACACTTTAAATGCTACCACGATATCGGTTCATAAAATTCAAATTTATAAGTGTCTAATTTTTTTATAAAAAAAATATGTTAGTGTTTACAAGATGTATGTTTACAATACCTCAAATTTTGAGAACCAAATTCAAAATAGACACAGAGAAACAAAAAAGAGAAATCTAACAAAGAATAGTGTCACAAAAAGACAAAAGTACAAATGACACTATTCATGTATCGATTTATCTTTTTATTTCTCCATGTTCATTTCGAATTTGGTTCTAAAAAGTTTAGGGATGGTAAACCCATGTCTTCTGAGCACTAGCATATTTTTCTAAAAAAATAGATATTTGGAAATTTAAATTTAAAAAAATAATATTATAGAAGCATATAAGGTATGGGATCACTGGATAATTCTCCCTCATTCATGCATGCGTGTACGGTGTACATGAAACAACGGATCAATGGGTACATCCCTTGTGGACGTAGATCGCGCGCCCTACTTTTAGGTCTATGTACATCGTATCTAGCTATATATCTCCGCACACACGACGGATGTACTTATGAGCGTTTATGACCACACCAAGTAGACAAAAAAAAAAGTAGACAACGGTGAGAACCCTTTTCGCACGACTGAACAACGGTGAAGCACGGCCGGACAAATGGCATCTACTGTTTCTAAGCAACGTCATGGCATATGCGCGGCCGGCACGATCGAGTCTCAACATTTCCTACCACGGCTAGATACGTACTAGTAGGAGTAGAAGCTTTCAGTGCGCCTGGTGAGAGCGGCAAGTAAAGTAAAGAGGCGGCGGACCAGATCTGCCACGGCATTATCAGATCTCCTTTTTTGTTCCCCTTTTCTTTAAATGAAGCAAGTGGCACTTCTCCGGGCCGGCTGAGAACATAACATAACGGCCGGAGGGAGGAAGCCCGGTGCATACGAGGAAACCAAGCCCGCCGAATAGAGCAGGGCCCATATATATAGATTTAAATTCAGTTCTGGGTTTTCCTTGGTCGTGGGGGGTCAACCAGATCGAAGATTCCAAATTCACTCACTCTCGCTCCCCTACACATTGCATCTGCTCCCTTCCATATTGGTTCCCGACTGAAGTTAATATCACTAAATCATGGCATGAATTAATTCGGGTGCAGTTGTGGATTCATTTGCTAAGATCACAGTGATCTCTAATTTCAGAAGTTGGCAATAGTTGACCTTCTGAAGCTTCCCGACCTTGGCTTTGCCCTGTGTGGCGACTTTGGCGATTTTGCCGGCGACTGGCGTGATGCCGTTCTAATCTCCCTCCCAATTTCTTCTAAATCTGCCTAGATCTCTCTAATCTTCCACAATCCAGCATAGTTCCTCCAGATCTGAATTCTTTTTGTCAAGCAACACTTCTCTGTTTGGTCTGCCGCCGCTCTCTGTGCCGCCTCCGCCATCGCCGACTGCTCCTTGGCATCCGGCGTCTCCTCACCTGAAACTAATCCGCAGATCCTCTCCAACCCCAGCTCGTCCTGCCTGGCTTAGTCAAATCTTGAAATTGATTTGTTCAATTGAGGGAGAGGCCCACGTTCCCCTACTTCCAATCAGCCTGCACACTTCCGATCTAGCTGACGCTGAAGATCAGCTTATTGGAAGCTACGTTGGCTGTCATTTCGCTACTCTCAACACTAGACTGAAGAAAGCCAACCCCTACATCGCCAGATCAGATTAATTTTGAGCTGATTTGTGCATCTGTTGTCCTCCACCTGGAAAATAGCAGTGATTCCCCGAGCTAGCAAAGCGCCTGGCAGCCAGCAGCCACCGGGTCTCTTTTTCCTCTTTGATTTAGTCGTCCTGGAGCCATTCCCTCTATTCCAAATCAAGGGATGACTACCGCGGAAGGAAGCAAGAGCTCGATGATTATACGGCATAATCGACCACCCAACACGGCGTGAGCACCCAATGCGCCTCGAGACGTCATGAAGCTTGTCGGCTGGAACTGTCGAGGTATGGGCAAGAACCTTGACAGCTCCAGTAATGGAGTATCTTGCTAGGTTTATGAACTCCACAGGTGCGCAGATAATTTTTGTTTCCGAAATAAGAACATCAAGGTACAATTCTTCCCATCTCAATTCTTGCTTTAACACTGCTGGTAGCTTTGTAGTTCCGTCCAATGGTCGTTCGGGTGGTCTTTGGATCCTTTGGTCTGATGAAGTTTGTGTCTCAATCAAATTCTCTAACCACTATATGATTTTAGCTCTAGTTGTCAATAGAACTACTAATGTGGAATTTGCCCTAGCTTGTGTTTATGGAGATCCTCATCATCGCGACACTAGAACGATCTGGGACCATGTTTCCAACTTTGTCATTGATAACCTAGGGAAGCCGGTAGTTTGTTTGGGTGACCTGAATGAGATCTTGTGTGATGCGGAGACCACTTCTATTCATGTAAATAAGTATCGTATGTGTGCTATTAATTACTATGTCAAACAATGTGGTCTTTTTGATTTGGGGTTTAGTGGGCCGGCTTACACATGGACAAATATGCGCTTTTCCTCTATGCCTATCTTTGCGAGGCTTGATCGTTGTCTTGCTAATGCAGAATGGTGCTCTCTTAATCCTAATACCAATGTGTTTAATTTACCTATCATCCACTCGCTGAGTGTCATGGTTTCATCAACAGATCTGCCATAGGGGTAGGTGTATGGCGGTTTGTGGAAGGGGGTGAACACGACGGAGCGATCCGGGACGGTGGTAGCACGAGTTTACCTAGCTTCAGATCCCGCAACGGTGGCGAGACCCTACGTGCTGCTATAATTCACTATATGGCAACAAGTGCTCGGTTACAATGATGAGGTTGGCTGTTTTGCTATGCGATCGGCCGTATGTCTAAGCTCTTGCCTCAAAGGCTTCCCCACGCCGGCTTATAAAGGTGCCTGGCGTGGGCTACACGATGGTACCGGAGCGGATACAATTTGGAGTCCTAGACTAAGTCCTATGCGTGTACTATAAGGCAACCCGCCATGGGCCTGTCTACGGATCCGCCATGAGCTGCGTCCAGTACCGCCATGGTTTCTCCAGCAACTGGGCCGCCCGGTAGGCAATCCGCCATACCACCCTGATGGGCCACCCTGGCTTGCTGGTTTAGGACTACGTCGCTGGTATACCTATTTGGTATATCCCCAACAGTAGCCCCCAGGGAACTTCAAGATCGCCATCTCCATCCGCCATGCCTTATTTTTGGTGAAGTCCATCCGCCATAGCTCGTCTTCTTTCCTGCGTCTGGATGGCAGTTCTTGATGTTCCTCTTTTCTTCATCTTTCAATCCGCCGTGGATAGCGGATCATGCGACGTAGTTTTAACTTAGCGAGATTTCTGGGATCCGTTGGATCATACCATAGAAATCTGCCGTAATTTTTGGCACGTAGTTCCTTCTAGGGCAAGATTCACAGCGCACGCACTGTTTTAACTAAAGTTACTGTTTTACCCTTGGACACATGTCGCTGAACTAGGGTTTTCGTGATCAGGATGAACGGTTCTGATGGCGGGCACGAATCTCGAGGCCTAGGGTCTATATATACCCCGGTCGCTCACCCCCGGCCGGTTCACACTTCATTCACCCCCCACGCATTCTCTCTCCTCAGCGCCTCCACGAGAGCTCCGCGATCTCCGACGAGCCGCCGCGGGAGTTCTTCGCCGCCGGTGACTTTTCTGCCGGAGCAGTTCACCTGAGAACTTAGCATATTCCGTAGCGGGATTCAACCTTCATTTGCCGCCATGAACTCTGGATCTCCTTCCCGCCATCCTTTCGAAGCTAAGGAGGAAGATTCTCCTCTGCAACAATCCGCTCAGGGCACGCATCCTCAAATGGCGGATTTATATCCGGAGGACATCACGTCCGAGGCAGAGGAGGAAATGGCGGGACTGACCGTAGAAGAGGCTGCGGAAAAAGAGTTAGATGGCGGAGCCAAAGAGGAAGAACAAGATGACGGAGCTGAGGCCGAGGAAGAGCAGATCCCCCAGAACCTCCACGGGTACTGGGTGAAATGCCATGTCAAGGACGCTCACGTCCAAGGTTTGTAGAACGAGGGCACTGTGGCCCCCCAGGCGGAGTCCCACTGGCGGACTGACTTCAAAGCCCTGGTGCCAGCCCCTAATTCCACGGAAATCGTGATGCTCAAATCTCACGTGGAGAGGGGTCTCAGTATGCCGCCATCCTCTTTCTTCACAAATCTCCTGAAGTTCTACGGGCTGCAGCTCCACCACATAGCTCCCAACAGCTTGGTGTCTGTAGCAGGCTACGCCGCCTTGTGCGAAGGATTCCTTGGAGTTCGTCCTAGGGTAGACCTCTTCCAGCTTTACTTCTTAGTGCGGGCCAATTATGAGGATGACGGATTTCTTTGAACTTGTGGGACAATTTGCTTTCTTCCACGGAGATCAAAAGAGTATCCCTTCATCACTCCTCTAGACTCCGCCATAGGATGGAGAGGGTCCTGGTTCTACATGGCGGATAAGCCTGCGCCATCTCAAGCCCGCGGCCTTCCTTCCTTTGAAAACATAGCAGCTCAGCCCCTCGACTCCTGGAATCCCGTCAACGATGACACCGCCACCCCTTATGTCAAGCTCCTAGCACGGCGGATCACCAAACTATCCAAAGATGGTCTCAAAGGAATTGATACCATCAATTGTTGGATTTCTCGGCGGATCCAGCCTCTACAACACCGCGATAGCCTGATGCACGAATACACTGGTGCAAATGATGGCATGCGATACTCAAACAAGGAGCTAGACCCTAAGGTGGTCGAGAAGCGCATTCGCTCGCTTATGAAATCTCCCAAGAAGAAGCCCTTGAAATTTGGCATGGCAATGTTTGAGAATGGCAGCTGCCCACCGGTAAGTTACGTTTCCGCCATAGTATTCCATGATACCTTTGCACTTTATGAGAGCTGATGTCTTTATTTATCAGCTCAAATCGCTTGGCCCTGTGGACTTTGCTCATCCCCTTCGCCGCTCCAACTCTAAGCCTACCGCTGACGAGGAAGTGGTTCACTCCAGCGGAAACAAAGAGGAGACGGTGGGAGACGTAGATGACACAACCCGCATGGTTAAGACGAAGGTGGTCACCAAGAAGCGGGGCAGTAGCAGGAAACCTCGTGGTGGTGGCGGGAAATCTATTGATTCCCGCCGTTTCGAAGCTCAACGCAGGGCGGAGCTAGAAACGCCATCCGAGAATACCGCTACCATCAACCTGCCAAAGTCAAGGTAACCTTCTACTATTTCTTTCTTCATTGTTGCTGATTTCACTGCTAATCCCCCTTTGCTTAGAAGGAAGAAGCATGCTGTCAAGGAACCGCCATCCAAGCGAACCAAGCCCCCTCCTACCGCTATTCCACAGACACCTGATGCACCGATTCCCTCCACCGCTCGCAATGACATTGATATGGAGGATGCTGGTGGTCAGTTTGGGACGATGCCAGAAGCCAACCCAACGACTGAAGCTACGACTAATGATGTCGTCCAAAGTGAAAAAGCTCCTGACTCGTTCCAAGGTTAGATGGCAGATGCTTCAGCAGGGGGTAGCTCGTTTTGGAGGCAGAGACAACTTGAGATCGTCGACCTTATCACCAGCCAGGAAGATGCCAGCAACCAGTTATCCAGCAGAATTTCCGCTTTTGTAGAGAAGATGGCAATAATGAAGAAGGTATGTACTCCCAGTAGCCCCCGAGCGCCGTGGCGGATTTCCGTAGATGATCCGCTATGGTGCTCTAGGAGAAAACTACTTTAAACTTTGCATAGTATAGCCCCCGAGCGCCGTCATATTGTACGGTGCTCTTTAGAGAACTTAAATTTCGCACTGAGTAGCCCCCGAGCGTTATGGCGGATAACTATCCGGCATAAAAGCTCTAAGAAGACTAAAAAAATCATCATGAGTAGCCCCCGAGCGTTATGGCAAATTATTATCCGTCATAAAGCTCTAAGAGTGACTACAAAATCATCATGAGTAGCCCCCGAGTGTTATGGCGGATGGCTATCCGGCATAAATCTCTAAGAGTGACTAACACATAATATCGTTTTGCTAGAACTACAAGAAAGTTGTGGAGGACCTGGTCCAAGTCGTCAGCTCACAGGAGAAGGAGCTGGCGGAAAAGAGCACTCTTGTGGCGGACTTGCAGCAGCAGCTCGAGAATAGCGGTAATTTTCTTTTGTCTTGGACAAGTTTAAGTACCTTTATGATATCCGATCAATACTTTGCTTATATTGCCGGGCCATGCAGATGCTGCCAAGCTAAAGTCCACACTCGAGGGGGTGGAAAAGGGCCACACTATCGCGATGGAGGGGTTGCAGAAGCAGCTCCAAAAATCTCTGGCCTCGAATACCCTCCTCGAAGAGAAGCTTAAGGACCAGGAACGCCAGAACCTGCAGAAGCACAAGGAGGTAGAGGATCTCCGCAAAGCCGCTGCCGAATTTGAAAAGCGCGAGATGGCTTTAACGAGGTCCTCGATCATTTCCAGAAGACCCTGCTAGGTATCAATGGCTCTCCATATTGTGTAGTTTGTAATAATGTTCTATGCCGAGTATGACGCCTTGTTTATTTCCGCTATGTAGCGACCCTGGAGCAAGGCGAGGTGGATTCCGCCACAGGCTTACGCATAGCCACCGACGCGGCGAAGAACGAGCTGGATGGCCTTCTCAATGCTGGTCCTCAGGCGTGCGGGAGTCTGCAGATAACGGGTTCAGCTGGCCTCTCCGCCATAGGGCTCACCAAGAAGTTGCTGCTCGTGCCTGGGCTAGTGGCGGACTGGAAGTAGTCTTCCGCTCGGGGTGGTGCCAGAACTGCCTTAACTTTGGCGAAGGCCCACTACCCTGAGCTGGACCTGGACTTGATCACCTCCGGCATCCCAGAGAGTGGCGAGGACGGAGCGCCGGTGGACGAAGCCGCCATCCGGCAGAGTGTGCTAGGATATGATCAGCTGTGTGCCCTGGGCACTCAGCTGAACGTATACTACGAGGCATACGATCTGCCGGGGTCTGCGAGCCAAGCTTCAGCGTCGGTCTCTGCAGCCACTGCTGGTGCTGATGGCGGCGACGATGTCTCTTCTGCTGCTCCGCCGTCCTAAGTTATACCCTGCAATGTGGCAGGAAGAAACAATTACATCAATTCGGCCCCTGAGTGGGTCTGTAAGTTAAACTATTAAACTGCGTGTATGCTCTGCACTGTGCCTGATCTGCGTGTGGCAGATCAGTGAATGCTTTGGAACTTGTGGCACAATTTTTATTAAGTGGTTTATGTGCAAAAAAACTACCAGGCCTATTTTTATGCAACTTGCAGCAGTTTGACATGCTCAAAAAACAACACTTTGAAAAAAAAATCTCGCGTAGGATTATGCGATCCGCCATCCGGCTCTTTGTGCTTGACTTTTCATGAGATGGTGGAATCTTTGCGCGAACAATCCGCTAGGGCGACGATACTTAATAGCAACCGTCCAAAACCCTTAGCAGATAGCGGCTAAGACCATCAAAAAGTCACTACTCGGGAATCCACACAAAGAATGTCAGATGGAGATCAAAATATAAATATGCTACGCGGACCACTATGGCGGATTTAAAAAGACGCAAGTGCAAAGCACATTTGCGCAAAGGTTCCACACGATCTAAATGAAACAATAAAGGAGGTAAAAAACTCAGAAAAAATCAAGAGTGAACCAGATGCTTTATTTCATTGATCATATAGAGGTGCCTATTACATAGCCTAGGTAAGTGCTAAGTGTAGAAAGGACATAGCTGTGCGATGTTCCATGGACGATCTGTTTCATCATAGATATCGTCGGGGTCTCTTCGTTTGCGCTTCTTACTGGGTCACTTATCTAGCTCGCGAATATCAACGAGGTAGTAGGAACCGTTCAGTAGAGCTTTGCTAATGACGAAGGGTCCTTCCCAAGGCGGGGATAACTTGTGGGACTTCTGCTGTTTGAGGCATAGCACCAGGTCCCCCTCTTTGAACGAGCGTTTGCGAACTCGGCGGCTGTGATAGCGGCGGAGATTCTGCTGGTAGATGGTGGATCTCTGGGCTGCTAGGTCTCGTTCTTCCTCTAGCAGGTCCACTGATAGTTGCCTAGACGCTTCTGCATCTTCCTCCTCATAGGCCTCGACTCTTGGAGAATCGTACTGGACATCACTTGGCAAGATTGCCTCTGCTTCGTAGACTAAGAAGAAAGGGGTGAGGCCAGTTGATCTGTTTGGCATGGTCTGTAGACTCCATAGCACAGATGGCAACTCTTCTGCCCAGGCTCCAGCTGCTCTATGTAGCGGTGCTTCTAGGCGTGGCTTGATCCCTGACATGATTAGTCCGTTGGTCCATTCAACTTGGCCATTGGACTATGGATGTGCCACAGATGCCAGGTCAAGGTGGATTCTGTTGTGATGGCAGTATTATTCAACTTCTCCCTGAGACAAGTTAGTGCCGTTGTCGGTGATGATGCTATGTGGGATGCCGAATCTGACCACAATGTCCTTGACAAATTTTAGGGCGGTTTTGCCATCAAGTTTTCTGATGGGCTTAGCTTCCAACCACTTCGTGAATTTATCTACCACTACCAGGAGGTGCGTAACTCCCGAAGGTGCTGTTTTTAGTGGACCCACCATGTCCAGCCCCCAGACCGTAGAAGGCCAGGTTATAGGGATCATAGGCAGTGCTGTGGCGGGCATGTGGGTTTGCTTGGAGTACATCCGACAACCTTGGCAGAGCTCCACGATACAGTCTGCATCTGCCTTGGCTGTTGGCCAGTAAAATCCATGGCGGAATGCCTTAGCTACTAGGGATCTGGCGGCAGCATGATGCCCACATTCGCCTTCGTGGATCTTCCTTAGTATTTCGATTCCGTCCACTTGGGATATGCACTTCATAAAGACTCCCAAGGTGCTTCGCTTGTAGAGCTGGCCATCTATGATGGTGTACGCTTTTGCTCTACGCTCGATTTGTCTCTTTTGGACTTTGTCCTCGGGTAGTTTTTTGTTTGTCAGATATTCCAGGTAGGGCTCTGCCCATGGCGGGTTGCTAGGCAAAACCGCCATAACGGGGGAGCTTGCCAGTTCCGGATTTTCTGGATCCACCATCTTGACTGATGGTACGTGCAGATGCTCGAGGAATACGCCTGGCGTGACTGCCTTGCGGCTAGACCCTAGCTTGGACAAGATGTCGGCCGCCATGTTATCTTCTCGTCGTACGTGCTTTATGTCGTAGCCGAGGAAACTTTTAGCCATCTCATCCACTTCATCTCTGTAAGCCGCCATAACTTTGTTCCGAGCTTTGTATGTGCCAGCCACCTGCTGAGCGACAAGGTCAGAATCTCCACAACACATAATGTGTTGTACGCCGATCTCCTTTGCGACGTGTAACCCGTGCAGTAGCGCTTCATACTCTGCGATGTTGTTGGTAGTGGGGAAGTGGATCTGGAGAACGTAGCTGAGCTCATCTCCCTTGGGAGATTTGAGTGTCACTCCAGCCCCCGAGCCGTGTAGCAGCTTTGAACCATCAAAGTGCATCACCCAATGCTCTGGTTCTGCGACGGGCGTAGTCTCCTGTGTTTCCTTCCAATCCTCCATGAATTCTGCCAAAGCCTGAGACTTGATGGTTGTGCGAGGCTTGTAGTCGATGTCGAAGGAGGCCAATTCAATGCCCCACTTTGCAACTCGTCCTGTTGCGTCACTGTTGTTGATGATGTCCTTCAGTGGAGCCTTGCTCACCACTGTGATCTTATGGTCATAGAAGTAATGCCGTAACTTACGAGAAGCTAGGAAAACTCCATATGCCAACTTTTGGTAGTGAGGGTAGCGTTGCTTGGATTCCGTCGGGACCTCGCTGACATAGTAGACTGGTCGCTGCATGTCGTACTCCTGTGCTTCTTCCTTGCATTCTACCACGAGGACGATGTTGATGACCCTGTTGGTTGCCGCCATGTATAGTAACATGGGTTCCTGGTCTTCGGGAGCTGCTAGGACTGGTGCAGTGTATAGCACTCTCTTCAGATCCTTAAGCGCAGCGTCTGCCTCGTCGGTCCAGACGAATTCGTCTGATTTCTTCATCAGCTTGTAGAGTGGCAAAGCCTTCTCGCCAAGGCGACTGATGAATCTGCTCACTGCTACTACGCAGCCTGTGAGTCGTTGTACATCCTTCAAGTCATTAGGCCGGGAGATGTCAAGGATTGCCTTGATCTTCTCCGGGTTGACCTCAATTCTGCGGTGGGAGACGATGAATCCCAAGAGTTGTCCAGCTGGTACCCCGAAAATGCACTTCGTGGGGTTGAGCATCATGTTGTACTTCCTTAGATTGTTGAAAGTCTCTTGCAAATCCACTATAAGGCCATCTTGCTTCTTGGACATAACGGCGATGTCGTCCACATATGCGTGGATGTTGCGTCCGATTTGATCTGCCAGGCACTTTTGCATGGTGCGCTGGTACGTTGCCCCTGCGTTTTTCAGACCGAACGGCATTGTCACATAGCAATATGTGCCATAAGGTGTTACGAACGACGTAGCAAGTTGATCGGACTCCTTCATCTTTATCTGGTGGTATCCCGAGTAGGCATCTAAGAAACATAGCAGCTCCGATCTCGCCGTCGAGTCAATGACTTGGTCAATGCGAGGCAAGGGGAAAGGATCTTTTGGACATGCTTTGTTCAGGCCAGTGTAATCTACACACATGCGCAGAACCTTTGTATTTTTCTTAGGAACTAACACAGGATTTGCCACCCACTTCGTATGGATTACTTCTTTGATGAAGCCTGCTTTCAGTAGCTTGGAAATTTCCTTTGCTATCGTGTGGCGTTTTTCATCTCTGAAGCGTCTCATGGCTTGTCTTACTGGCTTAGAGCCAGGGATTATCTGTAGGGCATTCTCGGCGAGTTCCCTGGGTACACCTGTCATGTCAGATGGCTGCCATGCAAAGATATCCCGGTTCTCACGGAGGAACTCAACGAGCGCGCTTTCCTATTTGGGGGACAGATTTGTCCCAATCGAGGTGGTCTTGGCGGCATCGCCAGCGACAAGTTCCACCTGCTTTGTATCGACTGTAGGCTTGAAGGTGGGCGGGGAGGCGGAAACTTCTTGCTTGGATGTCGGCATCTCCGCAGGGTCTGTGGCGGCGTGAATTTCCTTGAACTCCTCGCCGAAGAACACTGCTTCCACGAAGGCGGCTTCTCCTTCCTCGCACTCCTTTGCCTTTCTGAAGCTGCCATAAACGGTGATTATGCCATCCGGTCCTGGCATCTTTAGCTGGTTGTAGATGTAGCATGGCCTGGCATGGAAACTGTGGAAGGCAGGGCGGCCGAAGATCACGTGGTATGTACTTTTGAACGGGACCACCTCAAAGGTTATGGGCTCTTCTCGATAATTTTCTTCACTGCCGAAGGCAACCTTGAGGGAGATGGACCCGAGGGACTTAGCTTGGGGCCAGGAACCACTCCATAAAAAGTGACAGTACTATGGCGGAGTTGGGTCTTAGTAAGGCCGAGCTTTGGCAGAGTCTCTACGTACATGATGTTCAGGCTGCTGCCGCCATCTATTGGACACTTGAAGAACTCGTAGCCCTGGATCACAGGGCATACTACCATGGCGTAATATCCATCCGGGATGTGCTCTGGGTGATCGTCGTGGCTCCAGCGCACCGGTACTTCAGACCATCGGACGTACTGGCGGACTTTTGGCACGGTGGCATTGAGGAGCGCATAGCAGCTCGCTGTGCCTTAGCCGTGGGGGGGTCCAAGGAACGTGTGAAAGGCTCCCTTTTTATTGGTATTTTTGAATAGGTTACCCATGCCGGTCCCACCCTCTGCCTTTTCGGCGGGTTTGGGCGCAGGGTCTTCGTCCATATCACTGCCATCCTTGGACTCCTTATCCTTGTCCGCTTTTCCTTTGCCACGAGGCCGTTGTCGCCGGTTGCGCTTGTAGCCAGCTTCTTGGTCCGCCTTGATGTCGTTGACAAATTTATAGTTCCGGTTGGTGTGATTGCACTTCCCTGAAGCGTCTCGATGGGCGAAGCATGGCATATCGTGGTACTCATCGTAGGACACAGGAGCGGACGGCGCCGAAGCGGGAGCTGTAGAGCTCCGCGGCTGGCCACTGCTGGTACCGCATCCCTTGCCGCGCTGGCTGCTTTGACCCTTATCGGCGAAGATTGTGGCCACCATATCCGGAGTTTGCTGATCTTCTGGCGGATTCTTCCGTTTATTGCTATTGTTCTGCTTTCCAGTATTCTGGATGGCGGAAGCCTTCAGGGATTCGCGGGCGTCGTCATCGGCGGCTGCGTAGTTGCTTGGAATGGTGATCATAGAATTTAGGGTTAGTTTCCCTTCGTTCCTTTCTCGCAACAGGCGATGGCGGAGCAGCTGGCCTCTCTCCAAACTGTCGATGAACGCGAGGATGGCAGATTCGTTGGTAACCCCTTCACAGGAGTTCTTCATATCTAGCCATCACGCAAGGAAAGTTCGGGAGGTCTCGTCGTCAGCCCGTCGGCACCTTTGGAGGTCACCAATATTATGAGGTCTCTTATAGGTACCCTCGAAGTTTTTGGTGAACGCAGTCTGCATATCGAACCAGGTTTGGATGGAATTTTCTGCCAAGTCGTTGATCCACTGCCGCGCTGTGCCGGATAGCATTAGGGGTAGATAGCGGACATCAACATTGGGTGATCCCCCTGCGGACTGCACTGCATTGAAATAGTCTTGTAGCCAAGTTAGAGGCCTATCGACTCCATTGTACTGACGGATATTTTTCTCGATTTTGAACCCATGTGGGATGGGCTCATCACGGATCCATTGTCCGAAGCACTTTGGGCCAAGGAAGAAGGCTGTTTGAGACTTGGCAATCTTGTTTAGGTGGGTACGCGCGTCGTAGGGCTTCTGGTCCTGTGGATCCTTGCGAGAGTTGCGTGATTTTGCTGGGCCGTCGCCGCCGCCATGGGGGCTGCCTGGTGGAGATGGCGAAGGGTCACGTCTTTACTCTCGCCGTCCTGCAATTGATCTCTGCAGCTACGACGGCTTCCCTCTGCTCTCCGTGGAGATGGGTCATCATCATGGCGGCGGGAGCCTTGCCCTTTGTCATCGTGGCGGTGGGAAGAGCGATGCTTATCCTTGTCGCCGCTGCGGTGCGCGCCGTCGTCATGGCGAGATCGTTCCCTTTGCTTGGATCCGCCGTCTCGACTAGCTTCCCATCGTGGCGGATCGTCTCTGCGTCCAGCGTCACGGCTTTGTCCTCGCTTGCCATCGTTGTCGCGTATGATGATTCCTCCCTTTGGAATTTCGAACGTCTTATACTTTGGTGGCGGCATGTTGGTCTTATGGCGGAAAGCAGCATTGTCTTGCTGGTATCCATAGGCAGGGTAATTCTTGCGAGGTGGTGATGGATTTCTCTGCGGGCCCTTGCCATGTGGCTTGTCATCGGAGGATATTGGGATGGCATCTGCCCGGTTGCGAGCTTCTCTTCTTCAGACTTCTGAGGATCTGGTATGAGATTCGTTATCAGGGCGCGTACCATAATTGCCAATACCCCGAGCCTTGGAGGCAGTGCTGGACCTGCATAGCGCGGGATCAGATTCAAGTCGTCGTGACGATGTAGCTTTCTCCTGCTGCACCAATGCTTTGGTCATCAGTTTTACCGCCGTCTCTAGGGCTGCTGGGCTTTTATTATGCTCCAATAGCTCCTTTGCAGCCACAATGTTCTCTACGGGCGTAGCCCTGACTTCATCACGGTTCTTGTCCACATATGGCGGATTCTTGATATACATCCTGGCTAGAGTTTCTGCGGTTGGCACGGTGAACTCAAGGTTTCGCACCAGCTGCGGGTCGCCTCCCTCGTTCATTTGGTTCTGGATGAGAGTAACGTACTTCTCCTCCATGTTCCTTGCGCGCTTCAGCATGTCTTGAGCTTTAGCAATGTCGCCATCTATCTTTTCACCCATCTTCTCGACTCGCTTTGCTTCTTTGAGGATTGCTCGCCTTTTCTTCTCGAGATCTTTCACGTCTCTGACATAGTCAGGGGTGATTGGATCTGCTAGAGTTCCGTAGACGACCTTGTCCAGCGGGGTCGTGAAGTCTTCTGAGTGATGCACCTCGGGGATGGCGGGTTGCAGAGGCCTGGGACTGCCCTGGATCTCGGGAAGCTGTTCCGTGGTGGGATCAGCGGCTGGTGGCGGGTTACCCTGCTCTTTGCCGGCATCTTCGTCATGGGCTGCCTGAGATGGCGGATCACCGGTTGTCTGCCCAGCGTCATCTCCTTTGTTGGTTATGAATACCTGCTTGGCGGCTGCGTTCTGCTCTTCAAGTGCTTGCTGAGCTAACTCCGCCTCGATCCTTCTCATGGCGGCGTCATAGTGATCAGAATCATAGCCTTTGCTATCCCAGTCATCCGATTCACCACTTTCGTTAAGTGCCTCTAGGATGGATTCACCTAGGCTATCTTCTCCATTGGAGGTAGATCCCGAAGTAATACCTGTGAAAGCAACAAGGCAATACCACGGTGTCTCTAACACCAGATTGCTCATGGCGGATTCACAGCGGTCTACCACCACTTCCTCTACCTCTAGGGCGGGCTGGGTGGGATTGTTTTTTAGATCCGATCTAGATAACTTAGGAAGTTCTAGATCAGATGATTCCTCCTCCGTATCCAGCTCAAAAGCGGTCCGTTTGCGGGTTTCAGCCATACCAATCCGCTGGAAATTGGTTTTCGTAGCGGGGGTAGGGTTTGTCTCTCCGATGAAGATATGGATATCTCCGATCGGAACGACGGTGAATCGAGCGGGGTCTTCTCTAGCCGGCACCCAGAGGTTATCCGCTGGGACAATGGGGAAGCCGGAATCGTAGAGGACGCGCCTGATGGCGATGGTGTCGCCGATGCCTGCAAAGGCGGATCCCGCCTGGATCCACGCTCCTGACGTGTTTTGCCCCACGGTGGGTGCCAACTGTCGTGGTTTCATCAACAGATCTGCCATAGGGGTAGGTGTATGGCGGTTTGTGGAAGGGGGTGAACACGATGGAGCGATCCGGGACGGTGGTAGCATGAGTTTACCCAGCTTCAGATCCCGCAACGGTGGCGAGACCCTACGTGCTGCTATAATTCACTATATGGCAACAAGTGCTCGGTTACAATGATGAGGTTGGCTGTTTTGCTATGCGATCGGCCGTATGTCTAAGCTCTTGCCTCAAAGGCTTCCCCACGCCGGCTTATAAAGGCGCCTGGCGTGGGCTACACGATGGTACCAGAGCGGATACAACTTGGAGTCCTAGACTAAGTCCTATGCGTGTACTACAAGGCAACCCGCCATGGGCCTGTCTACGGATCCGCCATGAGCTCCTGCGTCCAGTACCGCCATGGTTTCTCTAGCAACTGGGCCGCCCGGTAGGCAATCTGCCATACCACCCTGATGGGCCACCCTGGCTTGCTGGTTTAGGACTACGTCGCTGGTATACCTATTTGGTATATCCCCAACACTGAGTGATCATGCCCCTATTCTGATTTCCACTGATTCTCAGTTTCGTAAACCTGAACTGCACTTCAAATTTGAAAACTGGTGGACTTTTGAGGAAGATTTTCAACTAATTGCAAAAAATGCTTGGGCCTCTTTGTTTAATAAATCGTTCCATGCTAGAACCACTAACCTTGCAGGAACTTTAAAAAGGTGGTGCAAGAAGAAAAAACCTTTACAGCAGCAACTTGATAGTATTCAAAATCACATCAAAGAAATCCAAATGAAGCCGGTGGAGCTCCAAGACCATTCTGTTCAGGCGAGGCTAGCTGCCCAATATGAAGAGAATTTGACCAAGCTCACCGAATTTTATAGGCAACGAGCAAAAAAACATTGGGTGACCCAAGGTGACAGGAACACATCCTTCTTTCACAATGCTGTCCAAAAACGCAAGCGTCGGAATCGTATAGTTTCTATTGAAGACACTCACGGCGATAACTTGTTCGATCCAGATAGTATTGCAAAGGAGTTTGTTAATTATTTTAGAACTATTTTTTGCTCCTCCTCTACTAATAATGACAGGCCCAACTTACACACAACATTGCCAGAAGATACCAACGACTTCACCAACTCAATCCCGGACAAACAAGAGATATGGGGAATTCTCAAAGCCATGAGAAGGAATGCCTCTCCAGGACCCGATGGATTCAATGTAGGCTTCTACCTTTCGGCTTGGAGTTGGATAGGAGACGATGTGACCAATCTGGTAAGAAACTTCTACACCACAAGTATTATACCACCTCATCTCAATGATACACAAATCGCCCTTGTTCCTAAGAAGCTTGCTCCCCATTTTCCTTCAGACTTTAGACCAATAAGCTTGTGTAATGTGGTTTACAAAATCATCGCTAAATCTTTATCCAATAGATTGAAAGAGCATTTGCCTGATTACATTCACCCTTCCCAACAAGCTTTTATTGAAGGTAGACGCATAAGCAATAATATTATTGTTGCTCAAGAAATTGCCCACTCATTCTCTCTTACTTCGTGGAAAAGCATGGATTTTATGCTGAAAATAGACCTTGCCAAAGCTTTTGATAGAATAGAGTGGCGCTTCATTGTCTCAGCTCTCGCTCAAAAAGGGCTTCACAGTCATTTCATAAATCTGGTGTATGCTTGTTTTTCTTCGCCGACCTTCTCTGTGATCATTAACGGCTAGTCTTTTGCAAAGTGTAATAGTACCAGGGGAATTAGACAAGGATGTCCTTTGTCGCTGTATCTTTTTGTCCTTGCAGTAAATGAGCTATCTCTGATGCTACAGGATGCCCTGCAAGCTAATCATCTCACGGGTATTTCGCTTGGACCAAATTGTCCCCCCGTTCATTCTTTGATGTTTGCGGATGACCTGATTATTTGTGGCAAAGCTGAAGTGCAGGAAGCAAATACTATCTTACAACTTTTCAACCATTTTTGTCATGATTCAGGACAAACACCAAACTGGAGTAAATCTGGTATTTTATTCAGCAAAAATGTTGTTATGCAGGTTAAAGAAGAAATTAAAAGAATTTTTCCAGCTCCTGACATTGATGGTACCTTTGTCCATTTAGGCCACCCTCTTATTTTGCCCTCCAAAGACAGATCTGCGGCCTAGAACTTTGTCTATGAAAAATTCAAATCCAAGCTTAGTTCCTACAAAGCCAACAGACTATCCCATGCAGCCAGATTAACCCTTATAAAATCAATTTTCTCTTCTATCCCTGTCTACTATATGTCTAATATCCTTTTCTCAAAGAAATTTCTATCAAAACTAACGACAATCATAAGAAATTTTTGGTGGACAGGTGTTCAAGATGATCAAACAACTAGAAGCTTATGCCTTAGAGCTTGGGCTGATGTTTGTATTGCAAAAAATATTGGTGGTCTTGGTATTCGAAATTTGCATGCACTTAATCAAGGCTTAATCCTCTCGGTGGCTTGGCGACTAGCAAAGGAACCACAAAGTCAAATAGCCCAGATTCTTAAGGCAAAATATCATCATGATACATCCATCTGGAGAGCCAAGGCAAACAAACCAAAATCGGCTTTTTGGGCTGCAATTCTTAAGGTAAAGCCTCTTCTAATACCAGTATCCATTTACCAGATTGTTGATGGTAGCAGCTCGGTATGGAGCTCTCCTTGGTTTGTGGGTTGTGAAAATATCTATTTTAATCTTATTATACAAGATGAACCTTTTATTTATCCCGCTAATGTGAAGGATCTTTGGATAACTGGTCAAAAGATTTGTAATGCTTCTCTAATTAGTTCTCTGTTTAGTACACAAACTGCAAATGCAATTCTCCAAACTCCTATAATAAACACAGCTGGGCAAGATACTTTGGTTTGGACACTAATCCCTGCAGGTAAATATTCCTCCAAAAGTGCATACACACACTGTTTCAACAACCTGCAGCTTCCTCCAAGGCAGCGATCGAAGATAGTTCCTCAGCAAACAATTGCTCTCCTTAATCAGGTTTGGCAGGATAAAGAAATGGCGCCAAGAGTTCAGACATTTGCATGGAGACTTTTTAGGAAAGCTCTTCCTACTGGTAAAAGGGCAAGTAAATTCTCTAAACATATTCAAAAAAACTGTGCATCGTGTGGTAGTGCTGAAGATGAAATGCATGTGCTCTTCCTCTGTCCCTTTTCAAAAGCGGCTTGGTTTTGTTCACCTTGGTTCATAGATGAAGGTGCTGGTGATGAGAATGAAGATGATGATGATCCCGATGAAGTCCGGTGCGATGATGACGATGATGGCGACGATCTCCCCTCTCCGGGAAGGAATTTCCTCGGCAGATTTCTGCCTGCTGAAGAGCTTTTCTCTCTCTGGTGTTTTCCGCCCCGCAGAGGCGGCGTTGTCTATCTCTGAGCCCCCCCTTGACTTAGGTTTTTGGGGACAATGAAATACGCGAAGGGGCGATGGCAGAAGGGACAGGCTGGCACGGCTAGGGGTCAGGCCGCGCCCCCTGTGTGTGAGCCTGCCCTGTGGCTCCTCTCGCCTCCTCCTTCTGGCCTCTTCAGTCTTCTGGCAAAATATAATTTTTTGGTATTTTTCTGGAATTTTCTGATCTTCCAAAATATGGTGTCTTGACAGTCCTTTTTCCAGTAGAATCCTGACTCCAGCTGCAAATTCTCCAATGATCATCAAACATGTAAAAACAGAGGAAATAACATAAATATCATCTCTAAATGTGAAATATATCAATGAATAACAGTAAATTATGATACAAAATAGTGATGCAAAATGGACGTATCAACCCCCCCAAGCTTAGACCTCGCTTGTCCCCAAGCGAAAACTAAAATCGGTAAACATGACTGATGTCTACGCACGCTTCTATCCTTGTAGACAGTGTTGGGCCTCCAAGTGTAGAGGTTTGTAGAGCAGCAGCAAGTTTCCCTTAAGTGGATTACCCAAGGTTTATCGAACTCAGGGAGGAAGAGGTCAAAGCTATCTCTCTCAAACAACCCTGCAATTACGATACAGAAAGTCTCTTGTGTCCCCAACACACCCAATACACTTGTCAGATGTATAGGTGCGCTAGTTCGGCGAAGAGATAGTGAAATACAAGTAGTAGTGATGATTATAAGTAGTAAATGTAATATGAAATAAGTATCGCTGCGAGCAAATATGTAACAAAACTGAAAGGAAACGGTGTGCAATGCTTGGAAACAAGGCCTAGGGATCATACATTCACTAGTGGACACACTCTCAACAAATATAACATAATTGAACCAATAGATACTATCATCAATATGCAACTCAAAACAATTCTCCAATGGATAACAAACACTAATCATGCGCAGGGCTACGAAGCACTCCTCAAAGTCCGTATGTACCCAAACTAGATTGTCCCACACTATCACCGTGAACGCACTAGATGGTTCCAACAAACACCAATAATTCATAGAGACATTAACCAAAAAGATACACATGATGCGCACAGTAGTCACCTTCACACCATGATACAAGGTATCTCCGGAGATTACAAATATAAAGCAAGGGAGTAGCATAATATCTGAATAATAACATCTACCAATTCAACTAGATACAAAGCTCACGATCACATAAAGATCACATCATGGGGGAGAGAGGTGAACCACATAGCTACCGGTAGAGCCCTCAGCCCCGGGGGAGAACTACTCCCTCCTCATCATAGGAGACAACAAGGTTGATGGAGATGGCGGTGAGGTCGATGGAGACGGCGATGGAGACCAATGGAGATGGCTCCGGGGGCACTTCCCCGTCCTGGCAGGGTGCCGGAACAGAGACTTCTGTCCCCTGAAATTCGTCGACGGCGGCGGCGGAGCTGCGGAACTCTTTCTGGGAATTTGTCGATTGATTTAGGGTTTTCCATCGGGAGGCTTCTTATAGGCGAAGGGGCATCGTCAGAGGTGGACCAGGGTGGTCTCACCATAGGTGGGCGCGGCCAGGGGCTGGGTCGCACCCCCTCATGGTGAGGCTGGCCTCTGGCCCCTCTCCGGCTCCCGTTTGGTCCTCGTCCTTCGTCCGGGAAAAATAGGAGTTCCAGAACTTGTTTCGTCCAATTCCGAGAATATTTCATGTGTAGCTTTTCTGAAACACAAAAACAGCAGAAAACAGGGAACTGACACTGTGGCATCTTATCAATAGGTTAGTTCCAGAAATCGCATAAAAATGCCACGAAGTGTAACGAAACACAAGGCAAATGGTGTAAAAACAAGCATGGAGCATCAAAAATTATAGATATGTTTGAGACGTATCAGCATCCCCAAGCTTAACTCCTGCTCGTCCTCGAGTAGGTAAGTGATAACAAAAGAATAATTTTTGAGGTGACATGCACCTACACAATTTGATCAATGAGGTAGAGCATTGAGTGCTGATATCAAAGAACTTAAAACATGGGCATGAAAGACATAATCTTGATAGAAGAAACTTAGCAACCATGTTATAACATGAAAAAGAACACAAACGAAAGATCATGAATAATGAAACAATAAAAGTCAAACGTGTGTTCAAATCATATGGAGAACATAGCAAATGGTTTTCAGCTTGGCCCTCATGGAATAGCAAAACATAAATGCATAGGACACCTTCAAGTTTAAGAGGGCGACTAGATACAAATAATTTAAGAACACGTGAAACCATAATCATGAATCAATCAATGATAACTTTGGGACAATGCACATTATACTCAGAATGGCAACTATGCTCTCTTAGACGGTGCATAAAGGTAGAAGGTGGAGACTCAACATAAAAGTAAAAGAAGGGCCCTTCGCAGAGGGAAGCAGTGATTAAACATGTGCTAGAGCTTTTCATTTGTAAAACAGAGAGATAAAACTGGATTTTGAGAGGTGGTTGTCTTTGTCAACGACTAGCAATGGGGTTCTTACTATCTTCCATACAAAAAGTAAGAAAGTTTTTGAGAGAGGGATTGGCACTTTGGTGCTCTTTTATAAAGCTTGGCACTCCTCCCCACCTTTTTTCCTTTCACAAACCATGGCTAACCGATTCCATCGGGTGCCCACCAACATTCACATACCATGGAGGAGTGCCTTTTTTTTCTTTTTTTTCTTTTTTTTCTTTTTGGAATAAACAATATGGAAGATACCAAATCTGACCACTACGTCCCCATGAGCTAAAAACAGTGTCACAAAACGAAAAGTGTTTTGAAGGTTTTTTGAAAGGTAGCACATAAAAATTTGCTTGGAATGGCTTGCAAATACCATGCATAGGAATTTATAGTGGACACAATGGCAAACTTGGTTTTTCGGAGTTGGATGCACGAGTAGAGCTCATACTCAGTACAAAATGAGGGCTAGCAAAAGACTGGGAGCGACCAACTAAGAGAGCAATAATGGCCATAATCGTGCATAGCGATAAAACATCATTGAAATAAGCATAAAGTGGCATCACAAGTCAAAAACCAAATGATCATAGAGGCTATAGGCGACTTATTTTGTAGTCAACATGTGTAAGCATGTGCCAAGTCAACCCAAATAAAGCATCAAAGGAGAAAACCAAATAAATGCTTCCATATAATAAAAACAACGCATGATTTTTTCAAAGGCTCACTAAGCAATCTCAGTCATTTGAGACAAGTCATGCTACAGCAAAACCACTAAGCATACTATCAAAATGACATCAAGCACGACATGCAAAAGCCTAAGCCGCAGTCTACACAAGCTCATTTTTGTACCACTTTTTTGCATGAAACTTTTTCTCTTTTCCAACACCATTCAAACCTTTTTGGAACGACTCTTTTGATGAAAATCAACATAGACCAGTGGTCAAAATATACCTTGATGCAAAGATAAAAGAAGATCTGAACAAAAATCAAGGCGAAAAATAAAAGCTAAACGCACTAGCAGAAGAAGAGAACACTCATTGAACAATAAGAGTGAAAACTAGAGTATTCTTGGCAATGAAAAACGAAGTATGTCTCCCTCCAAACCAACATGATGTGATCCAACCATTTATTACAGCAAGCAAAGCAAAAAAGAAAAACTGAAAGCAAAACAACTGACGCTCCAAGAAAAAGGCATAATGCATGAAGCAATAAAAATATAGTGTTTTGAAAGGTGACATGATTTCTGCCGATGAAGAAGGGGGTGCCTCGGGGGCATCCCCAAGCTTTGACGCTTGTACCTCTTGGATATTTTTTGGGGTGCATGGGCATCCCCAAGCTTGAGGTTTTGTCCATTCTTCATCTCATCTCATCATTCTCCAGTCCCTACACTTGAAAACTTCCTTCATACAAAACTCAACACAATTCTATTAGCAACGTTAGCATAAGCATGATAGTAAATCAACCCTTTTGGTTCAGGTTTCAACTCAAGCCCACCACATATTAAAGCATCTAGTACTGTAGCAACTTCCTCAAAAAGTTCCCGGATCAAAAGAACTCAAAAAGAAAGCGATCGAGAGGCAAACACAAATAGTGACAGAAATCTGTCAAAACAGAACAGCTGAAAAAGGTCGATTTTTTAGAGGGTTTCCTGTTGCTCAAATCAAAAAGTGTAAAACTAATAAAAGTTTGGATATAACCTGGGGCATATGCACAAGAAATCGCAGGTCCAAAAGATATTCTGAGAATTTTCACAAATATTTACGGTGCAGCACCGAAATCTGTTTCAGGACAACAACATCCCCAAATCTTACCTCACTCAAATTAGAGGCTTCTCCTGGCACAACAACGAAATAAAAATGATAAGGAGTGGTTATTACAGCAGTAATAACTTCCAAGACTAAAAAAAATAAAAAGTACTGAAAATAAACAATGGGTTATCTCCCAAAAGTGTTTTTCTTTAACGCCTTTGAGCTAGGCGCAGTAATTTGCAAAGATGCTCATGTGGGCGCCATATTAGAGCTTGAGGCAAAGGCGCCATATAAGAATTTGAAGCAATAGAGAGCATCAAAAAACAAATGTCAAAGACATTTAAATCTGAACCACTTCCTATGAAAAATAATCTTGTAAAGAGACAAGTCATGAAAGCGCAAAGCAAAAAGCATAGGAAGGCAAAACAAGTACAACTTCAAGAGTTGCAACATAAAGAGGGGAAACTCAATATTGTTGAGATCCATCAAACCATGTTTCCCTCTCTCATAATAACTTTCAATAGCATCATGAATAGAACTAACAATATAACTATCACATAAAGCATCCCTATCATGAGCCACATGCATAAAAGAATTAATACTCCCCACATGAACAATCGTAGTAGGAGCAGATTCAACAGAATAATTATTCTCATCACCATAATCATCAAAAACAGGAGGCATATTGTAATCATAACTAATTTTCTCCTCAAAAGTAGGTGAACTGAAAATATTATACTCATCATCATAACCATCATAAACTAGAGGTTTAGTATCATCACAAGCTAGAGAACAGCTATTTTGCAAAGCATATTCATCAAACATATCATCATAAGAAGGAACATGGATAGTACTAATGGTACAACAATTATTAACCTTAGAATTGGTACCAAAAAGATTTTCAATATCAAAAGTAGAGTGCTTTTCCCAATCTTGATCACTAACATAGGTAACAGGCATAGGAACATCACCCCAATAAGAATTATCATAATCTATACTAGGATCATAATGCTTAGGGGAAGATACCGTGTCCTCTAACCTTTTACTCTTCTTCTTCTTCATACTCTTCTTACTCTCTCCTTTAGGAGGGAGAGACTTGAAGGGCATCTTCTCCACATATCCTTTAGGAGGGAAGAGCATCTTCTCCACATAATCTGGTTTACTGGCAAAAACAACAGAAGAAACTTTGGAGGATTCCTCCTCTCTATTAATAAGATAAAAACATCTATCAGTCCTGTCATAGCTTGGCAAAACATCATGTTTTATAAGGTTTTGCATGTAAGTATTTGCGAGGCAATCTTTAACACAATAGAGACGACAACCACGAAGGGTGCTATTAATATCAACATCATTCATGTCTACCAAAGAAATCTTTCTAGATATCTCTTCACACGCCAAGAACAAAGTGAGCTCATCATGCTGATTGAGAGTAATCTTGTCATCACAATACAAACTTGCGGTACTATAAGAGTAACTATTAGGGCTTGAGCATTGGAAATTAAAATGACCTATGTCATCGCAATGTTTACAAAGAAAAGGATAAAGCTTACAAACCTTTTCACCAAGCTCGCCTATAGCCTTGTGCCACATTCGGGTTTCTTCATTCGCGTGGTGGACATAATAATCTTCCTTGTTGTGACTCTGTTCACAAGGTCTATGTACTCCACAAAAATTAACATGCTTATAGGAAATAGGACTTTCAGAGGTTCGAGCATGTTTATTGCAATCATCAACAACAATATCACTTTCTATGCAAGTGTCCTTAAAAGGTTCATGATACACATCCCATTTCCTTTAGGAACATTAATATGAGAAGCAAAGGCTTTAAAACAATCAATCATAATTTGAGGATCAAGACCATACTTAGCACTAAGCTCTTGAAAATCAGCAGTTTCAGTGAAAGACTTAATGCAATCAAACTCATAATTCATACCTGATCCTTTACCTTTTTCGCTATCCCAACCTTCAATATTGTTTTGAATTGTTTCAAGCAGATCCCACTTGGTGTCAACATCCTTGCTTGTGAAAGACCCATCAAAGCATGCATCTAGATAGTCCTTGTAATATCCTGAAAGCCTTGCATAAAAATTATTAATAACAATATTACAGGGAAGATCATGAATAGGACATTTGTGCATTAGTAACTTCAATCTACCCCACGCTTGGGCAATGCTTTCTCCCTCATGCGGATGAAAATTATAAATGTAATTCCTATCTTTATAAACCTCACTAGAAGGATAGAATTTAGAATAAAAGAGAGGTACAATTTCCTCCCAGTCAATAGATCGACCATCCTTCAGTGTTTTATACCATTCCTCAGCTCTGCCTTTTAGTGATAAAGAGAATAGCTTCTTCTTAACTCAATTCATCGAAATACCTGCATACTTGAACAACTCGCATAATTCATGTATAAAAAGCAAATGATCACCAGGATGGACAGTTCCATCTCCTAAATAGTAGTTATCCATAGCACGTTCAACAATCTTCATAGGTATTTTAAAAGGACGAGGAGCACAAGCATCATTAGAAACATCACATATGGGAGATAAAATATCATCAGAGCAAACTTTCTCCACTAAAGCTGGGGAACTAAAAATATCATGCTTAACAAAACTAGCTTCCCCAAGCTTAGAATTTTCTATAGCATTAGCAATAACCGTATTCAAAGCATTCGTACTAATAACATTGCTATGCGAAATAAGCTCCAAAGGTTTTTCAATTTTCTCTTCAAATCTAAACTCAGGAAAAAGACTAAAGAACTCTTTACTTTCCATTAAGCCTAACTAGTGAAAATAAAAACAAGAAACAAAAAGATATAATTGCAGAATCTAAAGGAAATAACTTCGAGCACTCACACAGGAGGGTGCGAGTACCTTTTACCTTACCTCCCCGGCAACGGCGCCAGAAAAGAGCTTGATGTCTACGCACGCTTCTATCCTTGTAGACAGTGTTGGGCCTCCAAGTGCAGAGATTTGTATAGCAGCAGCAAGTTTCCCTTAAGTGGATTACCCAAGGTTTGTCGAACTCAGGGAGGAAGAGGTCAAAGCTATCCCTCTCAAATATCCCTGCAATTACGATACAGAAAGTCTCTTGTGTCCCCAACACACCCAATACACTTGTCAGATGTATATGTGCACTAGTTCGGCGAAGAGATAGTGAAATACAAGTAGTAGTGATGATTATAAGTAGTAAATGTAATATGAAATAAGTATCGCTGCGAGCAAACATGTAACAAAACTGAAAGGAAACGGTGTGCAATGCTTGGAAACAAGGCCTAGGGATCATACTTTCACTAGTGGACACACTCTCAACAAATATAACATAATTGAACTAATAGATACTATCATCAATATGCAACTCAAAACAATTCTCCAATGGATAACAAACACTCAAAACAATTCTCAAAACAATTCACATAAAGATCACATCATGGGAGAGAGAGGTGAACCACATAGCTACTGGTAGAGCCCTCAGCCCCGGTGGAGAACTACTCCCTCCTCATCATAGGAGACAGCAAGGTTGATGGAGATGGCGGTGAGGTTGATGGAGACGGCGGAGATGGCGATGGAGACCGATGGAGATGGCTCTGGGGGCACTTCCCCGTCCCGGCAGGGTGCCGGAACAGAGACTTCTGTCCCCCGAAATTCGTCGACGACGGCGGCGGAGCTGCAGAACTCTTTCTGGGAATTTGCCGATTGATTTAGGGTTTTCCGTCGGGAGGCTTCTTATAGGCGAAGGGGCATCGTCAGAGGTGGACCAGGGTGGTCTCACCACAGTCATGGTGAGGCTGGCCTCTGGCCCCTCTCCGGCTCCCGTTTGGTCCTCGTCCTTCGTCCGGGAAAAATAGGAGTTCCAGAACTTGTTTCGTCCAATTCCGAGAATATTTCCTGTGTAGCTTTTCTGAAACACAAAAACAGCAGAAAACAGGGAACTGACACTGTGGCATCTTGCCAATAGGTTAGTTCCGGAAATCGCATAAAAACGCCACGAAGTGTAACAAAACACAAGGCAAATGGTGTAAAAACAAGCATGGAGCATCAAAAATTATAGATACGTTTGAGACGTATCAATGACCACAGGTTTATGGAGTGAAGTGTCGATAATCAAAATACGGACAAGAAGCATCACATTCACCAAGGCACAAATTATAATAGATAGCAACTTCCCTTTATATGATATAGACTTGCAATAAGTAAAATGGAATCACAAACAAAGATGCACAAGGTAAACTATAATTGATGATGGCAAAATTTAGTTCTTGGTCAGAGAACAATGAACAAACTATACTTGCTTTTGAACGGAGCGTTTTAAAATAGAGCTAATATAGCAAGAACCATATGCTCAACAAAACAAACTTTTTGCAATCATGGAAAGCTTTCAAAGATAGATTCCTTCAGGTAAAAGCATTATACTAAACAAAGGAAGATAGTAAACATGATTGAACAGATCAACATATGGATGAGTGAAACATAACAACTCAAATGCTTGCTTGAGATCGAGGGGAATAGGTTGACTCAACATAAAAGTAAAAGACAGGCCCTTCGCAGAGGGAAGCAGGGATTAAACATGTGCTAGAGCTTTTCATTTGTAAAACAGAGGTAAAAGTTGTTTTGAGAGGTGGTTGCTTTTGTCAACGACTAGCAACGGAGTTCTTGATATCTTCCATACTAAACAAGTGAGAGCGGTTCCGAGATGTTTGATTAGTTGGCACAATTGTGCTCTTTTATAGCTTAGCACTCCTCCCCACCTTTTCCTTTCTCAAACCATGGCTAACCGATTCCATCGGGTGCCCACCAACTTTCACATACCATGAAGGAGTGCTCTTTTTCTTTTCTTATTTAGATTACAATGGTCTGACCAGCTCCCTTGCAAAATTAATGACGAGCAGATGAAGCTGCCTAGTCGAGGGGTACTCAATTTAGTATGGAAGATAACAAACCCAACCACTACGTCCTCATGAGCTAAAAACAGTGGCACAAAATGAGAAGTATTTAAAGGTTTTTGAAAGGTAGCACATGAAAATTTACTTGGAATGGCTTGAAATACCATGCATAGGAATTTATAGTGGACTCTTTGGAAGTAACTTGGCTTTTGGGAATTGGATGCACGAGAAGTATTCCCTCTCAGTACAGGTTTTTTGGCTAGCAAGGCTGGGTAGCAAGCATAAGAGTTGCATAAAACAAACAAACATACATATAATAGGAACAATCATGCAAACTTCCTTGAAGGTACAACGATTTTAACTTTGAGAATAATATTGCTTATAAGCCAATCATGAAGGAAAACTGAAGTGATGTAACTACAAGCACTTCTTTCTTCTTTTCTACTCAAACCTCAAGGTAATGTTGCTACTGACCAAGCTAAGTTTGCCAAAACCAACTAAATTTACTTATGCTCCCAAAGTGATACCAATACTAATCAACAAGACTAATCATATAAGAAACATTGCAAACTAAAATAAAGTGTGTGGAAAGTAAACAATAAAACTTCTCATTAATATTTCATTACCGCAACTCACACCAAGGGATACATAGATAACCAACTAAGGAGGATACTTCCACACTGCAAACTATTCTATAAGATAACTTTTCTATTCATAATATGACTCTACTTGAAAAGTAAATGAGTAAAAGATAATGATGTGATACCGCGGCACTCCCCCAAGCATGGAACAAGCCAAGGGGATGCCAATACCAATGATGAATTACTCCTTTGGCGGTGGTGGTAAGATCACCCTTGGACCAAGTAAAAGTTCCAGCATCCTGCGAAGCCTGAGATTATCTTCTTGAAGTATCTGTATCTCCCCCTCCAGAACTCGGTATTGGGCACAAAGCTCGTCAGTGACCAGCATGCCCTCTTTTATTATAGGCATGAAATTTAGATCCAAGACTGGTAGTGTTGGTCCCTGCATATTTTGAGAAAAGGCACGTCCAGCGTTCATTGATCCCACAAAAGTAGGGTTTCTCGCCCTTGATCCTCTAGCCTCCTGTTCTTCCTTCAGCTTGGGGCCTTGGTGGTACTCTTCCCTAAGCCTTTTGCCCTTGTCGTCGCTCGAAGGAGCCATGGTGCTCCCAAAACTGAGATCAACTCCTGACAGAAACAGCTCAAAACGAAAACACGACGAGAAAACGATATACAAACCTCGGGTACTCTGGGGGGTTATATAGGCGAAAATTAAACATCAAGATGGAATCACAGGAGGAAACCGGGATGGAAACGAGCTCCGGGGTGCCCTCACACCAGGGCGGCGCGGCCAGGGGTGGGCTTGCGCCCCCTGTGTGTGAGGGCACTCCGGACTCCGTCTCCTGCCCGTTTTCGTCTCGTGATTTTTCATATTTAGCAAAAACAATAAAAATAGTACTGAAAAGGTTTAACGTGAACCCTTTCTGACTAGAACTGTTACCTATTCGAAAACGAACTCTGCAGGTTCCTGCATATTGTCCTGGATGAATTCTTCCGGAGAAACCGTTTGAATAACATCAACATCTTCATTATAAGAATCTCCAGCAATATAATGTTTGAGTCTTTGCCCATTCACCACTTGTGTAGTGTCATCGTTTAATGAAGCAATCTTTATCGCACCTGAGCGGTACACTTCCTCAATAACATAAGGTCCTTCCCATTTTGAGAGTAATTTTCCTGCAAAAAATCTGAGACGAGACCTATACAAAGGAACTTTCTCACCAACATGAAACTCTCTCTTAAGAATTCTCTTATCATGCCATTTCTGGACTTTCTCTTTGAAAAGTCTGGCATTCTCGTAAGCTTCGTTTCTCCACTCATCTAAAGAACTCAAATCTAATAACCTTTTCTTACCGGCAAGTTTAAAATCCCTATTAAGCTCTTTCACTGCCCAAAAAGCTTTGTGTTCTAATTCTAAGGGCAAGTGACACGCTTTTCTGTAAACCATTTTGTAAGGAGACATGCTCATAGGGTTCTTATAAGCAGTTTTATAAGCCCATAAAGCATCGTTTAACTTGCTAGCCCAGTTTTTCCTAGATCTATTGACAGTCTTCTGCAAGATAGACTTGATCTCTCTATTTAAAAGCTCTACCTGCCCACTAGTTTGGGGATGATAAGCAGAAGCAATTCTATGATTAACGTCATATCTAGCAAAAGTTTTTCTAAAACCGCCATGAATAAAATGAGAACCTCCGTCAGTCATAAGATATCTAGGCACACCAAACCTAGAAAAAATAACGTCCTTAAGCATTTTTAACGAGGTCTCACCATCGGCACTCTTTGTAGGTATGGCTTCTACCCACTTGGTAACATAATCAACCGCAACAAGTATATGAATATACCCTTTTGAAGGAGGAATAGGACCCATAAAGTCAAATCCCCAACAATCAAATGGTTCAATAACAAGAGTATAATTCATAGGCATTTCATTACGTCTAGAAATATTACCAACTCTTTGACATTCATCACAAGATAAAACATACCTTCTAGCATCTTTAAAAAGGGTTGGCCAATAAAAACCTGATTGTAGAACCTTTTGTGCAGTTCTATCTCTAGCATGATGTCCTCCATAAGCACTGCCATGGCACTTTCTCAATATTTCTTGTTGCTCATATTCTGGAACACATCTTCACATAATTCCATCAACTCCTTCTTTATATAAGTGTGGGTCATCCCAAAAATAATGCCTCAAATCATAAAAGAATTTTCTTCTTTGCTGAGCTGTAAAGGTTGGAGGCAAATACTTGGAAACAATAAAGTTAGCATAATCAGCATACCAAGGAAGGTCTCGCGAAGTTACATTTATCGAAGCCAACTGTTCATTTAGAAAACTATCATTAACAGGAATAAGATCAAAAGAAATGTTTTCCAATCTAGACAAATTGTCAGCAACAGGATTTTCAGCAGCTTTCCTATCTACAATATGCAAATCAAACTCTTGTAAAAGCAACACCCATCTAATAAGCCTAGGCTTAGCATCCTTCTTAGACATAAGATATCTAATAGCAGCATGATCAGTATGAATAGTAACTTTAGAATCAACAATGTAAGGTCTAAACTTATCACATGCAAAAACAACAGCAAGAAACTCTTTCTCAGTAGTAGCATAATTCTTCTGAGCAGCATCAAGAGTCTTACTAGCATAGTGAATAAAATTCAACTTATTATCTACGCGCTGTCCAAGGACAGCACCAACAGCAAAATCACTAGCATCACACATAATTTCAAAGGGTAAATTCCAATCAGGTGGTTGAACAATAGGAGCAGTTGTTAAAGCCTTCTTAAGAGTTTCAAAAGCTTCCTTATAATCATCATCAAAAACAAATGGTACATCTTTTTGAAGAAGATTAGTAAGAGGCTTTGAAATCTCAGAGAAATCTTTAATAAACCTCCTATAGAAACCAACATGACCAAGAATACTACGAATACCTTTAACATCTCTAGGACAGGGCATTTTCTCAATTGCTTCCACTTTTGCTCTGTCAACTTCAATACCTCTTTCAGAAATTTTATGTCCAAGAACAATTCCTTCATTAACCATAAAGTGGCATTTCTCCCAATTAAGAACAAGATTAGTTTCTTCACACCTCTGCAAAACTTTATCAAGATTGTGCAAACAATTATCAAAAAAAGTTCCATAGACGGAGAAATCGTCCATGAAAACCTCCACAATTTCTTCACAAAACCCATGAAAAATAGCAGACATGCATCTTTGAAAAGTAGCAGGAGCATTGCACAAACCAAACGGCATACGTCTATAAGCATAAGTTCCATAAGGACAAGTAAAAGTGGTTTTCTCTTGATCTTCCTTTTTAACAGCAATCTGAGAGAAACTGGAATAACCATCAAGAAAACAAAAGTGAGTCTTCTTAGATAACCTCTCTAGCATTTGATCTATAAACGGTAAAGGATAATGATCTTTCTTAGTAACTTTGTTTACCTTTCTAAAATCAATGCACATCATATAACCAACTACTACCCTTTGAGGAATAAGCTCGTTATTCTCATTAGGCACAACAATCATACCTCCTTTCTTAGGAACACAATGAACAGGACTAACCCATCTACTATCAACAATTAGATAAATAATACCAGCATCAAGGAGCTTCAATACCTCATTTTTTACCACTTCCTTCATCTTGGGAATTAAACGGCATTGATGTTCAACAACTGGCTTTGCGTCTTCCTCCATGTTAATAGCATGCTGAAATAAAGTGGGAGAAATCCCTTTTAAATCATCAAGAGTATATCCCATAGCTCCTCGATGTTTCCTCAATATCTCCAATAACCTTTCTTCTTCCTTTCCTGAAAGCTTAGAACTGATAATAATAGGATATATTTTAGGTGGCAAAGTGGTACCAAGATCCTCCACAGGTAAATTGTGCTTAATCAACAGTGGTTGACGAAGAAGAATATTGTCAATCTCTTCCCTTTCCTTCCTGAAAATATCACTTTCATGGTCCTCCATAAATTGCTGCAAAGCATTGTTAGGAGCAAGAGCAATAGAGGCAAGCTGTTCAACTCAAAAACTTTCATCAGGCAATTCACTTTCATAAGAAGTCTTAGCAAACTTAGAAAAATTAAACTCATAAGATACTCCATTAAACTTAGTAAAAAATTTCTCCTTCTTACAGTCTATCACAGCGCCACAAGTATTCAAAAAGGGTCTACCAAAAATAATAGGACAAGTTTTACTAGCTTCCTTACCAAGTACAACAAAATCAGTAGGATATTTAGTCTTACCGCTTAGAACTTCCACATCTCGAACAATACCAAGAGGCCAGACAGTCTCTCTGTTAGCAAGCTGAATAACCACATCAATCTCCTCTAATTCACAAGGGCCAATCTCATGCATGATTTCTCTGTAAAGCTCTAAAGGAATGACACTTGAACTTGCACCAATGTCACATAAACCATAATAGAAATGATCGCCAATCCTGACAGAAATAACAGGAACACTTGTTTTCCTACGCCTATTAGGATGTTAAACAATGTTAGTAGCATCTTCACAAAAGACAATATGCTCATCTCCCACATCTTCAGTAACAAGGTCCTTCACTATAGCTACAGGAGACTTAATAGTAATTTGCTCAACAGGTTCTGTAGCTTTCTTAGTACTTTTATTAAGCACACTTACCAAAGTAGAATGCTCTTTTACCTTAGTAGGGAAAGGCGTCTTCTCGAAATAAGGTTCAGGCAAAATGCTATCAACAGTACAAACTTCAGTAGCTGTAGCAGGAATATGACTAATAGAATCTTTATAATGCGCATGATATTTGTTCCAATCTTTCTTTGGAACATCAAGATAAGAGGCAAAGGCCTTAAAATAGTTAGCCAGTATTTGAGAATCAAGACCATAAGCAGTGCTAACATTATGAAAGTCATTGGTTCCCATAAAAGCTTTAATGCATTCATAATCATAATTTATACCTGACTTCCTACCTTTGTCGTTTTCCCATCCTTCAGCATTTTCTTGAATACGGTCAAGAAGATTCCACTTAGCATCTTCTTTCATATGGGTAAATAATCCAAAACAGGAAGCATCCAAAAATTCCTTTTCATGAAGAGTAAGCCTCGCATAAAAGTTATCAATAACAATATTACTGGGGAGCTCATGAATGGGACATTTGAGCATTAGTAACTTCAATCTCCCCCACGCTTGGGCAATACTCTCTCCATCATGAGGCCAAAAATTATATATATCGATTACGATCTTTATGAATTTCACTTGGAGGATAAAATTTGGAATAAAAGAGAGGTACAATTTCCTCCCAAGCAATAGATGGACCATCCTTAAGCAGCCGATACCACTCCTCAGCTCTGCCTTTCAGTGATAAAGAGAATAGCTTCCTCTTGACCTGGCTCGGTGAAATACCTGCACACTTGAACAACTCGCATAATTCATGTATAAAAAGTAAGTGATCACCCGGATGGACAGTTCCATCTCCTGAATAGCAGTTATCCATAACACGCTCAACAATTTTCATAGGTATTTTAAAAGGATCTAATTGAGCAGGAGGTGGTTGTGGTTCATCCACATCCGCAACAGTGGTAGTAGTTTTCCTGAATAGGAACCCAAATGGAGAACCCTCCATAGCAAAATAAAGTAAAAATAAAAGACAGAAATAAAAACAATACTCACAGTGACGGTTACCTTTACCAATTCCACTCTTCAATAGCGCTTCACTCCCCGGCAACGGCGCCAGAAAATAGTCTTGATGACCCACAAGTATAGGGGGTGTATCATAGTACTTTTGATAAATAAGAGTGTTGAACCCAACAAGGAGCAGAAGGTGTTAACAAGTGGATTTGATCAAGGATTACCTGTAAATACTAACAAACGGGTTTTCAGGGGTATTTGGTAATGCAAATAAATAAAGTACAAGTAAATAAAAGACAGTAATAATAATTGCTGTAAGTGGCCCAATCCTTTCTAGAGCAAAGGACAAGCCGGTTGTGTAACTTATGATGACCAAACGTTCTTGAGGACACACGGGAGTTTCAGTCAAGTGCTTTCGCTTCATGCCGCTAAATAATCTTTATTGGTTTGATAAGTGTTATGGGGGTGAACCTGTGCTAGCACACTACCCTTACTAGGATAAATACACACTTGTGATTATACCCCTTGCAAGCATCCGAAACTACAAGAAAGTAATTAAGATAAATCTAACCACAGCCTTAAACTCTAAGATCCTACGCTCCCTGATGCAATGGTTTCCCAACGGAGGTTTAGGTTTCTGTCACTCCAGCAACCCCACAATTGGTAGCCAAATACACAATGCATCTCACTAGGCCCATAAATGGTGAAGTATCATGTAGTCGATGTTCACATGACACCACTAGTGAAATTGCACCACAACAAATAGATATCAAACCATTAAATATTACTCAACATAATTCCACTACTAACAACTTGACTTCTCCCATGTCCTCAAGAACTAAACGAACTACTCACAAGACATCATATGGATCATGACCAGAGGTGAAATAATGGTAAATAACAATCTAAACATAAACCTTAATTCAATGGTTCCACTCAACAGTATCAACCACAAGAGTAATCAACACCGGGAAAGTTTCTCCTAAGAATTTGACAAGATTCAACTCAAGATGTTACAGCGGGATGGCATGGTGATGGTGAAGATGAAGGTGCTGGTGATGAGAATGATGATGATGATGATCCCGATGAAGTCCGGTGTGATGATGATGACGATGGCGACGATCTCCCCTCTCCGGGAAGGAATTTCCCCGGTAGATTTCTGCCTGCCGGAGAGCTTTTCTCTCTCTGGTGTTTTCCGCCCCGCAGAGGTGGCGGTGTCTATCTCTGAGCCCCCCCTTGACTTAGGTTTTCAGGGATGATGAAATACGCGAAGGGGTGATGGCAGAAGTGGGCCAGGGCGGCCACACAACAGGCCGATGCGGCCAGGGGTCAGGCCGCGCCCCCTGTGTGTGAGCCTGCCCCGTGGATCCTCTCGCCTCCTCCTTCTGGCCTCTTCAGTCTTCTGGCAAAATATAATTTTCTGGTATTTTTCTGGAATTTCCCGATCTTCCGAAATATGGTGTCTTGACAATCCTTTTTCCAGTAGAATCCTAACTCCGGCAGCAAATCCTCCAATGATCATCAAACATGTAAAAATAGAGGAAACAACATAAATATCATCTCTAAATGTGAAATATATCAATGAATAACAGTCAATTATGATACAAAGTAGTGATGCAAAATGGACGTATCATTCATTAAAACTGAAATTTTAGCTACAAATCATCACTGCATTCCGGACATGATTCAAGCACTTCTTAACTCAAGGCACCCACAAATTAATCTCACCTCTTTGTACACTTTCTTGTGGTGTCTTTGGAAAGCCCGGAATGATACACTTTTTTGCAGAAAATTTTGCAGGCCTTCACAGGTATTTGAGGCAGCCAACGCAATCATTCAGGCCACCAAATTAGAGGCAGCAACCTTCTCTGAAGAACGCACTCTAGCTCAAGAGGCAAAATCATACGAAGCGGCCGACACTGCTACACAGTTGCAGGTCACTCGTTGCCAGCAGATGACTTCATTTGCAGGAACTACGATAAGGGATATATCCAACATCTCAGGCACAGTCATCTTCTCTGATGCTGCATGGTCTCCAGGACTGGATGGTCAGCCGGTGCCTGCTGGCCTAGGCATCTACATGAGAATTCATGGTGACAGGCCTTGCTCCCAAGTTAGTATTTCGGCCATCTCGCCGCCAGCTTCATCAGCCATCCAGGCTGAAGCTTTTGGACTCCTATTTGCATTCAAGCTTGCAAAGATGCTCAATATTCATCAAGCAACCTTCCTGGTAGACAATGCCACTTTGGCGACAGCTGCTGCCACCCAAGATCTCCTCCATGCTCCAGGTCATCGGGCAATCAGACCACAGCTTGCTGACATGGCAGTTACCACTTCCTTCAGTGATTCAAAGGTTTTTCATATATCAAGAAGCCTAAATTTTAGAGCTCATCACCAGGCTAGACTAGCTGCTAAACTTCAGAATAGGCCTTTATCTTTTAGGTGCTTAGGTGCAGATGGTGGAACTTGCCTAAATGCAGGTGTAATTGTAACGTCATGCGTGTCCTAGTACACGCTCATCCTTGTAAAATGTTGCTAGATCAATAAAATTATTCTGTGTTCAAAAAAATTTCACTCACTCTTGCCTTTTTAAAAAGGGATTTCTATTTTCGTGCCTTCAGGTCCTTAGTTGTACTCAGTTTTCCCCAGCTGCTTAGCTTTTCCTCAGTTTTCCCCAAGCCCTTGTCTGAAACCCTCAGAAGGAGCTCGGACGGGAGGATTCCCGTTTAGTTGACCATTCCGTGCTGACGTGTGGGCCCACGTCGTGTGGGTCCGCGTCGCGTGGGGCTGGTAGAATGGGACCGCGTGGGACAGGACGAGACCGCGTCGCGTGGGGCTGGTAGAAAGGGACCACGTGAGACAGGACGAGACCGTGTTTGGTTGTACGTGAGAGCTCGGTTCTGTCTCTCTCGGCCCAAATTAGCATTTTTCAGAGCGCCTTTTCAGAGCGCCTTTTTCCCCTCTCTCTCTCTGTAACAGTTCTCTCTCTTTTCACCAAATTAGTATCAAATCTAGAGAAGCTTCTATTTCTGTCTTTCTTCAATGATTATTGCCTTTTGGCCCTTGTTTTTTGCCCAATATGGTAACAAATCTAGTAGCAAATCTAGAAGCTAGTATAGAATAAATTCACAGCAGCATAATAAATCTAGAAAACAAAGTATAATACATAAACTGCATACAGCAGCCAAAAGCCGCCAATAATGATGTTAATGTTCACGACAAACTAAGCTGAAAATAATACAAGACGTAATGTATGGCCAACATGAAGATTAGGATACCACAGGATGAATGAATCTGTTCTTCATTCATCATATGTATCTTCGTCGCTCCATTTTCTGGTCTGAAAGAAATATTCATTGAACTCCTTCCGTCTGCAGTGTGCAGCCAATACATCCTCCAAACGGTATGACCTTTGTTCATTTCTCAGACCGTACTTTCCTAATCTATCCACACGTAGTGGCCACTCATCCCAGGCCTTTATATCATCAAAGTATTCTCTTATTAAACCCAAATCCGCGTAGTAGATGCAGCCAGGTCGAAGTGTCGGGTGCACGCTGGTGTCGACGAAGATACACCGGATATGATGGATGAAGAAGGCACGACTGCCAATGTTACTGACGGCATGGAGAGAGCGACTCTCAGTGTCCACACGGTACACCAATGTTTGACCTTCCTCCAAATGACCGCCCAACAACACAAGCAGCAGATCACCATCCGACTTCACAAGGTAGAACTTGTCATTTCCAAGTTCTGGAAATGAAAATAGTGTCTCCATGTTGACAGTGCTCGCGCGCTGCTCCAACTGGACATTGTTGGTGCACACTAATGTTCTAAACTCCAAATTGTTCACAGCTATTGTATAGAATTCACCATTGAACGGGGTAATGCAACGCATAGAATGGTGCTCGATCGAAAATCTTCCTTCTCCCCAATCTTCATCTATACCCTTAGTTGGACTGCTCTCATCGACCCAAGCAATTTCCGCCGGGTAATATGTGGAAACGAAGACCATAGTCGGGGACTTCATTACAGCGACTGACTCCAGAATAACAGATGGCATCTGCGCCTCAAACATAGTGTTCAATGTCTTTGTGAGTGGGTTCAGAAGCCGTATCTTGTGCGGCTGGTTCTTCTGGGCAAGCACGATGACGCCACGGCAAAAGCCGATGAAGTAGTATCTAAAATATATTGATGAAGATAACATTCAGCACTAAGATGTTTACGATTGAAAATAAAAATAAATTAACTCTATAGATATGGAAGAATTTGAACCTTGCATGAACTTCCGTTAGATCGATGGTGACGTAGCAGGATGTGCGGAGGTGGAGGAAGGAGTACTCAGCAGCGCGTGGAAGGGCGTGTTCTACCATGATCCATTCGTGCAGGTGCACGTCGGGCTCAGGTAAATCTGAGCGCTAATTTGTACAAACTTGCCTCAAAGCAGAGTAGGTGTCCATGTACTCCTCGTTCGCCAGTAAGCAGTCGCCGATCTTGTGAAGTGGTCCGTCAGACCTGAGAGAGGCCCAGTTCACGGAGGCGCCGCGCTTGGATGCGCCGCCCTCGGAGGCGATAGGCTCGGCGGCGACGGCCTCGGATGCGACGGGCTCGGCGGTGACGGGCTCGGATGCGACGGGCTCGGAGGCGATGGGCTCGGAGGTGACGAGCTCGGAGGCGACGGGCTCGGGGGCGACGGTCGCCGGCGCATTCTTCTTCTCCATCGCCGGCAAGGGAGCGCGCGTAGGGCGGTTGGGGTTTTTTTGAGAAGGTGATGGGACGTGAGAGGCGTGGTTGCGTGCGTGAGTGAGAATGAGACTGTGTGCAGAGAGAGGGAGAGAGGGGCTCTGTACTGGCAAAGTGACGGTTTGTGTCAGCAGTTTCTCAAAAAAACTAGACGTTTGGTCTCAACACGCGTCCATGAACTGGGCCTCTCTCAGGGAAGGGGCGGCCGGGGTGGTGGATCATCATCACTGCCACCACCATCGTCAACACTGCCATTGATCATAGAGGAGTTCTTCATCACCATCTATGAAGACCCTTTGGCCAAGAAGGTACGTACGCGTTCCCACATATATGATGCATGTGATTAATTATGTGCATGTTCTAAAAAACCTTTAATTTCAAACGATCGGCGCTCGATATCTTTGCAGGCACTCACAAAAAAGTTTGCGGACTATCTTGACGGCCAGGAGCCCGCTAAGGTGTATCTGCGAGCAGCTGACTGCGGTCCTCATCTCTGGACCGTGGAGGTCCTATTTGATGGACAAGGCCGGATGTACCCTCGACAAGGGCTGAGAGAATTTTGCATCACGCACGGTGTGGATTTCGGCTGCTTCCTACACTTCAAATATGAAGGCGATGATGTGCTCACAGTGAAGGTGTTCGACGGAACAACGTGCAGGAAGTACTACTACACGGACGACGAAGATACTGACGATGAAAGCGACGATGACGTGAAGCCATGCATCTAAGGGGATTATGACCAAGAATATATATGTAGCTTCATATGCATTGATTTAGAGATCTAGCTATTTTCTATATATTATGCATGTAAAAATAATAGGGAATCACAATTTCCACCATGATTCGAGCACCACAGCCTCCAAACGATGCCGATGCCGATGCCGATATCGGCATGGTCAGAACGGCTATGCTCGCCGCCACTGCTAGGTCACCGTCGGGATGCACCCTCAATTCCGTCCCCTCATTCGATCACTGACACACCAGAGATACCGCCGAGGCCAATGACAAACGTACATGCTGATGCCAATGCCGAACATGCACGCCGCTGTGGGCACAGCCACGCCGCCCTGCTATGCTGGACGCCATAGACCACCGCGAGGTCTTTCTCTTCGCCACCACACTCCCCTAGCACCCATCTATACACGCCAGAAAGGAGAGACACTAGTTTTCTCTACATTGCTCGCGTTCGTGTCCGACACCGTCAGTCATAGTGTTAAGGTCATCGTCGATGTCCTCGACCATTTCTTCTCTTTTTTGCATGGTTAAACGTGTCTAGTTCATATCTATCTAATGCGTCTGGTCTCACGTCATGCAGTTCTTTGTGGACGTCGATCTCATCTCGGCACCCCGCAGGCCACCTCCTCCGTGCCATCGCTGTAGAGCTCCGTTTAAAAATCTAATCCTACCCGTGTATTGCCCCTTGTATCAGCGTCATGGCCCCACTTGTCATTCGATATACCGAAGCCCCACTCGTCTGCGTTTTGGTCAGGGATACGGCGATGCTTACGGTCAAACACAGATGGATGGTCTGACGTGTCTTTGCGGGCTCTACGTGGCCCCACTAGTCAGCAGATAACGGTCAAAGTTGTTGACCCGTCGGGCAACCGACCATTACAGCACTTGTGAGGGTTTCAGACAAGGGCTTGGACAAAACTAAGGAAAAACTAAGGAGCTGGGGAAAACTGAGTACAACTAAAGACCCGAGGGCACGAAAATAGAAATCCCTTTAAAAAAATATTACCCCGTGCTAGCTAAATCCTACAGCACTCACTTTGCTTTTCAGGGGCATATATCAGCACTAGTGATTCTATCAAGCTCCCGCGCAAAACACAACTCTTTACAACAAGGTTTCGATGAGCTATAAAAGAAGTTTAAAGATATCTGTTTAAGAGGATTATTGTTGGATAGGACGATTATGAACTTGTTCGGAAATTCGGATATACGTTTACGCGGGGAATGGTCGGTGCCAAGGTTAAGAAGGTCAAGCCGCCGTAACAAGAGAGCATGTGTGCAACCATGATTCACTTGCTCAGATGGAACCCGGGCTAGCTTCTTATGGTTAAAATTGGAGTGGGGTTCATGAGTTCACTTGTCTACTTTGTCATAAAGGTGTGGTGGCATTAAGAGCATGATAGATGACTGAAAGAACGATATGAGTTTATAATGTTACTTAATAGTATTCATATGGGCATCATGTTCTAACATAAAGATGATACTACACATCTTACTTATACTCCACTAGAAAGGAATTACCTTCAAGCAATCTAGTATTAAGAATTAACAGACTATAGTCTTAGGTACTTTGATATGATTGTGAACAACAAATATGTTACCTCTTGGACATATTACAATAGACGAAGTCTATAAATGCCAACTTAGGATTCTTAGCCGTCTCTAAGAAATATAGCACATGCAATATTTTAAACCCTAATGAGGTAACTATGGAATTGGCACACACCATAGCAGGTTATGAAATTGCTGTCACAAATTCACTACTACTACCAAGTTACTCTATTTAATACACACCATCCCCCTCATGCTCTCATATAGAAGTAATAAAGAACAGGGTAACAATATGCATCTACTCATACATCAAGAACACAATAAAGTATCACATCTCATAGATCATCCAATAAAATAAGGATCCACCACATAGGAAATACATAATATAGCCACAATCATGTTGGGCAGCTATATGGCATCTAAACATCATAGCACAAGAGAAAAATAGAACAAGCTACTGTCACAAACCCATGGTCTAGAGGTGGACTACTCCATTTTCATCATTGTCGCAATGTTGGTGATGTTTGAGAGGTTGGAGAAGCGACCGTGGTGACTCCGGCAGCGTTTCCCCCTCCATTCTTTGCTGGAATAGCCTCTGTTTTGTGTTTCATGTTTCTCCGTCCCCTCCTCATGAGAACGCTTTGGGGGGTCTATATATAGGACTTTTTTAGGTTAACCTGAGCAATCTGGAGCGAAGACGGACAACATCGGAGGCACGAGGGCCAAACGGGTATGAGAGGCATGGCCAGCCCTAGGGCCCGCGCCACCTGTGCTCTTTTGGGCCCTGGTGGCCCACTCGCGTGCTTCTTCTTCTCATACTGCTTCTTATGTAAAAATAGGAATACCAGAAAAAGCCTCGGTCAATTTGAGTTCTGAAAGGTCCGTGAAACATCAAAATACACAAAACATGTATTTCCTATTCTATAGAGTTATAACCAAAGGGGGATCGATGGAAAATTCCCATAAACCAGTACAAAACATGATTATAACATCATATAACATCTAAATATGTTAGAATATAAATCAATAAACTACAAAGTTAATGTATAAATTTTGCATGCATCAAGCGCTTTCACAGAGATCAATGAGTTGCCTATTTTCGAAGAAAACTATGTACCCAGCTACATAACTGGTCTCCAACTACAAGGCAATAATGAATTTTGTAGAACAACGACTTCAAGAAGGCAATGCAGATGTATGATGATTCCACATATGATTATTGTAAAAGGATATGTGAATTCAGAAATTTCCAATGTGGTTAGATCCTACCCCATTGTATGATGTTTGAAAGTTTCCGATATCCCTGACGAAGAAACCATCCTAGATTTCCCTGCTTGTGTAATCACGCAAACTAACCAAAATTGGTGGTGCCGGGAACCCCGTGGTCATGTGGGATTCTTTGGATGCGAGGGCTCGCATAGGTAAATTATCCTTGGCGGCTGGTATGATAGTCGTCTAGCTGAGCGCTGGGCCACAAGACTCTTCTGCAACCCATTACATAATGATTTGTGGCATCAAAACGTCAATGGAAGAAATCAAACATTCACATGTGTGATCGCTGAGCATTTCACGGGTACTTAGCATCCTGAGCTGCGAAGTCAACATCCACAAAAACCGACAAGGAATGCAAGGAATGATGGTCGGTTCCTTCTGGCGTATGCCTTCGCAAAACCCTTGCTTTTAACCGCTGCCAGCCAGACCTGGGCTTCTAACCATTGGCAAGCATTTTGGATCCTTCGCTTTGTCGACTAAAATTCTCGGATCCGGTTTCCCCAATTACAAGAGGGTTCCACAAATTTGAGGACTGAACTCCAAGAAAATACCATCGATCCGCCTCATAGGACGGCGTGACATCATCTGGGTCTAGGAGGTACCAAAAAACGACTAATTTCTTCAGATTAGCCGACCTAGGTGGCGTGACATGACCGGCATTGACACTCATCCTTGCCGGCCAAGACAACGTATTAAAGAAGGAGCATCACACCGGAGTGAGAGGTGCCACATCGGATGCCATATAAGTTTAAAAGTCGCCATGAGTGGTTGAAAGTCTGGATAAGGGACATTTAGGTCAAAGAATGTCTATGTTAGCTAGATACCATGGGTGACACTCGCTGTGACAGGTAAAAAAGACATAGGCCACTATACTTTAGGTATAAGACAACTTATATATATCTATCTATCTCCTCTACGGATAGCCCAATGTCCATTGCAGCCGTCCATCCGTACGATCGAATATGTTCCCACTCGACATCCAGCCTCGCGCCACGTCTCATGTGATCCCCTCCCTATCAATCGCTCAAGTGATTCTACGGAAGGCAGACCATCGGCACGCGCCGCTCTGCCCATTGTTTGTCCTCCTTTGGTGGAGGGCCCTACCTAGCCCCAGTGCAAATATAAAGTGAGGCCCTAAAATCTAAAATACGAGCAAGCGGAAATTTAATTTGACTCTAAGCATGCATATGCTCCTCCACTAAAAAACATATTGTTTAGGTGTCTAAAAATTCAAACAAGAAATTTCACATGTATGTCTTTACAATCTATGTGCGTTCAAAAATCTTCACGATTTTTTTTGTGTGGTCCATATAAAAAGACAAAACATGTAAGTTAAAAAGCTTTATTTTTTGCATCAAATTTTATCCTTTTTATATAGGCCAAACGACAAGTTGATTTTCCTTAAAATAACTTTGTGCACATGTAGCATGTGAAGATGCACGCACAATTTTCATTTTGATTTTTTTACATTTCAAAATGTGCCAAAGATGCATTTCAAATAAAAGAGAGCATATGCACCACAAGAGCCAATACACCACTCCCGCAACTAAAGCATAATATTGCTCATTTATATAACTTCATTAAAAAAATTAGTAAACAAAATTCCTTTCAAAAAAATCAGTAAACAAACTGACCTCAACTTCTGCTAAAAAGGATAATATGTCTAGTATTTTTTGAAATAAAATCTTCAATCACATCTTCATAACTATTTTTCTCCAAAACAATACTTTCAGTTGCTATTGTTGCCAACACATATGAGTCTTTCTTGTGGGAAATCCACTTTAGCTCATGGGTGTAGATGCACCCACTACCAAAAAACATATTTCAAAATATCTAAAAAAACTATAAAAATGTGTTGATGTACATCTAGACATTGTATATTCACCCACGAAGTTTCTTGAGAAAAGGACATTTTTTGTGGCCTCTTTAAAAAGACAAATTTTAGTGCTCCAACATTGCTATTTACGTGACCATTTTTATCTTTTTTACACATGCCACAAAAAATGTCTTTTCGCCGCAAAACTTTGTGGGTGAACATAAATTGTTTAGATGTACACCGAGAATTTTTTATCTATTTTTTGGCATTTTAAAATGAATTTTAAATGCATTTTCCATAATAGATGCATCCAGTCCTATGAGCCAAAACACTTGTGGGTGAACATAAATTGTTTAGATGTACACCTTTCTTGTGTCATAGTTTGAGCTCCTGCTTCTAGTCTCTTCTGCCCCTTACGTTTTTCATAACCTGATTCATGACTCTTAATCCTAGATGACATTGTGATCAAATAATTCTAGTACAATAAATTAAGCAAATCTAAGATCCAAACAGTCAAACGATAGTAGATAAAAGTTCAGATTAACAGGAAAGAAAATATACCTGGTTGTGGCCACTCTCAGCCTGCTGTCGCCGGACGCTGATCGCCAATCGGGACGATGGGAGCATCTGGGACTGGGAGATCAGGAGACGAAGAGAGGAACAAGAACTAGGAAGGCCCGAACGAAGGAACTAGCGATCCGTTCCGATCTAATCTTTTTTTATGTAACAGCGAACCAGCAATCCAGGGGTGACATTAAACACTTTCTTTTGGTATGTGGTACATGTGTGATTCAGAGAATGTGTATGTACAAAAACAATTATCTCATCTTTGACCACATTGCACACACATATACTCGAAGAATAATACAAGGCCTGGATCACTGATCATATGTTCGTCATAAGATTCATTGCTTTAGTTCTTTATATCCTTAGTTGCAAAAACAAGGATTCAAATAAAACAGAAAACCATATAGTAATAGTATGAAATATGATCTACCAAATCAGTAGTAGCATATAGCTAGCTAACCCTCTCACTAGTTAACAAAAAATTAATGATCAATGGCCGGCTACGGGCGCTGCTAGTTGTAAGGGTAGTGGCCAAGCCGGAGCTCCAAGTCCACGTCCTCTCTGCTGTCCCCGTTCCTTCCCAAGGTAAGCCCCAGGTGAACCTGATCCCCACCAGCGCCGTCTTGCTGGCCGGCCGCCGGCGGCGCGGCCCCGCGCAGCTTGCCGCCGCTGGCGCCGCGGTCCTTGCGGTGGATGTTCATGTGCCCGCCGAGCGCCTGCGCGTTAGTGAACCCCCTCTTGCAGAAGCTACACTCGTAGTACGTCTGCGCCCGCCTGGCCCCGCCGGTTTCTTCCGTACCTCCTCGATCCGCTTCTTCCTCCATGATCCGCTTCAAAGCGCGGCTGCGCGCGCTCGTGTGCGCACACGCTGTGGAGTTTCTAGGGTTTTGGGGGGAGAAATGTATTCAGGTTAGGAGAAGGCTAACCAGGGCAGATGTGCTATATACTGACAGGTACAGAGTACAAAACATTGCTAGCTGCTAGCATCGGGGAGGCCGTGGGGGCGATGGGCACGGCTATGTTTGTCGTGTAGGTTTGGCGTTTGGGTGGAGACACGATGGAGTAAACTACTCTGCCGGCCGGCGCGCCATTGCCGCCCTCTCGTTGGCAAGTACAGTAGGTAGGAACGGTTCTTGCTTGGCGTGGCGTAGGGATCAGCGATGAATGCCATGTTAGAATGTTCGTTATGGGTTTGCGTATGCCAGTGCGTATGACAAACCTTAGGGTTTAGGATGGGCTCAACGCGCAAAAAAGATTGATGATTTATCCCAAAACTTCTACTTGACGAAGAGACCAAGCGGGCTCAACGCGCAAAAGTTAAACATATTTAAGAGGGTGGAGATAACACGAAATATTGTCACTTAATTACTACTCCCTCCGTTTCAAAATATAAGATGTTTTAGGTTTGTGAAGCAAGTGTATCTAGACATGTTTTAGTGTGTATATTCGAGTGAACCTACACACTAAAAGATGTCTAAATACATTTGCTTCACAAAGCTAAAACATATTATATTTTGAAACGGAGGGAGTAAGATTTATCCTTAGCAAAACTTCTACTTGACGAAGAGACCAAGTGGGCTCAACGCGCAAAGTTAAACATATTTAAGAGGGTGGAGATAAAACGAAATATTGTCACTTATTTACTAATGGTAAACATTGAAAGAAAAGAATCTTTCAACTAGAGCAGGATGAGTTAATCATAGTTGGCTAGCCCAGCTTATAGGTCTTCACAACTAAATACTATAAACAATTATTTGGTGTGCCAGAAACAATTTTTTCCATATAAGAAAAGAAGTCACTCATGATAATCCAAAACTATTGGAGGAGGAGAATAATATTCTCACATCTCCCTTTAGAGAAGAGGAGGTGTTTGGAGCTATCTCAGATGGAACATAAAAAAGCTCCGAGACCAGATGGGTTTTCAACGAAGTTTTACCAAAACATTGTGAGGTGATTAAGGTTGATCTGCTGGCAATGTTTATCCAATTAAGGACGGGTGATTTGTTGCTCTTCAAACTTAGTTTTGGTGCCATCACTCTCTTACCAAAGAAGGAAGATGTTAGTACGTAGACTTGAGCAACGTAGGCTTATTTGTTTGCTAAATGTTAGATTCAACATATTTACAAAGGTGGATACTACTAACTGAGCTATGGTTATTGCAGACAAGGTTGTAAGGCCTACTTAATCTATGTTCATTCTGGAGCGAAACATCTTAGAAGGTGTAGTTGTTCTTCATGAGACTATCCATAAAATTCATAGTAAGAGAATGGATGGTGACCTATTTAATATTTTTTTAAAGGCTTATGATAAAGTAAAATGGACCTTCAACAAGCTTTGCGTATGAAAGGATTCTCACCTATGTGGTGTGAATGGGTGGCAAAGTTTATACAAGGGGAGAGTGTTGGCATCCGAGTTAATGATAACATTGATCATTATATTCAGACTTTAAAAAGTTTGCGTCAAGGGGACCCTTTATCTCCTATTTTGCTTAACATCGTCACTGATATGTTAGCGATTATAATTGTGCGGGCAAAAGAAAATGGAAAAATTGGGGGTTTAGTGGAAGGGGGTATCTCAATCCTCCAGTATGCGGACAATACGATACTTTTTTTAGAGCATGATTTACCAAGGCGGTTAATATGTAGTCAATTTTGTGCTTTTTGAACAACTATCTTGTTTGAAGATAAACTTTTATAAAAGCAATATTTTTGGTTTTGGTAAGGCTAAAGAGGTCGAGGAAGACTACATAAGCATATTTGGATGTCAAGTAGGAAGTTACCATTTAAATATTTAGGAGTTCTTATTCATTATAGGAAATTGCTTAATAAAGAAGCCAATAGAGGATTGGTTTTGTGAGAAAACTTTCCGCTTGGATGGGCAAGATGCTTTCATATGACACCGTCTTGTTTTAATTAATTCTGTTCTTACAAACCTACCTATGTTCCTTTTGTATTTCTTTGAGATAACAAAAGGGGTACGCCAAATATTAGAGTTTTATATATCGCTCTTCATCTGACAACACTAAGTGTAACATAGTATGCCTACTTAAGGACCAAGGGGGCTTAGGTATCGAGGTGCAGATATTTAAAATAGATTCTTACTTAGCAAATGGTTATTTAAGTTTCTTTGAGAAGAGGGAGTGTGGCAGAAGCTGCTTCAAAATAAAGTACCTCGGCAGTAAAATTCTTTCCCACATTGGGGTTAAACCTAATAATTCCTTGTTTTGGAAGGGCCTCATGAGGCTTAAAATGATTTCTTTGATAAAGGTTCTTTCGGCATAGGTGATTGAACGAGTACCTGATCTTGGGAAGACACTTGGCTTGGAGATAAACCATTAGCTCACCAATATCCCACGCTATTTAATATGGCGCAACATATGAATGTGATAGTTGTTGATTTTGTTTCTAATGTTCCTTTAAATATAAGATTTACTGGAACATTAAAAGGAGATAAATCGCAAAATGGTTGGACTTGGTCCGACGTTTAATGGAAATCGTGTTGAATGATGAACCAGATAGTTTTAAATGGCATTTGAGTTAAATAGGTAAATCTTTGTATGTCGAGAACATACAAAGTTTCTGAGGAAATACTCGTGGAAAATTAAAGTTCAACTGAAGATACGAATTTTGATGTGGTTCTTATATATAAGGTCTTGCTTAGAAAACACAACCTTGCAAAAATACATTGGAACGGTTGCACAAAGTGTGTTTTTTGTGTTTCTTAGGAAACAATTGACCACTTTTTATTTGTTGCCTGTTTAGTCGTCTTGTTTAGAGAGTTTTTCATTTTACTTATAATGTCCCTCCTCCAACTAATGTAACCAATTTGTTTGGAAACTGGTTAAATGGGGATAGAAAAACGAAAGCTAGAATCCTTGTGGGACTCAGTGCGTTAGTTTGGACAATATGAAATTGTATAAACGATATTGTTTTTAACGAGGTTGCGGCTCTGATTTTTTGTAGATTATTCACATGGCTTCTTCATCGATTCACACGTGGTCCTACCTCCTACCTACGAAGCAGCGATAACCTATGGATTGTGGATGCAACCGAGCTGCTAGGATCATCTGGATGTGACATTTAGCTTGGGTGCGTCAATTTGGAGGATAAGCTCCATGTAGCTCGTTTTTTCAAACTAAAAAATAAATAAATTTTTGATTTTTGAACAAATTCAGAAAAAATACCAGAGTGTAGTGATTCATTCTACCGGTGTGTAAAATTTTATTATGAAATACCTTATATTTTTTCCTCGGCAAAAATAACAAAAATCTAGATTTGATAACAAAATTTCAGATCTGGGAACATGTTCTAACTTTTGTCCATTTTGTCTTTTTTGCTGAGGTTGCAATACGTGGTATTTCATAGTAAAAATTTACACGCTCATAGTGTATGTAGTTGACTACATCCTTGTATTTTTTTTAGATTTTTTTGAAACTTTAAAATGTTGATTTCATAAAAAAATAAAAAGGGTTCCAAGGAGCCTGGGCTCCAAACCGATTTTCCGAGATGGTAACATGCTAATAAGCGACTAAAAGATGGATAGTTTATGTTCTATGTTTATGTTTAGATGGTTAATCTATATTGCTATGTTATGTGGCCCATGATTTGTAAACTCTAAGACTTCATATTATACGTGCATCACTTTGATGCAGAGGCTAGGGCTAAGCTCGTCGAGAAAAAGGTCTATATGACAAACCATAACTAGTAGATATTGAGCTTTTAAAGGCCCCTTATCACATAGGGATGATCCTTTTTCATATGCGGTGCGTCCTAATTGAAATAGTAGGTAGGATCTTGTGTTATCCTCTCAATATCAATATAGGTACTCCTTATCGGAAAAAAAGATCTTGCTTCGCCCCCTGCCAAAATACGAGCCTGCTATGGTGGTTTCCTTCGTTGATCACTAGTGCATGATGCGCTAATTATTAATTAGCAATCTTTGTTTCATCCCTTGGTCCCTAAACTTTTGGATTGAGCTGGATTAATCTCGTCAAAAACAAATACGAAGTGCTTCCGCCTGCTGCCTTCCGAATCAATAGTTGGACGTGCAAATTAAGGTTCCAACTTGAACCCTTCTACAATTGTCTCTTATATTTATTTATATTTATCTATCTAAAAAGCCTGATGCTGCTTGACGAAAAAAATGTAATCTGGTATTTTGGTTGCTAGAATCTGTAGGTTAGCATCAGCAAGCAAGGTACAAGCTCCACATAGAGATCTAGTAGTAGTGTTATTTCTGACGTGGCTTTCAGCATCAGCCCCAGCTTGTGGCCACGGTTCCATAATTTTTGACATGACAGTAATTTAAATTTGTTTGGATTCAAATTAACTATAGTGACATCGCCTGCCATAACAGAACAACGGTGAAAGATGTCCGGACAGATGGCATCGCCAAAGACCAGCTTCCATATGTCGGTTAAAAGAAAACAGTTATACCAGGTAAGTTAACTATAGTGACTTAGTGAGCAGTTGAGATAAAGTTTATACTATCAGCAACGAACGTAACGTAATACAGTAGCTCCTGCACCAATGTACATCGAATACCCAAAACGATCACGTGCATGTGAACTCCATGTTGTGTAGAAGTTCAACGCACCAACGGCTAAATAAAACTGCAAGTGGTAAGAGACATTCTGCACAAGTATCCATATCGATCCAATAAAAACTGTATACAATATCCAGCAACTTGATTTGATGAAAAGGAAAATTGCCTATATGGGAGGCTACCAAAGAACAATTGCTATGTTACACAAACCCAAAGACCAGAAGAAACCTGGATCCATCATTCCTCCTAAATTACCTTCCTCTTCGTGGTAGATTTCTATCACCATCTATACAAGAGTATCAGTATCACGCCTTATTCGGTGCAATCAACGGATCCTCACTGCGCCCATTCTATACCGTGTACTTAGCAGCTAGGCAACTACATCCACATGTACAAACACCCGCATCCTCCTCCCTCCCCAGGTTTATATGCCTTCCAACTCTATGGCTCGACCCATAAGCCGAGCCACCCTTTCGAAAATAATGACAAATCCTACTTTCGATCCGGTTGCATTTGTGAAAGAATGGTATAATGTGAACGAGATATTGACAGTGGTGGTTATCATGATGTGCGTAAGAGATCAGGGTCTTTCAGGCACTCCTGCGGATTTGCATAGAAGTAGTCCTCTTCCTTGGGTCTGTCCGGAATCACTGTCCGTTTTGAGGCTGATCCCATCCGGCTGTTGGCATGGGCGGCCTTGATCAGCAAAGAGAACTCATCCCATCGCAGAGTACCGTTGTTGTACTGGTCTGCTAGGTCAACGATAAGTTTTCGGTCTAACAAGACCGTCTTCTTGAAACCCATGAACCTGCGTGTAGCAAGTGACAAAAGACTGTATGTAAGTACACATTCCTGGACTTGGACGGAAGCATACGTGAAATCTGCCAAGCAGCTAGCCAACTATAGATGAGAATTGAGCAATAACAAGACCATGCATACAAAGACAAAATTTTTGATGTATGACCAAGTACAATGCATACCTTCGATGACCCTCAACAACTTTAGCCATATTTCCATCATATGTCGGAACAAATATATCACTCTCTAGAGAAACCATGTAATCTAGTGCGGCCATTTGTGATGAATGGTTCTGGAAGAACATTAGATCAGAAGGTTCCAAAAGTGTCTCTTTCCTCACCTAGAGATCATTGCCAAAGAAACATAAGAATCAGCAAGCAGAAGGATAAGAAGAGGTGACAAATGGCCAAGTGTGATGCAGCAGATAAACATGTTCATTGAGTCCATACCACATTCGGATAAGCTGAAGTGAGAACTGCCATCCGGCGCTTTCCACCATATATTTCTCCAGCCGCGATGTATATTTGCATACTTCTATCAATGTCTAATGCTCTTAGAACAAGAGCAGTCTCCTCTGGTGTCAATGGGCAAAAGCCATCTTTTCTTTTCAAGTCAGAGTCGATGATTTTTTCTTTCCACCATGGATAAGCATACCTACATCCAATAATAGTTTATGGCTATTGTAAAAAGAGCATGTCTTGTATACGGGTTTCAACAACCAAAGAAATGCAACATGTATAAATAATAATTCCAAAAGATTCACCTCATTCTCGTGAGCTCTTCCGCCTCTTCATTACTGCAACCTTGAGTACAGCCAGAGAAAGCCAGCATATCCATTTCATAACGTAAATGAAGAACCAAGAAAGGGCCATTTTGGCGAAGCATCCTAATTACTCGTTTGCCCAAATCTTCAATTTCGGCAGTAAATCTCAAAGAGCCATAATTTACTCGGCATCGTAGTTTCTGAATCTCCATAGGTAAACCATTGTTTGCTAACCTAGCATCAGTTCTATTCAAATGGAGAACCTTGTGTTTCCGAATCAATGGAAGAATCTGGCCCAATATAAATCAAGCGTTAGCCTATTTAATAAATTCTACGACAACACAAAGCAGCCTTAACGCAATGTGATATGATGCTTACCTGATTATGGTAATAGGAGATATCAGACCAACTGACAGGTGGCATTGAGTGGAACATACCAAGTTCAACTCGTCGCTTTACCCTTGGAGGCAGTTCTCTAAGTATGCGAACTTCATCCCGTAATGAGGTTATAAAGTGTTCGACATCAAATATATCTTGGAACACACTACAGGGCGATAATAGATAAATGTTAACCACAAAGACTGCAAACATGCAAATGAAATTAATATGAATGTACCACACAGTACCTAGGATCGTTCCAAAATGAAGTCTTATCCAACTCGGGCACAACCAAGGTGACATTCAAATATCTTGCTATGACAACCATGTCGCATATCTGATAGAACAAACCCACACAGAAACGAATAATCAGGTGTTAAGAGTCAAAATTTGTCATCCGCACTACTTAAAGAGTCATGAGCAAGGTTTCCAATATCTTACGGCAGCTCGCATTTGGTTAAGACCACCGTTGCACGAGACCATCAAATAACCATTGTTCCTGTAAATCCCTGGAAGATGATACCGACAAAAGAACATTAACACAAACATAGCAGAGTCCACAATATAGTGTAGGTAAGGCTGTACTGGTAACAAACAAAGCATTACTACGCAGCGATGTACCTTGAGTATTTCTGGGAAAATCAAGTATTCTTTAGCAGTCCATCAGTCACATAAATGCAACTTTCCATGTTAAGACTCATAATTATCAATGAGTGCAAGCACCAAGATCTTTGGTAGTACAAAATAGAAAGTTAAAGGGTTCACTTTTGTCAAACACCTTCTAACTGAACATAAGAAGAGGAGTTTTTTTTATACAAAATGTGAATGCTACTCCTATCCTATACAAGACCCAGCACAGTTAACCAACAGAACATTGCTGCAGTTACTCAAAAGCTGCTGGTCATTATTTTGTTGTCCATGTTAAACATGATAGGCAATTATGAGGGACCAAAACATCAGTTGGAGTCATGAATGATTGCCACCAGTAAAAGCATATTCAACCAACCTAAAAAGTAGTATGATCCTTACATGGAAATAACCCAAAGCACGAAGCTCGTGCACAGACTTCCAAATGACCAGAACAATGAAGACATCTGACCTACCAACCGAAAGGAGATCCCACATTTCCGAATTCTCTATACAATCGGCAGCATTACCACAAACCCACCCTGGATCCGATATGAGCCTATTGATTTCGATGCAGCAAACATGAAAAAGGTATGCCCAGGCACTGACGAGAGCACTTTCAGAGAATGAAATCCGGATCATGCGAGCTGAATTACACGAATTTGCAACCAATTCAGGCACAGATAGATGAGTAAAATCTACACCAACCACCAGATTTTTTCAGAAAATCTACATTGCAGATATGGAAAAGGATCCATATCAAAATGCTGGCCGGCTGTCAATGTCCTACTAGGAACAGCATCCAGACACAGAGCTAGCAGTATCGAACACGGCGAAGGAAAGCGAGAAAGGGAGCAAAAGAACTCACGTTTGGGCTGTAATGCAGCAGCCTTCTCGACGAGGACCTCCGGCCTCACGGCGGCTGCGGCCTCCTCGGGCGCGGTGAGGCAGGAGGGCCAGCCCTTGAGCACGCGGGGCCCCCAGGTCTCGCCGACGGCGGTGAGCTGCACGACGCATGTCCAGAGCAGCACCGTGGTGGTGGCGCGCACCATCCACAGCTTCATCCGCGACCGGGCGGACGGCGGCGGATGCGGGCACCTGTGCTTCTCGCCGCCGGCCGGCTTACCCCCCGTGGCCACCTTCCCCGCCATGGCCGCCTTCCACGTGCCCATCAACCATGGACCGACGCGAGAAGAGCCTTGTTTGTAGCGGCGGCGACCATCCGAACCTCCTCCCGCGCCTCAAATCCGCCGCCACCTCGAGGAGCCCGCCGCCCAATGCAGCGCCAAGCAAGGCCTCTCCAGTTGTCGCTCGACCACCGCGCAGAGCGCCGGCACGTTATCGGCAGATACGCGGCCACAGGAGGCCGTCACCGCCTTCCTCGCCGGAATCCAGGCAGCAACCGCCCGGCAGGTCCTCCTCCTCGGCCAAACAGGCGCCTTATCCTCTTTCTGAACGGCCAAACCAGGCCGGCCGGACGAAATCTTCCGTCGGCGGGAACCAGAACAAGATGCGCGCTTTGGAGATGGATCGGCGCCGTGCACGAGCAGTCCGGGATGGCGGACGGCGAACGCGGAGTGGATCTTGGGGCAGAGGAGGGAGAGGGAGGAAGGTGGAGGAGAGAGCGATTTGTGGGGACGCCCAGTTATTTTTGGCTCGCGGCGTCGGTGGCAGCAGCGGCCGTGACGACGGTGACGCACACACTGCTCTGCATCGCTCCTCCTCCGGGTGCGCGTAGCACTATTAATGCTTTCCGATGATCCCATCCGTGTCCTAATCTACCAGCACGAAATGGTAGGTGGCACCGGGTGGATGCACACGGGTTGTGACGCCCCAGTTGGACGGTGCCGATGGCGTCGGTGCGGAAACTGAGAGGCAGCCGACGGCTGGGATTTGCTAGGGGGTGGTGGTTGGAGAGCCGTTTGGTGGCCCGTGAGGCCAGCGTTTGAACGGAGGACTCGATCCACTCTTTTTAAAATTTTATTATTCTCTTGCTTGCTTGCGATCCACTTGTGCTGGTGCGTGGTGTGTTGACAGCGTCGTGCAGGGGCCTGATTATTTTTCTGACTCCTTTTCTATTGGATTTTTGTGCTATTGCTCCCAATGTCACATGGTGGTGTTTGTTTCTTGTTTCTTTTGTCTTGGGTTTTTATTCTGGCTGATATTAGGATCAATGTTGTGAGAAAAGCTAGTAACCTTGAGCGCAGATGGAAATGTTGTTACCAATGAGATTTTAATTTTCAATATCGGGGATGATTTCAAGTTTGCGCATGGACAACGATTTTTACCGCTTATGTTATTTAGGACCACAAGAGGAGCCATTCACCAAAGAAATGAATTACTCAAAATTTGTTTTTGCAGATTCGCCTCACCAAAGACATATGTCGGGGGGAAAAGGTGCTTATTTTGAAGTTGTGAAGCAGAGAGAATTATGCAAGATTTGTTTTGCGGATTTGGCTCATCGAAGATGTATGTTGAGGAACAAGTTGTTCATTATGATAGTTGTGAAGCAGATACTCTGTGGCTCACAAATTTAAGAAGCATATATGTTACATTAACAAATAAAAATATGATTATGGCCGCTCCCTGGAAAGAATCCAGATATAGGACTCGACATTGTCAACTATGATACATCATGATTGTTGTTGTTCTGAAGTTTCGTAGAAAAATATTGATGTTATCAAAGGTTAGAAATCTGGCACATCGTCGTCGGACAAGAAGTTGTCGTCGCAAGAAAAGAGATCGAAGCACTATGGCACTTTAGATAGCCCGAGAAGAGATCTTATTAGCATGCTTACTGGATAGTTTGGCCAAACATAAGTACTCCCTCGCCTCCCATAATATAAGATTTACATCTTATGTTGCAAAACTTAGCATTTAAAACCACCCACTACCTGTTTTGTACGCTCACATGGATTGCCACTCAAAAACTCCAAAGAAATGACAAGAGGGGCATCTCGCGGCACACCACGGGGAAGTGTGCTGGGTGGGGTGACTTTTGTTAATGATCAGTGCGATCAGGCACTGGAGCATATCCTCATGATTTTGTTAATCATCTCCAGTCAGATGGTCGCCGCTTGCGGCGTGCATGCGGTTGCACCGACCGACCTCACTGATCCAGCAAGGAATGTCGTCCGAATGATCGTGGGGGATATTTTAGGTGGTATTATCTCTTCTAGAAGCAATGTAGCTAGCTTCGCGTGCTCGTTCTTTATGTACGTGTCGTATATATACTACTAGTAATATATCAAGTACTAGTATATGCTAAACGAAAATGGAGGTTTAGTTAAAATTCTCCTTCTACTTGATACATATACATAAATATCAGGTACCTAGGTTTGTCAAAGGAAATATATTTCCGTGCATTACGTGTCCGATGTTGATATTAGCATGCTTTTCTACGGATATGGCAAAACTTCATGGAATTTGGCTTATTACAAAAATATATTTCGGTTCATTATTTGGAATAGATGGAGTAGTTGCATATTAACGACCTATTTAGTACTAGCATTTAGTATAAAAATAGATTTTGATTTATTATTCGAAACGGAGGTAATTAAAGATGGCTATGGAGCCAATTTAGACTGTTGTACCCAAACCAGATCCATATCCATATCTATCATACTCACTTAGCCACACCCACGAATGTATTTATGGGTATGGAGGTTACCCCCAAATTTTTTTTTTTGAACAAAACGGGCAATTTTATCTCATTTTATTTAAAACGTAAAAGAGAATTGACCGGTTCATTTGCAGGGGAACCGGCCGAAAACCCGTACAATGCTGCAATGTCACCATGGAAACACGGCCACACTGGGCACACCACCACAGCCAACCTGGCTACCCACACGAAACAAAGACACACAAGGAGAGCCGCAGCAAGGTTGCCACACAGTGTCATCGTCATCACTCCTCCACGAGCCAGCGACTCCGACTTCACCGGCGACTTCTCGGACAGAGCTCCACAAACAGCGTCGGAGTCCATGTCGGTCCATGCCACCAATTGGCCACACGCGCCAAGGACAGACAACTCCAAATCAGACGACGAGCTTCACAAGGGAATTAGGCGGGTCTTGCGCCGACCGAGCACCCTGCAGATCACCCGCAGCCGGTCATCGTCGCCACTGAGACACCGCACCTCCGACTCCACAGCAGCACGGCAAGCAGGAGAACCCATCGGACACGCCAGGTAAAACCGACTAACGAAGCCCCGCCTCGACCCATCTTCCGCCCGAGTCATCATCTTCGCCAAACTGCACACATGGACCTCACACAGCAGCCCGACAGCCACCAACCTCTCCCAAACCTTGGCCGTGGGCGACTCCGAGGCGATGCCCCCAACGGGGAAGAGACACAGCAGCGCCTTCATCGCTCGATCCCGGATCTGAGGTTTCCCTCCGGAGTCGAGGCCGCAGGCGCAGGAGTGCACACACCTCACAGCGATGCTTCCAAGAAAGCATGTGGCGGCCGCGGCCGTCACCATCGCCAGCTCCGGCCAAGCCGGAGCAAGGATTTCTCCCGAGGTGCAGAACCAATGCAACCCAAAGCGGCCGCCCACAAGCCACCACCAAACGCGTCGAAGTTCGCCGACCTCTAACCCTTGCCGAAGACCACTGTGCACCACCAGGCCGAGCACCCCCACGCTGCACAGGGCCGCAACCGGAACGAGCCAAGCCGCAGCCCGCAGTGCCGCAACGAAGCCCCCGCCACCGGGCAGACTGAATCGCCGTCCATATGGCCGAAGCAGAGCCGCCCTCACCGCCGACCGGAGCCGCCGCTCCGGCGCTCGGGAACACCGCCAGAGGACCGGCGAGCTCCCCCAACGCGCCCGAGGAAGACGATCGCCGCTGCCCCGCACGCGGCCCGCAAAGCCCATCGGGCCCGAGCAGCAGCCACCGCGCCTCCACGCCGCGCCGACCACGCCGCCGTGCAGACCGCCACCCCCTGCCCCGATGGGCGCCGCCCGAGCAGATCACCACGCCAGGCGCCACCGCCACCTACCTGGGGCCGCCGCCGCCAGATGCCGAGCTCTGTCGCGCCGCCGCGACCAGAGGCCCCCGCCCCCCTTTGAGGACGAGGCCCGCTGCCACCGCGGCAAGGGCTGGCGGCAGCGGCCGCAGGGGAAAGGGCGAAGGCGGGCCGACGGCGAGGGGGGGTTAGGGTTTCCCCCGTGTCGCCAGAGGAGGGCGACGCGTACCCCCAAATTTAAACCTGTTGGATATCCGGGTATCCATGGATTTAGGCACTATGTATATTATACTAACAAATTTTAGCATAACATCAGCATTACAATGATATTTTGATAGTATTTTGACAGCATTTGAACACTTCAACAACATTTTAGCATTATAGCATCATATCAGCAACATTTCAATACAACAACTGCATATCAGTAGCAATTTCAACACTACAACAGAATTTTAGTAGTAATAGCAGCAACAAAGAAATCACTTTGGCTCCTAGGTGCATATGCTCCCTCCATTAAAAACACATTTCAAATTGTAAAAAATCTAACAAATCTTTTTTAGGTACATCTCAACAGTCTGTGTGTTCGTATGTTTCACAAAAAACAATATTTTTTTGGTCTGCGTAAAAAGACAAAAAATGTCTCGTGAAAAGCCTTATTTTATATTTCAAAATATCTCTAAGATGCATTTCAATAAAAGAGAGCATATGCACCCAAAAGCCAAAACACCACTTATCAGCAATAATTATATGGCTATGCATAGGAATATGAAAGTAACAATTCAACCACATAGTTCTTAAAATATGGCAAGCCTCATATCAGCTGGATATCCATGGGGAGAAACCTTTGCCCATGCCCATCGCATAAGTTAGCGGATTTCTGCCCCTTAACATTTGTGGATGTAACCAGCCCTACATTTTCGTGCCCTGCGGACCGAATATCCTTAGGAACCTAAAATCCGTGGGTAAAATTGCCTTCGTTAGAGGTAATATTGCAAGTATGAGTTACTGAAAACAAGATTCCTAGGTTAAACTGAATTTGATATTGTAAATTTTTACATGGTCCCAACAATTATCTATAGTCAATTTTTGTTCCGATCCAGGGATCCAGTTTGATTGAGGTAATAGGTAAGCCAACCCTTTTAAGCATCTGATTGCTTCGGTGGTGATGATGAAAATGACCGATCAGTTGGGTACCCCAAGAGGAAGGTACGATGAGCAGAGCAGCAAGTTTCCCTTAGTAAGAAACCAAGGTTTTATCGTCCAGGAAAAAGTCAATACTCCAGAAGGTGATGCTTGCTAGCTTCACGACGGCTCCGGACAATTTATAAGGCGCCTCGTCCAGGCTTTGCTTTGCGAGCGGCAACGTGGAACCTGCACACAACACAACCAAGTACTTTGTTCCCAACTTACGAGGAGGTTGTCAATCTCACCGGTTTGCTTGAAACAAAGGGTATGAGCGTATCGAGTGGAAAACAGTAGTAGTATGCGAGTAAAGTAAACAGTGCGAGTAAAGTAAACAGGTGATAGCAATATGATGGAAATAGGACCGGGGTCCACAGTTCACTAGTGGTGTCTCTCCATAAGATAAATAACACATGCTGGGTAAATAAATTACAGTTGGGCAATTGATAGAATAAAGATAACGTGGTATGTCAAGAAGATCACTATGCGATTTACTCTGGGCATTACAACAAAATATATAGACCGCCATCCAACTGCATCTATGAGTAATAATCCACTTGTGGCGAATTAATCCGAGAACTTCACAAGTATTAAGTTGCGAACAACAGATAATTGCATTAAGCAAAGTGTGTAATGTAAACAAAGCATATACCCTCGAGCATATGAATGTTGTTTTCTCCCTAGTGGCAACAACATATCTACAACCTTAGAGGTTTCTGTCACTCCCCCAGATTCAATAGAGGCATGAACCCAACTATCGAGCATAAATACCTCCTCTTGGAGTTACTAGCAACTACTCGGCCAAGATAGCTACTAACAACGGAGAGCATGCAAGATCATAAACAACATAGAGATAACATAAGATAAATTTCATAACAGCAACTTAATCATAACACCAATATTCATCGGATCCCAACAAACACAACATGTAGAATTACATAACGGTGATCTCAATCATGTAAGACAGCTCATGAGATCTAAACATGAAGCACATGGTGGAGAGAACAACCATCTAGCTACTGCTATGGACCCATAGTCCAAGGTAGACTACTCACTCATCGCGCCGGAGGCAAGCATGGCGATGAAAAAGACCTCCGGTGGCGATTCCCCTCTCCGGCAGGGTGCCGGGAAGAGCTTCAGGACCCTCCCGATCTCGGGTCGATGACGGCGGCGGAACGTGATATCTTTCTGGAATTCTGATCGGGGACTTAGGTTTTTCCCGTCGAGGGGTCCTTATAGGCGAAGGGGCAACGTCAGGAGTGGGCCGAGGCGCCGTCACACATAGGGGGCGCGGCCAGGGGCCAGGCCGCGCCACCCTATTGTGTGGGGCCCTCGTGGCTCCACTCCGTCTCCTCTTCGGTTCTCTGGAAGCTTCGGTGAATTTCTGGACGTTCGGTTTTGTTTTGTCCAATTCCGAGAATATTTCCTGTGTAACTTTTCTGAAACACAAAAAAGCAGAAAACAGGGAACTGGCACTGTGGTGACTTGTTAATAGGTTAGTTCCGGAAAATGCATAAAAGTGCCACGAAGTGTAACGAAACACTAAGCAAATGGTGTAAAAACAAGCATGGAGCATCAAAAATTATAGATACGTTTTGGACGTATCAAGTATCCCCAAGCTTAACTCCTGCTCGTCCTCGAGTAGGTAAGTGATAACAAAAGAAATAATTTTTGAGGTGACATGCACCTACACAATCTTGATCATCTATGTAAGCATTGAGTGTTGGGATCAAAAGAACTTAAAACATGGACATGAAAGATATAATTTTGATAGAAGAAACTTAGCAACCATGTTATAACATGAAATAGAACACAAACAAAAGATCATGAACAATGAAACAATGAAAGTCAAACGTGTGTTCAAATCATAAGGAAAAACATACAAATGGTTTTCAGCTTGTCCTTCATGGAGAGCAAAACATAAATGCATAGGACACCTTCAAGTTCAAGAGGGCGACTAGATACAAATAATTTAAGAACAAGTGAAACCATGATCATGAATCAATCAATGAAAACTTTGGGACAATGTACATTATACTCAGAATGACAACTATGCTCTCTTAGACGGTGCATAAAGGTAGAAGGTGGTGACTCAACATAAAAGTAAAAGAAAGGCCCTTCGCAGAGGGAAGCAGTGATTGCAAGTTTTATAAACCTTCAAAAATTATGGTACTTACTAGCTGATGCGTGGTGAATGACCAGCCCGTTGGGAACCCCAAGAGGAAGGTGTGATGAGTATAGTAGCTCGTTTTCCCTCAGTAAGAAACCAATGTTTATCGTTCAGGAGAAAAGCAGACAAATGACAGCTGAAGGTGATGCTTGCTAGTTTGCGACAGCAGCGGACAATTTATTTATGGCGCCTCGTCCAAGCTTTGCTTGCTAGCTGCAACGTGGAACCTGCACACACACAAACAAATATTTTGCTCCCAACTTACGATGAGGTTGTCAATCTCACCGGTTTGCTTGAAACAAAGGTTATGAGTGTATCGAGTGGAAAACAGTAATAGTATGCAATAAAGTAAACAGTGCGGGAAAAGTAAACAGGTGATTGCAATATGATTAAAATAGGACCGGGGTCCACAGTTCACTAGTGGTGTCTCTCCATAGATAAAATAACATGCTGGGTAAACAAATTACAGTTGGGCAATTGATAGAATAAAGATAACGTGATATGTCAAGAAGATCACTATGAGATTTACTCTGGGCATTACAACAAAATACATAGACCGCCATCCAACTGCATCTATGACTAATAATCCACCCTCGGGGATATCAATCCGAACACCCCAAAAGTATTAAGTTGCGAACAACAGATAATTGCATTAAGCAAAGTGTGTAATGTAAACAAAGCATATGCCCTTGAGCATATGAATGTTGTTTTCTCCCTAGTAGCAACAGCACATCTACCACCTTAGAGGTTTCTGTCACTCCCCCAGGTGAAATAGAGACATGAACCCACTATCGAGCATAAATACCCCCTCTTGGAGTCACTAGCAACTACTCGGCCAAGATAGCTACTAACAGCGGAGAGCGTGCAAGATCATAAACAACATAGAGATAACAAAAGATATAATTCAGTACAGCAACTTAATCATAAACACCAATATTCATCGGATCCCAACAAACCAACATCATAGAATTACATAACGGTGATCTCAATCATGTAGGGCAGCTCATGAGATCTAAACATGAAGCACATGGTGGAGAAGACAACCATCTAGCTACTGCTATGGACCCATAGTCCAAGGTAGACTACTCACTCATCGCTCCGGAGGCAGGCATGGCGATGAAGAAGACCTCCGGTGGCGATTCCCCTCTCCGGCAGGGTGCTGGGAAGAGCTTGTGGACCCTCCCGATCTTCGGGTCGACGGTGGCGGCGGATCGCGATGTGTTCTGGAAAGCTGATCGGGTACTTAGGTTTTTTCTCGTTGGGGGGTCTTTATAGGCGAAGGGGCGATGTCAGAGGTGGAGCCAGGCTCCCTCACACAGGGGTGGCGCGGCCAGGGGCCAGGCCGCGCCGGCCCTGTGTGTGGGGCCCTGGTGGCCCCTCTCCGTCTCTCCTTCGGATGTCTGGAAGCTTCCGGGAAAAATAAGACTTCAGGAACTTGTTTCGTCCAATTCCGAGAATATTTCCTGTGTATCACTTCTGAAACACAAAAACAGCAGAAAACAGGAAACTGGCACTGTGGCACTTGTTAATAGGTTAGTTCCGGAAAATGCATAAAAATGCCACTAAGTGTAACGAAACAATAGGCAAATGGTGTAAAAACAAGCATGGAGCATCAAAAATTATAGATACGTTTGAGACGTATCACTAGCTTTGAGCTCTCATTGCCCCCATCATAAGCATCTTCAATGGTTAAAGTTAATGCGAGTACAATTATGATGCATATGCTTGACAAATCATAAGTTGAAAACCTCGTGTCCCGTGAATACGAGTACCCAAACCTTGTGCTACTTTGCTTAGGTCCCAAGCAAGTTCTTGTCATTGTAAGTATACGCGTATCATCGAGAACCGCCAACGGGGTACCTCCGTGCCCGATGACATGGAACAAGTCCACATCAAAATGACAGGACAAGCAGACAATGAACACCTCGACATCTCTTTTATTTACCATTTGTATAGCTTTTTATTTTGAGATGCGTCGTCGAATGTCCACTATGGTCATGCTGCAAATTTCCACCATGAATTATGCATGGCTTAGATTGGCGGCCCAAGCGTTTCTCTAACACATATACAAACTCCATGAACTCCACAAGATTCCATTTTATTTCACACCGCGAGTATCCATAAACAAAAGATCACGATATCAACTCAAATAAGATGAAGTGCAATGTCGAAAGCTTGCACCATGACAGCATGGATGGGCTAATTTCCAACTTACAACTTGCAAGCATAACAACTCAACATAAGAGAGCCACAATGTCAAATTTTTAAGAACGAGAAAAATAAAGTGTGCCATCAGGTTCGTGAGAGCTTTACTGACCAATTTTCGTATAACACTGGTAAGAGTTTAATTTGAAGAGTAGATAAAAGCAAGTCAAATGTACTTTGGAATAGCAAATTGCTAATAGGTATGTATGGTGGACACATTGGAACAACTTGGTTTTTAGGAGTTGGATGCACGAGTAGAGCTCATACTCAGTACAAAATGAGGGCTAGCAAAAGACTGGGAGCGACCAACTAAGAGAGCAATAACGGCCATAATCATGCAAAGCGACAAAGCAACATTAAAAGAAGCATAAGATGGCATCAAAAGTTAAAAAAACTAAATGATCATAGAGGCTATTGGCGACTTTGTATGAGTCTAACATGTGTGAGCATGCGCCAAGTCAACCCAAATAAAGCATCAAGGAGAAAACCAAAATAATGCTTCCAAACGGTAAAAACAACGTATGATTTTTTCAAAGGCTCATTAAGCAATCTCAGTCATTTGAGACAAGTCATGCTACAGCAAAACCACTAAGCATACTATCAAAAAGACATCAAGCATGACATGAAAAAGTCTAATCCGCAGTCTAAACAAGCTCCTTTTTGTACCACTTTTTTTGCATAAATCTTTTTCTCTTTTCCAACACCATTCGAACTTTTTTAAACCAACTCTTTTGAGGAAAAACAACATGGTCCAGAGGCAAAAATACACCTTGATAAAAAGATATAAGAAAATCTAAACGCAAATCAAGGCGAAAACGAAAACCAAAAGCAGTAGCAGAAAAAGAAGAACACTCGGTTTTTGATAAGAGTGAAAACTAGAGAGTTCTTGGCAAATGAAAAGCAAGGCAACTTCTCCAAAAGAAATATGTTGGGGTCCAACCATTTATTGCAGCAAACTAAACTAAACTAATACTGAAAACTAAAACAACTGACGCTCCAAGAAAAACGCATAGTGCATAAAGCAATAAAAATATAGTGTCTTGAAAGGTGACCTGATTTTTGCCAATGAAGAAGGGGTGCCTCGGGGGCATCCCCAAGCTTTGACGCTTGTACTTCTTGGATATTTCTTGGGGTGATCCATGGGCATCCCCAAGCTTGAGCTTTTGTCCATTCTTCAACTCATCTCATCATTCTCCAATCCCTACACTTGAAAACTTCCTTCATACAAAACTCAACACAATTCTATTAGCAACATTAGTGTAAGCATAACAATGAATCAACCTCTTTTGCTTCAGGTTTCAACCCAAAACCACCACATATAAAGTATATACTACTATAGCAACTTCCCCAAAAGTTCCGTGATCAAAAGAACTCAAAAAGAAAATGATAAAGCGGCAAAAACGAATAGTGACAGAAATCTGTCAAAATAGAACAGCTGATAAAGGCTGATTTTTAAGGGGTTTTCTGTTCCTCAACTCAAAAAGTGTTCAACTAACGAAACTTTGGATATAACCTGAGGAATAAGCACAAGAAATCGCAGGTCCAAAAGATATACAGAGATTTTTCACGAATTTTTACAGTACAGTACGAAAATCTGTTTCAGGACAGCAATATCCTCAAATCTTTACCTCACTCGAATTAGAGGCTTCTCTTGGCACAACAACGAAATAAAAATGATAAGGAGAGGTCATTATAGTAGTAATAACTTCTAAGACTTAAGTAAAAGAAAAATTACTGAAAATAAAACATTGGGTTATCTCCCAAGAGTGCTTTTGTTTAACGCCTTTGAGCTAGGCGCAGAAAATTACGAATCAAGTAATATCAAGAGATGAAGCATCAATCTCATAATTTGCTCTAAGAATAGAGTCAAAAAGTAATTTCTTTCTTTTTCTAGGTAAGTGTTCCATACCTTTCTTAAGTGGGAATTGATATTTGATGGTGCCTTCCCTCATATCAATGATGGCACCTACAGTTCGAAGAAATAGTCTTCCCAAAATAATAGGACATGAAGCATGGCATTCAACATCCATAACAAGAAAATCAACGGGAACAAGGTTATTGTTAACCATAATAAGAACATCATTAATCCTTCCCAAAGGTTTCTTCTTAGCAACATCAGCAATAGGAACATCATAATAACATTTTTTAAGCGGTGGCAAATCAAGCATGTCATAAATTTTTCTAGGCATAATAGAAATACTAGCACCTAGATCACATAAAGCATGGCAAACAAAACCATTAACATGCATATCAATGATGGGTTCCCAACCATCTTCTAACTTCTTGGGAATAGAAGCTTTTTGTTGCAATTTTTCATCCCTAATTTTTATGAGAGCATTGGTAATATGCTTAGTAAAAGCAACATTTATAGAACTAGCATTAGGACTCAAAGCAAGCTTTTGCAAGAATGAAATTATTTCAGATATATTGCAACCATCAACATCAAAATCATTAAAGGAAATAGAGCTATCATCTCCTACACTCCGAAAAATTTCAGCACTCTTTTGAGAAAAAGTTTTAGCAGTTTTAGGCTTTTTAACACAAGGAGTGGGAGTTTTCTCTACACCAATCAAAGTAAGAGGATTGCTAGCATTTGGAACAACATCATTAGAGGTAGTAATAGTACAAACTTTCATATTCCTAGCAATCTCATCCTCTCTTTCCCATCTAGCATGCAATTATGCTAACAATCTAACATTTTCATCAATTCTAACTTGAATAGCATTAGCAGTAGCAAAAGTATTGTGCTCCTTCACATCATTAGGCAACACTTTTAATTTCAGAAGTTCAACATCATGAGCAAGGCTATCAACTTTAGAAGCAAGAATATCAATTTTGCCTAACTTTTCCTCAACAGTTCTATTAAAAGCAGTTTGTTTAACCATGAAGTCTTTGAGCATGACTTCAAGTTCAGAGGGCGCGGCCCTAGTGTTGTTGGAGGAATTACCATAAGAATTACCATAACCATTACCATTAGTAGAAGGATACGGCCTATAATTGTTACTAGCAAAATTGTTCCTATAAGCATTGTTGTTAAAATTATTATTTCTAATGAAGTTCACATCAATATGCTCTTCTTGAGCAACCAAAGAGACTAAAGGAACATTATTAGGATCAACATGCGTTCTATCATTAGCAAGCATAGCCATAATGGTATCAATCTTATCACTCAAGGAAGAGGTTTCCTCAACAGAATTTACCTTCTTACCTTGTGGAGCTCTCTCGGTGTGCCATTCGGAATAATTTACCATCATGTTGTCGAGTAGTTTGGTTGCGGCGCCCAAGGTAAGGGACATAAAAGTGCGTCCATCAGCTGAATCCAATAGGTTCCTCAAATAAAAATTCAGTCCTGCATAAAAAGTTTGGACAATCATCCAAGTAGTCAGTCCATGAGTGGGGAAATTCTTTATCATAGATTTCATTCTTTCCCAAGCTTGAGCAACATGTTCATTATCAAGTTGGCTAAACTTCATAATATTGCTACGCAAAGATATAATTTTAGCAGGAGGATAATATCTACCAATGAAAGCATCCTTACACTTAGTCCATGAATCAATACTATTCTTAGTCAAAGATAGCAACAAATCTTTAGCTTTTCCTCTCAAAGAAAAAGGAAACAACTTGAGCTTAATAATATCACTTTCTACGTCCTTATATTTCTGCATCTCACATAGCTCAACAAAATTGTTGAGATGAGCTGCAGCATCTTCAGTACTAGCACCAGAAAATTGCTCTTTCATAACAAGGTTCAATAAAGCAGGCTTAATCTCATAAAAGTTTGCAACAGGAGCAGGTGGTGCAATAGGAGTGCAGATAAAATCACTATTATTAGTGCTAGTAAAATCACACAACTTGGTATTTTTAGGAGTAGCCATTTTAGCAAAACTAAGAGCAAGTAAATAAAAGCAACTATAAGGAAACTAATTTTTTTGTGTTTTTGATATAACGATGCAAGTAAAAATAAAGTAAAGCAAAACTTAAAAAGAAGTAAAGGATATGCGTGCGAAACTCCCCTTGCAGAAGTCTTCTTTTTCCCCGGCAACAGCGCCAGAAAAATTGCTTGATTGCTTTGGTGGTGATGATGAAAATGACCGATCAGTTGGGAACCCCAAGAGGAAGGTATGATGAGCACAGCAGCAAGTTTCCCTCAGTAAGAAACCAAGGTTTTCTCGTCCAGGAAAAAGTCAATACTCTAGAAGGTGATGCTTGCTAGCTTCGCGATGGCTCCGGACAATTTATAAGGCGCCTCGTCCAGGCTTTGCTTTGCGAGCGGCAACGTGGAACCTGCACACAACACAACCAAGTACTTTGTTCCCAACTTACGATGAGGTTGTCAATCTCACCGGTTTGCTTGAAACAAAGGGTATGAGCGTATCGAGTGGAAAACAGTAGTAGTATGCCAGTAAAGTAAACAGTGTGAGTAAAGTAAACAGGTGATAGGAATATGATGGAAATAGGACCGGGGTCCACAGTTCGCTAGTGGTGTCTCTCCATAAGATAAATAACACATGCTTGGTAAACAAATTACAGTTGGGCAATTGATAGAATAAAGATAACGTGGTATGTCAAGAAGATCACTATGCGATTTACTCTGGGCATTACAACAAAATACATAGACCGCCATCCAACTGCATCTATGACTAATAATCCACTTGTGGCGAATCAATCCGAGAACTCCACAAGTATTAAGTTGCGAACAACAGATAATTGCATTAAGCAAAGTGTGTAATGTAAACAAAGCATATACCCTCGAGCATATGAATGTTGTTCTCTCCCTAGTGGCAACAGCACATCTACAACCTTAGAGGTTTCTGTCACTCCCCCAGATTCAATAGAGGCATGAACCCAACTATCGAGCATAAATACCCCCTCTTGGAGTTACTAGCAACTACTCGGCCAAGATAGCTACTAACAATGGAGAGTATACAAGATCATAAATAACATAGAGATAACATAAGATAAATTTCAGAACAGCAACTTAATCATAACACCAATATTCATCGAATCCCAACAAACACAACATATAGAATTACATAACGATGATCTCAATCATGTAAGGCAGCTCATGAGATCTAAACATGAAGCACATGGTGGAGAGAACAACCATCTAGCTACTGCTATGGACCCATAGTCCAAGGTAGACTACTCACTCATCGCGCCGGAGGCAAGCATGGCGATGAAGAAGACCTCCGGTGGTGATTCCCCTCTCCGGCAGGGTACTGGGAAGAGCTTCAGGACCCTCCCGATCTCGGGTAGATGACGGCGGTGGAACGCGATATCTTTCTGGAATTCTGATCGGGCACTTAGGTTTTTCCCGTCGAGGGGTCTTTATAGGCGAAGGGGCAACGTCAGGAGTGGGCCGAGGCGCCGTCACACATAGGAGGCGTGGCCAGGGGCTAGGCCGTACCGCCCTATTGTGTGGGGCCCTCGTGGCCCCACTCCGTCTCCTCTTTGGTTCTCTGGAAGCTTCGGTGAATTTCTGGACGTTCGGCTTTTGTTTCGTTCAATTCCGAGAATATTTCCTGTGTAACTTTTCTGAAACACAAAAACAGCAGAAAACAGGGAACTGACACTGTGGCGACTTGTTAATAGGTTAGTTCCGGAAAATGCATAAAAGTGCCACAAAGTGTAACGAAACACTATGCAAATGGTGTAAAAACAAGCATAGAGCATCAAAAATTATAGATACGTTTTGGACGTATCAGCATCACATGGTATTATAGTTGGTAAGTGTTAGACAAAAGGAAACAAGATAGTATCAATAAATGACAATATTCGTGGATACCTTGAATCCATGGATAAAGTTACCATCCTGAAATAAGCACACTGCGATATTTAAGTTAATGTGCTTGGAGCCATTTAAGTGTCGCCATTACAGGAAACAAGAATAATGTAACATGGGAAATAATATGAATGATTCTATTGTTTCCATAAGAAATAAGAGGCCAAAAGACATAGGCTAAAACAGTCCAAACATAAATTTAAATTAGGATTTCATGCTGACTCCATGGAAAAAGAGATCTGGAGAAAAATCGTGGTGGGGTAGTGATTTAGGGGGAGCAATTTCGGGTGGTAGCGTAATTCAGATGGAATTTTTTTGGAGCTATGTCTCCTTGTTGATTTGATGATCGATATGGGGATGAAAGTGAATCCTGAGAGGAGATTGTTTGTTCCTTATTCTATTTTACAGAGGAAAGATCCTAGGAGCAAGAAAAGTACAGCCAGCTGTTGGTTATAAGCCATTGTCATATCATTTATGGCCACCCTTATAGCTAATACGTACAATAGTTAGCTACAAAAATATATTACTTTATGAATGCATGACTTACTTGACATTCTCACAAAGTGCCTAGGAGCATGTGTTAGAGCTGGCTCTTGCATAAGATCCGACTTCTCTTCTTTCTCCTCCAACTAAGCATAAATATATTATTTTAATTCTTATAGCAAGCTGACTAGATCTTATTATATTTGCTGTAAATTGCAGGTTCAACAACGTGGAGAGGGGTCACCCACCTAGGCCGGTTAATTTGCATCCCACTGATTATGAGAAATCAGCTCAAAATAAAAGCTACTATTACCCTTGTGAGGAAAGAGGGAGCATGCCATATACTCTCTTCGTTCCAAAATATAAAATGTTTTAGCTTTTTCTAACGGATATGTATTTATAGGCTTTTTAGTGTGTACATTTATTTATTTTACTTCTAACCTATATACTAAAAAATATCTAGATCTATTTATGTTTAAAAAGCTAAAACGGCTTATATTTTAGAATGGAGAAATATTATTTAAGGGCCAACCGCCGACCTCTTGCTATAAAAAATTACGTCATGTGTAGTGGAACATACATGGCGTCAAACCGAGAATTTGTGCCGGCTCAGTTTCTCAGATGTGCTCGTTAAGGCTTACATACGGTTGTTGACAAAGTTTTTTTTTATAGAAATTCTCAGTGGTCGTACTCCACACTCTGTCGATGTTCCATTTCTAGTTTGTGAAGAAACCGGTGCGACCCATCACATAGATGTCTAAAAGAGCATCCGATCTGCCCTTATTGATTGTTTGCACTTCCACTCCACGGTGATCCTCTACCTTAGTTGGACAATTTGCAGGAAACATCCACACGTCTACACACGAAACGAATTAACCCTTATCGTGACTGTGCGCGGTGTGAGAGTTCAGAAATGGTGCGAAGCGAACTCACAAAATGTGTAGGCTGCCTACGATCGAGAGGCTATTTTATACTACCTTTGTTCTAAAATATAAAACTTTTTAGATAGCTAAGTTAGCTCTTTAAAAAAGTTTATATTTTGAGACGAAGGTAATACCAAGCTAAGGGCATGAGCAATGGGGTAGTGGTATGCTACTGCCCCACGTAAGCATAAACTTAAAAAGTAAATGGAGCAATAGATGTGAAGAATATTAGTCCAACCCATGACACTTTCTCTCTTCCTCAAAAGCTGCTTTAGTTTCTCTCTTTTTCTCTCACCTTTTTTCCTTCATCTTCACTTTTTGTGTGGAAGAGGCAGCCTTCTGCAAAAGAGACCGCATCTTCAAAAGTATATCATCCAAGCCTAAATTAGACCACCCAAACCTAGCTAAAGCTGCGAGGCAGCATCTCTGGAGCTATGCATCGTACATTGCCCTAATGCTGCTATGCCTACTGACATTATGCATGCCGCTGGTTGTTGGACACAGTTACGTTCGCAGCCAACGCTTTGAAATCGTCACGAGTAGCAGCAGCAATGGAAAGCATCCCTTGCAGCAACCGCAAGGATCCAAACTAGCGCTGAAAGTTCTAACAGAATACATACTAGAGTGTGTTCCGAATAATGCAGCGAGAAAGAGAATTCATCAACACGTTCACTTACCGCCAACGAAGCAACTTTCTCCGTGTGTTCCGAATAATGAGATATTTTGAGTATTTTTAATATAAACTAGTATGAACTGAAATACGTATATACATCGAATGAGGCTGGGGCTTCGCTCCCTATTTCGAAAAAAAAACATATATACATCGAATGTGTCCAGATACATACAATTCAGGAAATGATACCCCCTTCAATCTAAAATTGATACTTCAATAAGAGAACATACACACTAAAATATGTTTCTTAGATAAATATTTTGAAGCGACGAGAGTTGAACATCATGTAGTTGAGAACGGACTGATAGGTGATACTGCTCGATTATGCGTGACATCATCAAGAAAAGACCCGACGTGTCATGACAAGGGACATGCACATTAATCAAGTAAACATATCTTTAGTGGCCTGCAAGCCACCGAGCAGGTTACATTAGAGAAGACGCATGGGCAGGGTGGAGCAGAGAGGGGAAGGCGACTAACGAATGCCCATATTATATATACATGGTTATGTACTGGAAAGTGTTTTCAAAAAAGAATTGGTCTTTGGTCTAGGCAGCTGTTGACGGTGACCGTATGGCAGTCATTGCCGTTGGTGAAGAGATAGCAACGAGTAAGAAGTTCCCTTCTCTCTCCCTCCCGGGTCGCTCGCGCGAGCGACTCCGGAGGCCCCCAGGAAAAAACCCTAGCGAGCCTAGATCGGTGGCCTCCCTGGCCGTTGCCGCCGCCGGCGACGGGGGTGGTGGTGGCGCCCGGCCGCCGAAGGCGGAGGGCTAGGAGGCGGACCCCGGCTTTGACCTCTATGCGCGGAGAGGCGGAGCTTCGGCGGGTCCCCGGCGAGGTGGAGCTCCTTGGCCCGCGCGGCGGCGCTGCGGGGCAGGAGCAGCGGCGAGGATCTAGCGAGGTGCTGCGTCGGCCAGGACTGGCAGGAGGTCCGGCGAGCTTCCGTCCGCCCGCGCGTGCGGGCCCGATCTGGGCCGCCTGGGCCCGATCTGGGTTGCGCGGGCCGCGGCGGTAGCTGCTCGGCTCCCTCTTGTTCGTGGTGCTGGCCTTCGACGGTGCGGCGGCGCTACGGCGGTGGGCTTGTCCCCATCGTGCGGGTGCGTGGTTGTCCCCTGCGGTGGTGAGCCTGCCGGTCCTTTCTGCGGTGGCGGTGGACCACGAAGCTACGACGGCAAAGACTAGGTTGCTACTGACTATCCAGATTGTGTGCTGCCCATGGCTGGGTATCTTGGTGTGCGGTTCCTCGGATGAAAGTCCTGCCCGACTTACGTCGGTGCCGACGACGATGGCGTCGGTGGGCGTCGTTTTCCTCCATGGAGGCGTCGCCGTGAAGTTCCGGCATCTCACCCACTATCAGGGTGTTATCTCCAGTGAAAACCATGATTCGGGAATGCCGGATTGGCGATGGCGGCGTCTCCGACGTTGCTTCTTTGTTGAAAGCATCGCCTTGGAGACAGTACGTGGTGCTTATGCCACCGGTGCCGACCTGGTATTTGGTGGCTCAGGGCATGAGCCTCCAGGGCGTCTTCATTCTCGTGGTGCTACCAGGTGGCATCTTCTTCAAGACTGGTCAAGTCCTGCCTTTGCTTGCCGACTCTAGGCGCTCAAGAGCGGATGGTACGTTGACTCGGGTAGTCTCGATGAAGTGGTTCCTCGGTTGTAGCTGAGGTTGGTCGCCCTTTGGCTCTTGTTGGGCTTGGCATGTCCTTGTAGTTGTTGTCGTAGCGGTTGTGGTGGCTAATCTTTTGATTAGCGGTGGTGGCCGAAAGGCATTGTAGCCATTCTTTGGCATTGTACTCCTTCTCAAACTTAATACAATAACGCGCAGCTCTCCTGCGGGTTCTCGAAAAACGGTGACCGTATATATATGCATGCCCCTCCTGTTTTTATTGTGATCTGTAACGTGAGTGCAGGCGTGTGTGCTTTGTACAAGGGGTTAACTGGATAGATGTTATTCTAATTTTGGCTATTTGAGAAATGTCACTACAACTTTCATTTTTTTTAAAATACCACTATAATTTAGTGTAAGTTCTATAGATGCCATTATATCCATTTAAACATATATACCACACAACATACACTAATATTCCGTCGTATATCTATTTAAAGCTGTAAGCTTGGTTGTCTGTAGCCGTTTTGAAACCATCTGCCGTGACCAGACGCTGACATGTGGGCCCGGAGGTGCATGGACAGGTGTGTCCTCCTTACAAATACGTTCCATAGATGCCATTATATCAAAATGCCATCGGGCGTAACCCCTCGCGTCGCTCCACGGGCGACGCCAGGGGCAAACCCAACCGCCGCCGCCAACCGTTCCTCCTGGCGGCCCCTGGCTCGGTGGAAGGCGGCGATGCCGCTATCTGCTGGTCGCGGCGGTGGTCGGCGCCGGCGGTGCTACTTGCCCTTCGCCAGCTTGCGACCCGAGATCGAATCGGTGACCTGCTCTATGGTAGTCCAGCCACGTTTTGCTGTTGGACCTCGTGGTTCCAGCAGGACTATGTTGGCTCTCCCGGGCCTTGTGGCGTCGCCTTATGGTTGCCATCTTAAGGTCCCGGTGTGCTTGTGCTTCCGAGGTCGCCACCATCGCTTGCTGATCTGCCACAATGCCTGCCTCCGATGCGGATGCATAGCCGACACCATAGAAGGCTGCGTGCTTGGTTGTTGGCATATATGTCAACCCCATATTGTTGACACTTGGATACATTGGCATCACCTTCACTTCCCTGATTACCAAGGTGTTGACATGGGGAAGCAAGGCTCATGGTTGAAGATCGGCTAGGCTCTAAAGGTATCATCTCGCATGCTCATGTTGACTTGAGATTGCATACTGCCGGCTGTCCCAGGAAGTACTCGCAAGGGATGGGGAGAAGATGATGATCCGTTGCTTATTATGTGTATGTGGTTTTCTGTGGCGATGTCCACATCAATGTCGTGCACATGATGACTGCACCGGATGATCGGAGATTTGCAGCAGTTTCGGTAAGTGGGGGCGGCAACGCAGGATGACTTCGCTCTTGGTGGTGCTCCTTGAGCTCTACGTCTCAGTTTCCAGAGTGAAAACCCTAGGTCTAGCCTTTATTGGTTGTACCTGGCAGTGATGACCCCCCGCTGGTCGTTTCCTTGTTGAAGGCATTGTCTGGAGATGGGACCTCTCTGGGGTGAAAACTCTTAATCTAACTTTCGTGGTTAGAAAGAGCGACGACGACGCTTCTGCACTGTTACCTTCTTGGAGGCGTCACTTTGGAGAACCGACTTGTGGTCTAAGTGTTGTCAATGGTGGTGGTTTGTTGCTGCGAGCCTCTGATCGATTCAGCGGGGTTAATTTTTTCTTTTACTTTTCGGCTGTGTGCTTCCTTGATGTCTTGACTTGCTTTGGATATTTTGTTGTTGCAGAGGCTGGGTGTATTTTGGTATCATCTTGGTATTAATATATTCCCTTTATCAAAAAAATATTTACTTAAATATATAAAAGTATGCATGACAAAAATATAAGTGTATATTCCGTAGTATATGTGTTTAAGTGGGCATAATGACGTCGATGGAATGTATACAGAATTGTAGTGAATTTTTTTAAAAGATAGAAGTTGTAGTGGCATTCTCAAATAGCTGAAGGATACGGCCGGCCGGCTATGGCTCGTTGTCTCATTCTCATAAATTTTCACACATGGTCCTTGATGAAAATTATATAAATCCAAAAGTACCAGTTATATTATATAGTGGGTTTTATCCTCAAATGTCAATTTTTTTACGATCAGTCAAGCCGTCAAGGAAAGGAAAAGGGCAATTTAATAATTTCAAACTGCACAGCTCAATGTAATTCAGGAAGTACAAAAGATTATTAGTTAAATATTAAGATTATTAGTGTTAACATTGCAGATGAACAGAGGAAAATGCTGCAAAACGAAAATATATTTTACGGGGTACTGATACGTCTCCAACGTATCTATAATTTTTGATGCTCCATGCTTGTTTTTACACCATTTGCCTATTGTTTCGTTACACTTAGTGGCACTTTTATGCATTTTCCGGAACTAACCTATTAACGAGTTGCCATAGTGCCAGTTCCCTGTTTTCTGCTGTTTTTGTGTTTCAGAAGTGATACACAGGAAATATTCTCGGAATTGGACGAAACAAGTTACTGAAGTCTTATTTTACCCGAAAGCTTCCAGAGATCCGAAGAGGAGTAGGAGGGGGGCCACCAGGGCCCCACACGCAGGGGTGGCACGGCCAGCCCCCTGGCCGCGCGGGCCCGCGTGAGGGAGCCTGGCTCCACCTCTGACATCGCCCCTTCGCCTATAAAGACCCCCCGACGAAAAAAACCTAAGTACCCGATCAGATTTCCAGAACACATCGCGATCCGCCGCCGTCGTCGACCCGAAGATCGGGAGGGTCCAGAAGCTCTTCCCGGCACCCTGCCGGAGAGGGGAATCGCCACCGGAGGTCTTCTTCATCGCCATGCTTGCCTCCGGAGCGATGAGTGAGTAGTCTACCTTGGACTATGGGTCCATAGTAGTAGCTAGATGGTTGTCTCCTCCACCATGTGCTTCATGTTTAGATCTCATGAGCTGCCCTACATGATTGAGATCACCGTTATATAATTCTACATATTTGGTTTGTTGGGATCCGATGAATATTGGTGTTTATGATTAAGTTGTTATACTAAATTATATCTTTTGTTATCTCTATATTGTTTATGATCTTGCATGCTCTCCGTTGTTAGTAGCTATCTTGGCCGAGTAGTTGCTAGTGACTCCAAGAGGGGGTATTTATGCTCGATAGTGGGTTCATGCCTCTATTTCACCTGGGGGAGTGACAGAAACCTCTAAGGTGGTAGATGTGCTGTTGCTACTAGGGAGAAAACAATATTCATATGCTCAAGGGCACATGCTTTGTTTACATTACACACTTTGCTTAATGCAATTATCTGTTGTTCGCAACTTAATACTTGTGGAGTTCTCGGATTGATTCACCACAAGTGGATTATTAGTCATAGATGCAGTTGGATGGCGGTCTATGTATTTTGTTGTAATGCCCAGAGTAAATCTCATAGTGATCTTCTTGACATATCATGTTTATCTTTATTCTATCAATTGCCCAACTGTAATTTGTTTACCCAGCATGTGTTATTTTATCTATGGAGAGACACCACTAGTGAACTGTGGACCCCGGTCCTATTTACATCATATTACTATCACCTGTTACTTTACTCGTACTGTTTACTTTACTCGCATACTATATTGTTTTCCACTCGATACGCTCATAATCTTTGTTTCAAGCAAACCGGTGAGATTGACAATCTCATCGCAAGTTGGGAACAAAGTACTTGGTTGTGTGTATGCAGGTTCCGCATCACCTTCAGTCGTTTGTCTCTCCTCTCCTGACCGATATTAAACCTTGGTTTCTTAACTGAGGGAAAACTAGCTGCTATACTCATCATACCTTCCTCTTGGGGTTCCCAACGGGCTGGTTATCCACCACGCACAAGGACTAACTGCTCCACGCTAGCAGCCTCTTTTCTGGCGCCATCATCAGTAGCAGCTTCTTTTCTGGCGCCGTTGCCGGGGAGGAAGAGAAGACTTCTGCGAGGGGAGTTTTTCGCACACACATCCTTTACTTTGTTATTGTTTTTGCTTTACTTTATTTATTTTACTTGCATCGTTTTATATCAAAAATCCAAAAAAATTAGAATCCTTTGTAGTTATTTTTACTTGTCTTGCTTTATCATGCTTTCTATCAATGGTTGGTTTCTTTGAAACTAAATCTTTTTGGCAAGGTGGGTTCACGGAAGAGCAGCAAAATTATTATGAGGAACACCGCTTGTCACAAAAAGGGAAACACTTATGGGAACAAATCCATAGATTGCATATCATTGCTAGAAACGTGTGCTCTACTTATAATGTTACTTATTGCTTTGATAGATCTTGTTGCTGTAGGAGGTATAAACACCTCCCTTTTCAATGTGAGTATAATGATGATGTTACCATATCTTCTTATATTAATGGAAATTATGACTTTTATGATGTGGAACAAATTGAAGAATATATTGCTTGGAAGGGTGCATTCGAACTTGCTTATTTGCTTGAAAATACTGATGATGCACCTCATAAATATGAGGTTTATGATATACTCACATTTTGCTTTGATAATTACAAGGAAGGAAATGGCTATATTCTTAAATATCTTAATAGATGCTCTCCAACGGAAGAGATTAATGCCATGAAGGAGCCTATGGAAGAAGAAATTGCTGAAACTGGAAGCTCATTGGATGAAAAAGAGGAGGAGAGTGATGACCAAGAGGAGGAAGAATGGAGCTACCCATGTCTACCTCCCAATAAGAGTAACTCTCTAACTAATACCTTATTTGATCGCCCTCCATGCTTAATAAAAGAGGGTGAGTGTGATATTTATATTGTTGAGTTTGTTCATGATGCTACTGAAAATTATTATGAGAGAGGAAAATATGGTTGTTGGAATTCTCATGTTATTAAAACACCTCTCTTTACATTGGAAGTTCTGAAGTTGCTTTTGTTTTATCTACCCATACTTGTTACTATGTGCTTCTTTGATTTATTTTCTTACAAGATTCCTATGCATAGGAAATGGGTTAGACTTAAATGTGTTCTATATTTGCTCCTTGATGCTCTCTTTTGCTTCAATTCATATTTCTTATGTGAGCATCTTCTCAAATTACTGAGCCTAGCTCAAAGGCGTTAAAGAAAAGCACTCTTGGGAGATAACCCAATGTTTTACTTTCAGTACTTTTTCTTTTATTTGAGTCTTGGAAGTCATTACTACTGTAATTACCGCTCCTTATCTTGTTTATTTCGTTTTTGTGCCAAGAGAAGCCTCTAATTTGAGCAAGGTAAAGATTTGGGGATGTTGCTGTCCTGAAACTGTTTTCGGTGCTGCACCATAAAAATTCGTATAAATTCTCTGTTTATCTTTTGGACCTGCGATTTCTTGTGCATATGACCCAGGTTATATCCAAACTTTTGTTAGTTGAACACTTTTTGATTTGAGCAACAGAAAATCCCTCAAAAATTCGACCTTTGTCAGCTGTTCAGTTTTGACAGATTTCTGCCAATATTTGTGTTTGCCACTTTATCGCTTTCTTTTGAGTTCTTTTGATCACAGAACTTTTTGGGAGGTTGCTACAGTAGTATTGCTATATATGTGGTGGTTTTGAGTTGAAACCTGAAGCAAAAAGAGGTTGATTATATGTTATGCTTACACTAATGTTGCTAATAGAATTGTGTTTAGTTTTGTATGAAGGAAGTTTTCAAGTGTAGGGATTGGAGAATGATGAGATGAGTTGAAGAATGGACAAAAGCTCAAGCTTGGGGATGCCCATGCATCACCCCAAGAAATATCCAAGAAGTACAAGCGTCAAAGCTTGGGGATGCCCCCGAGGCACCCCTTCTTCATCGGCAAAAATCAGGTCACCTTTCAAAACACTATATTTTTATTGCTTCATGCACTATGTGTTTTTCTTGGAGCGTCAGTTGTTTTAGTTTTCTTAGTTGGTTTAGTTTGTTTGTTTGCTGCAATAAATGGTTGGACCCCAACAAATTTCTTTTGGAGAAGTTGCCTTGCTTTTCATTTGCCAAGAACGCTCTAGTTTTCACTCTTATTAAAAATCGAGTGTTCTTCTTTTTCTGCTACTGCTTTTGGTTTTCGTTTTCGCCTTGATTTGCGTTCAGACCTTGTCATATCTTTTCATCCAGGTGTATTTTTTCCTCTGATATTTATTGGTTTTCATCAAAAGAGGTGTCTTTAAAAATTTCAAATGGTGTTGGAAAAGAGAAAAAGCTTTGTGCAAAATAGTGGTACAAGAAGGAGCTTGTGTAGACTGTGGCTTAGGCTTTTTCATGTCATGCTTGATGTCTTTTTGATAGTATGCTTAGTGGTTTTGCTGTAGCATGACTTGTCTCAAATAACTGAGATTGCTTAATGAGCCTTTGAAAAAATTATGCGTTGTTTTTATTGTATGGAAGCATTATTTTGGTTTTCTCCTTGATGCTTTATTTGGGTTGACTTGGCGCATGCTCACACATGTTAGACTCTTACAAAGTCGCCAATAGCCTTCATGATCATTTAGTTTTTGACTCTTGATGCCATCTTATGCTTCTTTTATTGTCGCTTCGTCGCTTTGCATGATTATGGCCATTATTGCTCTCTTAGTTGGTCGCTCCCAGTCTTTTGCTAGCCCTCGCCTTGTACTGAGTATGAGCTCTACTCGTGCATCCAACTCCTAAAAGCCAAAGTTTTCCAAAGTGTCCACCATACATACCTACTAGCAATTTGCTATTCCAAGTAAATTTGACTTGCTTTTATTTTCTCTTCAAATTAAACTCTTACCAGTGTTATGCGAAATTCGGTCAGTAAAGCTCTCACGAAACGGAAGGCACACTTTACTTTTTCCTGTTCTTAAAAATTTGACATTGTGGTCTCTTATGTTGAGTTGTTATGCTTGCAAGTTGTAAGTTGGATTCTAGCCCAGCCATGCTGTCATGGGGCAAGCTTTCAACATTGCACTTCTTATTTGAGTTGATATCGTGATCTTTTGTTTATGGATGCCCGCGGTGTGAAATGAATTGGGAATCTTGTAGGGATCATGGAGTTTGTATATGTGTTAGGGAAACGCCGGGCCGCCAATCTAAGCCATGCATAATTCATGGTGGAAATTTGCAGCATTCCCATAGTGAACATTCGACGACGCATCTCACAATAAAAAGCTAAATAAAAGGCAAATAAAAGAGATGTTGAGGTGTTCATTGTGTGCTTGTCCTGTCATTTTGGTGTTGGCTTGTTCCATGTCATCGGGCACGGAGGTACCCCATTGGCGGTTCTCAATGATATGCATATACTTACAATGACAAGAGCCTTGCTTGGGACTCTAAGTAAAGTAGCATGAGGTTTGGGTACTCGTATTCACGGGGCACGAGGTCTTCAACTTATGATTTGTCAAGCATATGCATCATAATTGTTCTCGCATTAACTTTAACCATTCAAGATGCTTATGATGGGGGCAATGAGAGCTCAAAGCCGGTAAGTACCATAATTTTTGAAGGTTATAAAACTTGCAATCACTGCTTCCCTCTGCGAAGGGCTTTTCTTCTATCTTTTATGTTGAGTCACTACCTTCTTTCTTTATGCACCATTAAGAGAGCATAGTTGTCATTCTTAGTGTGATATGCATTGTCCCAAAGTTCATTGATTGACTCATATTGTTGGTTTCACTTGTTCTTAAATTATTTGTATCTAGTCGCCCTCTTAATCTTGAAGGTGTCCTATGCATTTATGTTTTGCTCTCTTTGAAGGACAAGCTGAAAACCATTTGTATGTTTTTCCTTATGATTTGAACACACGTTTGACTTTCATTGTTTCATTATCATGATCTTTTGTTTGTGTTCATTTACATGTTTACAACATGGTTGCTAAGTTTCTTATTGTCATGATTATATCTTCATGCCCATGTTTTAAGTTCTTATGATCCCAGCTCACAAATGCTTACATATATGATCAAGATTGTGTAGGTGCATGTCACCTCAAAAATTATTCTTTTGTTATCACTTACCTACTCGAGGACGAGCAGGAGTTAAGCTTGGGGATGCTTGATACGTCTCCAACGTATCTATAATTTTTGATGCTCCATGCTTGTTTTTACACCATTTGCCTATTGTTTCGTTACACTTAGTGGCACTTTTATGCATTTTCCGGAACTAACCTATTAACGAGTTGCCACAGTGCCAGTTCCCTGTTTTCTGCTGTTTTTGTGTTTCAGAAGTGATACACAGGAAATATTGTCGTTATTGGACGAAACAAGTTCCTGAAGTCTTATTTTACCCGGAAGCTTCCAGAGATCCGAAGTGGAGTAGGAGGGGGGCCACCAGGGCCCCACACGCAGGGGTGGTGCGGCCAGCCCCCTGGCCGCGCGGGCCCCACGTGAGGGAGCCTGGCTCCACCTCTGACATCGCCCCTTCGCCTATAAAGACCCCCCGACGGAAAAAACCTAAGTACCCGATCAGATTTCCAGAACACATCGCGATCCGCCGCCGCCGTCGACCCGAAGATCGGGAGGGTCCAGAAGCTCTTCCCGGCACCCTGCCGGAGAGGGGAATCGCCACCGGAGGTCTTCTTCATCGCCATGCTTGCCTCCGGAGCGATGAGTGAGTAGTCTACCTTGGACTATGGGTCCATAGCAGTAGCTAGATGGTTGTCTCCTCCACCATGTGCTTCATGTTTAGATCTCATGAGCTGCCCTACATGATTGAGATCACCGTTATGTAATTCTACATGTTTGGTTTGTTGGGATCCGATGAATATTGGTGTTTATGATTAAGTTGTTGTACTGAATTATATCTTTTGTTATCTCTATGTTGTTTATGATCTTGCATGCTCTCCATTGTTAGTAGCTATCTTGGCCGAGTAGTTGCTAGTGACTCCAAGAGGGGGTATTTATGCTCGATAGTGGGTTGATGCCTCTATTTCACCTGGGGGAGTGACAGAAACCTCTAAGGTGGTAGATGTGCTGTTGCTACTAGGGAGAAAACAACATTCATATGCTCAAGGGCATATGCTTTGTTTACATTACACACTTTGCTTAATGCAATTATCTGTTGTTCGCAACTTAATACTTGTGGAGTTCTCGGATTGATTCACCACAAGTGGATTATTAGTCATAGATGCAGTTGGATGGCGGTCTATGTATTTTGTTGTAATGCCCAGAGTAAATCTCATAGTGATCTTCTTGACATATCACGTTTATCTTTATTCTATCAATTGCCCAACTGTAATTTGTTTACCCAGCATGTGTTATTTTATCTATGGAGAGACACCACTAGTGAACTGTGGACCCCGGTCCTATTTACATCATATTACTATCACCTGTTACTTTACTCGTACTGTTTACTTTACTCGCATACTATATTGTTTTCCACTCGATACGCGCATAATCTTTGTTTCAAGCAAACCGGTGAGATTGACAATCTCATCGCAAGTTGGGAACAAAGTACTTGGTTGTGTGTGTGCAGGTTCCGCATCACCTTCAGTCGTTTGTCTCTCCTCTCCTGACCGATATTAAACCTTGGTTTCTTAACTGAGGGAAAACTAGCTGCTATACTCATCATACCTTCCTCTTGGGGTTCCCAACGGGCTGATTATCCACCACGCACAAGGACTAACTGCTCCACGCTAGCAGCCTCTTTTCTGGCGCCATCATCAGTAGCAGGTACTGATATTCAAGTTAAAGAGCAATCAAATATTTTTTAATTTACATGAGATGGAAAATAAAAGTCCTTCATTTCTAGCCTTTGGGGACATCTACCGTTGGCACCATAGAAGGAGCGGGCAGTGTACTTCAGATGTATGTAACACATATCTATACAAAACTAATACTCCCTCCGATCCATATTACTCTTCACAAATACAGATATATCTATTACTAAAATATGTCTAGATACATCTATATTAGCGAAGAATATTATGGATCGGAGGGAGTAGCAGGAATTAATTCTTAGGGAACATAAGGACACGGTTTCAAGGGGATGTAAGGGCAGAACATGGAGGACTGAACCATGGGATGGTGCGGATCAGTAGGATCGTGGAGGCGGGTTTTTTGTTCGTTAGTTGAGCTCGCTTGTAATCTCTGAATAAATAGAGGAAGAGCATAAAAGGGAGTGAGACTTTACGCTCCACAAAATTGTGTGTCTCTCTGTAACTTTGCGCTTACAAGATAAGCGAGTGCGTATGAGAGATAGGTTTGGTACTCGTGGACTTTGGGCTGACAAGATAAGCGTGTCATCACGATTTCGCAGCGGCGCCACCAGTGTCCCTATCGCGTTCCCGTTCTCGTTCCGGCTGGCAGCGAGCACGGCTGTGCTGCAACGGCCACTCCTTGAACTTGAAGGCCTGCCATGCGCAAGACGCGCGTTGATGTCACAGTCGTAGCCATCTCGCCAGCGGGCAGGCTGCTCTTTCGTAGCTCTTCACGTCCCGCGTGGATAGCGGGATGTGTTTCTACCATGCGAGTCGGAGCTCCTCGCATCGTGCTCCTCATCGCCTGGGTGGGCGCACATCTCGGTTTAGGAGGCCCAGTTGTGGTACTAAAAATGTACTTTAGTTAGTTGAGCATTTGTGGATGGTAAAAGCAAACCAAGTGGTAGTCTTGATTCTCAAACTATTTGAATAGTTTATGAATAATTACGTTTTTATGTTTCAATTATTGTGGAAATATATGTGTGTTCAAAGCTATGTAATATGGTTGTATTAGTTCAGGTGGAAATATTTGTTTTGGCCAAGAAAATGGCCAAAAAATCTATAGGAGGGCCTATTGGGTGTCACAGCTATGGCAGCCAACCCAATACGCCGACAACATGTCCCGACGGTCCTAATAACATTCATCCGGCACAGTTGCCAGACGTCTTATTGGGGGCACCAATGTAGATGATCATAGTGCATGAAACTTGACATGATATCGAAAGAGAAATCTTGGGTTAAAATTTTGCATTCCACAAGTTAACTAAACGTTGCCCTTGCCCCACCGTTTTATCCACGTATAGGCCTTATCAAGTCGTGCGTTATATTCTTTTGTTCACATGTGCTGGAGGAGGGTATGGTGGCCAGAGACGACGAAGACCAGGGAAGGAGCCACCGTGAAGGTCGTAGCGTTGCCGATGTAGTTGGGCATAGCCACCTTGTACCTCGGCGCAGTGAGGCGCCGCCGCCCGTCGACCCACCAACCCATGCGGCAGGTCTCGTCGGACGCGCCCATGACGGCGGCAAAGACCTTCCACAGGTACGCGGAGATGGCTGTTGTACGACTTTGGTTCTGTTGCTCTGTAGGTCTAGGTTGGATGGTGGCAATGGGTTTTCGCCCCGTAGTGAATGTGTCGACGGCGATCATTCACAGCGGGTTTCCCATTGGTGCCCCAACTAGCTATCTCTTTCCTTATCCCTTCTTTTGTTTTGCTCTTTGAGACTTGTGGTGGTGGAACGTTGTATTTCCGTTAAGAAATTAATGGAAAGGGGTAGCCCGGTTGGAAAAAAAAAAAAGGTACGCGGAGATGGCCTCTAGGCGGGTCGCGGTGCGGTCATCCCGGCTCGCCTGCGCTCGTAGTGTGGTGAGACCCTGCGCGTCGATGTAGAACACACGCCGGACGAAGGAGCTCTCGGTCGTCAGAGCATTGACGAGATGCTTGCTCTCCAGCGCCGTGAACGCCTCGCCGAACGAGGGGCTGTACGAGGGCGCGGCGCGCAGGCGGAACATGGAGCGGTCGTGGTTCGGGGTGGCGGCGATCGTCCTGAAGCGCGCGAGCTCAGACCACATGCTCACCATCATGCACAGAGAGTACCCATCAACGAGCACGTGGTTGCTGCCCCATGCCACAGCGAACCCATCGCAGGCGAACGACACCAGCTGCACCTATAGCGCGACATCGGGGGCATACCGGACGGGGATGCCGATCCGCGCTAAGGATGCCCACAGATCGCTGTAGTCCATGCTCGCCAGAGCCACGCCGACCTCGCCGACGACGAGCTCGGCGCCTTGGTTGTCGCAGTGCAGCTCCGGGGGCCCTGAGTTCGGGTTGACGACGAGGCGACCGGTGAGGGGGAGGAAGTGGTCGAGAAAAGAAGGCAGCTTGGCCTTGAAGGCGGCGACCACGCGTCCCCGAAGCAGCCAGCGGAGGGCTTGCGGTAGGCGCAGAACAGAGACACTGGGATGCTCTGAGGCAGCAGGTCAAGGTTTTTTTTTTTTTTTTTTTTTACGCTGGCAGCAGGTCAAGGTTGGAGACGGCGAGGATGCGTGGTCCCTGTTAGAGTTGTATAGTTGTATGTACGTATACGGTATATTATACCGGTGTAATCTTGTTATACAAGTTGGGTGTAATCTTGTTATACAAGTTGGGTGTAATCTTGTTGTACAAGTTGATCCACTAATATATAAAGATGTGCCAGCCGGTTGGGGCTAACCACGGCAAATATTTCGTTTAACTTGGTATCAGAGCGAGTCAACCCACCTAGGGTTCGCCCGCCCCACGCGATCTGCCGCCGCCGTCTTCAACTCGTCGCCGCCGCCGCGCTCCTCCTGTGTGCGCCGCCGCCGCGACCGATCGCCGCCCTCCTCGAGTTCCTCGAGAGGCGCCGCGGTTCCTCCTCGCGATGATGTCATCCGCGATGACCCTCTCCACCGCCGGCGCGTCGTCTTCATCCTTCGCCCCCACCATCCCCGCCGACGCCATCATGACCGCCCCCACCGGCCACATAACCAACACCATCACCGTGCGTCTCGATCGCACGAACTTCCTTCTATGGAAGATACAGATTGTAATATCCCAGCATTTAGGATCAAACGAAGGGTAGAAATAGGACTTTTGTGCATTCATACATCTAAAAACCTGAGTAAATTTTTCGCAAATTCAAAAACCTGAGAGAGCAAAGCTCCTATCTAATCACCTTTAGAGTTAGGGGTTATTAGAATGCTATGGGCTTTGTTATGATCTCTTGATGTTGTTGTTTAAGTAATTTAGGAAGTTCATTTTGATTGTTGAATGATCCCAAATAGGAATTAATAATCATTAATAAAGAAATAACCCAATTACTATTTGAGTTGGATAATAGAATGCAAATAAGTAAACAAAGTAAGTTGGAATGTTACTTTATTAATATAAAACACTTATACAATATTCTTTACAATATTGTAAACCAAAACTAAAATTAGAATAAGGAATAAACTAAAATTATACTTTATTACTTAAGCACAACAATACAATGTCTTTACAGATATTTGTTTAAGCAAATGAATTACAAAAAGGTAAAATAACAGAAAACTAATCCTAGACTAAGTCTTGAGAAACTTCATCTTCTAAGTCTTCTTAATCTGCAACCTGCAAATCAAATTAAACAAACAAACAAAGGAAGATAGAGTTAGGGTTAGAATAATATTACTCTCAGACTTTGGCAAATATTTTGCCATTTGCATCATTGAGTTTTTATGACCAAGTGAAGTATCTGTTCTTTTAATTACTGGGGGTACAAAGCACTTGGGTGCATAGCAGTTTCACAACACAGCCAGCTGAGGATGAGATCGAACTGAGTGAGGAAGCAGCACACAAGCAGCTCAGTCACTGAACTGAGAAGCAGCTGCTGGCAGCACCACAGCAACTCAGCTGAGCCAGCAGCTGGTGAAGATAGGCTCGGCCAGAGCAAGAAGCTCACAACCGAGCAGCACAAGACCAGCACTGGATCATCACAAGAACTTCACAAGTTCTTCCACGGCACCATAACTCCATTAGAATCACACCCAGCAAAACCATGGAGTACTGAAGCTCAAGACCATCCCAGGAGGAGAAGGTCAAGCAAACCGCAGCAGTTCCAGGAGGTGCAGGACAAGAAGTCATCCAGGAGAAGAAGGGCAAGCTACCAGCAGCCGAACTAGGAGGAGAAGGGCAAGCCAGGAGCAAGCCACAACTCACCAAATAGAAGCAGCAGACCAGCCACAAGACCACACCACCAAAGTTATCCATCAAAGGTTGGTATTCTGCACTGAATACCAGCAGTTGTTTGTTAAACAACCAACTGCATGTATGGTTGGGGTCATTGTAGTTTTTCCTCAGAATAGCAAAGGGATGCTTTGCTCAATCCATCATTGGAAATAAATTGTGCAAAGCCAAATACACATATTCATAGGAAAAAGGCCTCAGCTTTGCTTCATAGGCAGATCGTAGAAACCACAGCTTCACAGAGCAGATTTGTGCTGGGCACATGTCCTGCTGGACATGCACCTCAAACACACAAGTCTTGCTAGCACCATCACACAATCAAGCAGTGGGCACAGAAGCATGCAAGGCACCTCACTACCTAACCTAGCCTCAGACCAGCATCATAGGCTTATACAAAATGGGCAAGTTTCACCATTAACAGACCATAGAGAACTGTTGTTGGGCACAGGACCAAAAGGTTATGCACCTCAACACAACTAGCACCTTAACTGACAGCCAGGTCAGTAAACATCAATAAAGTCACCACTGAATCATATTTTGCTTAAGTAAATTCACCACTGAATCTCTGCAACCTTGCAAGATTCATCATCACATAGTTGTCATGGTTAAGCCAGTGACAGAAGCAATAACAGCAGTGTATCCGGCAAATGACCAGGCATAGATGTTAACTGAATCTAGAAATTCAGTTAGACACCATCAACATTTTGATATCATGAATCACAGGAGGGGAAACCTAGCACACCAAGATACAGATACTAACTGAAAGCTTGCAACAGGGCAAGTTTCATAACAACATTTATGTCAGAGAAATCCCCTGACAGAGTAATGGACACAGCAAGATCATCACAGATCAAGCATTACATCACTGAATAGAAACCACTAAATCAAGCTAGCATCAGCTAACAGCATCACAGAACAAAGTCTGTGAGCTTGGCTCACTGACCTTGACCAGATGGCGAGAGACCGTGGCCGGAGAAGAAGGAGAAGAGTAGAGAGGAGGAGAAGTCACGCTCACCATCGCCTGGGTGCTCGTCTGGACGGCATGGCAGGGCAGTGCCTGCGCGGCCGGCCAGAGGCTGCCCAGGGTAGTCTTCACCACGGCACACCAGGAGCACCGCATCACAGCGACCACACACACACTTTGTCGTGGTTTCGTCAACAGATCTGCCATAGAGGTAGGGGTATGGCGGTTTGTGGAAGGGGGTGAACACGGAGGAGCGATCCAGGACGGTGGTAGCACGAGTTTACCCAGCTTCAGATCCCGCAATGGTGGCGAGACCCTACGTGCTGCTATAATTCACTATATGGCAACAAGTGCTTGGTTACAATGATGAGGTTGGCTGTTTCGCTATGCGATTGGCCGTATGACTCTAATCTTGCCTCAAGGGCTGCTCCACGCTGGGCTTATAAAGGCGCCTGGCGTGGGCTACACGTTGGCACCGGAGCGGATACAACTTGGAGTCCTAGACTAAGTCCTCTGCGTGTACTACAAGGCAACCCGCCATGGGCCGTCTCCGAACCCGCCATGGGCCTGTAATCAACAATCCGCCATGGGCCTGTCTCCGGATCCGCCATAAGCGCCTGCGTCCAGTACCGCCGTGGCAACTTCAACAACTGGGCCGCTCGGTATAGCGAATCCGCCATACCACCCCTGATGGGCCACCCTGGCTTGCTGATTTAAGACTACGTCGCTGGTATACCTGTTTGGTATATCCCCAACAGTAGCCCCCAGGGAACTTCAAGATTGCCATCTACACCCGCCATGCATGTTCTTGGTGAGTTACTTCCGCCATAGCTCTTTTGCACCGGGATGGCAGTTATCTTGATGCTCCTTCTTTCATTTATCAATCCGCCGTAAATAACGGATCAAGCGACGTAGTTATCTTAGCGAGATTTTTGGGATCCGTTGGATCATACCGTTAAAATCCGCCGTAAATCTCGGCACACAGTTCCTTCTAGGGCAAGACTTTACAGTGCACGCATTGCTTTTACCAAGTTACTTTTTTACCCCTGGACACGTGTCGCCAGATTAGGGTTTCTGCGATCAGGACGAACGGTGGTGATGGCGGGCATGAATCTCGAGGTCCGGGGTCTATATATACCCCGGCCTCTCACCCCCGGCCGGTCACCCCTCATTCACCTCCGTCGCATTCTCTCTCCTCAGCGCCGCCATGAGAGCTTCGTCATCTCCGACGAGCCACCGCGGAGAACCTCGCCGCCGGCAGCTTCTTCGCCGGACCAACTCACTCAAGTTCTTCAAGCATTTCATAGCGAAACCTTCCTTTCGCCCGACGCCATGAACTCCGGATCACCGGCCCGCCACCATTCTGATGCTGAGGAGGAAGATTCCCCTCTGCAACAATCAGTCCAGGGAGAGCATCCCGAGATGGCGGATTTGGACCCAGAGGACAACATGTCCGAAGCTGAAGAGGAGATGGCGGGTGCAAACCCGGATGATCTCGCAGACAAGGAAGCGGATGGCGAAGCTGAGGAGGAAGGTGCTGAAGATGAAGAAGAGCAAATCCCCCAGAACCTTCATGGGTATTGGCAGAAATCCCATGTTAAGGATTCTGACATCCAGGCCATGGAAGGCGAGGGCACTGTGGCTCCTCAAGCTGAATCTGGATGGCGGACTGATTTCAAGGCCCCAGTGCCTCTTCCTAACCCCTCCGAGATCGTGATGCTCAAATTTCACGTGGAGAGGGGTCTCAGTATGCCTCCATCTCTTTTCTTCACTAATCTTCTGAAGTTTTATGGACTGCAGCTCCACCACATATCACCAAACAGCTTGGTGTCTATGGCGGGTTACGCAGCTTTGTGCGAGGGATACCTTGGGATCCGCCCCAGGGTGGACCTCTTCCAACTTTTCTTTTTTGTGCGGGCCAACTATGAAGATGACGGATCTCTTCGAACCTGCGGGACGGTTTGCTTTCTTCCACGAAGGTCGAAGGAATACCCCTTCATCATGCCACTGGATTCCGCCATAGGATGGAGAGGGTCCTGGTTCTATATGGCGGACAAGCCTGCGCCATCTCAAGACCGCGGGATTCCCCCCTTTAAGAACGTTCCTGCTGAATCTTGCGACTCCTGGACAGCTGTCAACGATGAGTCCGCCACCCCCTATGTCAAGCTCTTGGCTCGGCGGATTGCCAGGCTATCTGTGGATGGCTTGAGGGGGATCGACACCATCAACTGCTGGATATCCCGGCGGATCCAGCCGCTGCAACACCGCGATCGCCTGATGCACGAGTACACTGGTGCAAATGATGGCATGCGTTGCTCGGACCAGGAGCTAGACCCTAAAGTGGTCGAGAAGCGCATCCGTTCTCTGATGAAGTCTCCCAGGAAGAAACCCTTGAAGTTCGGCATGGCTATGTTTGAGAATGGCACCTGTCCTTTGGTAAGTTCCCTTTCCGCCATAGTACCATATAATATCCTTATATTTTATAGGACATAACATTTTTCTTCTTGTCAGCTCAAATCACTTGGTCCTGCTCACTTTGCCCATCCCCTTCGCCGCTCCAACCTCAAATCTGCCGCTAAGGAAGAAGTTGTTCACTCCAGCGGAAACAAAGAGGAGATGGCGGGGAATGTGGATGATACAGCCCATACGACCCAGGAGAAGGTGGTTCCCAAGAAACGGGCTGGTAGTGGAAAAACTCGCGGTGGTGGCGGGAAATCTGCTGATTCCCATCGTTTCGAAGCTCAACGCAGGGCGGAGTTAGAAACGCCATCCGAGAATACCGCTACCATTAATTTGCCCAAGTCAAGGTAATCTTTGGACACCCTTCTTCATTGTTTTGCTGCTTTCCATCTCTAATCCCCTTTTTCTCAGAAGAAAGAAGCCTACTGTCAAGGAGCCGTCCTCCAAGCGAGCCAAGCCCTCCCCTGCCACTATCCCGCTCACCCCTGATGCGCCAACTCCCTCCGTTCGTATCGATATTGATATGGAGGATGCTGGTGGTCAGTTTGACCCAATGCCAGAAATCGACCCAACGACTGAAGCTGCGGTTAATGATGTCGTCCAAAGCGAAAAGGCTTCTGGCTCTCAGGGTCAAGTGGCGGATACTCCGTCTGGGGGCAGCTTATACTGGAGACAAAAGCAACTTGAGGTCGTCAATCTTATTTCTAGCCAGGAAGATGCCAGCAACCAGCTGTCCAGCGGCATTGCTGCTTTTGTTGAGAAAACCTCGACTATGAAGAAGGTATGTACTCCCAGTAGCCCCCGAGCGCCATGGCGGATTTGCAAATTCGATCCGCTATGGTGCTTCTAGATTGACTTCTGTAAGTTTTTGAATAGCTTAGCCCTCGAGCGCTGGTAGTTCACACAGTGCTCTATAGAGAACTTTTTAATTTTCATACTGAGTAGCCCCCGAGCGTTATGGCGGATAACTATCCGGCATAAAGCTCTTAAGAAGACAAAAAATCAGCATAAGTAGCCCCCGAGTATTATGGCGGATTCCATCCATCATTTGACTTAATTCTTTTGGCATTCACATTATGAATATGTGTTTCATTACTATCAAGATTCAAAAGAAATAAACCTTTCTTCTCAGGTGCATGTCCATAAAAGATATTATTCATATAAATCGAACAACCATTGTTCTCAGACTGAAATGAATAATTGTCTCGCATTAAACAAGATCCGGATATAATGTTCATGCTCAACGCAGGCACCAAATAACATTTATTCAGGTTTAAAACTAATCCAGATGGTAAATGTAGAGGTAGCGTCCCGACGGCGATCACATCAACTTTTGATCCATTGCCGACGCACATCGTGACCTCATCCTTCGCAAGTTGCCGCCTATTCTTTAGCCCCTGTTTCGAGTTACATATGTGAGCAACCGAACCGGTATCAAATACCTAGGTGCTATTGCGACTACTAGTAAGGTACACATCAATAACATGTATATCATATATACCTTTGTTAATCTTCCCGTTCTTCTTATCCGCCAGATACTTTGGGCAGTTGCGCTTCCAGTGCCCCATTTCCTTGCAGTAGAAACACTCAGTTTTAGGTTTAGGACCAGCCTTGGGTTTCCTCTCAGAACCGGCAACAGATTTGCCGTCCTTCTTGTTTCTACCCTTGGACTTATTATCCTTTCTACCTCTCTTGAAACTAGTGGTCTTATTGACCATCAACACTTGATGTTCCTTTTTGATCTCCACTTCTGCAGTCTTAAGCATTGAGAGAAGCTCGGGGAGAGACTTCCTCATGCCCTGCATGTTGTAGTTCATCACAAAGCCTTTGAAGCTAGGTGGGAGAGATTGGAGAACCCGATGTATTCCCAACTCATTGGGAATCGTTATTCCCAAAGAGATGAGCTTATCGGCGTACTCAGACATTTTGAGTACGTGCTCGCTAACGGAGCTGTTCTCTTCCATCATGCAGCTAAAGAACTTTTCTGAAGCATCATAACTCTCCACGGCAGTATGGGAGTCGAAGATCAGTTTCAACTCTCCCATTGTATCATAAGCGTTGCTGTTCTCGAAACGTTTTCGCAGCTCCGGCTCAAGTCCATACAGTATGCCGCAATGAACTAAACTGTGGTCCTCCTTACGAGTCAGAAAAACATTTTTCTCTTCATCGGGAGCATCTTCTGCAGGCGGGTTGCCTAGCGGTGCCTCAAGCACATAGCCCTTTTGAGAGGCATTGAGGAGGATCCTCAAGTTAAGTGCCCAATTGGTGAAGTTGCTACCGTTGGTGGCTAGTTTTTCTTTCTCCATGAACGCATTGAAATTCAGAGCAGGTGGTGCCATGATCTACAAATTATTTGCAAAGTTAACTTAGACTAAGTTCATAATAGAATGAGTTCAGGTTAAATCAAATTCTACGTGAACTCCCACTTAAAAACAACATCCCTCCTAGTTTTCTTAAGTGATTACACGAACCAAATCCACTATACCGCAACCGATCATCACGTGCAACGATATAGTTTCAAAGGCGAACATCACCATGTTCATCATATCAACCATATGACTCATGCTTAACCTTTCGGTTCGTGTTCCGAGGCCATGTCTGTACATGCTAGGCTCGCCAAGTAGAACCATAACATTTGCGTGTGTAAAACTGTCTTACACCCGTCATATGTGAACGTAGAGTCTATCACACCCGATCATCACGAGGTGTCTCAAAACGACGAACTTTCGTGACGGTGCATGTTATGGGAGAACACATTTTATCTTGATATTTATGTGAGAGGGATCATCTTATAATACTACCGCGCGATCAAATCTAAGCAGAATAAGATGCATAAAAGGATAAACATCACATGCATATATAATGTGATATGATATGGTCCTTCATGCACTCGATCTCCATCTTGTGCATCATGGCATAATCTCCATCATTCCACCGGCGTAGCACCAAGGTCCATGGCGCGCCACCTTGGTTGTCTTCCTCCATTACAATATATCACTTGGATATATATATACGGCACGCAGGCCATTTAAATGTAAAGACAACCAAATGGCTCCTGCCGGTTGTTTATAACTTACAAAAAGGATCATCGCATACAATTTGTAACATAAACAATTTGACCATATCATATCACATGCCCTGCAAAAATAAGTTAGACGTTTCTAATTTGTCTTGCATATTTTACGTGGTTTGGGGCTTTCTAGGAAGAACCGTTCTTACCTACGAACAAGAACCACAACGGTGATAAAAATATTATTAACAACTCTTTGTAAAATAGATCATAACTATAGTGGGAGAAACGTGCACCCGCAAAGCCACATATGCCGAAGCATGTCAAGTGTGGGACAAGTCTCGTGAACGCGGTCACGTAAGGTTAGTCTCGGGCAGCTTCAATCCCACTATGCCACTATGATCCAAAATACCAAAAAAATGCAATAACATGATCATCAACGCCCACATCCACATGTGTTCTAACCGTGCATACCAACTACGCATAGAGATGGCTCTGATACCACTGATGGGTTCGTAGCATAGAAAACAAAAATTTTCCTACGCATGAACACAAAAACTGGCCAAGATACTCTACGAGATGGTAGCAACGGATACTCACCCTCGACGACCGTAAGCGGGGATTACGTTCCCGCACAAACGTTGACGATGGAGAGTTGGTGAAGACGCACGTAGTCGACGTAGTCGTTCACTTGACGTAGTCGACGTCGTGGTTCACTTGACGATCACAAGATCGTGTACCCGGCGCCACAAGTGGCAGCGCCCACGTACTCGCACACACGTGCAGCTTGACGTCGACTCCTCCACGCCCTCGGTCCAGCGGGGCAGCGGAAGAAGGGATCCGCTGGACACTCCTCCACACACTTCTCCAAGTGGGTGAACTACGAACTACAATTCCGGCAGAGCTTCGCTAAGCTAAGACGGAAAGTGGACAGCAACTATGCAAGGGAGGGAGGATCAAGAAGTGTGTGTACAAGGGAGAGAGGGGGGGTTTATATAGAGGAGGAGGGCAGCCAAGGGGTGGCCGGCCCAAGGGTCTCCTCCCTCTTCATTGCCCCCTCTTCATTCCCTTTTATGGTGATTACTCCCTCATCAACATGAGGTAACCCCCATTTTAATGCATGACATTCATGCCAATTAAAATCACACTTATTGATTTAATAAAACAGTTTTATTTCTTTAATATTTGTTAATTCATTCAATTAACAAACATTAACAAATACACCCTTGAGTTATTTCGATATCCCGAAACAGTTTCGGTGCTTTTCAAAAACAACCCTTATGCTGTCCTGTAATTCGATCGGAGTATCGTATCCACTCAAAAACGACAACGAGCCTTAAGTGTGTCACCCTACGGTTCGTGAATAACGTGGACATGATCGAGACTCCTCTCCGATCAATAATCAACAGCGGGATCTGGAAATCCATGATGACTCCTACTTACTCAACGATGAACTAGTGATCGTGTGAACCGGTAACGAACATAGTTAATTCCTTTTGTCTCACGATATTATTACTTGTCCAAGATCCGATCATTTGGTATCAACCATACCTAGTTCGATCTTGTTCCTGACAAGTCTCTTTACTCGTTCCGTGATAATGCATTCCTGTGACCTAGTCACATGCTTGCAAGCGATTCTAATGCAATATCACCGAGAAGGGCCCAGAGAATATCTTTCCGTCATCCGGATGGACAAATCCCACTCTTGATCCATGAGCCTCAACTAATACTTTCAGAGTACCCAAATCAACCTTTATAATCACCCTATTACGGTGTGACGTTTGATATCATCAAAGTACCCTTCCGGTATGAGTGATTAACATGATCTCATGGTCTAAGGATTAGAACTACTTCGCATGAGTTTGATATAGCAATGAACTTGATGACTTGATCGTATTGCTATTCGTACTATGGGTGTGAGTGTTCATCACATCATACTTCTAATGATATGACCCCGTTATTAACAACATCCAATGTTCATGATCAGGAAACCTTGATCATCAGTTAATCAACGAGCTAGTATAAAAGAGAGGCTTTACTAGGAACCCTTTTAGTTTATTAATCACACAAGTATTAATGTTTCCGATTAATACAATTCTAGCATGAAAAATAAACATCTATTATGAACACGGAATAATATAATAACAACTTTATTATTGCCTCTCGGGCATATTCCTTTCAATGTATCCGGCATGAAGCTCTAAGAGTAACTAATACTTTACTTTTGTTTTGCCAGAATTACAATAAGGTGGTGGAAGACCTGGTCCAGGTTGTCAGCTCGCAGGAGAAGGAGCTGGCAGCCAAAAATGCTCTTGTGGCGGATTTGCAGCAGCAGCTTGGGAATAGCGGTACTTTTACCTTAACAAGCTTGTTTTCCTTTCAATCAATGCTGAGCTGACAAACTTCCGCCATGCAGACGCTGCCAAGCTCAAGTCCACACTTGAGGGGATGAAGAACGGCCACGCCATTGCGATGGATGGGCTGAATGAACAGCTCCGGAAATCGCTGGCTAAAAACGCCACCCTCGAGAGGCAGCTGAAGGACCAGGAGAACCAGGGCAAGAAGAAGACAAGGAGATAGCGGACCTCTGCAAAGCCGCCGCTGATTTTGAGAAGCGGCGTGAAGGCTTTAACGAGCTCCTCCGTCACTTCCAGGACAACTTGCTAGGTACCATTTCTTCTTATAACGTAAAGTTTTTCAATTTTCTGCTATGCCGTGCATGATGCGTCTTCTTTTTCCGCTATGCAGTCGCTTTGGGGCAGGGCGAGATGGACACCGCTGAGGGCTTGCGCATGGCCACCGACGCAGCGAGGAAGGAGCTTGATGGCCTTCTCAGCGCTGGTCGTCAAGCGTGCGGGAGCCTGCAGATAGCGGGTTCTTCCAACCTCTCCGCCAACGCACTCACACAGAAGCTTCTGCTGGTGCCAGGGCTGGTGGCAGACTGGAAACTGTCCTCTACTCGGGGTGGTGCCAGGACAGTGTTGACCTTGGCGAAGGCCCACTATCCCGAGATGGACCTGGACCAGCTCACCTCCGGCATCCCGGAGAGCGGCGAGGACGGCGCGCCGGTGGACGAGGCTGCCATCCGGCAGAGCGTGCTTGGATACGATCAACTGTGTGCCCTTGGCACTCAGTTGAACGTATACTATGAAGCATACGAGCTGCCAGGGTCGCCAAGCCAAGCTTCGGCATCCGCCTCCGCGGCAACTGCAGGTGGTGATGGCGGTGACGAGGTGTCCTCCAAGGTTCCGCCATCTTCTTGAGATGTGCCCTGCGATATGGCAGGAAAAATACTTTGCATTAATTCGGCCCCTGAGTGGGTCTGTAATCTAAACTTAAACTGCGTGTGAATGCTTGTGCACTGCAACTGATCTGCTTGTGGCGGATCAGTGGAATGCTTTTGAACTCTTGCAGTTTGTTTTTTATGAAGTGGTTTAATTGCGCGAAGAAACTGCCAGGCCTAATTTTATGCAACTTGCAGTTTTTGCCATGCCCAAAAACAACACTTTAAAAAAAATCACGCGTAGGATTATGCGATCCGCCATCCGGCTCTCTATGCTTGACTTTTCGTGAGATGGCGAAATCTTCGCACGAACAATCCGCTAGGGCGACGATACTTAATAGCAACCGTCCAGAACCCGTAGTAGATGGCGGCTTAGATCGTCAAAAAGTCACTACTCTGGAATCCACACAGAGAACATCGGATGAAGATCAAAACATAAAAAAGCTACGCGGACCGCTTATGGCGGATTTAAAAGAGACGCAAGTGCAAAGCACAATTGCGCAAAAGGTTCTATACGATCTAAATGAACAATAAAGGAGGTAAAAGACTCAGAAAAAATTAAGAGTGAACCAAATGCTTTATTTCATTGATCATATAGAGATGCCTATTACATAGCTAGAGAGGTGCTAAGTGTAGAAAGGACGTAGCTGTGCGATGTTCCATGGACGATCTGTCTCGTCATAGATATCGTCAGGGTCTCTTCGTTTGCGCTTCTTACTTGGTCGCTTGTCTAGCTCGCGAATATCAACGAGGTAGTAGGAACCATTCAGTAGAGCTTTGCTGATGACGAAGGGTCCTTCCCAAGGCGGGGATAGCTTGTGGGACTTCTGCTGTTTGAGGCGAAGCACCAGGTCACCTTCTTTGAACGAGCGTTGGCGAACTCGCCTGCTGTGATAGCGGCGAAGATTCTGCTGGTAGATGGCGGATCTCTGGGCTGCTAGGTCTCGTTCTTCTTCCAGCAGGTCCACAGATAGTTGTCTGGACGCTTCTGCATCTTCTTCCTTGTAGGCGTCCACTCTTGGAGAATCGTACTGAATATCACTTGGCAAGATTGCCTCTGCTCTGTAGACTAAGAATAAAGGGGTAAGGCCAGTTGATCTGTTTGGCGTGGTCCGTAGACTCCACAACACAGATGGCAACTCTTCTGCCCAGGCTCCAGCTGCTCTGTGTAGCGGTGCTTCTAGGCGTGGCTTGATCCCTGACATGATTAGTCCGTTGGTCCGCTCAACTTGGCCATTAGACTGTGGATGTGCCACAGATGCTAGGTCAAGGCGGATTCCGTTGTGATGGCAGTATTCTTCAACTTCTCCCTGAGACAGATTAGTGCCATTATCGGTGATGATGCTATGTGGGATGCCGAATCTAACCACAATGTCCTTGACAAATTTGAGGGCAGTTTTGCCATCAAGTTTTCTGATGGGCTTAGCTTCCACCCACTTCGTGAATTTGTCTACCGCTACCAGAAGGTGCGTAAATCCCGAAGGTGCTGTTTTCAGCGGACCCACCATGTCTAGCCCCCAGACTGTGAAAGGCCAAGTTATAGGGATCGTATGCAGTGTTGTGGTGGGCATATGGGTTTGCTTGGAGTACATCTGGCAACCATGGCAGAGCTCCACAATGCGGTCTGCATCTGCCTTGGCTGTTGGCCAGTAGAATCCATGGCGGAATGCTTTAGCTACTAGGGATCTGGCGGCGGCGTGATGCCCACATTCGCCTTCGTGGATCTCTCTTAGCATTTCGATTCCATCCACTTGGGATATGCACTTCATGAAAACTCCCGAGATGCTTCGTTTGTAGAGTTGGCCATCTATGATGGTGTACGCTCGACTTGTCTTTTTTCAACTTCGTCTTCGGGAAGCTTCTTGTTCGTCAGAAATTCCAGGAAGGGCTCTGCCCATGGCGGATTGCTTGGCAAAACCGCCATAACAGGGGAGCTCGCTAACTCCGGATTTTCTGGATCAACCATCTTGACTGATGGTACTCGCAGATGCTCGAGGAATACGCCTGGCGGAACCGCCTTACGGCTAGATCCCAATTTGGACAAGGTATCGGCCGCCATGTTATCTTCTCGCCGCACGTGTTTTATGTCGTAGCCGAGGAAACTTTTGGCCATCTCGTCCACTTCATCTCTGTATGCCGCCATGACTTCGTTCCGAGCTTTGTATGTGCCAGCCACCTGCTGAGCCACAAGGTCAGAGTCTCCACAGCACATGATGTGTTGTACGCCGATCTCCTTTGCGACACGTAGCCCGTGTAGTAGCGCTTCATACTCCGCAATGTTGTTGGTGGTGGGGACGTGGATCTGGAGAACGTAGCTTAGCTCATCTCCCTTGGGAGATTTGAGTGTCACTCCAGCCCCCGAGCCATGTAGCAACTTTGAGCCATCAAACTGCATCACCCAATGCTCTGGTTCTGGGACGGGCGTAGTTTCCTGCGCTTCCTTCCAATCCGCCATAAACTCCGCCAAAGCCTGAGACTTGATGGCGGTGCGAGGCTTGTAGTCGATGTCGAAAGAGGCCAATTCAATGCCCCACTTCGCAACTCGTCCTGTTGCGTCGCTGTTGTTGATGATGTCCTTCAGTGGGGCTTTGCTCACCACTGTGATCTTATGGTCATAGAAGTAGTGCCTCAACTTACGAGAGGTTAGGAAAACTCCGTATGCCAATTTTTGGTAGTGAGGGTAGCACTGCTTGGATTCCGTCAGGACCTCGCTGACATAGTAGACTGGTCGCTGTACGCCATACTCCTGCGCTTCTTCCTTACGCTCTACCACCATGACGATGCTGACCACCCTGTTAGTTGCCGCCATGTATAGTAACATGGGCTCCTGGTCTTCGGGAGCCGCTAGGACTGGTGCAGTGGATAACACTAACACTCTCTTCAGATCCTTAAGTGCAGCGTCTGCCTCGTCGGTCCAGACGAATTCGTCTGATTTCTTCATCAGCTTGTAGAGTGGCAAAGCCTTCTCGCCAAGACGACTGATGAATCTGCTCACTGCTGCCACGCAGCCTGTGAGTCGCTGTACGTCTTTTAGATCTATGGGCCGGGAGATGTCGAGGATTGCCTTGATCTTCTCCGGGTTAACCTCAATTCCGCGGTGGGAGACGATGAATCCTAGGAGTTGTCCAGCTGGGACCCCGAAGACGCACTTCGTTGGGTTAAGCATCATGTTGTACTTCCTGAGATTGTCAATGGTCTCTTGCAAATCCGCTATAAGGCCATCTTGCTTCTTAGACATAACTGCGATGTCGTCCACGTATGCGTGGATGTTTCGTCCGATTTGATCCGCTAGGCACTTTTGCATAGTGCGCTGATACGTTGCTCCTGCATTTTTCAGACCGAATGGCATTGTGACATAGCAATATGTGCCATAAGGTGTTACGAACGACGTAGCGAGCTGATCGGACTTTTTCATCTTGATCTGGTGGTACCCTGAGTAGGCATCTAAGAAACACAGCAGCTCCGATCCTGTCGTCGAGTCAATGACTTGGTCAATGCGAGGCAAGGGAAAAGGGTCTTTTGGACATGCTTTGTTCAGGCCAGTGTAATCTACACACATGCGCAGAACTTTTGTGTTTTTCTTAGAAACTAGCACTGGATTTGCCACCCACTTAGTATGTATCACTTCCTTGATGAAGCCTTCTTTCAACAGCTTGGAAATCTCCTTTGCTATGGTGCGGCGCTTTTCATCTCCGAAGCGTCTCATGGCTTGTCTTACTGGCTTTGAACCAGGAATTATCTGCAGAGCGTGCTCCGCGAGTTCCCTGGGTACACCCGTCATGTCAGATGGCTGCCATGCGAAGATGTCCCGGTTCTCATGGAGGAACTCGACGAGCGCGCTTTCCTATTTGGGGGACAAATTTGTCCCAATGGCAGTGGTCTTGGCGGCATCGCCAGCGACAAGTTCCACCTGTTTTGTATCGACTGTAGGCTTGAAGGTGGGCGGGGAGGCGGAAACTTCCTGCTTGGATGCCGGCATCTCCGCGGGGTCCGTAGCGGCATGGATTTCTTTGAACTCCTCGCCGAAGAACACTGCTTCTGCGAAGGCGGCTTCTCCTTCCTCGCACTCCTTTGCCTTTCTGAAGCTGCCATAAACGGTAATTATGCCATCCGGGCCTGGCATCTTCAGCTGATTGTAGATGTAACATGGCCTGGCATGGAAGCTGTGGAAGGCGGGGCGCCCGAAGATCATGTGGTAAGTGCTTTTGAACGGGACAACCTCGAAGGTTATGGGCTCTTCTCTGTAGTTTTCCTCACTACCGAAGGCAACCTTGAGTGTGATGGACCCGAGGGACTTGGCTTGGCGACCAGGAACCACTCCATAAAAGGTGACCGCGCTATGGCGGAGTTGGGTTTTGGTAAGGCCGAGCTTTGTCAAAGTTTCCACGTACATGATGTTCAGGCTGCTGCCGCCATCCATTAAGCATTTGGAGAACTCATAGCCATGGATTACAGGGCATACCACCATGGCGTAATATCCATCTGGGATGTGCTCTAGATGATCATCACGGCTCCAGTGCACCGGTACTTTGGACCATCGGACGTACTGGCGGATTTTAGGCACGGTGGCATTGAGGGAGCGCATAGCAGCTCTCTGTGCCTTTGCCGTGGGGGGTCCAAGAAATGTGTGAAAGGCACCTTTTTTGTCCTTGATTGGGTTTCCCTTGCCAGCACCACCCTCTGCCTTTTCGGCGGGTTTGGGCGCAGGGTCTTCATCCATATCACTGCCATCCCTAGATTCCTTGTCTTTGTCCGCTTTTCCTTTACCATGAGGCCGTTGTCGCCGGCTGCGTTTGAAGCCAGCTTCTTGATCCACCTTGAGGTCATTGACAAACTTGCAGTTCCGGTTGGTGTGGTTGCACTTTCCTGAAGCGTCGCGATGGGCAAAACATGGCATATCGCGGTATTCGTCGTAAGACACGGGAGCGGATGGCGCCGAAGCGGGGGTTGCAGAACTCCGCGGCTGGCCACCGCTACCTCCGCGTCCTCTGCCGTGCTGGCTGCTTTGGCCCTTATCAGCAAAGGTTGTGGCCACCATGTCCGGAGCCTGCGGCTCTTCTAGCGGATTCTTCCGTTTATTACTGCTATTCCGCTTTCCAGTGTTCTGGATGGCGGAAGCCTTCAGAGATTCGCGGGCGTCATCATCGGTGGCTGCGTAGTTGCTTGCGATGGTGATCATGGAATTTAGGGTCAATTTCCCTTCGTTCCTTTCCCGCAACAGGTGATGGCGGAGCAGTTGGCCTCTCTCCAAACTGTCAATAAACGCGAGGATGGCGGATTCGTCAGTAACCCCTTCACAGGAGTTCTTCGTATCCAGCCATCGCGCGAGAAAAGTTCGGGAGGTCTCGTCGTCGGCGCGTCGGCACCGTTGGAGGTCACCAATGTTATGGGGTCTCTTGTACGTCCCCTCGAAATTTTCGGTGAACGCGGTTTGCATATCGAACCAGGTTTGGATAGAGTTTTCTGCCAAGTCATTGATCCACTGCCTCGCAGTGCCGGATAGCATCAGGGTGAAATAGCGGACAGCAACATTGGGTGATCCCCCGGCGAACTGTACTGCGTTGAAGTAGTCTTGTAGCCAAGTTAAAGGCCTATCGACTCCATTGTACTGGCGGATATTTTTCTCGATTTTGAACCCATGCGGGATGGGCTCATCACGAATCCGTTGTCCAAAGCACTTTGGGCCGAGGAAGAAGGCTGTTTGAGACTTGGCAATCTCGTTTAGATGGGTACGAGCGTCGTAGGGCTTCTGGTCCGGCGGATCCTTGCGAGAGTTGCGTGACCTTGCTGGTCAGCCACCACCACCACCGCCGCCATGGGGGCTCCCTGGTGGGGATGGCGAAGGGTCGCGTCGTTTACTCTCGCCGTCCTGCGACTGATCTTTGCAGCTACGACGGCTTCCTTCCGTTCTTCGTGGAGATGGATCGTCGTCATGGTGGCGGGAGCCCTGCCCTTTGTCATCGTGGCGGTGAGTGGAGCGATGCTTGTCCTTGTCACCATCACGGTGCGCGCCGTCGTCATGGCGAGATCGGTCCCTTCTCTTGGATGCGCCGTCTCTGCTGGTTTCCCGTCGTGGCGGATCGTCTTTGCGTCCAGCGTCACGGCTTCGTCCTCGCTTGCCATCATTGTCGCGTATGACGATCCCTCCCTTTGGGACTTCGAACGTCTTATACTTTGGTGGCGGCATGTTGGTCTTATGGAGAGGGGCAGCATTGTCTTGTTGGTATCCGTAAGCAGGGTAATTCTTGTGGGGTGGCGATGGATTTCTCTGTGGGCCTTTGCCATTTGGTTTGTCATCGGAGGATATTGGGATGGCGTTCGCCCAGTTGCGAGCTTCTCTTCTTCGGATTTCCGAGGATCCGGTATGAGACTCGTTGTCGGGGCGCGTACCATGGTTGACAGCCCCCGGAGCCTTAGAAGCAGTGCTGGACCTGCATAGCGCGGGATCAGATTCGAGCCGTCGTGACGACGTAGCCTTCTCCTGCTGCACTAATGCTTTTGTCATCAGCTTCACCGCTGTTTCTAGGGCTGCTGGGCTCTTATTATGCTCCAATAGCTCCTTTGCAGCCACGATATTTTCAATGGGCGTAGCCCTGACTTCATCGCGGTTTTTATCCACGTATGGCGGATTCTTGATATACATCTTGGCCAGAGTTTCCGTCGTTGGTACGGTGAACTCAAGGTTTCGTACCAGCTGCGGGTCGCCTCCCTCGTTGATCTGGTTCTGGATGAGAGTAACGTACTTCTCCTCCATGTTCCTTGCGCGTTTCAGCGTGTCTTGAGCTTTAGCGATGTCGCCATCAAGCTGCTGGCCCATCTTCTCGACTCGCTTTGCTTCCTTGAGGAGTGCTCGCCTCTTCTTCTCGAGATCGTTCACATCTCTAACATAGTCAGGGGTGATTGGATCTGCCAGAGTTCCGTAGACGACCTTGTCCAGCGGGGTCGTGAAGTCTTCTGGGTGCTGGTCCTCGGGGATGGCGGGTTGCAGAGGCCTGGGTCCGCCGTGAATCTCAGGAAGTTGCTCCGTGGCGGGATCGGCGGCTGGTGGCGGGTTACCCTGCTCTTTGCCGGCATCTCCGTCGTGGACTGCCTGAGATGGCGGATCACCAGTTGCCTGCCCGGCATCATCTCCTTTGTTGGTTACGAACACCTGCTTGGCCGCTGCTCGCTGTTCTTCAAGTGCCTGCTGTTCCAACTCCGCCTCGATTTTCCTCATGGCGGCGTCGTAATGGTCAGAATCATAGCCCTTGCTGTCCCAGTCATCCGATTCACCACTTTCGTTAAGTGCCTCAAGGATGGATTCACCTGGGCTATCTTCTCCTCCATTGGAGGTAGATCCCGAAGTGATACCTGCGAACGCAACAAGGCAGTACCGCGGTGTCTCTAACGCCCGATTACTTATGGCGGATTCACTGCGGTTTTCCACCACTTCCTCTACCTCTAGGGCGGGCTGGGTGGGATTACTTTTCAGATCCGATCTGGGCAACTTGGAAAGTTCCAGATCAGATGAGTCCTCCGTATCCAGCTCGAAAGCGGTCCGTTTGGGGTTTTCAGCCATACCGATCCGCCGGAAATTGGTTTCCGTGGCGGGGGTAGGATTTGTCTCTCCAATGAAGATATGGATATCTCCAATCGGAACGACAGTGAATCGAGCAGGGTCTTCTCTAGCCGGCACCCAGAGGTTATCCGCTGGGACGATGGGAAAGCCGGAATCGTAGAGGACGCGCCCGATGGCGACGGTGTCACCGATGCCTGCAAAGGCGGATCCCGCCTGGATCCGCGCTCCAGACGCGCTTAGCCCCACGGTGGGCGCCAACTGTCGTGGTTTCATCAATAGATCTGCCATAGAGGTAGGGGTATGGCGGTTTGTGGAAGGGGGTGAACACGGAGGAGCGATCCAGGACGGTGGTAGCACGAGTTTACCCAGCTTCAGATCCCGCAACGGTGGCGAGACCCTACGTGCTACTATAATTCACTATATGGCAACAAGTGCTTGGTTACAATGATGAGGTTGGCTGTTTCGCTATGCGATTGGCCGTATGACTCTAATCTTGCCTCAAGGGCTGCTCCACGCCGGGCTTATAAAGGCGCCTGGCGTGGGCTACACGTTGGCACCGGAGCGGATACAACTTGGAGTCCTAGACTAAGTCCTCTGCGTGTACTACAAGGCAACCCGCCATGGGCCGTCTCCGAACCCGCCATGGGCCTGTAATCAACAATCCGCCATGGGCCTGTCTCCGGATCCGCCATAAGCGCCTGCGTCCAGTACCGCCGTGGCAACTTCAACAACTGGGCCGCCCGGTATAGCGAATCCGCCATACCACCCCTGATGGGCCACCCTGGCTTGCTGATTTAAGACTACGTCACTGGTATACCTGTTTGGTATATCCCCAACACACTTCACAACCACCAGAGGTCGCACAGCAAGCACAGGAGAGGGCTCGGTGAGGCATCAAGTCGGAGGCGACCGGCGACGACGGAAACCGAGGGGAAACCACCCACGGATCTCCCCAGAGAGGAAGCTCCCGTCGATTCCAACTAGAGGAGGTGGTAGAGGGAGTTGGGGCGACGGTTTTGCCCCAAGCATCCGCCGCGGAGGACACCAGAGTTGGCCGGAATGGTCGGGCGACGGCGGCGGCGATTTAGGGTTCGCTAGAGCTCGTGAGGAAGAGAGGGGGAGAGAGGGGGCTGGGTTGGGTCGGTTGACCGACCCAGACCCGAGCCGGACTGGTTCAACCAAGCCAGGTGGGCTGGTTGGGCCTAATGGGCCAAAGCCCATTTTTTCAAATCAAATACAAATTTCAAATTTTAAATTCTGTTTTCTTTTGAATTAATTCAAATCCAAAACTAAAATAACACTGTTTCATTTAACCCTATAAAATAATTTTCTTTTCTTTAATGAATTGAATATTTGAATAAAATCATATTTCTTATTCACTCCTCAAATCAAACTTTGAAATCTTTTAATTTCCATTTTTCAAAAATCCTAATTGTTATTAATTAAAATAAAAATTAAGTCTTTTCTTTATTAAACTAATCCTTTTATTTTCAAATAACTTCAACAGAAGTTTTATAACTTAAAAATTGATTTTAAACCTTAATTAATTGTTTTAATACATAATTAGGGTAAAACACACCAATAGTACTTTGTGTTGTGTTAAAACACTTTAACCATACCAAGTTTTGGGTAAAACACACAAATAAGAAAACAAAGTCAAAGAATCACCATGCATTGCATATCATTGCACATAGCATCCATTTGCTTCTTTAAACATTGTCCTTACCGGACAATGATTGGATTCTTGTAGAACAAGGAGATCAGGAGTATCGCCAAGTATCCGACTCCACTACCTTTCAGTCACAAGGCAAGTTTACCTTGCTCATATTTCTTGATTGCACTGGTTTTTAAACTTCTTGCAAAGTGTTGACTTCAAACTCTAACATTTTAAAAGGGATGGAAAACCTATTTTCATAAGTATTATGACTAATGGTTATCGACCAGTGGTGATAACCTAGGATGGCTGGCAAGTGGAACCATGGTAAGAATGTGGTGGTGGAGGTTCCACTTGCACGGGAAAGTAAACCTATGACTAACTACCAATGCCACAGTTATTCTTGTGCCGTAAAAACCGTGTCGTCCAAGAGACTTGGAATGGGACGGGAAAGTCATCTGTATCTTCTCTCGTTCGCATGTCAACGGGCAGCCAGTTGTCGGTCGCGGTAGGTCTTGCGAGACTACTTGCACATGGGTGGGGCCCCTTAGTTCCCACGACACTGGTGTCTATGATGGTCCGCAAGGGACGCCTAGGTATTTCATCATTGGGGGTGAATATCAGGGGCACAACCTGCTTGTGTGAATTGGGTGGGCATGCGTTGTGCGGAGAAGGCAGTGAATGGCTTGGATCAATGACTGGGCCCCACACCATGGAAGTGTGGACAGGAATGTACGCCCGGTTGTGCAGCAAGGCTTTGATCTCTTTTGGAAGGACACACCTCTGCAAAGTGTAAAAAGATGTGACATGTTACCCCTTGTTCCGGGAAGGAACTGCGAACGCGGCAGGAAAGGTGCTCTCAAGGCACTAATACCCTGTGTTGGCTGTTGGGCATAGTTTTCTAAAGTAAAAGCAATCTTTCAAGAAACCTTTGATAAAACCTTGCATTGGCATGTGACTCTTTTGGGTCCATGGCTGTAGATAGTGCATATCACACAACTTCTTTCTAAAGAAACTTGCTGGGTAACGCTCGTTACTCACCCCAATCTCTTAAACCCTTGCTAGACTGTGAAGAGCTTGATGAGGCAACTCTGAACGCCATCGGAGGCTAGCAGGACATCTTCTACGAGGAGCCAGATCTTTCTCGCGGAGTCGAAGGCGTGGATTACTTCATACGCTACGGAGCGTCTTCTGACGAGGACTCAGAATGAAGAAAGACTAACTAGTAGAATAGTATCGTAATCGAAGAACCGAACACCTGTAGAAGAGGAATAAGTTGTTAGGTTCTTCACATGTTTAATTATTTGAAGCTTTCCAGTTGTTGTAAACACTAAGCACTTGAGGTGTTCTTTCGTTATCATCACGCTTTGGTTTGTAATAATATGAAGTTCAGTTTGTATTTGGGCCCGCAATGTTTCCGCTGTACCACTCTGAGGGATGTAATATTTGTGGAGGCTTGTTCCGCAAGTGTTATATCAACGACTTGCATACTACAACATGCAGTGGTATGCAGGGTCACCGCACAGATCGTCCCTAACATCGCCGGCCAGGGCTGGTACGGCTTCCTGGATGGATCCTGCAAGATGCCACCGGCGACGGTCACCGAAGGAACGGGGGCCGATGCCGTGACCAAGGCCAACCCGGAGTACGCCTTGTGGTTCTACACGGATCAGCGTGTTCTCAGCATCCTCGTCGGTTCTATTACGGAGGAGATCCTTGGCCATCTCATCGGCCACACCACCTCGGCGTCCGTGTGGGCGGCCCTTGTTGCCATGTTCTCGGCGCAGAACAGGGCAGATGCGACGGCAAATTACGTCGCTGAAGAAGAATGACCTCTCCGCCTCCGCCTACTTTCACAAGATGAAGGGTTTTGCGGATGCTATGGCCATGGTCGGATCTCCCATCTCAGATGAGGAGTTGATCGACTACATCGTCGTCGGTCTCGGGCCTCAGTATGAGTCCCTTCAGCACTCGCTCACGGTGCTTGGCGCTGCGGGCGCCGACAATCTCAGCATGGAGGCCTTCTACTCTATGCTCCTCTCCTGCGAGTCTCTCAAGGAGCAGAACGCTCAGGCCCCCAAGTTCTCCACATCCGCCAACGCCGTGGCGCGGCAGGGCGGCGACAACCGTGGAGGAGGGCGCCCTCTCGCCGACGCTACTGGCGGTCGCTCCGGCGGTCGCCCGTCCGGGCCGCCTAGTGGCGGCCATGCTCCCGGTGGCCAGCAGCAGCAGCACGGCCAGCGTGGCAACCGTCCCAACCAGGGGGGCGGTGGTGGCGGCAACGGCGGAGGTGGCCAGGGCGGTGGTGGTGGCGGTGGTCGCAATGGCCGCCAACGTCCGCGCTGCCAAATCTGCAAGTACTGGGGTCATGAGGCGCTCCAGTGCAAGAACCGCTTCAACCAGTCCTTTCAGTATGAGGACTCGCGTTATGGGAACGCCGCCTACCAGGAGAATCAGCCCTGGTTCTTTGACTCCGGTGCCACCGACCATCTCACCAACGACATGGGACGGATGAACGTCCAGGACCGCTACCCCGGCAAGGATCAAGTGCAAGTCGCCAACGGTGCAGGTTTGTCTATTACACATGTTGGTCGCTCTCGTTTACCTGGTTCATTGTCTCCTATTGAACTTAAAAATATTCTTATTGTTCCTGGTCTTAGCAAAAATTTGCTTTCAGTTTATCGCCTTGTTTCTGACAACCACATATTCATCGAGTTTCATAAATATTTTTTTCTATGTCAAGGACAAGGTCACGAAGAGAATTCTTCTTCGCGGTAGGAGTCGTGGCGGTCTCTATCCTCTACTGTTCAGTCGCGCCGCAGCATCTGGGCATCATGCGTCTTCTGGTGTGCGACTGTCTTCTGAGCATTGGCATCAGCGTCTTGGTCATCCTTCAAATAAAGTAGGTCAAAATATTGTTAGTTCAAATAATCTGTCGTGTTCCTCAAACATTGAGTCTTTAGTGTGTGATGCATGTCAACGTGCCAAGAGTCATCAATTACCTTATAATTATTCGACTCGTGTTTCTCAGTCTCCTCTTGAGCTCGTTCATACTGATGTTTGGGGTCCTGCTTTGCCTTCCTCGGGAGGATTTAAGTATTATATTAGCTTTATTGATGACTACAGTCGCTATTCCTGGATTTATTTGATCAAAGACAAATCGGATGTTGAGAGCATCTTTTACACTTTTCAGAACCATGTTGAGCGTCTGTTGAATGCTAAAATTCGTACTGTTCAGTCAGACTGGGGCGGTGAGTATCATCGTCTCCATGCCTACTTCGAGCGCACGGGTATTTCTCACCGTGTCTCTTGTCCACACATGTCTCAACAGAATGGTATAGCTGAACGCAAGCATCGCCATCTTGTCGAGACCGGTCTCGCTCTTCTAGCGCATTCCTCGTTGCCGCTTCGATATTGGGATGAGGCCTTCCTCACTGCTTGCTATCTTATTAATAGGATGCCCACGCTTGTTATCAATAACGCCACTCCTGTTTTTTGCCTCCTTAACACACCTCCAGAATATTCATTCCTCCGCACGTTTGGTTGTGCGTGCTGGCCCAGCTTGCGTAAGTACAATTCACGTAAGCTTGAGTTTCGTTCCAAGATGTGTGTCTTCCTTGGGTATAGTCCCATGCATAAAGGCTACAAGTGCCTTGATCGCTCCACTGGCCGCATCTATATCTCTCGCGATGTCGTTTTCGATGAGAAGGTTTTCCCTTTTCTACTCCGGGTGTCATCGTTGATGTCTCTAAACTGATTCATGTGTCGTTTCCCTCCACTGAACCAGTTACTCAGAGCACCGACACACGTAGTTATGACATTACCTTATTACCGGTTAATGCACCTGGTTTTGTTGGCTCTCCTGTGAAGGTTCCTTCTCCAGCGTCGGAGCAGCGGCCGATCGACGTGCAGCCCGCACCGCCCCTGCATGCCTCGGGCCGCGTCCCCGACCCCACCTCGCATGCAGCGACGATGCCCGCGCCGCCTCTCCCTGCGCGTGGTGCAGCCCCAAGCGGCCCGCCTGGCGCGCGCTCGCCACCGCCTGGGCGGCAACCAGCCTGCTCGTCGCCCGCCTCGTCGCCTGGGCCGCCACCTGCCGCGTCGCCCGGGCCACCCCCTGCCGCGTCGCCTCCGCCTGCACCTGTTGACGACATCGCCGACTCGCCAGCACCTAGTCCGCCGCTGAGTCCTGCTGCACCACCACCTGGACAGGACGATCCTCCTTGGGTCATTGTCACCAGACAGCGTAATGCTGTCTTTCGTCCCAAGATTTATCGGGATGGCACTGTTCGGTACGATCCATATCGTCGACGTGCTCTCATGGTGGAACCAGCTTCTCATCGCACTGCCCTGACTGAGCCTATGTGGCGTGCAGCTATGGAAGCTGAGTTTGATGCTCTTCAGCAGAACCAGACGTGGACCTTGGTTCCTCGTCCTCCTGGCACCAATATTGTTGGCAGCAAGTGGATTTTCAAAACGAAGTTTCGTCCTGATGGTTCAGTTGATAAATACAAGGCACGCCTTGTGGCTCGAGGCTTCACGCAGCAGCACGGTATTGATTATCATGATACTTTCAGTCCAGTGGTCAAGCACGTCACAGTTCGTCTTGTTCTCTCTCTTGCTGTATCTCGTGGTTGGTGCCTTCGTCAGATTGATGTGAGTAATGCCTTTCTTCATGGATATCTTACTGAGGACGTGTATATGCAGCAGCCGCCTGGTTTTGAGGATTCACGGTGTCCTCAGTATGTTTGCAAGCTGCAACGTGCTCTCTATGGTCTCAAACAGTCGCCCCGCGCCTGGTATGCGCGTCTCAGTGTTAAGCTTCATCAGCTCGGTTTTGTTGCTAGCAAGGCGGACACCTCTCTGTTCATCTTTGATCACAAAGGTGTGGTGGTTTATATGCTTGTCTATGTTGATGACATCGTCTTGGCTGGTTCTTCTTCGTCTGCCGTTGATAAGCTTGTTGCCACTCTTTCTGGTTCCTTTCCCATTAAGGATCTGGGGCAGCTGGAGTATTTTCTTGGTATTGAGGCTGCTTATTTGTCTGCGGGTATGGTGTTGACGCAACACAAATATGCTCTTGATCTCTTGCACCGGGCCAACATGGAGCAATGTCGGCCGGTTACCACGCCTATGTCTACTTCTGATAAGTCGTCAAGAGATCTTGGTGAACCGCTTGGCTCAGAGGATGCGCTCAAGTACATGAGTCTTGTTGAGGGTCTTCAGTATCTCACTCTAACCCGTCCTGACTTGTCGTTTGCTGTTAACAAGGTCTGTCAGTACCTGTCGCAGCCCACCACCGCTCACTATGAGGCGGTTAAGCGCATCATGCGGTATGTTCGAGGCACTGTGTCCACTGGTCTTCGTTTTCGGCGCTCCTCCTCTACTGGACTCAGTATTTTCACCGATGCAGATTGGGCTGGCTGTTCTGATGATCGTCGTTCCACTGGCGGCTTTGCAGTGTTTCTTGGTCCTAATCTTGTATCTTGGAGTTCTCGTAAGCAGCCGACCGTCTCTCGTTCCAGTACTGAGGCAGAGTACAAGGCCCTCGCCAACTGCACTGCTGAGGCCGTCTGGATACAGTCTGTGTTGAAGGAACTTGGAGTTTATCAGTCCCAACCTCCTATCTTGTGGTGTGACAATCTTGGCGCCACGTACTTGTCTGCCAATCCAGTATTTCACGCTCGCACGAAGCATATCGAGATTGATTTCCACTTCGTTCGCGAGAAGGTTGCCCTTGGTGCGCTTGATGTTCGTTTCATCTCCACCGCAGACCAGCTGGCTGATGTGTTCATAAAGCCTGCTACTCAACTCACACTTCGTCGTTTTAGTTCCAATCTTAACCTTGTTCACCATGATTTAGATTGAGGGGGAGTGTTAGAGTTGTATAGTTGTATGTACGTATACGGTATATTATACCGGTGTAATCTTGTTATACAAGTTGGGTGTAATCTTGTTGTACAAGTTGATCCACTAATATATAAAGATGTGCCAGCCGGTTGGGGCTAACCACGGCAAATATTTCGTTTAACTGTCCCAGCGTGGCAAAGGAGCCCGAAGCCTTGACGATGCTCCGGCTCAAGACTCGGACACACTGATCGTTTGCCATTTTTCTTTTTTCCTGTGATATGTGATCTGATCTTCTTTGTATGAGCTTGCAAGGTTCTCCGGGCACTATCGCCAGTATATGTATACAACCGTCGCCGATACCCATGGATGATTAATCTTGGAGTGGTTGGCAAAAACATGTTGACCTTGATTAAGAACAGCGACTGGAGCTACACGCCGTGCAATTTTTATGATGACTACACGCGGACTGGGAGAGGTCTCACATAAAAATTGCTAGCTAGGCAGCGGAAATCTCTTGTAACGTAGCAACATTGGATGCCAAATTAGTTATACGAATAAATAATTAAGATCGACAAGATCGCGGTCACATGGATTCATCACAAAACTAATAGCAGAAATATATGGATGACTAATGGAGTGACGATATAACATGGCATCATTTGCTCTATGAATATGCCATCATTACGAAAGAGAAAGATCCACACACATAACGACCGAACATTACGAAAGAGAAAGATCCACACACATAACGACCGAAGATATAAAAAATGATGATGTGAACTTTTACAAAAGAGATCAAAGTTAAACAAAATAAGAACATGGAAAACCGAACTTGGAGACCGAGAGGAACAGAGCTCCACCATGACGCCCTAGGAATTTCGTCGCTGCCGTCTCGCCGATCTATCACTTCGCCGGAATTTCAGCGCTGCTATCTCGCTGATCTGCCTACCTCGCCGTGACTCCATTGTCCACCTGTGCATTGCAACATCCAAGGTAGTTAAGTCAGGACTTTAATGATGGAGACAATATGCAAGCTTGTAGTTTTCTACTGTCTGTAAGAAGTACGGAGTATATGTAGTTCTGGAACCACTAATAGCTACTACCTCTGTTTTAAAATATAACATGTTTTAGCCTTTTTCTAACACATATATATCTAGAAACATGTCTAGATACATATATAGTGTCAGAGAAAGACTAAAACATCTTATATTTTCGATCTGAGTGAGTATATGCCATATTAACTGTACAGAGCAGAAATTTGTATTTCTTGCTCTAAAATCTTGTCCAGTTTTTTTGGAAAAAACATCACTTAATGCAATCTCAATTATCATATAGTTCTGTTGAGATGTTAGTATGTGGGACGGTAATTTAGTGGTAGTTTCCAGACTTTCTCAATAAAAGAAACAGAGGATATTATGTTAGTCAGACCCGCTTTCTAAATCCATGTCATGGGTTCCCATAACAAGAACATTGTAATATAAAAAACATAACCATTCTATTCTACCTTTGATGTTTTTCAGTTGCATTCCTGCCAGTACTAGACACTCATATACCCACAGTGTTATATGGTCAATAAGCGGTGTAATATCCTAGAAGGTCATAAACAGTCTACAAATATTCATAGCATTGATATAAGATGTTTCTACCACATATTACAATTTTTCGAACAGAATGGAGTGCACCCAAATTTCTAATCCAGACATGACCCACTCACTTAAAACAAAAGGACAAAATCCATTCCTAAAATAGAATTATATTCTCCATAAAATGGAATATTATCTCACATCTTAACGTGACAAAGTAAGCTAGGGCTCACCTCTTCTTTATGTCAGTACAAATAACTCTAGTACAGCCATCCGCTGCAGTCGGTTGACCCACATAAGCATTGTTTCTTCTTGGTGTTACCTTGGGAGTCCTTAACACCATCTATGGTATAATTATAGTCATATGACAACGGTTGGAGGGGTGGAATATCCATATCAGCAAAGAGCGCGATGTGCGGCATACTCTTATTGTCGTGGTCATAGAGCACATTTTGTGGAAAAAGGTTGGGGCCACAACTATGGTTGATGAACCTTGCAAAGTTGCCGCATTTGAGACCATCCATAGCAAATTCATTTGCTTCGTCTTCTCCAGGACCATTCTGAAGCGAGGGGATCGTCTTTGATAAGCTTTTCCAACGAGGTACACCGTAATAGTTGTGACCAATATTGAACAAGTACTCATCATTTTCCGTCTTCTCGGCATCTTCATCCTTCAGTATCTTTCCAATGTATTCACATACAAAGCTCCCGTCGGGTATAAAATCAAGGCATCGTACTCCCCATCCCATCGATTTGGTCTTGAAGACTTGAAGGCGAAATTTGATTCCATGTTGGCTGACTCTGTTGCGACAGGTAGGTGGGCACTTGCACGAAGGCCCACACTCATAGACAAGAGGTTTTTCACCCAAGGTGTTGCCGTTTTCATCGAAAGGGATCTCCCCTCCATTCTTCACCGCACATGCACACCTTGGAGAGTCTGAACATCCACGAACGCAGTCACAGCCTGATGGAGGGCCTGGCTGACTCATTAGGGGATATTGCGTGCGTGAAATGTAGGTAAATGGCGCCGGGTACTCGTTCGATAGGGAGTTGATCACGGATATAGGGAAGTTCTCTAGACCCGCAGATAAATCTGCGATGAAAGTGCCATTGTTGGACGACGGTTCTGCCATCCTCTCTTCCACAAGTTCCTGAATGTTGATGTGTGGTTGCCCTGGCATTCTTCTAAGACGAAAAGTGCGTATAAACCGGCCTTCCATCAGCTCCTCTGTGCTCAATTTCTCGACAAGATACAAACCACCATAAACGAAAAAGGTGGGGCGAGGGTTTCCGTCTTGATGAGCCAAGAACCTGTAGATAACACGGACGTGCGTTCTGTTATCCATGCTCCGCTTCAGTGCCAGGTCTGCGCCTTCCATTTTCTTACCAGCTGCGGCAGCCATTGATCCAATATGCAGCAAGGAATCCAGATTGCTATTTCGGTCAGAAGAATCCTGCGCGTACGCCACAATGCTGACTGCTTGACATGCCCTGCCCTCTTTGGTATAATCATAATCAACAAACGACTGCAGTGAACGGTGTAGACCAACGAGGAAAAGCTCCATGTTGGAGTCAAAGACGTCGCCAACCTCAACTCCAGGCAGGCTACCCACATACCTCCTGTCATCGCATCCGGCAGCACAGAACCTCTCCCTGAAGACTTGGAAGGCCGCAAGATCATGCCTAATGCCTAGGCCCTTGTTTCTTTTTTCCTTCAGTAGACTCCTGTAAATCACCCGGAATTCCTGCAGAGAAGTCCTGACAGTTTCTCTACTGATGGCAGCTGTGTTCTTTGGAGTGATTTTCTTCTTCCTGGGTACAGAAACTTGATGGCCTGCTCCTCTCTGAACTTGCGCCGTGGGCCGGTTGTTGGTAGCAGACACTTCAGCAGGAGATCGTTTATCCGGAGCGCATTGCCTGAAACCATTATTTGTCTCTTTGGCAGCCGCGCCGCCGTCGAGGCCCTGTAAGTTGTGGTCTGTCCGGGCCTTGCCATTGTTGCCTCCCTTGAAGGCGCGGTTCGGATCACTGCCGTCGCCCGGCTGGACCTGCCGTCGCACGCCATGGTGTCCGTGCAGTTCATACCTACACGCCGTCGTGTCCACATCAGGCACGCTCCCGCCTTCCATCGTCTTTGCACGGTGAGATGAGATCAAACCAGCACCGCCATTCGCCAGGGACCTACACGCATTTCATTGAGATGTCAAGAGAGAATAGAGAGGGGAACGGACTGCGCGAGGAGCAGCCGAGCAGGGGAGCGTCGGCGGCGACCGTGCAGTATACATACCAGGAGGAAACGGAGGAGGAAGGGCGATCGGCGTCTCTGGGAGTGGTCGCCGGCATGGTGATGGTGGTGTGGCCAAGATTGAGGTTTTGACTTTTGAGTGCGGCTGTGGTTGTTAGGCGGACTCGTGAATTGCCGGATGTGGCTCCTAAACTTACGGGAGTCATCAGTTGCGGGAGATCGTGATGAATACATGCATATGAATTGGAGGAGCTACTGACTACCATATATGTTCGGTATTTTTCCACCGTATACCAAGCAAATCGGGAAAACAGGCAGGGGATCGTGGCTTTCTTTTTCAGACTAGCAAAACTACCGAAGCCTTGCAACGGGCAGAAACAAGATCGTCAACACTTATCTCCACTACTAATAAAAGAGCAAACAAGAACTTTCCTACGTACACACAACTTACCTACACAGGAGTCTACCAACCACACGATTAGCTCCCAAATGTCAGATCTAACCGCAATTAACGCTTCGTGTGCACATAACAATTTCCTAGGCGGAGTGCGGACGAAATGTCCCTCACCTCACGTAAGCACCCACATATTTCTTCTTGTCCCAAAAAAACACCATAAAGAAATACCACAATCAACGGAAAACGTCATGACCAATAAGGCAACTGCTAATCGCCTAAACCATGCCGTATAACTGATCACGATCCCTGAGTCTACGCCTCACCGGTGACCGCCCAGACAATGATCACGGTCACGATCTTCGCCGCCATCCAGCCCTGCATCTGACGCCCTCTCGCCCTGCAACCATACCTGGTCTCGATCGGTCTGCAGCCAGGTCGTCTTCTGCACAGGCACTGATCACAATCAGATCATCTTCGCCAACTCCACGCATCACGATCATGGTCTTTACTAAACTCTTGCCTTGCAGCTGACGACGTCTCGCCCAGTTCTTCGACATCGCGGCCTGCAGACCAATACGGCAAGCCAACCAAGGTCTCACGAGCCCCGCCGAGGCTCTAATCTTGCACCGCCGCTGTCGTGACCTGCCCCTGCGCAGACGACGACCTCGACGCCAACCACACCAGGTGCATACTCTTCTCCTGTACAAATCTCCTGTACAAAAGATATAACATCATAATGCTGACACTATCTTGCAGACTACACATGTATGGTGAATCTAGATTGTACATATCACCAAATCTCTATGATACATATAATCTATCTTACTGGTAAGACCACAAATCTCTGGATTTTCTTGATTTACATTACTGAAGAATGGGAGGTAGATCACTCTAAAAAAAATTGTGATTTACATTACTGAAGAATGGGAGCATGTGCAACAAGATTTGTGTCCACATCTCTATTCAGCGCCAGCATGCCTCTATGATTACCTGAATAAGGCATGACAGAATTGAGACGCTTCACCATTGAATAATAACGAGTGATACCATGGGACAAAATGCCACTACAAATGCCACAGATATAAAATTTCTGTTTGCTGCGGGTTTTTTAAGATGGAACAATGAGCACGATAGAGATAGCTAATTCTAGCAGGGATCTTAAAATCTCTTGACTACGGAACAATTACCTTCATGTATCTTCATAAATAAAATCTTATCTTGACTACGGAACTGTTACCTTCATGTATCTTGGTAAATAAAATCTTACGCCATTTTTAAAATCTAATATTATTCCATGGATTTACGCATGTCCTCTGGTTAAATGGCATACTCTTTTTTTAAAAAAAAATGGCCTTACCTACAGGAGGATAAAGTCGACATAAAAAATTCCCATGTTCAAATCATAGATACATGAAATATGACCGAAAATCGTGATTGTTTTGCAGATATATAGCAATTTGGTATGTCATCTTCCACTCCCAACGGTCCACGCAACCCGTTCCAGGATATAAGCAACACCCATCCCTTGGGTAAATATCAACAACCAATCACTCAAAATACCTAATTGCAAATGTTCTGAAAGGTATCATGTATCTATGCAGATCCGAGAGAAATAAAGAGACAGAGGGACAGAGAACGGTATGCACAAAATAGAGATGGCATCCTAAGTAGACAACACCAGTCCCGTCAAAACAGAAAAGCTTCTCCCGTGTCCCAAGGTAATGATTACCAACTACGAAGAGTGGATCATGTCCATTCAGATGTTGTTTACTACTTTTATGTGTGTGCAGAACAACTAGAACTAAAGCGACAAAGGGCTAGAGAGCGGTATGGTCATAATAGAGAAGAGATAAATAAGAGACGACGTGAAGCCTACAAACAGAAAAGAACTATAGCTACCGAAACCACTGCAACACAAACACCGGTGGATGTATCCCTCGGTAATATAGATCCACTCTGCTTACTACCACATCATATTTGATATTCGGTGCTAAATGTGATTTTCATCATTTGTTGCAGACCCTAACAAGACACACGAGCATAACACAACTACTGCTACCTTCCTCGATGGTACTAACATTGTGTCATATACACCAGCTACTGGGCAATCAACAGTCACCCAACTGCAGAAGACAACTTCTGCATATGGTGTTGTACCAAATTCAGAGCATCTACAAGGAATCATCCTCAAGGATCACACTCATACTACATCAACCCTTGCAAGAGAAGATAACCACGGTACGATCTGACCAGCTATTCCCATGGTATTTCCACATATTGTGACCATAATTCATTCAACAACTTTTGATGATAGGCATGCACACTCAAGAAAGGGTTGGGTTAATATCGGATGTGACGCAACTAGAGTTGCAAGGAAATATCTCTACGGACAAAGAAAATATAGAAAATGATGATGATTCTAACTGGTTGCACAGAAATGATGCGTACCATTTACAGCCTAGACAGCAACAGCAAGCTCACTACCCCATCTTCCCAACTATGGCGTCAGGTATTATCTTAAACATTGAGTATGATTTTTTCAACAATGACAATGCACTCTGCTTATGATTCTTGTGAATATTAGGCAATGCATGCTCCTTCACACCACTATCCGAAGTTCTTACTGCCCAGCAAAACGTAAACCTCACAGAGAATACACCGAATTCAACTATTCATGATGGAGGTATTGCATCACCGATATTACTAATAAATAAGCATTTTATATTAATTTGGAGATGCTTTTGTACTCTTTTTGATCGTATATATTTCAACTCTTTTGTCCATTCAGATGTCGAGCCTGTTATCGGCTCCAATATCTTCAAACAAACTCGAGATGATGACATACATCAAGGACGAAGGGAACAATATTCAGCAATGTCAGAGGTTCATAAGGATATTTTGTTGAGTAAGAAACGTGGATACGATAAAAGAAGTAACGTTGTCAGGGAGTGCCCATCCAATGTTGAATTTATGTGCCCAGATGGAACCACTCAGTATCCAAAAAGCATGACTATCAACCAGTCAGAGTCATACCAATTGACGAAATGCACAAATCCTGTACAAGCACCTCCCCACAGGAATAATACAGCTAATTATAAGAGGCTAAAACCGTCCCCAAATAATGGTCAAGCCACTCAAAATCATCAAAGTAATATTCACATCCCTACGTCTACGATAATACGTACATTGGTATCCTATATTGAATCTTGAGATCTTTTTTTAGGGGGCAACGACCGGACAGATGATCCATATGGGATATTTGAGCCCATTGTCCACGATACCTATGTTGATGGTACATTTCTATATTTTTGTTCACACTTCAAGCTCTGCGTCAATTAATTTGTGGGAATCATGTTTGACCACTATATTACCTCATAGATTCTGTGGGGACGGTGCAACATGGAGAAGAAGCTACATACCATGAGAATGATGATGAAGCTAGAATATTTAGCAAACAAGGTATGTAAATTTTGTAATTTCCAAACTAGCACTGGCAATTGCACATTTTAGGAGTATGAGTATTAATTTGATGTATATTTTTGTGCTAGATGTTGCTTTTGAATCATATCAAGATGGACGTATTCCTTCACGAGCAACACCTGTAGAAAATACCGAGGAATTCATATATCGGAACCTACCTAAAAAACATCATGTGCTAAAAAAAGTTCCAGACTGTCAATACTGTGGGGCATTGCGGTTTCCATATGAGGGGCCCGCATTTTGCTGCAGGAAAGGAAAAGTCGATATATTTACTCCAGATGTTCCAGAAGAGTTGAAGCGGTTGTTTACAAGTCAAGAGGATGATGACGCTAAATATTTTAGAGATAACATACGATATTTCAACTCGCACTTCTCATTCACAAGTCTAGGAGTCACCCTTGATCGTCGGGTCAGCACAGCTGCAAGAACTGGCGTATATACATTTCGGGCATGTGGCGGGTTGTACCACGCTCTTGATGATCTGGTGGCAGCTGATAATGGACCTCGGCATTTGCAGCTCTATATTTACGATACAGATGAAAACTTGATTCATAGGGCTAAGAGGTCTCCAGATCTCAATATAGAGGTCATACGGAAGATTCTAGGAATACTAGAGCGTAACCCTTATGCGCAAGTTTTTAAGAGCCTCGGAGCTGTTCCAAATCTAGATGAATATAGGATCTCACTGAACACAGATATCAAACTAGATCAACGAAGGTACAATGCCCCAACGGTTTCTCAAGTGGCAGCGATATGGGTTGAAGGGAGCGACCCACAAAATTGCTTTGACAGAAGTGTTGTTGTGCATGGAAAAGGAGACCGACCCCTGTATATTAGAGCATACTACGGGTGCTACGACCCATTGTCATATCCTCTATTCTTTCCACGTGGAGAGACTGGTTGGAATCGTTGGATGCCATATGTTGACCCCACCAATGGCACTTCCCAACATTCAACATATAATTCTTCACAACAACAAAAACAAGCCTTTGATTTAACTATAGGTATGATGTTTATTACTAATTAATAAACTTACTATTTGTTGTAATCGATGACTTATGTTTCTTTCAATCTATCAGATGATAACTTGATTACGGAAGAACAATTTGTGCATATTCCACCACATGAAAACCATGCCACAAAATTACCTGCAGGTATTGGTCATTGTTTCATATTTTAATATTTCTGATGAGTCTATTGTTGTAATATTAATGTTGATTATACTTACTAATATTTCAGATAATACCACGATGCGAGAACCAGATGGCATTGATGATGTACATCAAGAAGACAATGCCACTGATGATGAACCTGAAGGTATTGGCCATTGTGTTATATTTAAATTATTATGTGTCCAAAAGAATCTAGAAATATTTATGTTGATTTTGTTTTAGATAACAACGATGATACCCCAGATGAGGATTTTGGTGACCCTGAGGTGAAAGAAAAAAATCCAGGAAATTTGTTAGTGCGAGGGAGTACTACTGCTTCAAGCTGCAGGTCAGAAAGAAGCTTTTTAACATCATCTTGTTTGGGGGGCGCCTTTTCCAACAGTGGGCTGTTGACATGTATATCAAAATTGAGACTATGAGGCTTGACTGGTACTCAAAGCCAGAAAACCAGAAGGTTATACGTGCTGACCTCTACCAGGTAACCGTGCTGGTGTCTATTGTAATACACACATTATATATGTTCCATAACCTTTCATACTTTCATTATTAATAGGGTCTTGTGGACACCGTGGTTGCTGGTGAGTCACGAGGTGATCGGATTGGCAAGCGAATCGTGCTCCCACGTACATTTCCTGGTGGTGACCGCGACATGCAGCGTAGGTTCCTGGATGCAATGGCAATAGTTCAGCGCTGGGGTAAACCGGACTATTTCATCACGATGACTTGCAATCCCTATTGGGAGGAGATAACTGAGAAATTATTTCCTGGACAACTGCCACAAGACCGTCCAGACCTTGTGGCAAGGGTATTCAAAGCAAAACAGCGAGATTTGATGAATTTACTGACTAAGGGTAAGCATTTTGGAGAAGTCGCAGCTTATGTACATGTCACAGAGTTTCAGAAACGAGGACTCCCGCATGAGCATATACTTCTAATCATGAAAGCAAAAAGCAAGTTAGCAACCCCAGATGACTATGATCGGGTGATATCTGCAGAGCTACCTGACAAAGATAAGTACCCTGTCCTCCATGATCTGGTCGTCAAACACATGTTGCACGGACCTTGTGGTCAGTTGAACAAAAATTGTCCTTGCATGATTGACGCACAATGCCGATTTCATTATCCGCGAGAATTTTGCGATACCACACAACAAGGGAAAGACTCATATCCCATCTATAGAAGGAGGGATAATGGGCGTGGAGTTAGAATTAGAGGAGCAGATTTGGACAATAGATGGGTAGTCCCTTACAACCCTTTTCTGCTTATGCGATACAACTGCCACATTAATGTGGAAGCATGCTCGAGCATCAAGGCAGTCAAGTACTTGTTCAAATACATCTATAAGGGGCATGATCACAGATACTACACTTCTGAGATCCTATCTTTGGGAGAAGACCCGCAAGATACACCTCACGTGCAATATGCGGGCACAAGATGATCCTTGGTTCTCCGAATACCTCCTAAGGATCGGCAATGGAACAGAAGAGACAATTGGTGATGACTATGGGCGTCTCCCTGACGACATTGTGATCGGCTACACCGAGGATGATAAAGCTATTAACACGCTTATCAATGATGTTTTTCCATCACTGCATGCCAACGCACGATCGAGAGAGTACATGAGCGCACGTGCAATCCTTTCAACCAAGAATGAGCATGTGGATAACCTAAATGACAAGATGATCTCTAGGTTTCCAGGCGAAGAAAGATTATATCATAGCTTCGACTCAATCGAGGATGACTTGCAGAATAATTACACTATTGACTTTCTGAACTCGATCACACCAAATGGCTTGCCCCCTCATGTTTTAAAATTAAAGGCCAACTGCCCGGTCATTCTGCTCAGGAACCTCGACCCTCATAATGGCCTATGCAATGGAACACGGCTTATGATCAGAGCCTTCCAGGATAATGCAATCGATGCGGAGATTGTTGGTGGTCAGCATGCTGGAAAGAGGGTATTCATACCGAGGATCCCTATGTCGCCCTCGGAGGACACCTCACTTCCCTTCAAACTCAAGAGAAAACAATTTCCCATCCGCCTAAGTTTTGCAATGACCATTAATAAGGCACAGGGTCAAACCATACCAAATGTTGGTATTTACCTTCCCGAGCCTGTATTCTCACATGGCCAGCTATATGTTGCATTGTCAAGGGGAGTGTCAAGAAATACGACACGAATATTGGCCAAGCCAAACAAGGAGGTTGATAAATCTGGGAAAAGCACCAAAAACATTGTCTATACAGATGTTTTAGTGGGCTGAGGCAGGTGCGTTATTCTAAGGTTCATTTGCAGCTTGTTGTTGTGTCTACATAACTAATTTTGATGCTAACAATATTTCTTGTTCATTTCTAGGTTTTGATCAAACCGAACTATATAAGCACGAAATAGGACCGATGCCAATACTGGATTAAAACGAGTCACTGTTCTGTTTAAGCTCACCAAGCTATAATTGCCCCACGTTATCAAAATAAAGCATGGAATGTCTCAACTTTGTTTGCCACATGCCTTCTTCGCTTTGCTATTCAGAGCTGAATGTATTGATGATGGTTTTTGATACCTACAGATTCACTTTATTGTTGGTCCGTTTTCTATAGCCACAACAGTATAACTAATCTTCTTTAAAGTTTGATGTGAAACATAGGTTTATTATTTGAGTTATCAGTCCTTCCTAGCCAACACAGTAAATTTTTCTGCATTGTTCTAATCATGTCAATGAACAATGTTGCAGAACAAGGAGCAAAAACTGTAAACTAAATTTCTGGTCAAATAAGTCATGTGCAAGTTGCTTCACATCAGTTTGTAAATTTACGGTTAATAGATCCCAATTAGTCCAATTCATGCATCGCATCATAATCTGGGGAGTAAATAGAAGTTTACCCTTAAGCGTCACTCTGCCCATTTTGCTTCATCTTGACCAGTTTGCTCAAAGTCCCTTCTTTTCATTTCATTTTTTGCTTCTGCCTTCTCTATATCCTTAGTTCTGCCAATGTATCACAACATTTAGTTCTGACTTTTTTAGAAAGAAAAGCATGTTAAATGCGAAACATGAACTCTTCCAATATTGGTGAAAGAAAGGTAAGTACTATGAGCGAGATACCGATTTAAGCAAGCATGTAGGAATGCTGTAGAATCAAAACATGTGGATAATCAGATTGACGAAGTGTTCTAAAAGAAGACCAATCTGCTCCTCTACTCCTAGCCTGGTCCTAATTCACACAGTTAGCCAAAACATTATGCCCTCAATCTACATCATGTAGTTTGTTTTATGTAGATGCCACGCTTGCTATATCCAAAATGTACAGCTTTATCCGAAATCTTCCATCCAACTAATGTGCTAAAACGTGTAAATGCCAAAATGCTAAATTTTCTAATACATCCAACAGACGATGCACAGGACCAACTCATGCTTTGTTATCTAAAGTCAGTACAATGCATCTCGGTTAAACTTGTAGTACCTAAATCCCCACGCCAATCAGGCTACCACCGAACAATTTAAACAAATCAATGCTGGGCTGCATCTGGTAGTGCTACAGATTGAATGGAAAATTAGTACTTCAACAAACATCAAACAAATCAATTCCTGTAACATCCCTACCAGCATTTCCAGCTGCGCACCCTACTGCTACGACAATAACCAGCCTGACGGAAGGACGAGATTAAAGTACCTCTTCAAGCAGCAGCACGAGTACGACGATGCTGATGACTTCGGTCGGCGCCTAGCTCTCAGGGTCGCCTGGCGCCCTGGCCTGCCAAGAGCATGCCGAGCTTGAGCGCTGCCTGCTCTCCACCGGATGTTCGCTGCCTCCTCGGGATATTTGGTGACCCGAATCTAGGACGTGGGCGAAGCAGAGAGCAGGAGCATGCAGCCGGAGCGAGGAAAGGGCGGCAGCAGCGGGGAGGCACAGGCACGGGAGGTGGCTGGTCGTCGCGGAAGCAGGGAAGGGGCGGAAATCGCTGCAGCGGCGGGGAGGCAGCGGAGAGGGCTGCCGTCGGCATCTGCGGCAAGGAGGCAGTGGAGGGGAGATTCCCGGTCCACGCGGCTTGAGGATGAGAATAGAGAGGCGAGAGGGAGCTTGTGAGTGGGATATGTGCAGCATCGTTAGCCTCACCTACCGATTATCTACTATTATCTCTTATTTATTTCCTTTCTCCACTTGCTCAGGTGAGTTAATTCATCAACTTATACTCTTCGAAGTGGTATGCATGATTATTTCTCCTGTTTAAATTCAGACGAAATAGATGTTAGATTTTCTTTGGTCCAGCTAGCATTACGTTTATATTAGAATTTTAGTATCCTGCTTGCTTTTTAAAAAAAATCTTCCGGTATCTTTCTGTTAATTGTGTTGAAAAAAATCCTCATTTTCCCAAAAAATGCATTATTCAAATTATCTAATGACGTAAGTCATCCATCGGCTTGTGGATGTCAAACTTTATGGAATACAAGATGGGACATTTTTATCAGCAATCTTTAAAAGGTATTTCTTTTGGTATTATGATAATTATTATGTGCCATATTATTATTGACAAAACCAACTCTGATTATTAATTTCCAAGTTTATATTGCGCATTAAGAAAGAACTATTATTTTTAGATGACCCAGAAATGAATGATGAACGCATAAGAAGCCGGCATCAAAACTGACCAAAGCAACATGTTTCCCTAAGATTTCAACTAATGCTATGTGCTTATTGATTATAGGTTGCATGCGCACATCAACATTGTTTAGGTACACAACCTATTTAAATGGCTCATTTAATCAAGACTAAAATAAAAAAGTAATGTAATTCAAATTAAAGATACGTAGAATTTAAAAGATATGTGTATTATATTTTTAAAAGACGTGCGTTGCACGTGCATGTTTACTAGTAATTGTAAAATAAAGAAAAATTGTTATTAATACTAACAGGCCAATAACTGAATTATACGTTTTGCATTAAAAGAACAGCTGATGTAAAATGAGCCATATGACTTGGAGCGATTTTTTTTCTTGATGGTGTAAAATCAAATCAGTGGTTTAAGAGAATGTTTCTCCAATAAATTAAAGTGAAAATAATAATATATGTGCAATATCATCGGGTTACTCAGATAAGGGTTCCGATGAAAACTACGGCAACAACCACCAACCAGCAGGGGATTTCATGATCTGTTGCGATAGCACCCCAGACAAGTCCACAAATACGTGGAAAACAGGATTGAAACTTCATGAGGATGACCAAACAATCTTCTCAAGTTCCAGCAACAAAATTAATCACCAGTATCAAGTGTTTGACATCATAGGAGACAATTCAGAAGAATTCCACGACAACAATAACCCAATACTCAACCCAGCAAATATAACCAAAGGAGCAAACCATCTGGTAGAAGGAGATACCGCAAATTCCTTAACAACCAGAGCTAAGGTACGACTAACAGCCGACCAGTGGAAGAAAATTAAAGCAGTAGTTGACAACGGCGCAACCATCCCGATAGATGCAAGTAAAGAGGTACTCTTAGGATACCATTACGCTCTACATCAGCAATCAAAGCAGCTAAAAAAAAGAAGCAAAATAGGGATAAGGCGAGAATCAGTGAGCGCGGCAAGTAAAGCCGTCTATGATGCACGCAGCAACGCATCGCATACAAACAGCGGAAGACACAACAGGCACAGTTCACGAGTCGATAATCTCAAGCACTCAGATAGGAGAAACCTTTTAAGAAACCTTTGCTCATTTTTCTTATCAGTCGATGAGTGAGGCAATATCATGCCGAAAACACCCAAAGCAACACTTGTAGCAGCACAAGCATATCTATACAGCACACAGCCAACACCAGGAGACCCGAGAGAACACATGCATCGGGCAACATTACAAGGATTAAGATTAGTGGAAAGCAAATTGACAGCTAGAGAAGAAGAGATGCGTCGTAATGAAGGCACCCATAAACCCAGATCACCATGCCGTCACAACAGTCCTCGCCACAGAAGCAGGAGTCGACGATCTAGGTCACCATCACCTAAACACCACAACAGCCCGAGGTACGAAGAAAACCGAAGATCCAAGTCTCCCAAACAAGCGTATGACTACGAAGATGACGAAAAAGAAATGGGAGCGCCATGTTTTTGAGTTTGCAGAACCCCCGTACCTAAAGGATTCAAACTACCCCATGACCAGCAGAAGTATGACGGGTCCCAGGAGCCGCAATTATGGCTCTCAGACTACCTACAAGCAGTAAGAATATTAGGGGGCTTGAAAGAGACATTAATGCAGAGCTTGCAGCTACACCTCACCGGCGCGGCATGGTCATGTTTAGGCAAGCTAGGGAAAGAAACAATTGGAAGCTGGGACAAACTCAAAAGGTAATTTACAAGCAACTTCAATTTGACTTACAAGCGATCAGCATCAATGGAAGAAGTCAAAGCCTGCACACAGAAGCACAACGAATCACTTCGGTCATACATACAACAATGGAGCATCATAAAAAACTCCGCAGTCGACGATTCTGACAAAAGAGGAGTTGGCGCTTTCACATTTGGATTACGACGCGTAGATCTAGTCAAAGAAATGGGACGGATCAAGCCAAACACAATAGCAGAATTAATGGACATAGCAAATAGATTCGCAGACGGCGAAATTGCTTGTCACAACAAAAGGACGCGGTCACCCGAAGACAATAGGGGGAACATATATAGCAATCAGAGGAGAAGGTTCCGCAACTATGATAACTACGGCTCCCGTAGTCAAGTAGTTGCAGGATACAAAGAGAGCAACTACCAAGGATATGACCGCAAGAACACAGGATGTCGCAACAACAACAGAGAAGACTCGAGCACTAATAGGCAATTTCAGCCAAGAGGTTCAAGGGAATACAACCAGTTGATACGTTGCAAACGTATCTATAATTTTTGATGCTCCATGCTTGTTTTACACCAATTGCTTTATGTTTTGTTTACACTTCGTGGCATTTTTATGCATTTTCTGGAACTAACCTATTAACAAGATGCTAGAGTGCCAGTTCTTGTTTTCTGCTGTTTTTCTATTCCAGATTATTACTGAAGGAAATGTTCTCGGAATTGGACGAAACAATAGCCAAAGTTCCAATTTTTCTGACACGTTCACGGAGTCCGAAGGGGAGACGAAGTAGGGCAACGAGGCGGCCAAACTTGGTGGTGGGGCGGCCTCCTGGCCGCGCTGCCCCATGGTGTGGGCCCTTCGGGCGCCCACCGACCTCGCCCTTCCGCCTATATATTCACATCCCCGGGAAAACCCTAAAGACCCGAGCCTCCATTCACGAAAAGTTCCGTAGCCGCCGCTATCGTCGACCCTAGTTCGGGAGGGTTCTAAAGCTTTTCCCGACACCCTGCCGGAGAGGGGAATTATCACCGGAGGCCTTCTTCATCACCATGCCTGCCTCTAGAGTGATGTGTGAGTAGTTCATCTTTGGACTACGGGTCCATAGCAGTAGCTATATGGTTGTCTTCTCCTATTTTGTGCCACCATGTTTAGATCTTGTGAGCTGCCTAACATGAGGGGAATCCTCTTTCTCCTACTGGGCGATTAAACTTTGGTTTCATATTGAGGGAAAACTTCTTGTTGTGCTCATCATACCTTCCTCTTGGGGTTTCCCAATGGGTCCCGTGAGACATCAAAACTGTTTTTTGGCACCGTTGCCGGGGATAAAGAGGATTTCTGCAAGGGGAGTCTCTCACTTCCAATCTCTTTACTTTGTTATTGTTTTTCTTAGTTTCTTTGCTTTGTTTTGTTTGCTTCTTTTATCAAAAATACAAAAAAAAATAGTTTCTACTTCAAGTTGCTTTTATGTCTAGCCCAGTTCCTATTACTATGTCACCTGAGGAAATGATCTTCACTTTCAAACAAGGGAGTGAGGAGAGTTTTAAAGAAGCTTGGTCTAGAATTTCCGATTCTTATGATAAAACTGAACCTAAAATAACTCTAGGCTTGCTTCTTAGTAGCTTTTATTTTGGACTTGTTCTTTGTTATAGATATGCTTTGGATGTTGTAGCAGGAGGAGATTTCCTTCATTGTGATGGGGATCAAGCTTTTAATGCCATAAAAATTTTGATTGCAACGTATAGCTCACCTAGTAAATTTGATTCATCCCTTGTGAGTATTTATGCTAGATTAAACACTCTTGAGATAAATACAACTTGTTTAAAAGAATGTTATAATCTGCTTCGTGAGCATCATGATTATGTTCCAATAAATTCTGAACCCTCAAGATGGCTCCCTACAGTAAATTTACTATAAATGGTGAAACTTTTCATACTCGTTGTGATATTATGTCTGAATTTTGTCTTATGCCTGAAGATATTTATGAATCTTTGAGTCTTTGGTGAGGGTGGAGAAGGAATATCTCTTACTAATAATGCCATTATATTACCCATTGGAGTAGCTGAAGGAGTGTTTACAAAAATCCTAGGGAGAATGGTATCCACTGATTATCTTGTTATTGAATATGTAGGAAAGAGACAAATTACCCTAAACTCTAAAACTCCTGGGAGCAATAATAGATGTGGGAAAAGGCACCATGAATTTCACTTCCCCACCAGGTAATCGTCATGTGTTCCCTAAAGGTAAGAAAGGTAGACGTAAGGCATCTAGTGTTGTTGATGCTTCTTCACTTGAAAATACTTGATTGTTGATTTTTGTGCGTTAAAGAAAAGCACTCTTGGGAGATAACCCATATTTTATTTCTATAATTTTTCTTTTGTTGAGTCTTGGAAGTTGTTACCTCTGTAACAACCTCTCCTTATCCTTTTTATTTCGTTTTTGTGCCAAGAATATCCTCTAATAGGTAGAAGATAAGATTTGGGGAAGTTGTTGTCCCGAAACTGATTCTATGCTGCTACCGAAAAAATTCATTCTCTCAGCCAGAACGTCGTATTGATCTGAAATTTTTTGTGCGCATGCCCCAGGTTATTATCTAACTCTCATTAGTTTTGCACTTTTCGATTTGCGCAACAGAAGATTTTCAAAAAAATCGATCTTTACCTTCTATTTTGTTTTGACTGATTTCTGCCACTATTTGCATTTGCCTCTTAATCTCTTTCTTTTTTAGTTCTTTTGATCGGAAGAGCTTTTAAAAGAAGTTGCTATAGTAGTTAATGTTTTAATGGATGTTTTACTTGAGTTGAAACTGAACCAAAAGTGGATCTACTATCTTGCATACACTAAGAGCATCTCCAGCAGCAGCGCAATATCTGCGCGCTGTAAAACGCAGATCCAGCGCGCGCTAGACGCTTTGCGCGCGCCATTTTCCCGCGCCCATTTCCGGATGCGCTAAACGTGCGCGGCAAAATACGGCGCGCAGATGCGCCTCCACCAGACGCTGCAAAATACAGCGCGCAAACACGCGCGCGCACACAAACACATACATTGCAAGATCTAAAAAATACACATAAAATAAACTGCGACGAACAGAAAATAAAGCTAGAAATAAAAGCTAGGATCTACGCTTCATCGTCATCCGAGGTGGTGTCCTCGGACTGCGTCCAGAGGTCGTCCCACCGTGGGTCGTCGTCGGCGATGGTCGTCGGCCCCGCGAGCTGCGCGTTGATGAACGCTTTGCGCCGGCGGCGATCTGCCCGGTAGGCCCGTCGCTCGGCCCTCTTCGACCGGTAGAACTCCAGCTCGGCCTGCACATCCTCCGGGAACTCGCGGCGCCACGCGGCCATGGCGCGCTCGTCGTGCTCGGCGATGAGCAGGCGGCGCTGCACCTGGCGATGACGGTGGCGGTCCTCGTCTATGACGAGGTGCGGCTGTGGCGCGAGGAACTGCGCTTTCTCGAGGGACTCTGTCTCGGGGAAGTTCATCTTCCGTCGCGGGCGCCCGATGAGCCATGCCGCCGCGTCATACATGCGGGCCGCCTCCTCCGGCGATTTGTAGGTGCCGAGCGTGAGGCGGAAGCCAGCGGTGCAGAGCTCGGCGTAGAAGAGCCCGTTCGGGCGCGGGCGCACGCCCTTGAAGCCGGAGGCACTGCGTCGACGAGGCGGCATGGCGGCGCTAGGCAGGGGAAGGGGATGCGGTGCGCGCGAGGAAGGGGAAGAGGGGAAAGTTCTGGGCGCGCGCGCGTGGCAGTTGGGCGCTTCGACACGCGGCTTTTGTAGCGTGCGCTCTACGGGCCGCGGGAGTTTTGCCGCCCGATTTAGCGCAAACGCAGCGCGCGCGGCAAAATATCACGCGCGCGCGCTTTTTTCCCGCGCCTACTGGAGGAGGATATAGCGCCCGCGCGCGCTAAAAAAACGGTTAGGATAGCACAGCGCTATTTTCCAGCGACTGCTGGAGATGCTCTAATGTTGGTAATGAGAATTGTGTGAAGTTTTGTATGAAGGAAGTTTTCAAGTGTAGGGAAAGGAGAATGATGTGATGAGATGAAGGATGGACAAAAGCTCAAGCTTAGGGATGCCCATGTCACCCCAAGAAATATTCAAGAAGTACAAGCGTCAAAGCTTGGGGATGCCCAAGGCACCCCCTTCTTCATCAACAAAAATATCAGGTCATCTCTCAAGACACTATAATTTTATTGCTTCATATGCTATGTGTTGTTCTTGGAGCATCTTTATTTTTGTTTTGCTTTGTTTGCTGTAATAAATGGTTGGATCCCAGCATACTTATTTTGGAGAAGACACACTCCATTTTCATTGCCTAGAACACTCTAGTTGTCACTCTTATTGTTCTGTGAGTGTTCTCTTTTGCTAGTACTGCGTTTAGCTTTTGTTTTCCACCCTTTTTTGTTCAAAACTTGTTAGTTCTTTTTAGTTAGGTTTGTTTAGCCCTCTGGTCTTTATTGATTATTATCTTTGAGAGTTGTTTCAAATAAATTGATTGGTGTTGGATAAGAGTAAAATATTTCATGCTTATAGTGGTGCAAAAGGAAGCTTGTTTAGACTGTGGCTTAGACTTTAGCATGTTATGCTAGATATAATTTTGATTATATGCTTAGTAGTTATTGTTGTAGCATGACTTGTCTCAAATAACTGAGAGTGCTTAATGTGCCATTGAAATAATCATGTGTTGTTTTTATCATACAAAAACATAATATTGTGGTATTCTCCTTTGATGCTTTATTTGGGTTGACTTTGTGCATGCTCACACCATGTTATCACTATGAACCAGTCACCTCAAGCCTCTATGATCATTTAGTTTTTGATTTGTAATATCACTGTATGCTTTGATTAATAATGTTTTGTCGCTATGCATGATTATGGCCGTTATTGCTCTCTTAGTTGGTCGCTCCCAGTCATTTGCTAGCCTTCACCTGTACTGAGTATGAGCTCTACTCGTGCATCCAACTCCAAAAAAACCAAAGTTTGCCAATGTGTCCACCATATCTACCTATTAGCATCATTGCTATTCCAATATATTCATCATGTTTTTATCTATCTTACAAATTAAATGCTTGTTATGAGAAAATTAGTTAGTAAAGCTCTCACAAACTTGATGGCACATTTACTTTCTTGCACTTAATAAACTTGAACCATTGTGACTATCTTATGAAGATTATATTCTTGCAAACTGTGAGTTGGGAGTTAGCACAACCATGCTTTCATGGGACACGCTTTCAACATTGCACTTATTCCTATTTAGTTGATATCATGTTCTTTTGTTTATGTATGCCTAGCGGTGCGAAATAAAATGGAAACTTGTAAGTTCATGGAGTTTGTATATGTGTTAGAGAAACGTCTGGGCGGCCAACCCAAGCCATGCATCATTCATGGTGGAAATTTATAGCATACCATAGTGAGCATTCTGTGAAGCATCTTCAATAAATAACTATGCCCATAGTAAATAAAAGGATTGCTGAGATGCTCATTGTCTGTTTGTCTTGTCATTTTAGTATGGGAAAACTCCCATATCATGGGGCAGGAGGTACCCTGTTGGTGTTCTCAATGATACATGTATACTTACAATAACAAGAACTTATTTGGGACCTAAGTTGAGTAGCATGAGGTTTAGGTACTTGTATTCAAGGGGCATAAGATTTTCAACTTGTGATTTGTCAAGCATATAACTCATATTTGCTCTCACATTAACTTAAACCATTCAAGATGCTTATGATAGGGGCAATGAGAGCTCAAAGCTAATGAGTACCTGATACGTCCAAAACGTATGTACTTTCCCGAACACTTTTGTTGTTGGTTCTCCTCTAATTTGTGTGTTTTGAATACAACTAACACGGACTAACGCAGTTTCCAGCAGAATTGCCCTGGTGTCTTGTTTTTGTGCAGAAATCCAACTTTCAGGAAAAATCCTAGAAAATACTGTAAAATTCCTATTTTACCAGAAGACCCACAGAGCCAGAAGACGAGACGGAGAGGGGCTGGGAGGCCGCCTCACCACCTGGTGGCGCGGTCCAGGCCTGGCTGCGCCAGGGGGTGGTGAGGCCACCCCAGCCGCCTCCTCGAGCCCTCCTTTCGCCTACATATAACCTTCGACCTAAAACTATCGGGGGTTCGGCGTTTTTCCCAGATAGACTTCCGCTGCACCGCCACCATCAGAAACCGCAATTCGGAACCAGAAACTCCGTTCTAGCACCCTACCGGGACAGGGATTTGGAGGAGATCTTCATCACCATTATCACCGACGTCTCTCCATCAACCATCCATGACTCCCCCATCCATGTGTGAGTAGTTCCCGCTGTAGGCGAAGGGGATGGTAGGGATTGGATGAGATCATTCATGTAATTTGCTATGAGATTGTTAGGGCATGGTGCCTAGTATCTATTATTAGTGCTTATGACATTGTTGCAACTTGTTGTGCTTAATGCTTGTCACTTTGGGCCCGAGTGCCATGATCTCGGATCTGAACTTGTTATTGTTTTATGATGATACTTGTTGTTTATGATCTTACCTGCAAGTTGTATACACATATTGTTGTCCGGAACTCGAGGCCCCAAAGTGACAGCAATTGGGATAACCGGAGGGGATGGCTATGATGTGAGGATCACATGTGTTCACCGAGTGTTAATGCTCTGCTCCGGTATTTTATTAAAAGGAGTACCTTTATTACCAGTAGATTCCCTTAAGGCCCTGCTACAAACAGGCTGGTAGGACAAAAGATGTCGTGCAAGTTTCTCATTGCAAGCATGTACGACTATATATGGAAAAAAAATTCATATGGTTGTTTAGTACTAGGATGCTTTATCATTATTTATCTGCAATTGCCCATGTCTTACTGATTTCATGAATTATCTTATCCATGCAACGCCCATTCATCCATCCCTATACCTACAGTATTTAATCCTACTGTTTACTATTGCTACTATTACTGTCTTTACTTTATTATTGTTGCTACTATTTTACTACTTTCATCACTATAAAACTGTAGCTACTGATAAACTGCTGCGAGAAAGTCTATTTCCAGGTGCAGTTGAATTGACAACTCATCTGTCAAGGCTTATAAATATTCTTTGGCTCCCCTTGTGTCGAATCAATAAATTTAGGTTTTACTTCCCTCAAAGACTGTTGTGATCCCCTATACTTGTGGGTCATCAAGACTATTTTCCGGCGCCATTGCCGGGGAGCATAGCTTTATTTGTAAGTTCACTTGGGATTCATATTGTTCGCTGCAATTCATTCATCATGGGTAAACTTCGTGATGGAAAAGTTCCTATATTGCCATCCACTACAAGAAGAGGTACGGCTCTGAACACCTCTATTGCTCTTGATTCACCATCTATTATGAGCAAGTTGCTTACACCACCGCATGCACATGCTACTTCTTCTACTGAGTTTGAAAACGCTACTAATAGTTTTGATGATGCTTCTACTATGCTTGATGAGAGTGGTTCGTTAGGTTCCTTTTTAGATGCTACCATTGCTAGGACTAAGCAAATAGGGAACGCTACTGTTACACCTGCTAGTTCACCTGAGTCTAGGGAATGCCCTAGTGACGATCTTGATGAGGCTTATATTGAGTTAGATGACGATTTTATTTATGAATCTCATACTACTAGTGAAGCTGATGCTATTAGAGTTCTTCTTGCAAGACGTGCTGTTAGATACAAGTTATCTCCTGATGCTAAGTTTGCTGCTTCTCCCATACATATTAGTGATAAGGACTATGATTTCTCTTTGGATTTATCTTACATATCTATTGTTGAGAAAGAACCTTTTGTGGTACTGAAAGTAAGAGTGCTATGGAGCACATGAATGAGCTTTCTTCTATGAGTAATTTGTTTTCTGATGATACTAAGCTGTGTATGTACTTTGTTGCTAAGATTTTCCCTTTTTCATTGAAAGGTGCAACTAAAGCTTGGTTTAATAATTTGTCTCCTGGATCTATTGATAGTCCTATTGCTTTGGTTAACGCTTTCTTTCAGAAATATTTTCCTGCTAGTGCTCAACATGCTGCTTTGCAGAAAATCTTTGACTTTGAGCAGGTAAAAGGAGAGAAACTACCGGAATCATGGGGAAGGTTTTGCTCTTTAATTAGAGTACTGCCTAGAGAGCCATTGCCTAAAAATGAACTCCTTGATATATTTAATAATGGACTAACTATTGAATCTAAGACATACTTGGATAGTTGTGCTGGTGGTGTTTTCAGGAAAAAGACTCCGGCTTAAGCTGAAGAATTAATGGCTAAAATAAGCCGGAATTATGATGATTGGACTATGGCTGAGTTAACACCAGCACCAACACCAGCGCCGACACCAAAGAAGAGAGGGATGATTGAATTAAATGATGAAGTGATGAGAGAAGTCAAGAAAGCTCTTAAGGAGAAGGGTATTAAATCTAAAGACGTGAAGAACCTTCCACCTATAGAAGAACTATGTAAGCCAATCCCTCGCTCATCTACTATTGAGGTACACTCTCTCCAACACTTTGATAATAGAGACATTCCTTACTCTAAACCTCCTGATCAATGCTTAGATGAGTTTGATAATTTTATTGTTAAGCAAGATAATTTTAATAAGAGAGTGCAGAATCATTTGTTGGAAAATTCTAGAGCTATTAACAAGTTGCAGGATATTGTGGAGAGAACCTCCAATGATGTGATGATGCTTGTTAATCATTTTCAAATGGTTCAGACTCAAATTGATCAGCTTACCAAGGTGCAAAAATATTTGCTAGTTAATGCTGCAAGAGAAAAAAAGCGTGTGAAATACGCACTAGAGGTGGTGCTACTACTCAAGATCCCTTATATCCTGAAGGGCATCCTAAGAGGATCGAGCAAGATTCTCAATGTGCTACAAGTGATGGTAATCCCTCCAAGAAGAAGAAGAAGAAGAAGCACAAAACAGTTGCGGAATCTTCTGAAACAGGTAAGGATCCTAATAGTGTTTCTATTTCTGATGCTGAAACCGAGAGTGGTAATGCTTCTGATAAAGAAGATGTTGAAAAGGAACCAGAAAAGCTTTCTAAGAATTCAAAGTACACTAAGGAGGACTTCATTGCCAACAAGCATGGTAATGAGAGAGAACCTTGGGTGCAGAAACCAATGCCTTTTCCTAGTAAGAAGCACAAATCTAAGGAAGAAGAACACAACAACAGGTTTTGTGAATGGATGAGACCTTTATTTTTGCAAATTCCTTTGACTGATGCTATTAAAATGCCTCCTTATTCAAAGTATATGAAAGATATTGTTACTAACAAAAGGAAGATTCCTAGTGAGGAAATTTCCACTTTACTTGCTAATTACTCTTTTGATGGTAAAGTTTCGGAAAAGCTTGGAGATCCAGGTATACCAACTATTCCTTGCTCTATTAAAAATAACTATGTTAGAACTGCTTTATGTGATTTGGGAGCTGGAGTTAGTGTGATGCCTTTTTCTCTCTATAAGAGACTTGATCTAGAAAAGTTGATATCAACTGATATATCTTTGCAAATGGCTGATAAGTCTACTACTATTCCTATTGGTATATATGAGAATGTTCCTGTTCAAGTTGCTAATAATTGTTTGATATCAACTGACTTTGTTGTGTTGTAAATGCCTGAAGATGACAATATGTCTATTATTCTTGGGAGACCTTTTCTAAACACTGCAGGTGCTGTTATTGATTGCAACCAAGGGAAAGTAACTTTTAATGTCAATGATAAAGAGCACACGGTCTATTTTCCCAAGAAGATTGATAGAAAATGTGCTCTAAACTCAATGAAGAATATTGAGACCATCAGAGTTGGTCAAATTATTTGTTCAAGGCCAAAGCCCAAAGAAGAATATCAAATTGTTATGGTTGGGACTATGCCTATCAAGGTTGAGGTAACATAATCATTTAGTGAAATGCAAAGTTTTGCTTCATAGAAAAGTGGTTTGGTAACAAGACTTGATCAACCTTGTAAACAAAGCAGTTTTCAAATGAACAAAGCTATGTTTTCACCACATTTACTTTTGTTTCTTCCTTGTTCATTTTTGTTTCCGCTGTTTAGTTTCATATTAGAATATCTTAGAGCTGCTGTAAGCTTGGTTTTGATTTGCTTTCTATCGTTCCATCTTCGTTTTCCCGAGTTTTATTCTCTTATCATTTTCTGAAAAATCCTTAAAAATAAAGTTTCTCGAAAAATTCCAGAAAATTCTTTTTAAATTTTTATGTCAAAAATGGTGCAGAGAGGCACCGGGGACACCTCAGGGGGACCCACAATGCCACCTCACCACATGGTGGCGCGGCCCAAGCCTGGCCGCGCCGTGGCATGGTGAGGGGGCCCCTGGCCCTCCACTTACCTCTCCACCCTCACTTCACTCTCTCTCCCAAAATATCTCCACACCTCAGCTCAAACCCATGTTCTTGCTATTCTTCCTCGCGATTTTTCGATCTCCTTGCTCAGCCCATCTTTGCTGAGGAGATTTGGAGCATTTGTTCTCCGGTATGTGACTCCTTCGATTGTCCAATTAGAATTTTGTTTAGTGGAGTATTTCTTGAGTATTTTAGCTCAATAGGTGACAGGTGAAATGAGTTTGCATGCTTGTTCTATTGCTTAGAAATGTTATTTTGATGCATGTTAGCCCTCTTGTAACTCCCTATAGTAGTTTCCTACATTTGTTTGTCTCAAAATCATTTTTATGAGGTTTGTTAAAAAAATAGAAAAGGGAAATGGACAACTACACCTATGGAGAAGTTTTTGAAAGAGAAGCACCAAGGGCATCAAGGCCTTCAAGATCCACTGCTCAATTTAGGACATCCTACAATTAAGATCTTATGTCACCAAGCATTGGCGATGAGGGGGATGATGGAGATGCGCATCCATCCACCTTCCCTTGTGCTAACTTTTTGAGTGATGCAGGGATTCTTGAGGATTTCTTACTCCTTGTTAACAGGGTTGGATTGACTACATACATGACGGATGAGAGTAATCAATATGCTTTGGTCACGAAGATTTTTGTTGAAAGCTTTAAATTCACTAACTCTCATTTCAAGCCTTCCATTGCATTTAAGATTTATGATAAGTCTATCACCATGTCTTTGGAGAAGTTTTGTGGTATTCTAGGTTTTCCCATGTTTGGAACAGCAAAGAAGATTCAGAACCGACCAGCTGATTTGTTGGAACTTTACCGAGGACTGACTAATGATGATGACCGCACAGCTCAGCATGGCAAGATAAGAAACATTCAACCCCCAGCTATTAGATATTTTACTTACTACCTTGCAACTAGTATTCACAGGAGGCCATGGACGCGCTCAAAGGAGGAGTTGGACGAGCAGCTTAGGTTGCTCGGCTTCCACGTACAGCATGGCGATGTGGACCAGGAGGAAGAGGAGGCGCCGGCCGATCACTATGCCGTGTACCACACCGGGGCGCCCTCGAGCTCATATCAGGACGAAGGTGCTTCTTCATCATATTTTGTGGACGCCACTTCATGGCCGAACTGGGATTGATCTCTACTTAGGCCAAAAGCCTAAGCTTGGGGGGAGGTACGCCGACGATACACTCATCTATATATCATATTTTGTCGGTACTTTGTATATCCATGATTCGCTTTCTTTTCCTTGTTGTTTTTGTTCTTGTTTCTACTTTCCAAAACACAAAAAGACCAAAAATATTTCCTTTGTTTCTCTTTGTTTGCCTCTTGAGTTTTCTAGCTTTGGTTTGCTTTGCTCTCTATTTTTGGTTTGATATTTGAAAAAATCCAAAAATATTTTGCTTTGGTTGCTGTTTCCTTCCGTTCTTGTTTCAAAAATTTGAAAATCTAAAAATATTTGTTGTTCTTCTTTGGTTTTGTAAATTTTGTTGCAGAGTTCAGTATTCTGTGACTCCGTTGGAGCTTGGTATTCACTTTATATTATTCAAGCCACACAAGTGAAAGGCAATAATGACGACATATGACAATTCGAGATGTGGTAAGAGGCTGGTATGAACTCTATTTGTTTTCATTTTTGTACATATACTCATCTATGTGGACATGCTTAGTCTTTTCATGTAAGGTATATGTTATCTAATGGATGCTTTGTAGTTCTTGCTCTCATATAATTAGTTTCAATTTACTAATAGTTTGTAGCATGTCATGTAGATGCTTGCTTGCATTGTTTCATTCATAATATGGTATGACATTGTGGTATCCTCCTCTGAAAGTTTCATTTGAATCGACTTGGCACATGCTCAAGCATGCATATGACTGAACAAAAAGTCAATTAAGCCTCGATGATTTACTTTGCCTCGGAGTTCTTGTATCATTTTTATGTCTATATTAATTTTGTTTTGTCGCAAGCATGATTATGACGGTTATTGCTCTCTCGATTGTCGCTTCCTAGTCTTTTGCTAGCCTTCACTTGTACTGAGAGGGAATACTTCTCGTGCATCCAACTCCTGAAAACCAAGTAACCACAAAGAGTCCACTATAAATTCCTATGCATGGTATTTCAAAGTCATTCCAAGTAAATTTTCATGTGCTACCTTTCAAAACTTTCAAATACTTCTCATTTTGTGCCACTGTTTTTAGCTCATGAGGACGTAGTGGTCGGAATTGCTATCTTCCATATTAAATTAAGTACCCCTCGACTTGCATGCTTCATCTGCTCGTCATTAATTTTGCAAGGGAGCTGGTCAGACCATTGTAATCTAAATCTTAAAAAAAAAGGACTCCTCCATGGTATGTGAAAGTTGGTGGGCACCCGATGGAATCGGCTAGTCATGGTTTAAGAAAGGAAAAGTGGAGAGGAGTGACAAAGCTTTACAAAAGAGCACCAATGTGCCAAATTTTCAAAGAACTCGGAACCACTCTCACGTGTTTAGTATGGAAGATAGCAAGTACCCATTTCCAGTCGTTGATATGAAACAACCACGTCTCAAAATAAATTTTTATCTCTGTTTTACAAATGAAAAGCTCTAGCACATGTTAAATCACTGCTTCCCTCTGCGAAGGGTCTTTCTTTTACTTTTATGTTGAGTCTTCATCTTCTAACTTTAAGCACTTTCTTGAGAGCATAGCTGTTATTCTTAGAACACGGTTAATTGTGATATAACTTTGATGCTTGTATCTTTGATATTTTTACTTCTAGTCTTCCCTTGAACTTCAGAGGTGCCTCAGCATTTATGTTTTGCTCCACAAATAAAGGCAAGCGGGATACCACTCTTCCATATCTTATTATGAACATTGCAATCTTATAGCTTCTTATGTTCATGTTGCTTGTTATTAGTGCATTGGCACTCTTTCATAGCTTGCCTAACTATGAGGTAACATTAGTTGCATATTTCTTATTATGAATTGTCTGAGTACTTGATCATATAGTGAGAATATATACATCTTATGAAGCAAATGTGTTCGTGAAAATTTCTTTTATCGCTCTCAGTTGTTAACTGAATTGTTTGAGGACAAGGGGAGGCCGCCTCACCACCTGGTGGCGCGGCCTAGGCCTGGCCGCGCCAGGGGGTGGTGAGGCCACCCTAGCCGCCTCCTCGAGCCCTCCTTTCGCCTACACATACCCTTCAACCTGAAACTATCGGGGGTTCGGCGTTTTTCTCAGATAGACTTCCACTGCACCGCTACCATCAGAAACCACGATTCGGAACCAAAAACTCCGTTCTGGCACCCTGCCGGGACGGGAATTTGGAGGAAATCTTCATCACCATCATCACCAACGTCTCTCCATCAACCATCCATGACTCCCCCATCTATATGTGAATAATTCCCGCTGTAGACAAAGGGGATGGTAGGGATTGAATGAGATCATTCATGTAACTAGACGGGCCGACGCGCTTCGCCGCGCCCGGCTGCCAGGCGTTGTTGCCAGGTGTTGTGTTGCTGCATGGCCTGTGCTATACGATGAGCATGCTTTTTTTTATGGGATGCAGGCAATATGAGGTATGTGTGAGTTCAACAGGGCCGGTCAACAATAGGGCAAATACACAGATCGTCCAGGAAAGGAAACAGATTGTCCAGAAAAGGAAACACTAACTAAACTGCACACAATGAACAGCCTAGAGCAAAGACTTCTCGCACACTAGCACATCCAGAAAATTATATTCAGCTGTCTACATATTTGAAGGCAGCATCAACACAGAACATGAAGACACACTATATAGACATGCCTCACACAACGCATCCAGAAAAACTGGGCACTACCTAGACAACGTGCAGGCTGCAATAAATACCAGTGATGTTGGTAAATGATTCATCCTAAGCATATAAACACACGACCTTCTTTCCCGACTTGTTCCGCACACTCCACAAAACAGCAGCCTCTTGGTGTTGCGTCACCTCCCATGAAGAAGAAATGGTGTTGCGTCACCTCCCATGAAGAAATGTGAGCAAAAGTAATGGTTCTGTAACCAGTGACCCTGAAAACAAACAGATATGGAGAACAAACCTTGTGCTTGGTCGCTGTTCCGAAGGTGCACACAGATCATCAACTCCCAAAATCAATAATCAAACTTTGCAAAACATTTAGTGGGTGAAGCTAAATAGATCAATAATCAAACTATGAAAAACATTTAGTGGGGGAAAAGAACCTACAATTCAAATTATACCATATAACTTACATAACTGCTAAAAAGGACAATTACTATCTCCCATGTTTCTTATAAACCTGAACTACTATGCAACTTACATAACTGGAATCTATTTGGACACCCATTACAGAGTATTCGAGATTGCCATCATACAATGTTTATATATTTTTCAGTCTCTGTTTGTCAGTGCAATTCTAAAAACAAACCCCAACTTTGGACACGCCTACAGATTCAAAACTACCTAACATAGATTTATTCCTGTTACTACTGAGTTAACTTTTTTTCCATTTATTCTTCAAGGAAAAACAAATTTATTACTAAACTAAATTAACAAATCTTTCTAAAATGAAAAGAGAAGAATAATACCTATGGATATACAAAACCCAACAGCACCAAAATCTTCAATTCATCATGCACAAAAATTAAATTGGAAAGATTTAGAAACACAACAATCTGTTAATTGCACCAAACAACAGTCGATATGAATTAGATACACAACATGGTTTACAAATATCATGTAAGTTTCTTACCGAACATTATGTCAACATAGTCTGGCTGAAGTACTGAACCATATATATTAGATCCATACTGTGGAAGGCATTACCATAGAACTTTAGTTTTAAAATATGTACTGCACAAAAGCCAAAAAAGGAGAACCAAGGTACATTTTACCTTAACAAAATGAAGGTTCATATGGTTAAATAAGGGAATCGTGAGCCTCTGGGGAGTAAAATTTGCACTACAGGGCTTTACATGGTAGACAGCAATACTACCACAAACCCATACCCAAAATTCTACCACTGTCAACAGTTCAATACTGAACTACAACTCCTACACACCACATAGAAACATCACTAAAGAATTAACTATGTGTAATGGGAATTGCTATAAGTATTATGTAGGTAAAGAATTTGTTCCCTACACATATCCTTCAGCCATAAATCAAGAAACATATATTGTCCTTAGCAGATATGTCTCTCATTACCTTACCGAATGGCATTGAGATTCATGAAAAAAGCAGGCACCAACCTTCCTTGACAGCGATCCTGTGAACCAAGTGAGGATCTCAATCTCTCAAACATTAAAACATCACGATAAAATCCCAAAAGAAAAAAGATTAAAGGTCTAGCCATGTTGTCGTGGTAACCAAACAGGTAAATGACATGTAACAAAATGAATAACTTAGGGAAATATGTACTGGATGGTTGCCTAACCATGAAGAATTTACTCTGTTCCTTTTATAGGCAAAAGAATTTACTCTAAGATGACCAAACATTAGTTGTGACTTGCAAGAATATACACAAGAATGTACACCAAAATGCAAAGAATAAATATACTACAAAATATCAACTTTGCTTAAATAAATAATCCACGTATCCTTGCTTCTCTTGAATATCTTCCAGGACAAGTGATATTTTGATGATCTGAAAATGTTGAAATGATGTTTTACGTTAAATCTAGTAAGCACAGCTATGTCTTAGGATGATAAACTAATATGTGAAACATACCCAAAGATCTGTACATACTATGCATTGGAGCATATAAATAAACGACTGTGATTGCACACTTGCTCTCTAGTGTCCTAAAACCTAAAAAGATTGTAAAATCCAAGGGGTTTAGGATCAACAAAGGCGTCATTTGACATAAACTGATTCACATTCAAATTAAAACTAATTTAGAATCTAATGCACTACATGAGCATGGCCTGCTTAATGTACAGTCTTGATGAACAAATATTGGAACCATAAAGTTCTAGTAATTTTGGGAGATATAGTAGGAGAAGCATACCTTAGTTAGTTGATGATTTCATAATTAGGCCTAATTGTGCCTTGTATATTTCACGTTGCTGCCTCCACCAGCTTTATCTTCCCATCTGCCCTCCAACAGCTAGTCCCTGGTCCTTTCTCTGTTCTTCGCTGCAGCTCATGGCAGTGTGGATTCACAATCAAGTCCGCTTCCGTAACCCTAGATTGAGGGCATAGTAGGCTATTCAGTAGCGTTGCTGGAGGTCTAAAATAAATCCTGAGAAAATTAAATAGATCCAATTGTGCACTAACTGAATGATGTACTGGAATCACAAATATAATCTTACTTGCATAGTGAATACTATCAGTAGTTTTTTGGGGGGAAATTCCAGTCTTCAGTTACATGACAATGCACCCAACTGCATAGAATATCATGCAAAAAAATAACGCATTTCAATGAATTCAACTGCATACATAGGAGTATATAAAGATTTGGCCATCACTCACATTAATTTGGAAGGAAAGGCTAACATTGATAACAGTCAAAGGAAAATTAATGAACTGTGTTAGGCATATTATATAATAAGGAGATTATAACTCTAGTTTGCTATGGCCAAGTTCACATTCAAAATGTTCATACGTAGTTTAGTTTGCTATGGCCAAGTTTACATTTAAAAGGTTCATATGTTGTATCATTACAATCAAACATATTCTTCTCACCTAAAGCAACAAAGGCAGTGAGCATTCAGAAACATGTGTACAATCTCTTCACAGCATAACGGGGTTCAAGTGTGCATTCTCCATTTCTCATGCATGACTAAAAATATATAGAAAGTAAGTTTTCAAAATTATTTGTACAAAATTACACAAATAATATAATAAGCTATATGCATTCAGTTTTCTACAAATACGTTTTGAAAGTATCATCCGAGTCGCATATGACGATCATGCCTTAACAGCCCAACCACAAGTTGTAGCCCCGCCTACATTAAGAACCTTTTGTTAATATTAGGGATTGAAGGCACCAAAATTTTAGTGACACCAACTTAGCATGCCAACGGAGTAATTTACTATCTAGTATCATGCAGAGGAACAATGGCATCATATATTGGATGGTTCCAAGATTACCACAAAATAAGTTTGACCCTAAAAAAACTATGGACAGGCTGCCCTTGCACTAGGAAGTATGTACAGATCTGATAGAACTTGCAAGAAATATAAAAACAATGAGACCACTTCATACAGCTCACTTGTGTTGTATAAAGTTCCAAGGGACCGACTCACTTTATTGTCAACTAAAGATTTTTATCATGTTCCAAGATTTCAATTGTCTGCTGCAGAATAGCTTTCAGTTTGCAAGACTTGGGAAAACACGTTGTACGTATAAATACCATATTCCATTTTTCCGATGAAACATTAAGCTTGTGGGAATATGATGCATCTTACCCTCGTTGAACCGCTGCCATCTTTGGTTAGACATTAATGTAGTATCTTATATGTACTCTTGAAGGCTAACATTCCTGGATATGTCTTCTGGAGAAAAAATTCAATCAATTGTCAAGAAGAATATGTACAGAGATATAATGCAATTCTTAAACTGCATAAACAAAAGACTGAAACGATGAGGTAAAAGTGACCAGTGATAGAACAGCAGATGTGGACTGATATAGATTATAATAAAATCACTCGTTTTGGATGGTTGGAAAAAAGGGGTGCTGTGTCGATTGCTCGATTGCTGCATTGCTAGCTAAACATAAACATCCAAATATAAGAGTAGCCGCAAGAGGCTGTCACTTGTCACCCCAGCCATTGTAGTTTGTGTGCGATTGCTAGCTACACATAAACACCCATATATGCTAGATTTTGGACCAATTTAGTAGTAGTTTGTGTGCGATTCATGAAGACCTACTGGATATATATGATCAAATTGTAAATCAAAGTAGCAATCGGTCATGCAGGATATATTGCTCATCTTTATATTGGAAATAAACCTTACTTTATTCCTATGTTTTCTGTTCTTCTTTTGACAACCTTCACTGAAAAGACATAATCTATACAAACTGCTGAATCTTTTCGGATCAAGGCCAAGGCCAGCTAGTACTGACGCTGGTTAATGCTGAAAGGAAGGAACGCGGTCAGGCTGGTGCGCATGGCAGCGCAGTGCATGCGGCGCAAAGATACCCCGGCAACGTGACCAGCAAAGACGGCATGCATGGGCGTGTCTGCTGTAGGAGAGAGCTCCGTGTACAGATAAAAGACTCAAGCTCGAGTCCGAGCTGGAAGTGGACTCCATCGGCGAGCGCCGGACCAGAGAAGGGGCAGAAAAAACTCAGGGTGCTCACCGCGGGCTTGAAGGCGAAGCGGATGACTCGGGGATGAACGGCGACGCCGGAGATGAAGCAGAGGTCGCCGGTGACCGAGGTGCGCGCGGCGCCGTCGAAGAAGCAACGACGCCTCGGGAAGCTTCCTTTCGATTCCTCGCGTCAGGATGTGAGCTCGACAAGGCGGATCCACCTGGTACACTAAGCCGTCACCCCCTTCTTGTCCAGGCCCCGCGCAAGGGACCCGTCCTCCCCAACAGCCCCTCCCCGGATCCCCCGTCCCCCTCCAGCCGCAATCGAGGCAGGGACGACGGCACGCTCTCCAGGGGCTCCCTGCCGAGACCTGCTGTCGAGGAGCCGAGCTCTCCGGCCGGTGCATCGTGGGAGTGGCCAGATCTCTGACCGGCCCTCTTTCTTCTGAGTTCTCTCCATGAAAGGAGCAAGGATGGAAGTGGGATCCAGATGGGATGTACTCGTTGCCATGGAGGGAGAGGAGATCAGGGAAGAAAGTAGGCGCGCGGCCGCCGCGGCCTAGGGTTTGGAGGGGGGCGAGGAGAACTTTGGTGGGGGCAAAAGCAGGAGGGCGAGCTGTGTTTTTTTTTCACAAAAGCATGGAAGCGGGAGGAAGCTGAGCGATGGGGGCCAGCACCTGTTCGGTCCAGTCACAGCGACGGTAGAATAACAATCCAGGTAAAAGAAAGTTAGTCCAACCATGGCAATGGACGGCCTCTGATCGCTCCAGCCTAAGATCGTACGGCCATAAATGCGCGCCGGGAAGTTACCTAGAATCGTGGGTCATCACCAAGCTGATAGCTTGTAATAATTTGTTATGAGATTGTTAGGGTATGGTGCCTAGTATCTATTATTAGTGCTGATGACATTGTTGCAACTTGTTGTGCTTAATGCTTGTCACTTTGGGCCCGAGTGCCATGATCTCAGATCTGAACTTGTTATTGTTTTATGATGATACTTATTGTTTATAATCTTACCTGCAAGTTGTATACACATATCGTTGTCCGGAACCCGAGGCCTCAAAGTGACAGCAATTGGGATAACCAGAGGGGATAGCTATGATGTGAGGATCACATGTGTTCACCGAGTGTTAATGCTTTGCTCTGGTACTTTATTAAAAGGAGTACCTTAATTACCAGTAGATTCCCTTGATGCCCTGCTGCAAATAGGCTGATAGGACAAAAGATATCGTGCAAGTTTCTCATTGCGAGCACGTACGACTATATACGGAACACATGCCTATGGTTGTTTAGTACTAGGATGCTTTATCATTATTTATCTGCAATTGCCTATGTCTTACTGATTTTATGAATTATTTTATCCATGTAACGTCCGTTCATCCATCCCTATGCCTACAGTATTTAATCCTACTGTTTACTATTGCTATTATTACTGTCTTTACTTTATTATTGTTGCTACTATTTTACTACTGTCATCACTATAAAACTGTTGCTACTGATAAACCGCCGCGAGCATGTCTGTTTCCAGGTGCAGCTGAATTGATAACTCATCTGTTAAGGCTTATAAATATTCTTTGGCTCCCCTTGTGTCGAATCAATAAATTTGGGTTTACTTTCCTCGAAGACTGTTGCGATCCCCTATACTTGTGGGTCATCAGTACCATACTTTTTGGAAGCTTTATAAAACTTGTTAATCTCTACTTCCCTTTATGAAGGGTCTTTCTTTTTTACTTTTATGTTGAGTCTTCATCTTCTATCCTTATGCACCAATTAAGAGAGCATAGTTGTCATTTCGAGTATAATGTGCATAGTCCCAAAATTTATTATTGATTGATTTATGATTATGGTATTGCTTGTTATCAAATTATTTGTATCTAGTCACCCTTTGAACTTTGAATGTGTCCTATGCATTTATGTCTTGCTATTCCATGAAGGACAAGCTGAATATCACTTTGCTATGCTTTCTCTATGCTCAAAACAAACAAATAACTTTCCATGCATTATTATTCATGATCTTTTGTTTGTGTTGCTTTTATGTTGTAACATGGTTGCTAAGTTCTATTGTTAGAATTATATCTTTTATGCCTATGTTTAGAGTACTTTGATCTCAGCTTGCAATGCTTTTACAATACCTTGATCAAGATTGTGTTGGCTCCATGTCACCTTAAAAATTATTTTTGTTATCACTTACCTACTCAAGGACGAGCAAGAGTTAAGCTTGGGGATGCTGATACGTTGCAAACGTATCTATAATTTTTGATGCTCCATGCTTGTTTTACGCCAATTGCTTTATGTTTTGTTTACACTTTGTGGTATGTTTATGCATTTTCTGGAACTAACCTATTAACAAGATGCCACAGTGCCAGTTCCTGTTTTTTGTTGTTTTCTATTCTAGATTATTACTGAAGGTAATATTCTTGGAATTTGACAAAACAAAAGCCAAAGTTCCTATTTTTCTGACACGTTCACGGAGTCCGAAGGAGAGACGAAGTAGGGAAATGAGGTAGCCACACCTGGTGGTGGCGCGCCCCCTGGCCGCGCTGTCCCATGGTGTTTGCCCCTCAGGCGCCCACCGACCTCACCCTTCCGCCTATATATTCACATCCTCGGAAAAACCCTGAAGACCCGAGCCTCCATCCACGAAAAGTTCTGTAGCCGCCGCCATCGTCGACCCTAGTTCGGGAGGGTTCTGAAGCTCTTCCCGACACACTGCCGGAGAGGAGAATCATCACCGGAGGCCTTCTTCATCACCATGTCTGCCTCCGGAGTGATGTGTGAGAAGTTCATCTTTGGACTACGGGTCCATAGCAGTAGCTAGATGGTTGTCTTCTCCTATTTTATGCCACCATGTTTAGATCTTGTGAGCTACCTAACATGATCAAGATCATCTTATTGTAATGCTACATGTTGTGTTTCCTGGGATCCGATGAATATTGAGTACTATGTCAAGTTGATTATTGATCTATCATGTCTATGTTATTTGTGATCTTGCATGCTCTCCATTGCTAGTAGATGCTCTGGCCAAGTAGATGCTTGTGACTCCAAGAGGGAGTATTTATGCTCGATAGTGGGTTCATGCCTCTAGTAATCTGGGAGAGTGACAATAACTTCTATGATTGTAGATGTGTTGTTGCTACTAGGGAGAAAACAACAATCCTTTGTCTAAAGATAATTGTATTGTTTACATTACACACTTTGCTTAATGCAATAATCTGTTGCTTGCAACTTAATACCCAAAGGTTGTTCGGATGATATCTTGAAGGTGGATTATTAGTCATAGATGCAGATGGATTACGGTCTATGTATCATGTTGTAATGCCCAAATAAATCTCATAGTGATCTTCATGTCATGTACATGCATTGTTATGCATTCTCTATTTGTCAATTGCCTAGCTGTAATTTGTTCACCCAGCATGTTATTTATCTTTATGGAGAGACATTTCTATTGAACTGTGGACCCTGGTCCATTCTTTTACACTGCTAATACCATCTGCTGCAAACACTGTTTTCTTTCTGCAAGTACTATTTTATTTCATTCACTGCAAACAAACATCTCTTTCCATACTATACGTCTAATCCTTTGTTTTCAGCAAAACCAGTGAGATTGACAACCTCACTATAAGTTGGGGCAAAGTAGTTTGGCTGTGTTGTGTGCAGGTTCCACGTTGTTGCTGACACCGGTTGTGCGCCCTGCCAAAGTCAGCTAGCAACAACCTTCAGAAGTGATTTCTTTCTCCTACTGGTCGATTAAACTTTGGTTTCATACTGAGGGAAAACTTGCTGCTGTGCTCATCATATCTTCCTCTTGGGGTTTCCCAATGGTTCCTGTGAGACATCACCAGTCACAAGATGACGTGCTCAATGGGCCATGTCACATGCACTACGCATACATCAACGGCAAGAGAGTATCACGGAATGCAATGAAGGATTGCAGGACATTCCTCAAACTTCAAGAAGTAGTAGGACATAAACAAGCTAAGGCAAGAAGGCAAGGATACGACAGAAACGCAAGCATTGTACCTCCAGCAAATCAGCAAGCAACAAACGGAGCCGCACAAGGATAGAATCAGCCAAGTCAGGGAAACAAAAATGATGGAGGATACATCCCATCTAAAGGGCACATCAGTGCAATGATACAACCAGTACCAAAGTCAAACAAAGAGCAGAAAAGCATCTCTCGACAAGTTAATCTAGCGATAACATCGCCTCCAGTGTCCACAGAGTACTTGCACTGGTCTGAATAGCCGATAGAATTCAATAGAGAAGACCACCCAATAACAGTACCTTGGCCAGGTAACGCGCCTCTGGTACTCAAATCACAAATAGGAGGATACGATGTGGAAAGAGTGTTTATGGATGCAGGAAGCGGTATAAATCTAATATACGCAAAAAATGCTCCAAGCAATGCGCATATCGCTAGAGTTCCTCAAGCCGACAGATTGTTCCTTCCATGGAATCGTACCTGGAAGCGCAAACTACCTATTGGGTCGAATAGCACTCGACGTTTGTTTTGGTAACCACCAAAACTACAGAAAGGACTTTGAAGTCATGGACTGGCCCTCTCAGTATCATGCGATCCTCGGGCGACCCGCGTTTTTGCGTTTTATGGCAGTGCCTCACTACACCTACCTGGTACTCAAAATGACAGGACCCAATGGAATCATCACAGTGAAAGGAAGCTTTGAGCTCTCAGATATTAGGTCATAGTGGAAGGAATTGCGGCTATTAATTCATTGGTCATGGCGGCGCTCGAGAGCACCAGGGGAGAGGAATGGCCAAGCGAGTTAACTAGGTATGTCGATCGACTGTGTTTGCTAGGCAAAGGATGGCCAAATGTTTTTTTTCACGGGAGGGAGGTGAGTTAAGCTGGCCTTCTGTCTAGCCCAGGTAGAGACGCTGATGTCTACGCACGCTTCTATCCTTGTAGACAGTGTTGGGCCTCCAAGTGCAGAGGTTTGTAGAACAGCAGCAAGTTTCTCTTAAGTGGATCACCCAAGGTTTATCGAACTCAGTGAGGAGGAGGTCAAAGCTATCCCTCTCAAGCAACCCTGCAATTACGATACAAGAAGTCTCTTGTGTCCCCAACACACCCAATACACTTGTCAGATGTATAGGTGCACTAGTTTGGCGAAGAGATGGTGAAATACAAGTAATATGGATGATTATAAGTACTCCCTCCGTTTCAAAATATAAGATGTTTTAGGTTTGTGAAGCAAATGTATCTAGACATGCCTTAGTGTATATATTCAAGTGAACCTACACACTAAAAGATGTCTAAGTGCATTTGCTTCACAAAACTAAAACATCTTATATTTTGAAACGGAGGGAGTAGTAAATGCAATCTGAAATAAATATCGCTGCGAGCAAACATGTAACAGAACTGAATGTAAATGGTGTTTCAATGCTTAGATACAAGGCCTAGGGATCATACTTTCACCAGTGGACACTCTCAACAAAGATAACATAATTGAACACAGAGATAACTATCTTCACTATGCTACTCTAAACTATTCTCCAATGGATAACGAACACTAATCATGTGTAGGGCTACAAAGCACTCCTCAAAGTTCGCATTTCCCCAAACTAGATTGCCTCACACTATCACCTTGAGCGCACTAGATGGTTCCAACAAACACCAACAATTCATAGAGACACTAGCCAAAGAGACACATATAATGCGCACACTGTCACCTTCACAACATGGTACAAGGTGTCTCCAGAGATTACAATAATAAATCACGAGAGTAGCATAATATATAAAGAACAACATCTACCAATTCAACTAGATACAAAGCTCACGATCACATATAGATCACATCATGGGAGAAAGAGGTGAACCACATAGCTAACAGTAGAGCCGTCAGCCCCGGGGGAGAACTACTCTCTCCTTATCATAGGAGACAGCAATGTTGATGGAGATGGTGGTGAAGTCGATGGAGACGGCGATGCAGGCGATTGAGTTGATGGAGATGGCTTCGGGGGCACTTCCCCATCCCGGCAAGGTGTCGGAACAGAGACTTCTGTCTCCCGAAATTGGTCTTCGACGGCAGCGGCGCTGCGGAACTTTTACTGGGAAACGCCGATTGATTTAGGGTTTCGGAGTCGGGAGGCTTTATATATGTGGAGAGGCGGCGTCAGAGGGCGGCCAGGGGCCCCACACCACCCCCTGGCATGGCCAAGAGGGGGGCATGCCACCCCCTGGTGTGGTGGGTCCCTGGCCCCCTCCGGCTCTCCTTTGGTCTTCGTCTTGCATCCGGGAAAAATAGGAGGTTCGGGCTTTGTATCGTCCAATTCTGAGAATATTTCCTGTGTAACTTTTCTGAAACACAAAAACAGTAGAAAACAGGGAACTGGCACTGTGGCATCTCGTCAATAGGTTAGTTCCGAAAAACGTATAAAAACGCCACGAAGTGTAACAAAACACAAAGCAAATGGTGCATAAACAAGCATGGAGCATCAAAAATTATAGATACCTTTGAGACGTATCAAGCATCCCCAAGCTTAACTCCTGCTCGTCCCCGAGTAGGTAAGTGATAACAAAACAATAATTTTTGAGTTGACATGCACCAACACAATCTTGATCAAACGATGTAAAGCATTGAGTGCTGAGATCAGAGTACTTAAAACATGGGCATAAAAGACATAATCTTGACAATACTTAGCAACCATGTTATAACATGAAAAAGTAACACAAACAAAAGATCATGAGTAATAATGCATTGAAAGTCAAGTGTGTGTTTCAACCATATAGAAAAACATAGCAAAGTGGTTTTCAGCTTGTCCTTCGTGGAGTAGCAAAACATAAATGCATAGGACACCTGCAAGTTTAAGAGGGCGACTAGATACAAATAATTTAAGAACAAGCAAAACCATAATCATGAATCAATCAATAATAAATTGTGGGACTATGCACATAAAACTCAGAATGACAACTATGCTCTCTTAGACGGTGCATAAAGGTAGAAGGTGGAGACTCAACATAAAAGTAAAAGAAATGCCCTTCGCAGAGGGAAGCAGTGATTGCAAGTTTTATAAACCTCCAAAAATTATGATACTTACTAGCTTTGAGCTCTCATTGCCCCCATCATAGGCATCTTGAGTGGTTAAGGTTAATGCGAGTACAATTACGAAGCATATATTTAACAAATCATAAGTTGAAAATCTCATGTCCCGTGAAATACGAATACCCAAACCTCATGCTACTCGACTTAGGTCCCAAGCAAGTTCTTGTCATTGTAAGCATACATGTATCATCGAGAACGCCAACGGGGTACCTCTTGCCCGATGACATGGAACAAGCCCATATCAAAATGACAAGACAAACAGACAATGAACAGCTCGGCATCTCTTTTATTTACCATTGGTATAACTTTTTATTGTGAGATGCGTCGTCGAATGTCCACTATGGGCATGCTGTAAATTTCCACCGTGAATAATGCATGGCTTAGATTAGCGGCCCAGGCATTTCTCTAACACATATACAAACTCCATGAGGTCACAAGTTTCCAACTTATTTCACATCGCGAGTATCCATAAACAAAAGATCACGATATCACCTAAATGAGAGAAAGTGCAATGTTGAAAGCTTGCCCCATGACGGCATGGCTGGGCTAACTTCCAACTTATAACTTGCAAGCATAACGTCAACATAAGAGAGCCACAATGGTCAAAATTATTAAAAGCAGAAAAGTAAAGTGTGACGTCAGGTTCGTGAGAGCTTTACTGACTAATTTTCACATAACACAAAAAGTTTAATTTGAAGGATAGATAAAAGCAAGTCAAATGTACTTGAAATAGCAAATTGCTAATAGGTATGTATGGTGGACACATTGGAACAAACTTGGTTTTGGGGAGTTGGATACACGAGAAGTATTTCCTCTTAGTACAAAATGAAGAATAGCAAAAGACTGGGAGCGACCAACTAAGAGAGCAAAACGGCCATAATCATGCATAGCGACAAAACATCATTAACCGAAGGATAAAGTGGTATCACAAGTCAAAAACAAAATGATCATAGAGGCTTATGGTGACTTGTTAAAGTAAAACATGGTATAAGCATGCGCCAAGTCAACCCAAATAAAGCATCAAAGGAGAAAACCACGATAACATGCTCCCATATAATAAAAACAACGCATGATTCTTTCAAAGGCACATTAAGCAATCTCAGTCATTTGAGACAAGTCATGCTACAGCAATAACTACTAAGCATACTATCAAAATGACATCAAGCATGACATGCAAAATTCTAAGCCGCAGTCTAAACAAGCTCCCATTTGTACCACTATAGTCATGAAACTTTTTTTCTCTTTTCCAACACCATTCAAACCTTTTTGAAACAACTCTTTTGAGATGTAAACCAACATAGACCAGAGGTCTAAATACACCTTTATACAAAGATATAACAAGATCTGAACAAAAATCAAGGCAAAAAAACGAAAGCTAAACGCAGTACTAGAAAAAGAGAACACTCGTTGAACAATAAGAGTGAAAACTGGAGTGTTCTTGACAATGAAAACAGAGCGTGTCTCTCTCCAAAACAAACATGATGTGATCCAACCATTTATTGCAGCAAACAAAACAAAATAAAACTGAAATCAAAAATAAAGACGCTCCAAGAAAAACACATAGCATATGAAGCAATAAAAATATAGTGTCTTGAAAGGTGACCTGATTTTTGCCGATGATAAAGGGGTGCCTTGGGGCATCCCCAAGCTTTGACGCTTGTACTTCTTGGATATTTCTTGGGGTGATATGGGCATCCCCAAGCTTGATCTTTTTTCCATACTTCATCTCATCTCATCACTCTCCTTTCCCTACACTTGAAAACTTCCTTCATACAAAACATCACACAATTCTATTAGCAACAATAGTGTCAGCATAATACTAAATCTACTCTTTGGGTTCAGTTTCAAACTCAAATATACCATCCATTAAAGCATAAGATACTATAGCAACTTCATCAAAAGTTCCGTGATTAAAAGAACTCAAAAAGAAAGCGATCGAGAGGCAAACATGAATAGTGGCAGAAATCTGTCAAAACAGAACAGCTGACAAAGATCGATTTTTCCGAGGACCTTCTGTTGCTCAAATCGAAAAGTGCAAAACTAATAAAAGTTTGGAAATAACCTTGGGCATGTGCACAAGAAATCTAAGATAAAAAATATATTCTGAGAATTTTCACGAATTTTTACGGTGCAACACAGAAATCTGTTTTAGGACAGCAACTTCCCCAAATCTTACCTTCCTCCAATTAGAGGTTCTTCTTGGCACAAACATGAAATAAAAATGATAAGGAGAGCTCATTACAGTAGTAATAACTTCCAAAACTCAACAAAAATAAAAAGTACTAAAAAGAAAACATTGGGTTATCTCCCAAGAGTGCTTTTCTTTAACGCCTTTGAGCTAGGCGCAGTAATTTGAGAAGATGCTCACATAAGTACCGGAAAGAACTTGAAGTAAGAGAGAGCATCAAAAAGCAAATATGAAACAAATTTAAATCTAAACCAGTTCCTATGAAAAAGAGTCTTGTAAAGAGACAAGTCATGAAAGCACAAAGCAACAAGCATAGGAAGGCAAAACAAGTGCAATTTCAAGAATTCCAACAAAAAGAGGGGAAACTTAATATTATTGAGATGCATAAAACCATGTTTCCCTCTCTCATAATAAGTTTTAGTAGCATCATGAATAGAATTAACAATATAACTATCACATAAAACATTCATGAGCCATATGCATAAAAGAATTAATACTCCCCACCTGAACATAGTCATTCTCAGCAACCATAGTAGGAGCAAATTCAACAAAATAGCTATCTTCTGGAGTGCATTCAGCAAACACATCATCATTAAAAGAAACATGGATAGCACTAATAGAACAATAATTACTAACCTCATAATTTTTAGAATTGGTACTAAAAAGATTTTCAATATCAAAAGTAGTGTGCTTTTCCCAATCATGATCACTACTATAGGTAACAGGCATAGGAACATCATCGAGTTCGGACTCATCAAAAACTATAATAGGAGCAACATGCTTAGGGGAAGATACCGTTTCCTCTCTCCTTTTACTCCTCTTCTTCTTCTTCTTCTTCTTCTCTTCTCTTCTTTAGGAGGGAGAGGCTTGAAAGGAAGGTTCTCCACATACCCTGGTTTAATGACAAAAATGATAGAAGAAACTTTGGAGGATTCCTCCTTCTCATTAATAAGAACAAAACACATATTAGTCCTGTCATATTTTGGTAAAGCATCATCTTTATAACATTTTGTATGTAAGTATTTGCGAGGCAATCTTTAACAAAATAAAGATGACAACCATGCAGGATGCTATTAATATTAAAAGCACTCATATCTACCAAAGAAGTTTTTCTCGATAACTCTTCACACCCCAAAAATAAAGTAAGCTCATCATGCTGATTGGGAGTGATCATGTCATCACAATACAAACTTGCCGTACTCATAGGATTATAAAGGCTACTATCATGGCCTGAGCATTGAAAATTAAAATGACCTATTTTATAGCAAAGTTCACAAATAAAAGGATAGAGGGCACAAACCTTTTCACCAAGCTCATTTAGAGCCCTGTCCCACATTCTAGTTTCTTCATTCCTGTGGTGGATACAATAATCCTCTTTGATGTGATTCTGTTCGCAAGGTCTAAGTGCTCCACAAAAATTAACATGCTTATAAGAAATAATACTTTCAAAAGTTTGAGCATGTTTATTGCAATCATCAATAACAATATCACTTTCTATGCAAGTGTCTTTAAAAGGTTCATGATACACATCCCAATTTCCTTTGGGAACATTAATATGAGAAGCAAAGGCTCTAAAGCAATCAACCATAATTTGAGGATCAAGACCATATTTAGCACTAAGCTCTTGAAAATAAGCAGTTTCAGCGAAAGACTTAATGCAATCATACTCATAATTTATATCTGATCCTTTACCTTTGTCGCTATCCCAATCTTCAATATTACTTTGAATTATTTCAAGCAGATCCCACTTAGTGTCAACCTCCTTGCTTGTGAAGGATCCCTCAAAATAGGCATCTAGATAGTCCTTGTAATTTCTTGAAAGCCTTGCATAAAAATTATTAATAACAATATTATGGGGAAGATCATGAATGGGACATTTGAGCATTAGTGACTTCAATCTTCCCCACGCTTGGGCAATGCTTTCTCCATCATGAGGATGAAAATTATAAATATAATTCCTATTTTTATGAACCTCACTAGAAGGATAGAATTTAGAATAAAAGAGAGGTACAATTTCCTCCCAGCCAATAGATCGGCCATCCTTCAACGTCTTATACCATTCCATAGCTCTACCCTTTAGTGATAAAGAGAATAGCTTCCTCTTAACTTCACTTGTAGAAATACCTGCACACTTGAACAACTCGCATAATTCATGTATAAAGAGCAAATGATCACCTGGATGGACAGTTCCATCCCCTAAATAGCAGTTATTCATAGCACGTTCAACAATTTTCATAGGTATTTTAAAAGGATGAGGATCACAAACATCATTAGAATTATCACATATGGGAGATAAAATATCATCAGAGTGAATTTTCTCCACTAAAGCTGGGGAACTAAAAATATCATGCTTATCAAAACCAGCTTCCCCAAGCTTAGACTTTTCTATAGCATTAGCAATAACGGTGTTCAAAGAATTCATACCAATAACATTGCTATTAGCATGCGAACAAAGCTCCAAAGTTTTTCAATTTTCTCTTCAAACACTTCAAGTCCTAACTCAGGAAAATACTATAAAACTCTTTGTTTTCTATTAAGCCTAACTAGTGAAAATAAAAACAAGAAACAAAAAGATATAATTGCTGAATCTAACGGAAATAACTTCGAGCACTCACACACGAGGATGCGAGTACCTTTTACCTTACCTCCCCAGCAACTGTGCCAGAAAAGAGCTTGATGTCTACGCACGCTTCTATCCTTGTAGACAGTGTTGGGTCTCCAAGTGCAGAGGTTTGTAGAACAGCAGGAAGTTTCTCTTAAGTGGATCACCCAAGGTTTATCAAACTCAGGGAGGAGGAGGTCAAAGCTATCCCTCTCAAGCAACCCTGCAATTACGATGCAAGAAGTCTCTTGTGTCCCCAACACACCCAATACACTTGTCAGATGTATAGGTGCACTAGTTCGGCGAAGAGATAGTGAAATACAAGTAATATGGATGATTATAAGTAGTAAATGCAATCTGAAATAAATATCGCTGCGAGCAAACATGTAACAGAACTGAATGTAAACGGTGTTTCAATGCTTAGAAAAAAGGCCTAGGGATTGTACTTTCACTAGTGGACACTCTCAACAAAGATAACATAATTGAACACATAGATAGCTATCTTCACTATGCTACTCTAAACTATTCTCCAATGGATAACAAACACTAATCATGTGTAGGGCTACGAAGCACTCCTCAAAGTTCTCATTTCCCCAAACTAGATTGCCCCACACTATCACCTTGAGCGCACTAGATGGTTCCAACAAACACCAACAATTCATAGAGACACTAGCCAAAGAGACAAACATAATGCGCACACTGTCACCTTCACATCATGGTACAAGGTGTCTCCGGAGATTACAATAATAAAGCACGGGAGTAGCATAATATATGAAGAACAACATCTACCAATTCAACTAGATACAAAGCTCACGATCACATATAGATCACATCATGGGAGAGAGAGGTGAACCACATAGCTACTGGTAGAGCCCTCAACCCCGGAGGAGAACTACTCCCTCCTCATCATAGGAGACATCAACGTTGATGGAGATGGCGGTGAAGTCGATGGAGACGGCGATGGAGGTGATGGAGTCGATGGAGATGGCTTCAGGGGCACTTCCCCATCCCGGCAGGGTGCCAGAACAGAGACTTCTGTCCCCCGAAATTGGTCTTCAAAGGCGGCGGCGCTGCGGAACTTTTACTGGGAAAACTGATGGTACGGTGTTGATGATGTAGATGACCGACCAGTTGGGAACCCTAAGAGAAGGTGTGATGAGCACAGCAGCAAGTCTTCCCTCAGTAATGAAACCAAGGTTGTATCGAACTAGTAGGAGAAAGAACCAAACTTAAGAAGGTGATGCTTGCTAGCTTCGTGACACTCCGGACAAGGGCGCCAGATCAACTGCTTGTTGGTGTGTCTTCCCCCAGCAGCAATGTGAAACCTGCACACAACACAAACAAGTACTTTGCTCCCAACTTACGATGAGGTTGTCAATCTCACCGGTTTGCTGTAAACAAAGGATTGAGCGTATCGAGTGGTAAAAGGATAATAGTAATGCAAGTAAAGTAAACAGTGCGAGTAAAGTAAAACGGTGTAACAATATAAAGTAAATTGGACTGGGGTCCACAGTTCACTAGTGGTGTCTCTCCATAAGATAAATAAAACATGATGGGTAAACAAATTATAGTTGGGCAACTGATAGAGTAAAGATAATGTACATACATCACGACGATCACTATGAGGCTTACTCTGGGCATTACGATAAAATACATAGACCGTAATCCAACTGCATCTATGACTAAAAATCCACTCGCGGGGAATCGTCCGAGGACCCCTTGAGTATTAAGTTGCGAACAATAGATAATTACATTAAGCAAAGTGCGTAATGTAAACAAAGCAAATGTCCTTGGACACAAGAATATTGTTTTCTCCCTAGTGGCAACAGCACATCTACAACCTTAGAGGTTTTTGTCACTCCCCCAGATTAAATAGAGGCATGAACCCAACTATCGAGCATAAATACTCCCTCTTGGATTCACTAGCATCTACTCGGCTAAGATAGCTACTAGCGACGGAAAGCATGCAAGATCATAAACAACATAGAGATAACATAAATTATAATTCAGCACATCAACTTGACATAGTACCAATACTCATCGGATCCCAACAAACACAACATGTATGATTACATAAAGATGATCTTGATCATGTAGGGCAGCTCACAAGATCTAAACATGAAGCACAAGGTGAAGAAGACAACCATCTAGCTACTGCTATGGACCCGTAGTCCAAGGTAGACTACTCACACATCACTCCGGAGGCGACCATGGTGGTGGAGAAGGCCTCCGGTAGGGATTCCCTTCTCCGGCAGGGTGCCTGGAAGAGCTCCTGGATCCTCCCGATCTTGTTTCGACGACGACGGCGGCTTGCAGTATGTTTCAAGGAAAAACGATCTGTCCCTTAGGTTTTTCCCATCGAGGGGACTTTATATGCGAAGGGGCAGCGCCGGGAGGTGGACCAGGCGGTCTCACCACAGGTGGGCACGGCCAGGGGCTGGGCCGCGCCCCCTGGTGGTGAGGCTGGCCCCTGGTGCCCCTCCGTCTCATTTTCGGTCTTTGCGAAGCTTCGGTAAAAATAGGAGGTTCGGCTTTTGTTTTATCCAATTCCGAGAATATTTCATGTGTAACTTTTCTGAAACACAAAAATAGCAGAAAATAGGGAACTGGCACTGTGGCATCTTGTTAATAGGTTAGTTCCAAAAAATGCATAAAAACGCCACGAAGTGTAACAAAACTCAAAGCAAATGGTGTAAGAACAAGCATGGAGCATCAAAAATTATAGATACGTTTGAGACGTATCAAGCATCCCCAAGCTTAACTCCTGCTCGTCCTCGAGTAGGTAAGTGATAACAAAAGAATAATTTTTTAGGTGACATGCACCATCATAATCTTGATCATCAAAGTAAGCATTGAGTGCTGGGATCAAAGAACTTAAAACATGGGCATAAAAGACATAATATTGATAATAAGAACTTAGCAACCATGTTATAACATGAAAAGAAACACAAACGAAAGATCATGAATAATGAAACACTGAAAGTCAAACGCGTGTTCAAATCATATGGAAAAACATAGCAAATGGTTTTCAGCTTGTTCTTCATGGAATAGCAAAATATAAATGCATAGGACACCTTCAAGTTTAAAAGGGTGACTAGATACAAATAATTTAAGAACAAGTGAAACCATAATCATGAATCAATCAATGATAACTTTGGAATAATGCACATAAAACTCAGAATGGCAACTATGCTCTCTTAGATGGTGCATAAAGGTAGAAGGTGGTGACTCAACATAAAAGTAAAAGAAAGACCCTTCGCAGAGGGAAGCAGTGATTGCAAGTTTTATAAACCTTCAAAAATTATGGTACTTACTAGCTTTGAGCTCTCATTGCCCCCATCATAGGCATCTTGAATGGTTAAAGTAAATGCAAGAAAGTTTATGAGCATATGCTTGACAAATCATAAGTTGAAAATCTCGTGTTCCGTGAAGTACTAATACCCAAACCTCATGCTACGCGACTTAGGGTCCCAAGCAAGCTCTTGTCATTGTAAGTATACACGTATCATCGAGAACCACCAATGGGGTACCTCCTTGCCGTATGACATGGAACAAGCCCACATCAAAATGATAGGACAAACAGACAATAAACACCTCAGCATCTCTTTTATTTACCATTGGTATAGCTTTTTATTTTGAGATGCGTCGTCGAATATCCACTATGGGCATGCTGTAAATTTCCACCATAAATAATGCATGGCTTAGATTAGCGGCCCAGGCATTTCTCTAACACGTATACAAACTCCATGATCCCGCAAGATTCCCAACTTATTTCACATCGCGAGTATCCATAAATAAAAGATCACGATATCAACTCAAATAAGAGAAGTGCAATGTTGAAAGCTTACCCCATGACGGCATGGTTTGGCTAATTTCCAACTTACGACTTGCAAGAATAACGTCAACATAAAAGAGCCACAATGTCAAAATTTTAAAAGCGAGAAAAGTAAAGTGTGTCATGAGGTTCGTGAGAGCTTTACTGACTAATTTTCGCATAACACCAAAAGAGTTTAATTCGAAGGATAGATAAAAGCAAGTCAAATGTACTTTGGAATAGCAAATTGCTAATAGGTATGTATGGTGGACACATTAGAAAACCTTGGTTTTTGGGAGTTGGATGCACGAGTAGAGCTCATACTCAGTACAAAATGAGGGCTAACAAAAGACTGGGAGCGACCAACTAAGAGAGCAATAACGGCCATAATCATGCATAGCGACAAAACATCATTAAGAGAAGCATAAAATGGCATCAAAAGTCAAAAACTAAATGATCATAAAGGCTTATGGCGACTTTGTATGAGTCAAACATGTTGTAAGCATGCGCCAAGTCAACCCAAATAAAGCATCAAGGAGAAAACCAAATTAATGCTTCCAAATAATAAAAACAATGCATGATTTTTTTTCAAAGGCTCATTAAGGAATCTCAGTCATTTGAGAGAAGTCATGCTACAGCAAAAATCACTAAGCATACTATCAAAACGACATCAAGCATGGCATGAAAAATTATAAGCCGCGGTCTAAACAAGCTCCTTTTTGTACCACTTTTTTGCATGAAACTTTTTCTCTTTTTCAACACCATTCAAACCTTTTTGAAACAACTATTTTAATGAAAACCAACATAGACCAGAGGTCCAAATACACCTTGATGCAAAGATTAAACAAGATCTGAACAAAAATCAAGGCAAAAAACGAAAGCTAAACGTAGTTCTAGAAAAAGAGAACACTCGTTGAACGATAAGAGTGAAAAACAGAGTGTTCTTGGCAAATGAAAAACAAGTAAATCTCCTCCAAAAGAAATTTGTTGGGGTCCAACCATTTATTGCAGCAAACAAAACAAAAGAAAACTGAAAGCAAAAGTAAAGACGCTCCAAGAAAAACGAATAGTGCATGAAGCAATAAAAATATAGTGTGTTGAAAGGCGACCTGATTTTTGCCGATGAAGAAGGGGTGCCTCGGGGGCATTTCCAAGCTTTGACGCTTGTACCTCTTGGATATTTCTTGGGGTGACATGGGCATCCCCAATCTTGAGCTTTTGTCCATTCTTCACCTCATCTCATCATTCTCCAATCACTACACTTGAAAACTTCCTTCATACAAAACTTCACACAAATCTATTAGCAACGTTAGCATAAACATAATAATAAATCAACCCTTTTCAGTTCAGGTTTTAACTCAAAAACACCACATATAAATCATATACTACTGTAGCAACTTCCCCAAAAGTTCCGTGATCAAAAGAACTCAAAAAGAAAGTGATCGAGAGGCAAACACAAATAGTGGCAGAAATCTGTCAAAATAGAACAGCTGACAAAGGTCGATTTTTTTCGAGAACCTTCTGTTGCTCAAATCAAAAAGTGCAAAACTAATGAAAGTTTGGATATAACTTGGGGCATATGCACAAGAAATCGCAGGTCAAAAAGATATTCTGAGAATTTTCATAATTTTTTACGGTGCAGCACGGAAATCTATTTTAGGACAGCAACTTCCCCAAATCTTACCTCCCTCAAATTAGAGGTTCTTCTTGGCACAACAACGAAATAAAAAGGATAAGGAGCGGTTATTACAGTAGAAATAACTTCCAAGACTCAAATAAAAGAAAAAGAACTGAAAAGAAAATGATGGGTTATCTCCCAAGAGTGCTTTTCTTTAACGCCTTTGAGCTAGGCGCAGAAAGTGCAAATCAAGTAATATCAAGCGATGAAGCATCAAGTTCATAAATCTTTCTAGGCATAACAGAAATACTAGATCCTAGATCACATAAAGCATGGCAATCAAAACCATTAACATGCATATCAATGATGGGCTCCCAACCATCTTCTAATTTCTTGGGAATAGAAGCCTTTTGTTTCAACTTTTCCTCCCTAATTTTCATGAGAGCATTTGTAATATGATTTGTAAAAGCAACATTAATATAACTAGCATTGGGACTCAAAGCAAGATTTTGCAAGAACGAGATCACTTCAGATATTTGCAGCCATCAACATCAAAATCATTAAAAGAAATGGAGCTACCATCTCCCATACTTCGAAAAATTTCAGCATTCTTTGTAGAAAAAGTTTTCGCAGTTTTGGGCTTTTTAACACAAGGATTATGAGTTTTTTTTACACCAATCAAAGTAAGAGGATTGCTAGCATTTGGAGCAACATCATCAAAGGTAGTAATGGTACATAACTTCATCTCTCTAGCCATCTCATCTTCTCTTTCCCACCTGGCATGCAATTCTGCTAACATCCTAACATATTCATCAATTCTAACTTGAATAGCATTAGTAGAAGCAAAAGTATTATTTTCCTTCACATCATTAGGCAACACTTTTAATTTCAGAAGTTCAACATCAAGAGCAAGGCTATCAACTTTAGAAGTAAGAGTATCAATTTTACCCAACTTTTCCTCAACAGACTTATTAAAAGCAGTTTGCTTACTGATGAAGTCCTTGAGCATGACTTCAAGCTCAGAGGGCGCGCCCCTAGTGTTGTTGGAGGAATTACCATAAGAGTTACCATAACCATTACCATTGGTAGAAGGATACTGCCTATAATTATTGCTAGCAAAATTGTTCCTATAAGCACTGTTGTTGAAATTATTATTTCTAATGAAGTTTACATCAACATGCTCTTCTTGAGCAACCAAAGAGGCCAAAGGAACATTATTAGGATCAACATGAGCTCTATCATTAGAAAGCATAAGCATAATAGAATCAATCTTATCACTTAAGGAAGAGGTTTCATCAACAGAATTTACCTTCTTACCTTGTGGAGCTCTCTCGGTGTGCCACTCAGAATAATTTACCATCATGCTATCAAGAAGCTTTGTTGCGGCACCCAAGGTAAGGGACATAAAAGTGCCTCCAGCAGCTAAATCCAATAGATTTCTTGAATAAAAATTCAGTCCTGCATAAAAAGTTTGGACAATCATCCAAGTAGTCAGTCCATGAGTAGGGCAATTCTTTATAATAGATTTCATTCTTTCCCAAGCTTGAGCAACATGTTCATTATCAAACTGTCTAAACTTCATGATATCACTACGCAAAGCTATAATCTTAGCAGGAGGATAGTATTTTCCAATAAAAGCATCCTTACACTTATCCCAAGAATTAATACTATTTCTAGGCAAAGATAACAACCAATCCTTAGTTCTTCCTCTTAAAGAGAAAGGAAACAACTTAAGCTTAATAATATTACCATCTACATTCTCATACTTTTGCATCTCACATAGCTCAACAAAATTGTTGAGATGAGCTGCAGCATCATCATAACTGGCACCAGAAAATTGCTCTTTCATAACAAGATTTAACAAAGCAGGTTTGATCTCATAAAAATTTACCTCAGGAGCAGGTGGTGCAATAGGAGTGCAGATAAAATTATTGTTTTTGGTGCTAGTAAAGTCACACAACTTGGTGTTTTCAGGAGTACCCATTCTAACAAAACTAAAAGCAAGTAAATAAAAACAACTATAAAGGAAACTAATGTTTTTTGTATTTTTGATAAAAAGATGCAAGCAAAAATAAAGTAAAGCAAAACTAAAAACAAAGTAAAAGATTGTGCGTGTGAGACTCCCCTTGCAGAAGTCTTCTTTCTCCCCGGCAACGGCGCCAAAAAACTTGTTGATGGTGCGGTGTGATATGTCTCAAACGTATCTACAATTTTTGATGCTCCATGCTTGTTTTACACCATTTGCCTATTGTTTCGTTACACTTAGTGCCATTTTTATGCATTTTCCGGAACTAACCTATTAACGAAGTGCCACAGTGCCAGTTTCCTGTTTTCTGTTGTTTTTGTGTTTCAGAAGTGATACACAGGAAATATTCTCGAAATCGGACGAAACAAGTTCCTGAAGTCTTATTTTACCCGGAAGCTTCCAGAGATCCGAAGGAGAGTAGGAGGTGAGGGACCAGGGGCCCACACACAGGGGTGGCGTGGCCAGCCCCTGGCCCGCGCCACCGCCTTGTGAGGCCACCTGGCCCCTCTTCTGACGACGCCCCTTCGCCTATAAATACCCCCCGACGAGAAAAACCTAAGGGCCCGATCAGATTTCCAGAACACATCGCGATACGCCGCCGCCATCGACCCGAAGATCGGGAGGGTCCAGAAGCTCTTCCCGGCACCCTGCCGGAGAGGGGAATCGCCACCGGAGGTCTTCTTCATCGCCATGCTTGCCTCCGGAGCGATGAGTGAGTAGTCTACCTTGGACTATGGGTCCATAGCAGTAGCTAGATGGTTGTATTCTCCACCATGTGCTTCATGTTTAGATCTCATGAGCTGCCATACATGATTGAGATCACCGTTATGTAATTCTACATGTTTGGTTTGTTGGGATCCGATGAATATTGGTGTTTATGATTAAGTTGCTGTACTGAATATTATCTTTTGTTATCTCTATGTTGTTTATGATCTTGCATGCTCTCCGTTGTTAGTAGCTATCTTGGCCAAGTAGTTGCTAGTGACTCCAAGAGGGGGTATTTATGCTCGATAGTGGGTTCATGTCTCTATTTCACCTGGGGGAGTGACAGAAACCTCTAAGGTGGTAGATGTGATGTTGCTACTAGGGAGAAAACAACATTCATATGCTCAAGGGCATATGCTTTGTTTACATTACACACTTTGCTTAATGCAATTATCTGTTGTTCGCAACTTAATACTCATGGGGTGTTCGGATGATATCCCCGTGAGTGGATTATTAGTCATAGATGCAGTTGGATGGCGGTCTATGTATTTTGTTGTAATGCCCAGAGTAAATCTCATAGTGATCTTCTTGACATATCACGTTATCTTTATTCTATCAATTGCCCAACTGTAATTTGTTTACCCAGCATGTGCTATTTTATCTATGGAGAGACACCACTAGTGAACTGTGGACCCCGGTCCTATTTACATCATATTGCAATCACCTGTTTACTTTTCTCGTACTGTTTACTTTACTAGCATACTCTACTGTTTTCCACTCGATACGCTCATAACCTTTGTTTCAAGCAAACCGGTGAGATTGACAACCTCATCGCAAGTTGGGAACAAAGTATTTGTTTGTGTGTGTGCAGGTTCCACAAACACCTTCAGTCGTCATTGTCTCTCCTCTCCTGTTCGATAAACCTTGGTTTCTTAACTGGGGGAAAACTTGCCGCTACACTCATCATACCTTCCTCTTGGGGTTCCCAACGGGCTGGTCATCACCACGCACAAGGACTTACTGCTCCCACGTCAACTTCACGCCATAGCTTCTTTTCTGGCGCCATTGCCAGGGAACAAAGAAGAATAACCTCCCTCGACAAACGGTCGCCATCAAAGTCTTTTCTGGCGCCATTGCCGGGGAGGAAGAGAAGACTTCTGCGAGGGGAGTTCTTTGCATACACATTCTTTACTTTGTTATTTGTTTTGCTTTACTTTATTTTATTTTATCTGCATTGCTTTTTATATCAAAAACCCAAAAAAATTAGAATCCTTGGTAGCTGTTTTTACTTGTTTACTTTCGTTTTGCTGAAATGGCCAATCCTGAAAACACCAAGTTGTGTGACTTTACTAGCACAAACAATAGTGATTTTATCTGCACTCCTATTGCACCACCTATTCCTGCTGCAAACTTTTATGAGATTAAGCCTGCTTTATTGAACCTTGTTATGAAAGAGCAATTTTCTGGTGCTAGTACTGAAGATGCTGCAGCTCATCTCAACAATTTTGTTGAGCTATGTGAGATGCAAATATATAAGGATGTTGATAGTGATATTATTAAGCTCAAGTTGTTTCCTTTTTCTTTGAGAGGAAAGGCTAAAGATTGGTTGCTGTCTTTGACTAAGAATAGTATTGATTCATGGGCTAAGTGTAAGGATGCTTTTATTGGTAGATACTATCCTCCTGCTAAGATTATAGCTTTGCGTAGCAATATTATGAAGTTTACTCAGTTTGATAATGAACATGTTGCTCAAGCTTGGGAAAGAATGAAATCTATGATAAAGAATTGCCCCACTCATGGACTAACTACTTGGATGATTATCCAAACTTTTTATGCAGGACTGAATTTTTTTTCAAGGAATCTACTTGATTCAGCTGCTGGAGGCACTTTTATGTCCCTTACCTTGGGCGCCGCATCAAAGCTACTCGACAACATGATGGTAAATTATTCTGAATGGCACACCGAGAGAGCTCCACAAGGTAAGAAGGTAAATTCTGTTGAGGAAACCTCTTCCTTGAATGATAAGATTGATACCATTATGGCAATGCTTGCTAATGATAGGACTCATGTTGATCCTAATAATGTTCCTTTAGCCTCTCTGGTTGCTCAAGAAGAGCATGTTGATGTAAATTTCATTAGAAACAATAATTTTAACAACAATGCTTATAGGAACAATTTTGCTAGTAACAATTATAGGCCGTATCCTTCTACCAATGGTAATGGTTATGGTAACTCGTATGGTAATTCCTACAACAACACTAGGGCCGCGCCCTCCGAGCTTGAGGTAATGCTCAAGGACTTCATCGGTAAGCAAACTGCTTTTAACAAGTCTGTTGAGGAGAAGTTAGGCAAAATTGATATTCTTGCTTCTAAAGTTGATAGCCTTGCTCATGATGTTGAACTTCTGAAATTAAAAGTGTTTCCTAATAATGTGAAAGAGAGCAATATTGTTGCTGCCGCTAATGCTATCCAAGTTGGAATTGATGAAAATATTAGATTGTTAGCGGAATTGCATGCCATGTGGGAAAGAGAAGATGAGATGGCTAGAAAGATGAAGGTATGTACTATTACTACCTCTAATTATGTTTCTCCCACTGCTAGCAATCCTCTTACTTTGATTGGTGTAGAGAAAACTCCCACTCCTTGTGTTAAAAAGCCTAAAACTGCCAAAACTTTTTCTCAAAAGAGTGCTGAAATTTTTCGGAGTGTGGGAGATGATAGCTCTATTTCTTTTAATGACTTTGATGTTGATGGCTGCAATATATCTGAAGTAATTTTGTTCTTGCAAAAGCTTGCTTTGACTCCCAATGCTAGTTCTTTAAATATTGCTTTTACTAAGCATATTACCAATGCTCTTATAAAGATTAGGGATGAAAAGTTGAAGCAAAAAGCCTCTGTTCCCAAGAAGTTAGACGATGGTTGGGAACCCATCATTGATATGTATGTTAATGGTTATGATTTCCATGCTTTATGTGATCTAGGTGCTAGTATTTCTATCATGCCTAGAAAGATTTATGACATGCTTGATTTACCACCGCTTGAAAAGTGTTATTTTGATGTTCCTATAGCTGATGTTGCTAAGAAGAAACCTTTAGGAAGGATTAATGATGTTCTTATTGTGGTTAACAATAACCTTGTTCCCGTTGATTTTCTTGTTATGGACGTTGAATGCCATGCTTCATGTCCTATTATTTTGGGAAGACCTTTTCTTCGAACTGTATGTGCTATTATTGATATGAGGGAAGGCACTATCAAGTATCAATTCCCACTTAAGAAAGGTATGGAACACTTCCCTAGGAAAAGAAAGAAATTGCTTTTTGACTCTATTCTTAGAGCAAATTTTGAGCTTAATGCTTCATCACTTGATATTACTTGATTCGCAATTTTCTGCGCCTAGCTCAAAGGTGTTAAAGAAAAGCACTCTTGGGAGATAACCCAATGTTTTTTTTTCAGTACTTTTTCTTTTATTTGAGTCTTGGAAGTCATTACTACTGTAATGACCGCTCCTTATCTTGTTTATTTCGTTTTTGTGCCAAGAGAAGCCTCTAATTTGAGTGAGGTAAAGTTTGGGGATGTTGCTGTCCTGAAACTGTTTTCGGTGCTGCACCGTAAAAATTCGTGAAAATTCTCTGTTTATCTTTTGGACCTGCGATTTCTTGTGCATATGCCCCAGGTTATATCCAAACTTTTCTTAGTTGAACACTTTTTGATTTGAGCAACAGAAAATTCCTCAAAAATTCGACCTTTGTCAGCTGTTCAGTTTTGACAGATTTCTGCCAATATTTGTGTTTGCCACTTTATCGCTTTCTTTTGAGTTCTTTTGATCATGGAACTTTTTGGAGAGTTGCTACAGTAGTATTTGCTATATATGTGGTGGTTTTGAGTTGAAACCTGAAGCTAAAAGGGGGTTGAATATATTTTATGCTTACACTAATGTTGCTAATAGATTTGTGTTTAGTTTTGTATGAAGGAAGTTTTCAAGTGTAGGGATTGGAGAATGATGAGATGAGTTGAAGAATGGACAAAAGCTCAAGCTTGGGGATACCCATGCATCACTCCAAGAAATATCCAAGAAGTACAAGCGTCAAAGCTTGGGGATGCCCCCGAGGCACCCCTTCTTCATCGGCAAAAATCAGGTCACCTTTCAAAACACTATATTTTTATTGCTTCATGCACTATGTGTTTTTCTTGGAGCGTCAGTTGTTTTAGTTTTCTTAGTTTGTTTAGTTTGTTTGTTTGCTGCAATAAATGGTTGGACCCCAACAAATTTTCTTTTGGAGAAGTTGCTTGTTTTCATTTGCCAAGAACGCTCTAGTTTTCACTCTTATTAAAAATCGAGCGTTCTACTTTTTCTGCTACTGCTTTTGGTTTTCGTTTTCGCCTTGATTTGCGTTCAGATCTTGTCATATCTTTTCATCAAGGTGTATTTTTGCCTCTTATATTTATTGGTTTTCATCAAAAGAGGTGTTTATAAAAATTTCAAATGGTGTTGGAAAAGAGAAAAAGCTTTGTGCAAAATAGTGGTACAAGAAGGAGCTTGTGTAGACTGCGGCTTAGGCTTTTTCATGTCATGCTTGATTTCTTTTTGATAGTATCCTTAGTGGTTTTGCTGTAGCATGACTTGTCTCAAATAACTGAGATTGCTTAATGAGCCTTTGAAAAAATCATGCGTTGTTTTTATTGTATGGAAGCATTATTTTGGTTTTCTCCTTGATGCTTTATTTGGGTTGACTTGGCGCATGCTCACACATGTTAGACTCTTACAAAGTCGCCGATAGCCTTCATGATCATTTAGTTTTTGACTTTTGATGCCATCTTATTCTTCTTTTAATGTCGCTTTGTCGCTTTGCATGATTATGGCCATTATTGCTCTCTTAGTTGGTCGCTCCCAGTCTTTTGCTAGCCCTCACCTTGTACTGAGTATGAGCTCTACTCGTGCATCCAACTCCTAAAAGCCAAAGTTTTCCAAAGTGTCCACCATACATACCTACTAGCAATTTGCTATTCCAAGTAAATTTGACTTGCTTTTATTTTCTCTTCAAATTAAACTCTTACCAGTGTTATGCGAAATTCGGTTAGTAAAGCTCTCACGAACCGGAAGGCACACTTTACTTTTTCCTGTTCTTAAAAATTTGACATTGTGGTCTCTTATGTTGAGTTGTTATGCTTGCAAGTTGTAAGTTGGATTCTAGCCCAGCCATGCTGTCATGGGGCAAGCTTTCAACATTGCACTTCTTTTTGAGTTGATATCGTGATCTTTTGTTTATGGATGCCCGCGGTGTGAAATGAATTGGGAATCTTGTGGGGATCATGCAGTTTGTATACGTGTTAGGGAAACGCCGGGCCGCCAATCTAAGCCATGCATAATTCATGGTGGAAATTTGCAGCATACCCATGGTGAACATTCGACGACGCATCTCACAATAAAAAGCTAAACAATATAGCAAATAAAAGAGATGTCGAGGTGTTCATTGTCTGCTTGTCCTGTCATTTTGGTGTGGGCTTGTTCCATGTCATCGGGCACGGAGGTACCCCATTGGCGGTTCTCAATGATATGCATATACTTACAATGACAAGAGCCTTGCTTGGGACTCTAAGTAAAGTAGCATGAGGTTTGGGTACTCGTATTCACGGGGCACGAGGTTTTCAACTTATGATTTGTCAAGCATATGCATCATAATTGTTCTCGCATTAACTTTAACCATTCAAGATGCTTATGATGGGGGCAATGAGAGCTCAAAGCCGGTAAGTACCATAATTTTTGAAGGTTATAAAACTTGCAATCACTGCTTCCCTCTGCGAAGGGCCTTTCTTTTACTTTTATGTTGAGTCACCACCTTCTTTCTTTATGCACCGTTAAGAGAGCATAATTGTCATTCTTAGTGTGATATGCATTGTCCCAAAGTTCATTGATTGACTCATATTGTTGGTTTCAGTTGTTCTTAAATTATTTGTATCTAGTCGCCCTCTTAAACTTTGAGGTGTCCTATGCATTTATGTTTTGCTCTCTTTGAAGGACAAGCTGAAAACCATTTGTATGTTTTTCCTTATGATTTGAACACACGTTTGACTTTCATTGTTTCATTTTCATGATCTTTTGTTTGTGTTCATTTGCATGTTTACAACATGGTTGCTAAGTTCTTACTGTCATGATTATATCTTCATGCCCATGTTTTAAGTTATATTGATCCCAGCTCACCAATGCTTACATATATGATCAAGATTGTGTAGGTGCATGTCACCTCAAAAATTATTCTTTTGTTATCACTTACCTACTCGAGGACGAGCAGGAGTTAAGCTTGGGGATGCTTGATACGTCTCAAACGTATCTATAATTTTTGATGCTCCATGCTTGTTTTACACCATTTGCCTATTGTTTCGTTACACTTAGTGGCATTTTTATGCATTTTCCGGAACTAACCTATTAACGAAGTGCCACAGTGCCAGTTTCCTGTTTTCTGCTGTTTTTGTGTTTCAGAAGTGATACACAGGAAATATTCTCGGAATTGGACGAAACAAGTTCCTGAAGTCTTATTTTACCCGGAAGCTTCAAGAGATCTGAAGGAGAGTAGGAGGTGAGGGACCAGGGGCCCACACACAGGGGTGGCGCGACCAGCCCCTGGCCCGCGCCACCGCCTTGTGAGGCCACCTGGCCCCTCTTCTGACGACGCCCCTTCGCCTATAAATACCCCCCGACGAGAAAAACCTAAGGGCCCGATCAGATTTCCAGAACACATCGCGATACGCCGCCGCCGTCGACCCGAAGATTGGGAGGGTCCAGAAGCTCTTCCCGGCACCCTGCCGGAGAGGGGAATCGCCACCGGAGGTCTTCTTCATCGCCATGCTTGCCTCCGGAGCGATGAGTGAGTAGTCTACCTTGGACTATGGGTCCATAGCAGTAGCTAGATGGTTGTCTTCTCCACCATGTGCTTCATGTTTAGATCTCATGAGCTGCCATACATGATTGAGATCACCGTTATGTAATTCTACATGTTTGGTTTGTTGGGATCCGATGAATATTGGTGTTTATGATTAAGTTGCTGTACTGAATATTATCTTTTGTTATCTCTATGTTGTTTATGATCTTGCATGCTCTCCGTTGTTAGTAGCTATCTTGGCCAAGTAGTTGCTAGTGACTCCAAGAGGGGGTATTTATGCTCGATAGTGGGTTCATGTCTCTATTTCACCTGGGGGAGTGACAGAAACCTCTAAGGTGGTAGATGTGCTGTTGCTACTAGGGAGAAAACAACATTCATATGCTCAAGGGCATATGCTTTGTTTACATTACACACTTTGCTTAATGCAATTATCTGTTGTTCGCAACTTAATACTCATGGGGTGTTTGGATGATATCCCCGTGAGTGGATTCTTAGTCATAGATGCAGTTGGATGGCGGTCTATGTATTTTGTTGTAATGCCCAGAGTAAATCTCATAGTGATCTTCTTGACATATCACGTTATCTTTATTCTATCAATTCCCCAACTGTAATTTGTTTACCCAGCATGTGCTATTTTATCTATGGAGAGACACCACTAGTGAACTGTGGACCCCGGTCCTATTTACATCATATTGCAATCACCTGTTTAATTTTCTCGTACTGTTTACTTTACTAGCATACTCTACTGTTTTCCACTCGATACGCTCATAACCTTTGTTTCAAGCAAACCGGTGAGATTGACAACCTCATCGCAAGTTGGGAACAAAGTATTTGTTTGTGTGTGTGCAGGTTCCACAAACACCTTCAGTCGTCATTGTCTCTCCTCTCCTGTTCGATAAACCTTGGTTTCTTAACTGAGGGAAAACTTGCCGCTACACTCATCATACCTTCCTCTTGGGGTTCCCAACGTGCTGGTCATCACCACACACAAGGACTTACTGCTCCCACGTCAACTTCACGCCACAGCTCTTTTCTGGCGTCATCACCGAGTAGCACGGTGTTGATGATGTAGATGACCGACCAGTTGGGAACCCCAAGAGAAGGTGTGATGAGCACAACAGCAAGTCTTACCTCAGTAATGAAACCAAGGTTGTATTGAACCAGTAGGAGAAAGAACCAAACTTAAGAAGGTGATGCTTGCTAGCTTCGTGACACTCCGGACAAGGGCGCCAGATCAACTGCTTGTTGGCGTGTCTTCCCCCAGCAGCAACGTGAAACCTGCACACAACACAAACAAGTACTTTGCTCCCAACTTACGATGAGGTTGTCAATCTCACTGGTTTGCTGTAAACAAAGGATTGAGCGTTGATATGTCTCAAACGTATCTATAATTTTTTATGCCCCATGCTTGTTCTTACACCATTTGTTTAGTGTTTTGTTATTTTATGTATTTTTCGGGACTAACCTATTAATAAGATGCCACAGTGCCAGTTCCTGTTTTCTGCTGTTTTTGTGTTTCAGAAAAGTTACACAGGAAATATTCTCGGAATTGGACAAAACAAAAGCTGAACATCCCAATATTTAACAAAGATTCCAGAAGACCGAAGAGGAGACGGAGAGGGGCCAGGGGCCAGCCTCACCACTAGGGGGAGCGGCCCAGCCCCTGGCCACGCCGCCCTATGGTGAGGGCCCCCTGGTCCACTTCTGACGTTGCCCCTTCGCCTATAAAGACCCCCCGATGGGAAAAACCTAAACACCCGATCAATTTTTTAGAAACACATCGCGATCCGCCGCCGTCGTCGATCCGAGATCGGGAGGGTCCAGAAGCTCTTCCCGGCACCCTGCCGGAGAGGGGAATCGCCACAGAAGGTCTTCTTCATCGCCATGCTTGCCTCCGACGCGATGAGTGAGTAGTCTAACTTGGACTATGGGTCCATAGCAGTAGCTAGATGGTTGTTTTCTCCACCATGTGCTTCATGTTTAGATCTCGTGAGCTGCCTTACATGATCGAGATCACCTTTGTGTAATTCTACATGTTGTGTTTGTTGGGATCCGAGGAATATTGGTGTTATGTTAAGTTGATGTGCTGAATATTATCTTATGTTATCTCTATGTTGTTTATGATCTTGCATGCTCTCCGTTATTAGTAGCTATCTTGGCCAAGTAGATACTAGTGACTCCAAGAGGGGGTATTTATGCTCGATAGTTGGGTTCATGCCTCTATTTAATCCGGGGGAGTGACAGAAACCTCTAAGGTTGTAGATGTGTTGTTGCCACTAGAGAGAAAACAACATTCTTGTGTCCAAGGACATTCGTTTTGTTTACATTACACACATTGCTTAATGCAGTTATCTGTTGTTCGCAACTTAATACTCGTGGGGTGTTCGGACGATATCCCCGTGGGTGGATTATTAGTCATAGATGCAGTTGGATGGCGGTCTACCTTGGAAGTGATGGCGATTACCAATACTCAATCCTTCGAAGTGATGTGTGAGTAGTCTACCTTGGACTACGGGTCCATAACAGTAGCTAGATGGTTGTCTTCTCCACCTTGTGCTTCATGTTTAGATCTTGTGAGCTGACCTACATGATCAAGATCATCTTTATGTAATCATACATGTTGTGTTTGTTGGGATCCGATGAGTATTGGTACTATGTCAAGTTGATGTGCTGAATTATATTTTATGTTATCTCTATGTTGTTTATGATCTTGCATGCTCTCCGTTGTTAGTAGCTATCTTGCCCAAGTAGATACTAGTGACTCCAAGAGGGGGTATGTATGCTCGATAGTTGGGTTCATGCCTCTATTTAATCTGGGGGAGTGACAGAAACCTCTAAGATTGTAGATGTGCTATTGCCACTAGGGAGAAAACAACATTCTTGTGTCCAAGGACATTCGTTTTGTTTACATTACACACTTTGCTTAATGTAGTTATCTGTTGTTCGCAACTTAATACTCGTGGGGTGTTCAGACGATATCCCCGTGGGTGGATTATTAGTCATAGATGCAGTTGGATGGCGGTCTATGTATTTTGTTGTAATGCCTAGAGTAAATCTCGTAGTGATCCTCAAGACATATGCACATTATCTTTATTCTATCAATTGCCCAACTGTAATTTGTTTACCCAGCATGTTGTTATTTATCTTATGGAGAGACACCACTAGTGAACTGTGGACCCCGGTCCAATTTCCTTTACATTGCTATCACCATTTTACTATTACTTGCACTGTTTAATTTCTCGCATACTACTATTGCTTTCCACTCGATACGCTCAATCCTTTGTTTACAACAAATCGGTGAGATTGACAACCTCATCGTATGTTGGGAGCAAAGTTCTTGGTTGTGTTGTGTGCAGGTTCCACGTTGCTGCTAGTTGAAGATGCACCAACAAGCATCGTAAACGGCGCCCTTGCTAGAGTGTCACAAAGCTAGCAAGCATCACCTTCTAAAGTTTGCCTTTTTCCTACTGGTTCGATAAACCTTGGTTTCTTACTGAGGGAAAACTTGCTGCTATGCTCATCATACCTTCCTCTTGAGGTTCCCAACTGGGCGGTCATCTACATCAACACCGCACCGCAATCAAGCGTATCGAGTGGTAAAAGGATAATAGTAATGCAAGTAAAGTAAACAGTGTGAGTAAAGTAAAACGGTGTAACAATGTAAAGAAAATTGGACCGGGGTCCACAGTTCACTAGTGGCGTCTCTCCATAAGATAAATAAAACATGCTGGGTAAACAAATTACAATTGGGCAATTGATAGAGTAAAGATAATGTACATACATCACGAGGATCACTATGAGGCTTACTCTGGGCATTACGACAAAATACGTAGACCGTAATCCAACTGCATCTATGACTAAAAATCCACTCGCGGGGAATCGTCCGAGGACCCCTTGAGTATTAAGTTGCGAACAACAGATAATTGCATTAAGCAAAGTGCGTAATGTAAACAAAGCAAATGTCCTTAGACACAAGAATGTTGTTTTCTCCCTAGTGGCAACAGCACATCTACAAACCTTAGAGGTTTCTGTCACTCCCCTAGATTAAATAGAGGCATGAACCCAACTATCGAGCATAAATACTCCCTCTTGGAGTCACTAGCATCTACTCGGCCAAGATAGCTACTAGCAACGGAAAGCATGCAAGATCATAAACAACATAGAGATAACATAAAATATAATTCAGCACATCAACTTGACATAGTACCAATACTCATCGGATCCCAACAAACACAACATGTATGATTACATAAAGATGATCTTGATCATGTAGGGCAGCTCACAAGATCTAAACATGAAGCACAAGGTGGAGAAGACAACCATCTAGCTACTGTTATGGACCCGTAGTCCAAGGTAGACTACTCACACATCACTTCGAAGGCGACCATGGTGGTGGAGAAGGCCTCCGGCAGGGATTCCCATCTCCGGCAGGGTGCCGAGAAGAGCTCCTGGATCCTCCCGATCTCATTTCGATGACGGCGGCGGCTTGTAGTATGTTTCGAAGAAAAGCGATCTATCCCTTAGGTTTTTCCCATCGAGGGGACTTTATAGGCGAAGGGGCAGCGTCAGGAGGAGGACCAAGCGGTCTCACCATAGGTGGGCACGACCAGGGGCTAGGCCGCGCCCCCTGGTGGTGAGGCTGGCCCCTGGCCCCCCTCCGGTTCATCTTCGGTCTTCGCGAAGCTTCGGTAAAAATAGGAGGTTCGGCTTTTGTTTCGTCCAATTCCGAGAATATTTCCTATGTAACTTTTCTGAAACACAAAAACAGCAGAAAACAGGGAACTGGCACTGTGGCATCTGGTTAATAGGTTAGTTCCGGAAAATGCATAAAAACACCACGAAGTGTAACAAAACTCAAAGCAAATGGTGTAAGAACAAGCATGGATCATCAAAAATTATAGATACGTTTGAGACGTATCAAAAACGCCGATTGATTTAGGGTTTTGGAGTCAGGAGGCTTTATATAGGCGGAGAGGCGGCGTCAGAGGGAGGCCAAGGGCCCCACACCACCCCGTAGGGTGGCCAGGAGGGGGCGCGCCACCCCCTGGTGTGGTGGGTCCCTGGCCCCCCTCCGGCTCTCCTTCGGTCTTCGTCTTGCGTCCAGGAAAAATAGGAGGTTCGGGCTTCGTTTCGTCCAATTCTGAGAATATTTCCTGTGTAACTTTTCTGAAACACAAAAACAGAAGAAAACAGGGAACTGGCACTGTGGCATCTCGTCAATAGGTTAGTTCTGGAAAGCGCATAAAAACACCACGAAGTGTAACAAAACACAAAGCAAATGGTGCATAAACAAGCATGGAGCATCAAAAATTATAGATACGTTTGAGACGTATCAGACGCCTAGGCCAGGTTCAAAGAAACGATGCCCAACCCATGAGGAGAATATGAGGAGTGGGAGAGAGTGACCAGTGATGGAGCGTCGGGCCAGCTCTCGAGTCAAGGGCGACAATGCATTGCAGGGAATAAAGGATGATGTGGCAACACGAGAAGGCTAGAAAATCTGGTAGTGGGGGATTGCTATATAGATATAGAAGATTTATTTTCTCTTTAGCATCAACTCTTGGCACATATATTCCCCAATTACTTTCAGTGGCTACTTGTTCAAAAGAAAAGAGAAGAAAATAAAGAAAGAAAAATTCCAAGCACAAGCACTTGCATGTTTAATGTCCATAGTACTTTCATTTGTTTTTGCACTTTGTCATTGATTGTTAGACATTATTGAGTTGAATTAGAAGTACCACTTGATATCTCATTTGCTTGTTGTTGTTCATTAAAGATTGAATTATTGATCATATGTATTGTTTGGCGAAGATGCCTGATGCGTGTGCCTGGCCGCTCCAACCCCTTGGGGCGTGTTGCAGGCTAGCGAGCCGTGGCACTAGCCGACTTCATGATCACCTGCTGCCAGTTGGCAGCTCCTGGGAGTTCACGAAGACACTTTTGCTACTCGCACAACTCTTCACCCTCCAGGCCCTCGAGCTCGGCAGCGACGTGCTCTGTCGCCTGCATGTTCTTGATGGGAGAACTATAGGTCAGATGGGCCACTGCTGGCTGGGCCGTAGGACGTCTCTCCCGAGCGAGCTCATCACCTAGGTAATGACCCCGGCGCTAAACCAGGCCTAGCTTGTTGGGGCCATCACCCACGAGGGTGAATCCATGAGCCAAAGTTGGTGGAGTAGGTAGAGTAGGTGGCACTGTATGCCTACAGTCACCGACAGACCGTCTTGTGGACCATACCAGGCCGTGGCCTAGCCGGATGCTCCTCCGTGTCGCTAAAGGGATGGTTGTACCTAGAGTTGGTGGAGTAGGTAGAGTAGGTGGCACTTGATGCATGTAAAATGCATCCATGATCCTTGTAGTTTATTAGTTCATATTCTCAGTTATTTGATAGTTTTATGAGGACCTAGAGATGTTTGCCATTGATTCTTGAGGATTTTCTAAACAATCCCCTTTCATTTGGTTTTAATATTGCGAAACAAATTTTCTTATTTTTGCATTTTTTTGACTTTTAGGGACCTTTCGGATGTCAAACGAACCCAAAGTTTTTACCACATTATTTATCGGGAAAAAGAAGACCGTGAGAAGAAGAAGTCAATGGGGGACGCGCTAAGGCAGGAGACAGGGGGACCATGCGGGCCCATAGTCTGACCACATGGTGGGACCAATCTCCCCCCTCGTGCGTTGTTTCGACGCAATCTTGGACTCCACAGACTCATCTTGACATAAAACCAACTATATAAAGGGACCCTTGGGCGATTTCACTATGGAGCGGAGGAGAAACACGAAACACACAAAACTGATATGAAGACTGCAAGGATAGGAGGGGAGACGCTGCCGGATCTACTCCCGGTTACCCCTTCAACTCCATCGACACCATCTCCTTCAGCAACATGATGAAGAGGGAGTAGTTCACCCTCTGTACATAGGGGATGTGGAAGTAACTTGTATCAAACTCTCTCTCGTGCTTCATATATTAGAGTCACATTAGCTTCCTATCATGACTGTGGCCATATTTGTATTTCCCATATGGTGGATCTTATGTTTGTGAGATGATTTATGAGATGTAAAAATGTTTATGTCATTGATGTATGAGTAGATGTATATGTTACCCCGTTCTTGTTTGCTTGTTGTGATCAAACTAGTATGCATAGGGCTTGTGAGGGGGATGCGTGCATTAGTTGGAGCAATATTCTTGTAGTTGGTTTGGGGAAGTGACAGAAATTTCTGAACTGCTATGTTTTTACCTTTATATGGTTTCCTCACTAGGGAGAATGGTTTACTATGCATAAAATTCCAGTGATAGAAAGGACCCCTTGCTTGTAAGGATGCATATGTGTTCAACATCTTGGTACAGTTCTTTATGCAATACTATGTTAAGTCTTAAATTTGACTTCAGGTGGACTCCCTTGTCAAAGGAGTATTACTGAGTTAATTTCCATCAATTCTATGTTTGGACGTGGTGCCCATATTTATTTTTATCAATGACATCTTGTGTTTTTGCATGCTCTTATCTTGTCATTTATGCTTTATTACCACCAAGTTTATGAGAGAGGTAGATCAAGTGAAAACATGATCCCTAGTCCAGCTTTAAATCATAAAAAGTTCTCTAGTTACCTTTGCATTGTTTTACTTTCAGTTCTTTAAACCATAAAATCACCAAAAATCTTGTTCTTACTGTCTTCCTTTGGTTTTGTAAACTTGTGAGCTGTTGGTGCCTAACAACCATCACAATTAGTTGGGGATGCAAAGCTATTTGTTCACTGTTGTAGGTTGTTTAAAGAGTGATGAAAAGGAACCAACCTCAGGCTTCCCCAAGAGTTCAATAATTACCCCGAGTCACCCTTGTGGGGAAAACTTTTCTTGCTACATAACTCTACGCTTAGAGTTCCAACGAGTGGCATTTTGAAGAATATAGTTACTACCATCAGCACTGTATTGCTACAGCCACTAGCGGACCATCTAGGGGACCATGCCGGGCCGCGCCCGGTCTTCCCAAAACAAATTGGCATGTTAGGTTTTAAGATTTGTGTACAAATTTGTTTTTATGGCCCATTTTATCACATGGGCTAATGAATTGGCTCGGTCTTGTTGAGTTGTCACGGTCTGCCAATGCATCCAGTGTCAGGCCCCAATGGCATGGGCTGGGGTTAGCAACACGATGCACACTATTCCCTCGCGCGGCCCAGTAGCAATAACTCACATGATGCAGTGGACGATGCCACTATTCTTGTACCCAGTACCCATGTCTGATGAGACATGGGTGTGGCCACAAATGGGCACGAGCCGACTGAGCGTGCATCCTGCCCGAGCGTGCGGCCGGCCAGGGTACACCATCTTTGGCCACTGTCGTGGCTTTTCTGTAATTATTTTTTGATCCGCTAGTTTAGTAACCATGTTGACTTGTTGAATGGATGTGTTGTGCCTACCCGAGGGTCATCCCCACGACAACCGTATCCTGATTTGCGCCCATTCCGGCCATTCCGACACGAGTCTCCATAGGACGCCTCCTTTGGGTGCGCACATTGTCGCTTGGGCCTATCCGGCAGTAATTCAGGAGCTCAGGCGTCTCAAGAAAGAATATTAGACATTTGAGCTTCCGAGCTTGAACATTGTTGCTATCTTGGTCGTGCGTCTATTCTGGATGACTCGGATCCCACGTTGCCCAAGCGTTCAGGTGTATGGCCTCGATTAGGGGGTAGGCCTCAATACAAATTCTCAGTATATGCACCAACACTAGTAGGAAAAAGCCTATCTATGATATACATTTTTTTGCCTACCCATGGCGTACTATTGTACACCACTAATGTCGCACAACTGGTAAAAGGCTAACCGTGTGTTGTACATACTTGTACACCGCAGGTAAGCCGGATAAGTGGCGTACATCATTATATGTGACTGGTAATCCATGCACTTCTAGTGGCGTACACCATTTCCGTATGCCACTAGTAACATAAATGTGATTTTTTAAGAAAACAAGATTTTTTATATGATTTATTTATACACCAAATACGTAAATAAGTTCCATACATATATCCAAATACGTACATATGGTTCCATACATACATCAACTCAAGACATCTTAATACAATGCTGCCGCAGCCAAGTGGGCCATGTCGATGTCGCGCAATGAACGTCGCAGACATAACCCCGTGTCGAGGTCGGCGTCACCATTGTCGCGGCAGCCCATGTCGAGGTTGGCGTCATCTTCGTCGTCGCAGCCCTGTGTCGAGCTCGGCATCATCGTCGTCGCCGCAGCGCCGTGTTGAGGTCAGCATCATCGTTGCCACAACCCCGTGTCAAGGTCGGCATCATCGTCGCTGCAGCCTCGTGCCAAGGTCATCGTCGTCGCTGCATCCCCGTGCCAAGGTCGCCGTCGTTGCCCAGGAAGTTGAAAGAGGACGGCAAGATGAGGGCGTCTCCCTGGAACATGGTCGTCGTTACCCTACATGCTGCCGCCTGAAATACGAAAAAATGAGACATACAAATAGTGTATTTTCGGAAAGCTATCTGATTGAGCTCCATCATATGTTAACAATAACCTGGTCCAAAAGATTCTCCGCCAATAGGAATCCCGAATCGAGCGAGCAAATGGACCACAACCTTGATCGACGTTAGAATAAGTGAGGTGCCATCTTGTCAAACTCAAAAGCACAAAAAGGTTAGAGCCAAAAATGTACCTTCACTCACAATTAATGGCCTAATTATTTAATCCTCCTGGACTTACAAAACTCGGTTGTTTCCTTCCGCATAAAAACTGGTGAGTCTGTATGTTAAGTATATATATTTAAGCGCGTGTGCTCATACAATTCCGTTGTAAGGGCAGGGTATCTTCCTTGTTGATTTGCTGGAAGTCATAAGCTTAGCGTTCAAACTACATTCGAATGTATGAAAAAAATTAATGGTCACAAAGCCACTGAAATGGCGTGCTAAAAAAATACACATTTGCGGTTCACAACTTTGACAATCACTAAATGATCATATGAGGTGATAGCAAGCCAATGAACCCACAACAATATGATGAAGCCAATGACCTATTTGTAGTCATCGCTAGGTGGTTCAATGAATTATTTATAATTTTTACTATTTTTAGGCTTTTTTGTATCGCGATCGTGGAATTTTTGCACACAAAAAACAATATGATGTAGTCATTCTGCACCTCATCGATACTTCTTATAAAGTAAAACCCCACTAAGAGGTCATTTAAGTTGTCTATCTCAATATGCAAGCTATCTACATCACCCACTATATTAGCCAATCAATTATTCATATCATCCCAATAATATTAATTAATTATAGTACATCTTTGCATGCAACATATCCATGTCATCAATTCTTTTAAACCATATAATTGACCACTTCTCCAATTTTTGTTGGCAAATACATAACAATTTCACTTTAATTAAATGTAGCACTTAAATATTGTGACCAATTGAATCTTCAAATTTTATTAGACAATTTCATATTTTATGTGTCTTATACATAGTAAAGTTTTGAAAAAGATTCCCGCTGCAACGCGCAGGGTATTCTTCTAGTTATAAATATAAAACATGTACCTTTGTAGCTGGTCTGTAAGGATGCCCACATGTGACTACACTAACGATGGGACATTGCAAATAACAAAAGGAGAATCAAATGTTCCACATTATTGGTGCACGTGCATTATTTCCTTCCTGAAGACTTACACAAGGAAATTTGTATATTCCACATTTTCTGTGCTTTACGACATGGTTAATGGTTGCTTGGCTTTTACTTGATGTAGAGACCGGGTTCCGCATTTCCTTTTTTGAAAAAAAAACCTTGCTGTACATAATATAGTTTCCATGCCACAGCTGTACGACACCACAGGATCCACCGGATCTTGTTCTTTACGGGAAGATTATGGAAGCCATCAAAATAAATGTTCTTTATTGCAATTTTATAGTACTGCTATACTTAGACGAGAGAACGTCTTTATTATTCATTATGCATGCTAACTCCCAAGATAAATTATACATACTCCCTCCGTCCAAAAATATATTGCGTATAATTTTTTTGCAAAAGTCAAATTTTGTAAAGTTTTACCAATCATATAGCAAAAGATATCAATATCCGCAATACCAATGAAGGTGTGATGGAAATATTCGTATAATCACAAAAATAAAAACTTATGTGATGGATCCCATAAAACGTTCATATATATTTGCTTCAGCTGAGGCCTGCACCTGATAATTCTCCGCTCGCATTATCGCAGGTTCCACCAGTTGCCTGAATTTGACCAAGCAAAATGCAGCTGCCGCGCGCAGACGCCTCGCAGGACACAATGCACGCCGAAGGAAGCAACCTTTCGCGCGAGGCTACGGCCGACTCGCTGCAGCATCCTATGGTGAGCAAAGGCGCAAGTTTTCTAGTGTTCTTACTGAGATCACACCATAAATTAAACTGTATTGGCTAATTTGCTCTTGCAATTCTTGGTGCAGAAGAACCCAGCAGGTACAGAAGTTTTCTGTCGGATTTCTCCTACCCAAGGGTTCCGAGTAGCGTGCGGGATGCTTGGCCGACAATTCAACCAGGCAACCGTATGCCTGGTGAAACCCAGTGGCAAAACCTAGACTTGTGTCCTCACACAGGTGCATACGGCAGCCACGGCTTCTCAGCTGGTCCAGAGCTCCCTCCATGCGGGTGTCTCACAGGGGTCGCCGGCGACTCCAGTTGTGCTCTTTCTCGTCTGTCAACTCAGCCATGGGATACTACCACCCACGGTGCCAGCGCCGACCATCGGTCGGTGGCCATGTCCACCGCCGCGGGCTTCGGCGGCAACCCTGCAGCATTGTCACCCTTCATCATGGCGAGTAACGACATGCCCCATCAAGGCGGGTGGAACATGCTGCATCAGCAGCTTCCACATAACTTTTTCCCGCTCCACGAGGTTCAGCCTCCAAGCTCTAGCCAGCATGGCCAATTCTCAGGTGAGCTTGAGCTCGCTCTGCAGGGTAACAGGCCATCACCTGGACCACGTGGTCATAACGGCGGTGGTGGCAACAGGTTAGACCACCCAGCTGCTGGCAGCTCGTCGAACTGGTGGTCTCTACCTCCATGAATTCCAAGTGTCAGTATGCTTGTCGAGGACTTTTACTCGAATTTTTGACAGAAGAGACCACCTGCACCAATAAAATGGCAAAAGAGACCACCTGTGAAATAATTTGTCAAAAAAGACCAGCTGTGAGTGGCGGCATCCCTGGCCAGGCGACACGTGGCACGTGCCGCCTGGGCCAGTTCCGGCAAGGGCCTGCCGCCGTTGGCATTTCCGGCACGTTCCCGTGCTAACGTCGGCGGACAACGCCGTCAGGCCAGGTGGGCCATGCCGCCTGGGTGGATGCCGGCATGTCCACGTGGCGACATGCCGGCAACGGCGGTGGCGGCACCCTGCCCGACAGCATCTCCCGCGAATTCCATCTCCCGCCCAACACTGATTCCCACGCGTGACTGTGACAGATTCCTATACCTGAGTGAAAACTTTGGCTGCTTTGTACTATTTTAGACCACCGAAAGTAACGCTTCGCTGCTTTCAGCTCTTTTAAGAGGGGGCAGAGGTCTGCATGGCAGGCATTGTGTGTTCGTATAGAGAGCTTCGTCATTCCAGAGAAGAGCATTTCATAGGAAGAGAAAAAGAGTAGTTGAAAGCAGCTGAGTGAAGAATCAGATTTGAAGCAGACGTTGATATAGTTGAACGAAGGAGTCATCAAAGGTAATGTTTCTGGCTAGTAGTTTATTAGTTAATTATGTAATTAGCCCAAAGCTAACTAAGAGAGATACTAATGTTACGTAGTAGTAGTAAATGTCAGCAGACAAGAGGAGTTAGTCATAATTTTATGTATAGATAGGAAATTTTAGATAGATAGTGATTGTGTGTATGAATAATATTAGATATGTTGTGCAGCTTAGCAGAACTGTTTAGTGTGTCGTAGGATTATTAAGGTACTTTGTTACTCCATATTATTATCGTGATACGTAGATGTTCTAACCAAAAAGTTTGCAATGTAAAAAGTAGAAAGATTGTAATACAGACATGTTGTGACTCCTATTTCGTGAAAATATTTTGCCATATAATTAACGGCAGAGCGGTCTTACTTGGACAATAACCAGGCTAATATTGATGTTTACGTGATTTTAGGTGGATTGTATGGCCAGAGCAATGGTGATACGTTGATGGTATGGGTATTATTTGGAAGTGATCCGGATTATTTTTAAGAAAGGCAGCGATATAAACTAGGTAAAATTTAACTCTTTAGTAGGTTCTGAGTACTTATTTTTAATTGTCGTTCTAGTCGTAGTTATTGTTCACCTAAAAAATAGAAATATGGCATATTTCTTAAAAATATTCTGTCATATAATTAACAGCATAGCGGTCTTAGCGGTCTTAGTTGGACAATAACCTGACTAATATTGATGGTGACAGGATTTTAGGTGGATTATATGGCCAGAGCAAATGTGATACGTTGATGGTATGGATATTATTTGGACATGATCTGGAATTTTTTTAAGAAAGGCAACGATATAAACTAGGAAGGTAAAAATCAACGTGTGAATTGGTTGTGAGTATTTATTTATAATAGGCATATTAGTCTTAGTTGTCTTAGTGTATATTGTTCACCTACAATATAGAAATATGGCAAATTTTTATGGTATTAGGACATGCAATGAAAGAATTACAGGAACATTTTATTTAAAATAAAATAAAATATAGCTTAAGTGTTACTAATATCATTTTTAAAATTTAGGTTTGTGCGGTAGGTACGATGGAAAATTTATTAGTGTTCTATGGAGACGTGGTACGGGAGGGAATTTCTGGGCTAGATGTGTCTTAGTGCGAGTCCATGAATGTTGTAGTAAGAGACATGGAGAACCTAGATTTTGCGGAAGTGAGGAAATGCATCCGGGTGCAGTTTGGTCCTGAGATCCGGGGGAAGAAGATGACCGTTGAGGCCGTCATATGTGTGGGAGGGGATGATGGGACAGCTCCCCGTTGGGGTCTGCGGGAGGTGAAAGGAAATAACTCATGGAGGACATACATGAGGTTTGCAACCACGCCAGGCGCCGCTATGTTTCAAAGGCCGATGGTATATGTGCAGTTTGTCTCTCCTAATGACGAGCCTGGATGCAGTAGCGGTGCTCCAGATGCGCAGCTAGGCATCACCGGCGGCCCCAGCAGCGGCCGATCGGAGCCGATGGAACTTGAGCTTGTGCCCGACCCAGGCTATTGGTCTGCGGTCGTTGACATAAGTGAACGTATGGAGGGATTACCGGAGGCCCTAGATGATGATGATGACGATCATTCTTCTGGGTCGTCATCGTCAGAGGAGGAAGGTGTTGGTCCATCTCAGAGGGCGGTTGCGGGACCGATGCCCGAAGACTTCTTGCAGACTATGACCATCCGCAACGAATATCACTCTGTTGCGGGCCTCAGTGAGGCTAGTCTGGAGGTTGGGCATAGTTTTCCAGACAAGGACTCCGTTGACCAGGCAATAAAAAGATATGCATTGTCCATATCTCGGCAGCACAGAGTTAAACAGTCTGATAAGACTGAGCTGAAAGTCGTCTGCCTTTTCTTGGCCGAGGGTTGCCAGGGTAGAGTGATCGCTCGTCAGAGGCAAGGTGTATGTCAGCCATGGGTGATCAGAAAAATTATACCCCATAGCTGCGAGCAGGTTGGAACTCTTCTAGATCATTGCAATGTGACCGCGAAGTACGTGTCACATATAATGTCAGTGGCAGTGGAAGAAGATATTAATATGGGTATTAAGAAGCTGCAAAAAGCAGCAGAAGACCAAATTGGCTACAAGGTCAGCTACGGACCCTGAATGGGGGTGGCCTGATTTGGAGACACGGTGGTGCATGCGGCACCTAGCAGCAAATTTCTACACAAAGTTCAAGAACAAGGATTGGTTCAAGCTTTTCAAGAGGATGTGCATGCAGAACACCGAGTCGAAGATGAATGCAATTTGGACGGGAATCAATGGAGAAATCGAGTGTGCTGCCTTGTCATCTCGAGAAGGCCGGAGGGGTCGAACAGCACCTGTCAATCTAACACAGTGGATAACAGAGAATTGCCCCGACTTATACAAGTGGGCACTCGCTCATGACTCAGGGGCTCGGTACGGCATAATGACCAGCAATATGTCAGAGGTCTATAATGGCGTCCTCAAAGGGGTGCGAGCCCTCCCTCTTACAGCCCTCATTACTGAAACTTGGAACCGTACTCTATCATACTTTGCAGACAGAGTACAGGTTGCCAATGCACTAGTCGGCATGAACAAGCCATGGTGTGAAAAAATGCAGAGGTATCTGGATGAGAAAGCAGAAAAATCCAGGAGTCATGGCTGTAGTCTTGTCGGCGCCCTTAGGAATAAATGGTTGATCAATGTTCGAGCGAAGTATGTTCACGGCCACCACAGGGGAGCACGAAAGCATGCTATTACTCTTGGCCCCAACTCATGTGAGTGCACCTGCAACAAGCCCAAGCTGCTAGGCTATCCATGTAGTCATGTCCTCAGGGCGGCTGCCGAACAGAAGATCAGCGTGGAGCATTACATATCTCCTTATTTCAGCACGTTCAGTCTTCTTAACACCTGGAATGGTGAATTCTGGGCCTGGGGCATAGATGTACACTACAGGGATGTGTGCAAGCGAAGTAATATCATATATGTTCCAAATCCGGCGATGCTTAGAACTGATAAGGGACGCCGACCATCTCGACGTCATAGGAACGACATGGACCATAGCCAATCTGGAGAACCACGTCGATGTCGCATTTGTAGGTGCGCTGGACACCCACGCAGGGAATGCCCCTACCGCAGCTAGTCATTTCGAATGTTCTATTTTCCTAGCTTCGATGTAATGTAATAAATTACTATTAATTTTCATGAACTTATTATGTAATGAATTTCGTTTGTAATGAATTATGTATTTGTGTTATGTAATGAGTTTAATTTGTAATTTGTATTGAATGTAGTTTGTAATTTGTTATGATGTTATTTTGTATTATCTAATGATGTTAAATTTAACCATCGGTAGTCTGGCCAATGAAACACAACTTTCAGCATAAACATGTATTATTGGTAATTAATCAAAACTAGAACAAGAAAAACAAAAATGGACGGAGGGCGTGGCAGCTTTTTCAGATGGGACAGTGGCTTTGACGTGATGGGACCTGACCTCTTGACCAGATAGCCAGTAATTACTCAACTTTAGCTTTGTTTTTACTTCCAAGTGCTTCGTCGGTTCGTCTCTTGCACCCAGTAGCTCCAGACCCTGCTTCCTCACTCACCCTCTAGAAAACCCTCTTTCCTTTCCCTTCATTATCTAATGATTTTAGTTTGTATATAATTTTTAGTAAGTTTTCGCAATATTATTTGTACTAACTAAATTTTATCTGACTACAGGTTAATATGGCGCAACTACCATCCCTATTACATCAATCAATTGATGATGGGCACCGCTGCCACATTTGGTTGGATCCTAGTACACATGTGCACCCGCCTCCAACATTTAGGCTCCGAACCATTAAAAGCCGATGGTATACAAATGCTTTTTATGACACATACCTTCAGGCTTACGGACTTCTTCCATACTTGAGGTTAACAGATGTTGAGGCTAAATTCATGTTAGACTCGTCTCTGCAATCAGCACTAGTAGATCGCTGGAGACCTGAGACACACACTTTTCACTTACGTTGTGGGAAGCTTACGCCCACACTTAAGGATGTGTCACTGATCACAGGTCTACCAATTTGTGGTAAGCCTTTGGTCCCTCCTACATATTCTAGTGATTGGCCTGACGATCTTCGAGTGCGTCTAGACACGGAAGTGCCTAATTCAGGTGCTCGGGGTGGTAGAAGACCAAGGGGTGTCCCAATGAGTTGGTTAACACAACTTTATTATAAAATACCAGATGATGCAACAGAGGAGACGTTGAGGAGGCATCTGTTCGCGTATTTGCTGTTTCTTTTTGGTATGTTGTTCCCGTCGATGCACGAGGATGTATGTCTCCCTAGTCTAATTAAGATTGCCGAGGAGATAGTTGATGCTCCATTACCTACAAGCCCCCCATACAGCTTTGGTTCTGCTTTGCTAGCTCATACTTATAGGGGTTTATGTGATGCAACCAGGAAGAAAGGTGCTGGTGGTCATACACTTGTTCTTCCCTATGAGTTTTTGCAGCTATGGTCATGGGAGTACATACCCGTTGGTCGTCCAGTTATGAAGAATAAAATCCACCCTTATAATAGTGCCACACAATATAAATATGGGCATCTTACTATGGCTAGCCGGTGGGTCCATGTCCACAAATCATGGGCCACAAATATTGTACGCGGATGCTACCCTGAATATCACAACCAGTTTGAGCATCTGGAGTGGATTGTGATGTTGGCCAAAATATGCCGCAAGCACATGCGACGTGGGATCAAGGCGAGAGTTCACAACGGTTCAATACCACACAAGTATGTGCATATATCTGAACTAATTACACCTTCTCAACCTTATTAACGTGATATGGGTTCTAATATTGTCTATAACCCTTAGGAAACTATTGATCCGACGTGGGACGACATGGGAGCTGGTATTGGATACACCATGGCTCTACCACAGGGATTTCAGCATATGCTGCGACAGGATAACACCAACTTTTTTTCATCTATCCCAGACTTCTTTTCGTACGATCCAGCTAGCATATCTGGGAGCTTAATCCCTCCACCCTCAGGATCTCAGCACGTGTTTCATACTCCTCCGCCACCACCTGACACACAACCAGAAGAGGACGAGCGGCAGTATGGCCGAGGCCACCGTGAACCTCATCCCCCCCGTAAACGTCTATCGCCTTCAGGACGTCGACACAGACAGCCCAGACCTCGCCGACAAGGCTAACACAATTTGTGTACGCCTATATATATCTATGTTACTATTTCCAGCTATGTAATAGACATATTTCTATGTTCGTTTGTATGGGACAAATAAATTTGCTTTCAATCACTTATTGCGATAATAAGGCCTGCCATTTATTTGCTTGCAACACAAATACAACATAAACTACAAGTAAGATACACATGTCACGAGGCTTCAAATTAAGATACATTACAATGTTTCACTAATCGAATAAACGCTTGCCCGATGATGCTGCGTTAGATTTGGCTTTCATTGCTTTAAATCTAGCAGCCGACCGAGGCGTGAAGTCATCACAACTATCCTCATCGGAGGCTACCGTAGTCTTGGCCTTGCAACCTGATGTACTCTTGGCCTTCGACGTTGACGTCCTCTTGGCCTTCGATAACGCAGTACTCTTACCCTTAGATTTCACAGGCGCAGGCATGAAGTCATCGTCATTATACTCATCATATGCTGCCTCTGCTAGAGCATTAGCATATGTATTCGGGCGGTATAACCCACCCCGCACTGGACCAAATATCTTATTCAGCCAGGCAAAGTGCTTGATTCTTCTATTGACAAACTCTGCGTCATCAGGATAGTGCTGCATATGATAAATAGAAAACCAGATAATGTCAGTAGTACTACAAATAAATCTTAAGGAATATAAAGTGCGCAAAATAATAAATATTACCTGCATGTGCAATGCGTATGTTTTTGGTAGCATCGTGATTTCAGTTGAATCAGTATTGATCCAACGTTGAAAACCAAGACCAGCCTCAATATTTTTGAGCTCAACCACTCTATTCCATCTTGCTTGCTGCTACTCGTGTGATGATGACGCAGAAAAGAGCTGTGGCGTTTAGTTGACGTGGGAGCAGTAAGTCCTTATGCGTGGTGAATGACCAGCCCGTTGGGAACCCCAAGAGGAAGGTATGATGAGTGTAGCAGCAAGTTTTCCCTCAGTTAAGAAACCAAGGTATATCGAACAGGAGAAGGGAGACGGTGACGACTGAAGGTGTTTGTGGAACCTGCACACACACAAACAAATACTTTGTTCCCAACTTGCGATGAGGTTGTCAATCTCACCGGTTTGCTTGAAACAAAGGTTATGAGTGTATCGAGTGGAAAACAGTAGTAATATGCGAGTAAAGTAAACAGTGCGGGAAAAGTAAACAGGTGATTGCAATATGATTAAAATAGGACCGGGGTCCACAGTTCACTAGTGGTGTCTCTCCATAAATAAATAACATGCTGGGTAAACAAATTACAGTTGGGCAATTGATAGAATAAAGATAACGTGATATGTCAAGAAGATCACTATGAGATTTACTCTGGGCATTACAACAAAATACATAGACCGCCATCCAACTGCATCTATGACTAATAATCCACCCCCGGGGATATCATCCGAACACCCTAGAAGTATTAAGTTGCGAACAACAGATAATTGCATTAAGCAAAGTGTGTAATATAAACAAAGCATATGCCCTTGAGCATATGAATGTTGTTTTCTCCCTAGTAGCAACAGCACATCTACCACCTTAGAGGTTTCTGTCACTCCCCCAGGTGAAATAGAGACATGAACCCACTATCGAGCATAAATACCCCCTCTTGGAGTCACTAGCAACTACTCGGCCAAGATAGCTACTAACAACGGAGAGCATGCAAGATCATAAACAACATAGAGATAACAAAAGATATAATTCAGTACAGCAACTTAATCATAAACACCAATATTCATCGGATCCCAACAAACCAACATCATAGAATTACATAACGGTGATCTCAATCATGTAGGGCAGCTCATGAGATCTAAACATGAAGCACATGGTGGAGAAGACAACCAGCTAGCTACTGCTATGGACCCATAGTAAAAGGTAGACTACTCACTCATCGCTCCGGAGGCAAGCATGGCGATGAAGAAGACCTCCGGTGGCGATTCCCCTCTCCGGCAGGGTGCCGGGAAGAGCTTCTGGACCCTCCCGATCTTCGGGTCGACGGCGGCGGCGGATCGCGATGTATTCTGGAAAACTGATCGGGCCCTTAGGTTTTTCTCGTCGGGGGGTACTTATAGGCGAAGGGGCGATGTCAGGAGAGGGACCAGGCACCCTCACACAGGGGTGGCGCGGCCAGGGGCCAGGCCGCGCCGCCCCCTTGTGTGGGGCCCTGGTGGCCCCCCTCCGACACTTCTTCGGATCTCTGGAAGCTTCCGGGTAAAATATGACTTCAGGAACTTGTTTCGTCCAATTCCGAGAATATTTCCTGTGTATCACTTCTAAAACACAAAAACAGCAGAAAACAGGAAACTGACACTGTGGCACTTCGTTAATAGGTTAGTTCCGGAAAATGTATAAAAGTGCCACTAAGTGTAACGAAACAATATACAAATGGTGTAAAAACAAGCATGGAGCATCAAAAATTATAGATACGTTGGAGACGTATCACTTGCTGCCTTAATAGTTCTTGGCGTACCTCTTCTATGCTCCTCTGTGGGAGCTGCATCCTCGGTAACCATACACCTATCTCAGCTACGTGGCTATCTTCAATGATTACCTCCTGGAAAGACATACCTCTAATCTCACAAAATGTTCCGGTACGACACAGGATACAATGGGTCATCTCTGGGTGAAAATCACGGTTAGCGGGATCAAAGAAAGGAAGAACATCCGACATGGTTGGAGGCTATACTGATGCAACAAACCCATGGGTGAGAGGGGGGGTTTTATAGCCTAGCGAAACCTGCAAATGGCGGGAACATATGGCGGGAAAAAAGAGCGGGACAAAATGGCGGGAAAAAAGAGCGGGAAAAAATGGCGGGAAAAAAGAGCGGGAAAAAATGGCGGGAATCAAGAGCGGGAAACAATGGCGGGAAAAATGCGCGGGAATCTTTGTATAAGCTTTAATTAAAATACATCGGTCTTGCAGGCAATAAAACATAACATGATAGTTGATTAATAAAAACAACATTTTAAAGTAAGATACATCTGGATGCGGAAATAAAAATACAACAGAAATTAAGATACAAACTGGTACAATAAACACCAACGCATTTTAGTCCTGAGTCCACCGTGGCCATTTTCCGGTGGTATCACCACGCTTTTCTGCTGCTTCTGCCTGAGCAGCCCTTTCCTTCTTTCTCTCCCTCTCCGACTCACGAATCTGCTTGCGTCGCTCTTCCTCCGCCTCCCTACGGCGTTTACCTTCTGCGATTCTCTGGCGCTTCTCCTCATTGTAAGCTTCTTGCGCCGCTTTCCTCTGGGCAGCCTCCTCCTCTTGTCGCTCCTCCTCCTGGAAGCGTTCCCAAGCCCTACGCTGCCTTTCTTCAATCTCACGCAACGCCCAAGCCGGCTGCTCCGTGTCGATCCAATGATACCACTGGCAGAGCGGCGGCGGTGACTGCAACAAAAATAATGTTACTAATCATCTAAATAAAACACGCGCAAATATGTCATCTCGTGAAACTTAAATCTTACAGGAGCTCGGTAAAACAGCAATGAAGACTCCGGAGGATCATGCGCATGATTGGCACACATGAAAAATTTCATGCCCATCCTGTCCGAAAAATCCGTCGACTCCCTAACCTTCGCTATGTCGCCGCACCAGCATCGTGCGGCTTCCATTCCCTCCGGTAAACTTGCGTACTTCATTTTTTTGGGCCTTAGGCCCTGGTCGGAGCAAGGCAAACTCATAGCAAGTATCAGAGAGTAGAGATAGCAGTGGAGATCGAATGAATGAGACTGATCGAAGGAATGCCTTCTTTATATAGACAACGATTACAGCTGCTGTTAAGCAAAATAATTAGCAAAAGTATGCATCGTCGGTGGTCTATTTCCTATATCAAAACAGTACTTCAGATATCAGCAGGCAAGATATCAGCCACTGCCCCTCGGAGTTAGCGCCGTCTCAGACGAATATTTTGCCTCTGCCTCGTGCCTCGGAGTGAGTGCCTGCTGGGCTGTCGGCATGCGGGGGTGCCGGCGCTCCCCCAGGCGGCATCTGCCACGCCAGCATGCCGGGTTCGGCAGTGGCGGCAGGTCCCATAGCCTTGTTGGGGATGGCGGCACCCGCCTGCCGGCGTTGGCCCAGGCGGCACGGGCCACGTGTTGCTTGGCCAGACGTGCCGCCACCCGTAGGGGGTCTTTTTTGACAAAAAATTTGGCAGGTGGTCTTTTGTAGCAATTCACTCGCACAGGTGGTCCTTTTCGTCAAAAATTCCATGTTATTCCCTAATATAATATTGTCACTGTGTAGCACTGCCAAAACATCAGCACTTGCTTTCATGTGAGAGACTGCCGACGAGAGTGTGTTCCAAAAATCTCGCCCTTTTATCCAACGACCATTTGCTGGGATGTTGATCCAAACCTTATGGTCTTGTTGATTTTGTTTGGTTATTGAACTATTTGGTTTTATTTGTGTGTTGGATAAGTTTATCTTGTTGATATTAATATCATGAACTACTATGTATGCTATGCTTTGTTATCTATGTTTATCTAGTGTTCAAGTGATGTTCACCTTGTCCATGCTATGCTTGTTTCCTAAAGATATTTGGGGAGCTTCCCATATTTTATTTTTGTGAACTTGCATTCCAAAGCAAATTCAACCATGTGTACATATTAAGGCATGTACAATTGGGAACACTTAGTTGTTAGACGCTTAGGTGAATGAAAATAAAGATCAGAAATTGGATTGTCTCCTAAGCACTCTAGCTCACAACGCTCGATGCTTATTTGTGTCGCTAACAAAGATGATTATCGCTCGTCTCTCCAACGCACCAACACTAGAGATGCTACCAGAAAAAGAGTGCATGGCCCGACAAACGAGCTTGACTGGCTGATACACATCCCCCTCTCAAGCTCTGTGATAACCCAGATTTTCAACCTATTAAATAATTTGAGTTAGAGATAATTAATTTTTAAACTGTCAGATCTGTGATAATATCTAGAGTTTAAATCAAATTTAAATCGCTGCAAGCAATAAAATAAAATTTAGAGGAGTTCTAACCTGGCTTATTTATACATGTCCACTAGTTCTAATACATGCATGTATCAATGAAAGGCTAACCTTGATTTTGATGCCTGATCACTACATGCCTTTCTATAGTACTACCTCCATTCCATGGCTTAGGGCGTAAAATTATTGGCACATTTTTTTGATTAAGAAGGGTCAAGCAACGGTTTACTTTCCAGACTTTACCCCTCATAAATGGCTAAGCAACGGTTTACAATGCGGTGAGTTGTTTCCTAGTTTCCCGTGCATGCATGCTGAAAGGCCAATAATAACGCTAGAAATAATTGCCCTGACTCAAGATAATTAAGGTAGATTAAAAGGCTGAGAGGGGTAGTTTTGGGAGAAAAGGGGTAAGACTAGTCACAGTGGGGAGTAACTTAGACTAGTCACAATGGAGAGTATCATACATTAGTATCATGCATATGATACTAGTTTATGATACCACTTCTATAATGCATAGTATCATAAAGTAGTATCATAGTTTCATCATATTTATTATTTTGTAGAATCTCAATGCAAATATGTGTACAAGATATATTTATCACTAACTTTTCTAGATTGATGTGATATGATACAGTATCATGATATGATACCACACTCACCTCTCTCCTTATTAATTATGGTGCCACATCAGATTTTTGCATGCATGTAGTGCATGATACTAGCTATGATACTCCCATTGTGAGTAGTCTTAGACTAGTAACATACATATGTTATTAGCCTATGTTACCACCTCTATAGTGCATAGTAACATAAAGGTAGTATCATGCATGACTATATTAATTAGCTTATAGACTCATCTTACTTTGAAAAGTGTGATGTTATAGTAACATAGCTAGTTACCACTAGCATCTCTCTCTTCATTAAATGACACGCCATGCCATCAAAATGCCTAGTTGGCATTGCACATACCTTATATTACTACTTAAGTTACTCCCCACTATGAGCAGTCTAAGGTACACCCTGCGCCTTATGCCTTGGTGAAAAACATGAAAATTTTATAAGCTCTAAACTCTGGGATGGAGGGAGTAGTACTAGTATGAAGTACTCCCTCCGTCCAAAATGTAAGGCGCCTAAGATTTAGTCAAAAATCAATATCTTCTAAGTTTGACCAAATTTATATGAACAAATATGAATATCAATATCAAATGAATATTTTAAGAAACTATACTTTCGGTGAATCTATTGATATTGATTTAGTATTATAAATATTTATATTTTTACGTATAAATTTAATTAAACTTAAAATATATTAACTTTTAACTAAAACTTACATGCCTTATATTTTAAAATGGAGGAAGTATCTAACTAGAGGTAGTACAGCTAGTGCTGAGTCTGCAACGTGGCATACTACCAAAGAAGGCTTTGGCAATAGTTAGAAACATCTCTGTCCAGAGTATAGTCGTGGAGCCTGCATGCTAGCCACATCGACGGCTAATTAGGATTTGCTTACCTCCTACACGTGCACCATTTCTTTAGACAACTCTTAAGCGGTAAGGGCTATATATCTTAAATATTTTGCTACTCAGCGGTGCTACCTTACTATAAATAACTGCCGCTTCGCACTCACACACCACAGTCACCACACCGTTTAACTGAGAGAGTGATTGAGATGCCGAGAGAGACGCCGAGATTGTCGCTGTGTCCATGGTTCGGACTAGAAATTGTGGATACAGGGCAGAAGGTGTTGCTCAACCATCGTAGGGTGCTCAACCATTGTAAGAGAGAAGTAGCCGCAGATTGGTGCTTGTACTGCTATTGGATTTCTTTGGATTTCTATGGATTATTATGTGACATCGATGATTACATTCACAAGGATTATCTCTTTGAGGCAAGCATGCGTCCTACCTTGATCTCCATAGCCTGCCTAGTTTCTTTGTTCAGTACTACTGTCATAATTCTAGTACTGCTAGCATATGATTCTTGCTCTTAATCTCCATATATCTAGCACCTTATTATTTAAGGTGTGCACTATTCTTTGACTTCCTTGATTCATGCGTGCCATCTCATTGCTATTTGATCTTGATGCTCTATTTAACACTAGCTGATTCTGTACACTATGTGGTACTGCCCATGTCTATGGTAGCACTTGGATTCGGTGCACATGTATGAGTTTGGTTGTTCTGTAGAAAGGGATCTGGGACACCACTCTTGATGATCTAGCTGATTAATTTCTTATTCATATTCTTGTCATGTGTGATGCCGATTATTATTCTATTTCAGTTATTCTATTGTTCATCTCTGATATTGTCACCGTATTTATTTCCATGAATTTGGTTCCATACTTTGTTTATCTTCTTTGATTCCAACTATTCCTTAAATCTTTTGATATATGTTGTACTACTTGCTGAGTATGTTTATTATACTCATCCTAGCTCCCCTTATGTTTTTGGATGTAGTCGATGTTTTTAGACTGACGCAGTGGAAATGGGTGGAAAGCGATCTAGAAAACTTAGTTGTTTATTCCTTGTAATTGTAATAAAATTGCAATATTAGTAAATGAGCTTCTCGAGTTCCACTGTGCTGCTTTATGCTTGCATTTTTAGTCTTGCGCATGTATAGGCTTTTGGGTCTATAGACGCACGGCGGTTATCATTCTACTGGGCCAGGTCTTGGGGCGTGACAAGCTCCCTGTTGAAGAAAATGCCCCCTCCCACTAGTAGAGAATTGCTTATAGCCAGCCTCCTTATCGCCGGCGCATTAGTATTTTATGCGCCGGTGATAAAAATACCCCCGGCAAACACAGCCGTATGCGCCGATGGTAAAAATTATCCCTGGCGAACAGGTCTTCTATGCGCCGGCGATAATTCTCACACCGCCGGCGCATCAAAACAAAATGCGTCGGGGATAAGTCCAAGCGGTCCCACCCCAGATGGGCCGGCCCCTGTCCATTGTTATCCCCGGCGAATAGATTAGGGATGCGCCGAGGATAAGGGGACTTACCACCGGCGCACATAGGCTTATGCGCCGGGGATAATAATCAAAAAGTTACCGCCGGCGAACACACTTATATGCGCCGGGGATAAGGGATCATACCGCCGGCGCACATGCCAAATGCGCCGGGGATAAGGCCCTTCATATCCAACCACAGCACCCCCCCTCCCCCCCGTGGATCGCCTTCTAGTTTTGCAAAAAATTAAAAGAAAATGATAAAAAATAAAAAAACTTTGAGATTTCCATATATTATGTGTTCTAGTTATTACACAAAATTAAAAACTTGAATTTTGATATATTTTGCAAAAAAACGTTATGCCATAGTAAAACCACAATAACTTTTGCATACGACCTCGGATTAAAATGTTTTTATATGAAAAAGTATCAGAACGAAAAGTTACATCCGAATTTAACGACCTATGGTCGTTTCGACAATTTTTAGATTTCTCAAATTCCAAAGGGAAAATGGACTTTTTTGCACTTTTAGTTTCATGAAATTTTAAGATTTTACGGATTTTTAAAAGATTTTAAGATTTTTTGGATTCTTTATCATTTACGTGGGTTTTTTGAGATTTTTGCACGCACACACACATACTCATATACTCACACTCACTTACTCACACACGCACACACACATACTCATACATGCACACACACATACTCACATACTCACACACGCACACTCACATACTCACACACGCACACACACACACATACTCACATACTCACATACTCACATACTAACATACTCACACAAGCACATACACATATACTCACACTCACATACTCACATACTCACATACACACACTCCTACACTCATACACACACTTCTACACTCATACACATAAGGCTTATAAGGATTGAAAGGGTAATAGAATCAATAAGGTATAATGGGTGTAGGGGCTAGCATATGCAAATAGAATGAAGAAGTTAAGCGTGCTAGGCCTAGATCAATGTTAGGATGGGTGATCGAGCGGGAAGTTGTCATTTTTGTGTGAGTTGAGGAGATTCTAGGTGTGATAAAATGGTCAAAAAAATCGTATATTTATAGTTTTCAATATTAATTCTGTTTTTATAAATTTTTTGATATTTTTTTTTATTTTTTTGATATTTTTTTGATTTTTTCAGATTTTTTGAATTTTTATCCCCGGCGAACCACTTTCTAGTTCGCCACGGATAACTTTTATCCCCGGCGCATAAAGCAAATTCGCCAGGGATAACTTTTGTATCACCGGCGCATAGAGCAAATTTGCCAATGATAACTTTTGTATCACCGGCGCATAGAGCAAATTAGCCAAGGATAAGACATTACCGCCGGCATGTAGGTCGCTGGCGAACCCAAATTCGCCAGGGATAAGCATTTTTAGTGCGCCGGGGATAAGCTTTTCTCTACTAGTGTCCCATGGATCCCTGCTGCTGCCGCTAGTTGCTCCCGTAGGCGGATCACTGCCTACCGTGGGGTTTGATTCACAATTCTTCACATCTCGGCTCTCCAATTCACAATCTATTGTCGTTTCTGGTCGATCTCATTCCTCCATGGATGCCCCTCCGTGCCGCCGGCTTTGGCCACATGGCACAGGGTCACTAGCACTTCCCGACGAGGCCCCGCGGGGCTCCTACGTGACCCCTCGACGAGGAGCACCTCCTCTCCAAGAGTCTCGCCAAACCCCGACAAGAACCGAGACTTGTTCGCGAGGCGCTCATGGCAACAATTCTAGTCTTTGAATTTGCCGCTTGTTAGGACTCCAAGCGTAGAGTGATCTAGCAAGAGTGTTTTTCCCCAACAAGAGTGACTCGACGGTTTATATTGAACTCTTAGGAAAATGGTGGTTCTTCTTGATACATCTCTAACGTATCTATAATTTTTTATGCTCCATGCTTGTTTTTACACCATTTGCTTAGTGTTTCGTTACACTTCGCGGCATTTTTATGCATTTTCCGAAACTAACCTATTAACGAGATGCCACAGTGCCAGTTCCCTGTTTTCTGCTGTTTTTGTGTTTCAGAAAAGTTACACAGGAAATATTCTCGGAATTGGATGAAACAAAAGCCAAACATCAAGAAATTTTCCGAAGCTTCCAGAGAACCGAAGAGGAGACGGAGTGGGGCCATGAGGGGCCCACACAACAGGACGGCGCGGCCCAGGGTTGGCCCGCGCCCCCTATGTGTGTGACCACCTCGGTCCACTTCTGACGATGCCCCTTCAGCTATAAAGATCCCCCGACGGGAAAAACCTAAAGACCCTATCACTTTTTCAGAAACATATCGCGATCCGCCGTCGTCGTCGACCCGAGATCGGGAGGGTCCAGAAGCTCTTCCCAGCACCCTGCCAGAGAGGGGAATCGCCACCGGAAGTCTTCTTCATCGCCATGCTTGCCTCCGGCACGATGAGTGAGTAGTCTACCTTGGACCATGGGTCCATAGCAGTAGCTAGATGGTTGTCTTCTCCACCATGTGCTTCATATTTAGATCTCGTGAGCTGCCTTACATGATCGAGATCACCATTATGTAATTCTACATGTTGTGTTTGTTGGGATCCGATGAATATTGGTGTTATGATTGAGTTGATGTGCTGAATATTATCTTATGTTATCTCTATGTTGTTTATGATCTTGCATGCTCTCTGTTGTTAGTAGCTATCTTGGCCGAGTAGATACTAGTGACTCCAAGAGGGGGTTGATGTCTACGCACGCGTCTGTTCTTGTAGACATTGTTGGGCCTCCAAGTGCAGAGGTTTGTAGAACAGCAGCAAGTTTCCCTTAAGTGGATCACCCAAGGTTTATCAAACTCAGGGAGGAAGAGGTCAAAGCTATCCCTCTCAAGCAACCCTGCAATTACGATACAGAAAGTCTCTTGTGTCCCCAACACACCCAATACACTTGTCAGATGTATAGGCGCACTAGTTCGGCGAAGAGATAGTGAAATACAAGTGGTATGGATGATTATAAGTAGTAACTGTGATATGAAATAAGTATCGCTGCGAGCAAACATGTAACAAAACAGCAAGTAAACGGTGTGCAATGCTTGGAAACAAGGCCTAGGGATCATACTTTCACTAGTGGACACACTCCCAACAAATATAACATGATTGAACAAATAAACAACTTCTCTTCACTATGGTACTCTGAATTACTCTCCTATTGAACAACACTAATCATTGCGTAGGGCTACGAAGCACTCCTCAAAGTTCATCAAGTACTTGACAAACACCACTCATAGAGATAGCCAAATCAAATCACAACTCAAGATAGATATTATTGCAACTTAGACCAAGTACTAACACGGTGCACACACTGTCAACATTACACCATGAAAGGAGGAATAGATCACTTCAATACTATCATAGCGATAATTATTCTCATAATCCATAAGAGATCACAATCGTAGCCTAGACCAAGTACCACCATGATGCACGCACTGTCACCGTTACACTATGGCAGGAGGAATAGATTACTTTAATAACATCACTAGAGTACACATAATATCTGAATAATAACATCTACTTGTTCAACATGATACAAAGCTCATGATCACATAAAGATCACATCATGGGAGAGAGAGGTGAACCACATAGCTACCGGTAGAGCCCTCAGCCCCGGGGATGAACTACTCCCTCCTCATCATAGGAGACAGCAAGGTTGATGGAGATGGCGGTGAGGTCGATGGAGACGGCGGAGATGGCGATGGAGACCGATGGAGATGGCTCCGGGGGCACTTCCCCGTCCCGGCAGGGTGCCGGAACATAGACTTCTGTCCCCCGAAATTTGGCTTCGACGGCGGCGGAACTGCGGAACTCTTTATGGAAAATTGCCGACTCCCTTAGGGTTTTCCGTCCCGAGTCTTCTTATAGGCGAAGGGGCGTCGTCAGGGGGCAGCCAGGGGGCAGCCAGGGGCTCCTCACACCAGGGTGGCGCGGCCAGGGCTTGGGCCGCGCCACCTATGTGTGAGGGCGGCCTCTGGCCCCCCTCCGTCTCTCTTTCGGTCTTCGAGAAGCTTCGGGGAAAAATAAGACTTCTAGAACTTGTTTCGTCCAATTCCGAGAATATTTCCTGTGTAGCTTTTCTGAAACACAAAAACAGCAGAAAACAGGGAACTGGCACTGTGGCATCTTGTCAATAGGTTAGTTCCGGAAATCGCATAAAAGTGCCACGAAGTGTAACGAAACACAAGGCAAATGGTGCAAAAACAAGCATAGAGCATCAAAAATTATAGATATGTTTGAGACGTATCAAGCATCCCCAAGCTTAACTCCTGCTTGTCCTCGAGTAGGTAAGTGATAACAAAAGAAATAATTTTTGAGGTGACATGCACCATCACAATCTTGATCATATAGGTAAGCATTTGTGAGCTGGGATCATAAGAACTTAAAACATGGGCATGAAAGATATAATCTTGACAATAAAAACTTAGCAACCATGTTGTAAACATGCAAATGAACACAAACAAAAGATCATGAAAATGAAACAATGGAAGTTAAACCTGTGTTCAAATCATAAGGAAAAACATACAAATGGTTTTCAGCTTGTCCTTCATGGAGAGCAAAACATAAATGCATAGGACACCTTCAAGTTTAAGAGGGTGACTAGATACAAGTAATTTAAGAACAAGTGAAACCAACAATATGAATCAATCAATGAAAACTTTGGGACAATGCACATTATACTCAGAATGACAACTATGCTCTCTTAGACGATGCATAAAGATAGAAGGTGGTGACTAAACATAAAAGTAAAAGAAGGGCCCTTCGCGGAGGGAAGCAGTGATTAAACATGTGCTAGAGCTTTTCATTTGTAAAACAGAGAGATAAAAATTGGGTTTTGAGAGGTGGTTGTCTTTGTCAACGACTGGCAATGGGGTTCTTACTATCTTCCATACAAAAATGAAGCAAGTTTTTGAGAGAGAGATTGGCACTTTTGTGCTCTTTTATAAAGCTTGACACTCCTCCCCACCTTTTTTCTTTCACAAACCATGGCTAACCGATTTCATCGGGTGCCCACCAACATTGACATACCATGGAGGAGTGCCTTTTTTTCTTTTCTTTTTTTTTTCTTTTTGGAATAAGCAATATGGAAGATAGCAAATCCGACCACTACGTCCCCATGAGCTGAAAACAGTGTCACAAAATGAGAAGTATTTTGAAGGTTTTTTGAAAGGTAGCACATGAAAATTTACTTAGAATGGCTTGCAAATACCATGCATAGGAATTTATAGTGGACACAATGGCAAACTTGGTTTTTAGGAGTTGGATGCACGAGTAGAGCTCATACTCAGTACAAAATGAGGGCTAGCAAAAGACTGGGAGCGACCAACTAAGAGAGTAATAATGGCCATAATCATGCAAAGCGACAAAGCGACATTAAAAGAATCATAAGATGGCATCAAAAGTCAAAAACTAAATGATCATAGAGGCTATTGGTGACTTTGTAAGAGTCTAACATGTGTGAGCATGCGCCAAGTCAACCCAAATAAAGCATCAAGGAGAAAACCAAAATAATGCTTCCAAATAATTAAAACAACGCATGATTTTTTCAAAGGCTCATTAAGCAATCTCAGTTATTTGAGACAAGTCATACTACAGCAAAACCACTAAGCATTATATCAAAAAGACATCAAGCATGACATGCAAAAGTCTAAGCCGCAGTCTAAACAAGCTCCTTCTTGTACCACTTTTTTGCATAAAGCTTTTTCTCTGTTCCAACACCATTCAAACCTTTTTGAGGAAACTCTTTTGAGGAAAACCAACATGGACCAAAGGTCCAAATACACCTTGATGCAAAGATAAAGCAAGATCTGAACAAAAATCAAGGCGAAAAACAAGATCTAAATGCAATAGCAAAAAAAGAGAACACTCATTGAACGATAAGAGTGAAAACTAGAGTGTTCTTGGCAAATGAAAAGCGAGTTCATCTCCTCCAAAAGAAACATGATGTGATCAAACTGTTTATTGCAGCAAACAAAGGAAAATAAAACTAAAAAAAACAACTGACGCTCCAAGAAAAACACATAGTGCATGAAGCAATAAAAATATAGTGTTTTGAAAGGTGACCTGATTTTTGCCGATGAAGAAGGGGTGCCTCGGGGGCATCCCCAAGCTTTGACGCTTGTACTTCTTGGATATTTCTTGGGGTGATACATGGGCATCCCCAAGCTTGAGCTTTTGTCCATTCTTCATCTCATCTCATCATTCTCCAATCCCTACACTTGAAAACTTCCTTCATACAAAACTAAACACAATTCTATTAGCAACATTAGTGTAAGCATAACATTGAATCAACCCTTTTTGCTTCAGGTTTCAACCCAAAACCACCACATATATAGCATATACTACTGTAGCAACATCCCCAAAAGTTCCGTGATCAAAAGAACTCAAAAGAAAGCGATAAAGCGGCAAACATAAATATTGGCAGAAATCTGTCAAAACAGAACAGCTGATAAAGGTCGAATTTTTAAGGTGTTTTCTGTTGCTCAAATCAAAAAGTGTTCAACTAATGAAAGTTTGGATATAACCTGGAGCATATGCACAAGAAATCGCAGGTTCAAAAGATATATAGATAATTTATACGAATTTTTACGGTGCAGCACCGAAAACAGTTTCAGGACAGCAACATCCCCAAATCTTACCTCACTTAAATTAGAGGCTTCTCTTGGCACATAAACGAAATAAAAAGGATAAGGAGCGGTTATTACAGTAGTAATAACTTCAAAGACTCAAATAAAAGAAAAATTACTGAAAATAAACAATGGGTTATCTCTCAAGAGTGCTTTCTTTAACGCCTTTGAGCTAGGCGCAGTAATTTGCAAAGATGCTCATGTGGGCGCCATATAGGAGCTTGAGGCAAAGGCGCCATATAGGAACTTAAAGCAATAGAGAGCATCAAAAAGCAAGTGTGAAACACATTTAAATCTAAACCACTTCCCATGAAAAATAGTCTTGTAGAAAAACAAGTCATGAAAGCGCAAAGCAAAAAGCATAGGAAGGCAAAATAAGTACAACTTCAAGAATTGCAACATAAAGAGGGGAAACTCAATATTGTTGAGATCCATCAAACCATGTTTCCCTCTCTCATAATAACTTTCAGTAGCATCATGAATAGAACTAATAATATAACTATCACATAAAACATCCCTATGATGAGCCACATGCATAAAAGAATTAATACTCACCACAGGAACAATAGTAGTAGGAGCAGATTCATCAGAATAATTATTCTCATCACCATAATCATCATAAATAGGAGGCATATTGTAATCATAACTAATTTTCTCCTCAAAAGTAGGTGAACTGAAAATATTATACTCATCATCATAACCATCATAAACTAGAGGTTTAGTATCATCACAAGCTAGAGAGCAACTATTTCGCAAAGCATATTCTTCAAACATATCATCATAAGAAGGAACATCATATATGGGAGATAAAATATTATCAGAACAAACTTTCTCCACTAAAGCTGGGGAACTAAAAATATCATGCTTGACAAAACCAGCTTCCCCAAGCTTAGACTTTTCTATAGCATTAGCAATAACGGTGTTCAAAGCATTCATACTAACAACACTATTAGCATGCAAATTAAGCTCCAAAGGTTTTTCAATTTTCTCTTCAAACACTTCATATCTAAACTCAGGAAAAAGACTACAGAACTCTTTGTTTTCCATTAAGCCTAACTAGTGAAAATAAAAACAAGAAACAAAAATATGTAATTGCAGAATCTAAAGGAAATAACTCTGAGCACTCACTAGCAACTAAAAGACTTAGTAGCCAAAGAATGTGAGTACCTTTTACCTTACCTACCCGGCAACGGCGTCAGAAAAGAGCTTGATGTCTACGCACGCGTCTGTTCTTGTAGACAGTGTTGGGCCTCCAAGTGCAGAGGTTTGTAGAACAGCAGCAAGTTTCCCTTAAGTGGATCACCCAAGGTTTATCGAACTCTAGGAGGAAGAGGTCAAAGCTATCCCTCTCAAGCAACCCTGCAATTACGATACAGAAAGTCTCTTGTGTCCCCAACACACCCAATACACTTGTCAGATGTATAGGTGCACTAGTTCGGCGAAGAGATAGTGAAATACAAGTGGTATGGATGATTATAAGTAGTAACTGTGATATGAAATAAGTATCGCTGCGAGCAAACATGTAACAAAACAGCAAGTAAACGGTGTGCAATGCTTGGAAACAAGGCCTAGGGATCATACTTTCACTAGTGGACACACTCCCAACAAATATAACATGATTGAACAAATAAACAACTTCTCTTCACTATGGTACTCTGAATTACTCTCCTATTGAACAACACTAATCATTGCGTAGGGCTACGAAGCACTCCTCAAAGTTCATCAAGTACTTGACAAACACCACTCATAGAGATAGCCAAATCAAATCACAACTCAAGATAGATATTATTGCAACTTAGACCAAGTACTAACACGGTGCACACACTGTCAACATTACACCATGAAAGGAGGAATAGATCACTTCAATACTATCATAGCGATAATTATTCTCATAATCCATAAGAGATCACAATCATAGCCTAGACCAAGTACCACCATGATGCACGCACTGTCACCGTTACACCATGGCAGGAGGAATAGATTACTTTAATAACATCACTAGAGTACACATAATATCTGAATAATAACATCTACTTGTTCAACATGATACAAAGCTCATGATCACATAAAGATCACATCATGGGAGAGAGAGGTGAACCACATAGATACCGGTAGAGCCCTCAGCCACGGGGATGAACTACTCCCTCCTCATCATAGGAGACAACAAGGTTGATGGAGATGGCGGTGAGGTCGATGGAGACGGCGGAGACGGCGATGAAGACCGATGGAGATGGCTCCGGGGGCACTTCCCCGTCCCGGCAGGGTGCCGGAACAGAGACTTCTGTCCCCTGAAATTTGGATTCGACGGCGGCGGAACTGCGGAACTCTTTATGGAAAATTGCCGACTCCCTTAGGGTTTTCCGTCCCGAGGCTTCTTATAGGCGAAGGGCGTCGTCAGGGGGCAGCCAGGGGCTCCTCACACCAGGGTGGCGCGGCCAGGGCCTGGGCCACGCCACCTATGTGTGAGGGCGGCCTTTGGCCCCCCTCCGTCTCTCTTTCGGTCTTCGGGAAGTTTCCGGAAAAAATAAGACTTCTGGAACTTGTTTCGTCCAATTCCGAGAATATTTCCTGTGTAGCTTTTCTGAAACACAAAAACAGCAGAAAACAGGGAACTTGCACTGTGGCATCTTGTCAATAGGTTAGTTCCGGAAATCGCATAAAAGTGCCACGAAGTGTAACGAAACACAAGGCAAATGGTGCAAAAACAAGCATGGAGCATCAAAAATTATAGATACGTTTGAGACGTATTAGGGGTATTTATGCTCGATAGTTGGGTTCATGCCTCTATTTAATCTGGGGAAGTGACAGAAACCTCTAAGGTTGTAGATGTGCTGTTGCCACTAGGGAGAAAACAACATTCATATGCTCAAGGGCATATGCTTTGTTTACATTACACACTTTGCTTAATGCAGTTATCTGTTGTTCGCAACTTAATACTTGTGGAGTTCTCGGATTGATTCGCCACAAGTGGATTATTAGTCATAGATGCAGTTGGATGGCGGTCTATGTATCTTGTTGTAATGCCCAGAGTAAATCTCATAGTGATCCTCTTGACATATGCATGTTGTCTTTATTCTATCAATTGCTCAACTGTAATTTGTTTACCCAACATGTGTTATTTTATCTTATGGAGAGACACCGCTAGTAAACTGTGGACCCCTGTCCTATTTTCATTATATTGCTATCACCTGTTTACTTTACTCGCACTGTTTACTTTACTCGCATACTACTATTGCTTTCCACTCTATACGCTTATTCCTTTGTTTACAGCAAACCGGTGAGATTGACAACCTCATCGTAAGTTGGGAACAAAGTATTTGGTTGTGTTGTGTGCAGGTTTCGCGTTGCAGCTAGCAAAGCAAAGCACTGGACGAGGCGCCCTATAAATTGTCCGGAGCTGTCGCGAAGCTAGCAAGCATCACCTTCTGGAGTATTGGCTTTTTTCTACTGTATTGATAACCTTGGTTTCATAACTGAGGGAAAACTTGCTGCTATATTCATCAAACCTTCTCTTGGGGTTTCCAACTGGCTGGTCATTTAGTTCATCAACTATACGCCAACAAGTTCTCTGGCACTATTCAATACCGCGCCACCACTTCTTCTTGTACTCTTTCAGCAACCGGCAACAGCAAACACAAGTTTTGTGTCCCCAACTACCTAGAGTGGTTGACACGAACTCACAGCTTGAAAATTTTGCAAAATTAAAATTTGTATTTAATAAAAATAAAAAACAAACTAGAAAGTTAACTAGTGTAGAACATTTTCTTATGGCTAAAAGTGGACTAGGGATCATGGTTTCACTTGATCTCTCTCTCATAAAATATGGTGGTGGTGATAGCATAAATGATAAATTAATAGCATGCAAACATAAAAGAACTCATTGATAAGCATTAACATGGACATCACGTTCTATTATAGATTTGATGCAAAACAACTCCTTAATACTTCTTCGATAAGGGAAAATTTCCTCAAGCCAAATTTAAGAACTAACAGTGTATTGCCTTGAGATCTGTAACATGATGTTGAACAATGCCATCGCTTCTATCACTGGATGACATAAACAACAAGCATTCATTTATCCCTGGTGAGGTAATAAATGGAACGGTAAAAACAATGGCAAAACCTCAAATTTCTATCACATTCCTATGCATACCACCAGATTACTCCGCCTAATGCACACATCGCCCACACACGTTCTAGCACACTAATTAGATCAGAACTAAGCATACATGAATGGGGTAACATATACATGTATCAATACATCAATAACAACTATCAATTTGCATCTCATAAATCATCTCAAAAACAAAAAAATCCACCATAGGGGTACCTAATACAAATAGAGTCACAATCATGATAGGCATCTCATGTGACTAATTCATGAAGCACATTAGAGAGATTGATACAAGTTACTTTCACAATCCCATAGTCCAGAGATGAACAACTCCGTCTTCATCATGGTGATGAAGGAGATGGTTTTGATGGAGGCGTAGGGCCAACCGAGAGCACTCTGCCAGCGTCTCCCCTCCTATCCTCGTAGTCTTTAGATCTGAATTCTGTTATTTTTTCAAACCTGTGGACCAATTTCTTCAGCTTCTCATGAGTTCGATAACTTTTTCATATCGAAAGACACTACAACTGATCCCCTACACTTGCGGTTATCAACCCACACCTCAATGGATCACCGCAACGCTCGGTCGCTCTTTAGAAGAAGAAGAAATAGTAGAAGAATCAACTTTAATGATGTGACAAATCTAGTTTCCACATGCATAAACCATCATTTGAGTAGTCCAATGAAGTTTCCACGTGCATAAACCACCCAACAAAATCATTAGCCAAAGAGTGGCGCCCTCTCCTCTCTCTTTGCGTTGGTCCCTTCCCCTTTGCCAAAAGCAGCCGTTTTCCAGCCAGCCGCGTAATAAAAAAGCGGCCCGGTCGGAACTCAACACACCGACCGAACCAAACGCCTCGCGCGGCCCTTAAACCACCCTACACCCCTATTCTATTCCCAGCCGTTTCTTTCCCATTCCCAAATTCCCAAACCCAGTTCCATTTCGATTCTGTTTGAAAAGGAAATGCTCGACCGGTCCCTCAGGCCGCCGGCCGAGGCCGGCCCCGGCGCCGGCGCCGGCGCCGCAGCAGTCGAGGGCCGCGGGAACGTGGATCGGGTCCTCTTCAAGGACCTCGTCGAGATGGTGCCCCTCGTGGAGTCCCTCATGGTGAGTGCGCGCTCTCCCGCGTCCGTCGGCGCAGATCTCGCCGGGGCGCGATGGATTCAGAAAGCTCCCTCTTTCTCTCGCGGGGCCCCTCGGTCGATTCAGGGAGTACTGAAATTTGTTTGCTTGTTATTTGTTGGTGTGCAGGACCGGAGGACGAACCCGTCCTACTCGCGGCGCGCGTCGCTGGTGTACACGCCGGCGCCGGCCAAGAAGGTGGGTGGCGTGCTTCTTGGATGTGTCGATTTGCTAGCTGCAGACGTTTGAGCCTCACTGTGTATGCTTTTCTCTACTGTGACCTGCATGTGGTTCAGATGTCGTTGTTCAGTACATATCGTTATGCAAGGAAATTCAGATTGCAGTTTCCTTGTCATAGTATGGATTCCAAAGCTACTAGATCTTGCATTCTTATCATGCTTCCTTGAGTTTTCTTGTATGGCCTCTGTTGAGATGGAATGCCATACATATCAACATTGTTTGCTCAGAACAAGAAACTTTTATGAGTCAACTGTCGAAGACAAAAACTGTCACTGGTTATCATAAAGATGAACCTAGGATTGGATGATTGCTTCCTGTAGGTGCCAATGTTTGAGCCTTTTAATTTACTTATTTCTCTTCTGAATTGTGACCTGCGAGTGGTTTAAATGTCGTGGTTTGGTAGATACTAGATAGACTATGCAAGAAAGTTCAGACTGCGCATTTTCATTCCCATAGTAATGGATTTTGAGTCGAACGACTAGTCGAGACTAGTCGACGACTAGTCTATGAGTCTCAAATGGAAGGTCGACTCGAGTTTTCGACTCGACTATCTGGGTGAGTCTAGCGACTCATTCGACTAGTCATGACTTATCTCGACTAGTCTAACTTTTTGAGTCGAACGACTTACAAAATGACCCCACCTGTCATGTTTTTTTCAATATTGTCTGCCTCAGTCTTGGAAAACCTTTCCCCCGTGAGACTAGTCACGAGTATACAATAGTCTACATGGTATTTTATTAGTATTTATTTGTAATTATATACTATAATACTATGGTATTTTATTAGTACTTATTGCTGGACTCATGTCGACTAGTCTACATGAGTCGAGACTAGTCACGACTAGTCTACGAGTCACTGTCCCAGAACAACCTGTCGACTCGTCGACTCGAAATCCTTGCATAGTATGGATTTCAGTGGTGCTAGATCTTGCAAGTTTATTGGGTTTTGTTGAATTTCTGAAGCATTGTTGAGATGGAATGACATAGGTAAATCGGTTTTGTTGCCTGAGAACAGATAACTGATCATAATGACGAAACTAGGATGAATGGTTGTTTTCTGCAGGTTGGTGATTTGAGAAGCGCAAAGACGCCGCAGACTGTGTCGGTAAAGAAGCGAAGAGATCCTGGAGGAGACGCCGGAAAGGAGAGCACGGCTGATTTGAATGGCGAGAACGGCTCGGTTGTTCCGATGGTTATGCCGGGAGCAGAAACCAAACCCAAAGACATCACTGATATTGGTTCCCTACGTGAGCAGATCGATGAGCTGCAGAAGGAGCTACTTGAGAAAGAGGAGGCACTGAGATCTGCTGAGAATACCGTGAGCGAGATGAATGCGGTGTATTCGACCATCGATGAGCTGAGACGCCAAGTTTCTGAGAAAGAAGCATTAATCAAATATACGAATTCTCAGTTGCACAATGTGAAGGTGAATTTCGGCATTCCTGCCTGCCCAAATGCTTACCTATTAGTCTTGTTTGTTATTTTGTTCTTCGTGTGCCACGGTAGGTGCTACATTTTAGATTTTTGGCTGTCACATCCTTTGTATACAAAACATTATTATAGATGATAATAGCATTGCTCAATATTGGTAAAATTTAACAGAGTGGGTGCTCTTCTCTGTATTTTGTATTAATGTTTGGTTTAAAGTCAAATTATCAGACCATACTACAGTATTTTATTGATGTTTTTGTTCTGTAATTTCTTCTATAGATTACGCTTGCAGACAAACAAGCATATTTAGAAAAGTTGGAATGGGAGGTAAAGACCTCAAATAAGAAGGTTGAAGATCTTCAAGGCGATGTCTCCAATATGGAGTTTGAGATCAGTTCATTGATGACATTATTCGAGAAAATCTCGGAGAATGTTTCAAGTGATTGTTATGATGGTAGCATACCATCGTATGAACTAGAAGCACTTCAATCTGTGGTGAGTAATCCTTGATTACTGAGCCTTTGCCTTTTGACATAAGCCTTGTTGAAAGTCAAATCCATACAACTCAAGTCTACAAGTCTGATAAATGCTGATGCCGTTCTCTGTAATTCAATTTTTCTGCTCAATACCCAATTGCGATGTAGTATTCAAAACTATTCCTTGCTTGGAAGCTGTTCAAAATCGACTATACTCAAATCGACTATACTTTAACCTATATTTCTGGCTTCAAAATCATGTCATACGTAGTATATCTGTAAGATTCAGGTCATACAATGGAAAAAGCACCAACAATTTAGGCTATGGAAATAATTAGGGTAACACTGTTGGGTAGATACGTAAATCAGGTGACCAGTGTCCCGTCAATTGTGAAAGCTGCTACAAAAACCTCAACAAAACAAAACCAAGAAGATACCTAAATTAGGTGACATGTTTCCTGTCAATTGTGAAAGCCTGCATATTTACCCTCAGAATTAACCATCACATGTCGCCTTTTCAGAGTGAAATCGACAAGATTGAGGTGGACAAAATAGAGCAGGAAAGAGTCACATATGCCGAAGCTCTTGCCGCTGCTAGGGAGAACCCGAACGAAGAACACCTGAACTCAGTTGCTGAGGCGCGGTCAAGGCTGCAGGTCCTCGTTGTACAATAATGCATGGGGTGCCAATTGTAGTGTATGTACGATAACGCACGGGGTGCCAGTTGGTAGTGTTGTGTACGATAATGTTGTTGAGTCGCTGATGTAATTATAAGCGTGGGCTTTAGCTTATCTGTCAGTCTGACAGTAATCAATCAAGCAGTTGAAACTGGACAGGTACCTAGTCATATTTATCCGGTTTTGGGCGCTCTGTTGTTGATTGAAGACTCTAGCTGACCTTTTGGTGATGGGCACTGAGCAGTGCTGCTATCTGATGTGTTCTTAATGTTTCAATCGTTCATTGGCTTGGTTAAATGCCTAGATTGCTCCTTGCTCCTTGGTTTCAGGAAGTTAGAATATCTGAAGGGATGATGCATTTTTTTCCTGTTTTACCATCCTCTTTCCAACTTGGAACGTACTGAACCCGAGTGAACAAACCAAGTGTAAGCGCAGAAGGTAACTTAAACTCCCATTAAATTAGCTCAAAATCCTCCATTCAGCAGAACATGGCCTGCTTCTGCTATGAAGTCCCATTTCACTTTAGACAGATTCATTGCCGGACTGCTAGCAGAGGGTATATAATGCACGATGGAGCACCAGCAGACTAAAGGTAGTGACCGTTCTTGAGGTGCGCTGGACGACCTCGATCGAATAGCTCACTCGGATGGAGACGAAACGTGGGCATGTTCAGCTTCATTGTGATTATGATACTGTTTAATTTGCAAAGCCAGAAATGGGCATCTCGCTTCTTTCTCATTGTATGTTCAGTCAAGTCTGCCGAGATGAGTGATCCTCCCAACAGAATGGTGAACTCTTTCATTATCGCAGCTAGTCACGTGAATGGTCTGCCAGGTTTGCGGTTCCGAATGCGAGTGTCAACTGTCAACAGGTACCTGTACCCCTCGAAAGGCAGACAGTTTACTGAAATCGGCTTCACAATTCTGAATATCTCCAAGATTTCGTCCCGGCCGAATATTATCACCTTGCATCCTTGGCCCATGCTCATAATAGATGAATATCTGCTATTCTGGAAGACTATCTCCTTTCAGGTGGAAAACAATAGAAAAGCAAGAACGCACCTATCATCGTTGCAAATATGTGTGACAAGAGTCTTCTTCCCGACTCCACGCCCACCGGTGACAGGTAGCACTGCCGGAGGGCCAGCTCGCACGTCGTGCCGCAGCAAGAAGCAGATGATCTGCTGCTTCTTGACGTGCCAGTTGAACATTAAGTTGTCGACGCCAAGATAGGCGTTATAGGGTTTATGGGAGACACATTCGGATCCACGCAAAAACACAACGAATTCCACCATGTTAGCGATGGCAGCTTCAAGATTTTGCAGCACACTACGCAGCTCTGAGCTGAAGGCCTTGGTTGTAGAAGAACATACACTGCTGGTTGTAGTGCAAGAACGTTCGAGAGGAGTAGTAACATAAGATGAGCCTATCCACCTTCGGCCCTGAGCATAGATGATCTGAGCATTTGCTCACGAGGTAAAAGATGAATCGACTGGCAAGATCATCTATCACGGCAGATACCATAATATCCATCACAAAATCTTCTGATGTAGGAGTTTTTGACAGTGAGAAATTTATGTAGAGAGAGGAGGGAGGGAAAGTTAGGCTCACGGCAGTCTTGCAAGTGGACACAACAAGAACATGCATTTGTACAGTTTTGGACAAAACCCTTATTTGACTACGGTCATAGTAGGGGTCAAGCTTGCCGTCTGCCTCGTGAGGCAAGTCCCGAACTCCCGATACGTTTGTCTTTCATGCCCTCCGCGTTACTGCTAGTCAATCGTTTTCGATAATGCTGTCAGCCTGCCAATTTCCAATTGTTCAGGTATCAGATATCACCACACCGACTAGGAAACAAAGAACTAATATATCCTTATAGATGTAGTCCATCATAATCAAGCAACAAGTAGCAGAAGTAACCGGAATGAAAAATTCAGCAAAGAGAAACTAATTGGATATTTCTCGTTTGTGCAATGTAGATAGCGAGGTATTACCTGCAGTATAGAAATTTGTGTAGGGATAAAATTCCATGAAACAATTTATACTGTCATTTTTTTCAGAAATCTTCGTGATCTGCATGGACTCAAGTTGGAGCATGAACTTGCCAATTCTTGTAGACAGAAGAATCACATTTGTGACCTCATCATACCCTGCCAAAAGTACCCACTTGTCATCCTGAGGCATTTTCCGTGGAAAAATATCCTCCAGTTGAATGGGTTTCTGCATCGGCACCCATCCCACAACAGCATTACAGTTTGATTTCCTCTTCCACAATTGGATGCTCAGCTTTGACATAACTGCGAGGCCAAGGCCACTACCTTCATCTGTCCGCAAGAGTTGACAGGACCAACAGCCAGTACGATGGACATCCGCCGGCTTCTCGAGCACACCAAGAGTGTTGCTTTCGATATCAAACACAAGAATGCCACTTCCAGAAAGGACCCAGTAAAGTGCATTACCAGTGAGGATGCTGGGCCTTATAAGATCGATCATATGATTAGTCACTGCTGAGACAATATTTCCCCATACACGAGACACCGATTCATAGACGCAAGCGAATGCCTTTATGCGTCTGCCGAAGATCAAAACCAATCTGAATGGAACCGATAAGCAATCGCCGTGCACATGCCCATCCTCGGCATCAGCTCGCAACACCGCGGCATGCCAGGACCACACACTCCCCATTTTAGCATTTTTGCGCACCCATGGCGGAAAAGGTACATGGCGTTGCTGGCCGGTGAGGGGATCCCACACGACGATCTCGTGTTGATACTCATTGATAAGGATGGCGAGGCCATGGCGGCAGCCCATGAAGCGCCACAGCTCGCGTCGATGCCTCCACGGCATAGAGAACCGGGCGGCAGGGATGCGGTCGGGCGACTCCAGGGTGGGAGTGAAGACGTGTGTCGAGCCAACATGCCGCCCGAAGAAGCCCAGCAGCGGAGGCTTCTTGTGGTGTTTGCGAAAGCGTTTGATGAAGTTGGGGTCAGAGGAGATGCTTCGCCAGCGGGTGCAGACGAGGGATGCACGTGGGAGGGGCGATGGCTTCCGAGGGAGGCGGAGGAGGATCTCCTGGAGGAGATTCTCATCGTCCAGCGGGGGCACAGGCATAGAACAAGTATTGTCATCGTCGAGGACCTTAGATGCGGGGTCCTCCGGCAGTGTGGAACACCGCAGCCTCTTGGCATCCACACATCCCCTGGAACAGCAGCAACAACAACAAACAAATGCAATAATCAGTGGACATCATATTCTATTTGGTTGTAAACACACCAAATAACATCAATGGGATGCTTTCATTAATCGATGTGTGGTCGCGAAACACATCAAATGTATTATCAAATGGACTGATTTCTTCAGTCAATGCGTGTTGCAAAAACATCCAACACAGGAAGAGCATACATCATCTATTTTTTCCACTTAGACCTAACACACAGATTTGCACAGAAACTGCACTGCTAAAAAATGAACAGAAATCAGACCATACCCGTGGGAAATCGAAGCGGGATCCACCATCCACCTTCGCACGCAGCACCCTCTCCTCTATCTACTGTCAAGTAAGTAAAAATAGGGTTCAGTTCTGAGTGAAAAAATAAGCAGGGGTTTTCCTCAAGAAAAGGGAGAAAAGAAAAACTAGGGGATCGAGAAGGGGACGGTCACCCCTAATCGTCGGTCGCTTCCGGGGACGGTAAGGTATGCGGTCGCCGGCGGCGCTGCTCTTCCCTCTGTAGCTCCGTCGCCGTGGTCCGATGGAGATTGGGAGTGGGGAAAGCTAAGTGAAGTGGACGGGAGAGTGCCTACGTGTACAGTCCAGTCGTCGGTGATGGCCGGCTAGCTGAGGTGGCCGGCGGCGCCGCTCCTATATTCTCTCGCTCGCTCAGCCGCCAGAGTGAAGTTGATTTTTTTTTTTGAGACAAGCAGAGTGAAGTTGATGAGAGAGATTTTTTTCTGAACAGTGAGAGAGAGATTGGCGTGTGTCTAGGCCACTATGAACTAAAGCCCATCTAAATGATATCCGTTCCCACTCGTGCGTGGAGAATCCTATTCGCCGCTTATTGCGGCCCCGATGGGCGATTCACTTTGCGGTCATCAAGTTGTTTGGCACATGTGCCTTTGTTCCTTGTAATAGACGTTATTTGAAAAGTTTGGTAGGTAATTCCTCAGAGGGCCCATTCTGAACGAAATGAGGGCAAACCAAATATTGCCGTGACTTCTCCCGTTTTGGGCCCACTGCGGTCCCGCATGTCAGTATTTCTCCGTTTCATGTTAGTTCCAGCGTGTCAACTTGCGTGGCAATTCGATGTAACCGAGTTCAGTACGCAGCGGTGTACGGTCAAGATCTAGTTCGTTTCTCCACCCTTAACCTTGCCTGAACCCTAGGACGGCGGCGGAGGCGGCGGCGACACAGACAGATAGCGCTGCTTAAAGCTCGCGTGCCCGCGCTCGACGGCCCGCGGTGATGCCAAATGTGGAGCGAGCCGTTGCGCAGAGATAGATCGCCATCGCCGGGAGACGAGCTGAGCAGCACAGAGGATGGAAGGGCCCGCAACTCAGGAATCATGTCTCACCCTGAGCAGTCGGAGGAGGTGAGCTTGTCTTCTCTTATGTATTTAACCATTCTTCATCGGTATCTGCTAGCTGGATGTAGGAAATCAAGATATATTTCGTTGAGAGATGTTTGTTAGTCAAACACTAACAAGCATTTCTTATTTCCCCAACCTTATGTCGAGTAGGATTTGCAAAGATTATAGCATCACTCTACAAATTCATGAGTACGTTGGTATGCTTGACAATGGGAACTCCGTAGCTGCGGAGGGTTGCAAGGTAAACTTGCTCGTTGCAGAAAGAAGCTTCAAGTCTATATCTGGGATGGTTGAACTTGTTCGTGGAATTGTTCCAATGGGCTCCGCACAAACTGCAGAATTCGAATGGGTATCACCGCGGGGGGTTGTTACACCTGTGGACATGGAAAAGATTGAAGATCAATTGGAAAGGTTTGCAGACTCTCCTGGCCACATTTTGCATGCTAAAATTATTGGTGGAACACGAGATGGTGTTGTTGCCCGGGCATCCAAGAAATTTCCTGCTGGTAATCAAAGAAAATTTGTTGCTGGTGCTCAAGCTGCTACACATCCTAGCAGTAAATCTGCTGCTATTGGTAACCCTGCTCCTGGTAAACATCATCCAGGTGCTGAACCTCCTGCTGGTGTTGAAAAACCTGCTGCTGCTGAACCTCCTCCTCTTTTGAAAATGGTGGCCACATTCGACCCCTACACTGCAGAACTGGATGATGGCTCAGATGTTCTCGTTCCAAAACACGATGTTGATGTCTACGTCGATCGCTAGAAGGGGATACAAGTAGCTGAACTGATTGGAAAGTTTAGTGAGAACTTGCTGCTGGGATCTCACCAAAAAGTAAAATATGTGTGGTGGAATAGAAGAATCCAAGATTTCATTGAGATTGGCGTTAACAGTCAACCTAATTTAGATGCGGCATTGGAGAAATATGGAGGGGGCAACCATATACTGTTTCTCGGTTGCGTAGGCACCCGTGCTGATCCAGAGGGGGATGGTTTAACTGAAGGTAACGAGAACATTCCTAGTTCCATGAAGGATTGGATCAGCCCTAGTAAGGTTGGTACTCAAAATTTTAGTCCAAAGAATACTGCAAAGGTTAGTCCAACAGATAGTCTGAGGCGGAACCGCAAGCTCCTATGCAAGAGGACCTGTCCTAGAAAGAATGCCTCCGCGCAGTCTATGGCAGAGTGGTTGATGAGCACCGAGGGGGAGAACACCCGCAAGAAGTCAACCAGAAAGAAGACCACCGAGGAGAACACCCAGTCAACCACAAAAAAGACCACCGAGGAGAACACCCCCTTAACCACAAAGAAGACCACCGAGGAAACGACCCCCAAAAAGTCAATCCCAAAGAAGACCACCGAGGAAACCACCCCCAAAAAGTCAACCACAAAGAAGACCACCGAGAATAAGACCCCTAAGATGTCAACCACAAAGAATACCACCGAGGAGAACACCCCAAAGAAGTCTACCACAGAGAAGACCACCGAGGAAACCACCCCCAAGAAGTCAACCACAAAGAAGACCACCGAGGATAAGACCCCCAAGAAGTCAACCACAAAGAAGACCACCGAGGAGAACACCCCCAAGAAGTCAACCACAAAGAATTCCACCGAGGAGAACACCCCCAAGAAGTCAACCACAAAGAAGACCACCGAGGAGAACACCCCCAAGAAGTCAACCACAAAGAAGATCACCCCCAAGAAGTATACCAACAAGGAGTCCACCCCCACTGGAAACACTAACAAGGAGTCCACCCCCAAGAAGGACTGGACGTTAGCAGACTCAGATAACGATGATACTTGTCAATGGGAATGCCAATTGGAGGAAGAATTTTTTGAACAAAGGGCAGAACCACCATCACTAGTAGAGACAGATGTGGGAGAAAATTTCTCAGCACGGCAAGTAGATTGGCAGACTGTCAATGTCAAACCCATGGGAGGTGATGGCGTCGACGAACCCATGGCAGAGAAAACAATGTGTGATGTACTTGGCATTGCTAATGAACCTAGTGATGATGATGTAGAGGATGACAATGAAGGTCCTCCCGTTTCGGACATAGGGGAAGATGAGGACAGTGAAATAGAGGTGCTGGAACAAGAAACAGGTGATGATGTGATCGATGAATCACTAATGGAGGAAGCTGCCATACCGGTAGATGATGAGGTCACTAGCGAGTTAGCGATAACATATGATCCAGTGGTACCTGTAATTATGGTGGGCACATACTTCGCCAACATGGTAGAATTCAGGAAAGCATTTGCGCAATATTGTATCATCGGAGAGTTTGACGTCTTCGGAACTAGAAACACAAGGAAACGGTACGAGGCGAGGTGCAGATTAGACTACTACAATGGGGAGAGGGTGAAGGATCAATGCCCATGGAAGATCTCCGTTAGGATACTTCCTGGTGGAGAAACAGTTAGGGTACTGACAAGCTTTCCTCGCACATAAATATCTATTTCTAACTGACGGGTTCGGGTTTTCATATGTGAAGCAAGTTTACGAATTATTATGAAGCAACTAATGTATAAAATGAATGTTCCGATGCAGGTGAACAAAATGGGACCTGCACACAGGTGTCCAACAGGCTGCAAACTAAGATCTTCTTGTGCAACTCAAGAATGGGTTGAGAAGCATGCTTTGGCCATTCTTAAGAAAACGCCCAATGAGACTGCCAAGGCGATTCAGGTAAAGCTTATGACTGATTACAACGTCGAGCTACCGTATCACATAGTTTGGAAAGGTAAAGAGAGAGCTTTGCAAACACTATACGGGGACTGGGAAAATAGTTTCAGGCTGTTGTACAGCTTCAAGGCTGAAATACAATCTAGGTCTCAAGGTAGTGTTGTCGAGATTGACATGAAAGAGGAGGAGGGGAACATATATTTTAACCGTTTTTTTTATGGCCCTTGAGCCCTGTATTCAAGGGTTCAAGGAGGGTTGTAGGCCATATTTGAGTATAGACTCCACTGTCCTCACTGGCAGATGGAATGGTTGTCTAGCATCAGCGACAGCACTGGATGGGCACAACTGGATGTTCCCGGTGGCATTCGGCCTGTTTCAGTCGGAATCAGAGGCGAACTGGGAGTGGTTTATGAGGCAACTGCATAGATCAATAGGTGATGTTTCACCACTGGCCATAAGCACTGATGCATGCAAAGGATTGGCAAATGCAGTTCGGACAGTATTTCCACATGCTGAACAAAGAGAATGCCATGCTCATTTGATGCTGAACCTGTACAGGCACTACTCAGGCACTGTATATCGCTACATGTGGACTGCTGCTAGGGCCTACAAGCCTGAGAGCTACAAATTTTTTATGGACAAGATACATGCTGAGAACTCTGATTTTGCCGTATACTTGGAAAGGAATCACAGCCTTTTATGGATGAGGAGTGCTTTTAATCCCGCAATAAAGTGTGATTACATAAACAACAACCTTGCTGAAACCGTAAATAACTGGGTCAAAGACTCAAAAGACCTTCCAGTTCATATGTTGATGGACACCATACGAGGTATGTTGATGAGGCTAATAAAAGTAAGAAGAGATATTGGGGACAGACTAAGAGGGCACATTCTACCCGCTGTTATTCAGCAAATAAACCAGAGAAGTCGAGGTCTTGGTTACCTTAGAGTTGGAGAGTCTAACGACCACAGCTGTGAGGTGAGAGATTTGAGCCGGAATGGCCTGAGGCATGTCGTGAAGATTGACAGTAGAGAATGCAGCTGCTTAGAGTGGCAGCATACTGGGAAGCCATGCCCACACGCGTTAATCTTCTTAGTTCACAAAAGAACTCTGCCACACCTTGATCAATATGTGAGTGAGTACTTCTCTTTGGCTAGATTTCGAGCTACCTACGCAGGTGCCGTCCCTCCTTGCACAGACCAGTCACAGTGGCCTGTGGTTCAACTACCTTTCAAGCTGTGCCAGCCAAATGTTAAAAGAGGCAAAGGAAGACCTAGGATGAGTAGGTTCAAGAATTTCATGGAGAAGCAGGGCATGCCTTTTAGTGGTAGCAAGAAAGGCAAAAACAGATATAAGCAATGCAAATGTATTGGACATAGAGCAGCTGGGTGTCCTTTGAACGGACCAAAGCCTAGGTATGAAGTATTTGCGTGTATGATCTTTATTTATAATTAGGTAATATCTATGCTTAGCTCGGGCTTACCTGCTTTCTAACATTTGTCAGGAAGCGCAAGACAAGGTGCAAGACTGCTGATACTGTCTATGTGCTTCATGAGGAAGTTGAGTGGAGTGATGATGACACGGGATCTGATTCAGATTGGCCGGACATTCCAGAACCTTCTGATCCAACATACAAGAAGGCGAGAAAACTGTCCCCAAAGAGGAAGAAGACAGCTAGGTGGGAGTAAGACTAATTCAGTCTTTTTTCTGAGTGCTCCGTCTCTGTAATACAGCAAAATTCCGAAAAATATTTTTCCGGAACATGTGTGTTTGTGTGTGCATTGTAAAACAGGGGCCCTGGACCTCCCCGAAATTCTGTCCGAACTGTATTTGTTATGGAATTTGTAATTTGTAAACTATGTACTCATTTTTAATAAGCCATGTTTGACATTATGCATATGTTCTTATATTGGAGTTTTTGTTCAGAGGGACAGTCAGAAAAGGCAGAATAAATGGCACAGGATAACATTTCACATTACACAATATTTGGGTCCTTACAGTTCTGCTTTTCAGGTGCTAGACATCATAATGCCAACATAAACTGCAAATGCCATGGAACATATCCATATGAAAAGCAGATTGTTTCCACCATCTGCCCTAACCTTGATCTGCTCTATTTCGGCTGCTTGCTTCTGCAACTGAGCATGCACACTAGCACTCTGCTCGAGCTTCCGAAGTTGGTCCAGAAGCTCCTTGTTTTCATCAAGCAGCGCATGGTTCTCCTCCATCTTCTCCCATACAGCATCACGAAGATCACGAACAAACTCTCTCTGGAAAACTGGCAGCGGGTCGTCCATCCACTCATACTTCTCACAGCCTCGGCCCTTGCCTGCCTGCCAAAAACATAGTAAAGGAAGAGGAAAGATGTGAGAATTAAAATAACTAAACTAGCAAACAAACATGATTAGTATACAATAATACCGCGTAGATGCCGCAGTTGTAGAATCTTCTCCCAGCGTTTTCATCCGTCCACGCAATCCATCTCGGCATCTTTACTCCACAGTCACGGATTTTGTCTGGCGAATAGTCATAGGGCTTACTCCGGTACTGAATAGGGGAGCGTCAGTGAGCCGTCCCTGATTCCGCCCACGAAGAACTGCAGTAGCTGCGAACCATTGCCTTGCACCCAAGGGAGAGCACAGCAGAGGGACTGGGTGGGGAACTAGAACAGCAGATGTGAGCTAGCCCGGAAAAGAATCGTAGGTGCAAGGGGGAGATGGGAAGAAGGAAGAATCGGAGTGACGACGCTGCTCTTGCATCCGGCAGTTATACCAGGGGGCGCGCCCCCCAGAATATGACCGTTTGAGTATGACAGGTGGGATCGTGCAACACAGCTATGCCACCAATGAAATTGCCATCATGGACACTAAGAAAATGTATTGTTTACAAGCGTGGAAGCTATGCACAGTCGCTGGGGGCATGTGCTTCCATGGACAGCTACCCTGTCAAAAAGATACGTTTCCCTCTGGGAAGACACCACGAACACTAGCCTCCGCCTCCTGTTCTTCACACGAGCGAGCCCTCCCCGTAGTTCAGATGCCTCGCACCGGCCGCTACAACACCTCCCGCGCACGACGCGGAAGCTCCACCCCAGGCCTCAGCCACGCCACCCCAGGCTTCAGCCACGACGGTGGTACGTACTACCACAGCGGGAACTCCACGCCCGGTCGTGCACAGCGCGGCAGGTCAAGCCGCCGCCGCATCAGATGGCCATGGTGGCTTGAACCGAGCAGCAATGCATCTACTCCAACTCCTACTTCTTCGACATCGAGCAGGTCTGGCAGTGGCTCCAGTCGGCCTCGCAGTGTAGGCCGGTTCAAGACCGCCCTCAAACCCGTGCCGTTCATCAATCTTGAATCGGACGATGAGGACGGCGGCGTCAACACTGAGCAGCCAAGATCCGCCGCCGCAAAGTTTGCGTGAGACATGAAGACGGCCATGACCAGGTCATTGGAACCCCAGGGCAGGGGGAAGGGCAAGGCAACCACGATGGAGGATGAAGCAGAGGGCAAGGACAAGGCCCCAACGGAGGTCGACTCCGACGACTCCGACGACTCCGACGACATCATGTACTGGGTTTAGCTAGTGGTTAAGTTAGTAATCTATGAAGAAAATGCAAAAGCCATGCATATTAGCTACCATTTTCTGTTCAATGCAATTTATCTTGCGTAATATTTGACCCTTCCATTTTCAGTTAATATATAAAATAGTATAATGCATTTTATCTTCTGGCGTGTCCTGGCATGCCTTCTCGTGTCTAGCCAGGACCCTGGCACTGGCACGATGGGACGGGGTAGTGAGCGTCAGTTAATCGACGCCACGTATCCACCCGCGTGCCGGGCGGGGGCTCTATTTTTTCAATTACGGAGCATATAGCTTGCATGAGAAGGCTAGAAGACAGAGAGCAGTGGTTGGACCACGGGCTAGGCTGTTTGACTATCTTGCCATATTATTCATTCACCTACTTCCTTCTCCTTCCTCCTGCCCGGCCCCCCATCCGCTCTGTCTAGCCAAGCCTCGAAAGAGAAACCGCCCCTGACGACTCAGGAAGCGGAGCGAATGGAGAGAGCTCGCCACCGGAAGGAACTTGCTCCATCCATTAGAGAAAGCCCTCGCATAGAGGCCCAATCTTTGCTCTCCCTGGTGGAGAAGGGAAAACTTGAATCAGGCGAGGGCTCATCCGGGTACTGGGACGAATTCTCCTTCTTCATCATCATCTTTTTGTTCTTCTTCTTCTTCCTCCTCTATAACTCATTACCGTGGAATAAAATGTTCCAGAGCCGGCGGAGCCATGATGGTTTTGCAGGGTGTGCCTCTCTCCCAAAAAATGGCGCCGGCGATCCAGAACCCGATGCCCACATTTCCCCGCCTCAGCGAGGTAAGCACTCTCTAATTGTGTTGACATGCATTGGGGTTCTTGCGATTCTGACTTAGGTGAGAGTAGAGTGCTTTACCTATAATGGGGTTTTTGGGAGGACGCCACTGCCACTTAGTTGGCGTCGTTGGTAGAAATAACCCTGTTTTTATTTTATACAGGAAATGAAGGTGGGGCTGAACCCAGATATGGCGTCCTGGCTTAATGAACAGATAGCCAAACAAAGGGAGAAAAAATTGGCCCAGGAAATGGATATGGCTAAAGTCCTCTTAGTTGCCAAGTGCCTTGCACGTGAGCGCAAGCAGCTTGTAGAGGAGAATCAACAGTGGTCGGAACTGCACAAGGAAGCCATAGCCTCGGCACATAAGAATACAGCCAGGATCAAAGATCTATTGGAGGAAAATTTGAAGCTAACAAACAGTACTATCACCCTGGAGATCACATGCAGGAACCTGCTGGCTGAAAACAAGAAAGCACTCAGGGAGCTCGTGGATTCCAAAATGAAATACCTCGCAAGCTGCCAACTCGTGGCGTCTCTTGAGAAGGAAAACGAGCAGCTACGCGCCCAGCTTGAACCCTGATGTGTCGTGCTTTCGCAATAAAATTATGTAATGAACTGAACACATTGAAGTACTTTGTGTTTATTATGTTATGAACTGTTATGAAACCATGTCATGCAATGTCTGGAAGCACCTGTCTGTGAGAGAGTCCACATGTGAACTGGAAAAACACTAGTTGCATTTTTTATGTGGAAACTGGAAAAACACTAGTTGCAAAAGTGGTTGGGAATGCAAAGATGCACATCTCCACCAAAAATGGGACCATGGTTCCAAAGTTTGCTGTGGAACTTGCACAAACCATGGTCATCTGCCAAGGAAGACCAAGAGAACTCCTGCCTGGAAGCACCTCTCTGCGAGAGAGTCCACATGTGAACCCTTGGGATGGCATGTTTGGTATTTTTCCTAGGTGATGCATCACTCACCATGACTCCATGCAGTGCTTTTCCATTTTTTTTGATTTTTTCTGAATTCCCGAGGCCCCCCTCCGAGATCTAGGTCAGACTCGGCGGTGCCATCGATGTCTGCCAGGTGGGGTGGGAACCATGGTTTGGTCTTGGTTCTAGGATCCCACACACCCAGGGGACCTCCCTGTATTTTTCCCCAATTTTTCTGGTGTGCATTTCTTGTAGCCCCAGTGCAAAATTGGATTAAAAAGGATTTAGGGCAAAAATAATTCATTATATGGCAGCAGGCCGAGATAATTCCTAGCCTCCTGGATGTGGCACCCCTGGCAGGTCCCCCACCCATAAAAAATAGAGTGGTGATGTTCTGCACACTGCCCTTGGTGGCCACTTCACAAAAAAGCACCTGTTTCGACCCCTCCCGGCACCCGGAAAATGGGAAATGCATTTTTTATGTGGAAACTGGAAAAACACTAGTTGCAAAAGTGGTTGGGAATGCAAAGATGCACATCTCCACCAAAAATGGGACCATGGTTCCAAAGTTTGCTGTGGAACTTGCACAAACCATGGTCATCTGCCAAGGAAGACCAAGAGAACTCCTGCCTGGAAGCACCTCTCTGTGAGAGAGTCCACATGTGAACCCTTGGGATGGCATGTTTGGTATTTTTCCTAGGTGATGCATCACTCACCATGACTCCATGCAGTGCTTTTCCATTTTTTTGATTTTTTCTGAATTCCCCAGGCCCCCCTCCGAGATCTAGGTCAGACTCGGCGGTGCCATCGATGTCTGCCAGGTGGGGTGGGAACCATGGTTTGGTCTTGGTTCTAGGGTCCCACACCCCCAGGGGACCTCCCTGTATTTTTCCCCGATTTTTCTGGTGTGCATTTCTTGTAGCCCCAGTGCAAAATTGGATTAAAAAGGATTTAGGGCAAAAATAATTCATTATATGGCAGCAAGCCGAGATAATTCCTAGCCTCCTGGATGTGGCACCTCTGGCAGGTCCCCCACCCATGAAAAATAGAGTGGTGATGTTCTGCACACTGCCCTTGGTGGCCACTTCACAAAAAAGCACCTGTTTCGACCCCTCCGGGCACCCGGAAAATGGGAAATGCATTTTTTATGTGGAAACTAGAAAAACACTAGTTGCAAAAGTGGTTGGGAATGCAAAGATGCACATTTCCACCAAAAATGGGACCATGGTTCCAAAGTTTGCTGTGGAACTTGCACAAACCATGGTCATCTGCCAAGGAAGACCAAGAGAACTCAGCCTGGAAGCACCTCTCTGTGAGAGAGTCCACATGTGAACCCTTGGGATGGCATGTTTGGTATTTTTCCTAGGTGATGCATCACTCACCATGACTCCATGCAGTGCTTTTCCATTTTTTTGATTTTTTCTGAATTCCCCAGGCCCCCCTCCGAGATCTAGGTCAGACTCGGCGGTGCCATCGATGTCTGCCAGGTGGGGTGGGAACCATGGTTTGGTCTTGGTTCTAGGGTCCCACACCCCCAGGGGACCTCCCTATATTTTTCCCCATTTTTTCTGGTGTGCATTTCTTGTAGCCCCAGTGCAAAATTGGATTAAAAAGGATTTAGGGCAAAAATAATTCATTATATGGCAGCATGCCGAGATAATTCCTAGCCTCCTGGATGTGGCACCCCTGGCAGGTCCCCCACCCATGAAAAATAGAGTGGTGATGTTCTGCACACTGCCCTTGGTGGCCACTTCACAAAAAAGCACCTGTTTCGACCCCTCCGGGCACCCGGAAAATGGGAAATGCATTTTTTATGTGGAAACTGGAAAAACACTAGTTGCAAAAGTGGTTGGGAATGCAAAGATGCACATCTCCACCAAAAATGGGACCATGGTTCCAAAGTTTGCTGTGGAACTTGCACAAACCATGGTCATCTGCCAAGGAAGACCAAGAGAACTCCTGCCTGGAAGCACCTCTCTGTGAGAGAGTCCACATGTGAACCCTTGGTATGGCATGTTTGGTATTTTTCCTAGGTGATGCATCACTCACCATGACTCCATGCAGTGCTTTTCCATTTTTTTTGATTTTTTCTGAATTCCCCAGGCCCCCCTCCGAGATCTAGGTCAGACTCGGCGGTGCCATCGATGTCTGCCAGGTGGGGTGGGAACCATGGTTTGGTCTTGGTTCTAGGGTCCCACACCCCTAGGGGACCTCCCTGTATTTTCCCCCAATTTTTCTGGTGTGCATTTCTTGTAGCCCCATTGCAAAATTGGATTAAAAAGGATTTAGGGCAAAAATAATTCATTATATGGCAGCAAGCCGAGATAATTCCTAGCCTCCTGGATGTGGCACCCCTGGCAGGTCCCCCATCCATGAAAAATAGAGTGGTGATGTTCTGCACACTGCCCTTGGTGGCCACTTGATGTCTACGCACTTCTATTCTTGTAGACACTTGTTGGGCCTCCAAGTGCAGAGGTTTGTAGAACAGCAGCAAGTTTCCCTTAAGTGGATCACCCAAGGTTTATCGAACTCAGGGAGGTTAGAGGTCAAAGCTATCCCTCTCAAGCAACCCTGCAATTACGATACAGAAAGTCTCTTGTGTCCCCAACACACCCAATACACTTGTCAGATGTATAGGTGCACTAGTTCGGCGAAGAGATAGTGAAATACAAGTAGTAGTGATGATTATAAGTAGCAAACGTGGTATGAAATAAGTATCGCTGCGAGCAAACATGTAACAAAACAGCAAGTAAACGGTGTGCAATGCTTGGAAACAAGGCCTAGGGATCATACTTTCACTAGTGGACACACTCCCAACAATATAACATGAATGAACAAATAAACAACTTCTCTCCACTATGGTACTCTGAATTACTCTCATATTGAATAACACTAATCATTGCGTAGTGGCTACGGAAGCACCCCTTAAAGTTCATCAAGTACTTGACAAACACCACTCATAGAGATATCCAAATCAGATCACAACTCAAGATAGAAATCATTGCAACTTAGACCAAGTACTAACACGGTGCACACACTGTCAACATTACACCATGAACGGAGGAATAGATCACTCAATACTATCATAGTAATAATTACTCTCATAATCCACAAGAGATCACGATCATAGCCTAAACCAAGTACCACCACGATGCACGCACTGTCACCGTTACACCATGGCAGGAGGAATAGATTACTTTAGTAACATCACTAGAGTACACTATAATAATTAAACATAGGAGTAGCATAATATCTGAATAATAACATCTACTTGTTCAACATGATACAAATCTCACGATCACATAAAGATCTCATCATGGGAGAAAGAGGTGAACCACATAGCTACCGGTAGAGCCCTTAGCCCCGGGGGTGAACTACTCCCTCCTCATCATAGGAGACAGCAAGGTTGATGGAGATGGCGGTGAGGTCGATGGAGACGGCGGAGACGGCGATGGAGATCGATGGAGGTGGCTCCGGGGGCACTTCCCCGTCCCGACAGGGTGCCGGAACAGAGACTTCTATCCCCCAAAATTCGTCGGTGGCGGCGGCGGAACTGCGGAACTCTTTCTGGAAAATTGCCGACCCCTTTAGGGTTTTCCGTTCCGAGGCTTTATATAGGCGAAGGGGCAATGTCAGAGGTGGCCCCAGGCCTCCTCACACAGGGGTGGCGCGGCCAGGGCCTAGGCCGCGCCAGCCCTATGTGAGGGTGGCCTGTGGCCCCTCTCCTTCCTCTCTTAGGATGTCTGGATGCTCCCGGGAAAAATAAGACTTCTGGAACTTGTTTCGTCCAATTCCGAGAATATTTCCTGTGTATCACTTCTGAAACACAAAAACAGCAGAAAACAGGGAACTGGCACTGTGGCAACTCATCAATAGGTTAGTTCCGGAAAATGCATAAAAGTGCCACGAAGTGTAACGAAACATCGGGTAAATGGTGTAAAAACAAGCATGGAGCATCAAAAATTATAGATACGTTGGAGACATATCAGTATCCCCAAGCTTAACTCCTGCTCGTCCTCGAGTAGGTAAGTGATAACAAAAGAAATAATTTTTGAGGTGACATGCACCTACACAATCTTGATCATATATGTAAGCATTGTGAGCTGGGATCATAAGAACTTAAAACATGGGCATGAAGATATAATCATGACAATAAGAACTTAGCAACCATGTTGTAAACATGCAAATGAACACAAACAAAAGATCATGAAAATGAAACAATGAAAGTCAAACGTGTGTTCAAATCATAAGGAAAAACATACAAATGGTTTTCAACTTGTCCTTCATAGAGAGCAAAACATAAATGCATAGGACACCTTCAAGTTTAAGAGGGCGACTAGATACAAATATTTTAGAACAAGTGAAACCAACAATATGAATCAATCAATGAAAACTTTGGGACAATACACATTATACTCAGAATGACAACTATGCTCTCTTAATAGTGCATAAAGGTAGAAGGTGGAGACTCAACATAAAAGTAAAAGAAAGGCCCTTCGCAGAGGGAAGGAGTGATTAAACATGTGCTAGAGCTTTTCATTTGTAAAACAGAGAGATAAAAATTGGTTTTGAGAGGTGGTTGTCTTTGTCAACGACTGGCAATGGGGTTCTTACTATCTTCCATACAAAAATGAAGCAAGTTTTTGAGAGAGAGATTGGCACTTTTGTGCTCTTTTATAAAGCATGGCACTCCTTCCCACCTTTTTTTCTTTCTCAAACCATGGCTAACCGATTCCATCGGGTGCCCACCAACATTCACATTCCATGGAGGAGTGCCTTTTTTCTTTTCTTTTTTTCCTTTTTTTTCTTTTTTGGAATAAGCAATATGGAAGATAGCAAATCTGACCACTATATCCCCATGAGCTGAAAACAGTGTCACAAAACGAGAAGTGTTTTGAAGGTTTTTGAAAGGTAGCACATGAAAATTTACTTGGAATGGCTTACAAATACCATGCATAGAAATTTATAGTGGACACAATGGCAAACTTGGTTTTTGGGAGTTGGATGCACGAGTAGAGCTCATACTCAGTACAAGGCGAGGGCTAGCAAAAGACTGGGAGCGACCAACTAAGAGAGCAATAACGGCCATAATCATGCAAAGCGACAAAGCGACATTAAAAGAAGCATAAGATGGCATCAAAAGTCAAAAACTAAATGATCATAGAGGCTATTGGCGACTTATTTTGTAGTCAACATGGTGTAAGCATGTGCCAAGTCAACCCAAATAAAGCATCAAAGGAGAAAACCAAATAAATGCTTCCATATAATAAAAACAACGCATGATTTTTTCAAAGGCTCATTAAGCAATCTCAGTCATTTGAGACAAGTCATGCTACAGCAAAACCACTAAGCATACTATCAAAAAGACATCAAGCATGACATGAAAAAGCCTAAGCCGCAGTCTACACAAGCTCCTTCTTGTACCACTTTTTTGCATAAAGCTTTTTCTCTTTTCCAACACCATTTGAAAATTTTAAGACACCTCTTTTGATGAAAACCATTAAAGATCAGAGGCAAAAATACACCTTGATGAAAAGATATAACAAGATCTGAACGCAAATCAAGGCAAAAATCGAAAGCTAAACGCAGTAGCAGAAAAAGAGAACACTCATTGAACGATAAGGGTGAAAACTAGAGTGTTCTTGGAAAATGAAAAGCAAGGCAACTTCTCCAAAAGAAACATGATGTGATCTAACCATTTATTGCAGCAAACAAAACTAAACTAACTAATAAAACTAAGACAACTGACGCTCCAAGAAAAACGCATAGTGCATGAAGCAATAAAAATATAGTGTTTTGAAAGGTGACCTGATTTTTGCCGATGAAGAAGGGGTGCCTCGGGGGCATCCCCAAGCTTTGACGCTTGTACTTCTTGGATATTTCTTGGGGTGATGCATGGGCATCCCCAAGCTTGAGCTTTTGTCCATTCTTCAACTCATCTCATCATTCTCCAATCCCTACACTTGAAAACTTCCTTCATACGAAACTAAACACAAATCTATTAGCAACATTAGTGCAAGCATAACATATAATCAATCCTCTATTTGCTTCAGGTTTCAACTCAAAACCACCACATATATAGCAAATACTACTGTAGCAACTTCCCCAAAAGTTCCATGATCAAAAGAACTCAAAAGAAAGCGATAAAGTGGCAAACACAAATATTGGCAGAAATCTGTCAAAACTGAACAGCTGACAAAGGTCGAATTTTTTAGGGATATTATGTTGCTCAAATAAAAAAGTGTTCAACTAAGAAAAGTTTGGATATAACCTGGGGCATATGCACAAGAAATTTCAGGTCCAAAATATATACAGAGAATTTTCACGATTTTTTACGGTTCAGCACCGAAAACTGTTTCAGGACAGCAACATGCCCAAATCTTACCTCACTCAAATTAGAGGCTTCTCTTGGCACAAAAACAAAATAAAAATGATAAGGAGAGGTCATTACAGTAGTAATGACTTCCAAGACTCAAATAAAAGAAAAAGTGCTGAAAGTAAAAACATTGGGTTATCTCCCAAGAGTGCTTTTCTTTAACGCTTTTGAGCTAGGCGCAATAATTTGCAAAGATGCTCATGTGGGCGCCATATAAAAGCTTGAGGCAAAGGCGCCATATAAAAACTTGAAGCAATAGAGAGCATCAAAAAGCAAATGTGAAAGACATTTATATCTGAACCACTTCCTATGCATAGGAATCTTGTAAGAAAATAAATCAACGAGGCACATAGTAGCAAGCATGGATAGATAAAACAAGTGCCACTTCAAGATTTGCAACATAAAGAGGGGAAACTTAATATTGTTGAGATCCATCAAATCATGTTTCCCTCTCTCATAATAACTTTCAGTAGCATCATGAATAGAACTAACAATATAACTATCACATATAACATCCCTATCATGAGCCACATGCATAAAAGAATTAATACTCGCCACAGGAACAATAGTAGTAGGAGCAGATTCAACAGAATAATTATTCTCATCACCATAATCATCATAAATAGGAGGCATATTGTAATCATAACTAATTTTATCCTCAATAGTAGGTGAACTGAAAATATTATACTCATCATCATAGCCATCATAAACTAGAGGTTTAGTATCATCACAAGCTAGAGAGCAACTGTTTCGCAAAGCATACTCTTCAAACATATCATCATAAGAAGGAACATCACATATGAGAGATAAAATATTATCAGAACAAACTTTCTCCACTAAAGCTGGGGAACTAAAAATATCATGCTTAACAAAACCAGCTTCCCCAAGCTTAGACTTTTCTATAGCATTAGCAACAACGGTGTTCAAAGCATTCATACTAACAACACTATTAGCATGCAAATTAAGCTCCAAAGAATTTTCAATTTTCTCTTCAAACACTTCATATCTAAACTCAGGAAAAAGACAACAGAACTCTTTGTTTTCCATTAAGCCTAACTAGTGAAAATAAAAACAAGAAACAAAAAGATGTAATTGCAGAATCTAAAGGAAATAACTCCGAGTACTCACACAGGAGGATGCGAGTACCTTTTACCTTACCTCCCCGGCAACGGCGCCAGAAAAGAGCTTGATGTCTACGCACTTCTATTCTTGTAGACACTTGTTGGGCCTCCAAGTGCAGAGGTTTGTAGAACAGCAGCAAGTTTCCCTTAAGTGGATCACCCAAGGTTTATCGAACTCAGGGAGGTTAGAGGTCAAAGCTATCCCTCTCAAGCAACCCTGCAATTACGATACAGAAAGTCTCTTGTGTCCCCAACACACCCAATACACTTGTCAGAGGTATAGGTGCACTAGTTCGGCGAAGAGATAGTGAAATACAAGTAGTAGTGATGATTATAAGTAGCAAACGTGGTATGAAATAAGTATCGCTGCGAGCAAACATGTAACAAAACAGCAAGTAAACGGTGTGCAATGCTTGGAAACAAGGCCTAGGGATCATACTTTCACTAGTGGACACACTCCCAACAATATAACATGAATGAACAAATAAACAACTTCTCTCCACTATGGTACTCTGAATTACTCTCTTATTGAATAACACTAATCATTGAGTAGTGGCTACGGAAGCACCCCTTAAAGTTCATCAAGTACTTGACAAACACCACTCATAGAGATATCCAAATCAGATCACAACTCAAGATAGAAATCATTGCAACTTAGACCAAGTACTAACACGGTGCACACACTGTCAACATTACACCATGAAAGGAGGAATAGATCACTCAATACTATCATAGTAATAATTACTCTCATAATACACAAGAGATCACGATCATAGCCTAAACCAAGTACCACCACGATGCACGCACTGTCACCGTTACACCATGGCAGGAGGAATAGATTACTTTAGTAACATCACTAGAGTACACTATAATAATTAAGCATAGGAGTAGCATAATATCTGAATAATAACATCTACTTGTTCAACATGATACAAAGCTCACGATCACATAAAGATCACATCATGGGAGAGAGAGGTGAACCACATAGCTACCGGTAGAGCCCTTAGCCCCGGGGGTGAACTACTCCCTCCTCATCATAGGAGTCAGCAAGGTTGATGGAGATGGCGGTGAGGTCGATGGAGACGGCGGAGACGGTGATGGAGATCGATGGAGGTGGCTCCGGGGGCACTTCCCCGTCCCGGCAGGGTGCCGGAACAGAGACTTCTGTCCCCCGAAATTTGTCGGTGGCGGCGGCAGAACTGCGGAACTCTTTCTGGAAAATTGCCGACCCCTTTAGGGTTTTCCGTCCTGAGGCTTTATATAGGCGAAGGGGCGATGTCAGAGGTGGCCCCAGGCCTCCTCACACAGGGGTGGCGCGGCCAGGGCCTGGGCCGCGCCAGCCCTATGTGAGGGTGGCCTGTGGCCCCTCTCCTTCCTCTCTTCGGATGTCTGGATGCTCCCGGGAAAAATAAGACTTCTGGAACTTGTTTCGTCCAATTCCGAGAATATTTCCTGTGTATCACTTCTGAAACACAAAAACAGCAGAAAACAGGGAACTGGCACTGTGGCAACTCGTCAATAGGTTAGTTCCGGAAAATGCATAAAAGTGCCATGAAGTGTAACGAAACATCGGGTAAATGGTGTAAAAACAAGCATGGAGCATCAAAAATTATAGATACGTTGGAGACGTATCACCACTTCACAAAAAAGCACCTGTTTCAACCCCTCTGGGCACCCGGAAAATGGGAAATGCATTTTTTATGTGGAAACTGGAAAAACACTAGTTGCAAAAGTGGTTGGGAATGCAAAGATGCACATCTCCACCAAAAATGGGACCATGGTTCCAAAGTTTGCTGTGGAACTTGCACAAACCATGGTCATCTGCCAAGGAAGACCAAGAGAACTCCTGCCTGGAAGCACCTCTCTGTGAGAGAGTCCACATGTGAACCCTTGGGATGGCATGTTTGGTATTTTTCCTAGGTGATGCATCACTCACCATGACTCCATGCAGTGCTTTTCCATTTTTTTGATTTTTTCTGAATTCCCCAGGCCCCCCTCCGAGATCTAGGTCAGACTCGGCGGTGCCATCGATGTCTGCCAGGTGGGGTGGGAACCATGGTTTGGTCTTGGTTCTAGGGTCCCACACCCCTAGGGGACACGCTAAATGATGTCATGTGTACATGCAATGCCACATCAGCACTGACTAGTGGGCCCCTTGCGTTAGATGTCTTGTTAATCTGCTTAAGTTGTGATTTAGACCTAGTTGCAAGCTATTACCCATGGAAGGGAACTCCTCCATCTACTGAACTAGTCGCTAGAGTAGAGTGAGCGATGATGATGCTACTGAGATCTCTTGAGCACGCCTTGTCAGACTGCGGCGTGTCTCGTCAATGTACTTGCCTTTGAAATCTCGCTGCCCTGTCAATTCTCATCCCGCTGGTACGCACAACTTGCTACCACGCTTCAGTTGTTTGCGTTTTTCCACTGGCCACGAACCCTAACCCTTATGACATGTGGCCCCACGAAGGCCCGGAACACTATGACAAGTGGGGCCCCAGACACACGTCGGACCAAACCTAACCCAGACAAGTGGGTCCCCACACGCTTTGGATGCTAAACCTGGACTAGTTTGTCTCACTCGTTTGGCTCATGGAGCAGGTGACCTCGACGAGAAGCATTTCAATGGTAAGATTTTGTTCGCTATTCCTTCCGCGTGTCAGACGAGAACGGATTTATTCCCACCTTGCACGCTATCTCCTTTTTCAGACTGTCGCTCTGCTGCGTGTAGTCAAACAACGAGGGGACCCAACAACGAGACTTTCTAATTGCTGCCTGGCGGTAAACGTACGTACATCCTTACCCACGATAGCAGCCTCTCACTTACAAGTGGGCCGGAGTACCGGGGCCCGCGGTGACATGTCGGTCTAGCGCTCTCTCAGAAATGAAACAAAGCATCTGGTTCAACTTCCAAAGCGCTAGACTGGCATTTACCGCGGCGTGCCTGCAAAACAATTGATTCCCCAACTTCCTCTTCTCTCATAAACGAAGCGACGGGGGCTCGCGTGGGGGGTTCAACTTCCAAAGCACCCACTAAGCGCTACACTGCATTTACTTACGCGGCATGCCAGCGACCCGTCGCGCACTATTTATCCCACGATCTCGCGGCCTGGAAAACAATTGGATCCCCAACTTCGTCTTCTCCAGAGATAACCCCCTCCCCCCTCCACTCCTACTCCTTGCGCCGCGGCCGTCATGGAGATCGACGGCAATGTCTTCACCGACTACCACAAGGTCCTTGCTCATGGTGACACCGTCCTCACGGTGATGCACACAACCGACCCGAGAGAGGCGGCCAAGTTCATCGCCATGTTTGAGCGTTGGCTCGGCTAGCGGGACCAAGAGCCGATCGTCGGCCTCGGCCTCGAGTACACCATCGCCAAGCCTCCCAGCGCTGCGCTCCTGCAACTTTGCATGCGCGATCACTGCCTACTCTGGCACGAAGCCGTGGCAACGAGGAACTGTCATGAACTCATACAGTTCCTCAACCGCCCCGACATTTCCTTCGCATCTGTGGACAAGCGCCAAGACACCCCCAAGCTTGAAGCCCTGGGCGCCCACATACCAAACCACGTGGACTTACAAGATCACTTCAACGCCCCGGGCGAAGCCAGGACCGGCTTGGCCACCATGGCGAAGGAAATCATCGACCAGAAGTTCAAAGACCACAAGGTGGATTTCCGCAAGCTGAAGCTACACAACACCTGGCATCTTCGGGAACTACGGCCGGAGCATATCCACTACGCAGCAAAGGATGCGTATGTATGCTACGACGCGTTCCGTAGAATTAATATCATGAGAAGATGCCTGCGTCTTCTCCCTCAATACTAGATTCATGTACTGTTCGTTCCACCTATATATGTAAGTGTCCGAGCGAGGACCATCCTTATATATGATTTAGTAAGTGTGTTTTCCCTATGTACTGAAGTGTATCTGTATAAGGGGCCGGAGATGCCCAGAGCGCGGCCATGCCTTCCGTTGATGTCCAGAGCGCGCTCTGTGCGCGCTCTGCCGGAGATGCCCAGACATGCCGCATGAGTGTCGTTGATGTCCAGAGCGAGACCCTGACCTGCCCAACTTGTCTCTGACTTGCCCTCACTGTACGCGGGCCCCATCACATGGGGGACCCATCTGTCAATGACTCTCAAGTCACGCTTCGCAAGTCAGAGCGCCCGTCGTGTGCACCTTGTAAAATAATATACTCCCAACACTTTCAGAATTTTGAAAAGTTCATAAAAGCTGTATCATTGGATTCGACAAGGGATTTGGTGCAAATGGGCATCGATGCTCCTTACACTTTCAGAATTTTTCAAAGTTCAAATTCTCAAACTTCTATGTTTTCAAAAAAAATTGGCGTTAAATACATACAAAGATATGTTGAATTTTGAAAGATATAAGAAGATAAATTTGTGAATGTAAATAGTATTAAAATAGTAGTAAGAAAGTACATCTTTTTCTTAGGAATTTGTCTTTTTTTGTGATAGGCAATGTTGAATCCTACAAACCGGTGCTAATTTCAATATGAAATTCTTTATATTCTAGGCTACACAAATATGGTAAAATCTAATAAAATTATAGTGTTCTATCGTTTACTATTCACTATATAATATGTCAGATTTTGTCTTTTTTTGTGTAGAATAGAATATAAAGTATTTCATATTGATATTTCTACCGGTTTATAGCATTCAACAATGCCTATCACAAGAATTTTGTTTCGAATTTTTTTGATACTTTAAAATATAAATTTCATGGCATAATTTGTTGGAGAAAGATGGACGTCAAACTAATTTTTGAACTGCGTGCACATGCCTTGTACACGGATTGCACGGATTGCACTGGCGGGCAGGAAGCCTGCTGTAATGAGGGCCCACGGCGGAGATTAAATATTATTTCCACTCCTTGTACAGTGAACCGCCGCCGCCCCCCTCCCCTTCCCAACGCCAACTTCCACTTATTACCCTTCGCTAGGCAGTTCATCGCCTTATTCCCCATCTTCTCCAGAACACCGTTGCGCCCTCTCGTTTCCATTCCATCACATCGCCGCTTCTCTTTCCATCACGTCGCCGCCGCCCGCATTTGCCGGCACAGGTCATGTCTGGATCTGGGTGGGACGAACCCCATGGGGGGAAGCGTCAGCGTTCGACTCCAAAAGAGCCCATTGCTGATCGTTACCACGAATCCATGGGGTGGGGTAATCTCCACTACCCATCGGTTGAGAACATAGTCGAGCGGGTCGATATCTTAAGCGCTGCTCGCCTTGCTGTCGGCATGGTTAGCATGCGTCGTGCCATTCGAGGGACCCCTAATCTACCGCTTGATGCGCCGGGCCTGCTCCACGCCGACGAATCCTCGTGGCCACATGATAGCGATGCACAAGTAAGAGTAACTAGATTCAGTATTCTGTTATATATATATATATATATATATTGATCTCCTGTCTGTTTATGTTCTTGCAATCCACCGATCTCTCTGTCGAACACCTTGCATGCATCGACTTTTTAGATACAATATTTCCGAAAAATGAAGTTACTCCGCCCATGACGCCTTTTAGGGTTTCGGTTTACGGACTTAGTTTTCCATCTTGTATGTGTTTATGATATATTCAAGCATAGTTATCCTTCTGTCGAACATCTAGTAGGCACATCATTTTTTACCAAACAATGTTCTTGCAATCCAGTTAGCATTCTGTCGAATACCATGCAATGACTTTTCAAATAGCAAAAATTGGAATGGAAAAGTTTTTGTCTAAGCAGGGTCTCACCTACACTCCCATACTTTTTTGAATTTGTCTTTTTTATATCTCTCAAACTATGTAACATACAGATTTCAAACTTTGCAGATCGCTGTAATATTACAACTAGAATGTGGGAAAAATATTTTTGATTTTTTGTGTGAAATTTAACTTATTCAATTATTTAAAATTCAACAATTTTTTTTTGAGTAAACTGCAAAGTTTCAGATTCAAATGTTATATAGAGTGACAGATACAAAAAAGAGAAGTTGTTTGAGAGGGAAAAAAAGACTAGCACGTATCTTGATGCACCTATTAACAGTTCATATAGAGGGTACAGCTGAGGCAGTGCTTAGAAAATGCTGTACAACTGCTGCTCTGCCCACGACCGCTCTTTTTGTAACGGTTTACCTATATAGTTTTCCATCAATTCAAGCAAAGTTTTCCTTCTGTGGAACACCTTAATTTTTACAAAGTTTCCAAATAAATTCAATTGCAGGGCATTGACGCCCTCTTCATGCCGTTAAACAAGAAGATGCTTAAAGCACACGTGCATTGCAATGACTCCAATGGAAGAGGGCATTGGGTTGGAAGTAACGGTGACTGGATGGCATTACTCATGAATAACGGCCTCCTGAAGATCCGCCACATGTACAGAGAAGTGACTCTGCCTCTCCCATTACTGGCTTATATTAGAGTTTTCCCCAGGTTTCGAACATGCATGTTTTCGTACAAGCAGTGTGAGTTACAGCTTCTGAAGATAAAGATTACAAAGACCCCTTACAAGGAAAAATGCAGTGATCAGTGGCATTATGAAGCAATCGTGATCTTTGACAAACTGATCGCCTATGTAGACAGTCAACAAGACAACGCCTGGGTCATCCTCAAAAATTACCACCTTGCACCTCGCAGGTATGTCGACGCCTGTGCAATTCATCTATTCGGTGATCGCACAGATTTGTTCCGTGTGTACGCGGTTACAGAACCACGAGGAGATGTTCTGGTTTGGGAACCACATACTTGGGGTGAGTTATGCCCTCTTTCTATCTGAATTTACAGGTAGTTCTACCTGCTTACTGCATTGTTGTATTGTGGCTTATCTTCTTCCGTACGCAGGCACAGATGAAGGCCCGCGTCTAATACTTGCCCCGACCATCGAGGATCCAGTTGCAGGGGATGCAGCTGAAGGCGCTGCAGTTGCTGGCGATGCGGCTCAAGCCGCTGCAGTTGATGGCGATGCGGCTGAAGGAGATGCATTTCCTGCCGATCCGGATGAAGACGTTGAAGAAGTTCTAGTGCCTAATTCACAAACTACCTGGTTCTTGGCATCCAATACCTACCATTATGGCAATTTCGATCTACTTTGGATTCAGATAGATGGTGATAGAAACAGCAATGCTCCTGTACAGTTTGAAGATGGGATACAGTTGAGCACTTATCCTAGTCTACGGTGCCACATTTTCGCAAGGCATCCCTTTAATCTTCGCCCGAAAGCCGAAGATCCTGTTGATGGTCCAGTGTGGATCAGGCAAGAGCATCTGCACGGGCTTTCAGTATTTCTTGGAATCAACAACCCAATCTTCCACCGAGAACCCTGTTCTGATGTTGGAAGAGCTGGTCCATCTGCTGGATAAGGCATGTCCTTGTTACAAGAAGACTGTGTGTTTGTTGCATACCATCGAGCCCGTCCCTACACCCAGAGGCCAGTGCCAGAATGGAGCCGTATACACATGAATGGAGGAGCTCCGGCAATAGGATCAGAACTGATATACGGACCCACTTATTACAATGAGTGGGAGGCGCCAATGTGGATCTTCCCAACAATGCCTGGGGCTCCCCAAACTCATCGTTGGGAATAGCCAGAAGACTAGTTACCTTGAAGTGTTCTACTTTTAAACTTTAGTTAACGAACACTAGTATGATGATGTGTAATGACTCTGTGATTGATTATCTGCTTGTAACAGACATATTTTGTTGTGTTATGTTTATCTGTATGACCAAGCAATGGAATAATCTTCTGTTGTTCGGATTTGCTAAATTGACATATTTTGTCGAGTTATGATTATCTGTATTTTGCTGTTACTTAAAAGCTAGGTACTGCCAATTCCCCCTCTAGCCTTCTCGGGAAGCTGTCATGTTCCCTCTGTTCTTTGCAAGATTCAGAAAATGCACCATTTTTGTTGATTTTTATGTGCTAGTTTTCATGCAAAGCATAGCTGTTCAGTTGGTGGATTTGCTTAATTGACATGATCTAAGTACTCCAGCATCAGAAAATAGTTAATTAGTTAATGATACACATATAGTTGATATCGACTGAAAGTTGACAGTACTGAACCTATATGCTGATCACACAAAATTTGTGCAATGTTTGAGAAGTGATTTGCTCAAGCATGGAAGGGCACATGAGCCAGCAGTCAGACTGACCATCTACTTGGCAACATAATATCTACTGTATCACCTCAGAGAAATGAGAGAAATGTTCAAGGAATTGGTGTCCAGTAATATTTCACAGAAATCATGGAACTACTCAAGAACCACAACCACCAGTAGATATTCATACAAGTCATAGAACAGGACAAGAAACACAACCGGAAGCAGAACAGTCTACTTGTCAAGAAGGAGAAGCAGATGAGGATACCTGGCAAAAAAATGCCGCAGATAATCACATTTGTAATGCTACAGTTGACAGAAAGGTTGATGATCATAACTAAGTTCAGGACATAGTAGAGCAAGAGGATGATGCTGTCCTGGAACATGATAATCTGCAATTCACCAGAGAGCAAGAGCAACATAATAGAATCCAGCGTTATATGTGCATATTCAGAGAGTATTCATCGTATATATTCAAATTCAGAGAGAATTCAGATTTTTCATATCTGTTACTTCTCCATTTCTCTTAGAGCTGCTGGAATTGATGGAAGGCTGAGAACAGCCTCCATTTCTCCAGTACGAGAACAACCTCCGCATGATCACTGGCTTCCGCCCCAACTTCTCCAGCACGAGAGCAGCCTCCTCCAGATCTTTCCAGTTCTCGATCCCGATCTTGCCAGATCCGCAGCGAGGAGAACCCGCTTTCAACCTCGAGGCCATGTACCCTGCGCGGCGCTAGCAGCGCTGTGGTACTCTAAGATCTCGGTAGGCGAGCGGGAGCAGGAGCTTGAAGAACAATGGGGGGAGCAGAGAAAGGTTACGTGGACGAGGTACGCCACTTGGCGGCCACGGTGGCAAACCAGTAAAGGGATATCCTGCCAAGTGGAGTGCCGAGTCATCACCGTAACAGAGATATTTGTGTTCAAACGATTTCAACCGGTATTATTTGGGCTATTCGAATTTGACCCTGAAATGACCCTCTCAGTAATTGACCTCATCAACTTGCGGTACCGCGATGTGATTGCAGCCAAGAAAGGCACCTGTGAGCCTGTGCCAAACAACTTGGTGACCGCAAACAAAATATCCCGGCCCCGATTTGGGGCGACGCACAGAGAAATTGGTCTCACCAGCCGTAAGGGCCGAGGCCCAGCAACCTCTTTTCTTTTTCTGTTTTTCTGTTTCCTTTTTGTTTTTTACTTTCTTATTTTGTTTTCCTTATTTCTTATTTCTTTCTATTTTATTTCTTCTTTCCTGTTATAATTTTCGGAACGTTCCAATTTTAATATATTTAGATTTTGGAATTGTTTAAATTTTCAAATTCGTTCCAATTCGTAATTTGTTCCATTTTTAAAATTTGTTTCAATTCGTAATTTGTTTCATTTTTTAAATTTGTTCCAATTTTGAAATTTATTTCAATTTCGAAATTTGTTCCAATTTCAAAATTTGTTTCATTTTCAAAATTTGTTCCAATTTCGAAATTTGTTCCAATTTTAAAATTTGTTCCAATTTTGAAATTTGTTTCAATTTTTGAAATTTGTTCCATTTTCCAAATTAGTTCAAATTTCAAAATTTATTCCATTTTCGGAATTTCTTCACATTTTGAAATTTGTTCCATTTTCAAAATTTGTTCAAATTTGTTCTTTAAAATTTTGTTCAAATTTAATTTTTGTTCAAGTTCAAAATTTGTCAAATTCTAAATTTATTCCAACTTAAAATTCGTTCAACTTTTAAATTTATTATAATACTATTTTTAATCTCTTTCAAAACAAAATAATAGAAAATAGAAAAAAAACTGAAAAAGTGGCCTTACCTGGACCGGCCCAACCCGGACGCTACGTGGGCGGATCCGAAGAATTTCTCCGCTGAAAGCGGAGAATAGGCTCTCCCCTCGTGCGGCTCAAAGGAGGGGCGCCTAAGCGTCCGCACGTGTCTTCGCGCGTTCGAATGGACTGACGAACCGTTGCACTGCGTTCCAGCAGTATAATACAATCGGACGAAAACGTTCGACGCGACCCATCCTTGACGTAAATTTAGGCCAGCTTTGCGTCGGCCCGAACATCGACGGACTGCTCCGCGCATTTGGTGGCTACGACCTGTGGCCAGCCCATATGCTAAGCAGCCCACTTGTAGGATTTTATGGGGCTATGGTTTAAAGGCCAATGGCTTATGTGGCCATATATGGTCACAAAAAATCCCGCTTAGGCCATACAAGACTATGTAGGCCAATATCATACCAATTAATAGCCACGATTTTATGTGGCTATGGCTTGGCAACATGTGCCTGTGGTGTGGCCATATGGCCTATATAGCCACAAAAGATCTAGGAGCATATGGCTCCGGTGGACAAGATGCGTCTAGCCGCTGGAAGCGCTGGCCAAGCTAGCAAGACTGACGCGGACCACGACCCAAATTATGTCCGTCACTCGACGCAAATGAACCAGAACGGACCGTTTGCGTCGCCGGTTTGGGTCGACCCGCTGGAGATGCCCTAAGGCCATCTCCAGCAGGCTAACGCATCTGGTTCACGCGCGTCCAAATCGGTCCGATCGGATAGGAAAATGGGCTGCCTCCTCAACGAGGGCGACGCAACCGGAACGACGCATCCCTGGCCCAAATTTACGAAACTTTGCATTGGCTCGGACAAGCGCGTGCGTCCTCCACCGCCCGCCCAATAATTGGCGGTCCCCCCGCCAGTGGCACATAAGCCACTCTTCTCCCTCCAAAAACCCTCGCCCAAATTTTGAGCGGCGGCAGCAGAAGCGAAAGCGATGGATCCTGTCGCCAGTGCCGCCACTGCACCTGCCGTCGGCAGCGGGCCAAAGAAGAAGCCCAAGGCGAGGAAGCTGGCGAAGGACATGATGCCGGAAGAGCGCATGATCAAGTTGAAGAAGCGCGCTGGCCGGCGTGAAGCCGTTAAGATTCGCTAGAAGGCTTCCCGACTCAACGAGGAGCACCGGCAAGAGACCGATCGGTACCTCGCCGTGCAAGCCTTGGACAACAGCGAGGAGCTGGCTGGAAAAGCCTCCGTGCATGCCGTCATGCTGTTGAAGCAGGAGGCCCGTCGCGTTCGGTGGCACCTCTTATGTGCCTCCTCCCCACTCTGTCGGCGGCGCCTTGTCGACGAGCTCGGTCACGTCGACAACGAGCGGGTGCTCTCTCCTGGAGCCCAACACTCCTGTCGCGCATGCTCCTGCGCTGGGCGCCCATGGCCGGACGGACGCCGCGCTCTCCCAGTTTGGCGGCCTCTACCCAACATCATTGGGGTCGGCAGGGCCTGCCATCAACCTCAACCGGACACCATCGATAGGGGACACACCCTGGCAGGCATGAAGAAGCCTCGCCGCATGCCCACATCTCTACTACCGAGATGCCAAGGGCAGTCAACCTGTTCGCCGATATGCCCGAGCAGGCTGGGGCGCCCACCGAGGAGGTAATGGCTCATCCCGCTTGTCAATTGTCATTGTCAATAGGCTAGAGCGGCAGCCCAAAGCTAGTCATGGTCGATGTACGTGCAGGATTTCATGGGGAATGATGGCAAGGCCATCATGCATGACATGTCAACACGGGCCAAGAAGACGACGAGGGCGACTACACCCAGGCCAAGGCTGATCCCGAGCCTGGGCAACACAACTACGACATTGGCACAGAGCCATTATTTCCAACTATCGGCATATCCAGGGAGGAGGGGATGACGACCACGGCATTGGCCGCAACACTTTCCTCGTGCTTTCCTGAAGGCAAGAGGATCAGCCAAAGGACGGTGAGTATGCATGAAGCCATTGTCAATGCATGAAGCCATTGTCAATGCCAAGTGTAGGTTCTCAAATCGTTGGAGCACTTAAAGGCGGCCTACGACAACAAGGCCTTCACATTGAGCCATTATTGGACAGTCATGAAGGACTCTAAAAAATGGGAAGATAGCTTTGCCCTTTGGCAAGAGCTCGAGAAGAAGAAGGGCAAAGGCAACGGCTATGCCTCGATGGGCGATGTCATCGACCTTGATGGCCAGGGGCCTTGCCTTGGCAACCCTAAAGGCGTGGGCCTGGCAGCTGCTGGCCAGAAGCGTCGGCCTCCAGGCCACAAGGCTACCAAGGTCGACATCACCTGGCAGGTCGGCTCCTTGGCGTTCCAATAAACCTTCAAGGAGCTCATGACTAAGAAGGAAGAGGCCACTGCCGAGAGGGAGGAGCAGCGCCGCAGAGACAAAGAGGCCACCACCAAGAGCTTCGTTGATCTCTAAGAGCGGTATGATGTCGCTGACAAAGCCATTGCCAAAGCTAGGCTGTTGGAGGCCAAGGCCAAGACAAAGGCCTTGGAAGCCGAGGCCAAGGCAAGGCTCTTGGAGGTCGAGGCCAGGACCAAGCTCTTGGAGATGGAGGCCAAGACCAAGCTCCTCGAGGCCAAAGCCATGCTCATGGCCGAGGAGAACAAGATCATGCTCACCGACTTGGAGACCATCTCCGAGGGCCGATAGGAATGGTTTGAGAACAGGTAGAAGATGATCCGGGCGCGCCAGGATTGAAGGGGCAACAATGGCGATGGCAAGGGCATAGACGAATGCTTACATAAAGAACTTGCCATTTTTTGGACATATTGTAATATATTGCCTCATTTTGCTTATTTCGGATGAACTGGCCACTAGTTGCCTTTCCAGGAAGGCAATGACATGTGTTTGCCACTGATTTGTTTGCAAATTATATGCGTTTTCTAGATTTGTCTCTATCAATCTACTAAAACTGGCCAGTGCAGGCAAGTTTGCTGAAACTGACCGAAATGGCTAGCATTGGACAGGATACGTCGCGACGCTACGCGCGCTAGCCAGTCGGGCCGGATAGCGACGTATTCTCTATCAGAGCCCCGACGCCAACAGACCAGGACGGATCGTTTGCATCGGCCAAATGCGTCGGCCCGCTGTAGATGTCCTAAGCTCCACGCTGTTTGATGCGAAGCGACGCGCCGCACAACATCCACCCGCATGGAACGCTAAGTGGGTCGCAGCCCACCACGAATCGTCTCTTACCTCCCTATCTTCTACCTCCAAGCCGCCCGACCACCACCGGCCAAACCATCGCGCCTTCCACCTTCCGCGACGCCTTGCCGCCCCTCCCTGCCCGAGCCACCACGTCTGTCGTTCCGCCGCCTCTTGGCCAAGCCATCCCTCTAACCTTCCTTCTTCGTCGTCGGCCACCACCCTCCCAAAACCCTAACCCTAAGCACGTCGCTGGTGAAGCACCCTAACCCTAAAACCATTTCACTCTGCACACATAGCCCTAAGCTTTCTTTCTCGCCTCCGCCAATGACGCTGTGGTCGGCTGCGACGTCCCCGTCTTCGACGAGGTCCTGGCCTCACCTCCGTTGGCGACGCTGCGGCCAGCTGCATCATCTCCGTCTTCGGTGGGGGCTACGTGGCTCCTCTTCCTCACCTCCGGTGGCCTCCTTCTTCCTTACTTCCGTTGCTCTTCCTCGACCTCCTCCTGACAATACTAATAGGTCGTCCCACAAGGGGTGTGCGGCGCCCCGTCCGCGCCGACCAGGGTGGAGCATAGGATTTTCCCTGCTCCACGGCCACAAAGTCAACCGTAGTCTAAATAAAATAGGAGTTTTTTTATAAAAAAAATGACCAAAAAAGGGTGGTCGAGAAATTCTATAAGATGAATAAACAGAGAAATTTTCAAGCTAGATCTGATCAGCCAAATGTCAACAAAAAGTGTTGAACGAAACGGTGCCTTTTTGTGTCTGTTTGGTTAAAAAAATTATAGCCTAAAAAAGTTTGAATAATTCCATATGATGACTATTATTTTTGTGTGAAAACGCATAAAAACATTGTGTTTTAAATAAAGGACAAACACTGCGTCATACAACTCAACCCACATATAGGCTAGGGTAGCGGCTAGAGAAGACCCTGAACCCTCACGTTTGCTTACAAAAGCACCTCAGCCTTAATTGTGACAAGCAAAAAGGGAACAGAGGGATGAGAGTTGTTGAAGACGATCGTGTTTTGATGCTTCCAGATCCATCACGCCGTTAGCATGATCAACAATGAGGCGCCCTTATGCAGCAAGTAGGGGTGGAACAAAGCTCCAATTTCTGCAAAGTCGCTGTAGGCAAGGGGAGGCTTGTAGGTGGATAGGATCCAGGATAGCACCTTGTACCTATCATCCTTGAGAGGGCAACCGGTAAGAATGTGTGTCATCGTCTCCTCCAACTGTCCCATAGAGGGCAACTCGCTAGGTGTGGGAGTATACGTCGCTGAGTCATTCTCCCATCCAACATATGTCCTGACATCTTAATGATTTTAGTATGTGGGAAAAATAGAGCTTGATATGAGCAACCAATCATCAACGACAAAATGTTGAATAAAACACCAACTTTTGTGGTAAAACATGTCAAAAATTTCAAAATCTCGATTTCTTTACTATTAAATGGGAGTTGGTGACGGCGGTAGGTTCTAAAACACATTTGACATACATCATTGAGAGCATCCTAGCCATCCAATCAACATCAAAGGGTACGATGTATGGCATAGAAAAAAAAACCCCCACCCCGCCCACTAATTAAGGAGTTAATTAAATGAATGGACGCTATGAGAAGAAAAAATTGATCTCATCAGCGGAAGTTAGGGAAATCAAGATCAATAATAAAGGCTTTCCGTGTGGCAAAAAGTTCCTTTTTTTTATTACGTTACCAAATCAGTCATTCTTCCTTGTCGATGCACACAACGGGGGCTGGTGGACTACTTGTGATAAAGGCGCTCGGGGGAATGAGCACCTGGCGTGGGGCGGCCTGGACTTGTGCGACGAGCTGCGGGAGGAGATAGGAACGCCAGTGGACCCACGACGGACAGAAGGGAGGAGAGAACACCGTCCGAAACGAGATGTCGAGATGTAGGAGGTGTGTTTCCGTCCTCCACGCGGATCTGCAACCCGGACTAGAGGAAGACATGGAGGAGATAAGGGCAGAGGGGATGATGGAGGACCCTCCGGCCGCCGCTCTGCTCTGCTGCAGCCCCACCTAGGGCCAGCGATCGACGCAGATAGAGGTGAGGGGGTGACGATGGGGGCTTCGATGTGCACGACGTCGCCAAGGTGTGCTTCGACACGGACGCTGCCGACGACATCTGTTGTTCTGGATACCATAGTTACGTACTATATGGTCTACTTCCAGGATATTCTGAACCTGCTTGTCCTAGACATGAATGTCCATATTATCAATTAGCAGGCGCATAGCTTCTTTGATTAATAATGTTGTCTAATGTAGCTGCAATCTTTATCTAACTAAATGGATGGTTGCAATGATATAGTGCCACAATTGCAATTTAGAGAAATAATTTCTCTAATAAATTGTATCCTCTAGCTAACTAAAAACCTTTGCCATCACCATCATGCTTATCCAAATATGAGGTTAGCATGTATTACAAATTTACAATTAGATTTGATGTTACTTCTTGCGGATAGTTTTGACGAGGGGCGGTGTGCCTTAGGAAATGAGATTTATGAGGGGTTCCAACTCGGTTGCTTGGAGGTTGACGATGCTCATAGCAATGGTGTTGTTTATCTCAAAAAAAAACTTCCACTGTTATCTCTGCATCACTCCCCATCTGTTTCTCTTCTCCTTAACAAAGATACATGAAAAGAGATTGGTAAGCAAAAGAAAAACTACAACTATGTGCTTGCTTTGCTTACACTATTAGGAAACTAGAAAATATAAAATTGTTGGAACCGTGGCAACGCACGGGCATTTAACTAGTTTTTGTAAAATATGAATCATGATATGTTGAGTAAAGAGTTTGAGCGCAATCCGAGAAGCCAATGACAAGGAAAAAATTGTTTCACAAAATTGGGCTTCTTGATCAAAGATGCCAAAATGTCAAAGTCTCAAGAAATAAATCATGAAAATAAATCTTTAGGCCTCCGGTAAGCTAAGAGAAATTGAGACTGACCAGAGCAGCCAATCACAAGGAAAAAAACATATATTTTTGAATCCAAGGAAAAAGGTGTCCAGCCAATTAAAGGAAAACCGTTGTAAGACCAGTTGACAAGGTCATAGCTAATAGAGCCCGCTAGTTGAGTACCCCTGAGGCCCGTTAAGCTAGGCTCAATTGTAATAATAGTCGAGATACGAGTTCTTACCGTATATCGATATTGTAATCTGTATCGGACCCTACCCGATCTTCGAGACCTGGCCACCTATATATAGGAGCCAGGAGGGGACGGTGTAGGGCAGATTGAAAGCAAGCCAGATTCAACGCCCATGTTTACTTTCGATATACACATATTTCGACTAACTTTACCTTCTAGTTCATCCGACGCCCTATCTCCCCGATCATAAGTCCTTCATCTAGGACATTTGTCGAGTTAACCCTCGTTAATTGGCGCCGACCGTGGGGACTCTGGGCGTTGGAATCATGAATTCGACGATTTTTTCGCTTTTAGCCAATAGCAGTGCAGGAATTGACGAAAATCAAGAGATGGAGTTGACAATCGGAAGTCTAAGCATCTTCATCGGGCCGTCGGGTTCGACTCGCCTTTCAGATCCGGCGAAACCAGATCTGTCGGTAAGTGAGCCCGAAACAGTAGCAATGATGGAATATTCTGAAGGCTCTTCCAGCGAGGTAAACTCGCCGGTCAGCTTAGGAGAAGTACAAAAAGGAAAAATCGCAGAAGACGACGAAACAATGGAAAATTTCAACATAGGGATCCAACTCAAAGATCTCATGATCTGCCACGACGATATCTCAGACAAGTCAATAGATACGTGGAAGACAGGGTTAGAGCTTTCTGAAGATGATGACTCGATCTTCTCAAGCTTTAATAATAAAATCGGCAAATAATGCCAGGTGCTCGCCATTGTAGGAGACAATTCAGAAGAATTCGACGAAAACAACAATCCAGTGTTAAACCCAGCAAATATCGACAGAGGAGCAAATCATCTAGCAGAAGGGCAAATAGCAGAATCCCTCACAACCAGGGAAAAAATTCGACTATCAGCCGATGAATGGAGAGTAATAAGGGAAGCTGTGGAAAACGACACACCAATACCATCAAATTCCAGCAAGGATATGCTCCTGGGGTATCACTATGCCCTAAGGCAGCAGGCAAAGCAACTAACAAAGGAGAAAATAGAGATACAAAAAAGAAAAGACTCAGCCATTGCAGCCAGTAACGCCGCTCGCAGAGCACGAAGCGACGCGTCACATACTAATGCAAGGAGAAATCGTCGACATGGTTCAAGGTACGAAAACCTCGAGTATTCAGAAAGGCAAAGCATTTCCAAAAATCTTGACTCGTCCTTCCTATCGGTCGACGAGCAGGGAAACATCGTACCAAAAACCCCTGAAGCAGCACTAGTGGCAGTCCAAGCATATCTGCTTACAACTCGACCAAGTCCAGGGGACCCTAGGGAACATAAGCACAGAGCAGCGCTAAACGGACTAAATATGGTGGGCAACAAGCTATCAGCAAAAGGAGAGGAGGCATATCACCACAAGGAAATACACAAGCCAAGGTCACCTCGCCGACACAATAGTCCTCGGCACAGAAGTAGTAATCAACGATCTCGATCGCCATCACCAAGACACCATGGGAGCCCAAAACATGGAGGAACCCGAAGATCTCGATCTCCAAACAGAAAGCACGGCTATGAAGACGACAAAAAGGAGATGGGAGCATCATGCTTTACCCGCAGGATTCGCACTATGCCAGTACCTAAGGGATTCAAACTACCTCATGATCAACAAAAGTACGACGAATCACAGGAACCACAGTCGTGGCTCTCAGACTATCTACAAGCAGTACAAATATTGGGAGGAACCAAAGAAACAGCAATGCAAAGTTTGCAACTACACCTCACCGGCGCAGCAAGGTCATGGTTGAGCAAACTAGAGAAAGAAACTATTGGAAGTTGGGAAGATCTCACGAAGCAATTCACAAGCAACTTCAGGTCGACATACAAGCGGCCGGCATCGATAGAAGAAGTCAAAGCGTGTATGCAACAACGCGATGAAACCTTAAGGGTATACATCCAAAGATGGAGTCTTATAAAAAACACAGCAGTTGAAGTTTCAGACAAAAGAGCAATAGACGTGTTCATAATTGGATTAAGGCGAAGAGACCTAGTCGAAGAGATGGGCAGAATCAAGCCAAAAACAGTGTCAGACCTCATGGACGTAGCAAACAGATTTGCAGATGGAGAAGACGCGTGCAACAACAAGCGGACACAATCACCAGAGGATGATAGAAGAAACAGATATGGAAGTCAAAGAAGAAGGTCCCACAATTACGACAACTACGGCTCCCACAGCCAAGTAGCCGCGGGATATAAAGACAACAGCTACCAAGGGAGTGATCGCAGACGCTCGAGATATCAGAGCTACGGAAAAGAAGACTATAAAAAGTTTCCCACAAGAGAATCCAGAGAGTATAACCCGTCGCCAGAAGACATGCTAAACGGGCCTTGTCATATACACTCAGCGTTTGTCGACGGAAAGCGAGTATCCAGGCATGCAATGAAAGATTGCACAACATTCTTGAAGCTACAAGAGGCAGCATTAAGTAAGCAAACCGAAGCAAAGCGACAAGGATACGAAGGAAACAACAAGCCTCCCACAAATCAACAAGGGAACAATGGAGCCCCTCAAGGACAAGACCAGCCAAACCAAGGACACGATGACGACGGAGGGTATGTTTGATGTCTACGCACTTCTATTCTTGTAGACACTTGTTGGGCCTCCAAGTGCAGAGGTTTGTAGAACAGCAGCAAGTTTCCCTTAAGTGGATCACCCAAGGTTTATCGAACTCAGGGAGGAAGAGGTCAAAGCTATCCCTCTCAAGCAACCCTGCAATTACGATACAGAAAGTCTCTTGTGTCCCCAACACACCCAATACACTTGTCAAATGTATAGGTGCACTAGTTCGGCGAAGAGATAGTGAAATACAAGTGGTATAGATGATTATAAGTAGCAAACGTGATGTGAAATAAATATCGCTGCGAGCAAACAAGTAACAAAATAGCAAGTAAACGGTGTGCAATGCTTGGAAACAAGGCCTAGGGATCATACTTTCACTAGTGGACACACTCCCAACAATATAACATGATTGAACAAATAAACAACTTCTCTCCACTATGGTACTCTGAATTACTCTCCTATTGAATAACACTAATCATTGTGTAGTGGCTACAGAAGCACCCCTTAAAGTTCATCAAGTACTTGACAAACACCACTCATAGAGACATCCAAATCAGATCACAATTCAAGATAGAAATCATTGCGACTTAGACCAAGTACTAACACGGTGCACACACTGTCAACTTTACACCATGAAAGGAGGAATAGATCACTCAATACTATCATAGTAATAATTACTCTCATAATCCACAAGAGATCACGATCATAGCCTAAACCAAGTACCACCACGATGCACGCACTGTCACCGTTATACCATGGCAGGAGGAATAGATTACTTTAATAACATCACTAGAGTACACTATAATAATTAAGCATAGAAGTAGCATAATATCTGAATAATAACATCTACTTGTTCAACATGATACAAAGCTCACGATCACATAAAGATCACATCATGGGAGAGAGAGGTGAACCACATAGCTACCGGTAGAGCCCTCAGCCCTGGGGATGAACTACTCCCTCCTCATCATAGGAGACATCAAGGTTGATGGAGATGGTGGTGAGGTCGATGGAGACGGCGGAGACGGCGATGGAGACCGATGGAGATGGCTCCGGGGGCACTTCCCCGTCCCGGCAGGGTGCCGGAACAGAGACTTCTGTCCCCCGAAATTCATCGGTGGCGGCGGCGGAACTGCGGAACTCTTTCTGGAAAATTGCCGACTCCCCTAGGGTTTTCTGTCCCGAGGCTTTATATAGGCGAAAGGGCGTCGCGAGAGGGCATCCAGGGGCTCCTCACACATGGGTGGCGCGGCCAGGGCCTGGGCCGCGCCACCCTAGTGTGAGGGCAGGCCCTGGCCCCTCTCCGGCTCTCTTTCGGATGTCTGGATGCTCCCGGGTAAAATAAGACTTCGGGAACTTGTCTCGTTCAATTCCGAGAATATTTCCTGTGTATCACTCTGAAACACAAAAACAGCAGAAAACAGGGAACTGGCACTATGGCAACTCGTTAATAGGTTAGTTCCGGAAAATGCATAAAAGTGCCACTAAGTGTAACGAAACAATAGGCAAATGGTGTAAAAACAAGCATGGAGCATCAAAAATTATAGATACGTTGGAGACGTATCAGCATCCCCAAGCTTAACTCATGCTCGTCCTCGAGTAGGTAAGTGATAACAAAAGAAATAATTTTTGAGGTGACATGCACCTACACAATCTCGATCATATATGTAAGCGTTGTGAGCTGGGATCAAAAGAACTTAAAACATGGGCATGAAGATATAATCATGACAATAAGAACTTAGCAACCATGTTGTAAATATGCAAATGTACACAAACAAAAGATCATGAAAATGAAACAATGAAAGTCAAACGTGTGTTCAAATCATAAGGAAAAACATACAAATGGTTTTCAGCTTGTCCTTCAAAGAGAGCAAAACATAAATGCATAGGACACCTTCAAGTTTAAGAGGGCGACTAGATACAAATAATTTGAGAACAAGTGAAACCATGATCATGAATCAATCAATGAAAACTTTGGGACAATGCACATTATACTCAGAATGACAACTATGCTCTCTTATGGTGCATAAAGAAAGAAGGTGGTGACTCAACATAAAAGTAAAAGAAAGGCCCTTCGCAGAGGGAAGCAGTGATTAAACATGTGCTAGAGCTTTTCATTTGTAAAACAGAGAGATAAAACTTGAGTTTTGAGAGGTGGTTGCTTTTGTCAATGACTAGCAATGGGGTTCTTACTATCTTCCATACAAAAATGAAGCAAGTTTTTGAGAGAGAGATTGGCACTTTTTGTGCTCTTTTTATAAAACTTGGCACTCCTCCCCACCTTTTTTCCTTTCTCAAACCATGGCTAACCGATTCCATCGGGTGCCCACCAACATTCACTTTCCATGGAGGAGTGCCTTTTTTTTCTTTCTTTTTTTTCTCTTTTTTTTTCTTTTTGGAATAAGCAATATGGAAGATAGCAAATCCGACCACTACATCTCCATGAGCTGAAAACAGTGTCACAAAATGAGAAGTGTTTTGAAGGTTTTTGAAAGGTAGCACATGAAAATTTACTTGGAATGGCTTGCAAATACCATGCATAGGAATTTATAGTGGACACAATGGCAAAACTTGGTTTTTAGAAGTTGGATACACGAGTAGAGCTCATACTTAGTACAAGGCGAGGGCTAGCAAAAGACTGGGAGCGACCAACTAAGAGAGCAATAATGGCCATAATCATGCAAAGCGACAAAGCGACATTAAAAGAAGCATAAGATGGCATCAAAAGTCAAAAACTAAATGATCATAGAGGCTATTGGCGACTTTGTAAGAGTCTAACATGTGTGAGCATGCGCCAAGTCAACCCAAATAAAGCATCAAAGGAGAAAACCAAATAAATGCTTCCATATAATAAAAACAACGCATGATTTTTTTTCAAAGGCTCATTAAGCAATCTCAGTTATTTAAGACAAGTCATGCTACAGCAAAACCACTAAGCATACTATCAAAAAGATATCAAGCATGACATGAAAAAGCCTAAGCCGCAGTCTACACAAGCTCCTTCTTGTACCACTTTTTTGCATAAAGCTTTTTCTCTTTTCCAACACCATTTGAAATTTTTATAAACACCTTTTTTGATAAAAACCAATAAAGTTCAGAGGCAAAAATACACCTTGATGAAAAGATATGACAAGGTCTGAACGCAAATCAAGGCAAAAACGAAAACCAAAAGCAGTAGCAGAAAAAGAGAACACTCATTGAAACGATCAGAGTGAAAAACAGAGTGTTCTTGGCAAATGAAAAACGGAGTTCATCTCCTCCAAAAGAAACATGATGTGATCTAACCATTTATTGCAGCAAACAAAACTAAACTAACTAAGAAAACTAAAATAATTGACGCTCCAAGAAAAACACATAGTGCATGAAGCAATAAAAATATAGTGTCTTGAAAGGTGACCTGATTTTTGCCGATGAAGAAGGGGTGCCTCGGGGGCATCCCCAAGCTTTGACGCTTGTACTTCTTGGATATTTATTGGGGTGATGCATGGGCATCCCCAAGTTTGAGCTTTTGTCCATTCTTCAACTCATCTCATCATTCTCCGATCCCTACACTTGAAAACTTCCTTCATACAAAACTAAACACAATTCTATTAGCAACATTAGTGTAATCATAACATTGAATCAACCCTTTTTTGCTTCAGGTTTCAACCTAAAACCACCACATATTAAGCAAATACTACTGTAGCAACTTCCCCAAAAGTTCCATGATCAAAAGAACTCAAAAGAAAGCGATAAAGCGGCAAACACAAATATTGGCAGAAATCTGTCAAAACTGAACAGCTGACAAAGGTCGAATTTTTGAGAGGTTTTCTGTTGCTCAAATCAATAAGTGTTAAAATAACAAAAGTTTGGATATAACCTGGGGCATATGCACAAGAAATTGCAGGTCCAAAAGATAAACAGAGAATTTTCACGAATTTTTACGGTGCAGCACCGAAAACAGTTTCAGGACAGCAACATCCCCAAATCTTTACCTCACTCAAATTAGAGGCTTCTCTTGGCGCAAAAAACGAAATAAACAAGATAAGGAGCGGTCATTACAGTAGTAATGACTTTCAAGACTCAAATAAAAGAAAAAGTACTGAAAAGAAAACATTGGGTTATCTCCCAAGAGTGCTTTTCTTTAACGCCTTTGAGCTAGGCGCAGTAATTTGCAAAGATGCTCATGTGGGCGCCATATAAAAGCTTGAGGCAAAGGCGCCATATAGGAACTTAAAGCAATAAAGAGCATCAAAAAGCAAGTATGAAAGACATTTATATCTGAACCACTTCCTATGCATAGGAATCTTGTAAGAAAATAAATCAACGAGGCACATAGTAGTAAGCATGGATAGATAAAACAAGTGCCACTTCAAGATTTGCAACATAAAGAGGGGAAACTTAATATTGTTGAGATCCATCAAACCATGTTTCCCTCTCTCATAATAACTTTCAGTAGCATCATGAATAGAATTAACAATATAACTATCACATAAAGCATCTCTATCATGAGCCACATGCATAAAAGGATTAATACTCACCACAGGAACAATAGTAGTAGGAGCAGATTCAACAAAATAATTATTCTCATCACCATAATCATCATAAATAGGAGGCATATTATAATCATAACTAATTTTATCCTTGATAGTAGATGAACTAAAAATATTATACTCATCATCATAGTCATCATAAACTAGAGGTTTAGTATCATCACAAGCTAAAGAACAACTATTTCGCAAAGCATATTCTTCAAACATATCATCATAAGAAGGAACATCACATATGGGAGATAAAATATCATCAGAGCAAATTTTCTCCACTAAAGCTGGGGAACTAAAAATATCATGCTTAACAAAACCAGCTTCCCCAAGCTTAGAATTTTCTATAGCATTAGCAACAACGGTGTTCAAAGCATTCATACTAACAACACTATTAGCATGCAAATTATGCTCCAAAGGTTTTTCAATTTTCTCTTCAAACACTTCATATCTAAACTCAGGAAAAAGACTACAGAACTCTTTGTTTTCCATTAAGCCTAACTAGTGAAAATAAAAACAAGAAACAAAAAGATGTAATTGCAGAATCTAAAGGAAATAACTTCGAGCACTCACACAGGAGGATGCGAGTACCTTTTACCTTACCTCCCCGGCAACGGCGCCAGAAAAGAGCTTGATGTCTACGCACTTCTATTCTTGTAGACACTTGTTGGGCCTCCAAGTGCAGAGGTTTGTAGAACAGCAGCAAGTTTCCCTTAAGTGGATCACCCAAGGTTTATCGAACTCAGGGAGGAAGAGGTCAAAGCTATCCCTCTCAAGCAACCCTGCAATTACGATACAGAAAGTCTCTTGTGTCCCCAACACACCCAATACACTTGTCAAATGTATAGGTGCACTAGTTCGGCGAAGAGATAGTGAAATACAAGTGGTATAGATGATTATAAGTAGCAAACGTGATGTGAAATAAATATCGCTGCGAGCAAACAAGTAACAAAATAGCAAGTAAATGGTGTGCAATGCTTGGAAACAAGGCCTAGGGATCATACTTTCACTAGTGGACACACTCCCAACAATATAACATGATTGAACAAATAAACAACTTCTCTCCACTATGGTACTCTGAATTACTCTCCTATTGAATAACACTAATCATTGTGTAGTGGCTACAGAAGCACCCCTTAAAGTTCATCAAGTACTTGACAAACACCACTCATAGAGACATCCAAATCAGATCACAATTCAAGATAGAAATCATTGCGACTTAGACCAAGTACTAACACGGTGCACACACTGTCAACTTTACACCATGAAAGGAGGAATAGATCACTCAATACTATCATAGTAATAATTACTCTCATAATCCACAAGAGATCACGATCATAGCCTAAACCAAGTACCACCACGATGCACGCACTGTCACCGTTACACCATGGCAGGAGGAATAGATTACTTTAATAACATCACTAGAGTACACTATAATAATTAAGCATAGGAGTAGCATAATATCTGAATAATAACATCTACTTGTTCAACATGATACAAAGCTCACGATCACATAAAGATCACATCATGGGAGAGAGAGGTGAACCACATAGCTACCGGTAGAGCCCTCAGCCCCGGGGATGAACTACTCCCTCCTCATCATAGGAGACAGCAAGGTTGATGGAGATGGTGGTGAGGTCGATGGAGACGGCGGAGACGGCGATGGAGACCGATGGAGATGGCTCCGGGGGCACTTCCCCGTCCCGGCAGGGTGCCGGAACAGAGACTTCTGTCCCCCGAAATTCGTCGGTGGCGGCGGCGGAACTGCGGAACTCTTTCTGGAAAATTGCCGACTCCCCTAGGGTTTTCCATCCCGAGGCTTTATATAGGCGAAGGGGCGTCGCGAGAGGGCATCCAGGGGCTCCTCACATATGGGTGGCGCGGCCAGGGCCTGGGCCGCGCCACCCTAGTGTGAGGGCAGGCCCTGGCCCCTCTCCGGCTCTCTTTCGGATGTCTGGATGCTCCCGGGTAAAATAAGACTTCAGGAACTTGTTTTGTTCAATTCTGAGAATATTTCCTGTGTATCACTCTGAAACACAAAAACAGCAGAAAATAAGGAACTGGCACTGTGGCAACTCGTTAATAGGTTAGTTCCGGAAAATGCATAAAAGTGTCACTAAGTGTAACGAAACAATAGGCCAATGGTGTAAAAACAAGCATGGAGCATCAAAAATTATAGATACGTTGGAGACGTATCAACGTTCCATCTAAAGGGCACATCACAGCAATGATACAACCCGTGCCCAAGTCGAACAAAGAAGAAAAAAGCATTACCCGACAAGTCAATCTAGCAGTTACTTCACCTTCAGCTACAACAGAATATCTACACTGGTCAGAACAACCAACCGAGTTTAACAGAGAAGATCACCCTATAACAGTACCTCAGCCGGGAAACGCGTCCTTGGTACTCAAAGCTCAAATCGGCGCGTATGATGTCGACAGAATATTCATGGACGCGGGAAGTGGAATCAATTTGATATATGCGAAAATGCTCAGAGCAATGCATATATTACTAGAGTTCCTGAAGCCAATAGACTGTTCCTTCCATAGGATCGTACCAGGAAGTACCAATTATCCACTAGGTCGGATAGCACTTAACGTTTGCTTCGGCAACCAACAAAACTACAGAAGAGAAAAGCTAGACTTTAAGGTCATGGACTGGCCATCTCAGTATCATGCGATCCTCGGGCGACCTGCGTTTTCGCGATTCATGGCAGTACCTCACTATACGTATCTAGTACTCAAGATGCCAGGACCAAAGGGAATAATCACAGTGAAGGGAAGCTTTGAGGTTTCAGACCTATGTGACAAGGAGTTCCACAAGATGGCGCAAAACTTTGGCATGATAGCCAACTATGCAGAGAAGGTGAAAAGCACGACTACGGAAGGCGACAAGCTACCCGAAGGACGTGCTACGGAGCCAGAGATGAAGAAACCACGAGTAGAAGCATCAGGAGAAGGCAAAGCTACAGAAGAAGAAGAGAAGGCCGCGAAGGCATAAACAGCAAGAACAACAAAGTAGAGTAGAAAAATAAGGCTGTAAAAGCCACGAGTCATCCCAGGGCAATGCCCTCTAGATCCAGAACACAGGTCATAGGCCGGATCTCTTGGGTCATCCCATGTATCTTACATTACAAGTATAATAAAGACAAAATATTCCTCATATTCGAGTTTACGAGTCTCTCAAAAGGAAAATGCGGCAAACACATGAATCATACAAAACGCTCTGAGAACAAGTTTCAGGCATACAGTCGCGAAATAAGAAACTCTCACGTTCTACATAAACATGAGTATTACAATGTCGGGTTATCAGAATCATCTACACCTAAAGGATCTAAATAGTGATACTCGCGGAAAAACACGGCATCCTCTCGCAACAGCCTAGCTATAATCCTTCGAGCAGGCTGCAAGGTACTCTTCAGATGTACTCACAGACTAGCCCCACCTGGAGGATAGCTCAGTGACATAGAGCTATAATTAAGTCTTGGGTACCACTTACGCATCCACCCAAAAGCAAAATTGGCACCCGCTACTAAGTTTAGCTCTATTAGCCGATGAATACGCTGACTGGATCTAAAAGTATCGAGAAGCAGTGGGAAACTTCCAGGCAGAGGATTGCGAGGAAGCATGATAGAATGCATAGTTATGAGAGCTCTTCGGCAACCATCAACTGACTCACCGATATGCTGGGCGTAGTCCTAAAGTAATACGATAGCACGGCGGCGGCGAGGATCAGACCACAAACTCTCAATACCCGCTGACATCTTTTCCAGAGCCGCATTCCGCTCGGCAACCCGATGATCTTCAGCAGCAAAATCCAAATAAGTGCCTAAGATGACAAAGGATATCACAAAACAGCAGTGGAACAAAAGGGAAAAGAGAAGTCGCAAGGAATCTTACATCGCAACATCTCGCAGGCAGACTCGATAATGCCGATGACAAAAGAGTCACATTCTTCATGATGCACAATCTTCGCTATCAGACTAGACACCTTATCATCGAGAACAGATATCTGCTTCATCAAACCACAAGCTTTGCTAGCTTTATCTATAGTCATCTGCGCTTGGCGTTTGGCTAGAGTCAAGCGATTTTTAAGATCTGAAATCCTTGAAGAATATTCAGCGCATTGACAGCAGCGGCGAGGAGGCAACGAAGCTTTAGAGTCAAGAGCACCAGAGGGAGCCTAGTCGCGACTTGGAGGATCATCAATACGCATAGACTGGAAGCCAAAAGAAAAGAGAGGAGAAGCACTTCAGCAGCTAACACGATATAATAGAAAAGAAGCATATTTACATAGATGCAAACCCTTTGGCTAAAGTTCTCGGGTTGCACACAACTAAAGGTTTTACATCAAAAGCAGAAATTGAAAATTACAATAAGAGGCCAAATCTACGCCACCTCAGCATTTTGCTCCGTGGTGGAGGAAGGCATGGCAAAAGCAATGCCAGCAGTTGAAGGAGGCGCGGGCTCTTCCGTCGCTGGAGTCAAGGGAGTTGGCGCAGTAGAAGTTGCGGAAGCCGCTGAAGGAGAAATAATCGATACTAGGGCAGGCGCAAACTTCTTCGCCTTCTCGAAGAAGGCCTTTAACTCTGAGCGGGTGCGGCCATGAGGAGAGCTAACCTTCTCCCAATCGAAATCTGCACTATGTGCATAAGAAAGTGCGATAGCACCCTCAGCACCTCGCTTCAAAGAAAGCCCCTTCCGCTGGAGGACGGGGTCATCGGTCGTATCGAAGGCTTCGACAAGTTTCTTCAAATCATTGTTCGGAACCTCCGCCTTTTGCTTGGGCCACAACCCGACGAACATCCGCGTAAGAATGCGGCTCACCAACTCAAAGATCTCCTGGATAGATATGCAGTTTGCTTCGAGTAAGTTAACCGTGTTCATCAGAGGATCATCGCCCAGTTGCAGAGTCAACAAAGACACCTTGGTAAATCCTGTACAACAAAGGGGACAAGGAAAAAGCAGGAAAAGAAAGTATTAGCAAGTGCAAGAAAGCAACAGCAGTCGAAGAAGAGGACAAGGCGAATGTGTACCTCCAGCAGCAGAAGACATCGTGTGAAGCCGCTCAGTCACGGCTTGCTCTCGCTGGAGATGCTCTTTGTTAGCATCGGCCAAAGCTTTTTCCGCTTTCTTCGCCTTAGCCAGTGCTGACTTATGCGACTTCTCAGCACTTGCTTTGGCAGCGGTCACAACATCAAAGGCTTTCCGCGAAGCACTGAGCTCGGCTTCCAGCGATGCAATGCGAGCATTGGCTGATGCTAGAGCATCTGCAGTCCAGCAAAGAAAGGAAAGGAGAAGTCAAACAAACAACAAAAAGGAGCATACAGAACAAGCAAAGATAGGATAAAGAATTCACCTTCGGAAGCTTTAGCAACCTTTAGGTACTCAGCACACTCAGTGCCCAAGGCGACAAATTTCTTCATTAATGCCTGGGAAAAAAGGATGCATAAGAGTAGAGATTACGCAAGGAAAGTAAGTCAAGGACGTTTACTAACATCGTCAGGGGAGACCGCGGATTCATGGGCTTCAAGGGAAACGTCGGCCTCCTTGGATCTTTTCGACCGCTTGGTGCTTCGGGTCACAGGAACCTTCTTGACAGAAGCCCTGGTGGTCCTCGGCGCCTGCACAGCCGGCTCAATTTCTTGTGTGGAAGGCTCATCAGCAATTACAGCTTGAGTAGGAGGAGCAGCAGTATCATCCCTTTGCGGCTCTTCATCATCACTGCAAGAGCAAACAGGTTATATATAACCCGAAAGAAAGAGAGCAAGTACAGTGCAATCACAGAACTCGCAGAACACTTACGATGCCATGAGGTCGAAGAATTCAACATCTTCTTCTAGAACAGGGGCTTTATTAGCCACTGATCTTTGCATAGAGGTACTCGAAGAAGTAAACTCATCGACACGCTTCCTCTTCTTGTCCGCACCAGTGTCTTCAGAAAGCGCAGGAGGAGGCGATGTCGTCGAGCTGGTATCCTCTTCCGATTCTTCGGCTCCATCTCCGTCCTGATTTTCTTCAGCCTCGGGGGCTTCAGATACAAAAGAGGCCAGATCAGCCGGAAGAGGCCCTTCCTCTGGAAGAGAAGGGCGTGAAACGAGGAATTGGTGGTCCTACAAGCGAATAAGTCAGCAAAGTAACCGATACAAGGATAAACACAGCTCAAAACCGATGAATTCGACAACAAGTGTACAAAGCAAACAAATATATACTTCGGGTAGGGGATGCACAGAGTCAAAATAATTAGCGGCCAATTCTGCAACCGCATGGTCCTTGGTGAGCTTGGTGAGGCTCCTAACTCGCTTGTCGACTTCTTGCTTCTCCATTAGATCTCCAGAGATGCGAGAAGGATCCACCAAGCCAGAGTAGCTCTTAAGTTTGGCAAGGCGATGCTGCAGGGGTTAAACTCGACGTTGCACAAAGAACGCCATAAGCTGAATACCCGACAATGCGCCTCCTTTACCTCCTTTCAGAGCTTGGATGTGGGTCAATAGAGGAGCAATTTGCTCCATCTCAGCATCTGTGGGAGGCGAATCCCACGAGGCCAATTTCTTCAGCTCCTTGGAGGCGTCAAATGGGGCTAGGCCATATTTGTCTTCAAAGGAGGCCTTACGGTCTTTGATGTAAAACCATTTGGTTCTCCAACCTTGGACTGACGCAGACATGGAAAATTCTAGATACTGTGCCTCAGGGCGCACAGAGACGACAACACCGCCCAGTTCGGGTTTTTTTGGCTAAAGCAACGCTGGGGCGGAGCCGGAAGATAGATCTCCAAAGAAGAAAATGGGGCTTAATCCCCATAAATGACTCGCAAAGAGTCATGAAGCAAGCGATATGGAGGATGGAGTTAGGTGTGAGCTGGTGAAGCTGCACACCATAAACAAAAAGAAGCCCACGAAGAAACTCGTGGGCAGGAAGAGACAGTCCGCGGAAGAGGAAGGAAAGGAACATCACCCGATAACCGCTCGGGGGCTGAGGGATCCGCTCGATGCTTGGGAACTTGGTGGAGTCACTACTGGAGATGAGGTCGTCCGTCTTGGCCTTCTCCACCACCTTCTGCACGATGGCAGAGGGCACCCAGCTAGTCGCGGAGTTCGTAGTCTTTCCTTTGGCCATGGTGTTCTTAGCCGCAAGGTGCTTCACGTGCATCTACAAATCTATGCCTAGGGGCTATGCGCGAGAGGAGCAGGAAGCAGAGATCGACAATGGCGGCGGCGGTGGAGAGAAAGAGCTGGTAAACAGTACAAATCCCCACTATCCCTTTATATACCTTCTCGGTGAAGGAACGTGGGCTGAGACGTGGCGAAAGGAGCGGAAGCAGCAGTCCACTAACGGGCAGAGAAATACAAAATTACCGTGCTACCCATAAAACGGTACGCACTCATAAAGGGTGACGTATAGCTAAATTTGGCCACTGACGTCACGAAGAGGGCGAAAGATCAGAGATCAATTCAACAGATGTATATAATCGACGAGTATCAAATATGGCGACTCGCAAATAAAAGATGACAGAAAAGAACAAACAAGGTTGGCGCCGACAATACAAAAAACAATTTAGAAGACTATACCCGAAAATATTCGACTATAGCCTCGGGGGCTACTACCATCGGGAGCGCTGAACGCGCACCCGACAAAGTTATCGCTAAACTATTTTGAGTTGAAGCATGATGATGGAGTGCACTATATTTGAGCCTATACTCGAAAAAAAGTTTTGTTCGACTATAGCCTCGGGGGCTACTCCCATCGGAAGCGCTGAGCGCGCACCCGACGATGTTTATTAACGAGCACTGGAGCATGGAAAGCGAAGGAATATGCGGTGAAACGTCGTTACTCCCATCGGGAGCGAGTTTTTATGGTTGTATAAACCCAAATATTTTCAGTCAAGTCAGACTGCGACATGAGATTCTCGAGTTGCGTTATCGCAACGAAACTCGAATGTCGTGATTTATCACGAAGGTAAGACCCCGGGATCCGTCCAGTGTGGCCTGGTATACGCACATGGATGCGCTCTGCTGGTACGTATCCGTGTCTATGACGCGAAGAAAATCCTGGTGGACGCACTGGGTACCCTGAGAACCACTGGGACTCATTCTTTGTAAGTCCTAAATGCGGCAAAAGAATGGGTTTGACCGGTATCCCGAATTCAAGTCCAAGGGGATTGAATTTGAAGTAGGTGACAAGTATCCGTTCCGGCATTAACTGACTTTTTGATCCGTCAGTGTTGTCAGGCTTGTTCATTAAAACCCCTTGCGAAATATTATCATGAAAATAAGTCAAAAGACCAAGTCGAAGATTTGAAGATATGAAGAAGTCGAAGAATTGATCAAGTCGAAGATTTAAAGATTAGAGATTCAACCCGAATCTGCAATTCTGGTAGAATCTCAGGGGCTACTGACAAGGGTATAGCTAATAGAGCCCGCTAGTTAAGTACCCCTGAGGCCCGTTAAGCTAGGCCAATTGTAATAATAGTCGAGATATGAGTTCTTACCGTATGTCGATATTGTAATCTGTATCGGACCCTACCCGATCTTCGAGACCTGGCCACCTATATATAGGGGCCAGGAGGGGACGGTGTAGGGCAGATTGAAAGCAAGCCAGATTCAACGTCCAAGTTTACTTTCGATATACACCTATTTCGACTAAATTTACCTTCGAGTTCATCCGACGCCCTATCTCCCCGATCCTAAGTCCTTCATCTAGAACATTTATCGAGTTAACCCTCGTCACCAGTGCTAGGCAACGTTAATGGACGTACATAGTACGGATCACGTTACAAGCATATTGTCAGCTTTTGCGATCTCTAGCAATTTCTTGTCCTAAACAATCTATCATTTTCAGGTGTTGGATATCTCTTACCAGCACAGGTCCATAAGCGTTAGTGGCTGTCACGGACGTTTGAAAAATGAACTGCGCTATCCAGTGGACGTGCCACATTATTTATATATGGTAACCACATATTAGTTTTATGTGTGCACGGAAAAAATTGTGATCCTTTTTGCCTGATTACTTTCACTTGGTCAGTCGATATAGTCAAGCTGGTTACCAGGTGATCAAACCGATCCATACATGTAATCAACGTGATTTTTTTTTGCTTTTCAAGTTTTATAATGTTTTTCTCTTAAATGGTAAGTACAAATTCAGATCTGTTTTAATGATTGGCTTTATCGCAACGAGATCTTTCAAAATAGATCCCATATTAACATGTTTTGACAACTTATTTTTCGACTCTAATTGCCAGATTATTGTCACTTGGTCACCAAGTATAGTCCACTAGGATACCATGTAAATATTACAAGGTTTTTGGAACAAAAACTAGAGTGTATAAAATCACTCTCTGAATATATGTAGATCATTTCTATACACAAAAACATATATAAAATTAGCTTGTAATGGCTAATAAGTAATATAACATTTACATTATTATAATTCGTAACTGGGGATGAAAAAAACGTCAAAACATATTAAGATATGATCTTGTTTTGAAGTCCTGGTAGATATTAACCTGACGGTGAAATCGCAATCGAATTAAAGGTTTTAGGTATAATTTATTTTAAATTTTTAGGTGGTAGGAAGATTCATTTGCATGCATGCAGACGTTCCCTCCTCCATCCCTATAGACACAGATGTTCATGACCACCCGTGGCATGGAATCATTAGCATGAACACATTTGTATAAACCGTTAAAAAAATTAGCGCGCAACAGCCGAGGAGGCCAGTCTCCACCACGAATCCTCCGAAAATTCTTCCCATCTTCTCATCCCCTCTCTGTTACAACCAAGAAAGCAACCCTATATAATCCTCACCTTCTGCACCCTACCAATGCACCCCCAGCAAAACTTGAAAAAATCCCCAACACACATTCTTCCTCACCATCCCCGTGGCGCGCACGCCGATACTTCCCAAAATCAACAAACATGGCGCGCGCCACGGTAGCCATCCTCTTCTTCATCCTCACCGTCGCCGCCGTTAGTGCAGCACATGCCCCCGCGGAGTCCCCAAAGGCGTCCAAGGTCACCGGTGCCAATGCTCCTGCCAAGGCACCCGAGGCTGCAAAGAAGGCTATGTCTCCCGAGGCCGCCGCTGCCCCGGCATCAAGGAAGTCCGGCCCGGCGGCTGCGCCACCCAGCAAGAGCTCCAAGGCCAACTCCTCGCCTGATTCCAGCGTGTCGGTTTCTGCCGGCGACATGCCGAGTCCCCCGGCACCATTGGCTGCGGTCTCCCCAATCGCTGACGGACCTGCCGTGGATCCAGCTGATGCTGAAAACTCTGGCACTGCTGCTCTCGGCAATGGCGCAGCCATCGCTATTGTTGCTGGTGCCGTTGCCACCGTCATCTTTGCTTGAACCATGCATTGGGGTGAACGCCGGTGAAGGGAAGAAGGATAAGCTTGGCTATATTCTGGGTTGTCACTCATATCAGGAGGGATCGAGTGTGTATTTCTTGGTTTTGCTCATTTCGTTCGCTCATGCAACAATGTGGGGTCGATCATTTCAATTCAAACAAGTGGATTGATAATTAATTAACTGATACATCTGGCTATATATGATGCATGTACCTGACTCGTTTCCCTTCTCGCTACTACTAACTTTACCACTTACTCGAATTACATTTGCTAAAAAGAGAAATACAAGATGAAATCTAAATGAGACATTTCATAAAATAAGGTATAACTGGGAACATTTCGTGTCATATTAATAGCATGGATTTTTAAGCATACTTACACAGCCACATAGAGATACGCTCTCGATACAATCACACATACGTGCTGTTCTAGTGTATTACATTCATGATTTATTCCACAACTACTAAACACTAGTTGAGTGCTCGTGCTTTGTCACAACACATCAAGTTGATTCTGTGTGGCACATGTAAATATAAGGCTCAGCGCGATACGATACGGAGGGACGGCGCGGCGATGGCGTCACCCGAAGTACCGTCGAACATCAACATGGCCGACACAGGTGACCCCTGTTAGGAATAAATTACAACCGCTCTAGGCGGTTACTAGTATGCCCAAAGCACCCTTTCTGTACAGACATGTCTCTTGTGTATAGACACCTCTTCTCTCTCTCTCAGCAGTTGCATCTCTTGTAAACAGTCATGTCTCTTGTAACAAGCACCTCTTCGGAGGCACCCCAAAATCCTTGTATAAATAGGGCTTTGCCCACAAGCAATAAACACAAGTTTTCACTCTCAATCCTCTGAGTTTTAACACGTTATCAGCACGCTCGACAATCTGCGCGATTTCGAGAACAACGAGATCAAAGAACAAAAGAGGAAGCGCACGGGCGTCTGCCTCCATCCTTGGAAGAACAGGGCATACACCCTATTGCTAATCGGTAAGAACATTATAGAATCGAAGGCCTCGACTAAGAAGGTAAGCAACATCTTAGCCTTCTTCAATAAAAGTCCGCGGTCGCCGACTCCCTCACGCCCCGCGGCTCTCGTCGCCGACCTCGTCGCCCTCGGGCTGCCGCTTCGCATCCCGCCGTCGAGCGGCAGCGAACGTCGCGCCGGCAGTTGGAGCCCGGCCGCGCTGGGGCTCGCAGACGGCGGCACGTCGCTCGGGGACATGGAGCCCGGCCGCGCTCGAGCTCCCGAACGACCGCGCGGACGGCGTTGCGCCCGGCGCCCGCCCCCGTGGTGACTCCTCCGGCGAGTTCATCCGTGACGGAAACATCTCCGTCCGCAGGTGAAGGCAGCCGATGCAGCTCGCAGAGGCGCTTGGGCTGTGTTTCGTGGAATCGGGTGCTCTACCATGGTCGATACGGGGGAGTTGATTTGGGGATAAGGAACTGACGCAATGAAATATATGTTGTCCACTCCTCCCTTATCCTCTCGTATGGCCTAGAAGCCTGTTGGACCGCTTACTGCCTAACTCTCCGTCCATGTGCACTGGCTAACTAGATTACATTACTGGCTAACTACATTACATTACGTATTTCAGTTTTAGCTTACCAGTGATCTAGCAGTAGTTTTAACTCTGTTTTAGATTCTGTAAATTATAGCTTATTAGTTTCTGTAATTTATTTCAGTTAGAGTACTAAGTATTCCTGAAAATATATGTGATGTAATATATTTCCATGTGTGCACATGTTGAAATAGATTACGTTCATTATTTGCAATTGAGATTTTAATTTCTTGCAAATAAATTGATTCATCTTAATTGAGCTATTTTGGTTCAATACGAGCAAGAATTGATATGCAAAATTAAATATCAATTTACCATCAATTAAGTCTAAAATGCCTTAAAAGCACAAAATTGACTTAATTCGAACTGAATTGATATGCAAAATCAAAAAAAAAAGTGACTACTTCAAATTTATATATGGGATCACAAGGTAATGTGGCATCTACTGCATGGTGTGCAGATTATCCACAATATTGTGAGGTCTACATTTTGTCAAAATTGACACAATGACTACCTTCAATGTGCTCTCCCATATATTTAAATCAAATCATAACATAAGGTACTAAAAAAAAAAGCATCTACTGACTTGGGTCAGACTATGCTTCTTGGTGCTGAGAGATGTACTCCATAAAAATGGTGATTATCTACAATGTGTTATGATAGATGATTTGAGGCCTACACTAAAACCCAAGTGTTCACTTGAGTTTACAAGATTTTGCAAATTTTATTACAACACAACCAAGATGACTTTAATTTACATACATGTAAATTAATCAAATCTATGGTTCTCGTTCATGTAGGACAACATGGCCGCTAAAGATTTTGAAGAGCTTGCGCTCGATGGGCATAACTACCCTACATGGGCAATGGATGTTAAGATTAGTCTTTCATCCCGTGGCATTGCAGGTGCACTCATACCACCTGAGAATCCTCCTCAAGAGGGAGATGCACAAGTAACTGAGCAACAGAAATATACTGCCTTATCCCTTATAAGGCAACATATTCACCCAGATTTGAAATCTGAATATTTGATGGAGGAATCTCCAAGCAATATGTGGCAATCACTTAAAACAAGATATGAACAGCAAAAGGCCGTCATACTGCCTGAAGCTAGTCATGAATGGACCCATTTAAGACTCCAGGATTTCAAATCCGTTGGAGCTTATAACCATGAAGTCCATAAGATTTGTTCTAAATTGCGGTTTTGTGAGAAGGAACCTTCAGAACTGGAGAAGATAGAAAAGACTCTATCAACTATGCTCCCCGCTGACAGGATCCTACAGCAACAATATCGTGCCAGGAATTACCAAGTTTATTCTGAACTTATACATGTACTCCTCCAGGCTGAGAAACATGATGAACTTCTTTTAAAGAATAGTCATCAACGCCCGGTTGGGGCTGCACCTCTCCCTGAAGTACATGCAAATTTTCAGAAAAACAATAAGTTCAATGGCTCATTTAAAGGCCAAACTAAGAACTTCAAGGGTAAATTCAACCGCAACCGCAACAAGAAGAACAAGCCACATAATTCAGATAAGGGGAAGGGCAAAGCAAAGAATAAGTTTGATAAGACAATTCTTTACCAGAAATGTGGATGCTACAAGCATGTCACCAAGAAATGCCGCACCCCAAGACATCTGATAAACCTCTACCTGCAATCCATGGGACGTAACGGACATGCCCAAGGAGCAAGATATGAATCTCACTTCAATCTTCAACCTGATAATAACATGGAAGCGGGATGTTCGCAAGATGTTCAAGGAACACCAAGCAACACCAAAGAATTCCATCAACCACAGGACTCCATGGACAAGGAGAATATGATGATAGAATACGCCTCAAACGACATGTTCGGGGACTTTGACTAGTCAATCAACTCCATTAAATAATATATTTATTTACATCCATTGGATTGTTGTAATAAATTAATAATAATAATATGTAAAGCACAATATGTATTGTATCAAACATATTATTAGTGTTGTTGGTATCATCACCCTATATTGTAAAGCACAATATGTATTGTATTAGCACTTTGATATTAAGAAAGTTGTATGTATTCTATATATTCCATAGAAGTCTTTTCATCACTGAAAATTCTACATTTTAATATATAGATTTCTACGGGAGTCAATCCAAATGGAGGAGGAAATATGCCTTGTGGACAGTGGTACCACAAACTCTATACTTAGGGAAATAAAATATTTTCAAACTCTCAAAAAGTTAAATGGAAATATTTTAACAATCGCTGGACGCGATGCGGTAATTGTTGGCACAGGACGTGCCATATTTACCCTCCCTATGGGTACGCAGATTATAATTGAGGATGCTTTATTATATCCCGATTCAACTCGTACCCTCATCGGCTACAGAGATATCCGCAAAAATGGATTTCACATTGAAACCCATGAGGACAACAAAGAGGAATATCTCCTCTTTACCAAAGACAACGGATATGGCAAACAAATATTTGAGAAAATTCCTTCTTTATCATCAGGATTGTACTACACATACATAAAACCCGTAGCACATGTTGCGTATAAGGTAATTTTTCAAAATGTCAATGCATTTCAAACTTGGCATGATCGCCTAGGTCATCCTGGTATCGGGATGATGAGAAAAATTATCTGCAATTCCAATGGTCATGACTTAAATGAAGCTAAATTCCCACAATCTTCGGATTTCATGTGCACTGCATGTGCTACTGGGAAACTTATTTTAAGACCTTCTCGTCTTAAAATCCAAGCGGAACCACTCCAATTCCTTGAAAGAATTCAAGGCGATATTTGTGGTCCTATCCAACCATTGTCTGGACCTTTTAGGTATTTCATGGTTCTTATAGATGCATCTACACGATGGTCCCATGTGTGTCTATTATCCACACGAAACCATGCATTTGCTAAAATAATGAGACAAGTTATTAAATTACAAGCTCATTATCCCGAGAATCGAATCAAATCAATTCGAATGGACAACGCTGCTGAGTTTTCCTCGCGAGCCTTCAATGATTATTGCATGGCACTAGGAATTGAAGTTCAGCACTCGGTCCCATATGTCCACACTCAAAATGGTTTGGCCGAATCTCTAATTAAGAGAACTTAGCTCATAGCACGACCTTTGCTAATGAATTGCAACTTATCAACTTCATGTTGGGGTCATGCAGTTTTACATGCTGCTGACTTAATTCAATTGCGACCAACTGCATATCACAGCACTTCCCCTCTGCAATTAGTACGTGGAAATCTACCTAATATTTCCCATCTGCGTAAATTTGGATGCGCCACATATGTGCCAATCTCACCACCGCAGCGTGCATCCATGGGCCCACACAGGAAACTGGGGATCTATGTGGGGTACAAATCACCGTCAATAATCAAGTACCTTGAACCCCTCACAGGGGATCTATTCACAGCCCGTCACGCTGATTGCATCTTTAATGAGGACCATTTCCCGGCATTAGGGGGAGATATCAAGTACCAAAAGGAATGCCCGGAAATCGATTGGAATGCCCAAGGCATTTCCTCCTCTGACCCACGTACTCAAGAAACTGAACTTCAAGTTCAGAAGATAATTAATTTGCAACATATAGCAAATAATCTGCCAGATTCATTTACTGACTATAAAGGTGTCACTAAATCCTACAATCCTGCAATAAATGCGCCTGAAAGAGTGGAGGTACCAACAAAAACCACTCAACCCCCTATTCAAAATAAGAGGGGGAGAAGTACGACCATAAAACAGGATTCAGCTCCTCGCAAGCAACAAAGGAAACAGGGGAAGAAACCCTCTGAACAAGTAAATGTAAAACAGGATTCAGCTCCTCGCAAGCAACAAAGGAAACAGAGGAAGAAACCCTCTGAAGAAGTAAATGTAAATCAACCTAGCATTGATAATCCAGTGGAAGGAAAACCTCCACAACCCAGCTCAGTTGTGCACTCAATGACTGGGACATCGGAAAACTCAGACTCAACCGTATTGGGAAATCACGACGAGTCAACAAGGGTAAATGAAATTTCCACAAACTATATAGACTCTGGAGAATCTTACAATCGTAAGTCTACAATTGTCGACATAAATTTCTCAACTACAATTGCAAACAACCTTCTAAATGATCATGATCCAAAGACCATAGCAGAGTGTGAGAAACGCTCCGACTGGCCTAAATGGAAGGATGCAATCCAAGTAGAATTAGCCTCGCTCAATAAACGAAAGGTATTCACTGAAGCAATACCTACACCTCCCAAAGTTTTCCCTGTGGGATTTAAATGGGTTTTCGTTCGTAAGCGGAACGAAAACAATGAGGTGGTGAGATATAAAGCAAGGCTTGTAGCCCAAGGTTTCACGCAGAGACCAGGCATTGATTTCAATGAAACTTATTCTCCAGTAATGAGTGGTATTACATTCCGATACCTCATATCTATGGCAGTACAAAATCGTCTATCTATGCAGTTGATGGACGTAGTGACCGCTTACCTTTATGGATCACTTGATTCGGACATCTATATGAAGGTTCCTGATGGAATCCCAATTCCGAATCCAAATGCAAACCGCAACGTATATTGTGTAAAACTAAATAAGTCTTTATATGGCTTAAAACAGTCGGGACGCATGTGGTACAACCGACTTAGTGAGTTCCTATTGAAAAAGGGATACTCCAACAATGATGATTGTCCATGTGTCTTCATCAAAAAGTCTGAAACAGGATTTTGCATTATTTCAGTGTATGTTGATGACCTTAATATCATTGGCAACACACAAGATATTGATGAAGCACGCAATCACCTAAAGACGGAATTTGAGATGAAGGATTTGGGTAAAACCAAATTTTGCTTAGGATTACAACTTGAGCACCTTCCCTCAGGTATTTTGGTTCATCAAACCGCCTATATCCAGAAAATATTGGAGAAATTCAATATGGACAAATCCTATCCATCCAAAACTCCCATGGTTGTTCGATCTCTAGACGTAGAGAAAGATCAATTCAGACCAAGGGATAATGGAGAAGAGATACTGGGATCCGAAGTTCCATATCTCAGTGCTATTGGAGCGCTTATGTATCTTGCAAATTGCACCAGGCCTGATATTGCATTTGCAGTAAATTTACTAGCTAGACATAGCGCAGCTCCTACTAAACGACATTGGACGGGAGCTAAGAATATCTTTCGATATCTCCAAGGCACAAAGGATCTTGGCCTATTCTTTCAATTTCAGAGAAATCTGGACATTGATATGATTGGGTATACCGATGCTGGCTACTTATCAGACCCCCATAATGCCAGATCGCAAACCGGTTTTGTGTTCCTACATGGTGGGACAGCCATCTCATGGAAGTCTTCTAAGCAAACCTTAGTGGCTACATCCACCAATCATTCTGAAATAATTGCATTATATGAGGCATCACGTGAATGTGTATGGCTTCGCAGAATGATAAACCACATACAACAATCATGTGGAAAAGGTTCTATCAAATCTCCGACCATTATTTATGAAGATAATGCTGCTTGTGTTGCTCAAATGCAAACGGGTTACATAAAGAGCAATATCACTAAACATATTGCACCCAAATTGTTTTATCCCCATGAATTACAGAAAAGTGGAGATATAAACATTTTGCAAGTCAAATCATGTGATAATCTTGCTGATCTATTCACGAAGTCACTACCAACTTCAACATTTGAAAAGTATGTTCATGGAATTGGTATGAGACGACTTCGAGATTTGAAAGGATCAGGGGGAGTATCCCTCTGAACCATAACCCATTCAAACATTATATTACACTCTTTTTCCTTTATGAGTTTACTCTCATGGTTCTCATCGAGGTTTTTAATGAGGTAATATCAACTCAAGAATATATGGCATACCTCTTATTTTCCCCACTGGGGTTTTTAACGGATGTATACAAGACATATTAATTGTTCTCTAAACTTACCAATGAATTTTATCCTTCCAAGGTTTTCTCATATAAGTTATCAAAGAGACAATAATCATTATATGTTGTACTATTTTCTCCTTACTTTTCCCACTGGGTTTTAAAGGAGTTTTTGACAACATATCAAATTCTAGTCTCCTCATATTTTTCCCACAGGGTTTTTGGGGGAGTTTATTCAAGAAAATTTATCGCTTGTGATCAAGGCCATTACATTCAAGATTATACAAGGAATACAAGACATACAAGAAGAATCTTTGTGCAAGGGGGAGTGTTAGGAATAAATTACAACCGCTCTAGGCGGTTACTAGTATGCCCAAAGCACCCTTTCTGTACAGACATGTCTCTTGTGTATAGACACCTCTTCTCTCTCTCTCAGCAGTTGCATCTCTTGTAAACAGTCATGTCTCTTGTAACAGGCACCTCTTCGGAGGCACCCCAAAATCCTTGTATAAATAGGGCTTTGCCCACAAGCAATAAACACAAGTTTTCACTCTCAATCCTCTGAGTTTTAACAACCCCAACGGGGAGAGGATGGTAGCAGGACGGAGTGGTGGTGAGAGGGTGGGAAAATTTGACCGTTTAGAGTCTATCTAGGGAAGTTGAATTCGCGTTTATTAGATCATTACCTGAAATTGCTATTTGGAGGCCAGAATTCAGTTTAAATTTGAATTATTATATTACTTTAAATCGAAAAGTATATTCTCAGACCATCCATACATGTCTGGTACGCTGGCATATCGGACTGTTCGGGTTTGGGGCCTAAGTGTCTTGGTTTGGTTTTTCAGCCGAAGACAGCTCTTTTAAGGCATGTTTTAGAGTTTAGTTTTTATTACATATTAATTTAGCCATAAGAATGAATACACTTAGAACACATGAGACACTCTTAATAGACGACCATACCTATTAACGTTCTAAAATGTTCTGAGCATTGAAAAGATATTTTAGTCCTAGAGAAGAAAACTAGACTAAATTTCCACTCAAAGCAAATTTCAGATCGAATCAGCCATGCTTTTCTGCTTCACAATGTTTAAAGGTTACATTGTTATTGACTTTCAAGAATTGTGAATAATTAGTACTTATAAAGAGTTGGATGCATGTGTACAACTGGTCATAGTATATGTACAATTTATCGTCTATGTAGAGTACTTTATTTAGGTATGACGATCATGTACTATATTTAGTTAATTAATGTTTGATATTTAGTTGAAATATTTGGTCAAACCTGTGCTCGAAGCAACAACGGGATGCTCTTGGGGAGCTAACAACAAAATAAAAAACCTAGAAAAGATAAGACTCTGAACGCTATGGATCAGCTAACAACGAAATAAAACCTAGAGAAGACGGGAAACTCCAGATGACCCAGATATAAACTTTGGAAAGGCATATGGTTTTTCCTGCCGGCTCTACATTCTAGACATTGGCCAAATGTTGAAAGAGCTCCGCAATTACCGGACCGCGCGGCCATTAGCGGAGGTCCCAGATTTGCGGAGCCGGTGCATATGTTGGCATGGCTTTCCTGCCAGAGCCGCCTTTTTTTATAATGTTCATTTCCAAAAAAAGTAATAACAGAGGTGTTCCATATTTAAAACTATCTAAGGGGCGTTTCTAGAGTCAGTTTGTGAAACCGGCTCAAAAATGATATTATTAGCATCTATCGTTTAGAGCTGGATGGGAGAACAGTAGTAGGTCTATGGTGTAAAATCGGATCTATATGTCTATTTTATGCTAGTGAGTCATGTCGCCGCCGCTCATCTTTCTCTGGTCCTCTCACGTTGGCAAGCCTCTGTTTCCCTCCAGCATCGACCCATTCTCTTAGCGCCGCCTCTGCTTCTGCCGACGTCCAGCAACGTCTCTGCCTCCTCACCGCTCAAGCACAACCGCGTCATTCGACATCATCCTGCCAACCACCTCGTGCGCACTGCCCCTGTTTATCTATAGTGGTATATGTTTCAGCTATGGTAGTGTGAGGTAAGTTCACCACATGAATAAAAGGTGAGACTAAATATGAGCATGCATACAACAAATCAAAGATGCTTATGCATTGTCAACGATGCGACCGAGGCAACCAAATAAAGTGGACAATATATTACTTTGCACTCATCTCCGCATGGCCATGCCATGTCCTCCGGGAGCTGAAAAATGATACAAGCAACCAATCACGCCTTAAATGTATGTGTGTGCTCTTGTACCTAGTTAACACATACGTGTCACCACTCATAACCCCATGGCCATTCTGAGAGGACCGTCCCCGGGAGCTCAACAAAATGATGCAAGCACGCCCTAAGTATACGTACACACTTACCACCACTCCTTGCTACTGGAAATGTGCTTGTTGCTGTTATATTCTGATCCAAATTCTATAAAGTAAAGGCCAACTTCTGACGAGCGGAGCGAGGCCCGTCGCCGGATGCTTGGGCCGAGTGGAGCGAGCCTATATATATTCCTTATAAGCCGCCGGCTAGGGTTTATCGCATCATAAGATAACCCACAACGTTTGTAAACACACCCACCGAAAATAGTGAAGAGTTTGCTGCCTGGCGCCCGTGGTTTTACCTCTCTTTGTTGGAGAGGGTTTTCCATGTTAAAATCTTGTGTCTCTGTGCTGTGATTTCCTTTTCGTTCTTCGTTATTGTCTATCGCTTTTATAACAAGTGGTATCAGAGCTCCAGATTTTCTAATCTAGGGTTTGTGACGAGGGTTAACTCGACAAATGTCCTAGATGAAGGACTTAGGATCGGGGGAAAAGCAACGACTAGAGATTTCGAGATCGAGATTGGCACACGATGTACCCAGGTTCACGTCCCCACGGTGGAGGATCGCTACATCCTGCTAGCAATCTAGTATATGATCACAATGGTGTTTACATGGTGCCGCCGTAGACGGTGTTTTGTATCTAGTCTATGTCTAATCTATCTTGTATGTCTAATATTGTGTATCTATGATATTCGATATCTATAAGATATCTCTCTAGGGGCGCCCCTGCTGGCTTTATATATGCAGCCGGGCTAGAGTTTACAAGAATCCTAGTCGAATACGGATTAGAGTTTCCTTTCTTTGTCTTCAAGTCATCTTCGAGTCCTTGTACTTGTCCACTTCCTTGATGGGCCGGACCCGGTATACCAATCCGTGGGTACCCGAAGGCCATACCCATGTCAGTAGTCCCTGAGACTCTACTTGAGTCGTAGACTCGGGTTGAGTCTCAAAACTTCAATCTTTGACTTCTTTCAAATGCTTCAATCTTCGACTTCATATAACTTCGACTTCTTGAAATCTTCGATTTCTTCAATCTTCGACTTCTTGAATTTTTTACTTTAATTCTTCGACTTTCTGAAATCTTTGATTTCTTCAATTTTTGACTTCCTGAAATCTTCAGGTTCTTGAATCCGCTCTCCCGATGGGAGTGAAATATCGAGTTTATTTTCTGGTGCTTGCCACCGACAATGAACTCGAAATTTTCTTCCTCGCTCTTCATTGATGATCTTCTCGAAGTAAATCTTCATCGGGTGCGCGACCAGCGTTCCCGATGGGAGTAGCCCCCGAGGCTATGGTCGGGTACTTGTAGTCGATCATAGGCTCAAATTTTCTTCTTCTTCTCTTCTTCTTCTTCTTCTTCTTCTTCTTCTTCTTATCGAATTCTTTCTCGAAATTGATTTTCTATCGGGTGCGCGGCCAGCGCTCCCGATGGGAGTAGCCTCCGAGTCTATGTTCGGGTACTTGTGGCTGGGCATAGACTCAAGTTGTACTACTCGAAAAAGTTCGGCTCCTGTTGAAGGACTTGATGATTTTGTCGACTCCTGCAGAAAATATGAATAATTATGAAATACTTTGTCTCTCGAAGAAATATTACGTTTGCATATTGTAATGATGATGTAATACGTAAAATATAAACTCGATGTTTTTTGTGCAATTTTGTTGCTCATACGTAAGACCCTTTCGTTAGCCTGATGCACTTCACAGCTTGATCAGCTACTCAGGTCAGACGTAATGTGATGCATTTGCCGCATCTGAATTTCAAGATACTTGCTAAGCCTTTTCGTTAGCCTGACGTCCAAGGTTTGTGCCTTACCAACCGTTAGTCGAGCTTCTGCGACTGTAAACTAAATTGTCAAGTATTCGACAAGGAACGCCAGCTACTAGGGCTTTTGCAATTTTTCGAAGTCAATGATATGCAGGATGATTTTTCATGGCGAAGCCCCCGAGTGTCGGGTGCAGCAAAAGTAAATAATAATCAAATTTTGGAAGAGGAAAACTTAGCTTTTATCGGGTGCGGCGTGGTCGGCGCGGCGTAGTCGATGATGACATAGTCGAGTTGTTGTCGTAGAATCACAAGCACGATCGGAGGCGAAGTTGTTGTCAAGCCCCCGAGCGCTGTTGGGATTGTTGCGTTGCCGATGTCGACGAAACCGCAGGTCTTGAGTGTGAGTTTCCGCACTCTGGGGCGAGTTAATGTCGAGCCCCCGAGCGTTGTCGATAGTTTGCGCGAGTGCGCGACAATGAGCCCCCGAGCGTGGCAATTCATAGTTGACGCAGATGTAGTCGACGATGTTGAAAGCGAAGTAGTCGAAGTATTTTTATTCGAGTTGTCCGATCAGTCCTTGCGAATCGCCGGTAAAATCTTTGGCTGACTCGCAGTCTTCATGCCCGAAATACGTACATATATGTTGTTTGCTGTTTGCTGGTTGCTTGATTGATGCCCCTTTTTTTTCCTTGCGCGAAGACGTGATTCGCTAGTAGTACTCTTCACTGCTCTTTTTTGCTTTGCTCGTGAGTTGCCTTGGTGCAAACTGATCGGTCTTCAAATTGATGTACTTCACGTGAAGTGCTTTGGCTCAATTGCTTTAGCTGTTAGTAGACGTAACTCTCTAAACGTCTTTTTATCTCCCTTCTTCTTGGAACTTGGCCCCGTGCGCGGTAGCAAAAACGATCTGGTATTCGATACTTGATCCGGAACCTTTACAATATACTGCTTGACCGGATTGATCTGGCCGGTGGTGATGACTTTTTGCCCCTGCCGGATTCGTCGAGGCAGCCAAGGAGTTAGCTGTTTTAGTAAGTCGCCGTTTTACGGAAGGCCTCCAGAAAATCAGAATATGTAGATCTGATCAGCTGTGCGTGGCAGCGATGATGTTGTAGTAGATTATTCTGCGGACTCATGGATTGATATCGCCATTGCGCCGTTCTTCAGATCAATCGATGACCCTCTTTTTTTCTTGTCGCCGATCTGGACCCGCTCTTATTTGCAGACGAAATCTTCAATAACGAAGCCGATAATTAGCCGGATACGATCTGGTTGCTGCTGTCGGCAGCCGTAAATTTTGTTGATCTTGTCGATGGAAAGTTGAAGGATCCCGCCCGGATAACAAAATTCAGTCGCCGCGATCCCCACGGTTGGCGCCAATTGACGAGGGTTAACTCAACAAATGTCCTAGATGAAGGACTTAGGATCGGGGGAAAAGCAACGACTAGAGATTCCGGGATCGAGATTGGCACACGATGTACTCAGGTTCACGTCCCCGCGGTGGAGGATCGCTACATTCTGCTAGCAATCTAGTATATGATCACAATGGTGTTTACATGGTGCCACCGTTGGTGGTGTTTTGTATCTAGTCTATGTCTAATCTATCTTGTATGTCTAATATTGTGTGTCTATGATATTCGATGTCTATAAGATATCTCTCTAGGGGCGCCTCTGCTGGCTTTATATATGCAGTCGGGCTAGAGTTTATAGGAATCCTAGTCGAATACGGATTAGAGTTTCCTTTCTTTGTCTTCAAGTCATCTTCGAGTCCTTGTACTTGTCCACTTCCTTGATGGGCCGGACCCGGTATACCAATCCGTGGGTACCCGAAGGTCATACCCATGTCAGTTTGCGACATGGTGTCTTTGAAGTTCGATCTACCGCAGCTGGATTACACCACAAGGTTCTCCCTGTGGCAAGTGAAGATGAGGGCGATCCTCGCCCAAATTTCAGATCTCGATGATGCGCTCGATGGTTTTGGAAAGAAACTGGTTGCGTCATGGACAGAGGAAGAAAAGCGAAAAGACCGTAAGGCTTTATCTTTGATTCAACTTCATCTATCCAATAATATTTTGCAGGAAGTGTTGCAAGAGAAATCTGCATCGGCCTTGTGGTTGAAACTGGAATCGATTACAATCTAGTATATGCTCGAGGCATGGACGCCCCTGACTACATACATTAAGAGGGCACTGAGAAAGTTTTGCTGAAGCAAAAAAATGTCTATTGTTCATTAACATTCTTCCCGTAAAAAGTTGCATGTAACAAGGAGAAGAGGCGTTAGAGAAGTAATAGCATGCCAACCCCATATGACCATATCCTTGTACGGTAATGACAGTGATCAAGGGGAAAAAAGAAAAATTAGAGTTATTTGTTTAGATTATATAATACTTGATTCAATATAGGCATACATCAATGGTGGCTACTTGGGATTCTCCTGGCCTCCTAGGCTTGGATAGACTTTTAAGTTAACACAATGGGCATATGCTTATAGTTTCATAAAAAGTATCCAAATTACTTTCACCAATTCGAAACTCGTAATACATATATTGCATTTCAGGAGGACCTACATAAGGGGGAATGTAAGCTACACAATAAATTGAGTGACTATAGAAATCTATGAAGCACAAACAAGAACACTACACTATGGAGAATTATAGTGTATCATGTAGTTCATAGTGATTCATGGCCCCTAGATCATTACTGTCAGAAGTAGCTTTAGAAGTTGGAAGGTTGAGACTAATCAATGTGCTTTATTAATACAACACTATACATACATAGATGTACCACTCATTGTGCATAAAATTAAGTTCTAGATTAAGCCTGGAATTGTACTTGTCATGCATCTGGTTAATAAAGAGCAGTTTCAACAGAGCAGTTGAACAGATAAAATCATTTGTGACTATCAGAGTCAAGTTTATTCACAACAGCAAAATAGCGGCAGGGCAACAAACTGATGTAAAAGGTGCACTTAAGTAACCAACCAAATCAAAGAAATATGTGTTGTATGCGCTTCAGGACATCTGAAAATATATACAAAGCACTGTCACTCCCTTTCATCTAAATCAACGCTGATAGAGATGTTATGCTAAAACCAAATTGTCAACAACTTGAAACAAAGTAATGGTCTCTCCATCCAAATCTTTTTCATATGCTTCTTCCAAGCCTGAAACAACTATTACCATCCATGACAAATGGATAATGGGTAAATCTACTAAAACAAGAAACATCAACCATCCATGGGGTTAAGAAAAAATAGCACATAGACATAGAAGGATTGCTATTAGAATTCATTAGGGAGACGACCTCCTCTACTGTCAACTCTTTTTGAAGACAAATGTAAAAGGCACTTCTCATAAAAACTTTACTAACTAAAGTACAATAAACACTCAGTGACTAAACTACGATACATCAACGACCTGCCTTGAGGAAATTAAATACACATGAACAATAATAAGCAATGAAAATAGTATCACAAATGAGTGCCATACCATACATGCCCACCAAAGAATAATCACCGACACACTTTCAGCTCCAAGAACCACACCAGGACCTTCTACTGTCCAATAAATTAAAACACCTACGACTATGAATTACAGTGAGAAATCCCAAGAAGCTTGGGGGAATAGCGGGATCCTCCGCGGCGGCGAGGATGGCAGATGAGAGAGAGATCAGCCAAGAAGCTTTGCCAGGAACATGGAATTTCAGGTACCATGAGGGGCTGGAGGTGATGCACGTCCTCTATATGGAGGCGGCAGAGAGCTAGCGGATGGAGATTGGGATATAGGGCCGAGGGGCTGTGCAAGCTAGGAGACGGTGATTCTCGGTCTTCAAGCAACCCCATCCCCGCTATTCCCCCACCCGGCGAAAGGAACAGTCGTCGCCCAGCCGTGCATCATCAAAGAAGGAATCACAATTACCTGAAGAACCTGAAGACGGCGTCGCCCCGGTGTCCACTAGCCCGAACCAGACGCGACGGAAAACCAGGCACTCCGAGGAACAAACAATCGCGGCACAACTACAACAACATAAGTAAGAAAGAAGCAACCGCTGGCTGACACAGAAGAGACGCCCGGCCTGCAGCCTCATCCCACCGCCGCTTCCTCCGCTGAAACCCCACCGCAGCTATGAACATCTGAAAGAAAAGAACAAAGAAACAGAGCAGAACAGATCTGTCAAAAAAACCAGCTGGGAGAAGGAACCGACTAAACAGGTACAACACCAGAAGGCCCACACGGGCTGGGCTCGGATGGCGGTTCAGAACAAAGGAACCGACTATTTATTGGAGTAGATATGTAGCTTCTGGTTCCAGGTTGGTTGCCACACGGGCTGGGCTCGGATGGCGGTTCAGAAGGCCGGCCCATGTGCGTGTATATGCAAGAGTTTCTGTCTATCGTGTATCGGGGCAAATAGCACACGGCTAACCTTCTGATACACAGCAGCAACTCGTTTTCCCGGTAGTTGCCTCCCACGTTTAGTCAGTTGTAGCTTAGTGAACGCACACGATCTCTGTCAGTCTTGGTATTGCGCCTGTATATATCACTAGCAAAATACCCATGCGTTGCAACGGCTTTCTAAGTTTTCCTATGCATTGCGACGATATAAAACAAAAGGACTATAACAGGAGCCAGTCAACCGTGAATCAACAAATATGCAATGTCAACAAAGGCGAAACCGATTACAAACGACTCCACAAAGAAAGGAAAAAACAATATGCAATGTGGGATGTTATCGAGCAACTTAGGCAAAATAGTTTGGCCTCATTCATGCACACACACCTGCAATCGATCCCGGTGCTTACGTTAGTTTTTGTGTTAAACCCATCCATCGCATTCTCACCCAGTACACATAGGCACATATATAGAACAGAGACGATGATGGACACCAGCACAATGGTCAAATAAGTAGCTGAAAATGAGCATGGGGTGAATAAGTTCGACTGAATGAACAACAACCAGCACGTGGCACTGGCAGCGTCGTAGGCGGTGTTTGCAAGCCTTGACAATGGAGGTCGTGTGCACAGTCTTACAGCGTCCAACCTTTTCCAGCCGGCTCTGGAGAAAATGTGAATAGGTGATGAAGGCATGCCATTTATGTGGCCAAGCTAAAATTGGTAAGATACAAATGGTAGCAGAAGAGAGTTGATAATGACACGGCACATATTTGGTATACAAACAATGCTCGTCTGCATGCCATTCTTACCTTATTACGGCCGACCATTCATTCATGCACCATCGCCATCTCCTCATATATACAGCTTTAGTTTTCCAGTTGGTTTCTCCAGCGTGTCGAAGAGGCAAAAAGAAGATACAAGAAAAGGTCACCAGCTAAGCTGCATAAGCAAGACATAGATGTGTACTCCCTCTGATTGGAAATAAGTATTGATAATTTTATACTAGTTTAGTCTAAAATTTATACTAAATCAGCCACACTTCTTTTCGATCGGATGGAGTAGCATATATATACACAAATAGCATAAAATTGTTAGTGTACCAAGCATGTTCTTATACTTCTGCATGCACACCCTTTTTCACACGCCGTTGTTGATTGAGAATGGTTGTCTAAGTCGATGGTGTGAATTTAATAGTGTACTAATATCCGTTGATGGAAACTTAAATCTCGCACATATTTGTGAATTTCAAAACCAAACGTTAAATTTAGCAAGCCCGCAAAGTTGGAAAATAAAATAAAATATAAGACGCTTTGGTAAATTACTTTAGTATACCAAAACTTGTTATTATATTTTAGAACAGAGGAAGTAAGACAAATCCGGTGCTTCAAAAATTTCATACACCACAAGTATTTTGTCATTTTGCATATGGGACGATATGTCTTTTCTTCCTACAGCCATGTAAATACACATATACTACATCAAACATGTACACTATTAAAAAATATCAGATTTTCAATTTTTTAAATCATTTTTTTTCGACTTCACGTTTAACCAAGGAGCTGCACAATCATTTTTTAGTTTGTTTACTATTACTACTAAGTTGTTAGTACTATTTTTCCCTGGTTTGGCCAACATGTCAGTGAGACAAACCCAATTGCACATTGAAGCACATTAAAATGGGAAAAATGAAATATATATTTACATGGAAAGATCCAATTATGCCAAAGTTGTAAAGATTTTAAAGATCTCACGCGGTTTCCTTCATCACCGGATTTCGACCTCCTCTCTTGGATATAAACCCTTCTTCCACCCCAACACAACACAACACATTTTCTTCCGGTGAGCGCAATGCCGTTTGCCAGAATGACCGTCCCCTGCTCCATCCTCCTCCTCCTCACCGTCCTCCTCTGCTCGTCTCCTCCCTGCCGCAGCGGCACGGCGCCGACCCACGACATCAAGGCCATCCTCGCCGGCAGCCCGGACTTCACTGATTTCAGCGCCGCCCTGGCCGCCGCGAACCTCACGGGCAAGATCGACTCCCGCGCCACCATCACCGTCCTCGCCGTGGACAACGCCGCCATGTCGCGGCTCAGATCCCGGGGGCTCCCGCCGGACAACCTCGGGCGCGTGCTCTCCCTCCACGTCCTCCTCGACTACTTCGACGACGCCAAGCTCAAGGCCCTCAACGTCACGTCGCACACGCAAGCCGCCAGCCTCTTCCAGGACTCCGGCCTCGCGCCAGGCGCCGCCGGCATGGTGAACATCGCAGCGACGGCCGGCGCCGGAGATGGGCATGGCGGGGTGGCGTTCTCCGCGGCGGACGCCGGGGGCCACGTCGTGTTCTACGAGAAGTCGGTCAAGGAGTCGCCCTACGACATCGCCGTCCTTCAGGTGAGTGACGCCATGGAGTCCCCGGCGGCCGAGGGGAGGGCGCTCCCGTCGTCGCCCACGCCTTCGCCCGCACCGGTGGCGGCGCCGGTGGTAGCTCCGTCCCCAAGGAATCAAACCGCGCCACCGCCAAAGCCCGCCGGAGCTCCGTCCCCAACGAATCAAACCGCTCCACCGCCAAAGCCGGCCGGGGCTCCTTCACCAGGGAGTCGAACCGCGCCACCGCCGAAGCCGGCCGCCAAGCCCACGCCTACCCCCGCGGATGCGCCCGCGCCGGAAGCAGACAACCAGCCGCCTGCCGACGACAATGACGGGCACAAGAATGACGCTGGCGGCACGGCGGCTCCGTGGAGCGTCGGCGCGGTGCTGGCGGCGGCCATGCCGGCGGTTGTGTTGCTGCTGTGGTGAGCGATTGTGCTTGGAAGGAAAGGAACTCCGCTGTTTGGGGCTCGATCCCGTCATTGGCGCCCGCGCTAGCTTACCAGATGGAAACTGTGGTTAATGTGCGTGATTTGAGCGGAATAATAATATGATGATCCTTTGCGTTTCGTTAGACATGCATGGCTGTGAGCCTGTGATTTGGTTGCTATTACTAATTAGTTCTTGCCTTGCATGAACCAAACAATAAATTCCAATTAACTCCATAAATCGAGCAAAACATCTGGCAAATTCCATTTTTTCTAAGACGTGGAGGTAAACGAACTTCATTTTACAAGTTCTTGTGAAACTCAAGTCTCTCTCATCTACTCTGCAGGTACGGTGCAAACTTTCGCAAAGATCACATCTAATGATCCAAAGCGACCGATTGAACAACATTAGAGAATCTTTAGGACAAACTCAAAAACGTTTTGAGTACTTAAAACATTTTTTTGAGCATTGGGTGGGTAGAGAGGTACCAAAAAATATCACCTAGTCTGAACTATACTTGGGCTTTAGATGGATTTTGTATTGAGCCTTCCTTGCGCCAGTTGGGCCTTCATCTTAGTCGCTAGGAAGGCTAACCCGCTGGTATGCCCAATAGTAACACTAGTGGGCCACCCTGCCTTGCTAGAATATCACTATGGCATGGGCGTCCCTATAATTGGTATAACCACAATGTGGCATAGGATGCCACACGCTGTCGCTACGATGGACACAACCGCAATCCAGGGCGCCTCCCGCTGGCCCCTCTCCTACCCGATCCACAAAGCCATTGTGGCCCTGATGCAGCATGGGGCGCGGTGTCGCTGTCACTAAGGGTTGTGGGCATGGGCGAGCTCCATGGCGTCTTTAAACCACGCGATAGGTCAGGCAATTCCAACAATGCGATTACCAAGATGCTACGTACGGAGGATTATCAAAGTAGTTGTGTTTGGAGAGATCGGCAAGCCTTGGAGAAGAAAGCATCTCAATGGTTATGGAGGTGACATTGCTTCATTGATCATTGTGTGAATGTGATTTCATTTGTGTGGCAGTGTCCACATCAAATCTGTGTGTGACAAGTCAGGGTGAAACACATGGTGACTTCAATTTTTGTAGTACGGTGTTATTTGAGCACCGAATCTTGATTTATGGCGTAAAGGCGCTAGGTCTAACCTTCATCAGTTGTACCTATTGGGTCTCTAGTCTTTTCCTTGTTGAATATGATGTCTCTAGACTGGTTGGACCTTCTCTGAAGTAAAAAGAAACTTATGATCAAATTTTGGTGGTTAGATTGGGCGAGGACGACGGATGTGCATTATTTCCTTCTTGTTCTTGTAGAACCTTTTTGTAGTTTAGGAGTTGAGAATGGTGGTGGTTGTTCTTGGTGCTGCAAGTCGGGGCTTTTATTTTCCTTTCTTCTCGCTGTTCTATTTTTTCTCTTTAGGCCTTGTTTGGTACTAAAGTTTTAGTGGGGATTGGTGGGGATAATCCCCACCAAATCCCAAATCTCCACTCACTTCTAAAAGTATATTTGGTACTAGAGTATTGGGCGAGTATAATCCCCACTCTTCCCTAAATTTTAGTGTATTTTTCTTAATCCCCAATACTCTACCTCTACCTAGTGGATTGTGGGTGGGGATTTGTGGGGATTGGGTGAAGGTGGGGGTTTCACCCAATACTCTAGGGGATTATCCCCACCAATCTCCACCAAAACTCTAGTACCAAACAAGGCCTTATGGTTGTGTGTCGTGTGCCACTTGACAAGTTCTTCACATTAGTTTGTTGTTACACAGACCGGCTATAATTGATATAATTTTGATATATTAGTATTTTTACTGTTATTATCGGGAAAAATAAACATTAGGATGCTGATTATCGAACACGTTTTCTTTACAGGTTCCTTTCGTGTCCGTATACGAAAACGCATATCTGCACGCTCGCACTAATCCGTCATGCATCTTCTTCTTTATCAAAGCCAGAATAATGTTTCGTCCTTGGCTTGCTTGGCCTGGAGTCGATGCCCACACATGGTCGTGAAGAGCAAGTGTTACAAACCAAACCTCGCAGTATATATACACTCCAACCATCTGTTAAACAAAACAAACACAGGCGCAAGTCCTGAGCCCAACGATCTCTGCACGGCAAGTCGGCAATGTCTTCGCAGCACGAGACGCGGGAAGAAGGCCGGGCCGTCCCGGTCGCGGACGCGGCGCCCGGCGACACTGCCTCCATGGTGATCACCGCCTCCGGCAAGCACGGTATGCCCGTGCTCATCACGCCGGCCGGCACCGCGTCGGCGGAAACGATGCGCGGGGCGTTCCAGGGCTTCCTTGTCCTGGAGGAGGCGGCCAAGAAGAAAGACGCCGAGGACCCGCTGGCGGAGCGCAAGAAGTGGTTCCGGGAGATGCGCGGGTGGCTGATGGTGCTGGCGACGGTGGCGGCGTCGGTGGCGTACCAGGCGGGGCTGAACCCGCCGGGCGGGTTCTGGCAGGACAACAACGACGGGCACGGCGCCGGCAACCCGGTGCTCCGGGACCAGCACTGGGTGCGGTACGTGCTCTTCTACTACTTCAACGCGACGGCGTTCGTGACGTCGCTGGTGATCATGGTGCTGCTCATGAGCGAGCGGTTCTACCACGGGGAGGCCAAGGTGATGGCGCTCATGTTCGCCACATTCATCGACCTCGCCAGCCTCGTCGGCGCCTACATCGCCGGCACCACCCGCTACGCCTCCTCCTGCGTCTACATCGTCGTCATCACCTGCGTCTCCTTCGTCTGCGTCATCTACATCGGAGAGTACGTACATGGCAATCTAGTAGTACTTGGTTCTTGGTTCTGTGTATGACACAGATAAAACATTGCGAAATTTGTTGTGTTTTTCTGAAGGGCGATGGGCGAGATATGCGCCTTCGTGCTGCGGCGGATAAGGTGCATGCGTGACCTCGCAAAGCTCAAGTGGTGCCCGGTGCCGGCGGACGTGGTGACCAAAGCGTTGCCGGAGAAGGAGAAGGAGGAGCGCAGGAAGAGGGCCAAGAGCAAGCGCCCTTGCTGCCCGTGCTGTGCGCAGCCAGCCACGTCTGATAGGCACGACGTCGAGGGGCAGTGCACGGCCCCACTTTGATCTTCGACCCGTGTCGTTAAACTGTTTCTTTGTAGCAGGACGTATATATTCGTCGCTGGTTTTGTTATTACCAGAAAGTTGTATTTCTCAGATCAGAAGCAGCACGATTGTCTGCCAGTGCTCTGAATTTCTTTTCAACGTAACAAACTTGAGTTCTCAAATTGTACTACTATAGTACTTGGCGGGATTTTATAATATGAAATATTGAGACTATATAGTCTCACCATGTACATTGTTTAAATGCAGTCTGGAAGACCCAACATTTTAGAGTTGGGTGTCCACCAAGATTAAACAATGACTACGCTCCTTGCTTACTCATCACAGATTCTGCGACAGCAATCATTAGGATGCTATTTTCTTCGACTTCTAGCCAGATGCTTATAGAATTAATCAGTGCCCGAGAATAATTGCTAAACTAAAACCGATACATAGCTCAAGTGCTGCTATGTTTGCAAATGAATGTGCCAGCCGATCAGACACATGATCCCAGGCTGGAGCATAAAAAAATACAGACATACGGTCATAAGTGAAAAGCTCAGCGCAAACATGATGGGAGCGTCTGCCATTTCAGAAGTCGCAGCTAACTTTCACACTTTTCACCTGATAAGCAACATCACGCTAAAACTGTACCCGCAAAGAGTTCTCTGTAATACTCAGGCCCCTCGAGTTTCCTCTAATAATTGAACTTCCAGAACATTGAAGAGTGAGAATCATCCACAGCGTAACGCAGACTGTCATAATCACGGTCCATACAGACACATCCTCCTTTCTCTGCTACCAAGAGCGCCAACAGATCCCTGTGACGTGACTGCTTCTTCTGAAGAACACGGATGTATGCAGACAGTCCAAGCCAGACTGTTTCTTTGCGCCTTAGCTTTAGAATCGGGCGCACATTGGATTGCAGCTCCACGCCTTGCATGCGGCTGATGATGAGACTATGCATGTATCTATTCAATGGAAAAGGGGAAATTCACTTTAAAGTCAAATTTGGTTCACATTATACCTTGTCTGATGCAAGAATTAGATAGATAGTAAAAGATCATGCTAGATAAAATACTGAGTGTTAGAAATCTTGTATGATGATATATGTCGAGAAAATTTAATACCTGAAGGTGCTCTTGATGATATGAAGCAACTGTGGTTTGCTTATGCTGGAATACGGCAAGCTTCTAATGTAGCAATGGAACTTCATTGCGCATAGTAGAAAGGCCTGGTATATATTCAGTCTTACGGTTCGTGGTGAGTTGATGTTGGAATCATAGAAAATAGGATGACACTTCGGACGCATATAATGGCATAGCTTGCTGCTAAGGCACTTCATGGAAGAATGCATTTTCACAGTGATCGTGGACATGATTGTGATATCTAAATACCTGTAAAAAAGTGCATACTCATTACTAGTTCTATGACAATCTTTTGGTTGGCAAAATTAGTTGTGATACTTGCTGAGCAAAATTAGGGGATGTTGGAACTGCAGGGCCCTTGAGACAAATAAATACCAAATTTAGGCAATTAAGACAAATGAACATCTTAGTAATATTTACAAAAGACAAGCAACTAAGCCATGCACGCACGCAAGTTTGTCTTCAATACAAGGTTAGAGTAAGTACTACATACCCAGGAAGGAACTAAATAAGCATTGAGAGAACTCCATAGCTCCACCATAAAGTTATGAACAAGCTTTGAGAAATACATGAAAATCTAAGAGAATATTCCTTCAACATTTTAACTTATACAATTTGTTGTGGTTTAAAAGGAATTTACGACTAATGATTAGTCCAGGTATCAATAGCGAGATGGCAAAACAAGAGGGTTGATTCACTTCTCGGGGTTATAAATAGGTTGACTGTCCTAGACCCTTGATCAATATAAATGAAATTCATCACTATATTGATGAACTGAATCAACAACTAAAACAGGACAAAGACAAGCGTACCTTGTATAATCAGCTTGAATTTCTAGATTTTCACAATTTATAAGCAAACCACTCCATGGTATGAAAGCGACTCCATCGTCGCCCTCGTAAAGTCTATTATGGCAATGCTCACTACTTCCAACGTTGAAGTTAAACCCATATTTTCTCTCATTCATGTAGCTGTTGTAGTACACAAAGCCTCTTCTCATCCTATTAAAGAAGTTTAAAGCATGCTTCTTTGAGAAAGATATAAACATAAAATCATCAATGAACCTCATCAATAAATATTCCGGTACTGAAACAGCATCTCCTGAATTAATCTTTCCATCTTGCAGAAATTTCAATACCACAGAATTTTCAAGGTGGCCATAGTACAGGGAACAAAGGTTGGAAGATAACTTGTTTCCTTGCGCAATCCCTACTTGTTGCAAGTAATAGTTTTGGCCAAATTTCAAAATATTGCACTTGACTTGTTCAAAAAGGACACGATGAAGCTCTTCCTTCCGGATTGTACTAACAGTTCCCTGATTTACCACAAAGAAAGTAAGCTTTTAAGACATTGTGCTGACTGACACTTATATCTAAGAAACAATAGAAAGCAAACAGATTGTCAAAAAAAGATGGAGCGGCAGCATAAAAGGAGTTACAGGCTCCCTTTTGTTACAAATTTACAGGCAAATATTCTTAGGACCTGACCGAGAGCCAAGGAATTTTTTTTTTCTCCTGTATTTCTTACCCATCGAGTTCTATCTTTACTACTTCTCATATTAGGATATTGGATTATAACATAAGATATTTTATTTTTGTTATGAATTGTTTGGGGCAAGCAAAAACTGACAAAAAATGTTCTTAAGTAACGTTTCACTACCCTAGGTATCTCTCAGCTGGCTGGACACCATAGTACGAGCGCCACATGCAAAAAATAATATCACCAACAATAAACAACACCAAATCTACATCAATCAACCCGCACTGAAAAACAGTGAAAGTTATTAAATAGACCAGCTTTTTTTAATGCAGGGCTGGAGCAGAAGTTAGAGGTTAAAAAGAGAAAGAAAAAACTAAAAAACACCTTCATACAAAATTAGACATTGTCACTGTTCACCAACCTCGTAAAGGCAAGACAACTGACCTCTTCATGTATTAGTTCAATAGACCAGATGAGAAATGAAAAATGCAGATATAAATAATATAGAAATCTGATTGGTCATTTGCCCTATGTAGCCTCTTTTAGAAGCAAATATTGGCAAGATACACCAATGCATTTGTGTCATCGCAGTTTTACTCACCGGATGAATTACATATTTACATTACAAAACTAGCTCCAGAGAATTTCCGCAACGACAAAAAAATCCCTGGTGTTATTCTGGTTTAAGAAATATTTCTACGATGCCACATACGAATTACCAGGTCCATAAACTGTAAAATGATGAACACGTAGCAGAAACAAAGTTCAGCATATGACTAATGCTGAATCAGTCTACTTAACATTATCTAGTTTGAGTAATTGTGCGGCTAAGTGCTACAAACACATGTATTTGAATTTGGAGTTGATTTTGTATAGTTTTAAGTAATCAGAAGGTCCTACAAAAAGCTTCACTTTTGAATTAGACTTCCATAGACAAAAACAGTGAAAATGCAAAACCTGCCCCACAACCAAATAAGACAAACAAAATATTACGATTTGAGAATATTTGACTTCCAGTGACAGCATTTGAATATTGTTTAGTGGTTGTTACGTATATTTTAATAGCAGTCACGTTCACTAACAAGTCAACCCTAGCAGAATAAATGAAATGAGCTCGGATACAGTACCTGATCAACAAGAATGCCACCACTTGACAATGGCTGAATTGAGAAATCATGGATATTGTTTCCGTTGCTGACAGACATATTTGAATCAAAGCGGTAGATTGCATTCTTCGACCTACTGTAAAATACTTTCGTACATTTCCTCAGGACATACTGATCATCTTTCAGAACATCATCCATAATTTTCAGTAGCATGTCATGACTAACACAATCAAATGCCTTCGATACATCAGCAACAACAATATATACCTTCAGCTCCTTCAACTGTCTTCTGACTGAAGAGATAAAACTAGAAAGGCTTGTGTAAACACTATCGTAGTCAAAAACAGAAGAACCAAACATCTCTGGATTTTCGTCCCTTACTTTTTTAATAACTAAATGACACTTACTGAGAATGCCATCCTTTGACTGAGCTTTAAAATTTACTAATGGTCTCATATCTTTTGTTTTCGGAAGAAATCTCACTGTTGAAGAACGGTACAAATGTTTTATTGCTCTCCTTGATGTACCACACAACGCCTGGAAGCTCTGCGCATTTAAGGAAGCAATAGCGTTGCTAGTAAGATTCCTCCAAACTGACTTTGGATAATAGAAAACATCATATCGCTTTGTTTCCCTTTCTGTAACATAAAAATATGTATTGATCAATGGTATCACTACATCAGAAAATAACCAGCTAATCCAACAGCGCAAGAGGTTGTTCTGTTTCTCCGCCTCCATGCCACTTGATGCCTCAGTGTCTTTTCTCATTGGCACAGTGCAAGAGCAACCAGTGAGTCCAATTTTTAATAGCCAAGAATAATATGATACTTTCAGCTCACCAATGCAATCAGTTACTTGAAATGTTTCATATCTTCGTAACTTTATAAACTTGCAAATGTTTATCCTTAAAGATCTCTTGCTAGAAGGAGTGCCAAGCAAAGGCTGCGGTACGATTCGTGTCAACACTGCCCAGACAAAGGATACAACTTGCTGATGTGTACTGTAAGCTTCCAACAGAGCAAAAGATCCATCAGAATATACTGATTTTCCTACCACTGAATATAGGATGCTTCCTTTGTTCTTGGCCACATTATCTGAAGGGGACCCATCCTCTGCGACCTGCTTTATATTGAAATAGAATATGACATCCTTCTTCTAGTTTCACATTAACACATTTGTGCTATTTTGACCAAGTAAATAACGCACCAGCATGAGTAGAATGAAATGTCTAAACATATTCTGTATATAATCATGTAATGATTCAATAAATTGCTTTTGCCAAGTTTGATCAGCACAACAGTTAAGAGAGGAGTATGTCATGCCATAACAAAGTATTATTTTCCCTACTCTAATTGGAAGAAAAGTAGTAGAGGAGATGGTTTTCCTCTCTAAGATTCAAAGTTAATAAGTACAATCAGTTATGTTGCACCAAGTGACATGAACAGTAGTTTGCTGCCCTTTGACACTGGACTGTGGCAAACTGTAGAAAGCAACCATAAAATCCCTATATTTTCAACAGTTAAAGCTAATAATATAGGATAATTCAGCAAAAATGAGAACTGAAGACAAAATAGCCATAAACTGTTTCGTTGTGTGATTCTAATAATATTACTCAAAAGTGGTTTAATTGTCCAAAAGTACCTTAGACTTGGCAGAACAATGCTTCATAAATAGTTTCTTATATTGACAGCGTTTGGAATTCCTTATGAGATTTTTTACTTGTTGGAGCAGCCAATGACACCTGGTAACAGGAACAATTAGCAACTAGCAACAATAGTCAGATAGATGAGAAGTTGAAAGAGGAATGAGCCTGCATAAGTGCAACAACAAACAAGGAAAAGGTTCCATGGCCTCCATTTGAGCATTTGCAATAGCTTGTGTAAACATGAAAAAAAAAAGAGTGGCGTATATGTATACCGCGGTATAGGCCATATAAAGACCCATGTAATTGTGTACATGTATCTCACTGCAATAGAGAGAAACTGATTCGGTCTTTCCTGGTCCAGGAATAAAATTTAATAAACCTTAAAAAAAATTATTTGGCTGGCCATCTGTCACTAAAATAGTCATTACATATGTAGTAAGTCAAATAAATATGTAGTATCTCAAACAGATAAGTTCAGTAGTACTGTGTGTTTGACAGAGAAAGGTAAATCGTGGAATCAAGATCCTCACATACAGTCTAAATTTATGAGCAAATTTATGTGAAATGCTGAAAAGCCACGCTGGCTAATGAACTTTGCTGGCAAAATAATGGGAATCAAAAAATATGTTGACTCACAGGCAGTTAGAATTTCTTGTGGAAGATCCATTGCAATCACAGTGGAAGAACTTTATGCAACACCCCTTGATTCCAAATATGCGCTTTATAAGAGATAGTGCATCTGTTCCTTTCCTTTTATTTCTCAAGCCTAACAGTATTAAGGAAATTTTGAAGAAGATAGTATGACAAATAAAATGCTAGATTACCATAGAAAGTTAATGTGGAAACAACAAATGAATAACATATTCATATGTAGTAGGAATAGAAAAATTCCAACAGTGAACCTCCAAAATGCCAGTATGCAACAAACTAGTATTTTAGGTTTTTTATTGTAAGTGCTATAAAATGTAAATGTTCAGAACACATCATATAAAATATAAAGGAAAGACATGCAGCAAAGGAAGTTGTAACATAGAATGAAACACACCAGAGCTATGAAACAATATCCATAGAGGCCAGTTCTTGTTACTAGAAGAAATTAGCCTGAAATCAATTGATTTTGATTTTCAAATATTGTACATTATCCATATCATCTGAAGGAGGGTATGAAGAAACTGATAGATGTAAACTATTTACAAGAAAGATTCCTCCAAATAACATGTTAAATAATGAAAAGATACAGCAAGAATGCAAGATATTAGTTGTATTTCATAGATGCATTTCATATTTTGAACTAATTCACCTTCAGATTCATAGATGCATTTCATATTTTGAACTAATTCACCTTCAGATTCATAGATGCATTTCATATTTAATGAAAATATACAGAGGACGTCTCTAAAAAATAGGAACACTATATTTATTTTAAAAATGGCTTAATGTCTGCGAATCAGATCATATGATCAATGATAACCAGAAACATTACAGTGAGTAAATCATATACGAGATACGGCAGCAAATCTGTCAAGACAATGCACCAACATACTACCGTTCATTACCAACATCACACCAAATCCATGCTGTGATAAGAGTACATCTAGCAACACAGCAGCAACAAAGGCCCCATATTGCAATAAGTCAACAATTATCTATATTACTTCCGTACAGAACCTTGCAGCCCTCAACTGATGCTCTTGCTTTAGAACCCAACAAGAAAAAAAACTGAGAGTTGGTTTAAACTCAATCTAGTTCTCCACTTACTGCAACTATCAGAACAATGTTATTAACAATAACTCTGAATGCAGTTACAGAGATTGACACACTTCAAGTTTTGGCAGGTACAGAAATAATTAAAGGATACTGTTACGATGGAAGACGTTCTTGGATATTCTTTTGTCATAGAAAATACCATGTCTTCGTATGAGAGAGTCTACTGATACAGATTTCGAAGCATTCAACATTAGGCAATTGAAGCAGAAAGGACCACTCTGCAAGTAAAAAAAATGTTAAAGAAACTAGAACATGTAGAAGTTTCATTCGGTTGTGTAGCAAGAGAATTGATCACTGCTTCTGAGTTTTAACAACACGCCAGAGAGAAAGGAAACGGCAAAGCCCAATATCAAAAGGCGGATAGCAATGTGCACAAAAACTACAAATGTGTCATGTGTTGCACTTTGTATGATTCAGTTTTGGTAAGCTTCAGGGTGCGGGCGTACAATAGTCGACTTTGGTGTTGAGATGGTGGATATGAGTGACCACCATTGCAGACTTAAGGTTGGAGCATAATATCCTTTTTTGGTATTCTTGATCGAAATACAATGGTAAAATCTTTTGAGATACAAAAAATCATGAACAGATCTTCAGGACATGACAAGCAGCTAATTACTTAGAAACATACCAAAGCTACTCAGACTAACTCGGAGGAAATTCTGGCTGGCTTGAGATCATGTCACCAGCCCTAACTGGGCATGGAGCAACATACATATGAGCAGCGTTACATGAAAATAGCATTAAACATTGCTATCAGAAGGAGATGAATTCTACTGCACATGCCAGGCCCACCCAACCTCTACATAAATTATGTACAAAGGCTTACTTGTTTACACACCAATAGGGGCAGAACATGAAAGGGTACTGTATAAGCCTAATGACAAGGGTATTTTGTCAACAACAAAAAAAGGTAACCAAACCAGTAATAATCAGTAGAACCATTACCATAATTATTATGAGAGTAAATGTGAGAACCAAGTGCTGGCTTGGTGGCTTGAGCTCATGGTGGTGAACTCGCCCACCAGCGTTTGAAATCATGGGGTGCTATCCACATGAAAAAATGACGGAGAGATCTCATTTCCTACCTAAACAACATAGAGTCAAGAGAGGGATCCATCCCCCTTTAGCCATGTTTTTTAAGCAGGGTAAATGTAGCACACAGAACAAGAATGGAAGGAATGCATATAATTAACACATGAACCTAACTAGAATCAAAAAAGGTACCATCCAACAGCACTTCATAGTTTCAATGTTATGCAAATATTTAATTTTATGATTTGCATATAACTAAAATTGAAAAATACTAACACAGAGTATGGTTCTAGCCTATTTTCTACCATGTTAGGAACAAGACATGTTGCATTTCACCTCACACGCCAGTAAAAGCAATTCGCTACTGCAAAGAGGTGTTATTGAGGATTTGCTAGGATTAGCATGTCCGTGAGACACTAAGTGGAAAATCTTGAAGTGTCAATCTCTCTCGTCCAAGTTATGCTTTTTTCACACTTCATAACTATAACTTTGTGCCGAAAAGGAAACTATAAAATTAAAACAGTAGATGAAGCCCAAAATGATGGACAACATAATGTGTAAGCACAAAAGAAGATGGTAGAAATGAAACATAAGGAGATCAAGAGGGAATCGAGATACAGTTGTAAATAGCTGGAGACTCCTACTTGGGGCCTTGTAGATTGGTCTCCTGGTGTATTGTAACCACATGATAGACCCTTGGAAGGCACAATATCCAAGACAGAACTGGGTGACTTCTTAGATGACATGACAGGTACATTTCCTGGCTCTTCAGTTTGTGGAAAGTTATTATCATTGTCCATTCCAAGAGAAGTGTTGTCTGCAGTAGGCTGTGAGGAGTGTCTTTGATTCTTCACTTCAGCAGCTTGGTTACTGTTATTTAATTTACTTAACTCTGTTGACCTATCTTCAAAACACAGCTGCTTCTGCTTACTGCGACGTTGCCAACTGTACAGCCTTTTTCTTTTCCTAGGCTTCAGGGTAAAGCAATCGGAACACTTACATCCATCACTTAAACATTTAGGCTTTATAATTCCTACAGCATCACAACTACCAGAACTTGGTAGAGCGTCAACTTTCTGAGTATTATCTGAACAGTAAAATCCAGATTTTGAACTGTTGACGGGATTGCCTCCAGATATATGTTGCGCCATCTCTGCATTACGCCATATGTCACACTGAGGTCACAAAGACATAAAGTATCCGGTCAGTTTATTAGAGGAAAACCACCTTAGCACTCAGTGTGCTTGTTTGCTAAAAGAACATTCAGCAGCAGGGTGACAAAAATTTTAGGGATGTAGCGTCAAAGAAGATTATTAAGAAATCCCACAGCCAAGTTGTAATTAATGCAACCTGAAAAGCTTTCAGATTGGAACCAAAGATTTTAAGTTGGCATCTATGGACATGGATCTAAGCGGAATTATCACTGACTACACGATCACTATGTAGATGCTTACCATGGGGCATTTGACTTTTTTGGATCTGGATTGCTGATTTCTCGCCGTCGTACTTGCGGATATACGCTTTTGCAGATCAATGTTCAGTGGAACACCAGTCACCTGAAGATAATCACTCTTTTTAACAGGCAAAAAGACAGATGAATGCCTCAGAATATAGCACATGAGAAGATCCCCAATCTGAAACACAACAAGTTTCTGTCAGGTAAATGATACGAGGAAGAGGAACTTCACACATCATAGAAAAAGATTTATATCACACTTACTCTATGCAAGAGAATATCCCAGGATGAAGAAGAAACAAAGTTACTGGCATGTTTACCCAGGCCACCCTAGTAAGAATAAGGATTATAAAAACATTAATGGAAACATGTAGTAAATTAGCAAGAAATATGTACATCAATTGATCAAACATGCAACCATTTCGAATCAGAGAAAAGGTTGTTCTTACCCACTAAGTTAAGCTCTACATATGAAAAGGATGTAAAAAAAATTGAGGAGTGGATTACAGGATTTACATGTTTGTAAGGATTTATAAGCTGGCTAACCTATGCAGTTTTTACGATGGACCACAATGGGATTTGGCAACTTTTAATCTGCAGTTTTCCTTTTGTTTTGAACATACTAAATTATAGCAGACCATCAGTACATCCTGTCACAGGTAATTGATGCACAACTTTGACCACCCATTTCTGAAGAATATATAAGAATTGTGAAGAGCCAAGATACTAATGCTGCAGGGTTTTTTTTTTTTTTTTGATCTACAGATTATGGACTTATCGTTCAGTTTGCTATATCCTTTTGGGATTAGAGAACATCTGCTAAAGCACCAAACCCCCTGTTGGAGAAGACAATAGTAATTTCCATTGCACCAGGCCAACCAACACTGACCGTGGTACCGCAAAACAAGCAACCAACGCTTACATGAAGCGATATTGTAGTAAAGTGTCTCACAGTATTCATCATTCGCGGATAACTGAACGGGCTACTTCAATTTCTTTTACATGCTAGGAGCCACCGATCATCGTGGCCTTTCAGAAAACAAAACAAAAATGTCAGTCAATGTACCTGACGGAGGCCGTTGCAGAGGACGTTCGTGCTTTTACAGGACCGGTCCGTCAGGATCAACTTGACCATCTCCTGAACAAGCTGGGCGTCGAGCACCATGCAGGCAAACAAACGAGCGGCGGCCTCAGTCAGATACCAAACAGAAAAAGACAGACCTACGCAACGCACGGCACGAGCAAGGCGGGCGAGGATGGCAGCAGGACGATAAGTAGAAGAAGATAAAATAAACCTGGGTCTGCGAGTGGCCGGCGTTGCCCGGGGTGTACCGCGGCGGCGGGGGCGCGGGGGGCGTTTGCTGGATGGCGCAGACGGCGCGGGTGACGAGGCGGCGGTACGCGACGGGGTCGTCGGCGCGGAGGAGGTGCGCCTCGCGGCGGCAAGCGAGGCACCCGGAGGTCGCGCCGCGGCAGGTGGGGCAGGGGGTGCCCGGGGGCGGGGGCGGGGGCAGGAGGGCGAGGATGGCGCGGCCGAGAGGGCGGGCGCGCGCGCCGTACGCCAGGCGGAGCTCCACACGGACGCCGAACGCGCGACGGCGCCGCCGCCGCGCCATCGCGTCGGTGGCGGCGGGGGGCAGGGGAGGTGCAGGCGGTGGGTAGGTGGGAGGGGAGTGGAGGCGGGATTTCGAAATCAGGGGGGTCAAAAAATTTCCGCCATTTTTCCTCTTGTTCTCCCTGAGCTTACCCCGTCAGCGACGGTTTGGGATTCGCCGACTTGTGTTGGCTGACTTTTAGCCACTGACATGTGGACCCAACCCTGTGTAGGGTCCACGTGTCAGTCAATGAAAGTCAGCTGACTTGGGGCCTGTAAAGTCAGCCAATCCGAGCCCGTCAGCGATTTCGTAGGTGAATTATGCATTTGTCATGTAGGCAATTCAGATTTCCTCCTAGCCATAGCGTGCTACCCATACGGATTGGTGCCGCTTTTTTGCAAAAAAATCCTTGGTGTCGGTTCAATTCTCGTTTCAAAGTATAGCAACTTATAAATTTTTTCAAATTTTTGTATACAGATCCGGTGTTGTGCATACAAATTTTATTTTAGTAGGCAGTCTTTGAACCAAAAAAGTTCTTCTGGTTTATCCAAAAATAACATGTAGTATCAAATTATAAAGATCCCTGCAAATTCATATCAGGGAATTTTTTGGTTCGCTCGAAAAGTTCTTCACAATTCTTTATAAGTAACACAGTTCAAAATAGAAAAGATCCATATACAAACGGCACCAGATCCCTGCAAAAATTCGTAAGAAACCCTAGGAGTTACAAAGATCAACGAAAAGAAACACAAAAAAGGCACAAATGGCCCAGATCCGGTGCATACAGGCTAGGGTCGTCGGGCTGGAGCTAGGGTCGTCGACTGGGGTCGTCGGGGTTGTCAGGAGGAGCTCGAGTGGCGGTGATCGTCCGGAGGAGCTCCGTCGCGAGAGGCAGGGGAGGCGCGGCAGCAGCGTTGACAAGCTGGGAGAGGGGCGGTGGCGTCAGCGGGCTGGGAGAGGGGCGTCGGCAGGCTAGGAGAGAGGAGGCGGCGCCAGCCTGGTTCGAGCCTAGGAAAGTGCGGTGACCCAGCATACCACTGCATGTGTAGTATGCAAGTCATTGACATAACACCAATGAAACACCGTCTCACTAGTATTACATCCCTCAGAGTGGTACAACAGAAACATCGCAGGTCCAAGGCATGACTATAGAGTTACAATTTTCATCATACAGAAGATCTTAAGAACCTCCTCAACGGGTAGAGGTTTAGTCCTGGCGACTACAATCGAGAAAGAATACACTAAAGTCTGAACTAAAGCTACAACTAATGCAGTTGGCTTACTACTCACTATAGAACTACTCTAACTACATAGGTTCTAGGATTAGGGATTTGACTCCCTTCTATACCTATTCTAGTTTTCCACCAAGCTTGATATAGGTGTTGACTCCATAGACAGCTTCCACCTCTGGTCAAGACTTCTTCTTCAGCTTCGGTTCATTGGGATTGCCTCCTCCTGATGTCTCCAATCTAAGCAAGGGTTAAGAAGGAGTGGGGTGAGTAACGAGCGTTACCCAGCAAGTTCATATAGGGAATAAGGTGTTTTATGCACTATCTACAGCCGTAGACCCAAGAGTCATTTGGCAATGCAAATTTTCGTAAACATTTCTTCAAGAGGTTGCTTTTATTCTGAAGAACTATGTTCGTCAGCCTTCACAGGTTGATTAGAACTTCATGGTGTTCCTTTCCTGCCGCGTTCGCAGTTCCTTCCCGGAACAAGGAGTGACAAGCCACAATTTGATAACTCTGCAGAGGTGCGTTGCTTTACCCATGAGAGACCTTATCCTTGTGGCACAACCAGGCAGCTTATTCCCGTCCATACACTTTGGTATGGGTCCCAGTATAAGATCCAAGCCAATCACTGCCCTTCTCCGCGACCCCGCATGCCCACCCTTTTGTAATCCACTGGCTTCGGATTTGGGTCTTAGCCAAATTACTAAACCAGCCCGTTACAATCCATCATAGACACCTAATACCGGGGGAAACTAAGGGGTCCCACCCATGTTGCACCATCCTAGCGGGATGAGAGCTCCGGTACGGTACATCCGTTGACATGCGAAAGGGAAAAGATCCAGCTGACTTTCCTGTCCCATTCCAGATCTCATGGTTAACGCGTATTGTACAGCGCAAGAATTACTGGCGACATTTGTTATTAATCCTAGGTGATACTTTCCCATGCAATGGAACCTCCGTGCCTATTCATCTTACCATGGTTCCATTGCCCACCACATAAGATTAACCACCCATACTGGGCTGGTAATCGATACTTCATATTGATTATGAAAACATAACCTTTTGCTTTTCAATGCAGTAGTAATACCATAGGTATATATTTACAAGTAATTTGATAAAGATAATCAAGAGGCATGAGCAAGAGTGAACTTGCCTTTTTGACTGCAAGATTATGCAAGTCAAGGTCTTTGATATGTAAGAAATCCAAATTCTGAAATAGCACCATCATCTGGTAAAGATGATGTTAAAGGAACTGCAGCATGATATGCATAATATATGCTATGCATCACTTTAAGCGTAACCTAACCCCCGATGATTTAGTATTGGTGAGTTGTGGTGACTTCTTGGTGATGTGTTGCACTTTTAAGTTCACTAGCACACATGAGGTTGTTAAGGGTTTTAGGTTAATTGACTATGCTACATTAGCAATAGAGTAAAGCTAGCTCAAAGATGAGTTATTGCAAAAGACTGATATAGCAATAGTTGAAGACTTGAAAGTGACACTTTTAAGTGGTATTTTATTATTATCAAACAAGTAGCTGATTAAGGACATGCAAAGTTGAGGTATTTCTTATTTGATAAGAATACCTAGTTGGTCTTAGGGTTGACAACAATCTTAACACACAAATAGAATTATTTATGTTCAAACTTAATGAAATTGTTTGATATTTAATTTCAAGGTATCTTAAAAGAATAACATTTAAAGAACATATTTCTTACTGTATAGAAGTACTACACATAAGGTTTAGTGTTCTAGGGTTTATTATATTTTGCTATTAGTCATGGAGTAGTTATTAGGTGGAACATATTAAGGAAGCAAACTAAGTTTTATTCAGTACTAGAAGAGTTTTAGTGAAGCATGGTCATCCAAGGTAATTAACATTGATATTACCATATATGGTTATTTCTATAGTTGATAACATCCTTATTACACAAAGGAGTAATTATTAAGGTGATAACATGAAAGTAAAATTTAGAGCTCATATTAACCTTCTACTACTTGATCACATGGATATGCATTTCATTTGCTTGGTAAAAATTCTAAAGTAATTAATTGATAAATAATGGATTCAAGTGAAGGAATAACTTATAACATGATTTATTATCTATTTAAGATTTTTCTCAATTTTAGTATTTAAAAATAATATTTTTAGGGTTTAAGTCTTAATACTCAAGATTGAGGAACCAATACTCAAGTAACAAAGTAAATAGTATATCATAGGTCTTAGACTTAAGAAGTACTCAGTTGCTATTTTTACTTTTTTTTTTGGTAATTTCCTGTGATCAAATAACTTTGAGTTTGTTGGATTTGTTCTTTTAAATGATTTATTTTTCTTATATATATAAAAAAAATTAAAGTGTCTGGCTGGGTTGAGCCCACTTGGCCCAACCGGACCAAATCGGCCTACCAGGCTCGGTCGGGCTCGAGTCAAGACCTCGACCCGACCCACTCCTCCTCTCCTCTCGCTTTCTCTTCCTCCACTCACGCACGCATTGGCCTCCCCTTTGATTCCCCTCTGCGCGTGGTGCCGCCGCCGCCCGGCCTGCCGCCCCAACCGCCGTCGGCCTGCTGTTCCGACCGCTCCCAACCGGAGATGCACCGGCTTGGCTTCCTCCACCGAATCCTCACCTTCGCCCCTCTCTACACTGCCGCAGGCCCTCACTTAGGCAAACCCTAGCCGCATCGGCTCGGGCTGTTGGCGCTGCTCCCTCCAGCTACCAACAGCCGCCCTCGGTCCTGCCGCACGACGTCGGGAATCCTCCGCTTTCTTCTCCTTCCGGTCCACCGCGTCAATCTTCTCGACCCCAGCATCACGGCGTCCCTGGCCCCCGGGTGATTTGGTGGTCAGGTGGTGTGGTGTTGCTGTTGTCACCGTTGCACGCAGGTGGGACGGCGTTGCGGTTGCAACCCCTGCATCCCCAGGTTCTCCACCAGGCGATGTTGCAGCTGTGGTGGTGTTGGTGTGGTCATTGGCGAGGTGCTGCTGCCTGCTGGTGTGGTGATGGCGATGACCTCTCGGTCGTTGTCATGCTACTGCCGCTGTGGACGCGGACGGGACGGTGATAGCACTGCTACCGCAACCTCCATGAAGCTCGGCTGCAACAACTATGATTCCTCAACTCTGGTATCCCCGTCGTGATACCCACAGTGAGTTACTCTCCTCCCAGCCCTCTCTGCTGCTCTCTAGTGGTGACCTGGCCACTGAGCCACGGCATGATGTGATCCTAATGTGTGTGTGAATTAATGTTGGTATGTTGCTTATTGTGGTATTGGTGTAGCTATGGCTCAATTGTGCTATGTGCAGTGGTGCTTCCCCTTGAATGCTTGGATTATTCAAGCATGAGTGAATTACTGTGGTGCTCTTACTAATGAAACCGAATGGTCACTGGAGAAATTCATGTATGAATTGTTGGTTTTGGATAGAGTTATCCTTAAGATGATTTGCTAGGCTTGGCCATAATTCAGTGACATGCTTAACTGAATTATATTTAGAGATATGAACTGAATCTTTTCAGTGATGATTTAATCATGCTTTTCTAGAAATTATTTCTGGAGTAATGTTCCTATGCTCAGATGGCTGCAGCTATGCTATTATATTTAATTACTGTGGTGCCTCCAAGAGAGTGTGCACAGTAATTATATCACATGCTTAGGCTGGCTGTTAAGATTTGGGATGGTTATATAGTTGGAAACAATGAATTTCTTTGATTCATGTGGCTCTCCTATGATGCAAAGGCTGAGGTTTCTATTAATAAGATAAGAACAGATACTTATTGTGTTGGATTTTCTTTACTGCTCTATGATGAGTTTAGCATAGCACTTCTATGCTAGTCTGAGAGTATCCTGCTGCCCCCTTATTTTCTTTTGTTGATGATAAGAACAGAAATTACTACTTGTTCTTAGTTGTTCACCTTGTTGCTGAAATTTTTAGAAGAAGTGAAGTTGGTATCAGGCTTTGATCTGGTGCCCTTCTACTTCTTCTTGATCTTGTTCTTGTGGCAGCTTTATCCTTCTTGATCTTGTTCTGTTGGTCACCTTGCTGTCGCCTTGCTCCTACTTCCTGGAAGCCATGCTCCTCCTCTTGATCAACTCCTGGTGCTCTTTTAAGTGACCATGGTGGCTGATCTGTTTTGCTGGAGTATTTGTGATGATGTCTGGGAGTGGTTCTTGGTGTGCTTGAGATGAGGTGAAGAGAAGGTGATGCTTGTGGTGTGTGCGGCTGCCAATGGTGGTGCTTATCTAGTCTTAGTGCAAAACTCTTATTTGACTTGCTTACCTTATGAAGCAAGCCATGGCTGTGTCCATGTTTATCTTGATTGGTGAATTATTTTGGTGCTGCCACTTGTAATTCTGGCTGTCAAATAATACTGACTTTTCTGAATGGATTTTGGTGACCTTTAATTCTGCTTAACTTATATCATGTTAAGTATGAATTTAATGTAAATTGATTTGGATTTTATTACTTTAAACTTAGCTAGGATTAGAGGGTGTCAAACTATCTACTGCTATCTGTTTCGAATTTGATTTGGTTGCCTGATTCAAAGATGCCTATCCATTCAAGTGTATGAATTATGGACCCTTTTCTAGAGTTGGTTATTTGTTAGAAGTGACGCCCTCTGATTCTAGGATATAGAATTTAGGAGTCCTTCCTAAATTCTCTAACTAAGTTTAATAAATTAAATTGCCTCCAAAAATATGGGGGCAAACATTTTAATCATACAACACATTTCTTTTGTCTTTGTTGCTTCTTATTTGCAGGAATGAAGATGATGACAAGATTAAAGATTAGTTAGGATTTTTATTTATTCCTTTTGTAATTTCTAATCCTTTAATGTAATTAATCTCATTATTTGAGATTTGTAATATAATATCCTATTCATTTGTAATAAAGACATTATTCCAAAACTTATTCTTAATTCTATTTGTGTGATGTTTATTAATCAATTTCTTAATTCAAATTTATTTGAATTATTATCTAGCTCAAATTTAAATGTTGAATTCAAATTCCTCCCCCCCCAAATCAATTATTCAACAAAGGTCATGCCGAAATTCATCACACTCACTCCGATGCACTAAACTTAAACATCTGAGCAAGAGGAACTTCAGTCGCTTTGTGTTTTAAATAACTTGCGCAAAAAAAATTCCAGGTTTTCAGATGCATGAATGCAATGCACACATCAATTTCCTCTCTATTTCTTGTCTCAAATCCTGGGATGTTACAGCCTCTCCCCCTTAAACTAAACTTCGTCCCGAAGTTTACGCTCTTTTACGTTGTAGGATGAACTTGTTCTTGATATCATCTATCTTTCAGTCCCTTCTCCAACTATTTTGGATATAGATGGTATTCCTTGTCCAGAGTTTCTCTTGAATCTTCCGTTGTCTAACTCCGAACAACAGTCACTTGAATTCCGTTCAACCGTATCTCCTCTTGGTAACTCTCTTGATTATCCTTGGTTTCAACACCTTTTATGGCTTATAGGGTTCTACTAGTTGTTCCAGCAAGTATTCCTAATTGGGTTCTTGGTTTTACCACCTAAGAATGAATTAGACACGTTTAGTGTGTCCATTTCAAGGTTTATAATCCAACTCTATAAGTCTTAAATAATAGGTTTTCTAGGTTCAAGACTATGGTTAACTCTAATATCAATCTTCCCCAGCTATGGCTCATACTAGATATGGTTCATGGTCAAAATCATCTAACTCCTTTGTCTATCTCCTTAAGGCTACCACAAATCTTGGGAAAGACTTACTTCAGACATTCTTCATCCAACTTTCAATACTTTTGGCTTTCCTGAACTCTCCTTCTTTGGAGAATTGAGTACTCCACTTCCTCAACTTAAGGTCTCACTTTCTCCCTCGAGGTATAAACTTCGACTTCTGATGTGATGGACTTTTGAGACTACTATAAAAATAGCGCCTCATACGACCTTATAAATTAGGCTACTGTCATCATAGTTTAGATCCTCTTATTAGTTGTTATTCCAACTCATTGGGTCTACTACTTCCAACTCATTGCTTAACTCTCCCCCTTATACTTTTCTAATGGTCTTTGAACTTACTTTCCTCTACCATTGGACTCCACTATTATACTATAAGTCTTGGTCGGTCTTACTATGATGTCTTTCTAACAGTTCCTCGAAGAAGTTTGCGGTGTACCCACACAATTGTGGATATCCGGCATGAATTCTTCAATTCTGTGTTTAGGTAGGGCTTCTATTCCACTTCTGGAGGTATGTACATCCCAAAGTTCTAAAGGTTGATGAGAATTGGGTTTTCCCATCGCTATCCAACCTAATTCAGGTGGTAGGGTATATATACAAAGCCACAGGAGAAATCCGGCAGAGTTTCTCTTTTATCGGAGGACATCCACGACAAGCAATTGTATAATTTTAACAAAATATGAACTTACAGGGATATAAATGAGTCAATGGCTTCAACGGATCATGATTAACATGAAAACCTAAGAAAATCTCACAAGTCTTGGTCCATAGACAAAGACTACACTCCAAGGTAAGAAAAGATACTACTAACGTCTTAACCACCAATTTACAATTCAAGATTTTGGAACTAGGGATCAAAGTTATATAGGAATGTCATGTGTCTTAGTCACACCAGCAACGAGGGTTATTGGGGTTACCACTCCCAGGCTGAGTAAAGCAGCAGGCAATACCGGAATGGATCATCGGTACTACAACACCTCAATCGACCCATGATGTACTAAGCATAACCAAGGCTGCATAACAACGAGCTCAAATACCTCAAACTCAACTGTAGCTAATCTAATTAGTGTTTCTACTAATCATACTCCTTTCTTCAGAGCTTGATTGCAAGAATTTCACCATTGGAATTCCTTTATTGCCATATCTAAGGTGACTTTCCTTGCATTTCCTTCTTGTTTGGCTTCCTTCTTCTGGTAATTCCTTCATCTTTTTCTTGACTGTCTTAGAAATTCGTCTCTTCCTCACACGAATCACTTAACCCTCTAGATCAACACCATGAAGTAAGAACCTGATAGTGCAACATGCACTTGCATATCAGAGTTAAACCTCATGTATGGATCTAGTCAATCAACAAAAATCCAAGAAGAATCCAAATGTGTGCTGGCAACATACATCATCATAAGCCCGTTGAGTAAAACATCTCTAGAGTTCGGGCTTAGATGTGTACCTTATAGCACCAAGTAATATAGGTTTATATCGTGCTATATTGCACATAGTGGTGGACTACTACTCTTTGTCTCGATATTTACTTCAATTGCTCAATTGCAACCAAATAATTTGGACAAAATGGGTTTGTGAGTCTTTATAGCTGATCTATACGTGCCTTTCTATCCTTCTATAACTTACCTTCCATTCTATTGAAGACTACCCTCACATGATCTTTCGAAACTTCTAGCATAGCTTCTCTAAGCACCTACTTTGCTAAGCATGGTTCGCACAACTCCATGATTTTCATGGGGTTCTCTGTTGTGCTTTGATAAATCTCCTCCAACTAGGGCTATGGTTCTTTCATACTTAGCCTAGCTACCATGGTTTGGAACACATCCTTCACCCTTCTTATTGAACCTCTTCCTCCTCATCAAGGAATTGATGGTTTTACTATAAGGTTCCACTTCATCACGTAAAGATTCTCTGGTGAATCTCACATGATTAAAGTGTTTACATTTTCGGTACACCTTACTTATATATGGCATTCTTGATTATCCACATACATGACTAAACTTGAGGTCCTACTACTCCATATAGCTTCACTTCATCACTTTCGTCATCCTACTACAGTTTCGGTTGACTCAAGTTTACATAATGCCCTTGGTATACTCTTCCAATAGGACAGTTCCCATTTCGGTTGTATCCTCTCTTTGGACTACCATGTATTGTATACCAATTGAAATCTACTTCCATCCTTTATGTAAGGCTCTAATGGTGTCTTACCTACTAGGAAGGAAACAAGATAGCTAACTTCACTTAAGAAGAACAGATAAGAAAACTTGACTCAAGTGTGTCAGGAGTATCCTTTTATTGAATGTCCATCTCAAGTCATAAGAAGAATTGGTTTAGGTAAGATGGCTTCCTATAGTCACTACCCAACCTACAGGTCTCCTGTAAAGGGTTTGAATCCTAGGGTCAAAGCGTTTGCTCTCATACCAGCTGCGGTGACCCAGCATACCACTGCATGTGTAGTATGCAAGTCATTGACATAACACCAATGAAACACCGTCTCACTAGTATTACATCCCTCAAAGTGGTACAACAGAAACATCGCAGGTCCAAGGCATGACTATAGAGTTACAATTTTCATCATATAGAAGATCTTCAGAACCTCCTCAACAGGTAGAGGTTTAGTCCTGGCGACTACAATCGAGAAAGAATACACTGAAGTCTGAACTAAAGCTACAACTAATGCAGTTGGCTTACTACTCACTATAGAACTACTCTAACTACATAGGTTCTAGGATTAGGGATTTGACTCCCTTCTATACCTATTCTAGTTTTCCACCAAGCTTGATATAGGTGTTGACTCCATAGACAGCTTCCACCTCTGGTCAAGACTTCTTCTTCAGCTTCGGTTCATTGGGATTGCCTCCTCCTGATGTCTCCAATCTAAGCAAGGGTTAAGAGGGAGTGGGGTGAGTAACGAGCGTTACCTAGCAAGTTCATATAGGGAATAAGGTGTTTTATGCACTATCTATAGCCGTAGACCCAAGAGTCATTTGGCAATGCAAGTTTTCGTAAACATTTCTTCAAGAGGTTGCTTTTATTCTGAAGAACTATGTCCGTCAGCCTTCACAGGTTGATTAGAACTTCATGGAGTTCCTTTCCTGCCGCGTTCGCAGTTCCTTCCCGGAACAAGGAGTGACAAGCCAAAATTTGATAACTCTGCAGAAGTGCGTTGCTTTACCCATGAGAGACCTTATCCTTGTTGCACAACCGGGCAGCTTATTGATACGTCTCCAACGTATCTATAATTTTTGATGCTCCATGCTTATTCTTACACCATTTGTCTATTGTTTCGTTACACTTCGTGACACTTTTATGCATTTTCCGGAACTAACCTATTAACAAGTTGCCACAGTGCCAGTTCCCTATTTTCTGCTGTTTTTGTGTTTCAGAAGTGATACACAGGAAATATTCTCGGAATTGGACGAAACAAGTTCCTGAAGTCTTATTTTACCCGGAAGCTTCCAGAGATCCGAAGGAGAGTAGGAGGTGGGCCACCAGGGGCCCACACGGCAGGGCGGCGCGGCCAGGCCCCTGGCCGCGCGAGCCTGGCGTGAGGCCGCCTGGTCCCTCCTCTGGCATCGCCCATTCGCCTATAAAGACCCCCCGACGGAAAAAACCTAAGTACCCGATCAATTTTCCAAAACACATCGCGATCCGCCGCCGCCGTCGACCCGAAGATCGGGAGGGTCCAAAAGCTCTTCCCGGCACCCTGCCGGAGAGGGGAATCGCCACCGGAGGTCTTCTTCATCGCCATGCTTGCCTCCGGAGCGATGAGTGAGTAGTCTACCTTGGACTATGTGTCTATAGCAGTAGCTAGATAGTTGTCTCCTCCACTATGTGCTTCATGTTTAGATCTCATGAGTTGCCCTACATGATTGAGATCACCGTTATGTAATTCTACATGTTTGGTTTGTTGGGATCCGATGAATATTGGTGTTTATGATTAAGTTGATGTACTGAATATTATCTTTTGTTATCTCTATGTTGTTTATGATCTTGCATGCTCTCCGTTGTTAGTAGCTATCTTGGCCGAGTAGTTGCTAGTGACTCCAAGAGGGGGTATTTATGCTCGATAGTGGGTTCATGCCTCTATTTAATCTGGGGGAGTGACAGAAACCTCTAAGGTTGTAGATGTGCTGTTGCTACTAGGGAGAAAACAATATTCATATGCTCAAGGGCATATGCTTTGTTTACATTACACACTTTGCTTAATGCAATTATCTGTTGTTCGCAACTTAATACTTGTGAAGTTCTCGGATTGATTCACCACAAGTGGATTATTAGTCATAGATGCAGTTGGATGTCGGTCTATGTATTTTGTTGTAATGCCCAGAGTAAATCTCATAGTGATCTTCTTGACATATCACGTTTATCTTTATTCTATCAATTGCCCAACTGTAATTTGTTTACCCAGCATGTGTTATTTATCTTATGGAGAGACACCACTAGTGAACTGTGGAACCCGGTCCTATTTCCATCATATTGCTATTACCTGTTTACTTTACTCGCACTGTTTACTTTACTCGCATACTCTATTGTTTTCCACTCGATACGCTCATAACCTTTGTTTGAAGCAAACCGGTGAGATTGACAACCTCATCGCAAGTTGGGAACAAAGTACTTGGTTGTTTGTGTGCAGGTTCCGCGTTGCAGTTAGCAAGCAAAGCTTGGACGAGGCGCCATATATAAATTGTTCGAAGCTGTCGCAAGTTAGCAAGCATCACCTTCAGTCGTTTGTCTCTCCTCTCCACGAACGATAAACCTTGGTTTCTTAACTGAGGGAAAACTAGCTGCTATACTCATCACACCTTCCTCTTGGGGTTCCCAACGGGCTGGTTATTCACCATGCACAAGGACCGTCTGCTACATGTCAACTTGGCACCAGCAGCTTCTTTTCTGGCGTCGTTGCCGGGGAGGAAGTAGAAGACTTCTGCGAGGGGAGTTTTCGCACGCACATCCTTTACTTTGTTATTGTTTTGCTTTACTTTATTTATTTTACCTGCATCGCTTTATATCAAAAACCCAAAAAAATTAGAATCCTTGGTAGTTGTTTTTACTTGTTTACTTTCGTTTTGCTGAAATGGCCAATCCTAAAAACACCAAGTTGTGTGACTTTACTAGCACGAACAATAGTGATTTTATCTGCACTCCTATTAAACCACCTGCTCCTGCTGCAAACTTTTATGAGATTAAGCCTGCTTTGTTGAACCTTGTTATGAAAGAGCAATTTTCTGGTGATAGTACTGAAGATGCTGCAGCTCATCTCAACAATTTTGTTGAGCTATGTGAGATGCAGAAATATAAGGATGTTGATAGTGATATTATTAAGCTCAAGTTGTTTCCTTTTTCTTTGAGAGGAAAAGCTAAAGATTGGTTGCTGTCTTTGACTAAGAATAGTATTGATTCATGGGCTAAGTGTAAGGATGCTTTTATTGGTAGATACTATCCTCCTTCTAAGATTATATCTTTGTGTAGCAATATTACGAAGTTTACTCAGTTTGATAATGAACATGTTGCTCAAGCTTGGGAAAGAATGAAATCTATGATAAAGAATTGCCCCACTCATGGACTGACTACTTGGATGATTATCCAAACTTTTTATGCAGGACTGAATTTTTCTTCAAGGAACCTACTTGATTCAGCTGCTGGAGGCACTTTTATGTCCCTTACCTTGGGCGCCGCATCAAAGCTACTCGACAACATGATAGTAAATTATTCCGAATGGCACACCGAGAGAGCTCCACAAGGTAAGAAGGTAAATTCTGTTGAGGAAACCTCTTCCTTGAATGATAAGATTGATACCATTATGGCTATGCTTGCTAATGATAGGACTCATGTTGATCCTAATAATGTTCCTTTGGCCTCTCTGGTTGCTCAAGAAGAGCATGTTGATGTGAATTTCATTAGAAACAATAATTTTAACAACAATGCTTATAGGAACAATTTTGCTAGTAACAATTATAGGCCGTATCCTTCTACCAATGGTAATGGTTATGGTAACTCTTATGGTAATTCCTACAACAACACTAGGGCCGCGCCCTCCGAGCTTGAGGTAATGCTCAAGGACTTCATCAGTAAGCAAACTGCTTTTAACAAGTCTGTTGAGGAAAAGTTAGGCAAAATTGATATTCTTGCTTCTAAAGTTGATAGCCTTGCTCATGATGTTGAACTTCTGAAATTAAAAGTGTTGCCTAATGATGATAAAGAGAACAATGTTTTTGCTACCGCTAATGCTATTCAAGTTGGAATTGATGAAAATATTAGATTGTTAGCGGAATTGCATGCCAGGTGGGAAAGAGAAGATGAGATAGCTAGAGAAATGAAGGTATGTACCATTACTACCTCTAATGATGTTGCTCCTAATGCTAGCAATCCTCTTACTTTGATTGGGGTAGAGAAAACTCCCACTCCTTGTGTTAAAAAGCCTAAAACTGCCAAAACTTTTTCTCAAAAGAGTGCTGAAATTTTTCGGAGTGTAGGAGATGATAGCTCTACTTCTTTTAATGATTTTGATGTTGATGGCTACAATATATCTGAAGTAATTTTGTTCTTGCAAAAGCTTGCTTTGACTCCCACTGCTAGTTCTCTAAATATTGCTTTTACTAAGCATATTACCAATGCTCTCATAAAAATTAGGGATGAAAAGTTGAAGCAAAAAGCCTCTGTTCCCAAGAAGTTAGAAGATGGTTGGGAACCCATCATTGATATGCATGTTAATGGTTTTGATTGCCATGCTTTATGTGATCTAGGTGCTAGTATTTCTATCATGCCTAGAAAGATTTATAACATGCTTGATTTACCACCGCTTGAAAAATGTTATTTTGATGTTCCTATTGCTGATGTTGCTAAGAAGAAACCTTTGGGAAGGATTAATGATGTTCTTATTGTGGTTAATAATAACCTTGTTCCCGTTGATTTTCTTGTTATGGACGTTGAATGCCATGCTTCATGTCCTATTATTTTGGGAAGACCCTTTCTTCAAACTGTAGGTGCTATCATTGATATGAGGGAAGGCACTATCAAGTATCAATTCCCACTAAAGAAAGGTATGGAACACTTCCCTAGGAAAATAAAGAAATTACTTTTGACTCTATTCTTAGAGCAAATTATGAGCTTGATGCTTCATCACTTGATATTACTTGATTCGCAATTTTCTGCGCCTAGCTCAAAGGCGTTAAAGAAAAGCACTCTTGGGAGATAACCCAATGTTTTCTTTTCAGTACTTTTTCTTTTATTTGAGTCTTGGAAGTCATTACTACTGTAATGACCGCTCCTTATCTTGTTTATTTCGTTTTTGTGCCAAGAGAAGCCTCTAATTCGAGTGAGGTAAAGATTTGGGGATGTTGCTGTCCTGAAACTGTTTTCGGTGCTGCACCGTAAAGATTCGTATAAATTCTCTGTATATCTTTTGGACCTGAGATTTCTTGTGCATATGCCCCAGGTTATATCCAAACTTTTGTTAGTTGAACACTTTTTGATTTGAGCAACAGAAAACCCCTCAAAAATTCGACCTTTGTCAGCTGTTCAGTTTTGACAGATTTCTGCCAATATTTGTGTTTGCCACTTTATCGCTTTCTTTTGAGTTCTTTTGATCACGGAACTTTTAGAGAAGTTGCTACAGTAGTATTTGCTATATATGTGGTGGTTTTGAGTTGAAACCTGAAGCAAAAAGAGGATTGATTATATGTTATGCTTGCACTAATGTTGCTAATAGAATTGTGTTTAGTTTTGTATGAAGGAAGTTTTCAAGTGTAGGGATTGGAGAATGATGAGATGAGTTGAAGAATGGACAAAAGCTCAAGCTTGGATATGCCCATGCATCACCCCAAGAAATATCCAAGAAGTACAAGCGTCAAAGCTTGGGGATGCCCCCGAGGCACCCCTTCTTCATCGGCAAAAATCAGGTCACCTTTCAAGACGCTATATTTTTATTGCTTCATGCACTATGTGTTTTTCTTGGAGCATCAGTTGTTTTAGTTTTCTTAGTTAGTTTAGTTTGTTTGTTTTCTGCAATAAATGGTTGGACCCCAACAAATTTCTTTTGGAGAAGTTGTACTCGTTTTTATTTGCCAAGAACGCTCTAGTTTTCACTCTTATTAAAAATCGAGTGTTCTTCTTTTTCTGCTACTGCTTTTGGTTTTGGTTTTCGCCTTGATTTGCGTTCAGACCTTGTCATATCTTTTCATCAAGGTGTATTTTTGCCTCTGATCTTTATTGGTTTTCATCAAAAGAGGTGTCTATAAAAATTTCAAATGGTGTTGGAAAAAAGAAAAAGCTTTGTGCAAAATAGTGGTACAAGAAGGAGCTTGTGTAGACTGCGGCCTAGGCTTTTTCATGTCATGCTTGATGTCTTTTTGATAGTATTCTTAGTGGTTTTTCTGTAGCATGACTTGTCTCAAATAACTGAGATTGCTTAATGAGCCTTTGAAAAAATCATGCGTTGTTTTTATTGTATGGAAGCATTATTTTGGTTTTCTCCTTGATGCTTTATTTGGGTTGACTTGGCGCATGCTCACACATGTTAGACTCTTACAAAGTCACCAATAGCCTTCATGATCATTTAGTTTTTGACTTTTGATGCCATCTTATGCTTCTTTTAATGTCGCTTTGTCGCTTTGCATGATTATGGCCATTATTGCTCTCTTAGTTGGTCGCTCCCAGTCTTTTGCTAGACCTCGCCTTGTACTGAGTATGAGCTCTACTCGTGCATCCAACTCCTAAAAACCAAGTTTGCCAAAGTGTCCACCATACATACCTACTAGCAATTTGCTATTCCAAGTAAATTTGACTTGCTTTTATTTTCTATTCAAATTAAACTCTTACCAGTGTTATGCGAAATTCGGTCAGTAAAGCTCTCACGAACCGGAAGACACACTTTACTTTTTCATGTTCTTAAAAATTTGACATTGTGGTCTCTTATGTTGAGTTGTTATGCTTGCAAGTTGTAAGTTGGAGACTAGCCCAGCCATGCAGTCATGGGCAAGCTTTCAACATTGCACTTCTTATTTGAGTTGATATCGTGATCTTTTGTTTATGGATGTCCGCGGTGTGAAATGAATTGGGAATCTTGTGGGGATCATGGAGTTTGTATATGTGTTAGGGAAACGCCGGGCCGCCAATCTAAGCCATGCATAATTCATGGTGGAAATTTGCAGCATACCCATGGTGAACATTCGACGACGCATCTCACAATAAAAAGCTAAATAAAAGGCAAATAAAAGAGATGTCGAGGTGTTCATTGTCTGCTTGTCTTGTTATTTTGGTGTGGGCTTGTTCCATGTCATCGGGCACGGAGGTACCCCATTGGCGGTTCTCAATGATATGCATATACTTACAATGACAAGAGCCTTGCTTGGGACTCTAAGTAAAGTAGCATGAGGTTTGGGTACTCGTATTCACGGGGCATGAGGTTTTCAACTTATGATTTGTCAAGCATATGCATCATAATTGTTCTCGCATTAACTTTAACCATTCAAGATGCTTATGATGGGGGCAATGAGAGCTCAAAACCGGTAAGTACCATAATTTTTGAAGGTTATAAAACTTGCAATCACTGCTTCCCTCTGCGAAGGGCCTTTCTTCTACTTTTATGTTGAGTCACCACCTTCTTTCTTTATGCACCATTAAGAGAGCATAGTTGTCATTCTTAGTGTGATATGCATTGTCCCAAAGTTCATTGATTGACTCATATTGTTGGTTTCACTTGGTCTCAAATTATTTGTATCTAGTCGCCCTCTTAAACTTGAAGGTGTCCTATGCATTTATGTTTTGCTCTCTTTGAAGGACAAGCTGAAAACCATTTGTATGTTTTCCTTATGATTTGAACACACGTTTGACTTTCATTGTTTCATTTTCATGATCTTTTGTTTGTGTTCATTTGCATGTTTACAACATGGTTGCTAAGTTCTTATTGTCAAGATTATATCTTTCATGCCCATGTTTTAAGTTCTTATGATCCCAGCTCACAAAAGCTTACATATATGATCAAGATTGTGTAGGTGCATGTCACCTCAAAAATTATTCTTTTGTTATCACTTACCTACTCGAGGACGAGCAGGAGTTAAGCTTGGGGATGCTTGATACGTCTCCAACGTATCTATAATTTTTGATGCTCCATGCTTATTTTTACACCATTTGTCTATTGTTTCGTTACACTTCGTGGCACTTTTATGCATTTTCCGGAACTAACCTATTAACAAGTTGCCATAGTGCCAGTTCCCTGTTTTCTGCTGTTTTTGTGTTTCAGAAGTGATACACAGGAAATATTCTCGGAATTGGACGAAACAAGTTCCTGAAGTCTTATTTTATCCGGAAGCTTCCAGAGATCTGAAGGAGAGTAGGAGGTGGGCCACCAAGGGCCCACACGCTAGGGCGGCGCGGCCAGGCCCCTGGCCGCGCGAGCCTAGCGTGAGGCCGCCTGGTCCCTCCTCTGACATTGCCCCTTCGCCTATAAAGACCCCCCGATGGAAAAAACCTAAGTAACCGATCAATTTTCCAGAACACAACGCGATCCGCTGCCGCCGTCGACCCGAAGATCGGGAGGGTCCAGAAGCTCTTCCCGGCACCCTGCCAGAGAGGGGAATCGCCACCGGAGGTCTTCTTCATCGCCATGCTTGCCTCCGGAGCGATGAGTGAGTAGTCTACCTTGGACTATGGGTCCATAGCAGTAGATAGATGGTTGTCTCCTCCACTATGTGCTTCATGTTTAGATCTCATGAGCTGCCCTACATGATTGAGATCACCGTTATGTAATTCTACATGTTTGGTTTGTTGGGATCCGATGAATATTGGTGTTTATGATTAAGTTGCTGTACTGAATATTATCTTTTGTTATCTCTATGTTGTTTATGATCTTGCATGCTCTCCGTTGTTAATAGCTATCTTGGCCGAGTAGTTGCTAGTGACTCCAAGATGGGGTATTTATGCTCGATAGTGGGTTCATGCCTCTATTTAATCTGGGGGAGTGACAGAAACCTCTAAGGTTGTAGATGTGCTGTTGCTACTAGGGAGAAAACAATATTCATATGCTCAAGGGCATATGCTTTGTTTACATTACACACTTTGCTTAATGCAATTATCTGTTGTTCGCAACTTAATACTTGTGGAGTTCTCGGATTGATTCACCACAAGTGGATTATTAGTCATAGATGCAGTTGGATGGCGGTCTATGTATTTTGTTGTAATGCCCAGAGTAAATCTCATAGTGATCTTCTTGACATATCACGTTTAACTTTATTCTATCAATTACCCAACTGTAATTTGTTTACCCAGCATGTGTTATTTATCTTATGGAGAGACACCACTAGTGAACTGTGGACCCCGGTCCTATTTCCATCATATTGCTATTACCTGTTTACTTTACTCGCACTGTTTACTTTACTCGCATACTCTATTGTTTTCCACTCGATACGCTCATAACCTTTGTTTCAAGCAAACCGGTGAGATTGACAACCTCATCGCAAGTTGGGAACAAAGTACTTGGTTGTTTGTGTGCAGGTTCCGCGTTGCAGTTAGCAAGCAAAGCTTGGACGAGGCGCCATATATAAATTGTCCGAAGCTGTCGCAAGCTAGCAAGCATCACCTTCAGTCGTTTGTCTCTCCTCTCCAAGAACGATAAACCTTGGTTTCTTAACTGAGGGAAAACTAGCTGCTATACTCATCACACCTTCCTCTTGGGGTTCCCAACGGGCTGGTTATTCACCATGCACAAGGACCGTCTGCTACACGTCAACTTGGCACCATCACTTATTCCCGTCCATACACTTTGGTATGGGGCCCAGTATAAGATCCAAGCCAATCACTGCCCTTCTCTGCGACCCCGCATGCCCACCCTTTTGTAATCCACTGGCTTCGGATTTGGGTCTTAGCCAAATTACTGAACCAGTCCGTTACAATCCATCATAGACACCTAATACCGAGGGAAACTAAGGGGTCCCACCCATGTTGCACCATCCTAGCGGGATGAGAGCTCCGGTACGGTACATCCGTTGACATGCGAAAGGGAAAAGATCCAGATGACTTTTCCGTCCCAATCCAGATCTCATGGTTAACGCGTATTGTACGGCGCAAGAATCACTGGCGACATTTGTTATTAATCCTAGGTGATACTTTCCCATGCAATGGAACCTCCATGCCTATTCATCTTACCATGGTTCCATTGCCCACCACATAAGATTAACCACCCATACTGGGCTGGTAATCGATACTTCATATTGATTATGAAAACATAACCTTTTGCTTTTCAATGCAGTAGTAATACCACAGGTATATATTTACAAGTAATTTGATAAAGATAATCAAGAGGCATGAGCAAGAGTGAACTTGCCTTTTTGACTGCAAGATTATGCAAGTCAAGGTCTTCGATATGTAAGAAATCCAAATTCTGAAATAGCACCATCATCTGGTAAAGATGATGTTAAAGGAACTGCAGCATGATATGCATAATATATGCTATGCATCACTTTAAGCGTAACCTAACCCCCGATGATTTAGTATTGGTGAGTTGTGGTGACTTCTTGGTGATGTGTTGCACTTTTAAGTTCACTAGCACACATGAGGTTGTTAAGGGTTTTAGGTTAATTGACTATGCTACATTAGCAATAGAGTAAAGCTAGCTCAAAGACGAGTTATTGCAAAAGACTGATATAGCAATAGTTGAAGACTTGAAAGTAACACTTTTAAGTGGTATTTTATTATTATCAAACAAGTAGCTGATTAAGGACATGCAAAGTTGAGGTATTTCTTATTTGATAAGAATACCTGGTTGGTCTTAGGGTTGACAACAATCTTAACACACAAATAGAATTATTTATGTTCAAACTTAATGAAATTGTTTGATATTTAATTTCAAGGTATCTTAAAAGAATAACATTTAAAGAACATATTTCTTACTGTATAGAAGTACTACACATAAGGTTTAGTGTTCTAGGGTTTATTATATTTTGCTATTAGTCATGGAGTAGTTATTAGGTGGAACATATTAAGGAAGCAAACTAAGTTTTATTCAGTACTAGAAGAGTTTTAGTGAAGCATGGTCATCCAAGGTAATTAACATTGATATTACCATATATGGTTATTTCTATAGTTGATAACATCCTTATTACACAAAGGAGTAATTATTAAGGTGATAACATGAAAGTAAAATTTAGAGCTCATATTAACCTTCTACTACTTGATCACATGGATATGCATTTCATTTGCTTGGTAAAAATTCTAAAGTAATTAATTGATAAATAATGGATTCAAGTGAAGGAATAACTTATAACATGATTTATTATCTATTTAAGATTTTTCTCAATTTTAGTATTTAAAAATAATATTTTTAGGGTTTAAGTCTTAATACTCAAGATTGAGGAACCAATACTCAAGTAACAAAGTAAATAGTATATCATAGGTCTTAGACTTAAGAAGTACTCAGTTGCTATTTTTACTTTTTTTTTTGGTAATTTCCTGTGATCAAATAACTTTGAGTTTGTTGGATTTGTTCTTTTAAATGATTTATTTTTCTTATATATATATATTAAAAAAAGTAAAGTGTCTGGCTGGGTTGAGCCCACTTGGCCCAACCGGACCAAATCGGCCTACCAGGCTCGGTCGGGCTCGAGTCAAGACCTCGACCCGACCCACTCCTCCTCTCCTCTCGCTTTCTCTTCCTCCACTCATGCACGCACTGGCCTCCCCTTCGATTCCCCTCTGCGCGTGGTGCCGCCGCCGCCCGGCCTGCCGCCCCAACCGCCGCCAGCTTGCTGTTCCGACCGCTCCCAACCGAAGATGCACCGGCTTGGCTTCCTCCACCGAATCCTCACCTTCGCCCCTCTCTACACTGCCACAGGCCCTCACTTAGGCAAACCCTAGCCGCATCGGCTCGCGCTGTCGGCGCTGCTCCCTCCAGCTACCAACGGCCGCCCTCGGTCCTGCCGCACGACGCCGGGAATCCTCCACTTTCTTCTCCTTCTGGTCCACCGCGTCAATCTTCTCGACCCTAGCATCACGGCGTCCCTGGCCCCCGGGTGATTTGGTGGTCAGGTGGTGTGGTGTTGCTGTTGTCACCGTTGCACGCAGGTGGGACGGCGCTGCGGTCGCAACCCCTGCATCCCCAGGTTCTCCACCAGGCGATGCTGCAGCTGTGGTGGTGTTGGTGTGGTCATTGGCGAGGTGCTGCTGCCTGCTGGCGTGGTGATGGCGATGACCTCTCGGTCGTTGTCATGCTACTGCCGTTGTGGACGCGGACGGGATGGTGATAGCACTGCTACCGCAACCTCCGTGAAGCTCGGCTGCAACAACTATGATTCCTCAACTCTGGTATCCCCGTCGTGATACCCACAGTGAGTTACTCTCCTCCCAACCCTCTCTGCTGCTCTCTAGTGGTGACCTGGCCACTGAGCCACGGCATGATGTGATCCTAATGTGTGTGTGAATTAATGTTGGTCTGTTGCTTATTGTGGTATTGGTGTAGCTATGGCTCAATTGTGCTATGTGCAGTGGTGCTTCCCCTTGAATGCTTGGATTATTCAAGCATGAGTGAATTACTGTGGTGCTCTTACTAATGAAACCGAATGGTCAGTGGAGAAATTCATGTATGAATTGTTGGTTTTGGATAGAGTTATCCTTAAGATGATTTGCTAGGCTTGGCCATAATTCAGTGACATGCTTAACTGAATTATATTTACAGATATGAACTGAATCTTTTCAGTGATGATTTAATCATGCTTTTCTAGAAATTATTTCTGGAGTAATGTTCCTATGCTCAGATGGCTGCAGCTATGCTATTATATTTAATTACTGTGGTGCCTCCAAGAGAGTGTGCACAGTAATTATATCACATGCTTAGGCTGGCTGTTAAGATTTGGGATGGTTATCTAGTTGGAAACAATGAATTTCTTTGATTCATGTGGCTCTCCTATGATGCAAAGGCTGAGGTTTCTATTAATAAGATAAGAACAGATACTTATTGTGCTGGATTTTCTTTACTGCTCTATGATGAGTTTAGCATAGCACTTCTATGCTAGTCTGAGAGTATCCTGCTGCCCCCCTTATTTTCTTTTGTTGATGATAAGAATAGAAATTACTACTTGTTCTTAGTTGTTCACCTTGTTGCTGAAATTTTTAGAAGAAGTGAAGTTGGTATCAGGCTTTGATCTGGTGCCCTTCTACTTCTTCTTGATCTTGTTCTTGTGGCAGCTTTATCCTGCTTGATCTTGTTCTGCTGGTCACCTTGTTGTCGCCTTGCTCCTACTTCCTGGAAGCCCTGCTCCTCCTCTTGATCAACTCTTGGTGCTCTTTTAAGTGACCATGGTGGCTGATCTGTTTTGCTGGAGTATTTGTGATGATGTCTGGGAGTGGTTCTTGGTGTGCTTGAGATGAGGTGAAGAGAAGGTGCTGCTTGTGGTGTGTGCGGCTGCCTATGGTGGTGCTTATCTAGTCTTAGTGCAAAACTCTTATTTGACTTGCTTACCTTATGAAGCAAGCCACGGCTGTGTCCATGTTTATCTTGATTGGTGAATTATTTTGGTGCTGCCACTTGTAATTCTGGCTGTCAAATAATACTGTCTTTTCTGAATGGATTTTGGTGACCTTTAATTCTGCTTAACTTATATCATGTTAAGTATGAATTTAATGTAAATTGATTTGGATTTTATTACTTTAAACTTAGCTAGGATTAGAGGGTGTCAAACTATCTACTGCTATCTGTTTCGAATTTGATTTGGTTGCCTGATTCAAAGATGCCTATCCATTCAAGTGTATGAATTATGGACCCTTTTCTAGAGTTGGTTATTTGTTAGAAGTGATGCCCTCTGATTCTAGGATATAGAATTTAGGAGTCCTTCCTAAATTCTTTAACTAAGTTTAATAAATTAAGTTGCCTCCAAAAATATGGGGGCAAACATTTTAATCATACAACACATTTCTTTTGTCTTTGTTGCTTCTTATTTGCAGGAATGAAGATGATGACAAGATTAAAGATTAGTTAGGATTTTTATTTATTCCTTTTGTAATTTCTAATCCTTTAATGTAATTAATCTCATTATTTGAGATTTGTAATATAATATCATATTCATTTGTAATAAAGACATTATTCCAAAACTTATTCTTAATTCTATTTGTGTGATGTTTATTAATCAATTTCTTAATTCAAATTTATTTGAATTATTATCTAGTTCAAATTTAAATGTTGAATTCAAATTCCTTCCCCCCCCAAATCAATTATTCAACAAAGGTCATGCCGAAATTCATCGCACTCACTCCGATGCACTAAACTTAAACATCTGAGCAAGAGGAACTTCAGTCGCTTTGTGTTTTAAATAACTTGCGCAATTTTTTTCCAGGTTTTCAGATGCATGAATGCAATGCACACATCAATTTCCTCTCTATTTCTTGTCTCAAATCCTGGGATGTTACAGAAAGGAGGCGGCGACGGGCCTGGGAGAGGAGGAGGCTAGGGCAGAAATGCGAGCTAGGGTTCCCAACCCTAAAAATCGTGGCTTCATACCCTGCCAACTAAGGACTGCGGGTTGAATATGATAAAGTGTGAGGGGGGTTTGCAAAAAGCGACAATGTGAATCTCCAGGTGCATCCAATGACCATCATATGGGTTGGACGCCCTATGGGTCGGTGAATCGACTTTCCGTTCTGTAGGTGTAGCATTACTGGAGGCTGGGAGGGCCATCTTCAATTCTACGTTGACCCAGTGGGCCGCCATAAATGGATTAAGGTGCCATAATTATCCGCCCACATTTATTTCGATTTTAGATTTGAGCCGAAAAATACAGAATCCTGAATAGCCCCCACGTTCGATCACATGTCTCTCTTGTTTTTCCTGAGTGTGCCCGTCAACGGTACAAAGAGGCTAGTTATTCCCATCGTACATCCAATTTATTCTTCCACTCACCGCCACCACAGTCGATTCCCTCATGTTGCCCTATGGTCGCTAACCGCGTCCTCCCACCTTCGCTCCACTAGCCCATTGCATGGCCCCGCCGGTCCTCGACTTCACCACCAGTCGTGGGTGGCTCAGACGATTGTTCGTTCCTAGCAGCATGCGACCTGTTTGGTCATTTGCCAACAGAACCGCAGTGATGGACAACAGGTCAGACGATGATATATATGACCTTCATTATCAGCATCAATAACGATTTTTTTTCAACAAAGCATCTCATCAAAAAAATCGTTGGGCTCAGATTCGGAGGATGATACCGACTTAACATCAAAAGCTTTCAGATTCGGAGAAAAATTGGTACACCGGCGGACCGGCCCCACGTTCCGCTAGCCAAAACCGAGCGAAGCTGCGCCGCCTATATATGCCCGTGCTCACCGCGATGCATATTCCTGTGTGCAGCAGACCACTGACCATCACCGTCAAGCTCCTACCCATGGAGCTTAGCTCGTTGCAGCACCTCGACGATCACATCTCTTTTGGGTGGGTCGTGTTAGTACTCAAATGATTGAGAGTGAAACTTGTGTTTATTGCTTATGGGCAAAGCCCTATTTATACAAGGATTTTGGGGTGCCTCCGAAGAGGTGCCTGTTACAAGAGACATGACTGTTTACAAGAGATGCAACTGCTGAGGGAGAGAGAAGAGGTGTCTATACACAAGAGACATGTCTGTACGGAAAGGGTGCTTTGGGCATACTAATAACCGCCTAGAGCGGTTGCAATTTATTCTTAACACTCCCCCTTGCACAAAGATTCTTCTTGTATATCTTGTATTCCTTGTATAATCTTGAATGTAATGGCCTTGATCACAAGCGATAAATTTTCTTGAATAAACTCCCCCAAAAACCCTGTGGGAAAAATATGAGGAGACTAAAATTTGATATGTTGTCAAAAACTCCTTTAAAACCCAGTGGGAAAAGTAAGGAGAAAATAGTACAACATATAATGATTATTGTGTCTTTGATAACTTATATGAGAAAACCTTAAAAGGATAAAACTCATTGGTAAGTTTAGAGAACAATTAATATGTCTTGTATACATCCGTTAAAAACCCCGGTGGGGAAAATAGGAGGTATGACATATATTCTTGTGTTGATATTACCTCATTAAAAACCTTGATGAGAACCATGTGAGTAAACTCATAAAAGGGAAAAAGAGTGTAATATAATATTTGAATGGGTTAAAATTCAGAGATATACTCCCCCTGATCCTTGCAAATCACGAAGTCGTCGCATACCAATTCCACGAACATATTTTTCAAATGTTGAAGCTGGTAGAGACTTTGTGAATAGGTCAGCGAGATTATCACATGATTTAACTTGCAAGATGTTTATATCCCCACTCTTTTGTAATTCATGAGGATAAAACAATTTAGGTGCAATATGTTTAGTGATATTGCTCTTTATGTAACCCGTTTGCATCTGAGCAACACAAGCAGCATTATCTTCGTAGATAATGGTTGGAGATTCAATAGAACCTTTACCACATGATTGCTGTATGTGGTTTATCATTCTGCGAAGCCATATGCATTCGCGTGATGCCTCATATAATGCGATTATTTCAGAATGATTGGTGGATGTAGCCACGAAGGTTTGCTTAGAAGACTTCCATGAGATGGCTGTCCCACCATGTAGGAACACAAAACCGGTTTGCGACCTGGCATTATGGGGGTCTGATAAGTAGCCAGCATCGGTATACCCAATCATATCAATGTCCAGATTTCTCTGAAATTGAAAGAATAGGCCAAGATCCTTTGTGCCTTGGAGATATCGAAAGATATTCTTAACTCCCGTCCAATGGCGTTTAGTAGGAGCTGCGCTATGTCTAGCTAGTAAATTTACTGCAAATGCAATATCAGGCCTAGTGCAATTTGCAAGATACATAAGCGCTCCAATAGCACTGAGATATGGAACTTCAGATCCCAGTATCTCTTCTCCATTATCCCTTGGTCTAAATTGATCTTTCTCTACGTCTAGAGATCGAACAACCATGGGAGTTTTGGATGGATAGGATTTGTCCATATTGAATTTCTCCAATATTTTCTGGATATAGGCGGTTTGATGAACCAAAATACCTGAGGGAAGGTGCTCGAGTTGTAATCCTAAGCAAAATTTGGTTTTACCCAAATCCTTCATCTCAAATTCCGTCTTTAGGTGATTGCGTGCTTCATCAATATCTCGTGTGTTGCCAATGATATCAAGATCATCAACATACACTGAAATAATGCAAAATCCAGTTTCAGACTTTTTGATGAAGACACATGGACAATCATCATTGTTGGAGTATCCCTTTTTCAATAGGAACTCACTAAGTCGGTTGTACCACATGCGTCCCGACTGTTTTAAGCCATATAAAGACTTATTTAGTTTTACACAATATACGTTGCGTTTTGCGTTTGGATTCGGAATTGGTACTCCATCAGGAACCTTCATATAGATGTCTGAATCAAGTGAGCCGTAAAGGTAAGCGGTCACTACGTCCATCAACTGCATAGATAGACGATTTTGTACTGCCATAGATATGAGGTATCGGAATGTAATACCACTCATTACTGGAGAATAAGTTTCATTGAAATCAATGCCTGGTCTCTGCGTGAAACCTTGGGCTACAAGCCTTGCTTTATATCTCACCACCTCATTGTTTTCGTTCCGCTTACGAACGAAAACCCATTTAAATCCCACAGGGAAAACTTTGGGAGGTGTAGGTATTGCTTCGGTGAATACCTTTCGTTTATTGAGCGAGGCTAATTCTACTTGGATTGCATCCTTCCATTTAGGCCAGTCGGAGCGTTTCTCACACTCTGCCATGGTCTTTGGATCATGATCATTTAGAAGGTTGTTTGCAATTGTAGTTGAGAAATTTATGTCGACAATTGTAGACTTACGGTTGTAAGATTCTCCAGAGTCTATATAGTTTGTGGAAATTTCATTTACCCTTGTTGACTCATCGTGATTTCCCAATACGGTTGAGTCTGGGTTTTCCGATGTCCCAGTCATTGAGTGCACAACTGAGCTGGGTTGTGGAGGTTGTCCTTCCACTGGATTATCAATGCTAGGTTGATTTACATTTACTTCTTCAGAGGGTTTCTTCCTCTGTTTCCTTTGTTGCTTGCGAGGAGCTGAGTCCTGTTTTACATTTACTTGTTCAGAGGGTTTCTTCCCCTGTTTCCTTTATTGCTTGCGAGGAGCTGAATCCTGTTTTATGGTCATACTTCTCCCCCTCTTATTTTGAATAGGGGGTTGAGTGGTTTTTGTTGGTACCTCCACTCTTTCAGGCGTATTTATGGCAGGATTGTAGGATTTAGTGACACCTTTATAGTTAGTAAATGAATCTGACAGATTATTTGCTATATGTTGCAAATTAATTATCTTACGAACTTGAAGTTCGGTTTCTTGAGTACGTGGGTCAGAGGAGGAAATGCCATGGGCATTCCAATCGATTTCCGGGCATTCTTTTTGGTACTTGATATCTCCCCCTAATGCCGGGAAATGATCCTCATTAAAGATGCAATCAGCGTGACGGGCTGTGAATAGATCCCCTGTGAGGGGTTCAAGGTACTTGATTATTGACGGTGATTTGTACCCCACATAGATCCCCAATTTCCTGTGTGGGCCCATGGGTGTACGCTGCGGTGGTGAGATTGGCACATATGTGGCGCATCCAAATTTACGCAGATGGGAAATATTAGGTAGATTTCCACGTACTAATTGCAGAGGGGAAGTGCTGTGATATGCAGTTGGTCGCAATTGAATTAAGTCAGCAGCATGTAAAACTGCATGACCCCAACACGAAGTTGGTAAGTTGCAATTCATTAGCAAAGGTCGTGCTATGAGCTTAATTCTCTTTATTAGAGATTCGGCCAAACCATTTTGAGTGTGGACATATGGGACCGAGTGCTGAACTTCAATTCCTAGTGCCATGCAATAATCATTGAAGGCTCGCGAGGAAAACTCAGCAGCGTTGTCCATTCGAATTGATTTGATTCGATTCTCGGGATAATGAGCTTGTAATTTAATAACTTGTCTCATTATTTTGGCAAATGCATGGTTTCGTGTGGATAATAGACACACATGGGACCATCGTGTAGATGCATCTATGAGAACCATGAAATACCTAAAAGGTCCAGACAATGGTTGGATAGGACCACAAATATCACCTTGAATTCGTTCAAGGAATTGGAGTGGTTCCGCTTGGATTTTAAGATGAGAAGGTCTTAAAATGAGTTTCCCAGTAGCACATGCAGTGCACATGAAATCCGAAGATTGTGGGAATTTAGCTTCATTTAAGTCATGACCATTGGAATTGCAGATAATTTTTCTCATCATCCCGATACCAGGATGACCTAGGCGATCATGCCAAGTTTGAAATGCATTGACATTTTGAAAAATTACCTTGTACGCAACATGTGCTACGGGTTTTATGTATGTGTAGTACAATCCTGATGATAAAGAAGAAATTTTCTCAAATATTTGTTTGCCATATCCATTGTCTTTGGTAAAGAGGAGATATTCCTCTTTGTTGTCCTCATGGGTTTCAATGTGAAATCCATTTTTGCGGATATCTCTGTAACCAATGAGGGTACGAGTTGAATCGGGATACAATAAAGCATCCTCAATTATAATTTGCGTACCCATAGGGAGGGTAAATATGGCACGTCCTGTGCCAACAATTACCGCATCGCGTCCAGCGATTGTTAAAATATTTCCATTTAACTTTTTGAGAGTTTGAAAATACTTTATTTCCCTAAGTATAGAGTTTGTGGTACCACTGTCCACAAGGCATATTTCCTCCTCCATTTGGATTGACTCCCGTAGAAATCTATATATTAAAATGTAGAATTTTCAGTGATGAAAAGACTTCTATTGAATATATAGAATACATACAACTTTCTTAATATCAAAGTGCTGATACAATACATATTGTCCTTTACAATATAGGGTGATGATACCAACAACACTAATAATATGTTTGATACAATACATATTGTTCTTTACATATTATTATTATTTTATTACAACAATCTGATGGATGTAAATAAAATATATTATCTAAAGGAGTTGATTGACTAGTCAAAGTCCCCGAACACGTCGTTTGAGGCGTATTCTATCATCATGTTCTCCTTGTCCATGGAGTCCTGTGGTAGATGGAATTCTTTGGTGTTGCTTGGTGTTCCTTGAACATCTTGCGAACATCCCGCTTCCATGTTATTATCAGGTTGAAGATTGAAGTGAGATTCATATCTTGCTCCTTGGGCATGTCCGTTACGTCCCATGGATTGCAGGTAGAGGTTTACCAGATGTCTTGGGGTGCGGCATTTCTTGGTGACATGCTTGTAGCATCCACACTTCTGGCAAAGAATTGTCTTATCGAACTTGTTCTTTGCTTTGCCCTTCCCCTTATCTGAATTGTGTGGCTTGTATTTCTTGTTGCGGTTGCGGTTGAATTTACCTTTGAAGTTCTTGGTTTGGCCTTTAAATGAGCCATTGAACTTATTGTTTTTCTGAAAATTTGCATGTACTTCGGGGAGAGGGGCAGCCCCAACCGGGCGTTGATGACTATTCTTTAAAAGAAGTTCATCATGTTTCTCAGCCTGGAGGAGTACATGTATAAGTTCAGAATAAACTTGGTAATTCCTAGCACGATATTGTTGCTGTAGGATCCTATCAGCAGGGAGCATAGTTGATAGAGTCTTTTCTATCTTCTCCAGTTCTGAAGGTTCCTTCTCGCAAAACCGCAATTTAGAACAAATCTTATGGACTTCATGGTTATAAGCTCCAACGGATTTGAAATCCTGGAGTCTTAAATGGGTCCATTCATGACTAGCTTCAGGCAGTATGACGGCCTTTTGCTGTTCATATCTTGTTTTAAGTGATTGCCACATATTGCTTGGAGATTCCTCCATCAAATATTTAGATTTCAAATCTGGGTGAATATGTTGCCTTATGAGGGATAAGGCAGTATATTTCTGTTGCTCAATTACTTGTGCATCTCCCTCCTGAGGAGGATTCTCAGGTGGTATGAGTGCACCTGCAATACCACGGGATGAAAGACTAATCTTAACATCCATTGCCCATGTAGGGTAGTTATGTCCGTCGAGCGCAAGCTCTTCAAAATCTTTAGCGGCCATATTGTCCTACATGAACGAGAACCAGAGATTTGATTAATTTACATGTATGTAAATTAAAGTCATCTTGGTTATGTTGTAATAAAAATTGCAAAATCTTGTAAACTCAAGTGAACACTTGGGTTTTAGTGTAGGCCTCAAATCATCTATCATAACACATTGTAGATAATCACCATATTTATGGGGTACATCTATCAGTACTAAAAAGCATAATCTGACCTAAGTCAGTAGATGCTTTTTTTTCTTAGCACCTTATGTTATGATTTGATTTAAATATATGGGAGAGCACATTGAAGGTAGTCATTGTGTCAATTTTGACAAAATGTAGACCTCACAATATTGTGGATAATCTGCACACCATGCAGTAGATGCCACATTACCTTGTGATCCCATATATAAATTTGAAGTTGTCATTTAAGAAAAATGATTTTGCGTATCAATTCACTTCGAATTAAGTCAATTTTGTGTCTTATATGGCATTTTTGGACTTAATTGATGGTAAATTGACATTTAATTTTGCATATCAATTCTTGCTCGTATTGAACCAAAAATAGCTCAATGAAGATGAATTGATTGCCTTATTTGCAAGAAATTGAAATTTCAATTGCAAAATAATGGACGTAATTTATTTCAACATGTGCACATATGGAAATATATTACATCACATATATTTTCTGGAATACATCGTACTCAACAGATATATAGTACATAACTGAAATAAACTGAAAAATACTAGCATATTTGTCTTATTTATTTCAATCTTGGACACACTGTTAGGCGACTTTGCCAATCGCTGCAAGTGCAGGGGTCTTGATACGAAATGAGCAAATGGATAAGGTTTCTTATCCCTATCCTTTTTCCTGGGCTGTTGCCGCACGAGGCATGGAGCCCCGACCGCTGCGCCTTGGACGGCCGAGTCGTCGCGGTGCTGGTCGCCGCAGCGAGCAGTGTCGTGCCGGTGATGGGCCGGCCGCCGAATCGAGCCACGCCGGTGAAGGGGCTTCGCCGCGGGGTGGCGTTCGGGAGGTCGCGCCGGGGCCAAGCCGCCAAGGTCCGACGAGCGCATTGGGCGCTGTCTTTGTCTAGAGCAGCGGCAATGGAGCAGAGGGCCGTTGCGCGCGCCGTTCTCCGGCCTAGTTGGCCGCCGCCGCGGGCCTGCAGCCGGGAGACCCTCGCGACCGTTAGCCGTCGCCACCGAGAGTGGCTTCTGGGCTGCGCGCGTCGCCGAGCTGCCGGTCGCGAGGACCAAGTGCGCCGCGGGGATCTGCGCTGGGAAGAGTGTCATCACGCGAGCGAGGCCGCGCGCTCCGGCGTGCACACTGCGCAGCCGCCGGAGGTCCAGGACGCGCGTGCGGCTGGCCACCGGTGAAGCCGGTCGAGGTCGCCGCCGTGTCGGATTCTTCGCGGCGCGGGCGTCGTCGACGGGGGAGACAGAGCCGCGCCGGAGCGTGTTGCCACATGGCCCAACCGCCGCGGGTGGACGTCGCGCCGGCCATCCTCCAGGTTTGCCACCGGGATGTGTGTCGTCGGTGACGGTAAGAACATCTTGTATTGAAGAAGGCTAAGTTGTTGCTTACCTTCTTGGTCGAGGACTTCTATTCTATAATGTTCTTACCGATTAGCAGCAAGGTGTATGCTTTGTTCTTCCAACGATGGAGGCAGACGCCCGTGTGCTTCCTCTTTGTTCTTCGATCTCTTTGTTCTCGAAATCGCTCAGATTGTCGAGCGTGCTGATAACGTGTTAGTACTCAAATGATTGAGAGTGAAACTTGTGTTTATTGCTTATGGGCAAAGCCCTATTTATACAAGGATTTTGGGGTGCCTCCGAAGAGGTGCCTGTTACAAGAGACATGACTGTTTACAAGAGATGCAACTGCTGAGGGAGAGAGAAGAGGTGTCTATACACAAGAGACATGTCTGTACGGAAAGGGTGCTTTGGGCATACTAATAACCGCCTAGAGCGGTTGCAATTTATTCTTAACAGGTCGAATCCCCCGAGACGTCGCCCTCCTTGAAGAACCTGGCGGACGACGTCCGCCATTCGTTCGAAAGCCCAAGGTCCTCCTCCTCCTTCATCGACATGTACCCGGCCGAGCTCTTCACCGTGCGGTGTACCACGGCAGCGACAGGTGAGTTCGACTTCGACCTGCCGGTGGTACCCGACGTCATCAGTGCGTCCCCGACGCTGCTGGTCAGCGCTAGTCGGGTCTTTCACGGCGGACTCCTCCTCCCCTGCCAACCCGGCGGCGCTGCGCAAGAACACGAGGATGGCGTAGACGTCGTATCGAGCGTGCCACAGTGCTCGGACTCCTCGTCCACGCTGCTCGAGTCAGCGCAGAGCATGCCGAGGTCGTGCTCCAGCGCGATTAGCGACGCCGGCAGACAGTCCGGCTGGAGGCAGCGGCCTGTGTGCGCCGGTGGGTCGTCGTCATCGTCTTCTTCTCGTGTGTGGAAGGTGCTGCCCAGCTACCTCCGGTTCTTGACGCCGCTGTACCGGAAGGTCAGAGCGCTGCGGACTAGGCCGAGGGTCGTCGTGCCGTCGGCGGCGGACCCGACACGCGTGTCCACGTCGAGCACGGCCGTCGACGATGCCATCCTCTACTGCAACAAGTCCAGTACAAGTGCGCCTTACAAATCAAACGAACTAACTGAGCAGGCATGCACATACACGCGCATATATAGCATTCTATGTTAGACTATATAACCTTTGATTTCGTCTAGATTTTCAGGGACCAGACATGTTGTCAGAAAAAGGCAGGTTATATACATGAGATTCTGAATCCGCGAGAATTTGATACGCATGATCGATCATATGATCATATGTTGTGTTTTTTTTGCATGTTTTTCTTTGAAAGAAATACGGTAGGGAAAGCCCCTACAACTGCTTTTTATTTTTAAATAATAAAAACCCAGATTTGAGTCCGAGGACTTAAAATTGGGTGGTTGAGTTATACATCCACTTCCCCAACCAAGTGAGCACAACAGTAACGATCATATGTTGTGTTTTTTTGCATGTCTTCATGAGTATATATATCGACAGAACTACGCAGGTTCGCCCGTCCGCTGCAGCATCGTCGACGAGATATGTCGGCTTTGGCTCGACATCTCCTGCTCGGTGCGTCAGGGCAGGGTGGCAGCCCTCCTCCGGCTCAACGGAGGCCCGATTTGGTGTTGCGGAGGCATGTCGGCGGTTGGTGTCCTCACCGGCAACGCAACAACGGTGGGGCGCAATTTCTGGTGCTTGCTGGATTTGGCTCGTCGGTTTTGTTGGCAGCAAGGATGTTGCTCCTGCGTGGTGCTGGCATCATCGCCGTGATGGAGGTGAGTGGGCCAGTGGGTTGGCGGGCTGGTGGCGGTGCGGGTCCTCCCACCTCTGTTCGGCTATGTAGGGTGCGGAGACTGGTCTGCTCCAGACGAAAGCCTGACGATGCGGCGTCCGTGGACATCGCTTTCCTCCTTGGGGTCGTCGTGGAGCTCTCCAACCTTTCAATCCTCGGGCCACTTCTTCAGGTGAAAGCAAAGTTCCTGCTGTGTAGGGATAGATGATGGTGTTGATCCTTTGTCGCTCCCCCTCTTGAGGGCGTCGTCTTGAAGTTTGTGTTCCCTTGTGCACCTTCCTTGGGGCTGGACATACACAACATCGGGGCTGGCAACTGGTTAGATGGCGATGCGGGTGTTCCGTGTGGAGACTTGTTTGGAAACGATGGCGTTGCTGAGCGATGATCTAGTCGCGAGAAGATCTTGTTAGTCGAGTTTGCTCTGGCGTGTCCGAGTTTCTTCGTGTTGGTCTTCCCTTGCTGCAAAGTCGGAGCTGCTATATTTTTTAGGCGTCTTCATTTGAGCAGCGTACGATGACTGGCAAGGTCAGTCTGGTGGTGAAGATCCTTTTCAGCGTGGGTCTTGTGCATCTCTTCTCCGGAGTTCATCATCAGAGTCGGACCTGCCTATCTCTCCACGAGGAACCACTTGTTTGGCATAGGCCGGCTTGAGCTTCACGATGCCCCTACGGCGTGGTCTTCTTTGTGGTCATTTCAGAGAAGTCGGAGTCGCTGCACAGTGATAACGATGACGCTGGTCGGCGACCATGACGGCGATCCTCGTTTCAGTGGTGTGTGTAGCTTCGGACATGTGCTAAACTATATCAATTGCCTTAGTGCAAACTATATCAATGTAAAAGGCAAAGCTTTTTGCCTCGCTTAAAAAAATGCAATATTGGACCCATAGTTTGCACTATATATTTGAAATACCTTTGTATTTGTATGTAAAAGAGAAGTATGTGAATAAATTGTACATACTACCTAATAAGTATTATAGATACTACCAAAATAGCTTTATATTTTATACTACATGTACATACTCTCCGATATGATAGATACTCCCTATATTGTGTGAAACCCACGTGGGTGTAACTACAGCCGGGTGTAGTATGGATATGTCCGATGGTATATATATACTACCTATATGATTTATGTATGCGCTAACACTTGCACGGAGGACCAGTTAACAGAGTAATACTAGCTGTGGCTGTGGGTTCACATTGTTTATTTTTGACGATGTTTTTGCAAAGTCTTAGTCAACTAAGAATTTATTAAGTGTCAACCAATTCAAAACTAGATAAGTGCAACTTGGTCAAAAAGTGCAAACTATAGTTTAGTGAAAGTGTGCAACAAATTTGTGTAAGAAATATAATTTTCATGTGGAACCACGCACGGTGCACCTTTCTCGAATAGTGCAGTTGCATTTTTCTTAAGTAATTTTTGTTTTGAAAAGGGAAGCTCTATCAATGCATATAGTTTGTTTTATAAACATTGAGTACAAGTATTTAAATTAAACTGTATCATCTATTGAATACTGAAGTCATAGAGCTTCAAAATTGATGAAGTCATCACATACACTTCACTATGGTCGGAACGCTACCGTAACTCGCCTTAATAAGACGTACTAGCATAAAATCATGTACTAATTTAATATTTGGTGGGTTGGGGAATCAACAACAGGCCGGCAGCAACAAAAAAAGAGTTGCTCTTGTTTTTAAAAATTCTGCTATGGAGTTCACGCATCACGTCACGGGAACCAGAGGCAGTGTAATATCGGAAATCATAGCCTGAACGGAGATCCATGTGAATGACAAGTTTCCCGTAGGATTAAGTTACACCAAATTACAGTTGTTGGATATATGCCATATAGGAAAATAATAAGGATCTTATTTGCATATATATCATTAGTTTAAAATAAATTTAATACTATGCTATAACTGTGTCAATCGAAAATATTGATACATGTGTAGTATTGAATAAACCAGAGTCCCTAGTAAACCTCTTATTATAAAAAATATTATTTTTAGTTCCGAACCCCAACAACAGTTAAGTTATATTTCTGTTTCTTTATAAGAAAATCTTGTTGTTGCATGAGGAGTTAGGGTACGGAGGAAGATCTACCGGTGACACGATAGCGTTGACTTGTGACGAATTCTCCGTAGCTTAACACCTTTTGAGACTTTGTCTCCCGTACGATGCGGCAGCTGCGACGGGAGACAAAGCCGAGACGCAATATCCAATAAAGGGTTGATTTATGTAGCATTTTTCTTAGATGGTAGGGTGGGAGAGTTTAAGATAATCCAAATATATATATTATTACATGATAGCTTAAATCTATATGTCTACATAATTCTTGTTATTGTTTTAAGTTACTAACTTTGTAACTTACTTGCGTGGAGTATTTATTTTGTCCTTTTTATATAAGCCACAAATATACATATTTAATTTTCAAATTTTGCATACCCACATGCGTTCCCATTACTTACATGCGAATATTTTTTCAGAACTTTTTGAGCTCATTTTTTTTTCTAAAAAATACATTGACTCTTTTTTTCTGCTACACGCCTTGATGCCTATTGGCTGGTGAGTCTGGTTCACCAGCCAACGCGTTCCAAAAATTCCACCCCGTGTAATATAACATGTTGCCTTTGGCACTTATAGATTAGTGTGACTGAAATAGTATACACATGTTTTTACAGTCCAATGAAATTGGAGTTGAAAACACAACAGTACAATACCAACTTACTTTGCCCTGTTCTGTGTGTAATCGTTATTATGATTGTAAAGACACGCATAAATAAAAAATGTTTTACGTATTGATACAATGTGAAAGTGTTTAAAATTTAGTTCTGTTGGGTTGCGTCCACTGTTAATCGATAATGAAACCTGGCTCTAATTGTAATTCTACCATCGGGCAGAGGTTCAGTTTAACACCTAGGGCAAATCTTGAACGAAAATTCAGATGCAGCAGACGTTCTATGCTTACCAACACATATACTCACGATTACTACAATATTTGAACCACTAATTTAACATATTAGGGAAAGGATTTTAATTCTTACCTTTCAGGGATGACAAAACGACACATTCACATGACTCCAAAGGTGCAAAGCTTTGCTGCCCGCGTCCTTCTTCCATGCGTCGCCACCACCCTCAATCTCCATACGTGCATGATTCATCTCCCCGCCCAGATCCGTTTCACATCGACCGTGGAAGGCGTGCATGTGAGTGGTGATGACTGAGGCTGCCCCCCTTCGCTTCAAGCCGACAGAGCACACATGGACAAGGACAATGACCGGTAGGGAGGGCACGAGAGCGGCGAGGCGTCGGCGGACAATGGGCTAAGGGAAGGCCTGGAGAGATGCACAGCAGTAGGCGACAGAGTAGCGGCAGTGGAAGGAGTGGAGCAGGGTGAGTGGCAAAATGGGAAATTGCACTAAAATGGGGGCCTCAAATCCTAGAACCTAAACGTGCGATGTCCTTTGTTGACATGGTGAGATCCGCCTGTAAGGATAACGGTGAAAACAATTAAGCCAAATGAGTCCCACACATTAGAAAATCGAGTCAAACTGACGACAAGTTAGCTAGTCCGGTGCATCCAAAGGTATAAAACGACACAATTATAATTCCAACGTGAACTAGTGACATAATCGTAAAAATAACCCTATCTTCTATCACTAACTACCAAGTCACGCTGAGAGGCCTAATGTTACATTCCTTCTCTGGGCAGCCAAACAATAAAATTCTAATCATAAACTACTCCCTCTGTTTTAAAATCAGTGTCATAATTTTTTCTAAATTTGCATATGTCTACGTATTAAAAACACACCTAAAAACACACCTCTTAGCAGTAGAAGTGTAAATGAGACCAAAAATATACTCAATCCGTATTATGATCTTCAAAACTGAAGTTATGACTCTAGATCGAGCTACTTATTGGCACCACAAATCTAAGGGAAAGATAATACAGCTTTTAGGTATTTTAAAGTGGACTATATACTGAGCAAATGAGTGAACGTATCCATTAAAATATGTCTAGATACACACATCTATAAAAATAGCTTAATTAACGGTCTTATTGATAAATGGAGGGAGTAGATTTTTTTGCATGCCCCTATCGAGTTATCTCTTGATTTGAACTCGATGCTTGTTACCGTCGACCTAACACTAATAGAAAAACAGCCTTTAGTCCCGATTGTAGCAATCGAGACTAACAAATCAGGACTAAAGGTCTCCCCTTTAGTCCCGGTTGTATTACGAACCGGGACTAAAGGTCCTCCATGTGGCCCGGGTCGTGTGATGTGAGCTGGAGGACCCTTTAGTTCCGGTTGGTTCAAAAAAAGTTTTAGATTTTTTTAGAATATTTTTAATTTCATAGTTTTTGATTTTTAATTGTTTAATAGTCTAATCTGTAATCACTCCTAATCACTCATATTCTCATGTCAAAGTGTCTACTCATGGTTAAACTTTCCTGTTCACACTACTCCACTCCCTGCACGCTTAACTTCTTCGTTTCTTTCCAGTTGGCTTCCAAGACGGTGGATATAACTTCTTGATAGTAGTATGCTATCAATTCTTGTTAACCCATACACTTTAGTAACATAGGATTTGACTTTTTTGAATTCCAAATAATTTTAAAAATAAGCAACAATGATTAAGTAATAATAAGCATCAATGAATTCCAAATAATAAGCATAATTCAATTATTAATAATATAAAAACTTAAAAAATAATAAGCAAAATTCAATTATTAATAATATAAAAACACAACCGAGACTAAATGTTAAATTCGCCCTGAACATTAAGGCTGTTTTCTACTAGTGTAACTAATTAACCAAATGGGATCGCTAATGCAACGCGAAATTACGGACCGCAGTGAATTGGATTGAGGCGCGTGGCTGATAAAACATGAGTATGCACATACTCGTCCCCAGTAGGTAAGCAAACACAAACGCCAAATCTTCTGATGCGGACTGGTCCTCGCATACGACGCACATAGTATATGTGTTGAACTAACCAACGGAATTCATGCACACATACAGTGTTTAGAGCATCTGCATGTGCATGCGTGCATGAATGCACAGCTAGCTAGCCGCCACGGTGCACCATAGCCTTGGCGCTATTTGTCTGAAAAGTCTCCGGCTCTAAGGTCCAAAATAAACAAGGAAAACTTTACTAAGATCTTTATAAAAATTAATGAGACGGATTTTATTTTGATGAATTAAGATGACGGCTTGGTTAGTTTGTCGAGATGCGCGTCACATATGCGTCCAGGATGAGACGCATGGACGGGGCACCTAGCCAGTAGTTCAACATGGACGGGTTGGCGATCGATCGATTTTGGGCTTTGACAATCGACGGGGACGGGGACGTTATCCAGCCGACCGGGGGAATGAAGAGGCCGTCGCGTTCCCGGCCGGCCTCCATCTCATGGTGGAAAACAAAATAAATACTGCTCCTCAGGCTCACACCACTTCAGTTCAATTTATTTACCCCTATTATCGCCGCAAACAGATTAATCAGCGGAATATTTATCTCCAACAGCAGCGAGATCGACCGACGGCTGTCTTTTCTGTCAACCCAGAAAGCATGGTTAGAGAGTCCAAGTGATTAAGGTAAGTATTCCGTGCATACTGGGCTCACCGTTCGTTCGTTCGTTCGTTCATTCATTCATTCATTCATTCATTCATTCATTCATTCATTCATTCGCAGCCACAGCTGCCACACATCTGGAGAGCCTGTGGGTGAACTTGGATACGGAACGCTGCTTTCGCATCGGTTGAGAACCCCAAGCGCTTTGGTTTACGTCACCTGTTTTCGTAGTTGACACTCGAGATGTGAAACTGAGTATTTTCACTTTCGAACAGGCATTCCATTTGTCCACAACCATGTGAAGGGATCCAGGTGCATGGTCGCATTTGCTTGTTAGGGGTATTCACTACGGGAACAAAACAAGGTGCCGACGACTGATATCTGTGCCGACGGTTATTTGTCAGAGCCGTCGACACAGAGCCGCATCTCGTCAGGATTTTCAAATGATCATTAGCACAGGCTAACAGTTGGTATAGACTAACCTGTGCCAAGGGCCACCGTTGGCACAAGTAAATAAGATTGCACCGGCACGGCGGGGCAACGGCTCAACACTGTGCCGGTCGTTGGCACAGATTTTTTTCTTTGGGTTTTCTATATTTATACTTATTTATTTATTAGTCTTGAATTTTTTTACTGTGTTTATTTATTTATTGCTCTCAAGTATTTATACTAATTGTATGGTGGTGGGGTGTGTCCACATGTTGACAGTTCGTGAAATGACGACGCATGAGAACTCACGCTCGTGGCTAGGCAGTGTGGAGTCCCGCCTTAACGGTTAAAGTTTAGTGAAGAAATGACGTGTTGCGGATCCAAAAATAATTTTTGCAAAAAATCAGGAGCTTGTCTTATTACCTCTAAAGTGCAAACCCACCCCGGTTCCAGTGAAATCGGTAGGAGTTTGCGCAAAATCCAAAATATACCTCCGAAGGTTTCCGCAACGAAACAAGAGTTGTTATGTGTGTCTCAAGTGGTCTATTATTTATGTGGGGTGTTGTGCTCAACTTTCGATTTCGCGTTTCGATAGCCGCTTCACAAAAAAACCTGATTTCGACACTTAGAAAATGAAAAAGCGTTTTTCGTGGGACGAAATGAAAATCGGCCTCCGTGGCATTCCTCCCAAGGGCCACGCGCGTGTCCGATATGGCCTCGTTCTGACAAACTATGCCATAATCAGGGCCGAACCTAGCCCATTTGACCTAAAAATCATGCAATCTTAAATGTGGTAGATCATTTTCGTGAAGGGACTTTCTAGTAAACTGATTTTCTCAAGATTTGAATTTTTTCCCGCATATAGATGACATAAAATTACGCCACACGAAGGTGTCACATATTTCATTTTTTTGAATTAGTTACGCCCGATTCGAGACCCACGTGAAATAACGATGCATGAGAACTCCCGCTCGCAGTCAGGCGGTGCGGAGTCCCGCATTAACAGTCAAAGTTTAGTGAATAAATGACATGTTGCGGATCCAAAAATGATTTTTGCAAAAAAATCAAGAGCTTGTCTAGCGAATCGGCATGAGCTTGCAAAAAAAATCAAAATATACCTCCGAAGGGTGCCGCAATGAACCGAGAGCTGATATGTGTATCTCAGGTGGTGTATTATTTATGTGGGGTGTTGTGTCCAGCTTTCGATTTTACGTTTCGGTACTCGCTTCACAAAAAAACCTGATTTCGGCACTCTGAAAATGGAAAAGGCACTTTCGTGGGATGAAACAAAAATTGGCCTCCGTGGTGTTCCTCGCCATCCCAAGTGCCACATGCATGTTCGATATGGCATCTTTTCCGACAAACTATGTTATGATCAGGTCGAACCTAGCTCATTTGACCTAAAACTCATGCAACCTCAACGTGGTAGATCATTTTTGTGAATGTACTTTCTGGTAAACTGCTTTTCTCAAGGTTTGAATTTTATTCCCGCATCTAGGTGACATAAATTGACGCCACGTGAAAGTCTCTCATTTTTCGATTTTTTTGAATCAGTTACACCCAATTTGGGACCCGCATGAAATGACGACGCACGAGAACTTAAGCTCGCGGCCAGGCAGTACGGAGTGTCCCCTTAACGTCAATGTTTAATGAGGAAATAATGTGTTTCGGATCCAAAAATGATTTTTACAAAAAATCAGGAGCTTGTCTTATTACCACCCACTCAGGTTCAGCGAAATTGGCAGGAGATTGCGCAAAATCTAAAATATACCTTCAAAGGTTTTCGCAACTAAACGAGAGCTGCTATGCATATCTCAGGTGGTCTATTATTTATGTGGGGTGTTGTGCCCAGCTTTCGATTTCGCATTTCGGTAGCCGCTTCAAAAAAAATCCAATTTTGACACTTCGAAAATGAAAAAAGCACTTTTCATGGGATAAAGTGAAAATCGGCCTCCCTGGTGTTCCTCGCCATCCCAATATAAAGAAGCCTTTGGAAATTTTTGATTTTTGATTTTTTATTTGAAATTCCAATTTTTTGAAGTTTTTCAAAATTTTAACAAACAAATACACACATATACACATACACATACGCATACATATACATACCTGCACATACATATATATACGCACACATAATTTCACTACACACACATGGCTTTAGAGGATTGATATGATACTAATATCAATAAGGACTTAGTAGCGTAGGGGTAGCTTATTCAAATAAAATTTAGAAGTTAAGCGTGTTTGGCTTGTACCAATTGATACGTCTCCAACGTATCTATAATTTTTGATGCTCCATGCTTGTTTTTACACCATTTGCCTACTGTTTTGTTACACTTCGTGGCACTTTTATGCATTTTCCGGAACTAACCTATTAACAAGTTGCCACAGTGCCAGTTCCCTTTTTCTGCTGTTTTTGTGTTTCAGAAGTGATACACAGGAAATATTCTCGGAATTGGACGAAACAAGTTCCTGAAGTCTTATTTTACCCGGAAGCTTCCAGAGATCCGAAGGAGAGTAGGAGGGGGGCCACCAGGGCCCCACACGCAGGGCTGGCGCGGCCAGGGCCTGGGCCGCGCCACCCTGGCGTGAGGGCACCTGGCCCCTCCTCTGACATCGCCCCTTCGCCTATAAAGACCCCCCGACGGAAAAAACCTAAGTACCCGATCACTTTTCCAGAACACATCGCGATCCGCCGCCGCCGTCAACCCGAAGATTGGGAGGGTCCAGAAGCTCTTCCCGGCACCCTGCCGGAGAGGGGAATCGCCACCGGAGGTCTTCTTTATCGCCATGCTTGCCTCCGGAGCGATGAGTGAGTAGTCTACCTTGGACTATGGGTCCATAGCAGTAGCTAGATGGTTGTCTTCTCCACCATGTGCTTCATGTTTAGATCTCATGAGCTGCCCTACATGATTGAGATCACCGTTATGTAATTCTACATGTTTGGTTTGTTGGGATCCGATGAATATTGGTGTTTATGATTGAGTTGCTGTACTGAATATTATCTTTTGTTATCTCTATGTTGTTTATGATCTTGCATGCTCTCCGTTGTTAGTAGCTATCTTGGCCGAGTAGTTGCTAGTGACTCCAAGAGGGGGTATTTATGCTCGATAGTGGGTTCATGCCTCTATTTAACCTGGGGGAGTGACAGAAACCTCTAAGGTTGTAGATGTGCTGTTGCTACAAGGGAGAAAACAACATTCATATGCTCAAGGGCATATGCTTTGTTTACATTACACACTTTGCTTAATGCAATTATCCGTTGTTCGCAACTTAATACTCATGGGGTGTTCGGACGATATCCCCGTGAGTGGATTATTAGTCATAGATGCAGTTGGATGGCGGTCTATGTATTTTGTTGTAATGCCCAGAGTAAATCTCATAGTGATCTTCTTGACATATCACGTTTATCTTTATTCTATCAATTGCCTAACTGTAATTTGTTTATCCAGCATGTGTTATTTATCTTATGGAGAGACACCACTAGTGAACTGTGGACCCCGGTCCTATTTCCATCATATTGCTATCACCTGTTTACTTTACTCGCACTGTTTACTTTACTCGCATACTCTATTGTTTTCCACTCGATACGCTCATAACCTTTGTTTCAAGCAAACCGGTGAGATTGACAACCTCATCGCAAGTTGGAAACGAAGTACTTGGTTGTGTTGTGTGCAGGTTCCGCGTTGCAGCTAGCAAGTAAAGCTTGGACGAGGCGCCATATATAAATTGTCCGAAGCTGTCGCAAACTAGCAAGCATCACCTTCAGTCGTTTGTCTCTCCTCTCCAAGAACGATTAAACCTTGGTTTCTTAACTGAGGGAAAACTAGCTGCTATACTCATCACACCTTCCTCTTGGGGTTCCCAACGGGCTGGTTATTCACCACGCACAAGGACCGTCTGCTACGCGTCAACTTGACACCAGCAGCCTCTTTTCTTGCGCCGTTGCCGGGAAGGAAGTAGAAGACTTCTGCGAGGGGAGTTTTCGCACGCACATCCTTTACTTTGTTATTCTTTTGCTTTACTTTATTTATTTTACCTGCATCGTTTTATATCAAAAACCCAAAAAAAAATTAGAATCCTTGGTAGTTGTTTTTACTTGTTTACTTTCGTTTTGCTGAAATGGCCAATCCTGAAAACACCAAGTTGTGTGACTTCACTAGCACGAACAATAGTGATTTTATCTGCACTCCTATTGCACCACCTGCTACTGCTGCAAACTTTTATGAGATTAAGCCTGCTTTGTTGAACCTTGTTATGAAAGAGCAATTTTCTGGTGCTAGTACTGAAGATGCTGCAGCTCATCTCAACAATTTTGTTGAGCTATGTGAGATGCAGAAATATAAGGATGTTGAAATTGATATTATTAAGCTCAAGTTATTTCCTTTTTCTTTGAGAGAAAAAGCTAAAGATTGGTTGCTGTCTTTGACTAAGAATAGTATTGATTCATGGGCTAAGCGTAAGGATGCTTTTATTGGTAGATACTATCCTCCTGCTAAGATTATATCCTTGCGTAGCAATATTATGAAGTTTACTCAGTTTGATAATGAACATGTTGCTCAAGCTTGGGAAAGAATGAAATCTATGATAAAGAATTGCCCCACTCATGGACTGACTACTTGGATGATTGTCCAAACTTTTTATGCAGGACTGAATTTTTCTTCGAGGAACCTACTTGATTCAGCTGCTGGAGGCACTTTTATGTCCCTTACCTTGGGCGCCGCAACAAAGCTACTCGACAACATGATGATAAATTATTCTGAATGGCACACCGAGAGAGCTCCACAAGGTAAGAAGGTAAATTCTGTTGAGGAAACCTCTTCCTTGAATGATAAGATTGATACCATTATGGCTATGCTTGCTAATGATAGGACTCATGTTGATCCTAATAATGTTCCTTTAGCCTCTTTGGTTGCTCAAGAAGAGCATGTTGATGTGAATTTCATTAGAAACAATAATTTTAACAACAATGCTTACAGGAACAATTTTGCTAGTAACAATTATAGGCCGTATCCTTCTACCAATGGTAATAGTTATGGTAACTCTTATGGTAATTCCTACAACAACACTAGGGCCGCGCCCTCCGAGCTTGAGGTAATGCTCAAGGACTTCATCAGTAAGCAAACTGCTTTTAACAAGTCTGTTGAGGAAAACTTAAGCAAAATTGATATTCTTGCTTCTAAAGTTGATAGCCTTGCTCATGATGTTGAGCTTCTGAAATTAAAAGTGTTGCCTAATGATGTGAAAGAGAACAATATTTTTGCTACTGCTAATGCTATTCAAGTTGGAATTGATGAAAATATTAGATTGTTAGCGGAATTGCATGCCAGGTGGGAAAGAGAAGATGAGATGGCTAGAAAGATGAAGGTATGTACCATTACTACCTATAATGATGTTGCTCCTAATGCTAGCAATCCTCTTACTTTGATTGGGGTAGAGAAAACTCCCACTCCTTGTGTTAAAAAGCCTAAAACTGCCAAAACTTTTTCTCAAAAGAGTGTTGAAATTTTTTGGAGTGTGGGAGATGATAGCTCTACTTCTTTTAATGATTTTGATGTTGATGGCTGCAATATATCTGAAGTAATTTTGTTCTTGCAAAAGCTTGCTTTGACTCCCAATGCTAGTTCTTTAAATATTGCTTTTACTAAGCATATTACCAATGCTCTCATGAAAATTAGGGATGAAAAGTTGAAGCAAAAAGCTTCTGTTCCCAAGAAGTTAAAAGATGGTTGGGAACCCATCATTGATATGCATGTTAATGGTTATGATTGCCATGCTTTATGTGATCTAGGTGCTAGTATTTCTATCATTCCTAGAAAGATTTATGACATGCTTGATTTACCACCGCTTGAAAAATGTTATTTTGATGTCCCTATTGCTGATGTTGCTAAGAAGAAACCTTTGGGAAGGATTAATGATGTTCTTATTGTGGTTAACAATAACCTTGTTCCCGTTGATTTTCTTGTTATGGACGTTGAATGCCATGCTTCATTTCCTATTATTTTGGGAAGACCCTTTCTTCGAACTGTAGGTGCTATCATTGATATGAGGGAAGTCACTATCAAATATCAATTCCCACTAAAGAAAGGTATGGCACACTTCCCTAGGAAAAGAAAGAAATTACTTTTTGACTCTATTCTTAGAGCAAATTATGAGCTTGATGCTTCATCACTTGATGTTACTTGATTTGCAATTTTCTGCGCCTAGCTCAAATGTGTTAAAGAAAAGCACTCTTGGGAGATAACCCAATGTTTTTATTTTCAGTACTTTTTCTTTTATTTGAGTCTTGGAAGTCATTACTACTGTAATGACCGCTCCTTATTTTGTTTATTTTGTTTTTGTGCCAAGAGAAGCCTCTAATTCGAGTGAGGTAAAGATTTGGGGATGTTGCTGTCCTGAAACTGTTTTCGGTGCTGTACCGTAAAAATTCGTATAAATTCTCTGTATATCTTTTGGACCTGCGATTTCTTGTGCATATGCCCCAGGTTATATCCAAACTTTTGTTAGTTGAACACTTTTTGATTTGAGCAACAGAAAACCCCTCAAAAATTCGTCCTTTGTCAGCTGTTCAGTTTTGACAGATTTCTGCCAATATTTGTGTTTGCCGCTTTATCGCTTTCTTTTGAGTTCTTTTGATCATGGAACTTTTGGAGAAATTGCTACAGTAGTATTTGCTATATATGTGATGGTTTTGAGTTGAAATCTGAAGCAAAAATAGGTTGATTATATGTTATGCTTGCACTAATGTTGCTAATAGAATTGTGTTTAGTTTTGTATGAAGGAAGTTTTCAAGTGTAGGGATTGGAGAATGATGAGATGAGTTGAAGAATGGACAAAAACTCAAGCTTGGGGATGCCCATGCATCACCCCAAGAAATATCCAAAAAGTACAAGCGTCAAAGCTTGGGGATGCCCCCGAGGCACCCCTTCTTCATCGGCAAAAATCAGGTCACCTTTCAAAACACTATATTTTTATTGCTTCATGCACTATGTGTTTTTCTTGGAGCGTCAGTTATTTTAGTTTTCTTTGTTAGTTTGTTTTGTTTGCTGCAATAAATGGTTGGACCCCAACAAATTTCCTTTGGGGGAGATGTACTCGCTTTTCATTTGCCAAGAACACTCAGTTTTCACTCTTATCGCTCATCGAGTGTTCTTCTTTTTTTCTGCTACTGTTTTTGGTTTTCATTTTCGCCTTGATTTGCGTTCAGACTTTGCCATATCTTTTCATCAAGGTGTATTTTTTCCTCTGATCTTTATTGGTTTTCATCAAAAGAGGTGTCTTTAAAAATTTCAAATGGTGTAGGAAAAGAAAAAAAGCTTTGTGCAAAAAAAAGTGGTACAAGAAGGAGCTTGTGTAGACTACGGCTTAGGCTTTTTCATGTCATGCTTGATGTCTTTTTGATAGTATGCTTAGTGGTTTTGCTGTAGCATGACTTGTCTCAAATAACTGAGATTGCTTAATGAGCCTTTAAAAAAATCATGCGTTGTTTTTTATTGTATGGATGCATTATTTTGGTTTTCTCCTTGATGCTTTATTAGGGTTGACTTGGCGCATGCTCACACATGTTAGACTCATACAAAGTCGTCAATAGCCTCTATGATCATTTAGTTTTTGACTTTTGATGCCATCTTATGCTTCTTTTAATGTCGCTTTGTCACTTTGCATGATTATGGCCATTATTGCTCTCTTAGTTGGTCGCTCCCAGTCTTTTGCTAGCCCTCGCCTTGTACTGAGTATGAGCTCTACTCGTGCATTGAACTCCTAAAAGCCAAAGTTTTCCAAAGTGTCCACCATACATACCTACTAGCAATTTGCTATTCCAAGTAAATTTGACTTGCTTTTATTTTCTCTTCAAATTAAACTCTTACCAGTGTTATGCGAAATTTGGTCAGTAAAGCTCTCACGAACCGGAAGGCACACTTTACTTTTTCCTATTCTTAAAAATTTGACATTGTGGTCTCTTATGTTGAGTTGTTATGCTTGCAAGTTGTAAGTTGGAGACTAGCCCAGCCATGCAGTCATGGGCAAGCTTTCAACATTGCACTTCTTATTTGAGTTGATATCGTGATCTTTTGTTTATGGATGCCCGCGGTGTGAAATGAATTGGGAATCTTGTGGGGATCATGGAGTTTGTATATGTGTTAGGGAAACGCCGGGCCGCTAATCTAAGCCATGCATCATTCATGATGGAAATTTGCACAATACCCATGGTGAACATTCGACGACGCATCTCACAATAAAAAGCTAAATAAATGGCAAATAAAAGAGATGTCGAGGTGTTCATTGTCTGCTTGTCCTGTCATTTTGGTGTGGGCTTGTTCCATGTCATCGGGTACGGAGGTACCCCATTGGCGGTTCTCAATGATATGCATATACTTACAATGACAAGAGCCTTGCTTGGGACTCTAAGTAAAGTAGCATGAGGTTTGGGTACTCATATTCACGGGACATGAGGTTTTCGACTTATGATTTGTCAAGTATATGCATCATAATTGTTCTCGCATTAACTTTAACCATTCAAGATACTTATGATGGGGGCAATGAGAGCTCAAAGCCGGTAAGTACCATAATTTTTGAAGGTTATAAAACTTGCAATCACTACTTCCCTCCGCGAAGGGCCTTTCTTCTACTTTTATGTTGAGTCACCACCTTCTATCTTTATGCACCATTAAGAGAGCATAGTTGTCATTCTTAGTATAATGTGCATTGTCCCAAAGTATTCATTGATTGATTCATATTGTTGGTTTCACTTGTTCTCAAATTATTTGTATCTAGTCGCCCTCTTAAACTTGAAGGTGTCCTATGCATTTATGTTTTGCTCTCTTTGAAGGACAAGCTGAAAACCATTTGTATGTTTTTCCTTATGATTTGAACACACGTTTGACTTTCATTGTTTCATTTTCATGATCTTTTGTTTGTGTTCATTTGCATGTTTACAACATGGTTGCTAAGTTCTTATTGTCAAGATTATATCTTTCATGCCCATGTTTTAAGTTCTTATGATCCCAGCTCACAAATGCTTACATATATGATCAAGATTGTGTAGGTGCATGTCACCTCAAAAATTATTCTTTTGTTATCACTTACCTACTCGAGGACGAGCAGGAGTTAAGCTTGGGGATGCTTGATACGTCTCTAACGTATCTATAATTTTTGATGCTCCATGCTTGTTTTTACACCATTTGCCTACTGTTTCGTTACACTTCGTGGCACTTTTATGCATTTTCCGGAACTAACCTATTAACAAGTTGCCACAGTGCCAGTTCCCTGTTTTCTTTTGTTTTTGTGTTTCAGAAGTGATACACAGGAAATATTCTCGAAATTGGATGAAACAAGTTCCTGAAGTCTTATTTTACCCGGAAGCTTCCAGAGATCCAAAGGAGAGTAGGAGGGGGGCCACCAGGGCTCCACACGCAGGGCTGGCGCGGCCAGGGCCTGGGCCGCGCCACCCTGGCGTGAGGGCACCTGGACCCTCCTCTGACATCGCCTCTTCTCCTATAAAGACCCCCCGACGGAAAAAACCTAAGTACCCGATCACTTTTCCAGAACACATCGCGATCCGCCGCCACCGTCGACCCGAAGATCGGGAGGGTCCAGAAGCTCTTCCCGGCACCCTGCCGGAGAGAGGAATCGCCACCGGAGGTCTTCTTCATCGCCATGCTTGCCTCCGGAGCGATGAGTGAGTAGTCTACCTTGGACTATGTGTCCATAGCAGTAGCTAGATGGTTGTCTTCTCCACCATGTGCTTCATGTTTAGATCTCATGAGCTGCCCTACATGATTGAGATCACCGTTATGTAATTCTACATGTTTGGTTTGTTGGGATCCGATGAATATTGGTGTTTATGATTGAGTTGCTGTACTGAATATTATCTTTTGTTATCTCTATGTTGTTTATGATCTTGCATGCTCTCCGTTGTTAGTAGCTATCTTGGCCGAATAGTTGCTAGTGACTCTAAGAGGGGGTATTTATGCTCGATAGTGGGTTCATGCCTCTATTTAACCTGGGGGAGTGACAGAAACCTCTAAGGTTGTAGATGTGCTGTTGCTACTAGGGCGAAAACAACATTCATATGCTCAAGGGCATATGCTTTGTTTACATTACACACTTTGCTTAATGCAATTATCCGTTGTTCGCAACTTAATACTCATGGGGTGTTCGGACGATATCCCCGTGAGTGGATTATTAGTCATCGATGCAGTTGGATGGCGGTCTATGTATTTTGTTGTAATACCCAGAGTAAATCTCATAGTGATCTTCTTGACATATCACATTTATCTTTATTCTATCAATTGCCTAACTGTAATTTGTTTACCCAGCATGTGTTATTTATCTTATGGAGAGACACCACTAGTGAACTGTGGACCCCGGTCCTATTTCCATCGTATTGCTATCACCTGTTTACTTTACTCGCACTGTTTACTTTACTCGCATACTCTATTGTTTTCCACTCGATACGCTCATAACCTTTGTTTCAAGCAAACCGGTGAGATTGACAACCTCATCGCAAGTTGGGAACGAAGTACTTGGTTGTGTTGTGTGCAGGTTCCGCGTTGCAGCTAGCAAGCAAAGCTTGGACGAGGCGCCATATATAAATTGTCCAAAGCTGTCACAAACTAGCAAGCATCACCTTCAGTCGTTTGTCTCTCCTCTCCAAGAACGATTAAACCTTGGTTTCTTAACTGAGGGAAAACTAGCTGCTATACTCATCACACCTTCCTCTTGGGGTTCCCAACGGGCTGGTTATTCACCACGCACAAGGACCGTCTGCTACGCGTCAACTTGGCACCAGCACCAATCTAAGGAATGGGTGATCGGGTGGAAAGTCATCGTTCCAAAGTCATTAGAGGGATTTCAAAAAATTTAAAGAAAATAAAAAATTCAAAGAAATGAATAAATTCAAAGAAAATAAAAAATTACAAAAAATGATTTTTTTAATCATTTTTTAAAATTACCGAAATTATCTGTGCCGATGGTATTGCCGTTAGCATAGTAGTAGACAGATGTTAGCCAACGTGGCCCCACTTTGTCCTATGCCGACGGTCGTCCGAGGTTGTGTCGATGGCTAGACCTGTGCCGATGGCCATATAGCTTGTGCCGTCACCCGCCTAGGCCGACGGCGAGGTGCCGATGGTCACCGTCGGCACAGAATTTGCCGACGGCATTTCTGGCTGTGTCTGTTAGAGATATATTAGGCAGTTACAGATATTAGGGGATTTGGGTAGTAATTGTAGTTAATCTCCTGCCATATCTCTAGGAGAGTCTTCTTGGCCTCCAAGTTTGTACGCCTATATATACTCATCCAAGAGGCTTAATATAATCATCCACCATATTATGCCAATCTCTCTCCCTCTCTATCGTTCTACATGGTATCAGAGCGGCACGATCATTGACCTAGCCGCCGCCCACGCTTCCGCACTGCACCGTTCCCCGGGGAGATCGATCTACATGATCTCCACCGGGGCCCGCACTGCCCGTACTAGGGTTCGTTCGTCGGTCGGTTGATTGGCTGCCCTACAATCTTTTTCTCTGTCGGTCGCTTGAACGGCGTTTTCTTTTTCGGTTTACCAATCTTAGATCGGATTGAGTCGCCCACCGTCGACATCATCCCGCACCTCTACTCCGACAACAGCATTGATTCCACTCTGGCGGTCTCCATCGCCGGTCTGTCTTCGTCATCATCGTCTGGGACTCCATCGACAACGTCACCATGAATTTTGATCTACGCGCCACCGTCCATGCATGGCGCGTACTGCGCCGCCGTCGGTCTGATCAACCGATCTGGCACACGTCTACGTCAAGCACGTCCCCGAGCACGCGTATAACACCGACCGAGCATCAGGCTGCCGCTGCGTCGCCCCTTCGGGCCACAGCACCGCCGCCTTTGGTCAAAGCTGCCGGCTTCCAACGCGTCTTTATAGGCGTGTATGTTGCTGGTGGTTACACCGCTGCACCGACTCGCGCCATGTAGCTCTCCTACACACGGTCATCTTCGTCGTCCCCGCGCACCGATGTCCCAGGCTGCAGCCTCGTCACCTCCCTTGGCGTGTGTCATCAACGTCCGCGCATGATCTCGGCTACCTTAATATCGGCACAAGGGCTATCACCTCGCATGAGCACTCCTCGGTTTTCTCTACAGTCCAAGCATCAGCGACGCAACTCCGTCCACGACGCTCCCACTTCGACTGCGGGGGTCAACGACGAAGATATTCTGATTTTTCATCGCCAGCAAGCCCTAGTCAGGTGAGATCTTCGTTGTTTAAATTTTTTTTTAGCTCAATCTCAGGATCAAATGGATCCATTTTCCTGTGCCACGTTGGGCTGCCATGTGGGTATAGGGCCAATGTGACATATCGGGACTCTTTGCATGATCAAACAGCGGAATAGCACAGACCATGCAGTCATGCAGTCAGGACCCATGCACCAATCATACGGGCGCCATTGGTAGCTCGCTTGGAGGCCAACCAAATTCTGGAGAGAAAAAAGTGGGCTGATTGGATACCATCGCTTCTTCTAAATTTTGCTTTGCACGCGCGTCAGTGCAGTCTTCACACAGGTCCTGGGTATACGCCCGAATAGGACGTTTCCACGGAGCCGGGCGCTGAGATGCTCTAGCAAGGAAATCTTGCACGCACGTGAGGCTTGCTTCCGCTCGCCCTCCTAAAATAGCTGCATCCTAAACCTTTCATATTAGCACAGTTATGGTTCGTTTAAATATATATAGCAGCATCCTAAACAATTCATATTAGCATAGTTATGGTTTGTTTAAATATATACACTATATGAAAAAAAATGCACCTCGATGAGGTGGATTTATTCTGACTATCGGTTTCGATTTTCATTTGGTGTAAACCTTCAATTTCGTGTTTATGTTTGAAAGCATTTCAACCAAATTTTGTCAAATCCATCGCACACAGTCTGGCGTTTAAAATTTCTTTTAGCGAGTAGCTTCACCACATCGTTCTACACAACTTTCGTGTTGTAAGTTTTTTTGTTTTGGTAATCATAGAAAATTGGTCTGCATCTCAGTAATTACACAACATCCTTCGCACACTTGAACTAACTGCCGGTAGAACGCGCAAAATTTTCAACTAATCCAATCAGCCCCTTAAACAAGAAGAATGACACCTCAGCATACTTTTCAGATAAGAAATACGGTTATCCAGAAATAAAGAAGTAACAGTTAACCTAAGTCTGAAGTCTAAAGACGCCTCTGAAGGAAGTAATCCTAGTGTTAGACACGACATCTCCGTTGGATGGTCAAAATGCACAAAGGATCAACGGGACAAAGAAACAAACAGCCCTCATTGGTTTTCTGCCACAGCACCACCACTGGATTGCTCACTGATTTGCTGCAGTGACAAGTCACTCAAGCCTGACACAAGTTCATCGATGTTTATCTCGCTCAAAGCCTTGTCTGTGTCGCTGGGAGGTAGATACGCAGCCTCCTGGGGATTGTCCCTTAGAAGTCTCTTAAGATCCTTGACGAGTTTGATCTCATCATCGTCATCAGAAAATGATGCGTCCAGATCCCAAACCTTGAAGACAGAGTCAGTTGACTCTGCCTGCTCGGCCACTTCGGATGAAACCAATTCATCACCATCATCAGGTTTCGTTGTGTATCGCTCGACCTGCTTACCATGTCCATCTGCACCTCTAATCACGTTCACAGCCTCGCAAACTTCGGTAGCATCTTCGTCATTGTAAATGCTGCCTTGTTGCTCCATGTCCATGTCATCGTTCTGAATATCTTCTTCAGCATGCCAAGCGTGAGCTTCTGCCTCTGAAATTACATGGGTACCCTGGCCATGCATGACTTCAGTGGTATCACAAGGTTCTTCCATTGGCTTTTCAAGGGAATCGAGCAAGGCTTTCCTCATTGCTCCCCAGTCTACATCTGACAGTTCTGAGGTCTGCACAAAACACGAATCAGCCCAAGCTGCCTCCTCAGGTGAGAGTTCAACTTCCTTCTCATTTGATTTGATTGCTTCCAATATAGCACGCAAGAAATCATCGGGCCCAGAAGCCTCGGCCAGCTCTTCAGGTAGACTTGGTTCAGAGAGCAGAGTTGAGATGTCTCCATCTTCAGAAGTCATGGTCACACACTGAAATGGGCAGCACCTTAGGGCCTGAAAATTCGAAAAGCAACAGGAAAACTGAATCATATAGCTCGAAAAGAGGCAACAGAGACAAACATATGTAAGATACAGGCAATCAGATGACAAAATGGAGAATCATATTGAGTACAAGAATGAAGTCAGGGAACATGCTATCATATTTAGCTAGTGCAAAGACAAGGAAAAGAGAAAAAGTTCTGTAAAATTGTGATAATCAGCTTCTCAGCAGCTGGCAGCAAACTAGTTACGAAGTGTTTTTTTAGGTGGTCAAGCATGGCTTCCTTAGAGCTCAGTAACTCAGCATACTTGAGTAGAAGAAATTCGCTTATCAAAACAAACATTAATTCAAACATTGGAAACTGGGGAGACACGCCTCAACTTCTATATTGAGATCAAGGAGTACACACATATGAAGATAGTTTTCAGTAACACTTATTAGGCAAGAAAAGTCGGACCATGTTTCGTATAATCTCTAAGAGGGTAGTAGCTAGGCTGCTACGAGATAGTATGATATTATCATATACATCTGATATCATATTTAATCACATTGGCTGCAAGTTTATAGTCTCCCAAATACAGAACGAACATCATAAAACAAAAATGTTCTCATCACAGCAAAACATATTCTGAGGTTGGCCACTTTTCACACTGAAAGAAGATGGCAAGTATTAGGATTGGAAAAATGTGAATGGAGTGTTCATAGCATACTTAGCCGCTCAGTTCAATACAACTCAGTCCAGGTTCCTTGACTAATCCTTGCTTGCTTAGTAGCCTCCTATAAGCTGTCGCCTTCTTCCACTTCCCCAAACAACTGAGCATATTAGAAATTAGGATGCAGTGACCAGAATTTTGAGGGTCCAGGTTAAGTAGTTCCTCTGATACCAAATCCATCGAAGAGTCAGCACAATGGGAACTGGATGCACTAACAATAGGAGCCAAAACAAGATTCTGTAACTGAATAGGCATCTTCGTAAAGAACTCCTTAGCGATACTAATATGACCAGATTTACATAGCAAATCAATTATGCACATGTAGTGCTCAACAGATGGCTCGATACCATATTCCGCTGTCAAACTGTGAAAGCACCGAAGACCTTCATCTACTAAACCAGAATAATTACATGCTGTTAATAGATGAGTAAAGACAATTGCATCTGGTTGAACACCTTCCTTTTGCATCTCGTTGAATAGGACGAGAGCTTCACTGCCTTCTCCGTTGCAGGCATATCCATTTATCATGGCACTCCAGATAGCTAAGTCTCTACTGGTAATGGTAACGCCATCAAATATTTTCCTAGCCAGCTCAATGCTCCCGCACTTGCAGTATGTATCGATCAGTGCGGTAGCAACTCTCAGATCTGACTGCAGTCCCATTGCTACCACATGACCCTCAACCTTTTTCGCCTGATTTGCAGACCCAAGATCAGCACAAGCCGAAAGAGCTGCTGAAACTGTTGCCTCATTCGGCTCTACATCTGTGTGCAACATGCTATCAAACATTGTCAATGCCTTGTGTGGACAACCACCTTCAACGTATCCACTTATCATTGAAGTCCACAGCACTACATCCTTCCAGTGAGCTGCATCAAAGACCTCTTGAGAAGCCTCAAGATCCCCACACCTGGCATACAAGTTAACCAATGAAGACACGAGATCTTGCTCAGGTTCGAAACCACTCTTGATCAGAAGAGAATGCACGCCCTTGGCCACCAACAGGTTCCCTAACAGAACAGCGGCTGAGATCAGATTAACAAGTGCCACCGAATCAAATCTGTGCCCAGCACCCTGCATGCGGTTGAACAGACCAAACACTTCCATATAGTCGCCAGCCTGCAGAAACCCCGACGCCATTGCACTCCAAGAAACTACAGACTTCTCATGCATAGACTCAAACAACAACCACGCGGCCTGCAGCTGCCCAGCGCGGGCAAGCATGGTGAGCACAGAGTTCAACACCGGCAAATCCGCGTCAAGCCCAGATTTCAGGCAATATCCGTACAAGCACAAGCCGAGACTACTCGTGGCCATGGAGTCCACACACCCGGACAGCACGCCGACAAGCGTCCCCCCGCTAGGCCTGAACCCTAGTCCCTGCATCGCGTTGAACATCGCGACCGCCTCCTCGACACGAGAGCTCTTGCCATACGCGGTGACCATGCAGTTCCAGGACACCAGGGTCCGGCTCGTCATTTCGTCGAACAGGCGGCGCGCGTCGGGGAGGCAGGCGCACTTGGCGTACATGTCGAGGAGCGAGGTGCGGACGAAGACGTCGGAGGCGGCGCCGGCGAGCAGGGCGTGCGCGTGGAGGGAGCGGCCGAGGCGGGGCAGGCGGAGCGCCGCGCAGGACTTGGCGAGGGAAGGGAAGGTGGAAGCGTCGCCCCCGCGGAGGCCCGCCGCGAGGAGGGACGCGTAGTGCTGGAGGCACTGGGTGTAGGCCCCGGACGCGGCGGCGAGCTGGATCAGGCGGTTCCAGTGGCTTAGAGCGATCCTCGGGGCGGCGGCGGCGGCCATGATGGGCTGGATGGCGGAGCGGTGGGGGGAGCCAGGATTGGTGTTGCAAACCCTAAGCGCCTCTATCTATCCCTAGAAAAACCGCATGTCAAATTTGAACTCGGTTCCTAAGGATCATTTACCCTAAATCACACATACGAATAGGATTTTTTAGAAATACCTTGTGCAGGGAAGGGAAGGCCGAGGAGGAGGAGCTCCGCTGTGCAGACTCCAGCTGCAAGTCGGCGAGCGTCCTGCAGACAGTCCCTGAAGACCAGCAGCGTTCCTCGGAAGCCGGCGCAGAGGCAGTAGGAGGGGAAGTGGAGAATGGCGATGTCTTGTGGGGAGGGGGGGGGGGGCGCAGAGCAGCCGGCACGGCGAGGGTGCGGGCGGCGGGGCGGTGCGGTGCGGTTGTGAACCGACGGCTGAGCCGACGAGGAATTGGGGCAGAGACGGATCGAGGGTTGAGCAGCGCTTGCATAGCTTGGGGACTGGACCCCGGGCCGAATCTGAAACATGTAAAGGGTTGAAGATTCCAGGGCCTGGGCCACGGCCCGGTCCCAGCTCGGCCCTGTGGCACAAAGCTCGTCACTTTACCTATATCTTAAAAGGGCTTTAAAATGGCTTGTTTGGCTCCCATAATTTTGGGCTGGAATCAAAGAATTTATTTATAATTCTATATCAATTACTTGTTTAGCTGCTATGAGATTGATTATGCAATTTTTTTTCAAATTTTATGGTTTTTCATCTTATATCTAACCTTATATAATACCTATGGTTAATTGGATTCATACCATTACAACTTTCACCAATTGGAGAAATGCCATTATAAAAATCAAACTTGGAGATATGCCACTCCAACTATCTTATACTTGTAACTATGCCATTTTATCACTTAATAAAATAAAAGATCCAAAAATACATGTATTTTAGTATGTTCTAGAGCGTGGCCGGCGTCGCCCGCGAGGACAGGCCATCTGGGCACGCTCATAAGCAGGGGGCGGCGACATGGGACCAGAACGGCGGCAGAGCCCTCCAGGCCGCGCGGACCTATGCAGCTGCGAAGGGAGACCGGGGCCGCGAGCGAGGGTACTCAGAGGCGGCGGGAGATCCGTGCGTGCGGCGAACGGCGGCAGAAGGAATCTCGCGTTCCCACGGCAACAGAGGACGCAGGAGCTCGCAATGAAGGTGAGGCACCCGCGGGTGGGCTGGAGAGAAGCGGGGCACCCGACCGGCGATCTGGAAGGAGGCGGGCTTGGCTGGCGGCGTGGGAGGCAGGCTGGCCGGCGCGCTGGGGATTGTGCATGAGCGATAGCTGGGGCTTCTTTGTTTCTGGATGCGGTTCCACTTACACAGTCGACCAAGTATTAAGCCTTGTTTTTTTTCTTTTTTCTTTTACGCGTCTGTACGTGAGTATAAGGGTACCCGCAAAAAAAGTGTATGGTTTGGTAAAGACCAAAATGGCATACATAGAGGTAGAAAGAAGTTAGAGTAGCATATTCGCAACTTTTGTTTTTGTAATGGCATTTCATCAATGTGTGAAAGTTACAATGGCATAGATCCAATTAACCCTAATACCTATTGGGTACTCTGTCATTTCTATGAATTTTTTAAAGTGAAATGATATCATCATTGTCATTTCATTTAATTTCTACCAAATGAAATGAAATAATGGGTGCCAAACAAGCCCTAATTGTCATCCCATCAGGATTCAAAGCACAAGTTTGATCTAAATTTTTTTGAAGGAAAGTTTGATCTAAATTTTGAACTCAAAATTCAAACTTTTAGAAAACTTCGAAACATACATTAATTTATAGGGATTTCTATTTTCGTGTCCCTGGTTCGTTAGTTGTACTCAGTTTTCTCCAGCCGCTTAACTTTTCCTCAGTTTTTCCCTCGCTCTAGTTTGAAAGCCTCGCAGACGCTCGGACGGGAGGGTTGCGGTCTGGTCAGAGGCCTTAGACCGTTACCGGTGACGGCTAGGGAGCCGCGGTGGTTGTGAATGGACCGTTGCTTTTGAATTGTGTTGACTGTTGACCCAATGAGACACGTCGGACTGGCGGTCTGTCACTCACCCAAAGCTTTCCCCTCCGCCCGAGACTGGAAGAGCTCACACACCGCCCCTCCGCCGCCACGCCGTCCTGCCCTCCTACCTTATGGCGTCGTCCGCCCCCGAGCCGCCCCCGCCCCCACCACCACCCCCGGGAGGCGGAGAGGGCTCCGCCTCCACTAGATCTACCCCTATGGCGGTAGATTTTGTACATCCGTCTGGTGTGCCGATTATGCCCCTCAATGGCGGAGAAGATTGGGAATCGGAGGGATCTAATGCATGGATTCCATCTGGGTAAGCATCGTCTGCCTATGTGAATTAAGAGTATGCAGTTTTTGAGCGCGAATCGTTGTTGCTCAACTAACTGCGTTGCTTTTCGAATAGGATTGATCCAGCGCTGACTTTTCGGCTGATGGTTAGGCTAGATACTAGCTTTTTGTGTGATTCTGAACGCGATGTGAGTAGATTTTACATCCCAGCGGTGGTTGCAACTACCATCTCGTTGAGGGATTTAAAAGATAACATCTGCGCTCAGTACCCCTGGGGCGCTGGCGATTCAGTTGATTTCCAATATTTCAACAGCACGGAGGGAAGATATGTTCCACTAATTTCCGACGAGGATCTTGGAATGCTTTTTGCTTTAAATGATTCTCGCCGTGTCGGTAAAATTCGTATCCATGTGGACAGGGTCCAGGCATCATCTGGTGTTGGGGCATCATCAGGTGGTCGGGCATCATGTCTCTCTAGTATTGCTGCCTCTGCTAATCGTGTGCGCCGCCCCGCTCCTTGTAGGTCCATAGCAGCACCATCTGTCCCCAGTGCTAGTGGTAGCCAGATCGTTCCTGCGGTCGATGTGGAGGACGATGCAGAGATTGAGGATCCATCTCCTCAAGATGACGAGGATGAGTTGATGTTTCCTGAATTGGTAGATCGATGCAGTAAGCAGGCAATGGAGGATCAATACATGGAAGATATTGCACAAGGTGCCAGATTTGATGACATTGATGATGAAGAGAAGGATGAGAACAATGACAGCCTTATTTTAGCCGATTACGAAGGTGATGACTTGCCAACAATTGAGTGGAACAGGGAGGATCCTCAGCTTGCAGAAGGCACCGCATTTCAAACGATGATGGACTGCCGTAATGCAATTACTACATATTGCATTCTCACCAAGAATGATTATGAGGTTATTAAAAGTGAGCCAGGTAGGTTCACAGTTAAGTGCCCATACAAGAGGTGTAGGTGGAGGCTGCATGCATCCACAATGCTCAGAAGCACCGTGGTTCAGGTACTACACCAACCAGTTGTGTATTTTAGATCACGGTGTAAAATTTGTTAACTGTTACTGACATCCCTTATAATTATGTTTTAGATAAAGAAGAACTCGATCGACCATACTTGTCCACCTAGAGCGGGAGCGCCAGAGGAGAAATCAAAGCTAGTGAAGACTAGGTGGTTGGCAGATACAATCATAGATTGGCTGAGAGAAACTCCAACACTTGGTCCAACAGCACTCATAAAATTGATGTCTGACAAGTTTAATATAAACATACCTTACATGAGGATGTTCTATGCAAAGGAAATGGCTCTTGACAGGATCAATGGTCCATGGAATGAAAGCTTTCAGTTGCTTTACACTTTCAAAGCTGAAGTGGAGATGGCTAGTCCAGGCAGTATTGTAGCGATAGACAAGCATACAGTTCCCTACAAATTGAAAAGCGGGAGGATAATGCAGAAGGAATGTTTTAGAAGGGCTTTTGTTTGTTTCAACGCTTGCTGGAAAGGCTTTCTGGACGGTTGCAGGCCTTATTTGGCCGTGAATGCAACAGCTCTTCATGGCAGGTTTAAAGGACAGCTAGTTGCTGCTACTGCAATTGATGGACACAATTGGATGTTCCCTGTTGCTTATGGAGTTTTGGAGGTTGAGTTAGAGGAAAGTTGGACTTGGTTTCTGCAGAATTTGCGCGACCTTATAGGTCATCCACCGGGACTTACTATCCACACAGACGCTTGCAAAGGTTTGGAGAGTGTAGTAGAAGCAGTATTCCCTAGAGTGGAGCATAGGGAATGTATGTGACACTTGGTACAAAATTTTACAAAGAAATTCAAGGGTAAAGTTTATACTGACAATCTATGGCCAGCTGCATACACATGCAGCAGTAGGAAGCATCTGTTTCATTTGGAAGTGTTGTATAAACAAAAACCTGGGGTGAAGGAGTACTTGGATGAACATCATGGTAGGGTGTGGTCAAGAAGCCAATTCAATGAAATTTGCAAGGTAGACTATGTAACAAGTAACCTTGCGGAGAGTTTCAATGCAAAGGCCAAGTCATTGAAAGGACTTATGCTGTGGCAAATATTTGATAAGATTAGGCAGATGATCATAATAAAGATCAATCTGCGTCAAAGAATTACAGCCACAAAATATGTTGGCCATCTCATGCTCCCATCTTTGATTAAGTCTTTGCATGCCAGGGCAAAACAATTGAAGATGAAATGCATCAGAAAAGGAATGGAGGCTGAGGTAACCTACACTGACAGTAAGAACAGGCAGTGGAGGTATCCAGTGAGTTTGGTTGATAGGACATGCCATTGTAGGCGATGGCAGATCCGTGGGATACCCTGCATACACGCATTGTTTTTCATGAGTGTTATAGCGGGTGCAGAAGGTGAAGTTGACAGTATGTGTCAGAGTATTTCTCTATTGCCAAATTTAGGGCTGCATATCCTATGAATGTTCCTACCTTGTTGGGAAAAGACCAATGGATGAAAGTCGATCCAGGCTTCAAACTGTACTCTCCAGTTTTGACTAGACCGGCAGGTAGGCCAAGGAAGAATAGGATCAGAGCTAGTGCAGAGGGTGGTCCACTGATTCGATGACGTAAGTGCAAACGTTATGGAACCCTTGGACACATTGCTAGGCTTTGTAAAAATCCAGTTGACCCAGCTTTTGGAATGAAAGATCAGGCGGGAGCAGCAAATGCAGAGGAGAATGAAGCAGCAATTCAACATGAGGAGATTGAAGCAATGGATCGAGAGCTGATTGAACCGATGGATCGAGAGCTGCTTGAACTGATGGATCGAGAGCTGCTTGAACCGATGGATCGAGAGCTGCTTGAACTGATGAATCGAGAGCTGCTTGAACCGATGGAACGAGAGCTACTTGAACGGATGGATTGAGAGCTGCTTGAACCGATGGATCGAGAGCAGAGGGAACAGATGGATCGAGAGGCCGTTGAAGCAATGGATAGACAGCTGAGTGAAGCAATGGATCGAGAGCTGGGTGAACTGATGGATCAAGAGCAGATTGTAGAAGCAAGGGAAGAAAATGCATTAGAAGAAAGAGCACAAGCTTCGTATGATATGGTTGTCTTGGTCTTGGCACAACCTGAAGAGAAGAAGAACAAGAACAAGAAAGATGGCAAAAGGAAGGTAGACACCGGTAATATCCCTGTTAGGGTTACCCGGAGTAAGGTGGTGGACCCAGCGAGTCACACCAGGAGCAAGAGAAAGATTTTATTTTGAACAATTAATTTGAATTTGTATGAACAATTTGTATTGGGGATCCCTTTGTATTGAATTCGAACTAGTGTGACGTTCCCAAGTTTGTATGTTGAATAATCACAATAATGTATGTGTTATTTGCTTGAATAAGTTCCTAGTCCATGAGCTACTAGCTATAGTTCATCGCTTGAGGTTTCCTCACTTTTCCCCCTCTTAGTGACTAAACTCAAAAAATATAGTTTTGGGTTTATTTTAATTCATAATAATTCAAAACATGGTGGAACCTTCCCATGGAGTCTTGTTATGTTACCTACAACCTAGAGAAATAATAATGGAAAAGGAAATATAGAGATATGAAGTTTCCCTTTCCCAAAACCACTTCCTAGTCCATGAGCTACTAGCTATGAAGATGCAGGGCTTTCTACTCAACACACCTCCCAAATACCCACTATGCTTACAAACTTTGTCCAAATGAGTCCAAATTTGTCACACTTGTGTATCTTTGAATTGCAAACAATATCACGTCGGCCAAAATGTACTATATTGTTCAAATAACACAATCTAACAATTTTTATGCCAAAACCTTCAATTTCCCTTACTCCCTTTATTATTTGGGTGCCCCTATTTTACTTAGTTTTACTCATTTTTCCCCCTCCGGGTCCACTTGTTTTATTCAGTCCTACTCAGTTTTGCCCTTTCGATAAACATTTCCTCACTTTTCCCCTTCTTAGTTCTACTCAGTTTTCCTCACTTGTACTCACTGGCTGATCTCTGATTGGTCGAGATGCATGTCACACGAATCTTGGTTGGTTGATAGCTCAACATACGCTTGCACCGTTGGATCATTTATGATCGGACAGCCTGTATATCTCTCTCTACCTCGATGGACGCATACAGAGAGAAGAGCAGAGCACATACCTACCAACCCTGGCAGTCACATATTCCAGTCGTATCTTCCTCTCTTACTCTGGCGGTCGCGGTGGCGCGGATCTGCAGTGTGCGTGCGTGCGTGCGGCGGCACGGATCTAACCGTGCGTGTGGCCGCGCAGAACTACAGCGTGCGGCAGCGCGGATCTAACCGTGCGTGCGGCGGCGCGGATCTAACCGTGTGGCGGCGTGGATCTAAGAGTGCCGGTGAGGATCTAAGAGTGTCGGTGAGGATCTAACCCTCAGAAATAGTTGAAATGTCTCTCTCTGTCTCACTTTCGTTTATCTTCTCAGATCTGTTGATGATGAAGAACACCAAGACGGTGGCCGTGCCGACAGTGCTCACCGATGCCAAGACGATTGAAGCCATCGCCTACAACATCGCTGCGATGGCGCAGATCCAGCCTTCAATGTCGGAGCCTGCCGATGTCTCACTTCCGTTACCCTCCTCAGATATGTTGCTGATGGACACCAAGACGGCGGCCATGTCGACAGTGCTCACCGATGCCAAGACGATTGAAGCCATCGCCTACAACATCGCTACGACGACGCAGATCCAGCCTTCAATGTCGGAGCCTGCCGATGTCTCACTTCCGTTGCCCTCCTCAGATCTGTTGCTGATGGACACCAAGACAGCGGCCGTGTCGACAGTGGTCATCGATGCCAAGACGATTGAAGCCATCGCCTACAACATCGCTGCGACGACGCAGATCCAGCCTTCAATGTTGGAGCCTGCCGATGTCTCACTTCCGTTGCCCTCCTCAGATCTATTGCTGATGGACACCAAGACGGCGGCCGTGTCGACAGTGGTCATCGATGCCAAGACGATTGAAGCCATCGCCTACAACATCGCTGTGATGGCGCAGATCCAGCCCTCCTCCATGTCCGAGTGACGAGGGTTAACTCGACAAATGTCCTAGATGAAGGACTTAGGATCGGGGAGATAGGGCGTTGGATGAACTCGAAGGTAAAGTTAGTCGAAATAGGTATGCGTCGAAAGTAAACTTGGGTGTTTAACCTGGCTTGCTTTCAATCTGGCCTACACCGTCCCCTCCTGGCCCCTTTATATAGGTGGCCAGGTCTCGAGAATCGGGTAGTGACGAGGTTTATCCCCGGCAATGCCCATGTCGAAGGGCTTTCGATCTGGGAAGCGTATTGGGGACCTGGCGAACTCGACGGCGATCAGACGAAAGCAAAGGAACACAGGTTTTACCCAGGTTCAGCCCCCTCGAAAGGTAAAAGGCCTACGTCCTGCTTGTCTGACTTTGTATTGATGATGTGGTGGTGGTGAAGGTGGTACAATGGCGGCGTAGATGGCGATCTAGCCAAAACAGAGAGCTCTGAGTTATTGAGCGCTCCGGCGTGAGGTGGGTGGAAAAAGTGTCTAGGGTTTTTAGACCTCCCTCCCAGCCTTTTATATGCGAAGGCTGGGTCTCAGGATTGCTCTCCAAGTTGATTACAGGTCGGATCAGTTAGAACAAACCCTAACCGAGTCCTATTCGACTAAGTCTCCTTCTTCGAGTCTCTATCTTGTGCGCCAAGTTACATCCCTGGGCCGCGCCAGATCGCTGCCTTGATGGGCCTCAAGAACCTTCGGAGAGAGACCTTTCCTGAACCAAAAACCAGGTAGGCGAATATCGGGGGCCCGTTTGTCATTCCTTCGTCAGTAGCCCCCGAGTGCCTGGGATAGCCGAAGACTATGGCAGGGACTCCACCCGAAAATCTTCTCAGCCGCACCCGATATGCGTACCTGGTCTGTAAATCGCAAAAATAGAGAGCATTCGAGTGATTCACTTATTAGATATGAAATTTTCAAGCTACGCTCATGCAGAGCCTCGAAAGTGCTAAGTCGGGTTTGCAGAGGGATGCGCATAACCGGCCTGAGACTCACGCCGGGTCTCAGTTAATTGCATAGCCGCAAAGACATTCGGTTAGCTTACTCAGATTCGAGTCCCCCGACTCGAACCCGCGTGGGCTGGCGCTACCCCGACCTGAGCCGCGTTGGACTTACCAGGTCGAAGCCCAGTTCATTTGTGAGGCACCCGATGCGTCCATCGGTGCAAACTTCATACCGTAGGTATGGAAAATTTCCGGCAGAGCGCGCTTGATACGAATACCGGGCCATCCGGTGTTGCAAACCGTGGACTTACCTTCGTATTTGACATACGGCATCCGAACTGGTATATTGCCACCAAGATTCGGGCATGTTGATTGAGGAGCGTTGATAGCTCGGAAGAAAGGTTCAAAATGATGATTCGAAGGTTCACAATTCGAGCTCGAATTCTTTGAAGTCACCACTGGGCCGAAAGGGCAATTCGAAGGTCCGAAGCCCGGCCTCGAATATCTTGAAGGCGCCGTTGGCCCGAAAGAAACAATTCGAGGGACCGAAGCCCTGCCTCGAATATCTTGAAGGCGCTGCTGGCCCGAAAGAGATAATTCGAGGGACCGAAGCCCTACCTCGAATATCTTGAAGGCGCTGCTGGCCCGAAAGAGATAATTCGAGGGACCGAAGCCCTGCCTCGAATATCTTAAAGGCGCCGCTGGCCCGGAAGAGATAATTCGAGGGACCGAAGCCCTGCCTCGAATATCTTGAAGGCGCTGCTGGCCCGAAAGAGATAAACCGAATACAATTTTGATCAAAAATTCCCTCGAAGGAGCAAATGTTCAGCGAAAGACAAAGTCGTCGAAAAATTCTGCGTATATTCGGATGGCACAAAAGAGAGGGGCACAAAAGACCTCGAAGGAAACCCAGTCGAGAGGCCGTCTGAGTGCAGGGGGTACATACCTTTGAGGCTCGAAAGAACTTTCGCCAATCTTTGCCCTTTGAGTCGAAAAGAATCAACCTACCCAAAGAAACGCGTCATCGCTGACGACATGCTTCGTCGAGTCGTCACATCATCTTCTGCAGGAGTGGCCCGACCCTGCCAGGACTAGACGTATGGTGGGCCCTCCGGCCGCACGTCCCGGCCGTTGACAGAGTTTGACCGCACATCCCGCGCGTGGGTGAGAATTAACCGGCACGGTTTCCTTGATTACCATGCATAGTGGACGCCGCGGCAGCCACGCGCTGACACGTGGACGGCCGGATCAACTCGGTCGTTTCCACTTCGTCGTGGACGGCTGAGATCTGACGTAGATTTCCAGAAGTGGAATAAATAATGGTGGCAGGGTAAACAGTCCGTCCCACTCCGCCGCCACCGTCTTCTTCCTCGCGCATTGCTCCTGCAGCTCTACTCCCTCAGCTCCATTTCCGCAATCCTTGCTGCACCCTGAGATCATGGGCAAGAGGAGCTCCACCGCCGCCGGCGCTGCTGCCAAGAAGGCCAAGACGGCCGACGCCTACGGATCCGCCGTTGGCCGCTGGGTCCAGACCAAGGTCGGGAACAAGGAGTTATCCCAGGCCAAGAAGATGGGCCTCCTGAAGAACGCGCCGGCGGAATCGCTTGCCGCCGGCCCGGAGATCGTTCCCCGGCCTCCTCCTGGATTCCGGGTAATCTTCATCGCCTTCTTGCTGCGGGGTTTGTCTTTTCCCCCGCATCCTTTCCTCCGCGGTCTCCTTTTTGCTTACGGGATTCAGCTCCATGACCTGAATCCCAATTCCATCCTTCACATTGCGTGCTTTATCACGCTCTGTGAGTGCTTCCTGGGGATCGAACCCCACTGGGCGCTGTGGCGCCGAATCTTTGTTATTCGGCATCCTCTGCCATATCAGACCGGTGGTTTCGGTGTTCAAGTGCGCCCAGACGTCGAATATTTCAACCTCCAAACGCCCAAAAACAATCCCGGGTGGAGGACAAAGTGGTACTATGCCAAGGACAAATCCTCCAATGGCGAAAACTTCGGACTCGAGGAATTCCATCCCACCGGCGTTCTTTGACCTCGCGTATCTTGGAGACACGAGCTTTCGGACGAGGAGTTGAAGATTACGGAGCCGCTGATGGAGAAGATCCAGCAGCTCCGAGCTACTCCGAAGAAGGAGCTTTCGGGGATCCAGCTCATCCGAACCTTCATCGAGCGTCGAATCCAGCCGCTCGCTGCTCGAGCCCACTGCATGTGGGATTACAGCGATCGCCGGGATTCGACCCGCATCTCCCAGGACGAGCTGCACGAGGCCGAGATCGACGAGTGCGTACGCACCGTCACAAACATCAAGAAGAAGGATCCCGTGCCAAAAATCTTCGGCGCAGTAGCCTTCAGCAAGGCCTTTCCCCGCACCGAGGTACGATCTTGATCTTAATCGAATGCCTTCCTTATTCCTTAGCCGAATCATCCAGTGTCGAATGCAATCCACATCCCTGTGCAGGTGATTGACATAGCTCGAAGCTATCCGCCCCAGCCCGAGATGGGCGAATATCTGGGGCGTGACTTTGCCGAAGTGCCGGAAGGATCGACCTCCGCCGCTCCATCGCCACCGAGGGCCCCAAAGAGACAACGAATTGCGGACGTTGTCGAAGATTCGGAAGACCTCGATGACACCCATTTTACTTCGGGTGATGACGGCAACAGCGCGATCCCTGCCTCGCCTTTGAGCCGCCGACCTCCCCCTCGAACAGAAAAGAAGGTCCTTCCGAAGTTCGGGATCGACGCGTCGTAAGTTTTCCTTGCTGAACTCGTACACCTAGCAGTCTTGTCTCGAATTAACTGTTTGGTTTCAACATTGATACTTGCTTTAGATCTTCCACCGAGGAGACGTCGACCTGTCCAGGGGATCAGGACCAATATCAGGTCCGACCCCATGATGACGCCCCCGAACAGACCGCCGACTCGCAGGAGAAGGTTGCCGACGTTTCCGCCCCCGAAGCTGCTCTCCTGAAGCCTTCGACTTCTTCCAAGAAAAAGGCGACGGAACCAGAGTTTGTCCTTGTCTCCTCGTCTGGCGGGCCTTCCGGTCCCAACAACCATGTAAGTCCGAAAATTCCCAACTTGCGTGTGTTTGACCATTAGTAGCCCCCGAGGGTAAGTTCAAGTGTTTACACTTGGGCTTGCCCTCCAAACCATAACTCTGAGGTTAATCTTTTGCTTTGCCTTCTTTAGCCTGTTGTTAGGGACCTGTCGAAGGTTTGTAGAAGCTTCTTCGCCTTAGAAGAAGAGAACCGAAAGCTGTCCGAGCAGCTCGACGAGACTCGACGTGAGTACTGCCACCTTACTTGTAGAATTTTGCTCTGTATGCTATCCCGCTTCTCTTTCTGATGACATCCTTTTAATGGTTAGGGATTGGAGCCAGGCTGCTGCTGACAAGACTTCCCTGAAATCTCAGCTGGACAATCTTGCCACTGAAAATTCGGGTTTGAAGTCTAAGGTCGCTGAGCTGAACGACGAAATCGCCCGACTGAAGGTCGAATCGTCCGAAGCTTAGGAGCGTGCGAAGAAAAGCTGCCTGGACGCCGAAACGAGAGAAGGAGATCTACACCAGCGCCTGCAATCTTCGCTTGAATCCTTGCGTGGTGAGTTCTCGAACTTTGCCTGGATTAATTTTCGTGCCGAACAGTTCTATTGTTGACCTGGTGGTTTGTTCTTTCTTGTAGCTGCTGCCGAATTGGACGCCGGAGCCATGAAGGAGCCCGCTGGGATCGAATCCAATGTCGGCCTTGCCGAACGCCTGAGTCGGGAAGTTGTCAACCTCCTAGCGCAGGTGCGTTCGACGCTTGTTCGTGTTCGGGATACATCTGTACCCGACTCGATCAGCGACACCATGGCAGGAATCCTCGACGCTCTGGCAGTGAAGGCAGACAGCGAGGACCCGTTATTTGCCGCGGTTCGCCGACAGGTAACTATCGGCTCCGAGTCTGTCTTCTCCATGATGATGATGCACGATGTGGAGTTTGACGCTGACAAGGTCACGAGCACGTATCCGAAAGACAAGGATGGACGCGACAAGTCTGCCAAGAGTTATGTTGTCCGCGCTCGTGACCTGGCTGCCCGAATGATGAGCTTTCTGGCCGAGAGGAACGAGAAGCGTGCGGCGGCGAGGGCTCGGAAGCGTGACGCATCCGGCGCAGCGTCCAGCAAGGCTGGTAGTTCACCGTAGTGCGAGTAGTGCTCCTGACGCCCGCTTGTAATTAGCTTCTGTGGTCTCACACCAAGGGCTGTGATCTTGACTAGAACTTCTTTCTGGTGTAAAACTTGCTCTTTTGTTATATTAATCTGCTTGACATTTGGCTGCCGAATGCTTGTATGTGATGCTCGACTCCTCGTGCAGGATCCTTCGCTGATTTCTGGTGCTTGGCCTGTTTCGTACGAAACGGTTAGCAGTACTTCTGGTGCCATTGAGCGAAGAACTCCTTCCTCTGGCGAATTGTCGCTAATTCGATTGTTGCACGACCAACTCCAAAATACGCAGCGTCAACTGAAGGTGGTTACTGCCAAGGTCGACGTCGCACTGTCGAAGGCGTCGCATGCTGCGGACTGCGAGAAATTTCTTCTTGACGAGATCGAGAATCTTGGAAAATCTCTGAAGTGTGAGTCTCTAGACCTCTTTCCCTGTGTATTGTGACTTGTGTGATCAAGATTTGATCTTCGGTCCCTTTTCGCAGATGTGTGCCTCGATAGTGCAGCCGAAGCCCGGCGCGTGAACGCGCATCTTGTTGCTGCTCAAACACATGCCAACTCTGTTGCTGACAACTTCTGGGCTGATCGGTCGAAAGCAATGAAGCTGACGCTTCTTCAAGATAGGATTGCTCAAGCTGGTGTGCTGTCTGAGACGAGCCGAAGTGCCCTCGCGCTGGTGCATCAGGTGATGTTCCCTTTGAACAATCAGCCCGAAGGTCTGCCGGCGCTACTCGATCGATTCGAAAATAGGAATGCTGTGTATTCCTTTGTCCGGGAGCACTTGCGCTGCGGGGCTGTGGTCGCACTTGCCTTCGTGCGTGCTCACTACCCTGAGATCGACCTGGAGCTTCTGAAGACGCTTCCTCCGTCGCCCAGTGGTCGCTATAATATGGAGCACCACTACGCTGCTTGTAGAGGCACCGACGACTGTATCGCTCGACAGATTGTCATCGAAAGTGATCGGCAGAGAGCGAACCAGGGTGTCGCGGCACCATGAACTAGCCCTGTGGCTGTGTCTGTTCCTTCACTCTGTGTATGTATTGTGTACATGTGTCGTATTCGTCTGTGGCAAAAAGGCGGAGATCTCGAGCGTAGGTCAGGAGGGCGAAAAGTCCCCCAAACGTAGGTCGAAAGAACGCAGCCCTCGAACGTAGGTCGAGAGAGCGCAGCCCCCGAGCGTAGGTGAAGCCCCCGAGCGTGGGTCGAAAGGCTAAGCCCCCGAGCGTGGGTCGAAAGGCTGAGCCCCCGAGCGTAGGCGAAGCCCCCGAGCGTGGGTCGAAAGGCCAAGCCCCCGAGCGTGGGTCGAAAGGCTGAGCCCCCGAGCGTAGGCAAAGCCCCCGAGCGTGGGTCGAAAGGCCAAGCCCCCGAGCGTGGGTCGAAAGGCTGAGCCCCCGAGCGTAGGCGAAGCCCCCGAGCGTGGGTCGAAAGGCCAAGCCCCCGAGCGTGCACAGATGTCAAATTATAGGATGAGAAATTTGAACTTTATTGCTTGGTGCCAAAGGCACAATGTTGGGCGCGGGCTGCTGCCGATGCCTGATTACATAGTAGAGGGGGTAGAGGAGACAGCTTTGCTAGCTAAGGATAGAAGCGGCGCAGCTGCGCGGCGTTCCATGGGTTTTCTACGTCTTTCCCCGTTTTCGGGTTGCGTAGGCGGTATGCCCCTCCTGGGATGACCTCGTGGACAAGGTACGGACCTTCCCATGGTGGTTCCAGCTTCGACGTGCTTGTCTGCTTTAGGCGGAGCACGAGGTTGCCCGGCTCGAATGAGCGTCCACGTACCCGTCTGCTGTGGTAATTGCGGAGGCTCTGCTGGTAGACCGCCGATCGAACGAGGGCGACGTCTCGGGCTTCGTCGAGCAGGTCTTGGGCGTCTGCTAACGCCTTGTCCGCATCTTCCTCGACGTAGGCGGCGACACGGGGTGCGCTGTAGCGCACATCCGTGGGTAGCACTGCTTCTGCTCCGAAGAGAAGGAAGAAGGGTGTGTAGCCTATCGAGGAGTTGGGCGTCGTTCGCAGGCTCCATAGCACCGAAGGCAGTTCCTCGACCCAGGTGCCTGCTGCGCGCTTGAGGGGTCGAAGTAGTCGCTTCTTCAGGCCTCCGCATACAAGTCCGTTGGCTTTTTTAACTTGTCCATTAGACTTGGGGTGCGCCACCGAAGCGTACTTGAGCTTGATGCCGAGGTGTTTGGCGAAGTCCTGGAATTCGCCCGAAGTGAAGTTGGTGCCATTGTCAGTGATGATGCTGTTCGGGACGCCGTACCGGTAGACGATGGACTCGAAGAATCTGACCGCCGTGGTCGCCTCTTGGTTGGTGACTGGAACAGCCTCTATCCACTTGGAGAACTTGTCCACTGCGACTAGGAGGTAAGTATGACCTCCTCGAGATGATTTGGGGAGAGGCCCCACTTGATCGAGCCCCCATTGTGCGAAGGGCCATGCCACAGGGATGGTGTGCAGTTCGGACGCCGGCGCGTGCGGCTTGGTGGCGAATAACTGGCATGCTTCGCAGTGCTGGACGATGTTCCTGGCATCGTAGAGGGCGGATAGCCAGTAAAATCCGGACCGAAAAGCCTTGGCCACGAGGGTTCGACTGCAGGCGTGGTGCCCACAGGTTCCTTCGTGGATTTCTCGAAGGAGAGCAATCCCATCTTCCTGCGCTATGCACCGTTGGAGCACCCCTGTGGTGCTCCATTTGTAGAGTTCCCGTTGATTATCGTGAAGGCCTTGGAGCGCCGCATGACTTGTCGGCGATGGATGGGATCTTCTGGTAGCTCGCCCCGCATCAGGTATGCCAAGTATGGCCTTGTCCATGTTGCTTCGACGAGCATGACTGCGGCTGCATCCTTCGGGAGGTCTTCTGCTCCTGCTGCTGGAGCGGTGTTGGCCGACCGAGCCCCCGGACATGTTGCTAACGCCGGGTCAGTTATTGGCTTGATCTTGACAGAGCGTTCGAATATCTCTTCGAAGAAGACACCGGGCGGTATCGGGAGGCACCTTGAGCCGACGTTGGCCAGGTTGTCTGCCTCCTCGTTACTTTCCCTGCCGATGTGCGTTACTTCGCAACCCTCGAATTCGCCTTCAAGCTTGTCGTACATGGCGCGATATGCGATCATGTTCGCGCAGGTTGCGTCGCACTCCTTCATGACTTGCTGGGCGATGAGGTTCGAATCTCCATGAATCTTGATGCGAGTGGCCCCGCAGGCCTTCGCCATGCGCATACCGTGAAGGACGGCTTCGTATTCCGCCTCGTTGTTGGAGGGATTCGGGAAGCGCATGCGGAGGACATAGCGCATCCTGTCCCCCTGCGGTGACACCAGGACCACTCCTGCTCCTGCCCCCGAAACCCGCTTGGACCCGTCAACGAAAATGGTCCAGCTGTTCGACAGGTCTGGGAGCTCGGGCATCTGGGCTTCTGTCCATTCGGCTATGAAATCCGGTAGGACCTGTGACTTGATCGCAGACTGGCGCTGGTACGTGATCTCCCAAGGTCCTAGCGTGATTCCCCATAGCGACACACGCCCTGTAGTGTCTGGGTTGTTGAGGATGCTGGAGACTGGATTCGAGGCCACTACGATGATGGAGTGACACTCGAAATAGTGTGGCAGCTTCTTCCCAGTCATATAGATAGCGTATGCTAGCTTCTGATAATGGGGGTACCTTTGCTTGGTCGGAGATAAGACTTCGCTTAGGTAGTACACAGGCCTCTGTACTCCGTGCTCCTTGCCTTCCTCCGCGCGTTCGACCACGAGTACTGAACTGACAACTTGATTTGTAGCCGCAATGTACAGCAACATCGGCTCTTTTTCTCGAGGTGTGACGAGAACTGGGGAGGTCGATAGACGATGCTTGAGGTCATCGAACACGGCTTGCGCCTCTTCAGTCCACGTGAAGTTATCTGTTTTCCGGAGCAGCCGATAAAAAGGGAGTGCTTTTTCGCCAAGCTTGCTGATGAAGCGGCTGAGTGCTGCGAGTCGACCTGTCAATTGCTGGACATGTCGAAGCGTCTTTGGAGGCTGCATATTGATGATGGCCTGTATCTTCTCTGGGTTGCCTTCGATCCCTCTCTCGGAGATTAGGTAACCCAGCAGTTGGCCGGTGGGTACCCCGAAAGATCACTTCTTCGGGTTAAGCTTGATGCTATATCTGTCGAGGTTGGCGAAGGTTTCTCGAAGGTCGTCGAGCAGGCTGTCTGCTTTCGCGGTCTTGATGACGATGTCGTCGACATAAACTTCGACGTTGCGGCTGATTTGTTCCTTCAGGCACGCCTGCATACACCGTTGATAGGTGGCTCCGGCGTTCTTGAGCCCGAAGGGCATTGTCATGTAACAGTATACCCCGTGCGGGGTGATGAACGCCGTCTTGTCTTCGTCCTCCACCTTCAGCCATATCTGGTTATACCCGGAGTAAGCGTCGAGGAATGAAAGTCGTTCGCATCCTGCCGTGGAATCGATGATCTGGTCGATTCGGGGCAGGGGGAAGTAGTCCTTCGGGCAGTGCTTGTTTAGGGCGGTGAAGTCGATACACATCCTGTAGATCTTGGTGTCCTTCTTGTCCACCATGACTGGTGGCGAGAGCCACGTGGCTTCCTTGATCTCTCTGATGAACTTGCCTTCGAGGAGGCGGTTGATTTCTTCGCCCATCGATTTGGCCTTCTCTGGATTATACCGGCGCATAGACTGCTTGACCGGTTTCGTGTTGGGAAAGATCTTGAGCTCGTGCTCGGCGAGTTCCCTGGGGATGCCTGGCATATCTGCTGGACACCAAGCGAACATCCTCCAGTGCTCACGGAGGAACTCGACGAGCGCGCTTTCCTATTTGGGGGAAGGGGAGTTCGATACCCGCGCCGTTTTGGTTGGATCCGTCGGGTGGATCTGGTGCTCTCGGGTGTCCTTGGTGGCATCGAACGACAGTTCTGGGGCATTCTGCTGCGCCGGTGGATCGATGTCCATCACCGTGGCTTCCCGAATATGGTGCAGCTCCTCGTGCACCCCGAAGGTTTGAGACATGGTATTAAAGTCCTTGTCGCAATTTTCCGATCGGGCGAAGCTGCCGCTGATCGTCAGTGGTCCCCTATTTGCGGGCATCCGCAGCTTGAGGTAAGCGTAGTGGGGTACCGCCATGAATCGGGCGAACGCTGGCCGCCCGAGGATAGCGTGGTACTGCGAGGGCCAGTCAACCACCTCGAATTCGATCTTCTCCTTTCTGAAGTTTGCTGGAGTGCCGAAGATGACGTCGAGATGTATCGCCCCCAATGGATACGTCGGCTTCCCTGGGACGATTCCGTGGAAGGAAGTCTCCGTTGGCAGGAGATTGTTCAGCGGGATCTTGATTTTTCGCAGTGTGTCTGCGTAGATGAGGTTCAAGCTACTGCCCCCGTCCATGAACACCTTTTTCGAGGTGAAACCCCCTATCTGTGCCTCGAGAACCAAAGCATGGTGTCCTGGGCGTGGGATCTTCGGGGGATGATCTGACCTGTCGAAACCGATCGGATGTTCGGACCAATTCAGGTATTCGGGAGTGGCCGGTGGCGCGTGTTCGGCGTGAAACACTTCTCTTGCGCGTTTTCGCTGAACTTTATTCGTCAGGCGCCCCCTCTGGATCATGGGCACGAAACCTCTTGGCGGCGGGAACTCTTCTTCCTCGTTGGCAGGCTGTCCCTACTCGACGTGCTGGATCGTGGCGGCCTGGTGGCCCTGCTGTACAACGTTTGCTGGTGGGTTTGGCGGTGGTGGTGGAGCGTTGTAGGCTATCGCCCCTGCCACTGGTTGCTCGGTGCCCATCCTCTCTTGAAGTGCCCGGTTGAGCCGAAGGAATTCCCTACACTCGATGAGGAGGTGTGCAGGTCTTCGTACTCCGTCTTTGTCGAGGTACGTATGCCTTGGGCATCCGCTATCGAGCATCTCCTCTGCCGACATCTGTGGCTGCCGTCGACGCCACTCCTTGCTTGGCTTTGAGGCACTTCTACTGCTGCTACCGTGGTAGTTGTTTCCTTGCCGCGGTAAGTCGCGGTTGTCCTCACGATCTTCGTGTATGTAGCCTGCTGCTACCATGTCCGTGTTCTCCGTGTTTTCGTAGCGATTCCGACGACCCTTCTTTCGGGACCCGGAGTGGAACTGGTCTTTCGCATCGACGTCGCGTTCTGCTGATCGGCGGCGACTTCTGGGAGCCGCGATGGAGTCTTCGCCATCAGCCCACTCATTCGCCAAGCTCATGAGGTGGTCGACGGTCCTTGGCTTGCAGCGCCCAAGCTCTTCCTTGAAGTCGCGTCTGAAGAGGCCGTCGCGAAAGGCGTCGATGGCCCTTTCGGGCGAGATATTCTCCGTCGTGTTCCGGAGGCTGATCCACCGTGAGATGTATGATCTCAGGTTTTCTCCGGTTCTTTGCACGCATAGGCGTAGTTCTTCGAATGACGTAGGTCGTCGCGAAGTGCCTCGGAAGTTAGCGATGAACGCTTGCCGAAATTCTTCCCAAGAGCGAATGCTATCTGGGGCAAGATTATTCAGCCATGCCCTTGCGTTATCCTTTAGGTGCAGTGACAGCAACTGGAGGGCATTGTCTCTAGATCCGCCACTGATTTTTACAGCAGTTATGAAATCGTCGAGCCAAATTCGGGGGTCCTGCTGCCCGTTGAACTTGACTACGCCATCACTGAGCTTGATTCCCTTTGGCAATGGTGCAGAGCGGATTAAGAGGCTAAAGCAATCTGCCCCGCACAGTCCATCGTTGGTGCCGCCGAATGTCTCCGCCTCGCGGTCTCCCTCGAAGCGGCGTGCTTCGCGCCGCGCTCGCGCTTGATCGACCCTGTTCTGGGCCAAACCATGTCGAAGCTCTCCATTGAGAGGTTCGACTGCCTGCGTCCGAGGCGCTACGGGTGGCACCGGTGCTGGGTGCCTGGCTTGCTCCGCCAGTGGGGCGGTTCTCCTTGCTGTCGCGTCATGTCCTGAATCGGGTGTGCCTTGGAGCACCCTTACTCCTTCGAGTGCCAGATTTCTCAGGTGCCGCATATGCTCATCGTCGTTGGATGCGTTTGCGGCAATGTATGCCGCGCAGCCATGATCGCCGCCTCCTTGGTTTTGGGCATCAGTTCGGTCTCGTTGAACTCTGCCTCCAAGTTTTGGGTGATATTATGCATATCGCCCCCCGACTGAGTGCGTGACCTCGATCTGTGCTGGACACTCGATGAGTAGTGAGACGATCTTTCGGCCTGTCTCCTGCTGGACGCATCGGCCTCCTCTCTGCGCCGTTCCAGCACTCGTCTGTCTGCACTGATCTGGTCCTTCTGCTCCTGGACGACGAACCGGAGTGCGGCCAGATCGGTCGGGCTTGGGTTGGGACCGAAGTTCACCTCGCCCGCATAAACCCTTCTTGCGAACCGGATTTGGTCGTACGTGACCACCTGGTGGCCGCTATCTGCCCGGTTTTGGCCATCGTTGTCTCTGTTCTCGTTTCCGTCGCCGTGCGATGCCATCATGCAATGGCCCCCGGTCCACGGGGCCGAATCGTCGCTGATTTCGCCCAGCGCTGGAGGGTAGACGTCATCGCTTTCGACGTAGGGCCCAACTTCGATCATGAAGTCAGAATCGTAATCGGCCGCATAGCCATCGCTGGATGCGGCAGATTCGCAGTGTGAAGCAGAGCTTGCCAAATTGCCTATCTTCCCCTTAGCTTCGGGGTAGACATCGTCGTCATCGTCTGAGCATGTGTAGTCCGAATATAACCCTTCGACGTAATCAGGGTCATACGGTGCAGCGCGGAGCGTGAGGGCGGTGAGAGCCCGATTGCACTCAGATATCGTCGGGTAGGCGGCTGCTGTGCCCCCCCCGAGGATCTTCACAGCCGGCGATCTCATGAGATGAGAAATCTCCGGCGCCCACGTAGTGGTATGCGTCGCAGTCGACGCAGTATGTGGTGGTCGGGGATGGAGGTGGATCTTCAAAATCATTTGACCCTACTGAAGGGGTCAAAGTTTTCAGCTTCGGTTCTTCCTCCGATGGCGCTAGTAGCGCGTTTGCCAAAAGCTCGCCCCCGACGGTTGGTGGTGTCGACGTTTCGGCCACGAGCGGAGCCGATTCGCCGATGGAGAGCAGTTCCATCGCTCCATTGCTGTCCACGTGGAAGTGGAACAGTCCGAAAGCCATGTCATAGCCTTCGGATGCTACTCCTGTCGCGCTTGAGATGGGGTCGATGACGTTCGCTGCTGGAGTGAGCTTGGCAGCGCTTGGCGAAATATGGCTGACGACGATGGAGTCAACGGCGTTGACGCCTGGTTCCGCTGAGTTGGCGTCGACGACAGCCGGCATAGTGATGCCGGCAATGGTGTCGGTGTCGATCTTGGAAGTGGTATCGACGTCGGTCGGCGCAGCGATGCCGACGGTGGTGTCGATGCCGATCTTGGCGGTGGTGTCGACGTCGGTCGGCACAGCGATGCCGACGATGGTGTCGATGTCGATCTTGGAAGTGGTTGGTGATGGAGTCGGCGAATCCGTAGATCTAGATCCCGTCGTCCCCAGGGTCGGCGCCAATTGACGAGGTTTATCCCCGGCAATGCCCATGTCGAAGGGCTTTCGATCTGGGAAGCGTATTGGGGACCTGGCGAACTCGACGGCAATCAGACGAAAGCAAAGGAACATAGGTTTTACCCAGGTTCAGCCCCCTCGAAAGGTAAAAGGCCTACGTCCTGCTTGTCTGACTTTGTATTGATGATGTGGTGGTGGTGAAGGTGGTACAATGGCGGCGTAGATGGCGATCTAGCCAAAACAGAGAGCTCTGAGTTATTGAGCGCTCCGGTGTGAGGTGGGTGGAAAAAGTGTCTAGGGTTTTTAGACCTCCCTCCTAGCCTTTTATATGCGAAGGTTGGGTCTCAGGATTGCTCTCCAAGTTGATTACAGGTCGGATCAGTTAGAACAAACCCTAACCGAGTCCTATTCGACTAAGTCTCCTTCTTCGAGTCTCTATCTTGTGCGCCAAGTTACATCCCTGGGCCACGCCAGATCGCTGCCTTGATGGGCCTCAAGAACCTTCGGAGAGAGACCTTTCCTGAACCGAAAACCAGGTAGGCGAATATCGGGGGCCCGTTTGTCATTCCTTCGTTAGGTAGGGTCCGATACAGATTACAATATCGACATACGGTAGGAACTCGTATTCGACTATCATTACAATTGGGCCTAGCTATACGGGCCTTAGGGGTACTCAACTAACGGGCTCTACTAACTATACCCTTGTCAGTAGCCCTAAGATTCTACCAGAATTGCAGATTCGGGTTGAATCTCTAATCTTTAAATCTTTGACTTGATCAACTCTTCGACTTCTTCTTATCTTCAAATCTTCGACTTGGTCTTTCGACTTATTTTCATGATATTCTTTCGCAAGGGGTTTTGATGAACAAGCCTGACAACTCTGACGGATCAAGAGGTCAGTTAACTGCCGGAACAGATACTTATCACCTACTTCAAATTCAATCCCCTTGGACTTGAATTCGGGATACCGGTCAAACCCACTCTTTTGCCGCATTTAGGACTTACAAAGAATGAATCCCAGTGATTCTCAGGGTACCCAGTGCATCCACCAGGATTTTCTTCGTGTCGTAGACACGGATACATACCAGCAGAGCGCATCCATTTGCGTATACCAGGCCACACATGACGGATCCCGGGGTCTTACCTTCGTGACAAGTCACGGCATTCGAGTTGTGTTGCGATAACGCAACTCGAGAATCTCATGTCGCAGTCAAATTTTGACTGAAAATATTCGGGTTTCTTCAACCATAAAACTCGCTCCCGATGGGAGTAACACTCCTGCACTTCTCCAACTCTAATGCTTTACCAAGAAATATCGTCGGGTGCGCGCTCAGCGCTCCCGATGAGAGTAGCCCCCGAGGCTATAGTCGAAAAAGACTTTTTTGAGTATAGGCTCAAAATATAGTGTAGTCCATCATACTTCAACTCGAGATACTTCGACTTCGAGATACTTCAACTCGAGATACTTTAAGAACATCTTGTCGTCGAATACTAGTCCACCACTCCAGAGAGAAGTTGTATTCACCATTCTTGAAAATAGTAGCCCCCACGGCTATAATCGAAACTTCTTCGGAGATAGTTTTGTTTATCTATTTTGCACTTGTCGGCGCCATCCTTCTTTTTTCTCATGCCATCTTTTTTATGACGTCACTAGCCAATTTTAGCTATACGTCACTTATGTTTTGAGCGTGAACCGTCTCATGGGTAGCGCGGTAATTTCAAATTTTTCCTGCCCGTTAGTGGACTGCCGCTTCCGCTCCGCTTGCCACGTCTCAACCCATGTTCCTTCGTCAAGAAGATATATATGGGGAGAGTGAGGGGTTTTTGCTGTTTACCAGCTCCTCTTCTTCTCCGCCGCCGCCATTGCCGATCTGCACATCTGCGTTCTTTGCACATAAAGCCCCCAGACCGAGATTGTAGATGCGCGTGAAGCACTGCGCATCCAAGACCGCCATTATGACCAAGGGCAAGAGTGCGAACTCCGCAACCGATTGGGTGCGCTCTTCTATTAAAGAGAAAGAGGTGAAGAAAGCTCGGGAGGACGGCTTCCTCTCTTCCGAGGACTCCATCAAATTTCCCAGCACCGAGCGGATCCCAAAGCCCCCAAGCGGCTATCGAGTAATGTTTCTTTCCTTCCTTCTCCGCGGTTTATCTCTTCCTGCCCACGAATTCCTTCGTGGGCTTCTTTTTGTTTACGGCGTACAGCTTCACCAGCTTACCCCAAATTCCATCCTTCACATTGCCTGCTTTGTGACTCTTTGCGAGTCCTTCTTGGGGATAGAACCCCACTTCCTTCTCTGGCGTTCAATCTTTCGACTTTGCCCTAGTGTCTCGCTGTCTAATAAACCTGAATTGGGCGGCGCCGTTGTCTCCGTATGCGCTGAAGCCCAATATCTTGAATTCTCCATGTCTGCATCAGTCCAAGGTTGGAGGACAAAATGGTTTTACATAAAGGACCGCGAGGCCTCTTCTGAAGACCAATATGGCTTGGCTCCTTTTGATCCGACTAAGCAACTTAAAAAATTAGCCTCGTGGGACTCGCCTCCCTCAGATTATGAGATGGAACAAGTTACCCCTCTGCTGAATCGTATCCAAACTCTGAAGGGAGGTAAAGGAGGTGCTTTATCGGGTATTCAGCTCATGGCATTCTTTGTGCAACGCCGAGTCCAACCCTTGCAGCATCGTCTTTCCAAACTTTGGAGCTATTCTGGCTTAACGGATCCTTCTCGCATCTCTGACGAACTTATAGAGAAAAAGGACGTCGACAAGCGAGTTAGGAGCTTCACCAAGCTCACTAAGGAGCACGCAGTCGCAGATTTGACTGCTAGTTTCTTCGACTCCACACACCCCCTACCCGAGGTATGCATTTGTTTTGTATACTTGCTGTCTAATTTTATCGACCTTTGCTTTTACTTGTGCGAAATACTTGTCTGACTTATTTCTCTGCAGGACCATGTATTCCTCGTCTCACTCCCTCCTCTTCCCGAGGGAGGACCACTGCCGGCTGATCTGGCTGCTGTTGCATCTGAAGCCCCCGAGGCTGAAGAAACCCAGGACGGGGATGAAGCCAAAGATTCGGAAGAAGGCACCAGCTCGACGGCGTCGCCTCCTGCTGCACTATCTGAAGATACTGGTGCCAATAAGAAGAGGAAACGTATCGACGAGGTAACTTCTTCGAGTACCTCTGCACAGAAGACTTCTGCTGCTGCAGCCCCTTGTCTAGAAGAGGGTGTCGAGATGTTCGACCTCATGGATTCGTAAGTGTTTTCTTCGAGTTCCACTATTTGTTGTTTTTTGTTTTCTACTTCTTTTGCTTTTCCAAGCTGTGAAAAACCCGTTTCTCATTTTTAGTGAGGACGAGGAAACACAACTAGATGCCCCAGCTGCTCCTTCTCGAAAAACTGCAATTCCGGACAAGGCTTCTGTGCCAGAAACTGAACTTCCTGCTGCAGTGCCTCGGGTTACCAGATCTTCCATCAAGAAGGTTCCTGTCTCTAGGAGCACAAAAAAGTCAAAGAAATCCAAAGAAGCCGACGTCTCTCTCGAGGTGCATGAGCCTTCGAGTTCTTCAGATAATGTAAGTGATCGTATTCTTGAAGATTTTTCCTTCCTCTTTGCATGTGCTTATTTGTTCCTGTTTTGCTAGGTGCTGATGAAGAAATTCGTCGCCTTAGGCACTGAGTGTACTCAGTACTGGAGGGTTGCGAAAGCTTCTGAAGGTTAATTCATTGCCTCGTTTCTGCTTTTCTTGATATGCTCTTTCCCCTGCTTCTTTATTGACTTTCCTTTTCTTCACTTGTTGATTTGCAGATGCTTTAGCATCGGCGAACGCACGCATTGCATCTCTGGAAGCTGAGCTTTCTGCTTCTCAAAAAGCATATGACTCCGCGACTAAGGCCAAGGCGAATGCTGAAAAATTGCACAATACTGCAATTGCCAGGGCTAAGAAGGCAGAGTCAGCTTTATCCGATGCTACCAAGGAGCGCCTCCAGCGGGAGCAAGTCATGGCCGAACGACTCAACAAGATTTCTGTCGCTGCTAGCGGTACGTACTTATTTCATATTCTTTTCTTTGCTGATGATACTTTTCCTTATACTCTATTGATAATGCCTTTTCCTTTTTACTTACCTTCCCTTGCTTTATCCATTCAGAGCGTACCAAGGCTCTTTTGCCAACTCCGCAATCTGCCGATGATCCTCTTCTGGCAGCGGTCAACTTGCTCGAAGCAAACTGGATATCTGTCCAGGATGTTTTCGAGCTGGTTGGCCGCGTTCTATCGCGGATGTTTGTCGGGTTATGGCCGAAGAAAAGGTCGGAGGTTCTAGTCAGCGACTTAGGACAGCTTGCCAAGGCCTTCGATACTCAGGATGATCCTCTCCTCCAGCTGAAAGGTTTATCTGTGAAGCGAGGTGTCGAAGGTGCCATCGCGCTTTCCTACGCGCACGGGGCAAATCTCGACTGGGAGAAGATTGGTTCTCCTCATGGTCGCACCCGATCAGAGTTGAAACCTTTCTTTGAGAAGGCGAAGAAATTGACGCCTGCCATAGTGTCAATAATTTCTCCCTCAGCGGCCTCGGCGGCTTCTTTAGCGCCAACCTCTGCAATTCCATTCACGATTGCTTCCGCGCCTCCTCTAGCTACTGCCGACGACGCTACCGTTCCTCCCACTGCCACGGAGCAAGATGCTGAGGTGGCGTAGATTTTAGCCTTTCTGCTGTAATTTCCTCTTTTTGAATGTAGAAACTTGTATGTAACCCGAGAACTTTAGCCAAAGGGTTTGCACATTATGTAAATATGTCTACTCGGTATGATATGCTATGTTAGCTTCTGAAGTGTTTCTTTTGTCTTGACTCTTGACTTCCAGTTCGTCGATGATCCCTTGAGTTATGCTCGTGCTTCTCCATCTGATGTGCCTGGTTCCCGAGTTTCGTCGTCTGCTTCCCGCTGCTCTCAATGCGCGGAGTATTCTTCGAGAATTTCAGATCTAGAGACTTGCTTAACTTTGGCCAAACGCCAAGCAAAGATGGCTGTTGACAAGGCTAGCAAAGCTTGCGGTTTTATGAAGCAGATTTCTGCTCTTGATGACCAGGTGTCTAATCTGACAGCGAGGGTTGTTCATCAAGAGGAATGCGAATCTTTTATCCTTGGCATTATCGAATCTGCTTGCGAGATGCTACGATGTAGGACTCTTTTTCGACTTCTTCTTTTTCTCTTGATTCGCTTATCTCAACGCTTTTTGCGATATGTCTTGCCATCGTAGGTACCTGCTTGGATTTCGCAGCTGAGGATCGTCGAGTTACTGAACGAAGTACGGCTCTTGAAAGAATGTCCGCGAGTGTTGAGACTCTGTGGTCTGATCCTCGACGTCGAAATGCTATCGTGTTACTTCAAGATCGCGCCCAGCATGTTGGCGAATCAGTTGATGGTTGTCGAAGAACTCTCACAACGATGCATTCTGTCATGCTTCCTCGCAATCCTTTGCCTGCAACTTTCCCACTTCTTCTTGATATGTTCAGATCCAGCCATCGTATTTATAGGTTGATAGAGCTGAACTTAGTGGCAGGTGCCAATTTTGCTCTCGGGTGGATACGCAAATGGCATCCGAGGCTGAATTATAGCTCTATGTCCCTGAGTTTGGCTCCGGGTGGAGCTAGCCTTCGGGTACATATGGAGAACACGCTGCAACCTGCGCGAAGACTCGTAGCTAGGCTGCTGGAGGCGGATGCTGCGTTTTTTCGCGAATACCACTATTTAGATCCTTTAGGCGTAGATGATTCTGATAACCCGTTATTGTAATATTTTTGTATATGTGGGACGCGAGAGTGTCTTATTTTGCGACTTTTATGTCGAAAAACTTGTCCTCAAAGCGTTACTGTATGAGTCGTGCGTTTACCGCATTTTCCCTTTGAAAGACTCGTAAACTCGGAGATGAGGAACGCTTTGTCTTTATTATACTTGTAATATAAGATACATGGGGTGACCCAATAGATCCGGCCTATGACCTTTGTTCTGGATCTAGAGGGCATTGCCCCTGGTATAACTCGTGGCTTTTACAGCCTTATTCTTCTACTCTATTTTATTATTCTTTGATGCTTATGCCGCCATGGCTTTCTCTTCTTCTCCTGTATTTTTGTCTTCTCCTGATGCTCCTACTCATGGTTCCTTCATCTCGGGCTCCGCAACGTGTTCTTCGAGTAGCTTGACGCCCTCTGTAGTCGTGCTTTTCGCCTTCTCTGCGTAGTTGGCTATCGTGCCGAAGCTTTGCGCCATCTTGTGGAACTCCCTGTCGCAGAGATCTGAAACTTCAAAGCTTCCTTTTACTGTAATTATTCCTCTTGGTCCTGGCATTTTAAGTACCAAATATGTATAGTGAGGCACTGCCATGAATCGCGAAAACGCGGGTCGTCCGAGAATCGCGTGATATTGAGATGGCCAGTCCATGACTTCAAAGTCTAGCTTCTCCCTTCTGTAGTTTTGTCGGTTGCCGAAGCAAACATTGAGTGCTATTCGACCCAGTGGGTAATTGGCACTTCCTGGCACGATCCCGTGGAAGGAACAATCTGTTGGTTTCAGGAACTCTAGTGATATATGCATTGCTCGGAGCGTTTTGTGTATATCAAGTTCATTCCACTCCCTGCGTCCATGAATATTCTGTCAACATCATACACACCGATTTGAGCTTTGAGTACCAAAGGCGCGTTTCCCGGACGAGGTACTATTATAGGGTGGTCTTGTCTGTTGAACTCGATTGGTTGTTCTGACCAGTGCAGATACTCCGTTGTGGCTGGAGGTGAGATGACTGCTAGATTGACTTGTCGAGTTATACTATTTTCTTCTTTGTTCGACTTGGGCACAGGTTGTATCATTGCTGTGATGTGTCCTTTTGATGGAACGTACCCTTCGTCGTCATCGTGTCCCTGGTTTTGCTGGTCTTGTCCTTGAGGAGCTCCGTTGTTTCCTTGCTGTTTTGCCGGAGGATTGTTGCTTCCTTCAAATCCTTGTCGCCTTGCTTCGGTTTGCTTGTTTAGCGCTGCCTCTTGTAGTTTTAAGAATGTTGTACAATCTTTCATTGCGTGTCTTGATACTCGCTTCCCATCGACGAACGCCGAGTGTTGATGTCTACGCACTTCTATTCTTGTAGACACTTGTTGGGCCTCCAAGTGCAGAGGTTTGTAGAACAACAGCAAGTTTCCCTTAAGTGGATCACCCAAGATTTATCGAACTCAGGGAGGTTAGAGGTCAAAGCTATCCCTCTCAAGCAACCCTGCAATTACGATGCAGAAAGTCTCTTGTGTCCCCAACACACCCAATACACTTGTCAGATGTATAGATGCACTAGTTCGGCGAAGAGATAGTGAAATACAAGTGGTATAGATGATTATAAGTAGCAAACGTAATGTGAAATAAATATCGCTGCGAGCAAACAAGTAACAAAATAGCAAGTAAACGGTATGCAAAGCTTGGAAACAAGGCCTAGGGATCATACTTTCACTAGTGGACACACTCCCAACAATATAACATGACTGAACAAATAACTTCTCTTTGCTAAGGTACTCTGAATTACTCTCCTATTGAATAACACTAATCATTGCGTAGTGGCTACAGAAGCACCCCTTAAAGTTCATCAAGTACTTGACAAACACCACTCATAGCGATACCCAAATCAGATCACAACTCAAGATAGAAATCATTGCAACTTAAACCAAGTACTAACACGGTGCACACACTGTCAACATTACACCATGAAAGGAGGAATAGATCACTCAAACTATCATAACAATAATTATTCTCATAATCCACAAGAGATCACAATCATAGCCTAAACCAAGTACCACCATGATGCACGCACTGTCACCGTTACACCATAGCAGGAGGAATAGATTACTTTAATAACATCACTAGAGTACACAAAATATCTGAATAATAACATGTACTTGTTCAACATGATACAAAGCTCACGATCACATAAAGATCACATCATGGGAGAGAGAGGTGAACCACATAGCTACCGGTAGAGCCCTCAGCCCCGGGGATGAACTACTCCCTCCTCATCATAGGAGACAGCAAGGTTGATGGAGATGGCGGTGAGGTCGATGGAGACGGCAGAGACGGCGATGGAGGTCGATGGAGATGGCTCCGGGGGCACTTCCCCGTCCCGGCAGGGTGCCGGAACAGAGACTTCTGTCCCCCGAAATTCGTCGACGGCGGCGGCGGAGCTGCGGAACTGTTTCTGGAAAATTGCCGAATCCCCTGGGGTTTTCCGTCTCGAGGCTTTATATAGGCGAAGGGGCACCGTCGGAGGAGGGGCCAGGTGCCCACACGCGGGCCCCGCGCGGCCAGGCCCCTGGCCGCGCCGGGCATGTGTCTGGGGCCCTGGTGGCCCCCCTCTGACACCTCTTCGGATGTCTGGAAGCTTCCGGGTAAAATAAGACTTCAGGAACTTGTTTCGTCCAATTCCGAGAATATTTCCTGTGTATCACTTCTGAAACACAAAAACAGCAGAAAACAGGGAACTGGCACTGTGGCAACTCGTTAATAGGTTAGTTCCGGAAAATGCATAAAAGTTCCACTAAGTGTAACGAAATAATAGGCAAATGGTGTAAAAACAAGCATGGAGCATCAAAAATTATAGATACGTTTGAGACGTATCAAGCATCCCCAAGCTTAACTCCTGCTCGTCCTCGAGTAGGTAAGTGATAACAAAAGAATAATTTTTGAGGTGACATGCACCTACACAATCTTGATCATATATGTAAGCATTGTGAGCTGGGATCATAAGAACTTAAAACATGGGCATGAAGATATAATCATGACAATAAGAACTTAGCAACCATGTTGTAAACATGCAAATGAACACAAACAAAAGATCATGATAATAAAACAATGAAAGTCAAACGTGTGTTCAAATCATAAGGAAAAACATACAAATGGTTTTCAGCTTGTCCTTCAAAGAGAGCAAAACATAAATGCATAGGACACCTTCAAGTTTAAGAGGGCAACTAGATACAAATAATTTAAGAACAAGTGAAACCAACAATATGAATCAATCAATGAACTTTGGGACAATGCATATCACACTAAGAATGACAACTATGCTCTCTTAATGGTGCATAAAGAAAGAAGGTGGTGACTCGACATAAAAGTAAAAGAAAGGCCCTTCGCAGAGGGAAGCAGTGATTGCAAGTTTTATAACCTTCAAAAATTATGGTACTTACCGGCTTTGAGCTCTCATTGCCCCCATCATAAGCATCTTGAATGGTTAAAGTTAATGCGAGAACAATTATGATGCATATGCTTGACAAATCATAAGTTGAAAACCTCGTGTCCCGTGAATACGAGTACCCAAACCATGCTAATTTACTTAGAGTCCCAAGCAAGGTTCTTGTCATTGTAAGTATATGCATATCATTGAGAAACGCCAATGGGGTACCTCCGTGCCCGATGGCATGGAACAAGCCCACACCAAAATGACAGGACAAGCAGACAATGAACACCTCGACATCTCTTTTATTTGCTATATTGTTTAGCTTTTTATTGTGAGATGCGTCATTGAATGTTCACCATGGGTATGCTGCAAATTTCCACCATGAATTATGCATGGCTTAGATTGGCGGCCCGGCGTTTCCCTAACACATATAAAAACTCCATGATCCTCACAAGATTCGCAATTCATTTCACACAGCGGGCATCCATAAACAAAAGATCACGATATCAACTCAAAAAGAAGTGCAATGTTGAAAGCTTGCCCCATGACAGCATGGCTGGGCTAGAATCCAACTTACAACTTGCAAGCATAACAACTCAACATAAAAGACCACAATGTCAAAATTTTAAGAACAGGAAAAAGTAAAGTGTGCCTTCCGGTTCGTGAGAGCTTTACTAACCGAGTTTCGCATAACACTGGTAAGAGTTTAATTCGAAGAGAATATAAAAGCAAGTCAAATTTACTTGGAATAGCAAATTGCTAGTAGGTATGTATGGTGGACACTTTGGAAAACTTTGGCTTTTAGGAGTTGGATGCACGAGTAGAGCTCATACTCAGTACAAGGCGAGGGCTAGCAAAAGACTGGGAGCGACCAACTAAGAGAGCAATAATGGCCATAATCATGCAAAGCGACAAAGCGACATTAAAAGAAGCATACGATGGCATCAAAAGTCAAAAACTAAATGATCATGAAGGCTAATGGCGACTTTGTAAGAGTCTAACATGTGTGAGCATGCGCCAAGTCAACCCAAATAAAGCATCAAGGAGAAAACCAAAATAATGCTTCCATACAATAAAAACAACGCATGATTTTTTCAAAGGCTCATTAAGCAATCTCAGTTATTTGAGACAAGTCATGCTACAGAAAAACCACTAAGCATACTATCAAAAAGACATCAAGCATGACATGAAAAAGCCTAAGCCGCAGTCTACACAAGCTCCTTCTTGTACCACTATTTTGCACAAAGCTTTTTCTCTTTTCCAACACCATTTGAAATTTTTATAAACACCTCTTTTGATGAAAACCAATAAAGATCAGAGGCAAAAATACACCTTGATGAAATGATATGACAAGATCTGAACGCAAATCAAGGCGAAAACGAAAACCAAAAGCAGTAGCAGAAAAAGAAGAACACTCGGTGAACGATAAGAGTGAAAAACTGAGTGTTCTTAGCAAATGAAAACGAGTTCATCTCCTCCAAAAGAAACATGATGTGATCTAACCATTTATTGCAGCAAACAAACAAACCTAACCAACTAAGAAAACTAAAACAACTGACGCTCCAAGAAAAACACATAGTGCATGAAGCAATAAAAATATAGTGTTTTGAAAGGTGACCTAATTTTTGCCGATGAAGAAGGGGTGCCTCGGGGGCATCCCCAAGCTTTGACGCTTGTACTTCTTGGATATTTCTTGGGGTGATGCATGGGCATCCCCAAGCTTGAGCTTTTGTCCATTCTTCAACTCATCTCATCATTCTCCAATCCCTACACTTGAAAACTTCCTTCATACAAAACTAAACACAATTCTATTAGCAACATTAGTGTAAGCATAACATATATTCAACCTCTTTTTGCTTCAGGTTTCAACTCAAAACCACCACATATATAGCATATACTACTGTAGCAACTTCCCCAAAAGTTCCATAATCAAAAGAACTCAAAAGAAAGCGATAAAGCGGCAAACACAAATATTGGCTGAAATCTGTCAAAACTGAACAGCTGACAAAGGTCGAATTTTTGAGGGATTTTCTGTTGCTCAAATCAAAAAGTGTTCAACTAACAAAAGTTTGGATATAACCTGGGGCATATGCACAAGAAATCGCAGGTCCAAAAGATAAACAGATATTTCTTACGAATTTTTACGGTGCAGCACCGAAAACAGTTTCAGGACAGCAACATCCCCAAATCTTTACCTCACTCGAATTAGAGGCTTCTCTTGGCACAAAAACGAAATAAAAAGGATAAGGAGAGGTTATTACAGTAATAATAACTTCCAAGACTCAAATAAAAGAAAAAGTACTGAAAATAAACAATGGGTTATCTCCCAAGAGTGCTTTTCTTTAACGCCTTTGAGCTAGGCGCAGTAATTTGCAAAGATGCTCATGTAGGCGCCGTATAAGAGCTTGAGGCAAAGGCGCTATATAAAAACTTAAAGCAAAAGAGAGCATCAAAAAGCAAGTATGAAAGACATTTATATCTGAACCACTTCCTATGAAAAATAGTCTTGTAAAGAGACAAGTCATAAAAGCGCAAAGCAAAAAGCATAGGAAGACAAAACAAGTACAACTTCAAGAATTGCAACATAAAGAGGGGAAACTCAATATTGTTGAGATCCATCAAACCATGTTTCCCTCTCTCATAATAACTTTCAGTAGCATCATGAATAGAATTAACAATATAACTATCACATAAAGCATCCCTATCATGAGCCACATGCATAAAAGGATTAATACTCCCCACATGAACAATAGTAGTAGGAGTAGAATCAATAGAATAATTATTCTCATCACCATAATCATCAAAAACAGGAGGCATATTGCAATCATAACTAATTTTCTCCTCAAAAGTAGGTGAACTGAAAATATTATACCCATCATCACAAGCTAGAGAACTACTATGTCGCAAAGCATACTCATCAAACATATCATCATAAGAAGGAACATGGATAGCACTAATGGTACAACAATTATTAACCTTAGAATTGGTACCAAAAAGATTTTCAATATCAAAAGTAGAGTGCTTTTCCCAATCATGATCACTAACATAGGTAATAGGCATAGGAACATCATCCCAATCAGAATTATCATAATCTATAGCAGGATCATAACGCTTAGGGGAAGATACCGTGTCCTCTTGCCTCTTACTCCTCTTCTTCTTCTTCTTCTTCTTCTTCTTCTTCTTACTCTTCTTACTCTCTCCTTTAGGAGGGAGAGACTTGAAGGGCATCTTCTCCACATATTCTTTAGGAGGGAAAGGCATCTTCTCCACATAATCTGGCTTGCTAACAGAAACAACAGAAGAAACTTTGGAGGATTCCTCCTCTCTATTAATAAGATAAAAACATCTATCAGTCCTGTCATAGCTTGGCAAAATATCAAGTTTTATAAGATTTTGAATGTAAGCATTTGCAAGGCAATCTTTAGCACAATAGAGACGACAACCACGAAGGGTGCTATTAATATCAACATCATTCATATCTATCAAAGCAATCTTTCTAGATATCTCATCACACGCCAAGAACAAAGTGAGCTCATCATGCTGATTAGGAGTAATCTTGTCATCACAATACAAACTTAGGGTACTAGAAGAGTAACTATTAGGGCTTGAGCATTGGAAATTAAAATGACCTATGTCATCGCAATGTTTACATAGAAAAGGATAAAGCTCACAAACCTTCTTACCGATCTCGCCTATATCCTTGTACCACATTCGGGTTTCTTCATTTGCATGGTGGACACAATAATCTTCCTTGTTGTAACTCTGTTCACAAGGTCTATGTACTCCACAAAAATTAACATGCTTATAAGAAGTAGGACTTTTAGAAGTTTGAGCATGTTTATTGGAATCATCAACAACAATATCATTTTCTACGCAAGTGTCCTTAAAAGGTTCATGATACACGTCCCCATTTCCTTTAGGAACATCCGTATGGGAAGCAAAGGCTTTAAAGCAATCAACCATAATTTGAGGATCAAGACCATATTTAGCACTAAGGTCTTGAAAATTAGCAGTTTCAGTGAAAGACTTAATGCAATCAAACTCGTAATTCATACCTGATCCTTTACCTTTGTCGCTATCCCAACCTTCGATATTGTTTTGAATTGTCTCAAGCAGACCCCACTTGGTGTCGACATCCTTGCTTGTGAAAGACCCATCAAAGCATGCATCTAGATAGTCCTTGTAATATCCTGAAAGCCTTGCATAAAAATTATTAATAACAATATTATGGGGAAGATCATGAATAGGACATTTGTGCATTAGTAACTTCAATCTTCCCCACGCTTGGGCAATGCTTTCTCCCTCATGAGGCCAAAAATTATATATCTGATTACGATCTTTATGAATCTCACTTGGAGGATAGAATTTAGAATAAAAGAGAGGTACAATTTCCTCCTAGCCAATAGATGGACCATCTTTAAGCAGCCGATACCATTCCTCGGCTCTGCCTTTCAGTGATAAAGAAAATAGCTTCTTCTTAACTTGGTTCATCGAAATACCTGCACACTGGAACAACTCGCATAATTCATGTATAAAGAGCAGATGATCACCGGGATGGACAGTTCCATCTCCTAAATAGCAGTTATCCCTAACACGTTCAACAATCTTCGTAGGTATTTTAAAAGGATGGGGAGCACAAGCATCACTAGAAACATCACATATGGGAGATAAAATATTATCAGAACAAACCTTCTCCACTAAAGCTGGGGGACTAAAAATATAATACTCAACAAAACCAGCTTCCCCAAGCTTAGACTTTTCTATAGCATTAGCATTAACAGTATTCAAAGCATTCATACTAATAACATTGCTATGCGAAATAAGCTCCAAAGGATTTTCAATTTTCTCTTCAAATCTAAAATCAGGCAAAAGACTAAAGAACTCTTTATTTTCCATTAAGCCTAACTAGTGAAAATAAAAACAAGAAACAAAAAGATATAATTGCAGAATCTAAAGGAAATAACTCCGAGCACTCACACAGGAGGATGCGAGTACCTTTTACCTTACCTCCCCGGCAACGGCGCCAGAAAAGAGCTTGATGTCTACGCACTTCTATTCTTGTAGACACTTGTTGGGCCTCCAAGTGCAGAGGTTTGTAGAACAACAGCAAGGTTCCCTTAAGTGGATCACCCAAGGTTTATCGAACTCAGGGAGGTTAGAGGTCAAAGCTATCCCTCTCAAGCAACCCTGCAATTACGATGCAGAAAGTCTCTTGTGTCCCCAACACACCCAATACACTTGTCAGATGTATAGGTGCACTAGTTCGGCGAAGAGATAGTGAAATACAAGTGGTATAAATGATTATAAGTAGCAAACGTAATGTGAAATAAATATCGCTGCGAGCAAACAAGTAACAAAATAGCAAGTAAACGGTATGCAAAGCTTGGAAACAAGGCCTAGGGATCATACTTTCACTAGTGGACACACTCCCAACAATATAACATGACTGAACAAATAACTTCTCTTTGCTAAGGTACTCTGAATTACTCTCCTATTGAATAACACTAATCATTGCGTAGTGGCTACAGAAGCACCCCTTAAAGTTCATCAAGTACTTGACAAACACCACTCATAGCGATACCCAAATCAGATCACAACTCAAGATAGAAATCATTGCAACTTAAACCAAGTACTAACACGGTGCACACACTGTCAACATTACACCATGAAAGGAGGAATAGATCACTCAAACTATCATAGCAATAATTATTCTCATAATCCACAAGAGATCACAATCATAGCCTAAACCAAGTACCACCATGATGCACGCACTGTCACCGTTACACCATAGCAGGAGGAATAGATTACTTTAATAACATCACTAGAGTACACAAAATATCTGAATAATAACATGTACTTGTTCAACATGATACAAAGCTCACGATCACATAAAGATCACATCATGGGAGAGAGAGGTGAACCACATAGCTACCGGTAGAGCCCTCAGCCCCGGGGATGAACTACTCCCTCCTCATCATAGGAGACAGCAAGGTTGATGGAGATGGCGGTGAGGTCGATGGAGACGGCGGAGACGGCGATGGAGGTCGATGGAGATGGCTCCGGGGGCACTTCCCCGTCCCGGCAGGGTGCCGGAACAGAGACTTCTGTCCCCCGAAATTCGTCGACGGCGGCGGCGGAGCTGCGGAACTGTTTCTGGAAAATTGCCGAATCCCCTAGGGTTTTCCGTCCCGAGGCTTTATATAGGCGAAGGGGCACCGTCGGAGGAGGGGCCAGGTGCCCACACGCGGGCCCCGTGCGGCCAGGCCCCTGGCCGCGCCGGGCATGTGTCTGGGGCCCTGGTGGCCCCCCTCTGACACCTCTTCGGATGTCTGGAAGCTTCCGGGTAAAATAAGACTTCAGGAACTTGTTTCGTCCAATTCCGAGAATATTTCCTGTGTATCACTTCTGAAACACAAAAACAGCAGAAAACAGGGAACTGGCACTGTGGCAACTCGTTAATAGGTTAGTTCCGGAAAATGCATAAAAGTGCCACTAAGTGTAACGAAACAATAGGCAAATGGTGTAAAAACAAGCATGGAGCATCAAAAATTATAGATACGTTTGAGACGTATCAATTGTATATGACAAGGTCCGTTGAGCATATCTTCTGCCGACGGGTTGTACTCTCTGGGTTCTCTTGCGGGAAACTTTTTATAATCCTCCTTTCCATAGCTTTGGTATCCCGAACTTCTGCGCTCGCCTCCTTGATAACTGTTGTCTTTGTATCCTGCGGCGACTTGGCTATGGGAGCCGTAGTTGTCGTAATTTCGGGACCGTCTCCTTTGACTTCCATATCTATTTCTTCTATCGTCCTCTGGGGATCGCGTTCGCTTGTTGTTGCATGCGTCTTCTCCATCTGCGAATCTGTTTGCTACGTCTATGAGATCTGACACTGTTTTTGGCTTGATTCTACCCATCTCTTCGACTAGGTCTCTTCGCCTTAATCCAATGATGAATGCATCTATTGCTCTTTCGTCTGAAACTTCGACTGCCGAATTTTTGATAAGGCTCCATCTTTGGATATATGCCCACAGTGTTTCGTCGCGTTGTTGCACGCACGCTTTGACTTCTTCTATTGATGCTGGCCGCTTGTATGTCGACCTGAAGTTGCCTGTAAATTGCTTTATGAGGTCTTCCCAGCTTCCAATAGTTTCTTTCTCTAGTTTGCTCAACCATGACCTTGCTGCTCCGGTGAGGTGTAGTTGCAAACTTTGCATTGCTGTTTCTTTGGTTCCTCCTAATATTTGCACTGCTTGTAGATAATCTGATAGCCATGATTGTGGTTCCTGTGATCCGTCGTACTTTTGCTGATCATGAGGTAACTTGAATCCCTTGGGAACTAGAGTGGTGCGAACCCTGCGGGTAAAGCACGATGCCCCCATCTCTTTTTCGTCGTCTTCATAGTCGCGTCTTTCATTTGGGGATCGCGATCTTCGGGTTCCATCATGCTGTTTTGGTGATGGCGATCGAGATCGTTGCTTGCTGCTTCTGCGCCGAGGACTATTGTGACGGCGAGGTGACTTTGCTTTGTGCACTTCCTTGTGGTGATATGCTTCTTCTCCTTTTGCTGATAGCTTGTGGCCCACCATGTTGAGTCCGTTCAATGCTGCTCTATGCATATGCTCTCTAGGATCTCCTGGACTTGGTCGAGTTGTAAGTAGATATGCTTGCGCTGCTACTAGTGCTGCTTCAGGGGTTTTCGGTAGGATGTTCCCCTGCTCGTCGACCGATAGGAAGGACGAGTCGAGGTTTTTGGAAATACTTTGCCTGTCGGAGTACTCGAGGTTGTCGTACCTTGAACCGTGTCGATGATTTTTCCTTGCGTTACTATATGATGCGTCGCTTCGTGCTTTTCGAGCAGCTTCGCTAGCTGCAATGGCTGAATCTTTTCTTCTTTGTATCTCTATTTTCTCCTTTGCTAATTGCTTTGCCTGCTGCCTCAGGGCATAATGATACCCCAAAAGCATGTCTTTGCTGGAATTTGATGGTATTGGCGTGCCGTGTTCTACGGCTTCTCTTATTATCCTCCATTCGTCGACTGATAGTCAAATTTTTTCCCTGGCTGTGAGGGATTCTGCTGTTTGCCCTTCTGCTAGGTGATTTGCTCCTCTGTCGATATTTGCTGGGTTTAGCACTGGGTTGTTATTTTCATCGAATTCTTCTGAGTTGTCTCCCACAATGGCGAGCACCTGGCATTGTTTGCCGATGCTACTGTTGAAGCTTGAGAAGGTCGAGTCGTCATCTTCAGAAAGCTCTAACCCTGTCTTCCATGTGTCTGTTGATTTGTCTGAGATATCGTCGAGGCAGATTATGAGATCGTCGAGTTGGACTCTTGCGTCGAGGTTTTCCTTTGCTTTGTTGTGCGCCTGGCACGCTCTTTCTTCTGAGTCAAAATTTTCCCGAATTTTGTCGCCTTCTGCGATTGGTGCTTTTTTGAAGCTGACCGGCGAGTTTACCTCGCTGGAAGAGTCTTCTGATGATTCCAACGTTTCCTCTGTTTCGGGCTTGTTTGCCGACGGATCTGGTTTCGTCGAATCTGAGAGGCGGGATGAACCCGATGGCCCGATAATGATGCTCAAACTTCCAATGGTTAACTCCATCTCTTGATTTCCGTCGAGTTTCGAACTGCTATTGGCTAAAAGCGAAAAAGCCGTCGAATTCATGATTCCAACGCCCAGCTCCCCACGGTCGGCGCCAATTGACGAGGGTTAACTCGACAAATGTCCTAGATGAAGGACTTAGGATCGGGGAGATAGGGCGTTGGATGAACTCGAAGGTAAAGTTAGTCAAAATAGGTATGCGTCAAAAGTAAACTTGGGTGTTTAACCTAGCTTGCTTTCAATCTGGCCTACACCGTCCCCTCCTGGCCCCTTTATATAGGTGGCCAGGTCTCGAGGATCGGGTAGGGTCCGATACAGATTACAATATCGACATACGGTAGGAACTCGTATTCGACTATCATTACAATTGGGCCTAGCTATACGAGCCTTAGGGGTACTCAACTAACGGGCTCTACTAACTATACCCTTGTCACCGAGTTTGCAGATGGCGCAGATCCAGCCACCAAGACGGCAGCGGTGCCAAGAGTGGTTGCGAAGCCGCAGATCCAGCCCTCCTCCATGTCCGAGTTTGCAGATGGCGCAGATGACCACCCCTCAGCCGCCCGTCGTCCTGGCCCTTCTAGCCCATCGGTGCGCGGCCGTGTTCGACGCCGCAAATTGGGATAAATTATGATAAATTTGTATTTTTCAATTTCAATTTGGGATAAAATTGTTCGAACTACTACCTCCGTCTCAAAAAAAGCTTCTCCACTTTCTCAATGTGTCCCTGTACATCCGAATGTATGATTTGAATTCTATCCCAACTTGATTGGGAAGATTGATATGTATTTGATCCGAGAGGCTGGTACATGCTTTCACTTTTGGGATCCCTTCACATTTATAAGATGTTCATGCATGAAAATTATCGCGCGCATTACTTAACACAACTAGGAAATTGTACGCCAAAATACAGTGGTTAGAGCCACACCAAAATACAGTGGTTAGAGCCATCTACTGAATAACAATTCTATACTATCTAAATCATCTACCACAACCACATAACTGCTAGGACAGAGATGACACCTAATAAAACTGCCCAGATGAATCTACTTTTCGCCTCTCCCATCACTTGAAGTTCATGTTCTAGATTTTCTACCACTTGATCAAATACGGCAAGATCTGTCTCAAGTATCAACTTCTCCTTGCGAATAAGCTCTGAATTATTCTTTTCTTCCTCCACAGTACGTTTCAGCTCGAATATCATCAGGTTTTTACAGGCCAATTTATCACCTAAATTGGCCACCTTCTCCTCCAAATCCATCCTCTGGCTACACCACTGGGTTGATTCATCTTGGTATGCAATGTACCATGGATCATCGGCTTGCCTGTCAAACTGTAACAATAATGGAAAAAAGAACAACTGAAATTACTCCAACAGGCCATGCCGGCACTTCAAATTCAACGGTAGTACAGAGAGCAGAAGCTAGATACCTGCACTTCCGACGAGGTAGGAGAAGTAGAACGTGGCCACGACATGATCAAATCCCCACCCTCGCCGGTGTACCCGCTATGACCAGACATTGAGGACTATTTCGCACCTGCAAACTCCAATAAATTACGGGAACCGAATCGATTAGGGGGCGGGGGAGGCAGAAGCGGAGGTCTTACCAAGCTATACGACCAATTGGTGCGCGGAACAAATCTCGGTCGTCGTGGGCGGCGGATCTGCTTGCGGCGGACTTTCCTGCGGTGGGTACAATGCGTGCGGTGGGAACAAATCCCAGTCGTCATGGGCGGCGGATCTGCTTGCCACAGTCCGTCCGACGCCGCCGGGGGACAGAGCCGGCGGCGCGACGGGGCGCCGGCAATGGCTGCTCCGTCCGAGGGTGGGGAACGAGCTGCCAACGGTTCTCCGATGACTAATGAGATACATAATACTAGGTTCCAGCCATGTTTAGCATAAGATTCACTTTAGATTAAGCTGCGAAAATAGTCACCTGCTGGGTCAAGCTTAAGAAAAATTAATTAGCGAACTTGTTGCTTCTCTCTAACTAAAAGCAGGGATATATGCCTTTTCACTAAGGGCGACCCCAGCGGTCATTGGCTGAGGCGGCCCCACAGAGCGGCTCTATATGATTTTCTCTAAATAAATAGTCGACCCCAGCGGTCATTGGCTGCGAAGGCCCCACAGAGCGGCAATATATAATTTTCTCTAAATAAATTGACGACCCCACTGATCATTGGCGCGGCAGCCCCACAGAGCGGCAATATATGTCTTTTTCTGAAAAATACACGACCCCACTGGTCATTGGCTGCGGCAGGCCTATAGAGCGGCCTCATTTGTCATTGGCAGCACCGCGTATACAATCAGGAAATAAAACGGCCCACACATCAGCGATAGATGGATGGCTGCTCCGACGTGTCTCCTGACCCTATCCGTCAGCACCATTCAAAAGCATCGGTCAATTCACAACCACCGCGGCTCCCTAGCCGTCACCGGTAACGGTCAAGGCCTCTGACCAGACCGCAACCCTCCCGTCCGAGCGTCTGCGAGAGGTTTCAAACTAGAGGGAGGAGAAAACTGAGCACAACTAAGGACCCGAGGGCACGAAAATAGAAATCCCTAATTTATATATGTCCCATTTAGTATTCCGGGAAGTTTTATTTCATTTGGATAATTTGTTTATGATTTAATTGCTTTTGTAGAACGAAATTGTAAAATCTATTGAATCATAACACATTTATCTCAATATAAAACGAAACTTTCCACAAATATCAATGTAATATAAATGGTAGACTGGATTTATTTTACATTTTTTTTTTGGACATTTTGAACCTTGAGTCCAAATTTTTTATGAATCGTGTGCGTTGGACCTTAACCAGATAATACTCACATAGGTAAAATTGCACGATAACTTCGTTTCATCAAGTCGCTGGATCTAAGGCCGAACAAATAGCGAAAATTCTACTGGGTTCATGAAAGGAAGCAGCGAGTGGTATGACTTGGATCTGTTGCACGATCGGCAGTGTGTCCATGGTTATAATCGCAAATCCCAATGCTTCCCAATCCTAGGTGCACTAGAGTATACTTTATTTGTGTGTGGCATATGCAAGTATGCAACTAGAACGTAGCTTTACACCATGGTTTCGCTCGGGTAGACACATGATGTTTATTTGGGAATAACTAGAAGGATAATAAGCTGCCACATATTTTTTTCTTCTTAAGTAGGAAGAGTAGCTTGTGGTGCAACAACCATGTCTGAGTGGGGGCTTTCATGCTCTAATTCTCTGCTACAAGGAGAAGGGCACATCAGCATTAATTACTTTAACAGAGTATGAGAAGCCCTCGTCATTGCAATAGCTTCCTGATAGACGTTTTAGGCAATTTGATTCACAAGATTTGGAGCAGGGTTAGGTTAGATGAGAACGTATCAACAACTTAACACTTGTTTTGATCTAGTAAAACCATGGAAAAGAAAACTATATATATCCACAAATAACTGGGTAGCAAAATAATTACTCCCTCCGATCGGAAATAACTGTCAGCAATTTTATACTAAGCTAGTACAAAATTGCTGACAGTTATTTCCGATCGGAGGGAGTACTTTTCTGATAATGTGAATACACTAATATCACGCAGAGAACAATTACACCTAGTCTCCGTACCAACAAGATGTCAAAAGACATCAAGGATGCACAGAGCCAAAAAAGAGAGAGAAAAAAGACCCCTCCACGATGATCAATCACCTGCAGCACACTACTCCAGTGAAGAGTCACCCTAGAGAAAGACCATGTTCCCCAAAAAATGCCTTCAATAAGACCATTGCCATGTACAACTAGGGTTGTTAATGAGCCAAACTCGTGCGAACACTGGTAGGCTCAGCTCGAGCTCGGTACAAGCCCAAGCCGAGCCTGAGCGAGCCCGAGCGAGCCCAATTTGTCCTTCGAGCCTACATCCTAGCTCAAGTTCGGCTCAACCAAAGCTCGAGTAGGCTTGATCTCGGTTCGGTAAGACCATTGCCATTTACAACTAGGGTTTTCAATGAGCCAAACTCATGCGAACACTGGTAGGCTCGGCTCGAGCTCGGTACAAGCCCAAGCCGAGCCTGAGCGAGCCCAATTTGTCCTTCGAGCCTACATCCTAGCTCAAGTTCGGCTCAACCAAAGCTCGAGTAGGCTTGATCTCGGTTCGTTGAAGCTCGGTAAGGAAAATTAGTACATACAAAGATAGGTAGATAACTACTTGGCAGGAAAATATTAAATCTTGATGACAACAACAATGCAGCACAAAATGGTTCATATTAGCGCTCATGGATGTTTTCCCTCAAACCACCATGTTGCGATCCATGAAATTAATTTTGCGACCTAGCTTTGTTGGGCGATCTGCAATGTGTCCAAGGTTATGGTTTCAATCCCAATGCTTCCAATCCTAGGTACTAGAGTATACTTTCTGTGTGGCATATGCAATATGCAGTTAGAACTCAACTTTACACCATGATCCGCTTGGGTAGACGCATGATGTCTATTTGGAAATAAGTATAAGGATACTAGCTACCATGTCTCTTTTCCTCTTAAGTAGGAAGAGTATCTTGTGGTGCAACAACCATGTCTGAGTAAGGGCTTCTATACACTAATACTAATACACCTCTGCAAGGAGCACATGAGTACTAATTACTTCGATAGAGTGAGAAGCCCTCAGTCACTGAAGTAGCTCCCTAATAGACATTTTGGACAATTTGATTCACCAGATTTGGAGCAAGGTTTGGTTAGATGGGAACATCTCGGTAACTTAGACTTGTTTTGATCTAGTACAACCATGGAAAATACAATTATACATCCACAAATAAATGAGCAGCAAAACATTTACTCAAGCATTCATGACAAAGTTAATAAACGCCATATGCATTATTTTGATGCAGAGGCCGGGGCTTTCCCCATTTCAAAAAAAGCATTCATAACAAATGTGCCCTGATACAAGGTGCCACATTTAGAATTAATATTTGTATACCTATGAGAAATTCACAGCAATTAACATGGTACATGATATTTGGTTTGCATGATACCTTGTCTTTATCTAATCTGATTATTCAGGCGTGTGATTTCATTAAAAGCAAATTAATTAGAGCTAAATCACTTGGAACAATAGGACAGTTTTGGCGGTAATTTCTCTCGATTTGTAATAGTACCACATGTTAAACTAGATAGTCAAGCTCACGTTCTCCGGGCACGTCACTATTGGGCGTGCTTTACTAGCACTGGTGGAAAAAGGGTCTATGGTCCCGGTTCATTTGGGCCATTGGTCCCGGTTGCTGAACCGGGATCCATTACTCGGGACCAATGCCGGTCCCGGTTCCAGCATGAACCGGGACCGATAGGTCTCCACGTGGACGCGCTGCAGGGGCGATCCCCCTGGGTCAATGGTCCCGGTTCGTAGCACGAACCGGGATCGTTGATCTCAGGGTTTTTTGTTTTTTTTCCATTCAGGGATTAGGGTTTTATTTGGTGTGTATTGTATTCAATTTAATGGTGCTATATATATACAGCAATAATGAAGGAACCACATTATATATATGTATATTACACATCATGGTCACGAATATATTATTAATATTCACCGTCTCATCCGTCGTGCTTGGTCGCTATTACAAATGGTAACTCACACAAATTTGATTTTACATCTTCTTTTTTACACTTCCTTCTAAATGAACCGGGTAATAGTATTCTCCTTTCGGATCTATGATTTGTTCTAATAAGAATCCGGCAATTTCCTCTTGAATTGCTTGCACGTGTTCCCGTGGTAGAAGACCGCTCCGCATCCGTTCGATCTAATTTAAAGAAGGGGATCAATATATATGAATGAAACTAAACATAGTTGATGGTAATAAAATAAAGTTGAGATTATTGTTTATCGTACTTCAAGTTTTTTGAAGTTTCGGTCTGCGCCCTTCTCTTTGGTCGTCTGGCGAATGAACTCACAAACATAGTATCCACATAAGTTATTCCCAGCTTCCTGCCTCAAGCACTTTACGAGAACGGAGTTCAATCAAAATAAGAATCAAGCATGATAATTGTATTGAAACTAGAATCAAAGAGATGCGCGGATCTAGCAAGTAGTACTTACATTCAATGGTTGAAATGTAAGCTCTGGCTTCCAAACACCCCTAGTGTTGGCGGTGAACCGTTTCCAAGCCTTCTCGAGGCATTCCTGCATGTTCGCCCAGTTTCCTAAAGGTGTGCGTTTTGAGTCCATGACTTTGACTACTCCTTTGTCAACACTAATGATTAACAGAATAAAGTGGAAGCTGCACAGACATAACGAGTCAAATATACGCTTAACATCGAGTAAAGCGAAAACAGAATGTGTACAAGACAGTAACACTCACTCGAAGTTGTAAGGAAATAGTATTTCCTTTCTGTTGCTGAAATACTTCAACGATTGTACCAAGTTATCCTCTGTCTCTTTGAGTTTTTTTTGAGAGTATCTTCATGAACGAAATTGCAGTCAACGAACCCAAGGTCAAAGATTCCTCCTCGGTCGCATTCGAGAATCTTCATTCTGCATATATAATTAGTATAATGATGAGTAAGATTATACAAGCAACGAATGAGCTGAGCTAGAAAGACTTAATAATACTTACAGACAATAGGCACTGACGATAGTTTTGTCGAGGGCGTCTTGCTGGTAAAACTGAAATAATTCTAGAAATTCAATCAGTAAGAAGCCATCTCCATGACCTTAATGGTGGTGTTTATATCCAGCATAGATCCAGTTTGTGGATTCAGCACAGGCTTGTATGTACCAGTTATGCAATCTCCGCATTTTTGTTGGTAGATCGTTGACTAACTCGGGTTTGACGAGAGGATTCCCGTACCGGTATTTGTATGCTATTTGCTGGTACCCCTCGAACTCATCCAGACGGCTCATGTACTCAGCAATAGACAGTCCATATAACTTGGCCTTTTCTCCGTAGAGTTGAATAAACTCCGGATCAATGTTCGGATCATGCCGCTCCTGGGCTCTCCACTCATTGGTATCGTACACTTTGAGCGATTCGATCGATTGATTTTTCTGTTGTCCGAGCTGGGCAACTTCTTTCCCGACTCTCCGCTCTTTTGCCTCAGCCGACTTGGTAATAGAGCGATTATAGTCAGGTGTGAGCGCTATGGGTTGGTGAAGCTGAATCTTAAGCGCGGCTACTTTGGCTTTATCTTCTGCGGTGACTGGGAAGATCAATGGCTCCGTCGGCTTTGGCTTTTTCTTGTTAGCCATGTCAGTCTTCCACTGTTGATAATGGGCATCTGCGGCCGCAGCAATTTCCTCATCTGTCTTCTCGTAAGGAAGCTTCTTCATATTCTGATGAGGTACTCTTGGGAGGGGCGATAGCTTACATTTCGGTGATCGGAACGTGCTCTTGCTGCTGCTGGTGGTGCTGCCCCTCTTAGTATACTTCCGCTTTAGTCTCTGAGGCTCAGGGGACGGAGACGGCTGACGCGGCGGCGGAGACGGCTGACGCGGCGGTGGAGACGGCTGCGCTGAGTGGTGAGGCGGTGAAGGCGACGGTTGCGCTGGAGAATGGTGAGGTGGCGGTGAAGGTGGACTGCTGCTATGAGGAGTGGGTGGCCTTGGCGGGACATAATTTGGAAGAACGATGTGCTCCTTTGGCCATACAACAGTCCCCCCTTTGGCTTCTCCTAGTTCAGTCAGGTCCCTACCTTCCCCTGCAGGGTGGTCCAGCTTCAGCTCCTCAAAAGCTTGCTTGACATCATTCACCGTGACGACAGCGTACCCTTTTGGAACCGGTCTGCAATGCCAAGTTCCGCTAGGCGCAGTTGGTACGGCCATGCCGACCGCCGCCGTCACCCTTAAGTTCATAACTTGCACCTTTAGCTCACAAGCTGTGCTCTCCGTGATATCATCCACTGGGTAGCGTTTAGGAGGAGCCGTCGTCAGTGCATCATCATCAACATCCTGGAGCTGGGTGGAAGCGACGCTGCTTTTCTTATTCGATAGGGCGCCGGTACCATCGAATGCAGCTTCTACCATGTGCCGCTGAGATTGGCCGCTGATACCTTGCTGGCTAAGTCTGTCGAGTTGATCCTGCTGCCGCTTTAATGCTTCTTCTACATTACGCAGCCGGTCTGCAGCTGCCGCTTTCTCAGCTGCCTCCCTTTCCTTTCTCCTCTGATGTCTTTTATCGGGACATCTCTTCATTTCCGCGGGGAAGGTAACATTCCACGGCTTGGAGCCTGGTGTGCCTCGTGCTCGTCCGGTGTGTTCATCATTTTTAAGGGCGCGTGTGAGCTCGTCGTTCTCTCTATCGGGAATGAACCGTCCCGCTTCAACATCTTGTACTGCACTTCTAATATCTTCGATGGGCAGTAGGGGATGATCTTTGTGTTTCTGAGTATATATTGCCCTCCCTTCTTTGTCCAACGTGCCCCCATGGCCGTAAAACCAGTTTCTCGCCCGTGGTGTCCATGTTGTGGGCTCTGGTCTGATCCCGGCAGCAATATACTTGACCTCAAGTGCATCCCACTTAGGCATGCAACCGACGTAGCCAGCAGACCCCATATTATGGTGGTACACTTTCTTAGCAGCGTTCTCCTTATTTATTCTCGACCTTTCCAAAGCTTTCTCCGATGTCTTGTACTTCACAAAATCATCCCACTGGTGTCTTAACTTAGCATAGCCGGCTTGATTGAAATCCGGAGTCTTGTCTAACTTGACAAACTTAAGGTACAATTTCTTCTTCCAGTTCTTGAATGCCTCGGCCATCTTGATCAGAGCAAACTTCTTGACTCTTTTCATGAGCTCCTTATTTGCTCTCGCCTCCTCATCTGGATTCACATCTGGCCTCGGCGGGAGGAAATTAATCATGAGCTTGTCAAAAAGCTTATCTTTGGCAACGTCGCCGACATACGGGACTCCACCACTGCTTGGCCGATTCCATTCTTGAATGATGATCAGGATGTAGTCCCTCACAAGAACTCCGCATTGCTTGACAATTTTTTTTGCGACATCCTCAGGAGCTGTCGGTTCGCCGTCTACACCGACCACTTCGATCCTATATCTCACAGTGTTACCCAACTTTTTTGTTGGGCCTCGTTTCGTTCTGACGGAAGAAGTGCTCGATCCGGAGGGCTAAAAGAAGAAAGAGTGTTAATATATGCATGTATATATATAGACAGTCGGGCATTACAAAAAAACATATATACACCTCGCCGGAGTTTCCGAGATTTAAGGTTCGGCCGGAGCCATCGCCTTCTCCCTCGTCGCCTTCTCCCTCGTCGGCTTCTCCCTCATCGGCTTCTCCCTCGTCGGCTTCTACCTCACCGGAGCCGTCTCCTCGGTTGAGAGATTCATCTCCCTCACCGAAATCGTTCAGAAATGTCCTGGTGACATCTTCATTTTCGCAGATCATTCCTTGGAGGAAGTATTCATCATCTTGACTTTTTCCATGTGCTGGATCCATAGTTTCTGCAATCTACCGACATTTGTTAGTTAGAATGCATGCTATATATTCAAAATGCACGCTAAAACTAATTTTAACTAATTCTAATTCTAACTAACAAACTAACCCTAACTTCTAACTAATATTAACAAAAATCTAACCTAATACTAACTAATACTAACAAACAAATACTAACTAATACTAACCTAGTACTAAGTAATATTGATTCCTATTTCTATAATGTGCTAAGTAATATACTAACTACTACATTGTACTAAGTAATATTGATTCCTATTTCTATAATGTGCTAAGTAATATACTAACTACTACAATGTACTAAGTAATACATAAAATACATATATTTCTATTTTCATTTTGTTTCTATTTCTATTTTCGTTTGTGTTATGCAAGGTTCACCAGAAGGGCGGAAGGGCGTCGGCGGAATTGTAAGTTATTATAATGCAAATAATTAAATGCAACAACGCGGATTTGCTACCACCGGTGGTAGCTATGCATGCATGCATAGTCCTTAGATTATGTGAGCATGGTATTCCTCCGCATGCAATGTAGAGAGCAGGAGATGACGTGTGTTAACGGATGAAATTCCTCCGTTTGTTGCATGCACATGGTAATCTTGAATGGCTACTAAGCATGGCAACTGTGGTTGGCTAGTGCATGTGGTGATTTTAGACATACCATGCCTAGTTGCCACGCATAGTTGCCATGTACACTCTACTAACCAAGTAAGCTGCAGAGTTGCCTTGTATAATTTCCTAACCGATCGAGGTGGTGATTTTGAGAATACCACACCTAGTTGCCATGCACACTCTCCAAACACACTAACCACCTAGACATGCCATGTGATGTAGCCGTCTTGCCTAGCCATACGTGTTGTTTTGGCGGGATTTTTTTGTTGGCGCGAATGTTATGGTCTTCCTTTTCCCTCCATTATCTCACTGCTGCTCATCATCAATTATCGGTTTTTTTCAATTCATGTTGTTTCAATTATCGGTTGTTAAAATAAGTTCATAAATCCTATTGAGAGAAAAAAGATATTTATGAAATGAGCTCTACTTGATTAAGTAGCAGCGCTCTCAAAATCAACAAATCAATTAACCGCTGATTTTTATGGATCAAGGTGTTCGTCCTAATAAGCTATGGTATGAATCCGATTATGTATCAGGGAAATGCTAAATAGATAAGGATACGGCAGCTATGAGTAGACAATGTGAGTGGTGAGATGAGATGATTTGTTTGCATGGTTCCACGGTGTGGTGGCTTTGGATGGATAGGTTGAGTGGATGGTGTAGTAGGAGTGTGTGTGTGGTTAGTTAGGGTGGATACTCCAAAAGGTTGCATGGTGTGGTGTGTTGGTGTGGTGTGTTGGCGTGGTGTGTTGAGGTGGTGTGTTGAGGTGGTGAGAGATAGGAATATGCATGCAAACACCGTCGCTTCCGTCTGTTAACTCTTGTGCTCCTGGTAGCAAATCACATGCTCCCTATAGAGAATCTAATGGTGGATGGTGGGTGCATAGCTACCACCGGTGGTAGCAGGCTATTTTGCTTAAATGCAAATAAGCATATGCAAATAATCCTATACAAATAATCCTATGCAAATAATTCTTGCGGGATATGTGTCGATATGGGGTGGAGGAAGAAGGGGGATATGTGTCGATATGTCGATACATGTCGATATGGGGTGGAGGAAGAGGGAGGATATGTGTCGATATGTGTCGATATGGGGTGGAGGAAGAGGAGGGCGGGGAGCTCGGTGAATCCTATGTCGTGCGCTCGAAACATATGTCGATAATAGTTCTTTTTTACATAGGAACACAAATTATAAACACATATTATGAAACATTTTGCATATTATGAAACACATATTATGAAACATTTTTCACATTATGAACACATATTATGAAACATTTTGCATATTATGAAACATTTTGCATATTATGAAACATTTTGCATATTATAAAACACATATTATGAAACATTTTGCACATTATGAACACATATATATTATGAAACATATATTATACATATATCAAAGATACACATATTATACATATATATTATGAAACATTTTGCAGTAAAAAAAGAACACATATTATCAAAAAAAAGAACACATATTATCAAAAAAAATGCGCCGGCGCGCGGCCGGGCTCCCGAGGAGCTCACCGAGACCTGCGCGGTGGCGGTTGGTGGCGGCGATGGGCGGTGGTGGCTTGCGCGGTGGCGGCTTGCGGTGGCGACGGCCAGCGCGGTGGCGGCGACGGGCGCGTTGGCGGGACCTGCAGGGAGAGAGGAGGCGCGCAGTGAGGATGGGCGGCGGCGGCGAAAAGAAGGGCGGCGGCGAAAAGAAGGGCGGCGGTGGCTGCGGAACCTGCGGCGGAAAGCGGGATGGCGGCGGCGGGACGGCGGCGTCGGGCAGCCTGCCGGCGTCAATCTGTTTCCGCGCAACTTTTCCTTAGCCGTTTTCGCGATTTGGGGAAGAAGAGGGGAGGAAGAAGGGCACACTAATATATGTCGGGGTCTTCGGTCCCGGTTCGTCCCACCAACCGGGACCGTTGGGTCATTGGTCCCGGTTGGTGGGACGAACCGGGACCGATGACCTGGGGTGGGGGGCGTTGCTGAGCCGCCACGTGCCCAGGGTCACCGGTCCCGGTTCGTCCCACCAACCGGGACCAATGACCCATTTTAATTTTCTGTTTTCATTTTAACTTTCTGTTTTCTATTTTAACTTTCTGTTTTCCATTTTAACTTTTTGTTTTCCATTTTAACTTTCTATTTTCATTTCAATTTAAATAACTAATTCAAAACCATTTTGTGTTTTCAAAAATATTTATTGTAACTAAACAATTTTACTATTTTTAATTAAAAATGCATTAACAAATATTTATTGCATAATTTGGAATTTGAAAAAACTTTCAACAGGAAAAGTGCTTCAAATTAAATAACTAATCCAAAACCATTTTCTGTTTTCAAAATTATTTATTCTAACTATACAAACTATTAACAATTTTACCATTTTCAATTAAAAATGCACTAACGCGTTTGAAACGGGCATAAAAAATTTAAAAATGATCCAAACAATGTGAAATCTTCGCGTGGGGTCATATTATGTGTCATAGTTGCAAGGAGAAATATTTAAATTGGAAAATTGTAAACATCACAAAAAATCCTTCACAAAATGACCTATCATGATCGAGGTTTCATGGCATTTAGGTCAAACCACCAATGTTATAGCTAGAATCAGGGCATAGTTTGTGATAATGTGCCCATATTGTGCACACATGTGCATCTTGGGATGGCTTACGATGTTGTAGGAGGAAGTTTTCCTTTTCGACGCACGAAATAGCCAATTTCCATTTTTGAGGTGCCGAAATTGGGGTGTTCTATGAAGGAACCACCAAATTAAAGTTTGGCATTGGCACCAACCCATTTTTCAAAAATACTAGACCACCTTAGATGGACCAATTCCCAACCGGTGTATCAGAAACCTTACCGTCCATCCCTCATGAAAAAGACAAATTCCTGCCGATTCGATAGGAGGGTGCCCAGATTTGAACTACAAGTACAGGATATAATGCTTGTGAATTTTTTTTAAAATCATTTATAGGTTCACAACATGCTATTTCACCAGAGATCTACTTCAAGTTTAGTGAGGCTCAGCCCCGGGCTAAGAAGCTTCAAGCCCGTCGTTTTGAATATAGTTTGAAACGGGCATAAGAAATTCAAAAATGATCCAAACAGTGTGAAACCTTCGCGTGGTGTCATATTATGTGTCATAGTTGCAAGGAAAAATATTGAACTTGGAAAATTGCAAACGTCATAAAAAATCCTTCACAAAATGACCTATCATGTTCGAGGTTTCATGGCATTTAGGTCAAACCACCAATGTTATGGCTAGAATCAGGGCATAGTTTGTGATAATTTGCCCATATTGTCTCCACCAACCGGGACTAAAGGTTACCCACACGTCCTTATCCCACCGACAGTTTTGTTAGATGACACAAAAACCACCTTTAGTCCCGGTTGTACCCACCAGCCGGGACTAAAGGTTAGATGGTTTCCCGCGCCACTGCGTTCCCACCTATTTTCTTCCCGCGCTTTCCACCTTTTCCCGCCTCCGTCTTCCCGCCATTTTTTCACTATATATATGTAGGCTTGGCCTCCATTTACATATCACATCTAGACTCATATCTGCAAACCTCATCACTCTCTTCCATGGCCTCCATCGTATCTCTAACCCCCAAGGAGGCGGAGGCGCTTTGCGCCTCAAACTACCCCTGCCCACCGGGCTACCGCGTCCCCACCGGCTGGATGCTGAGCGTCGGAGGCATACCGATCCCTCTTGTCCCTCTAGGTGTGGCGCGCCAGATGGCCATCATGAACCACTACTACTTCGAGCTCACGCCAGAGCAGCGGAGGAATCCCCAGTGGCATCCCGACTACAGCCCGACTTGGGATGCCTTCTTCATCAATCGGCGTGAGAGTGCGCTTGCCAGGCACGAGGAGGACGGCCCACCTTGTTCGAACTTCAACGAGGCCGGCCGTCGGCTGTGGTGGCGCGGCCGGACTCTCCAGAGCGTCATGGCCTACCGTGGCCCCCGCCTGCGCTACCCTCAGTCTCAGCCGACGCGTGCTCACCCGCCGAGGTTCGACTACCGCGACTCCAATGCCAGCGACGACAACGTCGGCGACTACGACGACTATAGTGACGATGTTTATAGGGCTAGGCACGACTATGACTGAATCACTCCAATATTATGTGTCATAGCTGCAAGGAAAAATATTGAACTTGGACAATTGCAAACATCATAAAAAATCCTTCACAAAATGATGTGTCATAGTTTTCATACATTACATAGATTTACATAGGGTTTAGGGTTTAGGGTAAGAATCCTTCGTCGCGTATGTCTATCCCTTGCCTATGATCGCATCTTAGGCCGTAACCATGGAGCATCTTCATTATTTAATGGGATGCAAGGGTCAGTTTTCACGGTGAAGGGCAGAATTTCTTCAAACTTATCATAATCTGCTGACATGTCTGTCATGTCCTCGACTCCCGCGATGTTTCTTTTCCCTGAAAGAACTATGTGACGCCTGGGCTCATCGTCTGATGTATTCGTTTCCTTATTTTTCCTTTTTTCGGTCTGGAGGACATGTCCTTCACATAGAAAACCTGAGCCACATCATTGGCTAGGACGAATGGTTCGTCTCTGTAACCAAGATTCTTGAGATCCACTGTTGTCATTCCGTACAGCTGGTCCACCTTTACCCCTTCTCCATTCGTGTTGACCCAACTGCACCGAAACAAAGGGACCTTAAAAGTAGGTCCATAGTCAAGTTCCCATATCTCCTCTATGTAACCATAGTATGTGTCCTTTTTCCCATTGTCACATGTTGCATCAAAGCAGACACCACTGTTTTGGTTAGTGCTCTTTTTATCTTGGAAGATCGTGTAAAATGTATTCCCATTTATCTCGTACCCTTGGAAAGTCAATACAGTCGCAGATGGTGTCGCGGCCAACAAGTAGAGGTGATCTCCAATAGTGGTGTCATTCATGAGATGTAATTGCAACCAAGTGCCAAAAGTCTCCATGTGATTTTCTTTAATCCAGTAGTCATCCTTCCCCGGGAACTTGGAGCGTACAACATTCATGTGTTCCTTGATATACGGAGCCACAAAGGTAGAACTTTGTAGAACTGTGTAGTGTGCTTGATTCAAAGAATGCCCGTCCCTAAATATGATTGCTTTCTTTCCTAGCGTGCCTTTTCCACTCAGTCTCCCCTAATACCATGATTCAGGAACACCAATCAGCTTAAGGTCAGGAAGAAAGTCAACACAGAACCCAATGACCTCCTCTGTTCCATAGCCCTTGGAGATGCTTCCTTCTGGCCTTGCATGATTATGAACATATTTCTTTAAGACTCCCATGAACCTCTCGAAGGGGAACATATTGTGCAGAAATACAGGACCGAGAATGGAAATCTCATCGACTAGGTGAACTAAGAGATGCGTCATAATATTGAAGAAGGACGGGGGAACACCAACTCAAAACTGACAAGACATTGGACCACATCCTTTTGTAGCCTTTCCAGACTTTCTCGATCGATCACCTTCTGAGATATTGCATTGAGGAATGCACATAGCTTCACAATGGGTACTCGAACATTTTCCGGTAGAAGCCCCCTCAATGCAACCGGAAGCAACTGCGTCATAATCACGTGACAATCATGAGACTTCAGGTTCTAGAATTTTTTCTCTGCCATATTTATTATTCCCTTTATATTTGACGAGAACCCAGCCGGGACCTTGATACTGTTCAGGCATTCCAAAAAGATTTCCTTCTCTGCTTTGGTAAGAGCGTAGCTGCTTAAGTATTGACGGCCTTTATCAGTATGCTTGTTGTATGGGTCTTTGATACGTTGCTGGTCCTCCCGTGCTTCTGGTGTATCTTTTGTCTTCCCATACACGCCTAGGAAGCCTAGCAGGTTCACGCAAAGATTCTTCGTCACGTGCATCACATCGATTGAAGAACGGACCTCTAGGTCTTTCCAATACTCAAGCTCCCAAAATATAGATTTCTTCTTCCACATGGCTGTGTGTCCGGTAATGGGGTCTTTCGGAACAGATTGACCGCCAGAACCCTTTCCAAATATTACTTCTAGGTCCTTCATCATACCAAATACATCAGCACCTTTAGGGAGCTTAGGCTTCTTCCAGTGATCTGCCTCACCGTTGAAATGCTTGCCTTTTTTTCTTACTTGATGATTGGTCGGAAGAAATTTACGACACTCCAGGTACACAACCTTCTTACATTTATCCAAATATGTACCTTTAGTCTTATCTAAACAATGCGTGCATGCATTGTATCCCTTGTTTGACTGTCCTGAAATGTTACTAAGAGCAGGCCAATCATTGATGGTTACGAACAGCAACGCTCGTAGGTCAAATGGCTCCTGTTTGTGCTCATCCCACACCTTTACACCTGGTTCTGCCCACAGCTGCAATAGTTCATCGACTAATGGCCTTAGGTACACATCAATGTCGTTGCCGGGTTGCTTCGGTCCTTGGATGAGTACTGGCATCATAATGAATTTCCGCTTCATGCACAACCAAGGAGGAAGGTTGTAGATACATAGAGTCACGGGCCAGGTGCTGTGACTGCAGCTCTGCTCCCCAAAAGGATTCATGCCGTCTGTACTTAGACCAAACCATAAGTTCCTCGCGTCACCTGCAAAGTTCGAGTACTTTCTCTTCATGTTTCTCCACTGCGACCCATCGGTGGGGTGTCTCAGTTTCTCGTCTTTCTTACGCTCTTCTTTGTGCCATCGCAACAACCTGGCATGCTCTTTGTTTCTGAACAGACGTTTCAACCGTGGTATTATAGGAGCATACCACATAACCTTAGCAGGAACCTTCTTCCTGGGGGGCTCGTCATCGCCCTCAACATCACCAGGGTCATCTTGTCTGATCTTGTACCGACATGCAGTGCATACCGGACATTTATCCATATTCTCGTACTTCTCACCGCGGTACAGGATGCAGTCATTAATGCATGCATGTATCTTCTCCACATCTAATCCTAGAGGGCAGATAGTCTTCTTTGCTTCGTACGTTGTCTCGGGCAGCTCGTTATCCTTTGGAAGCTTCGGCTTCATTATTTTCAGTAACTTCTCAAATCCCTTGTCAGATAAACCAGTCTCTGCCTTCCATTTCAGCAGTTCAAGTGTGGTACCGAGCTTTGTGCTGCCATCTTCGCAATTTGGGTACAACAACTTTTTGTGATCCTTTTGCATGGCCTCCAACTTCAGCTTCTCCCTTTCTGTATCGCATTGTTGCTTTGCATCAGAAATGACCCGACCAAGACCATCAGCGGGCTCATCCGATGCCCGTTGTTCTTCTTCATTGCCGCCTCCCTCTTCTTCATTGTCTTCCATTGCAGTATCACCGTATTCTTCAGGCGACATAGGATAGCTGTCATCATCCTCTTCTTCATTTTCTTCCAGCCTAACCCCTCTTTCTCCGTGCATGGCCCAACAATAATATCCGGGCATGAAACCTCTCTGAAGCAGATGGCTTTGAAGGATTCTCGGGGCAGAGTGCTCCGTCACATTCCGACAGTCGACGCAGGTTCAAGGCATAAAATTATCCACTTTGTTTGCCTTAGCCACATCGATAAATTTATGCAGGCCTGCAATAAAATCAGAATCGCGTCGGTCGCCGTACATCCATCGCATCCGCGCATCGATCTGCGTTATAATAATTAACTATTACAATAACATCGTGAATAGTAACTGACCACCCGCATGGACACATATGCTAGATTTTTGTATCAGTTACAGATGAAGAAGATAAGGTTGCTAACCTCGGCGGAGGATACCGTGTTGTGCGAACTTAAATGTGGCATGGACATTTCGTCGAACACCTTGTGTGCAATCAAAGAAAAAAAAAGCTAGCACCCACACCTCACACACAATCCAGCAAATTTTTGTGGCAAAGGGCAAAGGGCTGGGTGTATCAATTTATAGCCAGGGGAGGGTCTTTGGTCCCGGTTCATGCCATGAACCGGGACCAATGCTCCGCAGAGAGCCACGTGCCATGCTGGGGAGGCATTGGTCCCGGTTCATGCCACAAACCGGGACCGATTCCCCGAAATGAACCGGGACTGGCCCCCAAACGGCACGAACCGAGACCAATGCCTGTCATTGGTCTCCATTGGCGAGCCGAACCGGGACAAATGACATTTGGGTGCTGGACTAAAGACCCTTTTTCCACTAGTGTAGTTGGCTTTCGGTGTCTTGAAAGTAAACCTCAAATCCCTGACTACTATGACTAGTCTATCTATCTATCTATTATCTACTAAAAATACAATACGAGCAGGTCTGTTTTGGCACCAATTTGGCACGATACACAGTGATATCAGATTTAAAAAGGTGAAAAAAAAACTGACCGGGTTGCTACCAACAAGACAGAAAACGTGTCCTGCCTCTTTTCTTTTGGCACAAATGGTATCATGTTCAAACATGAAATAGATGGATTGTTCAATCTCTTTTTCCTTAATAACGTGTCAAGGATTGCAGTCTTACAAAGAAACATGTGTACGTATGTCTTTCCATAGTTTTTTCATAGGAATAGCGTAAGTCCATTAAAAAAAAGTTGCTGCACACGCTGGCTGCCTAGATAGGTAGTTCTTGAATAGAACTTCGTAGGAATAGGCGAGTTTGTAGGAAAATAAACAAATATTAGGTGTGCTCGCTGCCTGCCTAGCTAGGATTAACGTGGTGCTCTCACGAGGGAGGTTGTGCTAGATAAATTGATCAATGATCTATAGGTGCAGGACTGAGTATAGAATAATCCCCACAAGACAACTATATTTTTATTTGGCTACAAAACATACAGAGAGATAAAATATTTCGTAAACTCTGTTTACTAAAACACAAAAGAAATACAAATTGTTCATAGAATTTAATTTTTTAATTAAACCATGAAATATTGATTATCTGTTAAGTTTATTTTAAGCATCTAGTCCAAATATAATGATTTTGCACATCGATTATTCCTAAAAAAAATCAAAATAAAACCACAAAAATGTATTATAGTCTCAGAAACTATGTAGTTGACATATATATAATATATTATTACGGTCACAATAAGAATTAAAAGAAGAGCTATAGTAGAAAATTCTATCAAACAACAAATCACCCGGCCGCCAATGTGATGGGATCATTTTTTTAGCAGGAGTTATAAATCTGTAATATGAAAACCATTTATCACAACAAGTAATCATATTAGGAACATGCTAGAAATCCCCACAGAAACGCAAGAATCCAACTGCTCTTTTATTTGCATGCATGCAATCATAGTTACTCCCTCCATCTCAGTTTTAAGGGCACAATTCACAAATCATGCAATCCCAAAATATCTCCACCTCCTAGGCATATTAGCATTTAAGGTGTTTAATTAGCAGCTTTGCATGAGGAGTTTTTGTATTTCCAGGGCCAAACAACCAATACATGTGCTATCTTATTAATTAATGGGTCTTTAAATGAGGAAAAGGAGTTAAATCTCACCACGAATCATAGATCACCTAGGGCAAAGAGATTTGCAAATTATGCCCTTAAAACCGGGATGGAGGAAGTATTATTTCTTAATAACTTCACACAAGCAAGAATATGTCATGATAAATGTCACAAGACAAATCACAACTGGCAGATTTGAAACTCAATCGAAGCAAATGCCATTGATATATTATCATAATGTTTCTAAAAAAATTTATAAATAATGTGTCTTCATTGAACAGACCAGAATAAATGATCTGTTGTACTTAAAAGTAATAACACAAGTAACATATTTTGTAAGTATACAAAGTGCATCACAGCCAAAAGTAAATTTGTATATAAACATCATTTGATCATCTTCTGGTGGATTCTAATTATTAGTTCGAGTATTCATGCCAATCCACATCTAACACGGAGACTGTGTTTATGTCTAAAGAGTCACATATTTTGAATTTATTTAAGTAAATGTGACCAAGAATCATAGAATGAGGTATACAATTCCAAATGTTTAATTTGGTCTATGTATTTAACGAGGATAATTATTTTTCTTTTAGTTCATGAAGAAAATTTATCACTGTGATTTAACCTCATGTGCTGATCTAAAATCACATAACAGCTAACACGGGTGTTGACGTACTAATGATGATCCTAGACATCTAATGTTGTTAAAGGGTTAGAGAGTGGATTTGGTGCTCACCTTGGTAGGTACTCACCCCCTAATCATCCTTGGATCTTGCACAACACCATTGGATTCTTCTCGTGACTAACGGCTACTACATACACGCCGTTTCATATAGAGTGAATAAAAAAAGAGACAGATTCTCTACCTCTTGTCGTTTATTATTGGAGTCAGGCTTAGCTTTTTCTTTCTCTCTCCAATCTCTCTCCAATCAACTGCGCTCTAGCTAATTAAACATGAAAACACACACTGGATCTTGTAAGAAAAAACATGTTTCATAGTAGAACTGCATGAACATGAACTTTGATTCCAGTTTTTTCTTCAAAATAGCAAGTCAAACAATCTGAATCGGGAACACACTAGTACGATTTTGGGGCGGGGCGGTCTGCCATGCCGCAATCCACGCGCCGCCGCCTGGCCGCAGTCCACGCGCCGCCGTCGGGCCGCCACCCAAGTGCCGCCGCTGGGCCACAAACCACGCGCGGGGAAGTGTTGCGACCGCATCTCATCGGGAGCATCTACCCTCTCCTTCCTAGCGCCCCCACCTCGTTCCTCGCTCCTCGCTCCTCGCAGGGCGACGGGTGCATCCGGAGCTGGCGCGCCAAGACACGGCGGCGACGAGGTGCTAATGGCTGGCGGGCCGCCGGCCTTCCCAGGAGCCGCCACCGTCGGGCGAGCGCGGTGACCCGGCGTTGGAGAGGCGGAGCTCGAGGTGGGGCGGCGCCATCTGCCGTGCCCCCCATCCCGCTGCCGTCGTACTCCTGGCTCCCCACCTCTCCCGCCATCCGACGTAGCGGGGAGGTAGCTGCACTCCCGGCAGGGCAGGCCCTTGGCAGCACGCAGGTGCTGGGCGTCCTCAAGTCCATGGTCAGCGGAGATTGTCGTCTGCACTCTGCAGAGGAGCTCGTCGCCTGCAAGAGAACCCATCTGAAGCTGGTCACGACTGGCTCAGCGAGATAGGGACGCTCCTGCTCGGGGCCCAGCACGGCCGAACCACGCCCTGGCGGCCGCCCCACCCTGGCGCGAGTACGGCGACCTCCTCCAGGACGCGAGGTTGTGGAGAGAGAGTACGGCGACCTCCTCCAGGACGCGAGTACGGCGACCTCCCCGGTAACAGAGATTGGTGTGCCTCCTGCCGGCCTCCGACACGCGGTTGTGGAGAGAGAGGATGTGGCGGCTGATGCAATCGAGAACGATCCATGAACTGGACGAGGGATTTTTTTGCAAGGGGGTTGGCGCTGCCTCGCCATGAGCTCCTATGGGGTGGCCGCCGATGGTCAACGAGAGGAGATGAGGTTGGGGGAAAAGGAAGAGAAAGAATAGAGAGCGGTTAGAGGGGAGTGGCTCCAGGCTGGTGGACGCTAGTGCTTAAAAGATTCTATGCATCTAACACTGTTAGACACGTGTTAGCTTTTAGAAGGGTGTGTAGCTACCACGGTGTGTATAGTTTTGTTTTTGCAAAGGGTTACTCGCATTTGTGATATTATTTTACCATGATATTTGTGATAGTCATAGAAATGTATTATTTCTTCACAATAAATATGATATCCTTGAAATCGTAACTTTTTTCTACCCATTAAAGAATGTGTCCTCACATTTACGAGTGCTGCCATGCTAGTTAAGAGGAAAACACACTTGGGCCCTCTTTGATTCAAATGATAGGAAAATCAAAGGATTAGAAAAGGCATAGGAATAAGAAAGGATGGCAAGCGCAAATCTTTCCTCGTTCCTTGTGCATAGGAATCAAAGAATGAGGTATGAGTGAGTTTTTCTTTCCTGTACGTTTTGCCTTAAGAGTGAGATCCAAAGGAAAAATTCCTCTAATTTTCCCTTACACATTTCCTATGAATCAAAGGAGTGAACAGTAGCATCTAGGGAAAATTTCCTAACCCTATGAGTTTCCTTTGTTTTTCCTTCAAATCAAAGGATCCCTTAGACGTGAATCTATGCGACACATAGGTTAGTGCTTCTCATGAAGCGAAAGGGAGCATGTGGGACCCCCGTACTCTAATCCACCACATTGGGAGCCTGTGAGCTAAGCCAAATAGCCAATGGTGGCTAGTTGTTGCTTCATTCGATCCACACACTGTCCAATGTCACTAATCTCGATGCTTCATAATTCTATGCAAATCTGAAATAGATTGTGCACATTGCGTGTGCGAGCCATATGAGATATGTAGCTATACTTGTCTTGGTTTTTCTCAGGTATGGATGATGGATGCTTTGTTGGTGAATAAGGATACCAGCTAAGTACTTCAGCTCTTCTCTTCTTAAATAAGAGGAGTAGTGTGTGATACCATTGTGGTAAAAGCAACCATGTGCATGTCAATTGTAAATAGTAACAGATGAAGAGCATACAAAACTCTTACTATGCAAAGTATAACTGAAAACAAGAACCCCTTCCACCTGGTGTCACTAATTTAGTCAAAATATTTCTGCCACTGTGAATAATTTTCAAGTAGTAACATTTGAAAGGACACAGATGTCGCCTAGGGGGGGGGGGGGGGTGAATAGGCAATATCAAATTTTATGAATGGCTTGAACAAAAGCGGAATTAAACTAGCATTTATTTTGCCAAGCACACAAAGCCTAAATAAACTAGGCTCACCTATGTGCACCAACAACTTATGCTAAGAAATACAAGTAACAAGGTGATAGCAAGATATATGACTTCAAGCACGAAGGCTATCATAATGTAAAGTGCATAAGTAAAGAGCTCGGGTATAGGAATAACCGAGGTACGCGGAGACGATGATGTATTCCCGAGTTCCTCCCTTGAAAGGGAGTACGTCTCGTTGGAGGGGTGTGGTATCGCCACAAAGGCCTAACCAACTCCACAAAGGCCTCACCCTATTCTCTGGTGTGAGCTTGTGCCACAAAGGCCTAGCTCACTCTTCCACTAAGGGGTTCCTCAAGGCGGAACCGGGCCTTTACACAAATCTTGGGGCACGCATCCACAAATTAATCGGAGGCTCCCAAGGATAGCCGCCAAGGCTCCACAAAGCCGTCTAGGGTTCCAAGAACCCAAGAGTAATAAGCTCACAAACTTTCACTTACTCGAATCTCCGGGGAGAACTCAAACCGATGCAACCTATGCAATGGCAAGGGCACACAAAGTGCTCAAATCCTTCTCACCCAAATCTCACAAAAGCAACTAATGCTATGGAGAGATATGAGAGGAAGAACAAAGGAAATCCACAAAGAACTTCAAGATCTAGATCCTCTATGTTCCCCTCACTTAGAGGAGAGATGGATTGGTGGAAATATAGATCTAGATCTCCTCTCTCTTTTCCCTCAAAAATATGCAAGAATCATGGGAGGAATGGAGAAGGGAGGGCAAGCTTACAAAGTCAACAATGGAGGAGAGAGAAGCCCATTTCGTGGCTGTTCCAAGAAGGAAGAAGGGGTATTTATACCCCCCCTCTGAAATCTGACCGTTACAGCCACTTACACCGGCTAAAGCCGGACTTAACACCGGCTATAGCCGGCCTGAAAAGTCTGGCCCTGGCCAGCAATAGCCGGACAAATAGCCGGTTTGCGACAGAGGGGTTTTCACCCCAAATTCTAGGCAGTCCGGCTAAAGCCGGTCTGATCGGCTATTTCTGGCCCCAGGCCGGCTATTTCCGCCCCCCCCCTGAAACAGCAGAAATACCAAAATGGAAACGGCAATAACTTGAGCATCCGGACTCTGTTTTGATGATCTTGGGCACATTGGAATCACAACAACAAGCTCTACAACTTTATGCAGAGAAACATCATAGTCCAACCAAGGAGGATAAAACTAAATGATGAAAGGTTTGACCTCTCATCAAAGACAAACCGGTAAAACCTCCAAACACCAAAAACGCAAGAAGAGTTTCATGCGGAATCCATTTTTGATGAGCTAGAGCTTGTCATGGAAATAACCACAAGCTCTAGAACCTCACATGGATAAAATACAAATAAGAACCAAGAAAGATGATGCCAAGTATGCAAAGGTTTGAGCTCTCTTCGAACGATACAATTAAGTTACTCACTCGAGAGCCCCTCTTGATAGTACGGCTACCGATCCTATAACCCGGTCTCACAACTAACACCATGAGACCGGTAAGAAAGAAACCCTATCAATATCATACTTTTGCCTTGAGCATTCCACTTGAGGTAGATAATGACTATCTTGATCTTCTCAAGTTGGACCACCTTTCTTGATTGAGCTTGCTTGGTGAAGTCTTGCGGATTGCTCCTCCATACTCCACTATGGAAGAGACTCTCTTTAAGCATATCTTCACATATCCATGATCACAATATAGATGGCAAGCTTCAAGCATATGTTCTCTTCTAGTTGCTCATCTTGAACTTGCGCTTTGACTTGATCAATCCTTGAGCCAATTCTTCTTTCTCCATAATGATGGCATCTTGAGGATACACATGAGAGCTCACTCAATCTTATTCTTCAAGACACACTTGACATAAGCTCAAGTCCCTTAAGACCAATCTTTGGATCACTTCTTGAATAACACCTTGGTCAACACATAATCTTCTTCTTACAACCTTGAATCCAACAAATGGTTCAAGCATTGTCTATGGACAAGTTCTACACATATAACTAAATGCAACCATTAGTCCATAGGGATTGTCATTAATTACCAAAACCACACATGGGACTCGATATGATCTTTCAATCTCCCCATTTTGGTAATTGATGACAATCTCTTTGAGAGGGTTTATATAATGAATTCAAGGAACCACAATGGTTGTACTAACATCAAATACTACAAAAGTATGTGATGTTAGTAGAACCACCATATATAGAGCAAACTCCCCCACAATCTATGCATGTGTGAATGATCTTGATTTCATTGCATATATTGCCAACCAAGGTTATTGGTGGAGTTTCCGCTATATACTCAACCATGCGAAGCAACACACAACGATACAAAGCATGCAAGGCAAATGCTTAAGAACAAAATCAAAGCATAAAACCCAATTCCCTTTAAACCCTCAAAACTTCTCCCGCATTGGCATCCATTGCCAAAATGGGCAAAAAAAAACTTAGAAGGCCAATATAGTGAGAGTTCCTCCAAAACGGTGTGCATATCCAAAATAAATGAGTGAAAACACATGCACATATACAAAGGCAAATTTTTGAAGGAAATCAAACTATATTGAGGATCAAAGATTGCAAACAAAATAAGATAACATGATGGATAAACTTCACGAAATGAAGAGAGCAATCAATCGACCCAAAGAACAAATTGAATAAAGATATTATGATTAGACCAAAAGGGTGCTTTAAATAATATGAGGAAGCTCCCCAAGGTTTGTGCACAGAATATTCTATTTAAGTTGAAGTATAAGGTGCACAAACATGGAATCATCACTCCCTCAATATTATTCAAAACAAAAATGATACCAAGTAAAATCAAATATTATGATAACCGAAAAATGGTGCTTTAAATGAAATAAGGAAGCTTCCCAAGGTACGTGCAAAAATTAGAATGTTTGCATTTGAATACAATTTGCACAACATGGAATCCTCACTCCCTCAATAACATTTAAAACGCAACCATTTGCAAGAGATCATAGAGAAGAAATTAAGCTTAGCACTTGCATCAAACAAATGGTTGAGTAACAAGCAAGGGGTGATATATTAAAAGGCTCAACCAAAGGAATGTGTGATAGAAATGACAAAGAATATTATAAGACTAACACAAGGATAAGCATAGAGCATCCACATAGTCTTCAATGAATGATATTGCTTAGCATTCCATCCCAACACATAAGGTTCAAATAAGATATCAAATAATGAGATATCATCTCTCATGTGTATAAGTTTCTAAGTAGACAATATCACAAAGATAATTATCACAAAGAAATATGTACACACAAAATAGATACTAAGAATAGAACATGATATCCAAAATGAAGTCATGCAATATACCAATGAGATTTTTGCTTTTAAAGCATGGCCAAAGGCTAAATTTATCTTATTGTATATTGACGAACTTCAACCACCAACATTTCAAAGACATCACAAATATCAACAAGGGAAAGAAGATAGTTGGGATGCTTTGATAAAAACAACAAGTATCATAACGAAGGATACCAAACGGAAGAAATAAATTTGCAATTTCATCAATATTGCACATGTGAGCTTATTGAGGAATTGATATGCAAAAAGATTGCTAAGTTGACATATATGAGTAGGAGAATCATGAGCACGCTTTTTATATGTTCCCAATAATATGTCCTCATCTCAACTTACTCACATTTGCAATAAAGAGGTTTCATTAAGACCTTTGCAAAAAGTACAACATTTGCAAATAAAGATTTTCCATGCCATAAAACAACCTACACAAGGTTGGATACTAGAGAAGTATGCATGAAGAAGATACTTGTTACCGAGATATCAATGGTAGGATGTAGTAGATAGGAGTTCTTCAATAATCCTAGCTTGCCTCAAATTATCATTTAGTCACCACTTCATCCTTATTATTGAGATAAGCACCAATATATCTCCATGTACCTAAAACAAAGTTCAAGTACAAGATGGTCTCCAAACTCATTGGGTCCAAAGTAGTTAGAAACTATAACATATAGGACAAACTCCACATAAATATGTGCATATAGATATGAAATTGAATTTCATGCAGATCTTAGCCGATTAGGATTTGATGGAGCTTCCCCTATATATTTGATCAAAGAAAGCAAAACATGCCATAAAGTATACATTTAGTAAATATGCATGCACAAGACTTCCAAGAGCCCAAAGGAGATACAATTTGGACAAAACACCAAGAAGAACAAGCGAGCGCACAAAATTGTGAAGCGACAAAAGGTTGTCCAAATTATATCAAAGAATCAAATCAACACAAGATTGACTCCAAAGTTCACCAAGTGAACAACGCAAAAGCCAATGAGCATAAAGCATAAATAAAACACATATGCTCAAAGACATATCTCATTGTAAGAGTAAGAACTAAATACCAAGGAATGAGATCACCAACTCCCAAAGAGAGCAAGGTTCAAACAAACAAACCAAACTCTCCACACTTTTTATGATGGCACACTAAGTACCAAAAATAAAAGATTTGTCTTCCAACAAAAACCAATACCAATTGAAATAAGCAAAAAGAGTGTGTTATAACAAATATAGGAGAGCTCCCCCAAGATTAGTGCATTGTTTATGATTTTGCATTTGAATACAAAATGCACACAAGTGGGATCATCACATCTACCTACATAGAAATAACACAAAACAAGTTTAACAAAATCAAATAGAATCACAAGAGTCAAGGAAGACAATGGGAGTAAAAACAAATACATTTCTTGGCAAGAGATAAGGCAATTAAAAGCAATAGCCAATGTAAAGATGATCAATATATATGTGCCACATGATAGAGTACCAATTGTCCAAGAACAAGAGGTATTTGGATTTATTTCCCGGTGGTAGTTTACACATAAATCTAAGATCATCTTCACAACAAAGAAGCATATGGAAAAGATAAGAATTAAACACCATGCTAAAAAGATATTCTTGATAGACTCAAATAGTTAAACAATCACGCAAAGCAATGATTAGGATAACTTGAAGAAAATGGTTTTCCAACTTTGATGTAGCATTCCACATTTTAGGAAAACCCTACCAAGAAAGTATCTCACAAACAAGATCCAAAACAAGAGCAATAATACAATTTGGCAAATTAGAACTTGCTTGAGCAAACATGCCACATAGACGTAAAATAATTTACAATATCAACACTATGTGACACAACCTCAAATATACACATTATATTGGTTTGTAGTATGCACAAAGCATATTACTCCCCCATAATATGATAAAATATTTATTTTCACAAGATACAAATAAAATCCAATAATATGATTAATGGACATTATAGAATTTGAATTTCTCATGAGAATGACATACCACATAGAGACTAGATAATCTTTAAATATCAACACTAAGTGGTATTCCTCATGTACACACATTTTTAGGATTGTGAAGTGCAAAGCATATCACTCCCCCAAAATGGGATGGTCCATTAATCTCTCACAAGAGCCAACAAGATACAAACAATATGCAATAGGCTCAACAAGAACAACCGTACATGGTGTGCAACCCAACATGCACATACTTGATTACTCAAAATAAAGCAAGTAGGAAGCACAATATATACAAACACATGCAAGGTACAAAACCCAACACATGCAAAGGGGCGAGTAACTTTCAATGTAGATGAGTTGAGTGCATGTTACTGCAAGGAGGAACATTGGATATATGATAGAAACAAGAGAATCCAATTGACTTGACTTGAGAAAATATAATTGATGAAGATCCCTTAATTCTTCATGATATAGCCAAGTCTCCAATGCCCTCCAACCACACCTATTGTTCAAGTAATGGCTTGTTGGTCCCCAACCAAGTTGGGTCCTAAGAAGTTAGAAACAATAGGTTTGGCAACCCAAATGGTTCTTTTCTTGACACCACTTTGAGCGCCAACAAATTTGGCAAACACATTACCAACCTTATCCTTGCAAAGTGAATATACATCCTCAATTATGATAGGGTTGGATGAGTTACCACTAGTGCATGAAGAAGATAGGTGACCCTTCTCATGGCATATGTAGCAAGTTCTTTTCTTCACCTTCTTCTCACTTGATTTCTCCACAAGGGGAGCATTAGCTTGATTTTTCTTGGGAAGTGACCTTTCTTCAACACGAGGTTGAGCATGGCCTTGAACTTGAGGCCGCTTCCCTTGTTGCTTCTCACTAAGAGGCTTGTTCTTCAAAGGACAAGATCTAACATGGTGCCCTTCCATTTTGCACTTGAAGCAAACAATCTTGGCCAAATTCTTGACTTGTTCTTGGCCCTTCTTCTTCTTGTTTATCTTGGACTTGTTCTTGTTATTGGATTTGAATCCAAGTCCACTCTTGTCATTGGGGGATTTTTGCACACTCAAGATCTTGTTGAGTGTGGACTTCCCTTCATGACAATTTTCCAAGTCTTTCTTCAATGAAGTAACTTGGGCCTTGAGCTCTTTGATTTCCTCTACATGGTTAGTGACAACACAAGTACTAGTGGAAGTAGAGGCTTCATTGTTAGAGAAACAAGGCAAGGAGAGTAATTCATCACAATATTTAGCAATAGCATGAGATGAAGAATTACTAGGACTAGCACATGTCAATATAGCATTTTGAGAAATAGTGCTAGTGTCCACATGAGGCTCACAAGATGTTACCTTTATAGATATAGCCTCATGAGCTGACTTTAGGCGAGCATGTGACACTAGAAGATCCTCATTAGAGCTAGATAGCTTTTCATAACTTTCTTCCAATTTCCCATACTTGCTAGTTAGCAACTCAAGTTGAGCCCTTAGCTCAACATTCTCCTTCAAAATAGATGCTTCACAAGAAGTAGAGTCAGTAGCACATGCATCATTATCATTACCAATAGGAGAAGACAACTTGGCAAGAGCGAGGTCACGTTCTTTAGTGAGTTTAGAAATAATTTCATTACATGACTCCTTAATGGATTCAAGTTTCTCCTCAAGAGAAACCCAAAGCTCTTGCTCTTCCTCTAGAGAATTTTTTAAATCATGGATATCATTGGCATATTCACGCTCAAGAGAAAACATTTTATCAATTTTTTCTTCCTTCATCTCAATGAGTTTCGTGCTCTCAATAGCACAACTCATGATTTCAAAGAAGTTGGGCAAAACATTTTTATTGTTATGCAAAGCATCAAAGACCACCTTACCCTTCTTGTTTAAATACTCAATATAGTCTTCTTCATTTTCCTCATCCTCACCATTGTCCTCAACATCATTATGATTTGAAGACCTAGCCATAAGGCATATGTGGGAACCATGAGAAGAAGAAGATGAAGAAATACTTGAAGCTCCATTCAAGACCTTGTCTTGGCCCAAAGACTCTTCGGTTTCCTCTACATTGTTAGACACACAACAACTAGAGGAAATAGCAGAATTTATATTATGGCAACTAGACAAGGCAAGCATATCATCATGAGATTTATTCAAGAAACTTACACATGATATGCAAGGACTATCAACACAAGCATGTAAAGCATTTATGGGGCTACAAGTGTTTAAGTCCAAAGATGAAGCATTGCAATGAGATAGAGAGGAATGACTATCAAAAGTAAACATACTATCACCATTGCAAGTTTCATCACCACTCACCATATCATTACCTTGTGTCTTGCCACACTTTGGTGAAGTGGATGAAAGTTCATCACGGCCGAAAGTGGAAGGAATACAATCATCCTCAATAATCTTGGACACATCATATTTTTCTTGAAGCTTTGTCCATATATCATGAGCGCTCCGAAAAGGCATGATAGAGAAGATAACTACATCGCTCAAAGCATTAACAATCACATGAGTAGCTTGAGCATTGAGATACAAGTTTTTCTCATCCTTTAAAGATAAATTTTGAGAATCCTTTGGAGGATAAAAAATTGTATCTACAATTTGCTCCATAGTTGGGTCCATGACCCAAAAATAATTAAGCATGTGAATTTTCTATATATCATAATTTGTGCCATCGAATATAAAAAATGTCATTGTGCACTAATCCCCTAGCCGACATCTTTGCTCTCAAGGCGGTGAAGCCTAAAATGAGAGACTGGGCTCTGATACCAATTGAAAGGACACAGATGTCGCCTAGAGGGGGGGGGGTGAATAGGCGATATCAAATTTTACGAATGGCTTGAACAAAAGTGGAATTAAACTAGCGTTTATTTTGCCAAGCACACAAAACCTAAATAAACTAGGCTCACCTATGTGCACCAACAACTTATGCTAAGAAATACAAGTAACAAGGTGATAGCAAGATATATGACTTCAAGCACGAAGGCTATCATAATGTAAAGTGCATAAGTAAAGAGCTCGGGTATAGGAATAACCGAGGTACGCGGAGACGATGATGTATTCCCGAGTTCCTCCCTTGAAAGGGAGTACGTCTTGTTGGAGGGGTGTGGTATCGCCACAAAGGCCTAACCAACACCACAAAGGCCTCACCCTATTCTCCGGTGTGAGCTTGTGCCAAAAAGGCCCAGCTCACTCTTCCACTAAGGGGTTCCTCAAGGCGGAACCGGGCCTTTACACAAATCTTGGGGCACGCATCCACAACTTAATTAGAGGCTCCCAAGGATAGCCACCAAGGCTCCACAAAGCCACAAAGCCGTCTAGGGTTCCAAGAACCCAAGAGTAATAAGCTCACAAACTTTCACTTACTCGAATCTCCGGGGAGAACTCAAACCGATGCAACCTATGCAATGGCAAGGGCACACAAAGTGCTCAAATCCTTCTCACCCAAAGCTCACAAAAGCAACTAATGCTATGGAGAGATATGAGAGAAAGAACAAAGGAAATCCACAAAGAACTTCAAGATCTAGATCCTCTATGTTCCCCTCACTTAGAGGAGAGATGGATTGGTGGAAATATAGATCTAGATCTCCTCTCTCTTTTCCCTCAAAAATATGCAAGAATCATGGGAGGAATGGAGAAGGGAGGGCAAGCTTGCAAAGTCAACAATGGAGGAGAGAGAAGCCCATTTCGTGGCTGTTCCAAGGAGGAAGAAGGGGTATTTATACCCCCCCCTCTGAAATCTGACCATTACAGCCACTTACACCGGCTAAAGCTGGACTTAACACCGGCTATAGCCAGCCTGAAAAGTCCGGCCCTGGCCAGCAATAGCCGAACAAATAGCCGGTTTGCGACAGAGGGGTTTTCACCCCAAATTCTGGGCAGTCCGGCTAAAGCCGGCCCTCAGACCGGCTAAAGCCGGTCTGACCGGGTATTTCCGGCCCCGGGCCGGCTATTTCTGCCCCCCCTGAAACAGCAGAAATACCAAAACGAAAACGGCAATAACTTGAGCATCCGGACTCTGTTTTCGATGATCTTGGGCTCGTTGGAATCACAACAACAAGCTCTACAACTTTATGCAGAGAAACATCATAGTCCAACCAAGGAGGATAAAACCAAATGATGAAAGGTTTGACCTCTCATCGAAGACAAACCGGTAAAACCTCCAAACACCAAAAATGCAAGAAGAGTTTCATGCGGAACCCGTTTTTGATGAGCTAGAGCTTGTCATGGAAATAACCACAAGCTCTAGAACCTCACATGGATAAAATCCAAATAAGAACCAAGAAAGATGATGCCAAGTATGCAAAGGTTTGAGCTCTCTCTGAACGATACGATTAAGTTACTCACTCGAGAGCCCCTCTTGATAGTACGGCTACCGATCCTATAACCCGGTCTCACAACTAACACCATGAGACCGGTAAGAAAGAAACCCTATCAATATCATACCTTTGCCTTGAGCATTCCACTTGAGGTGGATAATGACGATCTTGATCTTCTCAAGTTGGAGCACCTTTCTTGATTGAGCTTGCTTGGTGAAGTCTTGCGGATTGCTCCTTCATACTCCACTATGGAAGAGACTCTCTTTAAGCATATCTTCACATATCCATGATCACAATATAGATGGCAAGCTTCAAGCATATGTTCTCTTCTAGTTGCTCATCTTGAACTTGCGCTTTGACTTGATCAATCCTCGAGCCAATTCTTGTTTCTCCATAATGATGGTGTCTTGAGGATACACATGAGAGCTCACTCAATCTTATTCTTCAAGACACACTTGACATAAGCTCAAGTCCCTTAAGACCAATCTTTGGATCACTTCTTGAATAACACCTTGGTCAATACATAATCTTCTTCTTACAACCTTGAATCCAACAAATGGTTCAAGCATTGTCTATGGACAAGTTCTACACATATAACTCAATGCAACCATTAGTCCATAGGGATTGTCATTAATTACAAAAACCACACATGGGACTCGATATGATCTTTCAACATTGTTTTATGATGCCGCCAAATGCCTTTCTTCCTCAAACTGCTTTGTCTCATAGGCATAGTATACTTAGTCAAAAAAATCAAAAACATTAAAAAATAGTACTCTCTCCGTCCTTATTTGGTTGGTTCTTATTCATGAAAGCAAGTACCTTATCATATAATTTTATTTTGAGGCTTTTTATCAGAGGATTATGAGCCATTTATTTTTGCGATGCAGTGTTACTTATTTCCTATTATAGTATTCTAGTGATAGATACATCCGTTTTTACGAAGAGTAATATGGGTCAGAGGGAGTAGCTTTGTTTGTTTTAATGACGTAAGAGTTCCCGTCTATTTCCCAAAGGTATCTATCGATTAAAACAGATTCAATGGAACCAATGCAAGACATTTATTATTTTTTCCTAATTACCGCCTCTCGCGCCGGCGTAGGCGTTGTTGGCCTAGTTGATCATGAAACACGCATGTCCACGATGACCTTGCCGTAGCCTCCTCCTCGGGCGTTGTGACACCACCGATGTAAGGCGACGGAGCCTCCATTGTTGGCTGCACAGCAAAGGATTGTGAATGCGAGAACCACAAACTCGATAGAGTACTATCTGGATTCTGGAGGATTCATAACTGATGCACGAACGATACACATAGATATATGGTACACGATGATAGTGTTTTTCTGATAATGATAGATGGTACACGATGGCAGTGTTTCTCTGAAAATCACGTTGGCGCATTCGTATGGATGCAACCCAATTGAACCATCTCCCAACATGAAGTAGACCCGAACATAAATGGGACCTAAACATGAATTAGCACGAATCATGACGAAATCCAAGGCTACGTCGCCAAGCTTTGACATGTCCGGGCTGAAAATGACCCTACAGGAAATTACCAACTTGTCCTTGGCCCTAACTCCGGCCCAATCAATATCGACCATTGGATCTTCTATATATTCACCTACAAACTGTAGTATAATGTACCGTAAAATTTCTCTTTATTTTCCATTTATCAGTGTATTGTATGTTGACTTTTCTCACATGCTTTACGTTATTCAACATTACAAATTAAGATATTCTGGTTATTTCCATATGTTTGTTACTATTAGGCTTGAAATATTTCGACAATAGGAAGTGCACACAACCCAAAGGTGCCAAGAGCCACTCTTTATTTATTTTGGCTCTTTTAGACACCATAATCCTCTTTTCTCGATAAAGAGAATATATTTTCTTTACAAATTTTTAAAGAACAATCTCCAAATCCCACTGCCCCTCCCGCACATGCACACTGCTGACCACTCCCATCTGGCCACACAAGCACGCACCCGCCCTCACACGCGTGCATAAGATTCCCGTGAAAGTTTTTCTTTTATAGGACTCCTTAGGATTGAGATATCATTTCCACCTGAATCCTATGGGTAGATGAATGGTGAAGGAATTTTTTATGAGGTCCAATCTCATGTTATATTCCTATAAAATTTGCATTACAAAATTCCTATAGGATAGAATCATATAAATCAAACGGCTTTCGTATGTAAATTTCCATAAGATCTCTATCGTACATAAATTCTTTGAAAACCCTATGAATCAAAGAGATCCATGAAAGGTTTTGCTATATGTAATGTAAAAAAGGGCATGCTCTAGCCAGGTCCTAAAATTAGGAATCCCTTTTTCTTAGTTCAGCAATGTCCGAAGGATTCAAGTTGTAAAAAAAAAGTCTGACGACTTCAATGTCTGAGGCAAGATGTACGAAATCTGCTACTTAGTAGAAATGATTTGCAAAATGAAAAGAAAATTGGTTAGAAACGAGGTAACCACAACATACTTATTGTCATCAATCATAGGACATCACTGGGGATTATTACCTATATTCCCCTAATGCAAGCACGTTACACCAACAAACGTGTACAGCAATCACACGAGAGTATACTGATTCTTTGATCAGCGTTCTATGTCGGCTCCCTCCGATCTTGGGGACGCCGGCTTGGCGGCCGCTGCGGCCGGATAGCCTCCTCTGACGTCGTCTCCGCAGGAGAAGGCCATCTCCTGGATCTTGATGGACGCGCTGGAGCTGAAAACGAGCAGCGGCTTCTTCCGCGGCACGGGCACCGGCTCCGCCTCGCCGTTCAGAATCTGCACCACCCGCCGCATGGCCGGCCGCTCCTCGCAGTTCGGGTTGGCGCAGCTCAGCCCCACGAGCAGCAACCGCAGCATCCCCTCCCGGTCGAACTCGCCATTCAGCCGCGCGTCGGCGGCCTCGATGAGCCGATCCTCGCCGTGCAGCCGCCACACCCAGTCCACCAGGTTCACGTTCTTGCCGCTCCCGCCGCCGCCGTCCTCCCTGTCGATTGGCCGCCTCCCGCAGCACACCTCCAGCACCACGACCCCGTAGCTAAAGACGTCGGTCTGGTCGGTGGCCTTGCCGGACTGGAGATACTCGGGCGCGAGGTACCCCATGGTGCCCGCGGTGAGCGTGGACATGGGGCTCTGGTCGTGGTCCATGAGCCGGGCAAGCCCGAAGTCGCCGAGCCGCGGGCTGAGGTTGGCGTCGAGCAGGATGTTGCCGGTCTTGATGTCCCTGTGGATCACGCGCTGCTCGCACTCCTGGTGGAGGTAAGCCAGCACGGAGGCGATGCCGGCGGCGACGTTGTGGCGCTCCAGCCAGGTGAGCGTGCAGGGGTCGCCGTAGAGCGCCTTGTCCAGGCTCCCGTTGGGCATGTACTCGTAGACGAGCAGCAGCTCGCCGTTCTCGTCGCACCAGCCCTCGAGCTGGACCAGGTTCTTGTGGCGGAGGCAGGCGATGACGGAGAGCTCCGCGACGAACTCGTTCCGGCTCTGGTGCGCCTGCGTCGACCGCTTCACGGCGTAGGTTGTGTTGGCGGCGGCGCCAGGCATGGCGCAGGCCTTGTACACCGTGCCGAACGCGCCTCTGCCTATGACTCTGCTCGCGTGGAATCCTCTGGTCGCGGCGCTCAGCTCCTTGTGGCTGAACTTCCTCGGCCCCTTGAGCAGCAGCTCCGGCAGGAAGACGGCGTGCCTGTTTCTTCTCGAGGCTGTGAGCTGTACCAGTTTCCTGACGGACACCCACGCGAAGAACACGAACGCGGCGGCGAGCGCGACGGGGCCGAGGATGCTGACGGCGAGCCCAAACTTTCTCTTCCTGGTGGCACCGCCGGTCGTCGTGATTACGCCGGGTGGTGACCCGTTGCCGGTGGCAGCCACGGAGCCGTTGGTGGTGGTCGCCGGCGGCGGCAAGCCGAAGGTCTGGAAGGTCCACTCCTTGATGGTGTGCTGCTGGGTGCTCCCCTCCGTGGAGGCAGAGAACCCGACGTACATGTCGCCCTGGAGGTGCGGCGAGAGGTCGACGGCGACGGAGAGCACCGGCCGGCTCGGCTTGACGCCGGAGACGCTCAGCGAGACCTCGAGCAGGCTGTCGGCACCGCGGTACTCGATCCATGCGGTAGTGAGGTTGCCGCTCTTGAGCACGATGCTGGAGCTGGCGAGGTCGACGGCCTCGATGGACACCGGCGAGCCGAGGTCCAGCCCCACGTGGTTGTCGCTCAGGTCGTCCATGTCCGCGTTGAGCATGGTGTCGAACTCCACGGCCACGATGGCGGGCACGTTCGCATCGGCGGGGCTGGAGTCGTCGTCATTGGGAACGGCGGCGGAGGAAACGGAGGAGTTGAAGAGGCCGAGGTAGCCGCCGGTGGCGCCGAGCGTGGTGCGGGCGGGGGAGAGGAAGAAGGCGATGCCGTCGCCGCCGGTGGAGCCGGGGTTCTGGGTGGCGATGACGAAGGAGAACCTGGCGGCGAAGGAGGCGGTGGTGTTGCTGCGGAGGAAGGAGACGGGGCGGGTGCAGAGGACGGTGCCGGCGCTGGAGTAGGGGACGCCGGTGTCGCGCGTGAGGCCGACGGAGCCGTTGCGCAGGAAGGCGTCCCCGAGCAGCGTGAGGTCCGAGAAGGAGAGCGTGGCCGAGTCGATGCTCACGTTGTTCTTTCCGGCCGGCGCTGAGGCCGCCGACGAAGCGGGCTGGGGCAGCAATGCTGCCGTTAGTAGCAGCAGGAGGAGTGGCACGAACCGGAGGAGGAGGAGGTCGGCGGCCATGGGTGGTGGTGGCGAGAGACTGGGGTCATGAGATTTCGTGGTGTCTGTACCGTATTATCGAGCGATCAGCTTGTGGATTCCGACAGGACAGTAGGAGCAGAGCAGGTGTTCGGGAGTGAGCGATGGAGGGAATCCCCGTCTTGGGGATGGAGTGACAGTGGGTTTCGGTGTTTTTTATGGGTCTAACGGTCGAATTGGCGCGTTTGAACGTAACGGTCGGGAGGAATGGTGTGTGTCAGAGATGAGCCTGGAGCTGCACTTTTCATGTGGGGATGAGTTGATGATGCTTTTAGATACTGTGTGTTTGGTAGTCTGGGTCACCTCAGAATTACTCTCTGTAGAGCCAAGCTGACTTCAACATGTTAGGCTGAGAATTTTGCATGTGTTCAGTAGATCGTGTGTGTTGAGAAACGCTGAGTTCATCCATTGTTTGGTAGACTGGGTGTGTTGAGATAAACTGAAGAGGTCCAAAATTTGTATAAAGAACCCTAAATACATAAATTAAAAGCAACCATGCCCCTATACACACAAATAAAACCATTCGAGTCCCTATATACACAAATAAAAGCAATCAGGTCCCTAATAAAAAAACTGAAAAAGCAATCGGGTCCTTGATGGGCTTGCTTGCGGCTGGCCGGAATTAGGCTACGGCCGACCATCGCTGGCGTGAGTAGCACATCCACGCTTGGTGGCGGCCATTGCTGCTTGAGGCGCCAACGGGGCGGGGCGGCCATGACTGCTTGAGGCGGCGGCGGGTCACGGTGGCTGCTTGAGGCGACGGCTGGTCACGGTGGATGCTTGAGGCGGTGACGGGGCGAGACGAGGCGTGTGCAGCTTGGTGTCGACGGGAAGGGGCAGGAGGACGAAGCAGCTTCGTTCTGAGTAGGAATGGCCACCGCCATGACCAGTTCCCGCAGATCGGCCTGGCTTGGGGTGGTCCGTGTGTAGCCCTGGGAGTGTGATAGAGCTCGGGGCGGAGGCACTCAACGGTGGGCGGCGGCCGATTCGGTGGTGGGCGGCCTCTGCGGCGGTGGGCGGCGGCCAGTGCGACAGTGGGCGGCGGCCGATTCGGTCCAGTGAAGGAAGGAGGGCGCGGTGTGGGGAAGAAGGTGAGGAAAGAATGAGAGAGAGAGTGGGGCGGGGGCGTGGGTCTGGGGGTCTGCGGGGGCATGCGGGGGACGGGGAACGCGCGATTGCGTTGTGAACTCGGCCCGGCTGAGGAGCGAAGCTCGATTTCAGCTTCTCTCCTCAGCCCGGCTGAGAGCCCTTTTCGGGGTAAGGTGGGCAGTGCTGAGATGGCCCGACCCAGGTTAACAAATAGCAAAAAGGCTTCTCAGCTAGGTTGGGGAGAGAATATTTGGGCTCACCCGGTCTACCAAACACGCCCTAAGCATATTAATGTATCTCACTAGCATGTGGTACATATGTTAGGCCAATTATAAATCTTAGTACTTGGCCTTTGAAATCTTGCTATCATACTCTAACTTCTATGCATTTTTATCATGCCAATCTGAATGTGCAATGTTTTTGGCAGCTTTAATCGACTAGGTTCAAATATCTTTTCGTGACAAAAACTCTTCAATTTTAGAAAGCAGTGCAAAAATAGTTATTTATTGTACCGAGAGATCAAGGACATCCACATGAGTTGTTGATGCCCCATATTTCAAATCTCGCTATGTAATCACACTCCAACTTCTGTGCATTTTCAGCATGCCAATCTGAATGTGCAATGTCTTCGGCAATTTTAATCGATTAGGTGTCAAATCTCCTTTTGCAAAAAAACTCATCAATTTTAGAAAGCAAGGCAAAAAATGTTTATTTATTGTGCCAAAAGATCAAGGACATTCACATGAGTTGTTGATGTCCCATATTGCTAGCCTTAGAGCTTGGCCATTCTTAGTAGTCGCTTTTTTTCACCACTTCCGCCGTTCATATCTCACCTTCGCGGCCATATCAAATTATCACGTATGTAAGCATTTGCAAGTTAGCGGGTCATCATTTTACAGAGAGAATGTGTTGTTGACATTTTCTAATTTAGGGACGAGATTGCATGCGGTCGTGCCGATTGCGGTTTAAGCAATGGCTTGGAGGGGCATTTTGGGAAGTTCGTGTAGGCAACGCTCTATACCCTATCACTACACGCAATAGATCTCTCAACAAAATAGGATGAATAAATATGTTTTACTGTTAAATAAACTGAGGATAATTTTTTAAAACAAGATGTTGTGAAAATTGGAAACACTTATGTAGATTTAGGTAAAGTAAAGAATGTCAAAATGGTGTGGAAATTTTTAGACCGGGTCAAAAAATTGTATTGCTCTCTGTTGTTTATGTTTACAATAAAAATATTACACATTTTAAATAAATAAAAAATAGAGCTAATGAAAAAGGTTGATACCAAATTGTGAGTATGACCAGGTAGATTTAGGTAAAGTAAAGAATGTCAAAATGGTGTGGAAAGTAGATTTGAACCCAAATAGACCTATAGTGCATACATATTAGTGGCAAGTAGGGTTCATTGTTAAACATCATCTAGATGGTATCGATTTAAGCCAACGGATCAGACAAATAAAGAATTGGCTCAAACCGGGCTAGATGGACGATCCATAAAGCCTGCTCTGGATGCAGATCATCGATCAAAAAGCAGACTTGCATATTAGGTTGGATTTTCTCGCCAACTGAACTGCATAAACAAAGTGATTCCTTCTTGGTGGAGATAGGTGGGTTGGATCGAACCATGATGTGGAATATCTTGTCCCAAGCACTCCAATGTGTTGAACACAAACCTCAGAAAAAATCACACCTTTTACATGCCATGTGGTGGGCTAGTTTATGTTGGCAACTAGGTGTTCTCGGCATGGTTGGAGAGCCCGTTGTAAACACAAATACAAGATACCATAAATTTTGAACCGATGGTCCAAACTATGGTTTCAACCTTCTACTTCTAATGGTGTTATATCTAAAATTAGACCTTTTTAATGATAAAATTAGACCTTCTTGATATATTATCATTGTTGAACTAAATCAAAACAAGCTCACCCTTGCAAAAACTTTTCCTTGTGACCTAGGACTCTCATTCTTGTGAATTGATTTGATCATAAAGGGGCTACTTTAATGAGGAGGTGTGCCCATGTGACCCTTAAGGCAGTTTTAAAGGACATTGAAGAATACATGGCATGGTTGTAGACATTACATTTCTATTTAAAAGGATAAGAAGTTGTGAGCTAAGTTTTACATAGACAAAGCATTCTGCACCTACGGGAGCAAAGCTCGGAGTAGAGCTAAGTTTTAGCTACATATCACATATGGCATATTGTTTACTACTCAAAGTACTACTAGGATTAGGAAGCATCAAGAATTGTGCTACGGCTACCTTGACACCACCTCGATGACAATATGACATGCACACACTTCATTGCATGATTGATATACCTCACATGCTCATAGTGTGGTGGGGTTAGGGTATGGAATCCCTTGCAAGTGTCGTCGGTCTTGTGTGCAGATGCTACCTACGTGAAATGCATGTTCGCACTGAGTGGGCTAGTCTATAAGTTGGTTTATTGTTTTTGATATGCTTTCGAGACTCATAGATATAATGAGTAGGCTAGACCCAACGAAGGTGATTAAGTTCCGCTCTGGGCAATACAATGGTGGGACGCAGTGGAAATAATCTATTTGGATTGCGCCGATACAACTATGATATCGGGAAGGTGGACTTGGGATAGCCATGGCACCAAGCCCCATAAAATATTGATTAGGGGTGAAAACGGAACGGATTATCTCCGACCGACCGGCCGACCGAAGGCTTCCGGAACGCAAAAATGGATTCAGTCGGATAGTTGCCGGATACGGTCACGGATACGGATAGTGATTAACGGATACGGAAAAGGATATGGTTTTACTAATATCCGACCGTATCCGAAGATATACCATATTTCACAGTTATATCCGGACAATATCCGACAAAATATCCGGCAATGAGCTGTTGAGTACGTGACTCAGGAGAGAAGATAAAAGAGATTTATACATTTTGTCTTATGGTACATACACACCACCATGCAAGGCACAAGATAGTTTTATATGAATATATATTTATGTATGTAGAAAAATTTACAAGCTAATTTTACTTTATTATTAACGGGGAGATCCGACAAATTGTTTATCCGCAACCGAACCATATTCGCTCCATATTCGGTCCGTATTCGTTACCGATAGACTCTGATTCCGTATTCGTATCCGCACACTATCCGCTCCGATTCCGAATCCGAAAAATACGGTAATGAATACGGTTTCACTACTATCCGTCCGTATCCGCTCCGTTTTCACCCCTAATGTTGATGTAGTAGCTAATAAGAAAGAAATAAGATTAGTGTAACATAGGTGCATACCCACACATTAGGAAAAAAATTCAAATAGACCTTTTACATAAATTTGCATGAAATTCTACAAATCATAAATATAATAAGATTGCGATACTACCACATTATACCATTACTTAGAGATAACATGCTACACTAGTATCATACACATGATATTACACTATGACCAACCTCATGCATAGTATTAGAGAGAAGAATAGTGATACACGAGAAAGCTACATTTCCTTTTTATATTAAGTTTATTGCAACTAGATCGATTATGCCTAGCTTTTTTACTAGCAATCTCGTGAAACAACGTAGGAAAGTATTTAACATTAGTAAAGTCCCCATTTACAGTCTTCCCTCGAATAATAAAAGGTAAAGAAGGTTCGGTAGCAACATGACCCAACCTCTAGAGTTTGTCGGTTAGTTTTAACGTGTGATATCATTGTGAACTGAGTTGTATGATCGCTCACATTGTTGTGCATTACCATGTGCAATTAGATCACATCTCACATTGTTATGAACGCCCATACAGAAGCCCGTGAAAATGTTGCACATCGAATAAATAGAATAGTACCCCCTCTGACGGTCCGACCAATATTACTTGTCACTAGTATGGTTGTATATAGCTACTAAAATATATCTAGATACATCAATATTAGTGACAAGTAATATGGATCGGAGGGAATACATACATTTCTTTATAGAGTGTGCACACAGTGTTCGGACAACATCATAAAAGGGTCGGTAACCCTTGTAAAATGCTAAAGGCATGTTGATGTACATGATGTGATAACAACATAACATATTTATAAATAAAGTCCAAAATCAAGCAAGAGGAAACCTAGGAAGAAAATTTGTGACCCACGAACGATATAACACACCACGTCAGTCATGCTAAATATAGGAGACATCTTTCTAATAAACTTGAATGTATGACCAGGCCAAAGTATTACCCACTTGCTATCAACATGAAGAACCGTACATGTCAACCATGTGCGACTCCCTATGAACGATCTTTCACTCAAGATCAAATCACTAGATCTTATGGTAGTGCCGACACCACTTGTAGCGATCTTTGAAAATAAGTAAATTGCGCTTGAATATTTTTTACGAGCCTTGAGATTTGTTTGTTAATAGACCGCTTATCAATTGTACATGAGATAGTAATTTGTTTTTTCAAAAGGGGGCCGGCCCCGACTTCGGCACCTTTTAATTTCATTATTGAGGATTTCTAGTGTTTAAAATTTATGAATCACAAAGGTTTGAAACATGAATTAACCACTTGAAAATAAAAAAACCAAACATAAGATGTCTACTCATTTGCTCGTGAACCTAGAAACATGACGCCAGCCACACAGGTTGTACAAATCTAGTTCTACCATAAAAGTCCACATAACCCCCAGAACTATGCCATTTCGGACGGTGAACCCCACAAGCTTTAAGCTGGACTACTTAGCCCCCTAAACTAATGAAAACCAGGCAGCTAACCCCCTGTGGCCATTGCGAGCAGGTTTAGTCCCTGGTTTAGCTGACGTGGACAGCGGATTAGTCCACGCAGGCCTAATTAGCCGTGCATGGCATGGCGGACGGTTCCTGTTCATCATCCAGCCTTATTTCTATGTTTTTCCTCCGTCTTCTCTGGCAGGGCATGGCGTCCAGTTCTGTAGCTTTTCAAGAGGAAGAGCAACACTGTGATGCCACTTTTGGCCATTGACAGTTAAAGGAACCAACGGCTACGCTGACACATTACGTCCTGTTTTGCAAGTAGTAATTTTGGCAGCATTTCTGCCGCATTTCGGTTCCATTACGAAAGTGCAACAAACATTAGTAAATTTTGTAAGCAACAACATAAAGATATCACAAAAACAGTGGCAACAACTAGGTTTTGTCATGGTTTTCTCACATATTCATACACTTCAGCACACACAGTTCAGACATCATTTTCACAGAAATTCATAGACACAATACCAAAAGTGATTCTAGTATATGACCAACAAAAGAAATTCACCTACTCTGCTCCAGTGCCACCTTCTCCATTTTGATTTTTATTTCCCCATAAATACCACCTCATCCTTCTAGTCTGTGGCACCGTTTCAGTCACAACCTGGGACATGGGAATAGTTTGAGATCTTGGAAATTGCATTCCACCAGAAGCTTGACTAGATGATGTAGGAGATGGAGTTGCTTGGGAGCTTGAATTTTCATATTGCATTGAATTTAACTTCTGCTTTTTCTTTGGGGGCACATGAGGTTGCTGCACATGATCTTGGTGCACATGAGGTTGCTGCACTTGAGCTTCCCGCACATAGAAATTTGTTCAAGGAATATTAATGAAAGTAAAAAAAGTAATGATAGCAACAATACTAATAACAGTATTAACATTAATAATTTTTTACCTTGGCTATTTTCTGCTCTCTCTCTTGTTTTTTGCTTTTTCTTTTGGATGCTTTTGTGACATGGGAATGTTCCTTATTAGCATCTAGGGTTTTGCAACTCCTTTTGTTGTGATCGAACCCTCCGCATAAAGAGCATTTGATCTTGATACCTTTTTTAGACAACTTATTTCCTTTTGGTTTCTCTCCCTCTTCTCTTCTTCTCTCTATCTTGGGCCTTCCTGGCATTTTTATTTGGGCAGGTGGAAAAGGCCTGGGGTTGGGAGCAATTGGCCAACTCTCTTTCCCCTCCACTGGTTGCAACACATGGGAATAAATCTGGTCATACACATCTATTCTGTAGCAAGGAGAAATATATTCATCCAATTCCTTTCCAACAGTGTATATTGCACTTATAGCATGGCTGCATGGTAATCCAGATAGCTCCCAGTACCTGCAACTGTAAGTTAAATTTTCCAAGCTAACAGTGAATCTTCTATGTTGGCCTTCTTGAATTTCAAATCCATTTACTCCATTGTACAAAACCTGGCAAATATTTGACCTCTTTATGTTTAGTTTCAACTTCTTGAAAATATTGGGACAGATTGTACAAGGCCAACCTTGTGATTTGGCCTTATTCTCTGCAATTCTTGTAGTTATCTTTCTCCTTATTATTTCCATCTGAGAAATAACTCGATAAAACCTTGCTCTCATTATAGCATTGTTGAAAGATTCACATAGATTATTCTCTACTGAATCACAATGTGAACCTAACTTAAAAAATGCTCTACACCAATGCTCAGGTGATGTCTTCATCATGTCCTTTGCTCCATCTTCAGTTTTTTGTGCCAGCTTTGCCCTGTTATAGTTAAATTGTATCTTGTCAGAGGATTTTGCACAAACCCAGAACATTTTCTGGTATATTTTGTCTCTATGTTGCTTTCTCCAATTTGCATAGATATACCTCGCACACATCCTATGTTCTGCCCCTGGAATAATCTCACTAACTGCCTTGATGAGGCCCTTTTGTTGATCTGATATGATAACCCAGCTCTCACCAAAATTATTTATCTCTATGTCCTTATGAAGCAATGACAAAAACTAGTACCAGCTATCATAATTTTCATTTTCCACACAAGCCCAAGCAATTGGATACATTTGATTATTTGGATCCCTTCCTACTGCACACAATAGCTGCCCCTTGACTGGACATTTGAGAAAACAGCCATCTAGGCCAACAATTCTTCTACATCCAACTAAAAACCCACTTTTGCACCCATCTAGGCAAATGTATTCATCATATGAGCATCCTCAGTGTCAAAGCAATCCTGGTCATCATCTTCTTCTTCCATTTCTTGCTTCACATTTTCATAACTAACGAACTCATCTGGTACTTTGCAGGCTTTGAACTCCTCCTCACCAAGCATTCATTTCTTCACTTTCAATTTCAGTTCATTTGCCTGCTACCTGTAGTTCATAGCTTCTTCATCCTCACCAGAACTATTGTTGTCATCTGCTTCATGAGCACAATTGTAGTCACTGTCAGAAGATTTATCACTATGACAATTTTCCTCTAGAGTGACCACTTGAATTCCTTTGCCTTTCTGCTCCGTTGTTCGCCTAAATACTGGCAATTTCTGTGCTTGTGCTACATCTGCTTCATTCTCTTCATATTGATGTGCATTTGCATCATTTTCGATTGGTTGCTTCTGTACTTCTTCTGAATCGGCACCAAGATTAAGCTCCGCTGTAATCTTAGCATAGACATCAAGTACACCAACTTCACTCACATATTCAGCTATTGATTTCACAGATTTCTGGTCACACAAATTAATAAGTGCAGATTTCATTGGACCACATGGAACCTTCCAACAAAACTCAGTCTTTTGCATTGCTTCATCAAAAATTGCAATATGATCTGCTAGATGTTTCTTAAGCTCTGCAATTGACAGCTTGGAATACATCACAATGGACAAGCCATGTTTGCCTCCCATCCAAATCCACTCTTTTCCCCTCCATTCGAACACTCCACGGTAATGGAATCTCATAGACAAATAATCCAGAGAATTCATTGTCAAATCCTGCGAATTTCACAGCAAAAAACACCGTTTAGGCACAATTTCTGAATCAGTAGTGTGCTCGTAAAATTGGTTCAGTTATTTTATTTTAAGACAATAAGGCAACAAAGTTCTAAAGTTATACATATGAACAGTCACGCAATACGTGCAAGCTCATATCTATAATATATATAACGTGCACCCTACTACCGCAAATTATTACTATCAGTTCAGTTTACGTCTAAATGCCCTCATTTTTTGTCACTCTTTCGTCTTCTCATTCATCACCACATCATCGTGGAGAAAACAATCACACTTTGATTAGAAAGGCATGCGAGCCGCCGGCCACCTCTTTATCTTCTTTGGCCACCACCTCTAGGTTTATAAGGTCAAGCTCACTTTCCATTTCCCCTGTCCTTTTGTAGCTGAGGATCAATCGACTTGAACAACAGCAAAACTGTTCAAGGATTGTTTTGGACTCCAAGAGTCAATCAGCCAGCTCGAAGATGATTTCTTTTTCCACATTTTGCTATATACGAGCAGGGCAAAAGTATCCATGACCATAGTTGTTCATTCAAGATCCTGGACATGAGTTTATTCATCTCTGCTCATTGCAAGAGCCATGACTCCCACGCACTCTGGAAGTGCTTAGGCGTCAATCAAGCTACACAATGTCTCCTCCATCAAATGGTTAGCTCTCAGAGTATGGATGGGTGTTTGTACCGAATATTTGATGGCATCCATGCACCATGCTTGCTAACTCTTTTGATTGTGTTAGTTCAACCAATATGCTATCTATCACCGGTGCACTGTTAGCGTTCAATAAAATATTCAATTGGAAAACTTATTTGATTCTCATGATGTTGCAGGTTCGTATAACAAGGTAGCATTCATCGGTTGCCTATTTCTTACATCAAACAATGTACGTATATTTCTCTGACAGTGCTTCCTATCCCGATCCTCTGAATGTGTATACCTTTCAGGTGATTAGGTTGCATAATTTTTGTTGTTGTCAGACTATATAGTTGAATGTTCTTATATCTCTTCTATTTGCATCATGTTTTCTACAGAAACGACAGTGGTGACCATCAAATTTAAGGCTTAATTACCTGTTCAGTTCCATTTCACCAAACCGCTATGGCCATACTCATCCTCTCTTGCAGTTGACTGTATTATCCCTTGACAAACTTCATGTTACATTGTATAGAACACACTAGTAGGGAAAAGCCTACCGCCGGCGCACAAAAAACCCTTATCACTGGCAAATTCGGACTCGCCAGCGACACCAATGCCGGCGGTGATGCATTATCCCTGGCGCATTGCAGATTCGCCGGCGATAACTGCACCTACTGCCGGCGCATAGCCACATTCGCCAGGGGTAACAAGTTACCCCTGGCGAATGCTGCTATGCGCTGGCAGTAGAAGTTATCGCCGGCGAATTTGCAATGCGCCAGGAATAATTGTTCTATGCGCCAGCAAAAATAATTACAGGAGCAAAAAAATAAAATTTTATACAGCAGATATACAGCACATAATACACAGAATAACAGCAGCAAAACAAGGAATTATGTTTACAAGTGATCAAGACTCCAATATTACAAACAAGTCTCCAATATTACAAACAAGTCTCCAATATTACACACAAGTGTTCAAGACTCCAATATTCACAAGTTGCACCAATACTCGATCCGGACTTACAAGTTTTGTTCGGGAGAGTACACAAAGTAGCTAAACAAGGAACACATAGAAAATAAAGACAGTGGCGGCGGTGAGCATCATCACGAGGAAGGTGGTCATCCGGCTCCTCTCCATCTCCCTCGTCCTCTCTCGCGCTAGATAGTTGGCATATCTAGTTTGCGCCTCCGCCAAAGTATCGTATCCCTTGTAGCTGTTGCCGCTGAAATGGTGTACCTGCCTCCTACATTCTTCCCAGTCGTCGTAGACTCCAGGAACCTTGCCCTTGTACACGACATACCACGTCATCTACACATAAGGAAAAAGTTAGTGTTTAAGTAATGAAGCATGAAAGTTGTGCAATAAATACGGTTTATAAACTAACTCTAAGTTTTAGGTTTTGGCGGGAAGGAATGGATTCCGTCGAGCGTGTTGAATGTCCTCGTGTCATAGCACAACTCTAAGCGGGTCTGGATTTCTGAATTTGGCGGTGGTGTGAAGCCGGCGTGGAACAAGCCACCCTTCTTGGCCACATCCCTCGAAATGATCGAGCAAATGGTCCGTTGAATGGCACGGAACTCAGCTCGCACTTGTGCATCGGTGGCGTTCGCCATGTCTATGCTAGCTTTTTGGAGTCTTTCTGGCACCAAGAGGTCTTGTTCTGTTTTGATTATGTCCCTCATATGTAGGATGGCGTACCAGGCCTCCAGCCCACTATCTGGCTCCGCCTGCTTGTGGCAGCAGAACTCGGTTTGGTGGAAGAGGGTGAAGCATCCTCGTACTTTTTTCTGCTTTTTGAGGGGGCGGTCGGCCTTAGCGACGAAGCCGTTGAAGGCTTTATCAAGAACACCCTTAATCTCGGTGTAGTCCTTGCGACTCGCACTCCCCGAGTCTAGGTAAACCACTCCCGATTCTTACGGGTGAACGAGGAGTAGGGTACAGTGAATTCCTCTGCGCAAAACAACAAGTGATCCTTAGATAAATAAAATTTGTGGAAGAATTAATGTACCGACGGGTAGCGAAGGACTACTTACTCGGGGAAGTAGGGCATGAGAAAGCAGTCCTTATCCTTGTTGGCTACCATGAAATCCTCGATGTACTTCGAGACAATCGCCCGATTCCCAGGGGCACCGAGAAATAGCTCATCCATGTAGAAGGGGTCCATTATCATGTGCCTCCCTCTCCTCTCTACGATGATATCGTGCGCCATGCCGAGCGATATCAGGCAGACCAAGCTTTTGTCCATCCGGAACATGTGCAAGAGCCGGAAGATGTCTTCGAATCTAATAAAGAAAAGATCCCCTGGGTACCCATCCACAAAGCCCACATTGGTGGGCACCTTGACCACATGTACCGGGTACCCGGGATTTTTCTCTCTGAGAAGTTGGTCCTCCAGATACATGATGCTGTCATGCACGTCCTTGATGCTGCCCCCCATATCATTGAGAATCTCACTCGGCAGCATCGGTGAACCGAGATAATGCATCTTCCTCCAAAGGGTCGACAACCTGTCGAGAACCCGAGCCGCTGGGCGCACAGAAGTAGAGGCCGCTTCACCTTTCTTCTTTCGCTTCCTCTCCTTCTTCTTGTTGCAGAAGGGAGTGCCTTTTTGTTGCATCTCCTCCTTCGTTAGAACGAAGAGTGTCTTTGGCGAAATCATAGATTGCGGCGGCGCGGTGAAGGTGGCAGCTTGTTCCTCTGGCGTTTCCTGAGAACTGAACATCAGCTTCTTCGCCAGAGGACCACGGCCTTGATCAGATACATGTCGAGGTGCATCATCGGCCTCCAAATCAGCGATAAAAGTATCGATGGGAGCATGGTCAATATCCATTGCACCATCATGCTTGGGAGGATCATAAGCGGGTGGAGTGTCGGGCCTTTCTTCCCTTGCCTCCGGCACAGAGGGCGGAGCGACCTTGCCTTGGCTCGGCGCCGCCGACGCAACCGGTGGAGTGACCCTTTCTTGGCTTGCCTCCGACCTTAAGGCGGTGTTCAGCCGAATCAGGGCTTTCGGCCATAGCAAGATGTGGTTCTTGAGTTGTCACATCTTCAGCTCGCTTTTGGCGTCCGCTGGTTGGTTAGGAGGATACAAGTCATGGCAGAATGACAACACATGTGCCACCTAAACCCGGTGCACGCTATCGGGCATAGGGTTGCCGTGGTACTGCCGGCTGAGTGGCATCAAGATGTTTCCCTTCACCACGTCCTTGAACTGGTTGTCCAGTTTCAGTAGCAAGGTGCGTTGTGTTGAGGTCTCCTGCAGAAACACAACACGTATATCAATAGAGAGTGGCGGCGATGAAGTAATTGACTGCTTGCAGAGGAGGCTTAATTTATTACCGTGAGGGCGTCGAGCTCGGCAAGCATCGACGGACCGGCGGGCGTGCAAGTGATGGAGGGGCTGCTAGCCGCCACGGCCGGCGAGTCCTCCGTACGGCCAGCACCTGTGTTGCTGCCCTCCGGAGTCACCATTGTAGCGTGTGAATCATGTTGTGGTTCACTTTGAGCCTGCGGCGCCTCTTTGTCCGAGTTGCTGGCGCCTAAGCTCAGCAACGGTAATGGCCCCATTTGGCCTCCCACGATATAAGCGGCGATCCTCTGGGCGAGGTCGGGCATGATTTCGTTGACCTTCGCAACAGTTTTCTCCTCGACCCTCCTTTCCATGTTTGTTTCCAAGTCCGTGATCTTTCTCTTGAGGGCCTCCGTCTCTGAAGTGTCCTGGCTCTTCTTCGCCTGTCGCGACTCCTTGGTGCTAGGCTCAGCCAAGCCATAGGCGGAGTGCTTGTGACCTGCTTCGGCGCCGGTGACACGGCCTAAGTGCGGCCTCTTCAACGGTGCCTGCTCCTTTGCGATGTTTATGCCACTTACGTAAGGATTGTCCCACGGGACTTTGCCTGTCGATGTCTGGGACGAGGAGCCGGCGGATTCAGCTGCTTGTATTTGTGCTTGCTGCAGAAGAGACAACATGAACAATCTTAGAATTATGTGCTACTAGCTTGCAATGGACTTAACAATCTTGTAAATTTCTTACCACTACTTTCTCGACTTCCGCCACCTTTGGGTCCGTGCACAAAACTACACCCTGCACCACCTTGGGGTCCATGACGAGTTGCTGGTGCCAAGTTGACGTGGGAATATGTAGTTGATGTGGGAGCTTATTCTTCTATAATCCCCGGCAACGGCGCCAGAAAATTAGCTTGATGCGTGGTGAATGACCAGCCCGTTGGGAACCCCAAGAGGAAGGTGTGATGAGTATAGCAGCTAGTTTTCCCTCAGTTAAGAAACCAAGGTTTATCGTTCTTGGAGAGGAGAGACAAACGACTGAAGGTGATGCTTGCTAGCTTGCGACAGCTTCGGACAATTTATATATGGCGCCTCGTCCAACCTTTGCTTTGTGAGCAGCAACGTGGAACCTGCACACAACACAACCAAGTACTTCGTTCCCAACTTGCGATGAGGTTGTCAATCTCACCGGTTTGCTTGAAACAAAGGTTATGAGCGTATCGAGTGGAAAACAATAGAGTATGCGAGTAAAGTAAACAGTGCGAGTAAAGTAAACATGTGATAGCAATATGATGGAAATAGGACCGGGATCCACAGTTCACTAGTGGTGTCTCTCCATAAGATAAATAACACATGCTGGATAAACAAATTACAGTTGGGCAATTGATAGAATAAAGATAAACATGATATGTCAAGAAGATCACTATGAGATTTACTCTGGGCATTACAACAAAATACATAGACCGCCATCCAACTGCATCTATGACTAATAATCCACTTGTTGTGAATCAATCCGAGAACTCCACAAGTATTAAGTTGCAAACAACAGATAATTGCATTAAGCAAAGTGTGTAATGTAAACAAAGCATATGCCCTTGAGCATATGAATGTTGTTTTCTCCCTAGTAGCAACAGCACATCTACAACCTTAGAGGTTTCTGTCACTCCCCTAGGTTAAATAGAGGCATGAACCCACTATCGAGCATAAATACCCCCTCTTGGAGTCACTAGCAACTACTCGGCCAAGATAGCTACTAACAACGGAGAGCATGCAAGATCATAAACAACATAGAGATAACAAAAGATAATATTCAGTACAACAACTTAATCATAAACACCAATATTCATCGGATCCCAACAAACCAAACATGCAGAATTACATAACGGTGATCTCAATCATGTAGGGCAGCTCATGAGATCTAAACATGAAGCACATGGTGGAGAAGACAACCATCTAGCTACTGCTATGGACCCATAGTCCAAGGTAGACTACTCACTCATCGCTCCGGAGGCAAGCATGGCGATGAAGAAGACCTCCGGTGGCGATTCCCCTCTCTGGCAGGGTGCCAGGAAGAGCTTCTGGACCCTCCCGATCTTTGGGTCGACGGTGGCGGCGGATCGCGATGTGTTCTGGAAAATTGATCGGGTACTTAGGTTTTTTCCGTCGGGGGGTCTTTATAGGCGAAGGGGCGATGTCAGAGGAGGGGCCAGGTGCCCTCACACCATGGCGGCGCGGCCAGGCCCCTGGCCGCGCGAGCCTGGCGTGTGGGGCCCTGGTGGCCCCCCTCCTACTCTCCTTCGGATCTCTGGAAGCTTCCGGGTAAAATAAGACTTCAGGAACTTGTTTTGTCCAATTCCGAGAATATTTCCTGTGTATCACTTCTGAAACACAAAAACAGCAGAAAACAGGGAACTGGCACTGTGGCAACTCGTTAATAGGTTAGTTCCGGAAAATGCATAAAAGTGCCACGAAGTGTAACGAAACAATAGGCAAATGGTGTAAAAACAAGCATGGAGCATCAAAAATTATAGATACGTTGGAGACGTATCAAGCATCCCCAAGCTTAACTCCTGCTCGTCCTCGAGTAGGTAAGTGATAACAAAAGAATAATTTTTGAGGTGACATGCACCTACACAATCTTGATCATATATGTAAGCATTTGTGAGCTGGGATCATAAGAACTTAAAACATGGGCATGAAGATATAATCTTGACAATAAGAACTTGGCAACCATGTTGTAAACATGCAAATGAACACAAACAAAAGATCATGAAAATGAAACAATGAAAGTCAAACGTGTGTTCAAATCATCAGGAAAAACATACAAATGGTTTTCAGCTTGTCCTTCAAAGAGAGCAAAACATAAATGCATAGGACACCTTCAAGTCTAAGAGGGCGACTAGATACAAATAATTTAAGAACAAGTGGAACCAACAATATGAATCAATCAATGAACTTTGGGACAATGCATATCACACTAAGAATGACAACTATGCTCTCTTAATGGTGCATAAAGATAGAAGGTGGTGACTCAACATGAAAGTAGAAGAAAGGCCCTTCGCAGAGGGAAGCAGTGATTGCAAGTTTTATAACCTTCAAAAATTATGGTACTTACCGGCTTTGAGCTCTCATTGCCCCCATCATAAGCATCTTGAATGGTTAAAGTTAATGCGAGAACAATTATGATGCATATGCTTGACAAATCATAAGTTGAAAACCTCGTGCCCCGTGAATACGAGTACCCAAACCTCATGTTACTTTACTTAGAGTCCCAAGCAAGGCTCTTGTCATTGTAAGTATATGCATATCATTGAGAACTGCCAATGGGGTACCTCCGTGCCCGATGACATGGAACAAGCCCACACCAAAATGACAGGACAAGCAGACAATGAACACCTCGACATCTCTTTTATTTGCCGTTTGTTTAGCTTTTTATTGTGAGATGCGTCGTCGAATGTTCACCATTGGTATGCTGCAAATTTCCACCATGAATTATGCATGGCTTAGATTGGCGGCCCGGCGTTTCCCTAACACATATACAAACTCCATGATCCCCACAAGATTCCCAATTCATTTCACACCGTGGGCATCCATAAACAAAAGATCACGATATCAACTCAAATAAGAAGTGCAATGTTGAAAGCTTGCCCATGACAGCATGGCTGGGCTAGAATCCAACTTACAACTTGCAAGCATAACAACTCAACATAAGAGACCACAATGTCAAATTTTTAAGAACAGGAAAAAGTAAAGTGCGCCTTCCGGTTCGTGAGAGCTTTACTGATCGAATTTCGCATAACACTGGTAAGAGTTTAATTTGAAGAGAAAATAAAAGCAAGTCAAATTTACTTGGAATAGCAAATTGCTAGTAGGTATGTATGGTGGACACTTTGGAAAACTTTGGCTTTTAGGAGTTGGATGCACGAGTAGAGCTCATACTCAGTACAAGGCGAGGGCTAGCAAAAGACTGGGAGCGACCAACTAAGAGAGCAATAATGGCCATAATCATGCAAAGCGACAAAGCGACATTAAAAGAAGCATAAGATGGCATCAAAAGTCAAAAACTAAATGATCATAGAGGCTATTGGCGACTTTGTAAGAGTCTAACATGTGTGAGCATGCGCCAAGTCAACCCAAATAAAGCATCGAGGAGAAAACCAAAATAATGCTTCCATACAATAAAAACAACGCATGATTTTTTCAAAGGCTCATTAAGCAATCTCAGTTATTTGAGACAAGTCATGCTACAGCAAAACCACTAAGCATACTATCAAAAAGACATCAAGCATGACATGAAAAAGCCTAAGCCGCAGTCTACACAAGCTCCTTCTTGTACCACTATTTTGCACAAAGCTTTTTCTCTTTTCCAACACCATTTGAAATTTTTAAAGACACCTCTTTTGATGAAAACCAATAAAGATCAGAGGCAAAAATACACCTTGATGAAAATATATGACAAGGTCTGAATGCAAATCAAGGCGAAAACGAAAACCAAAAGCAGTAGCAGAAAAAGAAGAACACTCGATGAACGATAAGAGTGAAAACTACAGTGTTCTTGGCAAATGAAAAGCGAATAACTTCTCCAAAAGAAATTTGTTGGGGTCCAACCATTTATTGCAGCAAACAAACAAACTAAACTAACTAAGAAAACTAAAACAACTGACGCTCCAAGAAAAACACATAGTGCATGAAGCAATAAAAATATAGTGTTTTGAAAGATGACCTGATTTTTGCCGATGAAGAAGGGGTGCCTCGGGGGCATCCCCAAGCTTTGACGCTTGTACTTCTTGCATATTTCTTGGGGTGATGCATGGGCATCCCCAAGCTTGAGCTTTTTTCCATTCTTCAACTCATCTCATCATTCTCCAATCCCTACACTTGAAAACTTCCTTCATACAAAACTAAACACAATTCTATTAGCAACATTAGTGTAGCATAACATATAATCAACCTCTTTTTGCTTCAGGTTTCAACTCAAAACCACCACATATATAGCAAATACTACTGTAGCAACTTCTCCAAAAGTTCCGTGATCAAAAGAACTCAAAAGAAAGCGATAAAGTGGCAAACACAAATATTGGCAGAAATCTGTCAAAACTGAACAGCTGACAAAGGTCGAATTTTTGAGGGGTTTTATGTTGCTCAAATCAAAAAGTGTTCAACTAACAAAAGTTTGGATATAACCTGGGGCATATGCACAAGAAATCGCAGGTCCAAAAGATATACAGAAAATTTATACGAATTTTTACGGTGCAGCACCGAAAACAGTTTCAGGACAGCAACATCCTCAAATCTTTACCTCACTCGAATTAGAGGCTTCTCTTGGCACAAAAACTAAATAAACAAGATAAGGAGCGGTCATTACAGTAGTAATGACTTCCAAGACTCAAATAAAAGAAAAAGTACTGAAAATAAAACATTGGGTTATCTCCCAAGAGTGCTTTTCTTTAACGCCTTTGAGCTAGGCGCAGAAAATTGCGAATCAAGTAACATCAAGTGATGAAGCATCAAGCTTATAATTTGCTCTAAGAATAGAGTCAAAAATTAATTTCTTCCTTTTCCTAGGGAAGTGTTCCATACCTTTCTTTAGTGGGAATTGATATTTGATAGTGCCTTCCCTCATATCAATGATAGCACCTACAGTTCGAAGAAAGGGTCTTCCCAAAATAATAGGATATGAAGCATGGCATTCAACGTCCATAACAAGAAAATCAACGGGAACGAGGTTATTGTTAACCACAATAAGAACATCATTAATCCTTCCCAAAGGTTTCTTCTTAGCAACATCAGCAATAGGAACATCAAAATAACATTTTTCAAGCGTTGGTAAATCAAGCATGTCATAAATCTTTCTAGGCATGATAGAAATACTAGCACCTAGATCACATAAAGCATGGCAATCATAACCATTAACATGCATATCAATGATGGGTTCCCAACCATCTTCTAACTTCTTGGGAAGAGAGGCTTTTTGCTTCAACTTTTCATCCCTAATTTTTATGAGAACATTGGTAATATGCTTAGTAAAAGCAATATTTAGAGAACTAGCATTGGGAGTCAAAGCAAGCTTTTGCAAGAAAAAAATTACTTCAGATATATTGCAGCCATCAACATCAAAATCATTAAAAGAAGTAGAGCTATCATCTCCTACACTCTGAAAAATTTCAGCACTCTTTTGAGAAAAAGTTTTGGCAGTTTTAGGCTTTTTAACACAAGGAGTGGGAGTTTTCTCTACACCAATCAAAGTAAGAGGATTGCTAGCATTAGGAGCAGCATCATTAGAGGTAGTAATGGTACATACCTTCATTTCTCTAGCCATCTCATCTTCTCTTTCCCACCTGGCATGCAATTCCGCTAACAATCTAATATTTTCATCAATTCCAACTTGAATAGCATTAGCGGTAGCAAAAACATTGTTCTCTTTCACATCATTAGGCAACACTTTTAATTTCAGAAGTTCAACATCATGAACAAGGCTATCAACTTTAGAAGCAAGAATATCAATTTTGCCTAACTTTTCCTCAATAGACTTGTTAAAAGCAGTTTGCTTACCGATGAAGTCTTTGAGCATTACCTCAAGCTCGGAGGGCGCGGCCCTAGTGTTGTTGTAGAAATTACCATAAGAGTTACCATAACCATTACCATTGGTAGAAGGATACGGCCTATAATTGTTACTAGCAAAATTGTTCCTATAAGCATTGTTGTTAAAATTATTGTTTCTAATGAAATTCACATCAACATGCTCTTCTTGAGCAACCAGAGAGGCCAAAGGAACATTATTAGGATCAACATGAGTCCTATCATTAGCAAGCATAACCATAATTGTATCAATCTTATCATTCAAGGAAGAGGTTTCCTCAACAGAATTTACCTTCTTACCTTGTGGAGCTCTCTCGGTGTGCCATTCAGAATAATTTACCATCATGTTGTCGAGTAGCTTTGTTGCGGCGCCCAAGGTAAGGGACATAAAAGTGCCTCCAGCAGCTGAATCAAGTAGGTTCCTCGAAGAAAAATTCAGTCCTGCATAAAAAGTTTGGACAATCATCCAAGTAGTCAGTCCATGAGTGGGGCAATTCTTTATCATAGATTTCATTCTTTCCCAAGCTTGAGCAACATGTTCATTATCAAACTGAGCAAACTTCATAATATTGCTATGCAAGGATATAATCTTAGCAGGAGGATAGTATCTACCAATAAAAGCATCCTTACACTTAGCCCATGAATCAATACTATTCTTAGTGAAAGACAGCAACCAATCTTTAGCTTTTCCTCTCAAAGAAAAAGGAAACAACTTGAGCTTAATAATATCACTATCAACATCCTTATATTTCTGCATCTCACATAGCTCAACAAAATTGTTGAGATGAGCTGCAGCATCTTCAGTACTAGCACCAGAGAATTGCTCTTTCATAACAAGGTTCAACAAAGCAGGCTTAATCTCATAAAAGTTTGCAGCAGTAGCAGGTGGTGCAATAGAAGTGCAGATAAAATCACTATTGTTCGTGCTAGTAAAGTCACACAACTTGGTGTTTTTAGGATTGGCCATTTCAGCAAAACAAAAGTAAACAAGTAAAACAACTACCAAGGATTCTAATTTTTTTGGGTTTTTGATATAAAACGATGTAGGTAAAATAAATAAAGTAAAGCAAAACAATAACAAAGTAAAGGATGTGCGTGCGAAAAACTCCCCTCGCAGAAGTCTTCTACTTCCTCCCCGGCAACGGCGCCAGAAAATTAGCTGCTGGTGCCAAGTTGACGTGGGAATATGTAGTTGATGTGGGAGCTTATTCTTCTATAATCCCCGGCAACGGCGCCAGAAAATTAGCTGCTGGTGCCAAGTTGACGTGGGAATATGTAGTTGATGTGGGAGCTTATTCTTCTATAATCCCCAGCAACGGTGCCAGAAAATTAGCTTGATGCGTGGTGAATGACCAGCCCGTTGGGAACCCCAAGAGGAAGGTGTGATGAGTATAGCAGCTAGTTTTCCCTCAGTTAAGAAACCAAGGTTTATCGTTCTTGGAGAGGAGAGACAAACGACTGAAGGTGATGCTTGCTAACTTGCGACAGCTTCGGACAATTTATATATGGCACCTCGTCCAAGCTTTGCTTTGTGAGCAGCAACGTGGAACCTGCACACAACACAACCAAGTACTTCGTTCCCAACTTGCGATGAGGTTGTCAATCTCACCGGTTTGCTTGAAACAAAGGTTATGAGCGTATCGAGTGGAAAACAATAGAGTATGCGAGTAAAGTAAACAGTGCGAGTAAAGTAAACAGGTGATAGCAATATGATGGAAATAGGACCGGGATCCATAGTTCACTAGTGGTGTCTCTCCATAAGATAAATAAAACATGCTGGGTAAACAAATTACAGTTGGGCAATTGATAGAATAAAGATAAACATGATATGTCAAGAAGATCACTATGAGATTTACTCTGGGCATTACAACAAAATACATAGACCGCCATCCAACTGCATCTATGACTAATAATCCACTTGTGGTGAATCAATCCGAGAACTCCACAAGTATTAAGTTGCGAACAACAGATAATTGCATTAACCAAAGTGTGTAATGTAAACAAAGCATATGCCCTTGAGCATATGAATGTTGTTTTCTCCCTAGTAGCAACAGCACATCTACAACCTTAGAGGTTTCTGTCACTCCCCCAGGTTAAATAGAGGCATGAACCCACTATCGAGCATAAATACCCCCTCTTGGAGTCACTAGCAACTACTCGGCCAAGATAGCTACTAACAACGGAGAGCATGCAAGATCATAAACAACATAGAGATAACAAAAGATAATATTCAGTACAGCAACTTAATCATAAACACCAATATTCATCGGATCCCAACAAACCAAACATGTAGAATTACATAACGGTGATCTCAATCATGTAGGGCAGCTCATGAGATCTAAACATGAAGCACATGGTGGAGAAGACAACCATCTAGCTACTGCTATGGACCCATAGTCCAAGGTAGACTACTCACTCATCGCTCCGGAGGCAAGCATGGCGATGAAGAAGACCTCCGGTGGTGATTCCCCTCTCCGGCAGGGTGCCAGGAAGAGCTTCTGGACCCTCCCGATCTTCGGGTCGACGGTGGCGGCGGATCGCGATGTGTTCTGGAAAATTGATCGGGTACTTAGGTTTTTTCCGTCGGGGGGTCTTTATAGGCGAAGGGGCGATGTCAGAGGAGGGGCCAGGTGCCCTCACACCATGGCGGCGCGGCCAGGCCCCTGGCCGCGCGAGCCTGGCGTGTGGGGCCCTGGTGGCCCCCCTCCTACTCTCCTTCGGATCTCTGGAAGCTTTCGGGTAAAATAAGACTTCAGGAACTTGTTTCGTCCAATTCCGAGAATATTTCCTGTGTATCACTTCTGAAACACAAAAATAGCAGAAAACAGGGAACAAGCACTGTGGCAACTCGTTAATAGGTTAGTTCCGGAAAATGCATAAAAGTGCCACGAAGTGTAATGAAACAATAGGCAAATGGTGTAAAAACAAGCATGGAGCATCAAAACTTATAGATACGTTGGAGACGTATCACGAGTTTCCCGGTTTCCATTTCTTTATGGTACCGGGACCTGACAAATGCCCTGAACAGCGGGTCCACATACCTTTCGTAGGGGTTCTCGATGCCCTGCTCTATGTATGCCTGGTCCTCCTTGTCCCATTTTGGCTTCTTGCCGTCGTAACCATGGCAACCGAGACGGTGGTGCCCAATGTTCTTCTCCGCGAGGTCCTTCCCCCATTTGCTTTGCGCCTTGGTGAACTCATCGGCTTCATTCGCAAGGAAGACCTTGAAGTCCTCTTCCGTCATCCGCGGAAAGTGGCGATGGACCTCTTCGAAAGGCTCATGATCAGCAATCATTTCCCTCTGCATAGTTTTATAACTGCTAAGGTGTTTGGTGAACCTTGTGAGGGCATATCTGTTCACAATATTCTTCTTCAGATCCTGGTTTCTGTACTCCGGAGGGAACTCGTACCGTGCGTGCAGCCTCAAGATTAGTTGGACGCGCAGATGGCCCTTACTTCGGAGGTTCGTCTTATTGACGTTGACGACGTCACGAAGGATTGCTACCATCTGGAGGCCGTACCCCTTCGCGAATTTTATTGGCTCCTTCGGAATACCACTAGCGGGGTCAACCAATGTGAATGAGTCCCGCTGGGCGGCGACAATGTTTGGGCGCCGCTTCTTCCGAACTCTTCTATTCGCCTGGCTAGATGTCTCGGAGCCACCCGCGCCGGCGCCACTATCGGTGGTTTCCTGGTCGATGACCCTCCTCTCATAGTCATCACCAGCTTCAGCATCGTCATCGTCACTAGGCTGATATTCAGCATCTTCCTGCTGCGACTCCAGGGCCATGAGCCTGTAGTGCTCTTCCATATCTAGTTGCCGAGAAGACGACCCGACGACGTCGTCGTCGACGTTCCGATTTCCAGAATACGACATGGCTACACAAGAGATAAGAGTTTTTAGACAAGAGACAAGAGATAGCGACACAATTTGTCACGGCAAAAATTCGGCATGACCTTTGCTAAAAAATGGTCATGCCGGAGTGCCAGAAATTCGCCGGAATGGAAGTTAATCAACATTCCGGCGAAACATTGGCACTCAATGTACCTGCACAACATTCACAGTACCATGTTCCCAGTACAAATAGCAACAACAGCAACACAAGCCACTTAGATTTGACTAGAAGAGATTTGATAGCAGCAACACAAGCCACAACAGCAGCAGCAACAGTACAAAGTGCTCCAGATGAAAGGAAATATATGCATCTCATGAGAACTTTTGTAGTAAACAAGAGATTTGACTAGAAGAAACAACCAGGACACTGGCGACAAAAGCTAAACCAGCAGGCTTTGCACTACAACTGAAGAACAGAATAAACCTCCAAGTGTTCGTAACTTTGAGTTCTGCTTCTGCCTTGGTTCCAAACTGCATTTTCTAGCAGTGAGTTATGTTTCCCGTCTTGTCTTGTAGATCATGGATTACGAAAGCAGCATTTTCAGCAAACATATATATAAGTAGCTCTAAAATTCTTGAAGTAGCATTACCACAAGCTCTCCACCAGCTAACAGTCTACACCCTTGCCTTCAGAAGTGGCACTTGCGCATGCGATCAATTAGCATCAAAAAGCAAAGAGCAGAACAAATCATATGCAGTATTAAGAGATAACAGAACTACTCGATCGATCAAAATGCAAAAGCCCATGAACTCCAACAGTTGTGATACATCCATACACCAAGCTCATCACCATGTAAGCATATAAGCACAGTATAATTGCAGCATTAAACCATACTTGAAGAATTGACACTTCATCGTAAACTTTGCAAAACTCTACTTACACGTGTACTCTGCTCTAGGCTACTACTCCTTCCAAGCACACTCCAACATCAATCGCTCGAAACACAAGAACTAGGGATTCACTGACCAGGTAAGATCAGTCTTCCTTGCCAAACTCCACAGTGTCTTCTGCATTTATCCACTAAAATCTTCTATTGTAGGTCATAGTATTTCTTTTATTTTTTTAGTTGCCAACCAGATAAAAAGGGATATACACCTTCAAACACACAGTGGTGCATGATTCTACTGTGTCTTTTTGTATCAAATCCTAATATGTAGTAACTAACATGCAAAATGACAGTGAGAACTATTTGCATGATGCTACATGCCAGATCCATAATTTTAGTCAAGTTTGAAAAGAGTTTAAAATTGCATGACTGAATTATATATTGAACCTAAAGGGGCAAATAAATCAGAGAACCAGGTCAGGTAAACATACACTAAAACTTCTCTCCACTCCATCCAACCAAAAAATTACCAAACCCCAGCGTTTTCAGTCCTTGATGATGGCTGGTAACAAAACTCGGCTGCATATTATCGACAGCCAAAGAACTTAAACAGGACCGTGCCGGCACTTAAGAACACTTCTTTGAAATAAAGTGCTCCAGCAGTGTGACTGCTAACAAATACGATGTACACAACAAGGTCACAAGCATGATAATAGGAATAGCAGACAAGGAACAAGATGTTTATAATGCACCGAACAAAAACATGATAGCACAAAAATACTCAATCACTTGTGCAATAGAGTTAATATTAAAGGAACCCGCAACAAAATAAGAAGCCATATCAAGGGAAAACAACCAGTATGTCTAGACTCTAGTATTTCATAATCTTTTGTCCTTACCTGATCTGTCTATGAATTAACTATGATTAGTTGATCGCGTTGAATTACCGTAAGGAATCAAGAAATATATACCAAAAAGATTCCAACGTACAATCTGGCACCATGTTTCATAACTTAATTACTAAATTCTCCATGGGCAAACTACATGGTGAATTGATAATTTTACGCCTAGACATATGAACTTTATAACTGCAGGCCTTCTAGGTAATCTCAAAGCACAAGAATCTCCTTATAATTTAGGCTGGCTCAGTAAGCAGACTCAGATGGTATGGTCAGATACATTAGGTTTCACTATAGTTTTCTGTATGGTCATGCTTCCACACCCCCCTAATAAAAAATAACGATCAAGTATGGGACCAAATTCACCAGAATGCATCAGATAAACCAAATATCATTAACCGTACAAGCATGTTCGACATCAAATTAAAACATGTAACCATCCAATGGTTTGGTTTAAACAACACAAGCGTAATAACTGATTAAGCCATCTAAGAGCAGTAGGCAGCAAACCAGCACATCAGGCATCGGGCGCCGGCTGCAGTGAAAACTAGCAACAATTACAAATTTACTCCACTTAAAGGTTCAAGATTAAACACACAAACATCTGACGCACGGCACATGGGCATCACAGGTGATCAGGGGCATGCAACCGATTCCAGTGCTCGAGAATGGCTTGTGTCCACTGAGCCCGCCGCGACTCACAGAGGGGAACAGCGGAGCGTGTTGCTGGCGGAGTGTTTTGCCGCTACTCCCAGAGGGGAACGACAGAGCGGGTCTGGGTACATCGGCTACGACGCGCTGCGGCGGGACAGCGTGTCGTGCTCCCAGCGGGGTGCCTCCTACTACAACTGCCAGCCCGGCATCCAAGCCAATTTCAATGCGAGAGGGGATATTCGGGGCAGTACCGCGAGGGTGTCGTCGGAGTAGGTGCTGAGGAAGCGGGGGAGCACGTCCGCGATGGGGACGGCGCAGACCTTGCGAGATCCGGCAGGGGAGCCGAGGGTGTCGTCGGAGTAGGCGATGAGGAAGTGGGTGGTGCGTCTTGATGTCTACGCACGCGTCTGTTCTTGTAGACAGTGTTGGGCCTCCAAGTGCAGAGGTTTGTAGAGCAGCAGCAAGTTTCCCTTAAGTGGATCACCCAAGGTTTATCGAACTCAGGGAGGAAGAGATCAAAGCTATCCCTCTCAAGCAACCCTGCAATTACGATACAGAAAGTCTCTTGTGTCCCCAACACACCCAATACACTTGTCAGATGTATAGGTGCACTAGTTCGGCGAAGAGATAGTGAAATACAAGTAGTTGTGATGATTATAAGTAGTAAAAGCGATCTGAAATAAAAATGGCAGCAAGCAAACATGTAACAAAACAGGAAGTAAACGGTGTGCAAAGCTTGGAAACAAGGCCTAGGGATCATACTTTCACTAGTGGACACACTCCCAACAAATATAACATAATTGAACAAATAAATAACTTCTCTTCACTATGCTACTCTGAATTACTCTCCTATTGAATAACACTAATCATTGCGTAGTGGCTACAGAATCACCCCTTAAAGTTCATCAAGTACTTGACAAACACCGCTCATAGAGATATCCAAATCAAATCACAACTCAAGATAAATATTATTGCAACTTAGACCAAGTACTAACACGGTGCACACACTGTCAACATTACACCATGAAAGGAGGAATAGATCACTTCAATACTATCATAGTGATAATTATTCTCATAATCCATAAGAGATCACAATCGTAGCCTAGACCAAGTACCACCATGATGCACACACTGTCACCGTTACACCATGGCAGGAGGAATAGATTACTTTAATAACACCACTAGAGTATACATAAAGATGAAGAGTAGCATCTACTTATTCAACATGATACAAAGCTCACGATCACATAGAGATCACATCATGGGAGAGAGAGGTGAACCACATAGCTACCGGTAGAGCCCTCAGCCCCGGGGATGAACTACTCCCTCCTCATCATAGGAGACAGCAAGGTTGATGGAGATGGCGGTGAGGTTGATGGAAACGGCGGAGACGGCGATGGACATGGCTCTGGGGGCACTTCCCCGTCCCGGCACCGTGCCAGAACAGAGACTTCTGTCCCCCGAAATTTGGCTTCGACGGCGGCGGCGCTGCGGAACTGTTCTGGAAATTTCGCCAACTCCCCTAGGGTTTTCCATCCTGAGGCTTTATATAGGCGAAGGGGCATCGTCAGGGGGCTGCCAGGGCATCCTCACACATAGGGGGCGCGGCCAGGGGCTGGGTCGCACCGCCCTGGTGTGTGGGGCCCTCGTGGCCCCACTCCGCCTCCTCTTCGGTTCTCTAGAAGCTTCCAGGAAAAATAAGACTTCTGGAACTTGTTTCGTCCAATTCCGAGAATATTTCCTGTGTAGCTTTTCTAAAACACAAAAACAGCAGAAAACAGGGAACTGGCACTGTGGCATCTTGTCAATAGGTTAGTTCTGGAAATCGCATAAAAATGCCACGAAGTGTAACGAAACACAAGGCAAATGGTGTAAAAACAAGCATGGAGCATCAAAAATTATAGATACGTTTGAGACGTATCAGCATCCCCAAGCTTAACTCCTGCTCGTCCTCGAGTAGGTAAGTGATAACAAAAGAAATAATTTTTGAGGTGACATGCACCATCTCAATCTTGATCATATAGGTAAAGCATTGAGTGCTGAGATCAAAGAACTTAAAACATGGGCATGAAAGACATAATCTTGATAGAAGAAACTTAGCAACCATGTTATAACATGAAAATGAACACAAACAAAAGATCATGAAAATGAAACAATGAAAGTCAAACGTGTGTTCAAATCATAAGGAAAAACATACAAATGGTTTTCAGCTTGTCCCTCATGGAATAGCAAAACATAAATGCATAGGACACCTTCAAGTTTAAGAGGGCGACTAGATACAAATAATTTAAGAACAAGTGAAACCAACAATATGAATCAATCAATGAAAACTTTGGGAGAATGCACATTATACTCAGAATGACAACTATGCTCTCTTAATGGTGCATAAAGATAGAAGGTGGTGACTCAACATAAAAGTAAAAGAAAGGCCCTTCGCGGAGGGAAGCAGTGTTTGCATGTTTTGTAGACCTTCAAAAATTATGGTACTTACCGGCTTTGAGCTCTCATTGCCCCCATCATAAGCATCTTGAATGATTAGAGTTAATGCAAGAACAATTATGATGCATATGCTTGACAAATCATAAGTTGAAAACCTCATGTCCCGTGAATACGAGTACCCAAACCTCATGCTACTCTACTTAGAGTCCCAAGCAAGGCTCTTGTCATCATAAGTATATATGTATCATCGAGAACCGCCAACGGGGTACCTCCGTGCCCGATGACATGGAACAAGCCCACATCAAAATGACAGGACAAGCAGACAATGAACACCTCAACATCTCTTTTATTTACCATTTGTTTAGCTTTTTATTTTGAGATGCGTCGTCGAATGTCCACTATGGGTATGCTGCAAATTTCCACCATGAATTATGCATGTCTTAGATTGGCGGCCCAGGCATTTTCCTAACACATATACAAACTCCATGATCCCCGCAAGATTCCCAATTCATTTCACACCGCGGGCATCCATAAACAAAAGATCACGATATCAACTCAAATAAGAAGTGCAATGTTGAAAGCTTGCCCCATGACGGCATGGTTGGGCTAGTCTCCAACTTACAACTTGCAAGCATAACAACTCAACATAAGAGACCACAATGTCAAATTTTTAAGAACAAGAAAAAGTAAAGTGTGCCTTCCGGTTCGTGAGAGCTTTACTGACCAATTTTCGCATAACACTGGTAAGAGTTTAATTTGAAGATAAAATAAAAGCTAGTCAAATTTACTTGGAATAGCAAATTGCTAATAGGTATGTATGGTGGACACTTTGGCAAACTTGGTTTTTAGGAGTTGGATGCACGAGTAGAGCTCATACTCAGTACAAGGCGAGGGCTAGCAAAAGACTGGGAGCAACCAACTAAGAGAGCAATAACGGCCATAATCATGCAAAGCGACAAAGCGACATTAAGAGAAGCATACGATGGCATCAAAAGTCAAAAACTAAATTATCATAGAGGCTATGACGACTTTGTATGAGTCAAACATGTGTGAGCATGCGCCAAGTCAACCCAAATAAAGCATCAAAGGAGAAAACCAAAATAATGCTACCAAATAATTAAAACAATGCATGATTTTTCAAGGGCTCATTAAGCAATCTCAGTTATTTGAGACAAGTCATGCTACAGCAAAACCACTAAGCATACTATCAAAAAGACATCAAGCACGACATGCAAAAGCCCAGGCCGCAGTCTACACAAGCTCCTTCTTGTACCACTTTTTTACATGAATTTTTCTCTCTTTTCCAACACCATTAAAACCTTTTATAAACACCTCTTTTGATGAAAACCAATAAAGACCAGAGGCAAAAATACACCTTGATGAAAAGATATAACAAGATCTGAACGCAAATCAAGGCGAAAATTGAAAGCTAAACGCAGTAGCAGAAAAAGAGAACACTCATTGAACGATAAGAGTGAAAACTAGAGTGTTCTTGGCAAATGAAAAGCGAGTTCATCTCCTCCAAAAGAAACATGATGTGATCTAACCATTTATTGCAGCAAACAAAACAAAAGAAAACTTAAAGCAAAAGAAAAGACGCTCCAAGAAAAACGCATACTGCATGAAGCAATAAAAATATAGTGTCTTGAAAGGTGACCTGATTTTTGCCGATGAAGAAGGGGGTGCCTCGGGGGCATCCCCAAGCTTTGACGCTTGTACTTCTTGGATATTTCTTGGGGGTTGCATGGGCATCCCCAAGCTTGAGCTTTTGTCCATTCTTCATCTCATCTCATCATTCTCCAATCCCTACACTTGAAAACTTCCTTCATACAAAACTAAACACAATTCTATTAGCAACATTAGTGTAAGCATAGTAATGAATCAACCCTTTTTGCTTCAGGTTTCAACCTAAAACCACCATATATTAAGCATATAATACTGTAGCAACTTCCCCAAAAGTTCCGTGATCAAAAGAACTCAAAAAGAAAGCGATAAAGCGGCAACACAAATATTGGCAGAAATCTGTCAAAACAGAACAGCTGACAAAGGTCGAATTTTTGAGGGGTTTTCTGTTGCTCAAATCAAAAAGTGTTAAACTAATGAAAGTTTGGATATAACCTGGGGCATATGCACAAGAAATCGCAGGTCCAAAAGATATACATAGAATTTTCACGAATTTTTACGGTGCAGCAACAAAAACTGTTTCAGGACAGCAACATCTCCAAATCTTACCTCACTCAAATTAGAGGCTTCTCTTGGTACAACAACGAAATAAAAAGGATAAGGAGCAGTTATTACAGTAGTAATAACTTCCAAGACTCAAATAAAATAAAAAGTACTGAAAATAAAACAATGGGTTATCTCCCAAGAGTGCTTTTCTTTAACGCCTTTGAGCTAGGCGCAGTAATTTGCAAAGATGCTCATGTGGGCGCCATATAAGAGCTTGAGGCAAGGCGCCATATAGGAACTTAAAGCAATAGCGAGCATCAAAAAGCAAATGTGAAAGACATTTAAATCTGAACCACTTCCTATGAAAAATAGTCTTGTAAAGAAACAATCATGAAAGCGCAAAGCAAAAAGCATAGGAAGGCAAAACAAGTACAACTTCAAGAATTGCAACATAAAGAGGGGAAACTCAATATTGTTGAGATCCATCAAATCATGTTTCCCTCTCTCATAATAACTTTCAGTAGCATCATGAATAGAATTAACAATATAATTATCACATAAAACATCCCTATCATGAGCCACATGCATAAAAGAATTAATACTCCCCACATAAACAATCAGAGTAGGAGCAGATTCAATAGAATAATTATTCTCATCACCATAATCATCAAAAATAGGAGGCATATTGTAATCATAACTAATTTTCTCCTCAAAAGTAGGTGAACTAAAAATATTATACTCATCATCATAACCATCATAAACTAGAGGTTTAGTATCATCACAATCTAGAGAACAGCTATTTCTCAAAGCATATTCATCAAACATATCATCATAAGAAGAAACATGGATAGTACTAATGGTACAACAATTATTAACCTTAGAATTGGTACCAAAAAGATTTTCAATATCAAAAGTAGAGTGCTTTTCCTAATCATGATCACTAACATAGGTAATAGGCATAGGAACACCACATAGGGGAGATAAAATATCATCAGAGCAAACTTTCTCCACTAAAGCTGGGGAACTAAAAATATCATGCTTAACAAAACCAGCTTACCCAAGCTTAGACTTTTCTATAACATTAGCAACAACGGTATTCAAAGCATTCATACTAACAACACTATTAGCATGCGAATAAAGCTCCAAAGGTTTTTCAATTTTCTCTTCAAACACTTCATATCTAAACTCAGGAAAAAGACTAAAGAACTCTTTATTTTCCATTAAGCCTAACTAGTGAAAATAAAAACAAGAAACAAAAAGATGTAATTGCAGAATCTAAAGGAAATAACTCTGAGCACTCACATAGGAGGATGCGAGTACCTTTTACCTTACCTCCCCGGCAACAGCGCCAGAAAAGAGCTTGATGTCTACGCACGCGTCTGTTCTTGTAGACAGTGTTGGGCTTCCAAGTGCAGAGGTTTGTAGAGCAGCAGCAAGTTTCCCTTAAGTGGATCACCCAAGGTTTATCGAACTCAGGGAGGAAGAGGTCAAAGCTATCCCTCTCAAGCAACCATGCAATTACGATACAGAAAGTCTCTTGTGTCCCCAACACACCCAATACACTTGTCAGATGTATAGGTGCACTAGTTCAGCGAAGAGATAGTGAAATACAAGTAGTTGTGATGATTATAAGTAGTAAAAGCGATCTGAAATAAAAATGGCAGCAAGCAAACATGTAACAAAACATGAAGTAAATGGTGTGCAAAGCTTGGAAACAAGGCCTAGGGATCGTACTTTCACTAGTGGACACACTCCCAACAAATATAACATAATTGAACAAATAAATAACTTCTCTTCACTATGCTACTCTGAATTACTCTCCTATTGAATAACACTAATCATTGCGTAGTGGCTACAGAAGCACCCCTTAAAGTTCATCAAGTACTTGGCAAACACCGCTCATAGAGATATCCAAATCAAATCACAACTCAAGATAAATATTATTGCAACTTAGACCAAGTACTAACACGGTGCACACACTGTCAACATTACACCATGAAAGGAGGAATAGATCACTTCAATACTATCATAGTGATAATTATTCTCATAATCCATAAGAGATCACAATCGTAGCCTAGACCAAGTACCACCATGATGCACACACAGTCACCGTTACACCACGGCAGGAGAAATAGATTACTTTAATAACACCACTAGAGTACACATAAAGATGAAGAGTAGCATCTACTTATTCAACATGATACAAAGCTCACGATCACATAGAGATCACATCATGGGAGAGAGAGGTGAACCACATAGCTACCAGTAGAGCCCTCAGCCCCGGGGATGAACTACTCCCTCCTCATCATAGGAGACAGCAAGGTTGATGGAGATGGCGGTGAGGTTGATGGAGACGGCGGAGACGGCGATGGAGACCGATGGAGATGGCTCCAGGGGCACTTCCCCGTCCCGACACAGTGCCGGAACAGAGACTTCTGTCTCCCGAAATTTGGCTTCGACGGCGGCAGTGCTGCGGAACTATTCTGGAAATTTCGCCAACTCCCCTAGGGTTTTCCGTCCCGAGGCTTTATATAGGCGAAGGGGCATCGTCAGGGGGCTGCCAGGGCATCCTCACACATAGGGGGCGCGGCCAGGGGCTGGGCCGCGCCGCCCTGGTGTGTGGGGCCCTCGTGGCCCCACTCCGTCTCCTCTTCGGCTCTCTGGAAGCTTCCGGGAAAAATAAGACTTCTAGAACTTATTTCATCAAATTCCGAGAATACTTCTTGTGTAGCTTTTCTAAAACACAAAAACAGCAGAAAACAGGGAACTGGCACTGTGGCATCTTGTCAATAGGTTAGTTCTAGAAATCGCATAAAAACACCACAAAGTGTAACGAAACACAAGGCAAATGGTGTAAAAACAAGCATGGAGCATCAAAAATTATAGATACGTTTGAGACGTATCACGTCTCCTTCGACTCCGGTGCGTCTCCTTGCGTCTCCTTCGGCTCCGGTGGCGACGGGGGCGGAGGGGATCGATTAGGGTTTGCAGTGCCGATGGGGAGAGCGGCCAACCGGTATAGGGGGAGGTTTACCCCTAGCGAATACAGCATAAGACCAGGAATTCACCGGGGATAACCCTTGTCCCTATGACATGTGGGCCTGCACAGATTACCCCTAGCGAATTCAGGGTCAAGTTCGCCGGCGATAAAACAAGACCAGGACCCACCTGTCAGCTTATCCCTGGCGAATTCAGGGTACAATTCGCCAGGGATAAAGTAACACTGGTTTTTCTTTTTTGCTTTGTTTTTTGTGTTTCTTTGTTTTTCTTTTTGCTTTTTGTGTTTATTTTTGCTTTTTTGTGTTCCTTTGTTTTTTGTGTTTCTTTCTTTTTCCTTTTTCCATTGTTTTTTGTGTTTCTTTCTTTGTGACTAATTAAGAAATATGTGATAAATATATGGGCATAATTAAGACAAGGAAAATATAATTGATAAATAGAAGTATATGTGTCCTAAACTTATACATCATTAATTGGAGATTGATACACATTGCGATGGAATTTGTAAACTTTCCATGCATCACACTCATCTTCGTCTCTGCGAATTGCATTTCTTGGTCGTCGTTGTTGAATACTTGACCCCCATATCGTGACTTCTTCTTGTGTACGGAACACCTGTCCTAGGTAGCGTGGTCCTGCTTCTTCTTTTGGTGTATGTTGCATCGTCTTCATCGGATTCTTCCATCATTGGGTCTCCTACGAGGCCGTTGAAGTCTTGCTCGTCGGCGACTCCATCCATTCCGACGAGGGCCCTTTTTCCACTCCTTACAACAACACGACTAGGCCTGGATGGGTCGGTTATGAAGAAGCATTGCTCCACATGCCTAGCCAGTACCCATGGCTCATTTTGCGCGGTAGGGTTCTTGGTCTTGGATTTGTTGGCTTCGGGCATACACATAGTGGTGAAATATTCGTCTTCTTTTGTGATCTTTGTAGCCCATCTGACACGGAACATCGGAAGCTTCTCACCGATGTAGTCGAGCTCCCAGATTTCCTCGATCTTTCCGTAGTATCTTTTCTTCTCTTCACCCGTGTAAGACACCATCGTTACAGACGAGTTCTGATAATCGCCTCCTTTGTCTCTTTCCTCCATGTAGAATGTGTACCCGTTGATGTCGTATGCTTGATAAGTCATGAGGTTGGGCGCGGGTCCATATGACAAGGCGAGTAACATTCTGTCGCTCTCAGAGGTCATTGGCGGGGGATTGGCATTGATCTGGTCTTTGAACCAGCGTGCGAAAGAGGAGTTGTGTGCTCTAAATATCTCTTCTTCCGTCATCGGCTTGCGTGCACTGTTCTTGATCATGGTATTGTGCTCTTCCACCCAAGGTTCGAGATCTTCAATGTGTTGTAGCGCTACTAAGTGGGCCCTATTGAAGTCGGCTCTCCAACCATAGCAGTCCACATCCATTGCCCTCTTGCCAGTGTTGTGGCCTACTCCCTCAAACCTGCCAAGGTGCTTGTTTGCGGGCAAACCAACCGGTGTGTTCTCCTCATTTAGATAGTTCTTGCAGAAAGAGATGCACTCTTCGGTGAGAAAGCCCTGGACGATGCTTCCATCTGGATGTGCCCTGTTACGAACGTATGCTTTGATGATCCCGTTCATTCTTTCTAACGCCATCATGTTGTGCAAGAATGCAGGCCCGAGATCCTCGATATCATCCACTATATGGACAAGCAGATGGACCATGATGTCAAAGAATGCGGGCAGGAAGTACATCTCAAGCTCGTTTATGATGGTGACGATTTCTTCCTGCAGCCTCCCTAGTTTCTTCACGCTTATCAACTTTCGAGTGATGACGTCGAAAAAGTGACAGAGCCCAGTAAGTGTTTGACGGACGTGCGGTTCCATTATCCCTCGGATTACTACCGGAAGTATCTGCGTCATCATCACATGACAGTCATGAGACTTCATCCCGCTGAAGATTTTTTTGTTTGGGTCCAGGTATCTGCTTATGAGCCCTGCGTAGCCTAAAGGAAATCTGACTCCCAGGAGGCACTTGAACATCTGGTCTAGCTCGTTGGGACTTAGAGTGAAGCAGGAGGGGACGAGGCTGCATGATTTGCCCTTGCTGATCTCCTCCGCCGGCGGTAAGTGAAGCTCTTTCCTTATATTTAGGGCCATGAGGTCATTTCTCGCTTTTGGCCCATCTTTGGTCCTATCCGGCATGTTGAATAGAGTGCTGAGCAAGCTCTCGCACACATTCTTTGTGATGTGCATGACATCAAGGCAATGAGGCCTACCGAGGATCTTCCAGTAGGGCAAGTCCCAAAACACGGACCTCCTTTTCCATACACCCATGAGCGGTTCCACTTCAGCCTTGTTCTTCTTCTCACCTTGCTTTCGCTTCTTTATTATCTTTCCCGGTGGAGGGCAATTTTTCCAATCTTTCAACAAAATATCGATCTCTACGTTCCACTTGCAATTTGCCACCGCTAATCTCTCTTTGCATGTAAACAGCTCACCTCGCGCTAACAAACCGAATTGGGAGCAGCGCGACAGGGAGCACACATCACGGAGGCGGGGAGCATGCAGGTCGGAGGCCGACGGCAGGGAGCAGGCCGGTGGCGGGGAGGACGCATGCGGTGGCGGCAGGGAGCATGCGCGGAGGCAGAGCAGCAGGTCGGCAAGGCGGAGCAGCAGGTCAACGGCGGGGAGGACGCGCACGGCAGCGGGTAGCGGAGGCGGAGCAGCAGGTCGGCGGCGGGGAGCAGCAGGTCGATGGCAGGAAGGACGCGTGCAGCGGCGGGGAGCGGAGGCAGAGTAGCAGGTCGACGGTAGGGAGAACGATTTATCATTGCTAATTTCGATTTTGAGAAAAAAAATAAGTTGCCATTGTTAATTACGATTTTGATACAAGAAATTCAATTTATGTTTAAATCAATGGAATATATAGCAGTGTTATGGGTATACATTCTACTCTTCAATTCCCCCAACCGAGCGCATGATAGAACCATTCCATTCCATTTTTTGGGCCCAACCGAACGCAGGAACGGAACCATTCCATTCCTCTGGAATGGAACCATGACATTCCATTCCACTTCGTTCCCAAACCGAACACACCCTAAGTTGCACAGATGTTTATTTCCCTCCTAACCCTTATCAAATCCCTGTGTTCAAAATTCTTTGAAAATTATGGAGGGCGTACGTACGCGCGGGAGCCCCTCTTCATGAGGTAGCAAACAAGTTGCTAGGGTTAAATCCCCTAGCGGCCCTAGCAAATTTGTTTTTTTTCCAGAAAAACCAACATTGCTGGAGTTTGGATGGCTGGTTATGATGCTGTCGTCGCCATCGGCGGAGCTAGAGGATAAGTAACCAGGGTGCCACCCTCTAGAACAGGTGCCATAGTAGAGAAAAATCTTATTTTCCAGGGTGCACATGTGGTGAAAATTTGTCTTTTTTAACAAAGAATTTTTTTCTAGCAGGTATCCAGCCCCCATGGGCACACATGGATCCGCCACTAGCGTCGCGGGTGCCATAATACTCATGTTCACGCAGTAACTGTGTCCAAATTATCATAATGTCTATAAGGGAGATACTTCATTTTTTACCATGGGAGCTACTTGGTTCATGAGGCCATCTCACTCCAGCGCACACATGCTCTTTAAGTGGTGTACTTGTGCACGGTGATAGCATCCATGGCATGGTTGTTGCATTGCAAGCTCATATTTGTATTCAGGAAGAAAAGAGATGGAGTGGCCAGTCCTTACCCACATTCAAATCATCATACGCCCACTATATATATAGAGCCGGTGCAAATAATAAAGCTAAGTGGTAACTCCGTATCGCCCATCACACGCCTTGTGCACAAAGTACTAGGATTAGGAAGCATCATCATTCGTGTCCCAAACCTTGGGAATCTTATGGATCGGGATTAGCAAGCTTGTCGTACAATGACCATAACTCTCGCATGCTCTCGATATGGTTGTTCTAGGCAAATCATCCAAGAGTTTTGGTATGTGCTATGTGTGTGGCACCTACTCACGTGTTGCATAGATGAACGCTTAACGGGCATGCATATTATCTAGTTACATGTATGGGGTTTGTTTTCATGAATCGGAGAGGCAATCTACAAACAATGACCATTATCAATGTGATCGAACCACTGCAGTTAGGTTATCTTTTTAGACGGTCTTATTTCAGTAAACTGAGCTGCATGTGTCTCAATTTTTTCGAAATGGGGAGGGACCCCAGCCTCTGCATCAAAATGATGCATACGGCTTTCTTTATTAAAACATTATTACAAAATGGAACGTATCTAGCGGACTTTGTTGTGCAGGCCCATTCACATGCCAATTACAGCCTCCTGTGTTGTGAAAACCCATACATAACAAATAGAAGGAAATGTTGCATATCTTATGAGTTGAACTATGCCCACACTCGTGATTCAAACAAGATACTACCACTATGCCAAAATATGAGTATAACATGCTTTCAAAGTCAAACCATGTAAACTTTGACTAAGTTTTTTTGAAACGGGGAAACTGTGAGGCAAAATCCCCACAACAATTTATTGAACCAACAAAAGAGTATCAGATATGTATAGGGGGTAGGGGATATACAAAAACCTACCTATATATAGACTACCAGAAACTAGAAAACTTTACTAATACAAGCTGCCTATCCAGGCCACTAACTCATCATGGTGTTTGCTCTTGATTCTATGTCCAAGCATAGTAATATCATGAACAAACGCTCTCTTCCAAGCAGCAAAGGTAGGCCTTTCAAACCTAAAGATTAATCCATTTCTCTGCTTCCAAATATTCTAGCATCCCAGCATAACCACCTCCATGAAGAAAGGCTTTCTAAAAGCTAATTTCGCAGCTAGTAAAGATCCTTGAATATCTAGAGACAAAGACCAATCAATCTGCAAATAATTCCAAATTCTTTGACTAAAATTGCACTCAAAAAACAAATGCATTCTAGTTTCTCTAGCTCTTGTTGGATATAACACACAATGTGTGTCCTCAGTAACCTTCCAATGTCTCCTCTGAAGCATGTCTCTAGTATTCAATCTATCCACTAGCAATAAGCATGCAAAGAATTTAACTCTCATCATGCAACTGGATTTCCAAAGCCACTTGAAAGCAGGCATCACATGAATGAAAGCATGAATATGCTTGTAGTATCTAGCAGATGTGAAAGAGTCTCCCCACTCATATGCCCAAATATCTATGTCCAAAAAAAGATGATTTGAATTCATTTGCAGTGAAAGTTGCTGAAATTCATCATGAGCTTGCTCAGAGAGAGGCAAGTAAAATAGAGATCTTTTGTCCTCTGTATCATAAAATTGAGCTGCAGACATATGAGGCTGAAGCACATAAGAAAACAGCCTCGGAAACCTTGTGGACAAAGGGTCAGTACTTCCATTCAACATCCATTTATCCAGCCAAAATATTACACTCTTCCCATTCCTAGGCCTAATAAAAGAAACCTGGCGAAAATCATCAGACAACTTGGCAATGTCCCTCCACCAGAAGGAACCACAAAGCTTCTCAGCATGAGGAACTGAATCCGAAAAATAAGAGGACCATATCAACTGAACCCAAGGAATATCTGCTTTATTATAAAATTTATCAAGATATTTCATCAGCAAAGCTTCATTCTTCTTTTTGAAATTTACTAGACCAACACCTCCTTTGTCCTTCGGCTTAGTCAACATTTCCCAAGCAGCCAAAGATTGCTTAGGATTATCAATATCATCACTCCAAAGCACTTGTCTTAATATTCTCTCCATAGGCTTGATTATACCAGGGGTAGAGATAAAGAGCAGAGAAAATATATAGACATGGAGGAGAGAGCTGAATCAACCAGTTGCAATCTAGCACCTTGAGAAAGAAAATGTGAAATACTTGTCAACCTTCTTTCCAATCTAAAAACAAGAGGCATAAGATCTTGTAGCTGAGGTCTTGCAGTCCCCAAAGGAAATCCCAGGTAGGTGAAAGGCAAAGAAGCAAGACGAGCAAGATCAAATTTCATCTGAATCCCAACAGAAGTTCCTAGCCTTTGCTTGTACTCAGACCAGAGGAGGCATGCCATCTCATCATGATCAGTAATCACTCTCCCATCAGCAGCTTTTAACATGGAAATGACATTTCTTCTCATTCTCTGTGTAGCCATAGCATGGAAACATTTAGTGTTATCTTTAGACATTTTAATCCATCTAACTGTACATCTTTTCCTCCAGTAATTACATTCAATGAGCATAAGTTCCTCTAAATGAATCTTGACAATACTTCTGAAATTATACTCAGGAATAAACAAAGGCCTTTTTTTTCTTCCAAAGCATCCATAATGAGAATGACTCTATTGCATTTCTGAATAAGCAACTTTAGCTTAGAAAGACTCATGTGCCATTACTTGAGATTCTGCCTCAGATATTTAAATTTATCAGTAATAATTGCAGAAAAATGTAACTTATGCGATGGAGTATTCCAAGATCCTTTCACATAGTCAGCAAAGCCAGGCTGGTCCACCCAGAAATTCTCAAATCGAAAGATATTTGATTTAGGGATTGAAGTATCAATAGTAATCACATAGGGAACATGATCTGATTTAGTGTGGGCCAGAGGTAGGACAATGGAATTTGGATATACAAAAATCCAATTAGAACTTGTGAAGAACCAATCCAGTTGCTCAAGGAGGGGCTGATCTTGCATATTTGACCACGTATACTTTCTACCTTTGAGGGGAACTCAAGGAGTTCCAGATGGCCAATAATTTCATTGAATAAAAGCATATCATTGATGTCACCACCTGGCTTATTTCTATTAGCAAAGCTTCTTATGAAATTGAAATCACCAATGAGAAGCCAATTGCTTTGAACTAGAATATGCAAATTATACAACCAATGAGCAAAATTGTCCCTCTGAATACCTTTACAGGGGCCATAAACTGACACAAGGGTCCAACTCTCACCATTATGCACAGAGAACATATTGATAACAATACCAAAGCTTTTAATTTGTATTACATATCCAGAGAAGATGGCCGAATTCCAAAGAATAATAATCCCACCCGAGGCACCCACAGAGGGACTATAGACAAAATTATCAAATCTTTTTGGGCAAAACTATCTAATGAATCTGTGATCAAAATATTCACATTTAGTCTCTTGCAAACATACAATAGCACACTGGCTTTCCTCAATTTTTGCCCTTACTTCTCTCTGTCTATCATCTGAATTTAAACCTCTCACATTCTAGCAGAGGATTTCCATTTTCTATAATTATTTGTACTCATTGTAAAACCACATAAACTGACACAACATAGACCCATCATAGCAAGAGCCATATAGACCAGCATAAATAAACAGAGAGTACTTGCAAAAGAGTAGCATAATCGTAGAGGGCCCATAGATACAAGCACATAAAAGACAAGGCCAGCTAAAATAGAGGAGTCCATGATCACAAAAGGGAGCAATATAAGCTAGCTCCATACCATTACAAATATTAAATTTATTTATCATTAGGACACTTCTTGGACTTTTTGGTCTTTGGAGCAGCCTTAAGCTTCTCTTCAGAAATCTTCTCAGGGTCAATCTCTAACTCTTTTCCCACCTTCTGCAGGAGATAGATTGGAGTTTCAGGAATTATCTCTTCATTTTTATTTCCACCCTGACCATGGCCATTTGCATCATCACTTGAGTCAACTTGCTTAACAACAACCTTCTTAGAAGAAGCAACTGCAGACAGAGGAGTACCAGCACTAGAGGGTCTTGGCCTATATCCAGCTTGTGCAACACAAGTCCTCTTGCTCCTCCTTAAACCAGTATCCACAAAAGGAGTAGGAAATTTTTCCCTTTTCCTCTCTTTCTCTTTGCAGCAGTAGGAGGTGGGGTAGCAGAAAAAATCACTGGAGGGTCCTCTGTGGGGCCTTCAGTAGAATCAAAACACAAAGCCCTTGCAACCCTTCTCTGAAGAACAACAGATAAATTTTTCTGACCAACAGGTGAAGAATAGGACCTGTCCATCATCAACCCAGCAGAACCAACCAGATCATGCTGAGTAAGCCTTCCTTTCCAATCAGAATTTGACAAAGCAAAGGAGAGGGAGAACTAAAAGACTGGCTTCTGAATGTCATTATAAAGCAGAGATAACATGGAGAGCTTATAATTCATTTCCCATAGCAGAGCAGGTGGCAGTTCAGGACCAAAGTATGTCCTAACTACACCAATCTACAGCTGATGCTGGCCAACAGGAACAAGCTGATTGACTTCACCCTCCAACAGCTGATTGGCAGCAGAAGCATTGGAGGAAAATATTTACTTTGACTAAGTTCGTAGAAAAAGTTCTAATATCTAGAATATCAAATCAACATCATTAGATTTATCATGAAGTATATTTTAATATGGTATACATTCGGCATTATAGATCCAGATAGTTTTCTTAATAAGTTTGGTCAAAGTTAGAGGAGCTTGACTTTCACGAAAACCAGTGCGCAGTATATTATGACAATGAGGGAGTACAATTTTAATTAGAGAAGGACAACACCAATGTCCAGTTAATATCTAAACGCATTATTCAAATAAAAGGTTTGATACCCTCCCCCCGGACACCAAAGTTAATTAGTGGAATATGGTTTCGTGCCCTTAGCTAAGTACTTATCCGAAAGAAGATTTAAAACAATGCATAGGACAAGCACCTGCGATGTTTTTACTGTTCTGAACGGTGCCTCCACCATCCACTTTGTTAGTACTATCCTCTGGCAATGGATTCATCTTATCTTGACCTTCAGTGTTAAAGCATATCTATCTTATTTTCATCCAAACATATTCTGCTTTAGATAAATAAATAGATCTTAAGGCAAATTGTAATATGTATTAACGTGTTTTGGTGTTTGAGTTGAAAGAAAATTCCTACCCTAAAAACACAACAGATATTGCTTAGTAGTTCTTCTCAATTCACTCAAACTACAATGTCTATCCCACAGGATCCTAGGAGGTAACATTTCAAGTAATATTAGATGAAATTAAAAAGTACTGGGATTGTAAGGATTCATCTTTATTTCACAATAGTCATGCCAAATATCATAATAGTCACATATATGAGAATTTTAGTTTGAGTAAATTAGGTTTTGAATTGTTTATCAAGCAATATACATCTAACAAAATGACAACAAAAATCATGCTATGGTTCCAACTAATTTGGATTTGAAGCGTTGGGAGTCCAATAATATGTTATCAACTTCCAAATATGGATGTTCAAATTAGACAAAGCCATATATGCTTCACAAAGTAAATATTTTCCTGCAAATTGTTTTAGGATATGTATAGTTGTATTTTCCATTGTTGTATAGGATCAAAACAAGTCTAATTTAGAGAAAGCTTCCCATCTAGCACCCTGCTCCTAATCAGTCAATTTGAATTGCTCATAGCATCTATCAGATAGAGGTACTATAACGGCAAGGACTTCTCACTCCGTCCTAGTAATTAATACTCATGTGCTCCTTACAAGGTGTGGAGGTGCATATATAGAAGCACCGACACCATGGTTGTTGCACCACACGCTACACTACCTACTTAAGAAGAGAAGAGATGGAGTAGCTAGCATCCATATATATATCCACAAACGAGGTGCTGCCTCCTCGAGCAAAAACAAGAAGTAAAACTAAGTTCTAGATGCATATCACATATGATACACATCGTGTGCATGAAGTACATTGCCGTCTGCCTATGATTAGGAAGCATCGGGATTTATGTTCTCAGCCTTGGTCACGACACAAAGCTAGGCCATACCTTTAGCATACTTGAGAGCCTCCGAACATGGTGATTCCTAGCAACACACCCCTGAGATTTGCTATGCGTCGTCTATGCGGAAAGTACCCATGTGCCGTGTAGGTTTGTTGTTAGAAGATATGCATGTTAGCTAGTGAGGTGTTTTGGGTTTACTTTGAAGAATTTGAGATGCAAGCTATGCATAAGGGTCGCTCTCGGTGTGATCGAACCATGGAAGCTTTATGGTCTAGTTTAAATGGTGGCATATTTGTGAGCTGAACAGTATTGCAAATCTCAGCAGTCGAAGTGTTCATGGTCGTTCCCGTGGCGGCCCAATCCACATTGGGAGGCGTCCTGGTCATGCCTAGTAGAGACCATTGGGGTAAGGTCATCTAGTTCATTGCCACAAGCTCAGAGGTGCCTTTTTTGCTTGCAATTATTTTACGATACCAAAAGTTCACAGACCATTAGCTCAAAGGGTCCAAAACGACCCAAATACAAATTATTTAAAAATCCAAATAACTTTTAAATATTGCAAATCTCAGCAGTCCAAGTGTTCATGGTGCGGCGGCCCAATTCACGTTGGGAGGCGTCCTGGTCCTGCCTAGTAGAGCCCATTAACGTCTAGTGGAGCCAGCATATATAGGAGAGTTTGCTTGTGATGGACACTTGAATCGTTGACGCAGAGCATGCCGATCGATCGACGTCGAGGCGACATGTCATGGTCGGTCAAAGGTTTGGAGGTAGCGAGTACGTACGTCGCTCCAAACTTATTCAAGGCCAGCCTTTTTGCTAACCGACGCGCATACGTATGTACGTTCATGTACAGAGTGAGAGATGTTCCAACGCTGGAGAAAGTTCATTTTGAACCTTCAACTCACAGGAGTTGCATAAATCGAACCTTCTTCTCCGCGCTCCGGCTTGTGCCATGCGAGAACTGTTCCGCCAGCTACAAAGCTCCGGTCAGGTCCAGACGTTCTCGTGGATGCATGTGTTGCCATTGTCGACGTCACTCACATGAGTCAAGACAAAGATTGGAGGTGGAAGATGGATACCACATTTAGGCCCACATGTTTGTGAGGGCAGCTAATTATTCAGTATCATGTGTTCAAAGTAGATACATGGTTCGATTTAGACCGGGTTCAATACTTTGTGGTGCAAACACACAGAGATTTCGACTTCAGGGTTTGATTTGTCTAACCTCTATAAGGTCAGGGTTTAAAATGTAATGCAACTTTGCACACATAGCATGCGACGCATCACTCACGCGTACGCCCGCACTGCGCTTGATCGATCGATGACGCGACATATATAAAAGTGAAACTGATGCAGCAGTGGACCGCGTTTTTCCCGCCGATCAATTTATGAGTAGCCAATGCATGGATAACTGCCACAGCATGAGTACACGGACAAGTAACTAGTACACACAAACTATGGCCGGAGGCCACGTCACGCGGGGCTAGCGAGTGCCATGGTGGACGGAGTTGCTCCGCGAGAGTTCTTCCACCGGAGAAAGCATGGTGCCAGAGCCCGACGCCGGCACAGGCACGCCGTTCGACGAGCTTTCCTCGTCGCCATACCCTCCGCCGCTGCTGCCTGCGCCGTACACCACCACGGGCGGCGAGACGACGGTGGCCTGCTGGACAGGCGCCATCGCGACGGCGTACCCCTGCGCCGGAGCCCGGGGCGCGTACACGGCCCTCTGCACCTGCATCTGCACGCCGTTGCCCGGCGCGGCGGGCGCAGCCATCGGAGGCGCGCGGGTTACCACGCCGGCTTCGGACTCGCGCATGCGCCGGAGGAAGGCGGTGAGGGGCAGCACGTAGTCGTCGAAGCCGAGGTGGTCCATGGCCCACACCACGTCCTCGGCGGTCACCGTCCTGCGGTGCTCGGCGTGGCACCGCTCGTTCGCCTCGCCGGTCACGAAGCTGATGAACTCCGACACGCACTCCTGGATCAGCTCCTTGGCGTCGTCCGAGATCTTGGCGTGGGGAGGCAGCACGCGCCGCATGATGCGGATCACGTTCGCGATCGGCATCAGACGGTCCTGCTCCCGCACCACCGCCGTTGCCGCCACCGGCGCCACCGGCGCGGTCGCCGCCACAGCTGCCCCGTTGGGAACGCCGGCGCCGCTCTCCATGACTAGCTAGCCTAGATGCAGTTACACTTCACTCTTTAGGGCTTTTGTTGAACAAGTTCTACAATGCTGTGCTTCTGATGATGGAGTTGGGTGTGTTAAATAGGAAGAGATTGCTTAGGTAGGTTGCACAGGTGCTGGCTTAGCTGGCTTGCGAGCAGACAAGTGTCCGTTTAGTGGAGTAGTTCTGGCAATTACACCAGCGCGTTCAACGCAAGGCCAATATAGATGACAATACCAATCAGAGGAATACGATAAATCATGTATAAATGTGAATATTGAAAATTAGATCAGCATGTTCAAACGTAGCCAGTACTACATCATTAACCCGAGCAAAACGATAAATCAGATATAAATGCGAATATAACCTTGACTGTTGTAAATTAATGAAGGTAGATTTTCTCTAATAACAAAAAGACAATTCATCTTGAAGCTAGAATGATAGACTACCCATAAGGCAACAAAGCTTACAACAAATGAAAATCCCAACAAGCGGAGATCCCAAAATATCGCAGAGGGGTATCAAGAAAATAGCAAGACAAAATTGATATATCAATAAGAGGAAAACAATAAATTATATATAAATGTAATATATATAATAATTTAGTGCTATAAATGTTGGTGCATTTTCTTTTTGTCCGATGACATGTATATAGTCCAATTTCAAGACTGAAAGGGTATACTACCTACAAGATAACAAGCTTACAACATACAACAACCATGTTGATGGGCCTAGATTTGCGGGGATAATATAGGAAAGATAATGAAAGATCAATGTAGTATGAAATTAAAGAATAAATAATCAATAAATAACAATCGCTGGCACTACATTTTGAGCTTAGAGCAAACCACAATGTTATTTCCAGGCAATGTGGGCCTACGATGTTGTGCACTGGATAATGTTAATTTTTTTAAAGCTTTTGGAACATACACATAGAACATAACATATCTATATATGTGCAATAATGATCCAATAGTAGACTGGACTGGACTTGCCTGTGGGGTTCGGAGTAGTAGATCCAATAGGGTGCCGACGGATGGTGTGGGGGCTACCGGCTCGGCTTGAATAAAGGTAGCGTCCTAGGATTCCAACTCACGACGAGGGTTTGATATGCCGGATGCATGTCCCCATTGATCTGGCTGCAGTGTCGCCGGCGTATTCCATTGGGCGATTCATGCCTGGAGATTGCTGGATTTAGTGGAATTCGATCGTTGCACCCGTTTTTTCCTCCAACTGTTTGGTTTCAGAGGGAGCGCTTCGAAGCTCTGCAGGCTGTTAATATCATGGAGCATAGTCTCGTTCCATGGTGCTAGCGGAGAATGTCATGGAGGCCGAGATCTAGGGACCATCGATGGTGGTTTGAGTCTTTGTGGCGAGGAGGAATTGGCTTTGTTAATTTGTGACTTGGAGCAGTGGCATGTAAGTGGGGGCGACTACACAGGAGAAGTCCAATGTCCTACCTTTCAGGGTGGAAATCCAAGGTCTGGCCTTAATTGGTTGTGCCTCGCAATAGCCTTGTTGAAGGCACATTGTTTTGAGAGCGATGACTTTCTTTAAGGTGAAAACCTAAGATCCATGATCGGGCAGGAGACAGCGCTTGTGCACTATTCCCTTCTTGGAGGTGTCGCTTTTGAGAAGCTAAACTTCTGGTGCTGTCTTGGTGGTGTTAGTGTTGCTGTTTCAGGAAATAGATCATTGTTCTATAATTCTTCTTTCTTTTTTAGCTATATGTACCCGTAATGCCGCTAGGGCAATGCTTGTTGCAGAGGCTGGGTGTAATTGGTATCTCTATGATTTTAATATATGCTCTTAGTAAAAAAATGGGCGAATGAGGACAAATTTCAACATCCTTGCGGACGGCTTCGAGCGGGTAGGGGCGGCTGGCCTTCCAGCTGGCTGGCAGAGGAGGGCTCGAGCACCGCACGGACTCACGGCGGAACAGCTCTAGCAGCCGGCAGGCGCGCGCCTAGGTGGGGGTGGGCAGGCTGGCGTCCGGCGGCGGGGATGGGTCGGCGGTCGGCTGGCAGGTGGCCGGCAGCAGGGCGAGCGGCCGGCAGGGCGGCGCTTGGTGCGGTTGGCTGGAGCAGGTGAGGTCGGGCGCGTAGGGAAGAAGATGGAGGAGAGAAAAATAAATAATAATAAAAAAGGCTGACACGTGGGGCTTTTAGTGGAATATGCTATTATGCGGTTTCTTTGCGGTAATGTATGCAATACATTTTTAGCCTGTAGTAGGCATTTGTTGTGCCCTGCATCCACAAATTTTAAGGGCCGTAGAATACGGGGTCTGCTAGGGTTGCTCTAACTCTAAGCTCGAGACACGCGTATAATATCCTCCTTATTCCTCTCCTCTTTCCCCCTCGCCCACAACTACTGAGTGGACCGCCACTGTTTAGGTATCCATAGTAACTAGATTTAGATGTGTGCCTTGGCGCACGATCCCGTGGATTTCTTGCGGATGTTCATTTTATGTAAAGAATGTAAAATTTAGATACATCGAAAACATTGCTCTTAGGATGAAACCGTGAGATACAAAAGGAGTAACACATGTTTATATACAATGAAGAGCAATGTGAACATATTACAGTATATATCACTTGGTGATAGTGGCAAAAGCATGAAGGAGAAGGAAAGGCAGTGTCCACATAAGCTGCTTATGGACATTTCTGCGACGTGATTTTCAGATGCTGCGACGGGATTTTCAGAGGCAACGGCACCATGAAAACTGAGGTTTCTCAGGCATCTAGTTCATCAAAAGTAAACACCACTGCGCAAATCAAAAGATAACTCGAACTACAGTGAAAGCTGAGTCAAATATAAGAAATTTTAACAACTGAAGACAAACCTATGTTCGATACAGTAAAATGGTGGCAATATACCTTGGTTTCGGATTTATGAAAAGTAGTTTCTCATTTTCTCCACACGTTTTTCAAGAACAGAACCTGCATGTTTAAGCCTAAAGGCTATGTCTTGGAAATAGTAAGCAGATTGTTCCAGTGTGTATCAGCTTGGTCTTGCCCATCAGAATAGTTAAGGTACTGAGAGAACAAAGACATATGTCTAACAGTAGAATATTGGGCAGAAGCGATCACTTTGCTAAGTATTTTGTAAGGCACTATACCGTAGGGGTCTCCCTTACGGTTTTCATAGTCAAAAAAAAATATTTTGTAAGGCAGCAGTCATGGATTCGACAGCTACAAAATCCGCAATCTGAACTACCGAATATTACATAAGTGTTTCCAGGGTAAGAACAGGTGCTATATTTGATTAACTATATGCACCTTACTGAAATACAGGACAACATCCAAAGTTTGCATATAAGAAAATCTAAGATGGAACTTCCCAGATTCCGTACCTAGTCCTTGTTTAGTTTCTTCTTCTTGGTCTGAGCTTTCAGCGAGTGCTTTCTGTGCCTACAAACATTTTACAGGAATCCTTTTTCAACATAAGGAAGAATAGAGTACCTCTTATCTGTCGGAACCGTGGTAGACGACGACGTTGGTTCCTCCGGGACATCAATCTCTGCTGAACCAAGCTGCTGCAGAAGTTAAGCAAACCAAAACGTAAGTATTTTTAGACAGTAGACATTGCTTACGGTCAAACAAATGGAAGTTAAATGGCATGTGGAACATATGAAAAATTGAAACAATCATCTTATTAGCTGAAATTATCATTGTCAATAGTTAACCAAAGCATCAAAGTCGACCCTGTAGGTATAAAATCACGAGATTAGAGCCACCTTCAGGCTATGAAGTGCCTTCGTAATGTCTGTTCACAGCTTGTCCGTTGAGTTGCTGTATTCTTGAACTCGGTTCCCTCTCTTTCTTAATGAATAAAGCAAAACTCCTGCTAAACATCAAAAAAGAAAGATATATAGTCCTCACGAGCACAACTTTTAGTGCAGAGAACTGCCAGATGCATGGTAGCCAGAAAAAAACATTTATTCTTATCATATCATCACCAAGAGTACTGCAACAATTGTGCCAAGTTTACAATAACATCACTGAAATGCCCATCTATTACAGGGGGTACATTCACTCGTCTTCACGGGAAGGTGGCATGTGAGAGGTATTGAGACCTAGCTCCCCCGTTGCCAAACGAGTCTGAGCTCGCACCGTAGCATCATACATCGGCAGACCCAATGCAAAATCGGACGAATGTGGTGGTGTTAGTGGCATCTCCCCCATTGCCGCCGTAGCTGCGGCCGGCGCCGGATCTCGAGCCATGAAGTCGTACATCGGCAGGCCCGAAGTAAGATCAGATGGGTGTGGTGGTGTTGGTGGCATTTCCCTGGTCACCACAGCCGTCTCAGGAACCTGACTTTGAACCAAAAGGTCTTGCGGCGGCATTTCCTTGGCCACCACAGCCATCTTCCATGTCTCCGGCGCCACGGCGTCCATGGCTTGCTGCCGGCGGTGCCCCACGGTGCCCTTGGACTCGCGGTACCGTTCGAGGTACTCGGTAAGGGGCCCGATGTAGTGGTCATAGCCGAGCGTATCCAGGGCTTTGATCAGGTTGCCGACGCTCATGACCTCCCTTCTCTCCTCCTTTTGCTCCTCGGTGGCCACGGTGGTGAGCATACCGGCGAACTGCGCGACGCACCGGTCCACGGCGTCCACGGCCTCTTGGTTGATTATGGCGCCAGGCGGCAGGACGCGTTCCATGATGCACGCCAGGTTTCTGGTTTCGAACATCCTCTCCTCCGTCGTCTTGCCTGCGATGACATGCGAGCATCATATGTAACGTGTATACTGCTCTGATTTGCTGCAACAGACTAACACACTGTAGTACTATTTGAAACTACACATATGTGTATGTAAATATCAGATGGTTGTGCATATGATGTATAAATATCTACATGTTCCAATGGGAATCTATTATGTTCTTGCAGTTAGTTTTACTGCGCTAAATTGTATGCGATTTCTATATATTTCGTCCCCAAAAAATGTGATGGCATTATATTCGACCCTGAACTAACCATGGGAATAATTAATTCCTACTCCAGTCTGCAGTAATCCAGTTCTTAGTTTACGAAGATAAAAACATTTAAAACAACAAAGTACTAGCGGTCTTATTCTAGACTACCATGGATTCGTCTTCTAAGAAATTATCAACCCATCTCAAAGTGGTGGACGATAATTTCCTGTTGAACTGAAGGGGCGCTATATTCAAGGTCTCTGCAATTCACATGATTTAGAATGCACCAAAACAGAATGAAGTCATAATTGCAATTGTGTGCTCTCTTTAATCCTACTACACGATTGCACTAAAGAACAGAAGTATTCATGAGCCATATGATTTTCTTTTTCAAAGAAGGTAGAACCAACAGGGATTTTTCTCTCCATGTAATTAATCATTCCTATGAATGGAACAACCTCTAAGGAAAAAATATCCAAAACTGAATTGTAAGGAATCGTCTAGATTAAAGAGCCTCCCAAATTGCACGGGAACCAGAGAGATATGAATAGATCTTTGAACTAGCTTTTCAGCGGACAACCACAAATTGTTAGTAACGTCGACAAACGTAATATCATAACGTAAACACCATAACAAATTGATCTTGTTAAAGAATTCACTTTATCTAGTTTTACCTTTTCCTTTCTTGTTGGCACAGTTGTTTGCTTGGCTTCCTTCCATCCTTGTTCTTTCTCCCTTGACCTCTGTTGTTGTTTTGCTTGTCTTCTCACCTGACTCCATGGCATATATAGCAAAACAGGTGGCCAAAAACCGATCTGCAAAAAGCTTCGACGAGGTGCCACGTAGACGCAAGAGACAAGGCAATTAATTGACACCACAAACAGATATACATGTAATTAATACATGCACATTAATCATATACAAGAAAAAATGGCATTATAAATTGTGTAAATCATGTAATTTTTTTGATTTGTTTTACATAATTATTTTACTAATTGAAAAAGAATTCTAACAAATAGCAAGGTGCAAATTAAAAGAAAAGGTGCATGTTTATCCTTAAGGTTTACCATGTTTATGTGTACTAAGAATTTATGAGAACCTTGTACGGAGAATCTAACGGGAGCACCATCGTGCGATTGTACGGCCTTGTTGTCGCGTACCCATTCACAACCTAGTTCCTTGCATGCACCTATTCAAATATCGGTGCTACGTAGGCAGGTATTCAAATATCGATATTAGTGATTTATTCATCTTGAGACCACAAATTTCTGGTAATTAACTAATTATGACTAGTGGAGCCAGTCCTTCTTTTGAGCCAACTAAGATGTTCATATTTTCCAAGTTAGGTGTTCTACTTTAACCGGCTTTGATGAAATAATTAGAGTCGGTGCTTATTTTGAGTCGTCTGAGGGGTGTAGTTTAAAGACGCATGGAAAAACCGCCTCCAATATTCATATTGTTTGCAACTATCGCTTAGAAACGGATGGTAAAACCGCCTCCGGCCTATGAACCAGAACCGTCTCCTCACTATTGTAGTAGTGAAACCATGGTCGCTAATTTTTGAAGCCTATGTCACAGAATATTCGCGCAAAAAATATGCGAATACGCTTGTGTGTTTAGCCAATGTGTCTCTGGCAGTCTGGCGCCATAAGTATTTGGGAAATTGGAGAATGATCAGAGCTTCAGTGCACCATCTTCTAGTGCTAGACTGATCTCCTTAATTAACAACGTGAGACTAAATTAGACTATATGTACTTCAGAATTTTCTGAATTCCTGGAGACACGGGCCTTACCTATGGGACTAAGGCCGACTTCTTTTGGGCTTAAGCTTATGCATAAGCCAGCTTCTAGAAAATGGTGGGGAGAAACTGTGGTGGGGAGAAGCTCCTAGAAACTCCACCGGATACTTCTTTTGGGCTTCTAAAGTTTAGCTTATTTGGTGTGTTGAGTTGTGAATTGTCTATAATGCCCTTAAATTAGATATGTGTCATACATAAGTGATGATACCACATATTTGGTAGTATTTAGTGTAAAATAAGCTAAAAATAAATTTAGATAATTACAAAAAGTTTGATTGATATATGGACAGAGAAATATCCAGAGAACACATTCAGATAACATTTGGAAAAAATGAAACATAGAACCGTGGTGCCATAGCTCGGGATGCAGGTCCGGTGGGATGCAGGTCCGGTGGGAGGCAGATGGGGACAAGCTGCGGCGGCGATGAGGTATGGCGGCGGCGGGGCACTGGCGGATGGCGGCGGCGGCGGGGCTCTTGAAACCCCATCGTTGGGGAAGGAACGCGTGGTGGAGAAACGGCGCTGCAGGGAAGAGGCGGGGAAGAAGGGCCGGCGGCGGGGAACGGCGGCCGGCGGCTGGGAACAGCGGCCAGCGGCTGGGAAAGGCGGCCGGCGGCTGGGAACCCTAGCCAGGATCTCGCGGGCGGTCGGGTCGAGCCTCGAGCGAGGCTGTCGAGAAGATAACGTTTCATTTTTTTCTTTTTTCTTTTTTCTGAGCGCGTCCTCCTCCAGTGGCAATTCGAAGTAATTTGATGCAACCCGAAGGCCACGAACGAGTACCGCTTCGGTCCCGGCGGGAGAAGCCCGGGAAACGCTCCAGAATCACCCCCTGAGCAGCTTCTGCAAATACACATGAGATGGGCTTCTCGGTGGAAATAAGCCCGGTCACAGCCGGAGAGTTCTTTTGGGCTTCAGCTGTCCCCCGCCTCGAAGCCGCTGCAGAAGCCCAAAAGAAGTCCCCCTAAGTCCTAACATTGTGTCTACTATTTTTTAGTTTAGTTGGATATCCTAAACTCAAGGTACATGAGATTATATCAGTCTTAACCTCAAATTATCTCATTCTACAAACAAACAAAAATTGAAATAAGTACCGTGCGCGTGATGCCGCCTCGATGGCAGGGGCAGTTTGCACTCATTCAAGATCATATCACCGATTGAAATAAGTACGCGCGCGGCGTGTCATCGCTGGTCAAAGACTGAAAGACATGTATGTACGTCGCTCCAAACTCATTCAAGACCACTTTGCTAACCGACGACAGAAAAGATAGAGAGATAGAGTCTGACTTTGGTTAGAGCGAGAGGGAGAGCCAACATAAGTGTGACGTGTCATTTAGTACAAAGCTCCAACTTGCAAAGCTCCAACATGCGCAATGAAACACAACAAGCAAAAGTACAACGGCTGCAGTCTACCGCTCTTTAATTAATCGGCATATCAATTCATAAGTAGCCAAACTATGAGAAACCAAATTAAGCAGCCACTTAACCGGAGACACGTGAGCCGTGCAGAATACATCATCTGGCGTACTTCAATTCACTATAGACTCGATGGTAAATTTCTATCTAAGGGGCATGAGCAACGGAGGCAGTAGTATGACTGTCCCACGTAAACATGAACTTAAAAAGTAGACGAAGCAAAAGGTGTAAAAAATATTGGTTAAACCCATAATATTTCCTCTCTCCTTTAAAAGCTGCTTTAGTTTCTCTCCTTTTCTCTCCCTCTTCACTTTTAACAGACTTAACTCTTTGCTTTTTTATTTAGTGTTCAAAGATGTTATAAACACGATAGCCAATAACAAAGAATAAAAATGAAATCATAGCGGAGAACACAAGATTTAGCATGAAAAAACCTCTCCAACAAAGAGAGAAAAAAATCACGGACGTCGGCCAGCAAAACTTCACTATATCAGAATTGTTTACAAACGTCATGAGTTATCTTAGGAGCAGAGATGAGCCAGGAAAATCCGAGGCTTTGTGCTAATCTCTAAATTCAGGCCTTATGCTAGAACAATGGAACTACTCCCTCCGTTAAGAAAAGTGTAAGTGGCGCACACGTAGTTTAAGAAAAACTTTGGCAATTAATTTAGTTAAATAAATATGAATTATAATTTACACATACGCCATTCGTTTATAAGACTGTGCGCATATTGTAGAATCGAGATTCCCCTCTATTTTTTTAAAAGGACTAGGAAGCCTCAGAATTTCCAACGATCAGTTGGATACTAATAATTTTTTGTTAAATTTAAGCCACAAAATTTAGATATTATTATCACGATAACTTGGATGATGTGGATCAATGTGATGCCCCTATTATAGACTCACATATATTGCTTCCAGTATACAATAGATAGTAAAACTCACAACTCGTTGGTAATGTTAAAAAATGGAAATAAAAGTGATCTCTTAAGCTAGAAACATGAACCTTGAAAAACAATTTTCCTGATAGCTCCACATATCCACGGTAACGGAGGGTTCAATCGTTGAGGCTACATAAAAGATACCTAGTAATTATTCTTTCTTAGTTTATTGACTAGAATATATCTCTGCTTCAAATCCCTTGCAATCTCTAACGAATTAAGTTCATGGTATAAAAATCAAACTTTTCATGCCTTTTAGTCGTGTGATAATCCATTTCTACACAAACACACATACAAAAGATGAAAAAGAAGAAAGGAGTTTCAAAGGGAAAGTAAAAAAATTCAATATTGTTCATACGCACTGTAAAAATTATATTAGTTGTGCTTGACTATGAGTTTGTATTTTTCGTGTGCATATGTTTTGTGCCGCCATTTATCTGAATATGAAGAGTCTGTGTTCGGATTCTCTATGCTGGCATTGCTGATGCAGCGTTCAGAGTTTAATAAAAGCATCTTCTTCATGCAGAGACAAAATTTTGCATAGCCGGAAATATAAGACACACGAGTTTTCCAAGTTGAATTTGACCAGAGATTAGTCCAACTATATGGGGTATAGAGAGCATCCTATATATATAGTTGTTATGCACTACTCCAGGAGAGGGGATTTGGTGCACATGAGCACCAGTGCTCCCTTCACTTTTAGAATTTTTGAATTTTTTTAAAATCTCACATTTTTATATCTCCAAAAATTATTGTGTTAAATATATAGATAGAGATGTACAAGAGAAGTGTGTGTGAAAAAGTCCCGTTAAAAAATACATTTTATTTTGAAAGATATAAAAAAGACAAATTTCTGATAGTAAATAGTAGTAAAGTAGTAGTAAAATAATATATATTTTTGTCAAAATTTTGTCTTTTTTGTATATCCTAGAATATAAAGTATTTTTTAACGGGAATTTTTCACGTATGCTCCCACCGTATATATCTTTCTATATATTTAACGCCATAATTTTTAAAGATATAAAAGTGTGAAGTTTTGAAATTTTCAAAAATCTGAAACTACAGAGATCACTGGTGCCCATCTTTCAAATGAACTTTCCGCTACTCCAGTTGCCTCTCTTTTTGGGTGGGAATCGCGAGCAAACATTCGCTCTAAGGTTTGCGAGCGCGGCGCCAGGGATATTTTATTTGTGACACCGGCAACTTTACGTGGAATATTTTTTAAAGAAAAAATTGCCATGCAAAATCCAACGGCAGTGATGCATTCCCTATAGGAGAGTAAAATTTTAACGTTCACTCGGTATAAAAATCTATTTTTATGTATAAAGGTTCATATGTTACTCCCCCGTTCCTTGATATAAGGTGTATAGTTTTCTGTGAAAAATTGCAGAATATCAGGTGTATGGTGGGATTGTGGGATTTATTTACACAATTTAGGAGTCAATATGGTTAGGAGAGACAAGATACCGAGATTTCCCTATTTTTCCTCTATTCACACATTGATCGCCTACCTATATTAACTAAAGGTATTGAAATTTACCCTTTTAGCCTGTGTGTTAATATTAGTGTAAGAAAACTATACACCTCATATCAAGGGAGTAATACAGAGAATATGTCAACTATACGAGGTACAGACTACAGAGTAATGAACAGTCATAAAGCAGGAGCATGATGGAAAATAATCAACAAATCAGTAATAAAAAGCCGCATGGATCTGTCGATGTGGGCGATGTCCTCCTTTTCAAAAAGAAATCATGGCAAGAAGTAATTAAGGGTTGCTTGGATTGCAATTTAGATGCAGCTAGCGTACGTCCGTGTGAATAATCAAGCAGCGTTCTCCTCGTTGTACTTGAAGGCCCTGCCGCAGGGGCAGCAGGAGCACCCGTTCTTGTTCCTGCCCTTCTTCTCTGTTTCCTTCTCATCTTCCTCCCGCTTCTTTGCGCTCTCCACCCTGTTCTTAAGGTTGTCGGTCACGGGCAGCCACCCCTTCTTGGCCACCCTGAACAGGCCCGGCACCATGAAGAGCACGACGAAGCAGAGTTTGGGGAGCACCCTGGAGATGTAGACGACGCAGACGAAGAGGAAGCAGGTGAGGACGATGATGTAGATGGAGGAGGGCATGTCGCGGGTGGACCCGGCGATGTAGGCGCCGACGAGGCTCATGAGGTCGACCATGGTGGTGAGGGTGAGCGCCGCCACCTTGGCCTCCGACTTGTAGAACCGCTCGTTGAGGAGCAGGATGATGATGACCAGCGAGGTGGCGAAGGCGGTGGCGTTGAAGTAGTAGAAGGTCAGGTACCGCTTCAGCACCCGGTCGTGCAGCACGGGGTTGCCGGCGGTGTGGCGGCGGTTGTCGTCCTGCCAGAACCCGCCGGGAGGGTTCAGCCCCGCCTGGTACGTCACGGAGGCGGCCAGGGTGGCGAGCACGATGAGCCAGCCTCGCATCTCCTTGAGCCACGCCTTGTGCTCAGCCGTGGCGGCGTCGTCGACGACGGCCACCGGTACCTCTCTCCCCAAGGTTCCGTGCCCGCCGTGGGCTGCGTGGCGATCGTCGACGGGCATCGCATACGGCGTTGTATTTCTCTGGTGATCGAGCTGGTCAGATGATATACTGCACGAGTCTTGGTAACGCACCTAATATATACGCATAACCACTTTGCCGGATGCCTTCTTCTTTAAAAGATACCACTACGTCCCCACGCTAAGCATATATAGCATCAACCCGATCGATTTAACTTTTTCTAACGATGAAGCTAGGTAGCTAACAATAGGAAAATGCCCTTTATTCGGTCCTTAGGGAAGTCGACAAAAGATGACATTATACTTCACGTGGAATTCAATAATGTTGGTGTACGGACCGTTTTTATGCTTGCTTACATATAGATTCGTTAATAGATTTGTAGTCTCTTTATCCGTTTCATAATTTTTCTTGTAATTGTAGTTTAAATCTAAACTAAAATCACTACAAGAACTATGAAATGGAGGAACCGCCAGTACATTGATTGAATGGTTGTTATTTGGATCATGGGATCGAAAGGAAAGAAGAAAATGTGTGAAGCATGTTCCTCAAGGGTGTGGCTGATTCTGATTCGACTAAGAACTAAGAAAATTAACTTAATTTAGGTGATGTCATCTCAGGATTTTGTACTACGTGAACAGTTTTTATCATGTGAATATATTTTGTACTCCGTAAACCATTGTTTTAGTTGCGGCCTGCTTACAACTAAATAATCTACCAGGAAATCTGAGATACAATAACAACTACTTGCAACTAAAAGATTCACAGCTTCGTACTTGTAACTGCAAAAAAAATCTCAGCTAGCTGTAACCTCGGTTGCAACTCACATTGATGAAAAAATCACGGTTGCAACCCCACATACAACAGAAAATTCAGCTGTATCCCCACGTGCAACTGAAAAGTCTCAATTGTAACTCCCCTCCCCTACATCTATTGCAACTGAAAAAAGTCTCTGTTGCAACTTATACGGTTGTAAAATATCAGTTGCAACCCCACTTGCAACTCACAAGGTGCTCTAGCCGTGATGCAATCCGATTTTTGTAGAGTTGAATAAGCTCTAATTTAAGTCTACTTCGACTAAGAATTAGCAAACCCAAAAAAACATACAGCCGGGAAAAAACCATCTGCTATCCGCCGATCCACTCGCCTCGATCGACCATGTTTCACCTTTCATGATTCAACACCCTTCGATTGAGCTCTATCCACTCCATATATTTGAGTTCAGCCACTCGGTTCCACTTTGCACACAAGCTCGGAAGTTCTTGTTGTTTTCCATTCGGTTCTTTTCAGGCATCCCTTCTCTCGTGAAATACTTGCCCAACTTAGTGTGGCGACTCTTTCTACCAAAATGGCACTAATGGAATCTCTCTAAGGCTACTACTATCCCTCATATTTAAGACCCCATACACAAGGCAAATGGGACATCAAAGGGGTACAACAAAAAAGAGTAGGATCAAAAGACATGGGTGTGACAATATAATAAGCTAGCCAACTAACACATCGACGCCTCGCCACAACGACATGAACCTTCCGTCCGCCTCAGCAAAGAAAAGCGCTTTTCATCTTGACAGACAAGGAAAATTATCTTTGTCGTCCGAAGGTGCGACGAAAACTAGTTTGCGTCCCACTCAGCGCGAGAAGTGGTTTTCGTTGGCTAGCAATGACATGTGTTACTTTTAAAATTTCTAAATTTGTGATAGTACTTGCAAAGTTTTGTACAAAAATATTAAATACAATTCCTTGGTATCTTATTAATTTACTTTGTCTAAAAGACATTTACTTATCTTAGTGGAAGCACACACAAGTTTACAGCCCAGCCCATGAGTAAAACATTGGAGGCCAATACCCGCTCACAGCCCAGCGAAACTTACGGCCCGTGACGGGTTTCAATCGGTTTAACGCCATTCCCGCAAACGGCAGTCAAACCCATGAACCCTCCCTCCCACGACCACAGCTTGGACCGAACCGCCGCACGTCGAGACAGCTCTGACCAAGTCGCGCACGCTCGCCGCCAATCTGGACCGTCCAAATCCACACCTTCAGACGCATCAACGGCCTTGATCCCGCCACGTCTCGTCACGAACCGCCCGGCCACCTCACCCACGTACGCTGCCCACTCTGCCACTTCCCTCGTCTCCCTGACGCTATATAAGCTCCTCGCCTCCTCCCCGCACAGAGCTCACGAGAGAGAACGAATCCAGTCCCCAAGAGAATCGCTGAGCCATCCTCTCATTGATCGCGCCATGGCCGCCTTCATGCTCTCGGCTGTTGCTGCCTGCCTCATTCTCGCCGGCGCCGTCCCCGCCTCCGCGTCCTCCCCGCGGGTGTTCACCGTCGGCGGCGAAGCGAGGGGGTGGCGGCAGCCGGCGCCCGGTGAGGAGACCTACAACCACTGGGCCAGCAGGAACCGCTTCCACGTCGGAGATCTCCTCTGTAAGCATCAACTACACAGGCATCCGGCGGCGCGCGGGCGCCGTGCTCCATTACTACGTAGTATGATGGAACTGACGTCGGTGTTCTGTCTACTATTTGGTTGCAGACTTCAGGTACGCGAAGAACGACTCGGTGCTGCTGGTCACCCGCGACGACTACAAGCTCTGCCGCGGGGACAGGCCGGCGCTCCGCCTGGACGGCGGCGAGGAGGCCAGGTTCAGGCTCGAGCGGAGCGGCGTCCTCTACTTCGTCAGCGGCGCGCCGGGACACTGCGACGCCGGGCAGAGGCTCACCGTGCGCGTCATGGCGCAGCACGACGCCGCCTCCCCGGCGGAGGCCCCCGCGCTGTCTCCAGGTGGTGGCAGCGCCTCGACGACGCCCGGGTCGGGATCAGGAGCTGTGCCCAAGACGCCGCCGCGCGGGAAGGCCGGCGACGGGAAGACCAGCGGCGCGGCGTCGGTTCGCGCGTCCGACGTCGGTGGCTACCATGCCGTTGCCGTCGCTCTGGGAGCGGCCATGCTCTTCTTGGCATGAGATGCTCGCTGCACATTTGCATGCATTGTTAGTTCACCGTACACATTTATTCGATATCAGCTAGTGTGTTCTTCCTTATCTGTACTACTATGTGGTTAGCTGCTAGGTTAACTCGATCAGATCGATGTCGATAGATCAGGGTGTTGTTTTAAGTACTGAAACTCTGTGTAATTTGTGCGAACTGTCAAGTTAATTCGATTTATTCGTTTGCACATTCTCAGTTTACCATCTGATGACTACCGCAGTTCTTCAATCATGGAAACTGGATCATTTTAGTGTTTCAACTTTCGTGGCACCACGGAGTACGGTCTAAAGTCTGATGATCTTTCCGTGTTCGTCCGCGGTTTACGTATTCACATAAAGAATCCGTCTTCGAGGGAGTAGTTTTATTCGCCGCCTTCACATACGGTTCTCCTTCCCCGCCCCTCTGTTCGCCGCCGGCCCGCCGCTTCGTTTCCATTCCATTCTCTTCGCCGCCGCATCAGCGTCACCGATGGCCTCGCGGCTCCGGTTTGGCAAGCCCAGCCCGAACCCAGCCTCCATCCCCGACCCCGGCGAGGAGAAGGGAGGAGAAGCGAGAAAGCCGGAGGGAAAGCGGCCGGAGTTGACGGACCTGGGCAGCGGGAGCGAGGTGGCGCACATCCCGCGGTTCATGGCGCGGGAGGCGGCGTGGGAGGTGTTCGAAGAGCTGGACAAGCGCATCCCCTGGACGCGCCCCACCATCCGCGTCTTCGGCCGCTCCGCCGTACAGGTCGCCGCCGCCATCCCGCCCTTATTACCCTTTTCACGCTCCTCGTCCAGGTTCAGGTTCAGACCCAGTTTCAGACTTACAGTTCATGTCCCTTGCGTTGACATTGTTTCGCCGTAGAATTGGTAGCTCCACTGTGATTTGGGGAGAAATATGTTCGCGTGTTTGAAGGGAAAAAATCGACTCGTCAGTAGTGCGTCTGAGATTGACGCCATGCTGTTCGTTTTCATCTTGCAGTTTGCATCTTGTGTCCATGTTCTCGAAAATAAGAGGATAGCTGCGTCCACCTAGGCAAACTGTGATTCCTGTTAACTTGACTGACACTGAAACCAGGGGCAATCGGCATGCCAAAGAACAGTCGGCATAAATGTGGCATCAGGCTACCAATCTGTAGCTTTCATTGCTGAACAGAATCCTCCAATTTGCTTGCTCGAATGCGACGCTGCAATGTGCTAGCTTATCGCGCAAATGTCAGCTAACTGCTGATGGTGCGATTGTCTCTTTTTGCCACCTTAACAAAGTTTCAGATCGGTGTTCCTCTGAAGGATAACACTACTAGTCGTCTAGTACCATTGGTTTTTCAATGCCATTCCCTCTCGTTGACCGGAATCACATTGGTAATATATAGCCCCCTTGTGAGGCTTCTAATCCAAGTATCTGATCTTCTTACTGAGTTAATTCCAAAAAACCACCACATTTGCGGGGGAAATACTTAGAACCACCGGTATTCGACAAAATTGCAAAAATCCACCGGTTTTGCGCGAATTCGTCCCAATGTGCACTGATTATCGAATTGAGCCGGATTGACACAATTTCTGACAATAGGAGCCCACTATCAGTGCTGACGTGGCATGTATAGATTTAAAGATTTCTGCAAAATTTACAAAAAGGACCTCTATATTCCTAATTTTTAAATTTTCCACCCTTTTTTTTCTCCTTCCAATCCCTGGTCAATGCTCCGGCGGCCGCCGCCCTCCCTAGCTCCGGCGGTGCCCTCCCCAGCTCCGGCGGCGCCCTCCCCAGCTCCGCCGCCACCCTCCCTAGCTCCAGCCGCGCCCCTGTCCGCGCTCCGGCGGCGCCCCTGTCCACGCTCCGGCCGCTGGTAGCGCGTGGCCCCTGCTCCGGCCACCGCCACCCTCCCCAGCTCCGGCGACGCCCTCCCCAGCTCCGCCGCCACCCTCCCCAGCTCCGGCCGCGCCCCCTGTCCGCGCTCCGGCGGCGCCCCTGCCCATGCTCCGGCCGCTGGCAGCGCGTGGCCCCTGCTCCGGCCACCGCCACCCTCCCCAGCTCCGGCCGCCACCCTCCCCAGCTCCGGCCGCGCCCCTGTCCGCACTCCGGCGGCGCCCCTGCTCCGGCCGTCGGCATATCCTCTCTGCCGGCCACGGTGGAATCCAGTGAAGGGGGGAAGAAGAAGTAGCTGACAAATGGGCCCCACTCAAAATTTACAAAAAGACCCCTAATAGTTAGGTTTGTCTATTTTTTGACCTTGATTGCATCTACGTTGTGCCACGTCAGCCTGGCAGTGGGCCCCTATTGTCAGAAATCGTATTAATTCATCTGAATTTGACAATCAGTGCACATTGGGACGAATTCGTGCAAAACCGGTGGATTTTTGTAATTTTGCCGAATACCGGTGGTTCTAAGTATTTCCCCCGCAAATGTGGTGGTTTTTTGGAATTAACTCCTTCTTACTATTCCGCAGCCCAGGGATACGTGTTATGTGGCGGATGAAGGGCTAACAGTTCTGAAGTATAGTGGTCATCAGCCTCATGCTCATTCTTGGGATGAATTCCCTGTGCTCAAGGATATTCTGAAAGCGGTAAGAGTTGTACCAAGGTGACAACTGAGTATTCGCATCACCACATGTAACCCATAATCAGCAGAAACAAGCTGGATTTTTTTTCTAAACAGTATCAGATGGAAAACATTAGCCTTTACAATGATTCACTGTCTCATGCGTCTTGGTTAGGTCCATGAAGCCCTCCCGGGAAGCCATTTTAACAGCCTGCTCCTCAACAGATACAAGGCTGGTTCCGACTACGTTTCATGGCACGCCGATGACGAGCCGCTGTATGGACCTACTCCGGAGATTGCATCGGTCACGTTCGGGTGCGAGCGCGAGTTCTTGCTGAGAAAGAAGCCTACCAAATCACAAGGTATTACGCGCATCCCCTAAAATGATAACCTGGTAGCCTCGAGTAAACTGATCCATCTTAATCATTTAGCAGCTGCTGCTGGATCTGGAGAGGCGGGCCGGAAGCGGCTAAAGGTCGGTGCCCCGCAGCAGCATTCTTTCCTCCTGCAGCACGGCTCGCTACTCGTGATGAAAGGCTACACCCAGCGGGACTGGCAGCACTCGGTGCCCAAGCGTGCCAAAGCGACCTCGACAAGGATCAACCTGACTTTTCGGCGTGTGCTATCATCATGAAAATATGAACGGTTTGTTTGGTTTCCTTGGGAGTTTTCGTGGTCATGTAAATGTATCACACTCTGTTTGGACACCACTATGCTTTACATATATCAGCTAGTGTATGTATATTCGAACCTTTTCACCACCTATAAGATGTGCAACCTTCAGCATTTGTTTTAGGACCCCAAAAATGAGAGTTGCATCTATGGCTGCTTGGCGTACATATGTAAACATATCCCAGTAGAGTATGTGACGTATAATGTTTACTAGTAATTATTAAAACCTAATGGCAGCTTCAGGTGCAGCTTTTTCTTTTTGAAAAAGAATATTAGAACCTGAATGAAGCATTTTTTTTTTCATTGCAGTTTGAAGTTGGCAGCGCCTCCTACCTAGTCACATGTCGTTTGTTTACAAATGTTTCTATTATCTTTTGTTTTTATGGCCTCGACATTGATAGGTTCAATGGCAATGCATGTGGTCGTTTGAGCTATGTTAGCTCCTCAATACAAAGACGTGCTCCCAGGCGTGTCTTTCAGTCTGTACATGCTACCAACCATGTGTAGAAAGACACATGTTCATCATACTACTTTTTTCACGAAAACACAAAGACACAACGGACATGGTAATTTGGCTCATAGGAGCAAATACACCTATTATAAAAATACATTTTAAATACACTTAGAAAAAATCAAAAAAATTGAACAAAAAATTTCTGATATACATCTGAACATTCTATATCCATCCACCAAAGTTTGGGTGTGAAAAGACATTTTTTGTGACCTGTATAAAAAGACAAAAGCTGCTATGTAAATAGCAATTTTGTAGCATAAAAAATTCTTTTTTACACAGGTCATAAAAAAAAATTCAGAATTTTTAGACATTTTAAAAAATGATTTTTGTCCAATGGGTGCATATACACCTAGGAGCCAAAGTGGATTTCCGAGAAACATTGCACTTTGATGCAGTGATAGAAAAGAAAGTTTAGGATCAGACAACTGAAATTCAACATGATCTCTTTCAAAGCATCAACACAATATCATTAAGTCCACATGCAAAATCTGCTTGTTCGGAATAAGGGTGTGTTCGGTTGGTGTCACCAAGTGGAATGTAATGGGATGGTTCCGCACCTAGATCTCATTCCGGTGTTCAGTTGGAAAATGGAACGGAACGAGGTGGTTCCTCAAAAGAGAATATTCCCTCCAGATCCAGAACACACCCATTCCTCAAAATCGGTGGAATCTCCCCATTCCTCTATGCTAAAGCCACCCACAGTCACTCAACTCCTCTATTCTCTCATAACTTTATTCTGCTAGACGCACCCCATGCATGCTCACATCTTCTATTTTCAGAATCTGTCACATTTCACTCTCCAACTGAACACAAGAATGGAACCAACTCATTCCATGTTCTAGCTCAAACTGAACACAAGAATGGAACCAACCCATTCTTTCGGAATGGAACCATGACATTACATTCCACTTGGTTCTCGAACCGAACACACCCTAAGGGAACCAGAAAGTGGAACCCCACACTAGTAATACAACCCCAAGACATTGGCTTATTTGTTGTACAACATTTCTACATGAGTTCTACAACACAGATTGCTATTTCCTGCAAAAGAATGGTAACCGGATAAGTTAACATGACATCTGCGACCCTCTAAGGATAACGTCCGACAAACTTCCGGAGGGGGTGCACAGTGACATGGTGGCTAAGTTGGCAGCAAGTTCTAGGGCCTAATAACATTACAAAGCAAATCCTATCCAGCTGCTCCTCTATACTAAACCTGTCGCTATCGCAAAGAACATTTTCTACAGTACAACTGTCAACTGCTGCAAGGTCAAATTAATGAGATATCCACATTCCCCAACGACTGCCTCTGATATCTGCATCCTAGGAAGACAGGTCAACGCCTATGTCTTTTTTTTAACAGAATCAACTCCTATGTCGCTTGTGATGTGCGCTTTCTCCAGACACTCTGCATGGTCAACAGAAACAACAGAAGAGAATCAAAAGGACTGAAGAATATAAGGGGTCTAGTGTTGGAGGGGTCACACTTACAAGAGTCTCATCGTCAGATTCCTCCTTGGAGCTCAAACCATTGACATCAGCTTTTTCTTCGTTCAGTTCCACATCTTCTTTGGAGTCTTCCTCGTTTTTTTCTTTCTCAGCTGAGCTAACTGCTGCTACCTCTTTCTCCTCGTGGCCATCTGGGATAATATAAGTCATAAGCTAAGCTCATATATGTAAAACAGCGTGCATCTTATTGATTAACAAAAGCCCATAAAATCGATTAACCATACCGGATTTTACATCTTCATCAGAATGTGAGTGAGCAAGAGAACCTGATGCATCTGAATCATTAGCTTCGACAGACTTGTTACCTCCTGACGCCTTCCTACGTTTGTTTTTCGGGAGTGATTTTGCTTTTACTTTCCTCTTTAGGGGCGAGGGCCTACAAAAAGATGGATTAGTGAGAAAATTTCAGCAACGTCCTTGAGTCTGAGTTAGATATGTACTTACGTCTTTATTGACTTCTGTTGGTTAGGCAGAGCTTTCGTGCTGCTGGGTGTTTTCGCCTCCTGTGCTCTGTAATGTGTTATACTGTTATGTTCGATCAGGTGGAAAGCAACGTATGTTATTTGATTCAAGCTATCTTTTTGTCTTGCAAAGAATAAATTGCATGAAGGTACAGTAAGTTCATTCATGAGAGTTAGATATGTACTTACATCTTTATTGACTTGTGTTGGTTAGGTGGAGCTTTCGTGCTGCTGGGTGTTTTCACCTCTTGTGCTCTGTAATGTGTTATATTCGATCAGGCAGAAAGCAAATTATGTTAATTGATTCAAGCTATCTTTTTGTCTTGCAAAGCATAAATTGCATGAAGGTACAGTAAGTTCATCACAGGTGGAAAGCAAAGTATGTTATTTGATTCGAGCTATCTTTTTGTCTTGAAAAGCACAAATTGCATCAAGGTACAGTAAGTTCATTCATGAGAGTTAGATATGTACTTACGTTTTTATTGACTTGTGTTGGTTAGACGGAGCTTTCGTGCTGCTGGGTGTTTTCGCCTCTTCTGCTCTGTAATGTGTTATGTTCGATCAGGTGGAAAGCAAATTATGTAATTTGATTCGAGCTATCTTTTTGTCTTGCAAAGCATAAATTGCATGAATGTACAGTAAGTTCATAACATTTAATCTGACTGGAAACCTTTACATCAGCCGTCATAAAAAAACATTGACAAACTACATTTATTCAGATTGATAGGTGATACTTTGTTCGGCACCCTCTTAATCACATGATAGTGTTATACTTCTGGGCTAACTGCAATATATAGGCAAAAATAGTCAAATTCTTAATTCTTTGGTTACTGATTTTACTCTCATGCTGCTATGTACCTCAGCTTCAATGATCCTTTACCCCATTCCCCTTTCAAGATGTTCTGAACAGTGCATTATACAGTAGATTTGAAGAATAAATTCTGGCTTACCGTCCTTGGTTTGTCCCTGGAAGACCCTTCTTTTGCTGCTGTAGACAAGCAGTTAAACGATAGTGAGTGAAACATTGATGCTTAGAGTTAAAGAGATAATTTCAAGGAAAGAACAATCTACCTTTTTAGATGAACCATTACTTTCAATCCTTTCCCACTTTTCTTTAGCCATGTTAAGCTGCTCAATTTCTCCGTCATCGTACAGCACCTACACGGAGAAGCATATTCTTAGTTAGTATACCCAGTAGCCTGAACTAAAATTATCACCGATACAGCTGTTGCATGCTGTGATGTTACGTAGGTGATGCTTATGCAGAAGAACAAAAAGGTTGCTAGGCTTTCTTAGCGCTGAACATTCTGTATCAATATGTCCAACACAACTCTGTTAAGCAATCTGAGTTCACAAACAACACTAGGCAGAATGTGGATAGTCATTGCATTATGAAATGAATATGCCTGATAAAATGTGAAGTCATCCATGTTTTCCATGATGGTACCCATAACAGCGAAAAAATGGATCAAACAAAACCATCCGGGGGAACTTACTGTATGCATTTTCTTGGCTGAATCATAAGATTTTACGAGACCTTCATAATATCTGACAGCAACAAAAATTATAATCTAAGCCACCTCACAAAATTAGATGATAGCAAATATTCAGAATTACACAACACAGGGAACTTACGCCTTATCCAAAGGCCACCAAACTTTTATTCTCTGTCCTACCAAGTCTGTACTGCTCGAATCTTGTGTTGTACACTGCAGGAATTAATTAATTAATTCTTAGTACAGAGACTAGAAGATAGTTATACTTGCACTTGCAGAGAGTTGACTTCACTAGCAAAGTATACTTCCTTTTAGTGACTTTATTCACGATGCCTGCATAAACCTTCAAGATTACCTTTGCTAAACCAGAAACCAATCTTGGCTTCTGTCTTTTGAAGGACCCATTTAGGCTAGCCAGATCAGCAGTTCGCACAGTGCTGTCTTTATTAGCTGACTTCTGGAGGAAGTTCAATAGGGATTAGCAAATTAGAACCAGAACGATTACCGGTAGGTCTGGCGAATACATATTGCATACCATAGAATAGAAAGAAATTACCTTTGCGCTACTAAAGACTTCAGTATGGGACTTCTTAGGACCATTTTCCCCTTTGGATACAGGGGTTTTGGTACTAGAGTCGGTTATACTTCTCTTCTTCAACTTGTTTTCTGAATTATTAGTTTTCTCTGTGCTGACAGAATGCACTAAAAGCTCATCGCTGTCTTTACTGTCTTTCGCTGAGTGTGGTCTACTCTTAGAAACTGATCTTTTGCGTTTTGGTGTCGAAAAATCTACTGGCTTCTCGTTGCTCTCTTTCACATCTGTCTGCTGCTTCTTTGATTTGCTCTTTAAGGACTCCCCCAAATTTTCTTGGTTATCTAAGTTTATTTCTCTTAACAATCCCAAGACATCATCATCTTTTCCAGTATTTACTGAAACAGATGTTGCCTTCTGTTTTCTCCCTGTCTTTTTTGCGGCTCGAGATTTAAGAATTTGGACAATTTTTCCTAGAGGGATTTCGTTACCAAATTCATCAGTCTCATCTATCAGCATCTTATCTGTGGAAGATTCATCCTGAAGGACATACAACACTGGAGTCAAGGTCCAGCGGACAATTGAAGTTGAATCAAAATATGGACAGTTAGATGTGTGTTGTGTACCTCAGTAATAGTTGCTGTCATAAGAGCCTCAAAATGGGACAATACGCTCTCGCATCCCAACCACTTCTGCTCATCATTTACCTACAAAATAACAAGTCAATTATTACAAACAGAAGCCTAGAGAAGGCAACAAATTTGGTGTCTGGTAACCCTTGAAAAGCTTGATTCATGATTAAAAATCACATACCACAGATTTTTCATTATCGTTCTGAATTGGCACATAAAGTTGAGCAGGCAATGGAATCATTTGATTATCAGACACATTTATCTCGTCTGGGCATAACTTCTTTGCAATAAGAATACCAAGATCACATATAGCGTGTAGAGTCTGCAAACAACATCTCTCGACTTTAAGTCAACACTTATAGCAAGCGAACCATTAAATTTACAGGAAAACAAATGTAGAAACATATGAACACTTGCTTACTTTGGTCTTATTTGCATCAACCACGTCTTTAGAACATTTGATGCTTCTGAAAATAGATAGTGTTGTCATGAAGCTCTCCTTTTTCATACCAGGTACACTGTATTGCAAACCTTCTTCTCCCAGGAGAGTTGAAAGAAGCAGATGCAATCGCCTGGAAAGAGCTCTTTCATAAATGTGCATATGCAAGAGTGCAATCATCTTAACAAGACAAGACATAAACTAGACATTATACTTTTCATTTCTGGTACTCCCTCCGGCCCAAATTAATTGGCACACCCATACACTATGCCTAGTACAAGTGTACTCCTAAGCTATGCCAATTAATTTGGACTGGATGGAGTATATCATTATAGTGTACATAACTACATACAAACAAAACTAGAGTCTGCCAGGAGACATTACATTAATAGCCACAGGTATTAGAACACTATTGGAAGCAAAGCAGGATAATTATTATTGCCAAGCATTTCAATAAATCTTTACAAGACCGAGGGACATTCTATGGTCGATATCTAATTTCCCAAGCACGTAGTTAAGAGGGTCAAATACATTGACTCAAACATTACATTTTGTGTGCATAAAAATAGGTTGACCTGTGCAATGATCAAACACTCTGAAGAAAACAGAATGATACTACAATGACAGCAAGTGCAAGAAAATTATATCCTAAAAACATAAAACAATTATCATGTTAAATTGACCAAACGCCTCGATGTTCTCATTCCTCGATGCCAGGGCATATGAATATATGTATTGTGGAAACTCACAATAAAATGTATCAGAATAGTTGTGTAAGAGCTATTATAAATACCAGTAAATTGGACCAAATGGTTTGACATCTTCATATTCCTCAATGTTAGGACATGAAGGATCATGGGCAAGGACATGGACCAAATGGGGAATTATATATTCTGGGTAAGCGGTGAGCAAATTCATATCTGCCTGGACAGATAGTTGACGCATCTTAACTTGTTGACATATTTGTGCCACTTCAATCAGGTTGTGCTTGAACTACGAAAGGAAATGATGTACATATTAGAATCAGTGAAATGGTGAAAAATAATTAATTATTGTGCTTAGAAATATGAACCTCTTCGTACTGTGGTGTACGATAATCATTCATGCCTATCAAGAAGGCGCAGGCATATTTAGCATCCAAAGCTCTCTCCTTGATATATTGATGTACTTTACTGAGAAACAATTTCCTCATTTGAGGAAAATCATCCTAGTAAAGAACAAACTATAAATCTCCCAGGAGTATAAAGCAGACAAGTGAACCAAATAATAGAACAATGAGAAAGGCAGCAAACCTACATATATCCAGAACATACCTGTGAAATCCTCAGAGTCAAATAAAACACATCAACAGGCACTTTATGGTCCGATTGTCTTGATAAGCGAAGAACAGCTTTCGCTGCTGCCAGCCTCAAATGGGCCTTATCACTGGCACTGCGAGTAATAACGGAGTAATGAGAATGGGAACTAACATTATATGCCAGAGAGTGTATGCACCAAAATAAAAGGGCATGGCTTTCTTGGTACCTTGAAATCTTGTCTGGGGAAATATCACCATATGTAAGCATGTTCTTAAGGATGCCCATTAAATTTTCTACTCCAGGTTGTGCTTCACCATCTTTGCAAGGTACACAGCTCTTCACTAAGGTTTTAATTCCATAAACCTACAGATGAAAGTGTCAGAAGAGAATAATAGGGAGTAAACGAGCATAAACGATTGGAGTAAAGCAGACCATGAAAACCATAATCTAACTCACCTTTAGCAAGCAACGGTGTGAACTATCACCCCATTCAGATTTATCAGCAGAAACTTCAACAGTATCCTGGTAATACACTTACACTTGCATTAAATTTTTGTAAAAAGTAAAGAAAGCCATATTTAAAGATAGTAAGCCTTCTTACATCACTGCAGTCAAGAATCTTTTTAGTTATGAAATTTATTATCTCTTCGCCCCTTGTTTCAAAAATTGGCATTGCTATCTGAGCTATACACCCCAAAGATTGCAAGATAGAAGGCAAATGAACTTTCTTCTCCTCCAATAAATCCACAAGCCTCTGCAAAATTACAAATGCTAGGGCTAATATATCAGAAATCTCAAATATATAGTAACAAGGAAACATCTGGGGCAAATCCAGACCTTGTAAAGAACAGATAATGCCATCAGACCATCATCTTTTGTTATAGCAGCTAGAGCATGAACAGAGTATTTAGCCTGCTTCCGTGTGCCCTCTAAACATAGCCGCTCTAATAAAAGAGCAACGGAGCTGAAAATTGAAGGTACAACAACTTAGTTCCATAGATGTAGTAAGTAGTGCAGAGTGCAAAGTAGTGTCACAAAATAAAGTACTTTCAAGCAGCTGACCTTGATGAGGCCAGTTGTTCACGAATGTTGCCACCAGCTTTGGACAAAACATGAGCAATACCCTCTTTCAGCACTTCGTTATCCTCCTTCAGAAGTTCGATGATATCTTCCTCAAATCCAGATAAAAGTGAAGGGAAGAAACTAGATATTGCCTGCAATGAGTAAATAGCATGGATGAGCACCGTCTTCTAGAGTCCGTGGAGAACAAAGCACCAGAACCGTTATGCTACCTTTAATACATAAGTGCAAATGATATATCCATCTGTCTAAGGGACTTCACATATAATAAGCATGCCTTACTCCGGTATTTTATAGAATGCCACAAGCCTATGACTAAGGTTTGTCACGACATGTTTGGAATAACAGAAGATATAAGGTAATGAAGTTGCACCTGTTCCTAATGTAACAAATTACATTCCTAGCCTTTTGTCCTACTTTTAAGCTAGCAGGTATCCAACAATTTACACAACTGTCCTGTAGGTACCCTTGACTAAAACCCATCACATTACAGCAAACGAATGGACCTCACAACTTTCTGATTAGAGAATATCTGCTGAAAGAAACAATTGTTTAATCCACATTTTTTAATCAAGACTTGTTCACCCTTGGGTAGCAATATATAAGCAACACACAGTCCATGCAAGCAACTGCTGAACCAAGTTGTTTTTATTTCCATGAGAGCAGGAAAAAGACGACCAAATGTTGCATCAAGATTAAGAATAGAAACAGTTCTTCAGTAAAGTATACCGTCAGAAGATTCATGCATGATGAAATGAGTTTTGCATTCCCAGAAGATTTGTGTTCAGAAGCTTCAGAAAGAATCTCTTTGACATACTCCTTGTTCACAAGTAAATACGAACAACGCACTGATAATGTGCTCACAAAATCATACAGTTCATGTTTTTCACCAAGTGACTTGAGCAAATCAACCTGCAGTTACAAGTAAAATTCAAATTGTTTATACTATGGAAGACTCAGAAATAAATCAACAACAACGAGGTTTGTTTCAAAAAAGTGAATTTTGTCTACACGAGATTATATGTATGGGTCACAAGTTAGATGTTAAATACAATTAATAAACCAGTATATGGCAACCATCTCCTGCTATATGCAGCAATAAACAATATTAATGGAATCAAAAGGAGCAAAAACTCATGTTGAGGAAGAGCTAGAGGGGTCTTTCTTTTGTAATACTGATTATTGTTTTATTAAAAAAAACAACTTAGAACAGAAATGACAAAAATTATATAGAAATGTACCCGGATAGACCAAGCATCATTGAATGTTGTTGCACAATCAAGCAAGCTTGCGAACATTTTCCAGATGTTGGCATCTTTTAGTTGATGAAGCTTGTTCAAGTACTCCTCAGCCTTTGCTGCGTCAGTGAACAAACGGGACATGCTCCGGAAACATCCTAGGATTCGTTTTTGCAGATCAGGAGCATCTTCCTGAAATACAAGAAAACTCAGCAAGGCAAATAGTAGCTCTGCAGCGCTTTCCAGCCTCAAGAATCACAAACCTGGCTTATCTGCCGAAGGGACATGTACTTCAGCATTTCTTGTTGTAATCTAAAGTTGAACAAAATGGAACAAATTAAGCATTATCAAGGAGAGCAATTATTTAATTAAATGATTTATCAATAAACTGTCAAACCTTTGTTTTTGCAGAAGAATCTGTTCAAGAGCTTTCATCTCAACTTTATCAAAATGTGTGACAGCAGCTACCCAATGTTTCACTCTTTCCTTTACCGGACATTCTGGTGGGAACAACGAACCACACAAAATTGATTCGATTGACTCAGGTCTGCAAAAAAATGGACATTAGATCATAGGCTCGCTAGAGCTTCACAGATCAGAGAGTGCAATATCGCACAGCAACTTAAAACAATATCTGTGCCTGGGCAAAAAAAAACAATATTATTGAACTTATTTCCATGCAAGATGTCAGATGTTGATGTTAGACAATGCGGACAAATAAACAACAGAAACATTCCTCATTATATTGTCAAAATTACTTACACCATATTAACCTCAAATAACAATATACTTATCAAGCAGAAGTCAAGAGAAGTTTAAAACCACAGGCAGAAAATATTGCAAAGGTAATATATATAGTGACCAGCAAGATATCCCAGAGATTCAAAGCATACACAGTGAGGGAGTACAACCCACAAGAAGTGGTACATCTATTCAGAAGTTGAACAGGCTATTCTTGAAGCAGAAAGCAACAAGCGTCAGCAATATTGAGTGAATTTACCTAAAATCCTTGTCGTAAAGACATCTTAATATTTTCCCTGGTATCCACTCAAAATCATCAGAATTAGTTGAGCTATCAGAACCCCTCAGGCAATACATCTTGTAGATATCAGCCAGTCTCTCCATGGTATAGCACTTCACCGGATGCTGGTTTATCAAAGGCAATGTACATTTCAGTAAATTATACAGATTATGAAAACATATGGATAAAATGAAAGATGGTGGAAAGAGCAAAGAAAAACTAACTGATTTATCACGGACACGCTCAGCTACTAGTTTGATAGTTTCAATTGAAACGGCACCAAATGCATGGCAAGCTACATCACAAACAGCAGCCACAACTTGTTTTCGTACATTTTCTTCGTAATCCAACAACCTGTCACAAAGTGCCTCTGTCGAGGAGCCAATCATCAGGGCAAGAATGATTAAGTATTCCTTCAAATAATATGAACTGTTATGAGGGGAACATGGCTACTTACTTATTATCTCTGGAGCTTCCGGGCGGGAATGGTTTGACATTAGACATTTCTTCAAATGCTCGATCACAGAAACACGGATTTCGACTACTCTGTCAGTCAATCTCTTCAGGAACTCAACAAAAAGAGACTTAAAAGATTCCAAGACAGGGACTCCAGGTAAAGAAAAAAGTTCCCCAAGCAACTCAACTGATTTAGACCTCGTTTCTACTTGATCTGCCTACAGAAATGAGAAAGATAAACTTTAATTAACATGGCAGGATTATGTAAGAAAAATAGTCACAAGATGCATGAAACTTCCATTTTAAGAATTTTCTAGAGAATGGAAAATACTTTCTGTTTCAATATTAATATTATATAGTATGGTATCGCAGTCACTATCCATATAGACACATATGGTTCAAATTGACAATCCGAAGATAGATCATACCAGTAGCTCCCCAGTTATATAAGGCACCACCACCTTAAGAACCTTTGGAGCACACTGATACAGATCAAATATGAGATCATGATGATCAATGTTGCCATTTGAAGAACTCTTGTCCCCAGCCAAGGATGCTGTGAGAAACTTCCTTATGTATGGTTCGAGCTTTCCTGCAGATTGCTCTATAACACTGCGAGCAAGCTTACATGTAGATGAAGAAATACCCTAGCAAAACAAAAGTTGCAGAATTACAAGTTAACAGAAGGACAGCAATAATAAGGATCGGTTAAAACAATACAAGCAGAAGCTAATAAAGTATCTTATAGATTACAAAATAGAAAAAAACACCATAACAGTAAAAGGCACTCACAGTCTTTTTACGGCCTAAAGCTGATAACAGTACATGTAGAAGGCTTTCGTGTATAATCTCACTTTCATCTATAATATGGGCCATTATTGTCTGCATTGACTTCACAATACCTGTTTGATGATTGTCACTGCATCAAACAAGTTAAATAGTCAGAACGCAATGGGTAAACAGCAAATAGGACCATAGAACATTTTGTTGGTTCTGACTGTCCAAGTGTATATCGGTAGCATGTATACTTCCACCCAAACTAATAATCAAATCACAGAATGTACACTATCACCTAAATCACTATAATTAAACTATAGCATGCAAACTGCCACCTAAAATAATATAACTAAGTGGTAACATGTACACTTGCGCCCAAATTAATATAGTTAGTCAATTTGGCAGCACCAAGAGTAACCATTTGCTGGAAATAAATGTTCTATTTTATGAAAACAGAGAAACATGTTCCATGTATTCAGCAACTTGCATAGAACAAATTGAGGTGTTACAACTTTCTAAGTTTCGGCCAAAAAAATTTGTAGGACACTTCTACCAAGTGTAACTAACAGTTTGAACCAAAAATGTTCGAACATGCCTGTGATGAGATCATCACAATGAAGATCTAACATCACAACACATGCTCAGTGTCTTGCAACTGTCTCCAAAATAATGAGAACTAGTCCAGATGGCATTGCAGAATTACCTAACAATTTCCAAAAATGTTCGGAACATGTCTGTGATGAGATCATCACACTGAAGATCTAACATCACAACACATGCTCGGTATCTTGCAACTGTCTCCAAAATAGCAACTCGCCTGCCAAAGGAATGGCTATTAACATTGTTGAGTCCACCAAATGTACCCACAATCAGATGAAACACAGTCTGCAAGAATGAAAAAAAAAATCTTAAATGCTGAATAGGCATTATAAAGTCGGTGGAAGTAAGTCAATTCAGTGCACTCTTGATGGTAGGTTACCCTTAAAACATCATCACTATATGGAGCTTCAGGTGCTGTTATTCTTGTGATTTCACAGAAGCAGGTTGCCAAGAGAACTTTGACATCTTCATCCTGATGTTTCAGCAATTCTTCTCTGGCAACTGCATTTAGACACGGTTGGATAGCTTCCATCACCGAGGACCCTGGGGACTGCTCTATTCCATGTAAGCATTCCGCAGTTTTCTGCATAACGATTAGCGTTAATAGCACACCCAAAAGATGCATAAAGCAAGAAGGAAGTATTTTAAGCAAGCAGGTAATGTGGCACTAAGAGTAAATCGTGTCAAAACTAAGCAGTTAAACCCAGAAAGTATAATGATATTGTCATTCCTACCGGTAACCCTGCGCTAGGAAAGAAGTACAAGACCGACAATTAATTAACTCTCAGAACAATTGATCTTATTCCATCACTGATGCCACCAAAATTCTGCATTTTCTTCTCAAAAGATAAAGGGTCGACATTTGAGCCTGAGCTTTTCCTATAATAATTAAGTCTGTTTGTTCCTATACTGGGTAATTCTAGGGAAAAAAATATTTAAGTAACGGCAACATAACGCAACAGAGCTTGTGCTTACGACCTATCAGTCCAGCTATCTACAAGGGTGCGAACAAAATGATTTTGATCACACTCGATGCTATTCCAGCAAGGACATATTTCTGGATCAAATAAATGCGCCGGTGTTGGATTCTGCCATTCGGGGAGTTGAAAAAGGTAGCATTCGACGAGAAAGCCAAAAGCATTAATTTTATCCCAAAATAATCTACACAAATCTACGAGTTAAAAGACTAGAATAAAAGCAAAGGATTCAACGTCTCGGGTGTCGACAAAACGAGCATGTTGTTCAACATGCTGCACACATAGCGGTTCGAGTGAACAACCGAACAAAATTAGTGCACCAAAAATCTACGCTTTGGTAACGCCTTTCGCTTGTCGGATGCTGGCGTAAGCTCGCCAATCAGGCACAGAGAAGCCAGTTTGGAGCACTGAAACCCGACAAACCGTGATCTGCAGAGATTCCCAAAACGGCAGGAACTGAAGCAATGGCACCCAATTGGTCACCGCGTAAATTCAGCAACCATAAGCTGAACACGCCCAAGCTTCTCTCAGGCACCCGAGTAATTCCACCTGGAACAAGCAAAAGGGGGCCACGGGTACAACCAATTACAGGAGCCCTAGCAAACTCCTGCAAAATCTCGCCGAAACCTAGCATTTTCGTTGCTTGCTGGCCAGCCCTAGCTGAAAAAAGTTGCCTTTTTTGGACCCTCCGCTGCGGTCAGCAGAACGCAGACCGCCCAAATCCGGCAAGGGAGCCGCAAGCGAGACCCGAGGAGTGGCTCCACCTCGCCCTAAACCCTAAAAACCTGCCGAATTGGGCGCCACGGCCACAGATCCACGCACACCCAGCCCTCCGCAACGGAGGAGAAGCTGGCAGCTTTAAGAGAGGGAGGGTCCTGAGGCCTGCCGGGCTTACCTCGAGGAGCTTGGCGAGCGCGTCGTCGGAGGGCGGCAGCTCCGCCGCCAGCTTCTCCCCGAGCTCCCTCAGCTGCTTCGCGGCCGCGGCCATCCCCCGGCCGCACCCGAATTCGCGCGAGCGCCGGCGAGACCGAAGCTTCCCTGCCTTCCCGTAGCTGCTGGCTAGCTAGGGCTGGCAGGCTTTGTGTTTCGAAATTGGTGCTGCGGGTGGGAGAGAGAGGCGGAGAGCTCGTGAGCGAGCGGAGTTTCAGTTTGGGGATCGGGTCTGCGACTGTCCTGCCTGCCCTGCCTGGTAGTAGTATACCCAGCACGCTCCCCTCCTCCGTTTACAGGATGGAGCAGCAGTACGCTGTAACGAAGCACGGGTGCCACTGATCTGCGGGTCCTACGCTGTGCGGGGTCGGACTGTCAGCGTGCGGCGTCGCGTCCGACGACGGTGGCGGGTGGGTTTTTTACCAGCTTTTACCGGCGGGTTTAGGACAGTGGCAGTGTCGTGGAGAGAGTGAGCGAGTGAAGTTGGGAGTGGACTGTGCGAGGATACGTCGTGTCCTCTTGCCTTCTTTTGTGCCCTACGCAGGTTGGTAGCTGCCCTGCACACACCTGATAGACTCATAGTCTAGACATTGTTGAGAAGTATGAGGGTTCTAACTTTGAGAAGCTTTTTTTTTAGGGGCTAACTTTGAGAAGCTAAGGATGAAGTATGAGTTATTTTCCATGAGAATGGACAAGACTATATTCGGCTAAATGACCTTGTGATAAAGTTGAAGAGCTTAAAGAGTGGGCTTTCATGGTTAGAGAATCATGAAGTGGTCAAGAAATTTTTGCGGTCATTATGTTAACCCATGAAGATATGACTTTCCAAATCCAACAAAGCCTGTACTTTGCCACACTCACTCCCGATGATGTTTTCTCAATCTTCAAGACTCACCATGAGTTCAAAGAGACCGCTAAAGAGATATGTGTGCATTATCAACTCACTAAGGCCGCTTGACGAGGGTACGACTCATCGGGTCTTCATTACTGGCATACCTGCTGCAGCCCAAGCACAAGATGGCCACTCGAAGCCCATGAAGCCCAAGACTAGTTAGGGTATGCATCTACCTGTAACCGATTTGGACCGGATCCCGAGACCTCGCCCCCCATATAAGGGCGAGGAGGGCAGCCAAGAAGGCAGACGCCATCTGATCTCGCACAGATCCTCCCTCCCTTCGCACACCTAGGCTGGCACACGCCTCATAGCTTCTTCCACCTCGGCCAGATCTCATCTGCGCCATCATTATAACAGCTCCAAATTATACTAGCAATACAAGATCACACAAGCAGGATGTAGGGTATTACCCTTCGGGGGCTGAACCTGGGTAAACATCGTGCCCTATGTTTCTGTCTAAAGCCGTCGAATCCACCAGCGCCCATCTTCTCACAACTCGAAAGTCCTCAAGCATGGATATTGCCGAGGTCATTCGTCAATTGGCGCCGACCATGGGGACGACGGGCGCTGGATCCACGGTTTCACCGGCTCCATCACCCATCATCAACGCTGGAACAGATCCGCCGCGATTCCTTTGAGTTCGCCATGCACCCGCCATCATTGGGATCTTTGACTCCGTCATCGGGACCTTCGACTCCTACACCAAGATCTTCGACTCCATCATTGGGATCTTTGACTCTATCATCAAGACCTTCGACTCCTACACTAAGATCTTTGACTCCATCATCGCGATCTTCGACTCCGTCATCGGGACCTTCGACTCCAGCACCAAGATCTTCAACTCAATCATCGGGATCTTTGACTCCATCATCGGAACCTTTGACTCCTACACCAAGATCTTCGACTCCATCATCGCGATCTTCGACTCCGTCATTGGGACCTTCAAGTCCTGCACCAAGATTTTAGACTCCATCATCACGATCTTCGGCTCCATCTCTAGGACCTTCGACTCCCGCAGAGCCGATGACTTCGGCTTTGTCGAGTGCTACCTCCTTCGACTCCTGTGGAGCCGACGACTTCGGCTCCATCGAGTGCTACCTCCTTCGACTCTCACGGAGCCGATGACTTCGGCTCCATCGAGTGCTACATCCTTCGACTCCCGCGGAGCCGATGACTTCGTCGAGTGTTGCGACACACTTCGACTCCCTCGGAACCAACGCTTCGTCAACTCCTCTGACAGGACGCAGAGTCAACCTGATGCTAAATTGCAATAACTTCTGCTAGGAGAGCCCAAACGACACGAGACCACCACCATTGGAAATATTGGCTGGTCACCTCATGAAAAAATAACAAAGCTAAGTTTTCCTCAACTATGAGTCGACTACTTTTAATACTTTCAATACTTTCAGCACCCGATACTCGGAGGCTTTGCTTTTACATTATTGTAGCACTCAACGTTAGCAACACGCTCGGGGTCTACGCCTTACATGTGTCAATTTACCCATCAAATCGTTGAGTGCGAGGTACCTACCTCCTCGATTGCCTAGATTGAGTTCATCGCAAACACATTCAGATGTCGTGCACTAGACACAAAGATAAGTCCACGGTTAGCAACACCATCAGCCCAGTAACCATAGCTAAATGCACTCTGCTGAGATAATTTCCATACCTACGAGCTTGTTATGTCCACGGTTAGCAACATCGTCGGCCCGGTAACCGTAGCTAAACGTGCTCTGCTGAGATAATTTCCGTATCTACGGACATATTACATCCACGGTTAGCAACACCGTCGGCCCGGTAACCGCAGCTAAACGCGCTCTGCTGAGATAATTTTCGTGCCTACGAACGCATTAGGTGTCCTGACGGACGCGTCGGGTACCACACATTTATCCAATGCACTTCCAGGTCTTGCGCTATTTCTGCCCACATATTTGCCCGACGTTAGCAACACGCTCGGGGGTTGTGCCTTACATGCTAACCATAGCATCCACACATTCACCCGATGCACTTCTAGGTCTCGATATTTCTGCCCACACATTTACCCGACATTAGCAACACACTCGAGGGTTGTGCCTTACAAGCTAACCATAGCATCCACACATTCACCCGACGCACTTCTGGGTCTTGCTATTTCTGCCCACACATTTACCCGACGTTAGCAACACGCTCGGGGTTGTGCCTTACATGCTAACCATAGCATTCACACATTCACCCGACGCACTTCTGGGTCTAGCTATTTCTGCTCACACATTTACCCGATATTAGCAACATGCCTGGGGGCTTCACAATCTTACATGCTAAACCTTAGCATTCATGCATTCGTCCGATGTTGGCAACATGCTCAGGGGCTGTGCCTTACAACCCCAATGCTAGCAGCACGCTTGGGGCTACGCTTACATGCTAACCTTAGCATTCACTCTTTTAGCACCCGACATTGGCAACACGCTCAGTGAAGGGTTTCGTAGCATAGTAAATCAAAAAATTTCCTACGCAACAAACAAGAAAGCCAAGATCTAATCTAGGAGATGTAATCAACGAGAGAGGTAGATGAGATCTTCATACCCTTGAAGATTCGCACAGCGGAAACGTTCAAGAGAACGTGGTTGACGTAGTCGTACTCGCCGTCTCCTCCTCGCGATCCGATCCGATCCTACGCCGCAAGTGGCGGCGCCTCCGAGAGTTGCACACGTGCGGTGCAGCGACGTCTCCTCCTTCCTTGGTCCAGCAAGTATGGTGGAGAGATAGATTGGATCGGCAGCACGACGGCGTGGTGCTTATGGTGGAGAGTTTCTGCGGCAGGGCTTCGCCTACGCGCAGTCGCGAGAGAGAGAGAGAGGGAGGGCAGCAGTTGGCGGCTAGGGTTTGGGTTGGGGTGAGAGAGGGCTGCGCCCTTGCCCCCTTATATATAGAGGGGTGGCCGGCCAAGGCCAGCTTGGCCTCTCCCCAAACCCTAGCCGACTTGGAGTAGGAAGAGTGGGGGGCAAGTTTCCCCCCCTTCCTTCTTTGAAGACTCCCTTAGGGTTTCCCCTTGGGCTGGCCGGCTGGGCCTTAGGGGCCTTGTGCGCCTGGCCCAGGGTGGCCAGGGCACTTCCCCTTAGGCCCACGCAGGCCTCCGTCAAGTGGGCCCACGTTGGTCCCACTCCGGAACCTTCTAGAACCTTCCGGTACAATACCGATAAACTCCGAAACCTTTCCGGAATCCAAAAACGGCTTTCCTTTATATGAATCTTATTCTCCGGACCATTCCGGAATCTCTCGTGACGTCCTGGATCTCATCCGAGACTCCGAACTAAAACTCATAAACCAATTATCCATTCTATCCTAGCGTCGATGCACGTTAAGTGTGTGACCCTACGGGTTCGAGAATATGTAGACATGATCTTCTATCAATAATCAACAGCGGGATCTGGAAACCCATATTGACTCCCACATATTCATCGATGATCATATCGAATGAACCACGATGTCAGGATTCAATTAATCCCGTATATGTATTCCCTTCGTCACACGATATTTTACTCGCCCGAGATTTGATCGTCGGTATCGCCATACCTAGTTCAATCTCGTTCACAGCAAGTACTTTACTCGTTCCGTAATCCGATATCACTTTGTGATTAACTCATTAACCACATGCTTGCAAGCGGTGTTGATATCGATTACCGAGTGGGCCCGAAGTATATCTCTCCGACTTGGGAGGGACAAATTCCATCTCGATACATACAACCCAACAAGTACTTTCCGATCACCTGAGAGACACCTTTATTATCACCCTCACATAGGATGACGTTTGATGACTTCAAAGCTTTCTTCCGATACTAGGGAGTTGTATTATCTCATGGTCTAAGGAATACAATACATGACATAGGAAAAGCTTCGCAAAGATGAACACGATGACACGATCTAATTGCTCTGCTTTATTTGGGTCTGTCCATCACACTATTCTCCTAATGGTATGATCTCATTATTAATTGACAACTCATGTCTATGGTTAGGAAACCTTAACCATCATTAATCAATGAGCTAGTCCAGTAGAGGCGTACTAGGGACACGGTGTTGTTCATAAACCACACAAGTATTAATGTTTCCGCTTAATACAATTATAGCATGGAGTATAAACATTATCATGAACAAGAAATATGATAATAACAATATTATTATTGCCTCTAGGGCATATTTCCTTCAGTCTCCCACTTGCACTAGAGTCAATAATCTAGTCATACTTGCGCCTTTAACACCTATGACATTCCGGTGTTATTCATACGCGTTGCATGTGGTAAACCTTATCTACGGGTCTGACACTTTCAGGTCCGTTTGTATTTGCATATTCCTTTTGCGTCAGCACGCATTACTCATCTTGTATGAGATGGCATCGTATAAACTTGGTCTTCTGGTGAGACCTTTGTTTCTTGGCCGAGATTATGTTGTCACTATTGTCATACAATAGAACTACATAGTACTAGCACACTTTTAAAAATAGCGATATCCACCGTGCGTCAAAATACTCATTGGTCCGCACACATCGGTATGTATGATTTCCAATAAGTCCGTTGCTCGCTCCATTATACCGGAGAACGGGTTTTTTTTTTGATCATCTTGCCCATGAGGCATGGCTTGCACGTGTCAAATGATTCAAAATCAAGAGACTTCAAAAGTCCATCAGAATGGAGTTTCTTTATGCATTTTATGCCAATATGACCTGGACGACAGTGCCACAAATAAGTTGGATTATCACTATCCACTTCGCATCTTTTATGCCGCTTCTTAAAACGATTATATACTTAGCCCTCGTTGCAGTGTCCGCCACAATATTAACATTGGAACTCATCCAAGTCATCATGGAACTTTCTTCCATCTTATTGTGCCACCTTCTAATCTCAAAACAAATAGCTTAAAAATTGAGATAAAATTTTACTTGTATGTGTGACAAAGCCAATGTAACTCATTGCAATGAACCATTTGTCACTTCTGCATACAGAACATATTCTTACTTCTTCGAAAGTGCATAAGAATATCTTTTACTATTGTCCAACGATCATCATATAAATGCTATAACCTTTAGAGCATTGGACACATCTGGATCTACATATCATGGTATACAAGATTGATAAAATCATTCTTGTGGTTTCACTCATCAAGTGTCAAAACAATTGATTCTTGCTCCAACCTCTTCCATGCAACAAGAACCATTCTTATTGTTTCCATATTGAACAAATTCAATATTTCATCTATGTACTCTGGCAAAACTATATTAACGCCTCAATCTATCTGTATAGACATTGATGCTTAATATTCTGGTTTTACCTAAGTCTTTCATCAAAAACTAATTTTAATGAAAACTTAACAATATCAAGAAAAATACATAATTTCTAATGAACGATATGTCATCTACATAAAGCATTAGAAATATGTCTTAGCGCTCCCACTTACTTTCTTGTAATACAAGCATCTTCAAATATCTTGATGAAATTAACATTTTAACATTTTCATCATTGAAGATTCCAACTTCGCTATGCTTTCTTCTACCATAGAAGTTTGCATACATATCTAGCAACCTTTGAATCAACAAAACCCATTGGGTCGTGTCAGATACACGTCCTTGGTGTGCATTCCAGTAGAGGAACGTTGTTTCGTTTATTCAACTATCATATCTCAATATGTAATTGTTGCTAGAATAATTCATATGACGAAGTCAGGGCCCATCATCGCTTCTTTGTATATTGTTGGTTACTATTATCTAATAATATCTCGTCCTCAAATCTTGCTATTTGATTACGACCAACTTGGTTAAATAGGAACTTCGATGTCGTGACTACAACATATTGTAGACGCGTGAGCTATGAATGTAGTTGCCGCTTCCAGAACATTTTTCTGGTGCTGCGCTACTCTGATTATCTTGCTCAGATTCAATAACCTCATCAAGTTCTATCTTCCTCCCACTTAAACCTTTCGCGAAAAACTCCTTCATAAGAAATTCACTTCTTTTAGTGACAATCACTATGTGTTTGGGTTCATAGTAGAAGGAATACCCATCGACTTTCTTTGGGATAACCTACAAAAACTTACTAATCCAATTTTGGTTGTAAACATTTTACACATATGCCTTGCATACCAAAATTCAAGAAAAGACAACTATAACTTGTATGGTGTCATTTCAGCGGATTATGATGGTGCTCTATTTAGTGAAAAGCGGTAGTCTTTAAAGCATAATCCACAAATTATATTGGTAGTTTATTTCATCATTGATCTAACCATGTCAAACAAGGTTTGATTATATCCATCAAAAACTCCATACTCATATGGTGTCTATCATGATGCAAGTTTGTGGAACAATTCCTCTAACTCTTAGATGTTTGCTAAACTTGTAACTCAAATATTCTTCTTTATGATCTAATCATGCTATTTGAATATTCTTGTTACAACAATTTTCACTTCATAAACTGAACAATTTCAATTGTTTCATACTTCTATCTCATCAAGCAGATATACCATACATCTATTCGAGTCATTGATGAAATAGAAAATACACCATGATTGACTTCACACCATGGACTACATACATCAACATGTATGATCGCCATTTAGTTAGTCACTTGTTCTGTCCATGGCCCATGAACGGAGTTTAATCATCTTTAGGAAAAGTTTCACAAGCGTCAATCAATTCAAAATCAAATGACTCGAAAATCTATCAATATAGAATTTCTTTCATGTTTTGTTTCCAATATGACTTAAACGGCGGTGTCACATATAAGTGAAATTTGTTTTGTCTTGCAACCTTTAGCATCAGTGTTATAAATGTCTATTTCACCAACAAGATAATAATAATCTATCCATCGATTATGGAAGACGGTAATAATTTGAACAACCATTGCTCTCATAAAACCAGAACAAAATAACAATTATTAAGTTCATGAAATATCTTGAAGGCTAGGTTTGATGTCGACGAGAAGCACAATAACACTTTTATTTGTATCTCGACATGCATCATTACCATATTCTTTTACTAGTTACTTAGGCCATCATAGTTCTTGTATTATTGCTTTGTATGACATTTCATACCAACAATCTAGTATCCAATACCCAAGAATTATGTACTAGCAAAGAATACATCTATAACATGTATATCATTTATATACCTGAGATGGAATTTTCCAGTCTTTTACTTTTCTACCAAATATTTTGCAGATCCTATTTAGCATTTCCTCTCTATTTAGAAGAATCTATCGACATCAATAGTGGCATCAATCATTTGACACATAGTCCAAAGGATGCTAGTCAAATACTAATAGCCTTGGATTTTGCACTTTGAAGTGGATCGCCATCATCATATGATTGGTATTCTTCCAGATTCCATTCTTTAGTATTCTTTTGGTATAGCAAAACCATTTAGCCAATACCTTTTCATTCATCCTATCATGACATCTTTCATGATGAAACTACTATAGCTTATAAGGATGAATGCAAGTATAATATTAGTTCCCAAACTTTTGGGTGATCGGGATGCCTAGCATCTTCAATCTTCGCACATAGTCATACAATATGAGCATATGTTCTTTTACTAAATTATACTTCATCATTTTGCAAACAATCAAAGTTTTAGATATCAAATATCTTTCACTTCTTATTTGTTTCTGAAACAATTCTTTCAGCTCGATGATCACTTTGATTCTCAAACAATTTTGAAGATCAATTTATCATGAAGGCAAACATATGATCTTTAGATACTAAACTTGAATCGTTGCTCTTAGATTAATACAATTTATTAAATCGTATGAAGCAAGCAAGATTTGCTAAAGTTTGCAATAGGACTTAATCTTTAGTCTTGACATTCTAACTAAACGGCACTAGACCAAAAAAGATTATCCAGAATTCTATAGTTTCTTTTAACTCAATTTAAGCTAAGTGTCGGTGGGAAACGGTGCCAAAGACTACAACGACTTATGCAAATACAACAAGATTTAGTTCAAGATAATTAGTTCAAGTTAATCAAATTACTAATGAACTCCCACTAAATTCAACATCCCTCAAAGTTGTTTAGTGAAGCATGATCCAAATTCACTACACCGAGACCGATCATCACGTGAATGATGTAGCTTTAATGGTGAACATCAACATGTTGATCATATCATCCATATGACTCATGCTTGACCTTTCGGTCCGTGTGTTCCGAGGCCATGTCTGTACATGCTAGGCTCGTCAAGTCAAACCCAAGTATCTCCGCATGTGCAAATACTGGCTTGCACCCGTTGTATGTGAACGTAGAGTTTATAACACCCGATCATCACGAGATGCTTGAACACGACGAACTTTCGCAACGGCGCATACGAGGGGAGAACACAATTTTATCTTGATCTTTAAGTGAGGAATCATCTTATAATGCTACCGTCGCGATCTAAGCATAATAAGATACATAAAAGGATAAACATCACATGCATATAATTTTATGTGACATGGTATAGCCAATCTCCGCGCCATGATCTCCATCTTGTGCGCACCGGCATGATCTCCATCACTCCACCATGATTGCCTCCACCACGAATAGCAACTACAACTATTGCTAACTATTTAGCGATAAAGTAAAGCTATTACATGGCGTATAAGAAGTTGACACGCAGGTCATACACAATTATAAAGACAACCATATGGCTCCAGCCGGTTGTGAACTCATCGACATGCAAGTCGTGAAAGATTACAAAACATGATCATCGCATACATCACATATATCACATCACATCTTGTGGCCATACCATATCACAAAACACTCCCTGCAAAAACAAGTTAGACGCCTCTACTTTGTTGTTGCATGTTTTACGTGGCTTATGGGAGTAGCAAGCTAAGAACGATTCTTACCTACGAAAAGCCACAACGGTGATATTATGGTTGCTAACATCCGATGTAAGTCCCATGACTACTATAGTGAGAGAAACTGGCATCCACCAGCCGCATGTGTGGAACAAGCCACACGTCAAGTGCGGAGCCGGTCTTGCGAACGCGGTCGCGTAAAGTTGGCCTGGACCGCTTCGATCTCACTATACCGCGCCATAAGAGATACACAACAAGAGGTTTGCAACAGAAAACATCAACGCCCGCAACAAGCATGTTGCGTTCTACTCGTGAAACACATCTACGCATAGATCTAGCTCTGATACCACTGAAGGGTTTCGTAGCATAGTAAATCAAAAAATTTCCTACGCAACGAACAAGAAAGCCAAGATCTAATCTAGGAGATGTAATCAACGAGAGAGGTAGATGAGATCTTCATACCCTTGAAGATTCGCACAGCGGAAACGTTCAAGAGAACGTGGTTGACGTAGTCGTACTCGCCGTCTCCTCCTCGCGATCCGATCCGATCCTACGCCGCAAGTGGCGGCGCCTCCGAGAGTTGCACACGTGCGGTGCAGCGACGTCTCCTCCTTCCTTGGTCCAGCAAGTATGGTGGAGAGATAGATTGGATCGGCAGCACGACGGCGTGGTGCTTATGGTGGAGAGTTTCTGCGGCAGGGCTTCGCCTACGCGCAGTCGCGAGAGAGAGAGAGAGAGGGAGGGCAGCAGTTGGCGGCTAGGGTTTGGGTTGGGGTGAGAGAGGGCTGCGCCCTTGCCCCCTTATATATAGAGGGGTGGCCGGCCAAGGCCAGCTTGGCCTCTCCCCAAACCCTAGCCGACTTGGAGTAGGAAGAGTGGGGGGCAAGTTTCCCCCCCTTCCTTCTTTGAAGACTCCCTTAGGGTTTCCCCTTGGGCTGGCCGGCTGGGCCTTAGGGGCCTTGTGCGCCTGGCCCAGGGTGGCCAGGGCACTTCCCCTTAGGCCCACGCAGGCCTCCGTCAAGTGGGCCCACGTTGGTCCCACTCTGGAACCTTCTAGAACCTTCCGGTACAATACCGATAAACTCCGAAACCTTTCCGGAATCCAAAAACGGCTTTCCTTTATATGAATCTTATTCTCCGGACCATTCCGGAATCTCTCGTGACGTCCTGGATCTCATCCGAGACTCCGAACTAAAACTCATAAACCAATTATCCATTCTATCCTAGCGTCGATGCACGTTAAGTGTGTGACCCTACGGGTTCGAGAATATGTAGACATGATCTTCTATCAATAATCAACAGCGGGATCTGGAAACCCATATTGACTCCCACATATTCATCGATGATCATATCGAATGAACCACGATGTCAGGATTCAATTAATCCCGTATATGTATTCCCTTCGTCACACGATATTTTACTCGCCCGAGATTTGATCGTCGGTATCGCCATACCTAGTTCAATCTCGTTCACAGCAAGTACTTTACTCGTTCCGTAATCCGATATCACTTTGTGATTAACTCATTAACCACATGCTTGCAAGCGGTGTTGATATCGATTACCGAGTGGGCCCGAAGTATATCTCTCCGACTTGGGAGGGACAAATTCCATCTCGATACATACAACCCAACAAGTACTTTCCGATCACCTGAGAGACACCTTTATTATCACCCTCACATAGGATGACGTTTGATGACTTCAAAGCTTTCTTCCGATACTAGGGAGTTGTATTATCTCATGGTCTAAGGAATACAATACATGACATAGGAAAAGCTTCGCAAAGATGAACACGATGACACGATCTAATTGCTCTGCTTTATTTGGGTCTGTCCATCACACTATTCTCCTAATGGTATGATCTCATTATTAATTGACAACTCATGTCTATGGTTAGGAAACCTTAACCATCATTAATCAATGAGCTAGTCCAGTAGAGGCGTACTAGGGACACGGTGTTGTTCATAAACCACACAAGTATTAATGTTTCCGCTTAATACAATTATAGCATGGAGTATAAACATTATCATGAACAAGAAATATGATAATAACAATATTATTATTGCCTCTAGGGCATATTTCCTTCACTCAGGGGCTGCGCCTTACAACCCGATGCTAGCAACACGCTCGGGGGCTACGCTTATATGCTGACCTTAGCATTCACTCCTTTAGTACCCCGTCTTGGCAACACGCTCAGGGGCTGCGCCTCGCACGCTGCTAACCTTAGCCGTCCTCTACATGGCTTACTGCACTTGAAGCAACATACCATCTGCCACGTCGACTTCGGTCGTTAGCGTCGATTTCCTTCCGGCTCGACGCCAATGACTATACGTCGCATTGACTCCGGTCCATAGTATCGACACCTTCCCGCCTGACGCCGATGACCTTACATCGCGTCGACTCCGGTCCGCGATGTTCGACTCCTATCAGCCATACGCCAGCGACACTAGTCTCTTCGCCTACAATGACCAAACACTCGGGGGCTCAACAATGACATCGCCCGTAATTATCCGCGGAACAGCAAGTGCTTGACTCTATCGTCACGACAATTCAGCCACCATGCGACTCCAGCACCGCGACGACTCTGCCACCGTGTCGACTTCATTTTGTGTTCTGCCACACTACATGCAAGACTATGACTACTCGATGATCAAGGCAAGATTTGAGTCTCTACCCGACTCTACGACTCTACTAGACACCCGAGGCTACTGACGAGGATATGACCCATCGGGTCTTCATTATTGGCATACCTGCTGTAGCCCAAGAACAAGGTGGCCACTCGAAGCCCATGAAGCCCAAGACTAGTTAGGGTTTGCATCTACCTATAATCGACTTGGACCGGATCCTGAGACCTCGCCCCCCATATAAGGGCAAGGAGGGGCGGCCAAGAAGGCAGACTCCATCTGATCTTGCACAGATCTGGCCTCTCTCCCTCCGCACACATAGGCTTGCACACGCCTCATAGATTCTTCCACCTTGGTTAGATCTCATTTGCGTCACCATTGTAACAGCTCCAAATTATACCAGCAATACAAGATCAGACAAGTAGGATGTAAGGTATTACCCTCCGGGGGCCCGAACCTGGGTAAACATCATAACCCCTATTTCTGTCTGAAGCCGTCGAATCCGCCAGCGCCCATCTTCTCACAACCCGAAAGTCCTCAAGCATGGACATTGCCGAGGTCACTCCTCATCATCGCTCAAGAAAGAGCACAAAAGCCAAGCCTATCTCTCAACGCTAGAGAGAAGGTTGTCGTAGAATCAAGTGAAGAAGAAGATGATGATGAAGATGAGGCCACCATGTTCTACAACAAGAGCTATAGCAGGCCAAAGCCCGAAAGATTTTGTTGTGGTTGTGCAAGCAAAGATCATTTCATCCGTGAATACCTGGACCCCAAGAATATAGGTGACAAGGACAAGAGCAAGGACAAGAAGAGAAAGATCTACTTCAAGAGTGACAAGAAGGAGAAAGCCTTCTTGGGTATGGCCAATCGCTCCGACTCTTTTGACAATGAAGAAGAAGAAGAACGCCAAGGAATGGTCGGTGTGGCTATTGCTTCTTCAAGCTTAACTCAAGCAAGCACTCCACTGACAAAGGCTTCATCATCAAACTCAACGCAAGTAAGCACTTCATTGACTAAAGAATCTTCATCAAGCTTGTCACTCTTCAACACCAAGTTCTCCGACTTCAAACACTATGCCTTATGGAAAAAGAGAGCAAGGTAGTCTTTTGCTCAAAAAATGATTCTATACCCTCTTCTATCTCGTGGTGTTGCCTTGTGTGATGAGAAGGATAGTGATGGTGAGCTAAACAAGGAAAGCCAAGTGCTTGCAATTCTAGTTGACTCTATCAAAGGGAAGAGTCATGCTCATGTGGTGAAGCTTGTCAAGGATTATGATGAGTGTCGAGTGGAACTTGATGAGATAAATGAGCATGCTTGCCATCTTGATGAGGCAATCACCAAAGAGAAGCATAAGTTTGATGAGTTGGAGGATAGACTCCTCAAGGAGACCCAAAAGGCCTCAAATTTAATTGAGATGATCGTGGACCTAAAGAATGAAAACAAGGAGCTTAAGGTTGCTCATGAGAAACTTAATAAGGAGGTTGAGCTCATGGATGTTGGCTCCAAAGATATCAAAAGTGAGCTTGTCTCTATCACTTCTTCTCATGAGGAACTAAAAGCTTCACATGCTAAAATGCTCAATATGCCATCTACTTCTAATGCTTCTAACCCCATTGATATTGATGCTTATGTTCCTAAAGATAATCTTGTGGAAGCTACTCTTAAAAAGGAGAATGTTGAGTTAAAAGCTTAACTGGAGAGAGATTTGGTCACTTGCATCCAAGGTGAGAAAAACCTCAATGACCTAATGAGCAATCAAAAGGAATACATCAACAAGCAAGGTCTTAGGTACATGCCTAAGCCCAAGGAAAATGGTAAGTGATGAGGGGTTAACTCGACAAATGTTCTAGATGAAGGACTTAGGATCGGGGGAAATAGGGCGTCAGATGAACTCGAAGGTAAACTTAGTCAAACAAGGTGGCTATGAAAGTAAACGTGGGTGTAAAACCTGGCTTGCTTTCAATCTGTCCCACACCGTCCCCTCCTGGCCCCTATATATAGATGGCCAGGTCTCGAGGATCGGGTGGGATCTGACACAGATTACAATATCGATATACGACATGAACTCGTATTTTGACTAATATTACAATTGGGCCTAACTTAACGGGCCTCAGGGGTACTCAACCAACGACCTCTATTATCTATACCCTTGTCAGTAGCCCCCGAGATTCTACCAGAATTGCAGATTCGGGTTGAATCTCAGATCTTCAATTCTTCGACTTGATCAATACTTGACTTCTTCAAATCTTGAAATCTTCGACTTGGTCTTTCGACTTATCTTTTTGCTATGATATCTCGCAAGGGGTATTAATGAACAAGCCTGACAACTCTGACGGATCAAGAGGCCAGTTAACTGCCGGAACAAATACTTGTCACCTACTTCAAATTCAATCCCCTTGGACTTGAATTCGGGAAACCGGTCAAACCCATTTTTTTGCCGCATTTAGGACTTATAAAAAATGAATCCCAGTGGTTCTCAGGGTACCCAGTGCGTCCACCAGGATTTTTCTTCGCATCGTAGACACGGATACATACCAGCAGAGCGCATCCATGTGCGTATACCGGGCCATACAGGACGGATCCTGGGGTCTTACCTTCATGATATATTTTAATCACGACATTCGAGTTTTTTCGCGATGACGCAACTCGAGAATCATATGTCGCGGCCTTGTTTGACTGTTCTAACATGTCAAATATTCGGGTTATTCCACCTTAATTGATAAAACTCCCTCCCGATGGTAGTAGTGATATTTTCAAAGTTTCTTTTGCATCCTTTCCTCCATTGTTCGTTTATAAAACATCATCGGGTTCGCGCCCAGCGCTCCCGATGGTAGTAGCCCCCGAGGTTATAGCCGAATATTTTTGGGTATAGACTCAAAGAATAATTTCTCCTTTATCGGACTCAATTTTTCGTCGGCTTCCTTGATCTTCCCTTATAAAAATTCACCATATCGAACCATCTTCTGAATGTTCATCTTACTAGTGTCCACTGCTATCATAGTCTTCACTTCTTGTTACCCGCACTTTTGTGACGTCATTAATACAATTAATCTATTTGTAATTATCTCTTGAGTTTGACCGTTACCCATGGGCAGTGCGGTAATTTTACAATTTCTCTGCCCGTTAGTGGGCTATCGTTTCCGCTCCTTGCGCCATGTCTCAGCCCATGTTCCGTTACCAGGAGGCTATATAAGGGGAGAGTGGGGGAAAATCACTGTTTACCAGTTCATTGCTTCCGCTGCCGCCGCCATTGTTGCAATCTTTGCGCACCTCAGATCTCCTGCATAGCCCCCATGCGCAAATCGTAGATGCGCGTGAAGCATCTGGCGCAGAAGAATAAGATGACCAAGGGGAAAAGTGTGAACACCGCGACCAGCTGGGTGCCTTCTGTTTTCACGCAGAAGGATCTGGGCAAAGCCCGAGCTGATGGCCTCATCTCCGATAACGATTAGGTCATCTTCCCGAGCACCGAACGGGTCCCCAAGCCCAGAGATGGCTTTCGGGTGATGTTTTTCGCCTTTCTCCTGCGCGGTCTTTCCCTTCCTGCCCACGAGTTCCTTCGTGGGCTTCTTTTTGTTTATGGTGTGCAGCTTCATCAGCTCACACCAAATTCCATTCTGCACATTGCCTGCTTTATAACTGAACTGGGTGGAGCTTGTATCTCTGTCCTCAGTGTCTCATTATCGAAGAAACCTGAACTGGGTGGAGCTTGTATCTCTGCCCGTGCTGAATCGCAGTATTTGGAATTTTCCATGGCTGCCTCGGTACAAGGGTAGAGAACTAAATGGTTTTATATCAAAGACTGGAAGGTCTCTTCTTCCGACGAATACGGCATTGCTCCATTTGATGCTTCCTAGGAATTGAAGAAATTGGCTTCATGGGACTCGCCTCCCAACGATGCTGAGATGGATGAAGTCAAGCCACTTCTGGCCCGCATCCAGGAGCTGAAGGGTGGTAGAGGAGGTGCACTGTCGGGTAATCAACTCATGGCATTTTTCCTGCAACATCGAATTCAACCCCTGCAGCATCGTCTCTCCAAATTACGGACATTTTCTGGCTTGGAAGATCCTTCTCGAGTATCCGAAGATCTCATGGAGAAGAAGGATCTCGACAAGCGTGTGAGAGCTCTTATTACTCTCACCAAGGATCATGAAGTTGCGAATTTAGCCGCTAGCTACTTCGACTCTGAGCATCCCTTGCATGCGGTATGCTTTGCTGTCTTTATTAGCCTTGTTTTTCTCTTATCATTGTATGCCTTGTAACTCTCGGGTTGTTTTCTTTTCAGGATCATCGACTTCTTGTTTCTCGCCCTCCTCTCCCAGAGGGAGAGGCCATTCCAAATGTGCCTATCTCCGCGGCCTCCGAAGCCCCCGAGGCTGAGGACAGCCAAGATGGAGACGAAGACGAAGATTCGCTGGAAAGGACCAGCTCAACGATGTCACCTCCTCCTGCGCTTTCTTAAGATCTTGGCGTTGACAAGAAGAGGAAATGTGTCGAAGAGTTCGCTTCGTCGAGTGCCTCCGCTCATAAAACTATGGCAGGGGAAACCTTTGCGCCAGAGGGCGACGTAGAGCTTTTCGACCTCATGGACTCGTGAGTGTCCTTCTGCTTTGTTTTCATATATTATCTTTTTCCTATCGACTTCGATAAATGACTTTTATCTTTTGCTTCTTTTCTCAGTGATGAGAAGAACCCAAAGAGATTTGCTGTTGTCGCTCCTATCACTGATACTCCTGTTGTCGACGAGCCACCGTCACAAGAGGTCGATCCAGCAGCGAAATCTCCAAAAGCTCCGAAGAAGCCTATGAAGAAGGTAGTCACTGTTCGTAGTTCTAAGCGCTTGAAGAAATCATCCGACGCCAGTGCTACTCTTGAGGCCCATCAGTCCACAAGCTCTTCCGATGATGTGCGTGATCATGCTGGTATATTTACTTATACTTTTGCGTGTTGATACTCACATCCTATTTTCTGGATAGAACTTGATGAAGAAATTTGTCGCCTTGGGCAATGAATGCGTCGAGTACCTGAAAGCTGCTAAGGCCTCCGAGGGTAAATTTCTTTTCTTATATTTACTTGTCTTGTATGCCTTTCTTTGCTTCTTTACTTGACTTTTCTTTCCTCTTTGATGAACTGCAGATGCTCTAGCAACAGCCAATGCTCGCATTTCGTCACTGGAAGCTGAACTCGAACCTTCCAGGAAAGCTTTTGACGCCGCCACTGCTGCCAAGGTCAATGCTGAGAAGTCTACTAAATCAGCACTGGCTAAGGCGAAGAAGGCGGAAAAGGCCCTGACTGATGCCAACAAGGAGCACCTCCAGCGAGAACAGGTCGTGGCTGAGCGGCTGAATACGATGTTTGCTGCTACTGGAGGTACATACTATACCTTTCTTTCCTTTTCTTGATTTGCTCACTCTCTTATGCTTGCTAATGTATTCCTTTTCTGCTTTTTTTTGTTTCCTTGGTTTTGCAGAATACACTGAAGTGTCTGCCTCAACTTTGCAACCAGACGACGATCCTCTCTTGGCTGCAGTTAGCTTGCTAGAAGCGAACTGGATATCCGTCCAGGAAATCTTCGAGTTGGTTAACCGCGCGCTTACGCGGATCTTTGTCGGGTTGTGGCCCAAGCAAAAGGCGGAGGTGCCAGATTTGAAGAACCTTGCCAAGGCCTTTGACACCCCTGAAGACCCCATACTTGTTATGAAGGGCCTGTCCTTGAAGCGAGGTGCCGAGGGGGCCATTGCGTTTTCGTATGCACATGGTGAGGAAGTTAACTGGGAGAAGGTGAGCTCTTCCCACGGCCGTCCCCGTTCGGAGCTGAAGGCTTTCTTCGAGAAGTCAAAAAGGTATGCGCCAGGCATCGTGTCGATGATTTCTCCCTCGGCAGCTTCCGCGACCGGTACTGCGCCGATTTCTTCGACTTCGGCGACCAGTGGATCTGTGCCTCCTCCCGATGCTGGTGCTGCTTCTGCTATGCCTACTTTTGCTGCGGATCGTGAGGCTGAGGTGGCGTAGACTTGGCCTCCTTTTGAAATTTTTAGTTTTACTTTGATGTAGTAAAACTCTTAGTCGTATGTAACCCTGAGAACTTTAGTCAGAGGGTTTGCACTTTTGTAAATATTTCTTCTTTTGCGAAATATCGTGTTCAGTTTAGTCTTCTGAGATGCTTCTCTTTTCTTTTCTTTTGGCTTCCAGCCTATGCGTGCTGGTGGATCACCGGGTCGCGATCAGGCTCCATCTCCTGCCAACGTTTTCGACTCCGGAGCTTCGTCGCCTCCTCGTCCTTCTTGCCAATGTGCTGAGTATTCCTCAAGGATTTCAGTCCTTGAGAGCCGCTTGTCTTTGGCGAAGCGCCAAGCGCAGATGGCTATGGATAAGGCCAGCAAATCTTGCAGGTTTATGAAACAGATATCCATTCTTGAGGATAAGGTGTCGGGTCTGATGGCAAAAATCATGCATCTCGAAGAATGCGACTCCTTCATCATCGGTATTGTCGAGTCTGTTTGTGAGATATTGCGATGTGAGGTTCCTTGTGGCTTCTCTTGTTTCCTTTTATTCCACTACTGCCGTCTAATATCTTTTGTTATCTTAGGTACTTGTCTGGACTTTGCTGCTGAAGCACGTCGGGTTGCTGAGCGAAATACAGCTCTGGAGAAGGCATCAGAGGGGATCGACAGTTTGTGGTCCGATCCTCGGCGCCGTCGTGCTATTGTGCTGCTTCAAGATCGTGCTCAGCATATTGGAGAGGCAGTTGATGGTTGTCGAAGATCTCTGATAACCATGCATTCTGTCATGCTTCCTCGCAATCCTCTTCCTGGAAGCTTTCCATTGTTACTCGATACTTTCAGATTGAGTCAGCAAATTCATCGGCTGATAGAGCTGAACTTGGTGGCTGGAGCCAATTTTGCTCTTGGGTGGGTGCGTAAGTGGCATCCAAGGCTTAATTATAGTTCCATGTCACTGAGTTATCCTCCAGGTGGAGCTAGTTTACGAGTTCATCTGGAGAATACCCTGCAGCCTGCCAGAAGGATTATAGCTAGGCTGTTGCGAGAGGATGCCGCGTTTTTCCGCGAGCATCATTACTTAGATCCCCTGGGGGTGGATGATTCTGATAACTCGATGTTATGATGTGATACTTGTATGTATTTTTGTGTGTATAATGCGAGAGTTTTTGTTTTCTAACTTTTTATGTTAGAAATTTTATCCTCAGAGCATTTTTACTTTGTGTATATATTGGTGCGTTTGCCGCAGCTTTTGAAGACACATAAACTCAAATAAGAGGAACTTTTGTCTTTTATTTATGCATATAATGTAAGATACATGGGATGACTGACAAGGGTATAGATAATAGAGCCCATCAGTTGAGTACCCCTGAGGCCCGTTAAGCTAGGCCCAATTGTAATGCTAGTCGAGATACGAGTTCTTACCATATGTCGATATTGTAATCTATGTCGGATCCCACCCGATCCTCGAGACCTGGCCATCTATATATAGGGGCTAGGAGGGGACGGTGTGGGACATATTGAAAGCAAGCCAGGTTCTACACCCATGTTTACTTTCATAGCCATCTTGTTTGACTGAGTTTACCTTCGAGTTCATCCGACGCCATATCTCCCCAATCCTAAGTCCTTCATCTAGGACATTTGTCGAGTTTAATCCTCATCAATTGGTGCCGACCGTGGGGATCAAGGGCGTTGGAATCATGAATTCGATGGCTTTTTCCCTTTCAGCCAATAGCAATCCAGAAGTTGACGAAAATCAAGAGACGGAATTGATGTTCGGAAGTCTAAGCTTCTACATCGGACCTTCGGGTTCAACCCGCCTTTCGGATCCGACGAAATCAGCTCCGTCGGCGGGCAAAAGAGAGAGGATGACAGCATCTGGATCATCTGTAGGCTCTTCTAGCGAGGCAAACTCGCCAGTCAGCTTAGCAGCAACAAAAAATTAGCAGGAAAAATTAGAGGAACCCGACGAAATCAGGCAAGAGACCATTGTGGAAGAAGCAGTGGACAAATCAAGGGATATCGCCAGCAGAAGCAGCGGCGTCTCCAGGAGCGTACACCAATTATGCGTTATCATCACTGAAGCAGCAGAAGAAGAAAACAATCACGCCGGCAACAAGGATGTCGATATGCAAGTCGACAAAGCAAGGAGCAATGGCAAGAAAGAGAAGGAGAAAGTGCACGTTTCCGCCGGAGAGTGGAGAATGATTATGACAGCTGTTAACCACGGGACTGATATACCCGCAGATTCATGAAGAGAAGTTTTAATAGGGTACCAATACGCACTACACCAGTGTAGGAAAAAGCTAAGGCGGGAAAGAGATATGATTATGAGAAGCCCAGATTACAACAGCACACCAAGTGAAGGATATTGGAGCGAATATACCAACTCATCAGAATCCAGCATGGAGAGGCATAAAGACCCGAAGCACAATAGAAGGACAACAACACGTATAGTAGAAGAAAGCTATACGAGAAGCCCAAGCACGAACCAACCAGAAGAGGAGGAAGAATTTGTGCAAGAAACACCAGAAGCAGCATTGATAGCTGCACAGGCATACCTACTAACCACGCAACCAAAACCTGGTGACCCACGGGAAGAAATGCATCAAGCCGCGATACAGAGCCTCGGGTTAGTAGAAGAAAAGCTAAAGGGAAATATTTCAGAGAAAAAGTCGACTCACCGCAGTGAAAGGAAAAAAGAAGAGGTCGAGCACAAATCTTCACGGAACGAAACTAGCGAGTCCTCAAAAGACGAGAAAAGCCAAAAGAGGAAGGAGGATGCAAGGAACATAATAGCACAAGCAAGGATAAATAACTCACGTTACGCGTGGAGAGAAGAAAACTACGAAGACGACGAAAAAGAGATGGGCGCGCTATGCTTTACCCACAGGGTTCGTAAAACGCGAGTACCCAAAGGATTAAAGTTACCACATGATCAGGAAAAGTATGATGGGTCATAGGAACCAACACTATGGTTGTCAGACTATCTACAAGCAGTACAAATACTAGGGGGAACAAGAGCAACAACAATGCAAAGTTTGCAGCTACACCTCACCGGCGCAGCGCGGTCCTGGTTAAATACCCTACCCAACGATTCCATCGGAAGTTGGGGGGAACTAGAAAGCCAATTCGCAAGAAATTTTCGCTCAACATACAAGCGACCAGCGTCATTGGAAGAAGTTAAATTGTGCGTACAGGAAAGAGACGAAACTCTGCGCTCTTACATACAACGCTGGAGTGTCATTAAAAACTCCGCAGAGGACGTCTCCGATGAAAGAGCAATAGACGCCTTTTCAGCCGGACTTCGTCGCTCAGACCTCGTGGAAGAGATAGGAAGAATAAAGCCGAGAACAGTTTCAGAACTAATGGAGATAGCTAACAGATTTGCCGACGGAGAAGACGCGTATAACAACAAAAGGGGACGCTCACCGGAAGTCGACAAATCCAGCAGGCAAAGGCGACAGTACCGCAATGGCGACAACCACGGAAGGCGAAATCAGATAGCCGCGGGATACGACGGAAGGAACAAGGAAGGCTACAAAAACAAAGAGTTTCATGCAAGAGATAACAGGGGAAAGGAGAAACCAAGGTACTCGGGTCCTTCAGCAGAAGATATGCTATATGGTCCTTGTCGCATCCATTACGCGTACTTGGACGGGGAAAGAGTCTCCAACCACCAGATGAAAGATTGCAGAACCTTCCTAAGGTTACAAAACGCCATGGATTCAAACCAAGAAACACGACAGGGAGGAAAAATCACAAGTCAAGGATATCAAATGCAGCGACTCACAAAGCAACTGGAGTCGAAGATATATATATCAGCAATGATTCAACCAGTGCCAAAGTCGAAGAAAGAGAGAAAGAGCATATCAAGACAGGTTAACCTGGCAATATCGTCGCCACTAGCTACTACAGAGTATCTAAAGTGGTCTGACCAACCAGTTAAATTCAGCAGAGCAGACCACCCAAGGAAAGTTCCCAGGCCAGGGCACACACCAATGGTACTAAAGGCGCAAATAGGAGGATATGACACCGGAAGAGTATTTATGGATGCAGGAAGCGGCATAAACCTGATATATGCAAGAACTTTGAGGGCAATGTGCATCTCACTGGAAAGTTTAAAGCCAACAGACTGTTCTTTCCATGGAATAGTACCAGGAAGCGCAAATTATCCTCTTGGGAAAATAGAGCTCGACGTTTGCTTCGGCACCAGCAGCAATTACCGCAGAGAAAAGTTGGAGTTCGAAGTTATGGATTGGCCTTCACAATATCATGCAATCCTGGGACGCGCAGCATTTGCAAAATTTATGGCAGTACCTCATTACGCGTATCTTACACTCAAGATCCCAGGACCCAAAGGAACAATTACGGTGCAGGGCAGCTTTGAAGTATCCAACACTTGTGACAAAGAATTCAACAGACTGGCGCAAACCTTTGGCATGACAACAGAATACGCGAGACTAAAAGGCGAAACCGACCACAACGTACTACCCGACATCGGGCGATCCCTGCCAGATCAGGCTTTCGACACAGCTCAGGACTCGAAGAAAATCCAGGTCCACCCTACGGACCCGAACAAAACTACCTCTATAGCAGTAAACCTGGATCCCGCATAGGAAAGCGCGCTCGTCGAGTTCCTCCGTGAGCGCTGGGAAATCTTCGCCTGGTATCCTTCGGACATGCCAGGGGTTCCCAGGAAACTCGTCGAGCACGCACTAAACGTTGATCCCAAAGCGAAACCAGCCAAACAACCATTGAGAAGATTCGACGAACCCAAAAGGAAAGCAATAGCATCCGAGCTACACAGACTCGAAAACGCAGGGTTCATTCGAGAAATCAAAGCATCGACTTGGGTATCTAATCCAGTTATAGTCCCCAAGAAGAACACAGATGTGCAAAGAGTGTGTGTCGACTACACATCTCTCAACAAGCATTGCCCAAAGGATCCCTTACCTCTACCTCGCATTGATCAGATTATTGACTCAACAGCAGGGTGCGCAAGGCTTTCCTTCCTGGATGCATGCTCTGGCTACAACCAGATAAAGTTGAAGAAAGAAGACGAGGAAAAAACAGCTTTCATAACACCTTACGGCGTGTTCTGCTACCAAGTTATGCCTTTTGGCCTAAAAACGCAGGAGCAACTTATCAGAGGATGATGCAAAACTGCCTCGGAAGTCAAATAGGATGAAACATCCAAGTCTACATCGACGACGTGGTCATTACAACAAGAGAAGAGGAGTCCTTAATCAGTGATTTAAAAGAAACTTTCGACAACTTAAACAGGTACAAGCTTAAGCTCAACCCGACAAAATGTTCTTTTGGGGTATCTGCAGGACAACTCCTAGGGTTTCTAGTATCTGCGAGAGGAATAGAAGCAAATCCAGAAAAAATCTAGGCGATATTAACAATGGGCAAACCCACAAAGTTGCACGATGCACAGAAGCTCGCAGGACGCGTTGCGGCACTAAGTCGATTCGTCGCAAGACTAGGGGGAAAAGCTCTTCCTTTCTATACATTGATAAAAAAATCAGAGGATAAATTCGAATGGACAGAAGAGGAAGACATAGCTTTTGCACAATTGAAAAAAGTGCTTTCCACACCTCCGGTGTTGGTCGCACCAAAGGAAAAAGAACCACTACTACTATACAATGCAGCAACACATCAAGTAGTGAGTACAGTACTGGTAGTCGAAAGAAGCAAAGAAGGAAAAGCTCACGGCGTCCAGAGGCCAGTCTATTTCATCAGCGAAGTACTCTCTCCAACAAAGCAAAGGTACCCGCACTATCAAAAGCTCGCATACAGTGTTTTCACAACGGCTAGGAAACTACGGCAATACTTTGCGGTGTACCCAATTATAGTGGTCAACGAAGCACCACTATCCAACATATTGAACAACCCTTCGGCAACAGGACGTGTCTCTCTATAGGGAATCAAATTATCACCCATGGACATCACGTACGAAAAGCGAAAGGCAATCAAATCACAAATTCTGCTAGATTTCACAGCAAAGTGGTTGGAATTACAAAGTGCAGGCCCTCCAGATTTATCGAGTGTGTGGACGATGTATTTCGACGGTTCAAAAAGAATCCAAGGCGTAGGAGCAGGCGTAGTCCTGATATCACCACAAGGCGACAAATTGAAATATGTGTTACGGATGAGTTTTCCCCAAGCTTCTAACAATGAAGCCGAATACGAGGCGTTGCTCCATGGAATGAAAATGGCAAAAGCTTGTGGAGCAACTCGACTTAAAATATTTGGAGACTCGAACCTCGTCGTCCAACAAGTAATGAACAAATGTGACGCCATCAGCGATAACATGACAGCGTACAGAAATTTATAATACTATCTCAAAGGAACATTCGATGGATGTGAAGTTTCACACGTCAGCAGAGCCAGCAACGAGGAGGCTGACAATTTAGCAAACATCGAGTCCCAATGTTTGCCCGTACCACAAGGAGTCTTCTAGGAGGAAATTATAGAGCGATCAATAAAAAACAGCAAAACGTCGACTACAGAGGGACAAACAACAGGCTCGGGGGCTGGAAAAACAAGTGCAGCAGAACCAGAAGAAGTCATGATGATAGAAGAAACTTGGATGCAACCATATCTAGCGTACATGATAAACAAAACACTACCCGAAGACATGGTAGAAGCAAAAAGAATAATACGACGATCCAAGGCTTTCGTCGTGTTACAAGGAAAGTTATATAAGAAAAGTATATCGGGCGTCTTGCAACGATGCGTCACTCCTCAAGAAGGACAAGAAATCTTAAAGGATATTCATGCAGGAGTGTGTGGACATCACGCGAGTAGTAGAGCTATCGCGGCCAAAGCCTTTCGAGCAGGATTCTATTGGTTAACAGCCATCGAGGACGCAAAAGATATAGTTCGAAAGTGTGAAGCGTCTCAAAGATTCGCATCTCGGCCACATGCGCCAGCAATAGAGTTACAACCAATACCATTATCCTGGCCCTTTGCGCAGTGGGGTCTCGACATGGTGGGAAAATTGCACAAATCTTGGCCAGGAGGGCACGTTTATATGCTGGTGGCAGTCGACAAATTCACTAAGTGGGTAGAGGCGGCCCCAGTAACAACCCAAGATTCTAAAGCCGCAATAAATTTTATCAAGTCTATAGTCTTTCACTTCGGAGTACCACACAGCATAATCACAGACAATGGTACAAATTTCACGTCAAAGGAGTTCAAGGACTATTGCGAAGGATTGGGAATCAAATTGAAATTTGCATCTGTAGCACATCCGAAGACAAACGGGCAAGTCAAAAAAGCTATTGGCCTAATATGCAACGGGATAAAGAAACAGCTGTTGGCATCCCTTGAGAAAGCCAAGCACGCTTGGGTAGATGAGCTACCCTCCGTGCTCTGAAGTCTACAAACTACACCCAACGCAGCTACTCAAGAAACACCCGTTTTCCTGGTCCATGGCGCAGAAGCTGTGCTTCTAGTTGAAATAACTCATGAAGCTCCAAGAATCACGGCATACAATGAGGCAACTTCCACAGAAGTACTTCAGGATGATGTCGATGCACTTGATGAAGCAAGGGATGTAGCACTTGCTAGAGCTACTCAGTATCAGCAAAATTTGCAAAATTACCATAGCAGTCGAGTTCGTCCACGATCCTTCATGGTGGGAGATCTAGTTTTGCGACTCAAACAAGATGGATATGGAAAACTCGAGTCCCCATGGGTGGGACCTTATATAGTCACAGAAGTGATACCAGGAGGAGCTTATCGATTACAAGACAAGAAAACGGGGAAAGAAGAGAGTAACCCGTGGAATGCAGAGCAACTACGGCGATTCTACGCATAGGCAATAAGAGAGTTCTTTCGAGTTATGACCCTCTGAACCCAGAACATGAGGCCATAGGTCGGGTTTCTTGGGCTAAGTCGACAATATGTATACAATATTTTACTGTACACTCGGGGGCTCGAACCCTCGAGTCATACGAAATAATGTTAAAAAGTTATCGATATTTGTGATTTTCTGAGGAACATTACAAGGATGATTGCAACCCGACATTTCGTCTGCAGCGTAAAATGGTTCAGAGGAACCCGATAAATATTAATGCGCACACCTCAGAACCATAATTCGTTCCCATGGTCTATTAATAAAAACACATAATCCCGATACGATTCTTATTACAGATAAGCACAAGGAGGAACAACGGGATTACATAAAGGAGAGTACTAATGAAACTACACGTCGGCTTCATACTCCTTCTGGTACTGGGTGCCGTAATAGATTCCCACGTCGAACTTCGATGTGCCAACATGGAAATCAAAGGTCATAAAGAACCCGTGATGGAGGTCATGATCCTCCGCAAATCGCGACTAGCTGCCCTTGAAGAATTGCTCATCAGCGCTGTCATACCACACCTTCACTTCATATGGCGTTCCCCCACCGGAGTGTTCACGGAGAACTGCTTCACGCAGTTCTCGCCCATCCATGAATTTGTTAAATTTCAGTGGCAGGTGCTGAATTTCGCGGCACTGCGCGTTGCAGATGCAGAAGAAAGAATAGATTCTGGGCGAAGACAAAGAAGCAGCAGGGGAAGAAAAACTTGGACCTGGTGCGGCAGATGGCACCTTAGGCTTATTCTTGCTCCCGGCCGGACGGCCGGGGCGTCGCTTCACCAGAGCAGAAGACGATGCCCCCATAGCTGCCGCGGTAGTCTTATTTTTACTACCGCGTGGGCGGCCGCGACCCCGCTTCTCCACCGGGGCGTCGATATTCAAACGAGATTCACTTGCATCGGCCATGGGGGATAAGTGTCAGAGATGAAAAACCCTAGATGGGATGAGAAGACGATGCGGCGACGAAAAATGGAGGAGTTAGGGTTTTCACCCTGGTCAAAGTATGCTTTATTTATAAGCACGTGCTAATGGGCCCCTGAAATGGTAAGGCCCAAAGTAAATTTCCGGATTTTTTACAGTGCAAATAGCACAGAGGAGTTAGCGTATCAAGAAAACAGGTACGTATAAAAAGAGTGAAAAGAAGCGAGAAGGGATCAGAGAGGATACGCAAAATACTGTCAAGATGCACAGGTTTACCTTGTCTTATACTCGGGGGCTTGCAACGAACACAGAGGGAAAATCTATTCAAAAGTGAGCAAAATCAGCAATTGATACGAGAAGAAGTATATGGAACAAATTTATCTATTCTCTTGAGCCTATACCCGAAAATTTCGGCTATAGCCTCGGGGGCTACTCCCATCGGGAGCGCTGTCGCACACCCGATAGAAATAGGTCAACAAAATAAAAGAGCAAGGAACTTTGGCTGCATTGCCAACAAAAAATAAACATTGATTACTCCCATCGGGAGGTATTCATAAAAGTTAGAAAGGATAACTCGAAAAGTTGCGTATATTGATTCAGTCAAACAAGGCTGCGAAATATAATTCTCGAGTTGCGTCATCGCGACAAAACTTGAATGCCATGGTTGAAATATATCACGAAGGTAAGACCCCAGGATCCGTCCTGTGTGGCCCGGTATACGCACATGGATGCGCTCTGCTGGTATGTATCCGTGTCTACGACGCGAAGAAAAATCCTGGTGGACGCACTGGGTACCCTAAGAACCACTGGGATTCTTTTCTTTGTAAGTCCTAAATGCGGAAAAAGAATGGGTTTGACCGGTTTCCCGAATTCAAGTCCAAGGGGATTGAATTTGAAGTAGGTGATGAGTATCTGTTCCGGCAGTTAACTGGCCTCTTGATCCGTCAGAGTTGTTAGGCTTGTTCATCAAAACACCTTGCAAAGTGTTATAACAAAAATAAGTCGATAAAACCAAGTCAAAGATTTGAAGATATGAAGAAGTCGAAGAGATGATCAAGTCGAAGATTTAAAGATTAGAGATTCAACCCGAATCTGCAATTCTGGTAGAATCTCAGGGGCTACTGACAAGGGTATAGATAATAGAGCCCGTCAGTTGATTACCCTTGAGGCCCGTTAAGCTAGGCCTAATTGTAATGCTAGTCGAGATACGAGTTCTTACCGTATGTCGATATTGTAATCTGTGTCGGATCCCACCCGATCCTCGAGATCTGGCCATCTATATATAGGGGCCAGGAGGGGACGGTGTGGGAGAGATTAAAAGCAAGCCAGGTTCTACACCCACGTTTACTTTCATAGCCACCTTGTTTGACTGAGTTTACCTTCGAGTTCATCTGACGCCCTATCTCCAAGATCCTAAGTCCTTCATCTAGGACATTCAAGTTTAATCCTCGTCAATGACCCAAGAGATCCGGCCAATGACCTGTGTTCTAGATCTAGAGGGTATTGGTGGCGCGGTGATGATAGTATGAAAGATGTGTAGTAAATGACCGACCAGTTGGAAAACCCCAAGAGAAGGTTTTGATGAATATAGCAGCAAGTTTTCCCTCAGTTAAGAAACCAAGGTATGTCGATCAGGCGAAAAGCAGATAATACGACTGAAGGTGATGCTTGCAAGCTTCGCGATAGCTCCGGACAATTTATAGGGCGCCTTGTCCAAGCTTTGCTTTGCGAGCAGCAACGTGGAACCTGCACACACACACAACCAAGTACTTTGTTCCCAACTTGCGATGAGGTTGTCAATCTCACCGGTTTGCTTGAAACAAAGGGTATGAGCGTATCGAGTGGAAAGTGATAATAGTATGTGAGTAAAGTAAACAGTGCGAGTAAAGTAAACAGGTGATAGCAATATGATGGAAATAGGACCGGGGTCCACAGTTCACTAGTGGTGTCTCTCCATAAGATAAATAACACATGCTGGGTAAACAAATTATAATTGGGCAATTGATAAAATAAAGATAAATGTGATATGTCAAGAAGATCACTATGCAATTTACTCTGGGCATTACAACAAAATACATAGACCGCCATCCAACTGCATCTATGACTAATAATCCACTCGCGGGGATATCATCCGAACACCCCATGAGTATTAAGTTACGAACAACAGATAATTGCATTAAGCAAAGTGTGTAATGTAAACAAAGCATATGCCCTCGAGCATATGAATGTTGTTTTCTCCCTAGTAGCAACAGCACATCTACAACCTTAGAGGTTTCTGTCACTCCCCCAGATTAAATAGAGGCATGAACCCACTATCGAGCATAAATACCCCCTCTTGGATTCACTAGCAACTACTCGGCCAAGATAGCTACTAACAACAGAGAGCATGCAAGATCATAAACAAGATAGAGATAACATAAGATATATTTCAGTATAGCAACTCGATCATAACACCAATATTCATCGGATCCCAACAAACCAAACATGTAGAATTACATAACGGTGATCTCAATCATGTAGGGCAGCTCACGAGATCTAAACATGAAGCACATGGTGGAGGAGAGAACCATCTAGCTACTGCTATGGACCCATAGTCCAAGGTAGACTACTCACTCATCGCTCCGGAGGCAAGCATGGCGATGAAGAAGACCTCCGGTGGCGATTCCCCTCTCCGACAGGGTGCCGGGAAGAGCTTCTGGACCCTCCCGATCTTCAGGTCGACGGTGGCGGCGGATCGCGATGTGTTCTGGAAAATTGATCGGGTACTTAGGTTTTTTCCGACGGGTGGTCTTTATAGGCGAAGGGGCATCGTCAGAGGTGGACCGAGGCGACCTCACACGTAGGGGGCGCGGCCAGGGGCTGGGCCGCGCCGCCCTGGTGTGTGGGGCCCTCGTGGCCCCCCTCCGACTCCTCTTCAGATCTCTGGAAGCTTCCGGGAAAAATAAGACTTCAGGAACTTGTTTCGTCCAATTCCGAGAATATTTCCTGTGTAGCTTTTCTGAAACACAAAAATAGCAGAAAACAGGGAACTGGCACTATGGCGACTTGTTAATAGGTTAGTTCCGGAAAATGCATAAAAGTGCCACAAAGTGTAACGAAACAGTAGGCAAATGGTGTAAAAACAAGCATGGAGCATCAAAAATTATAGATACGTTGGAGACGTATCAAGCATCCCCAAGCTTAACTCCTGCTCGTCCTCGAGTAGGTAAGTGATAACAAAAGAATAATTTTTGAGGTGACATGCACCTACACAATCTTGATCATAAATGTAAGCGTTTGTGAGCTAGGATCATAAGAACTTAAAACATGGGCATGAAAGATATAATCTTGACAATAGAAACTTAGCAACCATGTTATAAACATGAAAATGAACACAAACAAAAGATCATGAAAATGAAACAATGAAAGTCAAACGTGTGTTCAAATCATAAGGAAAAACATATAAATGGTTTTCAGCTTGTCCTTCATGGAGAGCAAAACATAAATGCATAGGACACCTTCAAGTTTAAGAGGGCGACTAGATACAAATAATTTGAGAACAAGTGAAACCAACAATATGAATCAATCAATGAAAACCTTGGGACAGTGCACATTATACTAAGAATGGCAACTATGCTCTCTTAATGGTGCATAAAGATAGAAGGTGGTGACTCAACATGAAAGTAAAAGAAAGGCCCTTCGCAGAGGGAAACAGTGATTGCAAGTTTTATAACCTTCAAAAATTATGGTACTTACCGGCTTTGAGCTCTTATTGCCCCCATCATAAGCATCTTGAATGGTTAAAGTTAATGCAAGAACAATTATGATGCATATGCTTGACAAATCATAAGTTGAAAACCTCGTATCCTGTGAATACGAGTACCCAAACCTCATGCTACTCAACTTAGAGTCCCAAGCAAGGCTCTTGTCATTGTAAGTATATATGTATCATCGAGAACCGCCAACGGGGTACCTCCGTGCCCGATGACATGGAACAAGCCCACGTCAAAATGACAGGACAAGCAGACAATGAACACCTCGACATCTCTTTTATTTGCCATTTGTTTAGCTTTTTATTTTGAGATGCGTCGTCGAATGTCCACCATGGGTATGCTGCAAATTTCCACCATGAATTATGCATGGCTTAGATTGGTGGCCCAGGCGTTTCCCTAACACATATACAAACTCCATGATCCCCGCAAGATTCCCAATTCATTTCATACCGCGGGCATCCATAAATAAAAGATCACGATATCAACTCAAATAAGAAGTGCAATGTTGAAAGCTTGCCCCATGACAGCATGGTTGGGCTAGTATCCAACTTACAACTTGCAAGCATAACAACTCAACATAAGAGACCACAATGTCAAATTTTTTAAGAACATGAAAAAGTAAAGTGTGCCTTCCGGTTCGTGAGAGCTTTACTGACCAATTTTCGCATAACACTGGTAAGAGTTTAATTTGAAGAGAAAATAAAAGCAAGTCAAATTTACTTGGAATAGCAAATTGCTAGTAGGTATGTATGGTGGACACTTTGGCAAACTTGGTTTTTAGGAGTTGGATGCACGAGTAGAGCTCATACTCAGTACAAGGCGAGGGCTAGCAAAAGACTACGAGTGACCAACTAAGAGAGCAATAATGGCCATAATCATGCAAAGCGACAAAGCGACATTAAAAGAAGCATAAGATGGCATCAAAAGTCAAAAACTAAATGATCATAGAGGCTATTGGCGACTTTGTATGAGTCTAACATGTGTGAGCATGCACCAAGTCAACCCAAATAAAGCATCAAGGAGAAAACCAAAATAATGCTTCCATACAATAAAAATAACGCATGATTTTTCAAAGGCTCATTAAGGAATCTCAGTTATTTGAGACAAGTCATGCTACAGCAAAACCACTAAGCATACTATCAAAAAGACATCAAACATGACATGAAAAAGCCTAAGCCGCAGTCTACACAAGCTCCTTCTTGTACCACTTTTTTGCATAAAGCTTTTTCTCTTTTCCAACACCATTTGAAATTTTTGTAAACACCTCTTTTGATGAAAACCAATAAAGATCAGAGGCAAAAATACACCTTGATGAAAAGATATGACAAGGTCTGAACAAAAATCAAGGCAAAAACAAAAACCAAAAGCAGTAGCAGAAAAAGAAGAACACTCGGTTTTTGATAAGAATGAAAACTAGAGCGTTCTTGGCAAATGAAAAGCAAGGCAACTTCTCCAAAAGAAATTTGTTGGGGTCCAACCATTTATTGCAGCAAACAAAACTAACTAATAAAGAAAACTAAAACAACTAACGCTCCAAGAAAAACACATAGCGCATGAAGCAATAAAAATATAGTGTTTTGAAAGGTGACCTGATTTTTGCCGATGAAGAAGGGGTGCCTTGGGGGCATCCCCAAGCTTTGACGCTTGTACTTCTTGGATATTTCTTGGGGTGATGCATGGGCATCCCCAAGCTTGAGCTTTTGTCCATTCTTCAACTCATCTCATCATTCTCCAATCCCTACACTTGAAAACTTCCTTCATACAAAACTAAACACAAATCTATTAGCAACATTAGTGTAAGCATATCATATAATCAACCTCTTTTTGCTTCAGGTTTCAACCCAAAACCACCACATATTAAGTATATACTACTGTAGCAACTTCCCCAAAAGTTCCGTGATCAAAAGAACTCAAAAGAAAGCGATAAAGCGGCAAAAACAAATATTGGCAGAAATCTGTCAAAACAGAACAGCTGACAAAGGCCGAATTTTTAAGGCGTTTTCTGTTGCTCAAATCAAAAAGTGTTCAACTAACGAAAGTTTGGATATAACCTGGGGCATATGCACAAGAAATCGCAGGTCCAAAAGATATACAGAGAAGTTTCACGAATTTTTACGGTGCAGCACCGAAAACAGTTTTAGGACAGCAACATCCCCAAATCTTTACCTCACTCAAATTAGAGGCTTCTCTTGGCACAAAAACGAAATAAAAAGGATAAGGAGAGGTCATTACAGTAGTAATGACTTCCAAGACTCAAATAAAAGAAAAAGTACTGAAAATAAAACATTGGGTTATCTCCCAAGAGTGCTTTTCTTTAACGCCTTTGAGCTAGGCGCAGAAAATTGCAAATCAAGTAACATCAAGAGATGAAGCATCAAGCTCATAATTTGCTCTAAGAATAGAGTCAAAAAGTAATTTCTTTCTTTTCCTAGGGAAGTGTTCCATACCTTTCTTGAGTAGGAATTGATATTTGATGGTGCCTTCCCTCATATCAATGATGGCACCTACAGTTCGAAGAAAGGGTCTTCCCAAAATAATAGGACATGAAGCATGGCATTCAACGTCCATAACGAGAAAATCAACGGGAACAAGGTTATTGTTAACCATAATAAGAACATCATTAATTCTTCCTGAAGGTTTCTTCTTAGCAACATCAGCAATAGGAACATCATAATAACACTTTTCAAGTGGTGGTAAATCAAGCATGTCATAAATTTTTCTAGGCATGATAGAAATACTAGCACCTAGATCACATAAAGCATGGCAATCAAAACCATTAACATGCATATCAATGATGGGTTCCCAACCATCTTCTAACTTCTTGGGAACAGAAGCTTTTTGCTTCAACTTTTTATCCCTAATTTTCATGAGAGCATTGGTAATATGCTTTGTAAAAGCAATATTTAAAGAACTAGCATTGGGAGTCAAAGCAAGCTTTTGCAAGAACAAAATAACTTCAGATATATTGCAGCCATCAACATCAAAATCATTAAAGGAAATAGAGTTATCATCTCCTACACTCTGAAAAATTTCAGCACTCTTTTGAGAAAAAGTTTTGACAGTTTTAGGCTTTTTAACACAAGAAGTGAGAGTTTTCTATACACCAATAAAAGTAAGAGGATTGCTAGCATTAGGAACAACATCATTAGAGGTAGTAATAGTACAAACTTTCATATTCCTAGCAATCTCATCCTCTCTTTCCCATCTAGCATGCAATTCTGCTAACAATCTAATATTTTCATCTATTCCAACTTGAATAGCATTAGCAGTAGCAAAAACATTGTTCTCTTTCACATCATTAGGCAACACTTTTAATTTCAGAAGTTCAACATCATGAGCAAGGCTATCAAATTTAGAAGCAAGAATATCAATTTTGCCTAACTTTTCCTCAACAGACTTGTTAAAAGCATTTTGCTTACCGATGAAGTCCTTGAGCATTACCTCAAGCTCGGAGGGCGCGGCCCTAGTGTTGTTGGAGGAGTTACCATAACCATTACTAGAAGGATACGACCTATAATTGTTACTAGCAAAATTGTTCCTATAAGCATTGTTGTTAAAATTATTGTTTCTAATGAAGTTCACATCAACATGCTCTTCTTGAGCAACCAAAGAGGCTAAAGGAACATTATTAGGATCAACATGAGTTCTATCATTAGCAAGCATAGCCATAATGGTATCAATCTTATCACTCAAGGAAGAGGTTTCCTCAACAGAATTTACCTTCTTACCTTGTGGAGCTCTCTCGGTGTGCCATTCGGAATAATTTACCATCATGTTGTCAAGTAGCTTTGTTGCGGCGCCCAAGGTAAGGGACATAAAAGTGCCTCCAGCAGCTGAATCAAGTAGGTTCCTCGAAGAAAAATTCAGTCCTGCGTAAAAAGTTTGAACAATCATCCAAGTAGTCAGTCCATGAGTGGGGCAATTATTTATCATAGATTTTATTCTTTCCCAAGCTTGAGCAACATGTTCATTATCAAACTGACTAAACTTCATAATATTGCTACGCAGAGATATAATCTTAGCAGGAGGATAATATCTACCAATAAAAGCATCCTTACACTTAGCCCATGAATCAATACTATTCTTAGTCAAAGACAGCAACCAATCTTTAGCTTTTCCTCTCAAAGAAAAAGGAAACAACTTGAGCTTAATAATATCACTTTCTACATCCTTATATTTCTGCATCTCACATAGCTCAACAAAATTATTGAGATGAGCTGCAGCATCTTCAGTACTAGCACCAGAAAATTGCTCTTTCATAATGAGGTTCAATAAAGCAGGCTTAATCTCATAAAAGTTTGCAGCAGGAGCAGGTGGCGCAATAGGAGTGCAGATAAAATCACTATTATTCATGCTAGTAAAGTCACACAACTTGGTGTTTTCAGGATTAGCCATTTCAGCAAAACTAAAAGTAGACAGATAAAAACAACTATCAAGGATTCTAATTTTTTTGGGTTTTTGATATAAAACGATGCAAGTAAAAATAAATAAAGTAAAACAAAACAATAAAACAAAGTAAAGGATGTGCGTGCAAAAAACTCCCCTTGCAGAGGTCTTCCACTCTTCCCCGGCAACGGCGCCAGAAAACTTGTTGGTGGCGCGGTGATGATAGTATGAAAGATGTGTAGTTAATGACCGGCCAGTTGGAAAACCCCAAGAGAAGCTTTTGATGAATATAGCAGCAAGTTTTCCCTCAGTTAAGAAACCAAGGTATGTCGATCAGGAGAAAAGCAGACAATACGACTGAAGGTGATGCTTGCAAGCTTCGCGACAGCTCCGGACAATTTATAGGGCGCCTTGTCCAAGCTTTGCTTTGCGAGCAGCAACGTGGAACCTGCACACACACAACCAAGTACTTTGTTCCCAACTTGCGATGAGGTTGTCAATCTCACCGGTTTGCTTGAAACAAAGGTTATGAGCGTATCGAGTGGAAAGTGATAATAGTATGCGAGTAAAGTAAACAGTGCGAGTAAAGTAAACATGTGATAGCAATATGATGGAAATAGGACCGGGGTCCATAGTTCACTAGTGGTGTCTCTCCATAAGATAAATAACACATGCTGGGTAAACAAATTACAGTTGGGCAATTGATAGAATAAAGATAAACGTGATATGTCAAGAAGATCACTATGCGATTTACTCTGGGCATTACAACAAAATACATAGACCGCCTTCCAACTGCATCTATGACTAATAATCCACTCGCGGGGATATCATCCGAACACCCCATGAGTATTAAGTTGCGAATAAAAGATAATTGCATTAAGCAAAGTGTGTAATGTAAACAAAGCATACGCCCTCGAGCATATGAATGTTGTTTTCTCCCTAGTAGCAACAACACATCTACAACCTTAGAGGTTTCTGTCACTCCCCCAGATTAAATAGAGGCATGAACCCACTATCGAGCATAAATACCCCCTCTTGGAGTCACTAGCAACTACTCGGCCAAGATAGCTACTAACAACAGAGAGCATGCAAGATCATAAACAACATAGAGATAACATAAGATATATTTCAGTATAGCAACTCGATCATGACACCAATATTCATCGGATCCCAACAAACCAAACATGTAGAATTACATAACGGTGATCTCAATCATGTAGGGCAGCTCATGAGATCTAAACATGAAGCACATGGTGGAGGAGACAACCATCTAGCTACTGCTATGGACCCATAGTCCAAGGTAGACTACTCACTCATCGCTCCGGAGGCAAGCATGGCGATGAAGAAGACCTCCGGTGGTGATTCCCCTCTCCGGCAGGGTGCCGGGAAGAGCTTCTGGACCCTCCCGATCTTCAGGTCGACGGCGGCGGCGGATCGCGATGTGTTCTGGAAAATTGATCGGGTACTTAGGTTTTTTCCGTCGGGTGGTCTTTATAGGCGAAGGGGCATCGTCAGAGGTGGACCGAGGCGACCTCGTGGCCCCCCTCCGACTCCTCTTTGGATCTCAGGAAGCTTCCGGGAAAAATAAGACTTCAGGAACTTGTTTCGTCCAATTCCGAGAATATTTCCTGTGTAGCTTTTCTGAAACATAAAAATAGCAGAAAACAGGGAACTGGCACTGTGGCGACTTGTTAATAGGTTAGTTCCGGAAAATGCATAAAAGTGCCACGAAGTGTAATGAAACAGTAGGCAAATGGTGTAAAAATAAGCATGGAGCATCAAAAATTATAGATACGTTGGAGACGTATCAGGTATTGCCCTGGAATAACTCGTGGCTTTTACAGCCTTATTTTCCTACTCTACTGATTTGTATGTCTTGTCGCCTATGTTGCTTGAGTCTTCTCTTCTTCTCCTGTAGGCTTCTCTTGTTCTGGTAGCTGTACCCTACGTTTCTTTACTTCTGGTTCCTTGGGGTTTCCTTCGAGTTGATGTGCGACTCCTATAGTCATGCTTTTTGTTTTGTAGTTAGGTTCCCCGTAGCTTGCCATCATGCCGAAGTTTTGGGCCATCTTGTGAAATTCCTTATCACATAGATCTGATAACTCGAGGCTTCCTTTGACTGTAATAATTCCTTTGGGTCCTGGCATTTTTAGTATCAGGTAAGTATAATGAGGTACTGCTATGAAACGCGAAAACGCGGGTCGCCCGAGGATCGCATGATATTGTGATGGCCAGTTCATGTCTTCGAAGTCAAATTTCTCCCTTCTGTAGTTTTGCCGATTTCCGAAGCAGACGTTGAGTGCTATTCGACCAAGTGGATAGTTAGCACTCCCTGGAACTATTCCGTGAAAGGAGCAATCAGTTGGTTTCAGGAACTCCAAGGAGATGTGCATTGCCCATAGAGTTTTTGCGTAGATTAGGTTTATCCCACTTCCTGCATCCATGAATATTCTGTCGACATCGTACGTCCCTATTTGAGCTTTGAGTACCAAGGACGTGTTTCCTGGCTGAGGTACTGTTATTGGGTGATCATCTCTGCTAAATTCTATAGGTTGCTCTGACCAATGTAGATATTCTGTTGTTGCTGGAGGTGAAGTTATTGCGAGGTTAACTTGTCGAGTTATGCTTTTCTCCTCTTTGTTCGACTTGGGCACTGGTTGTATCATTGCTGTGATGTGCCCTTTAGATGGAACATATCCTTCATCGTCGTCGCGTCCCTGGTTTGATTGATCTTGGCCCTTGGGAGCTCCACTATTTCCTTGTTGGGTTGCAGGTGCGTTGCTTGTGTTTCCTTCGCATCCTTGCCGTTTTGCCCCGGCTTGCTTGTTGAGTGCTACTTCCTGCAATTTCAAGAATGTAGTGCAATCTTTTATTGCGTGTCTGGATACTCATTTCCCATCGACAAACGCAGAGTGAATATGACATGGTCTGTTGAGCATATCTTCTGGTGATGGGTTGTACTCTCTGGATTCCCTTGGCTGAAACTTTTTGTAATCTTCCTTGCCGTAGCTACGGTATCCCAAACTTTTACGGTCGTTGCCTTGGTAGCTGTTATCTTTGTACCCTGCGGCTATTTGGCTGTGAGAGCCGTAGTTATCGTAATTGCGGGATCTTCTCCTTTGACCTCCATATCTGTTTCCTCTATCATCCTCTGGCGATCGCGTGCGCTTATTATTGCACACATCTTCTCCATCTGCGAATCTGTTTGCTACATCCATTAGGTCTGATACTATTTTCGGCTTGATTCTGTCCATCTCTTCGACTAGGTCTGCTCACCGTAACCCGACTATGAATGTGTCTATTGCTCTTTCATTCGAGACTTCGACTGCCAAATTTTTGATTATACTCCACCTTTGGATATATGCTCTTAATGTCTTCCCGCGTTGCTGCACGCAGGCTTTGACTTCTTCTATGGATGCTGGCCACTTGTATGTCGACTTGAAGTTACTCGTAAATTGTTTTGTGAGCTCTTCCCAGCTTCCAATTGTTTCCTTTTCTAGTTTGCTTAACCATGATCTTGCTACACCGGTGAGGTGTAATTGCAAACTTTGCATTGCTGTTTCCCTGGTTCCTCCTAATAGTTTTATTGCTTGTAGGTAGTCTGAAAGCCATGACTGTGGCTCCTGAGATTCGTCGTACTTTTGTTGGTCATGGGGTAATTTGAAACCTTTAGGTACTGGCGTGATGCGAACCCTACGAGTAAAGCATGGCGCCCCATCTCCTTTTCATCATCTTCGTAGTCGTATGTTCTGTTGGGAGTTCTGGATCGTCGGGTTCCTTTGTTCTTTGGACTGTTATATCATCCTAGTGATGGTGTCCTGGATCGTCGACTTCCACTTCTATGCCGAGGACTGCTGTGACGGCGTGGTGATCTTGGTTTATGGGTTCCTTTGTTGCGATATGCCTCTTCCTCTTTTGCTGATAATTTGTTTTCTACCATCTTCAATCCATTTAGTGCTGCGCGGTGCATATGTTCCCTCGGGTCTCCTAGATTTGGTCGTGTTGTATGCAGGTATGCTTGAGCTGCCACCAGTGCTACTTCAGGAGTTTTTGGTATAATGTTTCCTTGCTCGTCGACCGATAGGAAAGACGAGTCGAGGTTTTTGGAGATGCTTTGTCTTTCTGAGTACTCGAGATTTTCATATCTTGATCCATGTCGATGATGCCTTCTGTTTATGTACGACGCGTCACTGCGTGCTCTGCAAGCAGCGTCGCTTGCTGCAATGGCTGAGTCCTTCCTTTTCTGTATTTCAATCCTCTCCTTCGCTAATTGCTTCGCCTGCTGCCTTAGGGCGCAATGATATCCCAAAAGCATGTTTTTGTTGGTATTGGCGTGCCGTGCTCCACAGCTATCTTGATTGTTCTCCACTCATCGACTGATAGTCGGACTTTCTCCCTCGTTGCAAGGGAGTCTACGGTTTTTCCTTCTGCTAAGTGATTCGCTCCTCTGTTTATGTTTGCTGGATTCAGCACTGGATTGTTGTTTTCATCGAGTTCTTCTGAATTGTCTCCTGTGATGGCGAGTATCTGGTATCGATTGTCGAGTTTGCCGTTGTAACTTGAGAAGATCAAATTGTCATCTTCAGAAAGTTCTAATCCTGTCTTCCAGGTGTCTGTTGATTGATCTGAGGTATCATCGTGGTAGATCATGAGATCTTCGAATTGCACTTCTAAGTCAAAATTCTCCATGGTTTCCTCGCCTCCTGCGATTTTTCCTTCTTCTGCTTCTACCAAGCTGACCGGCGAGTTTACCTCGCTGGAAGAGCCTTCTGATGATTCCAACATTGCTACTGTCTCGGGTTCACTTGCCGACGGATCCGGTTTCATCGGATCTGAAAGGCGAATCGAACCTAGTGATCCGACGCGAAAGTTTAGACTTCCGATCGTCAAATCCATATCTCGATCCATGCTCTTGAATACTTGCGCGAAACTTGACTAGTGAGGTTGAAAATCAACGGTTCCGAAGGGTATCTGAATTTCATCGACTTGCGGATTGCTGTTGGCTAAAAGTAAAAAAACCGTCGAATTCATGATTCCAACGCCCAGAGTCCCCACTGTCGGCGCCAATTGACGAGGGGTTAACTCGACAAATGTCCTAGATGAAGGACTTAGGATCAGGGGAAATAGGGCGTCAGATGAACTCAAAGGTAAACTCAGTCAAACAAGGTGGCTATGAAAGTAAACGTGGGTGTAAAACCTGGCTTGCTTTCAATCTGTCCCACACCGTCCCCTCCTGGCCCCTATATATAGATGGCCAGGTCTCGAGGATCGGGTGGGATCCGACACAGATTACAATATCGACATACGACATAAACTCGTATTTCGACTAATATTACAATTGGGCCTAACTTAATGGGCCCCAGGGGTACTCAACCAACGGGATCTATTATCTATACCCTTGTCAGTAAGGCTTGGTTGCCTCACCAAATCCAAAAGAATAACATGGAGCAACACAATAACAATACAATGGAGGAAGATAATTTGGGCATTTTGGACCAAGGCGTTGCTTGTCTTGATTTGCACCCAATACTCGAGTCGCATGAGCACTTAGGTCTTCCTAGATTGTTTTCCTTGTTCAAGGCGTTTGTTCAGCCTCGCCTGGCTTGGCTCGTTTGAGCCATTCCTGCCTGATTCGGACCTAGGTCTGGCCTTAGCTGGCATAGCCTCGGTGGGCCATTTCGCACCTAGGTGGGTTGTCGGAGAGGCTCACGGATTGGCCCAACCGCGTTGGCGCACGCGTCCGAAGCGTCGGACCATTCAATGTTCTCGTCTCGTCTCCGCATGTAGCGAGCACGTAAAAGGAGCAAGGCCACAGGTAGCTCGCCCTCACGTGTCTTCTTCCTCAAGCCAGTGGCTCTGCCCCGTCACCCCAAGTTGAGCCACCGCTGGTACCCCCACTCAGTTCAGTCGCCCCTACCCCTCCGATTGACCAGAATCCAAATCTCCCACTCCAATCTACCTATCCCCCCCCACACACAAATCCATCCTCATCCCCTCATTTTGGAGGAAATCTCGTCATTCTTTGGAAGCTTTGTGGAGTTCTAACCGCCTCAAGCTGACTAGGTCCCATTCTTCGCCAAGTTAGGGCAAGAATGGTCTCCGGTTCGGGTGTTTTTTTTGTCTTCTCATTCTCTCTACACCCCCATTATGCTTCATTAGTTAATTTGTTGGGATTAAAGATTTTGTTGGCTATCTATGTCAAATGTGCTATTCCACTCATTCATGGCACATGTTTTTCACTAGTGTAGCTTGTAGATTGTGTAGTCAATAATTTGGTGATGATTGCCTCATAGGAAAATTCTCATTTACCAATATTTCTTTATTACATTATCTTTAAGTGGATTATCCATTTGAATTCATCCTAGGCCATATGCACTTACCTATTGCTCATACCTATAACTCTTCTCACAAGTCGTCCGCGTCATGGTGTTAAAGAGGGAAAGGGTGTTGGGGCCTGTAAGAAAGAATGCTCCTTATCTATCATTCCTTGCACAAAGAAGCAGAAAGCTGATCTTTCCAAGGCACCTACATCTGAAAATTGGGATGATGAAAAGAAGCATAAGTTGTAAATTCAAAGGATGCTAAAAAAGGCATGCAAACTTCAATGGTTGAAGTAAGCATCGCGGAGTTGGAATATTCACCGTGATGAAATTGTTAAAAAGATTTAGTTTCATGAAAGACGATGAATATGCTTGCATTTGCAAGAAATTAATTGGGAGCGCTGAGACACATTTCTAGTATATTATGTAGAAGACATATTGTTAATTAGAAATGATGTATCTTTTATTGACATGGATTAAGAATTTCATTAAAATTAGATTTCAATGAAAGACTTAGGCAAAAAAAAAAATCTGTATCGATGTCTATGTAGATAGATCGAGGTGCCAATATGGTTATGCCAAAGTACATAGATGAAATATTGAATGAAGTTTAATATGGAAACGATAAGAAAAGTTCTTACCGTATGGAAGACGTTGAACAAGATTCAAGTGTTTTTGACACTTGATGAGTGAAGCCATATGAATTATTTGATCAATGATGTATATCGTGATATGTACATATCCAGATATGTCCTATGCTCAAAATGTTATGAGCATATTGATGACTGTAAGTGCACATGTTGTATGTAGCTAGTTTCAAAAGTAAGAGTATCGAACCATGGAGAGCTAGATTGCAGAAGGTCTTAATGCTCCTAATTACTGTTATTAAAGTATACTTATATGAAATCTACTAATGCAAGTAAAAGGTGTGTGGAAAGGTGTTTGAGAGTGTTTTGTGATTTGAATGAATGAATTCTAAAGACTAGAGATTCCAACTAAATGAGTGGTTTAAAGAAGGCTTTTATATGAAACTTACACGAGGCAAAAGAGTTCTTAGGGAGGTGTGGATACACCGCTATCAAGGTATTAATATTATGATTAGGATAATTTATTCCTTCCTTCATGTGTATGCATGGGGTGGAGCTCCATAACTGGATGAGTGCGGATTAGCCATCAACTCCTCATCCCTCATAACCACCATAGCGATTGATAGTCAGCCACTCCAATCCGACTACAATTAAGGGTTTACCCAGTGGTTATGGATAGGTCCTGTGAGTCTCCTTATACCCCCCTTGACTAGATAAGATGAAGATCTATTGCGATATGTCACCACCATCACAACACCCTCTAACCAAGAGTGATTCCCTCTCTTGTCCCAAGGGGCAATTCTTGTGTGGTCGACTTCACACAAGATCAAGAGAGACAACTAATACATATATCATAAATTAAGAAAATGAATCATCTTTATTTCACATCATAGTGTTGCTAGTGTTTCTCCATCTTCCCAAGAACTAGGCAAACTACTCACACATGGAGGCAATCAATATCATAGTGGTAATATAAATGATACGCATATAGTTGGATGAATACTTGTGCAAATCCATAAGAAGATCTAGGGATTACAACAAGAGTGGGGAATGGATGTAGATGTTGATGGTGATGGTAACGGTGACGGTGATGATGACAATGATGATGATGCTTCTTCCTCCAAGGATCCTTATAGACGCCGGATCAATGCCCTCTGCGAGTTTCCCCTCCGGATCCCTTCCGGAGGTGAGGTTTCGTAAGTTTCTGGTGTCTCTATGTGTTGGATCTCCCATCCGTCTGCACGGGGTTGGAGTATTTGATGAGGTAAAGCCACCGACACCTGATACAGTCATTGATACGGGTGGGGTCTGCCTGTATGGATGCCTGTTAAAGTCTCTGGTGTTTGCCCCCGCGATGGCCTTCTTCCCAGGTGCGTGAATAAATATCCAGTACACTTCAGCAGCTTCAGATTTGCATTTTATTCTTCAGAAATTACATCTTTAATTAGCATTTTCATCGCTCTTCATGAATTAGGGATCTTGATGAAACAAGCATAAAAAGATGCGTGCAAGCGCGGTAAAATACAAAAATCCTTATATAACTAGTGCAAAAACCATAAAGTAAATATGCTGCAATTTGGACTCATCACATCCCCAAGCTTAGACGATGATTATTGATCAGAGAGGAGTGTTGATCATGTCCATGTTATTCACGAACTGTGGGGTGACACACTTAGGTTCACTGACGTGTTTTGAGTGGATTTGGAACTCCGACTGAATTATTGGACAGCCCAAGGGTTATTTCGGAAAAGCACTGAAACTGTTCGGAATATCGAAATGACTCAAGAGGGTAATTGTTAATGTTTATTAATTGAATGAATTAACAAATATTAAATAAAAATGGTTTATTAATTCTATAAGTGTGGTTTAATTGGTATGAATGTCATGCAAATTAAAAAGAAAATAAGAGAGGGGGTTACTCATTTGATGAGGGGGGTTACCACCATGAAGATAGAGAGGTGGCACCTCTAGGGGCTGCACCCTCCTCTCCTATATAAGGTGGCGCCTCCTCCTCCTTCCTTTAGACACTTGAGTCTTCCATCTCCTTACCTTGTCGCTCCACCATGGTTGTTGCTTAAGTGAAACACTGCCGAAATCAGTAGCCACCAACACTTGGAGAAGTGAAGGAAGAGGAGGAGTTTCGGAGAAGTGAAGGAAGAGGAGGAGTTTTCGGCGGATCCCTTCTTCCGCTGCCCCGCTGGACCGAGGGCGTGGAGGACGTCAACGAGTCGTACGTGTGACCGAGTACGGAGGTGCCGCCGGTTGTGGCGCCTTGAGTACCCGATCTTGAGATCGTCGCGTGTACACCTTCATCGATAACGTTTGTGCTGGAACATATTTTCGCTTATGGTCTTCGAGGGTGAGTTACTCGTTGCTACCATCTCATAGATGATCTTGGCTAGATAGTGGTTCGCGCGTAGGATTTTTGTTTTGTTTTCCATGCTACGAACCCATCACATATGTGATCGGTGCAAAAAAGAAAAGATGTAAATGAATAGTATCATGTGCAATTCAAACATCATTTCTCTTTTTTCTTCGGGTCACAAGGCGTTATATTTTTGCATGAAAATTCGCAGATGCAGGAGATACAATGTAATCTATGTTTGTAACTTATCTCATTTTTTTCTTTAAAATTTAGAAAATGTAGGGTGCAAATGCAACTAGTTGCAAACTTTAGTTTCCCATTCAAAGTATGGTACATATGGTGCACCTCAAGACTGAGGATATCAAAGCCAGCTTTATGGATGCACCTATTTCAGTTGCCGATTGCGAACGGGCTATGAACTGTGTGTTTCCCATCTGACCAAGTTATGGATCCTGTCAGGGCGCCTTTAGCTGCAGCTGTGTTCTTGGAGGAGAAAGTGACCTGGAAAGCCAGCTTCTTCACGGTGCTAGTGAAGTGAAGCTCCGTTGGCACGACCTTCACATCTAGACCGGCGGGCGCGTTGACGGCGACACTGTAGGTAGCGTCTTCCTGTGCTCCGACATTGGTGACTTCCCTGGCCACTGTCCTGCTGGCGGCGGCGCCCAGCCCCGTGACGGCGATGGAAGGGTAGTTGAGATCGGAGATGAGGTCCTTGCTGGCGTTGGCGGCGCAGCTGAAGCCGGCGGGAGGGGAGGTGATGAGCTTGATCTGGGACGCGCCGTAGCCGTAGTTGCAGAGGAAGTGCAGGTAGTCATCGGCGGCGAGGTCGTACACCAGCCCCGGATCCAGCGCCCCGGTCGGGTTCACCTGTCCTGCGCCGTAGTCGAACGGCGTCGCCACCGTCCCCGCGTCCGTCGTCATCGGAGCCTTGTCGTTGTTCAGCTGAGTGGCTGCATGCATCACATAATCGGTAAAGATGGATGGAAACTCAGACGTAATGCCCTGGACCCAATAAATTTGTAGTACCTGTTGTCATGATGGCTGACCGGATGGCTGCCGGGCTCCATGTTGGGTTCCAGGCCTTGACAGTGGCGGCAGCTCCGGCGACGTGAGGGCAGGCCATGGATGTGCCGGAGATGAGGTTAAACTGCGACGGCTGCTTCTGGCCGGCCGGAAGTGATGATGTTGGAATCCACGACGCAAGGATGTTCACCCCAGGGGCAGCCACGTCCGGCTGCATCGTGCATATATATGGATTTGTCAAATTGCAAGGCAATTCATGTCGATCACCTGGCTAGTAGATTTGATTAGGGCAGGGACCTTGAGGATGTTCCCCGTTTGCGCCGACGGCCCCCTAGACGAGAAGTAGGCCACGACGGGTGCCGGCTTGTACTCTGTCACGGTAATACTCGGCGTGATGGTCGCAACAGGTTCGCTAATCTCATACATTTTCAGAGATATCATTAGTTAGGCATGTAACATGCGTAGGCTTATTGGAAGATGCATGGTTGATGCATAACAAAGATGCTTACCTTGTGGAGGAAATGTACTTGTAAAGGTCCGCCGCGGCCAAAGAAGTGACCTCTGTTACGGGGAAGTCGAGGTAGGCGGTCGTCACCGACCTCTCGGCGTCGTTCACCAAGATGGTTCCCACCGCCCCGGCGCTGTTGAGCTCGTCGACCTTCACCATCTTTGACGTGTCGCTCTGTGAGTGGTTGCACAATACGATCTTGCCTTTGATCTTGCTGGCGTCCAGAGTGCCGGGCTCACAGTGACTACACCAAACATATAGAAAGTAGATGATACATGCGAAATATCATATATAGTCCTCTGATAACGTAACTGGTTCGTATATATGCATACCTTGCTGAGTTAGTGCTTGAAACAGAACTGGACTTTGCTGAGGCACCTGTTATTAACGGGTATTTCGGGGATTTGTCCAAGTTGGAGAAGTTTATAGCTCCACCCTGCGTTGGTATGCACGAGTTTGAATTTCTTAATGATGAATAAGAAATAAAAGTGTGATCAGGATGTATTATAGGAAATCAGGGCATACCTTGACAGCGCTGCGATTTCCACCCAGCACGACATCCGACTCGAAATCGCGGTCTATGGTCGTCGCCGCGACCGTCATAATCCATGGCGCCGCGTTCACCACCGTGGAGGCCTCCGGCCCCGCGTTACCCGCCGAGCACACCACCATGACCCCCTTCGCCACGGCATGGAACGAGCCGATGGCGATGGGGTCCTCCGAGAAATCGGGGCTGAAGTAGGGCGACGCACCAAGGGAGACCGAGATGACGTCTACGCCGTCGCCGATGGCGTCGTCGAAGCCGGCAAGAATAGCCGACCCAGCGCAGCCCTCGTCGGAGCAAACACGGTACATCGCGAGTCGTGAGGCGGCGGATCCCCCCTTCGCGGTCCCTGGAGCCAGGCCGTAGTAAGAGGCGCCGGCGACGGCGTTCCCCGCTGCCGTGGATGACGTGTGCGTCCCGTGGCCTGCCTCGTCCCGCGCCGAGTTGCTGCTGCTCCGTGTTCCGGCGCGGCTTACATCGCCAAGATCGTAATATCTTGCTCCGATCAGCTTCCTGCACCGCAAATTCAAGACATAATCTTTATGGCGATTTGCCTAGATCTTTGAACAGTACTGCTCAGTATGTGACTCACTTGTTGCAGTTGGAGGAGTTGAAGTCATCCCCAGCCATGCAGACCCCCTTCCACCTGCCGGGGATAGGTCCGAAGCCGGTGTCGTCGAAGCTGGGCGACTCCGGCCAGATGCCGGAGTCTAGGAGACCGATGATGGTGTCCGTGGTTGGAGACGATGATGCCGCGGGTTTGGCCGAGTAACGCCGAGCAGAGTCGATCTTCACCTCCGTCTGTTGGAGGAAATCCCACGACCTCGTGGTGTGGAGCTGATACACCGGGTCGGCGAACACAGAGACCACGCCGGGCTTGTGTCTGAGGGCGGCGGCCTCGTCCTTGGACAGCCGCGCCGCGAACCCTGAGAAACCGTGCTTGTATTGCTGCACCACTACGCTCTTCGCCACTTTCCCCCTATGGATGGCATTTGCATAGGCATGTTAGTTCTCGCATGATTTTTCTTTCGAAAAGAAGGGAATATGCCCAGTCCTCTACATGGATGACGCATCTTTGCAAAAATCAAATAAGGACGCAGCTAGTTATCGATCTATCTAGAACCAACTGCATTCTCGATTAGATGACGTCACCTATATTCATATGTAATTCAGAATTTCAGATGCAATTGAGAAAAAGATAGTGCAATTGCGAATCGATGCATGTGTAGTTGCAAACACATGTGCAATTACATATCCTTAGATAATTGCGCGCAGACATGTGTATTTCTCATATGCACAAATCGCAATGAATATCTAAGACTAGTCACAATGGGAAGTATCATACACTAATATCATGCATATGATACTAGCTTATGATATCACATCCACAATGCATAGTATCATCAAATAGTATCATATTTAATATTATGTAGAATCTCAATACAAATTTGTGGGCATGATGCATTGCCCATTAAATTTCCTAGTTCTTCGTGTTATGATACTGTATCATATTATGATATCACTTTCATCTCTCTCCTCATTAATTACTATACCACATCAGATTTTTACCTACGTGGCATGCATGATACAGCTTATGATACTCCCATTGTGGCTAGACTAACAACGGTTGTGTGCTTCATTTTAATGCAGAGGCTGATGGCATAACCTTCATCAGTTTTTTTTTAATATCTAAGAGTTTAATTTGTCGCGATATTAATGTATTCCCTTTACCAAAAAAGAGTTTATTTCATGAAATTTAGTTCTCCATCGACCTAGAACTAGCAAGAGAGATCAAATAAATGCAGGGGCTAAAGAGAGATGAACATGCAAAAAGTATTATATGTGTCATCTCATGCATCACTTGTCTCATTGTTAAAAAAAATCCTATTATTAATAGTAAACGATACACGGGACAACAAAATACTTGGAACTATTATATTCTAAGCATTATACATGTCCATCCTGACATCAAACGAATACCTTGGGTTGATCTTTGACATGTATTGCATTTCCAAAACCAATTCCTACACTATCGGATTCAGCATGTATGACACGCCCGATACACTCAGCAATCGTCGGGTTGGTAGATGACAGCTACGATCTCGGCATATAGGCCTATGTCGAGCACCATTGGTGGCCTTCGACAAAGATAACTCACAAAAAAGCAACAACGACCTATGTTTGACAATGTCGGTATGTTTGTCGAGTACCAAGGATGCTCGACATAGCTTTGAACCCGCTCAACAACCGAGAGGCATAGGAGCCCCAGGCGTGTGGTAGAGCAATGTTGAGTGTATATCTATATTAGGACCACATGCAAGCTTGTGGGAGTTTCAACACGTCCTCACTTCCATGCCAAACTATGATACATGGCCCTCGTCCTTTACCTCTTTGACTGGCTTCGAAAGGGTGTTGACCATCAAATTTTCTTTTTGTTTGTGTTATGTAAGATTATAGGATCAAAACCAAATCTGAGCTCAAGTTTTCAAATATTCCCTCTGTTGGACACGAAGTGGGAATTTCGAATGGGCAGAGAAGAGAGGGGATAAAGGCATAAAAATAATTATGGAAAAAACAGTAAAAATAGGGCTTAGATAAGTACTAAACAAAATCTTCATGATTTTAAATTAAAAATTTATGATTGTCGAGTGCCACGTCCAACAAATACTAATGTGTGTTGTATGACGGGCGTGTATGTGGCGTTCAGCATACGCCCAGTGTCATAAAATCTCCGCCAAGGACAACCGTGGGGCATGTGGTATAATGGTATGCCAAAAGCTCTTTGCATGCCGAGTGGAACGCTCGACATATGACTCATGTGTGTTGAGCGTCGAGTTCAGGAAGCTCTCGTCAAATAGCTCATTTGTTAAACGTATGTGTTTGGAAGATTTTTTTTTGTATGCGCTATGGCGTATGGCCTTATATAGGGTTGGTCCATAGATGTTTTGGGCCATAGGGCACAATACACTAAGGGCTCCTTGTTTACAGTGGCGGAGCTTTCCCAAGGCAAGGGGGCCATGACACCCCATACCACCCCCCCCCCCCCCTCAACCACACAACACCCAATTTATAAAATTACTTAAAATATGTCTAACATTTATGCTAATTTTTTAGATATTACTTAAAGTTTAAGCATGATTGTGTTCTTGAACTCTATGTCAAGCTCCGCCACTCACACACAAAAGACTTAAAAATATTAGTATTCCACAAGAGAAATATTACTGTATGCAATAGGAAAATAAATAATCCATATATTTGATAAATCCATGATGTTGTTCTGCACATTTGATAACTTAATGAGTGTCGGTGTTCTTCGGTTAGAGTATTCTATTTGAGGTAGAGGAGTTATAGTTATGACATGGTAAACTGAAGCTTGCATCATCTATATTTTCTAAAAAAATTATAGACCGTTAGACCTCAACACTAGAAAACACTTCTGTAGTCTAGCCTATAAAATTCACGAAGCCAGAATGATGTGTTTAGTATTGTATAAACCCGGCTCGCTGCGCACCTCTTGAGGATGGAGCCGACGAGACGGAGGTGGCTGTTCTGGAGGATGTTGGGCGAGGTTCGCGGCGGCACGGCGCCCATGTACACCACATACACGTCGCTCCTCTCTCCATGGCCTCCTCGCGAGACGGCGAGAAGAAGAGCGACGGTGAAGCAGAAGGGCAACCACATGGCGGTATCGTATCTCTTCCTAGTTGATCTAGGCAGTTCAGAGCTGTGTAAAGTTGTGTCCTTGCCTTCCGGCCACTTGATTTGCATATATATAGGCGCACGTGAGAGCGTGAGCGTGCAGATCTGCTCGATCGATGGTGGGCAGTGATGTGCGTGCACTAGCTAGACCTGCATGCGTTAACCGGAGTGGAGTACCTAGTGGCTAGTGTGCACTAGTGCTGCCTCAGTGTGATCTGATCACCTTATCTCGACTCGAAGTGGTACTGCGTGCTAGACAGGATATATGACCACTATCTGCATGCCAGGCAACCTAAAACCTACCTCAGTTGAGTTGTATTTGATGCCACTCTTGTGGTAACTAGTGATCGCGCGAGGTGGAATCATGCTTGCCTCGATAGAATAGTTTGTGTCGAAAGGCAAGGCTAGGCATTAGGCACACAAAGCTAGTTGAACGGGGTGAGGCCAAACTCGTTTCTACCCTCCACCACCAGTCCACCACCGCCCCAGTAGGCAAAAAGTGATATTGGAGCCCGGGCTTGAGCCACACTTAAAAAATATATATCAAAATCCACATTTTATAATCTAAAAAAACACAAAATATATATGAACCAAGTTTCATAGAAACTCTATTCAGGGTGCAGAATAGTTAATTTGTACCCAACATATTTTTACGTTGTTTTGTTTATAAACTTTATGTTTTCTATACGAATAATTACGTTTATATTGACTCACAACAACAAAAATGACATAAGAAATGTATTGTGTGAGTGATTAGGTGTAAAAATATTTTTGTATAAACAAAAAATATGCCATATCTGTATTTTCTATATTGTTCCAGACTTCAAGAGGAGGAGGCATGATAGAGGCCAGGAACACACCTCCAGGGTGGAAACAGCGCCCACATGCGTCAACGTGTAGAGCTTTCACCCTGGCCAACCACCTAGGCCCTGATGTTGCCGAAGCCGACTGAATACAGGAGACAGGGTGAGGATGAAGCCACTGGCTTGATCCACCACCGTAGAGAGGGAGGAACACCAACGTAGAAGAGGGTCGTTGGCCACCATCGACATTACCCCCGCCCAACATGGGCTCGGAGGAGGAGGACCCCCGTGCTGGCCGGCATCACCACCACGGCCACAACACCGGAGACATCATCTCCCGCGCCGCTATTGCGCCCTAGCTGTGGCCCGCTCATGCCCATCTAGGCCTAGATGATGCCCAGACACCACGCACCGCCCACAGCCGTCGGGGTTCTCACGAAGCATCCTCAACCCCCACGCCGCAACCACGCGCCCTCCAGGCCGACGAGCTCCGCCGTTGCTATCGGCCGCTAGCTCGCGCGACGAGAGTTGCGCACCTCGAGAGGCCCTGCCTCCATCATCGACAGCACGGCTTTGCCGGCTGCGTCCTTCGATGGAGGCGAGGGGTGGGAGGGAGGAGGAGGGAGCAAGGGCCTGCGGGTGGCGGGAGCTAGGGTTTGGGGACAGGGGTCAAGTCGGAAATCAACTGTCATGGGTCCGGATCTGTTCGCTGCTGGTATATTAGGATGGTTCTTTGATCTGGAGCTAGTCTTGCCTGAATCGTGGACCATTCTTCATAGTCTCGACCACATTCGCAACTCATAATTATTCTACTGCATCCGAGGGTTTGAGGAAGCATAATGCCATTCTTCAGAGCATGTGCTTCGGTAATCAACACATGCTGAACAAAGCCAACTTTATAGTTGCTCGCTGCAATAGAATTTCCAGCTGCGTCTAGACGAGGAACATCCTCATCAAATTAATGAGCCATCCACGTTTTGATGCAGATTCCGAGACTAATCTTCCCATTTCAGAAAACAATTGAGGCATCCACATTTAACTTCAACATGATCATAGGGCGGCTTAGAGCGTTTGTTTGGATTTTTTAGATGGCGATCGATTTGTTTGGAGCGGACGGAAAACTGCATGAACCACTACAGGAATCCAGCGATTTGCCGACGGCCTCCCCTCGGAGTATAGAGCATTGCCGTCGGCGTATGATACGCCGAGGGCAGCCGTCGGCGTATCGCCTCGGCGTAGACCTCCCTCGGCGGAGGCGTGCTGACCCTCGGCGTAGAAGCAGCCCTCGGCGTACTGGACCTATGCCGACGGCCCGAGGGACCCTCGGCGTACTGGCCCTCGGCGTAGCAGCTCACGGCAATCGTCAAGCCAAACGGCAGCTAGGGCATACGCCGACGGCCTTGCCTTCGGCGTATAGGGACACGTGGCTGGCAGCGAGGCAGTCCGAGCTAGGGCATACGCCGATGGCATTGCCCTCGGCGTAGAAGCAGCCCTGTGCCGACGGCCTGGCCCTCGGCGTATAGCTTATTCGAGACACTATGGTCACTCCTACGCCGACGGCATTGCCCTTGGCGTATGGTGGCCCAGATTTTTTTTATTTTCCAGATTTGCTGGTTCCACAGCAGCAAATGCACATATATATATATAAATTCATATATGTCATACACAGAAATCTATTGCAAGTGCCATACACATAAATATATAAATTCATAGATGGCATACATAGATGATCAAGTAGCGACACGACAGACAAGTAGCGACACGACAGACAAGTAGCAACACGGAAGTATCAACATGCAAGTAGCGACACACATAGTATCTCGAGGCGAAAAGCCCTACAACTCTGGAGATGGGGTCGGGGTCCCGAGATCTCCCCTGGTAAAAACAGGCGACAGATGATTTCCGAAATGCCCAGTAGAAGCTGCAGAAGAACCGCCAGGGGAAGTTCCAGAAGTACCGCGAGAGGCACCGCGAGAACGGCCAGGAGAAGGACCACCGGGATGGACCGATGTCATCTGACGCCCACCCCGCTCGGCAAAGGAAGATGCCGTTCCCTACATGTTCCCTAGATGTTAGCAACTTGCGAGGCAAAGGAAAGCGGCAACCATTGGTTTGGCAAAAGAACTTACCGCCGTCGATGCGTAGTAGGTCCTAGCGAAACTCTCCCTCGATGGCATCAATGGCGCCGGCCCCGGTATGGGAGGCTGCTCCCCTACATCAAAACTCGCTCCAGATCGCATAGCCATCATCGACGCCTGCAAGATAGTTTAGAGGTGGGACTTGTCATCTTTTTCAAACTAGGGGAAGTGGGACTTGTCATCTTTTTCAAAAAGAAAGGCTCAGACTTACATGTAGATACGCCATGTAGGCCGTAGTCGCCTCCTGGTGCAGCCGAAAGGCCTCCTGATATTGCTCATGAGCCGTATCGAAGGCCGCCTCGAAAGCAGGCAACCATTTCACAAACAATGAATATCATAAGCACTTAGCCATGCAGGACCGAAAGTCGCAAAGAGGATGGAAATGAGGAAAACTTACATCATATTTGGGTCGACGAGGCTGGTCACGAGGTGGGATAGGGGCGCTGTCAGGGGTGAGGACCGCCTTGAGGCGCGTGAAGCTCGTGGTGAGGGAATGCTTGACCTTTGTATTAAGCACCTTGAGACGGCCATGCTGCAACCCGTGCCCCGACAGGACCAACGACTCCTCGTCGATCTCCGCGCGTCTAGGGTCATCCACCTCCGGGTGACGAGACTGCACCATCTGGCAGTAGTCCTCTAAGTGCTCCCCGGCGTTGCCGTAGTACTGGGGGGCGGCGTCCGGAGGCACCGAGGCAACGGGCTTCTTCCTCCGCATCATGTCATATACCATGACGTCGTGAATCTCCTCCCCCGGCGGTGCCTCGGCCACCTGCATCATGAACAGAAATGTTATGTGTATAAAGTAGGAACATGACGGGAAAATAAATGTTATGCATTCCATGTATGTACATACCATCTTCCCCTTGAAGCGATCAAAGCTGTGGTTTCCCGTGCAGTGTGTTCCACCGTCGCCTCGGTTATCCGAGTTCCGCATCGACATGGCTGCAAACTCCTCGTCTGTCCTGAGCCACCTCGTACTAACCAGCTCCGCCCATGCCTCTCGATGCGCCTCAGCCCATTCAGGGACAACCTGAAAATGCAATACTCAACTCAAGATAATGCAATGGCAACTTAACAACAATATAGGATCTCATTAACATTTCACTCAACGACATGAAGTCATCCAGCGACATCTCGAAGTCGGGATTAGGATTCCTACCAACAATGTCCTCCTTCTTGACCCTCTTTCCCCTTTCAGCCCAGAACTGACTAGCGGCCGTTACCTTATGGTTGTACCACACCTGCGGTGTCAACTTCTCACAAGCTCCAAGCAAAGTCCGGTCCGCCCTCTGCGCATCCTCCTCATCCACGCGATAAAAGCACTTCAATCATGCATAAAACAATTGTGAGAGTCATGAGTTAGCACATTGGTTCATCACTATGAATGAAACTCGAGAAATATGTCTTACCCAAAACTTGGTGATCACAGCCTCAGCAGCTGTCCTGAAGCCTACGCCCGGAGCAGCCTGGTAGTCTGCCCAAGTAGTGGCTAGCTTCGGTGAGCCACCGGGGACCATGTTGAGGGGAGTGTATTTCTCTGGCCAGAACTTCCTAATCAGAGCTCCAACCATGCTGTTAGGTAGGCGGCCCTTGCTCCCCGGTGCAAATGTCCAATTGCTGCACATAAATCAAACATTAGTACACATGCCAAATTGTTTATGACCAAAATGAAATTACATGTTCAAAATTGCCAAATTAGTACACTTACCTAACGCCATCAGGAATGATGAGGATCTTCGCCTCCTGGGTCTTAGGCTCCCTCCTCTCATCAGGGACGCACGATTCCCCACGAGTCCTCAACTTCTTCGGCCTCGCGTCCCCCTCGTCCTCGTCCTCCACCTCGTGTCTAGACTCCGACTCGTGTCTAGAGTCCGAGTCGTCCCCTCTAGACGGCCCCTCCAGGAACAACTCAGGAGCAACGTCGCCAGAAGTGGAGGGTGGTGGGTCAAAGTCCACTCCTCCCCCGCCACCTCGTCCTCGTCCTCGCCCTCGTCCTCGTCCTCGTCCTCCTCCCGCACCGGCAAGATCGGGGTAACGCGGATTGGGAGCCGGCTCTCTCCCACTCCGTCTAACATTCTTCTTGCGCTGGTGCATCTCCTTAAGCAAGGTCGCCGAGTTTGCCTTGCCGCTGCTCATATTGTTCAATCACCTGCCTTGAGAAAGAGAAAACAATTAAGCACAAAGACATAATAAAATGTTGACAAATAAATACTAAGTATAAAGGCATAATGCAAATAAGAAGTATGTTGACAAATAAATACTAAGTATAAAGGCATAATGCAGTTAAGAAGTATGTTGACAAATAAATAGTAAGCATACCTATACACATATGTTAGGGACACATGCATGCATGTTTCCTACGGTGGACGATGCTCCGGTGGTCTTTATCCGGCGAAACCCTAGACCGAGGGGTCCGGAGATCTACCCCTATAACTTTCTCTATACGAGGCCTCGCCGATGGATCTTCTGCTTTATTTTGGTTTGTTTAGGACATATATACATGGAAAGCAAAGGTTGGGCCCACTTTACCATGAAATAGGCTCCGATAGACCCGTAGCGGAAGTTTCCACGTACAGATCCTGGATTTCACCAAGTGTTAACAGCCCATGTCTCTGAAGAAGGCCATGCCCGGGACCTACATATATTGCATGTACCAATCTTGGGTCACACCTATACACATATGTTAGGGACATATGCATGCATGTTTCCTACGGTGGACGATGCTCCGGTGGTCTTTATCCGATGAAATCCTAGACCGTGGGGTCCGGAGATCTACCCCTATAGCTTTCTCCGTACGAGGCCTCGCCGATGGATCTTCTGCTTTATTTTGGTTTGTTTAAGACATATATACATGGAAAGCAAAGGTTGGGCCCATGCATGCAAGTTTCCTAGGGTTTATGATACCCCGGTGGTCTTTATCCGGCGTAACCCTAGACCGGGAAACCCTAGCTCCACCATAAAATGGTTTCAACACTACCGCACTTCGGTGTCGGAAAAGCATGTAATCTTTAACAACTTCTCCAAAATATGTGAGACAAAAAATTCACTCACATGCATGCGATAACACTTACACAATTTGTCGACCTCTTGCTGTGAGAGATAAGATTTGCGACGTTATTTCATGTAGACGCGTAGAGACTACTATTCGGAGGATACAAATTTTTCCAATTAGTAAACAATATAACCATGTTTAAATTATAATTACTAATAAACAAATAAGCACGAACAATAAGGAACAAAGTAATCCAGAAAATGGCTATACGCCGACGGCCTCCTGGACGCCGACGGCAGCCCTCGGCGTAGACCTTCCATACGCCGACGGCCCTTTAGACGCCGAGGGTGTCCGTCAGCGTAGAGATGACGCCGTTACATCCCCGGTCTGCCCTAGCCAACGGGGCCACGTGGCAGCCCTATACGCCGACGGCCTGTAGACGCCGAGGGTGGCCGTCGGCGTATAGTCTCCTACGCCGACGGCAACGCTACGCCGACGGGCTCCTTCGTGGGCTATCCTGGAGGCGTCCTACGCCGACGGCAACGACATTTGGCCGTCGGCGTAGGGCTCAGCCGTCGGCTTCTCCCCCCGTTCCTGTAGTGAACTGATGAAAATCTCTACTAATAATATTTGCAATAGGACTGGTCCGTGTCCGTAAAATACGCCTTTGTCCAACCAAAAATACGTTTTCGTTTTTTGTCCGTCGAGTTGGTTTCGTAGGTCACTGTGTTGCTGAGCGTTAGTTTGGTGAGTTTGCCTTCCGCACGAGTCGGAGTCTAATCCGGCCTAGCTCTGCGGCGACGGGTGTCTGCATGGCGAAGGGCAAGAGAAAGAGCGTGAGGATGCGTGCTGGAGTAGTCACTTCCGCGCTGGGACTGATGGCTGCGGGCGCCGCCGTGATCGATTCCTACATGGCTAACCATCACGGACTTCTTCGACCGCGTCAAGGCGCCACGAGCCGGCTGAGGCCATGGGCTGCTTTCACACAAAATAAAAAAGTGTTCAAGAGGAGGCGTTCCAGAAAAATATTGCTCTCTCCCGTCATCGTCGCGGCGTGATGACGCGCTCACCGTCGTCACCTCTCACCACCAGACATAGAGCGGATGAGCCAGATCATTGGAAGTGGTCGTCGATCATGAAGTCGTCGACTAGCACTGATGGGGCCAGAGGAGAACCCATGAGCCTCCAAGAGTACGTACGTATAGCTACAACTACATAACGTCAAGATTGTTTGCATTTTCTTTTTGATCCACAAGTTTGGATTTGGATTTCACAGATTTTTTTTTTCCTATTTGATATGTCCATGTGGATGTAGAAAATGGTACTGATCTAACCGATCTAGATTTGAGAATGTATCTCTCTCTGTATTTTTCCTCTTTGATCAAATGCCCAGCTGGTGATAGGAGGAACATGAGGGTCAAGAATGATATAAAAGCACGAATTGCTGCTTGATTTAGAATTCAGTGAAGTTTTAGGCTGCAGGTACTCTACGCATGTGTATGAGAAGTAAGGTTACTGTTCCGTCCAATTTTAAAACAGACCTCTTGCATGTTCTATTTTATAATATGTAGTTTGGAAAAACATGGTTGCCATGGAATTTCATGTACATATTTTATAATATGTATGAGAAGTAAGGAATTTAGATTAAGATGTAGAATATACTTGATTTCTCTGCGAGTTAAACATGGTTGGCAACTATTTAGCTATCCCCTTCACTGGCCTTGCTCTTGAGGTTTTTTGTTTGTCGTGGAAATCTCAAGCTTTTTTTTGTAATCCAAACAAAATAGTACATTATGCAACACATTTCTACCTTGGTTGGACTATAAGGTGAAGAAATTCACTAGGATATTTGGAGGATGGTAGGTTGCAGTGCTAGGTGGATCACATGGGAATTCGAGGAAGGGAAGGGGAGGGAGCCCAGGAGAAGAATGAAGGCGAGGGTGACGATGACGAGCAAAAAAAGATGACAAAGTCAGGATGCAAGCAAAAATATGCACGGATGTCGTGGAGAGAAGGGAGGCATCACGTGAGTGGAGTGGTATGGGTCAACAAGGTTTTCTTTGAAGTAGTTATATTCAATAAATCCGTAGCAACGCACGAGCATATTTTCTAGTAGACATAATTTTCTTCACTGCGTTGTGCTGGGCTGGGCTGGCCCAGTACTTAAGCCGGGCCTTCACGGGCCAAGTAGTAAATCTAGTGGATCATATAGAGCCGAAGCCCTTACCTAAATCTTTTACTCTGTCAGTTTTGCCATCCAAACGCAACTAGCCGCCAGGTAATGTCGTGAGTCGTGACGCCATTTGAAAACAACAGGAGCATACAGGCGACGGCAGCTGCGTCCAGCTGTAGCCTCGTGTGCCAATCGCACGGCCTACATTTTCCGGGTGACGTGGACGCCGATGCTGTGGGACCCGGAAGGAAAAGTCAACCGACGTGGACAGCAGCGCTACTGTCATTGCTTCTACTCTACTCCAATCCTGGAGCCGTGTACACTAAGCTGATGTGAACGGGACAATTTGACACGATCGATAATGGCAGTTGGCTCCGTTTTTGTTTAGTATTTTCTTCCCTTAAGCATTGGTTTTCCATCCACATGAGCACGCAGAGCTGTCATATCCATGAGGATACCATGCCGGATGCGGTTGACATTCGGCACCAGGGTGATGATGTAGGCAGAGATTCGTCTACTTCCAACTGCAGCTTTGGTTCCAAAAAAAAACCCAAACAGGGAAATAACCCTTGGCAAGACTTCTGCTCAATAATCTTAGAGCATCTCCAACAGTGGCTGCATATTTCGGCGCTGCAAACGGCGCTGCAAACGCGCTGTATAGCTAAAACGAGCGTGGCTGTGAAATTTTCTCCACCGGAGGCACCAAATTGCAGCGCGAGCGCAGAGGCCGAAATTGCTCCTCCACCGGGTGCTCCAAAATGCAGCGCCAAAACATATTAGATAATTTTTTTAATATTGCAAAATAGCTAGAAATTACATCGCCAGCGCCAGAACATATTAGATAAACTAAAACTACACTACTCCTCGTCGAAGGAGTCTCAGAAACTAGACGACAGGGTCGTCGATGACACCGGAGAGGTCGTCCAGTCGAAGGAAGAGGACGACGACACGACGATCGTCGACGGGCCGGCGCCGTTTTTCTTCTCCTCCTTCTTCCTTGCCGCCTTCCTCGCGGCCTTCTCCTTCCTCTCCTTCTTCCTCGCCGCCTTCTTCGCGCGGCGCTCCTCGCGGTCGGCCTTCTTCACCGCCTTGACCGTCGCCTTCTCCTCGGCCTTCTCGGCGTAGAAGGCCTCCATCGCGACGACGTCCTCCAGGAACTGCTCACGCCACTCTAGGCGGAGGCGCTCGTCGCGCTCCGCGATGATGAGGCGCTGCTCGAGCTCCCGCTGGCGCTGGCGCTGCTCGCGCGTGACGGCCGGAGGCGGCGGCGCGAGCATCTCCGCCTGCGCGCGCGTCGTCACATCGTCAAAATTCATCGACCGGCGCGAGCGGCCGAGGCGCCAGGCGACCGCGTCTTACGCGCGTGCCACCTCGTGCGTCGTCTCGGACGTGCCGAGGCCGATGCGCTCGTCGCCGGAGTGGATCTCCGCATAGAAAGTGCCGTTGGGCCGCGCTCGGACGCCGCGGTAGCCGGAGCTCGAGCAGCGGCGGGGCGGCATCTCGTCGGCGGGAGAGGTGGCGCGGCGCGAGGGAGAGCGAGGATGGCGGCGGCGGCGCGAGGTGGGTGGTGCGGAGGAGAGCGAGTGACACGCGGTGGCGCGGGAGTGAAGTTTCCATGGCAGTTGGTTCGCGCGGCGCGTGGAGTTATATAGTGCGCGCAGCAGCCAGAGCGCCAACTTTGCCGCGCAGGATGGCGCAAACGCGCGCGCGACAAAAGTTTTCGGCGCCGCACCATTTTCCCGCGCCTGCTGGAGGAGCGCGCGGGCTCTCCCACGTGGCAAACCGGCGGTTAATTTGCCGCGCGGGAGTTTTGGCGCCTCTGTTGGAGATGCTCTTATGCAAATTCTCATTGTTGAAATAGCCTCTCACACCGCTTTATTAATAAAACCACTGCATCCAATCAAGGTTTGAGAACCGTCCAAAAAATAAAAAGAAGTTTATTGGGACAACAACACAAATATGTCCAAACCTAAGCGAAAAGCGATTAAATCCATCAGAAGGTGAAGCTCAACGGCTGGACTAAAAAAAGATGGTGGAAAGGAGCATGCGTCTAGTCGGTTGTTGTCCCGCTGCCTATACAATAGCAAAAGTGCCAAAACTTTTGAACACAGAGTCATAAGCAAGTCGTAGGAAGACTCTCGATAACCATCTTGTTATGCGTCATCTATAAGGTCCAGGTTATCGCGACAAACACCAACATTAAGTGATGCCTCGTTCAACCGTAAGTGATGCCTGCCATTCAGGACCCAAAGCCTCTTGGAAAAAGATCCAAACAAACAGCACATGGGGACAACTGAACATTATGTGAGTTCCCAACTAGGGGGTCCCACATAACGGACACAAGCCATCCACCTACTCATGTTTCTTACTCTTCAAGGATAGATGCGCTATCCATAACGGAGCGGTCCAGGTAAAGGTGAGCCATCAGAATAGTTCCTCGTAAGCAGAAATAACAGAAAACACCCTCGATGGCGCCACATGCCATAACACACTCTGCTGAGTCCGCAATTGTTAGAGGCTCAATCGAAGCTCGACACACACCACGGTTTTCACCGTGCCAAAGGTTCTACATAACGTAATGTTACATGCAAGTTTCATGTTCCCACATGTGCCACGATAACCAACACCACCAAGATAGCATCAAAAGTCTAGCTTCTTCAATAGCGACGCCTCTAAGAAGGAAACAATTAATGCACAAGCGTCGTTCTCGCCCGATCATAGATCATAGGTATTCACCCTGGAGAAAGTCCTCGCTCACAAAACAATGCCTTCAACAAGACTATTGCCAGACATAACCAATTAAGTCCAGACCTTGGATTTTCACCATGCAAAGGTAGAACTTTAAACTTCTCATGTGCTGCCGCCCCCACTTGTCGATGCTGCTACTACGAGTGTTAAATCACCAAGCAAGTTCATCATCGCCACAAATACTATAACTACCATTGTTAGTCGTCAGAAACTCAGCTTCCATGTCATTCTCTGTCTCTGACTTCGCCATGGAACAAAAGACGTGTCCTATGATGGCAACAGACAGCAAAGCTTCGCCACGCTTCCTCTAAAACCAAATGGCCAGTAAAAACATGGGTGTGCAGGACCGAATATCATCCGATCTAGCAACCAAGCATGTTGCCTAGGGGAGTTCACCGGCGGAGCCTTTCAAAACTCGACGCTGCAAGAGGATCAATGATACAGACATCAAGCAGATCTTCGTCTTAGCGCGAAAGGAACCCTAGGACCGTCACCTTATTCAAGGTCTCAAAAGTACTCGATGGTGGGATCTAGACTACCGCTGCCTGGCCGACTGCCAACACCGCCATGATGCCTAGAGACTGGCGCTGCAAACAAAACCACGCCTGCCCGCCGTGGAAGCCAAGGATCTACAGACCCACATGGGCCAAGATGGGTGATACGTCTCAAACGTATCTATAATTTTTGATGCTCCATGCTTGTTTTTACACCATTTGCCATGTGTTTCGTTACACTTCGTGGCATTTTTATGCGATTTCCGGAACTAACCTATTGACAAGATGCCACAGTGCCAGTTCCATGTTTTCTGCTGTTTTTGTGTTTCAAAAAAGCTACACAGGAAATATTCTCGGAATTGGACGAAACAAGTTCCAGAAGTCTTATTTTTCCCGGACGAAGGACGAGGACCAAACGAGAGCCGGAGGGGGGCCAGGGGCTGCCCACACACCAGGGCGGCGCGGCCCAGGCCCTGGCCACGCCCCCTATGTGTGAGGCCACCCTGGCAGCCCCCTGACGACGCCCCTTCGCCTATATAAAGCCTCGGGACGGAAAACCCTAGGAGAGTCGGCGAAATTTCCAGAACAGTTCCGCAGCGCCGCCGCCGTCAAAGCTAAATTTCGAGGGACAGTAGTCTCTGTTCTGGCACCCTGCCGGGACGGGGAAGTGCCCCTGGAGCCATCTCCATCGACCTCACCGCCATCTCCATCAACCTTGCTATCTCCTATGATGAGGAGGGAGTAGTTCTCCCCCGGGGCTGAGGGCTCTACCGGTAGCTATGTGGTTCACCTCTCTCTCCCATGATGTGATCTTTATGTGATCGTGAGCTTTGTATCATGTTGAATAAGTAGATTCTACTCTTCATCATTATGTGTACTCTAGTGGTGTTATTAAAGTAATCTATTCCTCCTGCCATGGTGTAACGGTGACAGTGTGTGCATCATGGTGGTACTTGGTCTAGGCTACGATTATGATCTCTTATGGATTATGAGAATAATTATCACTATGATAGTATTGAAGTGATCTATTCCTCCTTTCATGGTGTAATGTTGACAGTGTGTGCACCGTGTTAGTACTTGGTCTAAGTTGCAATAATATCTATCTTGAGTTGTGATTTGATTTGGATATCTCTATGAGTGGTGTTTGTCAAGTACTTGATGAACTTTAAGGAGTGCTTCGTAGCCCTACGCAATGATTAGTGTTATTCAATAGGAGAGTAATTCAGAGTACCATAGTGAAGAGAAGTTATTTATTGGTTCAATTATGTTATATTTGTTGGGAGTGTGTCCACTAGTGAAAGTATGATCCCTAGGCCTTGTTTCCAAGCTCTGCACACCGTTTACTTGCTGTTTTGTTACTTGTTTGCTTGCTGCCATTTTTATTTCAGATTGCATTTACTACTTATAATCATCTATACCACTTTTATTTCACTATCTCTTCGCTGAACTAGTGCACCTATACATCTGACAAGTGTATTGGGTGTGTTGGGGACATAAGAGACTTTCTGCATCGTAATTGCAGGGTTGCTTGAGAGGGATAGCTTTGACCTCTTCCTCCCTGAGTTCGATAAACCTTGGGTGATCCACTTAAGGGAAACTTGCTGCTGCTCTACAAACCTCTGCACTTGGAGGCCCAACACTGTCTACAAGAACAGACACGTGCGTAGACATCAAGCTCTTTTCTGGCGCCGTTGCCGGGGAGGTAAGGTAAAAGGTACTCGCATCCTCCTGTGTGAGTGCTCGGAGTTATTTCCTTTAGATTCTGCAATTACATCTTTTTGTTTCTTGTTTTTTATTTTCACTAGTTAGGCTTAATGGAAAACAAAGAGTTCTGTAGTCTTTTTCCTGAGTTTAGATATGAAGTGTTTGAAGAGAAAATTGAAAAACCTTTGGGGCTTAATTTGCATACTAATAGTGTTGTTAGTATGAATGCTTTAAATACCGTTGTTGCTAATGCTTTAGAAAAGTCTAAGCTTGGGGAAGCTGGTTTTGTTAAGCATGATATTTTTAGTTCCCCAGCTTTAGTGGAGAAAGTTTGCTCTGATGATATTTTATCTCCCCTATGTGATGTTCCTATGCCTGTTACCTATGTTAGTGATCATGATTGGGAAAAGCACTCTACTTTTGATATTGAAAATCTTTTTGGTACAAATTCTAAGGTTAATAATTATTGTACCATTAGTACTATCCATGCTCCTTCTTATGATGATATGTTTGATGAGTATGCTTTGCGAAATAGCTGTTCTCTAGTTTGTGATGATACTAAACCTCTAGTTTATGATGGTTATGATGATGGGTATAATATTTTCAGTTCACCTACTTTTGAGGAGAAAAATAGTTATGATTACAATATGCCTCCTGTTTTTGATGATTATGGTGATGAGAATAATTATTCTGTTGAATCTGCTCCTACTACGATTGTTCATGTGGGGAGTATTAATTCTTTTATGCATGTGGCTCATGATAGGGATGCTTTATGTGATAGTTATATTGTTAGTTCTATTCATGATGCTACTGAAAGTTATTATGAGAGAGGGAAACATGGTTTGATGGATCTCAACAATATTGAGTTTCCCCTCTCTATGTTGCAATTCTTGAAGTTGTACTTGTTTTGCCTTCCTATGCTTTTTGCTTTGCGCTTTCATGACTTGTCTCTTTACAAGACTATTTTTCATAGGAAGTGGTTTAGATTTAAATGTGTTTCATACATGCTTTTTGATGCTCTCTATTGCTTCAAGTTCCTATATGGCGCCTTTGCCTCAAGCTCTTATATGGCGCCCACATGAGCATCTTTGCAAATTACTGCGCCTAGCTCAAAGGCGTTAAAGAAAAGCACTCTTGGGAGATAACCCATTGTTTTTTCAGTACTTTTTCTTGTATTTGAGTCTTGGAAGTTATTACTACTGTAATCACTGCTCCTTATCCTTTTTATTTCGTTTTTGTGCCAAGAGAAGCCTCTAATTTGAGTGAGGTAAGATTTGGGGATGTTGCTGTCCTGAAACCGTTTTTGGTGCTGCACCGTAAAACTTCGTGAAAATTCTCTGTATATCTTTTGGACCTGAGATTTCTTGTCCATATGCCCCAGCTTATATCCAAACTTTCATTAGATGAACACTTTTTGATTTGAGCAACAGAAAACCCCTAAAAAATTCGACCTTTGTCAGCTGTTCTGTTTTGACAGATTTCTGCCAATATTTGTGTTTGCCGCTTTATCGCTTTCTTTTTGAGTTCTTTTGATCATGGAACTTTTGGGGAAGTTGCTACAGTAGTATATGCTTAATATGTGGTGGTTTTAGGTTAAAACCTGAAGCAAAAAGGGTTGATTCAATGCTATGCTTACACTAATGTTGCTAATAGAATTGTGTTTAGTTTTGTATGAAGGAAGTTTTCAAGTGTAGGGATTGGAGAATAATGAGATGAGATGAAGAATGGACAAAAGCTCAAGCTTGGGGATGCCCATGCAACCCCCAAGAAATATCCAAGAGGTACAAGCGTCAAAGCTTGGAGATGCCCCCGAGGCAGCCCTTCTTCATCGGCAAAAATCAGGTCACCTTTCAAGACACTATATTTTTATTGCTTCATGCACTATGCGTTTTTCTTGGAGCGTCAGTTGTTTTTGTTTTCAGTTTTCTTTTGCTTTGCTTGCTGCAATAAATGGTTAGATCACATCATGTTTCTTTTGGAGGAAATGAACTCGTTTTTCATTGCCAAGAACACTCTAGTTTTCACTCTTATCGTTCAACGAGTGTTCTCTTTTTCTGCCACTGCGTTTAGCCTTTGTTTTTCGCCTTGATTTTTGTTCAGATCTTGTTTTATCCTTCCATCAAGGTGTATTTTTGCCTCTGGTCCTTATTGGTTTTCATCAAAAGAGGTGTTTATAAAAAGTTTGAATGGTGTTGGAAAAGAGAAAAAGCTTTATGCAAAAAAGTGGTACAAGAAGGAGCTTGTGTAGACTGCGGCCTAGGCTTTTGCATGCCGTGCTTGATGTCTTTTTGATAGCATGCTTAGTGGTTTTGCTGTAGCATGACTTGTCTCAAATAACTGAGATTGCTTAATGAGCCTTTGAAAAAAATCATGCGTTGTTTTTATCGTTTGGAAGCATTATTTTGGTTTTCTCCTTGATGCTTTATTTGGGTTGACTTGGCGCATGCTCACACATGTTAGACTCTTACAAAGTCGCCAATAGCCTCTATGATCATTTAGTTTTTGACTTTTGATGCCATCTTATGCTTCTTTTAATGTCGCTTTGTCGCTTTGCATGATTATGGCCGTTATTGCTCTCTTAGTTCGTCGCTCCCAGTCTTTTGCTAGCCCTCGTCTTGTACTGAGTATGAGCTCTACTCATGCATCCAACTCCCAAAAACCAAGTTTGCCATTGTGTCCACTATAAATTCCTATGCATGGTATTTGCAAGCCATTCCAAGTAAATTTTCATGTGCTACCTTTCAAAAAACCTTCAAAATACTTCTCATTTTGTGACACTGTTTTCAGCTCATGGGGACGTAGTGGTCGGATTTGCTATCTTCCATATTGCTTATTCCAAAAAGAAAAAAAAAGAGAAAAAGAAGAAGAAAAAAGGCACTCCTCCATGGTATGTGAATGTTGGTGGGCACCCGATGGAATTAGTTAGCCATGGTTTGAGAAAGAAAAAAAGGTGGGGAGGAGTGCCAAGCTTTATAAAAGAGCACAAAAGTGCCAATCTCTCTCTCAAAAACTTGCTTCATTTTTGTATGGAAGATAGTAAGAACCCCATTGCCAGTCGTTGACAAAGACAACCACCTCTCAAAACCAATTTTTATCTCTCTGTTTTACAAATGAAAAGCTCTAGCACAGGTTTAATCACTGATTTCCTCTGCGAAGGGCCTTTCTTTTACTTTTATGTTGAGTCACCACCTTCTATCTTTATGCACCATTAAGAGAGCATAGTTGTCATTCTTAGTATAATGTGCATTGTCCCAAAGTTTTCATTGATTGATTTATATTGTTGGTTTCACCTGTTCCTAAATTATTTGTATCTAGTCGCCCTCTTAAACTTGAAGGTGTCCTATGCATTTATGTTTTGCTATTCCATGAGGGACAAGCTGAAAACAATTTACTATGTTTTTCCATATGATTTGAACACATGTTTGACTTTCATTGTTTCATTATTCATGATCTTTTGTTTGTGTTTCTTTTCATGTTATAACATGGTTGCTAAGTTTCTATTAACAAGATTATGTCTTTCATTACCATGTTTTAAGTTCTTTGATCTCAGAACTCAATGCTTTACCTATATGATCAAGATTGTGATAGTGCATGTCACCTCAAAATTTATTTCTTTTGTTATCACTTACCTACTCGAGGACGAGCAGGAGTTAAGCTTGGAGATGCTGAAACGTCTCAAACATATCTATAATTTTTTATGCTCCATGATTGTTTTTACACCATTTGCCTTGTGTTTCGTTACACTTCGTGGCATTTTTATGCGATTTCCGGAACTAACCTATTGACAAGATGCCACAGTGCTAGTTCCCTGTTTTCTGCTATTTTTGTGTTTCAGAAAAGCTACACAGGAAATATTCTCGGAATTGGACGAAACAAGTTCCAGAAGTCTTATTTTTCCCGGACGAAGGACGAGGACCAAACGAGAGCCGGAGGGGGGCCAGGGGCTGCCCACACACCAGGGCGGTGCGGCCCAGGCCCTGGCCGCGCCCCCTATGTGTGAGGCCACCCTGGCAGCCCCCTGACGACGCCCCTTCGCCTATATAAAGCCTCGGGACAGAAAACCCTAGGGGAGTCGGCGAAATTTCTAGAACAGTTCCGCAGCGCCGCCGCCGTCGAAGCCAAATTTCGGGGGACAAAAGTCTCTGTTCCGGCACCCTGCCGGGATGGGGAAGTGCCCCCGGAGCCATCTCCATCGACCTCACCGCCATCTCCATCAACCTTGCTGTCTCCTATGATGAGGAGGGAGTAGTTCTCCCCCGGGGCTGAGGGCTCTACCGGTAGCTATGTGGTTCACCTCTCTCTCCCATGATGTGATCTTTATGTGATCGTGAGCTTTGTATCATGTTGAATAAGTAGATGCTACTCTTCATCATTATGTGTACTCTAGTGGTGTTATTAAAGTAATCTATTCCTCCTGCCATGGTGTAACGGTGACAGTGTGTGCATCATGGTGGTACTTGGTCTAGGCTACGATTGTGATCTCTTATGGATTATGAGAATAATTATCACTATGATAGTATTGAAGTGATCTATTCCTCCTTTCATGGTGTAATGTTGACAGTGTGTGCACCGTGTTAGTACTTGGTCTAAGTTGCAATAATATCTATCTTGAGTTGTGATTTGATTTGGATATCTCTATGAGTGGTGTTTGTTAAGTACTTGATGAACTTTAAGGAGTGCTTCGTAGCCCTACGCAATGATTAGTGTTATTCAATAGGAGAGTAATTCAGAGTACCATAGTGAAGAGAAGTTATTTATTGGTTCAATTATGTTATATTTGTTGGGAGTGTGTCCACTAGTGAAAGTATGATCCCTAGGCCTTGTTTCCAAGCTCTGCACACCGTTTACTTGCTATTTTGTTACTTGTTTGCTTGCTGCCATTTTTATTCCAGATTGCATTTACTACTTATAATCATCTATACCACTTGTATTTCACTATCTCTTCGCCAAACTAGTGCACCTATACATCTGACAAGTGTATTGGGTGTGTTGGGGACACAAGAGACTTTCTGCATCGTAATTGCAGTGTTGCTTGAGAGGGATAGCTTTGACCTCTTCCTCCCTGAGTTCGATAAACCTTGGGTGATCCACTTAAGGGAAACTTGCTGCTGCTCTACAAACCTCTGCACTTGGAGGCTCAACACTGTCTACAAGAACAGACGCGTGCGTAGACATCAATGGGCCAAGCGGGCATGGAGGTCCCGACCGCCGCAATAGGGCCGCCACCATGCCGCTGCGAGGCCAGCCCACAGGCCCTCCCCGACCCAAAGACTATGAGAAGCCCGGAGCTCAACTCCATAGCAGCAGGTGCAACACCACCAAGAGGCAGCCACCCCCTACTACGTCGCTGGAGTGTGCCACCCTCACGGCGAGATCCTGTGGCACCACACCGCCGAACCCGCCAAGCATCACGCCACCGCTGCAAGGGGAAGATGCTGTCGCCGGGTGGAGACCCCCCCCCCCCCCGCCCGCCGCTGTCACCACCGGAGCTTTGCTTGACGTGACCCCGAAAACGGCGGGGGAGGGAGAGGAAGTGGGGCCTAGTAGCGGTGCTGCTTGGTCGCCTCTCGTGTCGCTTGACCTAGGTGACGCGGGCCAAATGAGTTTCAAGCGATATCACTATGCAATAAAATATCTAGCAACTGACTATCACTATCATTACAAGGGATGGTTCACATAAATCTCACATTGGATAGTTAAGTCACTTTTTGTGTTTGCAACCCATTGAAGACAAAGCAATTGTGTCGAGATGGAAGGTTTTGACCTATTTATTTTGGATTGGTCCCCAACGATTGGATTTTGGTTGATGATTGTGAAGATTTATGTAGCGGGGCAGAGAATGACATGCTTTTTTCCACTTATTTTTTGTAAGCCAATGTTGGTCTTGATGCTTGGTATCATGTCTAGTCAAATTATGACTGCGTAGCATCTGCCAAGTTTTTTACTCCTGTGGTCTGAGAACCCAGGGCCAGTGATATTCTTTTGGTCAAGAATATGGAAAATTCTAGGTCATATTAAAAATACAGAGGTACAATACGAAGCAAACAGCTTTGGTTTGCTCTAAACATTTCTCTAGTTTAGGTCACATTAAAAATAGAGAGCTACAATATGCAGCAAACAACTTTGGTTTGCTCCAAAACTTCTCTAGTTTACATACAATATAAGCTGGAAAGACATGTTAAATGAAAACATGTTTTAAATAAGATAGTAAAACGATCAGCAATGACGTTTGTGGACCTGTCACGGATGGTCTATTGTGTAGAGGAAGACGTTGACCTGATCTTGATACATCCCTAGCCGCACACGAGGCCACACCCCGAGAGACCGAACCCAGCCTTCTCTCGGCCAGCCCAAGAACCACTACTAACTTTTTCAATAAAATATAATTTAGTATTTAAATGGTTTCAGTATTATATCAGTATTATATCTGATCTATACATAACTCACTACCGGAAAAACGGTAGCTGCCGTGCCACCAAACACTACCGTGCATCATCACACGGCAAATATATCTTTGCCGTGCGACAGAAGTACCATGCACGACAACCATAGGGCGCACGGCAAAGACGACATAGAAAACACGGCAAAGGGCAACGCACGACAAAGATACCCCAGAGCGCACGGCAAAGACAGCCCCATGGCACTACAGCTACACGCCAGATCCTCATCGCAAGTACGAGAACATGCAGGAGGTGGTTGTACACTAATTCTGGGTATGTGACTTCTGACTTCTTAGCATTCAAACACTCCTTGATTGACAATAGTTGCACTAATGCCCCTTGTTTTACCTATGTGCATGGTTGCAGCAATACTTCAAGAGGGCTGAGGATCAGGAACGTGCGTGCAATCGTATCTTACACACGCTGTGCACGAGTAGGGCGACTGTGATGCACTACGAGGCACGTGTTCAGTGCGTCCGCAACTGGCACGCCGACCGCAAAGTTTGGATGTCTAAGGACGACGCTCGGGAGACGCTCATGCAGCCGTCGCAGTACCGACAGGTATTTGCATTTATGTATTATTAATTTCTTTATCACCATATAGTGAATCTTGTAATAATGCATGGGTCTATCTTGTGTATGTAGAACCCTCCTCAGTACGCCGGCAACGACGAAGAGTGCTTTCTGGCGATGGTCATGTGGTGGACATGCCCCCAGTACCTCAAGAAGCACGCGGCGGGCAAGCTGTCGCGGGCAGAGATGCGAGGTGGATCACATATCCTAGGAAGCCTCCCCCTCTCCCTTCACATGCAGGATGAGGTGAGCAAATGGTTCCTTCATTCTTTGGTTTCACGTTATACATTGTTAACTCCACAAGGATTTCCCACTTCACTTAATTGCATGTTCTCTTTTGCAGAAAACAAAGACAGGAGTGACGCCAAACAAATTTAGCTTCATTCGAAAGATGAAGACCAGGAAGACGCCGCATCCTGAGACGGGGTCCATGTGGATCAATGAGCAAGCCGAGACCCAGTGACGAGGTTCTAACTCGGCAATGCCCATGCTTGAGGGCTTTCGATCTATGGAGCGCATTGTGGGATCCGGCGAACTCGACGGCTTCAGACAGAAACAGGGGGTGCACACGAATTTACCCAGGTTCGGCCCCCCGGAGGGTAAAGACCTACATCCTGCTTGTCTGATCTTGTATTGCTTGTATAGTTGGAGGTGTTACAATGGTGCGCAGATGCAATCTGGTGGAGGTAGAAGGAGATGGCGTGACTCGCCTATGCGTGGGATCTATGCGAAATCTGGTGTCTATGTGAGTTCGGCCCTCTAGGGGGCGCCCTTGGTGGCTTTATATATGCAGCCAGTTAGGGTTTACAAGGTGTTTCTTGCCTTCTACTCCAAGTCGAAGTGCTGGGCCTTGCGGGCTTCATGTATCCTTCGAGCGGGCTTCTTCCTTGGCAGGAACCGGGTAGGCAAATATCGAGGACCGAGGGGTCATACCCTCGTCACCCAGTGTAACGCGTATGTCTCGAAGTTCAAGCAGAAGCACGGCGAGAGCTCCCAGCCAGAGACCGAGGACTTTGATGTTGAGGTTGCGGTGCTTGCGGGAGAAGGCATGAAGCATGGACGCCTATGGATTGGTGACGGGGCCGTCGACCCAAGGTCCATTCCAAGTCTCCGCCAGATCCGTCGTGGGCGTACGAGCGACCAGCCTCAGGTAGAGACCCGTCCACGGGCTTCGGATCTAGCTGTCGAGCGGTTACGGGTATGTTCTTTCTTGGTCCTCTACGCTTGTTTACATGCTTTCCATTGCAATGTTAATGACATCGCGACAACACAACGTAGGTGGAGATGGAAGAATCTTCCCGGAGATCACAAGAGGAGGCCCAGCAGCGGCAAGAGGAGGCCCAGCAGCGGCATGCGCTTCTGGAACAACAGCTTAGGGAGCAGCAGTAGGTGACGCAGCAGATGGCCCAGCAGCTGACCCAACAACAACAGATGATGAACTGGTTTATGAACCAGGCCATTCTAGCTTCTCCACCGGGGAGTTTTCCTACTCCTCCTTTCGCCTTCTCGTGGGTAAGTGGTTAACTTAATATCTCCATCTTATTTTCTTTTGTCTTAGGTCTAATCCACACATCAAATGCAGCAACAACAGCTGAACATGCCGAACATGCCGCTCATCCAGGCACCGCCACCGCCCGAGCAGAGCCCGATGACACCTCACACCGTCAACAATCCCAACATCATCTGGAACCTGACGCAGTTTCTATTTCCAGGTGAGTTCTCTTACACTTATGCCCAATGAGCTTCTAGGTTGTAGAATGCCATGACACTCGTGCCCAATTTAGCCATTCCACGCCACCATGTTCAATTCTATATCAATATGCAAATTTGTGGCCTATATGCTCATCAATATGAAAATGTAGGCCTCCAAGGTTGTAGAATGCCATGACTTGTTAAGAATGCTAATACTTTTAGCCTATATGCTCATCACTTGTCAATATGCAAATTTCTAGAATGCCATCACTTATCCCCAACGAGCTTCTAGGTTGTAGAATGCCATAACTTGTCAATTCTATGTCAATATGCCAATTTGTATCCTATATGCTCATCACTTGTTAAGAATGTAATACTTGTTAAGAACATGTAGGAGAAGGACCAAGCAATGGAGAAGAACAAGGTTGATGGCATTATGCACTTGTATGATGGACATAGACTTCTATCGACTCTATGTATGGAGTGTGCACGTGAACTTGTAATAAGATTGTATGTTTAACTTGTTATGTGGACTCTATGAAAATTTGGACCTATTTGTGGTGTGTTTGATGTATTTGAAGTCAAATGCATGCATACATGCATGTATTTGGTATGTTTGAGGTTATATGTATGTATTTGGTGTATTTACGGTTATATATATATATATGCATATATGTCTATATTCTATTTTGAAATGCAGGGATTAAAAGAAAAACAAAAAAAATCTAAAAAACTGGGGGCTCTTTGCCGTGTGTATGCACACGCCAAAGGACCATTTGGTCACTTTGCCGTGCGCATACACACAGCAAAGGCCCCACGTGGCGGTCACCTGTGCATTGCATAGCCGGCTGGGTGTGTCTGCCTCGGGCTTTGCCGTGCGAGTTCCAGCCGGGCGCACGACAATGAGCAACGCCACAGCCCACGGCAAAGCAGTGCGCACGGCAATGCCACCACCCACGACAAAGCAGGGCGCACGGCAAAGGACTTGACGCACGGCAGCGGCTGACGCACGGCAATGAACTTGACGCACGACAGCATCTATACGCACGGCAACGAGCTTGACGCACGGCAACGCTCTATCGCACGGAAAAGCTCGCAGAGCACACGGCAACGATTTCATGCCACGGCAGAGACTTTGCCGTCTGTTTCTGGCACGACGCATGGCAACGAAGCCGTTGCCGGAGATGACACTGCCGTGCGTTCTTTGCCGAGCGTCGACGCACGGCAAAGGCGTTGTCGTGCGTATTGGGCCCTTTGCCGTGCCGAGATGTCGCACGGCAAAGCCTCCATTTCCGGTAGTGACTAAGATACACATAAACGCAACAAGAATAAAAAGAGAGGTCAAAAACATGTATTCATCAAGAAACTCTCAATCGTTCAAGGGTCAATCTATAAATTACGCTGTCATTCATGTTGAATACAAATATCAGTCGTCATATTCTCTTACTGTGTAGACATATCCATAAACATGTTTTAATTCTTCACATATTATAACTGATGCATCGGTAGACAGAGGCGGATCCATCAATTTGCAGCGGGGGCTGCTACTAATTTTGGTGCTAAACTTGATTACTTTTGGCAATTAGCGAAGGGGCCTATCTAGTATTTGTCCAATATATTATGTAATAAATAGAAGAGCCCAAGCAGTCCGTGAAGTTCTTTTGGCCCACATCATTGCAATCGATCAACTATCCATCAATTAATCGCATCGCACAGAACTTCTCATTCGACTCGACCTAGTTAGCGCCCGGCGTATGGCGAGCGGCGGCGGCGGCGTCATGGACTCCTGGTCCTGCCCGCCTGGAACGCATGCGGGTCTGCGGGCGCGCCTCTCGTACAAGTCTACAACCAGCGCGCCTCTTCTAAGCATCTCCGGTCCTGGTGTCTCACTACACTAGATGTGAATTTTCCAAGCCTAATCTGATCCGGTGACCTCTAAGATAAGCACGTTATTTATAATTTTTGTCCGATTAATTACTAGTTTGTACTAACTACAATAGTAGGATTGCATAAAATCGTGAAGAGGAAAACACAAACAATAAGTAAGAATTTTAAGCTGATTACTTGGACCACTAATTTTGCTCCTGAAAATGTAAATCCGGATGTGTAGATCATAGGGCAACCTACTGGACATAATATGTCTCAATTTAGGATTTTAGGTTAATTGGAAGCACAAACCTTTTGAGTGAAAACCCATAAAGCGCCAACAAGCTTGAAAACTCCCTTTTGATAAGAAGATGAAGAATGTAGATTTTATATATTCGATGGTCTATACTTATATCAACAACACACGAGAGAGTATCCGTATAAATGCTATGTCAATAAAATATGACCGCTAGATCTAATACATAGGTGATTTAAGCAATCTTTATCTCTTGAGCGCTCATTTTCTTCTTCGCCCCCCCTATGCTCAAATCCTGGATCCGCCCCTATCGGTAGATACCAAAAATTTATTATTAAAAATCTTATTGTTTATATATAGCCAAAGCAACCAAATAACTACAAGCGCTCGCACCCTAATAGTAATTCAAAACCTGTGATCACCATATAAATAGTTGCCACATATATTAGCAACACTACATGGCAGATACAAGTTAGAAACTACTTGAATGACCCATATAAATCAGAAAAAATTATACTAGAAGAGGAAGTGTTTAAATGTTTTATATGATAACAAAATATGCACCTTGTATTTCCAAAACTCTCTTACAAACTAGCAAGCAAATAAATTATCTTTAGCGGTATCTTTATTTTCTATTTTTTAAAATTATTTTTGAGTGACAGCTCTGGCTGGACAAGTGCTCTATACACGTAAGAAAATTGTAAGAAAAATGCGAGGTCAAGGAGCAGCTGACTATCACTGTCACCACCACAGGCAGCTAGTAACCGCAAACAAAACAATCCCATTACAGCTTAGCTCTGGTTGGTTTGTTTTGGCCAAAGCCTCCAAGCACAGGCAGAACAGAGTAAACAAAGCCGCCAGATTCCAAGCGCCAGCTGAGCAGCACACACCGACGTGCAGCGCGCGTTTCCACTCTGTCCCCGCGCTGCGCCGTCACCACCTCCGGTAACCCCTCCCTCTCGCCGCCGACAAGCGGGCCCCGCACGCCGCGCGGCTCACATGCGCCCTGGAAAACGAGCCGCTGCCGTGGTGGAGAAAGAAAAAGATCTCTTTTTTACGGGGGTTCTCCCTTCTCGAGGTATAAATCCGTCAATCGACTGCTGCTTACGATTCGCCGTCCGTCTTCCTCCCCGCCCCGGTCCTCGCCCTTATCCCTGCCCCTTTCCCCTCCCAACCGCAGCGGCGAAACTTTTCCCAATCTCATCCTCCTCCTCCTCCTCGGTGGATCGGACTCGGACCACGCAGCTCAATCCATGTCGGTAAGTACCGCTCCCCCGCGCGCCGCAAGTTCTTTCTTTTGCAGCGATTTTGGGCCGTGATTGGTTCCTGCCTGGATCGAGCCCGAGCTCGCCTTGTACTACTGAAATTTCATCGGCTAGATAGGACCAGAATCAGCCCTTGTTTGCTTTATTCGGAGAAATCGCAGGCAGCACCGTTTCAGATGATCCTCGGCACGTAGGTAGGCCTAGGCAGGAAGCTCGTTTGGGGCCAAGACTCGGTCAAATCATTCGTTAGTCGATCATCCTGTTTGCTCCCGTTTGGGGGCTTCTGTTTGATTGGATCAAACACGGGCACATCTCTTGTGGCCTTGTGGGGGTGGGCCTATTGATAATTACTTTTTACTGTGGAGATTCCGGCTCCTAGGATGGCTGTGGATTTGTAACCAATCTATGCCTTGGTGCACCGGTTGGTTCGTGACGATTGGAGTTTCATGCTAGTCGATTCTTGCTGAAGAATGGCGGGACACACTGTTTACCTAGAAACATATGCTGTTTGCGGATAAATACACTAGATACAACAATTTTGCTACCAGCGTAGAACATAATATACTAGGTGAGGAATAGTGTGACATCTTTATATGGACTGGAACTGAACTTATTGATCAGCCATCACACGAGGTGTGTTGATTGCATGATGCACTATAAGACCGCGTGTAAGAGCAGCACATATAGGCCCCTGCTTGGGTTCTGAATTTTCCTTTGTTCATAACAAATATCTCCTCCCGATGCGTCCAGCCATTAGCTAGGTGCTAATCAGTCATGTATAGGCTTTGAGCCCTTTTCCCTGTTCCGTAGTCATTAAAGGGAAATGCACCAAGAGCTTTTGTCAAGAAAGCTGGTACAAAATTTTCATGCTCTGTTCAGGTGGCGCATGACCAAATGAAATTCTAGAAGTAGTTTTGGACCACGTTAACTCACCCTACCATTTCCTAGTTCCGAGTGGTAGCTTTAGAGGTTTTGTATACAGGTGTCAATCTTTAACAAGTTGCTACTGCCACTGTTTAGTACCAGTTTATGCCCTGGCACTATTCGACAGCATTCACTAATGCTTCTACTTCACTTCATTTCTGGGGAAAAGGACTTGTATTTATGTTACACCTGCCTACTACTCCTTAATTCCTTTTTACTAGCTTAGTGTATACAAGTGTCAAACTGAAGTAGCAGGCTGCTAGTGCTACTTTGTAGTACCTATAGTTCATGCTTGGCCACTATTTGACATCATTCACCAATTCTTGTATCACATTTCATTACACGCGAGAAGAACCTGTAGTCATATTAAGTACATTGTATCATGTGCTGGAATTCATGAGTTGACATTTGTTTCTACATTGTTTTATGGTACTTTACCAAGGGTGCTGAAAAGCGTCGTTTTTTCATAAAAGGATGCCAAGGGTCATATATTTGCTATTTCTTCTCACATGCACCTTCTTTTGTTTCTTTCTTTCCGACTTCTAGTAACTGCATTTCATTGGCTTTTTCACAAAGCCTATTTTCTCTTCAATCTAATAAGTTGGCCAGCAGTCACAATTGATATCTTCTTTTTATAACAATGAACATACTTGATGGTTTAAATGACACTTGATAGGAAATGCTTGCGCATTATTTTAACAATGGGACCTCATTTGAGTTGATCTTGTGTTACTTTCTTTGACATGGATGATGGTTCTTTTGTAGGAGGAATCTGGTCGCCCTCTACCCAAGTTTGGCGAATGGGACGTCAACGACCCAGCTTCTGCTGATGGATTCACAGTCATATTCAACAAAGCCAGAGATGAGAAAAAGGCTGGGAATGGACAAGATACCGAATCCCCTTGCAAAGATGCCAGGACTGAGAGGGTGGAGTCCTATGCCACCAAGGCGAACTCAGTATGTGTCTTCATTACTCTGTCTCTTATCCGGAGTCTCACCTAATGGAAATACATCGCATGTTCTTATCTCTTATGATGGTGTCATTAATCTCATTGTTCCATGCGCAGAAGAAATGGTTTTGCTGCGTGACGCCCAGTCCTACACAATCTTGAAGTGATGCCTGAAGAAATGGTTGCGAAAAGTATGGTCCTTTGATTTTGCTATATACATACTATCCATAAGACCTTGTAAGAGGTACCTGGGCCGTCACGATGGGTACCTCGTAAAACTCTGAAGTGTGTGTATGTATGGTTTGAGGGTTGTCGGACACAGATTTGGTTGGATAAGTGAACTTCTGATTGTAATTCTGGTCTTCCTTGTCGGTCTGATTTTTGTGCAGTAGTGATCGTAGTTCTGTGTCAAAGCAAAAATATCGCTGTTCCTCTTCTGTTTTCCATTGCCAGAATGCCAGGTCTGTGCTTAGATCTCCCGTTGCCCTTTTGGGCCTATGTTTTGGCAAGATATTATTTGGTTTGAAGCTCAGATTGCTGATGTTTTGGTAAGCTGACATTTGGCGGTTCCAGAAGGCAACTTTGACTAGCCAGTTGTTGGCATTCAAAAATTTGGCCAACAACCCTTGGCTGTCAATTGGTTGGCTGCCAATTTTCATATGCCAGTCTTCGGCAAAGTAAATCTGCCTACCCATCGGTTCGCTGCCAAATAGCTATGTGGTCCATCTTTAGAAAAAAAGAGAGCAAAGCTGCTGGCTTCAATTGATTTGAAAACCAGAGGATACAACCAGCACGACAGCTGGGTTCAGAATGCCCAACACCATAGCCAGCCTGGAGCTCAGACTAAAAAACGCCAGAATTCAATTTACAATTCGAATGAATCTTTTCAATCCAGAGATATGCCCACAATCACCTCGTCGCTGGCCTCCACCGGTGACGAACATTGAACACTTTCAGTCACCACACGGGCCAGTTTCTGCGAGACCATTTGCAGTCATCCTCTATCACTCCATCGGTGACTGAAGACTCATCCACGAACCCAATCAATGACACGGAGAAAAAACATAGAGCATCAATTCCAAGCGAAAAAAAAATCACAATTCTTTCTCAATTTAAAAAAAAATCCAATTCTCACAAAGTTCTGCTAGGGAGCCCGGTGCAGCAAACCACATCCCATACAACTAAAAGACTCGCAGCTGGCTGAACCAGTGAACCCTCCCAACCTCTTTTCCTTAAATTGTCTCTAATAAGAACTCTCAGTTCCAACATTGGTATCAAAAGATAGTGAAGCATGTTGAATATATAAGTAATTTACCCTAGACCCTAGAGAAATAACTCGCACAGTAATTTTCCCGAACAGCAAAAAGATAAGTAAGCTCGGCAAACCGCGGCGCGCGCGTCGTGACGAGGCGAGGCGGGCGGCGGAGGAGGAGGAGCGTGCGTGTAAGTCTCTCATCTTCTCTCACTTTAGGAAGTAGTAGAACACCCCACTATATATATTAGTACAACTCCCCCTCAAACTAGCAAGGTAGGACTAAACTTTGGTGCCATCCCCTGCTAAGCATGAATGGGCCAAGAGAATTTCAGAATTTGTATTGGACTATGAGCTAAAGCCCACAACTAAATTCCAACAAAGCAAAGAAACTGAATATTTGCAACAACGAGTAAAATAACATGGAATGAGAAGTTGAGAACTGTCAAACCATGGCGATTGTTCCTCTGCCCGCCCCTGTACCATGGCGATCCTATGGCGACTCCAAAGTTACCCAGCAAATTCGATCTTCCCAGAAACCCGAAGCCCAGGCCGACCAAAAATCCTTCAAGTATCCCAAGCCACACATACACAGCGAACCAAATTTCCCAGACACATTCGCCCAAACAGTGAGAGTAGAGGAGATCCACAACACAGCAAAATACCTAGTCCAGAGCCTAGAGAGATTGAGGGAGAGAGTAATCAAGACAATTGAAGAGCTGAGATCTCCACAAGAATTCCCAGGGCCGCCGGATCCATTCAAAGGAGGCTCTAATGGCGATTTTAAGTGGATTCAAGGAGAAAAGGAGGATTTGGGGGCACCGTTACGTTCAGAGGAGGATGTGATGACATTTACGGGATTAATTCCCCAATTCATTACCGGCGAAATCTTCTCTGCAAGATGGACTATAAATCAGAGCACATACAAGGTGGAATCTGCACCTACTCACAACCCAATTCAGTACCAATCCCGTGTTCTGTGCAGGAAATCTTCCATTGGAGCCATGGCGTCGACCCAGGGGAACCATACTGGAAGGGAGGAAGCTGGGACCGCAATGGTGGTTCTCGGTGAGTCCTCCAAGCAGACCGGCCTCGGTGAGGGTCGCCCTGAGAGCCAGCCAGCCCCCAGCCTCTTGGGGAAGGAGAAGGAGATCGCCGTGGATACCACCACGGAAAAGGAGCGGACGCTCGTCATCGACATGACCAGCGCCCGCCAAGCTGCGCGACCTCGGTTCCTCGCCGTGGGACTCTTTCTCTCGACCCTGCTGGTGAGCTCTGATGTGCTGATGGAGCGCATGAAGAAGGTGTGGAGAGTTCGAGGCCACGCCGAGGCAAGCCAGATCGAGGCCGAGGAAGGGCGCAAGTTTGTCATCGAGTTCTCTGAAGAAGGAGACCGCGGCCACGCCGTTCGGGGCGGACCATGGCAGTACAAGCTGGACGTCTTCCTCGTCGAGGCCATGGAGGCAGGAGTCGACCCCACGTCGGTGCAATTCACCCATGTACCGATGTGGGTTCAATTCCACGGCATCCCATTTTACCTGCTCACCAAGAAGCTGGCGTGGGAGCTCGGGTGGGAGATCGGCACGGCGCTCATGATCGACAACAACTCCCGCGGCAACATGAACGAGAAATTCCTAAGGGCAAGAGTACAACTCCCTTTGTACGCTGCCCTGAGGGACAGGGTCATACTGGCGGACATAATCACGGGAGAAAAGGTGAAAGTTCAAGTTTGCTATGAAAGATTGCCTAACTTTTGCCTCTTTTGTGGATACATTGGTCATATGGAAGCTAGGTGTGATCTTCCTGTAGCTGACCGGAAGGTCAATTTCAACATGGAGATGCGTGTACAGGCGGTGCATTTTGCTGATCCAAGAGCTTGGTACCTTCCTGATGCTATGGGACAGGCCCAAGCGCAACCGGTACCCACTGTGCCGTGGCGCGCATCCAAGCCTACCCCTGCGATCGCTGAAGCATCCGTCGACAAGGTCGTCGAGGGAGTGGCACAGCTCAAGGTAACCAACAACAAGCACGAAAGCAACCTGAAGATGGTGGCAGTGGCGACTGGTGAGATGGATGGGAACAAGACGGAAGCAGCCGTGGTGAGCGCCACGGATGGAAAGGCAGCGGACAATGACTACGAGGTGAATGCAGGCAAAGAGGTGATACCCGGAGAGGCTGGGGAGCAGCTCATCCATGCTCCCTGCAACTCGGATGTGTCCTCAAACATGAAGGATCCCAAGAGCTGGAAAAGGAAGAAACGTAGTGCAATAGAGGTACAGAGCACCCACAAAACTCTATCTGTACCTCTGGAGTACAAAGAAGATCTGGAGGGAGCAGGAAATGGAAGAGTGCGCCAGCGTTCATTTGAAGATGAAGAGAACATGATGCCAGCAGCAAAGAAAGGGTATTTCCAGGTCCCACCTCTGTCTGTTTGTCTGGGCAAGGAGGGGCTGCGCAAGCTGAGGGAAGAAGAGGGAACTACACACAACATAGAAGATGCAGAGCAAGATAGCGGGGAGGAGGAAGTGAAGCGGAAGGAAAAGGATGGGGCAGCGACCGGTCCTGGGGCTACCGGCAAACTGTCGGGCGCGAATGAGAGCGCCCGGCAGGGACAATGATCCTCTTCGCTTGGAACTGTCGTGGTCTGGGACAGCCACATACAGTTCAGGAACTTGTCCGTCTCGTGCGGATGCACCGTCCCAAAATCCTTTTTCTTTCTGAAGTTAGACAAAATAAAAAAGTAGTTGAAGGTGTTTGCAAAAGATTAGGGTTTGAGCATTGTTTTCCTGTGTGTGCCAGTGGAAAAGGAGGGGGTTTAGCCTTGTTTTGGAGATCTGATGTTTCTGTGGATCTAATAATTTATAGTCTGCACCATATCGATGTAAAAGTAAGTGAGTCAAATGGAATAAAATGGAGAGCAACTTTTGTGTATGGAGAGGCGAAAGCTCAAGATAGGTACCTCATGTGGAATTTGCTTAGAAGAATAAAGGACAAATGTTCTGATCCCTGGTTCATGGTCGGTGACTTCAATGAATGCTTGTGGCAGAAAGAACACATCTCCTCAAAGAGACGAAATGAACAACAAATGCAGCAATTTAGAGAGGTCCTGAGCAACTGTAATATGATGGATCTTGGCTACAAAGGGATCCCGTGGACCTTCAACAACAAGCAGAAAGGGAGAAATAGTGTTAAAGTGAGACTGGACCGGGCTGTTGCCCAACCTAGCTGGTCCAAGATTTTTCCTGATGCGAATGTGGAACATCTAGTTTCCTCAAGATCTGACCACTGCCCACTTCTGATCCGGTTGGTGAAAAATAAAGAGGGACATACACGCACTCTGAGAAGGAGATATGAGATCATGTGGGAAAGAGATGAAACTTTGACTGAAGAGATTCAGACTGCTTGGTCAAAAATCCGTAGTACGCAAGATCTGGAAGGCATAAAGAACAAGCTGTCCGCAACTATGAGTACCTTACAAGACTGGAGCAAGGAGAGTTTTGGGGCTGTTGAAAAGGAACTGAAAGAATTAAGGAGGAAATTAGAAAGGCTGCTTCTTGCCAATAACCCAGATGACAATGACGAAATTTCTACTGTCCAAGGCCGTATGGATGAGCTCCTAATTAGGGAGGAAATGATGTGGCTTCAACGGTCGAGAATCACTTGGCTGAGATATGGAGATCGAAATACTAGTTTCTTCCATCGGAAAGCTTCAAACCGAGCTAGGAAAAATAAGATAAATAGGTTGAAACTGGAGGACGGGTCCTTTACAGAAAACTATGATGAGATGAAGGAGCTAGCCTCAAATTTCTTCAAGAACCTATACAAAAAAGACATAGGGGTAAAACCAAATGGTATTCTCGAGCTTGTACATGCCTCGGTCACAGAGGATATGAATGCTGACCTGATGAGAGGGTACAGCGATGAGGAAATCGGAGATGCTTTGTTCCAGATTGGCCCTCTAAAAGCTCCGGGTCCGGATGGTTTCCCGGCCAGATTCTTCCAACGGAATTGGGGCTTTATGAAAGAAGACATTATTACAGCGGTGAAGAAATTCTTTGATAGTGGGGACATTCCCGAGGGTGTCAATGACACGATGATTGTCCTTATACCAAAATCTAAGGACGCAGAGGATCTGAAGGATTTCAGGCCCATATCCTTGTGTAACGTAGTCTATAAAGTAGTCTCCAAGTGCATTGTGAATCGCCTAAGACCGCTGCTCCAAAATCTGATTTCTGAGACTCAAAGTGCCTTTCTTCCAGGGCGCTTGATTTCTGATAATGCTCTGATCGCCTTTGAATGCTTCTATCACATCCAAAAGAATAAAAAGGCCGATGACAATTATTGTGCATACAAGCTTGACTTGACAAAGGCTTATGATAGAGTGGACTGGGAATATCTTAAAGGTATATTACTGAAGTTTGGCTTCCATCCGAAGTGGGTAAATCAGATCATGGCTTGTGTTACGTCTGTGAGTTTCTCTGTTAGAATCAATGGGGATTTAACTGACAAATTCAAGCCGTCAAGAGGTCTCAGACAAGGTGATCCGCTCTCCCCTTACCTGTTCTTATTTGTGGCGGAGGGCCTTACAAAAATCCTGCAAAGAGCTGTTTATAATCAAGAGCTCCAAGATCTGAAATGTTGTAGAGGAGCTCCTGGCATATCACATCTCCTTTTCGCGGACGACAGTCTCTTGTTCTTCAAAGCAACAGGTGATCAGGCAAAGGTTGTTAGGAAGGCTATCATGAGTTTTGAAAAAGCAACTGGCCAACTCATTAGCCCATCTAAATGCTCCATCCTTTTTAGTCAAGCCTGCCCTGTGGAAACCCAAACAGAAATTAAAAGAACTTTGATTGTCACGCAAAGCTCTTTCGAAGAGAAGTACCTTGGCTTACCTACCCCTGAGGGAAGGATGAAGGCAGAGCGTTTCCAGCCCATCAAAGACAGATTCCGTAAAAGGCTAAATTACTGGGACGAAAAAAGTATGTCCATGGGGGCCAAAGAAGCGTTCATTAAGTCCGTTGCTCAGGCCCTTGCAACCTATGTGATGGGTATTTTCAAGCTTCACACATCTTTCCATGAGGACTACATGCAGATTATCAGGAACTTTTGGTGGGGGGAAGATGAAGACAAGCGGAAAGTTCATTGGGCATCATGGGAAACTTTGACAAAACCCAAACAGCAGGGAGGCATGGGTTTCAGAGATTCCACCTTATTCAATCAAGCTCTGTTAGCCCGTCAAGCTTGGCGGCTAACCCAAAACCCTCAAAGTCTGGCTGCTAGATTAATGAAGGCCATCTACTATCCGAGAGGAAACATCATTGACACAGTCTTTAGAGCTGAGGCTTCACCTGTTTGGCATGGCATTGAACACGGTCTGGAGTTGTTAAAAGAAGGAACAGTGTGGAGGATCGGAGATGGGAATAACATCAGAATCTGGAGAGACAATTGGCTGCCTAGGGATATGGCCCTACATGCGCATCCAGGGAAAACAAATAATAGATACAGGAGGGTGAGCCAATTGGCTGATGCCAATACAGGAACCTGGAATGCTCAACTGATTCATAAAATCTTTTATCCTCACGATGCTGATGTTATATTGAGATTAAATCCTCCGGATACGTCGAGGAAAGACTTTTTGGCTTGGCATTACGAAAGTAATGGGATATTCTCTGTAAGGAGTGCCTATAAGTTAGCATATAATCTAAAGAACAATAGCCAAGGCAAGCCTGGCACAAGCGCATCCGGGGATAATAGCAAAACCCTGTGGAAACTTATTTGGAAAGCTCCGGTCCCAAATAAAGTGAAGATTTTTGGGTGGCGAACAGCCTGTGACAATTTGGCAACCAAACAAAATAAATTCCGGAGAAACCTGGAAAAGGATTGCACTTGTTCCATTTGCGGCTGTGAGCAGGAGAGTAGTTTCCATGCTACGGTTGCGTGTACTAAGGCAAGGGCACTCAGGCTAGAGATGAGAAAGTCATGGGACATGCCAGCTGAATCGCTATTCAAGTATTCGGGACCAGATTGGCTGCTCATCTTGCTAGCTAGCATCAACAAGGAAAGAAGGGGCCTGGTTTTGATGATGCTATGGCGCTGTTGGCACCTACGAAACGACGCTGTCCACGAAAAAGGTGAATGCAGTGTAAGTGGATCGGCTAATTTTCTTAATCGCTATCTGCACGAACTGAATATATGTTGCAGGAAAAGCACTAGCAGGAAAGGAAAAGAGGCCATTATGTGTAACGTGAGTATGACTGATGCAAAAATGGAACCAGCTACAAACAAACTGAAAACTGCACAATCTGGGAAGTGGAAAGCTCCAAGTGAGGGATGGATAAAAATTAACGTTGATGCGTCTGTTGAAATAAATAAGAGTACATGTGCTATTGCCTGTATTGCACGTAATCAAGCGAGTGAAGTACTCTGGGCTCATATTGTTCCTGAAGTCATCTGCCAGGACGTGCCTGAAGCTGAAGCAAAGGCATGCCTTCTTGGTCTTCAGAGTATCCAGGACATCCAAAATTCCTCTATTGTTTTGGAGTATGATAACTCGACTGTTGTCGAAGCAATCAAGCAGAATAATCAGGGACTTTCTAGGATGTGGAGCATCTATGAGGAGATTAAAAAGCTCCAGAATTTGTGTAATCGTTTTGTAATAGCGAAAATTGGGAGAGAGAGTAACAAAGCTGCCCATACTCTGGCTGCTGTAGCTAGACTTTCTGGCCAAGCTATCTCCTGGATGGGTGATGTCTCTCCAGCTGTAGCTGATATTGTAAAGGCAGATGCTGTAAACATTGGTCCTCATGTTATATGAAATCTCTCTTTCCCGCAAAAAAAAAAGAGAACTGTCAAACAGTATGTCGGAGAAGAATGCACACACAACAGTATCACAGAGCTTTCTTATGGCATCCGGGCTCTCGTTGATAATAAAATATTGCGTCCGCATTTTGTTTGCTATTTATTTTTGGAAAATTATGGAGTGTGCATGTTAGGATTTCTACTCCCCTGGCTCGGCGGAACTGCGGTTGGATCTAGAACAAGTGGCAGGGATGACAACTTCAAAAACGGCCAGCCTTTTGTACTTGCACGTGGCATCTCCGGGTTGGGTCGCGCCATATGGCGGTTCCACGCGATTAGGGTCCTTATTGTTTTGAGAATCCTAAAATGGCTCATAAATTCTAGGAAGATCACTGGTTTGGTTCATGTAGCCTGGCAATTCAATTTTGGGATTTTTATGTTCTTATAAATGAACATAATTCTACCATCTCTGAGGTATGGGATGGAGTGAATCAATAATTCACAGTTAGGAAGTGTGTTGATCGAACGTTGATGAATAAATGGTATGACGTGATCTGTATTGCTAAGCCCTTCGTCTTACAAAAGCTAGATGATTTGTATAGTGTTTTTTTGTTCTGAAAAGGAAACAGCTCCCATCTGTTTTTTAACTGTGCTATGGTCAATAAGAGGATTTTTTCTTCCATGATTGGCTTGGATGACAATTTGGATCTGCTAGCTGTTTCTAGGTCGTGGATCTGTGAAAAATCTGACATTGTGCATGCAACTAGGTTATGGTTTGTGTGGAATTTGAGAAATGATATATGCTTAGACCTTCTTGGTCTGGTATGCAGGTGGAAGGAGAAAAAGGAAGGCTAGAAGAGGTTAACGGAGCGCTGAAACATCTTGTGTTCTAGATAGGGATATAAACGGATAGGATAATTTCCGTACTAAATTCGTTGCTGAATTCGTTTTTAAGAATCCATATTTGGTTTATAGGAATCCTACGGATAAGGATATCCGATTCCGAAGTGAACACCGGATATGGTATGCATAATAGCTTCAAATATGGATTATTGGAAAATCAATTAGAATTATCATGAATGTTTACAGTGTCGGGTGGTTTCTTCAATGGAACAGGGAAACCCTCTTTATCTTAAAAAAAATGTAGGCTCAGAAAACTGGGCTCTTGTGCCAGCCCACTGAGCTTGCAAAAGCGAGCCTATCAGGCCCGTCTACCCGGCCATATGACAAATGCAGTCCAGTGAGCCACCACGATCAGCCACCTTCCTCTGCTCTCCCGGTCCCGGAGGATGGCCTCGGCCTAGTGAACGACACCCGACCAGGGGAGCAGCTACGGGCGGCGATCCTGTCAACGTCCACCCGCAGCTACGGCGCGCTGGCTGGACCACCTCGTCCGCCGGCTGTGAACGGCGTTACCGACGCCCCGTCGTCCGTCCACTGGAAGCGTCGTCTTCGTCGGCAGGTTGCCAGGTCAGCTTTTGAAGGCCCGCCCGCAAGGTGCTTGTGTTTATTCCTGTACGTCCCAGTGCGTCCTAAGCTGAAGTAGCTAGCTAGATACCGAGCAGCACTCGCTGACTGATGCCGCGTGGAAGCATCCTCACGCTTTCTCTGGCGCCGCTGTGTCTGGTGCCATGGCGGTTTGCCGGTGCCCTGTAGGCTCCCCGTCTGCGCTGAATTTTTGACACATGAGACCACCTGCGCGAGTGAAATGCCAGAAAAGACCACCTGCGAAAATTTTTGTCAAAAAAAGGCGGCACGTGGCGGCAGGCCCCTGCCGCCGTTGCCATCGGCGGCACCCTGGCATGCGGGAGACGGAGGTGAGGTGGCAGCACCATGCCGCCATCACCATTGGCGGCAGGTGACGTGGCAGCACCATGCCGCCACCACCATTGGCGGCAGGTGACGTGGCGGCACCATGCCGCCACCACCACTGGCGGCACCCTGGCATGCAGGGCCCACACACATCCATTTTTATTGCAAAAATGAAGAATTCACTACGTGCCGGCAACGGCAACGGCGGCAGGGGCCTGCCGCCACTGACCCAGGCGGCACGTGCCACGTGTCGCTGGCCAGGGGGTGCCGCCACTCGTAGGGGGTCTTTTTTGACAAAAATTTTCGCAGGTGGTCTTTTCTGGCATTTCACTCGCGCAGGTGGTCTCATGTGTCAAAAATTCGTCTGCGCTTGAGGAAAGTCCAGAAAAATAAGTTACAGTAAAATCTTACTAATATGCTATTGCATAAAAAAATACTCCCTCTGTACCGTTTTATTCGACGCGGCCGGACCAGAACCTAAACTAGCAGATATATACTCCCTTCCGTCGATTAAATAGGAATGGATGGAGTAGTATCCTGTTCCGACGAAAGATACACAGCACCACAGCTATTGCAAACTCCTGAATTGGAGTCCTCAATTATGAGCACAATTTAGGTTGCCCATTTAGGATGATATGCCGTCAATGTTTCGCTCGAAGCGACGTTCTCCAGTGTATACTAGTGATTAGATCTAGACAGAAAAAAGGAACATCGTTTGGTTGAACCGCTTCAATCCTAGCATTGCGCATGCTCTAGGTGTCAATCATGCATGCTTTCAGAAAAAAATGTTCAGGACAAACAAAATACCAACTCCGCCAAGCATAAGCTAAGACACAATTTGGCCACAGTGTGAACTGCGAAACATAAGCTCAGACATGGCCAACGGCTACTTGGTCTAGTGGAGCAAAATATATGGTTAACAGAGAGCCAGTCATATTGTCCTTATCTGACGGAACGCAAGTTGCATTTTCATCAACGAATAGGAGGGAACTAACTTAGGTTTACATGTATTATGCCTTCATTATAACGCTATGTCCAGTGTACTGGACTGATTCGATCTAGAAAAAAAAGGTTTTGCTATAGGCTAGTTCAGGTTTTTCTTTTTCGAGAGTAGACTAGTTCAGGTTTAGCATTGAAGATGCTCTAGGTGTGAAGGATCAGTCGGTCAAGTCAAACAAAATACGATCAGCTCCATCGAGCATAAGTTAAGACACAATTAGGTCACTGTCTCAACATAAGTTAAGACAACTCTAAAGACTGCTTGGTCAAGTGGAGCAAAATATGTCATTGAGCCAGACCGTTTATCTAAGCTATTAATTAATAGGGCAATGTGACAAACTGTAGTAGTTGTAGTTACTGCTAACCATGTGCACATGACTGGATGAACATGCTGAATAAATTGGCCACACATTTTCTTCTTGTGTGCAAGTGAGGAGGAGGAAGACGCATAAATGGGTGTACCATGTTGTGTGAAACGGCAGGTCAGCTGCACATCCTCGTCCTGGCCAGCCTCTTTGTTGTTCAGGTAAAGTCCAAACTGTTGGACTTTGTTGTGACAACAGTGGTTCTATTTCACAAGCCAAGAAATTATGAACACATGGAAATCGGTAAGATAGGTGTTGTAAAGATATGTGAAGTACACATGGATGCAGACGCTGTTGATGTGCAGTGTATGCCTATCTGGGTTGCGCCCTTCAATATATAATATATCGAAGCGATATTTGGCATAGTGAATCCAAGGTTTTTTTTTTCTTGGCCGAGATTTTCGATAACTGACTGAGACCCAAATTTTTCTTTCCCTCTAAGAAATGTTGCTCCTGGGAAAAAAATATTTGGATGAATGTCTATTTTATCTTTAAAAGAAGATCAAATGGACAACATATGCTACGCTATTAGGAATAGATCAAACCAAGCTTTGACGTTGTGGCTCGCTACTTCAGCTCCGGTCACCATTGCATCCAGTAAGCTTTACACCGTAGTTTGGATAGCAATTATGTTTGTTTGTTGCCAAGAAAATTAAAATCCATTTTTTGAGTTACCTAGAATGGCAAAATACCAAGATTTTGGGTATTTTGGGGTAACCGGTTATTCGAGTTCATCGGTAAAAAAAAAGCAGCCCGAGTGCATGTGGGCATGTGGCAGCTAGCAATGTAAAATGCGTAGCCAGGCTATATAGAGTGAGGTATGGACCTGTGACGTGAGGCATCGTACGCTAGTCTTTGGTCATGCTCAGGTGGGAGGTTTACAAAGACTTGAACGCGAGTCTTCCATTTTATAAACACGGGGTTCATTTCTGAACACTGGAGACAGAATCGTTATATAGCAAGGGCCAAGGACTGAAGCTTCCAAGGCAATGCCAATGGTAGCCATGGACGCGACCACGGGAATGGAAAATGGCGCCGTTCTCCTCCTACTTATCGTCTTCCTCGCCGGTGTCGTGTTTACTTTTGTTCGATCGAGTGATCGGAGAACCGCACCGAGTCCGCCGTCGGTCCCGCTGCTAGGCCACCTCCACCTGATCAAGAAGCCGCTACACCGGTCGCTGGCCACTCTGGCCGCCTCGGTGAACGGCGGGGCACTGGCGCCGCTCGTGTCACTGCGGCTGGGCGCGCGCCCGGCGCTGCTCGTATCCACGCACGCCGCAGCGGAGGAGTGCTTCACTGCACACGATGCCGCGCTTGCGGGACGGCCGCGGCTGCTCGTGGGGAAGCACCTCGGGTACGATTACACAACGCTCACCTGGGCCTCCCACAGCGCCCACTCCGGTGTCCTTCGGCGGTTACTTGCTGGCGCACTCTTCTCGGCGCCCCGCCTCGAGGAGCGAGCGGCCGACCGCCGCGCCGAGGTGACGTCCCTGGTGGAGAATCTGCTCAAGGACACCGGTGGCTGCGCGGCGGAGGTCACACTCCGTCCTAGGTTCTTCGAGCTGGTGCTGAATGCTATGCTGCGCGTGGTGACAACGCACAGACACGCCGGCGACGCGCGGGTGTTCCAGCAGTTCGTGGAGGAGTCATTTAAGGTGGTCGGCGCGCCCAGCGTCGGTGACTTCTTCCCGGCGCTGCGGTGGGTCGACCGTCTACGTGGCATCGAGGCGGCGCATGCAAAGCTGCAGGCCTGGCGCGACGCCTTCGTTGGCGGCATCATCGACGACCACAGGCGAAGGCGCGCTGCCGGTAATACCGGGGACAGGAAGAGCGTCATCGACGAGCTCTTGGCGTTGCAAAAGACAGATCCTGAGTACTACACCAACACCATCCTCAAAGGCATTGTCCTGGTAAGTAGCAGTATCCTCGGGTAATTGCTTAATCATATTACCAATTAACGGACTCAACAATTTAGATATTGTTCACCACCGGCACTGACACGACGGCGCTGACCATCGAGTGGACGATGGCGCTGCTGGTGACGCACCCGGAGATGCTGCGGAAGGCGAGGGAGGAGATAGACGCCAATGTCGGCACGGGACGGCTCGTCGACGAGACGGACATCGCCAACCTCCCTTACCTGCAATGCGTCATCAAGGAGAGCCTCCGGTTCTGCCCCGTTGGCCCCCTCATCCCGGCGCACGAGGCCATGGAGGACTGCACGGTGGGCGGCTTCAGGGTCCGGCGCGGCACCATGATCCTCGTGAACGCATGGGCGATCAACCGGGACGCCAACCTCTGGGACTCCCCGGAAGAGTTCAGGCCAGAGCGGTTCTTGGCCATGGACGCAGCGCCCATGCTGCCGTTTGGGCTTGGCCGGAGGAGGTGCCCCGCAGAAGGGTTGGCGATGCGCCTTCTCGGCTCGACGGTTGCGGCGCTCGTGCAGTGCTTCGAGTGGGATGCCGGCACCGTTGACATGGCCGAAGGTGCCGGTCTAAGCATGCCAATGGCGACGCCCTTGGCTGCTGTTTGCCGGCCCCGAGAATTTGTCAATGGTTTGTTCTCGGCTTCGCCTTGATAGGCTCAACAATGGTTTCACAAGGAGACGAAACTTGTGAAGGGTTTCCTATGTATCGGTTGGCAATAAGAAAATCTGGAAAGCTCTGGCTGTTGGCAGAGCACCAAATCGTGTGCACTTGTGGTTTGTTCCGGCAATTTGGATATTTGGATGCCAGCAGAGTCGGCTCTTGTCCGGGAGTAATGGGCAAGGTGACGGGCGACGTCGGCAGTAGCTCAGACGCCAACGTCCTGGTCATCGTGGAATGAGCAGACAACCTGTTCATGAACCGTTGCAAGGCTGTCTGGTAGAGCAACTAAACAGAAATAAATTAACTGGTAATAAATATAAATAACAAGTTCTACTCCCTCCCGACCTCCTCCCCTAACCCTAGCTGCCATCATACCCATTCTCCTTCCTCGCTGCCGCCAGACGGCCAGAGGAGGCTGTTGGACAAAGCCCACACAGCGGGCGGCGGCGGCGGGCCCTTCTACCCGGGCGGTGGCCCCTTCATTTGGCAGCAGGCAGGTGGGCTACGGGGTTTCAGCAGCACAGTGTTGCGTATCTCCAATGGCGATCTCGACGCATATGGCGGTGGTTGGGGCTCCATCTGCCAGGTGTTGTCGCCCCTGTAGCTACGGCCGGCGGCGTCCAAGACGGTGGCTATAGGCGGCGAAGCGGTTCGTCCTGGTTACGAAGGCTTCCTGGCACCATGGCGGTGCCTGCGTTGACGAGCTAGATGGTCGGGCGTCATGGCGCAGCCGCCCCGATGAGGACGCGGCAGATGGCGTGAAGACTTCTCTCCAGGCAGATCGACGACGGTTGGAGTGGTGGTGTCCTTCCTATCATGTGGCTCGGCTCCTGGTTGCGTCACGGGGGTTGGAGGGGAGGTGGTTGGCCGGTGAGAACCAGGCTCTAATGCGGTCAGCGTCGACGATGTTGCTTGTTGAAGACATCATTGCTACAATGCCGCCTTATGCCTAATGTTCTGGAAAAAACCCTAGATTTGGGGGTTCATCCTGGATCGGATGATGGCGACACCTTTAGTATCGTTTTTCCTCTTGAGGGCATTGTTTTGGAGCACAAGATGTCTGGAGGGGATCCGATGGTGGAGCGGTGTTCTACTACCGCGTCGACGGTTGATGTCGGTGAAAGTACCTAGTTTCAAATAGAAGAGTATTGAATCCACGGAGAGCTAGATGGCTATGGTTTTGATGCTTTTTGTTACCTTTGCTTGTGTTTACCTGCAAGTTATTTTTTATTCAAAGTAAAAACTGTTGAGGGTAACTTTGTGCAATAAGTAACAAATTACGACTTGAAGTAAACTAAAACCATGCAAATAATATTAGTGGGAACGCAGTGGATGGAAAGCGTTCTCAAGAAGTCACAAGTTCACCACTAGCATAATTAGCGGAGTCTAATAAAAAGTGTGCCACAGGCGCGCTGTGCATACACGCCCGGCGTAACCACCACCGGTCCTCCTATATTAGCATGTTGTGGGAGTTTCTCATTGATTAAAGGTCTCGCCATGGTTAGGAATATGGTTCTAAGATCTCCATTATTCCATTGTTGATACATAGTCGGCGGAGACGGATGATTCTTTACGTGCTACTCCTTTTCAGAATAGTAGAAGTTGTCTAAATTTGACCAGATTTAAAGAAAAAAAAGATGTCTAATAGAGTATATAGTATTACCTCCATTTCAAAATGTAAGCCTTTTTAGAAAATTAAATTACCTTTTTAATAGGCTTGCATTTTAGAACGGAGGTAGTGTGATAAAAAAAACCTAATGGTCTTCTAAAAGTTTATATTTTTTGAATACTTGCTCAAACTTTAAATATTTTGATTTTAAAAAACTAGAAATTAGGTTATTTTAGAACGGATAGAGCAAGAGTGATATACTAATGGACCGTGTCCGTGGGGATATGTCTCCACTGCAAGTTTTTCTCGAGTAATGACGGGCGGGGATAAATCATGTACACTCATACTTGCTCCAACTTTTAATGTGCCACAGTGTATGCACTGCATTGTGTGTGTTTTCTTTGACGCCATCGAAGCCTTAATTACAGTACTTGTACATCCATTAGTACACGTGAGCTATTGTAACTCACCGATGGCGATGGTGACTTACGAGTAGGTCGCGCGACTGAGGTCGTATTCCATTGGTGAGTGTCCGATTCCCAGTGGCTACATAAGACGGTGTATGGACGAAAGAAAATGACAGCACTTCCCCACGTTTCTCCATTTTTAGTAAATTCGATCGAGCTGCTAGCTAGATAGCTTGCCGAGAGAGCTAGCCCGGCCAGCCGAGAGGAGAATGATAGGGTGGGGGGACGTGTACAGGGTGGTGGCCGCCATGGCGCCGCTCTACTTTGCTCTGGGCCTCGGCTACGGCTCGGTGCGGTGGTGGAAGCTCTTCACCACGGACCAGTGCGAAGCCGTCAACCGCCTGGGCCTCTACTTCGTCTTGCCCTTCTTCAGCTTCGACTTCACCGCCCACGCCGGCACGTTCGCAGCCAGCTGGGCGTTCTGGGCGCCATTGCTGCGCACGGTCGGGCTTAAGCTTGTCCGCAACCCGAACGTGTACGCCAGCCTCCTTGGGGTAGTGTGGTCTACCATGGCAAACAGGTCTGCATTCGGTTTCGCAACTGATAAACTAGCTTCCAGTTTCACCAAAAGCTGCACTAATCAAATCGAACATTGTTTCTCTGGTATGCAGGTGGCACCTGGAGATGCCAAGCATCGTAGCTGGCTCGATTTCGATCATGTCAAGGACCGGCATTGGATTGGGGATGTGTAGCATGGGTACGTATAACTTCCTACTAAATCGGGATGTAGTTTCTTCAGATCGCTTTCGCAGTCTCATTAGTCGACAGAAATTTGCTACTGGAATTGGCATAATTATTTTTAATCATGCTACCACGACTAATACTGCACCGATTTTGACGATGACACTGTATACAGGCTTATTCATTGGGCTACAGGACAAGTTCATCGTATGTGGACCAGGCTTGACGGTGTTGAGTATGGTGCTAAGGTTCGTCGCGGCTCCGGCAGCCACCACAGCAGGAGCCCTAGTCTTAGGACTCCGTGGTGACCTTCTCAGTGTTACCATCTTACAGGTAACTAACTGTAAAAGTACAGGTTATAAGATGCCCAAATTATCTTTTTTAGTCAGTTAGCTTACTCAGTGCTTCTAATAGGCTGCACTGCCTCCCTCTATCGCTACATTCAGCTTCGCCCGAGAGTATATATAACCTGCATGCTGATGTACTGAGTACTGCGTAAGTGACAGTTGGTCTATGCCACAGTCTTTTCATTTTGGAGTACTGCATATTGTTCTTGTGCATCCCATTTCTTGGATGCGTATATGGTGTAGGCGCTTATTGCTAGCCATATCAAGTAATTTGAGCCTCCTTTTGCATCCTTTTTGCAGGATTACAGTCGGCACGTTGGTTTCACTGCCGGTGTTAACTTTATATTATGTTGTTTTAGGGATGATAAGATAGAAATGATTAGTGCATTACCATGTAAGTGTGAATGAAGACTTTTTTGAGTATATTGCACCAATAATAATTAATTGCAATATTTTTAGTTCTCTGCTCTTGACACGTTTTCCGCTGATTGAACGTGAATTTTGTGAAATGACTACGCATGTGTAATAAGGAATAAAAATGTATAACTACAATAAGTAAACAATTAACAACCATGTCCTTATCAAACTCTATATGTCTAATTGTCAACACAACTCTCAACTGGCTACATGCTTTTATACTGCACTTTCCCAACAAGATTAGCTTTCATTGGAAGATGGAAAAACGAATGCACCATGACATAACAAAAGGAGGGTTGTTCTCCATAAAGCACGGTGTTTCATCATTCTCAGATTCAAGTTTCTTCATTTCACTGATTTAGTAACTTCGTAGTACATCTATTTGAATAAGTTGCTCAGATAAATCAAAGGTGTGTGAACGTGATGTGAAACTGTTCTTATGGCTAGTGTCAAACTGTTGCATTAAAACATAGTAGTTATGACTCTTAAGACCATCCAGTTTCTTCTATTCTACTTGCACCTTATTGGATAGACTATATGCACATCCATATAGGCAACTCCCAACATGTTGTGCAAGTTCCAAAGTAAGAACCCATGATTTTTCATGGGTCATCCCGTGCCACACAGTTACTTCTTTTTAGCCTTTTGTTTGCGATGTCCCGACAAAGGAACACACTTTAACCATAGGCCCACGGTCGATTATTTAGGGCCCGTGGCTAAGACAGGCTCCATCGTCGGGACATCGCGAACAAAAGGCTAAATAGAACTTGAATAACTCTGTGGCACGGGATGACCCATAAAAGATAGTGAGCATTGTAGGCCTTCATCACACACATCTTACCGAACATGCATTGTGTGCAATATATTAGCTAGAGTTCTATTTTTTCATTTTGGTTTCTCGAGCCCTCTGTGACAGGATGAAAACATTGCACGTGTGCATTATGTTCCTACCAAGTTGCCTTGCGGTCTTCCGATTAACGCGACATGTTCCCCTTTGAATGCCGAGCCATGAAACAAAGCTTCCTCGGCCGTGTCGCTGGGACAATAAATCTCCACGTTGTCGCCCTCTTGGCACATGAAAGCTCTCTAATTACACACACTTTATATGACTCGCAGCAAGAAGACATCTCACCTCTCTTGCGTGTGGTTGTCCAATCGGCGCAACATCGATGCGTTGAGTAGGCGTCTCCGATGGTGGTGGAGGAGTAAACTCTCCCACCACCGCATGACGGAGCTGGCTCCTCCCCCTCGTACTCCGACTTGTCCTCTTGGACAAACACTCCGAAAAGAATTTAGAGGACAACAAGGACACAGTGATTTCGACACCGGAGGATTATTTGCCACTTTTGAATGGTGGAGAAGGATGAGCGAAGGCCGAGGTAGAGGAGGAGGAAGAGATGCTCGAGGAGCAAGCGGTGCTGGAGGAGTCCTTAGCGACGAATCGCGAGGAAGACAGAGCGCGCGGCGAAGAGGCCGGCAATGGTGCCACGACCCACATGTCGAGGCCTCTGCGTCCAATGTAACGGCTACCTCATCCACGTGCAATGAGAAGATCATCTACATCTCCTCTAATGACAAGGAGAAGTAGGAATACTAGTCAATAAATTTCATATCTGCTTTCTTTGGTATTTTTAGTACTATAAACTTTAGTTGTCTTAAATTAGTGCATTATTTTTATGAAGAAACTTGAGCGTAGGGGCCTTTATGGTATTTTTAATGTAAACGTTGGTTGCCTTAAATTCGTATATTTATTTTTATGAAAAAACTTGATCGTTTGGTATCATACGCACACGTCAGGGCGATAAAAATCATCTGCGATGTTTTGCATCGCGCACGTTCTTCTGGCACACATCGGACATCATTTGTTGTACACAAATCGTTTGCACGTTTTTTTGCTTTATATTAGCTATATTTCTCCTCTTTTGGTTTGTGGAGCCATCTCGGGCGGAACATTTTGCTCGTGTGTAGTGCTTTGATAAGGTCTTATCTTTTGTCTACTCCAGTGGCTGCACCAGTTGCTCAACAAGTTTTAACTCGGTTGACATGATTAGATAGATATTCTGACAAGGTTTATAAAATTAGAACAAGTAAAGAAAAAAATTAAACGTGGGACCCTGGCCTAGAACCTTTGATCAACTTAGGACAAAATGACAAATTAGAAATAACTTCAAACATAAACCAGTAGAGTTTAGCTCCTCGTCAGCGAAGCCAGGAAATAGCTTGACGTCTGCATGAGCATTGGTGAAAGTAGCTAGTTTCAAAGAAAAGTATCTAATCCACGAGGAGCTATATTGCTATGATTTAAATGCTCGCTGTTACCTTCGCTAATCTGTACATGCAAGTTAACTTAGGTTCAAAGCAAGAGTGTGCGGAAAAGATTGCTTATTGAGTGAATGAAGTAACAAAAATAAACGAATAAAGAAAAAAATGAGCAGAGCGAGCAACAGTTAAGTACTTGAAGCTGCATAAGGGTAAAGAGTTCTCAGAGAGCGAAGCCGGCAAATGAGGTGTGAGTGGTCGCCCTTCGACCATTTGCAACGACAGCGGCCATGGTGCTGTCGTGGATGAACTCACAAGAGTAGCTTCTGGACAACCCGGCACAGAGATGACTTCCACTAGCCAAAGGACTGGAAATCACCCCTCTCAAGATCACACGAACAGAGAGGGAGACATCCATACCTCGGTTGAAATCCAACTGTCTCCAAGATTATGGCCCTTTATTTAAGGGGGACTCAGTAGCCCACCTTCTAGTCGCCTCCAGCTCTGGCCATGGGAGCGCCGCTTCGAGAAGAGGAAACCTCCAACCAGATACAGATTTTGACCAAGAGATCTAGACACCGCCTCCCCGCATGACGCCAAACGCATGCAAATTGTCTAAAGAACCTAGATTTATAAGAACTATACACAGACCTACTCTGGCGACTGTCCTAGTCCATCTCCAACTAGCTACACCGGCTGCGAGGACATCGGATCGGTCCAGTTTCCCGCGGAGACTCTCAAGAGCTGTAGCTAGGCGATCACATGCATAATGGCGGGTGCCTATCCACCAACATGGTCGGCTACGAGGGGGCACCGCACACCCCCTCTGAGCTGTGCGCGCTGTGGGGGCCTAGTTCCCTCTTCTTCTTCTTCCTCCCTCCCTTTTCTTTTTCCTCCAACAGCCGCCGCCACCGCCGACCGTCACACCCTGCCACCACTGTTGGCCCTAGACCATTGGAGAAGACCTCCATCTCCCCTGCCGCCCTATACCACCAGAGAAGACCTCCGTCCCCCACCGCTGGCACCTGCCGAACCGCCGACCACCGCTACTCGTGGCCGGCTGCGCTCCCGCGCCGCCTTACCACCCCGCCCTCCTCAAATCCCCTCCTCCGCCGGTCGGCCGCCGCCCCAAGCCATCCCTCTAACCTTCCCCATCCGACGGTTCTTCTCCTACGCCGACAAACCAGCACCTCCTCACCTATAAGTCCCCAGCGCCTACACCCCCTTCCCTCAAACCCTAAGTTTATGGGCTCGCTCTGCCGCCTCCACCGCGTCCAGCCGCAGCGTTGCTAGATCCGGCCCCTCCCGATCACCTTCCTCCTCTCCCTGCCACATCTCCTCCCGACAGCGTTAACAGGCTTGGCCCAGCTGACCCGCGCGGGGGTGTGTGACGCTGGGGGTTGTCTGCATAATGGGACCCTTCATCCGAGTGAGTGCCCGTTCAAAAAAAAAAAAAACGAATGAGTGTGCTGGTAGGAGAAGTGGGCGACTTGTCTTGAAGCCAAATATGCACATCATTTCATCACATCAACATTCATCCGGTGGTGTATTATTATGTCCACTATATATCGATCGCTACACCATGCATGTTCCATAGGAAGCACTCAAACAAGATTCGACTCGGTTCAGCTCAAACACTGATGGATCATACGTCGTTGGATCTTTTCAACGAGACAAATACATCCACTTCAACAAAAAATACTACTCCATCCGTTAAAAAATTTACTACTATATACCCTTTCCAAATATCCCGGACATAACTGTGGTCGTGGAATGGAGGGCAATGGATCGATCGGAGAGAACACGGTACACAGACTCTCCTTTCCTGTCTCCATTCACCGGCCGGCCCCAGACTTGACCCGGCTTAGCTAGCACCACTGCCTAACATTCATTATTCTACAGTACTACTAACGAATTTGGAGCTTAGCTGGTCTTGATCTGGGCGAGCATGCCGCGCACGTCCTTGGCGGCGGGCCGCTCCTTGGGGTCGTCGGCGGTGCAGAACACGGCGATGCGCAGCACCAGGAGGATCTGCTCGTCGTTCCCGGCGCCGGCGAGCTTGGGGTCGATGGCCTCCGCGTGGTCGCCGCACTGCATCACGCGGCGCAGCCACTTGACCAGCCCGACCTCGTCCACCTCCGTCACGAAGAACTGGTCCGTCGGCTCCTTCCCCGTCGCCAGCACCGCCAGGATCACCCCGAAGCTGTACACGTCGCACTTGGCCGTGAACTTGAGCGTCCCGTGGTACTCCGGCGCGATGTACCCCAGCGTGCCCGCCACGTGCGACATCGTCATGTGCGTCTGCGCGTCCGGCATCGCCTTCGCCAGCCCGAAGTCCGCGATCCGGGCCTCCAGGTCGTCGTCCAGCAGGATGTTGGCCGGCTTCAGGTCCCGGTGAATGATCTGCGGGTGGTGCGACTCGTGAAGGTACTCCAGCCCGGAGGCTATGCCCACCGCCACGCGCAGCCGCTCCGGCCACGACAGCGCCACCTTGCCGCTCACGTTCTCGCCGCCGCCGCCGCCGCCGCCGTTCACGTTCTCGACGCCGCCGCCGTTGTCCTGCTCCTCGCCATCACCAACCTGCTTCTTGATGGCGTTGTGGAGGCTGCCGTTCTTCATGTACTCGTAGACGAGGTAGTGGCAGTCGGGGCGGGGTACGTGCGCCGCCAGCGGCAGGAGGTTGCGGTGCCGGATGTGGCCCACCGTGCGGATCTCCGACTGGATCTGCCGCGACCACTTGTCCAGCTGCCGGCTCTCCTCGTCGCTCAGATTCTGGCTCGGCTTCCCCGGCCCGTCGCCCACCTGCTTCTTGATCTTCTTGATGGCGATGAACCTCGCCTCCTCGCCCTCCCGCTCCACGGGGAGCTGCGCCTTGAACACCTCCCCGCACCCGCCGCGCCCGATCACCTCCAGCGACGACAGCATGCCGTCCTTCTCCAGGAACGCCAGGTGGTCCGCGCGCTTGATCAGCTTCGGCGTGAAGATCACCGTGCCGGACTTGCTCCTCCGGTACCGGCCGCGGATGCAGTTGAGCGCCAGCCGGAACAGCACGGACAGGCCGAGACCCGAGATGACGCCGGCCAGGGACCCCACTACGAAGCCGATTATCCAGTTGCGCACCCGGTCCTTGTGGCTGCGGTGGCGCCTGCCGCCCTGCTGCTCGGCCGGAGGCGGCGCGGTGGCGTTCGTCGCCGCCGTGGAGGTGCGGTTTGCGCCGGCGCCGCCAGTCGAGTTGCTCTTCTCCGCGAGCATGTACCGGTGCGGCACCGTTGTCCGGCGGTGGTGCAACACGTTCCTGCTCCCCAGGCGCGACCGGCGCGCCATGGTGACGTCGTGGCGGCCGTCGTAGCACTGGACAGCAGAGACCAGGAGCAGGAGGAGCGTGACGACGGAGACTACGACGAACAGGGAAGGCTTGCCCGGCGCCATTGCCGCTAACCAGTTATCTGCTTTGGTCGTGTGGCGAGGAAGCTTCCCGCCCGCCGAGAGTGGGAGACGAGGTGACCGGACACTGGAGAGCGGAGCTACTAATAATGGCCGGCAGGAATTGCCGTGTGGAATTAATGCACGGATGAGATGAGTTTGTGGACCGGATGGACGTTCCAGATTTGTTCGAAAGGGACATACCCTAAGCTGCCTAGGCTGATTGGCGGGACGACCGTGGACTCGAGGCAAGTCCGTCAAGAACCGGCCAGCACGGCGAGTGTAGAACTGAATTGACTGTTATGCCCCTGGACAATCTTCGACAAATGGCTTCTGGTGGGAGAACGGACTTTGGGCTCCAACGAGCTGGAGACTTCTTTTCTCCACATCTTTATGCTAGGTGTGTTTTTAAACAAAATAATAATCTAGAATGAAAAATCTAAATTTCTACGTCGAGGAAAGGATCCAACTGACAATGGTGCCCACCTTGTGGGGACATCCTCATATGCTCTCGCCACCTCCCGTTACCAAAGAAGAATCATAAGCCGTTCGGGGCAAGCACCGATATGTAGGAACATCTTATTTGTCGTTTTAAGCATGATGAGCTCATTCATGGACGGAGCTACATGGGGACATGGGTGTACAAATGTACACTCATTATTTTTGGAAAACACTTGATTATTTATGGATATTTCACATATATAGACAAATATACATCAAAGAAACTAGAAAATCTTACTAAAACAACGATCTAGGATGATATGTACACCCATTATTTGGATGTTGGCTCCGCCAGTGAGCTCACTATGTGTATTTCTAGCATGGAGCGTCCCTCAGGGTGCTCGAAACCTCCGGATCCCCACAAGGAGAGATCGGCATGTGTCCTCCTAATGGTCAAAGCATAAGAAGGAGTTGATGTTCTCCTTCCTTCTCATCTCTGTCACACGACCACTACCCTCACTCAGCCCAACCTCAGGGTGTGTGATGAATACATGGTAGGGCCTACACATGGTACGCAACGGAACCGAAGGACTCCCGCGATATAATCACCCAGAGGTGTAGAATCGTTTCCCATAAATAAACATGAATAGCCTATACATCGGGTAAACAAAATAGGAAAATTATACCGTCTACTCCCCAGGTTAGTCACCTTCTCTTCGCTGATGATTCACTTTTGCTGCTGGAAGCAAACATCCAAGGAGTGGAGACTACAAAATCTATTTTGCAAATATATGAGGAGAGCTCGGGGCAAATGATAAATAGAGACAAATCATAAGTTATGTTCAGTGCTAATGCAAGTAGAAATACGAAAGATCTATTATTGCAAAGCTTGGCATTAGGAGCAGAATCTTTGGAAGGCAAATATTTAGGACTCCCTACCTATATTGGACGATCTAGAACAAAGTGCTTCGCTCATATCAAAGAAAATATTTTGAAGAGACTACAAGGGTGGAAAAAAGGCTTATGTCCATGGTAGCCAAGGAAATCCTAATTAAGGCCGTGGCCCAGGCAATCCCGACCTATGCGATGGCTTGTTTCGATTTGTCAAAATCCCTATGTGATGATATTGGTAAGCTGGTTTGTCAATATTGGTGCTCTCAAAATGACGAAGTAAGGAAGATGCATTGGGTTAGATGGGAGAAAATGAAACTCCCAAAAGAGGAGGGTGGTCTGGGTTTTAGGGACTTATATTCTATCAACCTAGCTATGTTGGCTCCGCAAAGTTGGCGACTAATCCAAGCTCCAGATTCGCTTTGCTCTCAAGTTCTTTGTGTGAAGTATTTCCCGAATGGGGATCTCATAGCAGCCAAACCATTGATAGGTATGAGTTATCTATGGAGAAGTATTTCAAAAGGACTTGCAGTTTTGAAGGAAGGAATTATTTGGCGATTTGGAGATGGTTCAAAGGTACGCATCTGGGATGATTCATGGTTTCCTACTAGATTCACTCGCAAACCAACCACACACAAGGGAGATTCTGAGTTTGAAATGGTAGTTGAACTTATTGATGAGTCGACTTGCACTTGGAATAAAGAACGGGTCATGCAACTTTTTATTGCCTGCTAATGTTCAAATAATACTGAGTATACCTTTACATGAGCAAAGTGAGGATTTTATAGCACGGCACTTTGATTCAAAGGGCATTTTTCGGTTAAATCACGTTGCTATGGAGCAACAGACTGTTGTAGCTCAAATCGGACATGGTTTTGATTTCACTCGAGACAGGAAGTTTTGAAAAAAATATGGAAGACCCAGTATCCACCAAAAGGACACCATTTTATGTGGCGTCTAGCACATAACAACCATCCTATATAAATGAATATTGCTAGTCATGGCATTGATCTTGATACTCGGTGTGCACAGTGTGCCACAATTTTTTTAAAGATGGGGGTCATTTGTTCGTAGCACACTTTTTTTTAAGATGGGGGTCATTTGTTCCTATGTAAAGTCGCAAACCAACGGTGGCGTAGTCTTTTGTTGGAAGATGTACAACTCAAGCTTCTAGCATGTGATGCATGTAAAATGTATCCATGATCTTTGTAGTTTATTAGATTATATTCTTAGTTATTACATAGTTTTATAAGGATCTAGACTTGTTTGCCATTGATTCTGCGGGTTTTCTAAACAATCCCTTTTCATTTGGTTTTAACACTGTGAAGTAGGTTTTCTTGTTTTTGCATGTTTTTGACTTCCAGGGACCTTCCGGACGTTAAATGGATCCAAACTTTTTGCCACGTCATTTTTTTTGGGGAAATAGAAGACCGTGAGAAGAAGAAGTCAACTGGGGACGCAACGAGTAAGGAGAAAGGGGGACCATGCGGGCCTACACCCTGGCCGTGTCCGTGTGTTGGGGCCTCTCTCCCCCCTCGTGTGTCATTGACGCAATCTTGGACTCCACGGGACCGTCTTGACCTAAAACCGACTAATATATACCCCCTTTTTGCAATTTCACGAGGGACGGCGAAGAAACACAAAATACACAATGCAAATCCGCAGACTACGAGGATATATAGGAGGGGATACGCTGCTGAAGCCACTCTCGGTTTCCCCTTCGACTCCATCGACATCATCTTCTTCAGCACCATGATGATGATGGAGTAGTTCACCCCCTAGTCATGGGGATTGTGAAAGTAACTTGTATCAAAATCTCTCATGCTTCATAGATTAGAGTCACATGAGCTGCCTATTATGACCGTGGCTATATTTGTATTACAATGTGGTGGATTTTATGTTTATGAGATGCAAAGATGTTTATGTTCTTGATGTATGAGTAGATTTATATGTTACCACGTTCTTGTTTGCTAGTCTTGATCACACTAGTATGCTAGCCTCTCTCCTCCCCCGACCATGCTACAGTAGCAAAGAGAGAGCTAGAGCGACCGACCGATCCCGATCCCCTCCGGCGGCGATGCCGACTGGAGGTGGTGGAGGGGAGGTGCCGGAGTAGTTGTAGGGCCTTGTAGTTAGGTTTTTGCGACGGTCTCATCGTGCTTTGGGCGTCTTTTCCTGGGCTGGATCCAGATTGCCGACTGAGATCTGGATCTGGCTAGGGTTGACCGCCTCTCTCGCGCCGCTCTGGTGGTCAGAGCTAGAGGGGGCGGGCTCATCTTCTCTGGCATCCCCAATAGGGGCCTAGGAGCTGGCGTCTGGCGAGATAGCAGGGTTGCGGTGTCTTTCTCGATCGGCCGTGGTGGCAGGGAAGGAAGGTGCGGCGGTGGCTAGTGATTTGTTCTTCCCTTCCCAGCCGGCCGTGGTGGCGAGGGGGTGCAGAGAGCTTTGCCGTCCTCTTCTTCCTCGTTGGATGCTAGTGTTGTTCTTGGTGCTCTAGGTTCTTGGCCCTGCTCGAGCTGGCTGGCATGGTGGTGGCGGGGAGTGCAGGATCTGGTGCCTGAGGTGCCTGGTTGTCTTCAAAGTAGCATTTCTCCGGCGGCTTATCGGCGGCAGCAACCGTCATCCCGCCGGACTCATAGACTGAAGGGCACTCGCTATGTTACTACTTCGGCTTAGTGCTTTGGAGTTTCCTCTACTATGCTCCAAGTCGTGTGTCCCCGATGGCGCCGCTGCAAGCCGACGTTCGAGCCTCGTCGTCGATCTGGAGGTGCAGGTGGACTTGATCATGTTTTGAGTTTTCTTTTAGGGTCCTCTCTGCAATGGTTCAGGGCCGGCTTGTAATTTTTCCTTTGTTTTGGGCTTTTCTATAAAACCTCCTAGATGATAATGAAAGGCAATGTTTGTTGGGTGCTCTGCACCCGTCCCGTTCAAAAAAAAACTACTATTCTAGGGCGCGTGTGGGGGATGTGTGCATTAGTTGGAGCAATCTTGTAGTAGTTTGGGAAAGTCACAGAAATCTCGAGGCTGCTAAGGTTTTCACCTTTCTATGGTTGCCTCACTAGGGAGAATTGTTAATTATGCATAAAATTTTAGTGACATAATGCATGTATTTCAATATCATGTTAGAGTTCTTAATACAATACTCTGTTAAGTCTTAAATCAGACTTGAGATGGACTTTCTTGTCAAAGGAGTATTAGTGAGTTGATTAAACACTAGCTGAAAGGACATTTGTCCCTTTCTACTTTTTTGATTTACAATGACAAGACTATGTTTTGTGTGAACTAATATTTGAATTATATGCATACAGGTTTTAGTTCACAGGTGAAGGGGTTCTAATGCATAAAAAGAAAGATGGTAGAATCGCCTGCCGAAAAGTGGCCTAAAGTGGTCTGGCCGGCTCCCAGACCGGGCCATCCGGCGGTAGACCGGACCAGCCCGGCGGAGCCGCCGGATTGGTGTACTGATTCGGTTTTCGGTGGGGCGCCGGTTTCGCCCGGCGGAGCCGCCGGACCTCCGGCGAGATGTCCGGTCCCGCCGGACCTACCGCCGGGGCGTCCGGCCCAGAGGCCGGCGCCGCCGCACTTATCGCCGGGTTTGCTGCTGTGTGCTCTCTCCAACGGCCAGATTCCCACCTACCTATAAATACCCCTTCTCCCAGCTTGGGTAGGGTTAGAACTTCATCAACCATTGTTCATCCTTGAAGCTCTCACCTACCCCCATTGGAAAAACACCAAATTCCATAGATCTCCCCTTCTAGCCAACCAAAGCTCTTGATCTTTGGAGGATTGAAGGAGGAGGCACCGATCTAGATCTTCACCGAAGGAATTTCATTTCCACCTCCATTTGCTTGGAGGATTTGCACCTTGGGGCTCTTGTGACCCTAGGTGTTGTAAGTGGTTGATTGACTTGTCTTTGTGGTGATTCTTGCCTCCGTGGCTTTCTTGGGAGCCTCCAATTGAGTTGTGGAGTTGTGCCCCAAGCTCCGTGTAAGGGATTCGTGGTTCCCCCAATACCATCGCTTAGTGGAGCGTGAACTCGCCTTTGTGGCTTGTTCACCGGAGAATAGGGTGAGCCTTTGTGGCGTTGGTGGCCTTTGTGGCACCACACCCCTCCAACGTAGACGTACTTCTCGTAACAAGGAAGGAACTACGGGAATACATCCTTGTGTCTTCGTGTCTCCATTGCGGTTACCTCTATCCTTTACTCGTACCTTTACTTATTGTTATTGCTAGCTTGCTTATCACTCTAGGTAAATTCACTTAGTAGCACATCTAGAGAATTTACCTTCTTGTCTAGCCTTAACTTGAAAAGAAGTAAAAATTTGGGTAGCTCCTATTCACCCCCCCTCTAGTCGCTCATACGATCCTTTCAATTGGTATCAGAGCGTGGTCTCTTATTCAGGCTTAACCGCCTAAGAGTTTGAGCAACTATGGAAGGGGATAAGAGTAAAGAAACTCCTCCCGAAGATACTCCTCCATCTATCTCTTCCTCTTCAATCTCACGTGAGGAGTATTTGGCGTCCTTGGACACAATGCAAACCACCATGAGATTGGAGATGAAGGCTATGTTTGAGGAATATTTTGGAAGAAAACCTTCCGGGCCCACCGACCCAAACACCACACCTAGTGTGGAACTCTCCTTGGCTAAGGTGAAGCCACCTAACAATGGCTCCACCTCCGCCGAGAATAAAGGTGACCCTCCTAAGGAAAATGATGGTCCGGCAAAGGGTGCTAACATTCCACCCCCTAACACTTACTCACCTCCGCCGGTCCATTATCCTATGCCACACATTAACAACATGGGATCTCCTCCTAAGCTTGATTCTCGCAATTTTATTAAATGGCAAGGACTAATGAAATCTCATATTTCTAGCTCTTCTACTCATTTATGGAGGGTCATACAAAATGGCTTTGCACCTCATGATCCTCTCAACTTGACCGGAAGGGAAGAAGTTGATGAGCAACTCAATGCCACCGCCAAGCATCTCCTTCAACAAGCCGTACCGGATACTCATGCGGTACACATCAACAACTTGAGCACGGCCAAGGAAGTATGGGACTATCTCACTATGCTCTTCATTGGGAATGAAAGTATTCGGTCCTCCAAGTTTGATGAGCTCAAGAGTGAAGAAAGGGATTTCATTATGCGTGATAATGAGACTCCCGATGAGATGTACCAAAGGATCTTGGCTCTTGCAACGGCCTTGACCGGGTTTGGGTGCAAAGACAATGGTGATGACTATATCAAGCGTATGTTCATCACCTCCATCAACCCAAGAGAACCCATGCGGTCCGAGATAATCCGTTCAAGACCGGATTTTGGGAGTATGACCTCAAATGAAGTTCTTTGCGAGTTCACCGCCTTGTCTATCTTGAAGAAGAACGCGGAAGAGACTAGAGCCCGTGTTCTTGCCGGACAAGGAGTTCACAATCTTGCTCTCAAGGCCAAGGTGGTGTCCAAGCAAGGAGAAGGAGAAGAAGAAATATATGAAGAAGAGTGTTGGTCTCCGGAAGATCTCAAGTTTGCACTCCATGAACACTTGGCTCTCAATGCAAATGCCTTTTGGGATGCCAACAAGCACAAGACGAAGGGATCCAAGTTCAAATCCTTTCCAAGGAAGGGTGGTGACTCTAAAGTGAGGCATTGCTACAATTGTGGAGGAATCAAGCACTTCATCGCCGAATGTCCTTATGAGAACAAGGAGGACAATGAAGGCCGGCTCATCCCCAAGCGCCGGTCATCAAAGTTCTACCCATCCAAGAAGTATGGGAACAAGGACAACAAGAAGAAAGGAGAAAGGGTATTGGTGGTTCATGAGGAGTATGACTCTGAGTCCGATGATGATGACTCCGTTGATGAAGAGAATGGAGAAGTGGCCGCCATTGCCATTGTCTCCACACCACCTACATCCCTCTTCAACTCACAAAATGAGAACGCCATCATCACCACTCACAAGTGTCTTATGGCTAAGGCCTCGGAGGTAACCTCATCACCTACTCCTTCATCATCACATTCCAATGCTACCTCTATGGATGATTTGAGTAGTCTTAAGATTAAGAAAGAACTAGTTTCTTGTGATGATTTTCTTGCTAACATGAAGGGGCCAACCAAGATATACTTTGAGACACTAATGTGTGAAATTGGTGATGCCCATGACACTATCAAGGAGAAGGAGGAGTTGGAAAGATTAGCCGCCGATGATATTGGCTCTCTATCAATTGAGCTCGAAGAAGAGCAAAACTTGAGAGTCTCTTTAGAGGAGAAATTGTTGGGACTAGAAGAGTCTCATAATTTAATCTTGTCAAAACTCACTAAAGAACGTGACCATGCTCTTGCTATGGTCAAGTTGCTTAAAAAGGAGAAAGTTGAATTTGACGTTGGTCATAATGATCTTCGTGAGAAGTTTGAGAAGCTTGAAGAAGCCCACAAGGCTTTGGAAGGCAAATTCTCGCATCTCACCAAGATTCGTGAACAACTTCAAATTCAACTAACTATTGAACAATCTAAAGTCCCACCAATGCAAGTTATTGAAGTTCCTTGTTCTTCTAACTCTATTTGTGATCATAGTGATATCATTGAGGAGAACAATAGGTTGAAGGCCGATCTTGCTAAGGGCCTTGCTACTTGCATTCAAGGAGAGAAGAATCTCAATGATCTCTTGAACAACCAAAGATTGTTCAAGGGAAAGGAGGGCCTCGGATTTGTTGCCGAGTCCTCAAAGAAAGGGGATCTTTGTTTGGTGGCTGAGTCCTCAAAGAAGAAGAAGAATAAGAAGAAGAACAAGAAGAAGGCAAAGCCTGCTGCTGCTCCTACTCCTCATGTCCCCTTTGATATTTGTTACACCGAGGAGGAGTGGGAGGAGCTGAATGGAAAGAAGAAAATCGAGGAGACCGGAGTCTCCGGGTCAAAGGTTCCAGAGTCTCCGGTTAGTTCATCCACCCTGGAGTCTCCGCTCCCAAAGGCCGGAGTCTCCGGCCCTTCTCACAATAATTTTGCAGGAAAATATAACCCTCATTATGTTCTTCTTAGGGACTATTATGGTGATGTCTATGCTAAATATGCTGGTCCCTATAATGGTTACATTGAATATGCTATTTGGGTACCTAAGATTCTTGTGACTAACAAAAGAGGACCCATTCAAAAATGGGGACCTAAAACCAAGAATTAATCTCTTGTAGGACATTGCTTCCGGAGGAGGAAAATGGATTATTGATAGTGGTGCCACAAGCCACATGACCGGAAGCAAAAATATTGTGGAAGATCTAAAGCCAAATACTTCAAATGTCACGGTCTCATATGGAGATAAGTCATCCTCTAAGGTACTTAGTTTCGGTAAGGTGGTGATCACTCCGGACGTGTCCCTAGTGAATGTCATGCTTGTTGAAACCATTGGTTATAATCTACTTTCCGTTCATCAACTTGCAACTATGGGCTATGCCACATATTTTGATGTTGATATTGTGGTCGTCATGTGGAGTAAGTCTCTCAAGGTTGCCTTTGTTGGGTATGCCGAAAATGGCTTGTATGTGGTGGACTTTTCGGAGAAACCTACTACGGCCGCGATATGCCTAATTGCTAAGGCCGACGTGGGATGGCTTTGGCATCGCCGGCTAGCCCACGTCAATATGAGAGCTTTGCAAAATCTCTACACCGGCGGCCACATACTCGGACTAAAGGATGTTTCTTTTTCCAAAGATCATGTTTGTAGGGCATGTATTGAAGGAAAGATGCATGAAACAAGTCATCCAAGCAAGACTATTATCTCTTCCAAGAGGTGCTTAGAGCTCCTTCACATGGATCTCTTTGGACCTCCCACTTATGCAAGTCTTGGTGGCAAGAAGTATTGCTTGGTGATTGTCGATGACTATTCAAGATACACTTGGGTTTATTTCTTTGAGTTCAAGAGTGAGACCCAACAAACCGTCAAAGACTTTGCCACCGAAGTTGAGCGTCAATTCAATACCACCATATTGACTATAAGAAGTGACAATGGCACCGAGTTCAAGAACTACTCCCTAAATGAGTTTCTTAGTGATGCGGGTATCAAACATCAATATTCCGCTGCATATACCCCGCAACAAAATGGAGTTGCCGAGAGGAAGAACCGAACACTTATGGATGCGGCAAGAACTATGTTGGCAGAGTTCAAGTCTCCATACAACTTTTGGGCCGAAGCTATTAATACCGCATGCCATGCCACCAACCGGCTTTATCTCCGCAAGAACTTGAACAAGACTCCATATGAAATTCTTACCGGGCAAAAGCCCAACATCAAGTACTTCCGGGTATTTGGTTGTAAGTGTTTCTATCTCAAGAAAGGTGTTCGTTTGTCAAAATTTGATTCTAAAGCTATAGAGGGTATCTTTGTTGGTTACTCCACGGACTCACATTCCTATAGGATCTATAGCAAGTCCACCGGGCATGTTATAGAGACTTGTAATGTGAGGTTCGATGAAGATAATGGTTCCTTTGTGGGACAAAGTGGTGTTCGTGATGTAGGTGACGAAATTCCTCCCCAAGCCATAAGAAGAATGGGTGTCGGATTCTTCCGGCCCATTGAGGGACACCTTTTGGCCGAAGGAGAAGGACAATGCTCTACACAAGTGGAGCCTTCACCTGCTGAACACCCACAGGACATTGACCAAAGACAAGCTGCGCACCCTCAACCTCAAGATCATCACACCGAGCAATCTTGCCCGGAGTCTCCGGCCCCTGTGGTCCGGACTCTCCGGCCTATACCGGAGTCTCCGGGTATGGATACCGGAGTCTCCGGGGGTGATCAAGGCCTTGATGAAGATCCTTCGGAATTCCGTGGCTATGGGCCACTTGATGATCAAGGCAATCCAACTGGTCAAGGCGAGGACCAGAACAGTGATCATGAAGATGATCAAGTAGTCTCTCAAGAATCTCCTCTTGAGGCTCACACTCGCCGTGAGAAGAAGCTTGAGTCCATTCTTCGACGAAGAAGCATATCCTTGGAAAATGTGGTTGGGAGTGTTCGTAAAGGTGTCTCCACAAGGAGGCAACTTTCTAACTTTAGCTCTCATCATGCTTTTGTCTCTTGTGTAGAACCCAAGAAAGTTTATGAGGCGCTTGAGGATCCGGATTGGCTTGATGCCATGCATGAAGAACTCAACAACTTCGAGTGCAACAAAGTTTGGACTCTAGTAGAAAGGCCTAAAGATTGCCGTAATGTCATTGGGACCAAGTGGATCTTCAAGAACAAGAAAGATGCAAATGGTATAGTCATTCGTAACAAGGCAAGATTGGTGGCTCAAGATTTCTCCCAAGTTGAGGGTATTGACTTTGGTGAAACTTTCGCTCCCGTTGCCCGTCTTGAATCCATTCGCATCTTACTTGCATATGCCTCACATCATAACTTTAAACTTCAACAAATGGATGTTAAAAGTGCATTTCTCAACGGTCCCTTAAATGAATTGGTTTTTGTGAAGCAACCCCCGGGCTTCGAAAACCCTAAGTTTCCTAACCACATTTACAAACTTGATAAGGCGCTCTATGGCCTCAAACAAGCCCCACGTGCGTGGTATGAGAACCTTAAAGAGTTATTGGTTGATCGTGGTTTTGAAATTGGGGTGATCGATCCCACTCTTTTTACTAAGAAGGTCAATGGGGAGCTTTTCATTTGCCAATTATATGTTGATGATATTATATTTGGTTCTACTAACAAAGCTTTCAATAATGAGTTTGCCAAGCTCATGACCGACAAGTTTGAGATGTCTATGATGGGGGAGTTAGAGTTCTTCCTTGGATTTGAAGTCAAACAATTGAAGGGAGGGACTTTTGTGAACCAAGCCAAATATACCCAAGACATGCTCAAGAGGTTCGAGATGATTGGAGTCAAAGGTGCAAAGACTCCCATGCCAACAAAGGTTAATATTGATCTCGATCCTAATGGTAAAGAAGTGGATCAAAAACTTTATAGATCTATGATTGGTTCCTTGCTTTACCTTTGTGCATCTAGACCGGACATTATGTTAAGTGTGGGAGTTTGTGCACGTTTTCAAGCCGCACCAAAAGAAAGCCACTTAGTGGCGGTCAAAAGAATCTTTCGATATTTAGTGAATACCCCTAACTTTGGTCTTTGGTATCCAAAAGGAGCAAGTTTTGATCTTGTAGGTTACTCGGATTCGGATTGGGCGGGAGACAAAGTGGAACGGAAATCAACCTCCGGGGCTTGCCAATTTCTTGGTAGGTCTTTGGTGTGTTGGTCATCTAAGAAACAAAATTGTGTGTCTCTCTCTACCACCGAAGCCGAATATGTAGCCGCGGCTAGTTGTTGTGCACAACTCTTATGGATGAGGCAAACTTTGAAGGATTACGGTGTTATTTTTGACAAAGTGCCTCTTTTATGTGATAATGAAAGTGCAATCAAGATCGCTCACAACCCGGTGCAACACAACAAGACGAAGCATATTGAGATTCGTCATCATTTCATTCGGGATCATGTCAACCGCGGAGATATTGATCTATCTTATGTTGGCACTCATGAGCAACTTGCCGATATATTCACAAAGCCTCTTGATGAAGCAAGATTGCGGGAATTGAGGCATGAACTAAATATGATTGATTCAAGCAATGTGGCTTGAGCTAGGTGCATTTACTCCCATACTCTAACTAGTGTGTTGTTCTAGTCTAGATGCGCATAGTTGAGGATAGTCATCGTGTCAATTAATGGCACGATGCATACTCAATTGTGCGACATGATAAGATCACTAATGTCATTTGAGCCCAAGCATGTCTCTTCGCAGTGTCACGACATTGGTGATCACACATAGGGGGAGAAATCCCCCACCATTGCATGTCTTCAAATCTCGTGTGTTTGTTGTTGTGCTTCTTTGGAAGGCATGCAATCTTAAGTTGATTTTCTTGCAAACAAGTTTGATGGTTGTTGATTTCTTTCGCACACCATGCTTTTCTTGTTGATACATGTCACATATCGACAATTGTCAAAACTTTTCTAGTCCAAAAGGTGTTTCGGCGGCCTGCCCGGCGAAAACCGGACCTGGCGCCGGACTGCTCGGCGGCCCACCGGGCCAGCCCGGCGGATCCGCCGAACTGGCATTCAGTATACCAGTTCGGCGGGCTCACCGGAATGGCCCGGCGGCCCGCCGGACCGCCTGGCGCATGGCCCGGTCCCGCCGGACTTACCGCCGGACTGGCAGGCCTATATAAATTCGTGGGGAGGGTTCCTTTGGCAGTTTTCCCCCACTTCCCTCCCTCCCCACGCCCGCCCCCAACTCCATTGGCGCCGCCCCATCAAGCTTCTCCCCCCTTAGCCTCTCCACCCAACCAATCCCTTCCAAATTTAGATCGGGTGTAGATCGGGGTGGTTTGAAGCTTTCCTCCGAAGATCTTCGGGTTTCGTCAACCGCATTGGGAGATCGGGATTCTTCCCCATCTTCTTGTGCACCATGTCTTCGGGTAACTCCCTCGTTTTCTCTCTTTCCTCTAGCCCTTGCCTCACACTCCGTTTGTTCATGCTCTTGTTTGAGTAGATCTAGTGTGTATCTAGGGTTAGATTCATCTTCTTGGGATAGATTCATCTTGTCTAGGGATAGATCCTTTTTAGGGTTTCGTTCCTTGTTAGACTAGTGTGTGTTCCTTGGCATCCTTGTACCCTTAAAGTTTGTAGTGACAAGTTGTTGAGTCAAGATTGCGGGTAGTATGACAAGTGTGTGTTTCGGCGAAAGATCCGGCGGCCGCCGGACCTGGCGCCGAACCTCACTGCCATACTACCTCTCCATCATGCACTTGCCCCTACCCGACTTTGAGTTCCTTTTCCATGACATGTATCTTTATCTGGTGTTGCTTTGCTTTGCTTGCGTTTTCAGACTCTTTCTCGACTGAGGACAGTGATTACCGGATTGAAACCGCAGAAGAGCTTCACGCCTTTGAAGCCAAGAAGAGGAAGATTGATGAGGTTGAGGGGCAGTCTTCGCGCCGTACTCGTCAGACAGGGAAGACCACAGCTGAAGGTGGCAGCTCTGCAGCTGCAGGGCCGCGAATGAGGTCCAAGCTTGTTTACACTCGTGGACCTCATCCACCCCGGAAGGGTAAGGGGGCTCGTGGCCCGGTGGATGTGGAGAAGGAGCAGGAGATTGAAGGGAACTTGGGTGCAGCCCACATCAACACTTGGCGCAAAATTCGAGTTGCAAACCCGTACCGCTTTCATGAGAGGCAGTACACTGGCTCTGACAAGAGGTTCTGGACTGATTCCCAGCGTGCTATGTGGGATGATTACTATGATGCAGCTGAGCACATGAAGAGTGGTTTCTATGTGGTGCCAAAATCTCTCAATGTCGAGCACTTTCAGCACTATGCCTCCAGGGACTTTCGCTTCATCAATGAGGCTCTTCTCAAGATGGATATTTTTGACCTTGTCACCCTCTCTGAGTCTATTCAGCCTTTGGTGGTCCGCCAGTTCTTCTGCACTGTGTACTTCCATAATGACCCTGCGGAGTCCTTCTCTTGGATGACTGGCCAGGATGTGTTCACTGCCACGTTTGCTGATTTCTGTGATGCTTTGGGCTATGGTGGTGGTAGGGCTGGAGGTTTCAAGATTCACTCCGAGACGCCCTTTTCCGTGGAGAAGATCTCTCGCATTTGCTATCCAGATGAGCCATCCCTCCCAGCTCCTGCCATTTCAGGGATGTACTACTACTGCAATGCTCTTGCCAAGCTCTTCCGTCAGAATCTGATAAGTAAGGCTGGAGATGATGCTAGTGTCAGGGGCTATCACAGGAACTTGCTATACTATTGCCAGCCCGACAAGCTTCGGAAGATAGATGGTTGTGACTTCATTTTTCAGGAGATGAAGAGATCCACTCTCAAGCGCATGACTCCCAACTATTGTCAGTATGTGCAGCATTTGATCAACAGGCAGCCCCGGGCTCAGACTGCTCTTGTGCGTGGACAAGTTGTGGAGATGGAGACCTTCTCAGTGGGTTTCCAGGGTGGTTTTGAAGAGGCTCCCAGTTTGCTCCGTACTAGGTCTAGAGGTCCCACCATGGATGCTCCTGATCCTCACCGTCCCTCTGGTTCTGGTACTAGTCGTCGTCGTCACCATCGCCACCCTAGGCCCTCTCGCAAGAAGGGTGTTGCTGCGTTCTTCAAGAACTTGTGGGAGATGTGTCGCAGCTCTTATGATGTGGCTCATAGGAGCATGGAGATGAGTCAGGAGACCCGGAGGAGGCAGAATGAGTTCTTGGCTGCTAGGGGCAGTGCTGTTCCCCCCGTTGGGCATGAGTTGGCTCCGGTCCCGTATGTCAACTATGTCATGCCGCCTCTTGATGATGACATGTTTGCTGGTATTGAAGACTTTGAAGACTTCGAGCCACCCTCTGAGCCAGAAGATGCTGATGAAGAAGAAGGTGCTCATGGAGAGGATGATCCGGAGGGTTCTCCTGTCCCCAGTGAAGATTTTTGAGCGCTAGCATCTTCTACTCTCTTGTCCCTTTTTGGTGTTTCGATGCCAAAGGGGGAGAAGAGTGTAGAGTCTCTAGGAATAACGTCGCATGACACAAGCCTCGCTTTCATTTTCCTTGGTTCTTAAGTGGCTTGTGTCCATTTGCGTTTTATTTGCCATTTTATCTCTCAAACTCCGTGGAACCTTATCATGTGTGGACAAGTGTGTAATTTAATTATGCACTATGCACTCTATGTTTATGTTTGGATATGTCTATTGCTTGCTATATTATTATCTATCCATGATATTATCTTGTCCATGCCATGCTTGGTTCCTATTGATGGTGGGGGAGCTCCCTATAATCTAAATCTTGCACTTTGCATTCCAAAAGCAAATTCTACCATGTGCATATATTATGGGGGAGCACTCTCACTATTCATTAGATAACATGCTTTGTTTATCCTATGAGACTCTAACATAGTTTGTCATCGTAAATCAAAAAGGGGGAGATTGAAAGGACATTTGTCCCTTTCTACTTTTTTGATTTACAATGACAAGACTATGTTTTGTGTGAACTAATATTTGAATTATATGCATACAGGTTTTAGTTCACAGGTGAAGGGGTTCTAATGCATAAAAAGAAAGATGGTGGAATCGCCTGCCAAAAAGTGGCCTAAAGTGGTCTGGCCGGCTCCCAGACCGGGCCATCCGGCGGCAGACCGGACCAGCCCGGCGGAGCCGCCGGATTGGTGTACTGATTCGGTTTTCGGCGGGGCGCCGGTTTCGCCCGGCGGAGCCGCCGGACCTCCGGCGAGATGTCCGGTCCCGCCGGACCTACCGCCGGGGCGTCCGGCCCAGAGGCCGGCGCCGCCGGACTTATCGCCGGGTTTGCTGCTGTGTGCTCTCTCCAACGGCCAGATTACCACCTAACTATAAATACCCCTTCTCCCAGCTTGGGTAGGGTTAGAACTTCACCAACCATTGTTCATCCTTGAAGCTCTCACCTACCCCCATTGGAAAAACACCAAATTCCATAGATCTCCCCTTCTAGCCAACCAAAGCTCTTGATCTTTGGAGGATTGAAGGAGGAGGCACCGATCTACATCTTCACCGAAGGAATTTCATTTCCACCTCCATTTGCTTGGAGGATTTGCACCTTGGGGCTCTTGTGACCCTAGGTGTTGTAAGTGGTTGATTGACTTGTCTTTGTGGTGATTCTTGCCTCCGTGGCTTTCTTGGGAGCCTCCAATTGAGTTGTGGAGTTGTGCCCCAAGCTCCGTGTAAGGGATTCGTGGTTCCCCCAATACCATCGCTTAGTGGAGCGTGAACTCGCCTTTGTGGCTTGTTCACCGGAGAATAGGGTGAGCCTTTGTGGCGTTGGTGGCCTTTGTGGCACCACACCCCTCCAACGTAGACGTACTTCCCGTAACAAGGAAGGAACTACGGGAATACATCCTTGTGTCTTCGTGTCTCCATTGCGGTTACCTCTATCCTTTACTCGTACCTTTACTTATTGTTATTGCTAGCTTGCTTATCACTCTAGGTAAATTCACTTAGTAGCACATCTAGAGAATTTACCTTCTTGTCTAGCCTTAACTTGAAAAGAAGTAAAAATTTGGGTAGCTCCTATTCACCCCCCCCCCCTCTAGTCGCTCATACGATCCTTTCACTAGCTCTATGTTTGGACGTGATGCCCATGTTGATGCTTATGAATGACATCTTGTGTATTTGCATACTTTTAATTTGTCATTTGTGCTCTGTTACCCCCATGTTTATGAGAGAGGGGGATCAAGTGAAAACATGATCCCTAGTCCAGTCTTTAATCATAAATTCTCTAGTTACCTTAGGTCCGTTTTACTTTCAGTTCTTTAAACTTTAAAATCACAAAAATCTTGTTCTCACTTTTCCTTTGGTTTTGTTAATCTTGCGACCTGTGGGTGACTGATAACCACCACAGTTAGTTGGGGACGCAGAACTGTTTGTTTGCTGTTGCAGGTTGCTTGAAGAGCAAAGATAAGGAACCAACCTCAGGCTTCCCCGAGAGTTCGATAATAACCCCGAGTCACCCTTGTGGGGAAAACTTCTCTTGCTGCATCACTCTGCACTTGGAGTCCCAACGAGTGGCATTTGAAGAATAGAGTTGTTGCCATCAGCATGCGACTCGGCTTTGGATATGCTGCAAGAAGTATTACCGCTCCCTATAGATGAAAAACTTCTTTCGGCTGCTTTCCCGTGGAGCTGCTGGACTGAGAGAAATAGGGAGAATCATGGAGAGAATAGGCAAACAATTGAGCATTTTCAGTTCAATGTTCGAAGTCATCCAAGCAGTTTTTTAAAAAGGACAAGTAAATCACGGTTTTGGGAACATCTACATGGACTGCACCTCCTTCTGATTGGATGAAAATTAACACAGATGCATCTTTCTCTGAAAATACAAAGTCGGGTGGATGGGGAGCTCTCTGCCGTGATGATACCCCAGATATCCAGATCAATGTAGCTGGCCGTTTGGAGATGATTACAGATGCTATGCATGCCGAGGCCATGGCGATGTCAAATGCAATACAAGTGGCGGAACAACTGGGTACTGGTCGGGCTATCATTGAAACTAATTGTATAGCTCATATCTCTTCGGAGTATGACTACGCACCTATGGGTGTCCTGATTAGTGAACTTAAAATTCTGGCTCCGAGTGAGTTTTATTGAGGCAAAAGTGGTGTATGCACCTCTTTCATGCAATAAGCCTGCTCATGGTTTAGCGGCTTTGGGTGCCAGGGTAGATAGTGATGAACAGTACGCGTGGATGATGACCTACCCTGATTCTGTAACCTGTCTGGTGACCGGTGATTTAATCGTGTCTTATAGAATATTAGTGTTCCGTGTAAAAAAACATGGTATGCAAAACAAACTACCGTCCATCTAGTTCCACATGAACCCGTTGTCCTCGAGTGCTACATTTTTGCCAAATTGTGTGACGATTATATTTGTCCGGACGCTGCACCTTTTTTTTTTTGAATGTTAGCAGGAGAACTGCTAAATCCATTGATTAGAAAGAAGGTTTGGTCCAGTTTATAAGAAAAACCGGACCCAAAAACCATACAAACACCCACGCAACGCCTTGCGGCTTACACCAAACACCCACACAAGCACTTGACAAGGACTCGCCTTGTTCAATCTCTTGCCAAGAATGGCGAGGAGAGAGAACATAGAGCCATAAGACCGCGTCACCGCTGGAAGAAGACAACACCGAAGCACAACCTCGAGTCAAAGATGACACGCGTCGACGTACCGCCCACCCATGGCGCCTAGAAAGGAGTAGTCGGCGAGTGAAGCGGCAGGACCCGGACGAACTTGAGAGAGGCGACACTCGGAAATGCCAGACCAGTGTACATTGCGCCCTCGAGGCCCATGCTTAAGGTAGCAGCCAACATCAACTCCTGTTGTCAACATCGGACTCCACGAGCAACAAAGGCAACACCTCCAAGGAGGAGAACGACGTCGTGACGCCGCTGTTGCCCGATCCAGCAGACTGGATCTAGGGTTTCCCCCGTAGCTCGGAAGGGGGCAAAACGAGAAGGGCCTCGACCACGCCTCCAAGGAGGTAACGGCGCCCGCAGGCGTCGCCGTCGTCTTGCATTTGCAGGGATTTCTCCCAGCCCTCACGTTGATCCCGAACCAAAGAAACAACACAGGAGCACCAGCTGAAACATGCCACCAACAAGAGGATCATCCTTGACGATGGCGAGGAAGGAGGGCGAAGAAACCTCCAGCGCCACCCCGCACAGCCCACCATGCTGCGGGCCAACCTCCCTCTTCCCCGCACGGCTATGGGCACGCTCACAGACAGCGCCGCCAGCCGCCTCCCAGCCCTCCTCCACGCCGCTGCTGCGCCACAACGCCAGCACCTCACCAACGCGCCGGCCAACGAGCCGCGCCCTCCTCCTCATCCACCACCGCGGCTCCAGCAGCACAGACCCGTCGCCCTGCACGGCTCCAGAGGCCGGCACGCCCTTCTCCACCTCCTCGACGCCCCCAGCGCCTCCGGCCCACCAGAGCCCATCGGCCCGCGCGCGAGCCCGGATGCGCAGGCAGCGCCACAGCTAGCCGCCGGCGCCGGTCCCTCAGCACCGCGCAGCCCTCCGCGCCGTCGCACAGCACCGGCGACCTCCGTCGCCAGCCCCGGCCACCGCGCCGCCGCGCCCCACGCCAGCGCGCCGCCACCGCTCGATGCCGCCAGCCCGCGCCATCCACCACCGAGCGGGGTGAGAGAGAGCCCCGCCGCCGCCGACGCCGACCGGGCTTCGCCCGTCAGCGCCCCATGGCGGCGGCGAGGAGAGGGGAGGGGGGAGCTGGGCCCTTGCCCGGCGGCTAGGGTTTCCCCCCGGTCGCTCGCGGGAGCGACGCGGGAGGGACGAGTTTCTTTTCCGGACGCTGCACCTACCAGCGAATGCTAGTGGATTACTGAACTGGTTGTTGGATCGCGTGGTGCAGAGCACAGCTACGTCACTCAACAAGCGACACCTCCTCTGCTATTAACCTCCTACCCTGCTCGAGACAAAAGAGCAGAGCGCACCACACTCCAAGGAAAAATCCCAAGAACAGTTCGACATCGACGGCAGCAATGCCGGCCTCAGGCGACGGCTCGGTTGCCCTTGCCCGGCCTCACATCGTGCTCCTCCCGAGCGCCGGGATGGGTCACCTGGTCCCGTTCAGCCGCCTCGCCGTGGCCCTCTCCTCCGCCGGCTGCGACGTCTCGGTGGCCGCCGTGCTCCCCACCGTGTCCTCCGCCGAGTCCACGCACCTCGACGCCCTCTTCGCCGCGTTCCCCTCCGTCCGCCGCCTCGAGTTCCCCCTGGCGCCGTTCGACGCGTCCGAGTTCCCCGCCAACGCCGACCCCTTCTTCCTCCGCTTCGAGGCCATGCGCCGCTCCGCGCCGCTCCTCCTCGGCCCGCTCCTCGCCGGCGCCGGCGCGTCCGCGCTCGTCACGGACATCGCCCTGGCTTCCGTCGTCATACCAGTGGCGAAGGAGCTCTCCCTCCCCTGCTACGTCCTCTTCACCGCCTCCGCCGCCATGCTCTCCCTCTGCGTCCACTTCCCCGCCTACCTCGACGCCACCGCCGGCGGCCTCGTCGGCGACGTGGAGATCCCCGGCGTGTACCGCGTCCCAAAGGCCTCCGTCCCGCAGGCGCTGCACGACCCCAACCACCTCTTCACCCGCCAGTTCGTCGCCAACGGACGCATGCTCGCGACATCCGACGGCGTCCTGGTCAACTCCTTCGACGCGCTCGAGCCGGAAGCCATCGCCGCTCTGCAGGATGGCTCCGTCGCCGCCGGGTTCCCTCCCGTGTTCTCGGTCGGGCCGCTCGCTCCGGTGAGCTTCTCCTCAGGCGCGCCGGCAAAAGACCAAACACCTTACATGCGGTGGCTGGAGGCGCAGCCGGCGCGGTCGGTGGTGTACGTGAGCTTCGGCAGCCGGAAGGCCATCTCCAGGGACCAGCTCAGGGAGCTCGCCGCCGGGCTGGAGGCGAGCGGGCACCGGTTCCTGTGGGTGGTGAAGAGCACCGTGGTGGACAGGGACGACGACGCGGACCTCGGCGAGCTGCTCGGCGAAGGGTTCCTGGAGCGGGTGCAGGGGCGGGGGATGGTGACCAAGGGCTGGGTGGAGCAGGAGGAGGTCCTGAAGCAGGAATCCGTCGGGCTTTTCGTCAGCCACTGCGGCTGGAACTCTGTCACGGAGGCGGCGGCGGGCGGGCTGCCGGTGCTGGCGTGGCCGAGGTTCGGGGACCAGCGGGTGAATGCCGGCGTGGTGGCGCGGAGCGGGCTCGGCGTCTGGGAGGACAGGTGGAGCTGGGAGGGGGAGGAGGGGCTGGTGAGCGGGGAGGAGATCGCGGAGAAGGTGAAGGCGGTAATGGCGGACGAGGCGGTGAGGAAGAAGGCGGCCGGTGTGCGCGATGCCGCGGCGATGTCAATCGCCCAAGGCGGATCGAGCTACGGGAACTTGGCGCAGTTCGTGCAACGGTGCCGGGATGGAAGCGGAAGCAAGTAGTACGCCTTGGCTGTATCAGAAGCGTGTTACATGTGTCGGTTCTTCTGGGGTGGCGTATAAATGTCAACTTTTAACATTAACTAGCAATCTTCATACCCGCTTTTCCCTGCACGACCGCAGAACCCATACACATGAATCTAGTGGCCTCCTCGACGGTCGTACCTGAGCACAGAACACATAATCCATGCAAGGTAACAACCCCCTAATACACTCGTAACCATAAATCAGGGCCCTTTTGCTCTTTGTAATTTACTTCCTCCATTTATCTCTACTAATAATACAGCTAGAGGACGTGATGGTCTAAAAACCGTGGTACGTCTAAAAAACCGGGGTCGATCGGCCTATTCTTCGTACGTCATAAAAACCAGCGTACATTGAAACTGAACCGCATCTTCCTCCACCTCGGTATCTCCTGATTCCCCTGCCCTCCTCAATCGATGACCGACCTGAAGTGGAGCGCGGCGAGCTGGGTCAGGGGAAGAGGGTCGGGATGAGTTGCCAGAGAGGAGCGCGGCGAGCTGGGTCCGGGGAAGCAGTGCGTCACGCGCGTGGCGGACGGCATACGCGAGCCTGCGTCCTTCTTGCGGTTGCGACAGGGACCCAAGCTGTACCGCGACGGGGATCCGGCCTGTCCTGCGGCAAGCGGCCGAGCTCGCAGGGTCTTCGGGCTCGACGTCCTTCCTGGCGGCCGCCACGCGAAGGATGCGGGTTTGGCGGCAGCGGCCATAACCCGAGGCTGCACTTTTTTCTCGTTCCTAGACTACTCCGTGTTGGTTGACCCGGCCGCCGACCACAGGATCCAGTAGCCTCGGCCTCCATACATTACCGGACACATCCACGACGACGTTCGAGTGAGGACAACTAGAATTACTGGTGACTTGTGGGTTCAGAGATAGAGAAAAGGGTATCAGGGCAGAGCTGTACCCACGCGACGGAGAATCGGCGGCTGCGAGCTACCACCTGCCACGGCAACCACGACGACTGGGCAGACGAGGCACTTCCCCTACGAGAGTCACGCGACGGTGGCTCAACGGCGAATCGATGGACTGGCGGACACAGGGCTGCCCAACTCGCTAGCGCTATTGCAACTTTGCTCTCTAAATGTTCATCGTCTCTGGCTCGAGTTGCAATTTGTTAAAAAGTTGAATTTCGTGCAGGCAATAAAGGCCAGCAGGCAGAGGAGAACAACAACATGGTGGAGTTAATCATCAACGCGCCCACGTCGCTGAGACTGCCGAGTAGGTCGAGAAAGACGAGGGCCGGATCAAGCGCATCCTGCACTGCAGCCTACAACCAGACGGGCCACTTCAGAACCACCTACGCCGATGAGCCCATATGAACTTCTCAAGGACACATGCTGCAATCCTGTTGTGAACAAAATGAAAAAAGTTACGAGTTAGTGTCTACATGGGCAGAGCACTGCCATAGAGTTACTAGCTCTGGCGGCAGCATGCCAGCATCTCTTCAGCTTAAGTATATTGGGGCGTTTGTCTAACTGGTCAATGCTCTTCCTGTCTTCTCTTGGGCTCAAGCAAGGAAACCTGGTGCTATGATGTTATGGCATGATGTATTGGTGAAAATTCAAGAAGCGCTTAAGCATTTTTTTGATTGCCGACTCCCAGCTATATGTCAACTGATCAAGCTCATACTTGGACAACAAGAGAGAAAAACAACCAGTTTCTGTTGTTTGAAAAAGTGTGACAGTAAACAACACTGCAGGATTTGGGCGCAACATGTTCTAAGGACATTTTACAAATAACATCGATAATTTCACAATAAATGAATTGAGTGTAAAGATCAAAACCACAAAAAAATATTCATGCTATTGCATTTCTAGCATGATCTTGGAAGTCCTCAACAAAATTAATACAATAGATAAAAGATATGAAAAGGGCTAACACTGTTTGCTATGAGCACAGAACAACATCACGAAGAAAAAGTGTTGGTTTTAAAATTTCTTTCATCAGATATTCCACTTTTGCTCTAGGACTACATATTCAATTTAAACAGCAGGAAGGGCTGAGAGGGTAACTGCAAACAGTGCAAACTGCAACAAGGTAAACATGTCAGTACAGTTCAATCAGGAAAATACATGGTAGGTAATAAATCTTGAGGCAGAGGGTAGAATTACTAACTATTCCTCCAAGAAAATCTAAACTATTGAATGGTTTCTTGGTCTAACAAAAAATTATTGTTCTTGGTTTCTTGCTCAAATCAGCCTGCAAATGGGTATGTATTTATAATTTGCGATGTATGCCTTACGCATATCTTTTTTATTTGAAATCTAAATAAAGACCGTATGTTTACTAAGATGGTGCAATGAATTTATTTTATTTTTTCAAAAAGAAACAAAGAATTTGACAAATTGACAAATCAGAAGAGACTGGACAAGAAGAATGAGGAGTGTGATGTCATAATCATTGAGAGGAAATATGAGGCGATAATTATCACAACAGTCAATATCTTTATGATTATTTATGAATATCTTTTTTTTAGAAACGGATGCCCGGCCTCTGCATCAGATCGATGCACACGGCGCAATTATGAATATATTTATCAATGCATATAGGTTAAATTTTTTACTAGCTCGTAGCAACGCACGGGTTTAGTTTAAGTTTCCACATTGCTACAATTTTAAATATTTCCAGTTTGCACAATAATTGATTAGATTGATTTCCACATGAATTAGATGTTTACACTGAAGCCTTAGGAGCATTTGATTATCCACCACGTGGAGTTCTATTCAGGAATGTCGGTACCCTGTGTTCTTAAGCAACCACTCAATTTCAGTATAATTGATTTTTGTATATTTCATTGTTAGTCAAAAGCTTTAGTTCATGGCTGATGTGTGCAAACCTCAAATGGATTTTGAATCATTACTTTACCACTTTTAATCATTATTTAGTAATTAAGCAGCACTGTGTCGATTGCTCCCTACACTGGAGTGATCCTTCCCAGACTGATCCTTTTCCTTAAATGATCCTTTTCCTTAAGTTAACATGTCAAGAATTCACACATGTATGGTGTTTACACTGGAAAATGATTTACAGTACAATGGTAAGTTTCATTGTTTGACTTCAACAATTTGGGTAAATCACTTAGTATTCTTCTATTTCTTCTCATAAGTAATCTAAGTAGGGATTATCAATCATACTTATTTATCCAATTCTACTTTTTAGAAAGTTCCATGATTATTACAAATATTTAACTTACTTCAAAACATATTTGAACTACTTTTATTATACTTCCATAGCAACGCGCAGCCTTTATTATTATTTATAATTACAGAAACAATTTTGTTGCCATTTTTTGAGGGGATTGAAGAAGCTCCACTGTATGTCAAAATTGTCTACCCGTAGGAGTAGGTTAGTTTGTGTCAACTATAAGTTTTGCATATACCATGAATTATAGATGCTTTGATCATTGAATGTAACATAATTTATTAGGCCCGTTGCAACGCACGGGCACTCAACTAGTAAATATAAGATGCTTTAGCTTTGTGAAGCAAATGTATTTAGACATTTTTTAGTGTGTAGGTTCACTCGAATATACATACTAAAACTTGTCCGGATACATTTGATTTACAAACCTAAAACATCTTATATTTATAAACGGAGGGAGTATAAGCCAAAAAAAATTATGCAAGAGGAGCAAATATGACTGATATTTGGTTGCCTAACACCCCTCAATTTTAATGGGAGAGTATTGAAAGCTCGACAGGAAGTCAAAAAGTAAGAAAGGTGCATGACAATGCCTTGGTGAAGGTTGCGACCATACGCGGAGTGCTTATGTGCTTATACTGGGCTATGGCAGATGGTTTAATATTTCTTAAAGCTAACTGTAGCACAACATCAGCGAGAAAAAGAAATTATAGCACATATTTCTGTCGATTACTGAACAATTGCAAAAGATAGGCCTACTGATATAATCTTTAATAGTTAATACATGCCATGCTCCACTCTACGGTACGCCATCTAATAAGAAGCGTATAGACTAACCTCAATGTGCTTTGTGCGTCGGTGTTGATGCCTCCAAAACTCTTGGGGGGGGGGGGGGGGGGGATATGTGATGGCGCGGTGATGATGGTGCCAGAAAACTTGTTGGCGTTTGTTGATGAAGTAAAAATAACCGGCCAGTTGGAAACCCCAAGAGAAGGTTTGATGAATATAGCAGCAAGTTTTCCCTCAGTTATGAAACCAAGGTAGTCAATCCAGTAGGAGGGAGACAAACGACCGAAGGTGATGCCCACCAGCTTCGCGACAGCTTCAGACAATTTATAGGGCGCTTCGTCCAAGCTTTGCTTTGCGAGCGGCAACGTGGAACCTGCACACAACACAACCAAATACTTTGTTCCCAACTTACAATGAGGTTGTCAATCTCACCGGTTTGCTTGAAACAAAGGGTATGAGCGTATCGAGTGGAAAGTGATAATAGTATGCGAGTAAAGTAAACAGTGCGAGTAAATTAAACAGGTGATGGCAATGTAAAGGAAATAGGACCGGGGTCCACAGTTCACTAGCGGTGTCTCTCCATAAGATAAAATAACACATGCTGGGTAAACAAATTACAGTTGGGCAATTGATAGAATAAAGACAACATGCATATGTCGAGAGGATCACTATGAGATTTACTCTGGGCATTACAACAAGATACATAGACCGCCATCCAACTGCATCTATGACTAATAATCCACTTGTGGCGAATCAATCCGAGAACTCCACAAGTATTAAGTTGCGAACAACAGATAATTACATTAAGCAAAGTGTGTAATGTAAACAAAGCATATGCCCTTGAGCATATGAATGTTGTTTTCCCCCTAGTAGCAACAACACATCTACAACCTTAGAGGTTTCTGTCACTCCCCCAGATTAAATAGAGGCATGAACCCACTATCGAGCATAAATACCCCCTCTTGGAGTCACTAGCAACTACTCGGCCAAGATAGCTACTAACAACGGAGAGCATGCAAGATCATAAACAACATAGAGATAACATAAGATAAAATTCAGCACATCAACTCAATCATAACACCAATATTCATCGGATCCCAACAAACACAATATGTAGAATTACATAACGATGATCTCGATCATGTAAAGCAGCTCACGAGATCTAAACATGAAGCATATGGTGGAGAAGACAACCAACTAGCTACTGCTATGGACCCATAGTCCAAGGTAGACTACTCACTCATCGCTCTGGAGGCAAGCATGGCGATGAAGAAGACCTCCGGTGGCGATTTCCCTCTCCGGCAGGGTGCCGGGAAGAGCTTCTGGACCCTCCCGATCTTCGGGTCGACGGCGGCGGCGGATCGCGATGTGTTCTGGAAAAGTGATCGGGTCTTTAGGTTTTTCCCGTCGGGGGGTCTTTATAGGCGAAGGGGCGGCGTCTGAAGTGGATCAGGGGGCCCACACCACAGGCCGGTGCGGGCCAGGGGTGGGCCGTGCCCCCTGGTGGTGTGGCCACCCTCTGGTCTGGCTCCGTCTCCTCTTCGGTGTTCTGGAAGTTCCATGAAATATCTGGACGACTGGCTTTGGTTTCGTCCAATTCTGAGAATATTTCCTGTGTAACTTTTCTGAAACACAAAAATAGCAGAAAACAGGGAACTGGCACTGTGGCATCTCGTTAATAGGTTAGTTCCAGAAAATTCATAAAAATGCCACGAAGTGTAACGAAACACTAATCAAATGGTGTAAAAACAAGCATGGGGCATCAAAAATTATGGATACGTTGGAGACGTATCAGCATCCCCAAGCTTAACTCCTGCTCGTCCTCGAGTAGGTAAGTGATAACAAAAGAAATAATTTTTGAGGTGACGTGCACCTACACAATCTTGATCATCTATGTAAGCGTTGTGCGCTGGGATCAAAAGAACTTAAAACATGGGCATGAAAGATATAATCTTGATAGAAGAAACTTAGCAACCATGTTATAACATGAAAATGAACACAAACAAAAGATCATGAAAATGAAACAATGAAAGTCAAACGTGTGTTCAAATCATAAGGAAAAACATACAAATGGTTTTCAGCTTGTCCTTCATGAGAGAGCAAAACATAAATGCATAGGACACCTTCAAGTTTAAGAGGGCGACTAGATACAAGTAATTTAAGAACAAGTGAAAGAATGACAACTATGCTCTCTTAATGGTGCATAAAGTTAGAAGGTGGTGACTCAACATAAAAGTAAAAGAAAGGCCCTTCGCGGAGGGAAGCAATGATTGCAAGTTTTATAAACCTTCAAAAATTATGGTACTTACCGGCTTTGAGCTGTCATTGCCCCCATCATAGGCATCTTGAATGGTTAAAGTTAAGGCGAATAGACTTATGCTGCATATGCTTGACAAATCATAAGTTGAAAACCTCGTGTCCCGTGAAATACGAATACCCAAACCTCATGCTACTCGACTTAGAGTCCCAAGCAAGGTCTTGTCATTGTAAATATATGTGTATCATCGAGAACCGCCAACGGGGTACCTCCGTGCCCGATGACATGGAACAAGCCCACATCAAAATGACAGGACAAACAGATAATGAACACATCGGCATCTCTTTTATTTACCATTGGTATAGCTTTTTATTGTGAGATGCGTCGATGAATGTTCACTATGGGCATGCTGTAAATTTCCACCATGAATGATGCATGGCTTATATTAGCGGCCCAGGCGTTTCCCTAACACATATAAAAACTCCATGATCCCGCAAGATTCCCAACTTATTTCACATCGCGAGTATCCATAAACAAAAGATCACGATATCAACTCAAATGAAAGATAGTGCAATGTTGAAAGCTTGCCCCATGACGGCATGGCTGGGCTAATTCCCAACTTACAACTTGCAAGCATAACAACTCAACATAAGAGACCACAATGTCAAAATTTTAAAACAAGAAAAGTAAAGTGTGCCATCCGGTTCGTGAGAGCTTTACTGACCAATTTTCGCATAACACCAAAAAGAGTTTAATTTGAAGGATAGATAAAAGCAAGTCAAATGTACTTTGGAATAGCAAATTGCTAATAGGTATGTATGGTGGACACAATGGAAAACTTGGTTTTTAGGAGTTGGATGCACGAGTAGAGCTCATACTCAGTACAAAATAAGGGCTAGCAAAAGACTGGGAGCGACCAACTAAGAGAGCAATAACGGCCATAATCATGCAGAGCGACAAAGCGACATTAAAAGAAGTATAAGATGGCATCAAAAGTCAAAAACTAAATGATCATAGAGGCAATGGCGACTTTGTATGAGTCAAACATGTGTGAGCATGCGCCAAGTCAACCCAAATAAAGCATCAAGGAGAAAACCAAAATAATGCTTCCAAATAATTAAAACAACGCATGATTTTTTCAAAGGCTCATTAAGCAATCTCAGTCATTTGAGACAAGTCATGCTACAGCATAACCACTAATCATGCTATCAAAAAGACATCAAGCACGACATGCAAAAGCCAAGGCCGCAGTCTACACAAGCTCCTTCTTGTACCACTTTTTTGCATAAAGCTTTTTCTCTTTTCCAACACCATTCGAAGTTTTTATAGCCAACTATTTTGATGAAAACTAATAAGGACCAGAGGCAAAAATACACCTTGATGAAAAGATATAACAAGATCTGAACACAAATCAAGGCAAAAATCGAAAGCTAAACGAAGTTCTAGAAAAAAAGAACACTCGTTGAAATTATAAGAATGAAAAACGGAGTGTTCTTGGCAAATGAAAAGCAAGGCAACTTCTCCAAAAGGAATTTGTTGGGGTCCAACCATTTATTGCAGCAAACAAAACTAAACAAAACGGAAAACTAAAACAACTGACGCTCCAAGAAAAACGCATAATGCATGAAGTAATAAAAATATAGTGTTTAGAAAGGTGACCTGATTTTTGCCGATGAAGAAGGGGTGCCTCGGGGGCATCCCCAAGCTTTGACGCTTGTACTTATTGGATATTTCTTGGGGTGACATGGGCATCCCCAAGCTTGAGCTTTTGTCCATTCTTCAACTCATCTCATCATTCTCCGATCCCTACACTTGAAAAATTCCTTCATACAAAACTAAACACAAATCTATTAGCAACATTAGTGTAAGCATAACATTGAATCAACCCTTTTTGCTTCAGGTTTCAACTCAAAACTGCCACATATAAAGCATATACTACTGTAACAACTTTCCAAAAGTTCCGTGATCAAAATAACTAAAAAAGAAAGCGATAAAGCGGCAAACACAAATATTGGCAGAAATCTGTCAAAACAGAACAGCTGACAAAGGTCGAATTTTTAGAGGGTTTTCAACTAATGAAAGTTTGGATATAACCTGGGGCATATGCACAAGAAATCACAGGTAAAAAAGATATACAGAGAATTTTCACGAATTTTTACGGTGCAGCACCAAAAACTGTTTTAGGACAGCAACATCCCCAAATCTTACCTCGCTCAAATTAGAGGCTTCTCTTGGCACAAAAATGAAATAAAAAGGATAAGGAAAGGTCATTACAGTAGTAATAACTTCCAAGACTCAAATAAAAAAAGAACTGAAAGTAAAAACATTGGGTTATCTCCCAAGAGTGCTTTTCTTTAACGCCTTTGAGCTAGGCGCAGAAAATGCGAATCAAGTATTATCAAGAGAGGCATTAAGATCCATTGTTTCCTCAAGATTACCATTTACCACACTAGGCACTTTAGAGGTTCCCGAAGATGATTCAACCTGCAAGTCACTCTTAGTTGAACTAAAAGTCTTACCAATCTTAAAAACATGCCGCGGTTTAGGCACAGACACCTTGGGAACATACATAAATTTTTGCTCTTTTCCACCAAAAGCTTTCTCCTTCTTAAACTTAAGAGAAGAGAAAATTGAACTTAAAGTTTCCATGGACTCCTCAAGTTTCCCAATCCTAAGGTTTTGACTATCAAGAGTAGTGCTAGCCTCTAAAATGGTGATTCTCTTACCGATACTCTCTATCAATTCATTAACACGGCTAGCATTATCATGGATACTTGGCAAACTTTTTTCTAAAGAGCTAAGCTTTTCTAAAACTTCCTGCAAAGTAACCTCAGTTTTAACAACATGAATAGGTGGTACCCCCACTAAACTTTCAATTAAAGTGCATGCTTCAAGAGCGGGAGTACCCAGAAAATTTCCTCCTGCAAGAGTATCAAGAACGTACCTATACCAACTAGTTATACCAACATAAAAATTTCTAAGGAGGATCATGGTAGAATGCTTCTTTGTACACCTATGATGAGAATTGCTAATACGGTACCAAGCATCTTTCAAGCTCTCTCCCCCTTGTTGCTTAAAAGTACGAACTTCAACTTCAGGATTACTCATTCTAACAAGACTAAAAGCAAGCAAGTAAAAACAACTACAAAGGATTCTAATTTTTTTTTGGGTTTTTGATAAAATGATGCAAGTAAAAATAAAGTAAAGCAAAACAATAAACAATGAAAGGATGTGCGTGCAAAAACTCCCCTTGCAGAAGTCTTCTTCCTCCCCGGCAACGGCGCCAGAAAACTTGTTGATGGCGCGGTGATGATGGTGCCAGAAAACTTGTTGGCGTTTGTTGATGAAGTAAAAATGACCGGCCAGTTGGAAACCCCAAGAGAAGGTTTGATGAATATAGCAGCAAGTTTTCCCTCAGTTATGAAACCAAGGTAGTCAATCCAGTAGGAGGGAGACAAACGACCGAAGGTGATGCCAAGTAGCTTCGCGACAGCTTCAGACAATTTATAGGGCGCCTCGTCCACGCTTTGCTTTGCGAGCGGCAATGTGGAACCTGCACACAACACAACCAAATACTTTGTTCCCAACTTACGATGAGGTTGTCAATATCACCGGTTTGCTTGAAACAAAGGGTATGAGCGTATCGAGTGGAAAGTGATAATAGTATGCGAGTAAAGTATAAAGTGCGAGTAAAGTAAACATGTGATGGCAATGTAAAGGAAATAGGACCGGGGTCCACAGTTCACTAGCGGTGTCTCTCCATAAGATAAAATAACACATGCTGGGTAAACAAATTACAGTTGGGCAATTGATAGAATAAAGACAACGTGATTCCAACCCTAAGCCGTCTTCCTCCATTTCGACTCGCTCCTCCTGTTCCCCCCCCACCGCTCTACCGCATCCAGATACCACGCAGCTCGCACGGATCCCCGGCAGAAGTAGCCAAATCTGGAGCAGAAGGCCGCCATCTCAGATGGATCAGAGCCCTTCATGGTTCTATCAGCCACCCCCTCGACAATGGTTGCAAATGATGGGGCTGCGGCTCTCATGGATCTAGAAGTACAAGCTTTAGGGCAACTGGTCGTGGAAGGGGAAGAGGAGGCGCTGCATCTAATTGGGGGATGGATGTTTGGCAGTGGAACCGAGAAGAAGAGGTGCGGTTCTAATCGTGAAGCACAACTCTGCTTTCAGAATCATTGGGCTGCTTGCAGTGAGGGAATCAGAAGTGATACAGCTTTTGGACCGAGCAAGGATTGCAGCAGGACTGAGGTGCTACCTAGAGGTGATCCAGCTTATTCCAGATTCTCTGGTGGAGAGAGGGGTCAGAGTAAGGGAAGTTTTAACAGCGGAAGCTATGCAGCTTGCGCTCTGAGACATAGAATCTCTGAGAGCAAACCAATCACCGCAGTGCAATTGCGAGCATCATATAATCATTCAATAAACCGCTCTCACCGCCGAGGACATGGCCGGTTGCTGAAACGTGACCAACGGGAGCGAATCAATCACCGCAGTTAGCAGGGCTTCACTTGCGTGTGAGGTACCTATTCAAACAGTTCAAGAACATGGGAGCTGAGTTTATGTTTTCTTTAGGCTATAGACATACTCTGCAGGTGGGCACAATTGAGGTGCTTATTCAGGAGTAGAGTGAGGAAGTTAGGGTTCCTAGGGCACCGTTGTTCACGCAGCTGGCCTGGGTTAAGAAAACCCTCCTAAGTCCAGGGTTGTTCTCTATCCAGAATCTTCATCTTGCTCCTCTATCTGCAGGGCTAGTCAGAGAACCAACGAATACATCCAATCCAATTCTGCTATTAGAGCTCAGAGAGAAGATGCCAGACAATCGAGGTAGGGGAAGAGGAAGAGGAGGGAATGGAAATCAACAGGAGGCAAGCCAAGGTCCTCAAACCCTGGGGTGTGGATGCAACTACAGCAATTCTCTCCTCCTCCACCTTACCATCAGCAGACTGGTTTCATCTATGGCTATCATCCTTCCTAGGGGTTCTCAAATCAGTTTCCAGGAGCCTATCAGCAGAATCAATGGATAAAACCCTGGTACCTGGCAAAAATCAGGGGCAACCTCCCCAAGGTGTGCTCACTCAACAACAACCAACACCTTTGGCACAGGTTCCAATTCCTGCACAAAAAGTTCAAGGGGTCAACAACAACAACAACAAATTGGAGCTGCTGCTCAGGGGGCTCCTAAGAATCCAAGCAAGAATTAGAAGAAGAAGGTTGTGGCTGAGGCAACAAACAAGCAGAAAGGAAAGGAGGTGAATCAAGACAAAGACAACTACATTTAGGTGATCTTCTATAATTGTGGTGAACCAGGTCACCACAAAGCTTCCTGTTTGAAGCCTGCAATCTATTTCTTCTGCAATTCAGCAGTTCATAAAGAGGACACTTGCCCAGTCAAGAAACTACCTCCTCCATCAGCAAACCTAGTTGGAAGTTCAATGCTAGACTAGAAACTTTCCACGTGGAACTCCCACCACCATCAACACAAGGTCTGCAATTTGGTATCAACAATGTGGGCATTGTGCATACTGAAGTTGGTGAGATAAGTGAAGAAGAACTAGCTAGCGAATTCTCAATTATCTACAAAACCACTTGGCCATGTCAGATTAGGACTCTGGATGAATGGAAATTCCTTGTGAAATTTCCTCCATATATGGTAGTTGTTGATGTTGCTAGTTACCCTTGCTTTGGTCTAGGCAAGGAAGGTGTCACTGTCAATGTTGAAGTTTGGGATGGGGAACTAGAATCTGTGGAGGAAACTCATGATGTGTGGCTACAACTCAGGGGCATCAATCCAAAATGGTGTAAGTGGGGACCTCTAGCCCAGTTTGCTTCAGTTCTAGGCATTATGATAGATGTTTACTTCTGTGGTGCTTTCAAATTCTTGTGTGAAGTGGTAAGGATTAAAATCCAATGCAAAGACCCAATACTGATCCCTAGTGAGTGGTTCTTTGAGATGGAAAAGAAATTCTACAAAATTGGGAGAGTGACTGAACTGCCTAAAGGAAATGGTGCAAAAGGAGATGATCCTCAAGACCCATCAGATCCAGATGCAGAGAACAACCAGGGCTCTGAAAAAATTGACATGGAAACTGAACAAGGTGGACTATAAGAACACTAATTTGGTCCATCTGGTGGTAAATCCACTGCTCCAAAGTCATCCAATTCCAATACTACTAAGCACTAGAAGACAACTAGTAATCCAGGTGCTTCTCATCTCAGCCCTGAGGTTCCTATGTCTAATGTTGTACCTTCACACCTTGAGAACACAAGGACAGACATTCTGGCATGGCTGTTAGCTGACAATACGGATGAAGACAGGTGCTACAACCTTCTGAGAGAGATGAAACTTGTCAATGAAGATGGCTACTACAACTATGATCAGAAAATTGAACCTGATCCCACTCAAAAAGAAGAACAAAAACCAGAATCAGAAGAACTTCCCTCTGTCCAATGTGATTCTGTCCCTGTCAGGATTCAGAGATGATCCAACTGGGACTAGTCCAGGCTGAGAGATAGAGCATCAGGATGCAGAATAACATGGGGAATTATGTTCTGGACATGGCAAAAGACCCGAAGAAAAAAACTAGACATCCTACTGATACGTCTCTAACGTATCTATAATTTTTGATGCTCCATGCTTGTTTTTACACTATTTGCTTAGTGTTTCGTTATACTTCGTGGCGTTTTTATGCATTTTCTGGAACTAACCTATTAACAAGATGCCACAGTGCCAGTTCCCTGTTTAATGCTGTTTTTGTGTTTCAGAAAAGTTACACAGGAAATATTCTCGGAATTGGACGAAACAAAAGCCAAACATCCAGAAATTCACCGAAGCTTTCAGAGAACCAAAGAGGAGACAGAGTGGGGCCACGAGGGGCCCACACAACAGGGCGGCGTGGCCCAGGGCTAGGTCGCGCCCCCTATGTGTGTGGCCGCCTCGGTCCACTTCTGACGATGCCCCTTCGCCTATAAAGACCCCCCGACGGGAAAAACCTAAACACCCGATCACTTTTCTAGAATACATTGCGATCCGGCGCCGCCGTCGACCCGAGATCGGGAGGGTCCAGAAGGTCTTCCCGGCACCCTGCCGGAGAGGGGAATCGCCACCGGAGGTCTTCTTCATCGCCATGCTTGCCTCCGGCGCGATGAGTGAGTAGTCTATCTTGGACTATGGGTCCATAGCAGTAGCTAGATGGTTGTCTTCTCCACCATGTGCTTCATGTTTAGATCTCGTGAGCTGCCTTACATGATCGAGATCACCGTTATGTAATTCTACATGTTGTGTTTGTTGGGATCCGATGAATATTGGTGTTATGATTGAGTTGATGTGCTGAATATTATCTTATGTTATCTCTATGTTTTTTATGATCTTGCATGCTCTCCGTTGTTAGTAGCTATCTTGGCCGAGTAGATACTAGTGACTCCAAGAGGGGGTATTTATGCTCGATAGTTGGGTTCATGCCTCTATTTAATCTGGGGGAGTGACAGAAACCTCTAAGGTTGTAGATGTGTTGTTGCCACTAGGGAGAAAACAACATTCATATGCTCAAGGGCATATGCTTTCTTTACATTACACAGTTTGCTTAATGCAGTTATCTGTTATTCACAACTTAATACTTGTGGAGTTCTCGGATTGCTTCGCCACAAGTGAATTATTAGTCATAGATGCAGTTGGATGACGGTCTATGTATCTTGTTGTAATGCCCAGAGTAAATCTCATAGTGATCCTCTCGGCATATGCACGTTGTCTTTATTCTATCAATTGCCCAACTGTAATTTGTTTACCCAGCATGTGTTATTTTATCTTATGGAGAGACACCACTACTGAACTGTGGACCCCGGTCCTATTTCCATTATATTGCTATCACCTGTTTACTTTACTCGCACTGTTTAGTTTACTCGCATACTACTATCACTTTCCACTCGATACGCTCATACCCTTTGTTTCAAGCAAACCGGTGAGATTGACAACCTCATCGTAAGTTGGGAACAACGTATTTGGTTCTATTGTGTGCAGGTTCCACGTTGCCGCTCGCAAAGCAAAGCTTGGACGAGGCGCCCTATAAATTGTCCGGAGCTGTCGCGAAGCTAGCAAGCATCACCTTCTTGAGTTTGGCTTTTTCCTACTGGTTCGATTAAACCTTGATTTCTTACTGAGGGAAAAACTTGCTGCTATATTCATCATACCTTCCTCTTGGGGTTTCCCAACTGGCCGGTCATTTACTTCATCATCACCGTGCCATATATAGCAATCAAGACTTTTTCTGGCGCCATTGCCGGGGAAAAAGAAGACTTCTGCAAGGGGAGTTTTGCACGCACATCCTTGACTTTGTTTTAAATTTTGCTTTTACTTTATTTTTACTTGCATCATTTTATCAAAAATACAAAAAAATTAGTTTCCTTTATAGTCGCTTTTATTTACTTGCTTTTAGTTTTGTTAGAATGAGTAATCCTGAAGTTGAAGTTCGTACTTTTAAGCAACAAGGGGGAGAGAGCTTGAAAGATGCTTGGTACCGTATTAGCAATTCTCATCATAGGTGTACAAAAAAGCATTCTACCATGATCCTCCTTAGAAATTTTTATGTTGGTATAACTAGTTGGTATAGGTACGTTCTTGATACTCTTGCAGGAGGTAATTTTCTGGGTACTCCCGCTCTTGAAGCATGCACTTTAATAGAAAGTTTAGTGGGAGTACCACCTATTCATGTTGTTAAAACTGAGATCACTTTGGAGGAAGTTATAGAAAAAGTAGGCTCTTTAGAAAAAAGTTTGCCAAATATCCTTGATAACGCTAGCCGAGTTAATGAAGCGATAGAAAGTATCGGTAAGAGAATCACCATTTTAGAAGCTAGCACTACTCTTGATAGTCAAAACCTTAGGATTGGGAAACTAGAGGAATCCATGGAAACTTTAAGTTCAATTTTCTCTTCTCTTAAGTTTAAGAAGGAGAAAGCTTTTGTTGGAAAAGAGCAAAAATTCATGTATGTTCCCAAGGTGTCTGTGCCTAAGCCACAACATGTTTTTAAGATTGGTAAGACTTTTTCAACTAAAAGTGACTTGCAGGTTGAATCATCTTCGGGAACCTCTAAAGTGCCTAGTGTGGTAAGTGGTGATCTTGAGGAAACAGTTGATCTTGATGCTTCATCACTTGATATTACTTGATTCACACTTTCTGCGCCTAGCTCAAAGGCGTTAAAGAAAAGCACTCTTGGGAGATAACCCAATGTTTTTACTTTCAGTTTTTTTCTTTTATTTGAGTCTTGGAAGTTATTACTACTGTAATAACCTCTCCTTATCCTTTTTATTTCGTTTTTGTGCCAAGAGAAGCCTCTAATTTGAGTGAGGTAAGATTTGGGGATGTTGCTGTCCTGAAACAGTTTTCGATGTTGCACCGTAACAATTCGTGAAAATTCTCAGGATATCTTTTGGACCTGCGATTTATTGTGCATATGACCCAGGTTATATCCAAACTTTCATTAGTTGTACACTTTTTTATTTGAGCAACAAAAAACCCTCTAAAAATTCAACCTTTGTCAGCTGTTCTGTTTTGACAGATTTCTGCCATTATTTGTGTTTGCCGCTTTATCACTTTCTTTTTGAGTTATTTTGATCACAGAACTTTTAGGTAAGTTGCTACAGTAGTATATGCTTTATATGTGGTGGTTTTGAGTTGAAACCTGAAGCAAAAAGGGTTGATTCATTGTTATGCTTACACTAATGTTGCTAATAGAATTGTGTTTAGTCTTGTATGAAGGAAGTTTTCAAGTGTAGGGATTGGAGAATGATGAGATGAGTTGAAGAATGGACAAAAGCTCAAGCTTGGGGATGCCCACGCACCCTAAGAAATATCCAAGAGGTACAAGCGTCAAAGCTTGGGGATGCCCCCGAGGCACCCCTTCTTCATCGGCAAAAATCAGGTCACCTTTCAACACACTATATTTTTATTGCTTCATGCATTATGCGTTTTTCTTGGAGCGTCAGTTGTTTTAGTTTTCAGTTTTGTTTAGTTTTGTTTGCTGCAATAAATGGTTGGACCCCAACAAATTCCTTTTGGAGAAGTTGTCTTGCTTTTCATTTGCCAAGAACACTCAGTTTTTCACTCTCATCGTTTCAATGAGTGTTCTCTTTTTCTAGAACTGCGTTTAGCTTTTGATTTTCACCTTGATTTTTGTTCAGATCTTGTTATATCTTTTTATCAAGGTGTATTTTGACCTCTGGTCCATGTTGGTTTTCATCAAAAGAGTTGTTTCAAAAAAGTTCGAATGGTGTTGGAAAAGAGAAAAAGCTTTATGCAAAAAAGTGGTACAAAAAGGAGTTTGTGTAGACTGCGGCCTAGGCTTTTGCATGTCATGCTTGATGTCTTTTTGATAGTATGCTTAGTGGTTTTGCTGTAGCATGACTTGTCTCAAATGACTGAGATTGCTTAATGAGCCTTTGAAAAAATCATGGGTTGTTTTAATTATTTGGAAGCATTATTTTAGTTTTCTCCTTTGATGCTTTATTTGGGTTGACTTGGCGCATGCTCACACATGTTAGACTCATACAAAGTCGCCATAAGCCTCTATGATCATTTAGTTTTTGACTTTTGATGCCATCTTATGCTTCTTTTAATGTCGCTTTGTCGCTCTGCATGATTATGGCCGTTATTGCTCTCTTAGTTGGTCGCTCCCAGTCTTTTGCTAGCCCTCATTTTGTACTGAGTATGAGCTCTACTCGTGCATCCAACTCCTATAAACCAAGTTGTTCCAATGTGTCCACCATACATTCCTATTAGTAATTTGCTATTCCTAGTACATTTGACTTGCTTTTATCTATCCTTCAAATTAAACTCTTTTTGGTGTTATGCGAAAATTGGTTAGTAAAACTCTCACGAACCTAATGGCACACTTTACTTTTCTCGTTTTATAATTTTGACATTGTGGCTCTCTTATGTTGAGTTGTTATGCTTGCAAGTTGTAAGTTGGAAATTAGCCCAGCCATGCCGTCATGGGGCAAGCTTTCAACATTGCACTATCTTTCATTTGAGTTGATATCGTGATCTTTTGTTTATGGATACTCGCGATGTGAAATAAGTTGGGAATCTTGCGGGATCATGGAGTTTGTATATGTGTTAGAGAAACGTCTGGGCCGCTAATCTAAGCCATGCATAATTCATGGTGGAAATTTACAGCATGCCTATAGTGAACATTCGACAATGCATCTCACAATAAAAAGCTATACCAATGGCAAATAAAAGAGATGCCGAGGTGTTTATTGTCTGTTTGTCCTGTCATTTTGATGTGGGCTTGTTCCATGTCATCGGGTACGGAGGTACCCCGTTGGCGGTTCTCGATGATACATGTATACTTACAATGACAAGAGCTTGCTTGGGACTCTAAGTCAAGTAGCATGAGATTTGGGTATTCGTACTTCACGGGACACGAGGTTTTCAACTTATGATTTGTCAAGCATATGCATCATAAGTGTATTCGCATTAACTTTAACCATTCAAGATGCCTATGATGGGGGGCAATGAGAGCTCAAAGCTAGTAAGTACCATAATTTTTGAAGGTTTATAAAACTTGCAATCACTGCTTCCCTCTGCGAAGGGCCATTCTTTTACTTTTTATGTTGAGTCACCACCTTCTACCTTTATGCACCGTCTAATAGAGCATAGTTGTCATTCTGAGTATAATGTGCATTGTCCCAAAGTTTTCATTGATTGATTCATGATGTTGGTTTCACTTGTTCTTAAATTACTTGTATCTAGTCGCCCTCTTAAACTTGAAAGTGTCCTATGCATTTATGTTTTACTCTCTCATGAAGGACAAGCTGAAAACCATTTGTATGTTTTTCCATATGATTTGAACACACGTTTGACTTTCATTGTTTTATTTTCATGATCTTTCATTTGTGTTCTTTTTCATGTTATAACATGGTTGCTAAGTTGCTTCTATCAAGATTATGTCTTTCATGCCCATGTTTTAAGTTCTTTTGATCCCAGCGCACAACGCTTACATAGATGATCAAGATTGTGTAGGTGCATGTCACCTCAAAAATTATTTCTTTTTTTATCACTTACCTACTCGAGGACGAGCAGGAGTTAAGCTTGGAGATGCTGATACGTCTCTAACGTATCTATAATTTTTGATGCTCCATGCTTGTTTTTACACTATTTGCTTAGTGTTTTGTTACACTTCGTGGCGTTTTTATGCATTTTCCGGAACTAACCTATTAACAAGATGCCACAGTGCTAGTTCCCTGTTTTCTGCTGTTTTTGTGTTTCAGAAAAGTTACACAGGAAATATTCTTGGAATTGGACGAAACAAAAGCCAAACATCCAAAAATTCACCGAAGCTTCTAGAGAACTGAAGAGGAGACATAGTGGGGCCACGAGGGGCCCACACAACAGGGTGGCGCGGCCCAGGGCTAGGCCGCGCCCCCTATGTGTGTGGCCGCCTCGGTCCACTTCTGACGATGCCCTTTCGCCTATAAAGACCCCCCAACGGGAAAAACCTAAACACCCGATCACTTTTCTAGAATACATCGCGATCTGTCGCCACCGTCGACCCGAGATCGGGAGGGTCCAGAAGCTCTTCCCGGCACCCTGCCGAAGAGGGGAATTGCCTTCGGAGGTCTTCTTCATCGCCATGCTTGCCTCCGACGTGATGAGTGAGTAGTCTACCTTGGACTATGGGTCCATAGCAGTAGCTAGATGGTTATCTTCTCCACCATGTGCTTCATGTTTAGATCTCGTGAGCTGCCTTACATGATCGAGATCACCGTTATGTAATTCTACATGTTGTGTTTGTTGGGATCCGATGAATATTGGTGTTATGATTGAGTTGATGTGCTGAATATTATCTTATGTTATCTCTATGTTGTTTATGATCTTGCATGCTCTCCGTTGTTAGTAGCTATCTTGGCCGAGTAGATACTAGTGACTCCAAGAGGGAGTATTTATGCTCGATAGTTGGATTCATGCCTCTATTTAATCTGGGGGAGTGACAGAAACCTCTAAGGTTGTAGATGTGCTGTTACCACTAGGGAGAAAACAACATTCATATGCTCAAGGGCATATGCTTTGTTTACATTACACACTTTGCTTAATGCAATTATCTGTTGTTCGCAACTTAATACTTGTGGAGTTCTTGAATTGATTCGCCACAAGTGGATTATTAGTCATAGATGCAGTTCAATGACGGTCTATGTATCTTGTTGTAATGCCCAGAGTAAATCTCATAGTGATCCTCTCGACATATGCACGTTGTCTTTATTCTATCAATTGCCCAACTGTAATTTGTTTACCCAGCATGTGTTATTTTATCTTATGAAGAGACACCACTAGTGAACTGTGGACCCCGGTCCTATTTCCATTATATTGCTATCACCTGTTTACTTTACTCGCAGTGTTTACTTTACTCGCATACTACTATCACTTTCCACTCGATACGCTCATACCCTTTGTTTCAAGCAAACCGGTGAGATTGACAACCTCATCGTAAGCTGGGAACAAAGTATTTGGTTGTGTTGTGTGCAGGTTCCACGTTGCCGCTCGCAAAGCAAAGCTTGGACGAGGCGCCCTATAAATTGTCCGGAGCTGTCGCGAAGCTAGCAAGCATCACCTTCTTGAGTTTGGCTTTTTCCTACTGGTTCGATTAAACCTTGATTTCTTACTGAGGGAAAAACTTGCTGCTATATTCATCATACCTTCCTCTTGGGGTTTCCCAACTGGCCGGTCATTTACTTCATCATCACCGTGCCATATATAGCAATCACCTACTTCCTCTAAGTTTTAAGGTATTGCCTCCTAAAACCCTTTCAGTGTTCTACAAAAGAAATCTCTAGTTAATATGGCACAAAAATTTGGTGTTGCTGTTGAAGTTGAATCTGATTTGGAAAGCAATGAGGAAAACAAAGCATTCCACATTGCTTCCAATCTAAATGTTCTAATCAAAAAACAGTCTACACCAAAAGCTATGCAATTTTTTTGATATTCCTAGTACTTCAGAATTAGCAACTAGAGGAATGTTTGTGGGACAATCTCCATCAGTTGCATCTACGGTTGCTTCTCTCGGTCCTACCTCTCCTGTCACTCCTATCCATCAACCTGAGTTGGATGAGGACTATGACAGTGAAAGGAAATGGTTCAAAATTTGTAAACATAAACGAGGCAAGCACCCTAGGAAGATAGTTTTTTATGAATAGTCTCTCGTGGTACATTAGAGGAATTGATGGTATAGAAAGATTAAAATGTATTCATGATAATCTTGCTAAAGCTCGTCCATCTATTGTTTCTTTTCAGGAAATTAAGAAAGAGACTTTCTCTATCTCTTACCTAGATTCCATTAGTTTAAATATTAATTTTGCTTGGAATTTTCTCCCAGCTAAAGGCTCTGCTAGAGGCATCCTGGTTGGACTCGATTTAAATAACTTTGATATTATTGCCTGGGATATCAAAACCTTTTCAGTTTCTTTTGTCCTTAAAAATAAATTAGATGGAATATTGTGGAGACATATTTCTGTTTATGGATCCCCTTATGATGAAGGTAAAGAGGAGTTCATCTCTTAGCTTCACTCTTTGTTTTTCTATAAGAATCACCCCACACTAGCCAGTGGAGACTTCAACTTAGTTAGATACCAAAAGTACAAGAGCAATGGAATTGTCAACCAGGAATGGTGTGATAAATTCAATGCTTGGATAGAATTATGGGGCCTCTTGGAAGTTGATACCCACAATTATAGGGGATCGCTGAAATCTTTGATGGGAAGTATTACCCAAATTTATAGTTTGACTCAACGGAAGCAAACAAGAATATCAGCAAGACTAGCAATTGAGATGTTACTCTCAACCACACCTGTATATCAATATTCTCAAAAGCAAGTTGTGATTTTAGCAGTTGAAACAAAAGTGATTGCAGCAGTATACAGTAACAACAGATTTCTCATAGTAATGCAAAATGGATGTTTTAAATTGGATTATGAGAAAGCTTCCGACAAAGTAAATCTAGACATTCTAGATGAACTTACAAAAGAAACTTCAGCCCTGCGTTTAGAGCTTTGATTAGGCAAATTCTTAGGGGTGTGTCAGTGGCAGTTAAAATTAATAATGTGGAGGGTAATTTCTTCACTACAGGTTCCTTAGACAAGGTGACCCGTTATCATCTTTGCATTTAACTTGGTAGTGTATGTTTTTACTCGCATGCTCATTAAAGCTGCCTCTCAGAACTTGATTCAAGGGCTTTGCCCTGAATCCATCCCAGGTGGTGTAATCAGTTTACAATACGCAAATGATATGATCCTCTTTGTTGAAAATAATCTAGAGATGGCACGAAACCTTAAATGGGTCCTCACCTGCTTTTAATAGGTCTTAGGTATGAAGGTTAATGACAACAAGAGTGAATTAGTTCCCATTAGCCTTGATGCTGAGGAGACAGCCGAGCTTTAGAACATTTTGGAGTGTGTGGTGGGCTCCTTTCCCATTAAGTATCTAGGATTTCCTTTACATTTTGACAAGCTTAGGAGGGAAGACCTTCAGCCAATAATATACAAAATCCTGAAAAGGATAGCACGCTGGAGGGGAACACTTCTCTCTTATACTGCTAGATTCACATTGATTAGGGCCTATTTAGCTAGTACCCCAATTTATCTTATATCTTCTGTAAAATTTCCAAAATGGGCCGTGCAACTGATTAACACCCAGATGGCAAACTATTTATGGAATGACACAAAAGATAAAAAGAAATTAAATTTAGCTAATTGGGATCTTGTCTACATGCCAAAAAAACAAGGTGGTTTGGGAATTCCTAATTTGAGAGATGTAAACATCTGTCTTCTGGCCTCTTGGTTGAAGAGATATGCTAATGGGGATGGCAAACTTTGGAAAACTTTACTAGATAAAAAGTATAAAACTGCCAACCCAAATATCTTTTCCTATTCCACTTTGCATTCATTTGTTTTCTGGAAGGGTTTTATGTGGGAAGTGAATGCCTCTAAGTTTGGTTATAGGTGGAAAATTGGGGATATCCTTCAAATTATATTCTCAGAAGATACCTGGGTTGGTATCCCCCCTTGTAGTACAATTCTGGGATTTGTATTGCATTTGTAATGAGCAACTTGCTGTGGTGGCCCAAGTGTGAAATGGGACAAATATCAAACTTTCTTTTAGAATGATTTTCAGTGCTAGGCTCATGGAGCAATGGTATGAATTAGAGCAGATATGCACTAGAATTTATTTCTCTTCTGATTGTGACTTCCTCATATGGACTTACATAGCCAATGTACTTATAACTCTAGTTCCTTTTACAGTAGTACTACTTTTAGAGGTGTAACACCCCATTTTATTCTTCCTGCACTCTAGTCACTAGTGGTTCCACCCAGGATTCAAATTTTTCTTTGGTTACTCTCCAATAACAAGCTAATGACATGAGATAATCTTGAAAAAAGGAAACTAGGCAAACCTACTTCATGTGAATTCTGTTGTGAACTTGAATCTATCACACACTTATTTTTTGATTGTTTGGTAGCCAGAGAAATCTGGAAATCAGTTTCTTTCTTCATAGGTTTTCAGATTGGCTCCAACTACAAGTCCATAGCTAGGTTTTGGCTTGCTAACAAAAATCATGTTGCTATTAATACCATTTGTGCTGCAGTTCCTTGGAGCATCTGGAAAAGTAGAAATGATATGATTTTTTATGGTCAAACTTGGTTATGTACTAAGCAGGTTTTGTGGCTGATTCTAAAGGCAATCAAGAATTGGAGATTGATTTTCAAGACGGAGATGCTGGCAAAAGTGGATCACTTCTCACAACACATCTCAACGCTGTTGCGTACTCCAGATGCTCTACCATGGAGGTGAACCTAGCCCCTGCCACTCCAGCTCTGCATGCTGACAAGATGGCTCTGCCTCTGGTGGACACCCAATCTCCAGGTGCCTATACTCCACCACCTCCGTCGTTGTTGACATCGTCTGCCTGGCAAGACAAGTGGATGCAGTATCCACATCAGCATCTGCTACTCCCTGTGGACATCACAAAGGCCAAGTTGCTGCAAGTATGTGAGGAGTACACTTCCAAGTGTCCCCCGTTGTTCTTGCATTGCTAAACTTGTAATAAATAAGGTGTAGTGTCCGGCTCGCTGGAGCTCTGCAAAACCTGTCGTTGCTAGGTTCTTCTAGCTTTATTTTCTGTTGAGATGCTCGATTTCTGTAAAATACGTTTGGCTACTCCCTAGTTTCATTTATAAAATGGGACCGGGGCTTCCTCTTGAGGGAGCCCTATTAATCTAAAACTAGAGTATAGATAATATAAAGCTCTGTAGTCCGTACAGGGTATATATCTGTCTTCTTAAACATCAATAATCCCCAGAAGCTGGACACATGCATCTTTTGATCTTCTAATTGTACTGAGTGTACATAATTTATTCGTCTGCCCGCGCAAGTGTAAAACACTTCATCTTTCTTAACGAATATTATTCTGCTTTAACATGAATGATGCCTTTCACATAATGAGCATACCATGTTTTGATGTGACTACGTACAACAAGAGAACAAGTATTATAAGAACTATAACAAAGTTTCGACCACAGAAAATGGTACATTATGGACACTTTAGTGAACTGAAATTAAATGTAGATAATCATCTGAAACTAAGTGTGTCCAACACATGTGTAAAGAGATTATCGAGGATACCTCTCAGACAACTCAAACTCTTTCTCCATACTGTATTGTCTGGTGGATTCCTCACTGATTATTCGACCTTTACTTGATGAAGACATCATCGCAAAGTGATCATTGTTGTCAAATTTTCCTAGAACCACATTAGGTAGCTGTTTTGGTGATTGAAGGCTTTCTAGTGTCAACTCCACTTGTCTCATGGTTGGACGATCCTCCGCTGTTAATTTTATGCATGCTACCGCAAGAGTGGCCACTTCTCCAACTTCTTTGCCTCCCTCTTGCATAACCTGTGGATCTAATATTTGCGACAAATTATCTTCCGCAAACAAGGTGGCGAAATGTAAAACAAGGCCCTCACCTTGGGAAGACATGTATAGAAACGGCTTCCGTCTAGTCAATAGTTCTACAAGCAGGACACCAAAGCCATAAACATCACTTTTCTCCGTGAGCCTGCCTGTGTAAAAGTACATAGGATCCATATATCCTATTGTACCTTGAACCATTGTTGTTATCCCTGATTTATCCACAGGAACGTACCTTGAAGCTCCAAAGTCTGCCACCTTGGCTGTTAGAGTATCATCCAAAAGTATGTTAACAGACTTGATATCTCTATGGATGATAGGGATTGAAGCCATTGAGTGAAGATATGCTACAGATTTTGCAGTCTCAACTGCAATTCTCAGCCTATCGTCCCATGGTAGTGATTTTGGTCCTTGGACATGCAGATGATCATGTAGGGTTCCATTAGATATGAACTCATAGACCAACATGGGAACTTCCGTTTCTAGGCAACATCCATATAATTTCACCACATTTCTATGGTTGACTTGTGACAAGATAGCAACTTCATTAATAAACTCATCGATCTCCTTTTGAACCACCTTTTTTGGCTTTTTGATGGCGACAACATGGAGGTCTGACAAAATCCCTTTGTAAACGGTACCATGCCCTCCACCACCGAGCTCACGAGCTTGATCAAAGTTATTTGTTGCCTTTTCCAGCTCTTCCAAGGTAATGATCATTCTTTCAGAAATATCAGCTCTTTGAGAGACTAGTTGCTGTAGTAACTGGCCACGATTTTGCTCGAAGAACTTGCGCTTCAACATTTGCGCCCTCTGGCGCTTTATTTTCTTGGAGATAAGGAATGCGATGAAAACCAGAAGCACGAGGCCCGCCCCACTAGCAACTCCTATAGCTGCGCTTATGCCTGAAAATATGATGGATATATATTATTATTAGTTTCACATAAACAGCGTGTGTGCAATCACTGTTGATGTCGAATCGGTATATACTGTCGGCTACCGAATAAGATGAGAAAATAAAATCAACTAATTTAATTTGCAATCGACATTATGTGTGTGCATTTGCGTACCTTTGGCGTTCTTTCGGCCATGCCTTGTGCATCCGTCGTCTTGGTAGGGGTTGCCGTCGTAGCCGTAAGCGCACTGGCATGTGTAGCCTCTGATCCTGGGTATGCAGACGCTGTGCTTGCTCTTGCAGATGCTAGCTGTTACCTCTCCGGGGCAATTAACAAGATGTTGCGAGCTACCTTTAGCTGTTGTCAGCGGTGATGATCCGGGATGCAAGATCTCCCAGTCCAGAACCATGGGGATCTCCAGCTCCAGGAGAGAGGCAGATTGTGTCTTGGACCGGCGCTTGAACTCCCGCTGCACCTTGCTGGACACCCGGTTCTCGTCGAACCATCCCTCCTCCGCAATCAGCGCGTACGCGGGTGGCAATGTCTCGTCCATGGAGTTGGCTGAGTCGATCCACATGACCAGTAATTCTACGGCCATGCCGTTGGTGGACATGGCGATGCGTGACTTGCAGCAGCCGTTTCCGTAGCAGTAATCACGACCGCCTGCGCCTGGCAGCGTCGCGCCATTGGTGTCGTTGAAGTTCGAGGAAGAGCAGAAGGTGGAGCAGCCACTCAGGGCAGCATGGTTGCCGTTGTCAGACACCACCATAGCCTGAACACCGCATCCCATGAGGACGAGCTCGTTACGGGTCGACAACGAGTAGGGCACCTCATCTTGATCGCTCCCGGAGTAACTGCCAAAATCGTCGATAATTCCCCTTGGGCCATTATTAATACCATTGACAGGATCGGTGCGGACCACGCGGACGGTGGTGTTGCGGAGGGAGATGTCGACGACTCGGAGGGTGCCATCGGTGCCCAGCAGCAGCCGGGGAGGGTGCTGTCTTGTGTCACAGGTGAGGTTGAAACCTGGCAAATAGCAATCTGGCGGGCCTATACCGAACGGGTATAGCACACTCACGTTGCCGCACCACGTGCTGCAGTTACCTGGAAGCCAAAAAATTCACAGTCAGTCAAGGTTTTGGTTACCGAAATAGACATTTTTTTCCCATGGGGTCGCTCTTCGACGAATCTGAAAATTAAAATTTGAATTCAGAATTGTTTAAAAGATTGTAAACTCCAAATAGGGGATTTTTCAAAATATACATATACGTTGTACCGTACCGGTCTGAGCTCGAGCGCCATCAACCTTATTTTGGCATTATTGGGTAGATTTATCTGGATTAGATCTTGTGTGATATATTTATCTTGAATCGAACCTAGGACCTCCATGAGCATGGTAAATCTATTTGCCTAGGGTGCTCGGGAAATCTGGTTACTGAGAGGTCGCCGGATTTACCGACTGTTAACCGAAACCTTGCTGTCAGTAGATCTTTCTTTCATATGTCTCTATAGAAAATCTTGGATGGCAATCATGCGACATGCGCGAAGACACCGTCAAATACATATTGTGATCACATAGCCCGCTTGACTGCATATGCCCACACGGCCGATGCTTCTAGGCAGCAGCGCCGTCTCTGATCTCTTCGGCTACCAGTGGTTGCAAGGGTAACAACATGAAACCTTCATTTTCATCAGCATCATTAATGCCACGTCAATTACAATTACCATCGTGTTATTGAGACTGGAGAAAGATGCATCTTGGTGGGTTCATTCTAAAGGCCCGAGGATCTTAACTGGTCATATCTAGTTCGAGATGGCTGGCTGATGGTAGAGGCGAGGATCTTGGAGTGGGATAAGATGATGTTTCACAATGTTTTTGGCCATGTCCAAAGTGTCCCCATGGCGAGGGCGAGCCTAACGATTATTGCATTGCAGCGGTGTTCTCGGCAAGTGGGGGTGGCAACACAGTGTGACATCATTTGTGGTGGTGCTCGTCGAGAATCGAGCCTCCATTTCTAGTATGAAAATCCTAGGTCTGACATTCGTTTGTTGTAATATACTCCCTCCGTTTAGAAATATAAGATGTTTTAGTTTTGTGAAGTGAGTGTATCTAGACATCTTTTAGTGTATAGGTTCGCTCGAATCTATACACTAAAAGATGTCTAGATACACTCACTTCACAAAGCTAAAATATCTTATATTTCTAAACGGAGGGAGTACCACGAAAGAGTTCATGTTGTTTCATTGTTAATGGCATAATCTGGAAGTTACTGAAACTTCCCTCTAGGCTGAAAACCCATGTAAAGAGGGCTAGGCTTGTGCACTGTGGCCTTTTTGGAGGTTGTTAGAGAACCTATTTTATGGTTCGGGTGTTGCCTATGGTGGTGTTTGTTAAAACAGCTGCAATTCAGTGATCACTTTGGCATGGATTTTATTCCTTTTCTTGTATTACTTAGTTCTCAAAATTATGTTGTTAAATAGATGTATTTAGTTTATATTAGTATATTCATTCATATAAAAATAAAAAAATGAGGGAAGAAAATGGAAATTTTGGACAATGCATAGCGGATATTTGAAAGCCACACTTGCAAACACGAGCGAATAGTCTCTCGAGGTATGGATCACAAGTGTGAGCCTTCACTAAACATTTATTTTAATGAAAATGATTTTATATATACAACCATAGCATGTTTGTTTCATGTTTTTCAATAGATGGCAAACGCTCCAAAACTAGATCTCATTTCAAATATCTGAAATATTTTTTTTAGGGAAAAAGATCTGAAATAGTTAGTCTTGTAGATATATAAATGCTTATAAGTTGGTTGTTGGAAAGTCGATAAATAATCATATCATCAATGCTACGATAAAACTATAGTATACCTATCTTACTCTTATTCCTATTGTTGTGGGTCCTTCTAACTTAGTTGTGTCAACACGCTCATACTCACCAAACTTTTCATAATTGCTTACTCTCTCTCCATTAGTCTCATAATGGCTTTCGAAGCATGAAATAATCATTTGTTCTACAATTAGCTTCTACTATCTGTGTAGTTATAGAAACTTGGCCATCTATCGTTTGAGGATCAGTGAGGAGAATTAAGTAGGGTTGCAGGCGGCAGCAAAATTAGTGCAAAAGGGAAAAAAGATGAGTCGGGAAATTAAAGAAGGATGAGTGCAAACGTCCATCCCACATCCTGCCGCGCTTGCATGCACCCCTGGAACTAATGCATATATCATCCCCAGTGCAAAGTTGCATCGTCGCTCACCTGTGAGGGAACTGAAGCAGCCACCAGGAAGATAGGGGTTGCCATGGGTTCCTGGTGGGCACCGGCAGTCAAACGATCCAATTGTGTTTGTACAATCAGCGTAGCATCGTTTGTCTTCTGGCTCCACACATTCGTCGATATCTGCACACAAATAATTATGATCTCAGCATAATATATAGACTTCCTCCTTCTGTCTTGGAAAGAGTGTAACTTTAACTTTCTTGAAGATTCAAACCATTTTTAACTTTCCAAGTTTACGCAAAAAAAAATGACAAAATTTATCACACCAGTCACCAAATAGCTCTATGATCGTGAATCTAACGAGGCTAGTTTGGTGGCATAAATATTCGTATCTTTTTATCTAAACACAGAAGTTTGACTATTCAAGATTGTTGTAAGTATACTCTTTGAGAACGGTGGGACTAAGCAAGTAAAAATACTTGAAATATTAAGACATAATTGACCTTTGCATCCATCGGTGATGTAGGGATTGCCTGTGTATCCGTCGTCGCAGGAGCACGTATAGCCTCCCCTTGTACTCTTAGCGCACTTGGTGTTGTTGCTCCTGCAGACGATTTTGGTTGCCTGGGCAGGACAATCCCCCGGCCCAAAGGTAGCCTGCTCCTCCTGGTCGCCGACGACGACCTCCCACCCCAGGTAAACGGGGACCGGCGGCATTGACGCCGGCAGGTGTTTATCGGACGGCACCTGGAACTGGACCGACACCGGTATCTGTCCGAACCACCCTTCTTTGGCCACGAACACGCGCAGGGGAAACAGCTCCTTGTCTCTGCTGCGGTTCCATCCCAAGTGTTGGATCTCCACGTCGTAGGACGTGACGGGAACAAGGCCCTCGCGGTTGACGATGATGGGCGCCTGGCAGCAGCCTCTGCCGGAGCACAGCATGCTGCTGCCCAGCCTCGACGGCAGGTACTCGAGGGGCGGCTCTTGGTAGTCGCACAGGGAGGAGCAGCTGCTCATGGTGACGTTGCCGCTGGTGAGCGTGGCGCGCACGTTGCAGCCCATGAGGATGAGCTCGTTCTCCAAAGACAGCGCGAACGGCCCGTCGTCGCCGACGCCGCCGCCGAAGGTGCCGCGCCCGTCGCCGTCGGTCCTTATGTCGCCGTCCGTGCGGAAGACGGTGACGAAGGGATACTCGGGGTAGATGTCCTCGGCGACCTGGAGGGTGCCGTCGCCGACGAGGAGTCGCGGTGGGTCGCTTGACCGGTCGCAGGTGACGTTGAACCCCGGCGAGTGGTAGCACTCGGCCCGTCCCATGCCGAAGGGGTAGGGCACCGTCATGTCGCCGCAGCGGGTGTCGCAGCCGGGCATCCCCATCGGAGCCGAACCAGCTGCTGCCTCGGCGGTCAGCGCCATCACTAGTAGAACTAGTGCCGGTATGATCACTGCTAGCGCCGCCGATGGCAAGAGGATCATTGTGTACTAGTACGTTAGATGATTGATTGATGCATCGATCAAAGGACACCCACCAGCTCGTGTCGATCGGGTTTATGTTTAAGGTTGCAGATGCATTCAGATCTCACCTACCGTAAAAAAGAGTGTCGTTTATTAAACAGCTAGCGATAGGATGTCTTTGCCAACATCGATGGAGCTTCACCTTTGTGAACACTTGTTAATTGCCAAGCAGGCAGTGTGCCATGCGCACTAGCGTGCGAAGATTCCCAGCTTCAGCTTACCACGCCTGCACAAAGGAATTGCTGCTCAGCAGCTCAGGCACCCATGTGGAAACTCGCTCGCTAGCAGCGAAACATCTTAATTGAAGTGTTATCATATTTGCAAACTAATTAAGGCTCCGCGTCCATCGGAGCGTGCAAATATTCCCAGCGGGGCACGCCGAAAAAGCAGTTTAGACATTGATCACAAAAGCAATTTAGACATTGATCACTTTTTCATGGAGCAGGCTCTGACTATGAAAAAACTGACTGACAGCCGAATCACATGTTACATGAACTGCTAAAAGCACGTGCGTATAACGGACATGGATCCTCTGATGTAGATATCCCTGCCTTACCCTGATTTTAGGTGGGTCCCCATTGTCAGGGACTGAAAGTCAATAATGGCTATGTTAGCGGATCCTTTTGTATGTATCACATGTCCATGCATAATTGCATATGTATTTAATGGATGAAATGATCGTGGAAAGTTGGATAAAAATTAGATGATCCTTTCTATGGAAATGGGTGTCGAATAAAAAAAAACACATTCATGTCATCCAAACCCGATGCATCCCAAACTCGAATTAGTTGCTACGAAAAGGACATGAGCTCTCACCACAAATGCACTACTGGTGCATCTCGAAATCTGAGCATGAAAAATTTCAATCCAATCTTTATTGGTTGAAGACATTGCTTGGTGTTGCTCGGACTTCTCTTAGTGCTTTGCTTGACAAGTGATAGATGCACCAGTGTATCACACGTCCACGTACTTAATTGGTGGTCGAAGATCTCGAAACAAAAAAAGGTTCCTGAAAAGTTTGTTAAAATTAGAAGATCAAAAGTAAAGGGTGCTAAATATCATCTAGTGAAATGAAAGATTATATGCAAGCCAAAAATGAAAAGGAGGGTCAGATTAACAATTTAGCTTGTTTAGCGTTAGTGATGAGTTGTGGCGGCGTAGAGACGGAAATATAGTCCTTGACAGCCGCTGATGAGATCCAAACATTTTAGTAGACATGGGATTTATAATATACTACCTCCGTTTCAAGGAATAAGGCGCACGCGCATTTTAAAGTAAATTTTGACCGAATAAATAGAACAACTAAAACATGATTATATTGTGTAAAATTAGTATCGTTGGATTTGTATTGAAACATACTTTTCAATGATACTAATTTTATACCAACATTCTTTATATATTTAGAGTAAATCTTGGTTAAAGAAAAAACACGCAAAACAAGGGCGCCTTATTCCTTAGAACGGAGGTAGTAGGACTAACAGGTAACAGCACATGATCAGGAGTGCATGTTAAATTCGTTGCAGTAGAGATAGTTTTACTTGCAATTAAGGGACGATGGTGGTTGAAAATGGTGAAGCAGCCTCGGGAAATGTCTGGTGTGGCTCAACTCTTTCAACAGTACAATATCAAACTCTTTGTCATAAGTAATGCCTAGGACATATACCCGTGCGTTGCTACATGAATAAAAGTACATATTCATGTATGACATCCACTAGGCTGCTAGATTTCAGTCTGGAACTGGCAACTAGCAACGGTGATAGTGAAGTGCAACGCACCATGCTTGAGCTTTTTGGCCAACAATGGTTTTGGTATGCTTCACTTAATAACTGATGTTTTTGTGTGCTAATTATACACATGGAGCAACATGTTCAAGATGACTTTATACGTTTGTTGCAGGCTGTGGCGGACGTAGGAAAAATTGGAGGGTGGGCACATCTCAATTTTTTTTTGCGTACCCCAAATGATGATAAACATTCGGCAAATGAACAATATATATAGTAACCGATTGTCACCACTAAATAATATATATGAAATGTGCACGATTACAATACAGATAGTTCAAAACATGAATAAAGTCTAACTTACATGATATAATATAGCATACTTAGAAAATTACATCACTACGAATTAGTCACTCTACGATTTCGCATTGCCATGAAAGTTTTAAGAAAAGGATTTCTATTTTCGTGCCCCCCAGGTCGTTAGTTGTACTCAGTTTTTCCCAGCTCGTTAGTTTTTCTCAGTTTTCCCCAAGCCGTTGTCTGAAACCCTCAGAAGGAGGTCGGACGGGAAGATTCCCGTTTAGTTGACCGTTTCCGTGCTGACGTGTGGGGCCGCGTCGTGTGGGGCCGCGTCGCGTGGGGCTGGTAGAAAGGGACCGCGTGGGACAGGACGAGACCGCGTTTGGTTGTACGTGAGAGCTCGGTTCTGTCTCTCTCGGGCCAAATTGGCATTGCCTTTTCAGAGCACCTTTTCAGAGCGCCTTTTTCCCCTCTCTCTCTGTAACAGTTCTCTCTCTTTTCACCAAATTAGTATCAAATCTAGAGAAGCTTCTGTTTCTGTCTTTCTTCAATGATTGTTGCCTTTTGGCCCTCGTTTTTTGCCCAATATGGTAACAAATCTAGTAGCAAATCTAGAAGCTACACTAGTGGAAAACGGGCCTTTGGCATGGACCCTTTAGTCCCGGCCTCCATCTGGGCCGGGACTAAAGGCCCGACCACGTCGCCCCAAAATGGCCTAGCCGCCCAAGAGGCTTTGGTCCCGGCCCGTAACGAGCCTTTAGTCCCGGTTTGAGACACAAACCGGGACTAAAGGGCTATGCGGTGTGCAGCCCGCATGTGCGCCTCCTTTAGTCCCGGTTTGTGTCTCAAACCGGGACTAAAGTCCTCTGCCTATATATATTGGCCACAGCCCCCCTCTCCCCTCTTTCTTGCATTTTTCTTGGATGGAAGAGTGTGGGTGTGTGCTAGCTCTCTATTTTTCTTGGATGCACTAGAGGTGTTTGTTGAAATGTGTGTTAGAGCGATGCCGCTTTAGTTCACCGAACACAACTACGATATGAGATGCCCGAGCCAAGCTTAAACCTCTTCCTCTTTATTTCCACTTATTCTAAAAGGTTAGCAACTATATTTCCTCGTTTAGACCGTGCGGTACTAATTTTTAGGATCGTGATTGTGTTTGATATACTGTCGTATAACGCAGATGAGCCATCCATGGATGTACGGTGATCGACGCATAGCCGCTTACAGAGAAGGCGTGCATTCTTTTCGAGATGCGGCCGATGCGAACAAGCATGGTGGTGGCTATATGTTTTGTCCATGTGTTGAATGTCGGAAGGAGAAGGATTACACTTCCTCAAGAGTCATTCAGAGCCACCTGCTTCGGTCCGGTTTTATGTCGGGCTATAATGTTTGGACCAAGCACGGAGAAAGAGGGGTTATGATGGAAGACGACAATGAAGAAGAAGAGAACAATGATGACAACTACCGATCTATGTTCCCTGAGTATGCTGATACCGCAATGGAAGACAATGAAGAAGAAGATCAGGGTGAAGAACGGGAACCAGATGAGCCAGCTGATGATCTTGGCCGGGTCATTTCTGATGCACGGCGAGGCTGCGACACAGAAAAGGAGAGGTTGCAGTTCGAGCAGATGTTACAGGACCACAACAAATTGTTGTACCCAACTTGTGAAGATGGCCAGAAGAAGCTGGGTAGCACACTGGAATTGCTGAAGTGGAAGGCAGAGACCGGTGTGACTGACTCGTCATTCGAAAAGTTGCTGGTACGGATGAAGAAGATGCTTCCAAGAAAGAACGAATTGCCCGCCAGCACGTACGAAGCAAAGAAGCTTGTCTGCCCTCTAGGATTAGACGTGCAGAAGATACATGCATGCCCTAATGACTGCATCCTCTACCGCGGTGAGAAGTACGAGAATATGGACAAATGTTCGGTATGCACTGCATTGCGGTATAAGATCAGAAAAGATGACCCTGGTGATATTGAGGGCGAGCCACCCAGGAAGAGGGTTCCTGCCAAGGTGATGTGATATGCTCCTATAATACCACGGTTGAAACGTCTGTTCAGAAATAAAGATCATGCAAAGTTGTTGCGATGGCACATGGAAGATCGTATGAAAGACGATAAGTTGAGGCACCCCGCTGATGGTCGGCAGTGGAGAAAAATCGAGAGAGAGTTCCCGAGATTTGCAGGTGACGCAAGGAACTTATGGTTTGGTCTAAGTACAGATGGCATGAATCCTTTTGGGGAGCAGAGTTGCAGTCACAACGCCTGGCCCGTTACTCTATGTATCTACAACCTTCCTCCTTGGTTGTGCATGAAGCGGAAGTTCATTATGATGCCAGTGCTTATCCAAGGTCCAAAGCAACCCGGCAACGACATTGATGTGTACCTAAGGCCATTAGTTGATGAACTTTTACAGCTGTGGGCCGAACCAGGTGTACGTGTGTGGGACGAGCACAAACAAGAGGAATTTGACCTTCGAGCGTTGCTTTTCGTAACCATCAATGATTGGCCTGCTCTTAGTAACATTTCAGGACAGTCAAACAAGGGATACAATGCATGCATGCACTGTTTGGATCAGACAGAAAGTATATATCTGGACAAATGTAGGAAGAATGTGTACCCATACAATCGTCGTTTTCTTCCGCCCAAGCATCCCTTAAAGAAAAAAGGCAAGCATTTCAATGGCAAGGCAGAACCCCGGGGGAAGCCTGTCATCCGTACTGGTGCTGAAGTATTTGATATGGTCAAAGATTTAAAAGTAATCTTTGGAAAGGGTCCTGGCAGCCAACCTGTTCCTAACGGCCCTGATAAGCGCGTACCCATGTGGAAGAAGAAATCTATATTTTGGGAGCTACCCTATTGGGAAGTCCATGAGGTCCGCTCCGCAATCGACGTGATGCACCTGACGAAGAATCTCTGCGTGAATATTCTAGGCTTCCTGGGCTTGTATGGGAAGTCAAAAGATACACCGGAAGCACGGGAGGACCAGGAACGTCATAAAGGAAGAGATGGCATGCATCCAGGGCAGTTTCAAGGGCGTGCCAGCTATGCTCTTACCAAGGAAGAGAAGGAAATCTTCTTTGAAGTCCGTTTCAGTATCAAGGTCCCGACTGGCTTCTCGTCGAATATAAAGGGAATCGTAAATATGAAAGACAAAAAATTCCAAAACCTAAAGTCTCATGACTGCCACGTGCTTATGAAGCAATTGCTTCCGGTTGCATTGAGGGGAATTCTACTGGAAAATGTTCGCCTGGCAATTGTGAAGGTATGTGCATTCCTCAATGCAATTTCTCAGAAGGTAATCGATCGAGAAAGTCTATCAGGGTTACAGATTGATGTGGTCCAATGTCTGGTCAGCTTCGAGTTGTTGTTCCCGCCATCCTTTTTCAATATAATGACACACCTCCTAGTTCACCTAGTCGAAGAGATTAGAATTCTCGGTCCTGTGTTTCTACATAATATGTTCCCCTTCGAGAGGTTCATGGGAGTCTTAAAGAAATATGTTCGTAACCGTGCTAGGCCAGAAGGAAGCATCTCCAAGGGCTATGGAACAGAGGAGGTCATTGAGTTTTGTGTGGACTTTCTTCCTGACCTTAAGCCGATTGGTGTTCCTGAATCTCGGTATGAGGGTAGGCTGACAGGAAAAGGCACACTAGAAAGGAAAGCAAAAGTATGTATGGATGGGTATTCTTTCTCTCAAGCACACTACACAGTTCTACACAATTCCACCGTGGTGGCTCCGTATATCGTGAGACACAAGAATATTCTACGCTCCGAAAACCCGGGGAAGACTGACTCTTGGATTAAAGGGGAACACGAGAAGACTTTTGGCAGTTGGTTGCAGACACATCTCATGAATGACGACACCGTTGGAGATCAGCTGTACTGTTTGGCCAGGCCACCATCTTCGACTATATGTACTTTCCAAGGGTACGAGATAAATGGGAATACATTTTACACGGCTGCCCAAGATAAAAAGAGCACCAACCAAAACAGTGGTGTCCGCTTTGATGCAACAGACGAGAATGAGCACTGTTTGGAAACATATTACGGGTACATAGAGGAGATATGGGAACTTGACTATGGACCTACTTTTAAGATCCCTTTGTTTCGGTGCAAATGGGTGAAGCTGACAGGAGGCGGGGTAGTTGTAGACCAAAAGTACGGCATGACAACAGTGGATCTCAACAATCTTGCGTACATGGACGAACCATTCGTCCTAGCCAACGATGTCGCTCAGGTTTTCTATGTGAAGGACATGTCTACAAAAATGAGAAAAAAAATCAGCAAAAGAAGACATCGTCCGATGAGCCAAAGCGCCACATAGTTCTTTCAGGGAAAAGAAACATCGTGGGAGTAGATGACAAGACAGACATGTCAGTAGATTATAATAAGTTTCATGAAATTCCGCCCTTCAAAGTGAAAACTGACCCAAGCATCCTACTGAATGATGAAGATTCTCCATGGCTACGACCCAGAAGAAAACAGAAATAATAGATAGGAATGTTGGTGCAATAATGTAATAATGTATTAAACCTTTTGTGTAATGCATGATGAAGATTCTCCATGGCTACGACAGACACGGTTACATGGATGGCTGGATGTGAAGAATGGTATGGATCGGTCATCACCGCTCTTTAGAAAAGAAGCCAGCTTACTAGTTCTTTTCCCGTCCTGCTCTTTATACACACCGTGCTGCCGCTATACCCAGTCCTGATGGTTTTGAATTAGTTATTAAATTTCAAACACTTTTCATATTCATAGTTTTATCAGATTCTAAAATATACAAAAAGAATATTAATCAATATAGTTTTAATTAAAAATGGCAAAATAGTTAATAGTTTGGATAGTTAAAATAATTAATTTTGAAAATAGAAAATAGTTTTGAATTAGTTATTAAATTTCAAACACTTTTCATATTAATAGTTTTGTCAAATTCTAAAATATACAAAAAGAATATTAATCAATATAGTTTAAATTAAAAATGGCAAAATAGTTAATAGTTTGGATAGTTAAAATAATTAATTTTGAAAATATAAAATAGTTTTGAATTAGTTATTAAATTTCAAACACTTTTCATATTAATAGTTTTGTCAAATTCTAAAATATACAAAAAGAATATTAATCAATATAGTTTTAATTAAAAATGGCAAAATAGTTAATAGTTTGGATAGTTAAAATAATTAATTTTGAAAATATAAAATAGTTTTGAATTAGTTATTAAATTTCAAACACTTTTCATATTAATAGTTTTGTCAAATTCTAAAATATACAAAAAGAATATTAATCAATATAGTTTTAATTAAAAATGGCAAAATAGTTAATAGTTTGGATAGTTAAAATAATTAATTTTGAAAATAGAAAATAGTTTTGAATTAGTTATTAAATTTCAAACACTTTTCATATTAATAGTTTTGTCAAATTCTAAAATATACAAAAAGAATATTAATCAATATAGTTTTAATTAAAAATGGCAAAATAGTTAATAGTTTGGATAGTTAAAATAATTAATTTTGAAAATAGAAAATAGTTTTGAATTAGTTATTAAATTTCAAACACTTTTCATATTGAAAGTTTTATCAGATTCTAAAATATACAAAAAGAATATTAATCAATATAGTTTTAATTGAAAATGGTAAAATAGTTAATAGTTTGGATAGTTAAAATAATTAATTTTGAAAATAGAAAATGGTTTTGAATTAGTTATTAAATTTCAAACACATTTCATATTGAAAGTTTTATCAGATTCTAAAATATACAAAAATAATATTAATCAATATAGTTTTAATTGAAAATAGCAAAATAGTTAATAGTTTGGATAGTTAAAATAATTAATTTTGAAAATAAAAATGGTTTTGAATTAGTTAATCAATTTCAAACACTTTTCATTTTGAAAGTTTTATCAGATTCTAAAATATACAGAAGTTATTCAATTCAAAATGACAAATTCATATTTGAAATGAAAAACTGAAAAAATTTCAGTATTGCCGCGCATTTATTGCGCCTTTAGTCCCGGTTGGATCCACCAACCGGGACTAAGGGGGGGGGGGGGCTCGGGCGGTTACCGCCCACCACCCTTTAGTCCCGGTTGGGGGTTCAAACCGGGACTAAAGACCCCCTTTAGTCCCGGTTTGAGCCCCCAGCCGGGACTAAAGGGGGGGGGGTATATAAGCCCGCCCCGCCCTGCTCTTCTTCTTCTTCTTCTTCCCCCACACACTTAGCCATTTCTGCGACACGCGCGAGGAGGTTCCCGCCGATCGTTGCGGCCAGCCAGAAACTCGAGCCGAACCCCGCCGCACCGCCACCGAGCGCCGCCGCGCCGCCACCGAGCCCCGCCGACGCCTCCCCGAGCCGCGCCGGCCACCGCCGTCACCGAGCCCCGCCGGCCTCCCGCCACCGCGCCGCCACCGGCCGTGCTCTCCTCTCGGTGAGAGACCGAGGCCGCCCGCCGCCGTCCCTTTTTTTTAATTTTTTTTATTATTTGTTAGGTTAGGTTAGGTTAAAATTTGTTAGGTTTAGTTTTTTTTAAATTTTGTTATTTGTTAGATAGAATTTTGATATTTGTAATTAGTGTAATTTGTTATATATAATTATTATTTGTTACATAGAATTTTGTTATTTGTAATTTGTGTAATTTGTTATATATAATTATTATTTGTTAGATATAATTGTTATTTGTTAGATAGAATTTATTATTTGTTAGATAAAATTGTTAGGAATCTTATTTGTTACATAGAATTGTGAAATAGAAATAGCAAAATAATTGTTAGCAAAATAATTGTTAGTAAATAGGTTAGCAAAATAATTGTTAGCAAAATAATTGTTAGTAAATAGGTTAGCAAAATAATTTTTAGCAAATAATTGTTAGCAAAATATTATTAGTAATAGAAATGCTATATAGATTGTTAGTAAATAGGTTAGCAAAATATTTGTTAAGTAGTAATAATTATTAGCAAATATTTGTTAAGTAGTAATAATTATTAGCAAATATTTGTTAAGTAGTAATAATTGTTAGTAAATATTTGTTAAGTAGTAATAATTGTTAGCAAATATTTGTTAAGTAGTAATAATTGTTAGCAAAATAATTGTTAGATATAATAGAAATAGAAATTGTTAGATAGAATAGAAAATTGTTAGAAAAAATAGAAATAGAAAATTGTTAGATACAATAGAAAATTGTTAGATAGAATAGAAAATTGTTAGGGTTAGTAGTTAGAAAATTGTTAGGGTTAGTAGTTAATTTGTTTTGTTATTAGTTAGGGTTAGTAGTTAGATAATAAGTAAGATTATTTTGTTAGTTATTATTCCATATAGCGTTCATAATTGAAATATAAATGTCGGTTTTTTGCAGAAACTATGGATCCACATAGCAGGAACCTCGAAGAGGAAGAACTTCTCGAAGATATAATCAAAGACGCCCCCGACGTTGAACCAGCTGAATCTCCGTCGTCATTTCTGAACCCCTCCGGAGATGGAATGGAGGTCGACCGACACGAAGATGAAGCCGACGGGGCAGGAGATAGCTCCAATGACGGAGAAGGGGATAGCTCCACTGATGGAGAAGCCGGTGGAGAAGCCGGTGGAGAAATAACAAAGTCCGGCGAGGTATTCATATGAAGTTCGGCAATCACTTGTAATATGTGAAAAATATTGGAGATAGCTCTATATTGTATACATATACATTAATTTGACGAATGTTTCTCCCTCTTAGGCCTCCACATCGAGCAAAGCTACGAAACGAGGCCCGACTAAAAAGTTGGATGCACGGACGCATTACACCTTTGAGGTGATATTGCCTACGGGCGAACCCAAGCTTCCTAAGAATGCTGCTGACACATTCAAGAAGGAATGCAGAGTTCTCGTTAGGGATCACGTCCCGATCAGCGTTCGGGAGTGGAACAAGCGCAAAAGGGCAGCCGATAGTGACTATGTCGCCGAAAGGTACAAAGATAATCTTTGGAATGATATCATGTCACATTTCAACCTGCCAGAATGTGAGAATGAAGACACCGCAAATAAACTGAGGGCCAAAGTCAAGCAGTGGACTCTAAAGAAGATGGCCGAACAGTTCTGTAGCTGGAAGAAGAAGCTATGGAAAAACTATCTGAAGACAAAGAAAGTGCCAGTATTCGAGGGGTATCTAGCCAAGCAGGCGAATCACTGGAAGGTATTTCAGGAGTACAAGCAGTCAGAAGATGCCAAGGCATTATCACAAAAGAACAAGAAAAATGCCGACAAGAAGAAATATCACCACACGCTGGGGCCAGGGGGCTATGAGACTGCCATCCCAAAGTGGGATAAGAAAGAGCAAGATATGCTAGCTAAAGGCATCATACCTGAACCCATCCGTGATGAGTGGGAATTGAGAGCAAGGAATTGGTTCCTTGCGCATGGTGGTTCATACGACGAAGAAACAGGGGACCTTATCTGCAGTGACGGTCTTAGGATACCCAGGGAGAATTGGAAAAAGATAGTGAATGAAATTAAAGAGGGAAAAAGACAGTTCACTCCAGATAGAGAGAAAGATTTGCTCACACTGGTCCTCGGCAATGACGAACATGGAGGACGAACGCGAGGCTTCGGTCCTTCTTACCCGTGGTGGCTTGGGTTTGCCAGAGACCAAGACACTTACAGAAGCCGAGCGAGAGCAAAGAAGCGACAGCAGGATGAGGAGAATGACAAGTTCAACCAGTTGCTTGCCAGGCTTAACGAGCAACAGAAGCAGATTGACGAGCTTAGAGGAGTAGCGCGCCAGGAAGATCCTGCACTCGATATTACCGGCGCCCCATCTAAGCGGAAAAGCAGCGTGGCTGAATCTGAGGCCCCGCCTGACGATGCACGAAGAATGATAGAGGGCGGTCCCGGCTACCCCGTGGATGAAATCAAGGAGTCAACATCATGTGAACTCCATCAGAGATTCAAGAACATATCCATGAAGGTGGCCGTCGGACAAGCTTTACCTTCTGGCCCTGATGTACGCTGGCATGGCCGTGAGATTCCAGCTGGCTTTGCTAAAGTCGGGGTGGATGAAATCGTGTCAGGGTTTCATGATATGGAGCTCGACATAGCTGGACCCGAAGATGAAAGGACACTCGGAGAAGTACTGGGTGGAGTCATCCTATGGGACAAGAACTACATCAAGCTTCCAGGCTCGGCCCCAAGGACAACACCGCCTCCGAGTCGTCGCAGGTCACCTACACCTCCAACACCTCCAAACCCTCCACATGACGATGGCCACCACAACACGAGTCCATCTCAATCACCGCCGCCGGACTTGGGTCGGCCGTCTCCGCCGCCGCCCGCTAAGGATACTAAGCGGAAGCGTGCCAGCAAGAACGCTCCGTCGATGAGTTCTAAGCGACGGAGCTCCCCAAAGCGCAAACTGTCGCCCCTCCCAAAGGTACCTTATGCTAATCTTCCTATCAGACCTTATGATCGTACCGACGAGGAAAACGCCAGGATAGCAAAGGAACATTATGATGCGCAGATGAAAAAGAAGGAACCCGAGCCCCGCCCGGAATACACCGAGAAGCAAATAGCATATGCAAAATACTTCACGACCCTTCCATCACAGTATGACTTACACCATAAGCCTGACGACTATACACGCACATTGCAGAAGGAAGGGAAAAAGAGCAGATCACGTGCAAGTGCAAGTGGGAGCAAATCAAATTCAACTACAAGCAAAAAAAGATCAGACGTTCCTCAGCTTGGACAACAGGCCAAACAGTCGATCCCACCCCTCAGGGTGTTACCCGAGAATGTTCCCTCTCTGGTGCAGGGGCAAGATTTGGAATTAGCAAAGAAGTGGGCGGATGAATGGGGTATCCCGGTTGAAGACGTTCTGGCTTCCCAAGACGACAGGTTACCCAAGGCTGTGGTAGCCCCTAAGCCACAGTTTGTCATGGGAGCGCCTTTGGTCAGCAAAGATAAGTTTGATGATCTCCCAACAAATATGCGTTACTTGCATACATGGTACTTAAGTGAATCAAAGAATGGGAGAACGATGATCGTGGCGCGTGTCCCACGGGAGTACTACGGCCGTCCCGAAGACATCCATATCGACTTTGATGAACTCTTCCAGATGTACAATGCCGACGCCCTCGACAAATCGCTTATGAGTTGCTATTGTCTGTAAGTTTTTCAATTCGTTGTCTACATATAACTTGTTCAGTTATTTTAATTCATTGTCTACATATAACTTGTTCCGTTCTGACTTGTACTCTATTATGCAGAATGAAGATTCTGGAATGTAAAAGTAGGAACATCCTAAATATTGGGTTTATTGACCCAGATAAAATACATATGACGACGTTAACTGATAACCCCAAGGAGACGGAGGAAAACTTTCTAAGGTTTCTAACAGATCAAAATTTCTGTGACCACATACTGTTTCCATACAACTTCAGGTGAGGGTCTTACTCTGTTGTGTACATTCACTTATAAGTGTAATTGATAAGTTACTGACACATATATATATATATACATGTGCAGCTACCACTGGATTCTGTTGGATATTCAAATTGATAAGGGAAGAGTTGATGCCTTCGACCCATTATCGAGACCCTTGGAACAGTTCCAAAGCCTCCAGGACATGCTCCAAGGGTAATTTCAATCATTCTTGCGCTCTATCGGTCTCTTTCGATGATTTTCTGATATATCAATTAATGAAAAACTTAGCAAATCATTTTCCTTGTCGGGCAGGGTTTGGAAGCGGTTCAAGTGCGTGACTGACAGTATCTAGCATGAGAAGCTGACCTTTAGAGCGGCTCAGGTAAGTAGTAGTATGATATACTTCTATTTTCAATACATTTGTGATGCTAGATTATTATTTTGATTATATATATTCTATTCTCGTAAAGTGCGACCAGCAGCCATGGGGGACGCATCTATGTGGATACTACGTTTGCGAGACCATTCGCACGTTTACCTCTGAGCACAAGGATTACAGATACGACGTAAGCAATAAACATTCACACCTCTATTTTTACCCGTCATTCTTTGTTATCATGATTGATATTCATATTCATCTCCTCTTCTTATATAGTACACGGCCATGCGGGAGAAGTACCTACCAGAGCAACGCGCGATTACTGTTGCAGAGGAGCTAGCGACCTTTCTGAGGACAGAAGCTATAGACGACAAAGGACGATTTAGTGTAGCTAGAGGCCATTACTGATGTTGGTCCATGTAATCGAATAGACGGGATCTAGTCCCGATAATTCTGATCTCCATATAATTGTATATATATGCTCGCTTGTAAGATAAGTTAATCTTATATATATGCATAAACTAATTCCCGAACACCAAACAAGACACCAAACGAGGCATCACATTAATCCCCCGAACACCTAAACCCTAAAACCCCTAAACCCTAAAACCCTAAAGCAAAAAACAAAATCTGCAGATGCCCTTTAGTCCCGGTCCGTCTTACAAACCGGGACTAAAGGTCCTGGCCCTGGATGCGCTCCGAGGCGCCCACGTGGACACCCTCCAGTCCCGGCTGGTAACCGGGTCGGGACTAAAGGTTTAGCCTTTAGTCCCACTTCTGTAGTCCCGGTTTGCAAACCGGGACTAAAGGCCCTTACGGGCCGGGACTGGAGGCCCTGTCCCCACTAGTGCTAGCATAGGATAAATTCACAGCAGCATAATAAATCTAGAAAACTAAGTATAATACATAAACTGCATACAGCAGCCAAAAGCAGCCAATAACGATGTTAATGTTCACGACAAACTAAGCTGAAAATAATACAAGACGCAATGTATGCCCAACATGAAGATTAGGATACCCCAGGATGAATGAATCTGTTCTTCATTCATCATATATATATTCGTCGCTCCATTTTCTGGTCCGAAAGAAATATTCATTGAACTCCTTCGGTCTGTAGTGTGCAGCCAATACATCCTCCAAACGGTATGACCTTTGTTCATCTTTCAGACCATACTTTTCTAATCTATCCACACGTAGTGGCCACTCATCCCAGGCGTTCATATCATCAAAGTACTCTCTGATATAACCCAAATTCGCGTAGTAGATGCAGCCAGGTCGAAGTGTCGGGTGCACTCTGGTGTCGACGGAGATACACCGGACATGATGGACGAAGAAGGCACGACTGCTAATGTTACTGACGGCATGGAGAGAGCAGCTCTCAGTGTCCACACGGTACACCACTGTTTGACCTTCCTCCAAACGACCGCCCAACAACACAAGCAGGAGATCACCATCCGACTTCACAAGGTAGAACTTGTCATTTCCAAGTTCTGGAAATGAAAATAGTGTCTCCATGTTGACATTGCTCGCGCCCTGCTCCAACTGGACATTGTTGGTGCACACTAATGTTCTGAACTCAAAATTGTTCACAGCTAGTGCATAGAATTCACCATTGAACGTGGTAATGCAACGCATAGAATGGTGCTCGATCGAAAATCTTCCTTCTCCCCAATCTTCATCTATACCCTTAGTTGGAGTGCTCTCATCGACCCAAGGAATTTCCGCCGGGTAATATGTGGAAACGAAGAGCATAGTTGGGGACTTCATTACAGTGACTGACTCCAGAATAACAGATGGCATCTGCGCCTCAAATATAGTGTTCGATGTCTTTGTGAGTGGGTTCAGAAGCCGTATCTTATGTGGCTGGTTCTTTTGGGCAAGCACGATGACGCCACGGCAAAAGCTGACGAAGTAGTATCTAAAATATATGGGATTGATGAAGATAACATTCAGCACTAAGATGTTTACGATTGAAAATAAAAGGATTAACTCTATATATATGGAGGAATTTGAACCTTGCATGAACTTCCGTTAGATCGATGGTGACGTAGCGGGATGTGCGGAGGTGGAGGAAGGAGAACTCAGCGGCGCGTGGAAGGGCGTGCTCTACCATGATCCATTCGTGCAGGTGCACGTTGGGCTCAGGTAAATCTGAGCGCCAATTAGTACAAACTTGCCTCAAAGCAGAGTAGGTGTCCACGTACTCCTCATTTGCCAGTAAGCAGGCGCCGATCTTGTGAAGTGGTCCGTCATCCCTGAGAGAGGCCCAGTTCACGGAGGCGCCGCGCCTGGATGCGCCGCCCTCGGAGGCGACGGGCTCGGCGGCGACGACCTCAGATGCGACGGGCTCGGCGGCGACGAGCTCGGATGTGACGGGCTCGGAGGCGACGGGCTCGGGGGCGACGGCCGCCGGTGCATTCTTCTTCTCCATCGCCGGCAGGGGAGGGCGTGTAGGGCGGCTGGGGTTTTTTGGAGAAGGTGATGAGACGTGAGAGGCGTGGTTGCGTGCGTGAGTTATAATGACTGTGTGCAGAGGGAGGGAGAGAGGGGCTCTGTACTGGCAAAGTGACGGTTCGTCTCAGCAGTTGACGTTTGGTCTCAACACGCGCACCGCGCGGCTAACCGCTGCTCACCGCGACACGCGTCCGTGGGACTGCACGTCAGCACCGTTACGCGTACTCAGTTCTACCCTCGAGTCTTACACCGGAAAAATATCTGTACTCAGTTTTCCCCTCGAGTACTAATACTGGCTAGTGCAATATACTCAGTTTTACCCTCAAGTGGCTGGTCAACAGATAGTCAACAGATGGGATTAAGCCATCTAATTGGGTCATTTAATGCGCAAAAAAATTCAAAAAAATAAAATCATAGTGCCTCCTACTCATGGAGTCTTGTTACGCGACCTGCCACGTAGGAAATCATAACAATCATATATAAATCAAGTTTTCACACAAATGGCCACTTCTGAAATCACTAGTAGCTATGAAGGTTCATGGCTTTCCACTCAAACCCCTTCTCAAAACATCTATACCCAAAACATAGTTTGTCTGAATGAGGCCATAATTTTTACACTCATGTATATTTGAATTGCTAATACTTTGAGGTAGGCCAACCTGGGTTTCATTGTACAAAACATGTGTTTTTCTTTTTCTAAATCTCTTATTTGAATTCCTTAGCCTGTTTACTATTTACTTGCCCTTGTATCCTTGATACTACTCAGTTTTACCCTCTCCCTTCTCACAGAAGCCCAAACTTAGCCTGATTGATTGAGCTGTTGTCACACGGATCGTGCCCACCTACCGTCGATCCTATGATCTAACGGGCAGGATCGTGCCACCCTCTCTCTATCTGTCGGTGGCAAACTACTACCCCTCTATGTATGCTAAATGACGAGTTTGCCACCGGATTCAACAAGTTGGGTAATCACGAATTTCTTGTAGGCATTACTTTTCACGTTGAAATGATAAACTATCACGAATTTCCATTTCTTGTAGGCTTTAATTTTCATGGTAAAATGATGAACTATCATGAATTTGCATTTCTTTTACGCATTACTTTGCACGGTAAAATGAGAAACTATCATAAATTTCCATTTCTTGTAGGCATTACTTTTCATGTTGAAATGATAAACTATCACGAATTTCCATTTCTTGTAGGCTTTACTTTTCACGGTAAAATGATGAACTATCACGAATTTCCATTTCTTTTAGGCATTACTTTTTTATTGAGATATAAACCACCCCCACAATGGTCATCTCCTCCTTAATTTATTGTGTAAACCCCACAACGGTCATCTCTACCTTAATTTATGGTGTAAACCCCACAACGGTCATCTCTCCCTTATAAACCCCCACAACGGCCATCCCTCATGTCAAGAGGTTCTGCCTCTCTCTTCTTCGTTCACATACACTTGATCCATTGCCATGGCTTTCACGTCTCGGACACCGACCGGAAGGGGAAGGGGAAGGGGCGGCCGGGGTGGTGGATCATCATCATTGCCAGCACCACCGTCAACACTGCCATTGATCATAGAGGAGTTCTTCATCACCATCTATGAAGACCCTTTGGCCAAGAAGGTACGTACGCGTTCCCACATATATGATGCATGTGATTAATTATGTGCATGTTCTAAAAAACCTTTAATTTCAAACGATCGGCGCTCGATCTCTTTGCAGGCACTCCCACAAAAGTTCACGGACTATCTTGATGGCCAGGAGCCCGCAAAGGTGTATCTGCGAGCAGCTGACTGCGGTCCTCGTCTCTGGACTATGGATGTCCTATTTGACGAACAAGGCCGGATGTACCTCGACAAGGGCTGGTAGAATTTCGCCATCGCGCACGGTGTGGATTTCGGCTGCTTCCTACACTTCAAATATGAAGGCGATTATGTGCTCACAGTGAAGGTGTTCGACGGAACAACGTGCAGGAAGTACTACTACACGGACGACGAAGATACTGACGATGAAAGCGACGATGACGTGAAGCCATGCATCTAAGGGGATTATGACCAAGAATATATATGTAGCTTCATATGCATCGATTTATAGATCTAGCTATTTTCTATATATTATGCATGTAAAAATATTAGGGAATCGCAATTTCCACTATGATTCGAGCACCACAGCCTCCAAACGATGCCGATGCCGATATCGGCATGGTGAGAACGGGTATGCATGCTCGCCGCCACTGCTAGGTCACCGTCGGGATGCACCCTCAATCCCGTCCCCTCATTCGATCACTGACACACCAGAGATACCGCCGAGGCCAATGACGAACGTACATGCTGATGCCAATGCCGAACATGCACGCCACTGTGGGCACGGCCACGCCGCCCCGCTATGCTGGACGCCACAGACCACCGCAAGGTCTTTCCCTTCGCCACCACACTCCCCTAGCACCTATCTATACATGCCAGAAAGGAGAGACACTAGTTTTCTGTACATTGCTCGCGTTCGTGTCCGACACCGTCAGTCAAAGTGTTGAGGTCGTCGTCGATGTCCTCGACCATTTCTTCTCTTATTTGCATGGTTAAACGCGTCTAGTTCATATCTATCTAATGCGTCTGGTCTCGCCTCATGCAGTTCTTTGTGGCCGTCGATCTCATCTCGGCACCCCGCAGGCCACCTCCTCCGTGCCATCGCTGTAGAGCTCCGTTTAAAAATCTAATCATACCCCTGTATTGCCCCTTGTATCAGCGTCATGGCCCCACTTGTCATTCGATATACCGAAGCCCCACTCATCCGCGTTTTGGTCAGGGATACGGCGATGCTTACGGTCAAACAAAGATGGATGCTCTGACGTGTCTTTGCGGGCTCTACGTAGCCCCACTAGTCAGCAGTTAACGGTCAAAGGTGTTCGCCGTCGGGCAACCGGCCGTTCCAGCACTTGTGACGGTTTCAGACAAGGGCTTGGACAAAACTGAGGAAAAACTAAGGAGCTGGGGAAAACTGAGTACAACTAAGGACCCGAGGGCATGAAAATAGAAATCCCTTTAAGAAATGCATCTTCACTTACCTTCAAGAACACATCTCGCTCGATAAATGTCACTAAGCAATGGCTCAAGAGTTTGTCACCCATACTATTTCTCAGCTTATTCTTCACTAGACTCATTGTAGAAAATACTCTTTCCACATTACCGTCGTCGCCGGTGAGACCAATATCAATTTGAGGAGTATGTAAACCAAATCATAAACAAGGTGCTTCTTGGTTTCAACAAGCAAAACAGAGAGCTCAGCAAGATGATTGACACATTTGAACCTATCATATTTTCTCATATCATCAATAAAGGTTTCAAGTTGGAACTCAAGTCTAATCAAATCCGTGCTTGATATATCATTGGGGTAGAACTGGGCAAGTCTCATTGCCTTTTGTGCATCATAAGATGCAAATGAATTTGAGGGATTCAAAGCCGACATGCAAACAAGCAACTCCATGTTTACCTCATCAAACCGATTCTGCGTGTCGGGTCGAGGCTGGTCACTCTGTGTCGCTCGGGCGAGTACAAATATTAGGGGTCTTCTATTTTTTCCTAGAATTCTGGGTGGGCCAAAGCCCACCTGGCCCGCCCCTGCGTTCGCCAATGGTTGCAGGTTCTGATGGCAACAAACTAGATAGACATCCTGCATGAAGCCCTGTGATTTTGGCTTGCACTATTCCTTGTGCATGATGATATGCTTTAGTGGATCGGCAGCTGTGGTGTTATTCAGATGTGAACTCTAGTACCATCTGATTGTTTCAATAATGAATTTTTTCAGTCATATTTTGTGCTGATTGTATTTTGGGACAAAGATAGGAGTTGCACGCTGCTGTTGATGAAGAATTTATGTGATCAGTTTAGCTCCAAATAAAACCATTCATGCATTATTTTCCAGAACTAACCTACTAACGAGATGCCACAGTGCCAGTTCCCTGTTTTCTGCTGTTTTTGTGTTTTAGAAAAGCTACACGGGAAATATTCTCAAAATTGGACGAAACAAAAGCCAAACCTGTTATTTTTCCCAAAGCGTCACGAAGTCCGAAGATGAGACGGAGGGGAGCCAGGGGCTCACCACACCCTAGGGTGGCGTGGCCTAGGCCCTGGCCGTGCCACCAGGTGGTGAGACCACCTGGTCCACCTCCCGACGCACCCCTTGCGCCTATATATTCCCCTCGATGGGAAAAATCTAAGGGACATATCGCTTTTCCTCGAAACATACAGCAAGCCGCCGCCGTCGTCGTCGCGAGATCGGGAGGATCCAGGAGCTCTTCCCGGCACCCTGTCGGAGAGGGGAATCCCTACCGGAGGCCTTCTCCACCACCATGGTCGCCTCCGGAGTGATGTGTGAGTAGTCTACCTTGGACTACAGGTCCATATCAGTAGCTAGATGGTCATCTTCTCTGCCATGTGCTTCATATTTAGATCTTGTGAGCTTCCTATCATGATCAAGATCATTGTTGTGTAATTCTACATGTTGTGTTTGTTGGGATCCGATGAGTATTGGTACTATGTCAAGTTGATGCGCTGAATATTATCTTTATGTTATCTCTATGTTGTTTATGATCTTGCATGCTCTCCGTTGCTAGTAGATATCTTGGCCGAGTAGATGCTAGTGACTCCAAGAGGGAGTATTTATGCTCGATAGTTGGGTTCATGCCTCTAGTAATCTGGGGGAGTGACAGAAACCTCTAAGATTGTAGATGTGCTGTTGCCACTAGGGAGAAAACAACATTCTTGTGTCCAAGGACATTTTCATTATTTACATTACGCACTTTGCTTAAGGCGATAATCTGTTGTTCGCAACTTAATATCCAATGTTTGCTCGGATGACATTCGAAGGGTGGATTATTAGTCATAGATGCAGTTGGATTACGGTCTATGTATTTTGTTGTAATGCCCAGAGTGAATCTCATAGTGATCCTCATGACATATGTGTGTTATCTTTACTCTATCAATTGCCCAACTGTAATTTGTTCACCCAGCATGTTGTTATTTATCTTATGGACAGACACCATTAGTGAACTATGGAACCCGGTCCAATTTCCTTTACATAGCTATTACCATTTACTATTTTACTTGCTTATTTACATTCTCGCATACTATTACCTTTTACCACTCGATACGCTTAATCCTTTGTTTATAGCAAACCGGTGAGATTGACAACCTCATCGTAAGTTGGGGCAAAGTTCTTGGTTGTGTTGTGTGCAGGTTTCACGTTGCTGCTGGTGCAAAGCAAAGCCCTAGACGAGGTGCAATATAAATTGTCTGGAGCTGTCGCGAAGCTAGCAAGCATCACCTTCTGAAGTTTGGCTTTCTCCTACTGGTTCGATAAACCTTGGTTTCACAACTGAGGGAAACTTGCTACTGTGCTCATCATACCTTCCTCTTGGGGTTCCCAACTGGGTGCCTACTACGCACCATCAAGCATTTTTCTGGCGCCGTTGCCGGGGAGAAAGAAGATTTCTGCAAGGGGAGTCTATCACGCTCAATCTTTTACTTGTTATTGTTTTGCTTTATTTTATTTTTGCTTGCATCGTTTTATCAAAAATACAAAAAAATAGTTGCTTTTACTTGCTTGCTTTTAGCTTTGCTAGAATAGGTACTCCTGAGAACACCAAGTTATGTGATTTTACTAGCACCAAAAACAATGATTTTATCTGCACTCCTATTGCGCCACCTGTTCCTGAGGCAAATTTTTATGAGATCAAACCTGCTTTATTGAATCTTGTTATGAAAGAGCAATTTTCCGGTGCCAGTTCTGATGATGCTGCAGCTCATCTCAACAATTTTGTTGAGCTATGTGAGATGCAAAAGTATAAGGATGTAGATGGTAATATTATTAAGCTTAAGTTGTTTCCTTTCTCTTTAAGAGGAAGAGCTAAGGATTGGTTGCTATATTTGCCTAGAAATAGTATTGATTCTTGGGATAAGTGTAAGGATGCTTTTATTGGAAAGTACTACCCTCCTGCTAAGATTATATCTTTGCGTAGTGATATTATGAAGTTTAGACAGTTTGATAATGAACATGTTGCTCAAGCTTGGGAAAGAATGAAATCTATGATAAAGAATTGTCCCACTCATGGACTGACTACTTGGATGATTGTCCAAACTTTTTATACAGGACTAAATTTTTCTTCAAGAAATCTATTGGATTCAGCAGCTGGAGGCACTTTTATGTCCCTTACCTTGGGCGCCGCAATGAAGCTTCTTGACAACATGATGGTAAATTATTCTGAGTGGCACACCGAGAGAGCTCCACAAGGTAAGAAGGTAAATTCTGTTGAGGAAACCTCTTCCTTAAGTGATAAGATTGATGCTATTATGCTTATGCTTTCTAATGATAGAGCTCATGTTGATCCTAATAATGTTCCTTTGCCCTCTTTGGTTGCTCAATAAGAGCATGTTGATGTAAACTTCATTAGAAATAATAATTTTAACAACAGTGCTGATAGGAACAATTTTGCTAGCAACAATTATAGGCCGTATCCTTCTACCAATGGTAATGATTATGGTAACTCTTATCGTAATTTCTCCAACAACACTAGGGCACTGATGTCTACGCACGCGTCTGTTCTTGTAGATAGTGTTGGGCCTCCAAGTGTATAGGTTTGTAGAACAGCAGCAAGTTTCCCTTAAGCGGATCACCCAAGGTTTATCGAACTCAGGGAGGAAGAGGTCAAAGCTATCCCTCTCAAGCAACCCTGCAATTACGATACAGAAAGTCTCTTGTGTCCCCAACACACCCAATACACTTGTCAGATGTATAGGTGCACTAGTTCGGCGAAGAGATAGTGAAATACAAGTAGTAGTGATGATTATAAGTAGTAAATGCAATCTGGAATAAAAATGGTAGCAAGCAAACAAGTAACAAAACAGCAAGTAAACGGTGTGTAAAGCTTGGAAACAAGGCCTAGGGATCATACTTTCACTAGTGGGCACACTCCCAACAAATATAACATAAATGAACAAATAAATAACTTCTCTTCACTATGGTACTCTGAATTACTCTCCTATTGAATAACACTAATCATTGCGTAGGGTTACGAAGCACTCCTCAAAGTTCATCAAGTACTTGACAAACACCACTCATAGAGATATCCAAATCAAATCACAACTCAAGATAAATATTATTACAACTTAGACCAAGTACTAACACGGTGCACACACTGTCAACATTACACCATGAAAGGAGGAATAGATCACTTCAATACTATCATAGTGATAATTATTCTCATAATCCATAAGAGATCACAATGGTAGCCTAGACCAAGTACCACCATGATGCACGCACTGTCACCATTACACCATGGCAGGAGGAATAGATTACTTTAATAACACACTAGAGTACACATAATGAAGAAGAGTAACATCTACTTATTCAACATGATACAAAGCTCACGATCACATAAAGATCACATCATGGGAGAGAGAGGTGAACCACATAGCTACCGGTAGAGCCCTCAGCCCTGGGGGAGAACTACTCCCTCCTCATCATAGGAGACAGCAAGGTTGATGGATATGGCGGTGAGGTCGATGGAGACGGCGGAGACGGCGATGGAGGTCCATGGAGATGGCTCCGGGGGCACTTCCCCGTCCCGGCAGGGTGCCGGAATAGAGACTTCTGTCCCCCAAAATTCGTCGACGACGGCGGTGGAGCTGCGGAACTGTTTCTGGAAAATTGCCGACCCTTTAGGGTTTTCCGTCCTGAGGCTTTATATAGGCGAAGGGGCGTCGTCAGGGGGCTTCTAGGGGCTCCTCACACATAGGGGGCGCGGCCAGGGCCTAGGCCGCGCCACCCTGGTGTGAGGGCAGCCCCTGGCCCCCCTCCGGCTCTCGTTTGGTCCTCGTCCTTCATCCGGGAAAAATAAGACTTCTGAAACTTGTTTCGTTCAATTATGAGAATATTTCCTGTGTAGCTTTTCTGAAACACAAAATAGCAGAAAACAGGGAACTGGCACTGTGGCATCTTGTCAATAGGTTAGTTCCTTAAATCGCATAAAAGTGCCACGAAGTGTAACGAAACACAAGGCAAATGGTGTAAAAACAAGCATGGAGCATCAAAAATTATAGATACGTTTGAGACGTATCAGCATCCCCAAGCTTAACTCCTGCTCGTCCTCGAGTAGGTTAGTGATAACAAAAGAAATAATTTTTGAGGTGACATGCACCTACACAATCTTGATCAAATATGTAAGCATTTGGGAGCTGGGATCATAAGAACTTAAAACATGGGCATGAAAGATATAATCTTGACAATAAAAACTTAGCAACCATGTTATAACATGAAAATGAACACAAACAAAAGATCATGAAAATGAAACAATGAAAGTCAAACGTGTGTTCAAATCATAAGGAAAAACATATAAATGGTTTTCAGCTTGTCCTTCATAGAGAGCAAAACATAAATGCATAGGACACCTTCAAGTTTAAGAGGGCGACTAGATACAAATAATTTGAGAACAAGTGAAACCAACAATATGAATCAATCAATGAAAACTTTGGGACAATGCACATTATACTAAGAATGACAACTATGCTCTCTCAATGGTGCATAAAGGTAGAAGGTGGTGACTCAACATAAAAGTAAAAGAAAGGCCCTTCGCGGAGGGAAGCAGTGATTAAACATGTGCTAGAGCTTTTCATTTGTAAAACAGAGAGATAAAACTTGGGTTTTGAGAGGTGGTTGCTTTTGTCAATGACTGGCAATGGGGTTCTTACTATCTTCCATACAAAAATGAAGCAAGTTTTTGAGAGAGAGATTGGCACTTTTTTGTGCTCTTTTATAAAGCTTGGCACTCCTCCCCACCTTTTTTCCTTTCACAAACCACGGCTAACCGATTCCATCGGGTGCCCACCAACATTCACATTCCATGGAGGAGTGCCTTTTTTTCTTTCCTTTTTTTTCTTTTTGGAATAAGCAATATGGAAGATAGCAAATCCGACCACTACGTCCCCATGAGCTGAAAACAGTGTCACAAAATGAGAAGTATTTTGAAGGTTTTTTTGAAAGGTAGCACATGAAAATTTACTTGGAATGGCTTGCAAATACCATGCATAGGAATTTATAGTGAACACAATGGCAAACTTGGTTTTTAGGAGTTGGATGCACGAGTAGAGCTCATACTCAGTACAAAATGAGGGCTAGCAAAAGACTGGGAGCGACCAACTAAGAGAGCAATAACGGCCATAATCATGCAAAGCGACAAAGCAACATTAAAAGAAGCATAAGATGGCATCAAAAGTCAAAAATTAAATGATCATAGAGGCTATTGGCGACTTATTTTGTAGTCAACATTGTGTAAGCATGTGCCAAGTCAACCCAAATAAAGCATCAAATTAAAGGAGAAAACCAAATAAATGCTTCCATATAATAAAAACAATGCATGATTTTTTCAAAGGCTCATTAAGCAATCTCAGTCATTTGAGACAAGTCATGCTACAGCAAAACCACTAAGCATACTATCAAAAAGACATCAAGCACGACATGCAAAAGCCTAAGCCGCAGTCAAAACAAGCTCCTTTTTGTACCACTTTTTTGCACAAAGCTTTTTCTCCTTTCCAACACCATTCAAACCTTTTTGAGGAAACTCTTTTGAGGAAAACCAACATATACCAGAGTTCCAAATACACCTTGATGCAAAGATAAAACAAGATCTGAACAAAAATCAAGGCGAAAAATGCAAGCTAAACCAGTAGCATAAAAAGAGAACACTCGTTGAAACGATAAGAGTGAAAAACAGAGTGTTCTTGGCAAATGAAAAACGGAGCATATCTCTCTCCAAACACATGATGTGATCCAAACATTTATTGCAGCAAACAAAGCAAAGGAAAACTAAAAACAAAAGCAACTGACGCTCCAAGAAAAACGCATAGTGCATGAAGCAATAAAAATATAGTGTCTTGAAAGGTGACCTGATTTTTGCCGATGAAGAAGGGGGTGCCTCGGGGGCATCCCCAAGCTTTGACACTTGTACTTCTTGGATATTTCTTGGGGTGATGTATGGGCATCCCCAAGCTTGAGCTTTTTTCCATTCTTCAACTCATCTCATCACTCTCCGATCCCTACACTTGAAAACTTCCTTCATACAAAACTAAACACAAATCTATTAGCAACATTAGTGTAAGCATAACATAGAATCAACCCTTTTTGCTTCAGGTTTCAACCTAAAACCACCACATATTAAGTATATACTACTGTAGCAACTTCCCCAAAAGTTCCGTGATCAAAAGAACTCAAAAAGAAAGCGATAAAGCGGCAAACACAAATATTGGCAGAAATCTGTCAAAACAGAACAGCTAACAAAGGTCGAGTTTTTAAGGTGTTTTATGTTGCTCAAATCAAAAAGTGTTCAACTAATGAAAGTTTGGATATAACCTGGGGCATATGCACAAGAAATCACAGGACCAAAAAATATACATAGAATTTTCACGAATTTTTACGGTGCAGCACCGAAAACTGTTTCAGGACAGCAACATCCCCAAATCTTACCTCACTAAAATTAGAGGCTTCTCTTGGCACAACAACGAAATAAAAAAGATAAGGAGCGGTTATTACAGTAGTAATAACTTCCAAGACTCAAATAAAAGAAAAAGTACTAAAAATAAACAATGGGTTATCTCCCAAGAGTGCTTTTCTTTAACGCCTTTGAGCTAGGCGCAGTAATTTGCAAAGATGCTCATGTGGGCGCCATATAAGAGCTTGAGGCAAAGGCGCCATATAGAAACTTAAAGCAATAGAGAGCATCAAAAAGCAGATATGAAAGACATTTAAATCTAAACCACTTCCTATGAAAAATAGTCTTGTAAAGAGACAAGTCATGAAAACGCAAAGCAAAAAGCATAGGAAGGCAAAACAAGTACAACTTCAAGAATTGCAACATAAAGATGGGAGACTTAATATTGTTGAGATCCATCAAACCATGTTTCCCTCTCTCATAATAACTTTCAGTAGCATCATGAATAGAACTAACAATATAATTATCACATAAAACATCCCTATCATGAGCCACATGCATAAAAGAATTAATACTCCCCACATGAATAATCGGAGTAGGAGCAGATTCAACAGAATAACTATTCTCATCACCATAATCATCAAAAACAGGAGGCATATTGTAATCATAACTAATTTTCTCCTCAAAAGTAGGTGAACTAAAAATATTATACCCATCATCAAAACCATCATAAACTAGAGGTTTAGTATCATCACAAGCTAGAGAACAGCTATTTCGCAAAGCATATTCTTCAAACATATCATCATAAGAAGGAATATCACATATGGCAGATAAAATATTATCAGAACAAACTTTCTCCACTAAAGCTGGGGAACTAAAAATATCATGCTTAACAAAACCAGCTTCCCCAAGCTTAGACTTTTCTATAGCATTAGTAATAACAGTGTTCGAAACATTCATACTAACAACACTATTAGCATGCAAATTAAGCTCCAAAGGTTTTTCAATTTTCTCTTCAAACACTTCATATCTAAACTCAGGAAAAAGACTAAAGAACTCTTTATTTTCCATTAAGCCTAACTAGTGAAAATAAAAACAAGAAACAATAAGATATAATTACAGAATCTAAAGGAAATAACTCTGAGCACTCACACAGGAGGATGCGAGTACCTTTTACCTTACCTCCCCGGCAATGGCGCCAGAAAAGAGCTTGATGTCTACACACGCGTCTGTTCTTGTAGACAGTGTTGGGCCTCCAAGTGCAGAGGTTTGTAGAACAGCAGCAAGTTTCCCTTAAGTGGATCACCCAAGGTTTATCAAACTCAGGGAGGAAGAGGTCAAAGCTATCCCTCTCAAGCAACCCTGCAATTACGATACAGAAAGTCTCTTGTGTCCCCAACACACCCAATACACTTGTCAGATGTATAGGTGCACTAGTTCGGCAAAGAGATAATGAAATACAAGTAGTAGTGATGATTATAAGTAGTAAATGCAATCTGGAATAAAAATGGCAGCAAGCAAGCAAGTAACAAAACAACAAGTAAATGGTGTGCAAAGCTTGGAAACAAGGCCTAGGGATCATACTTTCACTAGTGGACACACTCCCAACAAATATAACATAAATGAACAAATAAATAACTTCTCTTCACTATGGTACTCTGAATTACTCTCCTATTGAATAACACTAATCATTGCGTAGGGCTACGAAGCACTCCTCAAAGTTCATCAAGTACTTGACAAACACCACTCATAGAGATATCCAAATCAAATCACAACTCAAGATAAATATTATTGCAACTTAGACCAAGTACTAACACGGTGCACACACTGTCAACATTACACCATGAAAGGAGGAATAGATCACTTCAATACTATCATAGTGATAATTATTCTCATAATCCATAAGAGATCACAATCGTAGCCTAGACCAAGTACCACCATGATGCACGCACTGTCACCGTTACACCATGGCAGGAGGAATAGATTACTTTAATAACACACTAGAGTACACATAATGAAGAAGAGTAACATCTACTTATTCAACATGATACAAAGCTCACGATCAGATAAAGATCACATCATGTGAGAGAGAGGTGAACCACATAGCTACCGGTAGAGCCCTCAGCCCCGGGGGAGAACTACTCCCTCCTCATCATAGGAGACAGCAAGGTTGATGGAGATGGCGGTGAGGTCGATGAAGATGGCGGAGACGGCGATGGAGGTCGATGGAGATGGCTCCGGGGGCACTTCCCCGTCCCGGCAGGGTGCTGGAATAGAGATTTCTATCCCCCAAAATTCGTCGACGGCGGTGGCGGAGCTGCGGAACTGTTTTTGGAAAATTGCCGACCCTTTAGGGTTTTCCGTCCCGAGGCATTATATAGGCGAAGGGGCATCGTCAGGGGGCTTCCAGGGGCTCCTCACACATAGGGGGCGCGGCCAGGGCCTGGGCCGCGCCACCCTGGTGTGAGGGCAGCCCCTGGCCCCTCTCCGGCTCTCGTTTGCTCCTCGTCCTTCATCCAGGAAAAATAAGACTTCTGGAACTTGTTTCATTCAATTATGAGAATATTTCCTGTGTAGCTTTTCTGAAACACAAAAACAGCAGAAAACAAGGAACTGGCACTGTGGCATCTTGTCAATAGGTTAGTTCCGGAAATCGCATAAAAGTTCCACGAAGTGTAACGAAACACAAGGCAAATGGTGTAAAATCAAGCATGGAGCATCAAAAATTATAGATACGTTTGAGACGTATCAGGCGCGCCCTCTGAGCTTCAAGTCATGCTCAAGGACTTCATCGGTAAGCAAACTGCTTTTAAACAAGTCTGTTGAGGAAAAGTTGGGTAAAATTGATATTCTTGCTTCTAAAGTTGATAGCCTTGCTCTTGATGTTGAACTTCTGAAACTAAAAGTGTTGCCTAATGATGTGAAAGAAAGCACTACTTTGAATGCCATCCCGGTTAGAATTGATGAAAATGTTAGGATGTTAGCAGAATTGCATGCCAGGTGGGAAAGAGAAGATGAGATGGCTAGAAAGATAAAGGTATGTACTATTACCACCTCTAATGATATTGTTCCAAATGCTAGCAATCCTCTTAGTTTGATTAGTGTAGATAAATCTCCTACTCCTTGTGCGAAAAAGACCAAACCTGCAAAAACTTTTTCTACAAAAAGTGCTGAAATTTTTCGGAGTATGGGAGATGATAGCTCTATTTCTTTTAATGATTTTGATGTTGATGGCTGCAATATATCTGAAGTTATTTTGTTCTTGCAAAAGCTTGCTTTGAGTCCTAATGCTAGTTCTTTGAATGTTGCTTATACAAATCATATTACAAATGCTCTCATGAAAATTAGGGAGGAAAAGTTGAAACAAAAGGCTTCTATTCCCAAGAAGTTAGAAGATGGTTGGGAGTCCATCATTGATATGCATGTTAATGGTTTTGATTGCCATGCTTTATGTGATCTAGGTGCACTAGTGGGGACAGGGCCGCTAGTCCCGACCTGTAAGGGCCTTTAGTCCCGGTTTGCCAACCGGGACTCCAGAGGTGGGACTATAGGCTAAACCTTTAGTCCCGGCCCTGTTACGAGCCGGGACTAGAGGGCCTCCACGTGGGCGCCTCGGAGCGCCCTCAGGGATAGGCCCTTTAGTCCCGGTTTGTAACACCGACCGGTGATACGGCTCTAACGTATCTATAATTTTTGATGCTCCATGCTTGTTTTTACACCATTTGCTTAGTGTTTCGTTACACTTCGTGGCATTTTTATGCATTTTCTGGAACTAACCTATTAACGAGATGCCACAGTGCCAGTTCCCTATTTTCTGCTGTTTTTGTGTTTCAAGAAAGTTACACAGGAAATATTCTCGGAATTGGACGAAACAAAAGCCGAACATCTAGAAATTCACCGAAGCTTCTAGAGAACCGAAGAGGAGATGGAGAAGGGCCACAGGGCAGCGCGGCCAGCCCCTGGCCCGCACCCCCTGTTGGTGAGGCCACCCTGGTCCACCTCTGGCGCCGCCCCTTCGCCTATAAAGACCCCCCGATGGGAAAAACCTAAATACCCGATCACTTTTCCAGAATACATCGCGATCCGCTGCCGCCGTCGACCCGAGATCGGGAGGGTCCAGAAGCTCTTCCCGGCACCTTGCCGGAGAGGGGAATCGCCATCGGAGGTCTTCTTCATCGCCATGCTTGCCTCCGGCGTGATGAGCGAGTAGTCTACCTTGGACTATGGGTCATAGCAGTAGCTAGTTGGTTGTCTTCTCCACCATGTGCTTCATGTTTAGATCTCGTGAGCTGCCTTACATGATCGATATCACCGTTATGTAATTCTACATGTTGTGTTTGTTGGGATCCGATGAATATTGGTGTTATGATTGAGTTGATGTGCTGAATATTATCTTATGTTATCTCTATGTTGTTTATGATCTTGCATGCTCTCCGTTGTTAGTAGCTATCTTGGCCGAGTAGTTGCTAGTGACTCCAAGAGGGGGTATTTATGCTCGATAGTTGGGTTCATGCCTCTATTTAATCTAGGGGAGTGACAGAAACCTCTAAGGTTGTAGATATGTTGTTGACACTAGGGAGAAAACAACATTCATATGCTCAAGGGCATATGCTTTGTTTACATTACACACTTTGCTTAATGCAGTTATCTGTTGTTCGCAACTTAATACTTGTGGAGTTCTCGGATTGATTCACCACAAGTGGATTATTAGTCATAGATGCAGTTGGATGACGGTCTATGTATCTTGTTGTAATGCCCAGAGTAAATCTCATAGTGATCCTCTCGACATATGCACGTTGTCTTTATTCTATCAATTGCCCAACTGTAATTTGTTTACCCAGCATGTGTTATTTTATCTTATGGAGAGACACCACTAGTGAACTATGGACCCCGGTCCTATTTCCATTATATTGCTATCACCTGTTTACTTTATTCGCACTGTTGACTTTACTCGCATACTACTATTGCTTTCCACTCGATATGCTCATACCCTTTGTTTCAAGCAAACCGGTGAGATTGACAACCTCATCGTAAGTTGGGAACAAAGTATTTGGTTGTGTTGTGTACAGGTTCCACATTGCCGCTCGCAAAGCAAAGCTTGGACGAGGCGCCCTATAAATTATCCGGAGCTATCGCGAAGCTAGCGGGCATCACCTTCTGGAGTATTGGCTTTTTCCTACTGGATTGATAACCTTGGTTTCATAACTGAGGGAAAACTTGCTGCTATATTCATCAAACCTTCTCTTGGGGTTTCCAACTGGCCGGTTATTTTACTTCATCAAGAAACGCAATCAAGCTTTCTGGCATCATCATCATCGCACCACCAACAAGTTTTCTGGCGCCGTTGCCGGGGAAAAAGAAGACTTCTGCAAGGGTAGTTTTGCACGCACATCCTTTACTTTGTTTTAAGTTTTGCATTTACTTTATTTTTACTTGCTTCGTTTTATCAAAAACACAAAAAAATTGTTTCCTTATAGTTGTTTTTACTTGTCTGCTTTTAGTTTTGCTGGAATGGCTACTCCTAAAAACACCAAGTTGTGTGACTTCACTAGCACGAATAATAGTGATTTTATCTGCACTCCTTTTGCGCCGCCAGCTCCTGCTACAAATTTTTATGAGATTAAGCCTGCTTTGTTGAACCTTGTTATGAAAGAGCAATTTTCTAGTGCTAGTACTGATGATGCTGCAGCTCATCTCAACAATTTTGTTGAGCTATGTGAGATGCAGAAATATAAGGATGTGGAGAGCGATATTATTAAGCTTAAGTTGTTTCCTTTTTCTTTGAGAGGAAAAGCTAAGGATTGGTTGCTGTCTTTGCCTAAAAATAGTATTGATTCATGGGCTAAGTGTAAGGATGCTTTTATTGGTAGATACTATCCTCCTGCTAAGATTATAGCTTTGCGTAGCAATATTATGAAGTTTAGTCAGTTTGATAATGAACATGTTGCTCAAGCTTGGAAAAGAATGAAATCTATGATAAAGAATTGTCCCACTCATGGACTGAGTACTTGGATGATTGTTCAAACTTTTTATGCAGGACTGAATTTTTCTTCACGGAACCTATTGGATTCAGCTGCTGGAGGCACTTTCATGTCCCTTACCTTGGGCGCCGCAATGAAGCTTCTCGACAATATGATGGTAAATTACTCTAAATGGCACACCAAGAGAGCTCCACAAGGTAAGAAGGTAAATTCTGTTGAGGAAACCTCTTCCTTGAGTGATAAGATTGATGCTATTATGCTTATGCTTTCTAATGGTAGAACTCATGTTGATCCTAATAATATTCCTTTGGCCTCTTTGGTTGCTCAAGAAGAGCATGTTGATGTAAACTTTATTAGAAATAATAATTTCAACAACAATGCTTATAGGAACAATTTTGCTAGTAACAATTATAGGCCGTTTCCTTCTAATGGTGATAATAGCTATCTTGGTAGACCTAAAATGCCTAGTGAAGAAAGAATTTTTAAACTTGAAAAGGCTACCAAGAATTTTATGCAGGTGCAATATGAGCAGAACAGGGTTTTCACCAATACTATGGAGGAGCAATCAGCTCTGTTGAGGACTATTAGTCATCAACTTGAAAATTTAAACAAGGCTATTCCTGAGTTGCAAGCTAACGTTTCCAAAGCTGAAACCAATATTTTGTCTTTGTCTAATGTGCAATCTTCTTTGGTTAACAGAATGTCCGCTAAGCCTGATCCTTTTGCTACTGCTAATGCTATCCAAGTTAGAATTGATGAAAATGTTGGGATGCTAGCAGAATTGCATGCCAGGTGAGAAAGAGAAGATGAGATGGCTAAAAAGAAGAAGGTATGTACCATTACTACCTCTAATGGTGTTGTTCCAAATGCTAGCAATCCTCTTACTTTGATTGGTGTAGAGAAAACTCCTACTCCTGGTGTTGAAAAGCCCAAAACAGCAAAAACTTTTTCTCAAAAGAGTGCTGAAATTTTTCGAAGTGTAGGAGATGATAGCTCTATTTCCTTTAATGATTTTGATATTGATGGCTGCAATATATCTGAAGTTATTTTGTTCTTGCAAAAGCTTGCTTTGACTCCTAATGCTAGTTCTTTAAATGTTGCTTTTACTAAGCATATTACCAATGCTCTCATGAAAATTAGGGATGAAAAGTTGAAGCAGAAAGCTTCTATTCCCAAGAAGTTAGAAGATGGTTGGGAACCCATCATTGATATGCATGTTAATGGTTTTGATTTCCATGCTTTATGTGATCTAGGTGCTAGTATTTCTATCATGCCTAGAAAAATTTATGATATGCTTGATTTACCACCGCTTGAAAAGTGTTATTATGATGTTCCTATTGCCGATGTTGCTAAGAAGCAACCTTTGGGAAGGATTAATGATGTTCTTATTATGGTTAACAATAACCCTGTTCCTGTTGATTTTCTTTTCATGGATGTTGAATGCAATGCTTCATGTCCTATTATTTTGGGAAGACCTTTTCTTCGAACTGTAGGTGCCATCATTGATATGAGGGAAGGCACCATCAAATATCAATTTTCACTCAAGAAAGGTATGAAACACTTCCCTAGAAAGAGAAAGAAATTGCTTTTTGACTCTATTCTTAGAGCAAATTATGAGCTTGATGCTTCATCACTTGATATTACTTGATTCGCACTTTCTGCGCCTAGCTCAAAGGCGTTAAAAAAAAGCACGCTTGGGAGATAACCCAATGTTTTTACTTTCAGTTCTTTTTCTTTTATTTGAGTCTTGGAAGTTATTACTACTGTAATAACCGCTCCTTATCCTTTTTATTTCGTTTTTTGTGCCAAGAGAAGCCTCTAATTTGAGTGAGGTAAGATTTGGGGATGTTGCTGTCCTGAAACAGTTTTCGGTGCTGCACCGTAAACATTCGTGAAAATTCTCAGAATATCTTTTGGACCTGCGATTTCTTGTGCATATGCCCCAGGTTATATCCAAACTTTCATTAGTTGAACACTTTTTGATTTGAGCAACAGAAAACCCTTTAAAAATTTGACCTTTGTCAGCTGTTCTGTTTAGACAGATTTCTGCCAATATTTGTGTTTGCCGCTTTATCGCTTTCTTTTTGAGTTCTTTTGATCACGGAACTTTTGGGGAAGTTGCTACAGTAGTATATGCTTTATATGTGGTGGTTTTGAGTTGAAACCTGAAGCAAAAAGGGTTGATTCAATTCTATGCTTACACTAATGTTGCTAATAGAATTGTGTTTAGTTTTGTATGAAGGAAGTTTTCAAGTGTAGGGATTGGAGAATGATGAGATGAGTTGAAGAATGGACAAAAGCTCAAGCTTGGGGATGTCCACGCACCCCAAGAAATATCCAAGAGGTACAAGCATCAAATCTTGGGGATGCCCCCGAGGCACCCCTTCTTCATCGGCAAAAATTAGGTCACCTTTCAACACACTATATTTTTATTGCTTCATGCATTATGCATTTTTCTTGGAGCGTCAGTTGTTTTTAGTTTTTAGTTTTGTTTAGTTTTTTTTCCTGCAGTAAATGGTTGGACCCCAACAAATTCCTTTTGGAGAAGTTGCCTTGCTTTTCATATGCCAAGAATACTCCGTTTTTCACTCTTACCTTTTCAACGAGTGTTCTCTTTTTCTGCTACTGCGTTTAGCTTTCGTTTTTTGCCTTGATTTTTGTTCAGATCTTGTTATATCTTTGCATCAAGGTGTATTTTGACCTCTGGTCCATGTTGGTTTTCATCAAAAGAGTTGTTTCAAAAAAAGTTCGAATGGTGTTGGAAAAGAGAAAAAGCTTTATGCAAAAAAGTGGTACAAGAACGAGCTTGTGTAGACTGCGGCCAAGGCTTTTGCATGTCATGCTTGATGTCTTTTTGATAGTATGCTTAGTGGTTTTGCTGTAACATGACTTGTCTCAAATGACTGAGATTGCTTAATGAGCCTTTGAAAAAAATCATGCGTTGTTTTAATTATTTGGAAGCATTATTTTGGTTTTCTCCTTTGATGCTTTATTTGGGTTGACTTGGCGCATGCTCACACATGTTAGACTCATACAGAGTCGCCATTGACTCTATGATCATTTAGTTTTTGACTTTTGGTGCCATCTTATGCTTCTTTTAATGTCGCTTTGTCGCTTTGCATGATTATGGCCATTATTGCTCTCTTAGTTGGTCGCTCCCAGTCTTTTGCTAGCCCTCATTTTGAACTGAGTATGAGCTCTACTCGTGCATCCAACTCCTAAAAACCAAGTTGTTCCAATGTGTCCACCATACATACCTATTAGTAATTTGCTATTCCAAAGTACATTTGACTTGCTTTTATCTATCATTCAAATTAAACTCTTTTGGTGTTATGCAAAAATTGGTCAGTAAAGCTCTCACGAACCTGATGGCACACTTTACTTTTCTCGTTTTAAAATTTTGACATTGTGGCTCTCTTATGTTGAGTTGTTATGCTTGCAAGTTGTAAGTTGGAAATTAGCCCAGCCATGCCGTCATGGGGCAAGCTTTCAACATTGCACTATCTTTCATTTGAGTTGATATCATGATCTTTTGTTTATGGATACTCGCGATGTGAAATAAGTTGGGAATCTTGCGGGATCATGGAGTTTGTATATGTGTTAGAGAAATGCCTGGGCCGCTAATCTAAGCCATGCATAATTCATGGTGGAAATTTATAGCATGCCCATAGTGAACATTCGGCGACGCATCTCACAATAAAAAGCTATACCAATGGTAAATAAAAGAGATGCCGAGGTGTTCATTGTCTGTTTGTCCTGTCATTTTGATGTGGGCTTGTTCCATGTCATCGGGCACGGAGGTACCCCGTTGGCGGTTCTCGATGATACATGTATACTTACAATGACAAGAGCTTGCTTGGGACTCTAAGTCGAGTAGCATGAGGTTTGGGTATTCGTACTTCACAGGACACGAGGTTTTCAACTGATGATTTGTCAAGCATATGCAGCATAAGTGTATTCGCATTAACTTTAACCATTCAAGATGCCTATGATGGGGGCAATGAGAGCTCAAAGCTAGTAAGTACCATAATTTTTGAAGGTTTATAAAACTTGCAATCACTGCTTCCCTCCGCGAAGGGCCTTTCTTTTACTTTTATGTTGAGTCACCACCTTCTACCTTTATGCACCGTCTAAGAGAGCATAGTTGTCATTCTGAGTATAATGTGCATTGTCCCAAAGTTTTCATTGATTGATTCATGATGTTGATTTCACTTGTTCTCAAATTACTTGTATCTAGTCGCCCTCTTAAACTTGAAGGTGTCCTATGCATTTATGTTTTGCTCTCTCATGAAGGTCAAGCTGAAAACCATTTGTATGTTTTTCCATATGATTTCAACACACGTTTGACATTCATTGTTTCATTTTTCTGATCTTTTGTTTGTGTTCTTTTTCATGTTATAACATGGTTGCTAAGTTTCTTCCATCAAGATTATATCTTTCATTCCCATGTTTTAAGTTCTTTAGATCCCAGCGCACAACGCTTACATAGATGATCAAGATTGTGTAGGTGCATGTCACCTCAAAAATTATTTCTTTTGTTATCACTTACCTACTAGAGGAGGAGCAGGAGTTAAGCTGGGGGATGTTGATACGTCTCTAACGTATCTATAATTTTTGATGCTCCATGCTTGTTTTTACACCATTTACTTAGTGTTTCGTTACACTTCGTGGCATTTTTATGCATTTTCTGGAACTAACCTATTAACGAGATGCCACACTGCCAGTTCCCAGTTTTCTGCTGTTTTTGTGTTTCGGGAAAGTTACACAGGAAATATTCTCAGAATTGGACGAAACAAAAGCCGAACATCCAGAAATTCACCAAAGCTTCCAGAGAACCGAAGAGGAGACGGAGAAGGGCCACAGGGCGGCCACACCACAGGGCGGCGCGGCCAGCCCCTGGCCCGTGCCCCCTGGTGGTGAGGCCACCCTGGTCCACCTCTGGCGCCACCCCTTCGCCTATAAAGACCCCCGAGGGGAAAAAAATAAATACCCGATCACTTTTCCAGAATACATCATGATCCACCGCCGCCGTCGACCCGAGATCGGGAGGGTCCAGAATCTCTTCCCGGCACCCTGCCGGAGAGGGGAATCGCCACCGGAGGTCTACCTTGGACTATGGGTCCATAGCAGTAGCTAGTTGGTTGTCTTCTCCACCATGTGCTTCATGTTTAGATCTCATGAGCTGCCTTACATGATCGAGATCACCGTTATGTAATTCTACATGTTGTGTTTGTTGGGATCCAATGAATATTGGTGTTATGATTGAGTTGATGTGCTGAATATTATCTTATGTTATCTCTTTGTTGTTTATGATCTTGCATGCTCTCCGTTGTTAGTAGCTATCTTGGCCGAGTAGTTGCTAGCACTAGTGGAAAACACGGCATTAGCACCGGTTTGTAACTGCCTTTTGCACCGGTTTTGCAACCGGTGCAACGCATCCGGGACTACGGCCCTAACTCTTTAGCACCGGTTGCATTACGAACCGGTGCTATAGGGTCTCCACATGGGCGTGTAGACGAGCTCCTGCCGATGGACCTTTAGCACCGGTTCGTAATATGAACCGGTGCTAAAGGTTGGCGACGTGGCAGCCCCTGCCGCGTTTGGCTAAAACCCTAAACCCTAGCCATTTGAAATACGGTTTTTTCGGGTATTTGAAACACGTTGATGCACATATAAAAGAAACCATCATATTACACAATATCGTCATACATATAGAGATCGAAGCTAGTACGTGTCATCTTTTATCGTGCTTGGTCGAACATATTACATAATGATACATTGTACATGTTCATGCATATATACAATATAATTTCGGCTACAATTTTCCAAACTCGTAATGCCAATGGTATTCACCGGTTGGTGCTATGACCTCATCAAGTAAGAATCCCGCCAGTTCCTCTTGAATTACTCGTATACGCTCGGTTCCTAGAAGACGATCCCGCTTCAGTTTGATCTAATGTAAAGAAGGGGATCAATATATATGAATGAAGAAACTCAACATAAATGATGGTAATAAAATAAAATTGTGAATATTGTTTACGTACATCTAGTTGTTCTAGTCTTCTCTTCTCACAACAATGCTCTCGCATGAACTCGCAGACATAGAATCCACATAAATTATTCCCGTCTTCTTGCTTCAAGCACTTTACGAGAATAGAGTTCAATCAAAATAATAATCAAGGATGACAATGCTATTGAAACTAGAACCAAAGAGATGCGCGGACCTAGCTAGTAGTACTTACCGGTACTTGTTTAAATTCAAGCTCCTTTTTCCAGGGACCCGGTGCCTTATCCGTGAACCGTTTCCAAGCACTGCCCGGCAAAGAAAATGAATAAAGAAGTTAGTAATTACTTGATATCGGGAAATGAACGAAAGTAGCTGATATAGTGCCATGCATAATGATTGAAATTACCGCTGGAGTGTATCAATCATGTCCCCGAATGTCTCAAGGGATTTTTGTTTCGAGTCCATGACTACTACTCGTCCTCTATCAAGTTCAATAACTAGCAGAATAAAATGATAGCTGCGCACACGCATAACACACACTTAATATCGAGTAACCAAAATAGTAATGTGTATAAGACAGTAACACACTCACTTGAAGTTGTAAGGAAATAGTATTTTCGTCATGGTTTCTTGTTTCCTTAACGCCCGTACCAAGTTATTCTCCGTGTCCTTGATATGGTTATGGAGAGTTACCTCGTTCACGGTATATGGGTCAATGAACCCAATGTCATAGATTTGTCCTCTTTTGCATTCGAGTTTCTTCAATCTGCATAATATAGTGAGTAAAATTATACATGCAATGAACGAGATGAGCTAAAGACTTAATTACAAAAATAATACTTACAAACAATAGGCACTGATCATCGATTTGTCGAGGGCGTCATGATTGTATAACTGAAATAATTCAGCAAATTCGATGTTTATGTCGTCGGTTCCACGAAAGTAATGCTCATCATTAATTCCCAGTATGATCCAGTTCTGCCCAGGCTGTGAGGCTTCCATGTACCACTTATGCAATTTTCGCATTCTTGTTGGTAGATTCGGAATCTCCTCGGGTCTGACGAGAGGGCTCCCGTGCCGGTATTGGTATGCTACTACTTCAGCCGTGGGGAAATCACACTTGCTTAAGTATTGAGCAACAGACATACCTGCAGCTTCGGCATCCTCTTTGTACAGTGCTATGATCTCTGGATCATACTGGACATCGGGAAACACTTGGAGCGGGGGGCAAGAGTTCATCTGTTCTCCGAGCTGAGGAACTGATTTACCTTTCGACCGCTTTGCTGCATCTGCCTTGAGAATAGTGCGGTCATAGTATGATGCAAGCCTTGGCTCGGGTTGGTGAAGGTTCTTCAACATTTTTTAGCACTTTTGGATCTAGACGAGGCTGCTCGGTGGACTGCTCGGTCTTCTTTCTCTTCAAATTTTCAAAGAAGTTCTTTGATTTCTCTTGTACTTTCGCCGCATTTTCCTCCGGAGTATAGTCGAAGGTATCTTGGGAGGAACCTTAGGTACTCTTGGGAGGGGCTCCTGTCGACGGATCGGTGATTGATTATGACTCACCGATGGAGCGGCGATGGTACGCTTAAGCTTCCGCTTTTGGCTCTGAGCCTCAGTGGGCGGAGGTGGCAGAGACGGCTCACTAGCTGGCGAAGGCTGGTATGCTGGAGAAGGCTAATGCGGCGGAGATGGCGGAGAAGGCTGACGCGGAGATGGCGGAGAAGGCTGACGTGTCGGTGGAGAAGGGTGACGCGCTGGAGACCTTGGCGTCCAATTTGGAAGCACGATTAATTCCTTTAGCCATAGAACGGTGGTCTTCTTGGCTTCTCCCAGCTCGTACAAATCCCCTTCACCCGCAGGGTGGTCAAGCTTCAGCTGCTCAAATCCGCCCATAACTTCATCCACCCCGGCAACGGCGTAGCCATGTGGAATTGGACGGCAATGATAAGTTGAATCAGGTCCAATGGGTAAGGCATAGCCGACTGCCACCTTCATGGTTATGTTCACGACCTTCACATGTAGCTCGCAAGATGTCGACTCTGTGATATCATCCACTGGGTAGCGGATCGCCGGTTCATCATCATCCTCTGGGAGGTTCATGGAAGCCACACTGCTTTTCCGCTGAGATGGTGGGCCGGTAGCATCATGTCTGGCTTCTATCTGTGGCTGAGATGCGGCGGTTCCTTGCTAGCTTATCTGATTTAACAAGTCTGATTGCCGCTTCAGCTCTTGTTCTATCTGAGACATGCGGTCTGCCTCCCTTTCCTTTCTTCTCTGACGGCTTCTATCAGGAAATTTCTTCCTTTCCACGGGAAACCCGAGTTTCCACGGTTTGGAGCCTGGTGTGGTTCGTGTTCGTCCTGGGTGTTCATCATTCCCAAGGGCGCGTGTGAGCTCGTCCTTCTCTCTTTCGGGATGGAACCTTCCCTCTTCAACATCCTTTGATGCGCTTCTAAGGGCATCAATGGGAAGGGGGTCTTCGTCATGCTTTTTTGTATATACACACTTCCCTTCTGAGTCCAACTTCCCTCCATGCCCGTAAAACCAATCCCTTGACCGATCATTCCATTTCAATGTCTCCGGAATGATCCCTTTAGGAATTAGATCGTCCTCCATTTTCTTCTACTTAGGCTTGCCAGACTTGTAGCCTCCTTGCCCCATAGTATGGTGATACGTCTTTTTAGCAGCATTTTTCTTATTTATTTCTGACCTTCTCTTAGCTGCCTCTGAAGTCTTGTACTCCACGAATGCGTCCTAGTGGTCTTTTATCTTCTCATATTGTCCAGTGAACACCGGAGTCTTTTCTTTGTCGACAAAATCCTTGTACAATCTTTTCTTCCATTTGTTGAATTGTACTGCCATCTTCGAAAGAGTCCACTTCTTGACTTTCCGCTCTATGATATTCAGGTGAAGATCATCGTCATCTGAATCCTCCTCATTTGGATCCTCCTCATTTGGATCCACCTCAGTTCGATCCACCTCTGGCGCCTCTGGTAGGGTAAAATTAACCATGAGCTTCTTCCAAAGAATATTCTTCAATCTGTTGCGGACATATTTAACTGGTTCCGTCTTTGTCTTCTTCCATTCTCGAAGGGTGATCGGAATGTTGTCCCTAACAAGAACTCCGCATTGTCTTGTAAATTTACTTGCGTGAGCCGCGGGAGCAATCGGTTCGCCATCTTCACCGATTTCTTCTATCCGGTACCTTTCATGTTCTTCCAACCTTCTGGCCGGACCTCTTTTATTTACAGAAGAGTGGCTCGATCCAGAGGGCTAAAAGAAGAAAGAGCGTTAATATATGAATGAAATAATCCATCTATACAACAGAGGCTTAATTTATTAATACACATCTACCTCACCGGCACCTTCTCCCTCACCGGCACCTTCTCCCTCATCGGAGCCGGCGCCTTCTCCCTCGTCGGAGCCAGCGCCTTCTCCCTCATCTCTTCGGTTTTGTTCGTCTCCCTCACCGAAGTTGTTTAGAAACAGCGAGGTGACATCATCATCATTATCGCGGATGATGTCCTCGATAATGTTTTCCTGGAATTCGTCTCTTCCGAGATCCATAGTTTCTACAAAGAATTATTACAAGTTATTATATAAGAATCCGTTCTATTTCTAAAATATGTGTCATATATATAACACATCTATGCTAGGTAAATTAACTTAACCCAAACAGATATTATACAAGCAATGTTTTTTGTATAAAATTTGTATGAATTGCATTTGAAATTTCATTAATATATGAGGAATTTCCAGTTATTTAGAAACCCTATATGAATTTGCATGAATTGTATACAAAATTACATTAATATATGAGGAATTGCTAAAATTCTAAAATTCTAATCATATTTCTATAATTCAAAAATTCTATTCCTATTTCTAAAATTCTATTTCTATTTATAAAATCCTATTCCTATTTCTATTTCTAAAATTTCATATCTCTAAAATTCTAGTCCTATTTCTATAATTCTATTTCTATTTATAAAAATCTATTCCTATTTCTATTTCTAAAATTTCATATCTCTAAAATTCTAAATACAAAACCCTAATTTCTATTCCTATTTCTATTTCTATTAACCCTAATTAACCCTAAATACTAATAAAATAATTAACCCTAAATACTAATTAACCCTAAATACTAATAAACTAATTAACCCTAAATACTAATAAACTACTTAACTCGATTTTTACATGCAGGCCGGAGGTGCACGTCGGTGTCGGCCGGCGGGCTTGGGAGGCGGCCGATGGGCTTGGGCGGCGCGGCGGCGCCGGGTGTCGGCGGGCGTCGGGCGTCGTCGGGTGTCGGCGGACGTCGGGTGTCGATCGGCGGCGTCGGGTGTCGGCGAGGCGGGCGGCGCGGCGGCATCGGGTGTCGGCGAGGCGGGCGGCGCGGCGGCATCGGGTGTCGGCGCGGTGGGCGGCGCGGCTCGGGCGGCGTCGGGTGGCGCGATGGAAAATTCCGGCAGCCTCACGGCGTCTTAGAGCACCTACGCGCGGTCCTTAGCAGTTTCGGCGATGCGATAGGGGAAGGAGATGACGGTTTATAAAGCACGGACCTTTATCACCGGTTGGTGGCTTCAACCGGTGCTAAAGGGTGTTTTTTTGGGAACTGCACCGCCACCCCCTTTAGCACCGTTTTGAGCCACGAACCGGTGCTAAAGGGTCATTTGAAATGTTTTTAAACTTTTTGGTTGTTCCCGACTTATTCCTTATTGCAGCTATGATCAACATTCCATAAAATATTGTAAAATAAATAAAAATCAGAAAAATACATATAGCATATCAAAATGTTTATTAGAAAAATATCTATGAAATACTAACACATTGAAAATGCAGAAAATTATTTTATTAAAAATAGTAGGCTTGCAAACATTTTAAAATCGGTAGAGGCCCGCTAGGTTTGAACTACATGTATATGATATAATGCTCATGATTTTTTGTAAAAATGATTTTTAGGTTCACAATATGTTGTTTTCTCAGAGATCTACCGCAAGTCTAGCGAGACTCAACCCCGGGCTATGAATCTTCATGCCCGCCATTTTGAATATAATTTCAAACGGGTATAAGAATTTAAAAAATAATCCAAACAATGTGAAACCTTCGTGTGGTGTCATATTATGTGTTATAGTTGAAAGGAAAAATATTAAACTTGGAAAATTGCAAACATCACAAAAAAACCTTCACAAAATGAGCTATCATGTTCGATGTTTCATGGCTTTTAGACCAAATGAGCAATGTTATGGCTAGAATTGAGGCATAGTTTGTGATAATGTGCCCATATTGTGTACACATGTGCATCTTGGGATTGCTTACGATGTTGCAGAAGGAAGTTTCCCTTTTCATCGTACGAAAAAACCATTTTCCATTTTTTAGATGCCAAAAAAAAGTTTTTTTGTGAAGCAACCACCAAATTAAAGTTTCACATTGCTATCAAAACATTTTTCAAAAATACTAGACCACCTTAGATGGAAAATTCCCCAGCCAGTGCATCTGAAACCTTTCCGTCCACACCTCATGAAAAAGACAAATTCCTGTCGATTCGGTAGGAGGCTCGCTAGGTTTGAACTACATGTATATGATATAATGCTCATGATTTTTTGTAAAAATCATTTTTAGGTCCACAATATGTTGTTTTATCAGAGATCCATCGCAAGTCTAGCGAGACTCAACTCCGGGCTATGAATCTTCATGCCCTCCGTTTCTAGATGCCGTAGGGCGTGAGTACCAACGACATCTTCGAGAAGCTCCGCCACGGGAGATTTCCCAACCCTTTCCCGAACACTGTTAGAGGAGATGGAGTCTTTCACGGGCTCGCAGGGAAATTTTTCCGAGGCGGAGCTTCCAAAGATGCCGTAGGGCGTATGCACCAACGACATCTTCGAGAAGCTCCGCCACGGGAGATTTCCCAACCCTTTCCCCAACACTGTTAGAGGAGATGGAGTCTTTCACGGGCTTGCAGGGAAATTTTTCCGAGGCGGAGCTTCCGAAGATGCCGTAGGGCGTATGCACCAACGACATCTTCGAGAAGCTCCGCCACGGGAGATTTCCCAACCCTTTCCCCAACACTGTTAGAGGAGATGGAGTCTTTCACGGGCTTGCAGGGAAATTTTTGCGAGGCGGAGCTTCCAAAGATGCCGTAGGGCGTATGCACCAACGACATCTTCGAGAAGCTCCGCCACGGGAGATTTCCCAACCCTTTCCCTAACACTGTTAGAGGAGATGGAGTCTTTCACGGGCTTGTTGAGTTGCTTGCCATGGCGTATCGATGCTCCTTTTATAGGCACGGCGCTGCTTCTACTTTGTCTCGGTTGCACCCACACATCCTTATCCTGCCGACATCGAGCAGTGCATCCACCCACGCGTCCTTATCCTGCCGACAGCTTTAGTCTCAGTTGCACCCACCAGCTGGGACTAAAGGTTACCCACGCGTCCTTATCCTGCCGACAGCTTTAGTCTCGATTGCACCCACCAGCCGGGACTAAAGGTTACCCACACATCCTTATCCCGCCCATAGCTTTAGTCTCGGTTGCATCCACCCACCAGATGACACAAAAACCACCTTCATGCTAGGAACCGGTGCTAAAGGTTCTTTTGCTGGGCACCGCACCGCCACCCCCTTTAGCACCGGTTTGAGCCACAAACCGGTGTCATATTATGTGTTATAGTTGTAAGGAAAAATATTAAACTTGGAAAATTGCAAACATCACAACAAAACCTTCACAAAATGAGCTATCATGTTCAATGTTTGCCATAAATTGGCAGATTTAATACATATGGTGACCCAAAATGCCTTGGAGGCCATGAAGCCCCCCATTCGCGTATCTCCCTTGATTAGGATCGCTTCGGTCATAACCATGGAGTATGTTCACCATTTAATGCGATGCTTGGGTCAATATTCACTCTGAAGGGCGGAATTTCATCAAACTTATTATAATCTTCTGACATGTCTGTCTTATCCTCAACTCCCACGATGTTTCTTTTCCCTAAAAGAACTATGTGATGCTTTGGCTCATCGTATGATGTATTCGTTGCCTTATCTTTTCTTTTTTCGGTTTGGAGGACATGTCTTTCACATAGAAAACTTGAGCCACATCATTGGCTAGGACGAATGGTTCGTCTCTGTAACCAAGATTGTTGAGATCCACTGTTGTCATTCCATACATCTGGTCTACCTTTACCCCTACTCCATCCAGCTTGACCCATTTTCACCGAAACAAAGGGACTTTAAAAGAAGGTCCATAGTCAAGTTCCCATATCTCCTCTATGTAACCATAATAGGTGTCCTTTTGCCCGTTGTTGTTTGTTGCATCAATGCGGACACCACTGTTTTGGTTGGTGCTCTTTTTATCTTGGGCGATCGTGTAGAATGTATTCCCATTTATCTCGTACCCTTGGAAAGTCAATATAGTCGAAGATGGTGACCCGGCCAACAAGTATAGCTGATCTCCAACAATGCTGTCATTTATGAGATGTGTCCGCAACCAACCGCCGAAAGTCGCCATATGTTTATGTGTAATCCAGGAGTCAGACTGAGCCGGGTGTTGGGAGCGTACAATATTCTTGTGTTCAGTGATATACGGGGCCACCAAGGTGGAACTTTGTAGAACTGTTTAGTGTGCTTGAGTGAAAGAAATCCCGTCCATACAATACATTGATTTCTTTCCTAGAGTGCCTTTTCCACGTAGTCTCCCTTCATGCCGCGATTCTGGAACACCAATCGACTTAATATCAGGGATAAAGTCAACACAGAACTCAATGACCTCCTCTGTTCCGTAGCCCTTGGAGATGCTTCCTTCTGGCCTAGCACGGTTATGAACATATTTCTTTAAGACTCCCATGAACCTCTCGAAGGGGAACATGTTGTGTAGAAATACAGGACCGAGAATGGCAATCTCTTCGACAAGGTGACCAGGAGATGCGTCATAATATTAAAGAAGGATGGCGGCAACACCAACTCAAAACTAACAAGACATTGGGCCACATCCTTCTGTAACCTTAGTAGAATATCTGGATTGATTACCTTCTAAGATATTGCATTGAGGAATGCACATAGCTTAACAATGGGTACGCGAACATTTTTTGGTAGAAGCCCCCTTAATGCAACCGGAAGCAACTGCGTCATAATCACGTGACAGTCATGAGACTTCAGGTTTTGGAATTTTTTCTCTGTCATATGTATTATTCCCTTTATATTTGACGAGAAGCCAGACGACACTTTGATACTTGAAAGGACTTCAAAAAATATTTCCTTCTCTGCTTTGGTAAGAGCGTAGCTGGCAGGACTTAAGTGACGCCCTTTATCCGTCTTGCTCTGTGGATGCATGTTGTTTGGGTCTTTTATACGTTGCTGATCCTCCCATGTTTCTGGTGTATCTTTTGTTTTTCCATACACGCCCAGAAAGCCTAGCAGGTTCACGCAAACATTCTTCGTAACGTGCATCACGTTGATTGAAGAGCGGACCTCTAGGTGTTTCCAATACTCAAGCTCCCAAAATATAGATTTATTCTTCCACATGGGTGCGTGTCCGGTAGCGACATCATTTGGAACAGATTGACCGCCAGGACCCTTTCCAAAGATTACTTCTAGGTCCCTGACCATATCAAATAAATCATCACCAGTACGGAGTTCAGGCTTTTGCCGGTGATCTGCCACACCTCTAAAATGCTTGCCTTTCTTTCTTACGGAATGCGTGGTCGTAAGAAATCGACGATGCCCCAAGTACACAATCTTCTTGCATTTTTCCAAATATATAGCGTCAGTCTTATCTAAACAGTGCGTGCATGCATTGTATCCCTTGTTCGTTTGTCCTGAAAGGTTACTAAGAGCAGGCCAATCATTGATGGTTACGAAAAGCAACGCTCGTAGGTCAAATGGCTCCTGTTTGTGCTCATCCCATGCACGTACACCTGGTTTGGCCCATAACTGTAAGAGTTCATCAACTAATGGTCTTAGATACAGATGCGTGGTAAATAACCAGCCCGTTGGGAACCCCAAGAGGAAGGTGTGATGAATATAGTAGCAGATTTTCCCTCAGTTAAGAAACCAAGGTTTATCGTTCTTGGATAGGAGAGACAAACGACTGAAGGTGATGCAGACTGGCTTAATAGCACTCCAACAAGGGCGCCATTTAACGATACTTGTTGACTCGTCTTCGGCCAGTAGCAACGCAGAACCTGCACACACACAACCAAGTACTTTGTTCCCAACTTACGATGAGGTTGTCAATCTCACCGGTTTGCTTGAAACAAAGGGTATGAGAGTATCGAGTGGAAAGCAGTGAAAGTATGCTAGTAAAGTAAACAGTGCGAGTAAAGTAAACAGGTGATAGCAATATGATAGAAATAGGACCAGGGTCCACAGTTCACTAGCGGTGTCTCTCCATAAGATAAAATAACACATGATGGGTAAACAAATTACAGTTGGGCAATTGATAGAATAAAGATAAACGTGATATGTCAAGAAGATCACTATGCGATTTACTCTGGGCATTACAACAAAATACATAGACCGCCATCCAACTGCATCTATGACTAATAATCCACTCACGGGGATATCATCCGAACACCCCATGAGTATTAAGTTGCGAACAACAGATAATTGCATTAAGCAAAGTGTGTAATGTAAACAAAGCATATGCCCTTGAGCATATGAATGTTGTTTTATCCCTAGTAGCAACAGAACATCTACAACCTTAGAGGTTTCTGTCACTCCCCCAGGTTAAATAGAGGCATGAACCCACTATCGAGCATAAATACCCCCTCTTGGAGTCACTAGCAACTACTCGGCCAAGATAGCTACTAAAAACGGAGAGCATGCAAGATCATAAACAACATAGAGATAACATAAGATATATTTCAGTATAGCAACTCAATCATAACACCAATATTCATCGGATCCCAACAAACCAAACATGTAGAATTACATAACAGTGATCTCAATCATGTAGGGCAGCTCATGAGATCTAAACATGAAGCACATGGTGGAGGAGACAACCATCTAGCTACTGCTATGGACCTGTAGTCCAAGGTCGAATACTCACTCATCGCTCCGGAGGCAAGCATGGTGATGAAGAAGACCTCCGGTGGAGATTCCCCTCTTCGGCAGGGTGCCGGGAAGAGCTTCTGGACCCTCCCGATCTCGGGTCGACGACGGCGGCGGATCGCGATGTGTTTTTGGAAAATTGATCGGGTACTTAGGTTTTTCCCGTCGGGGGGTCTTTATAGGTGAAGGGGCAGCGTCAGAAGTGGACCCAGGCATCCTCACACATAGGTGGCGCGGCCAGGGGCTGTGCCGCGCCGCCCTTGTGTGAGGGTGGCCTGTGGCCCCTCTCCGTCTCCTCTTTGGATCTCTGGAAGCTTCCGAGAAAAATAAGACTTCAGGAACTTGTTTCGTCCAATTCCGAGAATATTTCCTGTGTAGCTTTTCTGAAACACAAAAACAGCAGAAAACAGGGAACTGGCACTGTGGCGACTTGTTAATAGGTTAGTTCCGGAAAATGCATAAAAGTGCCATGAAGTGTAACGAAACATTAGACAAATGGTGTAAAAACAAGCATGGAGCATCAAAAATTATGGATACGTTGGAGACGTATCCGCATCCCCAAGCTTAACTCCTGCTCATCCTCGAGTAGGTAAGTTATAACAAAAGAAATAATTTTTGAGGTGACATGCACCTACACAATCTTGATCATCTATGTAAGCATTTGTGAGCTGGGATCATAAGAACTTAAAACATGGGCATGAAAGATATAATCTTGATAATAGAAACTTAGCAACCATGTTATAAGCATGTAAATGAACACAAACAAAAGATCATGAAAATGAAACAATGAAAGTCAAACGTGTGTTCAAATCATAAGGAAAAACATACAAGTGGTTTTCAGCTTGTCCTTCAAAGAGAGCAAAACATAAATGCATAGGACACCTTCAAGTATAAGAGGGCGACTAGATACAAATAATTTAAGAATTAGTGAAACCAACAATATGAATCAATCAATGAAAACTTTGGGACAATGCACATTATACTAGGAATGACAACTATGCTCTCTTAATGGTGCATAAAGATAGAAGGTGGTGACTCAACATAAAAGTAGAAGAAAGGCCCTTCGCTGAGGGAAGCAGTGATTGCAAGTTTTATAACCTTCAAAAATTATGTTACTTACCGGCTTTGAGCTCTCATTGCCCCCATCATAAGCATCTTGAATGGTTAAAGTTAATGCGAGAACAATTATGATGCATATGCTTGACAAATCATAAGTTGAAAACCTTGTGTCCCGTGAATACAAGTACCCAAACCACATGCTACTTTACTTAGAGTCCCAAGAAAGGCTCTTGTCATTGTAAGTACATATGTTTCATCGAGAACCGTCAACGGGGTACCTCCGTGCCCGATGACATGGAACAAGCCCACATCAAAATGATAGGACAAGCAGACAATGAACACCTCGACATCTCTTTTATTTACCATTTGTTTAGCTTTTTATTTTGAGATGCGTCGTCGAATGTCCACTATGGGTATGCTGCAAATTTCCACCATGAATTATGCATGGCTTAGATTGGCGGCCCAGGCGTTTCCCTAACACATATACAAACTCCATGATCCCCACAAGATTCCCAATTCATTTCACACCGCGGGCATCCATAAACAAAAGATCACGATATCAACTCAAAAGAGAAGTGCAATGTTGAAAGCTTGCCCATGACTGCATGGCTGGGCTAGTCTCCAACTTACAACTTGCAAGCATAACAACTCAACAAAAGAGACCACAATGTCAAATTTTTAAGAACAGGAAAAAGTAAAGTGTGCCTTCCGGTTCGTGAGAGCTTTACTGACCAATTTTCGCATAACACTGGTAAGAGTTTAATTTGAAGAGAAAATAAAAGCAAGTCAAATTTACTTGGAATAGCAAATTGCTAGTAGGTATGTATGGTGGACACTTTGGCAAACTTGGTTTTTAGGAGTTGGATGCATGAGTAGAGCTCATACTCAGTACAAGGCGAGGGCTAGCAAAAGACTGGGAGCGACCAACTAAGAGAGCAATAATGGCCATAATCATGCAAAGCGACAAAGCGACATTAAAAGAAGCATAAGATGGCATCAAAAGTCAAAAAATAAATGATCATAGAGGCTATTCGCGACTTTGTATGAGTCTAACATGTGTGAGCATGTGCCAAGTCAACCCAAATAAAGCATCAAGGAGAAAACCAAAATAATGCTTCCAAATAATTAAAACAACGCATGATTTTTTCAAAGGCTCATTAAGCAATCTCAGTTATTTGAGACAAGTCATGCTACAGCAAAACCACTAAGCATACTATCAAAAAGACATCAAGCATGACATGAAAAAGCCTAAGCCGCAGTCTACACAAGCTTTTTCTTGTACCACTTTTTTGCATAAAGCTTTTTCTCTTTTCCAACACCATTCAAACTTTTTATAAACACCTCTTTTGATGAAAACCAATAAAGATCAGAGGCAAAAATACACCTTGATGAATAAATATAAGAAGATCTGAACGCAAATCAAGGCGAAAACGAAAACCAAAAGCAGTAGCAGAAAAAGAAGAACACTCGGTTTTTGATAAGAGTGAAAACTGGAGTGTTCTTGGCAAATAAAAAGCAAGGCAACTTCTCCAAAAGAAATTTGTTGGGGTCCAATCATTTATTGCAGCAAACAAACTAAACTAATAAAGAAAACTAAAACAACTGACGCTCCAAGAAAAACACATAGTGCATGAAGCAATAAAAATATAGTGTCTTAAAAGGTGACCTGATTTTTGCCGATGAAGAAGGGGTGCCTCGGGGGCATCCCCAAGCTTTGACGCTTGTACTTCTTGGATATTTCTTGGGGTGATGCATGGGCATCCCCAAGATTGAGCTTTTGTCCATTCTTCAACTCATCTCATCATTCTCCAATCCCTACACTTCAAAACTTCCTTCATACAAAACTAAACACAAATCTATTAGCAACATTAGTGTAGCATAACATATAATCAACCCTTTTTTGCTTCAGGTTTCAACCTAAAACCACCACATATATAGCATATACTACTGTAGCAACTTCCCCAAAAGTTCTGTGATCAAAAGAACTTAAAAGAAAGCGATAAAGTGGCAAACACAAATATTAGCAGAAATCTGTCAAAACAGAACAGCTGACAAAGGCCGAATTTTTGAGGGGTTTTCTGTTGCTCAAATCAAAAAGTGTTCAACTAATGAAAGTTTGGATATAACCTGGGGCATATGCACAAGAAATCTCAGGTCCAAAAGATATACAGAGAATTTATACGAATTTTTACGGTGCAGCACCGAAAACAGTTTCAGGACAGCAACATCCCCAAATCTTACCTCACTCAAATTAGAGGCTTCTCTTGGCACAACAATGAAATAAAAAGGATAAGGAGCGGTCATTACAGTAGTAATGACTTCCAAGACTCAAATAAAAGAAAAAGTACTGAAAATAAAACATTGGGTTATCTCCCAAGAGTGCTTTTCTTTAACGCCTGTGAGCTAGGCTCAGTAATTCGAGAAGATGCTCACATAAGAAATATGAATTGAAGCAAAAGAGAGCATCAAGGAGCAAATATGAAACAAATTTAAGTCTAACCCACTTCCTATGCATTGGAATCTTGTAAGAATATAAATCAAAGAAGCACATAGTAACAAGCATGGGTAGATAAAATAAGAGCAACTTCAGAACTTTCAATATAAAGAGAGGTGTTTTAGTAACATGAGAATTCCAACAACCATATTTTCCTCTCTCATAATAATTTTCAGTAGCATCATGAACAAACTCAACAATATAAATATCACACTCATCCTCCTTTGTTAAGCATGGAGGGCTATCAAATAAGGTATTAGTTAAAGAGTTACTCTTATTGGGAGGTAGACATGGGTAGCTCCATTCTTCCTCCTCTTGATCATCACTCTCCTCCTCTTTTTCAACCAATGAGCTTCCAGTTTCAGCAATTTCTTCTTCCATAGGATCCTTCAAGGCATTAGTCTCTTCCATTGGAGAGCATCTATTAAGATATTTAAGAATATAGCCATTTTTCCCTTGTAATTATCAAAGCAAAATGTAAGTATATCATAAACTTCATATTTATAAGGTGCATCATCAGTATTAAGCAAATAAGCAAGTTCAAATGCACCCTTCCAAGCAATAAATTCTTCGATTTGTTCCACATCATAAAAGTCATAATTTCCACTAATATAAGAAGATATGGTAACATCATCATTATACTCACATTGAAAAGGGAGGTGTTTATACCTCCTACAGCAACAAGATCTATCAAAGCAATAAGTAACATTATAAGTAGAGCACACATTTCTAGCAATGATATATAATCTATTAATTTGTTCCCATAAGTGTTTCCCTTTTTGTGACAAGCGGTGTTCCTCATAATACTTTTGTTGTTCTTCCGTGAACCCACCTTGCCAAAAAGATTTAGTTTTAAAGAAATCAACCATTGATAGAAAGCATGATAAAGCAAGACAATAACAGACCAACAAAAATAACAACTATAGAGGGAACTAATTTTGTTTTTGTTTTTGATAAAACGATGCAAGTAAAATAAAGTAAAAGCAAAACAATAAACAAAGTAAAGGATGTGCGTGCAAAAAACTCCCCTTGCAGAGGTCTTCTTCTTCCTCCCCGGCAACAGCGCCAGAAAATATGCTTGATGCGTGGTAAATAACCAGCCCGTTGGGAACCCCAAGAGTAAGGTGTGATGAATATAGTAGCAGATTTTCCCTCAGTTAAGAAACCAAGGTTTATCGTTCTTGGAGAGGAGAGACAAACGACTGAAGGTGATGCAGACTGGCTTAATAGCACTCCAACAAGTGCGCCGTTTAACGATACTTGTTGACTCGTCTTCGGCCAGTAGCAACGCGGAACCTGCACACACACAACCAAGTACTTTGTTCCCAACTTACGATGAGGTTGTCAATCTCACCGGTTTGCTTGAAACAAAGGGTATGAGCGTATCGAGTGGAAAGCAGTGAAAGTATGCTAGTAAAGTAAACAGTGCGAGTAAAGTAAACAAGTTATAGCAATATGATAGAAATAGGACCGGGGTCCACAGTTCACTAGCGGTGTCTCTCCATAAGATAAAATAACACATGCTGGGTAAACAAATTACAGTTGGGCAATTGATAGAATAAAGATAAACATGATATGTCAAGAAGATCACTATGCGATTTACTCTGGGCATTACAACAAAATACATAGACCGCCATCCAACTGCATCTATGACTAATAATCCACTCACGGGGATATCATCCGAACACCCCATGAGTATTAAGTTGCGAACAACAGATAATTGCATTAAGCAAAGTGTGTAATGTAAACAAAGCATATGCCCTTGAGCATATGAATGTTGTTTTCTCCCTAGTAGCAATAGCACATCTACAACCTTAGAGGTTTCTGTCACTCCCCCAGGTTAAATAGAGGCATGAACCCACTATCGAGCATAAATACCCCCTCTTGGAGTCACTAGCAACTACTCGGCCAAGATAGCTACTAACAACGGAGAGCATGCAAGATCATAAACAACATAGAGATAACATAAGATATATTTCAGTATAGCAACTCAATCATAACACCAATATTCATCGGATCCCAACAAATCAAACATGTAGAATTACATAACGGTGATCTCAATCATGTAGGGCAGCTCATGAGATCTAAACATGAAGTACATGGTGGAGGAGACAACCATCTAGCTACTGCTATGGAACCTTACTCCAAGGTATACTACTCACTCATCACTCTGGAGGCAAGCATGGCGATGAAGAAGACCTCCGGTGGCGATTCCCCTCTCCGGCAGGGTGCCGGGAAGAGCTTCTGGACCCTCCCGATCTCGGGTCGACGACGGCGGCGGATCGTGATGTGTTTCTGGAAAATTGATCGGGTACTTAGGTTTTTCCCGTCGGGGGGTCTTTATAGGCGAAGGGGCAGCGTCAGAAGTGGACCCAGGCATCCTCACACATAGGGGGCGCGGCCAGGGGCTGGGCCGCACCGCCCTTGTGTGAGGGTTGCCTGTGGCCCCTCTCCGTCTCCTCTTCGGATCTCTGGAAGCTTCCGGGAAAAATAAGACTTCAGGAACTTGTTTCGTCCAATTCCAAGAATATTTCCTGTGTAGCTTTTCTGAAACATAAAAACAGCAAAAAACAGGGAGCTGGCACTGTGGGGACTTGTTAATAGGTTAGTTCCGGGAAATGCATAAAAGTGCCACGAAGTGTAACGAAACATTAGACAAATGGTGTAAAAACAAGCATGGAGCATCAAAAATTATGGATACGTTGGAGACGTATCAGATACACATCAATGTCGTTGCCGGGTTGCTTCGGACCTTGGATGAGCACTGGCATCATAATGAACTTCCGCTTCATGCACAACCAAGGAGGAAGGTTATAGATACATAGAGTTACAGGCCAGGTGCTATGACTGCAGCTCTGCTCCCCAAAAGGATTCATGCCATCTGTACTTAGACCAAACCTTAAGTTCCTTGCGTCGCCTGCAAAGTCTGGGTAGTCTCTCTCAATTTTTCTCCACTGCGACCCATCAGCGGGGTGTCTCAACATTGCGTATTTCTTACGGTCTTCTTTGTGCCATCGTAACAACCTGGCATGCTCTTTGTTTCTAAACAGACGTTTCAACCGTGGTATTATAGGAGCATACCACATGACCTTGGCAGGAACCCTCTTCCTGGGGGGCTCGCCATCAACATCACCAGGGTCATCTCGTCTGATCTTATACCGCAGTGCAGTTCATACCGGGCATGCTTCCAAATTCTTGTACTCCTCACCGCGGTAGAGGATGCAGTCATTAATGCATGCATGAATCTTCTGAACCTCTAATCCTAGAGGGCAGAGAACCTTCTGTGCTTCGTACGTACTGTCAGGCAATTCATTATCCTTTGGAAGCTTCTTCTTCATTATTTTCAGTAATTTCTCAAATCCCTTGTCAGATAAACCAGTCTCTGCCTTCCATTGCAGCAACTCTTGTGTGGTACCGAGCTTTGTGTTCCCATCTTCACAATTTGGGTATAACTTCTTTTTGTGATCCTCTAACATACCTTTTAACTTCCGCTTCTCATTTACACTTTCTGCTTCTCTGTGTGCATCTACGATGGCCTGACGAAGATCATCATCAGGCTCATCTGATGCCTCTTCATCTTCAGCTTCTCCTGTCCCTTCAGCTTCAGCTTCCCCCGTTGCAATATCACCGTATTCAGGGTACATATCATCATCCTCTTCTTCTTCTTCTTCTTCTTCATTGTCTTCCATTATAACCCCTCTTTCTCCGTTCTTGGTCCAACAATTATAGCTAGGCATGAAACCTTTCCGAAGCAGGTGGGAGTGAAGGATTTTCCAGGAAGAGTATTCCTTCTTGTTTCCACAGTCAACGCATGGACAACACATAAAACCATTCTGAATATTTGCCCGAGCCACATCGCCAAAATTACAAAGACCTTCAATGAACTCGGAAGTGCGTCGGTCACCGTACATCCATTGTCGTTGGTTCATCTGCGTCATATAATTAGGTTACTATTACCGAACATCATAAATAGTGAAATGACCACTGTATATCGAAACATGCATTTGTATCAATGACAAATGAAAGGATAGAGTTGCTAACCTCGATCGAGAAGCAAAGAACGAGGACAAGACCTAAGTATCGCTCGGGCACCTCATATCATTTTTATTTTGTGTGAGCTTAAGTTGGTTCATGCTCTTAGGCATTTCATCAAACACCTCTTGTGCATAGGGGAAAAAACCAAACTAGCACACCCCCTCTCACACCTTCCAAAGGAAAAAAAAATAGAGGAGAAGGCTGGTGGGCGGCTGTATTTATAGGCAGGATCTCTAGCACTGGTCCGTGTCCGAAACCGGTGCAAAAGGGTAGCCTGTAGCACCGGTTCGTGCCACAAACCGGTGCTAAAGGTCTGGCGCCTGCCTGGCGGCAGACGCGACACCTTTAGCACCGGTTCGTGGCACGAACTGGTGCTAATGGTTCCTAACGAACCGTTGCTAGAGCTCCACGGGCTCCATTTAGCTCTCTGGTAGCTCGAACCATTGCTAAAGAACCCCTTTAGTCTGGGTTCGTAAGCCAACCGGTGCAAATGCCATTTGGAGCTCAAAACGAAAGCCCTATTTTGTACTAGTGTAGTGACTCCAAGAGGGGGTATTTATGCTCGATAGTTGGGTTCATGCCTCTATTTAATCTGGGGGAGTGACAGAAACCTCTAAGGTTGTAGATGTGATGTTGCCACTAGGGAGAAAACAACATTCATATGCTCAAGGGCATATGCTTTGTTTACATTACACACTTTGCTTAATGCAGTTATCTGTTGTTCGCAACTTAATACTTGTGGAGTTCTCGGATTGATTCGCCACAAGTGGATTATTAGTCATAGATGCAGTTGGATGACGGTCTATGTATCTTGTTGTAATGCCCAGAGTAAATCTCATAGTGATCCTCTCGACATAAGCATGTTGTCTCTATTCTATCAATTGCCCAACTGTAATTTGTTTACCCAGCATGTGTTATTTTATCTTATCGAGAGACACCACTAGTGAACTATGGACCCCGGTCCTATTTCCATTATATTGCTATCACCTGTTTACTTTACTCGCACTGTTTACTTTACTCGCATACTACTATTGCTTTCCACTCGATACGCTCATACCCTTGGTTTCAAGCAAACCGGTGAGATTGACAACCTCATCGTAAGTTGGGAACAAAGTTTGTTGGTTGTGTTGTGTGCAGGTTCCACGTTGCCGCTCGCAAAGCAAATCTTGGACGAGGCGCCCTATAAATTGTCTGGAGCTGTCGCGAAGCTAGCGGGCATCACCTTCTGGAGTATTGGCTTTTTCCTACTGGATTGATAACCTTGATTTCATAACTGAGGGAAAACTTGCTGCTATATTCATCAAACCTTCTCTTGGGGTTTCCAACTGGCCGGTTATTTTACTTCATCAACAATCGCAATCAAGCTTTCTGGCATCATCATCACCGCGCCACCAACCGGGACTAAAGAGCCTCTACAGATTTTGTTTTGTTTTAGGCTTTTAGGGTTTAGGTGTTCAGGGGAATTATTTTTCTTGTATTTTATTTTATTTCTTTCTTCATTTTAAAAACACTTTTCATATAATTCTACGTATACATGTTAGTGCATATATATGTAAGATAACTTATCTTACGATCGAGTATATATATACAATTATATGGAGATCATAATTACTGGGACTAGAGCCCGTCTTTTTGATTACATGGACCAACATTAGTAATGGCCCCTAGCTACACTAAATCTTCCTTTATCATCTACAGCTTCTGTCCTCAAAAAGGCCGCTAGCTCCTCTGCAACAGCGATCGCGCGTTGCTCTAGTAGGTACTTCTCCCGCATGGCCATGAACTATATAAGAAAAGGAAATCAATATGAATGTCAATCATGATAACAAAGAATGACGGGTAAAAATAGAGGTGTGAATGTGTATTGCTTACGTCGTATCTGTAATCCTTGTACTCAGAGGTAAATGTGCGAATGAACTCGCAAACGTAGTATCCACATAGATGCGTCCCCTGTGGCTGCTGGTCGCACTTTACGAGAATAGAATATAATCAAAATAATAATCTAGCATCATAAATGTATTGAAAATAGAAGTATCTCGTGCTACTTACCTGAACCGCTCTAAAGGTTAGCTTCTCATGAGAGATACCGTCAGTCACGCACTTGAACCTCTTCCAAACCCTGCCCAACAAGGAAAATGATTTGCTAAGTTTTTCATTACTTGATATCTCAGAAAATCATCGAAAGAGACCAATATAGCGCAAGAATGATTGAAATTACCCTTGGAGCATGTCCTGCAGGCTTTTAAACTGTTCCATGTTTCTCGATAATGGGTCGAAGACATCAAATCTTCCCTTATCAATTTGAATGTCCAACAGAATCTAGTGGTAGCTGCACATGTATATATATATGTCAGTAACTTATCAATTACACTTATAAGTGAATGGACACAACAGAGTAAGACCCTCACTTGAAGTTGTATGGAAACAGTATGTGGTCACAGAAATTTTGATCCGTTAGAAACCTTAGAAGGTTTTCCTCCGTCTCCTTGGGTTTATCAGTGAGCGTCTTTATATGTATTTTATCTGGGTCAATAAACTCAATATTTATGATGTTCCTACTTTTATAGACCAGGATCTTCATTCTGCATAATAGAGTACAAAAGTTATAACTGAACAAGTTATATGTAGACAATGAATTGAAATAACTGAACAAGTTATATGTAGACAACGAATTGAAAAACTTACAGACAATAGCAACTCATGAGAGATTTGTCGAGGGCGTCGCAATTGTACATCTGGAAGAGTTCGTCAAGGTCGACATGGATCTCTTTGGGACGGCCGTAGTACTCCCGTGGGACACGCACCACGAACATTATTCTCCCATTCTTTGCTTCATTCATGTACCATGTATGAAAGTAACGCATATTTGTTGGGAGATCTTCCAACCTTTCTTTGTTGACCAAAGGCCCTCCCATGACAAATTTAGGCTTAGGGGCTACACCAGCCTTGGGAAACCTCTTGTATTGGGAAGCCAGAACGCCTTCAACACTCATACCCCATTCATCCGCCCACTTCTGTGCTATTTCCAAATTTTGCCCCTGCACTAGAGAGGGAACATTCTCGGATAACACCCTGAGGGGTGGGATCGATTGTTTGGCATGTTGTCCAAGCTAAGGAACGTCTGATCTTTTTTTGCTTGTACTTGTACTTGATTTGCTCCCACTTGCACTTGCACGTGATCTGCTCTTTTTCCCTTCCTTCTGCAATGTGCGTAGATAGTCATCAGGCTTATGGTGCAAGTCATACTGCGATGGAAGGGTCAGTAAGTATTTTGCATATTCTTTTTGCTTCTCGGTGTATTTCGGGCGGGGCTCGGGTTCCTTCTTTTTCATCTGCGCATCATAATGTTCCTTTGCAATCCTGGCGTTTTCCTCAGGGGTACGATCATAAGGTCTGATGGGAAGATTAGGATGAGGTACCTTTGGGAGGGGCGACAGTTTTCACTTTGGGGGGCTCCGTCGCTTAGAACTCATTGACGGAGCATTCTTGCTGGCACGCTTCCGCTTAGTTTCCTTAGCGGCCGGCGGCGGAGACGGCCGACCCAAGTCCGGCGGAGGTGATCAAGATGGACTCGTGTTGTGGTGGCCGTAGTCATGTGGAGGGCTTGGAGGTGATGGAGGTGTAGGTGACCCGCGGCGACTCAGAGGCGGTGTTGTCCTTGGGGCCGAGCCTAGAAGCTTGATGTAGTTCTTGTCCCATAGAATGACTCCACCCAGTATTTCTCCGAGTGTCCTCTCATCTTCGGGTCCAGGGATGTCAAGCTCCATATCATGAAACCCTATCACAATTTCATCCACCCCGCCTTTAGCATTGCCAGCTGGAATCTCACGGCCATGCCAGCATACATCAGGGCCAGAAGGTAAAGCTTGTCCGACGGCCACCTTCATGGATATGTTCTTCATTCTCTGATAGAGTTCACATGATGTTGACTCCTTGATTCCATCCACGGGGTAGCCGGGACCGCCCTCTATCATTCGTTGTGCATTGTCAGTCGGGGCCTCAGATTCAGCCACGCTGCTTTTCCGCTTAGATGGGCCGGCGGTAATATCGAGTGCAGGATCTTGCTGGCGCACTACTCCTCTAAGTTTGTCAATCTGTTGCTGTTGCTCGTTAAGTCTGGCAAGCAACTGGTTGAACTTGTCATTTTCCTCATTCTACTGTCGCTTCTTTGCTCTCGCTCGGCTTCTGTAAGTCTCTTGGTCTTTGGCAAACCCAAGCCACCACGGGTAAGAAGGACCAAAGCCTCATGTTCGTCCTCCGTGTTCGTCATTCCCGAGGACCAGTGTGAGCAAGTCTTTCTCTCTATCTGAAGTGAACTGTCTTTTTCCCTCTTTAATTTCTTTCACTATTTTTTTCCAATTTTCCCTTGGTATCCTAAGACCGTCACTGCAGATAAGGTCCCCTGTTAGTTCGTTGTACGAACCACCATGCGCAAGGAACTAATTTCTTGCTCTCATTTCCCACTCATCACGGATGGGTTCAGGTGTGATCCCTTTAGCAATCATCTCTTACTCTTTCTTATCCCACTTTGGGATGGCAGTCTCGTAGCCCCATGGCCCCAGCGTGTGGTGATATTTCTTCTTGTCAGTATTTTTCTTGTTCTTTTCTGATAATGCCTTGGCATCTTCTGACTCCTTGTACTCCTGAAATGCCTTCTAGTGATTCGCCTGCTTCGCTAGATACCCTTTGAATACTGGCACTTTCTTTGTCTTCAGATAGTTTTTCCATAATTTCTTCTTCCACACCCGGAACAGTTCGGCCATCATCTTTAGAGTCCACTGCTTGACTTTGGCCCTCAGTTGTCTTGCGGCGTCTTCATTCTCACATTTTGGCAGGTTGAAATGTGCCATGAGATCATTCCAAAGACTCTCTTTGTACCTTTCGGCGACATACTCAATATCGTCTGCCCCTTTGCGCTTGTTCCACTCCCGAACGCTGATCGGGACGTGATCTCTAACCGAACTCCGCATTGCTTCTTGAATGTGTCGGCAACCTTCCTAGGAAGCTTAGGTTCGCCCGTAGGGCAATATGACCTCAAAGGTGTAATGCATTCATGCATCCAACTTTTTGGTCGGGCCTCGTTTTGTAGCTTTGCTCGATGTGGAGGCCTAAGAGGAGAAACATTCGTCAATGTATATGTATATAATATACAGCTATCTCCAATATTTTCACATATTACAAGTGATTGCCAAACTTCATATATATATCTCGCCGGACTTCGTTAATTGTCCCCCGGCTTCTCCATCAGCGGAGCTATCGCCTTCTCCATCATCGGAGCTATCGCCTTCTCCGTTGGCTTCATCTTCATGTAGGTCGACCTCCATTCCATCCACGGAGGGGTTCAGATACGACGACGGAGATTCAGCTGGTTCAACATCGGGGGCGTCGTTGATTATATCTTCGAGAATTTCTTCCTCTTCTAGGTTCCTGCTATGTGGATCCATAGTTTCTGCAAAATACCGACATTTGTATTTCAATTATAGACGCTATATGGAACAATACTGACATTTGATTATATGGAACAATATGTAACTAACAAATAACTTTATCTAACTAACAAATAACTTAATATCTAAATACTTCTAACTAAAAAAATACTTCTAAATACTTCTAACTCTAAACTAAATACTCCTAACAAACAATTAACCTAACAAAATAACCTAACAATTAACCTAACAAATACTAACTACCTAACAATTTACCTAACAAATTAACCTAACAAAATAACCTAACAATTAACCTAACAAATACTAACTACCTAACAATTTACTTACAAATATCTATATTGATTCAAAACTAAATACTCCTAACAAACAATTAACCTAACAAATACTAACTACCTAACAAATACTAACAAAAATCTAACTTAACTAACAAACACTAACCAAATACTAACAATAATCTAACTTTACTAACAAATACTAACAAAATCTAACAAATTTAACAAATACTTACAAAATACTAACAAAAATCTAACAAATTTAACAAATACTTACAAAATTCTAACAAAAAACTAACCTAAAAACTAAGCCTAACAAACTAACCTAAAAACTAACCCTAACAAACTAACAAACTAACCTAACAAACTGACCTAAAAACTAACCCTAAAAACTAAACCTAAAAACTAATTAACTAACTAACCCTAAAACTAACTAATTAACCCTAATTAGCTAGGGCCCTTAATTACCTACAGGGGCGACGACGAGGTGGCGCGGCGTAGGCGAGCAGCATGGCAACGGCGAGGCGGAGGCGACCTGCGGGCGTGGCCGGAGAGCAGCGGCGGCGAGGTGCTGTGGGAGGTGCTGGAGAGCAGCGGCGGCGATGGCGGAGGCGCGCGGGAGGTTGGCGGAGGCGCGCTGGAGCGGCGACGGCGATGGCGGAGGTGCGGAGGTCGTCGGCGGCGCGGTTGATCGGCGGCCGGACAGCCTAACGGCGTCCTCTTGAGCTCCTCGCGCGCAGATAGAAGATGTCCCGGTTGATGGAACCGACCGGGGAAGAAGTCTTGATTATACCCCCCCCCCTTTAGTCCCGGTCTGTGGCTCAAACCGGGACTAAAGGGGTGTCTTTAGTCCCGGCTAGAGCTACAGACCGGGACTAAAGGAGGTGGGGGAGGGGGTTTCAGGCTACGCGCGCATAACGGGCCTTTAGTCCCGACTGGTGCTTTGGTCCGGGCCTAAAGGCCCAAAAAATGCGTGGGCAGGCCCAAAAAAATTATATAGGGTTGTTTTTTTCAAAAATTTGAATATTTGAATAAAACATTTTTTTGCATACTTATGAATTTAAAAAAACTTTCAACATGAAAAGTGCTTGAATTTAAATAAATAATCCAAATCCATTTACTGTTTTATAAAATAATTATTCTAACTTACCAAACTATTAACAAAATTGCCATTTTCAATTAAATAATAGATTAACTAATATGTTTTGCATATTTTTGAATCTTATTAAACTTTCAACATGAAAAGTGCTTGAATTTGAATAAGTAATTCAAATCCATTTTCTGTTTTGTTAAATAATTATTCTAACATATCAAACTATTAACAAAATTGCCATTTTCAATTAAATAATAGATTAACTAATAGTTTTTGCATATTTTTAAATCTTATTAAACTTTCAACATGAAAAGTGCTTGAATTTGAATAAGTAATTCAAATCCATTTTCTGTTTTATTAAATGAAAATATTAGTTCATTATTAACACGCATGCTCCTTAAATAAAGGTTTAGTATATTCCATACATGCATTACATAAAAGGTTTAATACATTATTACATTATTGCACCAACATTACTATGTATTATTTCTGTTTTCTTCTGGGTCGTAGCCATGGAGAATCTTCATCATTTAGTAGTTTGCTTGGGTCAGTTTTCACTTTGAAGGGCGGAATTTCATGAAACTTATTATAATCTACTGACATGTCTGTCTTGTCATCTACTCCCACGATGTTTCTTTTCCCTGAAAGAACTATGTGGCGCTTTGGCTCATCGGACTATGTCTTCTTTTGCTGATTTCTTTTTCTCATTTTTGTAGACATGTCCTTCACATAGAAAACCTGAGCGACATCGTTGGCTAGGACGAATGGTTCGTCCATGTACGCAAGATTGTTGAGATCCACTGTTGTCATGCCATACTTTTGGTCTACAACTACCCCGCCTCCAGTCAGCTTCACCCATTTGCACCGAAACAAAGGGATCTTAAAAGTAGGTCCATAGTCAAGTTCCCATATCTCCTCTATGTACCCGTAATATGTTTCCTTCTGCCCATTATCGTCTGTTGCATCAAAGCGGACACCACTATTTTGGTTGGTGCTCTTTTTATCTTGGGCGACCGTGTAAAATGTATTCCCATTTATCTCGTACCCATGGAAAGTACATATCGTCGAAGATGGTGGCCTGGCCAAATAGTACAGCTGATCTCCAATGGTGCTGTTATTCATGAGATGTGTCTACAACCAACTGCCAAAAGTCTTCTCGTGCAGCCCTTTAATCCAAGAGTTGGCCTTCCCCGGGTTTTCGGAGCGTCGAATATTCTTGTCTCTCTCGATATACGGAGCCACCATGGTGGAATTGTGTAAAAATGTGTAGTGTGCTTGAGTGAATGAATGCCCGTCCATACATACTGTTGCTTTCCTTCCTAGTGTGCCTATTCCTGTCAGCCTACCCTCATACCGAGATTCAGGAACACCAATCTGCTTAAGGTTAGGAAGAAAGTCTACACAAAACTCAATGACCTCCTCTGTTCCATAGCCATTGGAGATGCTTCCTTCTAGCATAGCACGGTTACGAACATATTTCTTTAAGACTCCCATGAACCTCTCGAAGGGGAACATATTGTGTAGAAACACAAGACCGAGAATTCTAATCTCTTCGACTAGGTGAACTAGAAGGTGTGTCATTATATTGAAGAAGGATGGTGGGAACAACAACTCGAAGCTGACCAGACATTGGACCACATCAATCTGTAACCCTGATAGACTTTCTCGATCGATTACCTTCTAAGAAATTGCATTGAGGAATGCACATACCTTCACAATTGTGAGGCGAACATTTTCCGGCAGAATTCCCCTCAATGCAACCGGAAGCAATTGTGTCATAAGCACATGGCAGTCATGAGACTTTAGGTTTTGGAATTTTTTGTCTTTCATATTTACGATTCCCTTTATATTCGATGAGAACCAGTCGGGACCTTGATATTGAAAAGGACTTCAAAGAAGATTTCCTTCTCTTCCTTGGTAAGAGCGTAGCTGGCACGCCCTTGAAACTGCCCTGGATGCATGCCGTCTCGTCCTTTATGACGTTCCTAGTCCTCCCGTGCTTCCGGTGTATCTTTTGACTTCCCATACAAGCCCAGGAAGCCTAGAATATTCACGCAGAGATTCTTCGTCAGGTGCATCACGTCGATTGCGGAGCGGACCTCATGGACTTCCCAATAGGGTAGCTCCGAAAATATAGATTTCTTCTTCCACATGGGTGCGCGCTTATCAGGGTCGTTAGGAATAGGTTGGCTGCCAGGACCCTTTCCAACGATTACTTTTAAATCTTTGACCATATCAAATACTTCAGCACCAGTACGGGTGACAGGCTTCCCCCGGGTTTCGGCCTTGCCATTGAAATGCTTGCCTTTTTTCTTTAAGGGATGCTTGGGCGGAAGAAAATGATGATTGTACGGGTACACATTCTTCCTACATTTGTCCAGATATATACTTTATGTCTGATCCAAACAGTGCGTGCATGCATTGTATCCCTTGTTTGACTGTCCTGAAATGTTACTAAGAGCAGGCCAATCATTGATGGTTACGAAAAGCAACGCTCGATGGTCAAATTCCTCTTGTTTGTGCTCATCCCACACACATACACCTGGTTTGGCCCACAGCTGTAAAAGTTCATCAACTAATGGCCTTAGGTACACATCAATGTCATTGCCGGGTTGCTTTGGACCTTGGATAAGCACTGGCATCATAATGAACTTCCGCTTCATGCACAACCAAGGAGGAAGGTTGTAGATACATAGAATAACGGGCCAGGTGCTGTGACTGCAACTCTGCTCCCCAAAAGGATTCATGCCATCTGTACTTAGACCAAACCATAAGTTCCTTGCGTCACCTGCAAATCTTGGGAATTCTCTCTCGATTTTTCTCCACTACCGGCCATCAGCGGGGTGCCTCAACTTGTCGTCTTTCATACGATCTTCCATGTGCCATCGCAACAACTTCACATGCTCTTTATTTCTGAACAGATGTTTCAACCGTGGTATTATAGGAGCATACCACATCACCTTGGCAGGAACCCTCTTCCTGGGTGGCTCACCCTCAATATCACGAGGGTCATCTTTTCTGATCTTATACCGCAATGCAGTGCATACCGGTCATTTATCCATATTCTCGTACTTCTCACCGCGGTAGAGGTGCAGTCATTAGGGCATGCATGTATCTTCTCCACATCTAATCCTAGAGGGCAGACAAGCTTCTTTGCTTCGTACGTGCTGGCGGGCAATTCGTTCTTTCTTGGAAGCATCTTCTTCATCAGTACAAGCAACTTTTCAAATAATGTGTCAGTCACACCGGTCTCAGCCTTCCACGTCAGCAATTCCAGTGTGCTACCCAGCTTCTTCTGGCCATCTTCACAAGTTGGGTACAACAATTTGTTGTGGTCCTGTAACATCTGCTCAAACTGCAACCTCTCCTTTTCTGTGTCGCAGCCTCACCGTGCATCAGAAATGACCCGACCAAGATCATCAGCGGGCTCATCTGGTGCCCGTTCTTCACCCTGATCTTCTTCTTCATTGTCTTCCATTGCGGTATCAGCATACTCAGGGAATATAGATCAGTAGTTGTCATCATCATTCTCTTCTTCATCGTCGTCTTCCATCATAACCCCTCTTTCTCCGTGCTTGGTCCAAACATTATAGCCAGACATAAAACTGGACCGAAGCAGGTGGCTCTGAATGACTCTTGAGGAAGTGTGATCCTTCTCATTCCGACATTCAACACATGGACAAAACATAAAGCCACCACCATGCTTGTTCGCCTCGGCCGCATCTCAAAAAGAATGCACGCCTTCTCTGTAAGCGGCTGTGCGTCGATCACTGTACATCCATGGATGGCTCATCTGCGTCATACAACAGTATATCAAACGCAATCACGATCCTAAAATTAGTACCGCACGGTCTAAACGAGGAAATATAGTTGCTAACCTTTTAGAACAAGTGGAAATAAAGAGGAAGAGGCTTAAGCGTGGCTCGGGCACCTCATATCGTAGTTGTGTTTGGTGAACTTAAGTGGCATCGCTCTAACACACATTTCAACAAACACCTCTAGTGCATAGGAATAAAATACAAAACTAGCACAAACCCACACTCCTCCATCCAAGAAAAATACAAGGGAGAGGGGAGAGGGGCTGCGGCCATATATATAGGCAGAAGCCTTTAGTCCCAATTTGAGACACAAACCGGGACTAAAGGGGGCGCACATGCGGGCCGCCCACCGCATAGCCCTTTAGTCCCGGTTTGTGTCTCAAACCGGGACTAAAGGCTTGTAACGAACCGGGACTATAGGCTGCCGTGCGGGTGGGTGAATTTGGGGCGACGTGGCCAGGCCTTTAGTCCCGGCCCAGATAACGGCCAGGACTAAAGGGTCCTGACCAAAGGCCTGTTTTCCACTAGTGGTGCTAGTATTTCTATTATTCCTAGAAAGATTTATGACATGCTTGGTTTACCACCGCTTGAAAAGTGTTATTTTGATGTTCCTCTTGCTGATGTTGCTAAGAACAAACCTTTGGGAAGGATTAATGATATTCTTATTATGGCTAATAATAACCTTGTTCCCGTTGATTTCCTTGTTATGGATGTTGAATGCAATGCTTCATGTCCTATTATTTTGGGAAGACCTTTTCTTCGAACTGTAGGTGCCATCATTGATATGAAGGAACGCACCATTAAATATCAATTCCCACTCAAGAAAGGTATGGAACACTTCCCTAGAAGAAGGAAGAAATTAATTTTTGACTCTATTCTTAGAGCAAAGTATGAACTTGATGCTTCATCGCTTGATATTACTTGATTTCCACTTTCTGCGCCTAGCTCAAAGGCGTTAAAGAAACGCACTCTTGGGAGATAACCCATTATGTTCTTTTCAGTAATTTTTCTTTTATTTCAGTCTTGAAGTTATTATTACTGTAATGACCTCTCCTTATCATTTTTATTTCGTTTCTGTGCCAAGAAGAACCTCTAATTTGAGGGAGGTAAGATTTGGGGAAGTTGCTGTCCTGAAACAGATATCTGCGCTGCACCATAAAAATTCGTGAAAATTCTTAGAACATCTTTTTGATCTGCGATTTATTGTGAATATGCCCTAGGTTATATCCAAACTTTTATTAGTTTTGCACTTTTCGATTTAACAAACACAAAGTCCTCGAAAAAATCGACCTTTGTCAGCTGTTCTGTTTTGACAGATTTCTGCCACTATTCGTGTTTGCCTCTCGAGCGCTTTCTTTTTGAGTTCTTTTGATCACGGAACTTTGGAGGAAGTTTCTACTGTAGTATATGTTTTATATGTGGTGTTTTTGAGTTTGAAACTGAACCAAAAGGGTTGATTTACTACTATGTTTATGCTAACGTTGCTAATAGAATTGTGTGTAGTTTTGTATGAAGGAAGTTTTCAAGTGTTGGGAATGGAGAGTGATGAGATGAGATGAAGTATGGACAAAAGCTCAAGATTGGAGATGCCCATGTCACCCCAAGAAATATCCAAGAGGTACAAGCGTCAAAGCTTGGGGATGCCCCCGAGGCACCCCATCTTCATCGACAAAAATCAGGTCACCTTTCAAGACACTATATTTTTGTTGCTTCATATTCTATGCGTTTTTCTTGGAGCGTCTTTACTTTTGCTTTCAGTTTTCTTTTGTTTTGTTTGCTGCAATAAATGGTTGGACCCCAACAAATTTCTTTTGGAGAAGACGCACTCAGTTTTTCATTTGCCAAGAACACTCTAATTTTCACTCTTATCGTTCAACGAGTGTTCTCCTTTTCTAGAACTGCGTTTAGCTTTTGTTTTTTGCCTTGATTTTTGTTCAGATATTGTTATATCTTTGCATCAAGGTGTATTTAGACCACTGGTCTATGTTGGTTTTCATCAAAAGAGTTGTTTCAAAAAGGTTTGAATGGTGTTGGAAAAGAGAGAAAAAGTTTCATGCAAAAAGTGGTACAAAAAGGAGCTTGTTTAGACTGCGGCTTAGACTTTTGCATGCCATGCTTGATGTCATTTTGATAGTATGCTTAGTGGTTTTTGCTGTAGCATGACTTGTCGCAAATGACTGAGATTGCTTAATGAGCCTTTGAAAAAAAATCATGCGTTGTTTTTATTATATGGAAGCATTTATTTGGTTTTCTCCTTGATGCTTTATTTGGGTTGACTTGGTGCATGCTTACAACATATTTCACTCTAACAAGTCATCATAAGCCTCTATGATCATTTGGTTTTTGACTTGTGATGCCACTTTATGCTTATTTTAATGATGTTTTGTCGCTATGCTTGATTATGGCCGTTATTGCTCTCTTAGTTGGTCGCTCCCAGTCTTTTGCTAGCCTTCATTTTGTACTGAGTATGAGCTCTACTCGTGCATCCAACTCCCAAAAACCAAGTTATTCCAATGTGTCCACAATACATACCTATAAGCAATTTTCTATCCAAAGTACATTTGACTTCTTTTATCTATCCTTCAAATTAAACTTTTTTTGGTGTTATGTGAAAATTAGTCAGTAAAGCTCTCACGAACCTGATGGCACACTTTACTTTTCTCGCTTTTAAAATTTTGACATTGTGGCTCTCTTATGTTGATGTTATTCTTGCAAGTTGTAAGTTGGAGATTAGCCCAACTATGTCGTCATGGGGCAAGCTTTCAACATTGCACTTTCTCTTATTTGAGTTGATATCGTGATCTTTTGTTTATGGATACTCGCGATGTGAAATAAGTTGGGATCTTGCGAGATCATGGAGTTTGTATATGTGTCCGAGAAACGCCTAGGCCGCTAATCTAAGCCATGCATCATTCATGGTGGAAATTTATAGCATGCCCATAGTGGACATTCGACGACGCATCTCACAATAAAAAGCTATACCAATAGTAAATAAAAGAGATGCCGAGGTGTTCATTGTCTGTTTGTCTTGTCATTTTGTTGTAGGCTTGTTCCATGTCATCGGGCAGGAGGTACCCCGTTGGCGGTTCTCGATGATACGTGTATGCTTACAATAACAAGAGCTTGCTTGGGCCATAAGTCGAGTAGCATGAGGTTTGGGTATTCGTACTTCACGAGACACGAGGTTTTCAACTTATGATTTGTTAACCAAATGCTTCGTAATTGTACTCGTATTAACCTTAACCACTCAAGATGCCTATGATGGGGGCAATGAGAGCTCAAAGCTAGTAAGTACCATAATTTTTGAAGTTTTATAAAACTTGCAATCCCTGCTTCCCTCTGCGAATGGCCTTTCTTTTACTTTTATGTTGAGTCTCCACCTTCTACCTTTATGCACCATCTAAGAGAGCATAGTTGCCATTCTGAGTTTAATGTGCATAGTCCCAAAGTTTATCATTGATTGATTCATGATTATAGTTTTACTTGTTCTTAAATTATTTATATTTAATCGCCCTCTTAAACTTGAAGGTGTCCTATGTATTTATGTTTTGCTATTCCATGAAGGACAAGCTGAAAACCACTTTGATAGGTTTTTCTATATGATTTGAACACACGTTTGACTTTCAATGTTTCATTACTCATGATCTTTCATTTGTGTTACTTTTAATGTTATAACATGGTTGCTAAGTTTTATTGTCAAGATTATGTCTCTTATGCCCATGTTTTAAGTTCTTTGATCCCAACACTCAATGCTTTACTTTGTTAATCAAGATTGTGATGGTGCATGTCACCTCAAAAATTATTCTTTTGTTATCACTTACCTATTCGAGGACGAGAAGGAGTTAAGCTTGGTGATGCTTGATACGTCTCAAACGTATATATAATTTTTGATGCTCCATGCTTGTTTATACACCATTTGCTTTGTGTTTTGTTACACTTCGTGGCATTTTTATGCATTTTTCGGAACTAACCTACTAACGAGATGCCACAGTGCCAGTTCCCTGTTTTCTGCTGTTTTTGTGTTTCAGAAAAGCTACACGGGAAATATTCTCGGAATTGGACGAAACAAAAGCCAAACCTTCTATTTTTCCCGAAGCGTCACGAAGTCCGAAGATGAGACGGATGGGAGCCAGGGGCTTGCCACACCCTAGGGTGGCGCGGCCTAGGCCATGGCGGCGCCACCAGGTGGTGAGACCACCTGGTCCACCTCCTGACGCCCCCTTTTCGCCTATATATTCCCCTCGACGGGAAAAACCTAAGGGACAGATCGCTTTTCCTCGAAACATACTGCAAGCCTCCGTCGTCGTCGTCGTGAGATCAGGAGGATCCAGGAGCTCTTCTCGGCACCCTGCCGGAGGCCTTCTCCACCACCATGGTCGCCTCCGGAGTGCTGTGTGAGTAGTCTATCTTGGACTATGGGTCCATAGCAGTAGCTAGATGGTCATCTTCTCTGCCATGTGTTTCATGTTTAGATCTTGTGAGCTGCCTATCATGATCAAGATCATCGTTGTGTAATTCTACATGTTGTGTTTGTTGGGATCCGATGAGTATTGGTACTATGTCAAGTTGATGTGCTGAATATTATCTTTATGTTATCTCTATGTTTTTTATGATCTTGCATGCTCTCCGTTGCTAGTAGATATCTTGGCCGAGTAGATGCTAGTGACTCCAAGAGGGAGTATTTATGCTCGATAGTTGGGTTCATGCCTCTAGTAATCTGGGGGAGTGACAGAAACCTCTAAGGTTGTAGATGTGCTGTTGCCACTATGGAGAAAACAACATTCTTGTGTCCAAGGATATTTGCATTGTTTACATTACACACTTTGTTTAAGGCGATAATATGTTGTTCGCAACTTAATACCCAATGTTTGCTCGGATGACATCCGAAGGTTGGATTATTAGTCATAGATGTAGTTGGATTACGGTCTATGTATTTTGTCGTAATTCCCAGAGTGAATCTCATAGTGATCCTCATGACATATGTGCGTTATCTTTACTCTATCAATTGCCCAACTGTAATTTGTTCACCCAGCATGTTGTTATTTATCTTATGGAGAAACACCATTAGTGAACTGTGGACCCCGGTCTAATTTCCTTTACATTGCTATTACCGTTTACTATTTTACTTGCTTATTTACATTCTCGCATACTATTACCTTTTACCACTCGATACGCTTAATCCTTTGTTTACAGCAAACCGGTGAGATTGGCAGCCTCATCATAAGTTGGGGCAAAGTTCTTGGTTGTGTTGTGTGCAACTTCCACGTTGCTGCTGGTGCAAAGCAAAGCCCTGGACGAGACGCCATATAAATTGTCCGGAGCTATCGCGAAGCTAGCAAGCATCACCTTCTGAAGTTTGGCTTTCTCCTACTGGTTCGATAAACCTTGGTTTCACAACTGAGGGAAACTTGTTGCTGTGCTCATCATACCTTCCTCTTGGGGTTCCCAACTGGGTGCCTGCTACGCACCATCAGGAGCATATATGGTGCCGCTGCTGATGGATACCACAAGTAGAAGGTGCATACTTCTATATTTTCAATTTTCTTTAGCTGCATACATGATTCCCCCTTATGATTGTACTAGTGTTTAAGCAAGTTTTAGGAGCAATATGTAGTCGTATGCTACTAAATATACCTAATAAGTTGTGATCCCTATTTTCTATGCCTAGCTAGGTTACCGACTCTAGCCTAAGATCAAAACACGCCCTGATATAATACTCATCGCAAATGAATAACTAAAACACAAATCTAAATTGGGGATGGTTTTATAAATTTGGAGCATCAAAATATGATATTGTTTTTTTCTAGTCACCCTTCTTACCTCTCTTGTCATCCAATATTCTACTTATAAGTAATTAGAAGAAGGGTCTCACATTTGGATACTTTGAAGGCCCCTCAAGGAATATCGATATTGGCAGTTTTTTGTGGTAGTATCCTCCATGTCGTGGGAATTTAGAGACAGTAGCCATGGGGTGGCTTATCGAGGGGGCTCGATGGTGGTGACGATGGGTCCGGCTCGGGATTGTGCCAACAGAGACACCTCGGTTTACCCAGGTTCAGGGCCCTCCCGGATGGAGGTAAAGCCCCTACTTCCTGCCTGCTTCGTATTATCTTGATTGTAGCGATTACAGTGCTCCTCGAGCTATTCGGGCTAGAGGAGGAAGAAGAAGATTGGATCTCCCTAGACTAAGGATCCAGACCCCCTTATATAGGCGGGGGTCTGGTTACAGGTTAGGTAGCGATTCGGCCGACTGCCGGCTCCTCCGTGGCCGCGTCCTCGGCGTGATTCTCTCGCCCTGCTCTGACGATTATGCTTTATAAAGCGCCTTTCCCCATGGACCGGCATCTGGGAGGCATATGCCCTCCCTTTTGCCTCGGATCCTGTCGTGGGGAAGGCTCTTTGATCGCTAATTGGCTGGGTCCGGTCGTGGCGCTCGTCACTCCCATCCTTTGCCTCTGTCGTTCTTGTCGGGGCCAGCCCACTTTCAGCGAAACAGCCGTTGGGAGGCTTTTGTCTTCACCGCCCGGCTCTGGCTCTCCTCGGTAGAGTCGCCAGCCGGCTGCTGGCGCAGCCGGTCCTTCGGGTGGAGCTGATCTTCTTATCCTAGAGCCATGGAGATTCCTGGGATGCCAGCCGGCAGATAGCTCGGCCCGTGGCATGCCCCATTAGTCATCCCCACGACACTAGCCCCCGACACTGGCGAAGTCTCATGGTTAGCATGGGGCTTCGGCGGGTTCTCTTCCTCGCCAAAGTCTTGTTTGTTTCCGTCAAAGTCCCAGGATTCTTTGTCTAGTCTGGATGTTGCTGGTTTTGAGGCCAGGTCGCGTGGAACTCCTCCGACCGTCTCGAGACATGCCGGCTCCAGGTCCAATCCAGCTGGCGGCCGCCTGGCGGTCGCGAGCCGGTACGCTGCTCCCCTAGAACTTGTGCCGCTTCGGGTCTTGCTCCCACGCTGCGGCCGGCGCAGTGCGCCAGTGGCCAGCGCAGTGTGGTAGCGTCATGTCTTATCATTTTGACTCTTCGGCCTCCGTAATGATTCCGGAAGACGTCATGTGACGAGATGAGGCTCATGTCAGCGATGTGTCCCATCGAAACGCCACGCGTATGGTTTATTCGCATTAAACTGGCTCAGCTTTTCATGCCTCGCCAGCCTTTAAATCTCGGAGCCCTCGAGGGTTTTCCCCACTCCCGAGCACCTCCACTCTTTCTCCTCGCTGAGCGATCGCCTCTGCTTCTCCCCCTTCAGCTCCGAGGAGAGACAAACGACTGAAGGTGATGCAGACTGGCTTAATAGCACTCCAACAAGGGCGCCGTTTAACGATACTTGTTGACTCGTCTTCGGCCAGTAGCAACGCGGAACCTACACACACACAACCAAGTACTTTGTTCCCAACTTACGATGAGGTTGTCAATCTCACCGGTTTGCTTGAAACAAAGGGTATGAGCGTATCGAGTGGAAAGCAGTGAAAGTATGCTAGTAAAGTAAACAGTGCGAGTAAAGTAAACAGGTGATAGCAATATGATAGAAATAGGACCGGGGTCCACAGTTCACTAGCGGTGTCTCTCCATAAGATAAAATAACACATGCTGGGTAAACAAATTACAGTTGGGCAATTGATAGAATAAAGATAAACGTGATATGTCAAGAAGATCACTATGCGATTTACTATGGGCATTACAACAAAATACATAGACCGCCATCCAACTGCATCTATGACTAATAATCCACTCACGGGGATATCATCCGAACACCCCATGAGTATTAAGTTGCGAACAACAGATAATTGCATTAAGCAAAGTGTGTAATGTAAACAAAGCATATGCCCTTGAGCATATGAATGTTGTTTTCTCCCTAGTAGCAATAGCACATCTACAACCTTAGAGGTTTCTGTCACTCCCCCAGGTTAAATAGAGGCATGAACCCACTATCGAGCATAAATACCCCCTCTTGGAGTCACTAGCAACTACTCGGCCAAGATAGCTACTAACAACGGAGAGCATGCAAGATCATAAACAACATAGAGATAACATAAGATATATTTCAGTATAGCAACTCAATCATAACACCAATATTCATCGGATCCCAACAAACCAAACATGTAGAATTACATAACGGTGATCTCAATCATGTAGGGCAGCTCATGAGATCTAAACATGAAGCACATGGTGGAGGAGACAACCATCTAGCTACTGCTATGGACCCGTAGTCCAAGGTAGACTACTCACTCATCACTCTGGAGGCAAACATGGTGATGAAGAAGACCTCCGGTGGCGATTCCCCTCTCCGGCAGGGTGCCGGGAAGAGCTTCTGGACCCTCCTGATCTCGGTTCGACGACGGCGGCGGATCGCGATGTGTTTCTGGAAATTTGATCGGGTCCTTAGGTTTTTCCCGTCGGGGGGTCTTTATAGGCGAAGGGGCAGCGTCAGAAGTGGACCCAGGTGCCCTCACACATAGGGGGCGCGGCCAGGGGCTGGGCCGCGCCGCCCTTGTATGAGGGTGGCCTGTGGCCCCTCTCCATCTCCTCTTCGGATCTCTGGAAGCTTCCGGGAAAAATAAGACTTCAGGAACTTGTTTCATCCAATTCCGAGAATATTTCCTGTGTAGCTTTTCTGAAACACAAAAATAGCAGAAAACAGGGAACTGGCACTGTGGCGACTTGTTAATAGGGTAGTTACGGAAAATGCATAAAAGTGCCACGAAGGTAACGAAACATTAGGCAAATGGTGTAAAAACAAGCATGGAGCATCAAAAATTATGGATACGTTGGAGACATATCAGCATCCCCAAGCTTAACTCCTGCTTGTCCTCGAGTAGGTAAGTGATAACAAAAGATATAATTTTTGAGGTGACATGCACCTACACAATCTTGATCATCTATGTAAGCATTTGTGAGCTGGGATCATAAGAACTTAAAACATGGGCATGAAAGATATAATCTTGACAATATGAACTTAGCAACCATGTTATAAACATGAAAATGAACACAAACAAAAGATCATGAAAATGAAACAATGAAAGTCAAACGTGTGTTCAAATCATAAGGAAACACATACAAGTGGTTTTCAGCTTGTCCTTCAAAGAGAGCAAAACATAAATGCATAGGACATCTTCAAGTTTAAGAGGGCGACTAGATACAAATAATTTGAGAACAAGTGAAACCAACAATATGAATCAATCAATGAAAACTTTGGGACAATGCACATTATACTAAGAATGACAACTATGCTCTCTTAATGGTGCATAAAGATAGAAGGTGGTGACTCAACATGAAAGTAGAAGAAAGGCCCTTCGCGGAGGGAAGCAGTGATTGCAAGTTTTATAACCTTCAAAAATTATGGTACTTACCGGCTTTGAGCTCTCATTGCCCCGATCATAAGCATCTTGAATGGTTAAAGTTAATGCGAGAACAATTATGATGCATATGCTTGACAAATCATAAGTTGAAAACCTCGTGTCCCGTGAATACAAGTACCCAAACCTCATGCTACTTTACTTAGAGTCCCAAGCAAGGCTCTTGTCATTATAAGTATATGCGTATCATCGAGAACCGCCAACGGGGTACCTCCGTGCCCGATGACATGGAACAAGCCCACATCAAAATGACAGGACAAGCAGACAATGAACACCTCGACATCTCTTTTATTTACCATTTGTTTAGCTTTTTATTTTGAGATGCGTCGTTGAATGTCCACTATGGGTATGATGCAAATTTCCACCATGAATTATGCATGGCTTAGATTGGCGGCCCAGGCGTTTCCCTAACACATATACATACTCCATGATCCCCACAAGATTCCCAATTCATTTCACACCACGGGCATCCATAAACAAAAGATCACGATATCAACTCAAAAGAGAAGTGCAATGTTGAAAGCTTGCCCATGACTACATGGCTGGGCTAGTCTCCAACTTACAACTTGCAAGCATAACAACTCAACATAAGAGACCACAATGTCAAATTTTTAAGAACAGGAAAAAGTGAAGTGTGCCTTCCGGTTCGTGAGAGCTTTACTGACCAATTTTCGCATCACACTGGTAAGAGTTTCATTTGAAGAGAAAATAAAAGCAAGTCAAATTTACTTGGAATAGCAAATTGCTAATAGGTATGTATGGTGGACACTTTGTCAAACTTGGTTTTAAGAGTTGGATGCACGAGTAGAGCTCATACTCAGTACAAGGCGAGGGCTAGCAAAAGACTGGGAGCGACCAACTAAGAGAGCAATAATGGCCATAATCATGCAAAGCGACAAAGCAACATTAAAAGAAGCATAAGATGGCATCAAAAGTCAAAAACTAAATCATCATAGAGGCTATTGGTGACTTTGTAAGAGTCTAACATGTGTGAGCATGCGCCAAGTCAACCCAAATAAAACATCAAGGAGAAAACCAAAATAATGCTTCCAAATAATTAAAACAACGCATGATTTTTTCAAAGGCTCATTAAGCAATCTTAGTTATTTGAGACAAGTTATGCTACAGAAAAACCACTAAGCATACTATCAAAAAGACATCAAGCATGACATGAAAAAGCCTAAGCCGCAGTCTACACAAGCTCCTTCTTGTACCACTTTTTTGCAGAAAGCTTGTTCTCTTTTCCAACACCATTCAAACTTTTTATAAACACCTCTTTTGATGAAAACCAATAAAGATCAGAGGCAAAAATACACCTTGATGAATAAATATAAGAAGATCTGAATGCAAATCAAGGCGAAAACGAAAACCAAAAGCAGTAGCAGAAAAAGAAGAACACTCGGTTTTTGATAAGAGTGAAAACTGGAGCGTTCTTGGCAAATGAAAAGCAAGGCAACTTCTCCAAAAGAAATTTGTTGGGGTCCAACCATTTATTGCAGCAAACAAACAAACTAATAAATAAAACTAAAACAACTGATGCTCCAAGAAAAACACATAGTGCATGAAGCAATAAAAATATAGTGTTTTGAAAGGTGACCTGATTTTTGCCGATGAAGAAGGGGTGCCTCGGGGGCATCCCCAAGCTTTGACGCTTGTACTTCTTGGATATTTCTTGGGTTGATGCATGGGCATACCCAAGCTTGAGCTTTTGTCCATTCTTCAACTCATCTCATCATTCTCCAATCCCTACACTTGAAAACTTCCTTCATACAAAACTAAACACAAATCTATTAGCAACATTAGTGTAGCATAACATATAATCAACCTCTTTTTGCTTCAGGTTTCAACCTAAAACCACCACATATATAGCATATACTACTGTAGCAACTTCCCCAAAAGTTCCGTGATCAAAAGAACTCAAATGAAAGCGATAAAGCGGCAAACACAAATATTGGCAGAAATCTGTCAAAACAGAACAGCTGACAAAGGTCGAATTTTTAAGGGGTTTTCTGTTGCTCAAATCAAAAAGTGTTAAACTAATGAAAGTTTGGATATAACCTGGGGCATATTCACAACAAATTTCAGGTCCAAAAGATATACAGAGAATTTATACGAATTTTTACGGTGCAGCACCGAAAACAGTTTCAGGATAGCAATGATACGTCTCAAACGTATCTATAATTTTTGATGCTCCATGCTTGTTTTTACACCATTTGCCTATTATTTCATTACACTTAGTGGCACTTTTATACATTTTCCGGAACTAACCTATTAACAAGTGCCACAGTGCCAGTTTCCTGTTTTCTGCTGTTTTTGTGTTTCAGAAGTGATACACAGGAAATATTCTCGGAATTGGACGAAACAAGTTCCTGAAGTCTTATTTTTCCTGGAAGCTTCCAGAGATCCGAAGAAGTGTCGGAGGGGGGCCACCAGGGCCCCGCACAAGGGGGCGGCGCGGCCAGGCCCCTGGCCGCGCCACCCCTGTGTGAGGGCGCCTGGCCCCTCCTTTGACATCGACCCTTCGCCTATAAAGACCCCCCAACGGAAAAAACCTAAGTACCCGATCAGATTTCCAGAACACATCGCGATCCGCCGCCGTCGTCGACCCGAAGATCGGGAGGGTCCAGAAGCTCTTCCCGGCACCCTGCCGGAGAGGGGAATCGCCACCGGAGGTCTTCTTCATCGCCATGCTTGCCTCCGGAGCGATGAGTGAGTAGTCTACCTTGGACTATGGGTCCATAGCAGTAGCTAGATGGTTGTCTTCTCCACCATGTTCTTCATGTTTAGATCTCATGAGCTGCCCTACATGATTGAGATCACCGTTATGTAATTCTATGATGTTGGTTTGTTGGGATCCGATGAATATTGGTGTTTATGATTAAGTTGCTGTACTGAATTATATCTTTTGTTATCTCTATGTTGTTTATGATCTTGCATGCTCTCCGTTGTTAGTAGCTATCTTGGCCGAGTAGTTGCTAGTGACTCCAAGAGGGGGTATTTATGCTCGATAGTGGGTTCATGTCTCTATTTCACCAGGGGGAGTGACAGAAACCTCTAAGGTGGTAGATGTGCTGTTGCTACTAGGGAGAAAACAACATTCATATGCTCAAGGGCATATGCTTTGTTTACATTACACATTTTGCTTAATGCAATTATCTGTTGTTCGCAACTTAATACTTTTGGGGTGTTCGGATTGATATCCCCGAGGGTGGATTATTAGTCATAGATGCAGTTGGATGGCGGTCTATGTATTTTGTCATAATGCCCAGAGTAAATCTCATAGTGATCTTCTTGACATATCACGTTATCTTTATTCTATCAATTGCCCAACTGTAATTTGTTTACCCAGCATGTTATTTTATCTATCGAGAGACACCACTAGTGAACTGTGGACCCTGGTCCTATTTTAATCATATTGCAATCACCTGTTTACTTTCTCGCACTGTTTACTTTACTCGCATACTATTACTGCTTTCCACTCGATACACTCATAACCTTTGTTTCAAGCAAACCAGTGAGATTGACAACCTCATCGCAAGTTGGGAGCAAAGTATTTGTTTGTGTGTGTGTGCAGGTTCCACGTTGCAGCTAGCAAGCAAAGCTTGGACGAGGCGCCATATATAAATTGTCCGCTGCTGTCGCAAACTAGCAAGCATCACCTTCAGCCGTCATTTGTCTGCTTTTCTCCTGATCGATAAACCTTGGTTTCTAACTGAGGGAAAACGAGCTACTATACTCATCACACCTTCCTCTTGGGGTTCCCAACGGGCTGGTCATTCACCACGCATCAAGCTCTTTTTCTGGCGCCGTTGACGGGGAAAAGTGGAAGACTTCTGCGAGGGGAGTTTTCGCACACACATTCTTTACTTTGTTATTGTTTTGCTTTACTTTATTTATTTTACCTGCATTGCTTTATATCAAAAACCCAAAAAAATTAGAATCCTTGTTAGTTGTTTTTACTTGTTTACTTTCGTTTTGCTGAAATGGGTACTCCTGAAAACACCAAGTTGTGTGACTTTACTAGCACAAACAATAGTGATTTTATCTGCACTCCTATTGCACCACCTGTTCCTGCTACAACTTTTTATGAGATTAAGCCTACTTTGTTGAACCTTGTTATGAAAGAGCAATTTTCTGGTGCTAGTACTGAAGATGCTGCAGCTCATCTCAACAATTTTGTTGAGCTATGTGAGATGCAGAAATATAAGGATGTTGATAGTGATATTATTAAGCTCAAGCTGTTTCCTTTTTCTTTGAGAGCAAAAGCTAAAGATTGGTTGCTGTCTTTGACTAAGAATAGTATTGATTCATGGGCTAAGTGTAAGGATGCTTTTATTGGTAGATACTATCCTCCTGCTAAGATTATAGCTTTGCGCAGCAATATTATGAAGTTTACTCAGTTTGATAATGAACATGTTGCTCAGGCTTGGGAGAGAATGAAGTCTTTGGTAAAGAATTGCCCCACTCATGGACTGACAACTTGGATGATTATCCAAACTTTTTATGCAGGACTGAATTTTTCTTCAAGGAACCTACTTAATTCAGCTGCTGGAGGCACTTTTATGTCCCTTACCTTGGGCGCCGCATCAAAGTTACTCAACAACATGATGGTAAATTATTCCGAATGGCACACCGAGAGAGCTCCACAAGGTAAGAAGGTAAATTCTGTTGAGGAAACCTCTTCCTTGAATGATAAGATTGATACCATTATGGCTATGCTTGCTAATGATAGGACTCATGTTGATCCTAATAATGTTCCTTTGGCCTCTTTGGTTGCTCAAGAAGAGCAAGTTGATGTGAATTTCATTAGAAACAATAATTTTAACAACAATGCTTATAGGAACAATTTTGCTAGTAACAATTATAGGCCGTATCCTTCTACCAATGGTAATGGTTATGGTAATTCTTATGGTAACTCCTACAACAACACTAGGGCCGCGCCCTCCGAGCTTGAGGTAATGCTCAAGGACTTCATCGGTAAGCAAACTGTTTTTAATAAGTCTGTTGAGGAAAAGTTAGGCAAAATTGATATTCTTGCTTCCAAGGTTGATAGCCTTGCTCATGATGATGAACTTCTGAAATTAAAAGTGTTTCCTAATGATGTGAAAGTGAGCAATGTTGTTACTACCGCTAATGCTATTCAAGTTGGAATTGATGAAAATATTAGATTGTTAGCGGAATTGCATGCCAGGTGGGAAAGAGAAGATGAGATGGCTAGAGAGATGAAGGTATGTACCATTACTACCTCTAATGATGTTACTCCTACTGGTACCAATCCTCTTACTTTGATTGGTGTAGAGAAAACTCCCACTCCTTGTGTTAAAAAGCCTAAAACCGCCAAAACTTTTTCTCAAAAGAGTGCTGAAATTTTTCTTGTTATGGACGTTGAATGCCATGCTTCATGTCCTATTATTTTGGGAAGACCTTTTCTTCGAACTGTAGGTGCCATCATTGATATGAGAGAAGGCACCATCAAATATCAATTTCCACTAAAGAAAGGTATGGAACACTTCCCTAGGAAAAGAAAGAAATTACTTTTTGACTCTATTCTTAGAGCAAACTATGAGCTTGATGCTTCATCACTTGATATTACTTGATTCGCAATTTTCTGCGCCTAGCTCAAAGGCGTTAAAGAAAAGCACTCTTGGGAGATAACCCAATGTTTTATTTTCAGTACTTTTTCTTTTATTTGAGTCTTGGAAGTCATTACTACTGTAATGACCGTTCTTTATCCTTTTTATTTCGTTTTTGTGCCAAGAGAAGCCTCTAATTTGAGCGAGGTAAAGATTTGGGGTTGTTGCTGTCCTGAAACTGTTTTCAGTGCTGCACCGTAAAAATTCGTATAAATTATCTGTTTATCTTTTGGACCTGCGATTTCTTGTGCATATGCCCCAGGTTATATCCAAACTTTTCTTAGTTGAACACTTTTTGATTTGAGCAACAGAAAACCTTTCAAAAATTCGTCCTTTGTCCGCTGTTCTGTTTTGACAGATTTCTGCCAATATTTGTTTTTGCCACTTTATCGCTTTCTTTTGAGTTCTTTTTTACCATGGAACTCTTGTGGAAGTTGCTACAGTAGTATATACTTTATATGTGGTGGTTTTGGGTTGAAACCTGAAGCTAAAAGAGGTTGAATATATTTTATGCTTACACTAATGTTGCTAATAGAATTGTGTTTAGTTTTGTATGAAGGAAGTTTTCAAGTGTAGGGATTGGAGAATGATGAGATGAGTTGAAGAATGGACAAAAGCTCAAGCTTGGGGATGCCCATGCATCACCCCAAGAAATATCCAAGAAGTACAAGCATCAAAGCTTGGGGATGCCCCCGAGGCACCCCTTCTTCATCGGCAAAAATCAGGTCACCTTTCAAGACACTATATTTTTATTGCTTCATGCACTATGTGTTTTTCTTGGAGCGTCAGTTGTTTTAGTTTTCTTAGTTTGTTTGTTTGCTGCAATAAATGGTTGGACCCCAACAAATTTCCTTTGGAGGAGATGAACTCGTTTTTATTTGCAAAGAATGCTCTAGTTTTCACTCTTATTAAAAATCGAGCATTCTACTTTTTCTGCTACTGCTTTTGGTTTCATTTTCGCCTTGATTTGCGTTCAGACCTTGTCATATCTTTTCATCAAGGTGTATTTTTGCCTCTGATCTTTATTGGTTTTCATCAAAAGAGGTGTTTATAAAAATTTCAAATGGTGTTGGAAAAGGGAAAAAGCTTTGTGCAAAATAGTGGTACAAGAAGGAGCTTGTGTAGACTGCGGCTTAGGCTTTTTCATGTCATGCTTGATGTCTTTTTGATAGTATGCTTAGTGGTTTTGCTGTAGCATGACTTGTCTCAAATAACTGAGATTGCTTAATGAGCCTTTGAAAAAATCATGCGTTGTTTTTATTGTATGGAAGCATTATTTTGGTTTTCTCCTTGATGCTTTATTTGGGTTGACTTGGCGCATGCTCACACATGTTAGACTCATACAAAGTCGCCATTAGCCTTCATGATCATTTAGTTTTTGACTTTTGATGCCATCTTATGCTTCTTTTAATGTCGCTTTGTCGCTTTGCATGATTATGGCCATTATTGCTCTCTTAGTTGGTCGCTCACAGTCTTTTGCTAGCCCTCGCCTTGTACTGAGTATGAGCTCTACTCGTGCATCCAACTCCTAAAAGCCAAAGTTTTCCAAAAGTGTCCACTATAAATTCCTATACATGGTATTTGTAAGCCATTCCAAAGTAAAATTTCCATGTGTTACCTTTCAAAACCTTCAAAACACTTCTCGTTTTGTGACACTGTTTTCAGCTCATGGGGACGTAGTGGTTGGATTTGCTATCTTCCATATTGCTTATTCCAAAAAGAAAAAAAAAAGAGAAAAAGAAAGAAAAAAAGGCACTCCTCCAAAGAATGTGAATGTTGGTGGGCACCCGATGGAATTGGTTAGCCATGGTATGTGAAAGGAAAAAGGTGGGGAGGAGTGCCAAGTTTTATAAAAAGAGCACAAAAGTGCCAATCTCTCTCTCAAAAACTTGCTTCATTTTTGTATGGAAGATAGTAAGAACCCCATTGCCAGTCGTTGACAAAGACAACCACTTCTCAAAACCAATTTTATCTCTCTGTTTTACAAATGAAAAGCTCTAGCACATGAGCAATCACTGCTTCCCTCTGCGAAGGGCCTTTCTTTTACTTTTATGTTGAGTCACCACCTTCTTTCTTTATGCACCATTAAGAGAGCTTAGTTGTCATTCTTAGTGTGATATGCATTGTCCCAAAGTTCATTGATTGATTCATGATGATTGGTTTCACTTGTTCTTAAATTATTTGTATCTAGTCGCCCTCTTAAACTTGAAGGTGTCCTATGCATTTATGTTTTGCTCTCTTTGAAGGACAGGCTGAAAACCACTTGTATGTTTTTCCTTATGATTTGAACACACGTTTGACTCTCATTGTTTCATTATCATGATCTTTTGTTTGTGTTCATTTACATGTTTACAACATGGTTGCTAAGTTCTTATTGTCATAATTATATGTTCTAAGTTCTATTGATCCCAGCTCACCAATGCTTACATATATGATCAAGATTGTGTAGGTGCATGTCACCTCAAAAATTATTCTTTGTTATCACTTACCTACTCGAGGACGAGCAGGAGTTAAGCTTGGGGATGCTTGATACGTGTCAAACGTATCTATAATTTTTGATGCTCCATGCTTGTTTTTACACCATTTGCCTATTGTTTCGTTACACTTAGTGGCACTTTTATGCATTTTCCGGAACTAACCTATTAACAAGCGCCACAGTGCCAGTTTCCTGTTTTCTGCTGTTTTTGTGTTTCAGAAGTGATACACAGGAAATATTCTCGGAATTGGACGAAACAAGTTCCTGAAGTCTTATTTTTCCCGGAAGCTTCCAGAGATCCGAAGAAGTGTCGGAGGGGGGCCACCAGGGCCCCACACAAGGGGGCGGCGCGGCCAGGCCCCTGGCCACGCCACCCCTGTGTGAGGGCGCCTGGCCCCTCCTCTGACATCGACCCTTCGCCTATAAAGACCCCCCGACGGAAAAAACCTAAGTACCCGATCAGATTTCCAGAACACATCGCGATCCGCCGCCGCCGTCGACCCGAAGATCGGGAGGGTCCAGAAGCTCTTCCCGGCACCCTGCCGGAGAGGGGAATCGCCACCGGAGGTCTTCTTCATCGCCATGCTTGCCTCCGGAGCGATGAGTGAGTAGTCTACCTTGGACTATGGGTCCATAGCAGTAGCTAGATGGTTGTCTTCTCCACCATGTGCTTCATGTTTAGATCTCATGAGCTGCCCTACATGATTGAGATCACCGTTATGTAATTCTATGATGTTGGTTTGTTGGGATCCGATGAATATTGGTGTTTATGATTAAGTTGCTGTACTGAATTATATCTTTTGTTATCTCTATGTTGTTTATGATCTTGCATGCTCTCCGTTGTTAGTAGCTATCTTGGCCGAGTAGTTGCTAGTGACTCCAAGAGGGGGTATTTGTGCTCGATAGTGGGTTCATGTCTCTATTTCACCTGGGGGAGTGACAGAAACCTCTAAGGTGGTAGATGTGCTGTTGCTACTAGGGAGAAAACAACATTCATATGCTCAAGGGCATATGCTTTGTTTACATTACACACTTTGCTTAATGCAATTATCTGTTGTTCGCAACTTAATACTTTTGGGGTGTTCGGATTGATATCTCCGAGGGTGGATTATTAGTCATAGATGCAGTTGGATGGCGGTCTATGTATTTTGTTGTAATGCCCAGAGTAAATCTCATAGTGATCTTCTTGACATATCACGTTATCTTTATTCTATCAATTGCCCAACTGTAATTTGTTTACCCAGCATGTTATTTTATCTATGGAGAGACACCACTAGTGAACTGTGGACCCCGGTCCTATTTTAATCGTATTGCAATCACCTGTTTACTTTCTCGCACTGTTTACTTTACTCGCATACTATTACTGCTTTCCACTCGATACACTCATAACCTTTGTTTCAAGCAAACCAGTGAGATTGACAACCTCATCGCAAGTTGGGAGCAAAGTATTTGTTTGTGTGTGTGCAGGTTCCACGTTGCAGCTAGCAAGCAAAGCTTGGACGAGGCGCCATATATAAATTGTCCGCTGATGTCGCAAACTAGCAAGCATCACCTTCAGCTGTCATTTGTCTGCTTTTCTCCTGATCGATAAACCTTGGTTTCTAACTGAGGGAAAACGAGCTACTATACTCATCACACCTTCCTCTTGGGGTTCCCAACGGGCTGGTCATTCACCACGCATCAAGCAACATCCCCAAATCTTACCTCACTCAAATTAGAGGCTTCTCTTGGCACAACAATAAAATAAAAATGATAAGGAGTGGTCATTACAGTAGTAATGAGTTGCAAGACTCAAATAAAAAAAAGTACTGAAAATAAGACATTGGGTTATCTCCCAAGAGTATTTTTCTTTAACGCCTTTGAGCTAGGCGCAGAAAATTGCGAATCAAGTAATATCAAGAGATGAAGCATCAAGCTCATAGTTTGCTCTAAGAATAGAGTCAAAAAGTAATTTATTCCTTTTCCTAGGGAAGTGTTCCATACCTTTCTTGAGTGGGAATTGATATTTGATAGTGCCTTCCCTCATATCAATGATGGCACCTACAGTTCGAAGAAAGGGTCTTCCCAAAATAATAGGACATGAAGCATGGCATTCAACATCCATAACAAGATAATCAACGGGAACAAGGTTATTGTTAACCACAATAAAAACATCATTAATTCTTCCCAAAGGTTTCTTCTTAGCAACATCAGCAATAGGAACATCATAATAACACTTTTCAAGCGGTGGTAAATCAAGCATGTCATAAATTTTTCTAGGCATGATAGAAATACTAGCACCTAGATCACATAAAGCATGGCAATCAAAACCATTAACATGCATATCAATGATGGGTTCCCAACCATCTTCTAACTTCCTGGGAACAGAGGCTTTTTGTTGCAACTTTTCATCCCTAATTTTTATGAGAGCATTGGTAATATGCTTAGTAAAAGCAACATTTAAAGAACTAGAATTGGGAGTCAACGCAAGCTTTTGCAAGAACAAAATTACTTCAGATATATTGCAGCCATCAACATCAAAATCATTAAAGGAAATAGAGCTATCATCTCCTACACTCCGAAAAATTTCAGCACTCTTTTGAGAAAAAGTTTTGGCAGTTTTAGGCTTTTTAACACAAGGAGTGGGAGTTTTCTCTACACCAATCAAAGTAAGAGGATTGCTAGCATTAGGTACAACATCATCAGAGGTAGTAATATTACAAACTTTCATATTCCTAGCAATCTCATCCTCTCTTTCCCATCTAGCATGCAATTCTGCTAATAATCTAATATTTTCATCAATTCCAACTTAAATAGAATTAGCAGTAGCAAAAACATTGTTCTCTTTCACATCATTAGGAAACACTTTTAATTTCAGAAGTTCAACATCATGAGCAAGGCTATCAACTTTAGAAGCAAGAATATCAATTTTGCCTAACTTTTCCTCAACAGACATGTTAAAAGCAGTTTGCTTACCGATGAAGTCCTTGAGCATTACCTCAAGCTCGGAGGGCGCGGCCCTAGTGTTGTTGGAGGAATTACCATAAGAATTACCATAACCATTACCATTGGTAGAAGGATACGGCCTATAATTGTTACTAGCAAAATTGTTCCTATAAGCATTGTTGTTAAAATTATTGTTTCTAATGAAATTCACATCAACATGCTCTTCTTGAGCAACCAAAGAGGCTAAAGGAACATTATTAGGATCAATATGAGTCCTATAATTAGCAAGCATAGCCATAATGGTATCAATCTTATCACTCAAGGAAGAGGTTTCCTCAACAGAATTTACCTTCTTACCTTGTGGAGCTCTCTCGGTGTGCCATTCGGGGTAATTTACCATCATATTGTCAAGTAGCTTTGTTGCGGCGCCCAAGGTAAGGGACATACAAGTGCCTCCAGCAGCTGAATCCAATAGGTTCCTCGAAGAAAAATTCAGTCCTGCATAAAAAGTTTGGACAATCATCCAAGTAGTCAGTCCATGAGTGGGGCAATTCTTTATCATAGATTTCATTCTTTCCCACGCTTGAGCGACATGTTCATTATCAAACTGACTAAACTTCATAATATTGCTACGCAAAGATATAATTTTAGCAGGAGGATAGTATCTACCAATAAAAGCATCCTTACACTTAGTCCATGAATCAATACTATTCTTAGTCAAAGACAGCAACCAATCTTTAGCTTTTCCTCTCAAAGAAAAAGGAAACAACTTGAGCTTAATAATATCACTTTCTACATCCGTATATTTCTGCATCTCACATAGCTCAACAAAATTGTTGAGATGAGCTGCAGCATCTTTAGTACTAGCACCAGAGAATTGCTCTTTCATAACAAGGTTCAATAAAGCAGGCTTAATCTCATAAAAGTTTGCAGCAGGAGCAGGTGGCGCAATAGGAGTGCAGATAAAATCACTATTGTTCGTACTAGTAAAGTCACACAACTTGGTGTTTTCAGGATTAGCCATTTCAGCAAAACTAAAGGCAGATAAGTAAAAACAACTACCAAGGATTCTAATTTTTTTGGGTTTTTGATAAAAAACGATGCAAATAAAATAAATAAAGTAAAGCAAAACAATAACAAAGTAAAGGATGTGTGTGCAAAAAACTCCCGTCGCAGAAGTCTTCTACTTCCTCCCCGGCAACGGCGTCAGAAAATATGCTTGATGCGTGGTAAATAACCAGCCCGTTGGGAACCCCAAGAGGAAGGTGTGATGAATATAGTAGCAGATTTTCCCTCAGTTAAGAAACCAAGGTTTATCGTTCTTGGAGAGGAGAGACAAACGACTGAAGGTGATGCAGACTGTCTTAATAGCACTCCAACAAGGGCGCCGTTTAACGATACTTGTTGACTCGTCTTCGGCCAGTAGCAACGCGGAACCTGCACACACACAACCAAGTACTTTGTTCCCAACTTACGATGAGGTTGTCAATCTCACCGGTTTGCTTGAAACAAAGCGTATGAGCGTATCGAGTGAAAAGCAGTGAAAGTATGCTAGTAAAGTAAACAGTGCGAGTAAAGTAAACAGGTGATAGCAATATGATAGAAATAGGACCGGGGTCCACAGTTCACTAGCGGTGTCTCTCCATAAGATAAAATAACACATGCCGGGTAAACAAATTACAGTTGGGCAATTGATAGAATAAAGATAAACATGATATGTCAAGAAGATCACTATGCGATTTACTCTGGGCATTACAACAAAATACATAGACCGCCATCCAACTGCATCTATGACTAATAATCCACTCACGGGGATATCATCCGAACACCCCATCAGTATTAAGTTGCGAACAACAGATAATTGCATTAAGCAAAGTGTGTAATGTAAACAAAGCATATGCCCTTGAGCATATGAATGTTGTTTTCTCCCTAGTAGCAACAGCACATCTACAACCTTAGAGGTTTCTGTCACTCCCCCAGGTTAAATAGAGGCATGAACCCACTATCGAGCATAAATACCCCCTCTTGGAGTCACTAGCAACTACTCGGCCAAGATAGCTACTAACAACGGAGAGCATGCAAGATCATAAACAACATAGAGATAACATAAGATATATTTCAGTATAGCAACTCAATCATAACACCAATATTCATCGGATCCCAACAAACCAAACATGTAGAATTACATAACGGTGATCTCAATCATGTAGGGCAGCTCATGAGATCTAAACATGAAGCACATGGTGGAGGAGACAACCATCTAGCTACTGCTATGGACCCGTAGTCCAAGGTAGACTACTCACTCATCGCTCCGGAGGCAAGCATGGCGATGAAGAAGACCTCCGGTGGCGATTCCCCTCTCCGGCAGGGTGCCGGGAAGAGCTTCTGGACCCTCCCGATCTCGGGTCGACGATGGCGGTGGATCGCGATGTGTTTCTGGAAAATTGATTGGGTCCTTAGGTTTTTCCCATCGGGGGGTCTTTATAGGCGAAGGGGCAGCGTCAGAAGTGGACCCAGGTGCCCTCACACATAGGGGGCGCGGCCAGGGGCTGGGCCGCGCTGCCCTTGTGTGAGGGTGGCCTGTGGCCCCTCTCCATCTCCTCTTCAGATCTCTGGAAGCTTCCTGTTAGACTATATTACTTGTAACACAAGTTTGGGTTAGGGTTAGCCACCGCCCCCTCCCCTCTATTTATACCCCTTGTAATTCAACACAATTGTTATCGTTTTGTGAAACATTATACAAATCTACATGGTATCAGACTCCAATCCTTGACCTACCGGTGCGCCGCCACCACCGCTGCCGCCCCCACCACCGGGCTACTTCGCCCAAAAAGCCGCCGCCGCCTCCAAGGGCGTCGCCGTCACCACCACCTCCTTCTCTCCCTCTACCTCTACCTCAACATCCCTAAACCCTACTCCTACCACCACCAACGCCGCCATGGCTACACCTCTCTCCTTTACAGACACCATAGCTGACGTTACTCCCTTGATCCCCATTACCCTCGATCTCGCCCAACACAACTACTATCATTGGCGCCATTTCTTCGAGGTTCACCTTGGGCGCTGCGGCCTTCGTGATCACGTCGCCGACAACTCCGTTCCACGCCCCACTGATCCTCGCTAGGTTACCGACGACCTCGCCATCATCCAGTGGATCTACACACGTGTCTCCATCGAGATCTTCAACCCCGTCTTCTGGGAGGCCGCCACCGCTGCTGCTCTCTGGGCGGCTCTGCGCCAGCTCTTCCAGGACAACGTCGACGCCCGGGTCAACAACCTCAACGCCGAGATCCGCAACACCGTACAGGGGGCCTCCTCCCTCAGCGTCTACTGCCAGCGTATCCAGACCATGGCCGACGAGCTCCACGAACTCGGCGATCCCGTGCCTGATCGCCATCTCATCAACATCCTCCTTCAAGGGCTTAGCGATCGCTTCGAGAAGCAGGCGTCCTTCATCCCGATGATGCGGCCCTGTCCCTCTTTTGCCGAAGTCCGCTCTCTGCTCTAGTGCGCCGATGACGCACAAACGCGCAAGGAGGCGCGCCCACATGCTTTCGTCGCCTCGCCTCGGCCGCCACCTGCTCCTACCGCGGCAGGCCCTTCGGTGCCTTTTCCCGCCGCGGCAGCCCCGTCGCCGCAGCCACCTCCAGGATGGCGTCCCAGTCCAAACTACCGAGGGAAGAACCCGATGTACTGGCCGCCTCGCCCCGCTCCATCGACATCGACGCCACCTGCGCCTCGCCCTGCTCCACCACCACCGACGGCACCTGCACCAGCTCCTCCTGCGGCGCCCACTTGGCGCCCGCCTCATGACCCATGGACCGGCATGGTCCAGGCCTGGCCTATGCCTTGGGCATCTCCCTCTCCGATTGGTGCTCCTCCCGCCTACTCCGGCAACTGGGCACCCGGCATGCGCCCCCACACTGGTGCTCCTGGACTCCTCGGTTCGCGTCCTCCGCCGAACGCCTACCACGCCGCTCTGGTCTACTACCCCTACGTCACCGATGGAGGGGGCCAGTACATGCACTACATGCCGCCCTCTCTGCTTATGGCGCCACCACCGACTGCTGCGACTCCGCCATCGACTTCGACTTCTGCACCATCACCAAGCTGGGACCAGTCTGCGTTTTTGCAGGCCATGAACAACCTTGCTGCCCAAGGGAACTCAGGTATGGACTGGATTTTCGATTCTGGTGCTTCTAGTCACATGTCTTCTTCGAGTAATATGCTGTCAAATTTTTCCTTCACACCTTTTTCTTCTATAATTCTTGGAAACGGCTCCTCTATTCCAATTTATTTAGAGGCCAAACCTCTATTCCCACACCCACAAAATCTCTTCTTCTTCGTGATGTTCTCATTGCACCAGCACTCATCAAAAACTTAATCTTCGTTTGACAATTCACTCGTGATAATCTTGTTTCTATTGAATTTGATCCTTTAGGTTTATCTGTGAAGGACTACCTGACCAAGGTGGAGATCGCTCGCTTCAATAGCTCCGGTGAACTCTACACTCTTCATGGAGCTTCGGCCGCCGATCCTCCTACATCCATGGCCGCCTCCGTCGACCTTTGGCATCATCGTCTAGGACATCCACACACCGCCGCTTTATCTTCTATGCTTATTGAATTTTCAATAAATTGTAATCGAGATATTCATAATTCTGCAGTCTGTCCTTCGTGTCAGCAAGGAAAACATGTTAGACTTCCGTTTTATCCCTCGCATTCTACTAGTACTTTTCCTTTCGAACTGTTGCATTGTGATCTCTGGACATCACCACATACTAGTATTTCTGGTTTCAAGTATTATCTTGTCATTCTCGATGATTTTACACACTTTGTCTGGACTTTTCCTTTACGCAACAAATCTGATGTCCACACCATCTTTATTAACTTCCAACGATATGTAGCTACCCACTTCTTTCTTCCCATTAGGTTCATCCAATGCGACAATGGTAGAGAATTTGTCAATTTTCAGAACCGCAACTTTTTCTTACAACATGGCATACTACCTCGTTTTTCTTGCCCATATACCTCTCCTCAAAACGGAAAAGCAGAACGCTCTCTTCGCTCCCTCAATGATATTGTCCGCACTCTTCTAATCCACTCTTCCATGCCACCAAAATTTTGGGCTGAAGCTCTGCGCACCGCCACATATTTGCTCAATATTCGTCCCACCAAATCCAACCATACTTTCACTCCATACTACTCTCTTTTCCTCTGTCACCCAAACTATCCTGAACTTCGTGTGTTTGGCTATCTATGTTTTCCCAACACCCTCTCTACCTCTCCCGATAAACTTTCTCCACGCTCTATACCTTGTGTATTTCTTCGCTATTCTGATGAACACAAGGGATATCGATGTTTGGATCTTGTTTCCGGTCGTGTTCACATCTCTCGGCATGTCACTTTTTCTGAGACCATCTTTCCGTTTTCTTCCAGTGAATCCCCACCTGTCTCCGATAATCACATGCCTTCTACTCATCGTCATCATCCTCATACAACACAACTCCTTCACCAACTAACCATGCCACCACCCCACATACAGCCCCTCCATCTCCTGCCGCGGCACCACCTAGCCCTGTCGTGCCACCACCAAGTCCTGCCGTGGCCCAAAGCTCTGCCGCGGCACCACCAAGCCCTGCCACGACACGAAGTTCTGCCGCGGCATCAAGCCCCGTCACTGTGGCACCGAGCCCTCCCGCGGAACCACCTAGCCCTGCCATGTCACCATCCTCTGCCGAGGCACACTCTTCGGCGTCTGTCTCTTCCGCTGCGCCCGACGCCTCACCACCACCACCACCATCTCGCGCTGTTCCTGTTCCCGTACCCACAAACGATCACACTATGCGCACTCGTGCAAAATCTGGTTTTCGTCTTCCTATTCAACGTTTAAATCTTCTCGCCACCCCTCTCTCTCGATCTCTCCTCTCCCTAAAACCTACAAAACCGCACTCCTAGACCCAAATTGGGCTGCTGCCATGCGTGAGGAGTTTTCTGCCCTTCTTCAAAATGACACCTGGCAGCTCGTTCCTCGCCCTCCTGGTGCAAACATTGTCTCTGGTAAGTGGGTTTTTCGTCAAAAATTCCACTCCGACGGTTGTCGTCGTGGTGAAACAACATATGCCATAGGATGGCTTAAATGGGGGCCGAACTAGATGCTGGAGGATTCGGGAGAGGGGAACGGGCTAAAGAGCACGACAGAAAGGAACACAGATCTACCCAGGTTCGGGGCTCTCGTAAGGAGATAACACCCCTACTCCTGCTCTACTGATTGTATATTTGGGTCGATGTAGTACACAACAATGGTGCTTCCAAGCTCTCTGCTAGAGAAGGAAGATGAACTGCTAAGTGTAGGAACACAGAGTGACCAACCCTTTACCAGGGATCCCTATGCCACCTTATATAGTGGTGGCCTGGGTTACAACGGTCATACAAGACCACAAGACACGGGCTACACTCCAAACAGGAGCTGGTGACGATGGCAGAGACCCTTGACTTCGCCCCTGATTGCTCTCGATGGGACGCCATATCCCTGTACCTTGTACCTCTTGAACTGTGGCCTTACCTCTGTGCGGTGAGCTCGTACTTGTGCACAGTGAGGGTAGGTAACCTCCACTGTGCACCCTGCCATCTTACTCTGCTACCATGCTTGGATGTTTTCTTCCTTGATTGTAGGGATGTGACACCTTGGTTGACTTAAGTATCCCGGATATGACCGTTGGCCATACCCAGGACATATATGCCGGACCAACGACCTACGAGGGTCGGGTAATCCGGCCTCCCCTGCTCCTGCACAACACACCAAATGGTTAGGCCGGCATATCTAAGTATGCCGGCACACATATACCAGTATTCCGGCTATACCGGCATATCCAAGTATTAGCCGGGATACACACATATGCCGGCCTGGCCGATGCTCTTATATTCCGGCCAGGCCCTTTCTTGATAACCCGGCATAAGTCAACCATAGACTTTGTGTCTTTCTAGTCTCTTGACCCTACCGGGGGTTATCCCCCCGACAACGGTAGTCTTTCTCGCTACAAAGCTCATTGGGTTTGTCGCGGTTTTTCTCAGCAGCATGGGATTGACTATGATGAAACTTTCTCTTTCAGAGCTCCTCTTGCGCCGGAACAAGCTTCTGGCTCGAGTGGCGACCCGAAAGTTACCAAGCCCGCGGCCACTGCTACCTCCGACATACCCTCTGCCAGCCACACGACCTCCCCGGCGCCGGCATCCTCGCCTGCGCCCGACAAGACCTCCTCCCCGGCGAAGGACGTTCCTCCGCCGGAACAAGACACCTCTGCCCCCGACGTCCACATGGACTCGGGGGCTCAACAGGAACCTCCGGCTCCTGATGTCCACATGGACACAGGAGCCCACCAAGAAGCACCAGACTCCGGCGCGCCCACCAGCGACGCCGGCACAACTGAAGACGCCGGAGCAGACATCAAGGGTAAAGGCCCTTTAGTGCCGGAAGTCCGGACTATTCCGAATCCTGCCTCTGCTGGCCAAGATGCACCGGCCACGCCGGAACAGCCCGTGCCCAAAACTCCTTCTGCTGAAACGACTCCTGCACCGGCCAAGACCACGGCGCCGGCCAAGACCTCTGCCCCGGCCAAGTCCGGCACATTGAAGATCCAGCCGACCAAGTCCGGCACTCCATCCGCCGCCACTGCTCCTCCTAAGGCAGCGCCTCGGACCAGCTCTGCTCTGGCCCTGCATCTTGGCAGGGCTGCAGCCCGGCCTGGCTACCGGCGCAACTTCTTCGACATGCCAGAACTTGAGGGCATCATCCCCCTGGTGACAAAGAGTGACCAAAGCCTCGGGTCTCTCACGGAGCATTGCACCAAGTGGAACGACGCCGGCAGCATGGACACCGCGGACTCCAGCAGCAAGAAGAAGGCCGAAGCCGTGGCTACTGGCAGCCCAGCAGATATCCTGGCCGCGAAGCCCCTACCGATCGCCTGCGAGCTCCTCAGCCTCCAGCAGAGACTTCACCGATTGGCCGATGCCACCAACGTAAGTCCTTTCTACCTATACACATATCCCCAGTCCCCGAAAATGTCGGCTGTCCGGGATACGGACATCCGGGATTTTCTCATAGTCTTTTAGCTAGCTTCTTTTGAATTAACTGCCGACATATGAGCTCGATTCGAGCTTCAAATCCTAGTCACCGAGATCCGGGATAGGTGCGCAGCACCTGTGCCGGATCTCCTATAGCATAAATAGTTCATATAATCTTCAACTGTACTGGCATGCTTTAGTTATCTCATATCCCTTCAAATCCTAATACTTTTGCAGCGCATGAATAACGCCCGTGCCGACATGTTCCATGACTTGGTGTGCGAGCATCGGAAGCTTTCCGATGCACACAGCAAGCTCCAGCTGGAACTGTCCCAGAAAGGTAATTTCAGCCGACATACCTTGCCCTTCTCAATAGTCCTCTGGCCGGCACATCTTAATATGCCGACACCTAATCTTTGTCTGACATTTGGCAGCTGGTGCCGAAGCCCAAGTCACCGAGCTTGCCAAGAGAGTGAAGGAGCTTACTGGTATGCCGGATCCTCTTAACCTTGAACTAATCCTTCTGTACTTCAAATCCTTTAATCTTTTCACTGTTTTCTTTCTTCAAATCCTTGTTTTGACTTCAAATCTTTTCAGACGAGAAAGCTGCACTGGAGGCACGCCACCAGGACTGTGTGTCCTCAGTGGATGTAGCCAAGCAACTGGACGACCGGGATGCCGGTCACAAGGCCGAGGTTGAGCAGCTGAAGGGCCGGATCACCGAGCTTCTGGACGAAAAGGAACAGAGGGAGGGCCTACTGAAGAAAACCCAGTCCCTGCTTGTCACCTCCGAGACTGATGCCTCTGACGCCCACGCTGAACTGGATAGCCTGAAGGAGCAGGCCACCAAATGGGAGGTTACAGTTGCACAGCTGAATGCCGACCTTGCCAGTAAGCTTCAAATCCTTTCCCTTTATCCTTCCCGACATGGTGTAATTCTCTCCGGCATAGCATCTATGCCGACATATTCTCCTTTTGCTAACATTGTTTCTATTCCTCAGACATGTTTCCCGCTTCCGTCGAAGACGTTGAGAGGGCTTTGCAGTTGGACCGAGAAAGCCGGGGTGTTCCGGTTGACTCGCCCAACTGGGACATGTCGGAGCAGCTGTTGGCTCTGCAGTCCCGGAAGAACGCCATGACGCTCTACACTGAAGAACTCTTCTATGGCGCCCAGGAGGCATTCTCTGCCCTCTGGCCGGGACAAAGGACTCCCACTGATCCCGTCGACCTCGGCAACGATCTGCAGCTGGCCAAGGTTCGCCTCCGGGAGTGGCGAGATTCCGGCGCGAGGGTTGGAGCTGACGAAGCTCTCAGCTACTTCTTGTCCTGGTATGAAAAGGCTGACTTGGAGACTTTGCGCACTGTGCGCGAAGGATCCATCTGGACCACGGATCCGGAACACATCCGGCGCCGACGGGAGCTGGCCCACAGCTATGTGGACTATGCCGACACCGACGCCTTCGTTCGGGATATCCGTGAGCCGGAGAAGAAGGACGATGCTGGGACATCCGCCGCTGCCGAGGGCTCCGACTCCAGCCAGGATGAAGATGAAGCTGAAGAGGCCGACACTGATGTCCCGGAACAGGCATCTGCCCCGGGCGGAGGTGATGGCTCCATTCCATCTGCTGGGTCCGGCACTCCTGAAGCCGACATCTCCACCGCCACTGCTCCACCAGCCGGCGCCTCTGCTTCTGCCCCTGGTCCTTGACTTTGCAGCATAAAAACTTTAAGTTTTATCAGATCCCCGGTATGCCAGGTGCAGATGTAATATACACGCTTAATTTCCTTTGGTTTGCTACCTGAACAAGTTTTATCTTGGTTTGCTTGTTACTAATGCCGGATCATCTTTTGGCTAAGTCACCGAGTTGTTTTCCTGTTTCCTCAATTTCACAACCTTGGCTACTTGTCTACCTCAATTGGCTTTCGACGTATGAGTCTCAAGGTTGCTTCCTCGAACATACAGTACTTTAACTTTGAGACTTAGACTTCAAATCATCCGACACTTTAAATTTTAACTTTAGCTTTAACGAAAATGTCGGTTCGCTTGCTTTGTATTTCCTTAGCCGTTTTCCATGTGTAGACAATCTCCGGCATCTACTCTTGCTAGCCATGAAGCCGGGTTTCGGACAGCAGCTGAGTCGAAGAGTGGCCTTTGGTGCCGACACATTACTAGGCCGACATAGGAAACATTCAAATAAAGCCAGCCGGCATATAATAAAGAACTGTAAATAAACAACAAATATACCTCGGAGCTAGTTACCCGGCTTCTTCGGGATGCCGGCATTTCATTCATTAGTCTTGTGCCGGCACAACACGCCGGCATACAAAGGAAAATATGGAAATACATACATTGTGTTGCTCAGGAGTAAAAGGGGCGCAGTAGAGCTATGTTCCATGGCCTCTTGGTTTCTTCTCCGGACCTGTCCGCCTTATTCTTCTTGGGGTCCTGCGCATCTATAAGATAATAGGCATCATTGTGCAGAGCTCTGCTCACAATGAATGGCCCCTCCCATGGAGGAGTTAACTTATGTCGGCCTTCTGTTCCTTGCTTTAGCCGGAGTACTAGATCTCCCTCTTGAAATCTCCTTGGATTTACCTTCTGCGCATGATAGCGTCTGAGGTTCTGCTGATACACTGCTGTTCTTGACAGAGTTATTTCCCTTGCTTCCTCTAGCAGATCAACATCATTTTCTCTGGCTTCTTTAGCCTCTTCCTCAGTATATAGCACTATTCTTGGTGCATCATGTATTACATCTGTTGGAAGCACAGCTTCTGCTCCATACACCAGGAAAAATGGTGTGTAGCCTGTTGATCTATTCGGAGTTGTTCTTAAACTCCACAGCACTGCTGGCAGCTCATCTAGCCAACATCCCGGAGTTTTCTCCAGGGGCTCTATCAGCCGGGGTTTTATGCCGGATAATACTAGCCCATTCGATCTCTCTACTTGGCCATTGGCACAAGGGTGGGCAACCGACGCAACGTCCAGCCGGATTCCCACTTCCTCACAAAATCTGGCAAATGGCCCTTGGGCAAAGTTTGACCCATTGTCAGTGATGATGCTATGAGGAACACCATATCTCAAGATTATATCCTTTAAGAATTTCACTGTTGTGTGACCATCACACTTGCTTATGGGCTTCACTTCAATCCACTTGGTGAACTTGTCCACCATGACCAGGATATGGGTCACCTTCCCTCTGGCCGGCTTAAAAGCCCCGACCATATCCAGGCCCCAAACAGCAAAGGGCCAGGTTATTGGGATAGTTTTCAGGGCAGATGCCGGCTGATGAATCTGGTGGGCATATCTTTGACACCCATTACATTTCCGGACCAAGTTTTCTGCCTCTTGCAGTGCCGTTGGCCAATAGAAGCCATGCCGGAATACCTTTGCCACCAATGCCCTGGACGAAGCATGGTGACCACACTCCCCCTGGTGAATTTCCCGGAGCATCTCCAGACCCTCCGCAGATTCGACACATCTCTGCAATACTCCGGTGGTACTTCTCTTGTATATTTCTTTGTTGATGATGGTATACGCTTTGGATCTCCTTATAACCCGGCGGGCCTCGGTTTCATCCGCCGGCACTTGACCATCCACCATGAAGTTCATGATAGGACGTGCCCATGAGGGCACTTCCCTGACAGTGAACACTGCCTGATCTATTTCCATCATTTCGACCGACACATAATCGATCTCCATGGGCTGCGAAGTCCCTGGGACTGAAGAATCAGTCCCCGGGTATGCCGGAGCAGTCCCCGGGTATACCGGCACAACCTCTTGGCACATTTTACCCTTGCCTTTAGTTTTGCTCCGGAATACTGTACTAACAGCATATGCCGGCCCAGTCCCCGGGACTGAGGAAACAGTCCCCGGGTTATCCGTCCTGGCTCCGGCATCTATCTCCATTGGAACTGCTTCGTCTGGACCTGGCGGGACATAAATGGAGGATGACTCCGGCGAGGGTTTGATCGATGGCTTCCTCAGATGCTCCAGCGAAATGCCGGGCGGGATTGAATCTCGGGAAGACCCCAGCTTGGACAATGCATCGGCTGCATCGTTCTGAGCCCGGAGAACGTGCCGGAACTCACAACCTTCAAAGTAACCACTTAACTGCTGCACCAGGAAACGGTATGATGCCATGTTAGCATCATGCGCGTCCCATATGCCAGAACACTGCTGAATCACTAAGTCAGAATCACCGAAGCACATAATCCGGCGAATTCCTATGTCCTTAGACACCTTCAGGCCATGCACAAGTGCCTCATATTCCGCCACATTATTTGATGCTGCAAAGTGAATCTGCAGGACGTATCTCAGCTGGTCATTCTTTGGTGAACTGAGAACTATGCCGGCACCCAAGCCATGGATTGTCTTGGACCCATCGAAATGCATCCTCCAATAATTTGCATCTGGCAATGGTGGCTCATACTGTATCTCGGCCCAGTCAATAAAGAAATCAGCCAAGACCTGGGACTTGATTGTATCCCTCTTATCGTACTGCGGTGTATATGGTGAAAGCTCTATTGCCCACTTTGCTATCCGGCCGCTGGCATCTTTGTTGCTTATAATTTCCGAGATAGGGGCCTCGGCCACTACCCGGATTGGATGCTCTTGGAAGTAATGCTTGAGCTTCTTGGCCGCCATATAGACACCATAGGTCATCTTCTGATAGTGGGGGTAGTTTTGCTTTGAGGTGGAGAGGACTTCACTCAGATAATATACCGGCCGATGCACGGTTTTGCCTCCTTCCTCTCGCTCTACTACCACCACAGCACTGACAACTCGGTTGGTTGCCGCTATATAGAGCAACATTGGCTCCCGGGGCATCGGAGACGCTAATACCGGCGCTGTTGACAACAACTATTTCAATTCCTTGAAAGCTGCATCTGCTTGCGTTGTCCAGACAAATGTGTCGGACTTTTTCATCAACTGATATAACGGCAGAGCTTTCTCTCCCAGCCGGCTTATGAAGCGGCTCAGGGATGCGAGGCACCCAGTGAACTTCTGTACTTCCCTCAAATCTGTCGGCGGCTTCATCCTTTCTATGGCACGAATCTTGCCGGGATTCACCTCAATACCCCGGCTGGAAACAAGGAAACCGAGCAACTTGCCCGCCGGCACACCAAATGTGCACTTAGCCGGATTCAACTTCATCCGGAATCTCCTCAGGTTCCCAAAGGTTTCCCGGAGATCATCTATGAGAGTCTTGCTCTCCTTGGTTTTTATGACGATATCATCGACATATACCTGCACATTTTTATCTATCTGATCGTGCAAACACTTTTGCATACACCTTTGGTAAGTTGCGCCGGCATTTCTTAAACCGAACGGCATAGTGAGATAGCAATAAGCCCCATACGGGGTAATAAAGGATGTCTTTATTTGATCTGGCTCATACAAGGGGATCTGGTGGAAACCAGAATAGGCATCTACAAATGATAACAGTTCACATCCGGCTGTGGAATCAATCACTTGATCGATCCGAGGGAGCGGGAATGGATCTTTAGGACATGCCTTATTCAAGTTGGTGTAATCAACACACATCCGCCATACTTTCACTATGGCAGGCTCATCTTTCTTCTTTTCCACCAAAACCGGATTAGACACCCAATCCGGATGAAGTACTTCCTTGATAAAGCCAGAGGCCAAGAGCCTGGCCACTTCGTCCCAAATGGCTTTCCTTCTGTCGCCGGCATTCCGCCGGAGCGGCTGCTTCACCGGCTTAGCATCCGGTCTCACATGCAATGCGTGCTCAGCCAGCTCCCTCGGCACACCTTGCAAGTCCGAAGTAGACCATGCAAAGATATCCCGATTCTCACGGAGGAAGCTGATGAGCTCGCTTTCCTATTTGGGATCCAAACTTGCCCCTACGAGGGCATGGCGCTCCGGGAAAGCTTCATCCAGAGGCACCTTTTTGACTTCCTTACTCACTTGAAAAGAAACGCTGCCACCGGGATTTGTCATGCCCGGCATAGATTTGCCGGCCACGACCGTCTCAGCAATCTCCACTGCTCGCTTGAGCCTCTTCCTCTCCTCTGCAATGATCAGAGTCTCGGCCAGATTAGATCCGGCGGTGGCACATGCCATCGAACGCTTGTAATCACCAATGATGGTGATCACTCCTTTGGGTCCCGGCATCTTCATCTTCAGATACGCCACATGCGTAGAGGCCATGAATTTTGCCAGTGCCGGCCTACCCAGCAAAGCATGGTAGGGGCTCTCCAAATCAACCACCTCGAACATGAGGTTTTCCACCCTGCAGTTATCCCGGCTGCCAAACATGACATCCATCCGGATCTTGCCCATCGGCGCACACGAAATTCCCGGCACAATGCCGTGGAACGTGGTCTTGCTCGGTTCCAGCATATTTTCCTTGATTCCCAGCTTCTCCATCGTATCCCGATACATGATGTTGATGCTGCTTCCATTATCAATGAGGACCTTGCTGAATCTCACGTTATTAGCCGGCCCGACGAATGTCGGATCCATCACCAGAGCATATCCGCCGGGATTTGGCATGATCCGGGGATGATCTGCCCTGTCCCAACCAACAGCCTGGTCAGACCAGTGCATCAGTTTCGGAACGGCCGACATAACGGCGTTTACCTCCAAACTCCGCCGGTACAAGCTCTGCTTGTCTGTTCTCTCGGTCTCAAAGACCATATAGCTCTGATCATACTCCTTGTACTCATTCCGGCCCACTCCTGGGCCTCCGGCGTTATATTCCGGATTATAGCTCTGGTCAACTTGATTTACGCCGGCATTTCCGGCGTTGCTCTGATTCCCGGGATTAACCGGCCTAGGTGGGACTGCAATCGTATTGGCACCTGTCAACGGCGATGGAGCTGCCGGGACAGAGGGTCTAGCCGGTCCCCAGGGACCTGCACGACCTGCTAATATGTCATCCAGCCACGAACAGTTCCTTGTCAAATGGTTTGCCGGCTTACCCGGCTGGAATGTGTGAAACACACAAGGTTTGTCCATGGCCAAACCTACTGTATACTTTGGATATTGCTTCTTCTGGCCGGCACTTCCGCCGGCATTCTTGTTGGTCCAGACATTCTTCTTCTGGAACGGCTGTGCTTGCTGCTGCGGCTGCTGCTGAGGTTGTTGATAGTCCTCATATCTCGGATGCTGGCTACTGCCGGCGCCCCCTTGCTCTTCCTCCACAGCTGCAACTTGTGCTGCCCCATACCGGTGATCCGGCCTTTCATCTCTTCTCTTGTTCCGGTTATCAGTGCGATAATATTGCCCTGATCTCCCGGCATTGCTGGTGTTCCCCTGGGTTTGCCCCTGTCCTTGTGAATTGAGACTGGGCTGCATGGGATCTCCCAGAGCATAACTATCAGCGATCTTGATTGTTTCGGCCAGCGTGGCCGGCATTTGCCTCTGAAGCTTTTGCCACAGCATGGTGCCATGCCGGCACCCATGAGCGAACCACATGATGGCCTGCTGCTCATTGATTCCTTCGCAGGAATTGCGCAACGTGCACCACCTGGTCAGATAGTCACGGTCAGTCTCATTCACTCCTTGCCGGCAGTTAGCCAGCTGCTGCGGACGGTTGGGCCTCTTGTATGTACTGGTAAAGTTCGACACAAACTGTTCTTCGAAATCAATCCAGCCGTTGATACTCCCGGCCGGCAAATTATTCAGCCATATCCTGGCTGGACCTTCCAACATCTGCGGCACATATCGTACCGCCCATCTGAGGTTTCCTCCGGCGATGTTCACCGCTGTGGAGTAATCCTCCAACCAATCTTCCGGCTTCGTACTGCCATTATATGTCCTCGCGCCACGCGCGAGCTGGAAGAAGTAAGGCACCGGCTCCCCCATAATCCGGGGTCCGAAACACATAGGGCCCGGAGCTCCTTGCCTCTCCACCAACTCTGATTGGTGGATCTTGTCCAGCTTGAAACGTGCATCATTGGCTGCCAAGGACCGAGGTCCAAGCCGGGATGCTATTGGGCCTGCGATCATCTGCTGCTGCTGCTCCGGCTGATGCTGCTCACTATGCCGGCCTTGCTGGTGCTGCTGCTGATATCCCGCCCTAGCAAGGGCGGAATTGCCGTCATCCTCTCGATGTCCCGGATGGCCTGCACCCTGCTGCTGCGCTGCACCTCCGGCGCCCTGCTGCTGACGCCGGGCTGCACTGTTACTCCGGCCACCACCGGCCGCGCCTGCTTCATGCCCGACCGGCACACTCTGGCCGGGCTTCTTGCTGCCGACATACTTGTCAGCTTGGCCGACATTCTTCTGCACCATCGCCTGCTTTCCGGCGACAGCCGGATTGTAGACCTGGATCTGCTTGTCCCGGCGACTAGAGGTCACACTTCCGGCACGCCGGGCGCTGGGATGCGGGGACGAGGCTTGGCCCCTCGACCTCGCGCCGGCACCTCCCGCCGACACAATGTACTGAGACGCCCCGGCACCCGGGTTTGCCTTCTTAAAGGCCTCCTGCTGCTTTGTAGCTTCAGACAAAAGTTGGTTAAGCCGGGCTTGCTGCTCACGCAGTGCTTCGCCGGATAAACAAGATAAATCCTTAGCTACCTCGGCCGCCGCTCTAAGGTTCTTTACTGGCGAACTATAGACTACCTTAGGCACAGTACTAGTTGCGGTATGACTCTTATCTCTAGCATCTTTTCCTATCTCAGCATTAAGATTTCTGCCTCTAGTTCTAACCTCTTCTATCCGGCTAGGCCGGATTACTACAGGAGTAAAACCATGGGCTGCCTCATACTCACGGAGTTGCCAGTTAAACCGTTCGCACTCCTGATTCATGGCCAGGGCCTCGTCGACGAGGGCCTGACGAGATCCCTCCAGGACCTCCCTTGTTTGCTCCGGATCAACGCCGGATCGCACCGGCTCGAGAAGCCGGTCGATGATGGGAAGAAGAACCTCGCCCCTAGCCGGCACACCGGAAGTGCCGGCCAGGTTCTCCGCACGCTCCAACGGAGGACGCGCCGACCTCTTGACCTTCGGCGGCTCCGGAGGAGAAGCTCCGGCCGCTGCTGTTTTGCCGGCATCTTCCGCCGGCGGCACGGATGTGCCGGCCATCATCACCTCAGCCGGCTCTACTGAGCGAGCGCTACGCCCAGCGTGAGCCAGCCGATGTGACGGAGGATCCGACGCCACCAGCACCTCCTTCCTGCAAATTCTCTCAGTCCCCACGTACACCTCGTGGGAACCGAAAGACATAATCCGGCCATCCCTGGGGAACGGCCGGCCACCGAGACAACCGGCGTTGTCACTGACGAAACTGAGCGAGCCTAGCCTCTGGACGAGGCCAGAGACCACGCGCACTCCCGAAGCTGCTATCACAGACCCCGTCCGAATGAACACTCCGCCCAGCATATCGATCTGCCCCACGGTGGGCGCCAAATGTCGTCGTGGTGAAACAACATATGCCATAGGATGGCTTAAATGGGGGCCGAACTAGATGCTGGAGGATTCGGGAGAGGGGAACGGGCTAAAGAGCACGACAGAAAGGAACACAGATCTACCCAGGTTCGGGGCTCTCGTAAGGAGATAACACCCCTACTCCTGCTCTACTGATTGTATATTTGGGTCGATGTAGTACACAACAATGGTGCTTCCAAGCTCTCTGCTAGAGAAGGAAGATGAACTGCTAAGTGTAGGAACACAGAGTGACCAACCCTTTACCAGGGCTCCCTATGCCACCTTATATAGTGGTGGCCTGGGTTACAACGGTCATACAAGACCACAAGACACGGGCTACACTCCAAACAGGAGCTGGTGACGATGGCAGAGACCCTTGACTTCGCCCCTGATTGCTCTCGATGGGACGCCATATCCCTGTACCTTGTACCTCTTGAACTGTGGCCTTACCTCTGTGCGGTGAGCTCGTACTTGTGCACAGTGAGGGTAGGTAACCTCCACTGTGCACCCTGCCATCTTACTCTGCTACCATGCTTGGATGTTTTCTTCCTTGATTGTAGGGATGTGACACCTTGGTTGACTTAAGTATCCCGGATATGACCGTTGGCCATACCCAGGACATATATGCCGGACCAACGACCTACGAGGGTCGAGTAATCCGGCCTCCCCTGCTCCTGCACAACACACCAAATGGTTAGGCCAGCATATCTAAGTATGCCGGCACACATATACCAGTATTCCGGCTATACCGGCATATCCAAGTATTAGCCGGGATACACACATATGCCGGCCTGGCCGATGCTCTTATATTCCGGCCAGGCCCTTTCTTGATAACCCGGCATAAGTCAACCATAGACTTTGTGTCTTTCTAGTCTCTTGACCCTACCGGGGGTTATCCCCCCGACAACGGTAGTCTTTCTCGCTACAAAGCTCATTGGGTTTGTCGCGGTTTTTCTCAGCAGCATGGGATTGACAATGATGAAACTTTCTCTCCTGTTGTTAAGCCCAGCACCATTCGCACAGTACTCAATATAGCCGTCTCTTCTCAGTGGCCTATTCACCAACTCGACATCAAAAATGCTTTCCTCCATGGCTCTCTTCAGGAAACAGTTTACTGTCAGCAACCTCTTGGTTTTGAGGATGCATCTGCTCCTGATCATGTTTGTCTTCTTCAGAAATCTCTGTATGGTCTCAAACAAGCTCCCCGGGCTTGGTTTCAACGTTTCTCTACATATATTCAAACCATTGGTTTCACTCCATCTCTCACCGACACCTCTCTTTTTGTGTACCATACTTCATCTCACACTGCGTATCTTCTTCTTTATGTTGATGATATCATACTTACAGCCTCCACACCTACTTTTCTTCATCATATCATCACTCTTCTTAGCTCTGAATTTTCTATGATGGATCTTGGTATTCTTCATCATTTCCTCAACATTGCTGTCACTCATGACTCTCATGGACTTTTCCTCTCATAGCGCCAGTATATTTTAGATCTTCTTACATGAGCCGGCATGCTTGACTGCCAGCCGTCTCGCACTCCTGTTGATACTAGTTCCAAACTCTCTTCAGAAGGAGAATCTTTCTTCGATCCTCCTCTCTATCGTAGTCTTGCTGGTGCATTATAGTACATTACTCTTACTAGACCTGAACTCTCCTATGCCGTCCAACAAGCCTGTCTCTTCATGCATGATCCTCGTGTTCCCCACTATAATCATGTCAAACGAATTCTTCGATATCTCAAAGGTACTCTTGATCATGGTCTACACATTAATAATTCTTCTCTAGCCACTTTGATAGCATATTCCGATGCCGACTGGGCTGGTTGTCCAGACACTCGTCGGTCCACGTCCGGATACTGTGTTTTTCTAGGTAACAATTTGATTTCATGGTCTTCTAAACGACAGATTACAGTCTCTCGCTCCTCTGTAGAAACTGAGTATCGTGCAGTGGCTCATGCGGTGGCTGAGACAGTTTGGCTTCGCCAACTTTTGACAGAGCTTCATCGCCCTCTACAGCAGGCCACTATTGTTTATTGTGACAATATTTCAGCTGTTTACATGTCCAGCAATCCAGTACAACATCGGCGGACCAAGCACATTGAGATTGATATACATTTTGTTCGGGAGAAGGTTGCCTTGGGCCAAGTTCATGTTCTTCATGTGCCGACTATAGCGCAGTTCGCCGACATTTTCACCAAGGGGCTGCCAACTCAACCCTTCTTCGATATTCGGTTCAGTCTCAACTTTGTTGAACCCCACGTTGATACTGCGGGGGGATGTTAGACTATATTACTTGTAACACAAGTTAGGGTTAGGGTTAGCCACCGCCCCCTCCCCTCTATTTATACCCCTTGTAATTCAACACAATTGTTATCGTTTTGTGAAACATTATACAAATCTACACTTCCGGGAAAAATAAGACTTCAGGAACTTGTTTCGTCCAATTCCGACAATATTTCCTGTGTAGCTTTTCCGAAACACAAAAACAGCAGAAAACAGGGAACTAGCACTGTGGCGACTTGTTAATAGGTTAGTTCCGGAAAATGCATAAAAGTGCCACGAAGTGTAACGAAACATTAGGCAAATGGTGTAAAAACAAGCATGGAGCATCAAAAATTATGGATACGTTAGAGACGTATCAGTTGTGCAAACAGTTATCAAAGGAAGTTCCATAGACAAAAAAATCGTCCATGAAAACCTCCACAATTTCCTCACAAAAACCATGAAAAATAGCAGACATGCATCTTTGAAAAGCAGCAGGAGCATTGCATAAACCAAACGGCATACGTCTATAAGCATAAGTTCCATAAGGACAAGTAAAAGTGGTTTTCTCTTGATCTTCCTTTTTAACAGCAATTTGAGAAAAACCAGAATAACCATCAAGGAAACAAAAATGAGTCTTCTTAGATAACCTCTCTAACATCTGATCTATAAACGGTAAAGGATAATGATCTTTCTTAGTAACTTTGTTTACCTTCCTATAATCAATGCACATCCTATAACCCACTACTACCCTTTGAGGAATAAGCTCGTTATTCTCATTAGGCACAACAGCCATACCTCCTTTCTTAGGAACACAATGAACAGGACTAACCCATCTACTATCAGCAATAGGATAAATAATTCCAGCATCAAGGAGCTTTAATACCTCATTTCTTACCACATCCTTCATCTTGGGAATTAAGCGGTGTTGATGCTCCACAACTGGCTTCACGTCTTTCTCCATATTAATGGCATGCTGACATAAAGTGGGGCAAATTCCTTTTAAATCATCAAGAGTGTATCCCATAGCTCCTCGGTGTTTCCTCAATATCTCCAATAATCTTTCTTCTTCCTTTCCTGAAAGTTTAGAACTAACAATAACAGGATATATTTTCTTATCATCTATATAGGCATATTTAAGATTATCAGGCAAACGTTTTAATTCAAAAAAAGGATCTTCCTTAGGCGACAAAGTTGTTGGAATTATGCCCTAGAGGCAATAATAAAGATGTTATTATTATAATTCTTGTTCATGATAATGTTTATATTCCATGCTAGAATTGTATTAAGCGGAAACTTTAATACTTGTGTGGTTTATGAACAACACCATGTCCCTAGTACGCCTCTATGGACTAGCTCATTGATTAATGATGGTTAAGGTTTCCTAACCATAGACATGAGTTATCAATTAATAATGAGATCATATCATTAGGAGAATGATATGATGGACAGACCCAAATAAAGCAGAGCAATTAGATCGTGTCATCGTGTTCATCTTTGCGAAGCTTTTTCTATGTCATGTATTGTATTCCTTAGACCATGAGATAATACAACTCCCTAGTATCGGAAGAAAGCTTTGAAGTCATCAAACGTCATCCTATGTGAGGGTGATAATAAAGGTGTCTCTCAGGTGATCGGAAAGTACTTGTTGGGTTGTATGTATCGAGATGGAATTTGTCCCTCCCAAGTCGGAGAGATATACTTCGGGCCCACTCGGTAATCGATATCAACACCGCTTGCAAGCATGTGGTTAAGGAGTTAATCACAAAGTGATATCGGATTACGGAACGAGTAAAGTACTTGCTATGAACGAGATTGAACTAGGTATGGCGATACCGACGATCAAATCTCGGGCGAGTAAAATATCGTGTGACGAAGGGAATACATATACGGGATTAATTGAATCCTGACATCGTGGTTCATTCGATATGATCATCGATGAATATGTGGGAGTCAATATGGGTTTCCAGATCCCGCTGTTGATTATTGATAGAAGATCATGTCTACATATTCTCGAACCCGTAGGGTCACACACTTAACGTGTATCGATGCTAGGATAGAATGGATAATTGGTTTATGAGTTTTAGTTCGGAGTCTCGGATGAGATCTAGGACGTCACGAGAGGTTCCGGAATGGTCTGGAGAATAAGATTCATATAAAGGAAAGCAGTTTTTGGATTCCGGAAAGGTTTCGGAGTTTATCGGTATTGTACCGGAAGGTTCTAGAAGGTTCCGGAGTGGGACCAACGTGGGCCCACTTGACGGAGGCCTGCGTGGGTCTAAGGGGAAGTGCCCTGGCCGCCCTGGGCCAGGCGCACAAGGCCCCTAAGGCCCAGCCGGCCAGCCCAAGGGGAAACCCTAAGGGAGTCTTCAAAGAAGGAAAGGGGGAAAACTTGCCCCCCACTCTTCCTACTCCAAGTCGGCGCCCTAGGGTTTGGGGAGAGGCCAAGCTGGCCGGCCACCCCTCTATATATAGGGGGGCAAGGGCGCAGCCCTCTCTACCCCTTAACCCAAACCCTAGCCGCCAACTGCTTCCCTCCCTCTCTCTCTCTCTCGCGACTGCGTGTAGGCGAAGCCCTGCCGCAGAAACTCTCCACCATAAGCACCACGCCGTCGTGCTGCTGATCCAATCTATCTCTCCACCATACTTGCTGGACCAAGGAAGGAGGAGACGTCGCTGCACCGCACGTGTGCAACTCTCGGAGGCGCCGCCACTTGCGGCGTAGGATCGGATCGGATCGCGAGGAGGAGACAGCAAGTACGACTACGTCAACCACGTTCTATTGAACGTTTCCGCTGTGCGAATCTTCAAGGGTATGAAGATCTCATCTACCTCTCTCATTGATTACATCTCCTAGATTAGATCTTGGCTTTCTTGTTCGCATCCGTAGGAAATTTTTTGGTTTACTATGCTGCGAATCCCTTCAGTGGTATCAGAGCTAGATCTATGCGTAGATGTGTTTCACGAGTAGAACGCAACATGCTTGTTGCGGGCGTTGATGTTTTCTGTTGCAAACCTCTTGTTGTGTATTTCTTATGGCGCGGTATAGTGAGATTGAAGCGGTCCAGGCCAACTTTACGCGACCGCGTTCGCGAGACCGGCTCCGCACTTGACGTGTGGCTTGTTCCACACATGCGGCTGGTGGATGCCAGTTTCTCTCACTATAGTAGTCATGGGACTTACATCGGATGTTAGCAACCATAATATCACCGTTGTGGCTTTTCGTAGGTAAGAATCGTTCTTAGCTTGCTACTCCCATAAGCCACGTAAAACATGCAACAACAAAGTAGAGGCGTCTAACTTGTTTTTGCAGGGAGTGTTTTGTGATATGGTATGGCCCAAGACATGATGAGTATGAATTGAGTTGTATGCAATGATCATGTTTTGTAATCTTTCACGACTTGCATGTCGATGAGTTCACAACCGGCAGGAGCCATATGGTTGTCTTTATAATTATGTATGACCTGCGTGTCAACTTCTTATACGCCATGTAATAGCTTTACTTTATCGCTAAGTAGTTAGCAATAGTTGTAGTTGCTATTCGTGGTGGAGGCAATCATGGTGGAGTGATGGAGATCATGCCGGCGCGCACAAGATGGAGATCATGGCACGAAGATTGGCTATACCATGTCACATAAAATTATATGCATGTGATGTTTATCCTTTTATGTATCTTGTTATGCTTAGATCGTGACGGTAGCATTATAAGATGATTCCTCACTTAAAGATCAAGATAAAATTGTGTTCTCCCCTCGTATGCGCCGTTGCGAAAGATCGTCGTTTTCAAGCACCTCGTGATGATCGGGTGCTATAAACTCTACGTTCACATACAACGGGTGCAAGCCAGTTTTGCACACGCGGAAAATACTTGGGTTTGACTTGACGAGCCTAGCATGTACAGACATGGCCTCGGAACACATGAACCGAAAGGTTAATCATGAGTCATATGAATGATATGATCGACACTGAGTTGTCCACCATTGAAACCACATCTCTTCTCGTGAAGATCGGATTAGGTGTGGTGAATTTGGATCGTGTTCACTAAACAACTTGAGGGATGTTGAATTTAGTGGGAGTTCATCTAGTAATTTGATTAAGTTGAACTAGTTATCATGAACATAGTCTAAAAATTGTACTTGCAATGTTGTAGATCAAATGGCTAAGTCCAACTTCAACTTCAACGTGTTTGCTGAGAAAGAAAAGCTTAAGAACAATGGGTCTAACTTCACCAACTGGTTCCGCAATCTGAGAATCATACTCGCTGGCGGACAAAAAGCCTATGTACTTGACAAAGCGCTAGGTGACACCCCTGCTGCAACTGCGAAAACTGAAGAACTTGCTGACTTCAATGCTCGTAGAGATGATTGTGATGTGATTATGAGTACCATGTTGTTTTCTATGGAACCGAAACTTCAAAATCGTTTTGAGAAGTACCGCGGGCCTTATGAGATACTTGAGGAACTGAAAACCATGTTTCAGACTCAAGCCCGTTCTGAGAGATATGAGATCTCTGAGAAGTTCTTTAACTGCAAGATGGAGGAAGGGAGTTCCGTTAGTGAGCACGCCATTAAGATGTCGGGCTACACTCAACGCCTTGAGCAACTGGACTGCAAGATTCCAGAGGAGCTCAAGATTGACAGAGTTCTGCAATCACTCCCTCCTAGCTACAAAGGTTTTGTAGTTACTCATAATCAAATTGGTTCCACTGATACGATCACTGAGCTCTTCGCTAAGCTGAAAGCTGCGGAGGTGGATATCAAGAAAGACAATCATGTGTTGATGGTCAACAAGACCACTAGCTTTAAGAAAGCTAAGGGAGCAAAGGGATCCTTCAAGAAAGGCAGCGGCAAGCGTGTTGCTCCTGTTGAGAAGAAGCTCAAGTCTGGACCTAAGCCGGACACTGAGTGCTTCTATTGCAAGGTCAAGGGTCACTGGAAGCGAAACTGTCCGAAGTACTTAGCGGACAAGAAGGCTGGCACCATCAAAGGTATATTTGATATACATGTTATTGATGTCTACCTTACTAGCGCTCGTTGTAGTGCCTGGGTATATGATACTGGTTCAGTTGCTAATATTTGTAACTCGAAACAGGAGCTACGGAATAGACGGCGGCTAGCAAGGGATGAGGTGACGATGCGCGTTGGCAATGGATCAAAAGTTGATGTGATGGCCGTCGGCACGCTCTCCTTAGTTTTACCTTCGGGATTAGTTTTAAACCTTAATAAGTGTTATTATGTGCCTGCGTTGAGCATGAACATTATATCTGGATCGTGTTTATTGCAAGACGGTTATTCATTTAAATCTGAGAATAATGGTTGTTCTATTTATATGAATAACATCTTTTATGGTCATGCACCTGTTGTGAATGGTTTATTTCTTCTGAATCTCGAAAGCAATGAAACACACATCCATAACATTGAGGCTAAAAGATGCAAAGTAGATAGTGATAATCCAACTTATTTGTGGCACTGCCGTCTAGGTCATATTGGTGTAAAACGCATGAAGAAACTCCATTCTGATGGACTTTTAGAGTCTCTTGATTTTGAATCATTTGACACGTGCGAACCATGCCTCATGGGCAAGATGATCAAAACCCCGTTCTCCGGAATAATGGAGCGAGCAACGGACTTATTGGAAATCATACATACCGATGTGTGCGGACCAATGAGTATTTCGACGCGCGGTGGATATCGCTATTTTCTCACTTTTACTGATGACTTAAGTAGATATGGGTATATCTATTTAATGAAACATAAATCTGAAACATTTGAAAAGTTCAAAGAATTTCAGAACGAAGTGGAAAACCATCGTAACAGGAAAATTAAATTTCTGCGATCCGATCGTGGAGGTGAGTATTTGAGTTATGATTTTCTCACGCATCTTAAAGCAAGCGGAATTATTTCGCAACTCACGCCACCCGGAACACCACAGCGCAATGGTGTGTCTGAACGGCGGAATCGAACTCTATTAGATATGGTGCGATCAATGATGTCTCTTACAGATTTGCCGTTATCATTTTGGGGTTATGCATTAGAAACCGCTGCATTCACTTTAAATAGGGCACCATCTAAATCCGTTGAGACGACACCATATGAACTATGGTTTGGTGCTAAACCTAAGTTGTCGTTTCTTAAAGTTTGGGGATGCGAAGCTTACGTCAAGAAGTTGATGCCGGACAAGCTCGAACCCAAAGCGGAGAAATGCGTCTTCATAGGATACCCTAAGGAAACGATTGGGTATACCTTCTACCACAGATCCGAAGGCAAAGTGTTTGTTGCTAAGAACGGATCATTTCTTGAGAAGGAGTTTCTCTCGAAAGAAGTGAGTGGGAGGAAGGTAGAGCTATACGAGGTTATTGAACCTTCTCTCGAGTTGGAGAGTAGCGCAGCACCAGAAATTGTTCCGGCGCCGCCTGCATCAACAAGAGAGGAAGCTAATGATAAAGATCATGAAACTTCGAACGATGCTACTACTGAACTTCGCAGGTCAACAAGGTCACGTGCCACTCCTGAATGGTATGGCAACCCTGTCTTAACCGTCTTGTTGTTAGACAACAGCGAACCTGCAAACTATGAGGAAGCAATGATGAGCCCAGACTCTGAGAAATGGCTAGAAGCCATGAAATCCGAATTGGGATCCATGAGCGAAAACCAAGTGTGGACTTTGGTAGACCCTCCTAGCGACCGTAAGGCCGTTGAATGCAAATGGATTTTCAAGAAGAAAACGGACGCGGATGGTAATGTTACTGTCTATAAAGCTCGGCTTGTCGCAAAAGGTTTTCGGCAAGTTCAAGGTGTTGACTACGATGAGACTTTCTCTCCCGTAGCGATGTTTAAGTCTATTCGGATTTTATTAGCAATTGCTGCATTTCATGATTATGAAATATGGCAGATGGATGTCAAGACTGCGTTCCTCAATGGCAACATTGATGAAGAGTTGTATATGATGCAGCCCGAAGGTTTTGTCGATCCTAAGGATGCTAATAAGGTGTGCAAACTTCAGCGTTCCATTTATGGACTGAAGCAAGCATCTCAGAGTTGGAACCTTCGTTTTGATCAAGTGATCAAGAGTTTTGGATTTGTTCCAAATTGCTACGAAGCTTGTATTTACAAGAAAGTGAGTGGGAGCTCGGTGACATTTTTAGTACTATATGTGGATGACATATTGATTATTGGAAATGACATCGGTATGCTTAACGATGTGAAGAGTTATTTGAATAAATGTTTTTCAATGAAAGACCTAGGGGAAGCTGCTTATATATTAGGCATCAAAATCTATAGAGATAGAGAAAGACGCCTAATAGCTTTAAGCCAAAGTACATATCTGGACAAAATTCTGAAGAGGTTCAGAATGGATAAAGCAAAGAAAGGTTCATTGCCCATGTTGTCAGGTAAGATATTGAGCAAGGCTCAGTGTCCAGCTACGGTAAAAGATAGAGAAACTATGAGCAAAGTGCCATATGCCTCGGCCATAGGTTCTATCATGTATGCCATGTTGTGTACTAGACCGGATGTGTCCAATGCTCTTAGTTTGACGAGCAGATACCAAAGTGATCCAGGAGTGGAACACTGGACAGCCGTAAAGAACATCCTAAAGTATTTAAATAGGACTAAAGAAATGTTCTTGGTCTATGGAGGTGACGAGGAGCTCGTCGTAAAAGGTTACGTCGACGCTAGCTTCGACACCGACCCGGATGATTCTAAATCTCAGACAGGATACGTTTATATTTTGAATGGTGGAGCTGTGAGCTGGAGAAGCTGCAAGCAAAGCGTAATCGCGGGATCTACAACAGAAGCGGAATACATGGCTGCTTCAGAAGCATCAAGTGAAGGAGTTTGGATCAGAAACTTCATCACTGAGCTTGGTGTGGTTCCAAATGCCTTGGATCCACTGGAGATATTGTGCGACAACACTGGCGCCATAGCACTGGCTAAGGAACCAAGATATCATCCAAAAACCAAGCACATCAACCGCCGTTTCCATATAATTCGAGATTATATAGCAGATGGAGATCTGAAGATTAGCAAAGTACATACAGATCTGAATGCCGCAGATCCATTGACTAAACCTCTTCCACGAGCAAAACATGATCAGCATCTTAATGCCATGGGTGTTAGATTGTTGCCAGATGTAAACTAGATTATTGACTCTAGTGCAAGTGGGAGACTGTTGGAATTATGCCCTAGAGGCAATAATAAAGATGTTATTATTATAATTCTTGTTCATGATAATGTTTATATTCCATGCTAGAATTGTATTAAGCGGAAACTTTAATACTTGTGTGGTTTATGAACAACACCGTGTCCCTAGTACGCCTCTATGGACTAGCTCATTGATTAATGATGGTTAAGGTTTCCTAACCATAGACATGAGTTATCAATTAATAATGAGATCATATCATTAGGAGAATGATATGATGGATAGACCCAAATAAAGCAGAGCAATTAGATCGTGTCATCGTGTTCATCTTTGTGAAGCTTTTTCTATGTCATGTATTGTATTCCTTAGACCATGAGATAATACAACTCCCTAGTATCGGAAGAAAGCTTTGAAGTCATCAAACGTCATCCTATGTGAGGGTGATAATAAAGGTGTCTCTCAGGTGATCGGAAAGTACTTGTTGGGTTGTATGTATCGAGATGGAATTTGTCCCTCCCAAGTCGGAGAGATATACTTCGGGCCCACTCGGTAATCGATATCAACACCGCTTGCAAGCATGTGGTTAAGGAGTTAATCACAAAGTGATATCGGATTACGGAACGAGTAAAGTACTTGCTGTGAACGAGATTGAACTAGGTATGGCGATACCGACGATCAAATCTCGGGCGAGTAAAATATCGTGTGACGAAGGGAATACATATACGGGATTAATTGAATCCTGACATCGTGGTTCATTCGATATGATCATCGATGAATATGTGGGAGTCAATATGGGTTTCCAGATCCCGCTGTTGATTATTGATAGAAGATCATGTCTACATATTCTCGAACCCGTAGGGTCACACACTTAACGTGTATCGATGCTAGGATAGAATGGATAATTGGTTTATGAGTTTTAGTTCGGAGTCTCGGATGAGATCCAGGACGTCACGAGAGGTTCCGGAATGGTCCGGAGAATAAGATTCATATAAAGGAAAGCAGTTTTTGGATTCCGGAAAGGTTTCGGAGTTTATCGGTATTGTACCGGAAGGTTCTAGAAGGTTCCGGAGTGGGACCAACGTGGGCCCACTTGACGGAGGCCTGCGTGGGTCTAAGGGGAAGTGCCCTGGCCGCCCTGGGCCAGGCGCACAAGGCCCCTAAGGCCCAGCCGGCCAGCCCAAGGGGAAACCCTAAGGGAGTCTTCAAAGAAGGAAAGGGGGAAAACTTGCCCCCCACTCTTCCTACTCCAAGTCGGCGCCCTAGGGTTTGGGGAGAGGCCAAGCTGGCCGGCCACCCCTCTATATATAGGGGGGCAAGGGCGCAGCCCTCTCTACCCCTTAACCCAAACCCTAGCCGCCAACTGCTGCCCTCCCTCTCTCTCTCTCGCGACTGCGTGTAGGCGAAGCCCTACCGCAGAAACTCTCCACCATAAGCACCACGCCGTCGTGCTGCTGATCCAATCTATCTCTCCACCATACTTGCTGGACCAAGGAAGGAGGAGACGTCGCTGCACCGCACGTGTGCAACTCTCGGAGGCGCCGCCACTTGCGGCGTAGGATCGGATCGGATCGCGAGGAGGAGACGGCAAGTACGACTACGTCAACCACGTTCTATTGAACATTTCCGCTGTGCGAATCTTCAAGGGTATGAAGATCTCATCTACCTCTCTCGTTGATTACATCTCCTAGATTAGATCTTGGCTTTCTTGTTCGCATCCGTAGGAAATTTTTTGATTTACTATGCTGCGAATCCCTTCAAAAGTGGTACCAAGATCCTCCACAGGTAGATTGTGCTTGATTAATGGTTGTTGACGAAGGAAAATGTCGTCAATCTCTTCTCTTTCCTTACTGAAAACATCACTTTCGTGATCTTCCATGAATTGCTGCAAAGCATTATTAGGAGCAAGAGCAATAGAAGCAAGCTGTTTAACTCGAAAATTTTCATTAGGCATTTCATTTACATAAGAAGTCTTAGCAAACTTAGAAAAATTAAACTCATAAGACTCTCCATTAAACTTAGTGAAAATTTTCTCCTTCTTACAGTCTATCATGGCGCCACAGGTGTTCAAAAAGGGTCTACCAAAAATAATGGGACAAGTTTTACTAGCCTCCTTACCAAGTACTAGGAAATCAGTGGGGTATGTAGTCTTACCGCAAAGAACTTCCACATCTCGAACAATACCAAGAGGCCAAACAGTCTCTCTGTTAGCAAGCGGAACAACCACATCAATATCTTCAAGTTCACAAGCGCCAATCTCATGCATAATTTCTTTGTAAAGTTCTAAAGGGATGGCACTTGCACTAGCACCAATATCACATAAACCATAGTAGCAATGATCTCCAATCCTGACAGAAATAACAAGAACACTTGTTTTCCTATGCTTTTTAGGATGTGAGAGAATGTTATAAGCATCTTCACAAAAGAGAATATATTCATCCCCTACATCTTTAGTAACAAGATCCTTCAATATAGCTACAGGAGACTTAATAGTAATTTGCTCATCAGGTTCTACAGCTTTCTTAGTACTTTTATTAGACACACTTACCAAAGTAGAATACTTCTTTACCTTAGCAGGGAAAGGTGTCTTCTCAAAATAAGGTTCAGGCACAATGCTATCAACAGTACGAACTTCAGTAGCTGCAGCAGGAATATGACTAATGGAATCTTTATAAGGTGCATGATATTTGTTCCTATCTTTCTTTGGAATATCAAGATAAGAGGCAAAGGCCTTAAGACAATTAGCAAGTATTTGAGAATCAAGACCATAAGCAATGCTAACACTATGAAAGTCATCAGTTCCCATAAAAGCTTTAATACATTCATAATCATAGGTTATACCTGACTTCCTACCCTTGTCGTTTTCCCATCCTTCAGCATTCTCTTGTATACGGTCAAGAAGTTTCCACTTAGCGTCTTCTTTCATATGAGTAAATGATCCAAAGCAAGAAGCATCCAAATAATCCTTATCAGGAAGAGTAAGCCGCGCATAAAAATTATCAATAACAATATTATTGGGGAGCTCATGAATGGGGCATTTGAGCATTAGTAACTTCAATCTCCCCCACGCTTGGGCAATACTTTCTCCATCATGAGGCCAAAAATTATATATCCGATTACGATCTTTATGGATTTCACTTGGAGGATAAAACTTGGAATAAAAGAGAGGTACAATGTCCTCCCATGCCATAGATGGACCATCTTGGAGTAGTCGATACCACTCCTCAGCTCTGCCTTTCAAAGATAAAGAGAATAGCTTCTTCTTGACCTGGCTTGGTGAAATACCTGCACACCTGAACAACTCGCATAATTCATGTATAAATAGTAAATGATCACCCAGATGGACAGTTCCATCTCCTGAATAGCAGTTATCCATAACACGCCCAACAATTTTTATAGGTATTTTAAAAGGATCAACTTCAGCAGGTGGTGGCGGTCGTGGTTCATCCACATGTGCAGCAGTGGTAGAAGTGTTCCCAAATAGGAAACCAAATGGAGAATTCTCCATAGCAGAATAAAATAAAAATAAAAGACAAAATAAAAAACAATACTCACAGTGATGATTACCTTTACCAAATCCACTCTTCAATAGCGCTACACTCCCCGGCAACGGCGCCAGAAAATAGTCTTGATGACCCACAAGTATAGGGGGTGTATCGTAGTACTTTCGATAAATAAGAGTGTCGAACCCAACGAGAAGCAGAAGGTGTTGATGAGTGGTTTTGATCAAAGCTTCACTGTAAATACTAGCAAACGGGTTTTCAGGAGTTTTGGTAATGCAAATAAATAAAGTGCTAGTAAATAAAAGACAGTAGTAACAATTGCAGCAAGTGGCCCAATCCTTTCTTTAGCAAAGGACAAGCCGGTTGTGTAACTTATAATAACTAAACGTTCTCGAGGACACACGGGAGTTTCTGTCAAGAGCTTTCGCTTCATGCCGCTAAATAGTATTTATTGGTTTGATAAGTGTTATGGGGGTGAACCTGTGCTAGCGCACTACCCTTACTAGGATAAATACACACTTGTGATTATACCCCTTGCAAGCATCCGCAAATACAAGAAAGTAATTAAGATAAATCTAACCACAGCCTTAAACTCTAAGATCCTACGCTCCCTGGTGCAATGGTTTCCCAATGGAGGTTTAGGTTTCTGTCACTCCAGCAACCCCACAATTGGTAGCCAAATACACAATGCATCTCACTAGGCCCATAAATGGTGAAGTATCATGTAGTCGACGTTCACATGACACCACTAGCGAAATAACACCACAACAATATCAAACCATTAAAGATGTCTCAACAATAATTCACTACTAACATCTTGACTTCTCCCATGTCCTCAAGAACTAAACGAACTACTCACAAGACATTATATGGATCATGATCAGAGGTGAAATAATGGTAAATAACAATCTGAACATAAACCTTAATTCAACGGTTCTACTCAATAGCATCAACTACAAGAGTAATCAACACCGGGAAAGTTTCCCCTAAGAATATAACAAGATCCAACTCAAGATGTTACAGCGGGATGGCGTGGTGATGGTGGAGATGAAGGTGCTGGTGATGCAGATGATGATGATGATCCCGATGAAGTCCGGCGCGATGGTGATGACGATGGCGACGATCTCCCCTCTCCGGGAAGGAATTTCCCCGGCAGATTTCTGCCTACCGGAGAGCTTTTCTCTCTCTGGTGTTTTCTGCCCCGCAGAGGCGGCTGTGTCTAACTCTGAGCCCTCCCCCCCTCACTTAGGTTTTCGGAGACGATGAAGTACGCGAAGGGGCGAGACCTGGAGTGGGCCAGGGCACCCTCATACATGGCCGGCGCGGCCAGGGGCCAGGCCGCGCCCCCTATGTGTGAGGCTGCCCTCTGGCTCCCCTCGACTCCTCCTTCTGGCTTCCGGAGTCTTTTGGTAAAATATAATTTCCTGGCATTTTTCTAGAATTTTCCTGATCTTCAAAATATGGTCCCTTAATGGTCCTTTTTCCAGCAGAATCCTGACTCCGGCAGCAAATCCTCCAATGATCATCAAACATATAGAAACAGAGGAAACAACATAAGTATCATCTCTAAATATGAAATATATCAATGAATAACAGTAAATTATGATACAAAATAGTGATGCAAAATGGACGTATCAGCCCCCTGGTCCGTTGTCGTGCCGGCTTCGTCTGATTGGCCGGCTGGGGGAGCTGGCATGGAGCCGGCAGCCCCCGAGTCCTTCGTCGAGCTGGCCGCGCTGAGCTGGCCGGCTGCTTCCATCAGCCCCGAAGCGGCAGCCCCCGGGTCCGGTGGTGACACCTGAGTCGGGGCAGGGTCTCCGGGCACGTAGATGGATGGAGATTCCGGCGAGGGCTTGATGGAAGGCTTGCAGATGATTTCCAGTGACACCCCAGCTGGGATATCCTGCTTGGTGGAGCCGATCTTGGATAGCCGGTCCGCCTCGTCGTTGTTCGCTCTGGGGACATGGTGGAACTCGCAGCCCTCGAAGAATCCGCTGAGCTTCTGCACGTAGAAGCGGTAGGAGGCCATGTTGGCGTCCTTGGCGTCCCAATCCCTCGAAACCTGATGCACCACCAGGTCGGAGTCTCCAAAGCAGAGGATCCTCCGGATGCCAATCTCCTTGGCCATCTTGAGCCCATGTACCAGGGCTTCGTACTCGGCGACATTGTTTGATGCACGGAAGTGCATCTGCAGCACGTACTGCAGCTTGTCTCCCTTGGGAGAGGTGAGGACGACGCCGGCCCCCAAGCCCCCGAGCAACTTGGAGCCATCGAAATGCATGCGCCAGTGGGTGGAGTCTGGAGCCGGCGGCAGGTACTGGTGCTCTCCCCAGTCAGCGAAGAAATCTGCTATGATCTGCGACTTGATCGTCGTCCTGGGCTTGTACTGAATGGTATGAGCAGCGAGCTCAATCGCCCATTTGGCCACTCTTCCTGACGCGTCCTTGCACCCGATGATCTCCGAGAGCGGAGTGGTGCTCACCACCGTGATAGGATGCTCCTCGAAGTAGTGCTTCACCTTCTTGGCCGCCATGTACACGCCATACGCGACCTTCTGGTAGTGCGGGTAGTTTTGCTTGGAGAGAGTGAGTACCTCACTCAGGTAGTACACCGGGCGTTGAACCGGCAGCTCCTTGCCCTCCTCGGTGCGCTCCACGATGATCACGACGCTGATGACTCGCGGAGTAGCCGCGATGTAGAGCAGCATTGGCTCTCGCGGAGCCGGCGCTGCCAGGATTGGCGCGGTTGACAAGGCTTGCTTGAGGTCGTTGAAGGCATCATCAGCGCGCTGGGACCAAACGAAGTGGTCTGTCTTCTTCATCAGCTGGTATAGCGGCCTGGCCTTCTCCCCGAGCCGGCTGAGCGAGGCCAAGCAACCAGCAAACTTCTGCACATCTCTGAGCTGGGTGGGCGGCTCTAGGGCCTCGATGGCTTTTATCTTCGAGGGGTTAGCCTCAATCCCTCACTGGGAAACGATATAACCTAGGAGCTGTCCAGCCGGCACGCCAAAGGTGCACTTCTCCGGGTTGAGCTTCATGCGATAACGCCGCAAGTTGGCAAAGGTCTCCTTGAGGTCGTCCAGGAGTGTGCCGCTCTGCTTGGTCTTCACCACCACGTCGTCCACATAAGCGTGCACGTTCCTCCCAATCTGCCCTTGCAGACATCGCTGCATGGTTCGCTGGTAAGTGGCTCCAGCGTTCTTCAGGCCAAATGGCATGGTGACGTAGCAGTAGGCTCCATATGGGGTGATGAAGGACGTCTTGATCTGATTCGGCTGGAAGAGCGGGATCTGGTGATAGCCTGAATAGGCGTCCAGGAAAGACAGCAGGTCACAACCGGCTGTGGAGTCGATCACCTGGTCGATCCGCGGTAGTGCGAAAGGATCCTTGGGGCAAGCCTTGTTGAGGCTAGTGTAGTCGATACACATACGCCAAGTGCTATTCTTCTTCAGAACCAAGACTGGGTTCGCAAGCCAGTTAGGGTAAAATACCTCCATGATAAAGCCGGCTGCAAGGAGCCGGGCAATCTCCTCGCCAATAGCTTTCCTTTTCTCTTCTGCAAAATGTTGTAGCGGTTGCTTGACCGGCTTGGCATCCGGCCGGACGTTGAGTGAGTGCTCAGCCAGCTCCCTCGGCACACCTGGCATGTCCTTTGCAGACCATGCGAAGATGTCCCGATTCTCACGGAGGAAGCTGGTGAGCTCGCTTTCCTATTTGGCAGACAGGCCGGTGCTGATGATGACGTACTTGGTGGGATCACTCTCGCCCAGCAGGATCTTCTTGGTGTCGTTGGCCGGCTTGAACTGCTCCACCGGCGACTAGCGAACCGGCACATCTTGCTGGGCGAGCTCCACGCGATGTAAAAGCTGCTGCTTCTCCTCGGCGATGACCAGTGCCTCTGCCAGCTGCGAGCTCTCCTTTGCGCAGGCCAGGGACTTCTTGAAGCTTCCCGAGACTGTGATTACACCTCTAGGTCCTGGGAGCTTCATCTTCAGATAGGCGTAATGTGGCACCGCCATGAACTTGGCCAGGGCTGGATGGCCAAGCAGCGCGTGGTAGGGACTACTGATGTCCACAACCTCGAACCAGATGGGCTCGCGGCGGCTATTTCCTTTCTTCCCGAAGAGAACCTCCAGCTGCACCTTGCCCAAAGGGGTGCAAGAATGCCCAGGCACGATGCCATGGAAGGTGAGCCGGCTCGGTTTCAGCTGAGCAAGCGGGATGCCCAACTTCTCCAAAGAGCTTCCGTAAAGAAGGTTGATGCTGCTGCCGCCGTCGATGAGCACGCGGGAGAACCGACACATGTGCGTATCGGAGCACACAACAGGGTCCAGGACCAGAGCGTATTCTCCTGGGTTGGGCATCAGTCGCGGATGGTCCTCGCGCCCCCAGGTGATGGCCGCCTCAGACCAATGCATGAATTGGGGTTCTGCGGGCATAACAGCATTCACCTCTGCCTCATGCCAAAGGTCGTTCCTTTTATCCTTGCCGGGGGTGGTAAAGATGTGATACTGCTCAACATCTGCCGGGAAGTCATCATCTTGATCCGGCTCGCCTCCAGCCGGGTCGTGCTGTTGGTCCTCCTGACCTCCAGCCGGCCGCGCTTGCGACGCTCCAGGGATCTGCCGAGCGCGTTGCTCTAGCTCTTTCATGAACCGGCACTGACGCGTGGAGTGGGTCGCTTCCCTACCCGGGGAGTTGTGGAACTTGCACGGCTGGTCAAGTGCAACATCGAGGGTGTACTTGCCCTCTTTGCGCCCCTGACCACTGCCGGCAGCCCCCGGGCCTCCTTGGTCAGAAGCCGCCCGCTTTGAGCTAGCAGATCCTCTGGGAACGCCTCGACGTGGTCAAGCCACAGGTGGATGTGCAGCGCCGGTGGGCGAGCCTGGGACTCCGACCCTGGCACTGGCACCGGGACCTGGCGTGGCCTGCCTGCTCCACCACCTTGCTGGGCGCGTCGGCCTTGGGCGTTGCCGCTCGGAGCACGGCCGCCCTGTCCGCGCCCTCCGCGGCCTCGGCTTGCCGATGGCGACCGCTGGATCTGTCCAGGGCCCGCGGTGGCGAAGCTGCGCCGCGGGTCATGAGCACGTTCGGTCGGTGCATCTCCATGCACGCCGTAGAACTCGCTGAGCGTGGTGCTCGCGCGGCTCCGGTTGGCCTCGTCCTCAGCCACCTTGCTGAGGAGGACAAGACGCGTCCGCTCCAGGGCCTCGGCTTGCCGATGGCGACCGCTGGATCTGTCCAGGGCCCGCGGTGGCGAAGCTGCGCCGCGGGTCATGAGCACGTTCGGTCGGGCCGTAGAACTCGCTGAGCGTGGTGCTCGCGCGGCTCCGGTTGGCCTCGTCCTCAGCCACCTTGCTGAGGAGGACAAGACGCGTCCGCTCCAGGGCCTCGGCGACCCAGGCGGGATCGATGACGCGGCTGAGGGGTGCACGCAGGTCCACCACGGAGACGTCCAGGGCGTCCTGCTCTGGGAGCGTAACATCCTGCTCCTGCGGAAGAAGGCGTTCGGGCGACGGGCGCTCGGGGCGCGGTGAGTCCCCGCCCTCCTCTTCTCCCCGGGCCATCACCTCGACCATGGCGCCAAGACTGCTGCTTTCACCGCGGCTCGAGCCTCCATCGCAGAGAGGGTCGAAGACATCGGTCACCTCCTCCGGGAAGGGCTTGGCGACGTAGAAGCGGTGGCTGCCAACGTCGAGGAAGGAGCCGCTGTTGCTGAAGCCGTTCTCGAAGTGGGCCAAGTTGTCGCTGACGCAGTCGAAGGTGTCGAACCTCCAGAGAAGGCCGGAGGCGACCTTCTCGCCGAGAGCCGATGAGGGTCCCGGCCGGAACTTGACTCCGCTCACTGCCGCGCTTTGCCCCATGGTGGGCGCCAACTGTCGTGGGAATTTAGAGACAGTAGCCATGGGGTGGCTTATCGAGGGGGCTCGACGGTGGTGACGATGGGTCCGGCTCAGGATTGTGCCAACGGAGACACCTCGGTTTACCCAGGTTCAGGGCCCTCCCGGATGGAGGTAAAGCCCCTACTTCCTGCCTGCTTCGTATTATCTCGACAGTAGCGATTACAGTGCTCCTCGAGCTGTTCGGGCTAGAGGAGGAAGAAGAAGATTGGATCTCCCTAGACTAAGGGTCCAGACCCCCTTATATAGGCGGGGGTCTGGTTACAGGTTAGGTAGCGACTCGGCCGACTGCCGGCTCCTCCATGGCCGCGTCCTCGGCGTGATCCTCTCGCCCTGCTCTGACGATTACGCTTTATAAAGCGCCTTTCCCCGTGGACCGGCATCTGGGAGGTATATGCCCTCCCTTTTGCCTCGGATCCTGTCGTGGGGAAGGCTCTTTGATCGCTGATTGGCTGGGTCCGGTCGTGGCGCTCGTCACTCCCGTCCTTTGCCTCTGTCGTTCTTGTCGGGGTCAGCCCACTTTCGGCGAAACAGCCGTTGGGAGGCTTTTGTCTTCATCGCCCGGCTCTGGCTCTCCTCGGTAGAGTCGCCAGCCGGCTGCTGGCGCAGCCGGCCCTTCGGGTGGAGCCGGTCTTCTTATCCTAGAGCCGTGGAGATTCCTGGGACGCCAGCCGGCAGATAGCTCGGCCCGTGGCATGCCCCATTAGTCATCCCCACGACACTCCAGATGCGAGCTTTGAAAGTATTGGCTAGTTGGTGATGGAGATAGACACAACTCAGTTGCTTCACTGATTTTTTTATATATTCTCACTTTCATGTAAACAAGGTTTTGATTTTCATGTAAGTGTATATATTAAAAGTGTTGCCTCGCAATGCTTATGCACTTACAATCTGATTCATGGCAGTTTATTGTAGTAGAAGCATCCCTCGCAATAAATTAACCATGCATTAGTGAGATCATATGACTACAAAACTAAGGGAATTCATGCTTGATAATAATGATAGCATATGATGTGTGCCTTAGGATATCAACTAAAGCTGTAAGCTTAGTCACCGATCTGTGCTCCTTTATATTTTTCATGTTTCACATAGTATACTGATAGCAGCTAAGGAATGAACATTGACTCCTATTTGTGGCATCATAGATTTTCTGACGTCTAACGCCAAATAGCAACTACAATTTTTTGGAGTTGAAAAACCTGCTATTATCATGGGCACTTATCTCTAGAAGTTGACTAAATATAAGCTGAGCCAAAACTATGTCTTATGTTCAAACTTATGTCAAAACCCCGATGATAGTTAGCTGATACTAGATGGTGAAAATGTTTGAACATGTGCATCTTGAAACGTGAACACACTGGAGGGTGAAAATATAGAAAAACCAGCATATGGTAGTGATGAAGAGGGGTTATTGATGATATGGCTCTGATATTCCAAGTTACAATGGATGTATAGTTGTATGCTTATATACAAAACTTTTATTTTTTTTATTTGAATTCTAACCAATGGTATTCTATTCTCACGTGCAGACCAGTTATGTACCCTTTCTTGAACATATGCATCTCAGAGGTGTGATCACCCTGTTCACGCACATGCGATAACACTTTAAAAATGGAGGGGGTAGACCGCGACAGGCTAGAGTTTTGCCATAGACCGGGCTTTCGGCGCTATGCATGTCAAAACATTTTCTTTACACATACATATGACCTAACCAAAGCCAAAGGAACACACTAGCCCACCGCCGTGATACTCTCCGAGAAAATCTAGGGGGGTAGACCGCGCGGGTGCAGTGGGCTAGGGTTTCGCCGTAGATCGGGCTTCGAGGGTAGCAATCCCCATCCAAAGCTATCATGTGGCCATAATATACTGAGATAGGCGTGTTAGAGCTATCTCAGAGGTGTGATCACCCCGTTCGCACATATGCGATAACACTTTGAAGAATCTAGGAGGGAGGGTAGACCGCGATGGGCTAGGGTTTTGTCGTAGACCGGGCTTCGGGGGCTATGCATGTCAAAACATTTGCTTTACACATACATATGACCTAACCAAAGCCAAATGAACACACTAGCTCACCTCCGCGATGCCGTCCGGAAATCTAGGGGGTAGACCGCGCGGGTGCAGCGGGCTAGGGTTTCGCCGTAGATCGGTCTTCAGGGGTAGAAGCCCCCCTCCAAAGCTATCATGTGGCCATAATATATGTAGATAGGTCTGGTAGATCTATCTCAGAGGTGTGATCACCCCGTTCACACAGATGCGATAACACTTCAAAAAATCTAGGGGGGTAGACCGCGACGAGCTAGGGTTTCGCCGTAGACCGGGCTTCGGGGGCTATGCATGTCAAAACATCAAAACATTTGCTTTACACAAACATATGACCTAACGAAGGCCAAATAAACACACTAGCCCACCGCCGCGATGCCGTCCGGAAAAATCTAGGGGGGTAGACCGCGCGGGTGCAGCGAGCTAGGGTTTCGCCGTAGATCGGGCTTCGGACCTTCCTCACCAAATATTGCATGTGGACCTACGATATGTGTGTAAGTGTGGTGTAAGGTGTAATGGTGCAAAAATAGCTCCTCGGTGTGACCTTCCTCACATTCGGCAGATAAAACTTAGCACATTCCTCGAAGCGCGGTTTGCTCCGAAACCCTGATATATGTGAGGGGATGAAGATGTAGAGTATGTTGTATTGCAAAAAGCATGGGTATGTACATATTTTCTTAAGTAACACTAATAAATAGTCAACAAAATATAAAAATAATTGAAAAAATAAATATAAGTATTAAAAAGAATAAAATAGAAAGGAAAAGAAATGAAAATGCCATTTTGCGCACGGCAAAGGGTGCAACGCACGGCAAAGAATCCTTTGCCGTGCAAGAAAGCATGGCGCACGGCGAAGTGTTAGGGCACGGCAACACCGTGCGCTGTTGCCGTGGTGTACTTCTTTGCTGTGCGCTTATTTCTCTCTTTGCCATGCTGGTCGGCTTTGTCGTGTGTTTTTCCTCGCCTTTGCCGTGTGATCATCTTTGCCGTGTGTTGGTCTTGTGCTTTATCATGCGTGTGTTGTTTGCCGTGCCTCGTTGCGTCTTTGACATGCGGATGGTGCACGACATAGTGTGGCTGCACGGCAAAGTGTGTTTTTCCGGTAGTGTATGGATTAAAAGAGTTGTTCCAAATTGAAATATAGTTAATTCACTATATATTTTACGGCAAAACTCTGACATATAAGTTAAGCAAAATTGATGAGATTTTACTTTATTAATTTGATGCCTTATATGAAGGGTTAAGCATTGAGAAAACTAAGGTAGTACCATAGTGAGGTTTGTAGGTGATCCACAATGAGATTTAATTTGTTGAAGATTTTATATTATACTAGATTCTATTTTTATAACATATCAAATAAAAAAGCTCCTAGATCTATCTGTGCCAAACGCTATACAGGCAGGCCAGGCGAAGCCGGTCTGTTTATCTAGTACTCATAATTAAGTAACCTCAAGTCGAAGACATGAGACCGGCAGCATAATATAAGTGCAATCCCATTTGGCATTAGCCAAATCGAAGTCTCTTTTACTGACCAATTTAGTTATGGCCCGTTCAAAAAAAAAAGTTATGGCTGCGCCTTTTGCCAGCAATCTGGCTTTCGTCCCTGGTTAACCAAAGTTTTGGTTCCACCTACAAAAGGTGCCAAATAAATCGTTGCTTGAGTCCCACTCCATGACTGAACCTTGTATCAACATCAGTACTCAGTGGTCGACTGTGAGAGTTCGTGTTCGAATTTGCAGCTGCTTAATGAGCAGCTTTCTTGGACGCCACTGCACTTTGAGCAAATAGTAATCGGAGACCTCTGTGCACGGCTGTGTTCAGAAATCGCGAACCGGCGCCTGACAGGTGTTCGACCATGGCCTCCAGCTCCATCAGCCCCGGCCACGCTCGCGCGCCGCGCATCGTCCTCCTCCCGAGCGCCGGCATGGGCCACCTGTCCCCCTTCGGCCGCCTCGCCGCCGCCCTCTCCTCCTCTGACCACGCCTGCCACGTCTCCCTCGTCACCTTCCTCCCCACCGTGTCCTCCGCCGAGGCCGCCCACCTTGACTCCCTCTTCGCCGCGCTCCCGTCCCTCCGTCGACTCGACATCCGCCTCCCGCCGCTCGACGACACCTCCGACCTCTCCGGCGCCGACCCGTTCTACGTGCACTACGAGGCCACCCGCCGCGCCACGCCGCTCCTCCTGCCCCCGCTCCTCGACGCCGAGCGCGCCGACGCCCTCGTCGCCGACATCTCCCTGGCTTCCGTGGCGATCCCCGTGGCCCGCGAGCTCTGCCTTCCGTGCTACGTCTTCTTCACGGCGTCCGCCACCATGTTCTCCTTCTACGCCTATTTCCCCACGTATGTGGACGCCGCCGGCGTGGGCGACGCAGACGTCCCCGGCGTGGGCAGCGTCCCGAGGTCCTCCTTCCCGCAGGCGCTGCACGACCGCGGCAACCTCTTCACGCAGCAGTTCCTCGCCAACGGCCGGAGCCTCCCAGACGCCGACGGCCTCCTCGTCAACACGTTCGACGCCCTGGAGCCGGAGGCCGTGGCGGCGCTGCAGAGTGGCACGGTTGTCCACGGGTTCCCGCCGATGTTCACCGTTGGGCCGCTGTGCCCGTTGAACTTTGCGGAGGCAAGAGAACCGTCAGCTAGAGGAGCGCCCGCTGACTACACGGCGTGGCTCGACGCGCAAGCGGAGCAGTCGGTGGTGTACGTCAGCTTCGGCAGCCGGAAGGCGCTGGCCCCGGAGCAGCTCGGCGAGCTCGCCGGTGGCCTGGAGGCGAGCGGCTGCCGGTTCCTCTGGGTGGTGAAGGGCGCCGTCGTGGACAGAGACGATGAGGAAGATCTCGGCGAGCTCCTCGGCCAAGGGTTCCTGGAGCGTGTGCAGGGCCGTGCTCTCGTAACCAAGGCATGGGTGGAGCAGGGGGAGGTCCTAAAGCACCCGGCGGTGGGTATGTTCCTCAGCCACTGCGGGTGGAACTCGCTGACCGAAGCGGTGGCGAGCGGCGTGCCGGTGCTGGCGTGGCCCAGGTTCGCCGACCAGCGGGTGAACGCCGGTGTGGTGGCTCGGGGCGGCGCGGGCGCGTGGGTGGAGGCGTGGAGCTGGGAAGGGGAGGATGGTGTGGTGAAGCGGGAGGAGATCGCGGAGACGGTGAGATCGGTGATGGCGGACGAGACACTGAGGACGAAGGCAGCGGTGGTGCGCGATGCCGCGGCGAGCGCCGTGGCCCGCGGCGGGACGAGCTACCGGAGCTTGGCAGAGCTCGTGCGACGGTGCCGTCGTGGTAGTGGTGCCAGTGATACGCCGTCAGAAGCAAAACACGACCAAAACTGAGACATTCAGAAACGTACTCTCATCTAGTGGCAAAATCAAAAATATTTAACAAAATAATCTGGGTAATACGTGGAATATAATTAATTGTTACTTTTCGGTGCTTCCCCACTTGAATCGTCCACGGTGGTAGTGATTGTGATATTCACGACGAAGGCACGACAAATGACAATTCTTTGCTCAGGAATTATCGTAATGTCGGATCAATATTTCATAAAGGGTTTGAGCATCTCCAGCCGCAACCCCCAAATCGTCCCCCAAATAGCGCCGAATTTGTTTGGGGACACCGCCGCATAGTGCCGTTTTTTGGGGGCATCGATGTCCACCCGCGTCCCTAAAACAGTTATTTTTTTAAAATTAAGTTAAACAAAAACACTCGAATTCATTCAAATTTGTATTACAATGTTTTGAATGAAATCCGATCAAACTTAAACCAGAACTAAACTAGTGGCGGTCGCGGTGCTCGATGCGTCGGATTGCTGGGAGAAGTGCTCGTAGCGGTCGCAGCGACCATCGATGGGTTCCTCCTCCATCGTGCCGCTGGGACCAGCCTCGCCGTCGTCGCGCTTAAGGTCGACGAGCGGCCAGCCGCTCTCACGGATGGAGAGGGCGATGACATCATCAACATTCCCCGCCCAGGCGGTGTGGTCGTTCAGTGACGCCATAAATGCTGCATTGAACCCCGGCGTGTTGCTGGCGTCATCGCTGGTGGCGTTGAGGCGCTGATCACGGAGGAGTGCCGCCACCTTGTCCCCCTCCTCCTCCTTCACCTTGACATTCGGCCCACGGATCGTGATGCCGCTGCATCCTACCGTGGCGCCTGGATCTCATCCTCCTCTTTCACCTCGCGCTTCAGTGTGGTGTAGGGGGAGACGCAGTAGGAGGATGACGATGTGGAGCGCGCCGGCCCTGAAGACGACATGGGCGGCCTAACGAGTCTAACGAGGTGGCCTAACGAGTCCCTCGGTGCTGCGCATTTCCTCCTCGCACCACGCGTTGAAGAACTTGATCCACCAGGCGTCGCTGCCGGTGGCCCTCCAGGTGGTGTCGGTGCGCTCCGTCCCAGTCGTGGGCGCTAGCGGGATGCTAATGCGGTTCACCGCCATCTTCCAACCACCGCTGCTCGACAGGCACATGTCGGGCGGCACTGGGTAGCATGCATCGTACAGCGTGCGCGCATTCGAGACGATTAGGCTCCCGCGGCGAGGATACCTCGACGGCTTCTCGACATGACGCGATTGAGTGGAGAAGGCGCGGGAGGGGGCGATGAGAGGTAGAAGACGATGCCAGGGGCAGTGAGGGAGGAGAGCGGTGCCAGTGCACTTTATACAGCGGCGGGCAAGGCGCATTAACACTAGCGCAGATGGCCGCACGCGAAGCGACGCATCGCTGCGCCCCCTAGGAAAGATGCGCGTCCATTAATGCCGCTAGACCAGAGGTAGGCGATGGGTTTAAACCCCACGTCTACCCTTGCGTCGCTGACTAGTCGGGCTCGCGACGCGTGAAGCGTCTACACGTCGCGTCCGGCGCCCCCACAACGTCCTCTATCCAGTGGGGATGGGCTCGGGGCGCCGGACACTGTATTGCGCCTCGCCTAACCGAAAAGACCTTTGGGGCGTGCGGCTGGGGGAGGCCAAACGTTCGACGTGCCCCAAATCCCTTTGGGGGGCGCTTTGGGGCATGCGGCTGGATATGCTCTTAGTTCAGGCTGCCATCGGGGCTATTGATGACGACGCTTTGTGGAAGGCCTGGGTGATGTAGTTCGCGCTCTCACCCAAATAGGCCCAGGGAAAACCTAGATATTGTTTCTCAGTAGGCCAAAGAAGGTGCCTAGTGTCGTTCTTCCCCTTGGCAGAACATGTGGGAGTTGAAACTAGCCTGAGTGGAAGATGGTGATGTTTGACGAGGTGAAACGGTGTGATATCTACCACATCCATGACCGCTGATGTCGGTGGCGTGGGACAGCAGGATGTTCGCGATGGACACGAGATGGGCGCGTGCAAAATGCCGGTGCCATTTGGTGTCGATAGCAGGCCTAACAAAAATAATGAAGTTCTCTTCCTTAAAGATGGCTTGGCGGTTCGATGGTGGTGGTCAAGTTTGTAGGTGTTGCGTGGTAGTTGTTTAATGTATGCTCCTGTCAAACCTTTGTTAAATAAAATTTAACTAAATGTCATAGCACGGGGTCCGGGTGTCAACCTCCTTTTCTAGAAGAACCTTTAAAACCAGTTTATAAATAACATGCTTGAAGAAGAACAACAACAAAATGTATGATTTTCAAATGCACATAAGTTTTTCTCGTATGTAGCAAACTAACCAAATCTCCTCGTAGCTAAATGCCAATAGCAGGCACCATGCTTGTAGCCTTGTAGGTAATCAACATGCCAAACCAAATCCCCACTAGCCAGATCTAACAAATCTACTCCAATAAGTAGTAGTGAATCCAACGGAGCAATGAAATCAATAAAATTAACCTTTGACCCAAACTTCAGCATAAAATAAATTTATTCTGAAACTTTTTCAAAATCTAACCCTTTTTTCGAAACCTATCATGGTGGCGCTACCCTACATGATGTGGAGGCTTTCTCAATGGAGCTACCCATTCGCCAATGTGGTAGGCACAGACCTCACGTGTCATAGGTACAAGAGGGTAGCTCCACTACACGCGGCTTGACAGAGCATATGGTAGCTTCATTCACAGTGGCGCTACCCTTTTAATGGACCGGCCTATTAGTGCACCGCGCGGTGGCTGCTCCGGGTAGGACTTTTTAGTCCCACCTTGGAAGCTGAGGATACCCTTATATACCCGTTTTGAGAGGGATGCTGAGCTCCTCTCAAATTTGGTGCATGCGTGTGTGTGTGTTCGCTGCCCTATGGGCCCGGGGGCCTAGGCCACAATGGCAGTACTGTCCCCACCGACGGGTGGGATGGTGGATCCCGGTTGACCCTTGGGCGGATATTTTTTGTTTTTCTTTAGGTAACGCCATTGAGAATGTCTTCACACCATATAGGGTAGCGCCGCTATCATTAAAGCTATCCTTTGAAGCAAAGGGGCCCTCGAAGTAGGTCACTATAGGACGATGTTAAGTTCTTGGGGTTTCCGTACCAACTCATGGATATTTAATTGAAGTGTACGTTCAGACTGCGCAGGTCATCACACCCAGAATGCACATTTTTCAAGCATTGTCAAGATGGACAATATACCAACACAAGCCTAGGAGCAACAGAAACCGATGACTAGGGAGCTTAATTACCTGGAACCGGAGTTGTGCAGGTAGGGTATGTCATTGTCACGCCGACACTTGCCGGGCATCATAGCCGAGCACGATCCTTGTATGAACTTCCCCGTGCTGGATTCCATGGCGAGTTCTTGACCTGCATACGTATTCCGTCGCAGACAAACTGGACGCGGCATCCCGCAGCGGCATTTCGTCGAGCACATGCCGGTCAGCGGGGCTCGTCGGAACTCGGACAGAGCAGCCCGCCGTGCAGCACGATGATTCAGAAAGGAGCGCCCACCCGTTTCCATCGGCGAGCGGACTACCGGGGCAGCGGCTGGCAGGACGCCGGAGGCGACGGAACCGGAGAGAAAAGAGGTTCTCTTCTCGCACGGCCAGATGTTTTTTTAACTGCTCGCCCAGTCAGAGTTCCTTGTCAAGATTCTCCTTTCCTCGTTGCATTGCATAGGGTGATGGATAGGATAGGATCCCTTCGCACACACCTCGACATGCATGGGCCGGCCAGGGGATCCCACGGGCCAGTTGGATTTTGACAAGGCAATGTTATTATCGGTTTTGCTTAACGGTCACAATGGGGCGATGGGTCGCCACTTACTCTCTTTTTTGACATGAAACACTCGTATTCCATTAAGACACGGCTAAATCGCCGGCCACTAAACGGGTTACAGAAGTAGGGTAGCTCGACATCCACAAATTATGGTCTCCGGGAGCTAACCCCACACCCAAAGCCGCAAGCTCATGAGCAGGCTTATTACAACCCCTAGGGGCAAAAACCACACTAGCATCTATAAAATTCTTTCGGATTTGAAACTTCATGTCACTGAGGAGATTTCCAAAAGGACCAAGATCATAATCAGGTGTGTTCATGGCATTCTTGAGATTGATGCAGTCTGTTTCAAAAACAACCCTGCCTACTCCAAGCTGATCAGCGACCTGAATAGCATTAGAAAGAGCCATAGCCTCTGCATGAAACACATCAGCCATCATATGCAGATGTCCTGCTGCAGCGAAGCATATCTCAGATTTGTCATCACGGCAAATTGCACCCCATCCTCCACTTCTTGATCTCCCACTAAAAGAAGCATCCGTGTTTATTTTGACAAAACCTTCTAAAGGAGGCTCCCACGTGCTGTTAAGAGCTACAGAGTTGGTTTGTGTCTTCTTTTTTAAATAATGCAGCCACTCATCCACATGTCTTCTCACCGTGAATTGGAATTGTTCCACTGAATGTTGATGCTCTCCATGATTCCCTTTATTTCGCTCGTTCCACCAGCACCAGAGTAAAGAGATAGTAAGCAGTTTGTCTGATTCTTGTAACTCGAGAATTTCCTGTAGAACTTCAAGCGCCGAACAGCATGATAGTAGTTTGAGCCGAACGTCTTCTAGGAGGAGAGCACGCCATCGCTGCTTAACATGTTTGCAGTTCAGAAACAAATGACCTCCGTCTTCAAAAAACTTATGACAGACTGCACATCTGGTATCTAGATCAACGCCCCGTCGCGCAATATTCATGGGATGACTATTATGTGCAAGTCTCCACAAAAAATGATGAACTTTTGGTGGGAAGCTAAGTTTCCAAATTTTCCCAAAGACCTCCTGTCTAATGGCAGTAGCTTCTGATCCTTGCCCCTCCTGTGAAATGGCATCACGTTTCTGTATCTCTACATGAACTTTATATGCTGACTTGATTGTAAAGAGGCCCTTGTTATCAAAATGCCAGGCAATAAAGTCTTTAGTATTTTCTCTCAGTGGAATACTTAGAATAATTGGTACATCATCTTCATGGAAATGTTGTTCAATTAGCTGTCTATTCCATGATAAGGTCTCAATATCAATCAGCTCTGAGACAAGTTCAAGCTCACAGTCACCTTTATGTGTAGATGGTCGCCGTGTTGCACCCCTCAGGAACCAAGGGTCCTCCCAAATACGAACATTTGATCCATCTCCAATCCTCCATATAATCCCTTCCTTCAGTACATTCAGTCCTTTAAGGATACTTCTCCAAACATAACTCATACCAACAATTGGTTTTGCTGCAAGAAGATTACCATCCGGGAAATACTTAGCACGTAAAACCCGAGCACATAAGGATTCTGGGGATTGGATTAGTCTCCATCCTTGTCTTGCCAACATCGCAAGATTGAAAGAATATAAGTCTCTGAAGCCCAAACCCCCTTCTTCCTTGGACAATTTCATTTTCTCCCATCCAACCCAATGCATCTTTTTAAACTCATCATTTTGCGACCACCAGTATTGGCATACCATCTGACTTATGTCATCACACAAAGATTTTGAGAGGTCAAAACATGCCATAGCATAAGTAGGAATTGCTTGTGCCACGGCTTTAATTCAAATCTCTTTAGCAGCCATAGACATAAGTCGTTCCTTCCAACCTATAAATCGTTTCCATATTTTCTCCTTGATATATTCAAAACACTTTTTCCTTGATCTACCAATATAAGTTGGTAGGCCCAGGTACTTCCCATCCATTGTCTCTGACCCGAGTTCCAAAGCTTGCAACAAAAGATTCTTTGCACTTCTTTTTGCATTTGAGCTGAACATCATGATACGTCTCCAACGTATCTATAACTTTTGATGCTCCATGCTTGTTTTTAGACCATTTGCATATTGTTTCGTTACACTTCGTGGCACTTTTATGCATTTTCCGGAACTAACCTATTAACAAGTTGCCACAGTGCCAGTTTCCTGTTTTCTGCTGTTTTTGTGTTTCAGAAGTGATACACAGGAAATATTCTCGGAATTGGACGAAACAAGTTCCCGAAGTCTTATTTTTTCCGGAAGCTTCCAGAGATCCGAAGAAGTGTCGGAGGGGGGCCACCAGGGCCCCACACATAGGGCTGGCGCGGCCAGGCCCCTGGCCGCGCCACCCATGTGTGAGAGCCCCTGGCTCCACCTCTGACATCGCCCCTTCGCCTATAAAGACCCCCCGACGGAAAAAACCTAAGTACCCGATCAGATTTCCAGAACACATCGCGATCCACCGCCGCCGTCGACCCGAAGATCGGGAGGGTCCAGAAGCTCTTTCCGGCACCCTGCCGGAGAGGGGAATCGCCACCGGAGGTCTTCTTCATCGCCATGCTTGCCTCCGGAGCGATGAGTGAGTAGTCTACCTTGGACTATGGGTCCATAGCAGTAGCTAGATGGTTGTCTTCTCCACCATGTGCTTCATGTTTAGATCTCATGAGCTGCCCTACATGATTGAGATCACCGTTATGTAATTCTATGATGTTGGTTTGTTGGGATCCGATGAATATTGGTGTTTATGATTAAGTTACTGTACTGAATTATATCTTTTGTTATCTCTATGTTGTTTATGATCTTGCATGCTCTCCGTTGTTAGTAGCTATCTTGGCCGAGTAGTTGCTAGTGACTCCAAGAGGGGGTATTTATGCTCGATAGTGGGTTCATGCCTCTATTTCACCTGGGGGAGTGACATAAACCTCTAAGGTGGTAGATGTGCTGTTGCTACTAGGGAGAAAACAACATTCATATGCTCGAGGGCATATGCTTTGTTTACATTACACACTTTGCTTAATGCAATTATCTGTTGTTCGCAACTTAATACTTTTGGGGTGTTCGGATTGATATCCCCGAGGGTGGATTATTAGTCATAGATGCAGTTGGATGGCGGTCTATGTATTTTGTTGTAATGCCCAGAGTAAATCTCATAGTGATCTTCTTGACATATCACGTTTATCTTTATTCTATCAATTGCCCAACTGTAATTTGTTTACCCAGCATGTTATTTTATCTATGGAGAGACACCACTAGTGAACTGTGGACCCCGGTCCTATTTTAATCATATTGCTCTCACCTGTTTACTTTTCCCGCACTGTTTACTTTACTCTCATATTATTACTGTTTTCCACTCGATACACTCATAACCTTTGTTTCAAGCAAACCGGTGAGATTGACAACCTCATCGCAAGTTGGGAGCAAAGTATTTGTTTGTGTGTGTGCAGGTTCCGCATCACCTTCAGTCGTTTGTCTCTCCTCTCCTGACCGATATTAAACCTTGGTTTCTTAACTGAGGGAAAACTAGCTGCTATACACATCATACCTTCCTCTTGGGGTTCCCAACGGGCTGGTCGTTCACCACGCACAAGGACTGTCTGCTTCCACGTCAACCACACGCTAGCAGCTCTTTTTCTGGCGCCGTTGCCGGGGAGGAAAGAAGACTTCTGCAAGGGGAGTTTTCGCACACACATTCTTTACTTTGTTATTGTTTTGCTTTACTTTATTTATTTTACCTGCATTGCTTTTTATCAAAAACCCAAAAAAATTAGAATCCTTGGTAGTTGTTATTTCTTTACTTTAGTTTACTATGTCTAGTTCCGTTGCTACTACTATGTCTCCCGAGGACATGATTTTCACTTTTAAGCAAAAGGATGAGGAAAGTTTTAAGGAAGCTTGGTCCAGGATTTATGATTGGCATGGAAAAACTGAACCTAAAATGGCTTTGAGTTTGCTTCTTAGTAGTTTTTACTTTGGACTTTCTCTTCGTTATAGATATGCTTTGGATGCTACTTCTGAAGGATATTTCCTTCATTGTGATGGAGATCAAGCCTTCAATACTATAAAAAAGTTGATTACAATTTATAGCATGCCAACCTATTTTGATTCCTCTCTTGTGTGCATTTTTAATAGACTTAATACTCTTGAGACTCACACTGCTAGTTTGAATTCTTGCTACAATACTTTGCGCCAGCATTTTGATTATGTGCCTATAAATTCTGAGCCTTCGAGTTGGTATCCTACGATAAAAATCACCATTAGTGGTGAAACTTTTCATGCTCGTTGTGATATTATGTCTGAATTCTGTCTCATGCCAAAGGATGTTTATGAATCTTTGAGCCTTTGGAAGCTTTCTGAGGGGGGAGAAGAAATTTCTCTTACTAACAATGCCACTATATCTCCCCTTGGAATTGCTGAAGGAGTCTTTACAAAAGTCCTAGGAAGAATGATATCTACTGATTATCTTGTTATTGAATGTGTAGGGAAAGGACAAATCACACTTGGAAGATCCCTCTTGAAGCTCCTGGGCGCCGTCATCGATGTGGGAAAAGGCAATATAACATTTACCTCTCCACCTTGCAATAACCATGTCTTTCCTAGAGTCAAGAGCAAAGGTAAGAAAGGAAGACGTAAGGCACGTGCTGATCCTAGCACTTCCTCACTTGATATTACTTGATTTGCAATTTTCTGCGCCTAGCTCAAAGGCGTTAAAGAAAAGCACTCTTGGGAGATAACCCAATGTTTTATTTTCAGTACTTTTTCTTTTATTTGAGTCTTGAAAGTCATTACTACTGTAATGACCGCTCCTTATCCTTTTTATTTCGTTTTTGTGCCAAGAGAAGCCTCTAATTTGAGCGAGGTAAAGATTTGGGGATGTTGCTGTCCTGAAACTGTTTTCGGTGCTGCACCGTAAAAATTCGTGAAAATTCTCTGTTTATCTTTTGGACCTGCGATTTCTTGTGCATATGCCCCAGGTTATATCCAAACTTTTGTTAGTTGAACACTTTTTGATTTGAGCAACAGAAAATCCCTCAAAAATTAGTCCTTTGTCAGCTGTTCAGTTTTGACAGATTTCTGCCAATATTTGTTTTTGCCACTTTATCGCTTTCTTTTGAGTTCTTTTTTATCATGGAACTCTTGTGGAAGTTGCTACAGTAGTATATACTTTATATGTGGTGGTTTTGGGTTGAAACCTGAAGCTAAAGGAGGTTGAATATATTTTATGCTTACACTAATGTTGCTAATAGAATTGTGTTTAGTTTTGTATGAAGGAAGTTTTCAAGTGTAGGGATTGGAGAATGATGAGATGAGTTGAAGAATGGACAAAAGCTCAAGCTTGGGGATGCCCATGCATCACCCCAAGAAATATCCAAGAAGTACAAGCGTCAAATCTTGGGGATGCCCCCGAGGCACCCCTTCTTCATCGGCAAAAATCAGGTCACCTTTCAAGACACTATATTTTTATTGCTTCATGCACTATGTGTTTTTCTTGGAGCGTCAGTTGTTTTAGTTTTCTTAATTTGTTTAATTTGTTTGTTTGCTGCAATAAATGGTTGGACCCCAACAAATTTCCTTTGGAGGAGACGTACTCGTTTTCATTTGCAAGGAACGCTCTAGTTTTCACTCTTATTAAAAATCGAGTGTTCTACTTTTTCTGCTACTGCTTTTGGTTTTCGTTTTCGCCTTGATTTGCGTTCAGACCTTGTCATATCTTTTCATCAAGGTGTATTTTTTCCTCTGATCTTTATTGGTTTTCATCAAAAGAGGTGTTTATAAAAATTTCAAATGGTGTTGGAAAAGAGAAAAAACTTTGTGCAAAATAGTGGTACAAGAAGGAGCTTGTGTAGACTGCGGCTTAGGCTTTTTCATGTCATGCTTGATGTATTTTTGATAGTATGCTTAGTGGTTTTGCTGTAGCATGACTTGTCTCAAATAACTGAGATTGCTTAATGAGCCTTTGAAAAAAATCATGCGTTGTTTTTATTGTATGGAAGCATTATTTTGGTTTTCTCCTTGATGCTTTATTTGGGTTGACTTGGCGCATGCTCACACATGTTAGACTCTTACAAAGTCGCCATTAGCCTTCATAATCATTTAGTTTTTGACTTTTGATGCCATCTTATGCTTCTTTTAATGTCGCTTTGTCGCTTTGCATGATTATGGCCATTATTGCCCTCTTAGTTGGTCGCTCCCAGTCTTTTGCTAGCCCTCGCCTTGTACTGAGTATGAGCTCTACTCGTGCATCCAACTCCTAAAAGCCAAAGTTTTTCAAAGTGTCCACCATACATACCTACTAGCAATTTGCTATTCCAAGTAAATTTGACTTGCTTTTATATTCTCTTCAAATTAAACTCTTACCAGTGTTATGCGAAATTCGGTCAGTAAAGCTCTCACGAACCGGAAGGCACACTTTACTTTTTCCTGTTCTTAAAAATTTGACATTGTGGTCTTTTATGTTGAGTTGTTATGCTTGCAAGTTGTAAGTTGGATTCTAGCCCAACCATGCTGTCATGGGGCAAGCTTTCAACATTGCACTTCTTATTTGAGTTGATATCGTGATCTTTTGTTTATGGATGCCCGCGGTGTGAAATGAATTGGGAATCTTGTGGGGATCATGGAGTTTGTATATGTGTTAGGGAAACGCCGGGCCGCCAATCTAAGCCATGCATAATTCATGGTGGAAATTTGCAGCATATCCATGGTGAACATTCGACGACGCATCTCACAATAAAAAGCTAAACAATATAGCAAATAAAACAGATGTCGAGGTGTTCATTGTCTGCTTGTCCTGTCATTTTGGTGTGGGCTTGTTCCATGTTATCGGGCACGGAGGTACCCCATTGGCGGTTCTCAATGATATGCATATACTTACAATGACAAGAGCCTTGCTTGGGACTCTAAGTAAAGTAGCATGAGGTTTGGGTCCTCGTATTCACGGGGCACGAGGTTTTCAACTTATGATTTGTCAAGCATATGCATCATAATTGTTCTCGCATTAACTTTAACCATTCAAGATGCTTATGATGGGGGCAATGAGAGCTCAAAGCCGGTAAGTACCATAATTTTTGAAGGTTATAAAACTTGCAATCACTGCTTCCCTCTGCGAAGGGCCTTTCTTTTACTTTTATGTTGAGTCACCACCTTCTTTCTTTATGCACCATTAAGAGAGCATAGTTGTCATTCTTAGTGTGATATGCATTGTCCCAAAGTTCATTGATTGATTCATGATGATTGGTTTCACTTGTTCTTAAATTATTTGTATCTAGTCGCCCTCTTAAACTTGAAGGTGTCCTATGTATTTATGTTTTGCTCTCTTTAAAGGACAAGCTGAAAACCAATTGTATGTTTTTCCTTATGATTTGAACACACGTTTGACTTTCATTGTTTCATTATCATGATCTTTTGTTTATGTTCATTTGCATGTTTACGACATGGTTGCTAAGTTTCTTATTGTCATGATTATATCTTTCATGCCCATGTTTTAAGTTCTATTGATCCCAGCTCACCAATGCTTACATATATGATCAAGATTATGTAGGTGCATGTCACCTCAAAAATTATTCTTTGTTATCACTTACCTACTCGAGGACGAGCAGGAGTTAAGCTTGGGGATGCTTGATACGTCTCCAACGTATCTATAATTTTTGATGCTCCATGCTTGTTTTTACACCATTTGCATATTGTTTCGTTACACTTCGTGGCACTTTTATGCATTTTCCGGAACTAACCTATTAACAAGTTGCCACAGTGCCAGTTTCCTGTTTTCTGCTGTTTTTGTGTTTCAGAAGTGATACACGGGAAATATTCTCGGAATTGGACGAAACAAGTTCCTGAAGTCTTATTTTTCCCGGAAGCTTCCAGAGATCCGAAGAAGTGTCGGAGGGGGGCCACCAGGGCCCCACACATAGGGCTGGCGCGGCCAGGCCCCTGGCCGCGCCACCCATGTGTGAGAGCCCCTGGCTCCACCTCTGACATCGCCCCTTCGCCTATAAAGACCCCCCGACGGAAAAAACCTAAGTACCCGATCAGATTTCCAGAACACATCGCGATCCGCCGCCGCCGTCGACCCGAAGATCGGAAGGGTCCAGAAGCTCTTCCCGGCACCCTGCCGGAGAGGGGAATCGCCACCGGAGGTCTTCTTCATCGCCATGCTTGCCTCCGGAGCGATGAGTGAGTAGTCTACCTTGGACTATGGGTCCATAGCAGTAGCTAGATGGTTGTCTTCTCCACCATGTGCTTCATGTTTAGATCTCATGAGCTGCCCTACATGATTGAGATCACCGTTATGTAATTCTATGATGTTGGTTTGTTGGGATCCGATGAATATTGGTGTTTATGATTAAGTTGTCGTACTGAATTATATCTTTTGTTATCTCTATGTTGTTTATGATCTTGCATGCTCTCCGTTGTTAGTAGCTATCTTGGCCGAGTAGTTGCTAGTGACTCCAAGAGGGGGTATTTATGCTCGATAGTGGGTTCATGCCTCTATTTCACCTGGGGGAGTGACAGAAACCTCTAAGGTGGTAGATGTGCTGTTGCTACTAGGGAGAAAACAACATTCATATGCTCGAGGGCATATGCTTTGTTTACATTACACACTTTGCTTAATGCAATTATCTGTTGTTCGCAACTTAATACTTTTGGGGTGTTCGGATTGATATCCCCGAGGGTGGATTATTAGTCATAGATGCAGTTGGATGGCGGTCTATGTATTTTGTTGTAATGCCCAGAGTAAATCTCATAGTGATCTTCTTGACATATCACGTTTATCTTTATTCTATCAATTGCCCAACTATAATTTGTTTACCCAGCATGTTATTTTATCTATGGAGAGACACCACTAGTGAACTGTGGACCCCGGTCCTATTTTAATCATATTGCTATCACCTGTTTAATTTTCCCGCACTGTTTACTTTACTCGCATATTATTACTGTTTTCCACTCGATACACTCATAACTTTTGTTTCAAGCAAACCGGTGAGATTGACAACCTCATCGCAAGTTGGGAGCAAAGTATTTGTTTGTGTGTGTGCAGGTTCCGCATCACCTTCAGTCGTTTGTCTCTCCTCTCCTGACCGATAGTAAACCTTGGTTTCTTAACTAAGGGAAAACTAGCTGCTATACACATCATACCTTCCTCTTGGGGTTCCCAACGGGCTGGTCGTTCACCACGCACAAGGACTGTCTGCTTCCACGTCAACCACACGCTAGCACATCACAGAAGACTTATCTCTGTTTATCATTTGCCCTGAGCATTCTTCATATGTTTGTAAGATTGACTTGACGGTTTCAACATTTTGGATGTTTGCTTCTGATGTCTACGCACGCGTCTGTTCTTGTAGACAGTGTTGGGCCTCCAAGTGCAGAGGTTTGTAGAACAGCAGCAAGTTTCCCTTAAGTGGATCACCTAAGGTTTATCGAACTCAGGGAGGAAGAGGTCAAAGCTATCCCTCTCAAACAACCCTGCAATTACGATACAGAAAGTCTCTTGTGTCCCCAACACACCCAATACACTTGTCAGGTGTATAGGTGCACTAGTTCGGCGGAGAGATAGTGAAATACAAGTAGTAGTGATGATTATGAGTAGTAAATGTAGTATGGAATAAGTATCGCTGCAAGCAAACATGTAACAAAACAGTAAGTAAACGGTGTGCAATGCTTGGAAACAAGGCCTAGGGATTATACTTTCACTAGTGGACACACTCTCAACAAATATAACATAATTGAACAAATAAATAACTTCTCTTCACTATGGTACTCTGAATTACTCTCCTATTGAATAACACTAATCATTGCGTAGGGCTACGAAGCACTCCTAAAAGTTCATCAAGTACTTGACAAACACCACTCATAGAGATATCCAAATCAAATCACAACTCAAGATAAATATTATTGCAACTTAGACCAAGTACTAACACGGTGCACACACTGTCAACATTACACCATGAGAGGAGGAATAGATCACTTCAATACTATCATAGTGATAATTATTCTCATAATCCATAAAAGATCACAATCGTAGCCTAGACCAAGTACCACCACGATGCACGCACTGTCACCATTACACCACGGCAGGAGGAATAGATTACTTTAATAACACACTAGAGTACACATAATGAAGAAGAGTAACATCTACTTATTCAACATGATACAAAGCTCACGATCACATAAAGATCACATCATGGGAGATAGAGGTGAACCACATAGCTACCGGTAGAGCCCTCAGCCCCGGGGATGAACTACTCCCTCCTCATCATAGGAGACAGCAAGGTTGATGGAGATGGCGGTGAGGTCGATGGAGATGGCAGAGACGGCGATGGAGACCGATGGAGATGGCTCCGGGGGCACTTCCCCATCCCGGCAGGGTGCCGGAACAGAGACTTCTGTCCCCCAAAATTTGGCTTCGACGGCGGCGACGCTACGGAACTATTCTGGAAATTCCGCCGACTCCTCTAGGGTTTTCCGTCCCGAGGCTTAATATAGGCGAAGGGGCGTCGTCAGGAGTGGCCCCAGGCCTCCTCACACCTAGGCGGCGCGGCCAGGGCCTGGGCCGCGCCGGCCTAGTGTGAGGCTGGCCTGTGGCCCCTCTCCTTCGCCTCTTCGGATCTCTGGAAGCTTCCGGGAAAAATAAGACTTCAGGAACTTGTTTCGTCCAATTCTGAGAATACTTCCTGTGTAGCTTTTTTGAAACACAAAAACAGCAGAAAACAGGGAACTGGCACTGTGGCATCTTGTTAATAGGTTAGTTCCGGAAAATGCATAAAAACATTGGGCAAATGGTGTAAAAAACAAGCATGGAGCATCAAAAATTATAGATACGTTTGAGACGTATCAGCATCCCCGAGCTTAACTCCTGCTCGTCCTCGAGTAGGCAAGTGATAATAAAAGAAATAATTTTTGAGGTGACATGCACCTACACAATCTTGATCATCTATGTAAGCATTGTGAGCTGGGATCAAAAGAAATTAAAACATGGGCATGAAAGATATAATCTTGACAATATAAACTTAGCAACCATGTTATAAACATGCAAATGAACACAAACAAAAGATCATGAAAATGAAACAATGAAAGTCAAACGTGTGTTCAAATCATAAGGAAAAACATACAAATGGTTTTCAGCTTGTCCTTCAAAGAGAGCAAAACATAAATGCATAGGACACCTTCAAGTTTAAGAGGGCGACTAGATACAAATAATTTAAGAACAAGTGAAACCAACAATATGAATCAATCAATGAAAACTTTGGGACAATGCACATTATACTCATAATGACAACTATGCTCTCTTAATGGTGCATAAAGATAGAAGGTGGTGACTCAACATAAAAGTAGAAGAAAGGCCCTTCGCAGAGGGAAGCAGTGATTAAACATGTGCTAGAGCTTTCCATTTGTAAAACAGAGAGATACAAATTGGTTTTGAGAGGTGGTTGTCTTTGTCAACGACTGGCAATGGGGTTATTACTATCTTCCATACAAAAATGAAGCAAGTTTTTGAGAGAGAGATTGGCACTTTTGTGCTCTTTTATAAAGCTTGGCACTCTTTCCCACCTTTTTTTCCTTTCTCAAACCATGGCTAACCGATTCCATCGGGTGCCCACCAACATTCACATTCCATGGAGGAGTGCCTTTTTTCTTTCTTTTTTTTGTTTTTTTTTGTTTTTTGGAATAAGTAATATGGAAGATAGCAAATCCGACCACTACGTCCCCATGAGCTAAAAACAGTGGCACAAAATAAGAAGTATTTTGAAGGTTTTTTGAAAGGTAGCACATGAAAATTTACTTTGGAATGACTTACAAATACCATGCATAGGAATTTATAGTGGACACTTTGGCAAACTTGGTTTTTGGGAGTTGGGTGCACGAGTAGAGCTCATACTCAGTACAAAATGAGGGCTAGCAAAAAACTGGGAGCGACCAACTAAGAGAGCAATAACGGCCATAATCATGCAAAGCGACAAAGCAATATTAAAAGAAGCATAAGATGGCATCAAAAGTCAAAAACTAAATGATCATAAAGGCTATTGGTGACTTTGTAAGAGTCTAACATGTGTGAGCATGCGCCAAGTCAACCCAAATAAAGCATCAAGGAGAAAACCAAAATAATGCTTCCAAATAATTAAAACAACGCATGATTTTTTCAAAGGCTCATTAAGCAATCTCAGTTATTTGAGACAAGTCATGTTACAGCAAAACCACTAAGCATACTATCAAAAAGACATCAAGCATGACATGTAAAATCCTAAGCCGCAGTCTACACAAGCTCCTTTTTGTACCACTTTTTTGCATAAAGCTTTTTCTCTTTTCCAACACCATTCAAACTTTTTATAAACACCTCTTTTGATGAAAACCAATATATACCAGAGGCCCAAATACACCTTGATGCAAGGATAAAACAAGATCTGAACAAAAATCAAGGCGAAAAACAAAGGCTAAACGCAGTAGCAGAAAAAGAGAACACTCGTTGAACGATAAGATTGAAAACTAGAGTGTTCTTGGCAATGAAAAACGAGTTCATCTCCTCCAAACGAAACATGATGTGATCTAACCATTTATTGCAGAAAACAAAATAAAATAAAACTAAAACTAAAACAACTGACGCTCCAAGAAAAACACATAGTGCATGAAGCAATAAAAATATAGTGTTTTGAAAGGTGACCTGATTTTTGCCGATGAAGAAGGGGGTGCCTCGGGGGCATCCCTAAGCTTTGACGCTTGTACTTCTTGGATATTTCTTGGGTGTTGCATGGGCATCCCCAAGCTTGAGCTTTTTTCCATTCTTCATCTCATCTCATCACTCTTCGATCCCTACACTTGAAAACTTCCTTCATACAAAACTAAACACAAATCTATTAGCAACATTAGTATAAGCATAGCATTGAATCAACCCTTTTTGCTTTAGGTTTCAACCTAAAACCACCACATATAAAGCATATAATACTGTAGCAACTTCCCCAAAAGTTCCGTGATCAAAAGAACTCAAAAGAAAGCGATAAAGCGGCAAACACAAATATTGGCAGAAATCTGTCAAAACAGAACAACTGACAAAGGTCAAATTTTTGAGGGGTTTTCTGTTGCTCAAATCAAAAAGTGTTCAACTAATGAAAGTTTGGATATAACCTGGGTCATATGAAAAAGAAATATCAGGTCCAAAATATATATAGAGAATTTTCACGAATTTTTACGGTGTAGCACCGAAAACTGTTTCAGGACAGCAACATCCCCAAATCTTTACCTCACTCAAATTAGAGTCTTCTCTTGGCACAACAATGAAATAAACAAGATAAGGAGTGGTCATTACAGTAGTAATAACTTCCAAGACTCAAATAAAAGAAAAAGTACTGAAAATAAAACAATGGGTTATCTCCCAAGAGTGTTTTTCTTTAACGCCTTTGAGCTAGGCGCAGTAATTTGCAAAGATGCTCATGTGGGCGCCATATAAGAGCTTGAGGCAAAGGCGTCATATAGGAACTTAAAGCAATAGAGAGCATCAAAAAGCAAGTATGGAACACATTTAAATCTAAACCACTTCCTACGAAAAATAGTCTTGTAAAGAGACAAGTCATAAAAGCGCAAAGCAAAAAGCATAGGAAGGCAAAACAAGTACAACTTCAAGAATTGCAACATAAAGAGGGGAAACTCAATATTGTTGAGATCCATAAAACCATGTTTCCCTCTCTCATAGTAACTTTCAGTAGCATCATGAATAGAACTAACAATATAACTATCACATAAAGCATCCCTATCATGAGCCACATGCATAAAAGAATTAATACTCCCCACATGAACAATAGTAGTAGGAGCAGATTCAACAGAATAATTATTCTCATCCCCATAATCATCAAAAATAGGAGGCATATTGTAATCATAACTAATTTTATCCTCAATAGTAGGTGAACTGAAAATATTATACTCATCATCATAGCCATCATAAACTAGAGGTTTAGTATCATCACAAGCTAAAGAACAGCTATTTCGCAAAGCATATTCTTCAAACATATCATCATAAGAAGGAACATCACATATGGGAGATAAAATATTATCAGAACAAACTTTCTCCACTAAAGCTGGGGAACTAAAAATATCATGCTTAACAAAACCAGCTTCCCCAAGCTTAGACTTTTCTATATCATTAGCAGTAACGGTATTCAAAGCATTCGTACTAATAACATTGCTATGCGAAATAAGCTCCAAAGGTTTTTCAATTTTCTCTTCAAATCTAAAATCAGGAAAAAAGACTAAAGAACTCTTTATTTTCCATTAAGCCTAACTAGTGAAAATAAAAAAAGAAACAAAAAGATATAATTGCAGAATCTAAAGGAAATAACTCCGAGCACTCACACAGGAGAATGCGAGTGCCTTTTACCTTACCTCCCCGGTAACGGCGCCAGAAAAGAGCTTGATGTCTACGCACGCGTCTGTTCTTGTAGACAGTGTTGGGCCTCCAAGTGCAGAGGTTTGTGGAACAGCAGCAAGTTTCCCTTAAGTGGATCACCTAAGGTTTATCGAACTCAGGGAGGAAGAGGTCAAAGCTATCCCTCTCAAACAACCCTGCAATTACGATACAGAAAGTCTCTTGTGTCCCCAACACACCCAATACACTTGTCAGGTGTATAGGTGCACTAGTTCGGCGAAGAGATAGTGAAATACAAGTAGTAGTGATGATTATGAGTAGTAAATGTAGTATGGAATAAGTATCGCTGCAAGCAAACATGTAACAAAATAGTAAGTAAACGGTGTGCAATGCTTGGAAACAAGGCCTAGGGATCATACTTTCACTAGTGGACACACTCTCAACAAATATAACATAATTGAACAAATAAATAACTTCTCTTCACTATGGTACTCTGAATTACTCTCCTATTGAATAACACTAATCTTTGCGTAGGGCTACGAAGCACTCCTTAAAGTTCATCAAGTACTTGACAAACACCACTCATAGAGATATCCAAATCAAATCACAACTCAAGATAGATATTATTGCAACTTAGACCAAGTACTAACATAGTGCACACACTGTCAACATTACACCATGAAAGGAGGAATAGATCACTTCAATACTATCATAGTGATAATTATTCTCATAATCCATAAAAGATCAAAATCGTAGCCTAGACCAAGTACCACCACGATGCACGCACTGTCACCATTACACCATGACAGGAGGAATAGATTACTTTAATAACACACTAGAGTACACATAATGAAGAAGAGTAACATCTACTTATTCAACATGATACAAAGCTCATGATCATATAAAGATCACATCATGGGAGAGAGAGGTGAACCACATAGCTACCGGTAGAGCCCTCGGCCCCGGGGATGAACTACTCCCTCCTCATCATAGGAGACAGCAAGGTTGATGGAGATGGCGGTGAGGTCGATGGAGATGGCAGAGATGGCGATGGAGACCGATGGAGATGGCTCCGGGGGCACTTCCCCATCCCGACAGGGTGCCGGAATAGAGACTTTTGTCCCCCGAAATTTGGCTTCGACGGCGGCGGCGCTACGGAACTATTCTGGAAATTTCGCCGACTCCTCTAGGGTTTTCCGTCCCGAGGCTTAATATAGGCGAAGTGGCGTCATCAGGAGTGGCCCCAGGCCTCCTCACACCTAGGCGGCGCGACCAGGGCCTGGGCCGCGCCGGCCTAGTGTGAGGCTGGCCTGTGGCCCCTCTCCTTCGCCTCTTCGGATCTCTGGAAGCTTCCGAGAAAAATAAGACTTCAGGAACTTGTTTCGTCCAATTCTGAGAATATTTCCTGTGTAGCTTTTCTGAAACACAAAAACAGCAGAAAACAGAGAACTAGCACTGTGGCATCTTGTTAATAGGTTAGTTCTGGAAAATGCATAAAAGTGCCACGAAGTGTAAAGAAACATTGGGCAAATGGTGTAAAAACAAGCATGGAGCATCAAAAATTATAGATACGTTTGAGACGTATCAGCTTCTAATAGCAAGAGAGAATCATCGGCGAAAAGAAGATGATTAACTCGAGGGGCATTAGGAGCAAGTTTTATACCATTTAATAACCCTTCAGCTTCGGCCTTATTCAACGTAGCCGAGAAACCTTCAGCACAGAGCAGAAACAAGTAAGGGGAAATTGGGTCCCCCTGCCTTAGTCCCCTTCCCGGTAACACAGTGTTGGTTAACTCACCATTGATTCGAAACCGATATGAGACCGTTGAGACACATTTCAACGGATGTCATGGCTATTATGAGTATCCCATTATCTACCAGGTGTCACTTACTCTCACTCTTTGCCTAAATGTATTGCAAATTAATTGATGAGACTTCAGCGAGCTGGAATGAAGCAAAGATCCATGAATTTTTCCTCCCAACGGATGTCATGGCTATTATGAGTATCCCATTATCTACCAGGCGTCAAATTGATTTTATTGCTTGGAGTTTTGACTCTAGAGGTATCTTCTCAATTCGTTCTGCTTATCGTATGCTGGTGAATCTTAAAATTAGCCCTGAGAACTACTTCCAAAGCAATACGAGTTCTTCAAATTCTGAGGTAGATGAGAAAGGGTGGACTACTCTATGGAAGACCCCTGTACCATCTAAGCGGCGAGTTTTCCTTTGGAGATTGGCTCAACAATCGCTTCCTACAGCTGATTTACTTCATCATCGCCATATGTCTACGACGTGTACTTGTCACATATGTGGAGAGGTTGATTCTTGGAAGCACTCCTTGGTACAGTGCAACATGGCTAGAAGTGTTTGGGTCCTATCTGATTCATCTTTGCTTGAATACATGGAGGAATCAACATAACCGGATGCAAAAAGGTGGTTGTTTGGTTTAATGGACGTATTATCGCATGATGAGTTTACTAGGCTAGTTGTGACCTTATGGGCTATCTGGACTGCATGGAGGAAGGCAATTCATGAAGTCATCTTTCAGAGCCCACTCTATGAACTCCTATTTAGCGGAGCTCCGACAACTGACTAAACCGACAAGCATGAAGCCTAATATTAGCAATCGAAGAAGTGTACAGGCTAAGTGGATTCCCCTTCTGGTGATCTGCATAAGATCAATGTCGACACAATAGTTTCTAAGACGGGAGCTAGAGGGACGGCAACGACGCTATGCAGGGATCACAATGGTACATACATGGGAGCTTCAGTTATGGTGATTGAAGGAATCACTGATCCGCCGATTCTAGAAACGATAGCCTTCCGTGAAGCCCTTGCTCTAGCAGAAAATATTGCTTTAACAAAAGTTTTAGTTGCATCAGATTGTGCCTCAATTGTTACTGATATCCAAGGAGGAAGTATGGGAAGGAATGGATCGATCATCTCAGAGATTCGATCTAGGGCCGCAACACTTTCTAGTTATAGCTTCGTCCATGAAGGAAGGGCTTCAAATTTTGAGGCTCACAACCTAGCTAGGCATGCACTTTTATTTGAAGTTGGTCGCCATGTGTGGCTTGTGGCACCGTATGCTGACCATATCCCTGTAAACATTATTATAAATCAATAAAAACTAGATGCTTGTCTCAAAAAAAACTTAGTTATTTAAAAAATCTCCCCTAAAAAAGTTATTTCAAAAATCAGAAGTCGTAAAGTTTAATCAGATATGTAGAAAAATTTATAAACACATCTAAACATCGAATTAATATTATTACAATTATCATGAAATATACTCTTCTGCCCCTTTCCCCCTGTTCGCCGCATCTGTTCCTCCTCTCTTCCTTATGTCATGCAATGGCAGGAGCTCATCCAAGGTCCTGTGGTGGCGATCCCTGTTGGTAACAGGTTCCACAACCTGTTCCTTTTCTTCTTTGGGATAGCTCTAGATCTGTTTTTTCTTGATTTTTCGTGCTTGATCCAGACCTGTTTCCTGTTCATGGCCTCAGTGCAGTTAATGAAAAGACTACAACTTTGGGTTTTTGCATGGTTTCCGTGGCTCCATTGTTTCCCATGGAACTTTCCTTTCACATTAATCTCTGTGGTGAATTCAATGATTGTAATCCATTTACATGATTTTTTTGCTTACAGTAAACAATGTGGCGGAATACATACTCTAAGAGTTTCTTCATACGAACTAATCGGCAAGGCACTATGGAAGAGTATCAGCACCAGGATCTCACTGTAAATAATTGATAGATTAATTAGATATGTTTTTCTCCTAAATAAAAATATAGAGGGGTTCTTGGCAATATAATTCCTCCGTTCATAATTACTTTGAATTCTAGGTTTAGTCAAAGTCAAATTTTGTAAAACTTAAACAAATATGTAAGAAAATTTATGAAGATCTACAGTGTGAAATCTATGATATTATAATCTTCATAAAGTGTATTTTCGTATTATATTCATTTGGTATGCCGAATGTAGATTTAATTTTTCCTATATTTTATGTCAAACTTGACAAAATCTGACCTTGATCTAACCCAAAACACGAAATAAATAAAAACAGCAAGATTATACAGCTGGTTCCACAGATTTATAAGCGAAAATATACCCCTATATAAATTTGACACCCACGTGTATGTTGAGTCATTTCTTAAAAAAACATGTATGTTGAGCAAGTTATTTTCCTCGGCCGGTATTTCTGTATCTTGCCGGTAACCGGTTCTTTAGATACCGACCGGTATAAGAAGATATGTGCCGATATTTACCGGTCTATCTATAACTTGCCTGAGATTAAACCATTTTTTCGGTAACCAGTAGTACCGGTGTCCACCAGTATTTTTCAAGAACGAGAATCACTACTAGGAAATACCCTACTAGTGAGGCATCATTTTTTATTATTAGTGGCACACTATTGGTGCGCCACTAGCGAGGCGCCACTAGTAAATATTACTAGTGGCGCACTAGGTGGTGCGCACCACTTACAATTCAAATACTAGTGACGCACCACATAATGCGCCACTAGTAAAAATTACTAGTGACGCACTAGTTTTACTAGTGGCGCACAAGGTGGTGCTCCACTAGTAATGTATTTGGAAAACAAAAAAAACCCAAAATTTATTTAAAAAAACCTAAAAGGAAAAACAATTTAAAATGTTAAAAACAATAAATTAAATAGAATCTTATTTTATTATAGTACGAATATTACAATGTCTTTACAAGTATCCAAAAAGGAAAATTGCAAAGAAATAAAAGAAAAGCCTAAATCTGTCTTCTAGAAATCTTTTCTTTTTCTTCACTTTATCCCTGCAAAATGAAATAAAAATAAAAGAAAACAAAGAATCTCTTTAAGAACTGTACATGCACACTGCTGTTGAATTTATAAAATAAATTACATGTGTAACATATGATAAATAAGAATTGAATAAAACATTAAAAGAATGTATAGTAACAGGGAAAGCAAACAAACAGACATGTACAGGTTAGTTGAGAGAATGTTCCTCCTATTTTTTACTGACGGGTAAGTTTCTCAAATAGTCCTACAATTCAATCAAGAATGATATGTGTCAATCTGATGCATAGAGTATCCCCAGAAAATAATAATTTCAAAGACGAACCAAATAGTAGTTGAAACAAGCTCCGTGATGCCAATGGTATCCTCCTACATTTCTGATGGTTGACATGAAACTAGACAGTCGAGCCCATTTGGTGGTAGTTTTCATATGTAGCCATATTAATTACTATAATAGCATCAGCTTATTCTTTGCGATATACAATGTACTGTTGAAATACATCAGAAGATACTTGCCTGAATTCGATATCTCTTGAGAAGGCAGAAGAGAAGAAAATCATAGATCCAGAGCCAAACCAAAATGCTAATCTCCCAACATTCTTCCACATACGACAATTCAACGACCCTTTCCCAAAGATCTTCCCAGTCAGACTGCTCTACATAATCTACACCTGGTACTCGAACAGCAATTAACCACGTCAAAAAAAGAAGAGATATGTAAATAACACTATCATGCTATCATGCCACATGAAAAGCATTATAGCTTAATTTTTTTGGCAAAGTAACAAAGAACTAGACTCAACAATTTGTTATATTATGACTGGCATGTGTTAACTGAGATTTACTGACTTTAGATGTGTTAACTGCAAGGTTTAGGGTTTAGGCCCGCCTTTCGCATGGACTAAACGGTGGGTAAACCCACTCTTTTATCCGAAAAATATATTGTTGAAGAAGAGTTGCATGCATACAAAGACACACTTAGGTGATAAATTAATTCAGCAAAAATATCTTCCATAAATATAACAGGATCACAAAAGGAGCATATGTATAGATGTATTATTTTCACGGTGACACACTGCTGCATTCTTAACATGCTCATAACAGTAGAGATAATGCAACAGAAGAACCCTAGCCTCACAAAAAATGTAATCTTATCATCCACAAGATGGTAGTATACAAACAATATTATAAACTAATTAAAGTATTTATCATCCGGAGAAAAAAAGAACCTATTGTGTGCCCAGCGAACACTCTTAACAATGCAGCTTACAGAGAATACACCAGAGAAGATATACAATCAAACAAGTGTCTGGGTACCAGATATTAGGAACATCAAAGTTATGAAAGGGCATACCACTATCAATTACCAATACACAATTGCAATGTCAAAAATATATTTTTAGGGAAAAAACCATGTGCTTTATTAACCATTTAACACATCAGAGTTACAATCAGCCAAAAAGGCTGTGTAAGAGAAATCCATGACTATTGTCGAACATCGGTGAGACACCATTAGTGCAAGCATAATGAGCATATTCATGAGCCACCGAATTGGCTGACCGCTTTGTAAAACAAATTTCAACACTACTAAAATAAATACCGAAACTGTTGCTGCTGTCTAAGCTGCACTGCACCAACTCTGCTGAAGCGAAACACATACCACGGAAAAACATAGCAAGCAACCAAAAACCGAAGACATTTATAAATTTTACCTGCACATGAAAACAACTCTCCAAGTGTAGGGTCTTTTATTGCTATCTTGCCTAAATTAAGAAAATGTGAGAGTATGAGAGCAAAAAGATGGCAGTTGATAATAGCAGAAGTGTTTGAAATAATTGAAAAATAATTCAATGATTTCTAGAGGAAATTAACGCATGTGCAAATATCTGGACAATAATACAAACAAACATTCTTTAGTACCATAATACATGATACCACATGTACATAAATAGCCAACAATTAGGAATATCAATCGACTGGCAAGTAAGACGATGTCTATGCTATCAAGCTGCTAGCCGGACGAGTGTTTTAGATTTCGTTTTGGGAAAAAATATCGTCACTAGACGAGATTCACAAATTTCGCGAAATTAACAAAATTTCAAAGATAATATTCAAAAGTTTCGATTAAATTCGAAGTCTGGATTTTATTTTAAGTTAGCATAATTAAATGTCTATGAGGTGAATTGAACTCACCACCTCCAAACCAGCACAAGTGCACTCAACCATTGTAGTACTGCCAAGTCCTGTCAAAGAACAGATGTTTTACATTGTAAAGGGACAACGATATGATATATTTAAAATTCGTCAAAATTTCCAGTCGAAATTATGTTTTTCCGCCCATCGCCGAGATTCGTAAATTTCACGAAATTTGGCCGAAATTTTGACGAAAGTTTTTTCCCTGAGCCGGACTTCAAAGAAAACTCCTTTATTAACCATATAATGGGTCAAGATCATTCTCGTATTATGTCTCCTCACCATTTCTTTTAAAACAATCCACCGTACACATGTGGACAGGGTTAATTTAGTTAGTGGGTTGGAAGTGAATATTTGAGCAAGCAGGAGCGCTCTATTCAACACCCTACTCGGTACCATCGTTGACAAAGAGATTAATAGCCAAAATAGACAATAGCATTTACTACCAATCCAAATTCGAAACTAATATTGCCATTTAGAAAAATGTCATCAATCACAGCCGAATCTGAGAAACATGTAATGGAAATATATACCCTCTTCAATAGTAGTTTGCAATTTGCATAGTATTAATTGTACATAAAATCAAATTGCAGTACCAAGAAAAAAGTAGCCTACAGAGAATCAGGAAGCAACACTTCCTGCACAAACCAAAGCAACAGGTTTGTAACATAAAAATCCTACGTTCTGTGAACCCTAATATGACAACAGAGATACGAGGTTATTAGTTACTGCTCGGTTACCCCGGTTGCGATTGACGGCACGATGACGAAGAAGATCGATGGCGCGATGCCAAAGAGGAACACGAGGACCACCACCGGCGGCACCGTGCCGGGGCCACGCCTCGCTCTGCCGCCAGCGTCCGCGGTGGTGTACGGGAGCCGCTTTGGGCTCACCATCTCCGACAAAGGCGTAGCCAGGAATTGCTAACGCCCCGGGCCAAAATCTATGGGACAAAAAATATCCAAAAAAGACCTCAGTTTTAAGGCATAATATAAGGCAATATCAGTTGGATACGTAATACGAAGTTTAACACAATATTCAATGGTACAATATGTGGCATCCAGGACAAAGTCAAAAATCTGATTGTTCTGAGCCTCCAATGACTACATCTTCACTTGTAGATAATCATGAAAGCTTCTATAGCCATTTTCCTACCCATGTCCGTTCATATGTATAATCAGTTCGACCCTGCTAATGTACTCCCTTTTAGAAATATTTCTAATTTTTGGATCTAAATTTTCGGTTGTTTTTCCCAAACTAGGATTTGATTCAATATCACCGGGCCTAAGTTCTATAACTTGAGGGATATTATTACTTTCTCCTGTGGATGCAGGCAGTGGCGGAGGCAAGAATAAATTTTAGGTGTGGCGGAGTCGATAAAGGAGAAAATGCATGGCTATAGTATATAAATATAACCTATGTTCAGTATAATTTCGTAAATTTAAATAAAATATTGCACTGGAACCAATTGCTTTGGCAAAAAAATGGAGTCAACAGTAAATAGACAACAAATCAATTATGAATCATTGAGACAACTATAGCAGACTTTGTATTGTGGCCTATTTCAGTCTAACACGATTTGTTTCAGAATCTGAATTGGAATTTTAGTTCCGACATTAAAAACCTTGCACCACAAACTTCTTTGGTGCCATATCCTGAATTGCCCAATCGCCCTTGAGCGGACATGATATTCCGGACATGAGGCCTCGGCCCTCATGTCGTCGGCCGGCGGCCACGGTTCCGATTGCTGCTGCGCATGCGTGCTTGCGCCTTGCTGCCTTCGATCCGGCGTTCCAAACGTCGCACGATAGCGAGGCTAGGGTTTCCATGAGAAATTTTCGGCAGCAACCAGGAACCAGAATCTTGCGAATGTTTCTGAGTATTAATGCCGATTAACGATTAGGCCCAGCAGTTGCCAGGCCCAACATGGGAGACTGATTACATACCGCGTATCGATTCGTTTGTGACTCCTCAGCCATCGATGGTAGCACTAGCTGAAGAGAATTCAAGGTAACCTGAAGAGTTCCTTTCAAAAAAAGGTAAACTGAAGAGTAGCATATAGGAGTATGTACCTAGTACTAGTATTAGCGCCAAATTTTAGGTATGGCAGCTGCCAAACCTTGCCATATAGCTAGCTCCGCCCCTGGATGCAGGGCTTTGTACTGGGAAAATTTGTAAATTATTCTACTTCTTTTGCTCATCTTGTTGTCTTTCTGTACAACAAAAATCAAAGCAAACTTAATGCAAGATCTAAAAATGGGCAGCGCAGCAAAAGGGGAGGGGATTAGGGGAATCAGAACCTGGCGAGCGTCTTGCTGCTTGCGTGACGTGAGACAATGGAGGGCGGTCACGGAAGGAGCCGCCGGCAGCGATGAGAGGCGGCATCGGTGGAGGAGCGCGGGTGGGTGGCAGGCGGAGGGTCACTGGAGGACGGCGGGCGGCGGCCGCCGGCGTAGCTGGACGAGGGCGGGAGCGCGGCACTTGCCAGCGGATCGAGGAGGGCTGGAGGAGCTCGTGCTCGATCTGGATCTTGACGGGTGTCGGGAGAGAGGAGATGGAGGCCACGGGTGAGGGAAGGAGACCAGGAAGGACAAAAAAAAAATCTCTCGCACGTACGGCTGAAAAGGCGCTATATCCTAAAGTTAACCTCTACTAAAAATACTAGTGGGGCACCAAATTTCTATGCGCCACTTGTATCAAAAATTTCAGTTCGCATTTGTGGCTGAGTGGGGAGAAGACGATGAGGCAGAGTTGCAGCCACCATGAGAATAGCACTTACGTACATGATGTATATATAGTATGTGGTGACAGACAATTTGGGACGTTAGATCATAATCCTATGAACATAAATTATGGAAGTGACGTGGCTTCATGAGAATTGAGCTTGCAAATATTAAATACATCTTAGTGGGGATCAACTTTATAGATATTATAGATATTAGCGCCACTTATAAATGGGAAGTCCTGGATAGACCCTACTGCACCTATATAAGTGACGCATCACATAAATGATGCGCCACTACTATTTGAATATTAGTGAGGCATCGATATGTGATGCGCCACTACTATATATAAGTGGCGCATCTTGTAAGAAATATATCACTAGTAGTAAATCTACCAATAAATATTTTCCTAGTAGTGAATAAAAGGGTGGGATTTCCCAGAAGGGGAACTCTCACATGATAGATTTTCCACTTCACATTCAACACTACTAGAAAAATGACCGCCGCCGTGGCCTTATTCTTTACCGTGTGTCCAGGTGGCGCGGAACACGGCAGAGAGTGTCTCTGCCATGTTCCGCGCCACCTGGACACACGGTAAAGAATACGGCACTGCAACACAGTGATTGGACACATGGTAAATAATCCTGCACGACAGAGGGGCCCGCAGACACACGGTGAAGTATCCTACACGGCATAGGGGCCCGCAGACACACGGCAAAGGATACCTCACGGTAAAGTTCCAGTTTTCAAAGTTGGTTTCGCGCCAAGACCATCGCGCCACTATCTGCCGTGTGATCCTTGTGTTTGCCGTGTGTTAGCACACGGCAGTGATATTTCATTTTCCTAATCAACTATTTTACGTTACGACTCGATCCGAAATAATTTCCGAATAGCACATTATTTTTTCTTATCAACAAAACGCATATATATCAAATAAAATTAACGTTCGCCACGTAAAAGTCAATATGTAGCGCGGATGTTGTTGTATACCGAGCTTGCAGGTCGGAACCCGAAATAGAACCATGCATGCATATAAATGAACCTAAATATGATTATCAGAGGTGTGATCACTGATGTCGACGCACGTGTCTGTTCTTATAGACAGTGTTGGGCCTCCAAGTGCAGAGGTTTGTAGAACAACAGCAAGTTTCCCTTAAGTGGATCACCCAAGGTTTATCGAACTCAGAGAGGAAGAGGACAAAGCTATTCCTCTCAAACAACCCTGCAATTACGATACAGAAATCTCTTGTGTCCCCAACACACTCAATACACTTGTCAGATGTATAGGTGCACTAGTTCGGCGAAGAGATAGTGAAATACAAGTAGTAGTGATGATTATAAGTAGTAAATGTAATCTGAAATAAATATCGCTGCAAGCAAACATGTAACAAAACAGAAAGTAAACGGTGTGCAATGCTTGGAAACAAGGCCTAGGGATCATGCTTTCACTAGTGGACACACTCCCAACAAATATAACATAATTGAATCAATAGATACTATCATCAATATGCAACTCAAAACCAATCTCCAATGGAAAACGAACACTAATCATGTGTAGGGCTACGAAGCACTCCTCAAAGTCCGTATGTACCCAAACTAGGTTGTCCCACACTATCACCGTGAACGCACTAGATGGTTCCAATAAACACCAATAATTCATAGAGACATTAACCAAAAAGATACACATGATGCGCACACTAGTCACCTTCACACCATGATACAAGGTATCTTCGGAGTTTACAAATATAAAGCACGGGAGTAGCATAATATCTGAATAATAACATCTACCAATTCAACTAGATACAAAGCTCACGATCACATAAAGATCACATCATGGGAGAGAGAGGTGAACCACATAGCTACCGGTAGAGCCCTTAGTCCCGGGGGAGAACTACTCCCTCCTCATCATAGGAGACAGCAAGGTTGATGGAGACGGCGGAGACGGCGATGGAGACCGATGGAGATGGCTCCGGGGGCACTTCCCCGTCCCGGCAGGGTGCCGGAACAGAGACTTCTGTCCCCCGAAATTTGTCAGCGGTGGCGGCGGAGCTGCGGAACTGTTCTGGGAAAAACGCCGATTGATTTAGGGTTTGGACTTCAGGAAGTTTTAAATAGGCGGAGAAGCGGCGTCAGAGGGCCACCAGGGGGGCCTCACCACCCCTGGGCGCGGCAGGAGGGTGGGCGCGCCCCCTCATGGTGTGCCTGCCCTCTGGCCCCCCTCCGACTCTCGTTCGGTCTTCGGTCCTCTTCTGGGAAAAATAGGGGTTCTGGAACTTGTTTCGTCCAATTCCGAGAATATTTCCTGTGTAGCATTTCTGAAACACAAAAACAGCAGAAAACAGGGAACTGGCACTGTGGCATCTTGTCAATAGGTTAGTTCCAGAAATCGCATAAAAATGCCACAAAGTGTAACGAAACACAAGGCAAATGGTGTAAAAATAAGCATGGAGTATCAAAAATTATAGATACGTTTGAGACGTATCAGCATCCCCAAGCTTAACTCCTGCTTGTCCTCAAGTAGGTAAGTGATAACAAAAGAATAATTTTTTAGGTGACATGCACCATCACAATTTGATCAACGAGGTAGAGCATTGAGTGCTGAGATCAAAGAACTTAAAACATGGGCATGAAAGACATAATCTTGATAATAGAAACTTAGCAACCAAGTTATAGCATGAAAAGAAACACAAATAAAAGATCATGAAAATGAAACAATGAAAGTCAAATGTGTGTTCAAATCATATGAAAAAACATACGAATGGTTTTCAGCTTGTCCTTCATGAGAGAGCAAAACATAAATGCATAGGACACCTTCAAGTTTTAGAGGGCGACTAGATACAAATAATTTAAGAACAAGTGAAACCAACAATATGAATCAATCAATGAAAACTTTGGGACAATGCACATTATACTCAGAATGATAACTATGCTCTCTTAGACGGTGCATAAAGGTAGAAGGTGGTGACTCAACATAAAAGTAAAAGAAAGGCCCTTCGCGGAGGGAAGCAGTGATTGCAAGTTTTATAAACCTTCAAAAATTATGGTACTTACCGGCTTTGAGCTCTCATTGCCCCCATCATAGGCATCTTGAATGGTTAAAATTAATGCGAATACACTTATGCTGCATATGCTTGACAAATCATAAGTTGAAAACCTCGTGTCCCATGAAGTACGAATACCCAAACCTCATGCTACTTTACTTAGAGTCCCAAGCAAGCTCTTGTCATTGTAAGTATACACGTATCATCGAGAACCGCCAACGGGGTACCTCCGTGCCCGATGACATGGAACAAGCCCACATCAAAATGACAGGACAAACAGACAATGAACACCTTGGCATCTATTTTATTTACCATTGGTATAGCTTTTTATTGTAAGATGCGTCGTCGAATGTTCACTATGGGCATGCTGTAAATTTCCACCATGAATTATGCATGGCTTAGATTAGCGACCCAGGCGTTTCTCTAACACGTATACAAACTCCATGATCCCGCAAGATTCCCAATTCATTTCACACCGCGAGTATCCATAAACTAAAGATCATGATATCAACTCAAAGAAAGATAGTGCAATCTTGAAAGCTTGCCCCATGACGGCATGGCTGGGCTAATTTCTAACTTACAACTTGCAAGCATAATAACTCAACATAAGAGAGCCACACTGTCAAATTTTTAAGAACGAGAAAAGTAAAGTGTGCCATCAGGTTCGTGAGAGCTTTACTGACCAATTTTCGCATAACACCAAAAGGGTTTAATTTGAAGGATAGATAAAAGCAAGTCAAATGTACTTGGAATAGCAAATTGCTAATAGGCATGTATGATGGACACAATGGAACAACTTGGTTTTTAGGAGTTGGATACACGAGTAGAGCTCATACTTAGTACAAAATAAGGGCTAGCAAAAGACTGGGAGCGACCAACTAAGAGAGCAATAATGGCCATAATCATGCAGAGCGACAAAGCGATATTAAAAGAAGCATAATATGGCATCAAAAGTCAAAAACTAAATGATCATAGAGGCAATGGCGATGTATGAGTCCAACATGTATGACCATGTGCCAAGTCAACCCAAATAAAGCATCAAAGGAGAAAACCAAAATAATGCTTCCAAATAATTAAAACAACGCATGATTTTTTCAAAGGCTCATTAAGCAATCTCAGTCATTTGAGACAAGTCATGCTACAGGAAAACCACTAAGCATACTACCAAAACAACATCAAGCACGACATGCAAAAGCCTAGGCCGCAGTCTACACAAGCTCCTTCTTGTACCACTTTTTTGCATAAAGCTTTTTCTCTTTTCCAACACCATTCGAACTTTTTATAAACAACTCTTTTGATGAAAACCAACATATACCAGAGGTCCAAATACACCTTGATGCAAAGATAAAACAAGATCTGAAAAAAAATCAAGGCGAAAAACAAAGGCTAAACGCAATAGCAGAAAAAAGAGAACACTCGTTGAACGATAAGAGTGAAAACTAGAGTGTTCTTGGCAATGAAAAACGAAGTTCATCTCCTCCAAAAAGAACTTGATGTGATCAAACCATTTATTGCAGCAAGCAAAGCAAAAGAAAACTGAAAGCAAAAACAACTGACGCTCCAAGAAAAACACATAATGCATGAAGCAATAAAAATATAGTGTGTTGAAAGGTGACCTGATTTTTGCCGATGAAGAAAGGGGTGCCTCGGGGGCATCCCCAAGCTTTGATGCTTGTACCTCTTGGATATTTCTTGGGGTGACATGGGCATCCCCAAGCTTGATCTTTTGTCCATTCTTCATCTCATCTCATCATTCTCCAATCCCTACACTTGAAAACTTCCTTCATACAAAACTCAACACAATTCTAATAGCAACGTTAGCATAAGCATGATAGTAAATCAACCCTTTTGGTTCAGGCTTCAACTCAAAACCACCACATATAAACCATATACTACTGTAGCAACTTCCCCAAAAGTTCCGTGATCAAAAGAACTCAAAAAGAAAGCGATAAAGCGGCAAACACAAATATTGGCAGAAATCTGTCAGAACAGCTGACAAAGATCGAATTTTTAGAGGGTTTTCTGTTGCTCAAATAAAAAAGTGTTCAACTAATGAAAGTTTGGATATAACCTAGGGCATATGCACAAGAAATCGCAGGTCCAAAAGATATACAGAGAATTTTCACAAATTTTTATGGTGCAGCACTGAAAACTGTTTCAGGACAGCAACATCCCCAAATCTTACCTCACTCAAATTAGAGGCTTCTCTTGGCACAAAAACGAAATAAAAAGGATAAGGAGAGGTTATTACAGCAGTAATAACTTCTAAGACTCAAATAAACGAAAAAGTACTGAAAGTAAAAACATTGAGTTATCTCCCAAGAGTGCTTTTCTTTAACGTTTTTGAGCTAGGCGCAGTAATTTGCAAAGATGCTCATGTAGGCGCCATAAAAGAGCTTACGGCAAAGGCGCTATATAAGAACTTGAAGCAAGAGAGAGCATCAAAAAGCAAATATGAAACACATTTAAATCTAAACTACTTCCTATGAAAAATAGTCTTGTAAAGAGACAAGTCTTGAAAGCGCAAAGCAAAAAGCATAGGAAGGCAAAACAAGTATAACTTCAAGAATTGTAACATAAAGAGGGGAAACTCAATATTGTTGAGATCCATCAAACCATGTTTCCCTCTCTCATAATAACTTTCAGTAGCATCATGAATAGAACTAACAATATAACTATCACATAAAGCATCCCTATCATGAGCCACATGCATAAAAGAATTAATACTCCCCACATGAACAATCGTAGTAGGAGCAGATTCAACAGAATAATTATTCTCATCACCATAATCATCAAAAGCAGGAAGCATATTGTAATCATAACTAATTTTCTCCTCAAAAGTAGGTGAACTGAAAATATTATACTCATCATCATAACCATCATAAACTAGAGGTTTAGTATCATCACAAGTTAGAGAACAGCTACTTCACAAAGCATACTCATCAAACATATCATCATAGGAAGGAACATGGATAGTACTAATGGTACAACAATTATTAACCTTAGAATTGGTACCAAAAAGATTTTCAATATCAAAAGTAAAGTGCTTTTCCCAATCATGATCACTAACATAGGTAACAGGCATGTGTACATCATCCCAATCAGAATTATCATAATCTATAGCAGGATCATAATGCTTAGGGGAAGATACCGTGTCCTCTCGCCTTTTACTCCTCTTCTTCTTCTTCTTCATACTCTTCTTACTCTCTCCTTTAGGAAGGAGAGACTTGAAGGGCATCTCCTCCACATATCCTTTAGGAGGGAAAGGCATCTTCTCCACATAATCTGGTTTACTGACAGAAACAACAGAAGAAACTTTGGAGGATTCCTCCTCTCTATTAATAAGATAGAAACATCTATTAGTCCTGTCGTAACTTGGCAAAACATCATGTTTTATAAGATTTTGTATGTAAGTATTTGCGAGGCAATCTTTAGCACAATAGAGACTACAACCACGAAGGGTGCTATTAATATCAACATCTCTCATATCAACCAAAGAAATCTTCCTAGATATCTCTTCACAATCCAAAAACAAAGTAAGCTCATCATGCTGATTGAGAGTAATCTTGTCATCACAATACAAATTTACGGTACTCATTCGATTAAATGGGCATTGAAAATTAAAGTGACCCATTTTATCGCAAAGTTCACAAAGAAAAGGATAAAGCTCACAAACCTTTTCACCAAGCTCATCTAGAGCCCTGAGCCACATATTGGTTTCTTCATTCCCGTGGGTGATGTAGTAATCTTCCTTGTTGTGACTCTGTTCACAAGGTCTATGTACTCCACAAAAATTAACATGCTTATAGGAAATAGGACTTTCAGAGGTTCGAGCATGTTTATTGCAATCATCAACAACAATATCACTTTCTATGCAAGTGTCCTTAAAAGGTTCATGATACACATCCCCATTTCCTTTAAGAACATTAATATGGGAAGCAAAGGTTTTAAAGCAATCAATCATAATTTGAGGATCAAGACCATACTTAGCACCAAGCTCTTGAAAATCTGCAGTTTCAGCGAAAGACTTAATGCAATCAAACTCGTAAGTCATACTTGATCCTTTACCTTTGTCGCTATCCCAACCTTCAATATTGTTTTGAATTGTTTCAAGCAGATCCCACTTGGTGTCAACATCCTTGCTTGTGAAAGACCCATCAAAGCATGCATCTAGATAGTCCTTGTAATATCCTGAAAGCCTTGCATAAAAATTATTAATAGCAATATTACGGGGAAGATCATGAATAGGACATTTGTGCATTAGTAACTTCAACCTTCCCCACGCTTGGGCAATGCTTTCTCCCTCATGCGGATGAAAATTATAAATGTAATTCCTATCTTTATAAACCTCACTAGAAGGATAGAATTTAGAATAAAAGAGAGGTACGATTTCCTCCCAGTCAATAGATCGATCATCCTTCAGTGTTTTATACCATTCCTCAGCTCTGCCTTTCAGAGATAAAGAGAATAGCTTCTTCTTAACTTGGTTCATCGAAATACCTGCACACTTGAACAACTCGCATAATTCATGTATAAAGAGCAAATGATCACCAGGATGGACAGTTCCATCTCCTAAATAGCAGTTATCCATAGCACGTTCAATAATCTTCATAGGTATTTTAAAAGGATGAGGAGCACAAACATCATTAGAAACATCACATAGGGGAGATAAAATATCATCAGAGCAAACTTTCTCCACTAAAGCTGGGGAACTAAAAATATCATGCTTAACAAAACCAGCTTCCCCAAGCTTAGACTTTTCTATAGCATTAGCAATAACGGTATTCAAAGCATTCGTACTAATAACATTGCTATGCAAAATAAGCTCCAAAGGTTTTTCAATTTTCTCTTCAAATCTAAACTCAGGAAAAAGACTAAAGAACTCTTTACTTTCCATTAAGCCTAACTAGTAAAAATAAAAACAAGAAACAAAAAGATATAATTACAGAATCTAAAGGAAATAACTCCGAGCACTCACACAGGAGGATGCGAGTACCTTTTACCTTACCTCCCCGGCAATGGTGCCAGAAAAGAGCTTGATATCTACGCACGCGTCTGTTCTTGTAGACAGTGTTGGGCCTCCAAGTGGAGAGGTTTGTAGAACAGCAACAAGTTTCCCTTAAGTGGATCACCCAAGGTTTATCGAACTCAGGGAGGAAGAGGTCAAAGCTATCCCTCTCAAACAACCCTGCAATTACGATACAGAAAGTCTCTTGTGTCCCCAACACATCCAATACACTTGTCAGATGTATACGTGCACTAGTTCGGCGAAGAGATAGTGAAATACAAGTAGTAGTGATGATTATAAGTAGTAAATGTAATCTGAAATAAATATCGCTGCAAGCAAACATGTAACAAAACAGAAAGTAAATGGTGTGCAATGCTTGGAAACAAGGCCTAGGGATCATACTTTCACTAGTGGACACACTCCCAACAAATATAACATAATTGAACCAATAGATACTATCATCAATATGCAACTCAAAACAATTCTCCAATGGAAAACGAACACCAATCATGTGTAGGGCTACGAAGCACTCCTCAAAGTCCGTATGTTCCCAAACTAGGTTGTCCCACACTATCACCATGAACGCACTAGATGGTTCCAACAAACACCAACAATTCATAGAGACATTAACCAAAAAGATACACATGATGCGCACACTAGTCACCTTCACACCATGATTCAAGGTATCTCCGGAGTTTACAAATATAAAGCACGGGAGTAGCATAATATTTGAATAATAACATCTACCAATTAAACTAGATACAAAGCTCACGATCACATAAAGATCACATCATGGGAGAGAGAGGTGAACCACATAGCTACCGGTAGAGCCCTCAGCCCCGGGGGAGAACTACTCCCTCCTCATCATAGGAGACAGCAAGGTTGATGGAGACGGTGGAGACGGCGATGGAGACCGATGGAGATGGCTCCGGGGGCACTTCCCCATCCCGGCAGGGTGCCGGAACAGAGACTTGTGTCCCCCGAATTTCGTCGGCGGTGGCAGCGGAGCTGCGGAACTGTTCTAGGAAAAACGCCGATTGATTTAGGGTTTGGACTTTGGGAGGCTTTAAATAGGCGGAGAGGCGGCATCAGAGGGCCAACAGGAGGGCCTCACTACCCCTGGGCGCGGCCAGGAGGGTGGGCGCACCCCCTCATGGTGTGCCTGCCCTCTGGCCCCCCTCTGACTCTCGTTCGGTCTTCGGTCCTCTTCCGGGAAAAATAGGGGTTCTGGAACTTGTTTCGTCCAATTCTGAGAATATTTCCTGTGTAGCATTTCTGAAACACAAAAACAGCAGAAAACAGGGAACTGGCACTATGGCATCTTGTCAATAGGTTAGTTCCGGAAATCGCATAAAAACGCCATAAAGTGTAACGAAACACAAGGCAAATGGTGTAAAAACAAGCATGGAGCATCAAAAATTATAGATACATTTGAGACGTATCAATCACCCTGTTCACATACATGCTATAACATTTTGAAAAATCTAGGGGGTAGATCGCGACGGGCTAGGGTTTCATCGTAGATCGGGCTTTGGGGGCTATGCATGTGAAAACATATGCTTTCTACATACATATGACCTAACCAAAGTCAAAGGAACACACTAGGCCACCGGCGCGATCCCGTCCAGAAAAATCTAGGGGGGTAGACCACGCGGGTGCAGCGGGCTAGGGTTTCACCGTAGATCGGGCTTCAGGGGTAGCATTCCCCCTCCAAAGCTATCATGTGGCTATCATTGAAATAGATATGTGTGGTAGAGCTATCTTAGAGGTGTGATCACCCTGTTCACACACATGCGATAACACTTTGAAAAATCTAGGGGGTAGACCACAATGGGCTAGGGTTTCACCGTAGATCGGGCTTCGGGGACAAAAGTCCTCTACCGTGTGATGACACACGGCAAAGATGCCACGTGTCAGCAATCTGTAGACCTGGGAGGCGTTTTTTGGACCAAATGGTCAGAAAACTGTACGAAAAGACACGGTGAAGTTTGACCTACACGGCAAAGGCAGACACACGGTGAAATCCTGGAGCCCACACCTTGCCTCGCGGACGACACACGGTAGCTCCCGGAACATGGTAAAGGTTTCACCGTGTGTGCGTAGACACACGGTAAAGATATGTTGACCTGGCACTTGTCTGGCCCACTCGCAGCTTTGCTCTGCCGTGCACGTGATGGGGACACACGGCAAAGGCTTCACCGTGTGTGCGTCGTGGAGACACACGGCAAAGGCTTCACCGTGTGTGCGTGGTGGAGACACACGGCAAAGGTTCTTCACCGTGGTATTCGCTGCCGTGTGTGGTCCGACATGTGTAGATACACGGTAAAGACTTCGCCGTGTTCCGAACCACTTCTGCCGTGTATTTCTGCTACACGGTAAAGACTTCGTTTCCGGTAGTGCAAGATGCAAGCTATATATACATTTTGTTAATCCTTAGATCAAAAATAAAAAATTTGAAGTTATATGATTTACTTTCCGAGAATCTAGATCTCACTTAACGAAGACTTAGCCAAGTCTCAGTTGGTTTTGCAAAAAAAATCATACATGTCTAGAAAATGTTCAGAGTGATGTGAAAAATTGATCATACTCTGCTTATCTTCAATGTTCTGGGTACTTTTTGCACGGATTTTAACATCGGATAGATGGTGGGCATCCACAATGTTGTGCCAAAAGTAGTTCCATATTCACTTTGTGGCTTTTGGAATAGTTCCCACCATTGTGGGGGTGGTTCCAAATTAGAGAAATTAGGGAATCGGAGCAACTCCGTGCTCCGATGCCAAATTCATCGACGGAATAAAAATATCATTCCCCCCACGCCTCCAATCTCTCTCACCTCCTGCTTCATCTTGGAAGTTTCCGTCAGAGCCATGCCCACAAGCGGCGGAGCTGGACGAGCACTGCATGTAGCTGGTGATGAGGGGCGTCGCGCGTGGCCGGCCGCAGCGAAGCAATGGAGGTGGAGTGACGGGCTGAAGGAATAGCACATGGCGGAGCTAAAGGCCTCTGGCCGAATAGAGGATTTGAAGGAAGCAGGCACATGTGAATTATTTTAGGAGGAGAAGAGAGCCAAGAGAGTAGATCAAGAGGAATTTCTCCTCGGTGGGGAAGAAGATAGATAAGAGAGAGAGCACGGTGGGCAAGGAAGAAGATTTCTTTTGCTATCTGGGGCAGTATTGGGACCCACTTTTCAGATATTTGGCATTGGCTATACACTGCAGAACACTTGCTATATTTCACAGCGTTGCCAAATAGTACTACATGTCAGATATGGCGATGGCAACCCTGTGGATGCCCTCAAGTGGGCTAAAATTTAACAAATTATCAGTCCACTAAGTACTAGCAAAACGGTTAGTTTATGAAACTTACTATAAGGAAAAAGACTCACTTCGAACCAGTCCAAAAGAAGAGAACAAAATATAAGCCCTAAATAACAAATTCAAAATGATGCATGGAACGGGAACCAAATCACATGATCCAATTCCCACATCACGGGATGCTACTACAACCGTGAGGTGCCTCGTCCCTATCCGTGACGCCCGCGTGCAGGAGAAGCGCCCAGACGAGCGTGACGAACTCGCCGCCACGACCCATGGCCTCCACGTGGCCCTTGACGTTCTTCGACGGCGCCACGAACAGCACCATCTCCGACCAGAAGTCCGCCAGGAACCGCCACGCCGCCGCCTCGTCCCCGACGTACGCCTCCACCAGGCGCCTCCCAAGCTCGGCGCCGCGCTGCAGCACCTTGTCCCGAGAGCTCGCGCTTAGCTCCTTCAGAAGCCGCCCGTACCGATCCCTATCCGCCGTGGGCTCGCCGGCGCCGTCGATGTCCTCCCCCAGCGCCGCCTGCACGTCCTCCGCCACTTCCTTGTACCGTTTCTCGGTCCACGCGGGGCTGTCCGGCAACAGCCCCGGCGCCGCCGCCGCCAGGTACGCGCAGTAGTGCGAGAGCTGGCAGGCCGCGGCCATGTCATCCGCCGCCGACGTCGGGCACGCCGCCTGCGAGTGCTTGATCTCGAAGAGCGTCGTGCCGATGTGGCAGGCGAGGATATGCTCCGTGCTGCTGCTTCCATTGGCCCAGTCCCAAGCGACCTTGCCGCTAAGACCGACTCTCCGCGCCGGAGTGCCGCTTCCATTGTTGTCCAGCCCACCGTAGCTGCTCTTCAGTGACCTGAGCACGGCGTCCTTCACGGCCGGCGAGACTCGCACCGACCTCATCAGCCCTGCGCGCCCGTAGCCCAGTTTCTCCGAGAACAGCCCTGGTCGCTTGCCGAAACGCCGGGGCTCCAGCACCGAGTTCTGCCCGATCTTGTTGCTCCACCGCTTGGCAGGCCTGAGCCGCAGCACCGCCTCCAGCGCCGCGTGCGCGAATCGCCCCGGCGACCCGCGTCTGATGTGGTTCCCGAGCAAGGCCATCTTGGTCCAGTTGGAGCAGACGCCGGCGACGATCTCGCAGGTCTCCGTTAGCACGGTGGCCAGCAAGAGGAACAAGGTGATGACGTAGTAAATCTTTTGGTCCAGTGTGACTTCCTGGACAGGGTTCGTACCGATCGGAGGATCCGGAACCTCGGGGGTAAAAACGATCACTCGTTTTAATTGATATACACATCCCACGCCGATTGCTCCGGCGATGATGAGGACGGAGAGGATGTAGTTCAGGGCGGCGCACCAGCCACTGAATGAGCACAGAGGGAGCGCGGAGTAGTAGAAGTCGCTCGCAAACCAGAGCTCGTCCACAAGGACTCGGAACACCCGGTCGGCGTCGGCGCCTCCTTTACCGGACGTGTCCATGCCTCTGAGCACGAAGTCGAGGGCGTTGCTGGACCCTTCCTCGGCAAGGGGATACCCCGACAGCCGCCGGCGGAGGCTCTTGAAGAGGGAGAAGGAGAGGCAGAGGTCCCTCAGCTCCAGGTTCTTGCCGAGGAGGCCGTCGCCGTGATCGGACTGCCGCCACACACGGTCCAGCGTGACGAGGGCGCCGAGCTTGTCATCCATGGCGTCGCGCTTGATGCGGTACCCCTGGGCGGTTTCCTCGACGTGTTCCTTGCTCTCCCCCATCACCAGGTAAGAAGGCACGTGTCCATGGCCCTCCACGGCGCCGTCCTCGACGAGCTGCGCCATGTAGCCGGACACGAGCCGCGCGTTCTTGCCGACGGCGTAGGAGTCGCTCGCCTTGACTACGGCGACCATCTTGAGCACCACCTTGGCAAAGCCGAGCAGAAAGAACACGACGAAGATTGATTTTCCAGGATATTCCAGCCATCCTGCCTCCGGCAAGCACATGACGATTAGCCAAGCCACCAAGGCGTACTGGGCGAGGAGCTCAACGGGAGTCCGGACCTTCTGGCCGTCGACGCTGACGTCTCCGGAGGAAGGCGCCGCGGCGGCGGTGGCCGCGGAGGCCGCGGCGGTGTCGGCGTTGCCCCTGATGATGACTATGATGACTGCCCACAGGAGGATCGTCCACATGCTCTGGACATCCGGACTCTTCTTGCCTCCCGGGAAATCCTCGCAGCCAGGATGCTCTTTGCAGTACAGCTTGTGTCGGTCTCGCTCCATGTTCCTGTGCTGCAGCAAGGCGGAGATGGCTGAGGAGGCGAGCGGGATGAAGGCGGCGGAGGCGCCCCAAACGAAGAAGCGGACCGCCGGGTGGCGGCACCGGCGGCGACCGTATGTGCTAAGTGCCACCAGTAGAATGGCGAGCACCGCCGAGGCGACCGTCGAGAGGAGGGGTAGCAAACCCACTGGTCGGGGGCCCTCCATTGGTGGAGCAGATCGAAAAAATGTTTATGTTTTGGTGGTATGGCTTATCACTCCCGCTGTGCGTGGTGATCAGCTGTGTGACTCTGTGTTGATGAATGTGAGCGTCTTGCCCGCGCCAATTTATAGGGAAAACGGCCAGCGTGAGTCGTTGAGGAATATATCACGTACGCCATTGAAACGAGCTGGCGTCGCCATTAGATATGTCGATAGTCGGCACAGCAGCACCCGCGCCTCTGGACCAAAGTTGACAACTTGAGCGTGTGACAGGGGCGAAGCCAAGAAAATAAAACATAATTGGTGTCATTCAGCTAAATTTACCAAGCGATCGATCGTGCGTACATGGGTTGAATGGAGTCAAACCATGCGCTAACTGAAACTCTGCCAAAGGCTGAACTTAACTGAAACTGATCTAACCGCCTGAAGCAAGATTAACTTATGGCATATACAGTAGTACTAGCGAAGGCGAGTGTTCTATTTCATCTAGAGAAGGTAATACAACTAAATGTATAATGTGTGGTATGGTATAGTCGCTCTAGCAAAATGCCTTAATAAGGCACAATGCATAAGGCAACGTCACTTTCTTTATTATCTTTTCTCTAACTAAACAAAAATCTAACGTGGTAACTCTAATAGAAGGCTGACATCACCCATATTACACGCCCTTACTATCACATATATATTGCATCTCATGTGTTCAATATAATGTAGAAAAAACTAAAAGAACATTTCTCTCTCCCATGGGGTAGGGGATTTGCGTGTGCTTTTTATTTATATGAGGGAGCATATGCATAAATGTATGCATGAATCTCACACCTTATACTGACATGATCACATTAATATTTAAATTTAAAGGTTTAAAAAGATTCATTCTCATAGACCGTTAACACGACTAGCGGTCATTTTACACGAGCGAATTCACCTCGACGGGGGTTTCAAAACTAAATCACGTGTTGTTATGTTTCGCAAAAAAATTGACGTCAATTGCGATGTTATTAGCTAGCAAATAGTTACCATGATGATTGCACATAGTTATATATCATGTTTTATATATTTTTAGGCATCTCCATGATCTTCATAGTGTGAGAGGACTTTAATGTGATTTTTGAAAACTAAGAGATACTATCATTAGCCAAAACACCGTATCATGCAACATTTGTATCACTGTAGAATGACATGCAGGAAACTGATAAATAAATTATTTGTAATCTAAAAAACAAAGTAGGCTATAACATGAGAATTATGTGATAACGGTTTAACAAATACTAAAAAAAATTACTCTCTCCAACCCATATTACTCTTCGCTAATACGGATGTATCTACAATTAAAATGTCACTAGATACATCTACATTAGTGAAGAGTACTATGGGTCGGAGGGAGTATTTTAAATATGACATTTAAGTAATGTATAATCGATAGGTATGTGACAACAATCTGATAATTACCAACAAACAAGCACTTTTTAATCCGGAAGCTAAGCGGTGCATAACTTAGTAAGTATGTGACACAATCTGGCAATTACTGATGAAAATAGAAGTTATCAAAAATACAAATATAAGATTTTGTTTCAAAGATATCACAATGAGAAAGTTAATAGTGAAAGCGGATTTTCAAATGCTTAATTATTTAAGAGATGATGTTTAATGAAAATCAAAATCAAGAAAATTTAGATGACGTAAAGTCTGACAAGCGTGCAATACAGAGGAGATTGCCACTGAACGGTGTGTATGTCGCTGCCTAGCATGCTGGCGGATTATTAGATTTTATTTGTTGGTTAAATATTCAAGTTAGATGCAAACTAAATTGATGTACTGATGTAGCATGTTGATATGTACATATAAAATCTTGTCTACACTAAATATCCTGCATCGATATATGTTGATTTGAGTGTGGCGAATAAGAAATGAGCTTCATGTCTATTTGTGATGTATATACAGGGTACATATCTTCCGATTGTAGAGATATGAAGCATAAGAGCATTGGATTCTCTTTCTGAGAATATACCGGAGCGCTTTCTATAGAGCAGGATGTCGTAGGCAACGTCTGAGTCGGCTCCAATTTAGCTTGGGGAAGTTAGGATTTTACCAAAAAAATGACAAGGCGATAGTTACCGTACATAGCGGGATATGAAATCAACTACAAATGAAATGGAGTACCATATTCATTTGGTATAGATGGTGGCCATAACCAACAGAGGGTTATTGTTAGAACCAATTATAAAGCTTCATTTTCCACTAGTCTGGTCTCTATGTTGCTCCTCTGCCGTCGCTTGAATTAGTCGCAAGGTCTGTTGATCCACAGTGTGGTTGCTGCCAGGACTCATTTATTTCTTCTTCTCCTCCTCATTCTTAGCCTCGTGTTAGTGGGTGCGTTACTCTTCATTTTTTCATTGAAGAACTTATAAGGGCAACGACTCAACAATAGTCATATTGTGAAGCTGCTTCAAAATGGGTGTGCCCCTCTTAAACTTGGTCTTCATAATGTACTCACGCCCTGCTTATTGAACGGACATCAAAAGCCTCAAGTACAGTACCGGCATTTTGTATACCTCAGACCGAATCCTTCATGTATATAAAATATATTGCAATTATTGGGGCCAGAAGGTTAATAAGATCTTCATTTGATTTAAACCCAGAAACAAATATGGTTGAATCACTGTGCATCAACATTTGTTATGCACAATGATATAAGAGAAGTGCTACACATCTGACACTATTCATCTCATTGATGTACAAAGCAGACACACAACTATTCAATAGCTTCAGAGCTATCAACGTTTACCGATGGATGGCACTATCGTACGCAAACTGGACATGTACTGTCATATGCAACACAATTTTGATTATATAATGTGTTGGATCCAGTTATGTGTTGATATGTGTTGAACTTGATGACACCCAAATACCACAAGTGCTATATGTGCAAGCTTTCTTTACAATGAAAGGTCGTCAATGAGATAAGGAAAACCAGTATCAGTTGTGCACGCGCAAAAACTTCACATATAAAAAAGTCAAACTGTACGCAAGTCGACTTGAGGTCGATGGCACTAAAAATGAATTCATCACTTGACACGTACACATCATTAAAAGCATCCGTAAGACAGACACGAGTGATGAGCCATGTTACTATATATTGTGTAATTTCACTTTTGTGAAGTGGTGCAGCAAGTAATTGTAATTAGACTTGACACATTTTTGAGGCGCTTTATGATTTAAAAGGTTTAAGCATTACATCGCACACATAACCATCAAAAGTCTCAAAATTGCAAATCACCTAAGATGGTACGATGGTGGACCAATTTGAAGAGATTACAGCCACTCATGTTAGAAAAAAGTATATATTATCAGATCTTCAACAATATATAGACTTTCATAAACAAATCGCACATATTCATACCATCAGAGTCCATGGGAGTGTAGCAGTAGCTGGAGCATGCTTGCTGCCCTTGGGGACTCAACATAAAATAAAAAGGTTCATGCACTACAAGAATATATGCACGGTGCTTTCAGCGTGCTGGTTTTTGTAATCGGCGGTTGACTGAACTGGCGAATTGAGCTTCAATAACTGGAACAGAAAACCGCGTATATTACGTGCCAACGTCTGTGCTAACTTGGAAAAAAGCCTTCTATAAAATGATTGCAACAGGAAGCAACCAGGCACGCCTGCTGTACCGACTAAAATTTTCACCTTTTACTCATTTACTTTTCAAGTAAAGTCATATCATGAATAGAGAAATTATCCTATAGAATAGTTTGCCGTGTGGAAGTATCCTCCTTAGTTGGTTATCTATGTATCACTTGGTGTGAGTTGCGGTAATGAAATATTAATGAGAAGTCTTATCGTTTACTTTCCGTACACTTTATTTTAGTTTGCAATGTTTCTTATATGATTAGTCTTGTTGATTAGTATTGGTATCACTTTGGGAGCATGAGTAAATTTGGTTGGTTTTGGCAAACTTAGCTTGGTCAGTAGCAACATTACCTTGAGGTTTGAGTAGAAAAGAAGAAAGAAGTGCTCGTTACATCACTTCAGTTTTCCTTATGATTGGCTTATAAGCATTATTATTCTCAAAGTTAAAATCGTTGTACCTTCAAGGAAGTTTGCATGATTGTTCTTATTATATGTATGTTTGTTTGTTTCATGCAACTCTTATGCTTGCTACCCAGCCTTACTAGCCAAAGACCTATACTGAGAGGAAATACTTCTCGTGCATCCAACTCCTAAAAACCTAATCACTTCCAAAGAGTCCACTATAAATTTCTATGCATGGTATTTCAAGCCATTCCAAGTAAATTTCAATGTGCCACCTTTCAAAAACCTTCAAATACTTCTCATTTTGTGCCACTGTTTTTAGCTCATGAGGACGTAGTGGATGGGTTTGTTATCTTCCATACTAAATTAAGTACCCCTCGACTAGGCAGCTTCATCTGCTCGTCATTAATTTGCAAGGGAGTTGGTCAGACCATTATAATCTCAAAAAGAAAAGAAAAAGGCACTCCTCCATTGTATGTGAAAGTTGGTCGGCACCCGATGGAATCAGTTAGCCATGGTTTGAGAAAGGAAAAAAGGTGGGGAGGAGTGCCAAGCTATAAAAGAGCACCAATGTGCCAATTAATCAAACATCTCGGAACCGCTCTCACTTGTTTAGTATGGAAGATATCAAGAACTCCGTTGCTAGTCGTTGACAAAAGCAACCACCTCTCAAAACAATTTTTACCTCCGTTTTACAAATGAAAAGCTCTAGCACATGTTTAATCCCTGCTTCCCTCTGCGAAGGGCCTATCTTTTACTTTCATGTTGAGTCAGCCTATTCCCTTCTATCTCAAGCAAGCATTTGAGTTGTTATGTTTCACTCATCCATATATTGATCCGTTTAATCATGTTTACTATCTTCCTTGTTTTGTATAATGCTTTTGTCTGAAGGAATATATCTTTGAAAGCTTTCTATGAATGCAAAAAGTTTGTTTCGTTGAGCATATGGTTTTTGCTATATTAGCTCTGTTTTTAAAAAGTGCTCCATTCAAAGGCTAGTATAGTTTGTTCATTGTTCTCTGACCAAGAACTAAGGTTTGCCATCACCAATTATAGTTTACTTTATGCATCTTTATATGTGATTCCCTTTACTTATTGCAAGTCTATATTATATAAAGGGAAGTTGATGTCTATTATAACTTGTGCCTTGGTAAATGTGATGCTTCCTGTCCGTATTTTGATTATCGACACTTCACTCTATAAACCTGTGGTCATGTTTACCGAGTTTAGTTTTCGCTTGGGGACAAGCGAGGTCTAAGCTTAGGGGGGTTGATACGTCCATTTTGCATCACTATTTTGTATCATAATTTACTGTTATTCATTGATATATTTCACATTTAGAGATGATACTTATGTTGTTTCCTCTGTTTTTACATGTTTGATGATCATTGGAGGATTTGCTGCCGGAGTCAGGATTCTGCTGGAAAAGGACCATCAAGACACCATATTTTGGAAGATCAGGAAAATTCCAGAAAAATACCAGAAAATTATATTTTACCAAAAGACTCTAGAAGCCAGAAGGAGGAGTCGAGAGGAGCCAGAGGGCAGGCTCACACATAGGGGGCGCGGCCTGGCCTCTAGCCGCGCCAGCCCTGTGTGAGGCCACCCTGGCCCACTCCAGGTCTCGCCCCTTCGCGTACTTCATCGTCCCCAAAAACCTAAGTCAAGGGGGGGCTCAGAGATAGACACCGCCACCTCTGCGGGGCAGAAAACACCAGAGAGAGAAAAGCTCTCTGGCAGAGAGAAATCTGCCGGGAAAATTCCTTCCCGGAGAGGGGAGATCGTCGCCATCGTCATCACTATCGCACCGGACTTCATCGGGATCATCATCATTATCATCTCCATCACCAGCACCTTCATCTCCATCATCACCTCGCCATCCCGCTGTAACATCTTGAGTTGAATCTTGTTAAATTCTTAGGGGAAACTTTCCCGGTGTTGATTACTCTTGTGGTTGATGCTATTGAGTGGAACCGTTGAATTAAGGTTTATGTTCAGATTGTTATTTACCATTATTTCACCTTTGATCATGATCCATATGATGTCTTGTGAGTAGTTCATTTAGTTCTTGAGGACATGGGAGAAGTCAAGTCGTTAGTAGTGGAATTATGTTGAGTAATATTTAATGGTTTGATATTTATTTGTTGTGGTGCTATTTCACTAGTGGTGTCATGTGAACGTCGACTACATGATACTTCACCATTTTGGGCCTAGTGAGATGCATTGTGTATTTGGATACCAATTGTGGGGTTGCTGGAGTGACAGAAACCTAAACCACCGTTGGGAAACCATTGCACCAGGGAGCGTAGGATCTTAGAGTTTAAGGCTGTGGTTAGATTTATCTTAATTACTTTCTTGTATTTGCGGATGCTTGCAAGGGGTATAATCACAAGTGTGTATTTATCCTAGTAAGGGTAGTTGATACGTCTCAAACGTATCTATAATTTTTGATGCTCCATGCTTGTTTTTACACCATTTGCCTATTGTTTCGTTACACTTAGTGGCATTTTTATGCATTTTCCGGAACTAACCTATTAACAAGTGCCACAGTGCCAGTTTCCTGTTTTCTGCTGTTTTTATGTTTCAGAAGTGATACACAGGAAATATTCTCGGAATTGGACGAAACAAGTTCCTGAAGTCTTATTTTACCCGGAAGCTTCCAGAGATGCGAAGGAGAGTCGGAGGCGAGGGACCAGGGGCCCACACGCACAGGTGGCGCGGCCAGCCCCTGGCCCGCGCCACCCCCGTGTGTGGCCGCCTGGCCCCTCCTCTGACATCGCCCCTTCGCCTATAAAGACCCCCCGACGAGAAAAACCTAAAGGCCCGATCAGTTTTCCAGAACACATCGCGATCCGCCGCCGCCGTCGACCCAAAGATCGGGAGGGTCCAGAAGCTCTTTCCGGCACCCTGCCGGAGAGGGGAATCGCCACTGGAGGTCTTCTTCATCGCCATGCTTTCCTCCGGAGCGATGAGTGAGTAGTCTACCTTGGACTATGGGTCCATAGCAGTAGCTAGATGGTTGTCTTCTCCACTATGTGCTTCATGTTTAGATCTCATGAGCTGCCATACATGATTGAGATCACCGTTATGTAATTCTACATGTTTGGTTTGTTGGGATCCGATGAATATTGGTGTTTATGATTAAGTTGCTGTACTGAATTATATCTTTTGTTATCTCTATGTTGTTTATGATCTTGCATGCTCTCCGTTGTTAGTAGCTATCTTGGCCGAGTAGTTGCTAGTGACTCCAAGAGGGGGTATTTATGCTCGATAGTGGGTTCATGTCTCTATTTCACCTGGGGGAGTGACAGAAACCTCTAAGGTGGTAGATGTGCTATTGCTACTAGGGAGAAAACAACATTCATATGCTCAAGGGCATATGCTTTGTTTACATTACACACTTTGCTTAATGCAATTATCTGTTGTTCGCAACTTAATACTTCTAGGGTGTTCGGATTGATATCCCAGGGAGTGGATTATTAGTCATAGATGCAGTTGGATGGCGGTCTATGTATTTTGTTGTAATGCCCAGAGTAAATCTCATAGTGATCTTCTTGACATATCACGTTATCTCTATTCTATCAATTGCCCAACTGTAATTTGTTTACCCAGCATGTGTTATTTTATCTATGGAGAGACACCACTAGTGAACTGTGGACCCCGGTCCTATTTCCATCATATTGCTATCACCTGTTTACTTTACTCGTACTGTTTACTTTACTCGCATACTATATTGTTTTCCACTCGATACACTCATAACCTTTGTTTCAAGCAAACCGGTGAGATTGACAACCTCATCGCAAGTTGGGAACAAAGTATTTGTTTGTGTGTGTGCAGGTTCCACAACACCTTCAGTCGTCATTGTCTCTCCTCTCCTGTTCGATAAACCTTGGTTTCTTAAACTGAGGGAAAACTTGCTGCTGCACTCATCATACCTTCCTCTTGGGGTTCCCAACGGGCTGGTTATTCACCACGCACAAGGACAGTCTGTAGCCACATTCACTTGGAGCATCAGCTATTTTTCTGGCGCCGTTGCCGGGGAGAAGAGAAGACTTCTGCGAGGGGAGTTCTTCGCACACACATTCTTTACTTTGTTATTGTTTTGCTTTACTTTATTTATTTTACCTGCATCGTTTTATATCAAAAACCCAAAAAAATTAGAATCCTTGGTAGTTGTTTTTACTTGTTTACTTTTGTTTTGCTGAAATGGCCAATCCTGAAAACACCAAGTTGTGTGACTTTACTAGCATGAACAATAGTGATTTTATCTGCACTCCTATTGCACCACCTATTCCTGCTGCAAACTTTTATGAGATTAAGCCTGCTCTATTGAACCTTGTTATGAAAGAGCAATTTTCTGGTGCTAGTACTGAAGATGCTGCAGCTCATCTCAACAATTTTGTTGAGCTATGTGAGATGCAGAAATATAAGGATGTTGATAGTGATATTATTAAGCTCAAGTTGTTTCCTTTTTCTTTGAGAGGAAAGGCTAAAGATTGGTTGCTGTCTTTGACTAAGAATAGTATTGATTCATGGGCTAAGTGCAAGGATGCTTTTATTGGTAGATACTATCCTCCTTCTAAGATTATATCGTTGCGTAGCAATATTATGAAGTTTAATCAGTTTGATAATGAACATGTTGCTCAAGCTTGGGAAAGAATGAAATCTATGATAAAGAATTGCCCCACTCATGGACTGACTACTTGGATGATTATCCAAACTTTTTATGCAGGACTGAATTTTTCTTCAAGGAACCTACTTGATTCAGCTGCTGGAGGCACTTTTATGTCCCTTACCTTGGGCGCCGCATCAAAGCTACTCGACAACATGATGGTAAATTATTCTGAATGGCACACCGAGAGAGCTCCACAAGGTAAGAAGGTAAATTCTGTTGAGGAAACCTCTTCCTTGAATGATAAGATTGATACCATTATGGCTATGCTTGCTAATGATAGGACCCATGTTGATCCTAATAATGTTCCTTTGGCCTCTCTGGTTGCTCAAGAAGAGCATGTTGATGTGAATTTCATTAGAAACAACAATGCTTACAGGAACAATTTTGCTAGTAACAATTATAGGCCGTACCCTTCTACTAATGGTAATGGTTATGGTAACTCTTATGGTAATTCCTATGACAACACTAGGGCCGCGCCCTTCGAGCTTGAGGTAATGCTCAAGGACTTCATTGGTAAGCAAACTACTTTTAACAAGTCTGTTGAGGAAAAGTTAGGCAAAATTGATATTCTTGCTTCTAAAGTTTATAGCCTTGCTCATGATGTTGAACTTCTGAAACAAAAAGTGTTTCCTAATGATGTGAAAGAGAACAATGTTTTTGCTACCGCTAATGCTATCCAAGTTGGAATTGATGAAAATATTAGATTGTTAGCGGAATTGCATGCCAGGTGGGAAAGAGAAGATGAGATGGCTAGAGAGATGAAGATATATACCATTACTACCTCAAATGATGTTGCTCCTACTGGTAGCAATCCTCTTACTTTGATTGGTGTAGAGAAAACTCCCACTCCTTGTGTTAAAAAGCCTAAAACTGCCAAAACTTTTTCTCAAAAGAGTGCTGAAATTTTTCGGAGTGTGGGAGATGATAGCTCTATTTCTTTTAATGATTTTGATGTTGATGGCTGCAATATATCTGAAGTTATTTTGTTCTTGCAAAAGCTTGCTTTGACTCCCAATGCTAGTTCTTTAAATATTGCTTTTACTAAGCATATTACCAATGCTCTCATAAAAATTAGGGATGAAAAGTTGAAGCAAAAAGCTTCTGTTCCCAAGAAGTTAGATGATGGTTGGGAACCCATCATTGATATGCATGTTAATGGTTATGATTGCCATGCTTTATGTGATCTAGGTGCTAGTATTTCTATCATGCCTAGAAAGATTTATGACATGCTTGATTTACCACCGCTTGAAAAATGTTATTTTGATGTTCCTATTGCTGATGTTGCTAAGAAGAAACCTTTGGGAAGAATTAATGATGTTCTTATTGTGGTTAACAATAACCTTGTTCCCGTTGATTTTCTTGTTATGGACGTTGAATGCCATGCTTCATGTCCTATTATTTTGGGAAGACCCTTTCTTCGAACTGTAGGTGCCATCATTGATATGAGGGAAGGCACTATCAAATATCAATTCCCACTTAAGAAAGGTATGGAACACTTCCCTAGGAAAAGAAAGAAATTTCTTTTTGACTCTATTCTTAGAGCAAATTATGAGCTTGATGCTTCATCTCTTGATATTACTTGATTCGCAATTTTCTGCGCCTAGCTCAAAGGCGTTAAAGAAAAGCACTCTTGGGAGATAACCCAATGTTTTCTTTTCAGTACTTTTTCTTTTATTTGAGTCTTGGAAGTCATTACTACTGTAATGACCGCTCCTTATCTTGTTTATTTCGTTTTTGTGCCAAGAGAAACCTCTAATTTGAGTGAGGTAAAGATTTGAGAATGTTGCTGTCCTGAAACTGTTTTCGGTGCTGCACCGTAAAAATTCGTGAAAATTCTCTGTTTATCTTTTGGACCTCGATTTCTTGTGCATATGCCCCAGGTTATATCCAAACTTTTTTTAGTTGAACACTTTTTGATTTGAGCAACAGAAAATCCCTAAAAAATTCGACCTTTGTCAGCTGTTCAGTTTTGACAGATTTCTGCCAATATTTGTGTTTGCCACTTTATCGCTTTCTTTTGAGTTCTTTTGATCATGGAACTTTTGGGGAGGTTGCTACAGTAGTATATGCTATATATGTGGTGGTTTTGAGTTGAAACCTGAAGCAAATAGAGGATTGATTATATGTTATGCTTGCACTAATGTTGCTAATAGATTTGTGTTTAGTTTTGTATGAAGGAAGTTTTCAAGTGTAGGGATTGGAGAATGATGAGATGAGTTGAAGAATGGACAAAAGCTCAAGCTTGGGGATGCCCATGCATCACCCCAAGAAATATCCAAGAAGTACAAGCATCAAAGCTTGGGGATGCCCCCGAGGCACCCCTTCTTCATTGGCAAAAATCAGGTCACCTTTCAAAACACTATATTTTTATTGCTTCATGCACTATGTGTTTTTCTTGGAGCGTCAGTTGTTTTAGTTTTCTTAGTTGGTTTAGTTTGTTTGTTTGCTGCAATAAATGGTTGGACCCCAACAAATTTCTTTGGAGGAGATGTACTCGTTTTCATTTGCAAAAGAACGCTCAGTTTTTCACTCTTATCGTTCATCGATGCGTTCTTCTTTTTCTGCTACTGCTTTTGGTTTTCGTTTTTGCCTTGATTTGCGTTCAGATCTTGTCATATCTTTTCATCAAGGTGTAATTTTGCCTCTGATCTTTATTGGTTTTCATCAAAAGAGGTGTCTATAAAAATTTCAAATGGTGTTGGAAAAGAGAAAAAGCTTTGTGCAAAATAGTGGTACAAGAAGGAGCTTGTGTAGACTGCGGCTTAGGCTTTTTCATGTCATGCTTGATGTCTTTTTGATAGTATGCTTAGTGGTTTTTCTGTAGCATGACTTGTCTCAAATAACTGAGATTGCTTAATGAGCCTTTGAAAAAATCATGCGTTGTTTTTATTGTATGGAAGCATTATTTTGGTTTTCTCCTTGATGCTTTATTTGGGTTGACTTGGCGCATGCTCACACATGTTAGACTCTTACAAAGTTGCCAATAGCCTTCATGATCATTTAGTTTTTGACTTTTGATGCCATCTTATGCTTCTTTTAATGTCGTTTTGTCGCTTTGCATGATTATGGCCATTATTGCTCTCTTAGTTGGTCGCTCCCAGTCTTTTGCTAGCCCTCGCCTTGTACTGAGTATGAGCTCTACTCGTGCATCCAACTCCTAAAAGCCAAAGTTTTCCAAAGTGTCCACCATACATACCTACTAGCAATTTGCTATTCCAAGTAAATTTGACTTGCTTTTATTTTCTCTTCAAATTAAACTCTTACCAGTGTTATGCAAAACTCGGTTAGTAAAGCTCTCACGAACCGGAAGGCACACTTTACTTTTTCCTGTTCTTAAAAATTTGACATTGTGGTCTCTTATGTTGAGTTGTTATGCTTGCAAGTTGTAAGTTGGAGACTAGCCCAGCCATGCAGTCATGGGCAAGCTTTCAACATTGCACTTCTTATTTGAGTTGATATCGTGATCTTTTGTTTATGGATGCCCGCGGTGTGAAATGAATTGGGAATCTTGTGGGGATCATGGATTTTGTATATGTGTTAGGGAAACGCCGGGCCGCCAATCTAAGCCATGCATAATTCATGGTGGAAATTTGCAGCATACCCATGGTGAACATTCGACGACACATCTCACAATAAAAAGCTAAACAATATAGCAAATAAAAGAGATGTCGAGGTGTTCATTGTCAGCTTGTCCTGTCATTTTGGTGTGGGCTTGTTCCATTTCATCGGGCACGGAGGTACCCCATTGGCGGTTCTCAATGATATGCATATACTTACAATGACAAGAGCCTTGCTTGGGACTCTAAGTAAAGTAGCATGAGGTTTGGGTACTCGTATTCACGGGGCACGAGGTTTTCAACTTATGATCTGCCAAGCATATGCATCATAATTGTTCTCGCATTAACGTTAACCATTCAAGATGCTTATGATGGGGGCAATGAGAGCTCAAAGCCGGTAAGTACCATACTTTTTGAAGGTTATAAAACTTGCAATCACTGCTTCCCTCTGCGAAGGGCCTTTCTTTTACTTTTATGTTGAGTCACCACCTTCTTTCTTTATGCACCATTAAGAGAGCATAGTTCTCATTCTTAGTGTGATATGCATTGTCCCAAAGTTCATTGATTGATTCATATTGTTGGTTTCACTTGTTATTAAATTATTTGTATCTAGTCGCCCTCTTAAACTTGAAGGTGTCCTATGCATTTATGTTTTGCTCTCTTTGAAGGACAAGCTGAAAACCTTTTGTATGTTTTTCCTTATGATTTGAACACACGTTTGACTTTCATTGTTTCATTTTCATGATCTTTTGTTTGTGTTCATTTGCATGTTTACAACATGGTTGCTAAGTTCTTATTGTCATGATTATATCTTCATGCCCATGTTTTAAGTTCTATTGATCCCAGCTCACCAATGCTTACTTATATGATTAAGATTGTGTAGGTGCATGTCACCTCAAAAATTATTCTTTTGTTATCACTTACCTACTCGAGGACGAGCAGGAGTTAAGCTTGGGGATGCTTGATACGTCTCAAACGTATCTATAATTTTTGATGCTCCATGCTTGTTTTTACACCATTTGCCTATTGTTTCGTTACACTTAGTGGCATTTTTATGCATTTTCCGGAACTAACCTATTAACAAGTGCCACAGTGCCAGTTTCTTGTTTTCTGCTGTTTTTGTGTTTCAGAAGTGATACACAGGAAATATTCTCGGAATTGGACGAAACAAGTTCCTGAAGTCTTATTTTACCCGGAAGCTTCCAGAGATCCGAAGGAGAGTAGGAGGCGAGGGACCAGGGGCCCACACGCACAGGTGGCGCGGCCAGCCCCTGGCCCGCGCCACCCCCGTGTGTGGCCGCCTGGCCCCTCCTCTGACATCGCCCCTTCGCCTATAAAGACCCCCCGACGAGAAAAACCTAAAGGCCCGATCAGTTTTCCAGAACACATCGCGATCCGCCGCCGCCGTCGACCCGAAGATCGGGAGGGTCCAGAAGCTCTTCCCGGCACCCTGCCGGAGAGGGAAATCGCCACCGGAGGTCTTCTTCATCGCCATGCTTGCCTCCGGAGCGATGAGTGAGTAGTCTACCTTGGACTATGGGTCCATAGCAGTAGCTAGATGGTTGTCTTCTCCACTATGTGCTTCATGTTTAGATCTCATGAGCTGCCATACATGATTGAGATCACCGTTATGTAATTCTACATGTTTGGTTTGTTGGGATCCGATAAATATTGGTGTTTATGATTAAGTTGCTGTACTGAATTATATCTTTTGTTATCTCTATGTTGTTTATGATCTTGCATGCTCTCCGTTGTTAGTAGCTATCTTGGCCGAGTAGTTGCTAGTGACTCCAAGAGGGGGTATTTATGCTCGATAGTGGGTTCATGTCTCTATTTCACCTGGGGGAGTGACAGAAACCTCTAAGGTGGTAGATGTGCTGTTGCTACTAGGGAGAAAACAACATTCATATGCTCAAGGGCATATGCTTTGTTTACATTACACACTTTGCTTAATGCAATTATCTGTTGTTCGCAACTTAATACTTCTAGGGTGTTCGGATTGATATCCCAGGGAGTGGATTATTAGTCATAGATGCAGTTGGATGGCGGTCTATGTATTTTGTTGTAATGCCCAGAGTAAATCTCATAGTGATCTTCTTGACATATCACGTTATCTCTATTCTATCAATTGCCCAACTGTAATTTGTTTACCCAGCATGTGTTATTTTATCTATGGAGAGACACCACTAGTGAACTGTGGACCCCGGTCCTATTTCCATCATATTGCTATCACCTGTTTACTTTACTCGTACTGTTTACTTTACTCGCATACTATATTGTTTTCCACTCGATACACTCATAACCTTTGTTTCAAGCAAAACGGTGAGATTGACAACCTCATCGCAAGTTGGGAACAAAGTATTTGTTTGTGTGTGTGCAGGTTCCACAACACCTTCAGTCGTCATTGTCTCTCCTCTCCTGTTCGATAAACCTTGGTTTCTTAAACTGAGGGAAAACTTGCTGCTGCACTCATCATACCTTCCTCTTGGGGTTTCCAACGGGCTGGTTATTCACCACGCACAAGGACAGTCTGTAGCCACATTCACTTGGAGCATCAGTAGTGCGCTAGCACAGGTTCACCCCCATAACACTTATCAAACCAGTAAAGATTATTTAGCGGTATGAAGCGAAAGCACTTGACAGAAACTCCCGTGTGTCCTCGAGAACGTTTGGTCATCATAAGTTACACAACCGGCTTGTCCTTTGCTGAAGAAAGGATTGGGCCACTTGCTGCAATTATTACTACTGTCTTTTATTTACTCGCACTTTATTTATTTGCATTACCAAATACCCCTGAAAACCCGTTTGTTAGTATTTATAGTGAATCCTTGATCAAAACCACTTGTCAACACCTTCTGCTCCTCGTTGGGTTCGACACTCTTATTTATCGGAAGTACTACGATACACCCCCTATACTTGTGGGTCATCAGGACCGGGGAAGGATGACATGTTGCTGAAGTTGCTGGCCAAGGGCGCTGCGTGCAGTTTGGCAATGATGATGTCGCAAGCAAAGTTTGGGTCACGGCGAGGGCTTTGTTAGTCGGTCTTTTCGGCGTGTCCGATGGGTTCTCTTGTGCTCCGCCATGTCACTATAGAGTCAAATATGCGATGGAGTGTCCTTGTGGCAACGATGACAGGCAACCGGTGGCCTGTGAAGGATTCAGTCGGCGCAAGCCCTGCATATTACTTTTTCGGAGCTCGCCGTCATAGTCAAAGTTGTGTCTCGTTGGCGTGTGTGGCCAACTGTTATCGGCCAGTAGTGGTGCCCAATATGATCGTGTTCCATAACGATATTCGTTTATTTGTATCAGTTTTTGACCGGTTCCCCACTAATGAACGCTCTTCTACCTTTTTTTTTAATAAAATGAGGCGATGTTTGCCCGTTTTGTTTAAAAAATAAATCATAAGTTGGCAGAAAGGATGGTTTGTTACTTTGCATGTCCTAAGGGAGAGAGCAACGTTCTGCTGGGCGATAAGAACGTGCGCAGTCAGCTTAATTAGTAAAGAAGTTCATGCAAATTTTTCTTTAGGCACTACAGCAGAGAATAGCTATGCCGACGGCCCAAAGCCGTCGGGTTAGGCCAAAATTGCCGTCGGCATAGCCTAACCCGACGGCTTTTTCCTGATGCCGTCGGGTCAGGTGCCGTCGGCGTAATCAGGCGTCGGGGCAGGCCTAAAAGCCGTCGGGTTAGCCTTTGCCGTCGGCGTAGGCTAACCCGACGGCCTAAAAATGCCGTCGGGTCAGGTCATTTTCAGTTTTTTTGAAAAATTCGAAATTTTGAAAAAAATCATAATTTTTTTTGTATTTTTTCTTTTCTTATAATTTTTTCTTTTCTTTAACTTTTTTTTGTTATCTCTCTAATTTGGTTATCTCTCTAATTACCCCGGAACAATGACTTCCCGCTCGGTCACCCATCCTCAGACTACTACAAGCCCAGCACGCTTAACTCCTAAGTTCTATTTGAATAAGCTATCCCTATACTACTAAGTCTTTATTGATATTAGTAGTATATCAATCCTCTTAAGGCATATGTGTTTATATGACTGTGTATAAGTATATAAGTGTATATGTCTATGTGTGTGTAGGTATATATATATATATGCATGTATATATGTGTTTGCTAACATTTTGAAAAAAATTTAAAACTTTAAAAAAAATAAAAAACTTTCAAAAATATTAAAAATAAAAACATTAAAAAACTAAAAAAATCAAAAAAATCAAAATTTTCACAAAAATTTAAAAAAATCATTTTTGGATCCGCAACATGTCATTTCTTCACTAAACTTTGCCCATTAAAGTGGGGCTCCGCACCGGCTGGCCGTGAGCGCTAGTTTCGTGCGTTGTCATGTTCATGCGGGTCAAGAATTAGGTGTAACTAATTCAAAAAAAATTAAAAAAATATGAGACCTTCGCGTGACTTCATTTTATATTACCTAGATGTGGGAAAAAATTCAAACCATGATAAAAGAAATTTTCCAGAAAGTCTCTTCATAAAAATGACCTACCATGATCGAGGTTGCATGACTTTTATGTCAAATATGCTAGATTTGGCCTTGATCATGGCATAGTTTGTCGAAACTAGGCCATATCGGACACGCACGTGGCCCTTAGGATGGCGAGGAACGCCTAGAGGCCAATTTTCATTTTACCCCACGAAAAGTGTGTTTCCAATTTCAAAGTGCCGAAATCGGGTTTTTTTGTTCGACAACTACCATAACGGTAAATGGAAAGATGGGCACAACACCCCACATAAATAATAGACCACCTGGGATACACATATAAGCTCTCGTTTCATTGCTTAAACTTCAGAGTTATTTTCTGGATTTTATGCAAGCTCCTACCGATTTGGCTGTAACGGGAGTGGTTTGCCCTTTAGCTCTAATTAGTAATAAGACGAGCTCCTGATTTTCTGCAAAAATCATTTTTGGATTCGCAACATGTCATTTTTTCACTAAACTTTGACCGTTAAAGAGGGACTCCGCACCGCCTGACCGCGAGCGGGAGTTTCGTGCGTTGTCATGTTTATGTAGGTCTAGAATCGGGCGTAACTAATTCAAAAAAAATCGAAATAGTGCGAGACCTTTGCGTGGTGTCATTTTATATCACCTAGATGAGGAGAAAAAATTCAAACCTTAATAAAAGCAATTTACTAGAAAGTACCTTCATAAAAATGACCTACCACATTTGAGGTTGCATGACTTTTAGGTTAAATCGGCTAGATTTGTCCCTGATCATGGTATAGTTTGTCGAAACGAGGCCATATCGGACACACACGTGACCCTTGGGATGGAGAGGAACACCATGGAGGCCAATTTTTGTTTCGTCCAACGAAAAGTGCGTTTTCCATTTTCGGAGTGCTAAAATCGAGTTTTTTTGTGAGACAGCTACCGAAATGGCAGACGGAATACTAGGCACAATACCCCTCATAAATAGTAGACCACCTGAGATACACATAACAGCTCTCATTTTATAGCGTAAACCTTTGGAGTTATTTTTTGGATTTTACGCAAGCTCATACCGATTTCGTTGGAACCGGGGTGGGTTTGCCCTTTAGCTCTAATAAGATGAGCTCCTGATTTTTTGCAAAATTCATTTTTAGATCCACAGCATGTCATTTCTTCACTAAACTTTGACCGTTAAAGAGGTACTCCGCACCGTCTAGCCGCGAGCGGGAGTTTCTTGCGTTGTCATTTTCATGGGGGTTCCAAATTGGAAGTAACTAATTCAAAACAAATCAAAAAATGTGAGACCTTCACGTGGAGTCATTTTATATCACCTAGATGTGGAGAAAAAATTCAAACCTTGATAAAAGAATATTTACCAGAAAGTCCCTTCACAAAAATGATCTAGCACGTTCGAGGTTGCATAGCTTTTAAGTCAAATGAGCTAGCTTTAGCCCTGATCATATCATAGTTTTTCAAAACAAGGCCATATCGGACACGCGTGTGGCCCTTGGGATGGCGAGGAATGCCATGAAGGCCGATTTTCATTTCGTCCCACGAAAAGTGCATTTTCCATTTTCAGAGTGCCGAAATAGGTTTTTTTTTAATTTTCCTAATTCAAGTTTTTTGAAAAATATTTCAAAATTCAAGTTTCTTAATTTTCCTAACAACTAGATCATGTAACATAACTACACCTCAAAGGATATTATTTTTTGAATTTTTTACCATTTTCTTTTATTTTTCACAAAACAGAAAAGGCGATCGGAAAAAAAAGGAAATACCTAACCCGCCCCTGAAAAATCTACGCCGACGGCATACCTAAGCCGACGGCCAAATTTCGGCCACGTCCGAGGCCAAGACCTATGCCGACGGCCCCGATAAAAAGCCGTCGGCTTAGGTATTGGCCGTCGGCATAGTGATTTTGTGCTGTAGTGAGGCTTCAGCAGTTTTACATGTATATCCTGATCAGGTTTATAGTGGATGACGTCTTGCTTGCCTTGTAGTGGGAAGTAGAAATATACGTAGATTCTTGGTTACGTCCATCGAATAGCGACCTCACTGGTTTTGCACGGGTCTCGATATATAAGCGGTTTGTTTAGACAGAGTAGCTGTACGTTAGGGTTCTTATTTACAGTCACTTGGTTGTCAGCCGACTGTCCCGACCATTCATCGATCAGCCTGTGGTCAAATTATGATGTTCGCTGCTGCGTATCAAATTATCAATCAAGTCAAGTGGCACAAGTTTTGCAATCTGGGGAGGGGCGACAGACGTGAGAGAAGAGCTTGAGATTTCCACTCTGATGTAACGTGCCAGAGATAACCAGCTACTTGATTAGTGATTACGTGGCAGTTATGCGCTTTTGTACGAACGTACAGCTAATTAGGAAAGTAAATTAGGCGGATTCTAATATGAAAGCCAAACAGGCTAGCCTAGAAAAAACTCTGCAGAAACTTTTACATGGTAGAACATGCGTGTGAGTCATCAGTAGTTCAAAAGTCATTCGTAAATTTTTGACGGTGTGTCGCTCACGGACATTAAGAAATTTATCAGCGTTGAAGCCTTACGTCTATGTTAATGGCTCAACCAGTCGGTTAGAGGATTTCATGGAATCGATGTAAAAACGCCTAAGAGAGGCATTCTCCAAAATGGCAAGGTGGCCGGCAAAAGGAAACGATGCAATCATGGGTAAAATTTCTTATTCAAAAATATTTTGAGAGATAAGTCGTGCAACTCAAATCAATATAAGCCAAAGTATGCATAAAGTCATGATTTCCCCCATAAAACATGATAAATTTGGAATGTTAAACATATGTTTGCTTCAGCTCCACTGTTGCTAGGTTTTCATCTCTCGCTAGAGACGGGTGCTTAGTCGGCTTACCAAATCAATCCTTGTTAATTTGCCCGGTCCCCGGAAGTAGTAGACCATAAGATGCCTAATTACGTCCTCTAGAATAGCGACATCAGTCGATGCTAAAGTGTTAAGACTCTTTCCCAGCCCGTGTGGCTAGTGTTTAGAAGTTTTCTGAATATATGAGTTGTGCAACTGATTTTGTGTTCCTATTATGCATGGATCCGGAAGTGGTTTTGTTAGATAGAATATACAATCGTGATGGTCAACAAGTCCAATCTCACGCCCTTTACGTGAACACGGTCCATATATAAAACATGCGACTTGTTAGCTAGTCAATCTGTTGCTTATTTATTGTCACTTGGTTGTCGGCCGACTATCCCAACCATTAATTCATCGATCATTCTGAGATTAAATTATCCATTTTTGTAGGAAGCAGATATTTCTATACCACACCTTAGTAATCTACATATCTTTTGTTATCAAGTGGCGCAACTTGCAAGCCACCCTTGCTGCTTTAAGCTCGATTAAGCTAGCTGAGGCTGTTTAAAAACCAATGCTACACTTACGAGCTGGTTCTTACATAGTGTAGGTTACTGGCAGATGGGGTGATTGTGTGGGCGTTCAGTTCCTGAAATCACGTGAGAGAAAAAAAATTCACCAACCGGGTTATTCCACCTCACCACGTAGCTCTTTCCCGTAACAAATTTCCTATAAGTGTAGCATTATTCCTGTTTAAATAAATATTGTATGAATAGGCAACTTGAGCTGGTTTCATCCATTCAACGCAAACATTGCTTCATGTGGTTCCTTCTTGGATTCCTCGATCCTTATTCGGAATCTCGCCACCTCAGCTTCCTTGCTAATAGAAGAAGCGATAACTCGTATACTAAAAACTCTAGCTTAGATACTCCATGCCTATCATAAAATTAGCTAGGTTTACATGGAGGTTGGAGCCCTTAAAAATGTTGTTTGGAAAAAACACGTTTGAAGTTAGCCTATCTATATATAGCATTTTCACAAGTACATATGGATGACAACTACGTGCAGTAGTGGAGCCACACCTAACACTACCGGAGAAGAGGCCTCTGCCATGTGTGCACTTTACACGGCAGACATTGAAATGGCCACAATAGACAGTCTGCCGTACGCCGATACACGGCAGAGAACACACGACACAGATAACGATGGCAGATATCCTCTGCCGTGTGTATTGCCCCACCATACACGGCAGAGGCTCTGCCGTGTGTCTCCAGCGCATGCATGGCAGAAAAAAAGTGTCACCGGGCCTCTGCCGCGCAGGAGGTGGGACCTTAGGCTGTCGTGTGTCCGCCCACACACGGCAGAGGGTATACCGTGTTCGATCCTTTGCCATGTGCCTTTGTTTGACTGGCCAGCACCAGCGTGGACCGGGGTTCATGGGCCCGCTGTGGGCCCGATCTTTACCGTGTGCCCACCTTTACCATGTGTTATCTGTCGGCAGTGTTATCATGGTCCACTAGGAGCGTCCTAGGTGCATAGGTTGGCGACACGTGTGAGCTTTGCCGTGTGCTTGCACACGGTAGACTTTTGTCCTCTATGTCGTGTGTCTACACACGGTAGAGCCCCAGAATTTTCCATATTTTGTTTGTTTTTGAATAATTCCTTGCAATTCAAACAAAATATGCACATATATAATTCCAGACCATCAATAACAGCAACATGTAGTTAACAACATCACCACTTCATCAATATACCACTAGATCATCACATAGAACCATATGACATCATCAAATTTGATGCATATGAGCTCTAGCCATCACATAGCACCATATTAACACATACATATCAATGTTCACTAGTACACTATCATCCGACATCAACACATATATAGCAAAGTTCACAAGTGGTACACCATGAACAACACATAGATGAGAAAGTTCACAAATACATGGTTGCGTGCACGATGCCAACAAGTGCATGAAGGCAACACCCACACTCTGTGAGCTCCACGACGCAAACCTACAAGTTGACGAAGCACAACAAGCATTAGTTCCCGATAACTATCTTATGAACAAAATTATGGTCAATTAGCTCTATGGACAAGATTATTTACAACTTCACAATATTGTATTGAACATGATATTATGAATAAGTTCAATGGACAAGTTCTAGGGACTAAAATTCCACAAGTGTATTCTTGCTCCATTATGGAGTAGGTCTAGATTGTGGACTAGTAGTATCATGTTTTTTCTCTCTATTATGGACTAGGTCTATATTATGTACTAGGTCTATGGACTAAATTTTCACAAGTGCACTAGGAAGCAATATGGAAACATTATGCTATGTTTTTCTCTATTATAGACTAGGTCTAAATTTTCACAAGTGTACAATAAAGCAACATGAAGGCACAAGAGGAGCACAAAGGTAGGACAAGTGATCTTCTAGAACAACCTATTGATGAGGCTGTCATTGGTGACGTGTGGTTGACCTCCCACATCCGTCATCTCCGGGGAGCTTTGCATAGCGGGAATCCCAGCACTAGGCGGGAATTGATGTGGTGCCATCATCTCCGGGGTGCTTTGCATAGGGGGATACCCAGTGGGAAAAGCAGCACTAGGCGGAAATTCATATGGTGCAGACGGGAAAAGCTAGCAAATGGAAAAGAATTTCTTGTTAAACAATATTAATTGAATTCTGAGGATTGATTGACAATAGGAAATACAAGTTACCCACGGCCCCATGGGACAGTGGAGGGGAGCAAAAGTAGGAGTACCATGCGAAGACGAGGTACCGGATGCGTCCATGGCTTGCAAATCAACGTATGCAGAGGTCTGAGGTTACTAGATGAATGGAATTGATATTATTCTTGAGTAAGAAACTCACCATTAGTCACTGGTCATAATATGCAAACCTCTGTTGCATCATGGTGTTCATCGCATTCTACTGCTTCTGCAGTTTCCTAGCTTCGGCCTGGGCTTCCTCTCGCAGTCGGATCTATTCGGCCAATGATACGTCTCAAACGTATCTATATTTTTTGATGCTCCATGCTTGTTTTTACACCATTTGCTTAGTGTTTCGTTACACTTCGTGGCATTTTTATGCATTTTCCGGGACTAACCTATTAACGAGATGCCATAGTGCCAGATCCCTATTTTCTGCTATTTTTGTGTTTCAGAAAAGTTACACAAGAAATATTCTCGGAATTGGAAAAAACAAAAGCCAAACATCCAGAAATTCACCGAAGCTTCCAGAGAACCGAAGAGGAGACGGAGTGGGGCCACGAGGGGCCCACACAAAAGGGCGGCGTGGCCTAGGGCTAGGCCGCGCCCCCTATGTGTGTGGCCACCTCGGTCCACTTCTGACGATGCCCCTTCGCCTATAAAGACCCCCCGGCGGGAAAAAACTAAAGACCCGATCACTTTTCCAGAAACATATCGCGATCCACCGCCGTCGTCGACCCGAGATCGGGAGGGTCCAGAAGCTCTTCCAGGCACCCTGCCGGAGAGGGGAATCGCCACCGGAGGTCTTCTTCATCGCCATGCTTGCCCCCGACGTGATGAGTGAGTAGTCTACCTTGGACTATGGGTCCATAGCAGTAGCTAGATGGTTGTCTTCTCCACCATGTGCTTCGTGTTTAGATCTCGTGAGCTGCCTTACATGATCGAGATCACCGTTATGTAATTCTACATGTTGTGTTTGTTGGGATCTGATGAATATTGGTGTTATGATTGAGTTGATGTGCTGAATATTATCTTATGTTATCTCTATGTTGTTTATGATCTTGCATGCTCTCCGTTGTTAGTAGCTATCTTGGCTGAGTAGATACTAGTGACTCCAAGAGGGGGTATTTATGCTCGATAGTTGGGTTCATGCCTCTATTTAATCTGGGGGAGTGACAGAAACCTCTAAGGTTGTAGATGTACTGTTGCCACTAGGGAGAAAACAACATTCATATGCTCAAGGTCATATGCTTTGTTTATATTACACACTTTGCTTAATGCAGTTATCTGTTGTTCGCAACTTAATACTTGTGGAGTTCTCAAATTGATTCGCCACAAGTGGATTATTAGTCATAGATGCAGTTGGATGGCGGTCTATGTATATTGTTGTAATGCCCAGAGTAAATCTCATAGTGATCCTCTCGACATATGCACGTTATCTTTATTCTATCAATTGCCCAACTGTAATTTGTTTACCCAGCATGTGTTATTTTATCTTATGGAGAGACACCACTAGTGAACTGTGGACCCTGGTCCTATTTCCATTATATTGCTATCACCTGTTTACTTTACTCGCATATTACTATTGCTTTCCACTCGATATGCTCATACCCTTTGTTTCAAGCAAACCGGTGAGATTGACAACCTCATCGTAAGTTGGGAACAAAGTATTCTGTTGTGTTGTGTGCAGGTTCCACGTTGCTACTAGTTGAAGACGCACTAACAAGTTATCGTTAACGGCGCCCTTGTTGGAGTGTCACTAGGCTAGCAAGCATCACCTTCTGGAGTATTGGCTTTTTCCTACTGGATTGATAACCTTGGTTTCATAACTGAGGGAAACCTTGCAGCTATATTCATCAAACCTTCGCTTGGGGTTTCCAACTGGCCGGTCATTTACTTCATCAACTACACGCCAACAAGTTCTCTAGCACTATTCATCACCGCGCCATCAATAGCAATCAAGATTTTCTTGCGCCATTGCCGGGGAAAAAGAAGACGTCTGCAAGGGGAGTTTTGCACGCACATCCTTTGCTTTGTTTTAAGTTTTGCTTTACTTTATTTTTACTTGCATCATTTTATCAAAAATACAAAAAATTAGTTTCCTTTATAGTTGTTACTTTATTATTTTTAGTTCATTATGTTGTTTCCTAAGTACGTTTTGGAGGACCTCTCAGTAGGTAGTGGTTCTATTATTGGGAAAAGTAACATCGAGGAGTTTTTTAATCATATTAGTATGCATAAAGATGTTGAGGAAAAATCTTTGGCTGAGCTTGCTCCTAGTTATGAAGTTGCTTCTGCTTATTTAGTTCACATGTTAGAAGCTAGGTTTGCTAGCCTTAATCCTTTTATGCTACACATGTTTCTTAAGCTTCATGATGTTGAAGACCCCGAAAAGAAATCTTTTATCTTGGAAACTTTGCGCATGGAATTTAGAGATGTGGCCATTGAAGCTAGGAAAGTTTTTAAGAAATTTAATAAGCTTAGCTCGCCTATAGAGGTTGTTGGTACAACCAATGAAGAATCTAGAGTACCAATACCTTGTAAACTTATAGGAATTTATGATGCTTTGGAAAAGAATTTTAGTTGGATTTGTCCTGAAAATCTTTTTGATGAAAGTAGTACACCAAAGCGTGATTTCAAGGGATACTCAAAAACTCATTTGGACAGAATTCATTTCTTTGTTGAAAAGACTCCTACAGTTGATCTTAATGCCTCCTTCGATATTACTTGATTCGCACTTTCTGCGCCTAGCTCAAAGGCGTTAAAGAAAAGCACTCTTGGGAGATAACCTAATGTTTTTTACTTTCAGTTCTTTTTCTTTTATTTAAGTCTTGGAATTTATTACTATTGTAATAACCTCTCCTTATACTTTTTATTTCTTTTTTGTGCCAAGAGAAGCCTCTAATTTGAGTGAGGTAAGATTTGGGGATGTTGCTGTCCTGAAACAGATTTCGGTGCTGCACCGTAACAATTCGTGAAAATTCTCAGAATATCTTTTGGACCTGCGATTTCTTGTGCATATGCCCCAGGTTATATCAAAACTTTCATTAGTTATACACTTTTTGATTTGAGCAACAAAAAACCCTCTAAAAATTTGACCTTTGTCAGCTGTTCTATTTTGACAGATTTCTGCCAATATTTGTGTTTGCCACTTTATCGCTTTCTTTTTGAGTTCTTTTGATCACGGAACTTTTGGGGAAGTTACTACAGTAGTATATGCTTTATATGTGGTGGTTTTGAGTTGAAACCTGAAGCAAAAAGGGTTGATTCATTGCTACGCTTACACTAATGTTGCTAATAGAATTGTGTTTAGTTTTGTATGAAGGATGTTTTCAAGTGTAGGGATTGGAGAATGATGAGATGAGTTGAAGAATGGACAAAAGCTCAAGCTTGGGGATGCCCATGTCACCCCAAGAAATATCCAAGAGGTACAAGCGTCAAAGCTTGGGGATGGCCACGAGGCACCCCTTCTTCATCGGCAAAAATCAGGTCACCTTTCAACACACTATATTTTTATTGCTTCATGCACTATGCGTTTTTCTTGGAGCGTCAGTTGTTTTTAGTTTTCAGTTTTGTTTAGTTTTGTTTTCTGCAATAAATGGTTGGAACCCAACAAATTTCCTTTGGAGAAGTTGCCTTGCTTTTCATTTGCCAAGAACACTCCATTTTTCACTCTTATTGTTTCAACGAGTGTTCTCTTTTTCTAGAACTGCGTTTAGCTTTCGTTTTTTTGCCTTGATTTTTGTTCAGATCTTGTTATATCTTTTCATCAAGCTGTATTTTGACCTCTGGTCCATGTTGGTTTTCATCAAAAGAGTTGTTTCAAAAAAAGTTTGAATGGTGTTGGAAAAGAGAAAAAGCTTTATGCAAAAAAGTGGTACAAGAAGGAGCTTGTGTAGACTGCGGCCTAGGCTTTTGCATGTCGTGCTTGATGTCTTTTTGATAGTATGCTTAGTGGTTTTGCTGTAGCATGACTTGTCTCAAATGACTGAGATTGCTTAATGTGCCTTTGAAAAAATCATGCGTTGTTTTAATTATTTGGAAGCATTATTTTGGTTTTATCCGTTGATGCTTTATTTGGGTTGACTTGGCGCATGCTCACACATGTGAGACTCTTACAAAGTCACCATTAGCCTCTATGATCATTTAGTTTTTGACTTTTGATGCCATCTTATGCTTCTTTTAATGTTGCTTTGTCGGTCTGCATGATTATGGTCGTTATTGCTCTCTTAGTTGGTCGCTCCCAGTCTTTTGCTAGCCCTTATTTTGTACTGAGTATGAGCTCTACTCGTGCATCCAACTCCTAAAAACCAAGTTTGCCATTGTGTCCACTATAAATTCCTATGCATGGTATTTGTAAGCCATTCCAAGTAAATTTTCATGTGCTACCTTTCAAAACTTTCAACTACTTCTTATTTTGTGCCACTGTTTTTAGCTCATGAAGACGTAGTGGTCGGAATTGCTATCTTCCATATTAAATTAAGTACCCCTCCACTAGGCAGCTTCATCTGCTCGTCATTAATTTTGCATGAGAGCTGGTCAGACCATTGCAATCTAATTCTAAAAAAAGAAAAAAGGCACTCCTCCATGGTATGTGAATGTTGGTGGGCACCCGATGGAATCGGTTAGCCATGGTTTAAGAAAAGAAAAAAAGGTGGGGAGGAGTGCCAAAGCTTTATAAAAGAGCACCAATGTACCAAATTTTCAAAGAACTCAGAACCGCTCTCACTTGTTTATTATGGAAGATAGTAAGACCCCATTGCCAGTCGTTGACATGAAACAACCACCTCTCAAAACCCAATTTTTATCTCTCTGTTTTAAAATGAAAAGCTCTAGCACATGTTTAATCACTGCTTCCCTCTGCGAAGGGCCTCTCTTTTACTTTTTATGTTGAGTCACCACCTTCTATCTTTATGCACCGTCTAAGAGAGCATAGTTGTTATTCTGAGTATAATGTGCATTGTCCCAAAGTTTTCATTGATTGATTCATGATGTTGGTTTCAATTGTTCTTAAATTTCTTGTATCTAGTCGCCCTCTTAAACTTGAAGGTGTCCTATGCATTTATGTTTTGCTCTCTCATGAAGGACAAGCTGAAAACCATTTGTATGTTTTTCCATATGATTTGAACACATGTTTGACTTTCATTGTTTCATTTTCATGATCTTTTGTTTGTGTTCTTTTTCATGTTATAACATGGTTGCTAAGTTTCTTCTATCAAGATTATATCTTTCATGCCCATGTTTTAAGTTCTTTTGATCCCAGCGCACAACGCTTACATAGATGATCAAGATTGTGTAGGTGCATGTCACCTCAAAAATTATTTCTTTTGTTATCACCTACCTACTCGAGGACGAGCAGGAGTTAAGCTTGGGGATGCTAATACGTCTCAAACGTATCTATAATTTTTGATGCTCCATGCTTGTTTTTACACCATTTTCTTAGTGTTTCGTTACACTTCGTGGCATTTTTATGCATTTTCCGGGACTAACCTATTAACGAGAAGCCACAGTGCCAGTTCCCTATTTTCTGCTGTTTTTGTGTTTCAGAAAAGTTACACAGGAAATATTCTCGGAATTGGATGAAACAAAAGCCAAACATCCAAAAATTCACCGAAGCTTCCAGAGAACCGAAGAGGAGACGGAGTGGGGCCACGAGGGGCCCACACAACAGGGTGGCGCGGCCCAGGGCTAGGCGACGCCCCCTATGTGTGTGGCCGCCTCGGTCCACTTCTGACGATGCCCCTTCGCCTATAAAGACCCCCCGATGGGAAAAACCTAAAGACCCGATCACTTTTCCAAAAACATATCGCGATCCGCCGCCATCATCGACCCGAGATCGGGAGGGTCCAGAAGCTCTTCCCAGCACCCTGCCGGAGAGGGGAATCGCCACCGGAGGTCTTATTCATCGCCATGCTTGCCTCCGGCGCGATGAGTGAGTAGTCTACCTTGGACTATGGGTCCATAGCAGTAGCTAGATGGTTGTCTTCTCCACCATGTGCTTCATGTTTAGATCTCGTGAGCTGCCTTACATGATCGAGATCACCGTTATGTAATTCTACATGTTGTGTTTGTTGGGATCCGATGAATATTGGTGTTATGATTGAGTTGATGTGCTGAATATTATCTTATGTTATCTCTATGTTGTTTATGATCTTGCATTATCTCCGTTGTTAGTAGCTATCTTGGCCGAGTAGATACTAGTGACTCCAAGAGGGGGTATTTATGATCGATAGTTGGGTTCATGCCTCTATTTAATCTGGGGGAGTGACAGAAACCTCTAAGGTTGTAGATGTGTTGTTGCCACTAGGGAAAAAACAACATTCATATGATCAAGGGCATATGCTTTGTTTACATTACACACTTTGCTTAATGCAGTTATCTGTTGTTCGCAACTTAATACTTGTGGAGTTCTCGGATTGATTCACCACAAGTGGATTATTAGTCATAGATGCAGTTGGATGGCGGTCTATGTATCTTGTTGTAATGCCCAGAGTAAATCTCATAGTGATCCTCTCGACATATGCACGTTATCTTTATTCTATCAATTGCCCAACTATAATTTGTTTACCCAGCATGTGTTATTATATCTTATGGAGAGACACCACTAGTGAACTATGGACCCCGGTCCTATTTCCATTATATTGCTATCACCTGTTTACTTTACTCATAATTTTTACTTTACTCGCATATTACTATTGCTTTCCACTCGATACGCTCATACCCTTTGTTTCAAGCAAACCGGTGAGATTGACAACCTCATCGTAAGTTGGGAACAAAGTATTTGGTTGTGTTGTGTGCATATTCCACGTTGCTACTGGTTGAAGATGCGCTAATAAGATATCGTTAACGGCGCCCTTGTTGGAGTTTCACTAGGCTAGCAAGCATCATCTTCTGGAGTATTGGCTTTTTCCTACTGGATTGATAACCTTGGTTTCATAACTGAGGGAAAACTTGCTGCTATATTCATCAAACCTTCGCTTGGGGTTTCCAACTGGCCGGTCATTTACTTCATAAACTACACGCCAACAAGTTCTCTAGCACTATTCATCACCGCGCCATCAATAGCAATCAGCCAACTGAGCCTATGTTGTTTCATCGCAATGTCATCAATTTTGCAGTAGTGTGATCAAGTCAAGTGAAGAAGACCAAGAAATACAAACATACCTAAACCTCGATGAGTGTTGCAAGAGAAGGCGACGGGCGAGTCTCTACACCAGGATTGGAGCTCATACAGGTTCTATGGACATCAGAGAGAGATGGAACGGTCGATGGATCGATGCTGCCGTGAAGAATATATAGGCGACCATTACTCTTCCCTTGTCTAGCAAGAACGGCAACCTAAGAGTGTAGAAGCACAACAAATATGGCTAAATATGGAAAAGATCAAGATGTGTAACCTCACCATCAAAGGGGCGTTGTAAGGGTCGAAATCCTCACCGTACTCTCCTTGTACTTCCTCACATACGCTTCCTTGCGAAGCTTGTTCCCCATGTTTAGGGACGTACCCACAATAGGATCTGGTAGGCCCTTCCTCTCACGGCAGCTCTGTCAAAACTGGAAGAATGGGGCTGCTCGCCCATCTCAATTGTCTGCAAGAGAAAGATTAAAGGATGAGTGACAGGGAAAGTCATCATGGAGAAAATGCAACTTGACATGAAGAATAAATAATACTTTTGCTCACCTTTTTCTCCAAAAGGACCTGAAGGGCTGCGCTACCTTGACGGTGTGATCGACCGCCCATCATAGCACGCCGATCTTTAGCTTCATTGTGCTTTTTCCAATACACAGGGAAGGTCCACCACGCTACCATCCTCGCAAAGCATTGCCTCTTCGAACTGCAATACTGAGGAATCGCCTACAAAAAAAAGATATACTTAATGAAACTAAAGATAACATTCAACTAGTCGTTAGTAATCGATATGCATTTACCTGCATGTACTGCCACAGCTCAAAGTACTTCATCGCCCGAGCCTCGACCTTTGTCAAGTGAATCCACCGATACTCGGCGTACCAATTGATGATTGATACGTCTCCAACGTATCTATAATTTTTGATGCTCCATGCTTGTTTTTACACCATTTGCTTCGTGTTTTGTTACACTTCGTGGCATTTTTATGCATTTTCCGGAACTAACCTATTAACGAGATGCCACAGTGCCAGTTCCCTATTTTCTGCTGTTTTTGTGTTTCAGAAAAGTTACACAGGAAATATTCTCGAAATTGGACAAAACAAAAGCCGAACATCCAGAAATTTACCGAAGCTTCCAGACAACCGAAGAGGAGACGGAACGGAGCTAGGAGGTGGTATCACCACCAGGGGGCGTGGCCCAGGGCCTGGTCGCGCCGCCCTATGGTGAGCCCCACCTGGTCCACTTCTGACGCTGCCCCTTCGCCTATAAAGACCCCTCGACGGGAAAAACCTAAAAAACCCGATCACTTTTCCAGAAACACATCGCGATCCGCCGCCTTCGTCGACCCGAGATCGGGAGGGTCCAAAAGCTCTTCCCGACACCCTGCCGGAGAGGGGAATCGCCACCGGAGGTCTTCTTCATCGCCATGCTTGCCTCCGGCGCGATGAGTGAGTAGTCTACCTTGGACTATGGGTCCATAGCAGTAGCTAGTTGGTTGTCTTCTCCACCATGTGCTTCATGTTTAGATCTCGTGAGCTGCCTTACATGATCGAGATCACCGTTATGTAATTCTACATGTTGTGTTTGTTGGGATCCGATAAATATTGGTGTTATGATTGAGTTGATGTGCTGAATATTATCTTATGTTATCTCTATGTTGTTTATGATCTTGCATGCTCTCCGTTGTTAGTAGCTATCTTGGCCGAGTAGTTGCTAGTGACTCCAAGAGGGGGTATTTATGTTCGATAGTGGGTTCATGCCTCTATTTAATCTGGGGGAGTGACAGAAACCTCTAAGTTTGTAGATGTGTTGTTGCCATTAGGGAGAAAACAACATTCATATGCTCAAGGGCATATGCTTTGTTTATATTACACACTTTGCTTAATGCAGTTATCTGTTGTTCGCAACCTAATACTTGTGGAGTTCTCGGATTGATTTGCCACAAGTGGATTATTAGTCATAGATGCAGTTGGATGACGGTCTATGTATCTTGTTGTAATGCCCAGAGTAAATCTCATAGTGATCCTCTCGAGATATGCACATTGTCTTTATTCTATTAATTGCCCAACTGTAATTTATTTACCCAGCATGTGTTATTTTATCTTATGGAGAGACACCACTAGTGAACTGTGGACCCTGGTCCTATTTCCATTATATTGCTATCACCTATTTACTTTACTCGCACTATTTACTTTATTCGCATACTACTATTGCTTTCCACTCGATATGCTCATACCCTTTGTTTCAAGCAAACCGGTGAGATTGACAACCTCATCGTAAGTTGGGAGCAAAGTACTTGGTTGTGTTGTGTGCAGGTTCCGCGTTGCTACTAGTTGAAGACGTGCTAACAAGTATCGTAAACGGTGCCCTTGTTGGAAGTCACTAGGCTAGCAAGCATCACCTTCTAGAGTTTGGCTTTTTCCTGGACTGACAAACCTTGGTTTCTTAGTGAGGGAAAATTTGCTGCTGTACTCATCATACCTTCCTCTTGGGGTTCCCAACTGGACGGTGAAAAACCATCAACACCGTGCCGCATGAAGCTAATTTTCTGGCGCCGTTGCCGGGAAAAAAGAAGACTTCTGCAAGGGGAGTTTCGCACGCACATCCTTTACTTTGTTTTAAGTTTTGCTTTTTCTTAATTTTACTTGCATCATTTTATCAAAAACACAAAAAAATTAGTTTCCTTTATAGTTGTTATTTCTTTACTCTTAGTTCATTATGTTGTTCCCTAAGTACGTTTTGGAGGACCTCTCAGTAGGTAGTGGTTCTATTATTGGAAAAAGTAACATCGAGGAGTTCTTTAATCACATTAGTATGCATAAAGATGTTGAGGAAAAGTATTTGGCTGAGCTTGCTCCTAGTTATGAAGTTGCTTCTGCTTATTTAATTCACATGTTGGAAGCTAGGTTTGCTAGCCTTAATCCTTTTATGCAATACATGTTCCTTAAGCTTCATGATATTGAGGACCCCGAAAAGAAAGCTTTTATCTTGGAAACTTTGCGCATAGAATTTAGAGATGTTGCCATTGAGGCTAGGGAAGTTTTTAAGAAATTTAATAAGCCTGGCTCGCCTGTGGAAGTTGTTGGTACACCCAATGAAGATTTTAGAGTGCCAATACATTGTAAACTTGTAGGAATTCATGATGCTTTGGAAAAGAATTTTAGTTGGATTTGTCTTGAAAACCTTTTTGATGAAAGTAGTGTACCAAAGAGTGATCATAAAGGGTCTTCAAAAACTCATTTGGACACAATTCAATTCATTGTTAAAAAGACTTCTACTATTGATCTTAATGCCTCTTTCGATATTACTTGATTCGCATTTTCTGCGCCTAGCTCAAAGGCATTAAAGAAAAGCACTCTTGGGAGATAACCCAATGTTTTTACATTCAGTCCTTTTTCTTTTATTTGATTCTTGGAAGATATTACTACTATAATAACCTCTCATTATCCTTTTTTATTTCGTTTTTGTGCCAAGAGAAGCCTCTAATTTGAGTGAGGTAAGATTTGGGGATGTTGCTGTCGTGAAAGAGTTTTCGGTGCTGCACCGTAAAAATTCGTGAAAATTCTCTGTATATATTTTGGACCTGCGATTTCTTGTGCATATGCCACAGGTTATATCCAAACTTTCATTAGTTGAACACTTTTTGATTTGAGCAACAGAAAACCCTCTAAAAATTCGACCTTTGACAGCTATTCTGTTTTGACAGATTTCTGCCAATATTTGTGTTTGCCACTTTATCGCTTTCCTTTTGAGTTCTTTTGATCACGGAACTTTTGGGGAAGTTGCTACAGTAGTATATGCTTTATATGTGGTGGTTTTGAGTTGAAACCTGAAGCAAAAAGGGTTGATTCAATGTTATGCTTACACTAATGTTGCTAATAGATTTGTGTTTAGTTTTGTATGAAGGAAGTTTTCAAGTGTAGGGATTGGAGAATGATGAGATGAGTTGAAGAATGGACAAAAACTCAAGCTTGGGGATGCCCATGTCACCCCAAGAAATATCCAAGAGGTACAAGCATCAAAGCTTGGGGATGCCCCCGAGGCACCCCTTCTTCATCGGCAAAAATCAGGTCACCTTTCAACACACTATATTTTTATTGCTTCATGCATTATGCGTTTTTCTTGGAGCGTCAGTTGTTTTTAGTTTTCAGTTTTGTTTGCTGCAATAAATGGTTGGACCCCAACAAATTCCTTTTGGATAAGTTGCCTTGCTTTTCATTTGCCAAGAACACTCCGTTTTTCACTCTTATCGTTTCAACGAGTGTTCTTCTTTTTCTAGAACTGCGTTTAGCTTTCGTTTTTCACCTTAATTTGTGTTCAGATCTTGTTATATCTTTTTATCAAGGGGTATTTTGACCTCTGGTCCATGTTGGTTTTCATCAAAAGAGTTGTTTATAAAAAGTTCGAATGGTGTTGGAAAAGAGAAAAAGCTTTATGCAAAAAAGTGGTACAAGAAGGAGCTTGTCTAGACTGCGGCCTAGCCTTTTGCATGTCATGCTTGATGTCTTTTTGATAGTATGCTTAGTGGTTTTGCTGTAGCATGACTTGTCTCAAATGACTGAGATTTCTTAATGAGCCTTTGAAAAAAATCATGCGTTGTTTTAATTATTTGGAAGCATTATTTTGGTTTTCTCCTTTGATGCTTTATTTGGGTTGACTTGGCGCATGCTCACACATGTTAGACTCATACAAAGTCGCTATTGCCTCTATGATCATTTAGTTTTTGACTTTTGATGCCATCTTATGCGTCTTTTAATGTCGCTTTGTCGCTATGCATGATTATGGCCGTTATTGCTCTCTTAGTTGGTCGCTCCCAGTCTTTTGCTAGCCCTCATTTTGTACTGAATATGAGCTCTACTCGTGCATCCAACTCCTAAAAACCAAGTTGTTCCAAAGTGTCCACCATACATGCCTATTAGCAATTTGCTATTCCAAGTAAATTTTCATGTGCTACCTTTCAAAACTTTCAACTACTTCTCGTTTTATGCCACTATTTTTAGCTCATGGGGACGTAGTGGTCGGAATTGCTATCTTCTATATTAAATTAAGTACCCCTTGACTAGACAGCTTCATCTGCTCGTCATTAATTTTGCATGAGAGCTGGTCAGACCATTGCAATCTAATTTTAAATAGAAAAAAGGCACTCCTCCATGGTATGTGAATGTTGGTGGGCACCCGATGGAATCGGTTAGCCATGGTTTGAGAAAGGAAAAAGGTGGGGAGGAGCAAAGCTTTATAAAAGAGCACCAATTTGCCAATTTTTCAAAGAACTCGGAACCGCTCTCACCTGTTTATTATGGAAGATAGTAAGACCCCATTGCCAGTCATTGACATGAAACAACCACCTCTCAAAACCCAATTTTTATCTCTGTTTTACAAACGAAAAGCTCTAGCACATGTTTAATCACTGCTTCCCTCTACGAAGGGCCTTTCTTTTACTTTTATGTTGAGTCTCCACCTTCTATCTTTATGCACCGTCTAAGAAAGCATAGTTGTCATTCTTAGTAGTATAATGTGCATTGTCTCAAAGTTTTCATTGATTGATTCATGATGTTGGTTTCATTTGTTCTTAAATTATTTGTATCTAGTCGCTCTCTTAAACTTGAAGGTGTCCTATGCATTTATGTTTCGCTATTCCATGAAGGACAAGCTGAAAACCATTTGTATATATTTTCCATATGATTTGAACACACGTTTGACTTTCATTGTTTCATTTTCATGATCTTTCATTTGTGTTCTTTTTGATGTTATAACATGGTTGCTAAGTTTCTTCTATCAAGATTATAACTTTCATGCCTATGTTTTAAGTTCTTTTGATCCCAGCGCACAACGCTTACATAGATGATCAAGATTGTGTAGGTGCATGTCACCTCAAAAATTATTTCTTTTATCACTTACCTACTCGAGGACGAGCAGGAGTTAAGCTTGGGGATGCTGATACGTCTCAAACGTATCTATAATTTTTGATGCTCCATGCTTGTTTTTACACCATTTGCTTAGTGTTTTGTTACACTTCGTGGCATTTTTATGCATTTTCCGGAACTAACCTATTAACGAGATGCCACAGTGCCAGTTCCCTATTTTCTGCTGTTTTTGTGTTTCAGAAAAGTTACACAGGAAATATTCTCGGAATTGGACAAAACAAAAGCCAAACATCCAGAAATTTACCGAAGCTTCCAGAGAACCGAAGAGGAGACGGAACGGAGCCAGGGGTGGTCTCACCACCAGGGGGCGCGGCCCAGGGCCTAGCCATGCCGCCCTATGGTGAGCCCCACCTGGTCCACTTCTGACGCTGCCCCTTCCCCTATAAAGACCCCCCGACGGGAAAAACCTAAAAAACCCGATCACTTTTCTAGAAACACATCGCGATCCGCTGCCGTCGTCGACCCGAGATCGGGAGGGTCCAGAAGCTCTTCCCGGCACCCTGCCGGAGAGGGGAAACGCCACCGGAGGTCTTCTTCATCGCCATGCTTGCCTCTGGCGCGATGAGTGAGTAGTCTACCTTGGCCTATGGGTCCATAGCAGTAGCTAGTTGGTTGTCTTCTCCACCATGTGCTTCATGTTTAGATCTCGTGAGCTGCCTTACAGGATCGAGATCACTGTTATGTAATTATACATGTTGTGTTTGTTGGGATCCGATGAATATTGGTGTTATGATTGAGTTGATGTGCTGAATATTATCTTATGTTATCTCTATGTTGTTTATGATCTTGCATGCTCTCCGTTGTTAGTAGCTATCTTGGCCGAGTAGTTGCTAGTGACTCCAAGAGGTGGTATTTATGCCCGATAGTGGGTTCATGCCTCTATTTAATCTGGGGGAGTGACAGAAACCTCTAAGGTTGTAGATGTGTTGTTGCCAATAGGGAGAAAACAACATTCATATGCTCAAGGGCATATGCTTTGTTTACATTATACACTTTGCTTAATGCAGTTATCTGTTGTTCGCAACCTAATACTTGTGGAGTTCTCGGATTGATTCGCCACAAGTGGATTATTAGTCATAGATGCAGTTGGATGACGGTCTATGTATCTTGTTGTAATGCCCAGAGTAAATCTCATAGTGATCCTCTTGACATATGCACGTTGTCTTTATTCTATCAATTGCCCAACTGTAATTTGTTTACCCAGCATGTGTTATTTTATCTTATGGAGAGACACCACTAGTGAACTGTGGACCGCAGTCCTATTTCCATTACATTGCTATCACCTGTTTAGTTTACTCGCACTGTTTACTTTATTCGCATACTACTATGGCTTTCCACTCGATACGCTCATACCCTTTGTTTCAAGCAAACCGATGAGATTGACAACCTCATCGTAAGTTGGGAGCAAAGTACTTGGTTGTGTTGTGTGCAGGTTCCATGTTGCTACTAGTTGAAGATGTGCTAACAAGTGTCGTAAACGGCACCCTTGTTGGAAGTCACTAGGCTAGCAAGCGTCACCTTCTGGAGTTTGGCTTTTTCCTGGACTAACAAACCTTGGTTTCTTACTGAGGGAAAATTTGCTGCTGTACTCATCATACCTTCCTCTTGGGGTTCCCAACTGGACGGTGAAAAACCATCAACACCATGCCGCATCAATGATGCATTGAACGCGAGCCTCGTAGTGCATGCCGGTGACTTGCTTCTAGGCTACGGCCGGTGACTTGCTTCTAGGCTACGGCGGCTGCCGTCATGGTGCGGTGAGCCCAGTAGCACTCATGTGGCTTAAAGTATTTCTACAAAAGAATTCATATAAGGTAAAAAAGGAACAAAGTTACTTCTTACAACTAGGGTCAGCCCCGGAGTTACTGAATGATGAGAAATCATAGAAACTTACCCAAAACACTGCTAGCACCCGTTGCTGGCCGTTTTCCACTTCAAAATCATCATCACATCAGGCAGCGGAACGAGCGACGTGTAGCTGTAGTGCTTCCAAGTCCAAGCTACCGAGGTTCTTCCATTAGGCATCGTCACTAACCCAGGGAACTTATGGTCCTTTGAATTTGCTTAGAACATAGGAACATGGGAAGCAAAGGTTTGCCCATGCTTACCACAAGATTCCCCTCGGTGGAACCGACACAGGAGTTTCCACCTCTAAGTCAGTTGGAACCGAACCATAGGTATAGGTAGAAGGTCACACCGGGGACCTAGCTATAGCATCTCCCAACCCATCATCACACGTACATACACATGTTAGGTCCACATGCATGCTTTTAGTGGGTTCTGGACCTCGAAGCCTAGTGTACGGTGAAACCATAGCCCATGGCCCACGAGCGGTCTAACCCTAAATTTCTCAAGACAACGGCAGTCCGGGGGCTAGTGTACTCCTTTGACTTTGGTTAGGACATAGGAACATGGAAAGCAAAGGTTTTCCCATGTTTACCACAAGATTTCCCCCGGTGGAACCGATGCGGGAGTTTCTACCTCTAAGTCAGTTGGAACCAAACCATAGGTATAGGTGGGGTTCATACCATGGACCTAGCACTTGCATCTCCCAACCCACCATCACATATACATACACATGTTAGGTCCACATGCATGCTTTGGGTGGGTTCCGGACCCCCGAAGCCCGGTCTACGGCAAAACCCTAGCCTGTGGCCCATGCACGGTCTACCCCCTAGATTTCTCCGGACGACGGCAGTCCGGGGGGCTAGTGTGCTCCTTTGACTTTGTTTAGGACAGAGGAACATGGTAAGCAAATGTTTGCCCATGCTTACCACAAGATTCCCCCCAGTGGAACCAACGCGGGAGTTTCCACCTCTAACTCATCTGGAACCAAACCATAGGTATAGGTGGAAGGTCACATCGGGGACCTAGCTATTGCATCTCCCAACCCACCATCACACATACATACACATGTTAGGTCCACATGCATGCTTTGGGTGGGTTCCGGACCACCCAAGCTCGATCTACGGTGAAACCCTAGCTCGTGGCCCACGCGTGGTCTACCCCCCTAGATTCCATGTGTGTCCCATATTTAGGCTTGCAACATCAATGTATGTGACATGTATATATGCATATTGTTGACAAAGAAAGAAAAAATTAAATTTATATTCGGGAATTATTTTGGGAATATTGTTGACATAAGAGAGGGGTTTTTTTGAAAATGAATTTCATTACCGTGTTGTTACACACGACAGAGTAGTGGAGCCGTGGCAGAAATTTGGCGGGAACCCTTGGCGGGAACCAAAAACTATGCTTCCACCCGATTGGCAGGAGTCCACGGTGTGCTGCGTATCTGCCGTGTGTCTACGTGGCCCACTGTCGTGGCCAATAGATTGCCGTGTGTCGTCTATGTAGCCTGCCACCATGGCCAGCAGGTCTGCCGTGTGCCACCCTGGCCCGGAGCATGGCAGACACAGACTCTGTTGTGATCTGGGCCAGCCTGGCACATGGCAGACCTGCTGGCCACGGCAGCGCCTTGTTTTCCGATAGTGTAAGCACTCTAGGTAATTGTTTTGTTTAGAAAAGAGCCATTGTCTGATTTATTCTGTTAGCAGTAACTAGTAGGGAAGAGCTTTCTACAAAAATAAAGGGCTTATCCCTAGCATGCAATGTAAGTTGACTAGCTTGTTCCATGAGTACTCCACGGCCATGGCAACATTAGACGTAGTTAATGTGTCAAATCGTATATTGCTGGTTATTAAGGTCAACTAGGTTACACGAAGTAATTAGAACGTGCATGTGTACCAACTACTCCGTCCACTTTTTTTTTGAAAGGAAAGCGGTGGGGGAGACCCCCACAGCGAGTTTTTTTAAATAAATAATAAGAACCCAAATTCACATCCGTGGGGATTTGAACCTGGGTACCTGGGTTGTACATCCGCTCCCATAGCCAGTTGAGCTAGGCTCACTTCTTACTCCGTCCACTTATAGATCGAACCGTGCTCAAATTATCTATTTTACCAGGGCAAGTTGGTCCAACGATCGATCTCTCGGTAAATAATCAGCCTATTAGGGTCCTAATCAAGTGGTGCAAGTAGCGAAGTACACGCAAGTGGAAATTTTAATTATCTCCGGGACCATTCTGTGTACAGTAGCATTAGATTTTTTATTACAAGAATCAAAAGAGTTGAACTGTATTCCAGTGGGTTTGAGTTATTCACTACGGGAACAAGACACTACACCGACGGCCTAGAGCTATGCCGACGGATTTTTGTCGGGGCCGTCAGCGTAGCTCGTTGAATAGGGAATCCTATGAAAAAGGCCGTTGGCATAGAAAAGCCGTCGGCCTAGTTAGCTACGCCGATGGCAAAGCCGTCGGCCTATGAAGGTACGCCGACAGCAAAGCCGTCGGCATATCAAAGCCGTCGGCCCAAGGTGGGCCCATAAACTACAGGCCTAACGACCGTCATGGAGGACCGGCGGTCGGCTTAGATTTTTCCGAATTTTTTTCCCGCATTTGGTTTTATGATAATTTATGCACCACTAAAATATATCATAAAATAACAAAATATAGATATTTTGATGTTTCAAGATTTCGGAAAATGATGTATGGGATCGCATGAAATGACACGATAGGAAGTTCGCACCACAGGTCAATGATGCTCTTGGACTCCATGGTGTTGTTCCATGTTGAAAGCCCCCAAAGTTATCACTTCCCCCTAATATATGTAGCTACCTGTGTTAGGGTGCTTAGAGAGGCAACATCCATCTCCGAGGTGTCACCCTCTTCAGACACATGCGATAACACTCTCGAAAATGTCGGGCGTAGGGTGGGAAACTCCCACGACGAGTCTACTAGGGGGCTCTTGGACTCCACGGTGTTGTTTCGTGCTCCTATAGCCTAACCAAACAAAATAAATTAAAAAGGTCCATCGGTCAACCGTTGTTGGAGGGAAGTCAAAGGGGTAGACCACGCAGGCCCACATGGCTAGAGTTTTGATGTACGCAGAGCCTGAGAGGAGTAGGAATCCCCCCAAAGCTATCACTTTTCCCTACTATATGTAGCTACATGTGTTAGGGTGCTTAGAGAGGCAACATCTATCTCCGAGGTGTCACCCTCTTCAGACACATGCGATAACACTCTCAAAAATCTCGGGCGTAGGGCGGGAAACTCTCACGACGGGTCTACTAGGCGGGCTCTTGGACTCCACGGTGTTGTTCCGTGCTCCTATAGCCTAACCAAACAAAATAAAGTAAAACGGTCCACTGGTCAACCGTCGTTGGAGGTGTTAGGTCAATAGACAACTTGTATTATCTGGGGGCCAAAGGCCACAATATATAGTACAGGTACAGGTGCAAATATGCAGGAAGCCCCCTAACATACGGGGAAACTACAATATACAAATATATACATCTAACACCCCCCCTCAAACTCATGGTGGATCCACAACACTAAGTTTGGAGAGTAAGAAATCATGCTGCGCTCTAGTCTGTGCCTTTGTAAAGAAGTCTGCCAAATGTAACTCTGAAGGCACATACTGAAGAGTAATAACCCGAGTCTGCACCTGAGCACGTGTATAAAAAGCATCAACACCAATATGCTTGGTAAGCTCATGCTTTACCAGATCACGTGCAATACTGATAGTACCTGTACTGTCAGACAAAACTGGAGTGGGTGTCGTAACAGAGACCCCAAAATCCGCAAGCAACCACCGTAACCAGGTCACCTCAGCAGTCAACAAGGCCATAGCTCGCAACTCAGCCTCAACACTCGAAAGGGAAACCGCTGTCTGTTTCTTCATCTTCCAAGCAATGAGCGAACCACCAAGAAACACACAGTAAGCAGAAAGTGAACGACGATCCATAGGATCACTCACCCACGTAGCATCTGAGTAGCACTGGAGCTGGAGGGAGCTGGAACGAGGAAAGAAAAGGCAACGAGTGATCGTGCCACGAAGATAGCGAAGAACACGGAGGAGATGACTATAGTGAACAGTGGTAGGAGCAGAAACAAACTGACTCAGAATATGAACAGGATAAGATATGTCAGGACAAGTGACAGCAAGATAAATGATACGTCTCCAACGTATCTATAATTTTTTATGCTCCATGCTTGTTTTTACACCATTTACCCGATGTTTCATTACACATCGTGGCACTTTTATGCATTTTCCGGAACTAACCTATTAACAAGTTGCCACAGTGCCAGTTCCCTGTTTTCTGCTGTTTTTGTGTTTCAGAAGTGATACACAGGAAATATTCTCGGAATTGGATGAAACAAGTTCCTGAAGTCTTATTTTTCCCGGAAGCTTCCAGAGATCCGAAGAGGAGTAGGAGAGGGGCCACAGGCTAGGCTCACACATGGGTGGCGCGGCCCAGGCCCTGGCCGCGCCACCATGGTGTGAGGGCGCCTGGGCCCTCCTCTGACGACGCCCCTTCGCCTATATAAAGCCTCGGGACGGAAAACCCTAGGGGAGTCGGCGAAATTTCCAGAACAGTTCCGCAGCGCCGCCGCCGTCGAAGACAAATTTCGGGGGACAGAAGTCTCTGTTCCGGCACCCTGCCGGGACGGGGAAGTGCCCCCAGAGCCATCTCCATCGGTCTCCATCGCCGTCTCCATCGACCTCACCGCCATCTCCATCAACCTTGCTGTCTCCTATGATGAGGAGGGAGTAGTTCATCCCCGGGGCTGAGGGCTCTACCGGTAGCTATGTGGTTCACCTCTCTCTCCCATGATGTGATCTTTATGTGATCGTGAGCTTTGTATCATGTTGAACAAGTAGATGTTATTATTCAGATATTATGTGTACTCTAGTGGTATTATTAAAGTAATCTATTCCTCCTGCCATGGTGTAACGGTGATAGTGTGTGCATCATGGTGGTACTTGGTCTAGGCTGCGATTGTGATCTCTTAAGGATTATGAGAATAATTATTACTATGATAGTATTGAAGTTATCTATTCCTCCTTTCATGGTGTAATGTTGACAATGTGTGCACCGTGTTAGTACTTGGTCTAAGTTGCAATAATATCTATCTTGAATTGTGATCTGATTTGAATATCTCTATGAGTGGTGTTTGTCAAGTACTTGATGAACTTTAAGGAGTGCTTCGTAGCCCTACGCAATGATTAGTGTTGTTCAATAGGAGAGTAATTCAGAGTACCATAGTGAAGAGAAGTTGTTTATTTGTTCAATCATGTTATATTTGTTGGGAGTGTGTCCACTAGTGAAAGTATGATCCCTAGGCCTTGTTTCCAAGCATTGCACATCGTTTACTTCCTGTTTTGTTACATGTTTGCTCGCAGTGATATTTATTCCAGATTGCATTTGCTACTTATAATCATCTATACCACTTGTATTTTACTATCTCTTCGCCGAACTAGTGCACCTATACATCTGACAAGTGTATTGGGTGTGTTGGGGACACAAGAGACTTTCTGTATCATAATTGCAGGGTTGCTTGAGAGGGATAGCTTTGACCTCTTCCTCCCTGAGTTCGATAAACCTTGGGTGTTCCACTTAAGGGAAACTTGCTGCTGTTCTACAAACCTCTGCACTTGGAGGCCCAACACTGTCTACAAGAACAGACGCGTGCGTAGACATCAAGCTATTTTCTGGCGCCGTTGCCGGGGAGGTAAGGTAAAAGGTACTCACATCCTTTGGCTACTAAGTCTTTTATTTGCTAGTGAGGGCTCGGAGTTATTTCCTTTAGATTCTACAATTACATCTTTTTGTTTCTTGTTTTTTTATTTTCACTAGTTAGGCTTAATGGAAAACAAAGAGTTCTTTAGTCTTTTTCCTGAGTTTAGATATGAAGTGTTTGAAGAGAAAATTGAAAAACCTTTGGAGCTTAATTTGCATGCTAATAGTGTTGTTAGTATGAATGCTTTGAACACCGTTGTTGCTATAGAAAAGTCTAAGCTTGGGGAAGTTGGTTTTGTTAAGCATGATATTTTTAGTTCCCCAGCTTTAGTGGAGAAAGTTTGCTCTGATGATATTTTATCTCCCATATGTGATGTTCCTTCTTATGATGATATGTTTGAAGAATATGCTTTGCGAAATAGCTGTTCTTTAGCTTGTGATGATACTAAACCTCTAGTTTATGATGGCTATGATGATGAGTATAATATTTTTTTCAGTTCACCTACTATTGAGGATAAAATTAGTTATGATTACAATATGCCTCCTATTTATGATGATTATGGTGATGAGAATAATTATTCTGTTAAATCTGCTCCTACTACTATTGTTCCTGTGGTGAGTATTAATTCTTTTATGCATGTGGCTCATGATAGGGATGCTTTATGTGATAGTTATATTGTTAGTTCTATTCATGATGCTACTGAAAGTTATTATGAGAGAGGGAAACATGGTTTGATGGATCTCAACAATATTAAGTTTCCCCTCTTTATGTTGCAAATCTTGAAGTGGCACTTGTTTTATCTATCCATGCTTGCTACTATGTGCCTCGTTGATTTATTTTCTTACAAGATTCCTATGCATAGGAAGTGCTTTAGATATAAATGTCTTTCAAATTTGCTTTTTTATGCTCTCTATTGCTTTAAGTTCCTATATGGCGCCTTTGCCTCAAGCTCTCATATGGCGCCCACATGAGCATCTTTGCAAATTACTGCGCCTAGCTCAAAGGCGTTAAAGAAAAGCACTCTTGGGAGATAACCCATTGTTTATTTTCAGTAATTTTTCTTTTATTTGAGTCTTGGAAGTTATTACTACTGTAATAACTGCTCCTTATCCTTTTTATTTCGTTGTTGTGCCAAGAGAAGCCTCTAATTTGAGTGAGGTAAAGATTTGGGGATGTTACTGTCCTAAAACTGTTTTCGGTGCTGCACCGTAAAAATTCGTATAAATTCTCTGTATATCTTTTGGACCTGCGATTTCTTGTGCATATGCCCCAGGTTATATCCAAACTTTTGTTATTTGAACACTTTTTGATTTGAGCAACAGAAAACCCCTCAAAAATTCGACCTTTGTCAGCTGTTCAGTTTTGACAGATTTCTGCCAATATTTGTGTTTGCCGCTTTATCGCTTTCTTTCGAGTTCTTTTGATCATGGAACTTTTGGAGAAGTTGCTACAGTAGTATATGCTATATATGTGGTGGTTTTGGGTTGAAACCTGAAGCAAAAAGAGGTTGATTATATGTTATGCTACACTAATGTTGCTAATAGAATTGTGTTTAGTTTTGTATGAAGGAAGTTTTCAAGTGTAGGGCTTGGAGAATGATGAGATGAGTTGAAGAATGGACAAAATATCAAGCTTGGGGATGCCCACGCATCACCCCAAGAAATATCCAAGAAGTACAAGCATCAAAGCTTGGGGATGCCCCCGAGGCACCCCTTCTTCATCGGCAAAAATCAGGTCACCTTTCAAAACACTATATTTTTATTGCTTCATGCACTATGTGTTTTTCTTGGCGCATCAGTTGTTTTTGTTTTCAGTATTAGTTTAGTTTTGTTTGCTGCGATAAATGTTTTGATCACATCATGTTGTTTTGGAGGGAGATGAACTCCGTTTTTCATTTGCCAAGAACACTCTGTTTTTCACTCTTATCGTTTCAATGAGTGTTCTCTTTTTCTGCTACTGCTTTTGGTTTTCATTTTCGCCTTGATTTGCATTCAGATCTTCTTATATTTATTTATCAAGGTGTATATTTGCCTCTGGACCATGTTGGTTTTCCTCAAAAGAGTTGGATTAAAAAAGTTTGAATGGTGTTGGAAAAGAGAAAAAGTTTCATGCAAAAAGTGGTACAAGAAGGAGCTTGTGTAGACTGCGGCCTGGGCTTTTTCATGTCATGCTTGATGTCTTTTTGATAGTATGCTTAGTGGTTTTGCTGTAGCATGACTTGTCTCAAATAACTGAGATTGCTTAATGAGCCTTTGAAAAAATCATGCGTTGTTTTTATTATATGGAAGCATTTATTTGGTTTTCTCCTTGATGCTTTATTTGGGTTGACTTGGCGCATGCTCACACATGTTAGACTCTTACAAAGTCGCCAATAGCCTTCATGATCATTTAATTTTTGACTTTTGATGCCATCTTATGCTTCTTTTAATGTTGCTTTGTCGCTTTGCATGATTATGGCCGTTATTGCTCTCTTAGTTGGTCGCTCCCAGTCTTTTGCTAGCCCTCGCCTTGTACTGAGTATGAGCTCTACTCGTGCATCCAACTCCTAAAAACCAAGTTTGCCATTGTGTCCACTATAAATTCCTATGCATGGTATTTGTAAGCCATTCCAAGTAAATTTTCATGTGCTACCTTTCAAAAAACCTTCAAAATACTTCTCATTTTGTGACACTGTTTTCAGCTCATGGGGACGTGGTGGTCGGATTTGCTATCTTCCATATTGCTTATTCCAAAAAGAAAAAAAAGAGAAAAAATAAGAAAAAAGGCACTCCTCCATGGAATGTGAATGTTGGTGGGCACCCGATGGAATCGGTTAGCCATGGTTTGTGAAAGGAAAAAAGGTGGGGAGGAGTGCCAAGCTTTATAAAAAGAGCACAAAAGTGCCAATCTCCCTCTCAAAAACTTGCTTCATTTTTGTATGGAAGATAGTAAGAACCCCATTGCTAGTCGTTGACAAAAGCAACCACCTCTCAAAACTCAAGTTTTATCTCTCCGTTTTACAAATGAAAAGCTCTAGCACATGTTTAATCACTGCTTCCCTCTGCGAAGGGCCTTTCTTTTACTTTTATGTTGAGTCACCACCTTCTACCTTTATGCACCATTAAGAGAGCATAGTTGTCATTCTGAGTATAATGTGCATTGTCCCAAAGTTTTCATTGATTGATTCATATTGTTTGTTTCACTTGTTCTTAAATTATTTGTATCTAGTCGCCCTCTTAAACTTGAAGGTGTCCTATGCATTTATGTTTTGCTCTCCATGAAGGACAAGCTGAAAACCATTTGTTATGTTTTTCCTTATGATTTGAACACACGTTTGACTTTCATTGTTTCATTTTCATGATCTTTTGTTTGTGTTCATTTGCATGTTATAACATGGTTGCTAAGTTCTTATTGTCAAAGATTATATCTTTCATGCCCATGTTTTAAGTTCTTATGATCCCAGCTCGCAATGCTTACATATATGATCAAGATTGTGTAGGTGCATGTCACCTCAAAAATTATTTCTTTTGTTATCACTTACCTACTCGAGGACGAGCAGGAGTTAAGCTTGGGGATGCTGATACGTCTCCAACGTATCTATAATTTTTGATGCTCCATGCTTGTTTTTACACCATTTACCCGATGTTTCGTTACACTTCGTGGCACTTTTATGCATTTTCCAGAACTAACCTATTAACAAGTTGCCACAGTGCCAGTTCCCTATTTTCTGCTGTTTTTGTGTTTCAGAAGTGATACACAGGAAATATTCTCGGAATTGGATGAAACAAGTTCCTGAAGTCTTATTTTCCCCGGAAGCTTCCAGAGATCCGAAGAGGAGTAGGAGAGGGGCCACAGGCCAGGCTCACACATGGGTGGCGTGGCCCAGGCCCTGGCCGCGCCACCATGGTGTGAGGGCGCCTGGGCCCTCCTCTGACGACGCCCCTTTGCCTATATAAAGCCTCGGGACGGAAACCCTAGGGGAGTCGGCGAAATTTCCAGAACAGTTCCGCAGCACCACCGCCATCGAAGACAAATTTCGGGGGACAGAAGTCTCTGTTCCGGCACCCTGCCGGGACGGGGAAGTGCCCCCGGAGCCATCTCCATCGGTCTCCATCGCCGTCTCCGCCATTTCCATCGACCTCACCGCCATCTCCATCAACCTTGTTGTCTCCTATGATGAGGAGGGAGTAGTTCATCCCCGGGGCTGAGGGCTCTACCGGTAGCTATGTGGTTCACCTCTCTCTCCCATGATGTGATCTTTATGTGATCATGAGCTTTGTATCATGTTGAACAAGTAGATGTTATTATTCAGATATTATGTGTACTCTAGTGGTATTATTAAAGTAATCTATTCCTCCTGCCATGGTGTAACGGTGACAGTGCGTGCATCATGGTGGTACTTGGTCTAGGCTACGATTGTGATCTCTTAAGGATTATGAGAATAATTATTACTATGATAGTATTGAAGTGATCTATTCCTCCTTTCATGGTGTAATGTTGACAGTGTGTGCACCGTGTTAGTACTTGGTCTAAGTTGCAATAATATCTATCTTGAATTGTGATCTGATTTGAATATCTCTATGAGTGGTGTTTGTCAAGTACTTGATGAACTTTAAGGAGTGCTTCGTAGCCCTACGCAATGATTAGTGTTGTTCAATAGGAGAGTAATTCAGAGTACCATAGTGAAGAGAAGTTGTTTATTTGTTCAATCATGTTATATTTGTTGGGAGTGTGTCCACTAGTGAAAGTATGATCCCTACGCCTTGTTTCCAAGCATTGCACATCGTTTACTTCCTGTTTTGTTACATGTTTGCTCGCAGCGATATTTATTCCAGATTGCATTTGCTACTTATAATCATCTATACCACTTGTATTTTACTATCTCTTCGCCGAACTAGTGCACCTATACATCTGACAAGTGTATTGGGCGTGTTGGGGACACAAGAGACTTTCTGTATCGTAATTGCAGGGTTGCTTGAGAGGGATAGCTTTGACCTCTTCCTCCCTGAGTTCGATAAACCTTGGGTGTTCCACTTAAGGGAAACTTGCTGCTATTCTACAAACCTCTGCACTTGGAGGCCCAACACTGTCTACAAGAACAGACGCGTGCGTAGACATCAATAAACAAGACTCCCAACAAGATGGCGATAACGCGTCGGGTCAGGAAGAGGATCACCATCAGTAGGACGAAGCTTAACATTAAGCTCCATAGGAGTCTCAACAGTGCCCTCATCCCCAAGAGCAGCACGAGCAAGAAGATCCTGAATATACTTTTCCTGGGAGATAGAAAAGCCATCAGAAGTGGAGGAAACCTCAATCCCAAGAAAGTAACGGAGAGGACCAAGATCAGTCATAAGAAACTGATCACGAAGATGAGCCTTAACAAAGGCAATATACTCAGGATCATCACCAGTAATGATCATATCATCAACAGAGAGAAGGAGAAGAGTGCGTCCACGAGGAGAAGTGTGAACAAATAGCGCTGGATCATGAGCGCTGGGAGAGAAACCAGCAGCAGTCACCACAGAGGCAAAGCGCTCAAACCAGGCATGAGGGGCCTGTTTCAGGCCATAAAGAGAATGCTGAAGACAACAAACTATCCCATCGGGAACATAATACCCAGGAGGAGGCTGCATATAAACCTCCTCACTCAACTCTCCATTGAGGAATGCGTTCTGAACATCAAGCTGAGACACAGACCAGTGTCGAACAGAAGCGACAGCAAGAAGAGTGCGCACAGTGGTCATATGAGCCACAGGGGCAAAGGTCTCATCATAGTCACGGCCGTGCTCCTGCTGAAAGCCACGAGCCACAAGACGCGCTTTATAGCGCTCAAGAGATCCATCAGAGCGGGTCTTAATTTTATAGACCCACTTACACGTGATAGGACGAACACCGGGAGGAGGAGAAACAAGATCCTGATGACCCACAAGTATAGGGGGTGTATCGTAGTACTTTCAATAAATAAGAGTGTCGAACCCAACGAGGAGCAGAAGGTGTTGATGAGTGGTTTTGATCAAGGATTCACTATAAATACTAGCAAACAGGTTTTCAGGGGTATTTGGTAATACGAGTAAATAAAGTGCGAGTAAATAAAAGACAATAGTAACAATTGCAGCAAGTGGCCCAATCCTTTCTTCAGCAAAGGACAAGCCGGTTGTGTAACTTATAATAACCAAACGTTCTCGAGGACACACGGGAGTTTCTATCAAGAGCTTTTGCTTCATAAAGCCAATAGTCTTTATTGGTTTGATAGGTGTTATGGGGGTGAACCTGTGCTAGCGCACTACCCTTACTAGGATAAATACACACTTGCGATTATACCCCTTGCGTTTGTAGGTGGAACGAAAATTTCTTGTGAATCGACTTTCGAGTTCCCCCCAGCTTCCAATGGATTCGTCGGGTAGGGTGTTCAACCAGGACCGGGCGGCGCCGGTGAGGTGCAGCTGCAAACTTTGCATTGCAGTCGCCTTTGTTCCCCCTAATATCTGCACTGCCTGTAGATAGTCTGATAGCCATAAGGTGGGTTCCTGCGACCCGTCGTACTTATTCTGGTCGTGTGGTAGTTTGAATCCTTTGGGTACCCGCGTTTTGCGAACTCTGCGAGTAAAGCATAACGCACCCATATCTTTATCGTCGTCTTTGTAATTCTCTTCCCTCCAAGCATGTCGCGATTTATTTACTCGAGCTTGTGCTATTATACTTCTTGCATCCTCCTTCTTTTTCTTTTGCTTTTTCTCTTCTGATGACTCGCTATAGTCGCTGTCTGTGCGGTTGTATCTGAACTTCTTTTTGTGGCTTGTCGACTTTATCTCTAGGTCTTTTTCCTTGATCTTTCCTTCTACTATTCCGAGACTTCGTATCGCGGCTCGGTGCATATCTTCTCGCGGGTCCCCATGCTCTGGTCTTGTGGCTAGTAAATACGCTTGTGCTGCTGCCAATGCCGCCTCTGGCGTTTTTTGTAGCTGGTCATCTTCCTCCTCTTCTAGCTGCGGGGTGGGGCTTCTCGAGTACCCTTCTTCTCTACCGCATGCTGTCGTTCCCCTGTTATGTTTTGGATCTCCGCGCCTTTCTCTGCTATATTCTGACTCTTCACTATAGTCTTCCCAGTATTCCTCCCTTGATATACTGTTTCTGTCTTGAATCATCATGTCTCTTTCCTCCCTTAGTTTCTTCTTGTGTTGGTATAATGCATACTGATATCCCATTAGAACTTCTCTTCTCGATCCTTCGGGTACTTCTGTACCATGATTAATGGCTGATTTGATCATTCTCCATTCACCAGCCGAGACATGGACTTTCTCTTTTTCCTTTTTGTTGTGATCTTTCACTTTGTCGACTTGCCTGTCGACATTTTTACTTCCTTTGCTATTGTTTCCTTCTTCTGCCTCAGTGATGATGACGCATAACTGATGTACTTTGGAGACGCCGCTGCTTCCTACGGCGAAGTCCTTTGTATTGTTGTGCGTCTGACACGCTTTTTCTTCTGAGTCGAAATTTTCCTGAATTTCGTCGCCTTCTGCGATTGATGTTTTTTCTAAACTGATCGGCGAGTTTACCTCGCTGGAAGAACCTTCTGATGACTCCAATGTTTCCTCTGTTTCGGGCTTGCCTGCCGACGGATCTTGTTTCGTCAGATCCGAAAGGCGGGATGAACCCGACGGCCCGATGAGGATGCTCAAGCTTCCGATGGTTAGCTCCACCTCTTGACTTCCGTCGACTTCTGGACTGCTGTTGGCTAAAAGCGAAAAAGCCGTCGAATTCATGATTCCAACGCCCCGCTCCCCACGGTCGGTGCCAATTGACGAGGGTTAACTCGACAAATGTCCTAGATGAAGGACTTAGGATCGGGGAGATAGGGCGTCGGATGAACTCGAAGGTAAAGTTAGTCGAAATAGGTGTGTATCGAAAGTAAACTTGGGTGTTCAACCTGGCTTGCTTTCAATCTGTCCCACACCATCCCCTCCTGGCCCCTATATATAGGTGGCCAGGTCTCGAGGATCGGGTCGAGTTCGATACAGATTACAAATATCGACATACGGTAACAACTCGTATTCGACTATCATTACAATTGGGCCTAGCTTAACGGGCCTCAGGGGTACTCAACTAACGGGCTCTATTAGCTATACCCTTGTCAACAAGAAAGTAATTAAGATAAATCTAACCACAGCCTTAAACTCTAAGATCCTACGCTCCCTGGTGCAACGGTTTCCCAACGGAGGTTTAGGTTTCTGTCACTCCAGCAACCCCACAATTGGTAGCCAAATACACAATGCATCTCACTAGGCCCATAAATGGTGAAGTATCATGTAGTCGATGTTCACATGACACCACTAGTGAAATAGCACCACAACAATATCAAACCATTAAATATTTCTCAACAATAATTCACTACTAACATCTTGACTTCTCCCATGTCCTCAAGAACTAAACGAACTACTCACAAGACATCATATGGATCATGATCAGAGGTGAAATAATGGTAAATAACAATCTGAACATAAACCTTAACTCAACGGTTCCACTCAATAGCATCAACTACAAGAGTAATCAACACCGGGAAAGTTTCCCCTATGAATATAACAAGATCCAACTCAGGATGTTACAGCGGGATGGCGTGGTGATGATGGAGATGAAGTTGCTGGTGATGGAGATGATGATGATGATCCTGATGAAGTCCGGTGCGATGGTGATGATGATGGCGACGATCTCCCCTCTCCGGGAAGGAATTTCCCCGACAGATTTCTGCCTGCCGGAGAGCTTTTCTCTCTCTGGTGTTTTCCGCCCCGCAGAGGCGGCGGTGTCTAACTCTGAGGCCCCCCCTTGACTTAGGTTTTCAGGGACGATGAAATACGCGAAGGGGCGAGACCAGAAGTGGGCCAGGGTGGCCTCACACAGGGCTGGCGCAGCCAGGGGTCAGGCCGCGCCACCCTGGCATGAGGGCCCCTCCTGGCTCCTCTCGACTCCTCCTTCTGGCTTCCTGAGTCTTCTGGAAAAATATAATTTCCTGGTATTTTTCTGGAATTTTCCTGATCTTCAAAATATGGTCCCTTGATGGTCCTTTTTCCAGCAGAATCCTGACTCCGGCAGCAAATCCTCCAATGATCATCAAACATGTGAAAACAAAGGAAATAACATAAGTATCAACTCTAAATATGAAATATATCAATGAATAACAAAATAGTGAAGCAAAATGGACATATCAACCCCCCCAAGCTTAGACCTCGCTTGTCCCCAAGCAAAAACTAAACTTGGTAAACATGACCACAGGTTTATGGAGTGAAGTATCGATAATCAAAATACGGACAAGAAGCATCACATTCACCAAGGCACAAATTATAATAGACAGCAACTTCCCTTTATAAGATGTAGACTTGCAATAGGTAAAAGGGAATCACATGTAAAGATGCACAAGGTAAACTATAATTGGCAATGGCAAACCTTAGTTCTTGGTCAAAGAATGATGAACAGGCTATTCTTTCTTTTAAACGGAGCCTTTTAAAACAGAGCTAATATAGCAAAGACCATATGCTCAACAAAATAAACTTTTGCATTCATAGAAAGCTTTGAAAGATATATTCCTTTAGACAAAAGCATTGTACAAAACAAGAAAGATAGTAAACATGATTAAACGAATCAACATATGGATGAGTGAAACATAACAACTCAAATGCTTGCTTGAGATAGAGGGAAATAGGTTGACTCAACATAAAAGTAAAAGATAGGCCCTTCACAGAGGGAAGTAGGGATTAAACATGTGCTAGAGCTTTTCATTTGTAAAACAGAGGTAAAAATTGTTTCGAGAGGTGGTTGCTTTTGTCAACGACTAGCAACGGAGTTCTTGATATCTTCCATACTAAACAAGTGAGAGCGGGTCCGAGATGTTTGATTAATTGGTACATTGGTGCTCTTTTATAGCTTTGCACTCCTCCCCACCTTTTTTCCTTTCTCAAACCATGGCTAACCGATTCCATCGGGTGCCGACCAAACTTTCACATACCATGGAGGAGTGCTCTTTTCTTTCTTTTCTTTTTAAGATTATAATGGTCTGACCAGCTCCCTTGCAAAATTAATGACGAGCAGATGAAGCTGCCTAGTCGAGGGGTACTTAATTTAGTATGGAAGATAACAAACCCATCCACTACGTCCTCATGAGCTAAAAACAGTGGCACAAAATGAGAAGTGTTTGAAGGTTTTTGAAAGGTAGCACATGAAAAATTTACTTGGAATGGCTTGAAATACCATGCAAAGGAATTTATAGTGGACTCTTTGGAAGTGACTTAGCTTTGGGATTTGGATGCACGAGAAGTATTTCCTCTTAGTACAGGTTTTTGGCTAGCAAGGTTGGGTAGCAAGCATAAGAGTTGCATGAAACAGACAAACATACATATAATAAGAACAATCATGCAAACTCCCTTGAAGGTACAATGATTTTGACTTTAGGAATAACAATGCTTATAAGCCAAACATGAAGGATAAACTGAAGTGATGTAACTACAAGCACTTCTTTATTCTTTTCTACTCAAACCTCAAGGTAAAGTTGCTGCTGACCAAGCTAGGTTTGCCAAAACCAACTAAATTTGCTCATGCTCCCAAAGTGATACCAATACCAATCAACAAGACTAGTCATACAAGAGAGATTGCAAACTAACATAAAGTGTGCAGAAAGTAAACGATAAAACTTCTCATTAATATTTTATTACCGCAACTCACACCAAGGGATACATAGATAACGAACTAAGGAGGATACTTCCAAACTGCAAACTATTCTATAAGATAACTTCTCTATTCATGATATGACTATACTTGAAAAGTAAATGAGCAAAAGGTAATGATGTGATACCGCGGCACTCCCCCAAGCTTGGAACAAGCTAAGGGGATGCCTATACCGAAGACGAATTACTCCTTGGGTGGTATTGGTAGCAGCCTTGGATTAATGAAGTATTCCAGCATTCTGCGAAGCCTGATATTCTCTTCTTGAAGCAACTCTACCTCCCTCTTTAAGGCTCGATATTGAGTGCAAAACTCATTGGTGACCAGCATTCCCTGTCTAGCTTTCGTTGGTCCTTCAAAAGCAGGGTTTTTCGGCCTTGCTCTTCCAGCACCTTGTTCCTCCTTCCACTTTTGGCCTAGGTGAACAAATTCCCAGGGACTTTTTCCTTTGTCGTTGCTTGAAGAGGCCATGGCTGCCCCAAGCTTAAGATTAACTCCTGACAAAAACAGCTCGAAACAAAACACGACGAGAAAACAATATACAGACCTCGGGGACTCCGGGGGGTTAAATAGGCAAAAATTATACATCAAAACGAAATCACAGGAGGAAACCAGGACGGAAACGAGTTCCGGGGTGCTCTCACACCTGGGTGGCGCGGCCAGGGGTGGGCCCGCGCCACCTATGTGTGAGAAGCACACGGACTCCTTTTCCTGCCCGTTTTCGTCTCGTGATTTTTCATATTTAGTAAAAATAGCAAAAATATTAAAGGAAGAGCTTTTCGCAAAACTTCTCTGACTAGAACTGTTACCTATTCAAAAATGAACTCTGCAGGTACCTGCAATTTGTCTTGGATGAATTCTTTCGGAGAAACTGTTTCAATAACATCAACATCTTCATTCTAAGAATCTCCAGATATATAATGTTTGAGTCTTTGCCCATTCACCACTTGTGTAGAGTCATCCTTCAATGAAGCAATCTTAATAGCACCTGAGCAGTACACTTCCACAATAACATATGGTCCTTCCCATTTAGAGAGTAATTTTCCTGCAAAAAATCTGAGACGATACCTATACAATAGAACTTTCTAACCAACATGAAACTCTCTCTTAAGAATTCTCTTATCATGCCATTGCTTGACTTTCTCTTTAAAAAGCCTGGTATTCTCATACGCTTCGTTTCTCCACTCATCTAGAGAACTCAAATCTAACAACCTTTTCTTACCGGCTAGTTTAAAATCTCTATTAAGCTCTCTCACTGCCCAAAAAGCTTTGTGTTCTAATTCTAAGGGCAAGTGACACGCTTTTCCATAAACCATCTTATAAGGAGACATACCCATGGGGTTCTTATAAGCAGTTCTATAAGCCCATAAAGCGTCGTTTAACTTACTAGCCAAATTTTTCCTAGATCTATTGACAGTCTTCTGCAAGATAGATTTGATCTCCCTATTTGAAAGCTCTACCTGCCCACTAGTTTGGGGATGATAAGCAGAAGCAATTCTATGATTAACATCATATTTAGCAAGAGTTTTTCTAAAACCACCGTGAATAAAATGAGAACCTCCGTCAGTCATAAGATATCTAGGCACACCAAACCTAGGAAAAATAACATCCTTAAGCATTTTTAACGAAGTCTCACCATCGGCACTCTTTGTAGGTATGGCTTCTACCCATTTAGTAACATAATCAACAACAACAAGTATATGGGTATAGCCTTTTGAAGGAGGAAAAGGACCCATAAATTCAAATCCCCAACAATCAAATGGTTCAATAACAAGAGTGTAACTCATAGGCATTTCATTGCGTCTAGAAATATTACCAACTCTTTGACATTCATCACAAGATAAAACATACCTTCTGGCATTTTTAAAGAGGGTTGGCCAATAAAAACCTGATTGTAGAACCTTTTGCGCGGTTCTATCTCCAGCATGATGCCTGATGTCTATGCACTTCTATTCTTGTAGACACTTGTTGGGCCTCCAAGTGCAGAGGTTTGTAGAACAGCAGCAAGTTTCCCTTAAGTGGATCACCCAAGGTTTATCGAACTCAGGGAGGTTAGAGGTCAAAGCTATCCCTCTCAAGCAACCCTGCAATTACGATACAGAAAGTCTCTTGTGTCCCAAACACACCCAATACAATTGTCAGATGTATAGGTGCACTAGTTCGGCGAAGAGATAGTGAAATACAAGTGGTATAGATGATTATAAGTAGCAAACGTGATGTGAAATAAATATCGCTGCGAGTAAACAAGTAACAAAATAGCAAGTAAACGGTGTGCAATGCTTGGAAACAAGGCCTAGGGATCATACTTTCACTAGTGGACACACTCCCAACAATATATCATGACTGAACAAATAACTTCTCTTTGCTAAGGCACTCTGAATTACTCTCCTATTGAATAACACTAATCATTGTGTAGTGGCTACAGAAGCACCCCTTAAAGTTCATCAAGTACTTGACAAACACCACTCATAGAGATATCCAAATCAGATCACAATTCAAGATAGAAATCATTGCAACTTAAACCAAGTACTAACACGGTGCACACACTGTCAACATTACACCGTGAAAGGAGGAATAGATCACTCAAACTATCATAGCAATAATTATTCTCATAATCCACAAGAGATCACAATCATAGCCTAAACCAAGTACCACCATGATGCACGCACTGTCACCGTTACACCAGAGCAGGAGGAATAGATTACTTTAATAACATTGCTAGAGTACACAAAATATCTGAATAATAACATGTACTTGTTCAACATGATACAAAGCTCACGATCACATAAAGATCACATCATGGGAGAGAGAGGTGAACCACATAGCTACCGGTAGAGCCCTCAGCCCCGGGGATGAACTACTCCCTTCTCATCATAGGAGACAGCAAGGTTGATGGAGATGGCGGTGAGGTCGATGGAGACGGCGAAGACGGCGATGGAGATCGATGGAGATGGCTCCGGGGGCACTTCCCCGTCCCGGCAGGGTGCCAGAACAGAGACTTCTGTCCCCCGAAATTCGTCGACGGTGGCGGCGGAGCTGCGGAACTGCTTCTGGAAAATTGCCGACTCCCCTAGGGTTTTCCGTCCCGAGGCTTCTTATAGGCGAAGGGGCGATGTCAGAGGGGAGACCACGGCCCCTCACGTGGGCCCGGCGCGGCCAGGGGGGTGGCCGTGCCGCCCCTGTGTGTGGGGGCCACGTGGCCCCCCTCCGTCAGGTCTTTGGATGTTTGGGAGCTTCCCCGTAAAATATGACTTCAGGAACTTGTTTCGTCCAATTCCGAGAATATTTCCTGTGTATCACTTCTGAAACACAAAAACAGCAGAAAACAGGAAACTGGCACTGTGGCACTTGTTAATAGGTTAGTTCCGGAAAATGCATAAAAGTGCCACTAAGTGTAACGAAACAATAGGCAAATGGTGTAAAACAAGCATGGAGCATCAAAAATTATAGATACGTTTGAGACGTATCAATGCCCTCCATAGGCGCTGCTATGGCATTTTCTTAAAATCTCTTGTTGCTCATATTCTGGTATGCATCTTCTCATAATACCATCAACTCCTTCTTTATATAAGTGTGGGTCATCCCAAAAATAATGCCTCAAATCATAGAAGAATTTTCTTCTTTGCTGAGCTGTAAAGGTTGGAGGCAAATACTTGGAAATAATAAAGTTAGCATAATCAACATACCAAGGAAGGTCTCGCGAAGTTACATTTATTGCAGCCAACTGCTCATTTGGAAAACTATCATTAATAGGAATAGGATCAAAAGAAATGTTTTCCAATCTAGACAAGTTGTCAGCCACAGGATTTTCAGCACCATTCCTATCTACGATATGCCAATCAAACTCTTGTAAAAGCAACACCCATCTAATAAGCCTAGGCTTAGCATCTTTCTTAGTCATAAAATATCTAATAGCAGCGTGATCAGTATGAATAGTAACTTTAGAATCAACAATGTAAGATCTAAACTTATCACATGCAAAAACAACAGCAAGAAACTCTTTCTCAGTAGTAGCATAATTCTTCTGAGCAGCATCAAGAGTCTTACTGTCATAATGAATAACATTCAACTTATTATCCACTCGCTATCCAAGAACAACACCAACAGCAAAATCACTAGCATCACACATAATTTCAAAAGGTAAATTCCAATCAGGTGGTTGAACAATAGGAGCAGTAGTTAAAGCCTTCTTAAGAGTTTCAAAAGCTTCCTTACAATCATCATCAAAGACAAATGGTACATCTTTTTGAAGAAGATTAGTAAGAGGCTTTGAAATCTTGGAGAAATCTTTAATAAACCTCCTATAGAAACCAGCATGACCAAGAATACTACGAATACCTTTAACATCTCTAGGACAGGGCATTTTCTCAATTGCCTCCACTTTTGCTCTGTCAACTTCAATTCCTCTTTCATAAATTTTATGTCCAAGGACAATTCCTTCATTTACCATAAAGTGGCATTTCTCCCAATTAAGAACAAGGTTAGTTTCTTCGCATCTCTGCAAAACTTTATCAAGGTTGTGCAAACAATTATCAAAAGAAGTTCCATAGACAGAGAAATCGTCCATGAAGACCTCCACAATTTCTTCACAAAAGCCATGAAAAATAGCAGACATGCATCTTTGAAAAGTAGCAGGAGCATTGCATAAACCAAACGGCATACGTCTATAAGCATAAGTTCCATAAGGACAAGTAAAAGTGGTTTTCTCTTGATCTTCCTTTTTAACAGCAATTTGAGAAAAACCAGAATAACCATCAAGGAAACAAAAATGAGTCTTCTTAGACAACCTTTCTAACATCTGATCTATAAATGGTAAAGGGTAATGATCTTTCTTAGTAACTTTGTTTACCTTCCTATAATCAATGCACATTCTATAACCAACTACTACCCTTTGAGGAATAAGCTCATTATTCTCATTACGCACAACAGTCATACCTCCTTTCTTAGGAACACAATGAACAGGACTAACTCATCTACTATCAGCAATAGGATAAATAATACCAGCATCAAGGAGCTTTAATACCTCATTTCTTACCACATCCTTCATCTTGGGAATTAGGCGGCGTTGATGCTCCATGACTGGCTTCGCGTCTTTCTCCATATTAATGGCATGCTGACATAAAGTGGGAGAAATCCCCTTTAAATCATCAAGAGTATATCCCATATCTCCTCGGTGTTTCCTCAATATCTCCAATAATCTTTCTTCTTCCTTTCCTGAAAGTTTAGAGCTAATAATAACAGGATATATTTTCTTATCATCTATGTAAGCATATTTAAGATTATCAGGCAAAGGCTTTAATTCAAACACAGGATCTTCCTTAGGTGGCAAAGTGGTACCAAGATCCTCCACAGGTAGATTATGCTTGATTAATGGTGGTTGACGAAGAAGAATGTCGTCAATCTCTTCTCTTTCCTTGCTGAAAACATCACTTTCATGATCTTCCATGAATTGCTGGAAGGCATTATTAGGAGCAAGAGCAATAGAAGCAAGCTGTTCAACTCGAAAATTTTCATTAGGCGTGTCATTTTCATAAGAAGTCTTAGCAAACTTGGAAAAATTAAACTCATAAGACTCTCCATTAAACTTAGTAAAAATTTTCTCCTTCTTACAATCTATCACGGTGCCACAAGTGTTCAAAAATGGTCTACCAAAAATAATAGGACAAGTTTTACTAGCCTCCTTACCAAGTACTAGAAAATTAGTAGGGTATTTAGTCTTACCGCAAAGAACTTCCACATCTCGAACAATACCAAGTGGCCAAATAGTTTCTCTGTTAGCAAGCTGAACAACCTGTCGATGGATTTCGTGTCGCAAGAACACGGGGTACCACGCGACGGACCCAAAGATTCGAACGCAGGGGGCTGAACGTGTGAGATCTTAGATCGCAACGAAACACGGTGACGGAAGCCTCGATTGTCGAACGCGCAACGCACTGCAGAGAGGGAGACCGAGCTTTACCCAGGTTCAGGGCCCTCGTGGTGAGGTAAAACCCCTACTTCCTGCCTTCTTGTATTGCAATGCGACACCTCGCGAGGAGTACAAGGCCTTGGTTACAAAGCTCTAGCTGGCCGGAGGTTGAAGAACCTGCGTGCCCAGCTAGCCACTTGGAGAAGATCAGATCCTCCCTAAGGAGTGGCCTCCCTTCCTTTTATATCGCCCAGGTCCTCCTTCCCCTCATCTTCTTGGGGAAGGGGTTGCCACACATATGGCCAAGGAAGGGTGGACAGCTGTAGACTACACTCCTTTGTAGACTTGGTCTTCATAGGGTAGTGGCGCCGGTCCACAGGGGTGGGTGGAGGAAGCTGACGTCCTCCTCTGGCGCCCTGCGCCGTCCACGCTATTTTTAGGGGGGTGGCCAACAACCACTGTGCTGCTTTGGACAGGCACAGCGAAAGTTGGTCTCCTCCCTGTCGGGGGTAGCGTGGGCGATACGCGGTCTTCTGCCCGCTATCTTCTTGCTCTGCACGCAAACGTGCTGAGCTGACGTGGGCGTACTTCCTCTCCTCACCAGCGGGGGCTCGTGAGGAGGTCTTCTGGTCCTTAGCCGTTTGTGTCGTCGTTCCCCTCACGAGGCGCCTCCTCGTGAGGGTCTTCTCCGTAGCTTGGGTCGTTGATCCTGAAGATGGGCCGATGACGTGGCCCAGGAGCAGGTGGACCGGGATACCCCGGTATCCATAACACCGACACAACCACATCAATATCTTCAAGTTCACAAGTGCCAATCTCATGCATAATTTCTTTGTAAAGCTCTAAAGGAATAGCACTTGCACTAGCACCAATATCACATAAACCATAATAGCAATGATCTCCAATCCTGACAGAAATAATAGGAACACTTGTTTTCCTATGCTTTTTAGGATGTGAGAGAATGTTAGAAGCATCTTCACAAAAAAGAATATATTCATCCCCTACATCTTTAGTAACAAGATCCTTCAATATAGCTACAAGAGACTTAATAGTAATTTGCTCATCAGGTTCTGCAGCTTTCTTAGTACTTTTATTAGACACACTTACCAAAGTAGAATACATCTTTACCTTAGCATGGAAAGGTGTCTTCTCAAAATAAGGTTCAGGCACAATGCTATCAACAGTACAAACTTCAGTAGCTGCAACAGGTATATGACTAATAGAGTCTTTATAAGGCGCATGATATTTGTTCCAATCTTTCTTTGGAACATCAAGATAAGAGGCAAAGGCCTTAAGACAATTAGCAAGTATTTGTGAATCAAGACCATAAGCAGTGCTAACACTATGAAAGTCATCGGTCCCCATAAAAGATTTAATGCATTCATAATCATAATTTATACCTAACTTCCTACCTTTGTCGTTTTCCCAACCTTCAGCATTATCTTGTATACAGTCAAGAAGTTTCCACTTAGCATCTTCTTTCATATGAGTAAATGATCCAAAGCAAGAAGCATCCAAATAATCCTTATCAGGAAGAGTAAGTCGCGCATAAAAATTATCAATAACAATATTATTGGGGAGCTCATGAATGGGGCATTTGAGCATTAGTAAATTCAATCTCCCCCACGCTTGGGCAATACTCTCTCCATCATGAGGCCAAAAATTATATATCCGGTTACGATCTTTATGAATTTCACTTGGAGGATAAAACTTGGAATAAAAGAGAGGTACAATATCCTCCCATGCCATAGATGGACCATCTTGGAGTAGTCGATACCACTCTTCAGCTCTGCCTTTCAATGATAAAGAGAATAATTCACTAGTGGAAAAAAGCCTATTGGTGGTGCACCATTTTGGCATATGCGTGGCGCATATGGGATGCGCCACCACTGCCACGCCACTAATAACAGTTTATTGGTGGCGCATGTCAATATGCGCCACACATATGTTGAATATTGGTGGCACATATAGCATATGCGCCATTAGTGTCTTATGCGTGGCGCATATTGCTATATGCGCCACCAATACATAATGCGCCACTAAATACCTATAATATGCGCCACTGATATTTCGTACAGGTAAAAAAAAACTAATATTTTCTGGTATTTATACACAGCAATGCACAAGAATATATATAAGTATACAATATAACTGCAGAATACATAGCATGCAGTACAAAACAAATATATCATCATCACAAACAATTAGATCCATAATAGTGACAAAGTTCCCGAATATTGACCATATGTGTTAGAGCATATATAGCCCAAGTCCATGCATTACACACATTACACATTACACACACTACACATCTCACCAAAAGACCGAGTAGACTACACCCGCAATGGTGAGCAAGACCGGGAGCCACCGGTGCGATCGGCTGCTCGGTGTTGGCGTCGGCGGGAGGTGGTGTCACCAGAGCGACCTCCGGGTACGGTGTTGGTGGCGGCGGGAGGGGGCACCGGAGCGGCCATCGGCTGCGCCTCCTCGACGTTGGCTGCGCCTCCTCAGCTGCGCCGCCGGTTCGTGTCTCCTCCACTTGGAGACCGCGAGCTCTCTCGTCTTGTACCCTTTGTAGCAGTTGCCGCTGAAGTTGGTCACCGACCTGTGCCTGGCAGTCCTCCCACTCCTCGTAGACTCCTAGAACCCGACCACTGTACACCACATACCACTTCGCCATCTCTCTATAGACATGTAGTATATATGTTATGCAACGAAAGGTATGACAAAGTGCAAAAACATGCTTGCATGATCACAAATACTATGGCAAGGATTCATAAGCCTAGAATAAAACATAGCATGGATGACGATCGATCATATATAAGCAAGTCCAACATCGAAAAAAAGGTTCGAATAGATCACACCGGCGATGACGATGAGCAAGATCGAGACCATGATCAAGAACTTCATCCGATTCTTCTTCCACACGTGTCTCCTCCACTTGGAGACCGCGAGCTCTCTTGTCTTGTACCCTTTGTAGCGGTTGCCGCTGAAGTTGGTCACCGGTGCCTGGCAGTCCTCCCACTCCTCGTAGACTCCTAGAACCCGACCACTGTACACCATGTACCACTTCGCCATCTCTCTATAGACATGAAGTATATATGTCATGCAATGAAAGGAATGATAAAGTTCAAAAACATGCTTGCATGATCACAAATACTATGGCAAGGATTCATAAGCCTAGAATAAAACATAGCACGGATGACGATCGATCATATATAAGCCTAGAATGGAGTATATATGTTATGCAACGAAAGGAATGACAAAGTTCAAAAACATGCTTGCATGATCACAAATACTATGGCAAGGATTCATAAGCCTAGAATAAAACATAGCATAGATGACGATCGATCATATATAAGCCTAGAATGGAGTATATATGTTATGCAACAAAAGGAATGACAAAGTTCAAAAACATCCTTGCATGATCACAAATACTATGGCAAGGATTCATAAGCCTAGAATACAACATAGCATGGATGACGATCGATCATATATAAGCAGTTCATAATACGAAAAAAAAGTTCTAGCGCCTGGAGGGGCCCGCCTCATCATTGTTGGCCCCCTTCTTCGTCGCCGCTAGGCCCGATCGAGCATCTCGTGCGGCGGCGGGGGCGGGGAGGAAGTCATCCTCCACAATCTTGTGGAGGCGACCGGAGTCCTCCGCGAGCAGCGGCAAGAGGCACCGCCGCTCCAACTCCATGAAGCCGCGCGCTCCCTCCTCCGTCGCGTGGCGGTCCCGCGACTCCTTGAGCCCCGACTCAAGAAGTAGGCCGTCCCACTCGTTGTCGTGCGCCGCCTCCTTGTTCTCCATCCGCAGAGAACGCCACGAGGCATGGATGGCCGCCTGTTCTTCATTCTCGGGGTCCGAGATGGCCCACTCCATGTCGTCGATCTTCGCCTGGACTTCCGCCTCCAGGCGGTCGTTCTCTTCTTCGTCCTCCGGGTAGTCCACCTCGGGGACTTCTTCCTCCTCACCGTCGAACGCTGGAGGTGGCGGCATTGGAGGCAGCTTCGGAGGGGGAGGGGGTGGTGGTGGGCGTCGGCTCATCATGGCATAGGTGGTGATCTTGCGGCGCACCATGGCGGCGGAGGCGTACCTAAAAGCGGAGAGAAAAATGTTTTGTACAACAAAAAATCGATCAGAAAATTCAATAGCACCTCCCCTATAAATGGCTACCTAGGAGTGCCTATTTCTCACCGAAACAGAAATCAATCAACATTTCGGGAGTAATAGGCACTCATTTTCAAAAACCTGTAAACATACACATAAAAGACACAACATGTGCCATACAGTTAAGATATATCCAGTACCATGCAGTTAAGATATATCCAGTACCATACATAGTTTTTATTTGTAGATTATATGAAGCACAACTCTGCACTCTTAACACACAAGCTAGAGGAACAAGAATTTTAAATTGACTGAATGCAATTTACAGAACTACTACACTACAGAAGCATAAGGAAGCGTGTGTAACAATCAAACATAATGGAATAGTTGGGTGACAAGTATAACATGACCTACAGCTAGTAACGGGCAAGTAGCAACAACTTGTGAAATTTTCACATCTTCACGGGGTTTTAGCAAGGCCGAATCATTGAGTAAAAGCAACAAGCAAACTGCAGTATTTAAACCCGAATCTGTTTACTCAAAAATCTTATCCCATCATAATGTACAAGAATTAGAAGTTCTGTAACTGAAAACAAATTAACACGAGTTGCCACAACTAAATGTATGAAAGTTGTCTTCCTACATATATTTACTTTTCATTTCAAGGTTCAAGGACAACAGATTACTTGGAGCAGAGCTGCATACCACATTTAGCTTTGCTTCGGCAGTTACTATGAAACACTTGCTTATCATATAACTATATAAGTTCATCACGGATTCACAGATCGTAAATAAACCCCAGGTCTGTGGTTATTGATAGTTTGTAATAATGTATACTTACAAAAGACAAGTCAATAATTAAACGGAGATAAATAAGTTAAGTTCTCGGTTTCCACTTTAGTTAACCAAACCAGGCAAAAAACATCGCTTCATTAGTTGGATGAATCCCCAACCTAATAACAAATACATGCTCCTACTGAACTAGCAATCGCATTCGGCATGTTCCTTCCTAGTACCTCTACATTCTCCCCAAACCCCATATGCCTCTCTCCTCTATGAATTATTCCTTATCTCGTGCACCAGCAACACCAAACCCACCTACGGTGCCACCCAATCCTACACCCAGAAAATCAGCGAGGCTCATTCACGTGGGAGCTAGGGTTTGAAGAGTTCTCTTACGGTAGCTGAATCCATTATGAAATAATTCGAGGACATGTTACAACGCTGTCTCAATCAAACAGATTACAGCAAGCAGAAGTAATCACATAGGCACGGTGCAGTGAGATCTAATTAGTTAAGAAGCATAGCATCAACTAGGAAGTACCAATTCTGCAAGTGCATCGGCTACATTATTCAAGCAGAGACGATGTGCCTTAGACCATGGAGCGAGCGAAATCAAGCCTGCGCCTTGTCGGTGGGGAGGAGGAGGACAGGGGAGAGGGTGGGTTTACCTATAGTCGCACAGGTGGCTCCTCGAGCTCGAGGAGGTTGGGCTGGCCGAGGAAGACCTCCTTGGCGGTGGAGCAGAGCCGGCGGATCTCCGGGCCGTCCTTGCAGCGTCGCTGGGATCGAGGACGGTGGCACGGGCCAGCGACGAGGACGGTGAGGGCTTCGGCGTGGACTCCACCTCCCTCTTGACCAGCCTCGCCGGCGGCTTCTCCTCCTGGTCCGGCGCAGAGCGACGACGGCTACGAGAGCGGCAACGGGCTAGGGTTAGGGCGGGCGGGGGGAAATGAGGGGAAGAAGATAGAGGAGATCGGCCGGCCGAATCGTATTAGGGTTTGGCTAAGCGTCAATTATGCGTGGCGCATTATGTGCAATATGCGCCACACATATTTGACACTTAGTCAAATAGCGTGGCCTCAGCCATATGACAAGATCTTGTCAATGGCTCAGTGGTTTCGTGGCATGTGCATCCAGAGGGGATCCAGGGTTCGAACCCTGCAGGTGTTGCCTCACAACTTTTTTTTAAAAAAATTGTTTTTTCACAAATTCTAACAAACACAATTTCTAACAAATACAAGTTTGTTTTTTAAATTGTTTTTTCACAATTGTTTGCAGGTTACTTCAAAATAATAGTTTGCAATAGTAAAAAACCACAAACATCATCATGTCACATCTTTTTCTCACTTTATTTGTGAGTATCGTAATAGTTTATTCAAAAAACCATGAATATACACAAAAAATGTCATGATCTCGATTCCACGCTAGCTAGCTAGAGCTAGCGTCTCTTTGCAATCTTCTTGCCCTTCTTCCTCGCGGTTGAATACTTTAGGCCGGGAATGTTGAGGTTTCTTCTCATGAACGGACAACCTTTAGTAGGTAGGGTGGTCTTCCTTCTTCCTGCGGTAGTCGGCTTGTCGAAGTACTTGTCGAATTCCTCTTCGATCTTTGGATCGCCGTTCTTTATTAAGTCTTGGTCGTTGGCGGGTCCTTCCATTCCGATGATGCTCCTCTTGCCCCTCCTCACGACAACACGGCTTGGCTTTGACGGGTCAGTGATGAAGAAGCATTGGTCAACTTGGCTCGCGAGTACCCATGGCTCGTTTTTTGCGGAGGCGTTCATCACGGAGGCATCGGGTATAACCATGGTGGTGAAATACCGGCCCTCTTTCTGGACGCTCTTGGCCCATCTGACACGGAACATCGACACCTTCTCTCCGACATAGTCGAGCTCCCAGATCTCCTCGATCCTTCCAAAGAATCTTTCCTTGACGGTGGCTTCGTCATCGGCATAGGATAGCATCGTTACTCCCGAGTTCTGATATTCGCTACTCCTGTCCCTTTCCTCGGTGTAGAATCTGTATCCATTGATGTCGTAGGCCTGATATGTCCTCATGTTGTGCCTGGGACCCTGTGATAATGCAAAAAATAGTTTTTCATCCTCCGTAGAAGGCGTCGACTGCAGGCCGTGAAGCTTTTCCTTGAACCAAGCCGTGAAGCTAGAGTTGTGCTCTCTTGTTACGTCTCCCTTCTTCCTCGGCCGACCTAGGTCAATGAACTTCTGCTCTACAAAGCTTTTGTGCTCCTCCACCCAAGGGTCAACCAATTCGATGTGCTGTAGCGCGACGAGGTGTGCCCGGACAAAGTCGGGGCGTTGACCCTTCGCGCCGACATGCAAGGCGCGAAAACCCTCGCGGTGACCATATCCGGCAAGCCTACCAAGGTGCGTCCTTTTGGGCAGACCAACAGGGTCATCCGTGTCATCCTCCTCGGTGCGAAGATAATTCTGGCAAAACGAGATGCACTCGTAGGTCAGAAAGCCCTTGGCGATGCTTCCATCTGGACGGGACCTGTTGTGGACGAATCCTTTGATAACACCATTCAGCCTTTCGAACGACATCATGTTGTGCAGGAATGTCGGACCGAGATGAATGATGTCACCCACGAGATGGACGAGCAGATGCACCATGATATCGAAGAACGCGGGCGGGAAGTAAATCTCAAGCTCGCACAGTATCACAACGATCTCTTCTTGCAGCGCGTCGAGCTGCTTCAAGCCGATAGATTTTCTCGAGATGACGTCGAAGAAGTTGCAGAGCCCAAACAACGTCTCATGGACGTGCTCGTCCATTATCCCTCGGATCGCAATGGGAAGTATCTGTGTCATCAACATGTGACAGTCGTGAGACTTCATCCCGCTGAACCTCTTCTTCGCTTCGTCCAGATATCTGCCTATGTTCCCAGAGTAACCGTGAGAAACTTTAACTCCTAGGAGGCACTTAAAAAACTGTTCGAGCTCCTTCTCACTTATAGTGAAGCAGGCAGCGGGAAACACCACATCCCTCCTCTTAGCCCTCTTGCGGGGACCCTGAGTATCTTCGTCCATGTTCTCATCATCATCATCATCGTTATCGGGCGGACCATGAAGTTCTTTCTTGATGCCAAGGAATTCCAGGCCGTGTCTTGCCTTCGGCCCGTCCTTGGTCCTATCCGGCATGTTGACGATAGTGGCCAGCAGACTCTCACATACGTTCTTCGTGATGTGCCTGACATCAAGGCTATAGGGCGTGTGGAGGTATTTCCAGTACGGCAGGTCCCAGAAAACAGACCTCGCTTTCCACACACCATGCAGTGGCTTTGTCCTCGGACGCTTCTTTCCCGGCAAAGGGCACTCTTCCCAGTTTTCCAGCATGTCGTCGATTACTTCACCGCTCCTCAGACGTGGGGCTTTTTCAAGCTCTTCTTTACCGTTGAACAGGTCTCCGCGCTTTCTCCACGGGTGATCCATTCGAAGCCACATCCGAGTCCGTTGGAACACGGTCTTCGAGGAACCTGGATCCCTTGGTAGCTAGAGATGCGGGGTCTTATCCATGCACCTGACACATGCATTGTGTACGTGGTTCACCTGGCCAGAGACGTAACTGTAACCTGGATAGTCCTGCACCGTTGTGAACAACGCGACTCTCAAAGGGAAATAATCTTCTGAGTATGCATCCCATATATGAGGAGGTGTCTCCCACAGCGTGGCTAGCTCTTCTTTCAGCACCCCGAGATACAAATGCATGTCGACACCTGGCTGTTTTGGCCCCTGAATCAGAATACACATGTGTACATATCTCTGCTTGGTGCACAACCATGGAGGGAGGTTGTACGGCCATACAAACACGCGCCAGGTACTGTGCGTGCTACTCTGGTTGCCAAACGGATTGAGTCCATTGGTGCTCATACCAAGCCTGATGTTCCTTGGATCGGCCCCGAACTCATGGAAGTCGATGTCAAGTGCGTTCCACTGGCTAGCGTCCGAAGGGTGTGTCAGGATCTTGCCCTTATGCGGATCATCTTCAGTCTTCTTCCTATCCGTGTGCGATCGCATGAGCTTTGCTTCCTTAGGGTCTACGAAATACCGCTGCAGACGGGGAATGATAGGAAAGTACCATACCACTTTCCGAGGTACTTTCTTGTTCCCTATCTTGTATCGTCCTTGGCCGCACACCGGACATGTGGTTCTCTCCGCGTACTCATCCCGATAAAGTGCGCAATCATTGATGCAGGCGTGGTACTTAACGTATGGCATGTCCAGAGGGCACACGATTTTCTTGGCCTCCTCGATATTAGTTGGACACGTGTTTCCTTTGGGAAGACGTTTTTGCCAGAATCTCATGTTTTTATTGAAGCTTACGTCGGTCCATTTGCTTTCCGCCTTCATCTCCAGAGCCTTGAGCGTGACGCTCAAGCGTGTATCCTCGGGTCGGCACCCAGGAAACAACGGAGTTTTCCCGTCAATCTCCATCTGCTCCAGCTTGGCTTTCTCTCTGGCAGCAGCTTTCGCATTGCTCGTCTCCTTGAGGAGCAGTTCCTGAACATGTGGGTCCTGCAAGGCTGAGGTTAGTCGTGTCTGTGTGCCCGTCGACGCCGCGTCTTCTCCATCATCATCATGTCCGCCGCCACCATCTCCTTCGTGATGATCATCATCATGTCCGCCGCTGCCATCTCCTTCGTGATGATCATCATCATGTCCGCCGCCGCCATCTCCTTCATGATGATCATCTTGTACGCCCTCGTCTTCAGAAACACCATTGTTGATGTCCTCGTCATCTTCAGAATCATAGCCGGGCATGAAACCACGCATGAGCAGGTGACTCTCCAGGTCTGCGGAATCAGGGTCGAGTAAGCTCCCGAGTTTGCATTTTCGACACAGACATCTTATGTGGGTCCTCTTGTTCATCCTCATGTCGGCCACCGCGCGTTCCTTGTATCTAGCCACTTGACCTTCGCTCATGTGTCTGACCATGGTTGCCTGCGCGGTATAGAGAAAAGAGAGTACCTTAGAATCACACATCATCATGCACTCACACACACACACACATGCATGCATGCATGCTCACCGGAAAAATTCGGCATGACCTCTCCTAAAAATAGGACGTATGGGTAGTGCAAAAATTTGCCGAAACGGAAGTTAATCAACATTTCAGCAAACATCCATGCACCACGCCGTAGCAGGCAACATGCTCTTGCTTCTTCGTCACCTGTAAACATTCGTGCACCACACACAAGCATGCATGCGTGTACAACGCACGCGAGACGTCCACCGGCCACACAAAACATCTACATGCATGTCCTCCAACAACTCACCTAGTTGGTTTAGTAGATCTACAACTTAGAGAGGCTTCCCCTCTCAAAACTATGGAGCAAAGTAGGTTTAAAAACTAAGAATGGAGGCAAGAATGGAGAAATTGAGGTGGTGGGGAGGAGGAGGACGACCTAGATCTAGTTTGGTGTTGGATGGAGAAGAATGAAATGGTAGTGGTGGGGCTGCCAACTTATAGATCTGGCCGACCTTATCAGTGGTGCATATTGAACAAAATGCGCCACTGATAAGTCTGCCACCTTTTCAGAGGTGTGGGCCCCACTAATTATGCATGGCGCATATAGCAATATGCGCCATTGATATTTTATTTATCAGTGGCGCATATTGCTATATGCGCCACGCATAACACTGGCAGGGGCCAGGCCAGTGGGGCCCATGTGGGTCCCACATACTTATCAGTGGCGCATTACGCATAATATGCGCCACTAAAGGGTCAAATATGCGTGGCGCATATTACAAATGCGCCATTGATAAGTCAAGATATTTTGTCGACGACCCTTCTGGTGGGTCCCACAGACTTATTGGTGGCGCATTTTGAGAATAATGCGCCACTAGCAAAAACATTATCAGTGGAGCATATTTGATAATGCGCCACTAGTAAATACTAGTGGAGCATATTGATTAATGTGCTCCACTAGTAAAACATCTATCTATAAGCCTTTTCCCACTAGTGATTTCTTCTTGACTTGGCTTGGTGAAATACCTGCACACCTGAACAACTCGCATAATTCATGTATAAATAATAAGTGATCACCCGGATGGACAGTTCCATCACCTGAATAGCCGTTATCCATAATACGCCCAACAATTTTCATAGGTATTTTAAAAGGATCAATTTCAGCAGGTGGTGGCGGTGGTTGTTCATCCACATGTGCAGCAGTAGTAGAAGTGTTTCCAAATAGGAAACCAAATGGAGAGTTCTCCATTGCAGAGTAAAAAAAAAAAAAAAACAATACTCACAGTGACGGTTACCTTTACCAATTCCGCTCTTCAATAGCGCTACACTCCCCGGCAACGGCGCCAGAAAATAGTCTTGATGACCCACAAGTATAGGGGGTGTATCGTAGTACTTTCAATAAATAAGAGTGTCGAACCCAACGAGGAGCAGAAGGTGTTGATGAGTGGTTTTGATCAAGGATTCACTGTAAATACTAGCAAACAGGTTTTCAGGGGTATTTGGTAATACGAGTAAATAAAGTGCGAGTAAATAAAAGACAATAGTAACAATTGCAGCAAGTGGCCCAATCCTTTCTTCAGCAAAGGACAAGCCGGTTGTGTAACTTATAATAACCAAACGTTCTCGAGGACACACGGGAGTTTCTGTCAAGAGCTTTCGCTTCATAAAGCCAATAGTCTTTATTGGTTTGATAGGTGTTATGGGGGTGAACCTGTGCTAGCGCACTACCCTTACTAGGATAAATACACACTTGTGATTATACCCCTTGCAAGCATCCGCAAATACAAGAAAGTAATTAAGATAAATCTAACCACAGCCTTAAACTCTAAGATCCTACGCTCCCTGGTGCAACGGTTTCCCAACGGAGGTTTAGGTTTCTATCACTCCAGCAACCCCACAATTGGTAGCCAAATACACAATGCATCTCACTAGGCCCATAAATGGTAAAGTATCATGTAGTCGACGTTCACATGACACCACTAGTGAAATAGCACCACAACAATAGCAAACCATTAAATATTTCTCAACAATAATTCACTACTAACATCTTGACTTCTCCCATGTCCTCAAGAACTAAACGAACTACTCACAAGACATCATATGGATCATGATCAGAGGTGAAATAATGGTAAATAACAATCTGAACATAAACCTTAACTCAACGGTTCCACTCAATAGCATCAACTACAAGAGTAATCAACACTGGGAAAATTTCCCCTATGAATATAACAAGATCCAACTCAAGATGTTACAGCGGGATGGTGTGGTGATGATGGAGATGAAGGTGCTAGTGATGGAGATGATGATGATGATGATCCTGATGAAGTCCGGTGCGATGGTGATGACGATGGCGACGATCTCCCCTCTCTGGTGATGAAAATTTCCCCGGCAGATTTCTGCCTGCCGGAGAGCTTTTCTCTCTCTGGTGTTTTCCGCCCCGCAGAGGCGGCGGTGTCTAACTCTGAGCCCCCCCTTGACTTAGGTTTTTGGGGATGATGAAATACGCGAAGGGGCGAGACCAGAAGTGGGCCAGGGTGGCCTCACACAGGGCTGGCGCGGCCAGGGGTTAGGCCGCGCCACCCTGGCGTGAGGGCCCCTCCTGGCTCCTCTCGACTCCTCCTTCTGGCTTCCTGAGTCTTCTGGGAAAATATAATTTCCTGGTATTTTTCTGGAATTTTCCCGATCTTCAAAATATGATCCCTTGATGGTCCTTTTTCCAGCAGAATCCGGACTCCGGCAGCAAATCCTCTAATGATCATCAAACATGTGAAAACAAAGGAAATAACATAAGTATCAACTCTAAATATGAAATATATCAATGAATAACAGTAAATTATGATACAAAATAGTGATGCAAAATGGACGTATCAGATCCCAGGTGCCAGTGCGCTCAAGCGCATCAATCTCCTCAGCCATGGCAAGCTGCCATTCAGGATGACGCTCAGCATCCCGATAAGAAGTCAGCTCGGAGGCAACAGAAAGACCGTACTGACTAGGAGAGTAACGGTCTGGGGCACGACGCTGACGAACAGGACGAGTAGAGGGAAGCTCATCAGTGGAAGATGACTCATCGGAAGAAGAGGAAGAAGGAATAGCAGAGGAAGGCTCCGAAACCGGAGAACAAGGAGAACTAGGGGAACTAGGTGGAGCAGAGGACGACGATATCGAAGAAGAGACATCAGCGAGAGTGGGTCCAGAAGAAGAAGCAATAGGAGCAGAAGGAGGTGTGTCAGGAAAAAGAAGAAAAGATATATCTTCCACTGGGTAGGTACCTGCGATGGGACAAGGATAGAAAGGACGCGTCTCATCAAAAGTGACATCACGAGAGATGCGCATCCGACGACCAACGGGGTCCCAACAGCGATAGCCCTAATGCTCATCACTGTATCCAAGAAAAACACACTCAACAGACTGAGCGGTCAGTTTGGTGCGTTCGCGAGGGGGAAGGAGAACATAGCAAACACAACCAAACAAGCGAAGCATCGAGTAGTCTAGAGAATGACCAGATAGACGCTTGAGAGGTATACCACCCTGCAGAGCGGCAGAAGGCTGAATGTTAATGAGGTAAGCCAACGTAGCGACAGCCTCAACCCAGAAATGCGGCGGTAGGGAAGAAGCAATCATCATGGCACGGGTGGTCTCAAGAAGATGGCGATGCTTACGCTCAGCAACACCATTCTGGGTATGTGCACCGGGACAGGAGAACTGAGCGAGAGTGCCCTGCTCAGCAATAACACCACGCAACAGCTGGCAGATATACTCACCAGCAGAGTCAGCACGAAACACATGAATGGGTGTAGAATACTGAGTGCGGACTGATGACCAACAAGTATAGGGGGTGTATCATTGTACTTTCGATAAATAAGAGTGTCGAACCCAACGAGGAGCAGAAGGTATTGATGAGTGGTTTTGATCAAGGATTCACTGTAAATACTAGCAAACTGGTTTTCAGGGGTATTTGGTAATACGAGTAAATAAAGTGCGAGTAAATAAAAGACATTAGTAACAATTGCAGAAAGTGGCCCAATCCTTTCTTCAGCAAAGGACAAGCCAGTTGTGTAACTTATAATAACCAAACGTTCTCGAGGACACACGGGAGTTTCTGTCAAGAGCTTTCGCTTCATAAAGCCAATAGTCTTTATTGGTTTGATAGGTGTTATGGGGGTGAACATGTGCTAGCGCACTACCCTTACTAGGATAAATACACACTTGTGATTATACCCCTTGCAAGCATCCACAAATACAAGAAAGTAATTAAGATAAATCTAACCACAGCCTTAAACTCTAAGATCCTACACTCCCTGGTGCAACGGTTTCCCAACGGAGGTTTAGGTTTCTGTCACTCCAGCAACCCCACAATTGGTAGCCAAATACACAATGCATCTCACTAGGCCCATAAATGGTGAAGTATCATGTAGTCGACGTTCACATGACACCACTAGTGAAATAGCACCACAACAATATCAAACCATTAAATATTTCTCAACAATAATTCACTACTAACATCTTGACTTCTCCCATGTCCTCAAGAACTAAACGAACTACTCACAAGACATCATATAGATCATGATCAGAGGTCAAATAATGGTAAATAACAATCTGAACATAAACCTTAACTCAACGGTTCCACTCAATAGCATCAACTACAAGAGTAATCAACACTGGGAAAGTTTCCCCTATGAATATAACAAGATCCAACTCAAAATGTTACAGCGGGATGGCGTGGTGATGATGGAGATGAAGGTGCTGATGATGGAGATGATGATGATGATCCTGATGAAGTCCGGTGCGATGGTGATGATGATGGCGACGATCTCCCCTTTCCGGGAAGGAATTTCCCCGGCAGATTTCTGCCTGCCGGAGAGCTTTTCTCTCTCTGGTGTTTTCCGCCCCGCAGAGGCGGCGGTGTCTAACTCTGAGCCCCCCTTGACTTAGGTTTTTGGGGATGATGAAATACGCGAAGGGGCGAGACCAGAAGCGGGCCAGGGTGGCCTCACACAGGGCTGGCGTGGCCAGGGGTCAGGCCGCGCCACCCTGGCGTGAGGGCCCCTCCTGGCTCCTCTCGACTCCTCCTTCTGGCTTCCTGAGTCTTCTGGAAAAATATAATTTCCTGGTATTTTTCTGGAATTTTCCTGATCTTCAAAATATGGTCCCTTGATGGTCCTTTTTCCAGCAGAATCCTGACTCCGGCAGCAAATCCTCCAATGATCATCAAACATGTGAAAACAAAGGAAATAACATAAGTATCAACTCTAAATATGAAATATATCAATGAATAACAGTAAATTATGATACAAAATAGTGATGCAAAATGGACGTATCAACCCCCCCAAGCTTAGACCTCGCTTGTCCCCAAGCGAAAACTAAACTCGGTAAACATGACCACAGGTTTATGGAGTGAAGTGTCGATATTCAAAATATGGACAAGAAGCATCACATTCACCAAGGCACAAATTATAATAGACAACAACTTCCCTTTATAAGATGTAGACTTGCAATAGGTAAAAGGGAATCACATGTAAAGATGCACAAGGTAAACTATAATTGGCAATGGCAAACCTTAGTTCTTGGTCAAAGAATGATGAACAAGCTATTCTTTCTTTTAGACGGAGCCTTTTAAAATAGAGCTAATATAGCAAAGACCATATCGGATATCCATTTCGGCTCATGGGAGTAAATGAACCTATTATTGAAAACCATATTTTAAAATGTCAAAAAAATCAGAACAAAAATTCTGCATGTACATCTTGACATAATATGTTTATACACAAATTTTCAGAAGAAAAGAACATTTTTATGTCCTATATAAAAAAGACAAATTGATGTTTGAACATATCACTATTTACAGGACATATTTTTGTCTTTTTTACCAATGCCATATAAAATGTTCTTTGTTGTCAAAAACTTGTGTGCCAATATAGAATGTCCACATCTACATGCTAAATTTATTTTTAGAATTTTTTGACATTTGAAATTGGTTTTTTAATGCATTTTCCATAATAGGTTCATATACACCTGAGAGCCAAAACACCTCCTCCAGACCATATGCTCAACAAAATAAACCTTTGCATTCATAGAAAGCTTCAAAGATATATTCCTTCAGACAAAAGCATTGTACAAAACAAGGAAGATAGTAAACATGATTAAACGAATCAACATATGGATGAGTGAAACATAACAACTCTAATGCTTGCTTGAGATAGAGGGGAATAGGTTGACTCAACATAAAAGTATAAGATAGGCCCTTCGTAGAGGGAAGCAGGGATTAAACATGTGCTAGAGCTTTTCATTTGCAAAACAGAGGTAAAAAGTTATTTTGAGAGGTGGTTGCTTTTGTCAACGACTAGCAACGGGGTTCTTGATATCTTCCATACTAAACAAGTGAGAGCGGTTCCGAGATGTTTGATTAATTGGCACATTGGTGCTCTTTTATAGCTTTGCACTCCTCCCCACCTTTTTCCTTTCTCAAACCATGGCTAACCGATTCCATCGGGTGCCGACCAACTTTCACATACCATGGAGGAGTGCACTTTTCTTTCTTTTCTTTTTAAGATTAAAATGGTCTGACCAGCTCCCTTGCAAAATTAATGACGAGCAGATGAAGCTGCCTAGTCGAGGGGTACTTAATTTAGTATGGAAGATAACAAATCCATCCACTATGTCCTCATGAGCTAAAAACAGTGGCACAAAATGAGAAGTGTTTGAAGGTTTTTGAAAGGTAGCACATGAAAATTTACTTGGAATGGATTGAAATACCATGCATAGGAATTTATAATGGACTCTTTGGAAGTGACTTGGCTTTGGGAATTGGATGCACGAGATGTATTTCCTCTCAGTACAGGTCTTTGGCTAGCAAGGCTGGGTAGCAAGCATAAGAGTTGCATGAAACAGACAAACATACATATAATAAGAACAATCATGCAAACTCCCTTGAAGGTAGAACGATTTTGACTTTAGGAATAACAATGCTTATAAGCCAAACATGAAAGATAAACTGAAGTGATGTAAATACAAGCACTTCTTTATTCTTTTCTACTCAAACCTCAAGGTAAAGTTGCTACTGACCAAGCTAGGTTTGCCAAAACCAACTAAATTTACTCATGCTCCCAAAGTGATACCAATACCAATCAACGAGACTAGTCATACAAGAGAGATTGCAAACTAACATAAAGTGTGCGGAAAGTAAATGATAAAACTTCTCATTAATATTTTATTACCGCAACTCACACCAAGGGATACATAGATAACCAACTAAGGAGGATACTTCCAAACTGCAAACTATTCTATAAGATAACTTCTCTATTCAAGATATGACTCTACTTAAAAAGTAAATGAGTAAAAAGGTAATGATGTGATACCGCGGCACTCCCCCAAGCTTGGAACAAGCTAAGGGGATGCCTATACCGATGACGAATTATTCTTGTGGCGGCGGCGGTGGATAATCTTTAATAAGCTTCTCAATCAAATCTTTCAGATCATCAATCTTGTCACTGAGGTTACGGATCATCTCAGAATTGTGCTCAACACGATTCATGAACCTGTCAGCAAGAGAATCCCAGCTCTTGGAATTATTTCCCCATCCTTCTTCACTCTTGGAGCTTTCTATCCCTGCATTGTTAGAACGATCTATATCCTAGCCAGAGGGTAATCGTGATCTGGGCACCTTTTGAAACTGATGTTCATGAATTAGAGTGTGGAAAGGATTTTGGCCTGACGGAGATGTCCGTGGAGCTAAGGTGTGACGCGGCACACCCCCTCCAGTCCTTATGCGAGCACTCTTCTTGAACTTGTCATGATCTGTCACCACCCCTATGCTGGCAATCATGGTGTTTGGCCTTGAACTTTGATCTTCCTCCTCGTCTTCACTTTCAACCTCTTCTTTCAGCCGAAAGTCTTTGGTGTCATCTTCCGGAGGTGTCTTCTCCTTGTCATCGCTTGAAGAGGCCATGGCTCGCCCAAGCTTAAGATCAACTCCTGACAGAAACAGCTCAAAACAAAACACGGCGAGAAAATGATATACAGACCTCGGGGACTCCGGGGGGTTAAATAGGCGAAAATTATACTTCGAAACAAAATCACAGGAGGAAACCGGGACGGAAACGAGTTCCGGGGTGCTCTCACACCTGGGTGGCGCGGCCAGGGGTGGGCCCGCGCCACCTATGTGTGAGAAGCACACGGACTCCTTTTCCTGCCCGTTTTCGTCTCGTGATTTTTCATATTTAGTAAAAACAGCAAAAATATTAATGGAAGAGCTTTTCGTGAAACTTCTCTGACTAGAACTGTTACCTATTCGAAAACGAACTCTGCAGGTACCTGCAATTTGTCTTGGATGAATTCTTTCGGAGAAACTGTTTCAATAACATCAACATCTTCATTATAAGAATCTCCAGAAATATAATGTTTGAGTCTTTGCCCATTCACCACTTGTGTAGAGTCATCTTTCAATGAAGCAATCTTAATAGCACCTGAGCGGTACACTTCCACAATAACATAAGGTCCTTCCCATTTAGAGAGTAATTTTCCTGCAAAAAATATGAGACGAGACCTATACAAAAGAACTTTCTCACCAACATGAAACTCTCTCTTAAGAATCCTCTTATCATGCCATTGCTTGACTTTCTCTTTAAAAAGCCTGGCATTCTCATACGCTTCGTTTCTCCACTCATCTAGAGAACTCAAATCTAATAACCTTTTCTTACCGGCTAGCTTAAAATCTCTATTAAGCTCTCTCACTGCCCAAAAAGCTTTGTGTTCTAATTCTAAGGGCAAGTGACACGCTTTTCCATAAACCATCTTATAAGGAGACATACCCATGGGGTTCTTATAAGCAGTTCTATAAGCCCATAAAGCGTCGTTTAACTTACTAGCCCAATTTTTTCTACATCTATTGACAGTCTTCTGCAAGATAGACTTGATCTCCCTATTTGAAAGCTCTACCTGCCCACTAGTTTGGGGATGATAAGCAGAAGCAATTCTATGATTAACATCATATTTAGCAAGAGTTTTTCTAAAACCACCGTGAATAAAATGAGAACCTCCGTCAGTCATAAGATATCTAGGCACACCAAACCTAGGAAAAATAACATCCTTAAGCATTTTTTACGAAGTCTCACCATCGGCACTCTTTGTAGGTATGGCTTCTACCCATTTAGTAACATAATCAATAGCAACAAGTATATGGGTATAGCCTTTTGAAGGAGGAAAAGGACCCATAAAGTCAAATCCCCAACAATCAAATGGTTCAATAACAAGAGTGTAATTCATAGGCATTTCATTGCGTCTAGAAATATTACCAACTCTTTGATATTCATCGCAAGATAAAACATACCTTCTGGCATCTTTAAAGAGGGTTGGCCAATAAAACCCTTATTGTAGAACCTTTTGCGCGGTTCTATCTCCAGCATGATGCCCTCCATAGGCGCTGCTATGGCATTTTCTTAATATCTCTTGTTGCTCATATTCCGGTACGCATCTTCTCATAATACCATCAATTCCTTCTTTATATAAGTGTGGGTCATCCCAAAAATAATGCCTCAAATCATAAAAGAATTTTCTTCTTTGTTGAGCTGTAAAAGTTGGAGGCAAATACTTGGAAACAATAAAGTTAGCATAATCAGCATACCAAGGAAGGTCTCGCGAAGTTACATTTATTGCAGCCAACTGTTCATTTGGAAAACTATCATTAACAGGAATAGGATCAAAAGAAATGTTTTCCAATCTAGACAAGTTGTCAGCCACGGGATTTTCAGCACCTTTCCTATCTACGATATGCAAATCAAACTCTTGTAAAAGCAACACCCATCTAATAAGCCTAGGCTTAGCATCTTTCTTAGTCATAAGATATCTAATAGCAGCGTGACTAGTATGAATAGTAACTTTAGAATCAACAATGTAAGATCTAAACTTATCAAATGCAAAAACAACAGCAAGAAACTCTTTCTCAGTAGTAGCATAATTCTTCTGAGCAGCATCAAGAGTCTTACTAGCATAATGAATAACATTCAACTTATTATCTACGCGCTGTCCAAGAACAGCACCAACAGCAAAATCACTAGCATCACACATAATTTCAAAAGGTAAATTCCAATCAGGTGGTTGAACAATAGGAGCAGTAGTTAAAGCCTTCTTAAGAGTTTCAAAAGCTTCCTTACAATCATCATCAAAGACAAATGGTACATCTTTTTGAAGAAGATTAGTAAGAGGCTTTGAAATCTTAGAGAAATCTTTAATAAACCTCCTATAGAAACCAGCATGACCAAGAATACTACGAATACCTTTAACATCTCTGGGACTGGGCATTTTCTCAATTGCCTCTACTTTTGCTCTGTCAACTTCAATACCTCTTTCAGAAATTTTATGTCCAAGGACAATTTCCTTCATTCACCATAAAGTGGCATTTCTCCCAATTAAGAACAAGGTTAGTTTCTTCGCACCTCTGCAAAACTTTATCAAGGTTGTGCAAACAGTTATCAAAAGAAGTTCCATAGACGGAGAAATTGTCCATGAAGACCTCCACAATTTCTTCACAAAAGCCATGAAAAATAGCAGACATGCATCTTTGAAAAGTAGCAGGAGCATTGCATAAACCAAACAGCATACGTCTATAAGCATAAGTTTCATAAGGACAAGTAAAAGTGGTTTTCTCTTGATCTTCCTTCTTAACAGCAATTTGAGAAAAACCAGAATAACCATCAAGGAAACAAAAATGAGTCGTCTTAGACAACCTTTCTAACATTTGATCTATAAACGGTAAAGGGTAATGATCTTTCTTAGTAACTTTGTTTACCTTCCTATAATCAATGCACATCCTATAACCAACTACAACCCTTTGAGGAATAAGCTCGTTATTCTCATTAGGCACAATAGTCATACCTCCTTTCTTAGGAACACAATGGACAGGACTAACCCATCTACTATCAGCAATAGGATAAATAATACCAGCATCAAGGAGCTTTAATACCTCATTTCTTACCACATCCTTCATCTTGGGAATTAGGCGGCGTTGATGCTCCACGACTGGCTTCGCGTCTTTCTCCATATTAATAGCATGCTGACATAAAGTGGGAGAAATCCCCTTTAAATCATCAAGAGTATATCCCATATCTCCTCGGTGTTTCCTCAATATCTCCAATAATCTTTCTTCTTCCTTTCCTGAAAATTTAGAGCTAATAATAACAGGATATATTTTCTTATCATCTATATAAGCATATTTAAGATTATCAGGCAAAGGCTTTAATTCAAACACAGGATCTTCCTTAGGTGGCAAAGTGGTACCAAGATCCTCCACAGGTAGATTATGTTTGATTAATGGTGGTTGACAAAGAAGAATGTCGTCAATCTCTTCTCTTTCCTTGCTAAAAACATCACTTTCATGATCTTCCATGAATTGCTGCAAGGCATTATTAGGAGCAAGAGCAATAGAAGCAAGCTGTTCAACTCAAAAAATTTCATTAGGCGTGTCATTTTCATAAGAAGTCTTAGCAAACTTGGAAAAATTAAACTCATAAGACTCTCCATTGAACTTATTAAAAAATTTCTCCTTCTTACAATCTATCATGGCGCCACAAGTGTTCAAAAATGGTCTACCAAAAATAATAGGACAAGTTTTACTAGCCTCCTTACCAAGTACTAGAAAATTAGTAGGGTATTTAGTCTTACCGCAAAGAACTTCCACATCTCGAACAATACCAAGAGGCCAAACAGTTTCTCTATTAGCAAGCTGAACAACCACATCAATATCTTCAAGTTCACAAGCGCCAATCTCATGCATAATTTCTTTTTAAAGCTCTAAAGGAATAGCACTTGCACTAGCACCAATATCACATAAACCATAATAGCAATGATCTCCAATCCTGACAGAAATAACAGGAACACTTGTTTTCCTATGCTTTTTAGGATGTGAGAGAATGTTAGAAGCATCTTCACAAAAAAGAATATATTCATCCCCTACATCTTTAGTAACAAGATCCTTCAATATAGCTACATGAGACTTAATAGTAATTTGCTCATCAGGTTCTGCAGCTTTCTTAGTACTTTTATTAGACACACTTACCAAAGTAGAATACTTCTTTACCTTAGCAGGGAAAGGTGTCTTCTCAAAATAAGGTTCAGGCACAATGCTATCAACAGTACAAACTTCAGTAGCTGCAGCAGGTATATGACTAATAGAGTCTTTATAAGGCGCATGATATTTGTTCCAATCTTTCTTTGCAACATCAAGATAAGAGGCAAAGGCCTTAAGACAATTAGCAAGTATTTGTGAATCAAGACCATAAGCAGTGCTAACACTATGAAAGTCATCGGTCTCCATAAAAGATTTAATGCATTCATAATCATAATTTATACCTGACTTCCTACCTTTGTCATTTTCCCAACCTTCAGCATTCTCTTGTATACGGTCAAGAAGTTTCCACTTAGCATCTTCTTTCATATGAGTAAATGATCCAAAGCAAGAAGCATCCAAGTAATCCTTATCAGGAAGAGTAAGTCGCGCATAAAAATTATCAATAACAATATTATTGGGGAGCTCATGAATAGGGCATTTGAGCATTAGTAACTTCAATCTCCCCCACGCTTGGGCAATACTTTCTCCATCATGAGGCCAAAAATTATATATCCGGTTACGGTCTTTATGAATTTCACTTGGAGGATAAAACTTGGAATAAAAGAGAGGTACAATATCCTCGCATGCCATAGATGGACCATCTTGGAGTAGTCGATACCACTCTTCAGCTATAATTTCTTCTTGACCTGGCTTGGTGAAATACCTGCACACCTGAACAACTCGCATAATTCATGTATAAATAATAAGTGATAACTTGGATGGACAGTTCCATCTCCTGAATAGCAGTTATCCATAATACACCCAACAATTTTCATAGGTATTTTAAAAGGATCAATTTCAGCAGGTGGTGGCGGTGGTGGTTCATCCACATGTGCAGCAGTAGTAGTAGATGTGTTTCCAAATAGGAAACCAAATGGAGAGTTCTCCATAGCAGAGTAAAACAAAACAATACTCACAGTGACGGTTACCTTTACCAATTCCGCTCTTCAATAGCGCTACACTCCCCGGCAACGGCGCCAGAAAATAGTCTTGATGACCCACAAGTATAGGGGGTGTATCGTAGTACTTTCAATAAATAAGAGTGTTGAACCCAATGAGGAGCAGAAGGTATTGATGAGTGGTTTTGATCAAGGATTCACTGTAAATACTAGCAAACAGGTTTTCAGGGGTATTTGGTAATACGAGTAAATAAAGTGCGAGTAAATAAAAGACAGTAGTAACAATCCTTTCTTCAGCAAAGGATAAGCCGGTTGTGTAACTTATAATAACCAAATGTTCTCAAGGACACATGGGAGTTTCTATCAAGAGCTTTCACTTCATAAAGCCAATAGTCTTTATTGGTTTGATAGGTGTTATGGGGGTGAACCTGTGCTAGCGTGATACGTCCAAAACGTATCTACTTTCCCAAACACTTTTGCTATTGTTTCTCCTCTAATTTGTGTGTTTTGAATACAACTAACATGGACTGGCGTTGTTTTCAGCAGAATTGCTCTGGTGTCTCGTTTTTGTGCAGAAATCCAACTTCCAGTAAAAATTCGGGAAAAATCATAAAAAATCCTATTTCACCAGAAGACCCACGGAGCCAGAAGACGGGACGGAGAGGGGGTTCGAGGGGGCCTCACACACTGGTGGCGCGGCCCAGCCCTGGCCGCGCCACCCTGGCGTGAGGGGGCCCCAGCAGTCCTCTCGGCCTCCCCTCTCGCCTACATATACCCTCTGACGACATAATATCGGAGAGACGGCGTTTTTCCCAGATAGACTTCCGCTGCGCCACCGCCATCAGAAACCGCGATTCGGAACCAGAAACTCCGTTCTGGCACCCTGCCGGGACGGGGATTCGGAGGAGATCTTCATCACCATCACCACCAACGCTCCTCCATCGACCATCCATGACTCCCCCATCCATGTGTGAGTAATTCCCCCGCTGTAGGTGAGGGGATGGTAGGGATTGGATGAGATTGTTCATGTAATTTGATATGAGATTGTTAGGGCATAGTGCCTAGTATCTTTATTTAGTGCCTATGACATTGTTGCAACTTGTTGTGCTTAATGCTTGTCACTTTGGGCCCGAGTGCCATGATTTCAGATCTGAACATGTTATTATTTCTATGATGATACTTGTTGTTTATGGTCTTACCTACAAGTTGTATACACATATTGTTGTCCGGAACCCGAGGCCCCAAAGTGACAGAAATTGGGATAACCGGAGGGGATGGCTATGATGTGAGGATCACATGTGTTCACTGAGTGCTAATGCTTTGCTCCGTTACTCTATTAAAAGGAGTACCTTAATTACCAGTAGTTTCCCTTGAGGCCCTGCTGCAACAGGCTGGTAGGACAAAAGATGTCGTGCAAGTTTCTCCTTGCGAGCATGTACGACTATATACGGAACACATGCCTATGATTGTTTGTACTAGGATGCTTTATCATTATTTATCTGCAATGCCCATTTCTCATTGATTTCATGAATTATCTTATCCATGCAACGCCCGTAAACCATCCCTATGCCTACAGTATTTGTTCCTACTGTTTACAACTGTTATTATTGCTGCTGCTATTTTACTACTGCTGTTACTGTTTCACTACTGTCACCGCTATAAAACTGTTGCTACTGATAAACCATTGTGAGCAAGACTGTTTCCAGGTGCAGCTGAATTGACAACTCATCTGTTAAGGCTTACATATATTCTTTGGCTCCCCTTGTGTCGAATCAATAAATTTGGGTAATACTTCCCTCGAAGACTGTTGCGATCCCCTATCCTTGTGGGTCATCAAGACTATTTTCTGGCGCCGTTGCCGGGGAGCATAGCTTTATTTGTAAGTTCACTTGGTATTCATATTGTTCGCTGCAATCCTTTTCATCATGGGTAAACCTCGTGATGGAAAAGTTCCTATATTGCCATCCACTACAAGAAGAGGTACGACTCTCAACACCTCTGTTGCTCTTGATTCGCCATCTGTTATGAGTAAGTTGCTTACACCACCACACCCACACGCTACTGCTACTACTTCTACTGAGATTGAAAATGCCACTGATAATTTAGATGATGCTTCTACTGTGCTTGATGAAAGTGGTTCACTAGGTTCCTTTTTAGATGCTACTATTGCTAGAGCTAAGTTGGGAAACACCACTGTTACACCTGTTAGTTCACCTGAGTCTAGGGAATGTCCTAGTGATGATTACGATGATGATGCTTATATTGAGCTTAATGATGATTTTATTGCTGAAGCACGTGCTGCTCGTAATGCTGGTAATGTTAGAGAACTTCTTGCAAGATGTTCTGTTAGATATAATTTGTCTCCTGATCCTAAGTTTGCTGCTTCTCCCATAAATATTAGAGACAAGGATTATGATTTCTCTTTGGATTTATCTTACATATCTATTGTTGAGAAAACTCCTTTTTGTGGTACTAAAGATGAGAGTGCTATGGGGCACATGAATGAGCTTTCTACTTTGAGTAATTTGTTTTCTGATGATATTAAGCTCCGCACTTACTTTGTTGCTAAGATTTTTCCTTTCTCGTTGAAAGATGCAGCTAAAACTTGGTTTAATAGCTTGTCTCCTGGATCTCTTACTAGTCCTATTGCTTTGGTTAATGCTTTCTTTCAGAAATATTTTCCTGCTAGTGCTCAACATGCTGCTGTGCAGAAAATCTTTGATTTTGAACAGGGAAAATAAGAGATATTTCCTGAATCTTGGACAAGGTTTTGTTCTTTAATTAGAGCTTTGCCTAAAGAACCATTGCCTAAAAATGAACTCCTTGATATATTTTATAATGGACTAACGGATGAATCTAAGTCATATTTGGATAGTTGTGCTAGTTGTGTTTTCAGGGAAAGAACTCCGGCTGATGCTGAAGAATTAATGGCTAAAATAAGCCGGAATCATGATGATTCGACTTTAGTTGAGCCAACACCAGCACCAACCCCTGCGCCATCTACAGAGCCTACGCCGAAGAAGAGAGGGATGATTGAATTAAATGATGAAGTTATGAAGGAAGCTAAGAAATCTCTTAAGGAGAAAGGTATTAAGGCCGAAGATGTGAATAATTTACCTCCTATAGAAGAATTATGTAAGCCAATCCCTCACTCATCCACTATTGAGGTACACTCTCTCCAACGCTTTGATGAAAGAGATATTCCTTATACTAAACCTCCTGATCAATGCTTAGATGAATTTGATAATTTTATTGTTAAGCAAGAAAATTTTAATAGAATGGTGCATAATCATTTGTTGGAAAATTCTAGAGCTATTAACAAGTTGCAGGATATTGTGGAGAGAACCGCCAATGATGTGAAGATACTTGTTAAACATTTTCAAATGGTTCAAACACAAATTGATCAGCTCACCAAGGTGCAAAAAGACTTGCTACTTAATGCCGCAAGAGAGAAGCAAGCATGTGAAATACGCACAAGAAGTGGAGCTGCTACTCAAGATCCATTATATCCTGAAGGACATCCTAAGAGGGTCGAGCAAGATTCTCAACGCACTTCAAATGAAGATATTCCTTCCAAGAAGAAGAAGAAGCATAAAACAACTGCAGAATCATCTGATGCAGGTAAAGATCCTAACAATGTTTCTATTTCTGATGCTGAAACTGAACTAGGGGATGCTTCCGATAAAGAAGAAGTTGAAAAGGAACCGGAAAAGAGTAATAAATATGCAAAGTACACCAAAGAAGACTTCATTGCCAACAAGCATGGTAAAGAGAGAGAACCTTGGGTACAGAAACCAATGCCTTTTCCTGGTAAGAAACACAAGTCCAAGGAAGAAGAACACTACAACAGGTTTTGTGAATGGATGAGACCTTTATTTTTGCAAATTCCTTTGACTGATGATATTAGAATTCCCCCTTATGCAAAGTATATGAAAGATATTGTCACTAACAAAAGCTAAATTCCTAATGAGGAAATTTCTACCTTACTTGCTAATTATTCTTTTGATGGTAAAGTTCCAGAGAAGCTTGGAGATCCAGGTATACCTACTATTCCTTGCTCCATTAAAAATAACTATGTTAGAACTGCTTCATGTGATTTGGGAGCTGGAGTTAGTGTCATGCCTTTTTCTCTTTATAAGAGACTTGATCTAGAAAAATTGGTATCGACTGATATATCTTTGCAGATGGCTGATAAGTTTACTACTATTCCTATTGGTATATGTGAAAATGTTCCTGTTCAAGTTGCTAACAGTTGTTTAATATTAACTTATTTTGTTGTGTTGGAAATGCCTGAAGATGATAATATGTCTATTATTCTTGGGAGACCTTTTCTAAACACTGCAGGTGCTGTTATTAATTGTAATCAAGGAAAAGTCACTTTTAATGTTAATGACAAAGAGTATACGGTTTATTTTCCCAAGAAAATTGATAGGAAGAGTGCTCTAAATTCAATCAAGCATGTTGAGACCATCAAAGTTGGTCAAATTATTTGTTCAGAGCGAAAGTCCAAAGAAGAATATAAAATTGTTATGATTGGGACTATACCTATCAAAGTTGAGGTAACATAAGCATTAAGTGAAGTGCAAAGTTTTGCCTCATATGAAGTTAGTTTGGGAACAAGACTTGATCAACCTTGTTAACAAAGTGATTTTATATGAATGAAACTTCGTTTTCACCGCATCCACTCCACCTCACTTGTATTTACTTTCATCAAAATGTTATTCCTTCAGTTTAGTTGCATGATTAAGAGTATCTTAGAGCTGCTGCATGTTTAGTTTTGATTTGCCTAAAATCATTTTATCCACGTTTTTCTGAGTTTTTATCGATATGCCAATTTCTGAAAAATCCTCGAAAATTAAGTTTCCCAAAAAATTCCAGAAAATTCTTTATAAATTTTTATGTCAAAAATGGGGCAGAGAGACACCTGGAAGGCACCAGGAGGGGCTGCCACGCCACCTCACACATAGGTGGCGCGGCCCAGCCCTGGCCGCGCCACCGAGGTGTGAGGGGGCCCCACCTGGCCCCTCACTCATCTCTTCTTCCCCTGCTCTTTCTCTCTCCCGAAAAACACCGCCCCATTTGCTCAAGCCCGAGTTCTTGCTGTTCTTCACCTCGATTTTTCGATCTCCTTGCTCAGTCCAGCATTTCTGCTGAAATTTGGAGTAGTTGTTCTCCGGTATGTGACTCCTCCACTTGTCCAAGTAGAATTTCTTTTGGTGGAGTATTTTTTGAGTATTTTGGTATTGTAGGTGACAGTATAAATGAGTATGCATGCTTGTTATATTGCTTAGAATTGTTATTTGGATGCATGTTAGCTCTCTAGTAACCCACTATAGTAGTTTCCTACACTTGCTTGTCTTTAAATCACTTTTTATGAGTTTGTTGAAAAATTTAGAAATGGAGGAGAATGCTTATCAACTCTCTCAACATGAACTGGAAGTGCATGAAGTTATGAAAGTTCACCGTGAGGAGAAGGTCTTCCCCTCACATTTTCCATGCTCAGCATTCATGAATGCTGCTAGAATTATGCAGGATTTTCAAACCTTACTCTCTAATGCAGGATTAGAGCATTTTGTTGAGGGTGAACCTCCCCAATATGTTAAACTAACAATGTCCGTGGTGCAGGATTTCAGATTTAGTTGGTCCACTTCTAACCCCATGGTTCATTATAAAATTTATAACAAATCTGTGGACTTGCCTCTTGATGTTTTCTGTACAACTATTAGAGTACCATAGTGGGGATCGCTCGAGAAGATAAGGGGACAGCCTAGGCCATTGTTGGAACTATACAAAGAGATTTATCAAGGAAGAAGCTTCACAGGAGTGGGTGGTAAAACTCGTAATATTCATTTCCCATCCATTCAATATTTTGCCTTCTTTATTACCAAATGTGTTCTTGCTAGGAAATCTGCAAGTAAATTATCTCTCCATGATCTAGCTTTTATTGCTGCTGCTTTGAGGCATGATAGGACTTACCATTTGGGTGCCTTAATAGCTTTCCGTCTCGATATTAACCGTGAGAAAGGGGGGATCTGTGGAGGACTTATAGCTTCACGCCTGTTAGCTTTTCATGGTGTATTACGTCATTTTCTAGATTTGCAGTTCCCCGAGAAGAAACTTGATCTTAATTCTATGATTCATCATAAGTTTATTTCTCCTCCTGCTAGTTTGATCAATTTAACATTTAAGCTAACCTTTTTCAAGAAGACTACCTGGAGGGTAGTGAAGGCTGATCGATCAGTTCGTTTGCCTGCACCTCTTTTGTTTAACCTTGATCGCAGGAATGGATGGTCGCTTACGGAAGATGAGCTTGATTCGTTCGTAGAGGAGCACCCGCCGCCTGTGCACGATGAGGAGTGCGCCGAGGAGTCGGGTCAGCCCTCCAACATTGCGAATTTCCCATATGAGCAACCTTATTATGATTATGCGCCATCAGCTTCATCTTCACGAGAGCCGGGGTACGATTACACCTATGATGACCCACCAGCTTGGGGCAGCTATTAGAGTCGAAACTGATCTCCACTTAGGCCAAAAGCCTAAGCTTGCGGGGAGGTACGCCGACGATTCACTCATCTACATATCATATTTTGTCGGATCTTTGTATATCCATGTTTCTCCTTCTTTATTGTTCTCGTTCTTATTTCCACTTTTCCAAAACACAAAAAGACCAAAAATATTTCCGTTGTTTCTCTTTGTTTGGTTCTTTAGTTTTCTACCATTGGTTTGCTTTACTTGCTATTTTCGGTTTGCTATATGAAAAATCCAAAAATATTTTGCTTTGTTTGCTATTTCCTTTTGCTTTTGTTCCAAAAATCGAAAACCCCAAAAATATTTGCTGTTCTTCTTCGGTTTTGTAAGGTTGGTTGCAGAGTTCAGTCTCTCGTTACTCCATTGGAGCTTGGTATTCACTTTATATTATTCAAGCCACACAAGTGAAGAGCAATAATGACGACATATGACAATCCGAGATGTGGTAAGAGGCTGGTATGAACCCTATTTGTTTTCATTTTTGTACATATACTCATCTATGTGGACATGCTTAGTCGGTTCATGTAAGGTATATGTTATCAAATGGATGCTTTGTAGTTCTTGCTTTCATATGATTAGTTTCAATTTACTATTAGCTTGTAGCATATCATGTAGACGCTTGCATGCTTTGTCTTATTCATAATATGGTATGTTATTGTGGTATCCACCTCTGAAAGTTTCATTTGAATCGACTTGGCACATGCTCAAGCATGCATATGACTGAACAAAAAGTCAATTAAGCCTCGATGATCTAAATTGCCTCAGAGTTTTTGTATCATTTTTATGCCTATATTAATTTTGTTTTGTCGCAAGCATGATTATGATAGTTATTGCTCTCTCGATTGTCGCTTCCCAGTCTTTTGCTAGCCTTCACTTGTACTGAGTATGAGCTCTACTCGTGCATCCAATTACCAAAAACCAAGCCTTCCAAAGAGTCCACTATAAATTCCTATGCATGGTATTTGTAAGCCATTCCAAGTAAATTTTCATGTGCTACCTTTCAAAACTTTCAACTACTTCTCATTTTGTGCCACTGTTTTTAGCTCATGGGGACGTAGTGGTCGGAATTGCTATCTTCCATATTAAATTAAGTACCCCTCGACTAGGCAGCTTCATCTGCTCGTCATTAATTTGCATGAGAGCTGGTCGGACCATTATAATCTAATCCTAAAAGAAAAAAAGGCACGCTTCCAAGGAATGTGAAAGTTGGTGGGCACCCGATGGAATCGGTTAGCCATGGTTTGAGAAAGAAAAAAGGTGGGGAGGAGTGCCAAAGCTTTATAAAAGAGCACCAATGTGCCAAATTTCAAAGAACTCGGAACCGCTCTCACTTGCTTATTATGGAAGATAGCAAGTCCCCATTGCTAGTCATTGACATAGAACAACCACCTCTCAAAATAAATTTTTATCTCTGCTTTACAAATGAAAAGCTCTAGCACATGTTAAATCCCTGCTTCCCTCTGCGAAGGGCCATTCGTTTACTTTTATGTTGAGTCACCATCTTCTAACTTTAAGCACTTCTTGAGAGCATAGCTGTTATTCTTAGTGTTATGTGCTTGTCCCAGAACACGGTTAATTGTGGTATAACTTTGATGCTTGTATCTTTGATATTTCTACTTCTAGTCTTCTCTTGAACTTCAGAGGTGCCTCAGCATTTATGTTTTGCTCTACAAATAAAGGCAAGCGGGATATCACTCTCTCATATCATTTATGCATATTACAATCTTGTTAGTTTCTTATGTACATGTTACTTGTTATTAGTGCATTGGCACTCTTTCATAGCTTGCTTGACTATGAGGTGACATTAGTTGCATATTTCTTATTATGAATTGCCTGAGCATTTGATCACATAGTTAGTATATATATATCATATGAGCAAATGTGTTCGTGAAAGTTTCTTTTATCGCTCTCAGTTGTTAACTGAATTGCTTGAGGACAAGCAAATAGCTAAGCTTGGGGGGAGTTGATACGTCCAAAACGTATCTACTTTCCCGAACACTTTTGCTATTGTTTCTCCTCTAATTTGTGTGTTTTGAATACAACTAACACGGACTGACGCTATTTTCAGCAGAATTGCTCTGGTGTCTCATTTTTGTGCAGAAATCCAACTTCCAGTAAAAATTCGGGAAAAATCATAAAAAATCCTATTTCACCAGAAGACCCACGGAGCCAGAAGACGGGGCGGAGAGGGGGCTCGAGGGGGCCTCACACACTGGTGGCGCGGCCCAGCCCTGGCCGCACCACCCTGGCGTGAGGGGGCCCCAGCAGTCCTCTCGGCCTCCCCTCTCGCCTACATATACCCTCTGATGACATAATATCGGAGAGACGGCGTTTTTTCCCAAATAGACTTCCGCTGCGCCGCTGCCATCAGAAACTGCGATTCGGAACCAGAAACTCCGTTCTGGCACCCTGTCGGGACGGGGATTCGGAGGAGATCTTCATCACCATCACCACCAATGCTCCTCCATCGATCATCCATGACTCCCCCATCCATGTGTGAGTAATTCCCCCGCTGTAGGTGAGGGGATGGTAGGGATTGGATGAGATTGTTCATGTAATTTGATATGAGATTGTTAGGGCATAGTGCCTAGTATCTTTATTTAGTGCCTATGACATTGTTGCAACTTGTTGTGCTTAATGCTTGTCACTTTGGGCCCGAGTGCCATGATTTCAGATATGAACATGTTATTATTTCTATGATGATACTTGTTGTTTATGGTCTTACCTACAAGTTGTATACACATATTGTTGTCCGGAACCCGAGGCCCCAAAGTGACAGAAATTGGGATAACCAGAGGGGATGGCTATGATGTGAGGATCACATGTGTTCACCGAGTGCTAATGCTTTGCTCCGGTACTCTATTAAAAGGAGTACCTTAATTACCAGTAGTTTCCCTTGAGGCCCTGCTGCAACAGGCTGGTAGGACAAAAGATGTCGTGCAAGTTTCTCCTTGCGAGCACGTACGACTATATACAAAACACATGCCTATGATTGTTTGTACTAGGATGCTTTATCATTATTTATCTACAATGCCCATGTCTCATTGATTTCATGAATTATCTTATCCATGCAACGCCCGTAATCCATCCCTATGCCTACAGTATTTGTTCCTACTGTTTACAACTGTTACTATTGTTGCTACTATTTTACTAATGCTGTTACTGTTTCACTACTGTCACCGCTATAAAACTGTTGCTACTGATAAACCATTGCGAGCAAGACTGTTTCCAGGTGCAGCTGAATTGACAACTCATCTGTTAAGGCTTACATATATTCTTTGGCTCCCCTTGTGTCGAATCAATAAATTTGGGTAATACTTCCCTCGAAGACTGTTGCGATCCCCTATACTTGTGGGTCATCATAGCGCACTACCCTTACTAGGATAAATGGTGAAGTATCATGTAGTCGACGTTCACATGCCACCACTAGTGAAATAGCACCACAACAATATCAAACCATTAAATATTTCTCAACAATAATTCACTACTAACATCTTGACTTCTCCCATGTCCTCAAGAACTAAACGAACTACTCACAAGACATCATATGGATCATGATCAGAGGTGAAATAATGGTAAATAACAATCTGAACATAAACCTTAATTCAACGGTTCCACTCAATAGCATCAACTACAAGAGTAATCAACACCGGGAAAGTTTCCCCTATGAATATAATAAGATCCAACTCAAGATGTTACAGCGGGATGGCGTGGTGATGATGGAGATGAAGGTGCTGGTGATGGAGATGATGATGATGATCCCGATGAAGTCCGGTGCGATGGTGATGACGATGGCGATGATCTCCCCTCTCCGGGAAGGAATTTCCCTGGTAGATTTCTGCCTGCCGGAGAGCTTTTCTCTCTCTGGTGTTTTCCACCCCGCAGAGGCGGCGGTGTCTAACTCTGAGCCCCCCCCCTTGACTTAGGTTTTCGGGGACGATGAAATACGTGAAGGGGCAAGACCAGAAGCGGGCCAGGGTGGCCTCACACAGGGCTGGCGCGACCAGGGGTCAGGCTGCGCCACCCTGGCGTGAGGGCCCCTCCTGGCTCCTCTCGACTCCTCCTTCTGGCTTCCTGAGTCTTCTGGGAAAATATAATTTCTTGGTATTTTTCTGGAATTTTCCTCATCTTCAAAATATGGTCCCTTGATGGTCCTTTTTCCAGCAGAATCCTGACTCCGGCAGCAAATCCTCCAATGATCATCAAACATGTGAAAACAAAGGAAATGACATAAGTATCAACTCTAAATATGAAATATATCAATGAATAACAGTAAATTATGATACAAAATAGTGATGCAAAATGGACGTATCACGGACCATGGCCGCAAAACCCTGATATATGGAGAGCACCTCGCTGCGAGTGCGCATAAAATACAACCAAGTGTACCAGGAAAAATCATCTATGAATAAAATATAATATCGATGGCCCCCTTTCGAAGCGAAAGGAGCCGGACCCCAAACATCTGAATGAACCAAATCAAAAGGTCGCTGAGATACAGACGCACTAGTAGGATAGGGTAGCTGAATCTGTTTGCCTAACCTACAACATTGACAATGTAAAGACACATCTCCTGAGACAGACCCCAGAAAACCACGATGAACTAATGACGACAGGCGAGATCCACAAAGGTGACCAAGATGATGATGCCAATGCTGAAAAGAGCTAGTGGCGGAGGCGACAACCGCAGGAGAACTGCCAGGTGAAGTGGCAACGGAAGGAACACGAAGCCAGTCTAACTCCCAAAGCCCTGGAGCGTCACGGCTGCGAGGGCCAGCTCCAACCAGGGCCTGTGTGCGACGATCCTGAACAGCACAAGAATCAGCGTCAAGAATGACGCGACAACCAGAGTCAGTGAGCTGACTAGCAGAGAACAGGTTCATCTTAAGACGAGGAACATGAGAAATATCAGGAACAGAAAAAGAATAGCGGACAGGAAGAGATGTACCATCAGCCGTGAGAACACGGACAAGAGAAATGAGAGAGAGAATAGCGGACAGAAGAGAAGAATCAGAGGTCATATGAAAAGAAGCTCCAGAATCCAGATACCACGGGGACATACCTGACTGTGTAGGAGGTGGTGGTCACATAGTGCCAGGAGAACCAATCACAGAGCCAGCAGTGCCCGTCGAAGGAGAACCTGGAGTGGCGAGCAGACCACGAAGACGACTGATAATATCCTGATCAGTGAGGGCAACTGCAGAGGAGCCTGACGAACCAGAAACCGCTTGAGCCTGGTGCTGGCGACGCAGACTGGGATCCCTCGTATAACAGTTGGACACAGTGTGTCCATCCCTATTACAGTAGGTGCAGTGGCGAAGAGGGCGACGATCCTGACCACGAGGCTGCTGGTGCTGAGTCTGATGCTGTCCCTGATGAGTGGGTAAAACAGGAGGAACAGGCGACCGCAACTGAGGCAAGGGAGCAGGCGATGGTGGAGCACCACAAGCAGCAAGCACAGAAGGAACCTCAAGAAGACCAACACCACGGAGGCGAGTCTCCTCAGCGCGAAGCTCAGACAGCACCTCAGAAAGCAGAACACGGCCACGAGCAAGCAGCTGCGCACGGCGGGGCTCGAACTCCTTGCGGAGTCGAGATAAGAACTCATAGACGCACTGAAACTCCAAGTCAGAGTGTACCGTCTAGCAACACGAGCATGTGCCACAAACTGCAGTACGAAGAGAGTCAAGCTGACGCCAGATAGCAGCACTCTGGGTGTAAAACTCATCAATAGTAGAATCACCCTGCTGAAGCGCATGCTCCTGACGAACCACAGATAGATAAAGGGCATCCCCAGATGGCTGGTAGCACTGATGAAGATGAGCCCACATGTCAGCAACAGTAGGAAGACCCATAAACTCAGAGGCAAACTGTGGTAGAACACTGGAAGTGAGAATAGCAGCAGCACGAGCATCCTCATCCATCCATTGAGTGTAGGCGGCAAGATCCAGCCGATAGGTCTCGAGATCATCAGAGTACTGTTTGAGCTTGAGCTCATAGGCAGCAATAGCACTATCATCGGCACTCTTAGCAGCATCCTTGGCCTCCTGAGAAGCACCATCGCCGAGAACAACCGGCGTCGGCAGAATAGGAGCCACAGGAGCAGTGGGGTACGGCGGACATGAGACCTCGCCGGAGAGCACACCCCATAAACGGAGACCGCGCATGTGAACATGCATAAAGGCGGCGAAATTAGGGTAATTCGCGCCATCAAAAATCACCGGGCAGCGAGGAATCACAACATAGCCCGATGAGGAAGACATACTTCTCTCTCTCTTTTTTTTCTCTTTTTTTCACTCAGATCTCACAGCCGGGTCAACACGAGGAACAAGGCAAACGGGAGCAGCACCCGAGCAGCAACCAGCAGCGCCCGAGCAGCAAACAGCAAATAGCAGCGCCCGAGCAGGGACAGCAGCGATCCGGGCAGGAGTATCAAGCGGCGGCCGAGCGGGATCGACCAGGAGTAAGGCAAGCGGCGGCTGAGCGGGATCGACCAGGAGTATCAAGCCGGGCAGGAGTATCTAGCCGAGGCTTCGGGCGGGAGTACCAAGCGGCGGCCGAGCGAGATCGACCAGGGGTGGGCCTCCCGGTCAGATCGAAGCGGCGGCGGCCGGCCGAACGAGCTCGACGGACGCGGGCGGGCGAGATAAACCAGGAGGGCGGGCGGGGTCAAGGCGGAACCGGGAGGCACCGACGGAGACGGGGCCGACGTCCAGAACATGCGGCAGGTTCCAGGGGCAGCCTCCAGGACATGAAGCGACGAGGCGGACGAGGTCGATCGAGGAGATCTTGACGAAAGCCGATAGAATCGGAGACGGGAGCCGAGTGGGCAGAGATGCGGTGGAGATCAAGAAGACCTCGGGGGAGACCGACGGTGGCTACGACCAGGACGGGAACCGGGTAAACAGAGGCCGGGGCGAACTGGCGGCGGCGGTCACGGAACCCTAAATCTGGGCTCTGATACCATGTTAGGTCAATAGACAACTTGTATTATCTGGGGGCCAAAGGCCACAATATATAGTACAGGTATAGGTGCAAATATGCAGGAAGCCCCCTAACATATGGGGAAACTACAATATACAAATATATACATCTAACAGGAGGGAAGTCAAAGGGGTAGACCGCGCGGGCCCACATGGCTAGAGTTTCGATGTACGCAGAGCCTGAGAAGAGTAGGAATCCCCCCAAAGCTATCACTTTCCCCCTAACATAGGTAGCTACGTGTGTTAGGGTGCTTAGAGAGGCAACATCTATCTCTGAGGTGTCACCCTCTTCAGACACATGCAATAACACTCTCGAAAATATCGGGCGTAGGGCAGGAAACTCCCACGATGGGTCTACTGGGGGTGCTCTTGGACTCCACGGTTTTGCAAAAATCATTTTTGGATCCGCAACATGTCATTTCTTCACTAAATAGGTGGGAAAAATGGGAATCTGCACCGCCTGGGCGTGAGCGGGAGTTTTCGGGCGTTGTCATTTCATGTGGGTCTCAAATCGGGCGTAACTAATTCAAAAAAAATTCGAAAAAATATGCGACCTTTGTGTGACGTCATTTTATGTGACCTAGATGCGGGAAAAAAATTCAAAACTTGAGAAAAAATGGTTACCAGAAAGTCCATCACAGAAATGACCTAGCACGTTCGAGGTTGCATGACTTTTAGGTTAAATGAGCTAGATTTAGCCATGAGCATGGTATAGTTTGTCAAAACGAGGCCATATCGGACACGCGCGTGGCCCTTGGGATGGTGAGGAACGCCACAGAGGTCGATTTTCGTTTCGTACCACGAAAAGTGCCTTTTCCATTTTCGGAGTATCGAAATCGGGTTTTTTTGTGAAGCAGCTACCGAAACGCGAAATTGAAAGCTGGGGAAAACACCCCACATAAATAGTAGACCACCTGGGATACGCATATCAACTCTCGTTTTGTTGCGGCAGCCTTCAGAGGTATTTATTGAATTTTTTGCAAGTTCCTGCCGATTTCGTTGGAATCGGGGTGGTTTTGCACTTTAGCGCTAAAAAGTAAACCTCCTGATTTTTTGCTAAAATCATTTTTAGATCCGCAACATGTCATTTCTTCACTAAACAGGTGGGGAAAAAATGGGAATCCGCACCTCCTAGGCACGAGTGGGAGTTTTCGGGCGTTGTCATTTCATGTGGGTCTCAAATCGGGCGTAACTAATTCAAAAAAAATCGAAAAAAATGTGAGACCTTCATGTGACATCATTTTATGTGACCTAGATGTGGGAAAAAAATTCAAACCTTGAGAAAAAATGGTTACCAAAAAGAGCTGGTGCCTAGTTGACGTGGGAGCTTATTCTTCTTCAATCCCCGGCAACGGCGCCAGAAATAGAGCTTGATACGGTACGGTGTTGATAGTTTTTCACCGTCCAGTTGAGAACCCCAAGAGGAAGGTATGATGAATATAGAAGCAAGGTTTTTCCCTCAGTTAAGAAACCAAGGTTTATCGTTCAGGAGAGGAAGGAGCCAATACGACTGAAGGTGATGCTTGATAGCCTAGTGACACTCCAACAAGGGCGCCGTTTACGACACTTGTTAGTGCGTCTTCAACTAGTAGCAACGTGGAACCTGCACACAACACAACCAAATACTTTGCTCCCAACTTACGATGAGGTTGTCAATCTCACCGGTTTGCTGTAAAGAAAGGAATGAGCGTATCGAGTGGAAAATAGTAATAGTATGCGAGTAAAGTAAACAATGCGAGCAAAGTAAACAGGTGATAGAAATATGATGGAAATAGGACCGGGGTCCACAGTTCACTAGTGGTGTCTCTCCATAAGATAAAATAATACATGCTGGGTAAACAAATTACAGTTGGGCAATTGATAGAATAAAGACAACGTGCATATGTCGAGAGGATCACTATGAGATTTACTCTGGGCATTACAACAAGATACATAGACTGCCATCCAACTGCATCTATGACTAATAATCCACTTGTGGCGAATCAATCCGAGAACTCCACAAGTATTAAGTTGCAAACAACAGATAATTGCATTAAGCAAAGTGTGTAATGTAAACAAAGCATATGCCCTCAAGCATATGAATGTTGTTTTCTCCCTAGTAGCAATAGCACATCTACAACCTTAGAGGTTTCTGTCACTCCCCCAGATTAAATAGAGGCATGAACCCACTATCGAGCATAAATACCACCTCTTGGAGTCACTAGCAACTACTTGGCCAAGATAGCTACAAACAACGCAGAGCATGCAAGATCATAAACAACATAGAGATAACATAAGATAAAATTCAGCACTTCAACTCAATCATAACACCAATATTCATCGGATCCCAACAAACACAACATGTAGAATTACATAACGGTGATCTCAATCATGTAAGGCAGCTCATGAGATCTAAACATGAAGCACATGGTGGAGAATACAAACATCTAGCTACTGCTATGGACCCATAGTCCAAGGTAGACTACTCACTCATCGCTCCGGAGGCAAGCATGGCGATGAAGAAGACCTCCGGTGGCGATTCCCCTCTCCGGTGGGGTGCCGGGAAGAGCTTCTGGACCCTCCTGATCTTCGGGTCGACGGCGGCGGCGGATCACGATGTGTTATGGAAAAGTGATTGGGTCCTTAGGTTTTTCCCGTTGGGGGGTCTTTATAGGCGAAGGGGCATCGTCAGGAGTGGACCGAGGCGGTCTCACACATAGGGGGCGTGGCCCAGCCCCTGGCCGTGCCGCCCTGGTGTGTGGGGCCCTTGTGGCCCCACTCCGTCTCCTCTTCGGTTCTCTGGAAGCTTCGGTGAAATTCTGGGCGACTAGCTTTGGTTTCGTCCAATTCCGAGAATATTTCCTGTGTAACTTTTCTGAAACACAAAAACAGCAGAAAATAGGGAACTGGCACTGTGGCGACTTGTTAATAGGTTAGTTCCGGAAAATGCATAAAAGTGACACAAAGTGTAACGAAACACTAAGAAAATGGTGTAAAAACAAGCATGGAGCATCAAAAATTATAGATACGTTTGAGACGTATCAGCATCCCCAGGCTTAACTCCTGCTCGTCATCGAGTAGGTAAGTGATAACAAAAGAAATAATTTTTGAGGTGACATGCACCTACACAATCTTGATCATCTATGTAAGCGTTGTGCGCTGGGATCAAAAGAACTTAAAACATGGGCATGAAAGGTATAATCTTGATAGATGTAACGACCCGCCTTTTACTAAAGGCAAATCTCCTGTGTATCTGTGCCATTCCCTGGATCAGTAGATAGCACCACAGTACAAAATAAGTAATCATTGCAATAGCATCAATATTACATCGTAAATCCAGTTACATAGGTCTTCAACCTTACGAGTACACAGCATAAAGCATAGTTGCAGTGAGCCTCCATTCTTCATCACGTGCCACAGGCAGACATGTTGGAATGTAGTCTCGAGATCCTACTCCTGGTTCCTTACTCGAAATAAAACCTGCACGTTTGAATATGTAGCCCCAGAGGGGTCAGTACAATGATGTACTGGCAAATGACACATATTTGGTGGCATTTTTGTGGAAAGACTATACTACATGACATTTGGCTGGTGGATCTCAAAGGCTGATTTGCATAAAGCCAATTTTATCCTATAAACCACTTTAATACTTCTTTCAACAAATTTTATTTTTCAAGGGTCAAGACAACCCCCATACATTACATACTGGCCGGTATGTAGTTCTGGGCGAAACTCAACAAAGTTTGGAACCTCAGGCACCACCACCCCTCGGAGTGTATGGTCCTTAGTTCCTGCCTAGGGGTTTCTAGACAAATTTTAATAATTCAGAATCGGTGATGAGATTATTCCGTACATTCCATGTCTAGAGACTCAATTGTCCATAACCGAGGACACGGCTAATCGATTAGTTTTATACACCTTGCAAGGGTTGTGCACTTTCACCTTACGATTCATTTTATGCCCATACATAAAATGAAACGAGACCTTTTAGAAGGAGAGGACAACTAACTTGGCAAGCACCGCTCCCAACCTACAATTTGACTACCACCACTTCTTGCCGACAAGTTGCACTCCCACATTCTAATCAGTCAAGACAGAGCCCATAATGTCATAAGGCTGCACTGGAAGTACACTAAGCATGGAAGACATAGCCATCTCTTTGTTCCTGGGTGGCCAACCACAAGTGTACGCCCAGGCAGCAACTACACAAGGTGTAGCCCCAGGTCGCCACTCAACATCACCTCCATCATCAAACCAATCCACCCAGGTGTTTCATTTTAGTTGAAGTTCTTAATTTGTTCATAAAACACTTTTCAAGTGATCTTAGCATGGCATCAATATTTTTCAAAGTATTTAGCATCCTATCAGGTGGGGTTTGAGGGATTGCTACACACTACTAGGATCTAAGCATTTGATAAACCAGTTGAGTAAAACACCTATCATGCATACTACAAGAGGTGAAAATACTAATGCATAAGTAAAATAGGTAAGGGACATGTGTGTCACTTGCCTTTTTTGAAGATCACGACGTTTCACTTCTCTCAACTAAGCACGTAGCTCTTCGCACCAACTATAGCACAGAAATAGCATACCATAAACAATCCATACAACACAATCAAACAAACAGACAAACAAAAAGTGTTTGTTTGACAATTTAGATTTATTGAGATGTTATGATAGAAAGATATGGCAAAGGATTCATGATTTGTGGGATATGAATTTAAGAGCTTAGCTGGGAGAGATCAATATGATTTGAGAGAGAATTGGACTAGGCATAATATAATTGATGAAGTTTTTATTCATCAAAGCATATTAGAGTTTTAGGAATAACTCACGTGAAATAAATTACACAAGAGTCAAATGTGCAACTACAATACTATTGAGTAAATGTGACAACATTTACTCTTAAATAGCATCTACAACACTTAGGAACTAGGTTAGGTTTTAAGAATGCTTGAACTACTCAGTTAGCACATTTGCAAGTTGAATAGTTCAACACATGTGAACCAAACTAAATAGGCATTGGATTGGATATGAATGATTGATATTTGAGGATATGGCTCAACTGGTCCACTGATCAACATGGTGTATAACACATACTATGGTATGGGTTATAACAACTCACATTAATAGAACCTAAGTTTAGATGTATTCATATTCTACTCAAGTAGCACAATTGCAATTTGAGTACATATATGAATTGGATAAAAATGATGAGTGAGATCTCTATGCTTTATCAAAGCATATTGAATCTTGGAATATCTCATGTGGGTAAATCATATAAGAGACAAAATAGTGCAATAGCAATACTATTGAATAAGTGTGATAACAATTATTCTTAAATAGTATATATTACACTTAAGCTTAGGCTAGGATTCTTATAACATTAAAATACTCAATTAACTCAAATGTAAATTGAATAGTTCAATGCAAGGCTAAGATTGAGTAGTCATGAATAAATGGCTATAGGTAATGGATATGTATAGATGATGTTTGAAAACATGGCTTAAGGTTCCTAATGAGTAAATGGGATTGGGTTAAGTACTATGATGTTGATTTGATCGATACCATAGTAGCAAAGGTAGAAACTAAGATTGAAAGTATCACACCTTACTCAAATGACACATTTGTAATTTGAATAAGTGGGTACTATGCAAGATAGGTCTAAGTGAATGTGATCTTGATCAAGATGTTATTTAGATAGATATGACATTGGATCAAAGTGATCTCAAGATGATATTTGATAGCTAGGCATGATCATAGGGTTTTTCTAAGGTAGAAGGAATTACTGGTTGAAATAGAAATAGAATTAATCTATATAGGAACTACTCAAATTCTCATATTAGAATTTGAATAATTGTGAAGTGATTCAAGAAATTATGGGAGTGATGCTGCTGGATAGCTTGCAGTAAAACAAAGTCACTGCAATTGGTTTCACTCCAAAATAAGTTATAGAACTTGAATTATCACCGAAATAGTGATTTGGACAAATTTGAATGCACAAAGTTTGTGCACGTATCAACTTTGAAAGTTTCTGGTTCCAGAGTGTTCTACACGTTCTGAGGAGTCCATAGACTACAAATTTGTAATTTTTGGATTATCAGAACAAAAGATATGAATTTATCAAGCTAATAGAAGGTTTGATTCCAATTTGAAAATAGTTTCAAATTGAACCCATAAAATATGAAGTTTTATTGTACTACTGGATTCTAGATGTTCTAAGGATTCCAACGGTATCTTATTTGCTATTTTTGGACCTAGGGATCAAAAGATATGAATTTCCAAAGATTTGGATTAAATCTGGTTTGAAAAGCTAATTCGAAATTCTGTTTCAACAGAGGGCTGCCACGTGGTTTAATCTGATTGGTCTATACCCTTTCGGGTGGATCACGTTTTACAGTCATTGGATCTTATTTGATATGAGTGGCCCAGATTAGGTGATACCCCTTCGGGTATGTGGTCTAATCCAGGCCGCTAGATGCAGATCGGACGGGTGAAGAAAGAGAGAGAGAGGTGAGGCTCACCTAGGGTTAGGTCTCCGGCGAGTTTCGCCGGTGAGACGGCTAGGTAGGTGACTCCGGCAAGGTTCTGACCACTTCTGAATGGCGGCGATACCACGACGATGATCAGCTCGTCGAGAGGAACTCGATGGTGATGACGACGGGCTCGATTGTTTCTAGAAGAAGGAGATGAGGACGGCTGGAGGTGGAGCGGGCGGCAGGAGCTTCGGGAGCGCGTCGGCCTCGGGGTTTTGCTGCAGAACAAAGTGAGCGGAGGAATTAGGACATGTGCTGGAGGGAGGGGAAGGGAATGGTACAGGAGAGAGGTCGCGGGGTCGCCGCGGTTCTCCGAAATTGTCATCGAAGGTCGTCGGAATCTGCGGACTCCGGCGTGCAATCTCCGCAGCCTGGCGGCGCTAAGTCACGGGAAAGTAGAGGGGAAAGCAAGAGGGGGTCGTGGACTATTTATAGGCACGGGCGCGGGGAAGAAACGGCAGGGGAATTAATCAGGATTGAAGAGGAGAAATTACAGAGGAGAAACGGTCGCCGGCGTGAAATTCGGTCCAGGGAAGAAGAAGGGTGACGTGGCCTGGCAGGTAGGGCCCACACGTCAGCAAGGGAGAAGAGTAACAAAGGGTACCGATTCGGTTTCCTTCCTGGGCTGCGGGCTGCTTCTCCATACTGGGCCGAAGGGTTCCCCGAGGCCCAGTTTCATATTTTTCTTTCTCTTCTTCTTTTCTTTTTCTGTTTTCTTATTCCATTTATAGATTTTGTAAAACTCCTTCAAATTAATCCAAACCACTTTCAGAAGTTTTGTAAAAAAATCAACACAATGTTTAAAACCATTAGGAAACATGTTTTCAAAACAAATGCAGATTTCCAATAAAACTTTATGAACTTGGCAAAAAGGACTTTGCTTGCATAACAAAAATAGAACTAGGGTTTGAGAATAAATCTTTTGAAAATAGGAGAATAATACTTTATAAAATAATGTTTGAAATTATATTTCAAACTTAAAATACAATCTTTACTAAATAAAACACATCTGTGATTCACTCCTTTGCAAGCATGCTTGCATAGGTTTGATTAAAGGCTGGAAAATAGTATTTTAATACTTGGTCTTTCTCAAAGAAGTTCTTCAAGAAATAAATATAAAGTTTAAAATAGTTTTCTAATAAAGCTTTCAAATAGACTAAAAAAAAGTTTTAAATCCCTGTGAATTTCCAAACATCTCAAGCAAAACAAAAGCAAAATTTTCCCCCAAAATTTGATAAAATCTTGGGTCGTTACAATAGAAGAAACTTAGCAACCATGTTATAACATGAAAATAAACACAAACAAAAGATCATGAAAATGGAACAATGAAAGTCAAACGTGTGTTCAAATCATAAGGAAAAACATAGCAAATGGTTTTCAGCTTGTCCTTCATGGAGAGCAAAACATAAATGCATAGGACACCTTCAAGTTTAAGAGGGCGACTAGATACAAATAATTTGAGAACAAGTGAAACCAACAATATGAATCAGCCAATGAAAACTTTGGGACAATGCACATTATACTAAGAATGACAACTATGCTCTCTTAATGGTGCATAAAGATAGAAGGTGGTGACTTAACATAAAAGTAAAAGAAAGGCCCTTCACGGAGGGAAGCAGTGATTAAACATGTGCTAGAGCTTTTCATTTGTAAAACAGAGAGATAAAACTTGAGTTTTGAGAGGTGGTTGCTTTTGTCAACGATTGGCAATGGGGTTCTTACTATTTTCCATACAAAAATGAAGCAAGTTTTTGAGAGATAGATTGGCACTTTTGTGCTCTTTTATAAAGCTTGGCACTCCTCCCCACCTTTTTTCCTTTCTCAAACCATGGCTAACCGATTCCATCGGGTGCCCACCAACATTCACATACCATGGAGGAGTGCCTTTTTTTCTTTCTTTTTTTTCTTTTTGGAATAAGCAATATGGAAGATAGCAAATCCGACCACTACATCCCCATGAGCTGAAACAGTGTCACAAAACGAGAAGTCTTTTGAAGGTTTTTTCAAAGGTAGCACATGAAAATTTACTTGGAATGGCTTACAAATACCATGCATAGGAATTTATAGTGGACACAATGGCAAACTTGGTTTTTAGGAGTTGGATGCACGAGTAGAGCTCATACTCAGTACAAAATGAAGGCTAGTAAAAGACTGGGAGCAACCAACTAAGAGAGCAATAACGGCCATAATCATGCAAAGCGACAAAGCGACATTAAAAGAAGCTTAAGATGCCATCAAAAGTCAAAAACTAAATGATCATAGAGGCTATTGGCGACGTTGTAAGAGTCTAACTTGTGTGAGCATGCGCCAAGTCAACCCAAATAAAGCATCAAGGAGAAAACCAAAATAATGCTTCCAAACGATAAAAACAACGCATGATTTTTTCCAAGGCTCATTAAGCAATCTCAGTTATTTGAGACAAGTCATGCTACAGCAAAGCCACTAAGCATACTATCAAAAAGACATCAAGGACGACATGCAAAAGCCTAAGCCGCAGTCTACACAAGCTCCTTCTTGTACCACTTTTTTGCATAAAGCTTTTTCTCTTTTCCAACACCATTCAAACTTTTTATAAACACCTCTTTTGATGAAAACCAATAAGGACCAGAGGCAAAAATACACCTTGATGAAAAGATATAACAAGATCTGAACGTAAATCAAGGTGAAAATCGAAAACTAAACGCAGTTCTAGAAAAAGAGAACACTCGTTGAAATTATAAGAATGAAAAACGGAGTGTTCTTGGCAAATGAAAAGCAAGGCAACTTCTCCAAAAGAAATTTGTTGGGGTCCAACCATTTATTGCAGCAAACAAAACCAAACTAAATTGAAAACTAAAAACAACTGACGCTCCAAGAAAAACGCATAATGCATGAAGCAATAAAAATATAGTGTCTTGAAAGGTGACCTAATTTTTGCCGATGAAGAAGGGGTGCCTCGGGGGCATCCCCAAGCTTTGACGCTTGTACTTCTTGGATATTTCTTGGGGTGATGCATGGGCATCCCCAAGCTTGAGCTTTTGTCCATTCTTCAACCCATCTCATCACTCTTCGATCCCTACACTTGAAAACTTCCTTCGTACAAAACTAAACACAAATCTATTAGCAACATTAGTGTAAGCATAACATACAATCAACCCTTTTTGCTTCAGGTTTCAACTCAAAACCACCACATATAAAGCATAAACTACTGTAGCAACTTCCCCAAAAGTTCCGTGATCAAAAGAACTCAAAAAGAAAGCGATAAAGCGGCAAACACAAATATTGGCAGGAATCTGTCAAAACAGAACAGCTGATAAAGGCCGATTTTTTAAGGGGTTTTCTGTTGCTCAAATCAAAAAGTGTTCAACTAATGAAAGTTCGGATATAACCTGGGGCATAATTTTCACGAATTTTTACGGTGCAACACCGAAAACTGTTTCAGGACAGCAACATCCCCAAATCTTACACTAGTGGAAAACAGGGCATCAGTCCCAGTTGGTTTCGGGCTTCAGTCCCGATTGCGCAACCGGGACTAACCAACCGGGACTGCAGCCCTATCTTTAGTCCTGGTTGCTATATAAACCGGGACTAAAGAGCGACCACGTGGCAGGGGCCAGGCGCTCGTGGGCGTAGGACCTTTAGTCCCGGTTCGTGTTACGAACTAGGACTAAAGAGTCCACACGTGGCAGCCTCTGCTGCTTCTTTATTTTTCTGGATTTCAATTGTTATTTAGGGTTTTAGGGTTTGTTTGTATTTTGCTCCATTCAATTTCTTGATTCATTTCAAACAAGTTTTCTTATATACATATTCATACAACATTACAACATAATATACAAGCCGATACATATATAATATATTTTGTCCGCCGAGCATATACATACAAGTATATATACAACTTGTTCACACACATAAGATCACGACTTATGTTTAATTACACACATTGTCTAATCGAAACTGACATGAAATTCACCCTTTGGGTTAATGACATGGTCAAGCAGAAATCCAGCTATTTCCTCTTGAATTCCTACTATGTGTTCAGTCGGTGAGAGCCGATTCCGCTTTGCTTTGAACTACGAAGAAGAAGATCAATATGAATATGAATCATCATAACAAAATTGATGCCAATAAATGAATTTGTCAGTATATTGTTTACTTACTGTTTGAAAATCAATTCCTTCAGTGACCTCCGCACGAAGGTTCTCGCAAGCGTAGTATGCACATAGATTAGTCCCCGATGGCTGCCTCGCACACTTTACGAGAATAGATTTTAGTCAGTGACATATCAAGATTGATATACTTAATGGTTTTTGAAACTAGAATTAAAGGGATGTGTGGACCTAGCTCGTATGACTTACCTCGATCGAACGGTAAATCAGCTTATTTTTCCATTCACCGTTTGCTATGCGTATAAACTGTTTCTAAACACTGCCGAGCAAACAAAATGAATAGATGAGTTATAGATGAACGAAAGGGACTAATATAATGCCGTAATGATTGAAATTACCTATCCATCATATCAATGATGCTTTGGTATTCATTAAGTTTTTTATTCAACGAGTCAAAGATTTCAACCTTTCCATAGTCAGGTTCAATCTTTAGCAAAATCCAGTGGTAACTGCGTGCAAGTTTAATTATATAAGTTAATAACTCATCAATTACACTTATAACATCGAGTAAGGAAAAGTACCTGTGTATAAGATAGTAACACTCACCTGAAGTTGAACGGAAATAGTATTCTAGCTTGGTATTCCTGCGTAAGTAGGAACTCTAGCAAGATATCCTCCCTCTCCTTGCGTCTGTTCTGTATCATCGCTGCGTTAACTCGATTTGGATCAATGAATCCAACTTGGAAGACATTCCTTTTCTTACATTGCATACTCTTCATTCTGCATAATAAACAGCGTAGTGAGGATAATTACATGCAAAGAACGAGTTGAGCTAGAGACTTATAGAAATAATGAATCACTTACAGAACATAGGCACTGACGAGAGATTTGTCGAGTGCGTCTTGATTGAATAGCTGAAAGAATTCATCAAACTCAATATGCACCAAGTCTTCACCTAATAAATGGTCCTGTGTGATTTTCATAAGGAGAAATTCTTGCGTGCCCTTTGCGGCTTGCAGGTACCACTTATGCAATTTTCGTATTTGTGTTGGTAGATTTATTTCAATCTCAGGTGGGACCAGACTCTTCCCCTTTTCATATTAATGTGCTATAGGCGCCTTTGGGATATCTTCATGTATCAATTGAGAAAGAGTCAAACTAGCTTCAGCAGCAAAGTCAGCGGGATTGGGCTGAGCAACACTCCCACCAGCATCACTAGCAAAGACCTTTAGCAGGGAGATCGATTTTTTGGTCTCTGCTCCAAGCTGGGCAACGTCTCTTTTGCCTCTTGCAGTTGCGCTTGTCTTATTAGCTTCATTTTTTGCATCTACCTGCTTATCCAAACAACGCTTGTAGTCATCTGGCTTACGCAATTCATATTGCGAAGGTTGGGTAAGCATATCAAAGGCCCAGTCCTTCTGTTTTAGAGTATATACCTGCTTTAGGGTAGGGGTCAGGCGTAGCGCTGCGAGCTTTCTTTTCACTTTGGCTCTGTCCTCCGCCTCAATTTCTTCAGCAGTCTTCTCGATAGGAGGAGGCAGCACCGCCTTAACTTTCTTGGCCCGTTTCTTTGGAGAGACATTGCTAGTGGACATAGCAGCGGACTTGCCATAACTCTGGGACTTACGAGTGGGCAGAGGCAGCGGAGGTGGCGGAGGCGGCTGACATTGAGGCAGAGATCGATGTGGACTCGGGGTATGATGGTAGTCGTCCCTGTCGTCGTTGGGAGGTGGTGAATTGCGAGGACTCAGAGGAGAGGGTGGCCGCCTTGGCGCCAAGCCTGGGAACACGATGTGTTTCTTATCCCAAAGAATGACACCACCCAATACTTCTCCAGGAGTTGCCTCCTCTTCAGGTCCAGAGACGTCAAGATTGAGGGACTCATACCCCCTTTCAATTGCATCCATCCCGACACGAGCATAGCCAGCTCGAATCTCACGGCCATGTCAGGTTTGTCCAGGTCCAGATGGTAACACATAGCCAACCGCCACCTTCATCGATATGTTCTTCATGGGAACATGCATCTCACAGCTTGTCTTCTTGGTGATATCATCCACGGGGTAGTGATCCATCGGTACCTCCGTGGAAGCCACGCTGCTTCTCCGCTGAGATCGGTCGCCTGATGCATGTTCTAGTTGTTGCTGATGCTGAGTTGCCCCTTGCGACTTTAATTCCTCCAGTGCCTTCTGCTGCAGTAAATACAACTCTCTCAGCTCAGCCTGTTTCCTTTCTATGCTCTCTATCCGTGTGGCCTCCTCCTGCGCCTTTCGCTTCTTCGCTCTCTCTCGGCTTCTATAAGTCTGGCTCTCTTTGGCGAACCCAGACCTCCACGGAATGGCAGAACCCAGACCCCGTGTATGTCCTGTGTGTTCTTTGTTCCCGAGGGCCTTTGTCAGCTTGTCGTTCTCTCTGTCCGGATTGAACATCCCCTCTTGAACCTCGGCGATTATCTTGACAAGTGCTCCCAAGGGTTCAGCAATTTGTTTCTTCTTTTTGACTAATTTCCTTGTTCTCTCATCATAGACAGCCCCATGGGCAAGTGCCCAATTTCTTGACCTTCTGGGCCATTGTTCTGTTTCTGGTTCGATGCCTTTTTCTCGTAGGGCGGCCTCTTGCATATCCCACTTAGGCTCGGCCCTTTTGTAGGCACCTGGACCCAACGTATGGTGATATTTCTTTTTCGCGGCATTTAACTGATTTTTCTTACTCCTTAGCTTACCCAGTTCGGACTCCGTGTACTCCACAAATGCGTCCCAGTGATCCCGCATGAACTCATTGGGGCCAATAAATTCTGGAGCTTGTTGATCGGCGTTGACATAGGCGTTCCATAACCTCTTCTTGTGGTTATTGAACTGTGCAGCCATCTTCTTGAGAGCCCAGTCCTTGACTTTCTTCTTCTGTTTCTCTGCCTCTTCCAGGGACTCGGTGACCGGCAGATTGAAATGTGGAATGAGGGATTCTCAAAGTCTGTCTTTCAAGACCTTGGTGACATAATTGACTGCTGCACCCTCTTTTGGCTCTGGCTCTGCTGGCTCTCCCTTTGCCGCCTTGGGCTTATACCAATACTGAATGCTTATCGACACCATGTCCCTGACAAGACATCCACATTGATGTGTGAACGCATTTGCGACACTCTTGGGTTCCAACGGTTCGCCTTCATTTGAGAGACGCCCAATCGTGTAATGCTGATTCGATGCCAGCCATTTGGCCGGGCCTCGCTTCTTTCTAGAAGATTCAGAGGTCTAAAAGAAGAAAACACTCGTTAATATATATACCACATAATGCATCGTCATCTACTGATTCATGAATAGAGTCTTCATATATATATACCTCACCGGACCATGTTATTAAGTCACGTCCAGTCCCTTGTGAGCCGTCCTCGCAATCATCATTTTCCGATTCATGCGGCTGCTCCTCCTCCATTCCCTCACCCGACTCGTTCAAAAATTCTGAGCCATCTCCTTCTGCACGGGTACCCTCTCCTATAATATTCAACAATTCTTCTTCACCTTCTCTTCCGGCGCCGAAATCTATAACTGAAATCCATAACATAGATCAACAACATTACTATATTTATATATTTCTATTTCTATTACTAAAAATATTACTAACAATTTCTATTACTAACTACTATTTCTTTTTCTAACTCTATTTCTATTATTTTTTGTAACTATATTACTATCAATTTTGCTAACCCTAAATTTTCATTTTCTAACTATTATTGCTAACTAGTATTTCATTTTTCTAACTATTTGCATTTTTTAACTATTGCATTTTCTAATTCTAACTCTATTTTTAATAAATTCCTATTTCTAACAATTTTTCTATTAAGGCCATTTCTAACTATTTGCATATTTCCTATTTGTATATTTGCATATTTGCATATTTGCTATTTCCTATTTGCATATTTTCATATTTGTATATTTCTAACTATTTTCTAACCCTAATAAACTTAATATTTTCATATTTGTATATTTGCATATTTTCCTATTTGCATATTTTCATATTTGCATATTTCATATTTGCTATTTGCTATTTCCTATTTGCATATTTTCATATTTGTATATTTGCAAATTTGCATATTTCTAACTCTAATAAACTTAATATTTCTAACGCTAATATATTTCTAACTATATAGTTAGAAATTTGCATATTTCTAACTATTTTCTAACCCTAATAAACTTAATATATTTCCTATTTCTAACATGAAAATTTACATATTTCTAACTATTTTCTAACCCTAATAAACTTAATATAACCCTAATAACATTAAAAAAAATTAAACAAAATAAAAGTTAAATTTTTTTACCTATGCAGGGGGTGTGGGCGTCGGCCGGGGGCGGTGGTCTGGCCGGGGTGGCGTCTGGCGGCGGGGCTGGGCGGCGGGGTTGCTGCGCGCGCGGGTGTCGCGGGGGCGCGGGCGGCGGGGCCGGGCGGCGATCGTGGGCGTCGGGCCGGGGGGCGCGGGCGGCGGGGCCGGGCGGCATGCGTGGCGGCGTGTCAACGGTGGCGAGCGGCCACAACAATGGAGGCAGGGAGCTCCTCGTCGCGGCGCCTCGGGTCGATCTCCGTCGGAAACTGCTAAGTGTGGAGAAGAGAGGAAGAAGGAGAGGGCGGGCGCTATATATACCCCCCTTTAGTCCTGGTTGGTGGCTTCAACCGGGACTAAAGGGAGGGGGTCTTTAGTCCCGGTTGAAGCCACCAACCGGGACTAAAGGGTCTTTAGTCCCGGTTAGTGGCTTCAACCGGGACTAAAGAGATTTGGGCGGTTCGCGCCCGTGCCCCAGACCTTTAGTCCCGGTTGGTGAAACCAACCGGGACTAAAGGTGTAATAAATGCGCGCCAATGCTGTATATTTTTTTCAGATTTCATTTGAATATGAATTTTGAATTTCAATTTGAATAACTTCTATATATTTTAGAATCTGACAAAACTTTGAATATGAAAAGTGTTTGAAATTGAATAACTAATTCAAAACTATTTTCTATTTTTAAAATCAATTAATCTAACTATTTAAACAATTAACTATTTTGTCATTTTTAATTAAAACTATATTGATTAATATTCTTTTTTGCATATTTTAGAATCTGACAAAACTTTGAATATGAAAAGTGTTTGAAATTGAATAACTAAATCAAAACTATTTTCTATTTTTAAAATCAGTTAATCTAACTATTTAAACAATTAACTATTTTTCCATTTTTAATTAAAACTATATTGATTAATATTTTTTTGCATATTTTAGAATCTGACAAAACTTTGAATATGAAAAGTGTTTGAAATTGAATAACTAATTCAAAACTATTTTCTATTTTTAAAATCAATTAATCTAACTATTTAAACAATTAACTATTTTGCCATTTTTAATTAAAACTATATTGATTAATATTCTTTTTGCATATTTTAGAATCTGACAAAACTTTGAATATGAAAAGTGTTTGAAATTGAATAACTAATTCAAAACTATTTTCTATTTTTCAAATCAATTAATCTAACTATTTAAACAATTAACTATTTTGCCATTTTTAATTAAAACTATATTGATTAATATTCTTTTTGCATATTTTAGAGTCTGACAAAACTTTGAAAATGAAAAGTGTTTGAAATTGAATAACTAATTCAAAACTATTTTCTATTTTTAATTAAAATTGTTTTGATTAATATTGTTTGTACATACTTCTGAATCTGACAAATCTTGGAATATAAAAAGTGTTTGAATTTGAATAACTAACCCAAAATCATACATTTACATAAAAGGTTTAATACATTATTACACATCACCAACATCCCCATCTAGTGTTGGGGTTTCCTTCTGCACCGTAACCATGGAGTATCTTCTTTGTTTAAGAGGATGGTTGGGTCAGTGTTTACTCTGAAGGGCGGAATTTCATCAAACTTGTTATAATCTTCTGACATATCTGTCTTGTCCTCCACTCCCACGATGATTCTTTTCCCTGAGAGAACAATGTGTCGCTTTGGCTCATTGTGTGATGTATTCATTTTCTTATCTTTTGTCTTTCTCGGTTTTGTAGACATTTCCTTCACATAGAAAACCTGAGCGACATTGTTGGCTAGGACGAATGGTTCGTCCATGTACGCAAGATTGTTGAGATCCACTGTTGTCATGCCATACTTTTGGTCTACAACTACCCCGCCTCCTGTCAGCTTGACCCATTTGCACCGAAACAAAGGGACCTTAAAAGATGGTCCATAATCAAGTTCCCATATCTCCTCTATGTAACCATAATATGTGTCCTTTGTCCCATTGTCGTGTACTGCATCAAAGCGGACACCACTATTTTGATTGGTGCTCTTTTTATCTTGGGCGATCGTGTAAAATGTATTCCCATTTATCTCGTAACCCTGGAAAGTCAATATAGTTGAAGATGGTTACTTGGCCAACATGGACAGCTCATATCCAACAGTGGCGTCATTTATGAGAAGTGTTTGCAACCAACCACCAAAAGTCACCATGTGCAACTTTGTAATCCAGAAGTTAGACTGCCCCGGGTTTTCCGAGCGTACAATATTCTTGTGTCGCTCCATATATGGCTCCACCAACGTGGAATTTCGTAAAACTGTGTAGTGTGCTTCACTCAAAGAATGTCCGTCCATACAGTATGCTGATTTCATTCCTAGCGTGCCTTTTCCACTCAGTCTCCCCTCATGCCGCGATTGAGGAAGACCAATCGGGTTCAGGTCAGGAACAAAGTCAACACAAAACTCAATGACCTCCTCTGTTAGATAGCCCTTGGAGATGCTTCCTTCTGGCCTAGCATGGTTATGCACATATTTCTTTAAGACTCCCATGAACCTCTGAAAGGGGAACATATTGTGCAAAAATACTGGACCGAGAATGGTAATCTCTTCGACTAGGTGAACTAAGAGATGCGTCATAATATTGAAGAAGGACGGTGGGAACACCAACTTGAAGCTGACAAGACATTGGGCCACATCATTCTGTAACCGTTGTAGATCTTCTAGATTGATTACCTTCTGCGAAATTGCATTGAGGAATGCACATAGCTTCACAATCGGTACTCGAACATTTTTCGGTAGAATCCCCCTCAGTGCAACCGAAAGCAATTGCGTCATAAGCACGTGGCAGTCATGAGACTTTAGGTTTTGGAATTTTTTCTCTGCCATATTTATTATTCCCTTTATATTTGACGAGAATCCAGATGGGACCTTGATACTGCTCAGGCATTCAAAAAAGATTTCCTTCTCTTCTTTGGTAAGAGCGTAGCTCGCAGGACCCTTAGAATCCTCCGGATGCATGTCATATCTTCTTTTCATACGGTGCTGGTCCTCATGTGTTTCCGGTGTATCTTTTGTCTTCCCATAAAAGCCCAAGAAGCCTAGTAGGTTCACGCAAACATTCTTCGTCACATGCATCACGTCGATTGCAGAGCGGACCTCTAGGAATTTCCAATACTCAAGCTCCCAAAATATAGATTTCTTCTTCCACATGGGTGCATGTCCGCTAGCGTCATTCGGAACAGCCAGACTGCCAGGACCCTTTCCAAAGATTACTTTTAAATCTTTGACCATATCAAATATATCATCACCTGTATGGCGTTTAGGCTTGCCCTGGACTTCTGCCTCGCCGTTGAAATGCTTGCCTTTTTTCTTCAATTGATGTTTGGGCGAAAGAAATCGATGATGCCCGAGATACACCACCTTCTTACTTTTATCCAAATATATACTATCGATCTCACCTAAACAGTGCGTGCATGCATTGTATCCCTTGTTTGTCTGTCCTGAAAGGTTACTAAGAGCATGCCAATCATTGATGGTCACGAATAGCAACGCTCGTAGATCAAATTCCTCTTGTTTGTACTCATCCCACACACGAACACCATCTGTCTGCCACAGCTGTAAAAGTTCATCAACTAATGGCCTTAGATACACATCAATGTCATTGTCGGGTTGCTTCGGGCCTTGGATAAGCACTGGCATCATAATAAACTTTTGCTTCATGCACAACCAAGGAGGAAGGTTATAGATACATAGAGTCACGGGCCAGGTGCTATGACTGCAGCTCTGCTCCCCAAAAGGATTCATGCCATCTGTACTTAGACCAAACCTCAAGTTCCGTGCGTCTTCCGTAAACTCCGGGAAATCTCTGTCGATTTTTCTCCACTGCGACCCATCAGCGGGGTGTCTCAACATCTCGTCACTCTTACGGTCTTCTTTGTGCCACCTCAACAACTTGGCATGCTCTTTGTTTCTGAACAAACATTTCAACTGTGGTATTATAGGTGCATACCACATCACCTTGGCAGGAATCCTCTTCCTAGGGCGCTCGCCCTCAACATCACCAGGGTCATCTCGCCTGATCTTATACCGAAATGCACTGCACACCGGGCATGCATTCAATTCTTGTACTCACTGCGGTAAAGAATACAGTCATTAATGCATGCATGTATCTTCTGCACCTCCAATCCTAGAGGGCAGACAATCTTCTTTGCTTCATACGTACTGGCGGGCAATTTGTTATCCTTTGGAAGCATCTTCTTCATAATTTTCAGCAACTTTTCAAATCCCTTGTCAGATAAACCACTCTCTGCTTTCCATTGTAGCAATTCCAGCGTGCTTCCTAGATTTTTCTGGCTGTCTTTGCAATTTGGGTACAAATTCTTTTTGTGATCATCTAACATGCGTTCCAACTTCTCCCTCTCCTTTTCACTTTTACAGTCAATCTGTGCATCAACAATGACCTGACCAAGATCATCAGCGGGCACATCTGATGCCTGTTCTTCACCTTCTTCTTCTTCTTCTTCATTATCTTCCATTGCGGTATTGGTGGTTTCAGGGAACTCAGGATAGTTGTCATCATTCTCTTCTTCATTGTTGTCTTCCATCATAACCCCTCTCTCCCCATGCTTGGTCCAACAATTATAGCCAAACATGAAACCGAACCGGAACAGGTGGATGTGAAGGGTCTTTGTGGAGGGGTAATCCTTCTCATTTCGACAAACACCGCATGGACAACACATAAAACCATTCCGCATGGTTGCCTCAGCCACACTGAGAAAAGAATGCACGCCTTTAATGAAATCTCCAGAGCGTCGATCGGCGTACATCCATGCTCGGCTCATCTGCATTATATAAGTACATATCAAACGCAAATTAAATATACAATTTCTATTTCTATCTCTAATTTTAGTTTGATAAGTTAGAATAAGTTAACAAAACTCACTAGTGGAAAACCGGCCTAATATTCCAGGGCATTAGTCCCGGTTGCAATATGAACCGGGACTGATGCCCTGGGCCCCACTGCTTTTTCGGCCACAGGACCCCAGAAACCATTAGTCCCGGTTCGTTTTGAACCTTTAGTCCCGGTTCGTATTATGAACCGGGACTAAAGGCTCTGGGATAGAATCCGACCGTTGCCAGACTCATTAGTCCCGGCTGGTAACACCAACCGGGACTAAAGACCAACCCTTTAGTCTCGGTTGGTAATACCAACTGGGACTAATGACTTCCCTATATAAAACAGCTCCTTCTTCCTCCCCGAGCCAGCCACTCCCCCTCTCCACTCTCAAGTGTTCTTCATGCAACAAACCTAGCTCGAGTTCATCCTCTTTGACCACCATTTTTTGTCACAAATTGATGTCCCCACTTTAATATAAGTGGACTAAAAGGTGAGGAACTTTGTGCTTTTGTCTTTCATTGGTAATTTAGCTCATTTAATGCTCTAGAAGTAGAGAGATTTGTGATTTTTTTATGGGAGCAATTATTTAGATGTTCATTTGATTATGTGTACAAGTAGGTGAAGATAGAGGTAAAAATAGAGGTAGAGATAGAGATATAGATATAATTAAAAATAAAAATAGAAGTAGACATAGCTAACATAGAAATAAAAATAGAGATAGAGATATAAATAAAAAAATAGCAATAGCGATAGAAATAGAGATAGATGCCGTAGGGCGGAGCTTCCGAAGATGCCATAGGGCGTGAGCACCGACGACATCTTCGAGAAGCTCCGCCAAGGGAGATTTCCCAACCCTTTACCCAACACTGTTAGAGGAGATGGAGTCTTTCACGGGCTTGTAGGGAAATTTTTCCGAGGTGGAGATTCCGAAGATGCCGTAGGGCGTGAGCACCAACGACATCTTCGAGAAGCTCCGCCACGGGAGATTTCCCAACCCTTTACGCAACACTGTTAGAGGAGATGGAGTCTTTCACGGGCGTGCAGGGAAATTTTTCCGAGGCGGAGCTTCCGAAGATACCGTAGGGTGTGAGCACCAACGACATCTTCAAGAAGCTCTGCCACGGGAGATTTCCCAACCCTTTCCTCCATAACTGTTAGAGGAGATGGAGTCTTTCACGGGTTTGCAGGGAAATTTTTCCGAGGCGGAGCTTCCGAAGATGTCGTAGGGCGTGAGCACCAACGACATCTTCGAGAACCTCCGCCACGGGAGATTTACCAACCCTTTCCTCCATAACTGTTAGAGGAGATGGAGTCTTTCATGGGCTTGTAGGGAAATTTTTCCGAGGCAGAGCTTCCGAAGATGCCGTAGGGCATGAGCACCAACGACATCTTCGAGAAGCTCTGCCACGGGAGATTTCCCAACCCTTTCCTCCATCCGTGGGGATGAAGCTCTCCCTGCCTTCGAGCTGTGCTTGCCATGGCGTATCGATGCTCCTTTTATAGGCACGGCACCGGTTCTACTTTTGTCTTGTTCCTCCAACAGGGGCGTCGTGCGCTACATGCTTTATCTCATCGAGCAGTGCATCAACCCACACATCCTTATCCTGCCAACAGCTTTAGTCTCGGTTGCACCCACCAGCCAGGACTAAAGGTTACCCACATGTCCTTATCCCACCGACAGTTTTGTTAGATGACACAAAACCACCTTTAGTCCCGGTTGTACCCACCAGCCGGGACAAAAGTTTTGTTAACTTATTCTTACTTATCAAACTAAAATTAGAGATAGAAATAGAAATTGTATATTTGATTTGCGTTTGATATGTACTTATATAATGCAGATGAGCCGAGCATGGATGTACGCCGATCGACGCTCTGGAGATTTCATTAAAGGCGTGCATTCTTTTCTCAAGGTGGCCGAGGCAACCAAGCGGAATGGTTTTATGTGTTGTCCATGCTGTGGTTGTCGAAATGAGAAGGATTACCCCTCCACAAAGACCCTTCACATCCACCTGTTCTGGTTCGGTTTCATGTTCGGCTATAATTGTTGGACCAAGCATGGGGAGAGAGGGGTTATGATGGAAGACAACGATAAAGAAGAGAATGATGACAACTATCCTGAGTTCCCTGAAACCACCGATACTGCAATGGAAGGTAATGAAGAAGAAGAAGAAGGTGAAGAACGGGCATCAGATGTGCCCGCTGATGATCTTGGTCAGGTCATTGTTGATGCACAGATTGACTGTGAAAGTGAAAAGGAGAGGGAGAAGTTGGAACGCATGTTAGATGATCACAAAAAGGATTTGTACCCAAATTGCGAAGACGGCCAAAAAAAGCTAGGAAGCACGCTGGAATTGCTGCAATGGAAAGCAGAGAGTGGTTTATCTGACAAGGGATTTGAAAAGTTGCTGAAAATTATGAAGAAGATGCTTCCAAAGGATAACAAATTGCCCGCCAGTACGTATGAAGCAAAGAAGATTGTCTGCCCTCTAGGATTGGAGGTGCAGAAGATACATGCATGCATTAATGACTGTATTCTCTACCGCGGTGAGTATGAGAATTTGAATGCATGCCCGGTGTGCAGTGCATTTCAGTATAAGATCACGCGAGATGACCCTGGTGATGTTGAGGGCGAGCGCCCCAGGAAGAGGGTTCCTGCCAAGGTGATGTGGTATGCACCTATAATACCACGGTTGAAACGTTTGTTCAGAAACAAAGAGCATGCCAAGTTGTTGAGGTGGCACAAAGAAGACCGTAAGAGTGACGAGATGTTGAGACACCCCTCTGATGGGTCGCAGTGGAGAAAAATCGACAGAAATTTCCCGGAGTTCACAGAAGACGCACGGAACCTGAGGTTTGGTCTAAGTACAGATGGCATGAATCCTTTTGGGGAGCAGAGCTACAGTCATAGCACCTAGCTCGTGACTCTATGTATCTATAACCTTCCTCCTTGGTTGTGCATGAAGCGAAAGTTTATTATGATGCCAGTGCTTATCCAAGGCCCGAAGCAACCCGGCAATGACATTGATGTGTATCTAAGGCCATTAGTTGATGAAATTTTACAGCTGTGGCAGACTGAAGGTGTTCGTGTGTGGGATGAGTACAAACAAGAGGAATTTGATCTACGAGCGTTGCTGTTCATGACCATCAAGGATTGGCCTGCTCTTAGTAACCTTTCAGGACAGACAAACAAGGGATACAATGCATGCATGCACTGTTTAGGTGAGATCGATAGTATATATTTGGATAAAAGTAAGAAGGTGGTGTATCTCGGGCATCGTCGATTTCTTTCGCCCAAACATCAATTGAAGAAAAAAGGCAAGCATTTCAAGGGCGAGGCAGAAGTCCGGGGCAAGCCTAAACGCTATACTAGTGATGATATATTTGATATGGTTAAAGATTTAGAAGTAATCTTTGGAAAGGGTCCTGGCATTCTGTCTATTCCGAATGACGCTAGCGGACATGCACCCATGTGGAAGAAGAAATCTATATTTTGGGAGCTTGAGTATTGGAAATTCCTAGAGGTCCGCTCTGCAATCGACGTGATGCACGTGACGAAGAATGTTTGCGTGAACCTACTGATGTCTATGCACGCGTCTGTTCTTGTAGGCAGTGTTGGGCCGCCAAGTGCAGAGGTTTGTAGAGCAGCAGCAAGTTTCCCTTAAGTGGATCACCCAAGGTTTATCGAACTCAGGGAGGAAGAGGTCAAAGCTATCCCTCTCAAACAACCCTGCAATTACGATACAGAAAGTCTCTTGTGTCCCCAACACACCCAATACACTTGTCAGATGTATAGGTGCACTAGTTCGGCGAAGAGATAGTGAAATACAAGTGGTATAGATGATTATAAGTAGTAAATGTGATCTGATATAAATATCGCTGCGAGCAAACATGTAACAAAACAGGAAGTAAACGGTGTGCAATGCTTGGAAACAAGGCCTAGGGATCATACTTTCACTAGTGGACACACTCCCAACAAATATAACATAATTGAACAAATAAATAACTTCTCTTTGCTAAGGCACTCTGAATTACTCTCCTATTGAATAACACTAATCATTGCGTAGTGGCTACAGAAGCACCCCTTAAAGTTCATCAAGTACTTGACAAACACCACTCATAGAGATATCCAAATCAAAGCACAACTCAAGATAGATATTATTGCAACTGAGACCAAGTACTAACACGGTGCACACACTGTCAACATTACACCATGAAAGGAGGAATAGATCACTTCAATACTATCATAGCGATAATTATTCTCATAATCCATAAAAGATCACAATCGTAGCCTAGACCAAGTACCACCATGATGCACGCACTGTCACCGTTACACCATGGCAGGAGGAATAGATTACTTTAATAATACCACTAGAGTACACATAATATCTGAATAATAACATCTACTTGTTCAACATGATACAAAGCTCACGATCACATAAAGATCACATCATGGGAGAGAGAGGTGAACCACATAGCTACCGGTAGAGCCCTTAGCCCCGGGGATGAACTACTCCCTCCTCATCATAGGAGACAGCAAGGTTGATGGAGATGGCGGTGAGGTCGATGGAGACGGTGGAGACGGCGATGGAGACCAATGGAGATGGCTCCGGGGGCACTTCCCCGTCCCGGCAGGGTGCCGGAACAGAGACTTCTGTCCCCCGAAATTCGTCGGTGGCAGCGGCGGAGCTACGGAACTGTTCTGGAAATTTCGCCGACTCCCTTAGGGTTTTTCGTCCCGAGGCTTTATATAGGCGAAGGGGCGTCGTCAGGGGGCAGCCAGGGGCTCCTCACACTAGGGTGGCGCGACCAGGGCCTGAGTCGCGCACCTATGTGTGAGGGCGGCCTCTGGCCCCCCTTCGGCTCTCTTTCGGTCTTCGGGAAGCTTCCGGGAAAAATAAGACTTCAGGAACTTGTTTTGTCCAATTCCGAGAATATTTCCTATGTAGCTTTTCTGAAACACAAAAACAGCAGAAAACAGGGAACTGGCACTGTGGCATCTTGTCAATAGGTTAGTTCCGGAAATCGCATAAAAACGTCACGAAGTGTAACGAAACACAAGGCAAATGGTGTAAAAACAAGCATGGAGCATCAAAAATTATAGATACGTTTGAGACGTATCAGCATCCCCAAGCTTAACTCCTGCTCGTCCTCGAGTAGGTAAGTGATAACAAAAGAAATAATTTTTTAGGTGACATGCACCTATACAATCTTGATCATATATGTAAGCATTGTGAGCTGGGATCATAAGAACTTAAAACATGGGCATGAAAGATATAATCTTTGACAATAAGAACTTAGCAACCATGTTATAAACATGAAAATGAACACAAACAAAAGATTATGAAAATGAAACAATGAAAGTCAAACGTGTGTTCAAATCATAAGGAAAAACATACAAATGGTTTTCAGCTTGTCCTTCATGGAGAGCAAAACATAAATGCATAGGACACCTTCAAGTTTAAGAGGGCGACTAGATACAAATAATTTAAGAACAAGTGAAACCAACAATATGAATCAATCAATGAAAACTTTGGGACAATGCACATTATACTAATAATGACAACTATGCTCTCTTATGGTGCATAAAGATAGAAGGTGGTGACTCAACATAAAAGTAAAAGAAAGGCCCTTCGAAGAGGGAAGGAGTGATTAAACATGTGCTAGAGCTTTTCATTTGTAAAACAGAGATAAAACTTGGGTTTTGAGAGGTGGTTGCTTTTGTCAACGACTGGCAATGGGGTTCTTACTATCTTCCATACGAAAATAAAGCAAGTTTTTGAGAGAGATTGGCACTTTTGTGCTCTTTTATAAAGCTTGGCACTCCTCCCCACCTTTTTTCCTTTCTCAAACCATGGCTAACCGATTCCATCGGGTGCCCACCAACATTCACATTCCATGGAGGAGTGCATTTTTTCTTTGTTTTTTCTTTTTGGAATAATTAATATGGAAGATAGCAAATCCGACCACTACGTCCCCATGAGCTAAAAACAGTGTCACAAAATGAGAAGTATTTTGAAGGTTTTTTGAAAGGTAGCACATGAAAATTTACTTTGGACTGGCTTACAAATACCATGCATAGGAATTTATAGTGGACACAATGGCAAACTTGGTTTTTAGGAGTTGGATGCACGAGTAGAGCTCATACTCAGTACAAGGCGAGGGCTAGCAAAAGACTGGGAGCGACCAACTAAGAGAGCAATAACGGCCATAATCATGCAAAGCGACAAAGCAACATTAAAAGAAGCATAAGATGGCATCAAAAGTCAAAAACTAAATGATCATAGAGGCTATTGGCGACTTTGTAAGAGTCTAACATGTGTGAGCATGCACCAAGTCAACCCAAATAAAGCATCAAGGAGAAAACCAAAATAATGCTTCCAAACAATAAAAACAACGAATGATTTTTTCAAAGGCTCATTAAGCAATCTCAGTTATTTGAGACAAGTCATGCTACAGCAAAACCACTAAGCATACTATCAAAAAGACATGAAGCACGACATGCAAAAGCCTAGGCCGCAGTCTACACAAGCTCCTTCTTGTACCACTTTTTTGCATAAAGCTTTTTCTCTTTTCCAACACCATTCAAACCTTTTTTGAGGAAACTCTTTTGAGGAAAACCAACATGGTCCAGAGGCAAAAATACACCTTGATAAATAGATATAAGAAGATCTGAACGCAAATCAAGGTGAAAACGAAAACCAAAAGCAGTAGCAGAAAAAGAGAACACTCGTTGAACGATAAGAGTGAAAACTAGAGCGTTCTTGGCAAATGAAAAGTGAGTTCATCTCCTCCAAAAGAAACATGATGTGATCTAACCATTTATTGCAGCAAACAAAACAAAAGAAAACTAAAAGCAAAAGTAAAGACGCTCCAAGAAAAATGCATAGTGCATGAAGCAATAAAAATATAGTGTCTTGAAAGGTGACCTGATTTTTGCCGATGAAGAAGGGGTGCTTCGGGGGCATCCCCAAGCTTTGACGCTTGTACTTATTGGATATTTCTTGGGGTGATGCATGGGCATCCCCAAGCTTGAGCTTTTGTCCATTCTTCAACTCATCTCATCACTCTCCGATCCCTACACTTGAGAACTTCCTTCATACAAAACTAAACATAATTCTATTAGCAACATTAGTGTAAGCATATCATATAATCAACCTCTTTTTGCTTCAGGTTTCAACACAAAACCACCACATATTAAGCATATACTACTGTAGCAACTTCCCCAAAAGTTCCGTGATCAAAAGAACTAAAAAAGAAAGCGATCGAGCGGCAAACACAAATATTGGCAGAAATCTGTCAAAACAGAACAGCTGACAAAGGTCGAATTTTTGAGGGTTTTCTGTTGCTCAAATCAGAAAGTGTTCAACTAACGAAAGTTTGGATATAACCTAGGGCATATGCACAAGAAATCGCAGGTCCAAAATATATACAGAGAATTTTCACGAATTTTTACGGTGCAGCACCGAAAACAGTTTCAGGACAGCAACATCCCCAAATCTTTACCTCACTCAAATTAGAGGCTTCTGTTGGCACAAAAAGAAAATAAAAAGGATAAGGAGAGGTCATTACAGTAGTAATAACTTCCAAGACTCAAATAAAAGAAAAAGTACTGAAAATAAACAATGGGTTATCTCCCAAGAGTGCTTTTCTTTAACGCCTTTGAGCTAGGCGCAGTAATTTGCAAAGATGCTCATGTGGGCGCCATATAAGAGCTTGAAGCAAAGGCGCCATATAGGAACTTAAAGCAATAGAGAGCATCAAAAAGAAGATATGAAAGACATTTATATATGAACCACTTCCTATGCATATGAATCTTGTAAGAAAATAAATCAATGAGGCACATAGTAGCAAGCATGGATAGATAAAACAAGTGCCACTTCAAGATTTGCAACATAAAGAGGGGAAACTTAATATTGTTGAGATCCATCAAACCATGTTTCCCTCTCTCATAATAACTTTCAGTAGCATCATGAATTGAACTAACAATATAACTATCACATAAAGCATCCCTATCATGAGCCACATGCATAAAAGAATTAATACTCACCACAGGAACAATAGTAGTAGGAGCAGATTCAACAGAATAATTATTCTCATCACCATAATCATCAAAAACAGGAGGCATATTGTAATCATAACTAATTTTATCCTCAATAGTAGGTGAACTGAAAATATTATACCCATCATTATAACCATCATAAACTTGAGGTTTAGTATCATCACAAGCTAGAGAACAGCTATTTCGCAAAGCATATTCTTCAAACATATCATCATAAGAAGGAACATCACATAGGAGAGATAAAATATCATCAGAGCAAACTTTCTCCACTAAAGCTGGGGGACTAAAAATATCATGCTTAACAAAGCCAGCTTCCCCAAGCTTAGACTTTTCTATAGCATTAGCAATAACGGTGTTCAAAGCATTCATACTAACAACACTATTAGCATGCAAATTAAGCTCCAAAGGTTTTTCAATTTTCTCTTCAAACACTTCATATCTAAACTCAGGAAAAAGACTACAAAACTCTTTGTTTTCCATTAAGCCAAACTAGTGAAAATAAAAACAAGAAACAAAAAGATGTAATTGCAGAATCTAAAGGAAATAACTTCGAGCACTCACCAGCAACTAAAAGACTTAGTAGCCAAAGAATGTGAGTACCTTTTACCTTACCTCCCCGGCAACGGCGCCAGAAAAGAGCTTGATGTCTACGCACGCGTCTGTTCTTGTAGACAGTGTTGGGCCTCCAAGTGTAGAGGTTTGTAGAGCAGCAGCAAGTTTCCCTTAAGTGGATCACCCAAGGTTTATCGAACTCAGGGAGGAAGAGGTCAAAGCTATCCCTCTCAAACAACCCTACAATTACGATACAGAAAGTCTCTTGTGTCCCCAACACACCCAATACACTTGTCAGATGTATAGGTGCACTAGTTCGGCGAAGAGATAGTGAAATACAAGTGGTATAGATGATTATAAGTAGTAAATGTGATCTGATATAAATATCGCTGCGAGCAAACATGTAACAAAACAGGAAGTAAACGGTGTGCAATTCTTGGAAACAAGGCCTAGGGATCATACTTTCACTAGTGGACACACTCCCAACAAATATAACATAATTGAACAAATAAATAACTTCTCTTCACTATGGTACTCTGAATTACTATCCTATTGAATAACACTAATCATTGCGTAGTGGCTACAGAAGCACCCCTTAAAGTTCATCAAGTACTTGACAAACACCACTCATAGAGATATCCAAATCAAAGCACAACTCAAGATAGATATTATTGCAACTTAGACCAAGTACTAACACGGTGCACACACTGTCAACATTACACCATGAAAGGAGGAATAGATCACTTCAATACTATCATAGCGATAATTATTCTCATAATCCATAAAAGATCACAATCGTAGCCTAGACCAAGTACCACCATGATGCACGCACTGTCATCGTTACACCATGGCAGGAGGAATAGATTACTTTAATAATACCACTAGAGTACACATAATATCTGAATAATAACATCTACTTGTTCAACATGATACAAAGTTCACGATCACATAAAGATCACATCATGGGAGAGAGATGTGAACCACATAGCTACCGGTAGAGCCCTTAGCCCCGGGGATGAACTACTCCCTCCTCATCATAGGAGACAGCAAGGTTGATGGAGATGGCGGTGAGGTCGATGGAGACGGCGGAGACGGCGATGGAGACCAATGGAGATGGCTCCGGGGACACTTCCCGATCCCGGCAGGGTGCTGGAACAGAGACTTCTGTCCCCCGAAATTCGTCGGTGGCGGCGGCGGAGCTACGGAACTGTTCTGGAAATGTCGCCGACTCCCTTAGGGTTTTCCGTCCCGAGGCTTTATATAGGCGAAGGGGCGTCGTCAGGGGGCAGCCAGGGGCTCCTCACACTAGGGTGGCACGGCCAGGGCCTGGGCTGCGCCACCTATGTGTGAGGGCGGCCTCTGGCCCCCCTCCGGCTCTCTTTCGGTCTTCGGAAAGCTTCCGGGAAAAATAAGACTTCAGGAACTTGTTTCGTCCAATTCTGAGAATGATTCCTGTGTAGCTTTTCTGAAACACAAAAACAGCAGAAAATAGGGAACTGGCACTGTGGCATCTTGTCAATAGGTTAGTTCCGGAAATCGCATAAAAACGCCACGAAGTGTAACGAAACACAAGGCAAATGGTGTAAAAACAAGCATGGAGCATCAAAAATTATAGATACGTTTGAGACGTATCACCTACTAGGATTCTTGGGCTTGTATGGGAAGACAAAAGATACACCAGAAGCACGTGAGGACCAGCACCATATGAAAAGAAGAGACGGCATGCATCCGTAGGATTCTAAGGGTTCTGGGAGCTACGCTCTTACCAAAGAAGAGAAGGAAATCTTTTTTGAATGCCTGAGCAGTATCAAGGTCCCATCTGGATTCTCGTCAAATATAAAGGGAATAATAAATATGGTAGAGAAAAAATTCGAAAACCTAAAGTCTCATGACTGCCATGTGCTTATGACGCAATTGCTTCCGGTTGCACTGAGGGGGATTCTACCGGAAAATGTTCGAGTACCAATTGTGAAGCTATGTGCATTCCTCAATGCAATTTCGCAGAAGGTAATCAATCCAGAAGATCTACAACGGTTACAGAATGATGTGGCCCAATGTCTTATCAGCTTCGAGTTGGTGTTCCACCATCCTTCTTCAATATTATGACGCATCTCTTAGTTCACCTAGTCGAAGAGATTACCATTCTCGGTCCAGTATTTCTGCACAATATATTCCCCTTTCAGAGGTTCATGGGAGTCTTAAAGAAATATGTGCATAACCGTGCTAGGCCAGAAGGAAGCATATCCAAGGGCTATCTAACAGAGGAGGTCATTGAGTTTTGTGTTGACTTTGTTCCTGACCTGAACCCGATTGGTCTTCCTCAATCGCGGCATGAGGGGAGACTGAGTGGAAAAGGCACGCTAGGAATGAAATCAGCATGCTGTATGGACGGACATTCTTTGAGTGAAGCACACTACACAGTTTTACGAAATTCCACGTTGGTGGAGCCGTATATGGAGCGACACAAGAATATTGTACGCTCGGAAAACCCTGGGCAGTCTAACTCCTGGATTACAAAGTTGCACATGGCGACTTTTGATGGTTGGTTGCAAAACTTCTCATAAATGACGCCACTGTTGGATATGAGCTGTCCATGTTGGCCAAGAAACCATCTTCAACTATATTGACTTTCCAGGGTTACGAGATAAATGGGAATACATTTTACACGGTCGCCCAAGATAAAAAGAGCACCAATCAAAACAGTGGTGTCCGCTTTGATGCATTACACGACAATGGGACAAAGGACACATATTATGGTTACATAGAGGAGATATGGGAACTTGACTATGGACCGTCTTTTAAGGTCCCTTTGTTTCGGTGCAAATGGGTCAAGCTGACAGGAGGTGGGGTAGTTGTAGACCAAATGTACGGCATGACAACAGTGGATCTCAACAATCTTGCGTACATGGACGAACCATTCGTCCTAGCCAACGATGTCGCTCAGGTTTTTTATGTGAAGGACATGTCTACAAAACCGAGAAAGAGAAAAGATAAGAAAATGAATTCATCACACGATGAGCCAAAGCGACACATTGTTCTCTCAGGGAAAAGAATCATCGTGGGAGTGGAGGACAAGACAGATATGTCAGAAGATTATAACAAGTTTGATGAAATTCTGCCCTTCCGAGTGAACACTGACCCAACCCTCCTCTTAAACAAAGAAGATACTCCATGTTTACGGTGCAGAAGGAAACCCCAACACTAGATGGGGATGTTGGTGATGTGTAATAATGTATTAAACCTTTTATGTAAATGTATGATTTTGGGTTAGTTATTCAAATTCGAACACTTTTTATATTCCAAGTTTTGTTAGATTCAGAAGTTTTATCAATATTGTTTTAATTGAAAATGGCAAAATAGTTAATTGTTTGAATAGTTAGAATAATTGATTTTGAAAATAGAAAATAGTTTTGAATTAGTTATTCAATTTCAAGCACTTTTCATATTCATAGTTTTATCAAATTCTAAAATATGCAAAAAGAATTTTAATCAATATTGTTTTAATTGAAAATGGCAAAATAGTTAATTGTTTGAATAGTTAGAATAATTGATTTTGAAAATAGAAAATAGTTTTGAATTATTTATTCAATTTCAAATACTTTTCATATTCAAAGTTTTATCAAATTCTAAAATATGCAGAAGTTATTCAATTTGAAATTCAAAATTCATATTTTCAAATGAAATCTGAAAAAATCTGTCCATTGGCGCGCATTTATTAGACCTTTAGTCCCGGTTCATTTCACCAACCGGGACTAAAGTTCTGGGACTCGGGCGCGAACCGCCGGAAAGCCTTTAGTCCCGGTTGAAGCCACCAACCGGGACTAAAGACCCCCCTTTAGTCCCGGTTGAAGCCACGAACCGGGACTAAAGGGGGGGTATATATAGCGCCGCGCCGCCCCCTTCTTCTTCCCCCAACACTTAGCAGTTTCCAGCGCGGAGGAGATCGAGGTCTACAACGTTGCGGTCGCCCGAATCCGTCGACCGCCGCCGCCGGACGTCCCCTGCACGAGCGCCGCCACCGACCGCATCGCCCCCTGCAGCAACACCGGCCGCCCCGAGCCGCCGCCCGAGCCCGCGCCGCCGGCCGTGCCGCCCCCTGCAGCAACGCCGGCCGGCGCCACCCCTGCAGCAGCGCCGCCCGTGCCGCCCCCTGCAGCAGCGCCGCCGCCCACCCCCTGCACTGCAGCAGCGCCCGCGCCCACCCCTGCCGTACGTGCAGCGCAACGCCGGCCGCCGCCCCCTTCTATAAGGTAATTTTTTTAGAATTTATTAGTAATAGAAATGCTAATATAATTTAGAATTTAGTAATAGAAATGCTAATAGAATTTAGTAATAGAAATGCTAATAGAATTTAGTAATAGAATTTTTAGTAATAGAATTTATTAGTAATAGAAATGCTAATAGAATTTAGTAATAGAATTTAGTAATAGAATTTAGTAATAGAATTTAGTAATAGAAATGCTAATAGAATTTAGTAATAGAATTTTTAGTAATAGAATTTATTAATAATAGAAATGCTAATAGAATTTAGTAATAGAAATGCTAATAGAATTTAGTAATAGAATTTATTAGTAATAGAAATGCTAATAGAATTTAGTAATAGATATATAGTTAGAATAGTAATAGAATAGTAATAGAAATGCTATTTATGGTTAGAAATGCTATTTATGTTATATATATAGATATAATAGAAATGAATAGTAATAGAAATGCTATTTATGTCATATATATAGATATAATAGAAATGAATAGTAATAGAAATGCTATTTATGTTACATATATAGATATGTTAATAGTAATAGAAATGCTATATAGATTTTATTTATGTTAGATTTTATTTAGGTTAGATTTTATTAGAAATAGAAATGCTATTAGAAATAGAAATGTTTGATTTTATTTATGTTAGATTTTATTTATGTTAGATATATAGAGTTAGGAAGTGAATAGATAGAAATGTTAGAAATGGGATTAATAGATAGAAATGTTAGAAATGTTAGTAATAGAAATAGTAATATAAAAATATAGAGTAATGTTGTTGATCTATGTTATGGATTTCAGTTATGGATTTCGGCGCCGGAAGAGAAGGTGAAGAAGAGATGTTGAATATTATAGGAGAGGGTACCACCCGTGCAGAAGGAGACGGCTCAGAATTTTTGAACGAGCCGGGTGAGGGAATGGAGGAGGAGCAGCCGCATGAATCCGAAAATGATGATTGCGAGGACGGCTCACAAGGGACTGGATGTGACTTAATAACACGGTCCGACGAGGTATATATATATGAAGACTAGCTCTATTCATGAATCAGTAGATGACGATGCATTATGTGGTATTTATATTAACGAGTATTTTCTTATTTTAGACCTCTGAATCTTCTAGAAAGAAGTGAGGCCCGGCCAAACGGCTGGCATCGAATCAGCATTACACGATTGGGCGTCTCTCAAATGAAGGCGAACCGTTGGAACCCAAGAGTGTCGCAAATGCGTTCACTAGTCAATGTGGATGTCTTGTCAGGGACATGATGCCGATAAGCATTCAATATTGGTATAAGCCCAAGGCGGCAAAGGGAGAGCCAGCACAGCCAGAGCCAGAAGAGGGTGCAACAGTCAATTATGTCACCAAGGTTTTGAAAGACAGACTTTGGGAATCCCTCATTCCACATTTCAATCTGCCGGTCACCGAGTCCCTGGAAGACGCAGAGAAATAGAAGGAGAAAGTCAGGGAGTGGGCTCTCAAGAAGATGGCTGCACAGTTCAATAACCACAAGAAGAGGTTATGGAATGCCTATGTCAACGCCGATCGACAAGCTCCAGAATTTACTGGCCCCAATGAGTTCCTGCGGGATCACTGGGACGCAATTGTGAAGTACAAGGAGTCCGAGCTGGGTAAGCTAAGGAGTAAGAAAAATCAGTTAAATGCCACGAAAAAGAAATATCACCATAAGTTGGGTCCAGGTGGCTACAAAAGGGTCGAGCCTAAGTGGGATTTGCAAGAGGCCGCCCTACGAGAAAAAGGCATCAGAACTAGAAATAGAACAATGGCCCAGAAGGACAAGAAATTGGGCACTTGCCCATGGGGCTGTCTATGATGAGAGAACAGGGAAATTAGTCGAAATGAAGAAACAAATTGCTGAACCCCTGGGAGCACTTGTCAAGACAATCGCCAAGGTTCAAGAGGGGACGTTCAAGCCGGACAGAGAGAATGACAAGCTGACAAAGGCCCTCGGGAACAAAGAACACACAGGACGAACACGGGGTCTGGGTTCTGCCATTCCGTGGAGGTCTGGGTTCGCCGAAGAGAGCCAGACTTATAGAAGCCGAGAGAGAGCGAATAAGCGAAAGGCGCAGGAGGAGGCCTCACGGATAGAGAGCATAGAAAGGCAATAGGCTGAGCTGAGAGAGTTGTATTTACTGCAGCAGAAGGCACTGGAGGAATTAAAGTCGCAAGGGGCAACTCAGCATCAGCAACACCTAGAACATGCATCAGGCGACTGATCTCAGCGGAGAAGCAGCGTGGCTTCCACGGAGGTACCGATGGATCACTACCCCGTGGATGATATCACCAAGAAGAAAAACTATGAGCTGCATGTTCCCATGAAGAACATATCGATGAAGGTGGCGGTTGGCTATGTGTTACCATCTGGACCTGGACAAACCTGGCATGGCCGTGAGATTCGAGCTGGCTATGCTAAGGTCGGGGTGGATGCAATTGAAAGGGGGTATGAGTCCCTCTATATTGACGTCGCTGGACCTGAAGATGAGGCAACACTTGGAGAAGTATTGGGTGGTATCATTCTTTGGGATAAGAAACACATCGTGTTTCTAGGCTCGGCGCCAAGGCGGCCACCCTCTCCTCCGAGTCCTCGCAATTCACCCCCTCCCGACGATGACATGGACGACTACCACAATACCCCGAGTCCACATCGATCTCCACCTCAATGTCAGCCGCCTCCGCCACCTCCGCCGCCTCTGCCCACTCATAAGTCCCAGAGTTATGGCAAGTCCGTTGCTATGTCCACTAGCAATATCTCTCCGAAGAAACGGGCCAAGAAAGTTAAGGCGGTGTAACATCCCAAGATTTTGCCAAATTTTGGGGGAATTTTTTTTGCTTTTGTATTGCTTGAGATGATTGAAATTTCACAGGGATTTAAAACTTTTGAGTCTATTTGAAAGTTTTATTAGAAAATGTTTTAAACTTTCTACTATATTCTTGAAGACCCTTTTTGAGAAAAGAATCAATTATCAAAATACTTCTTTTCCATCCTTTAATTCAAACCTATGCAAGTTTGTTTGCAAAGGAGTGAACCCCAAGGGTATTTTAGTTAGTGAGGACTTTATTTCAAGAAACTAAGTTTGAAAGATAATTTCAAACATTATTTTTTTTATAAAGAATTATTTCTTATTTTTCAAAGGATTCATTTTCAAATCCCAATCAGCTTTATGCAAGCAAAACCTTTGGCCTCAATCCAAAATTCTATTAAAAATCTCGTTTTGATTCTGAAAACTCGTTTCCTACTGACTTAAAACCTAGCAGTGATTTTTGTGAAATCTCTGAAAGTGGTTTGAATTGAATTGGAGCTTTCTTTTGCAAATTCTATGAAAGAAATAAGAAAATAGAAAAGAAAAAGAAAGAAGAAGAGAAAAATATGAAACTGGACCCCGGGAACCCTTCCAGCCCACGGCCAGAACGAGCCCACGGCCCAGCAACGCCCCACCCCGAACCGGTACCCTCTGACCTCTCTCCCCTCGCTGACAGGTGGACCCCGCATGTCATCTCCCTCCTCCCGCAATCTTCTCCCTCTCTCTCCGTTTCTGGAAACGGTCGCCGGAGTAACACCCCCGTTGATTTCTCGCGAGTAATGGCCATCAAGACCACGCCTATAAGTACCTCGCACCCTCCTCTCACTCCCCTCCCCACCTCTCCTCGAACCGGGCCGCCAGGCTGCTCGAATCCCTCGTCGGAGGTCCGCACATCTGCAGGTGTCTCCGGTCGAATTCGACCATTGCCAGTGAGCCCCGCCCTCTCTCATTTCTCCTATCGTCCTCCCCTACTCTGGCGCACCTCTTGACGCCCACGGACTGAACCATTTCGCAGGAAACCAAGCTCTCCAGTGCAACCCGAAGGTCACCGACGCCCGTGCACCCTCCAGCCGTCCTCTACTCCTTCATCTGGAAGCAATCGAGGTGGAGATTCACGCTCTCGAGCTCGCCTCGTCGTTCTGATCCTCGTCCGCGTCTTCACCGCCTCCAGAACCCTCCACATAGTCGGCGACGTCAACCTCCAGTGCGCAAGCTCGCCGCCGGCGACTCACAGAAAACCCTAGGTGAGCTTCTCTCCTCTCTGATTCTTATCGTCCGTCCGATCAAGATCCAAAAGCCCATATCGCTTCACTTAAATGAAGAGGTATAAGTAGATCTGGTACGTTCGATCCACTTAAGATCTAACGACCCACAACGTCGATCCGACCGAAACGGTACCGGCCAATCAGATCACGCCGCGTGTCGGCCTCTGGTTCAAACAGAAATTCGAATTGGAATTTCAAACCAGATTTGATCCCAACCTTACAAAATTCATATCTTTTGATCTGTAGGTCCAAAAATAGCAAATGATATACCGTTGGAATCCTTGAAACCTGTAGAATCCAGTCGTTCAATAAAATCTCATATTTCATGGGTTCGATTTGAAACTAATTTCAAATTGGGACTAAACCTCCTGTTAGTTAGTTTAATTCAATTCTTTAGAACCAAGAGTCCAAAAATTACAAATTTGTAGTCTCTGGATTCCTTAGAACTTGTAGAACATCATAGGATCAAGAAAATCCAAATTTGATACGTGCACACACTTTGTGCATTCAAATCTTCTCAAATCACTATTTTGGCCATATCTTGAGTTCTAAAATTTATTTTAGAATGAATCCACTTGCAGTGGCTCTACTTTACTGCGAGCTATCCAGTAGTATCACTCCCATATCTGATCGAAACACTTCACTATTATCCAAATTCTAATATGAGGATTTGAGTAATTTCCATTATAAGAATAAATCCATTTCTGTTCAGTAATGTTTCCTTTTCTACTTTAGCAAATCTTATACTCATACCTAGCTATCAAATATCATCTTGGGATCACCTTGATCCAATGTCATATCCGTCTAAGTACATCATGTTTTGTTCACACATATTCAAATACACTTGGGTTATTTGAGTAAAGTGTGATACCTCCGATCTTAGTTTCTACCTTGCTACTATGGTATTGATCAAATCAACAATCATAGTACTTAACCCAATCCTATCTACTCATCAGGAACCTTAAGCCATGTTTCACACATCACTTATACCTATCCTTTACCCATAGCCATTTATTCATGTCAACTCAACCATAGCCTTGCATAGAATTATTCAATTAACAAATGAGTTAATTGAGTAACTCAATACTTCATATTCCCTAGCCCAATGTCTAAGTGTAATATATACTATTTAAGAATAATTGTTGTTACACTTATTCAATAGTATTGCTATTGCACTATTTTGTCTCTTATGTGAGTTACCCACATAAGGTAATCCAAGATTCAATATGCTTTGATAAAGCATAAAGATTTTTCACTCATTATACTTTGTCAATTCATATATATTCAAACAGCAAATGAGCTACTTGAGTAGAATATGAATTCATCTCAAACCTAGATTCTATTAATGTGGAGTTGATATAACCTGTACCATAGTATGTGTTTTACGCCAGGATGATCAATGAACAAATTGAGCCATGTCCCCAAATATTAACCATCCATACCCAATCCAATGCCCACTTAATATTGTTTACAGGTATTGAACTATTCAACTTGCAAATGTGCCATTTGAGTACTACAAGCATTCTTAAAGTTGCATAGACCATTTCCCTCAAATCATACTGATCCTTCCCAACTAAGCCCTCAAACTCATATCTTATAAGCCATGATCTTTTACCATGCCCTCCAAATCACAACATCTCAACAAAGCTAAAGGGTTAACCGATTACCTTTCGATTTGCTTGAATTGTTTGTTTGTGTTTGTTTAGAGTGTTTATACTTGTGCCTTCTGTACTATAGTTGGTGCGGAGGACTACGCGCTTAGTTGAGGGAAAAGAAACGTCGAGATCTTCAGAAAGGCAAGTGACACACATGTCCCTTACCCATTTTACTTATGCATTAGTATTTTCACCTCTATTAGTATGCATGATAGGTGATTTACTCAACAGTTTTATCAAATGCTTAGATCCTAGTAGTGTGTAGAAATCCCTCAAACCCCACCTGTTAGGATGCTAAATACTTTGAAAAATATTGATGCCATGCTTTGATCACTTAATAAAAGTCTTTTGTGAACAAATTAAGAACTTCAACTAAAATGAAACACCTGGGTGGATTGGTTTGATGATGGAGGCGATGTTGAGTGGCGACCTGGGGCTACACATTGTGTAGTTGCTGCCTGGGCGTACACTTGTGGTTTGCCACCCAGGAACAAAGATATGGCTATGTCTTCCATGCTTAGTGTACTTCCAGTGCAACCTTATGACATTATGGGCTCTGTCTTGACTGATTAGATGTGGGAGTGCAACTTGTGTTTAAGAAGATGGTGGTAGATGAATTATAGGTTGGGAGCGGATCTTGCCAGTTAGTTGCCCTCTCCTCTAAAAGGTCTCGTTTCATTTTATGTATGGGCATAAAATGAATCGTAAGGTGAAAGTGCACAACCCTTGCAAGGTGTATAAAACTAATCGATTAGCCGTGTCCTCGGTTATGGACAATTGAGTCTCTAGACATGGAATGTACGGAAGAATCTCATCACCGATTCTGAATGACTAAAATCTGTCTAGAAACCCCTAGGTAGGAACTAAGGACCATACACTCCGAGGGGTGGTGGTGCCTGAGTTTCCGACTTTGTTGAATTTCGCCCAGTGCTACATGCCTAGCTAGTATGTGGCAATTGGGGGTTATCTCGACCCTTGAAAATTATAAAACTTTGAAAGAACGAATTTGAGAAAGAACTATAGGATAAAACTGGCTTTATGCAAATCATCCTGTGAGATCCACTAGCCAAATACTCATGTAGATAGGCTCCTCACAACATCCACCAAATATGTGTCATTTGCCAGTACATCAATGTACTGACCCCTTTTTGGGGCTGCATATTCAACGTGCAGGTTTTATTTCGAGTAAGGAACCAGGATTAGGATCTCGAGCTTACATTCCAACATGACTGCCTGTGGCGCGTGATGAAGATGGAGGCTCCTTGCCACCTTGTTATTTCCGCTGTGTAAACTGTAAGATTTAAATGCTACGTATCTGGATCCGCGATGTAATCTTAATACTATGCAATGAATATTTCATTTTGTTCTGTGGTGCTATCATTGATCCAGGGAATAGCACTTAACACAGATGTTCCACCTTGATCTCAAGGTTGGGGCGCTACAGGCGGTGCCGCCTCCTCCCATCGAGAAGACTGCTGAAGAAATTGAGGCGGAGTATAGAGCCAAAGTGAAAAGAAAGCTCGCAGCGCTATGCCCGACCCCTACACCAAAGCAGGTATATACTCTGGAACAGAAGGAGTGGGCCTTTTATATGCTTACCCAACCTTCGCAATATGAATTGCGTAAGCAAGATGACTACAAGCGTTGTTTGGATAAGTAGGTAGATGCAAAAAAAGAAGCTAATAAGACAAGCGCAACTGCAAGAGGGAAAAGAGACGTTGCCCAGCTTGGAGCACAGACCAAGAAAACGATCTCCCCGCTAAAGGTCTTTGCTAGTGATGCTAGTGGGAGTGTTGCTCAACCCAATCCCGCCGACTTTGCTGTTGAAGCTGGTTTGACTCTTTCTCAATTGATACATGAAGATATCCCAAAGGCGCCTATAGCACGACAATATGAAAAGGGGAAGAGTCTGGTCCCACCTGAGATTGAAATAAATCTACCAACACAAATGCGAAAATTGCATAAGTGGTACATGCAAGCCGCAAAGGGCACGCAAGAATTTCTCCTTATGAAAATCACACAGGGCCATTTCTTAGGTGAAGACTTGGTGCATATTGAGTTTGATGAATTCTTTCAGCTATTCAATCAAGACGCGCTCGACAAATCTCTCGTCAGTGCCTATGTTCTGTAAGTGATTCATTATTTCTATAAGTCTCTAGCTCAACTCGTTCTTTGCATGTAATTATCCCTCACTACGTTGTTTATTATGCAGAATGAAGAGTATGGAATGTAAGAAAAGGAATGTCTTCCAAGTTGGATTCATTGATCCAAATCGAGTTAACGGAGCAATGATACAGAACAAACGCAAGGAGATGGAGGATATCTTGCTAGAGTTCCTACTTACGCAGGAATACCGAGCTAGAATACTATTCCCGTACAACTGCAGGTGAGTGTTACTATCTTATACACAGTTACTTTTCCTTACTCTATGTTATAAGTGTAATTGATGAGTTATTAACTTATATAATTAAACTTGCATGCAGTTACCATTGGATATTGCTAAAGATTGAACCTGACTATGGAAAGGTTGAAATCTTTGACTCGTTGGATAAAAAACTTCATGAATACCAAAGCATCATTGATATGATGGATAGGTAATTTCAATCATTACGGCATTATATCGGTCTCTTTCGTTCATCTATAACTCATCTATTCATTTTGTTTGCTCGGCAGTGTTTGGAAACGGTTTATACGCATAGCAAAAGGTGAATGGAAAAATGAGCTGATGTACCGTACGATCGAGGTAAGTCGTACGAGCTAGGTCCACACATCCCTTTAATTCTAGTTTCAAATACCATTAAGTATATCAATCTTGATATGTCACTGACTAAAATCTATTCTCGTAAAGTGTGCGAGGCAGCCATCGGGGACTAATCTATGTGCATACTACGCTTGCGAGAACCTTCGTGCGGAGGTCACTGAAGGAATTGATTTTCAAACAGTAAGTAAACAATATACTGACAAATTCATTTATTGGCATCAATTTTGTTATGATGATTCATATTCATATTGATCTTCTTCTTCGTAGTTCGAAGCAAAGCAGAATCGGCTCTCACCGACTGAACGCATAGTAGGAATTCAAGAAGAATTAGCCGGATTTCTGCTTGAACATGTCATTAACCCAAAGGGTGAATTTCATGTCAGTTTTGATTAGACAATGTGTGTAATTAAACACAAGTCATGATCTTATGTGTGTGAACAAGTCGTGATCTTATGTGTGTGAACAAGTTGTATGTATATGTGTGTGAACAAGTTGTGATCTTATATACTTGTATGTATATGCTCAGCGGACCAAATATATTATATATGTATCGGCTTGTATATTATGTTGTAATGCTGTATGTATAAGTATATAAGAAAACTTGTTTGAAATGAAACAAAAAAATGAATGGAGCAAAATACAAATAAACCCTAAACCCCTAAAAAACAAGCAGCAGAGGCTGCCACGTGTGGACTCTTTAGTCCCGGTTCGTAACACGAACCGGGACTAAAGGTCCTACGCCCACGAGCTCCCAGCCCCTGCCACGTGGTCTCTCTTTAGTCCCGGTTCGTATAGCAACCGGGACTAAAGATAGGGCTCCAGTCCCGGTTGTTTAGTCCCGGTTGCGCAACCGGGACTGAAGGCCGAAACCAACCGGGACTAATGCCCTATTTTCCACTAGTGACTTTAGTCCCGGCTGGTGGGTACAACCGGGACTAAAGGTGGTTTTTGTGTCATCTAAAAAAACTATCGGTGGGATAAGGACGTGTGGGTAACCTTTAGTCCCGGCTGGTGGGTACAACTGGGATTAAAGGTGGTTTTTGTGTCATCTAACAAAACTATCGGTGGGATAAGGACGTGTGGGTAACCTTTAGTCCCGGCTGGTGGGTGCAACTGAGACTAAAGCTGTCGGCAGGATAAGGATGCGTGGGTGGATGCACTTCTTGATGAGATAAAGCATGTAGCGCACGACGCCCCTGTCGGAGGAACAAGACAAAGTACAAGCGGTGCCGTGCCTATAAAAGGAGCATCGATACGCCATGGCAAGCAGCTCGAAGGCAGGGAAAGTTTCATCCCCATGGATGGAGGAAAGGGTTGGGAAATCTCCCGTGGCGGAGCTTCTCGAAGATGTCATTGGTGCTCACGCCCTACGGCATCTTCGGAATCTCCACCTCGGAAAAATTTCCCTACAAGCCCGTGAAAGACTCCATCTCCTCTAACAGTGTTGGGTAAAGGGTTGGAAATCTCCCGTGGCGGAGCTTCTCAAAGATGTCGTTGGTGCTCACGCCCTACGGCATCTTCGGAAGCTCCGTCTCGGAAAAAATTCCCTGCAAGCCCATGAAAGACTCCATCTCCTCTAACTGTGTTGGGTAAAGGGTTGGAAATCTCCCGTGGCGGAGCTTCTCAAAGATGTCGTTGGTGCTCACACCCTATGGCATCTTTGGAAGCTCCGCCTCGGAAAAATTTCCCTGCAAGCCCATGAAAGACTCCATCTCCTCTAACAGTGTTGGGTAAAGGGTTGGGAAATCTCCCGTGGCGGAGCTTCTCGAAGATGTCATTGGTGCTCACGCCCTACGGCATCTTCGGAAGCTCCGCCTCGGAATTTTTTTCCTGCAAGCCCGTGAAAGACTCCATCTCCTCTAACAGTGTTGGATAAAGGGTTGGGAAATCTCCCGTGGCGGAGCTTCTCAAAGATGTCGTCGGTGCTCACACCCTACGGCATCTTTGGAAGCTCCGCCCTACGGCATCTATCTCTATTTCTATCGCTATTTCTATTTTTCTATTTCCATCTCTATCTCTATCTCTATCTCTATTTCTATTTCTATGTTAGCTATGTCTACTTCTATTTTTATTTTTAATTCTATCTCTATCTCTCTATCTTTATTTTAATTTTCTATTTTATATTTCTATCTATATCTCTATCTCTACCTCTATTTCTACCTCTATCTTCATCTACTTCTACACATAATCAAATGAACATCTAAATAATTGCTCCCATAAAAAAATCACAAATATCTCTACTTCTAGAGCATTAAATGAGCTAAATTACCAATGAAAGACAAAAGCACAAAGTTCCTCACCTTTTAGTCCACTTAGATTGAAGTGGGGACACCAATTTGTGACAAAAAATGGTGGTCAAAGAGGATGAACTCGAGCTAGCTTTGTTGCATGAAGAACACTTGAGAGTGGAGAGGGGGAGTGGCTGGCTCGGGGAGGAAGAAGGAGCTGTTTTATATAGGAAACTCATTAGTCCCGGTTGGTAATACCAACCGGGACTAAAGGCTTGGTCTTTAGTCCCGGTTTGTGTTACCAGCCGGGACTAATGAGTCTGGCAACGGTCGGATTCGACCCCAGAGCCTTTAGTCCCGGTTCGTATTACGAACCAGGACTAAAGGTTCAAAACGAACCGGAACTAATGGGTTCTGGGGTCCTGCGGCCGAAAAAGCAGTGGGGCCCAGGGCATCAGTCCTGGTTCATAGTGCAACCGAGACTAATGCCCTGGAATATTAGACCGGTTTTCCTCTAGTGTTACCTCACTCAAATTAGAGGCTTCTCTTGGCACAACAACGAAATAAAAAGGATAAGGAGAGGTCATTACAGTAGTAATAACTTCCAAGACTCAAATAAAATAAAAAGAACTGAATGTAAAAACATTGGGTTATCTCCCAAGAGTGCTTTTTGATGTCTACGCACTTCTATTCTTGTAGACACTTGTTGGGCCTCCAAGTGCAGAGGTTTGTAGAACAGCAGCAAGTTTCCCTTAAGTGGATCACCCAAGGTTTATCGAACTCAGGGAGGTTAGAGGTCAAAGCTATCCCTCTCAAGCAACCCTGCAATTACGATACGGAAAGTCTCTTGTGTCCCCAACACACCCAATACACTTGTCAGATGTATAGGTGCACTAGTTCGGCGAAGAGATAGTGAAATACAAGTGGTATAGATGATTATAAGTAGCAAACGTGATGTGAAATAAATATCGCTGCGAGCAAACAAGTAACAAAATAGCAAGTAAACGGTGTGCAAAGCTTGGAAACAAGGCCTAGGGATCATACTTTCACTAGTGGACACACTCCCAACAATATAACATGACTGAACAAATAACTTCTCTTTGCTAAGGCACTCTGAATTACTCTCCTATTGAATAACACTAATCATTGTGTAGTGGCTACAGAAGCACCCCTTAAAGTTCATCAAGTACTTGACAAACACCACTCATAGAGATATCCAAATCAGATCACAATTCAAGATAGAAATCATTGCAACTTAAACCAAGTACTAACACGGTGCACACACTGTCAACATTACACCATGAAAGGAGGAATAGACCACTCAAACTATCATAGCAATAATTATTCTCATAATCCACAAGAGATCACAATCATAGCCTAAACCAAGTACCACCATGATGCACGCACTGTCACCGTTACACCATAGCAGGAGGAATAGATTACTTTAATAACATTGCTAGAGTACACAAAATATCTGAATAATAACATGTACTTGTTCAACATGATACAAAGCTCACGATCACATAAAGATCACATCATGGGAGAGAGAGGTGAACCACATAGCTACCGGTAGAGCCCTCAGCCCCGGGGATGAACTACTCCCTCCTCATCATAGGAGACAGCAAGGTTGATGGAGATGGCGGTGAGGTCGATGGAGACAGCGGAGACGGCGATGGAGACCGATGGAGATGGCTCCGGGGGCACTTCCCCGTCCCGGCAGGGTGCCGGAACAGAGACTTCTGTCCCTCGAAATTCGTCGGCGACGGCGGCGGAGCTACGGAACTCTTTCTGGAAATCTGATCGGGGCCTTAGGTTTTTCTCGTCGGGGGGTACTTATAGGCGAAGGGGCGTCGTCAGAGGGCAGCCAGGGGCTCCTCACACATGGGTGGCGTGGCTAGGGGCCTGGCCGCGCCAGCCCTATGTGTGGGGCCCTAGTGGCCCCCCTCCGACACTTCCTCGGATCTGTGGAAGCTTCCAGGAAAAATAAGACTTCAGGAACTTGTTTCGTCCAATTCCGAGAATATTTCCTGTGTATCACTTCTGAAACACAAAAACTGCAGAAAACAGGAAACTGGCACTGTGGCACTTGTTAATAGGTTAGTTCCGGAAAATGCATAAAAGTGCCACGAAGTGTAACGAAACAATAGGCAAATGGTGTAAAAACAAGCATGGAGCATCAAAAATTATAGATACGTTTGAGACGTATCAAGCATCCCCAAGCTTAACTCCTGCTCGTCCTCGAGTAGGTAAGTGATAACAAAAGAAATAATTTTTGAGGTGACATGCACCATCAAAATCTTGATCAAATATGTAAGCATTTGTGAGCTGGGATCATAAGAACTTAAAACATGGGCATGAAAGATATAATCTTGACAATAAGAAACTTAGCAACCATGTTGTAAACATGCAAATGAACACAAACAAAAGATCATGATAATGAAACAATGAAAGTCAAACGTGTGTTCAAATCATAAGGAAAAACATACAAATGGTTTTCAGCTTGTCCTTCAAAGAGAGCAAAACATAAATGCATAGGACACCTCAAAGTTTAAGAGGGCGACTAGATACAAATAATTTAAGAACAAGTGAAACCAATCATCATGAGTCAATCAATGAACTTTGGGACAATGCATATCACACTAAGAATGACAACTATGCTCTCTTAATGGTGCATAAAGAAAGAAGGTGGTGACTCAACATAAAAGTAAAGGAAAGGCCCTTCGCAGAGGGAAGCAGTGATTGCAAGTTTTATAACCTTCAAAAATTATGGTACTTACCGGCTTTGAGCTCTCATTGCCCCCATCATAAGCATCTTGAATGGTTAAAGTTAATGCGAGAACAATTATGATGCATATGCTTGACAAATCATAAGTTGAAGACCTCGTGCCCCGTGAATACGAGTACCCAAACCTCATGCTACTTTACTTAGAGTCCCAAGCAAGGCTCTTGTCATTGTAAATATATGTGTATCATTGAGAACCGCCAATGGGGTACCTCCGTGCCCGATGACATGGAACAAGCCCACACCAAAATGACAGGACAAGCAGACAATGAACACCTCGACATCTCTTTTATTTGCTATATTGTTTAGCTTTTTATTGTGAGATGCGTCGTCGAATGTTCACCATGGGTATGCTGCAAATTTCTACCATGAATTATGCATGGCTTAGATTGGCGGCCCGACGTTTCCCTAACACATATACAAACTCCATGATCCCTACAAGATTCCCAATTCATTTCACACCGCGGGCATCCATAAACAAAAGATCACGATATCAACTCAAAAAGAAGTGCAATGTTGAAAGCTTGCCCCATGACAGCATGGCTGGGCTAGAATCCAACTTACAACTTGCAAGCATAACAACTCAACATAAGAGACCACAATGTCAAATTTTTAAGAACAGGAAAAAGTAAAGTGTGCCTTCCGGTTCGTGAGAGCTTTACTAACCGAATTTCGCATAACACTGGTAAGAGTTTAATTTGAAGAGAAAATAAAAGCAAGTCAAATTTACTTGGAATAGCAAATTGCTAGTAGGTATGTATGGTGGACACAATGGAAAACTTTGGCTTTTAGGAGTTGGATGCACGAGTAGAGCTCATACTCAGTACAAGGTGAGGGCTAGCAAAAGACTGGGAGCGACCAACTAAGAGAGCAATAATGGCCATAATCATGCAAAGCGACAAAGCGACATTAAAAGAAGCATAAGACGACATCAAAAGTCAAAAACTAAATGATCATATAGGCTATTGGCGACTTTGTAAGAGTCTAACATGTGTGAGCATGTGCCAAGTCAACCCAAATAAAGCATCAAGGAGAAAACCAAAATAATGCTTCCATACAATAAAAACAACGCATGATTTTTTCAAAGGCTCATTAAGCAATCTCAGTTATTTGAGACAAGTCATGCTACAGCAAAACCACTAAGCATACTATCAAAAAGACATCAAGCATGACATGAAAAAGCCTAGGCCGCAGTCTACACAAGCTCCTTCTTGTACCACTTTTTTGCATAAAGCTTTTTCTCTTTTCCAACACCATTTGAAATTTTTAAAGACACCTCTTTTGATGAAAACCAATAAAGGTCAGAGGCAAAAATACACCTTGATGAAAAGGTATAACAAGATCTGAACACAAATCAAGGCGAAAACGAAAACCAAAAGCAGTAGCAGAAAAAGAAGAACACTCGGTGAACGATAAGAGTGAAAAACTGAGTGTTCTCAGCAAATGAAAACGGTTTCATCTCCTCCAAAAGAAACATGATGTGATCTAACCATTTATTGCAGCAAACAAACAAACCTAACCAACTAAGAAAACTAAAACAACTGACGCTCCAAGAAAAACACATAGTGCATGAAGCAATAAAAATATAGTGTTTTGAAAGGTGACCTGATTTTTGCCGATGAAGAAGGGGTGCCTCGGGGGCATCCCCAAGCTTTGACGCTTGTACTTCTTGGATATTTCTTGGGGTGATGCATGGGCATCCCCAAGCTTGAGCTTTTGTCCATTCTTCAACTCATCTCATCATTCTCCAATCCCTACACTTGAAAACTTCCTTCATACAAAACTAAACACAATTCTATTAGCAACATTAGTGTAAGCATAAAATATATTCAACCTCTTTTAGCTTCAGGTTTCAACTCAAAACCACCACATATATAGAAAATACTACTGTAGCAACTCCCCAAAAAGTTCCATGATCAAAAGAACTCAAAAGAAAGCGATAAAGTGGCAAACACAAATATTGGCAGAAATCTGTCAAAACAGAACAGCTGACAAAGGTCGAATTTTTGAGGGGTTTTCTATTGCTCAAATCAAAAAGTGTTCAACTAATGAAAGTTTGGATATAACCTGGGGCATATGCACAAGAAATCGCAGGTCCAAAAGATATACAGAGAATTTATACGAATTTTTACGGTGCAGCACCGAAAACAGTTTCAGGACGGTAACATCCCCAAATCTTACCTCACTCAAATTAGAGGTTTCTCTTGGCACAACAACGAAATAAAAAGGATAAGGAGCGGTTATTACAGTAGTAATAACTTCCAAGACTCAAATAAAAGAAAAAGTACTGAAAATAAAACAATGGGTTATCTCCCAAGAGTGCTTTTCTTTAACGCCTTTGAGCTAGGCGCAGTAATTTGCAAAGATGCTCATGTGGGCGCCATATAAGAGCTTGAGGCAAAGGCGCCATATAGGAACTTAAAGCAATAGAGAGCATCAAAAAGCAAGTATGAAATACATTTATATCTGAACCACTTCCTATGCATAGGAATCTTGTAAGAAAATAAATCAACGAGGCACATAGTAGCAAGCATGGATAGATAAAACAAGTGCCACTTCAAGATTTGCAACATAAAGAGGGGAAACTTAATATTGTTGAGGTCCATCAAACCATGCTTCCCTCTCTCATAATAACTTTCAGTAGCATCATGAATAGAACTAACAATATAACTATCACATAAAACATCCCTATCATGAGCCACATGCATAAAAGAATTAATACTCACTACAGGAACAATAGTAGTAGGAGCAGATTCAACAGAATAATTATTCTCATCGCCATAATCATCATAAATAGGAGGCATATTGTAATCATAACTAATTTTATCCTCAATAGTAGGTGAACTGAAAATATTATACCCATCATCACAAGCTAGAGAACTACTATGTCTCAAAGCATACTCATCAAACATATCATCATAAGAAGGAACATCACATATGAGAGATAAAATATTATCAGAGCAAATTTTCTCCACTAAAGCTGGGGAACTAAAAATATCATACTTAACAAAACCAGCTTCTCCAAGCTTAGACTTTTCTATAGTATTAGCAACAACGGTGTTCAAAGCATCTACTATATACTAAAAGCACAATACGGGGTCTTAAAATAGAGACACCACATTAACCCACATCATCTTAATTAATTGTGATGATTAGATCCAAAATATGTGGTTGAGATTTAAAACTAATAGATGTTACATAAAAATTGTTTACGTACAATCTGGCACGTAACATAAACCAGCAAGTAAAAGAAAAAAATGTGAACCCATTGACTCCACGTATTGTGAGGAGTAAAAGGTAAAAAATAGATCTACTTACTTCACATATACGTACATGTTATGTGTAACAAAAAAGGTAGAACAAGATACACCGAGACTCATATATCTGATACTATGGATGAGTATTTAAACTAATCTAGACTCCTCAATTTAATTGGACGTGGAACAGTGTAAAGAAAAGGTTGGACGTGTTGTGACTTGTGACCCATCTCATCACGTTACCAGGAAACAAATCCAAGTAAATTTATAAAAAAAAACAAATCCAAGTAAGAGTCTGTATATTTCAAACAACTTAAAATGGGCCTTTACCAATCCAGAAACGTTCAAGGAAAAAAATACTATAATATTTGGTCCAAAAATATCCTAAATCTTACTAGGCAGTGAACGTTATATCATATCTACTACTCTCTTTGATCCAAAATACTTGTCATAAAATAAGAGAATCTACACACCAAAACACGTCTAGATACCCACATTTTTGGACCAAGTATTATGAACCAGAGAGAGTAGATATTTTGAATTAATTAAAAGACCATCCTACACTAATTAGTGTAAAACATTTCTTTAGAAGACGCCCTTCCAATCTGCACAATTTCATGTTACTAGAAAAAAATAAGTTACATATTCGCACAAAAAAATAAAGTACTTAAAAAATTCCAATATTTTTACGCAAGCAAAAAGGAATGGAATCGTGAATGTTTGTCTAGCATTGATTGTTTTGAAATAATACAAGTTTTACGGTGATTGACATTTTTAGTAACCGTTCGTTCACCTCGATCCGACGGTGCTAAAATAGACGGTACCAAACTGGTGGTACTGAACGGTACCACGGTACCATAATAAGGTGGGGCCGGTACCAAAATAATATGGAGCCAATACCTCTAATTTATTTAACAAAAATTGTATAAACAAGCGCTCAAAAAGCAGCCACCGTCGGATGCGCATGCACACATCTTAAAGTAGCGAATTAGGTGTATCATCGTGTAGCTTCTTCCTCGTCTCACTGTTAGTCTCTCTCTCTCTCACTGCCGGTCTCTCTCCGCTTCAACAAATCTGTCGGGTGCCAAGCTGCCAGCAGCTCACGACTAGTTCCTAAGAAAATGATGGTACTAACTGATGTTATGTCCGCATTCTTGCATACCCAACTATACAGCACACAAACGTCTGATCTCTTCAATCATAAAAAGGCATGAATGTCTCATATCCATGGCGAGTGAGGATTGGCCGTCGCTTGTTGGACACGTACTCGGACTGACTCGCACGCCTAAACAACGATGAGCTCGCAGATTATGTTGACGGCGATAACAATAACGAGAACTTAGGCGAGTTTTGTGATAATCCTGCTCTTTTGACGGAGCTTCGCAACGGCGCCGTTGTCTCACCGGTGTTTCACCATAGCATCATTCGGCGCGGCCACCTACACCACACCACGTCCTGAGGGTGAGCTAGATGCCATGGCCAACAGTGCGCCATGGCGAGCCATGGCGTCTGATCCGTCCGTGCCTGCGAGCCGCGAGCCATGAGTGCGCGGGCGGGACTGCTTGAGTGAATTGGCTCATGGCGGTAGGGAATATGCTCAGAAGAAATCCATTAGAGGTGGCGCTCAGTTAGAGATATAATTTCCATTGATGCAAGAAAATCCCCATCAGAGATGCATCGCTAATCAGATCATGCTAATCAGATAACGCAGGAACGTCCATATTACCATACTAATGTGCGCTAATTTGGTGCAAAAAATGTACAGATATCCGGCCAGATCTGACTGCCATAAATAATTTTAATCAATGGCTACAAAAATTCGTCTCAATAGTGTTTTAATCAACGGTCACAAATATTTTAACTCAACGGTACCAGACAGTACCTAGGTACCATGCCAATCACTGTAAAAGAGCTCAATAATAAATACTATACATAAATTAAGCATATCCTTTTTAATTGAAATAGAAATATGACGGCATGTTTTGCATACATACAATATTGGGTATTATTGACATATGGTTAGAGACTGCAAGATAGGCGAGGCACAAAGATTTTCTAAGAAGTTTATGATATATATTTTTAACAAAACACAACTTGATGTTACAGAGAAAATATAAAGTTACACATTAGCATGGGAAAATAATATTGTTTTAAAAAACTATATTCTACAGTTGATTGTTCAGGATAAAGAGAATCTATATAACAAATTAGACGACAAGCTAGGTAAGAAAAGGTGGCTATGACATCTTTCCAAAATATGTGCGGTGATAACTCAAATTCAATTCTTAGAACAGATGGCTAAACATCACCAAGGTAATATGACCTAATCATTAATCTAGCACATGTCCGTAATCTTTCTAAGTAAAATTGTAATGACAAAATTGTTGAGATGCTTATGTATATATAGTTAGGGCAAAAATGGAATCCATCTGATTGACACCTGGATGCTTTGGTGTTTTATTGAAAATTGCTTTGTTGACTTATAGCCCCTCTGTTCCATGCTGATTTATACGACTTTGTACTATATCAGTGAGGGAGTAGAAAATTCTACCTTATCTCTCTTTTCCAGTGTTACTAAGATTATAATATATAATATAATAGATATAGTCAAAAAATTGCAGGATTATGTATATTTGATTAAGGGGGTAAAAGGCGATGCCCTCTCATTTGCGAGGGCCACCATGCTAGTTCATACTAACAACACTATTAGCATGCAAATTAAGCTCCAAAGGTTTTTCAATTTTCTCTTCAAACACTTCATATCTAAACTCAGGAAAAAGACTACAGAACTCATTGTTTTCCATTAAGCCTAACTAGTGAAAATAAAAACAAGAAACAAAAAGATGTAATTGCAGAATCTAAAGGAAATAACTCCGAGCACTCACACAGGAGGATGCGAGTACCTTTTACCTTAACTCCCCGGCAACGGCGCCAGAAAAGAGCTTGATGTCTACGCACTTCTATTCTTGTAGACACTTGTTGGACCTCCAAGTGCAGAGGTTTGTAGAACAGCAACAAGTTTCCCTTAAGTGGATCACCCAAGGTTTATCGAACTCAGGGAGGTTAAAGGTCAAAGCTATCCCTCTCAAGCAACCCTGCAATTACGATACAGAAAGTCTCTTGTGTCCCCAACACACCCAATACACTTGTCAGATGTATAGGTGCACTAGTTCGGCGAAGAGATAGTGAAATACAAGTGGTATAGATGATTATAAGTAGCAAACGTGATGTGAAATAAATATCGCTGCGAGCAAACAAGTAACAAAATAGCAAGTAAACGGTGTGCAAAGCTTGGAAACAAGGCCTAGGGATCATACTTTCACTAGTGGACACACTCCCAACAATATAACATGACTGAACAAATAACTTCTCTTTGCTAAGGCACTCTGAATTACTCTCCTATTGAATAACACTAATCATTGTGTAGTGGCTACAGAAGCACCCCTTAAAGTTCATCAAGTACTTGACAAACACCACTCATAGAGATATCCAAATCAGATCACAATTCAAGATAGAAATCATTGCAACTTAAACCAAGTACTAACACGGTGCACACACTGTCAACATTACACCATGAAAGGAGGAATAGATCACTCAAACTATCATAGCAATAATTATTCTCATAATCCACAAGAGATCACAATTATAGCCTAAACCAAGTACCACCATGATGCACGCACTGTCACCGTTACACCATAGCAGGAGGAATAGATTACTTTAATAACATTGCTAGAGTACACAAAATATCTGAATAATAACATGTACTTGTTCAACATGATACAACGCTCACGATCACATAAAGATCACATCATGGGAGAGAGAGGTGAACCACATAGCTACCGGTAGAGCTCTCAGCCCCGGGGATGAACTACTCCCTCCTCATCATAGGAGACAGCAAGGTTGATGGAGATGGCGGTGAGGTCGATGGAGACAGCGGAGACGGCGATGGAGACTGATGAAGATGGCTCCGGGGGCACTTCCCCGTCCCGGCAGGGTGCCGGAATAGAGACTTCTGTCCCCCGAAATTCGTCGGCGACGACGGCGGAGCTACGGAACTCTTTCTGGAAATCTGATCGGGGCCTTAGGTTTTTCTCGTCGGGGGGTACTTATAGGCGAAGGGGCGTCGTGAGAGGGCAGCCAGGGGCTCCTCACACATGGGTGGCGCGGCCAGGGGCCTAGCCGCGCCAGCCCTATGTGTGGGGCCCTGGTGGCCCCCCTCCGACACTTCCTCGGATCTCTGGAAGCTTCCGGGAAAAATAAGACTTCAGGAACTTGTTTCGTCCAATTCCGAGAATATTTCCTGTGTATCACTTCTGAAACACAAAAACAGCAGAAAACAGGAAACTGGCACTGTGGCACTTGTTAATAGGTTAGTTCCGGAAATGCATAAAAGTGCCACGAAGTGTAACGAAACAATAGGCAAATGGTGTAAAAACAAGCATGGAGCATCAAAAATTATAGATACGTTTGAGACGTATCAGTTTTCTTTAACGCCTTTGAGCTAGGCGCAGAAAGTGCGAATCAAGTAATATCAAGAGAATCATTAAGATCCATTGTAGGAACAAAGAAATGAATTCTATCCAAATGAGGTTTTGAGTACCCCTTGTAGTCACGCCTTGGTACACTACTTTCATCAAAAAGATTTTCAGGGCAAATCCAACTAAAATTATTTTCCAAGGGATCATGAATTCCTACAAGTTTACAAGGTATTGGCACTCTAAAATCTTCATTGGGTGTACCAACAACTTCAACAGGCGAGCCAAGCTTATTAAATTTCTTAAAAATTTCCCTAGCCTCAATAGCAACATCTCTAAATTCTATGCGCAAAGTTTCCAAGATAAAAGCTTTCTTTTTGGGATCCTCAATTTCATAAAGCTTAAGGAACATGTACTGCATAAAAGGATTGAGGCTAGCAAATCTAGCTTCTAACATGTGAATCAAATAAGCAGAAGCAACTTCATAACTAGGAGCAAGCTCAGCCAAAGACTTTTCCTCAACTTCTTTATGCATGCTAATATGATTAAAGAACTCCTCAATGTTACTTTTTCCAATAATTGAACCACTACCTACTGAGAGGTCCTCCAAAACGTACTTAGGGAACAACATAATGAACAAAAGTAAAGAAATAAGAACTACCAAGGATTCTATTTTTTTTGGTTTTTGATAAAACGATGCAAGTAAAAATAAAGTAAAGCAAAACAATAAACAAAGTAAAGGATGTGCGTGTGAAAACTCCCCTCGCAGAAGTCTTCTTCTTCCTCCCCGGCAACGGCGCCAGAAAAAGAGCTGGTGCCTAGTAGACGTGGGAGCTTATTCTTCTTCAATCCCCGGCAACGGCACCAGAAAAAGAGCTTGATGCGGTACGATGTTGATAGTTTTTCACCGTCCAGTTGGGAACCCCAAGAGGAAGGTATGATGAATATAGCCGCAAGGTTTTTCCCTCAGTTAAGAAACCAAGGTTTATCGTTCAGGAGAGGAAGAAGCCAATACGACTGAAGGTGATGCTTGATATCCTAGTGACACTCCAACAAGGGCGCTGTTTACGACACTTGTTAGTGCGTCTTCAACTAGTAGCAATGTGGAACCTGCACACAACACAACTAAATACTTTGCTCCCAACTTACGATGAGGTTGTCAATCTCACCGGTTTGCTGTAAACAAAGTAATGAGCGTATCGAGTGGAAAATAGTAATAGTATGCGAGTAAAGTAAACAATGCGAGTAAAGTAAACAGGTGATAGCAATATGATGGAAATAGGACCGGGGTCCACAGTTCACTAGTGGTGTCTCTCCATAAGATAAAATAATACATGCTGGGTAAACAAATTACAGTTGGGCAATTGATAGAATAAAGACAACGTGCATATGTCGAGAGGATCTCTATGAGATTTACTCTGGGCATTACAACAAGATACATAGACCACCATCCAACTACATCTATGACTAATAATCCACTTGTGGCGAATCAATCCGAGAACTCCACAAGTATTAAGTTGCGAACAACAGATAATTGCATTAAGCAAAGTGTGTAATGTAAACAAAGCATATGCCCTTGAGCATATGAATATTGTTTTCTCCCTAGTAGCAACAGCACATCTACAACCTTAGAGGTTTCTGTCACTCCCCCAGATTAAATAGAGGCATGAACCCACTATCGAGCATAAATACCCCCTCTTGGAGTCACTAGCAACTACTTGGCCAAGATAGCTACTAACAACGGAGAGCATGCAAGATCATAAACAACATAGAGATAACATAAGATAAAATTCAGTACTTCAACTCAATCATAACACCAATATTCATCGGATCCCAACAAATACAACATGTAGAATTACATAACGGTGATCTCAATCATGTAAGGCAGCTCATGAGATCTAAAAATGAAGCACATGGTGGAGAAGACATCCATCTAGCTACTGCTATGGACCCATAGTCCAAGGTAGACTACTCACTTATCGCTCTGGAGGCAAGCATGGCGATGAAGAAGACCTCCGGTGGCGATTCCCCTCTCCGGCAGGGTGCCGGGAAGAGCTTCTGGACCCTCCCGATCTTCGGGTCGACGGCGGCGGTGGATCGCGATGTGTTCTAGAAAAGTGATTGGGTCCTTAGGTTTTTCCCGTCGGGGGGTCTTTATAGGCAAAGGGGCATCGTCAGGAGTGGACCGAGGCGGTCTCACACATAGGGGGCGCGGCTGAGCCCCTGGCCGTGCCGCCCTGCTGTGTGGGGCCCTCGTGGCCCCACTCCGTCTCCTCGTCGGTTCTCTGGAAGCTTCGGTGAAATTCTGGGCGACTGGCTTTGGTTTTGTCCAATTCCGAGAATATTTCCTGTGTAACTTTTCTGAAACACAAAAATAGCAGAAAACAGGGAACTGGCACTGTGGCGACATGTTAATAGGTTAGTTTCGGAAAATGCATAAAAGTGCCACGAAGTGTAACGAAACACTAAGCAAATGGTGTAAAAACAAGCATGGAGCATCAAAAATTATAGATACGTTTGAGACGTATCAAGTCCCTTCATAGAAATGACCTATCACCTTCGAGGTTGCATGAGTTTAGGTTAAATGAGCTAGATTCAGCCATGAGCATGGCATAGTTTGTCAGAACGAGGCCATATCAGACATTCACGTGGCCCTTGGGATGGCGAGGAATGCCATGGAGGCCGATTTTCGTTTTGTACCACGAAAAGTGCCTTTTCTATTTTCGGAGTACCGAAATCGGGTTTTTTTGTGAACCAGCTACCGAAACGCAAAATCGAAAGCTGCGGAAAACACCCCACATAAATAGTAGACCACCTGGGATACGCATATCAGCTCTCGTTTTGTTGCGTTAGCCTTCGGAGGTATTTTTTGAATTTTGTGCAATTTCTTGCCGATTTCGTTGGAACTGGGGTGGTTTTACACTTTAGCGCTAAAAAGTAAACCTCCTGATTTTTTGCAAAAAATCATTTTTGGATTCGCAACATGTCATTTCTTCACTAAATAGGTGGGGAAAAAAATGGGAATCCACACCACCTGGGCGCGAGCGGGAGTTTTCGGGCGTTGTCATTTCATGTGGGTCTCAAATCGGGCGTTACTAATTCAAAAAAATCAAAAAAATGTGAGACCTTCGTGTGACATCATTGTATGTGACCTAGATGCGGGAAAAAAAATCCAAAACTTGAGAAAAAATGGTTACCCGAAAGTCCCTTCACAGAAATGACTTATCACGTTCGAGGTTGCATGACTTTTAGGTTAAATGAGCTAGATTCGGCCATGAGCATGGCATAGTTTGTCAGAACGAGGCCATATCAAACACGCGTGTGGCCCTTTGGATGGCGAGGAACGCCATGGAGGCCGATTTTCTTTTCGTACCACGAAATGTGCTTTTCCATTTTCGGAGTACCGAAATCGGGTTTTTTTTGTAAAGCAGCTACCGAAACACGAAATTGAAAGCTGGGGAAAGCACCCCACATAAATAGTAGACCACCTGGGATACGCATATCAGCTCTCGTTTTGTTGCGGCAGCCTTTGGAGGTATTTTTTGAATTTTGTGCAAGTTCCTGCCGATTTCGTTGGAACCGGGGTGGTTTTGCACATTAGCGCTAAAAACTAAACCTCCTGATTTTTTGCAAAAACCATTTTTGGATCCGCAACATGTCATTTCTTTACTAAATAGGTGGGGGGGAAATGGGAATCCGCACCGTTTGGGCGCGAGCGGGAGTTTTCAGGCGTTGTCATTTCATGTGGGTCTCAAATTGGGCGTAACTAATTCAAAAAAAATTGAAAAAATGTGAGACCTTCGTGTGACGTCATTTTATGTGACCTAGAGGCGGGAAAAAATTCAAACCTTGAGAAACAATGGTTACCAGAAAGTCCCTTCGCAGAAATGACCTATCACCTTCGAGGTTGCATGACTTTTAGGTTAAATGAGTTAGATACGGCCATGAGCATGACATAGTTTGTCAGAACAAGGCCATATCAGACACGCGCGTGGCCCTTGGGATGGCGAGGAACGCCACGGATGCTGATTTTCGTTTCGTACCACGAAAAGTGCCTTTTCCATTTTCGGAGTACCGAAATCGGGTTTTTTTGTGAAGCAGCTACCGAAATGCGAAATCAAAAGCTGGGGAAAACACCCCACATAAATAGTAGACCACCTGGGATACACATATGAGTTCTCGTTTTGTTGCGGCAGCCTTTGGAGGTATTTTTTGAATTTTGTGTAAGTTTCTGCCGATTTCGCTGGAACCGAGGTGGTTTTGCACTTTAGCGCTAAAATGTAAACCGCCTGATTTTTTGCAAAAATCATTTTTGGATCTGCAACATGTCATTTCTTCACTAAACGGGTGGGGAAAAAACAGGAATCTGCACCGCCTGGGCGCGAGCGGGAGTTTTCATGCGTTGTCATTTCATGTGGGTCTCAAATCAAGCGTAATTAATTAAAAAAACGAAAAAAAAAATGTGAGACCTTCGTCTGTTGTCATTTTATATCACCTAGATGCGTGAAAAAATTCAGACATTGAGAATAGCAGTTTTATCAAGGTAGTTGCCTCACAAAAAAAATCCAATTTCACACTCCAAAAATAAAAAAGCACTTTTCTGTGAAGAGATTTTCTTATAAACTATTTTTATCAAGGTTTAAATTTTTTCCCCGCATTTAGGTGACATACAATAATACCACTCAAAAGTCTCGCATTTTTTTGATTTTATTTAAATTAGTTACACCTGATTTTGTGAAGGGATGTTCTCGTACAAATCTTGATGCAATCCGATGGCTCTAAAGCTTTTTTAGAAAACACAGATCCATGTACTTTGCTCTAATTGCCTGGGAGTATTTTGCCCTGGATCACTGACACAACACCATGCACCAGGCGAATCAGACCCCACGGGCCACGGCCCACACACACACATCACACCACAGCGCACACCATACACCGCTACCACACCACACACCACACACCACACACCACGGCAAACCCTAGCTGGAGCCGCCGCCGCTCCGTCCCTTCTCTAGATGCCGCTGTTCTTTCTCTCCCTAGGCACCGGCGGCCCCGCCCCTTCTCTCCCCAGGCGCCGCCGCTGTGGAGGGCCTCGCGCCGCCATCGCAGACCCGCAGGGCGCGGCCGTCGTCCAGATGTCCTCTGTCGCCACCATGGAGGGCCTCCGCCTCGCCGAGGGAGGACGGGCGATGCAGGAGCACGGCGGGGCCGGACGGCCGTCCTCCACCGCGACCTCAAGCCCGACCGACCGCACGGAGCTGCACTCTGCGACCTGCGCTGCTGCGTCGAGGCCGACCGAGCGGCGCTGCTCCTTCGTCCATCGCCGCACTCCCCAGGGAGCCGTCCGTCGCCTCCCCGACCGGCGCCGGTCCACAAGTAAGCCTGCGCCTCTACAATTTTTTGCATTGTCGGTGAGCAGAGCAGCACCTTCTCATATGCAAGATTGATTGTGGCACGCCTTCTTGGAACTACTACTTGTATATCATCTAGTGTGCATATTGATCTGACTGGAATTTTAGTTCTGCTGTTCTGCATGTTGAATATCATCTCAAATCCTTGCTGGTTACGCTGTTTCTGAGTTCAACTATGCATTGATAAACAGAGAGTTAACTGAAACTTTGGACTTGATTCATTCATTTGGGGTTCAGGGGTACATATACGCTGTCTTGCAACAGTTACAGAGAATGCGTTGTGCACTGATCGTGCAACGTGTGCTGAATACAGGACAAGACCGAGTCCAATGTTAACTGAATATAACTATACCGAAAATAGTTACTGATCCTTGTCAAGTTTACTACCATCAGGCAAGCTTTTATTCCCCATGGTTACTGATCCTTGTCAACAAGAATAGTTTTATTGATTATTTGATCTGAACTGATACAAAAGCTAATTACACTATAATTCAGTTCAGTGCACACTGGAGGAAAAAGGGCCTATGGTCCCGGTTCATTTGGGCCATTGGTCCCGGTTACTGAACCGGGATCAATTACTCGGGACCAATGCCGATCCCGGTTCCAGCACGAACCGGGACCGATAGGTCTCCACGTGGACGCGCTGCAGCGCGATGCCCCCTGGGTCAATGGTCCCGGTTCGTAGCACGAACCGGGATCGTTGATCTCAGGGTTTTGTGTTTTTTTCCATTTAGGGTTTAGGGTTATATTTGGTGTGTATTGTATTCAATTTAATAGTACTATATATATACAACAATAATGAAAGAACCACATTATATATATATATATATTACACATCATGGTCACGAATATATTATTAATATTCACCGTCTCATCCGTCGTGCTTGGTCCCTATTACAAACGGTAACTCACACAAATTTGATTTTACATCTTCTTTTTTACACTTCACCCTTCTAAATGAACCGGGTAATAGTATTCTCCTTTCGGATCTATGACTTGTTCTAATAAGAATCCGGCAATTTCCTCTTGAATTGCTTGCACACGTTCCCATGGTAGAAGACTGTCCCGCATTCGTTCAATCTAATTTAAAGAAGGGGATCAATATATATGAATGAAACTAAACACAGTTGATGGTAATAAAATAAAGTTGTGATTATTGTTTATCGTACTTTAAGTTTTTTGAAGTTTTGGTCTGCGCCCTTCTCTTTGGTCGTCTGGCGAATGAACTCGCAGACATAGTATCCACATAAGTTATTCTCAGCTTCCTGCCTCAAGCACTTTACGAGAACGGAGTTCAATCAAAATAAGATCAAGCATGATAATTGTATTGAAACTAGAATCAAAGAGATGCGCGGATCTAGCAAGTAGTACTTACATTCAATGGTTGAAATATAAGCTCTGGCTTCCAAACACCCCTAGTGTTGGCGGTGAACCGTTTCCAAGCCTTCTGGAGGCTTTTCTGCATGTTCGCCCAGTTTCTTAAAGGTGTGCGTTTTGAGTCCATGACTTTGACTACTCCTTCGTCAACACTAATGATTAACAAAATAAAGTGGAAGCTGCACAGACATAACGAGTCAATTATACACTTAACATCGAGTAAGCGAAAACAGAATGTGTACAAGACAGTAACACTCACTCGAAGTTGTAAGGAAATAGTATTTCCCTTCTGTTGCTGAAATACTTCAACGATTGTACCAAGTTATCCTCTGTCTCTCTGGGTTTTTTTTAGAGTATCTTCATGAACGAAATTGCAGTCAACGAACCCAAGGTCATAGATTCCTCCTTGGTTGCATTCGAGAATCTTCATTCTGCATATATAATTAGTATAATGATGAGTAAGATTATACAAGCAACGAATGAGCTGAGCTAGAAAGACTTAATAATACTTACAGACAATAGGCACTGACGATAGTTTTGTCGAGGGCATCTTGTTGGTAAAACTGAAATAATTCTAGAAATTCAATCAGTAAGAAGCCATCTCCATGACCGTAATGGTGGTGTTTATATCCAGCATAGATCCAGTTTGTGAATTCAACACAGGCTTGCATGTACCAGTTATGCAATCTCCGCATTTTTGTTGGTAGATCTTTGACTAACTCGGGTTTGACGAGAGGAGACCCGTTACCGGTATATGTACGCTATTTGCTGGTACCCCTCGAACTCATCCAGATGGCTCATGTACTCAGCAATAGATAGTCCATATAACTTGGCCTTTTCTCCGTAGAGTTGAATAAACTCCGGATCAATGTTCGGATCATGCCGCTCCTGGGCTCTCCACTCATTGGTATCGTACACTTTGAGCGGTTCAATCGATTGATTTTTCTGTTGTCCAAGCTGGGCAACTTCTTTCCCGACTCTCCGCTCTTTTGCCTCAGCCGACTTGGTAATAGAGCGATTATAGTCAGGTGCGAGCGCTATGGGTTGGTGAAGCTGAATCTTAAGCGCGGCTGCTTTGGCTTTATCTTCTGCGGTGACCGGGAAGATCAATGGCTCCGTCGGCTCTGGCTTTTTCTTGTTAGCCATGTCAGTCTTCCACTGTTGATAATGGGCATCTATGGCCGCAGCAATTTCCTCATCTGTCTTCTCGCAAGGAAGCTTCTTCATATTCTGATGAGGTACTCTTGGGAGGGGCGATAGCTTACGTTTCGGTGATTGGAACATGCTCTTGCTACTGCTGGTGGTGCTGCCCCTCTTAGTATACTTCCTCTTTAGTCTCTGAGGCTCAGGGGACGGAGACGGTTGACGCGGCGGCGGAGACGGCTGAGGCGGCGGTGGAGACGGCTGCGCTGAGTGGTGAGGCGGTGAAGGCGACGGTTGCGCTGGAGAATGGTGAGGTGGTGGCGAAGGTGGATTGCTGCTCTGAGGAGTGGGTGGCCTTGGCGGGACATAATTTGGAAGCACGATGTGCTCGTTTGGCCATACAATAGTCCCCCCTTTGGCTTCTCCTAGTTCAGTCAGGTCCCTATCTTCCCCTGCAGGGTGGTCCAGCTTCAGCTCCTCAAAATCTTGCTTGACATCATCCACCGTGACAATAGCGTACCCTTTTGGAACCGGTCTGCAATGTCAAGTTGCGTTAGGCGCAGTTGGTACGGCCATGCCGACCACCGCCGTCACCCTAAAGTTCATAACTTGCACCTTTAGCTCACAAGCTGTGCTCTCCGTGATATCATCCACTGGGTAGCGTTTAGGAGGAGCCGTCGTCAGTGCATCATCATCACCATCCTGGAGCTGGGTGGAAGCGACGCTGCTTTTCTTATTCGATAGGGCGCCGGTACCATCGAATGCAGCTTCTACCATGTGCCGCTGAGATTGGCCGCTGATACCTTGCTGGCTAAGTCTGTCGAGTTGATCCTCCTGCCGCTTTAATGCTTCTTCTACATTACGCAGTCGGTCTGCAGCTGCCGCTTTCTCAGCTGCCTCCCTTTCCTTTCTCCTCTGATGACTTTTATCGGGATATCTCTTCATTTCCGCGGGGAAGGCAACATTCCACAGCTTGGAGCCTGGTGTGCCTCGTGCTCGTCCGGTGTGTTCATCATTTTTAAGGGCGCGTGTGAGCTCGTCGTTCTCTCTATTGGGAACGAACCGTCCCGCAGCAACATTTTGTATGGGCAGTAGGGGATGATCTTTATGTTTCTGGGTATATATTGCCCTCCCTTCTTCGTCCAACGTGCCCCCATGGCCGTAAAACTAGTTTCTCGCCCGTGGTGTCCATGTTGTGGGCTCTGGTCTGATCCCGGCAGCAATATACTTGACCTCAAGTGCATCCCACTTAGGCATGCAACCGGCGTAGCCAGCAGACCCCATATTATGGTGGTACACTTTCTTAGCAGCGTTCTCCTTATTTATTCTCGACCTTTTCAAATCTTTCTCCGATGTCTTGTACTTCACAAAATCAGCCCACTGGTGTCTCAACTTAGCATAGCCAGCTTGATTGAAATCCGGAGTCTTGTCTAACTTGACAAACTTAAGGTATAGTTTCTTCTTCCAGTTCTTGAATGCCTCGGCCATCTTGATCAGAGCAAACTTCTTGACTCTTTTAAGTAGCTCCTCATTTGCTTTCACCTCCTCATCTAGATTCACATCTAGCCTCGGCAGGACAAAATTAAGCATGAGCCTGTCAAAAAGCTTATCTTTGGCGACGTCGCCGACATACGGGACTCCACTGCTGCTTGGCCGATTCCATTCTTGAACGATGATCGGGATGTGGTCCCTCGCAAGAACTTCGCATTGCTTGACAAATTTTTTTGCGACATCTTCAGGAGCTTGCGGTTCGCCGTCTACACCGACCACTTCGATCCTATATCTCACAGTGTTATCCAACTTTTTTGTTGGGCCTTGTTTTGTTCTGACGGAAGAAGTGCTCGATCCGGAGGGCTAAAAGAAGAAAGAGTGTTAATATATGCATGTATATATATAGACAGTCGGGCATTACAAAAAAACATATATACACCTCACCGGAGTTTCCGAGATTTAATGTTCGGCCGGAGCCGTCGCCTTCTCCCTCGTCGGCTTCTCCCTCGTCGGCTTCTCCCTCACCGGCTTCTCCCCCGTCCTAGGCTTCTACCTCATCGGAGCCATCTCCTCGGTTGAGAGATTCATCTCCCTCACCGAAATCGTTCAGAAACGACCTGGTGACATCGATATCTTCATTTTTGCAGATCATTCCTTGGAGGAAGTATTCATCATCCTGAGTTTTGCCATGTGTTGGATCCATAGTATCTGCAAATTAAGAATTGCAAGTTATTATAATGCAAATAATCAAATGCAAATAAGTATATGCAAATAATCCATAATTATTGCGGGATATGTGTTGAAATGGGGTGGAGGAAGAAGGGGGATACGTGTCGATATGTGTCGATACGTGTCGATACGTGTCGATATGTGTCGATACGTGTCGATATGTATCGATACGTGTCGATACGCGCCGGTGCTCACAATGCATGAAATCTGCTATCGGAACTATAAAATTAAGTGAGATTATGATTTAGTTTTATTATCTGTGCGTGCTTTAGAAAAAAGCAGCTATTCTATTAGAATGCTTGGCTATAAAACCTAAATAAGTAAGAACAATGGGGAAGGAAGCCGATCTGCACATGACGCGAAGGCGAGCACATTTTGTTTGAATTACTGAACACAAAAAAGCATGCATGTGTTCATGGCTAATTACTGAACACAAAACGAGCATTCCCAAAATGCGCTGAGATCATGAGAGGACTCGAAAGAGAATTACAATGATTCATATATTGTATAATTTATATTTTGTTACACCTAAGATTAATAGTTGTAGTCTAGAATCATCTAACAAGTTATTTGTTTGAATTACACATTATAAAAATAATGCATATTGCAGATAGTTAAGGATACAATGAAGCGCACATACAAAATGCAATATATAATGCATTAAGAGGCATTAATTAATATCTAAAGCAATGTAACAAATAAAATTTACTGCAAATAATAAATAAAATTTACTGCAAATAACAAATAAAATTTACTGTTAATAACAAATAAGAAAATACATACAAATAACAATAACAATAAATGAAAAAAAATGGCCAAAGGCCCGGCTGGGATAGCTTCCCTCTCCCGAGGAGCTCACCGTCGGGCGGGGCGGGCGCAGGGGGGCGGGGCGGGCAGGCGCAGGGGGGCAAGGCGAGCGCAGGGGAATGCGGCGGCGCTGGGCACGGGGGCGGCGCACGGGGGCGGCGGCGGTGAGGTTCTCCGGGGCGACGGCGGACCGAGGCGGCGCTGGGGGCATGGGGGCGGCGCACGGGGGCGGTGCTCATCGAGGCGGCGCGGGCTTCTCCGGGGGCGACGGCGGTGAGCTTCTCCGGGCGGCGGCGGGCGTCGACGGCGCGGGTCGGCACTCGGGCAGCCTGTCGGCGTTGATTCGGCGCTCCGCGAATTGTCCTTAGCAGTTTTCGGTTTGGGGGAAGTGCGGGAGGAAGAAGAGACGCGTGCGGTTATAGTTCGGGACATTGGTCCCGGTTGATTCCATGAACCGGTACCAATGTTTTCTTTTTTGTTTTAGCTTTTTGTTTTAGCTTTTTGTTTTAACTTTCTGTTTTAACTTTTTGTTTTCATTTTAACAGGAAAAAACTTTCTTTTATTTGAAATTTGAAAAAACTTTCAACAGGAAAAGTGTTTCAATTTAAATAACTAATCAAAAACCATTTTCTATTTTCAAAATTATTAATTCTAACTAAACAATTTTACTATTTTTAATTACAAATGCATTAACATATATTTATTGCATAATTTGGAATTTGAAAAAACTTTCAGCAGGAAAAGTGCTTCAATTAAAATAACTAATCCAAAAATATTTTCTGTTTTCAAAATTATTTATTCTAACTATACAAACTCTTAACAATTTTACCATTTTCAATTAAAAATGCACTAACGCGTTTGAAATGGGCATAAGAAATTCAAAAATGATCCAAACAATGTGAAACCTTCGCGTGGTGTCATATTATGTGTCATAGTTGCAAGGAAAAAATATTGAACTTGGAAAATTGCAAACATCATAAAAAATTATTCACAAAATAACCTATCATGTTCGAGGTTTCATGGCATTTAGGTCAAACCACGAATGTTATGGCTAGAATCAGGGCATAGTTTGTGATAATGTGCCCATATTGTGCACACATGTGCATCTTGGGATGGCTTACGATGTTGCAGGAGGAAGTTTTCCTTTTCGATGCACGAAATAGCCAATTTCCATTTAAGAAGCTTCATGTCCGCCCTTTACCCAACAGTGTTAGAGGAGATGGAGTCTTTCACGGGCTTGCATGGAAATTTTTTCGAGGCGGAGCTTTTGAAGATGCCGTAGGGCGTGAGCACCAACGACATCTTCGAGAAGCTCCGCCACGGGAGATTTCCGAACCCTTTACACAACATACTGTTAGAGGAGATGGAGTCTTTCATGGGCTTGCAGGGAAATTTTTCCGAGGCGGAGCTTCCGAAGATGCCATAGGGCGTTAGCACCAATGACATCTTCGAGAAGCTCCGCCACGGGAGATTTCCCAACCCTTTACCCAACACTGTTCGAGGAGATGGAGTCTTTCACGGGCTTACAGGGAAATTTTTCTGAGGCGGAGCTTCCGAAGATGCCGTAGGGCGTGAGCACCAACGACATCTTTGAGAAGCTCCGCCACGGGAGATTTCCCAACCCTGTCCTCCATCCATGGGGATGAAACTCTCCCTACCTTCTAGGTTGGCTTGTTGAGCTGCTTGTCATGGCGTATTGATGCTCCTTTTATAGGCACGACGCCGCTTCTACTTTGTCCTGTTCCTCCGACAGGGGCGTCGTGCGCTACATGCTTTATCTCATCGAGCAGTGCATCCACCCACGCATCCTTATCCTGCCGACAGCTTTAGTCCCGGTTGTGCCCACCAACCGGGACTAAAGGTTACCCACATGTCCTTATCCCACCGACAGTTTTGTTAGATGACACAAAAACCACCTTTAGTCCCGGTTGTACCCACCAGCCGGGACTAAAGGTTAGATGGTTTTCCGCGCCACTGCGTTCCCACCTATTTTCTTCCCGCGCTTTCCACCGCTTCCCGCCATTTTTTCACTATATATATGTAGGCTTGGCCTCCATTTACATATCACATCTAGACTCACATCTGCAAACCTCATCACTCTCTCCCATGGCTTCCATCGTATCTCTAACCCCCCGGGAGATGGAGGCGCTTTGCGCCTCAAACTACCCCTGCCCGCCGGGCTACCGCATCCCCACCGGCTGGATGCTGAGCGTCGGAGGCGTACCGGTCCCTCCTATCCCTCTAGGTGTGGTGCGCTAGATGGCCATCACGAACCACTACTACTTCGAGCTCACGCCAGAGCAGCGGAGGAATCCCTAGTGGCATCCCGACTACAGCCCGACTTGGGACGGCTTCTTCATCAATCGGCATGAGAGTGCGCTTGCCAGGCACGAGGAGGATGGCCCACCTTGTTCGAACTTCAACGAGGCCGGCCGTCGGCTGTGGTGGCGCGGCCGGACTCTCCAGAGCGTCATGGCCTACCGTCGCCCCCGCCTGCGCTACCCTCAGTCTCAGCCCACGCGTGCTCACCCGCCGAGGTTCGACTACCGCGACTCCGATGTCAGCGACGACAACGTCGGCGACTACGACGACTACAGTGGCGACGTTTATAGGGCTAGGCACGACTATGACTGCATCACTCCAATATTATGTGTCATAGCTGCAAGGAAAAATATTGAACTTGGATAATTGCAAACATCATAAAAAATCCTTCACAAAATGATTTGTCATAGTTTTCATACATTACATAGATTTACATAGGGTTTAGGGTTTAGGGTAAGAATCCTTCGTCGCGTATGTCGATCCCTTGCCTATTAATGTCTACGCACGCGTCTGTTCTTGTAGACAGTGTTGGGCCTCCAAGTGCAGAGGTTTGTAGAGCAGCAGCAAGTTTCCCTTAAGTGGATCACCCAAGGTTTATCGAACTCAGGGAGGAAGAGGTCAAAGCTATCCCTCTCAAGCAACCCTGCAATTATGATACAGAAAGTCTCTTGTGTCCCCAACACACCCAATACACTTGTCAGATGTATAGGTGCACTAGTTCGGCAAAGAGATAGTGAAATACAAGTGGTATAGATGATTATAAGTAGTAAATGCAATCTGGAATAAAAATGGCAGCAAGCAAACAAGTAACAAAACAGCAAGTAAACGGTGTGCAAAGCTTGGAAACAAGGCCTAGGGATCATACTTTCACTAGTGGACACACTCCCAACAAATATAACATAATTCAACAAATAAATAACTTCTCTTCACTATGGTACTCTGAATTACTCTCCTATTGAATAACACTAATCATTGCGTAGTGGCTACAGAAGCACCCCTTAAAGTTCATCAAGTACTTGACAAACACCGCTCATAGAGATATCCAAATCAAATCACAACTCAAGATAAATATTATTGCAACTTAGACCAAGTACTAACACGGTGCACACACTGTCAACATTACACCATGAAAGGAGGAATAGATCACTTCAATACTATCATAGTGATAATTATTCTCATAATACATAAGAGATCACAATCGTAGCCTAGACCAAGTACCACCATGATGCACACACTGTCACCGTTACACCATGGCAGGAGGAATAGATTACTTTAATAACACCACTAGAGTACACATAATGATGAAGAGTAGCATCTACTTATTCAACATGATACAAAGCTCACAATCACATAAAGATCACATCATGGGAGAGAGAGGTGAACCACATAGCTACCGGTAGAGCCCTCAGCCCCGGGGGATAACTACTCCCTCCTCATCATAGGAGACAGCAAGGTTGATGGAGATGGCGATGAGGTCGAAGGAGACGGCGGAGACGGCGATGGAGACCGATGGAGATGGCTCCGGGGGCACTTCCCCGTCCCGGCAAGGTGCCGGAATAGAGACTTCTGTCCCCCAAAATTTCCGGAACTAACCTATTAACGAGTCGCCACAGTGCCAGTTCCCTGTTTTCTGCTGTTTTTATGTTTCAGAAGTGATACACAGGAAATATTCTCGGAATTGGACAAAACAAGTTCCTGAAGTCTTATTTTACCCGGAAGCTTCCAGAGATCCGAAGGAGAGAAGGAGGTGGGCCACCAGGGGCCCACACGCCAGGGCGGCACGACCAGGGGCCTGGCCGCGCGAGCCTGGCGTGAGGCCGCCTGGTCCCTCCTCTGACATCGCCCCTTCGCCTATAAAGACCCCTCGACGGAAAAAACCTAAGTACCCGATCAATTTTCCAGAACACATCACGATCCGCCGCCGCCGTCGACCCGAAGATCGGGAGGGTCCAGAAGCTCTTCCCGGCACCCTGCCGGAGAGGGGAATCGCCACCGAAGGTCTTCTTCATCGCCATGCTTGCCTCCGAAGCGATGAGTGAGTAGTCTACCTTGGACTATGGGTCCATAGCAGTAGCTAGATGGTTGTCTCTTCCACCATGTGCTTCATGTTTAGATCTCATGAGCTGCCCTACATGATTGAGATCACCGTTATGTAATTCTACATGTTTGGTTTGTTGGGATCTGATGAATATTGGTGTTTATGATTAAGTTGTTGTACTGAATATTATCTTTTGTTATCTCTATGTTGTTTATGATCTTGCATGCTCTCTGTTGTTAGTAGCTATCTTGGCCGAGTAGTTGCTAGTGACTCCAAGAGGGGGTATTTATGCTCGATAGTGGGTTCATGCCTCTATTTAATCTGGGGAGTGACAGAAACCTCTAAGGTTGTAGATGTGCTGTTGCTACTAGAGACAAAACAACATTCATATGCTCAAGGGCATATGCTTTGTTTACATTACACACTTTGCTTAATGCAATTATCTGTTGTTCGCAACTTAATACTTGTGGAGTTCTCGGATTGATTCACAACAAGTGGAATATTAGTCATAGATGCAGTTGGATGGTGGTCTATGTATTTTGTTGTAATGCCCAGAGTAAATCTCATAGTGATCTTCTTGACATATCACGTTTATCTTTATTCTGTCAATTGCCCAACTGTAATTTGTTTACCCAGCATGTGTTATTTATCTTATGGAGAGACACCACTAGTGAACTGTGGACCCCGGTCCTATTTCCATCATATTGCTATTACTTGTTTACTTTACTTGCACTGTTTACTTTACTCGCATACTCTATTGTTTTCCACTCGATACGCTCATAACCTTTGTTTCAAGCAAACCGGTGAGATTGACAACCTCATCGCAAGTTGGGAACGAAGTACTTGGTTGTGTTGTGTGCAGGTTCCGCGTTGCAGCTAGCAAGCAAAGCTTGGACGAGGCGCCATATATAAATTGTCCGGAGCTGTCGCAAGCTAGCAAGCATCACCTTCAGTCGTTTGTCTCTCCTCTCCAAGAACGATTAAACCTTGGTTTCTTAACTGAGGGAAAACTAGCTGCTATACTCATCATACCTTCCTCTTAGGGTTCCCAACGGGCTGGTTATTCACCACGCACAAGGACCGTCTGCTTAGCACCAGCAGAACTCTTTCTGGAAAATTTCTGACTCCCCTAGGGTTTTTCGTCCCGAGGCTTTATATAGGCGAAGGGGCATCGTCAGGGGGCTGCCAGGGGCTCCTCACACATAGGGGGCGCGGCCAGGGGCTAGGCCGCGCCGTCCTGGTGTGAGGCTGGCCCCTGGCCCCCCTCCGACTCTCATTCGGTCCTCGTCCTTCGTCCGGGAAAAATAGGAGTTCTGGAACTTGTTTCGTCCAATTCTGAGAATATTTCTTGTGTAGCATTTCTAAAACACAAAAACAGCAGAAAACAGGGAACTGGCACTGTAGCATCTTGTCAATAGGTTAGTTCCGGAAATCGCATAAAAATGCCACGAAGTGTAACGAAACACAAGGCAAATGGTGTAAAAACAAGCATGGAGCATCAAAAATTATAGATACGTTTGAGACGTATCACCTATGATCGCTTCTTAGGCCGTAACCATGGAGCATCTTCATTATTTAACGGGATGCAAGGGTCAGTTTTTACGGTGAAGGGCGGAATTTCTTCAAACTTATCATAATCTGCTGACATGTCTGTCTTGTCCTCGACTCCCGCGATGTTTCTTTTCCCTGAAAGAACTATGTGACGCCTGGGCTCATCGTCTGATGTATTCGTTTCCTTATTTTTTCTTTTTTTCGGTCTGGAGGACATGTCCTTCACATAGAAAACCTGAGCCACATCATTGGCTAGGACGAATGGTTCTTCTCTGTAACCTAGATTCTTGAGATCCACTGTTGTCATTCCGTACAGCTGGTCTACCTTTACCCCTTCTCCATTCATGTTGACCCAACTGCACTGAAACAAAGGGACCTTAAAAGTAGGTCCATAGTCAAGTTCCCATATCTCCTCTATGTAACCATAGTATGTGTCCTTTTTCCCATTGTCACATGTTGCATCAAAGTGGACACCACTGTTTTGGTTAGTGCTCTTTTTATCTTGGGAGATCGTGTAAAATGTATTCCCATTTATCTTGTACCCTTGGAAAGTTAATACAGCCGCAGATGGTGTCGCGGCCAACAAGTAGAGCTGATCTCCAATAGTGGTGTCATTCATGAGTTGTAATTGCAACCAAGTGCCAAAAGTCTCCATGTGATTTTCTTTAATCCAGTAGTCATCCTTCCCCGGGAACTTGGAGCGTACAACATTCATGTGTTCCTTGATATACGGAGCCACGAAGGTAGAACTTTGTAGAACTGTGTAGTGTGCTTGATTCAAAGAATGCCCGTCCCTAAATATCATTGCTTTCTTTCCTAGCGTGTCTTTTCCACTCAGTCTCCCCTCATACCGTGATTTAGGAACACCAATCGGCTTAAGGTCAGGAAGAAAGTCAACACAGAACCCAATGACCTCCTCTGTTCCATAGCCCTTGGAGATGCTTCCATCTGGCCTTGCACGGTTATGAACATATTTCTTTAAGACTCCCATGAACCTCTCGAAGGGGAACATATTGTGCAGAAATACAGGACCGAGAATGGAAATCTCATCGACTAGGTGAACTAAGAGATGCGTCATAATATTGAAGAAGGACGGGGGGAACACCAACTCAAAACTGACAAGACATTGGACCACATCCTTTTGTAGCCTTTCCAGACTTTCTCGATCGATCACCTTCTGAGATATTGCATTGAGGAATGCACATAGCTTCACAATGGGTACTCGAACATTTTCCGGTAGAAGCCCCCTCAATGCAACCGGAAGCAACTGTGTCATAATCACGTGACAATCCTGAGACTTCAGGTTCTGGAATTTTTTCTCTGCCATATTTATTATTCCCTTTATATTTGACAAGAACCCAGCCGGGACCTTGATACTATTCAGGCATTCAAAAAAGATTTCCTTCTCTGCTTTGGTAAGAGCGTAGCTGCTTAAGTATTGACGGCCTTTATCAGTATGCTTGTTGTATGGGTCTTTGATACGTTGCTAGTCCTCTCGTGCTTCTGGTGTATCTTTTGTCTTCCCATACACGCCTAGGAAGCCTAGCAGGTTCACGCAAAGATTCTTCATCACGTGCATCACATCGATTGAAGAACGAACCTCTAGGTCTTTCCAATATTCAAGCTCCCAAAATATAGATTTCTTCTTCCACATGGCCGTGTGTCCGGTAATGGGGTCTTTCGGAACAGATTGACCGCCAGAACCCTTTCCAAATATTACTTCTAGGTCCTTCACCATACCAAATACATCAGCACCTTTAGGGAGCTTAGGCTTCTTCCGGTGATCTGCCTCACCGTTGAAATGCTTGCCTTTTTTTCTTACTTGATGATTGGTCGGAAGAAATTTACGACACTCCAGGTACACAACCTTCTTACATTTATCCAAATATGTACCTTTAGTCTTATCTAAATAGTGCGTGCATGCATTGTATCCCTTGTTTGACTGTCCTGAAATGTTACTAAGAGCAGGCCAATCATTGATGGTTACGAACAGCAATGCTCGTAGGTCAAATGGCTCCTGTTTGTGCTCATCCCACACCTTTACACCTGGTTCTGCCCACAACTACAAAAGTTCATCGACTAATGGCCTTAGGTACACATCACTGTCATTGCCGGGTTGGTTCGGTCCTTGGATGAGCACTGGCATCATAATGAACTTCCGCTTCATGCACAACCAAGGAGGAAGGTTGTAGATACATAGAGTCACGGGCCAGGTGCTGTGACTGCAGCTCTGCTCCCCAAAAGGATTTATGCCGTCTGTACTTAGACCAAACCATAAGTTCCTCGCGTCACCTACAAAGTTCGAGTACTTTCTCTCGCTGTTTCTCCACTGCGACCCATCGGCGGGGTGTCTCAGTTTCCCGTCTTTCTTACGCTCTTCTTTGTGCCATCACAACAACCTGGCATGCTCTTTGTTTCTGAACAGACATTTCAACCGTGGTATTATAGGAGCATACCACATAACCTTAGCAGGAACCTTCTTCCTGGGGGGCTCGTCATCGCCCTCAACATCACCAGGGTCATCTTGTCTGATCTTATACCGACATGCAGTGCATACCGGACATTTATCCATATTCTCGTACTTCTCACCGCGGTACAGGATGCAGTTATTAATGCATGCATGTATCTTCTCCACATCTAATCCTAGAGGGCAGATAGTCTTCTTTGCTTCGTACGTTGTCTCGGGCAGCTCGTTATCCTTTGGAAGCTTCGGCTTCATTATTTTCATTAACTTCTCAAATCCCTTGTCAGATAAACCAGCCTCTGCCTTCCATTTCAGCAGTTCAAGTGTGGTACCGAGCTTTGTGCTGCCATCTTTGCAATTTGGGTACAACAACTTTTTGTGATCCTTTTGCATGGCCTCCAATTTCAGCTTCTCCCTTTCTGTATCGCATTATTTCTTTGCATCAGAAATGACCCGACCAAGACCATCAGCGGGCTCATCCGATGCCCGTTGTTCTTCTTCATTGCCGCCTCCCTCTTCTTCATTGTCTTCCATTGCAGTATCGCCGTATTCTTCAGGCGACATAGGATAGCTGTCATCATCCTCTTCTTCATTTTCTTCCAGCCTATCCCCTCTTTCTCCGTGCATGGCCCAACAATAATATCCGAGCATGAAACCTCTCCGAAGCAGATGGCTTTGAAGGATTCTCGGGGCAGAGTGCTCCATCAAATTCTGACAGTTGATGCAGGGACAAGGCATAAACTTATCCACTTTGTTTGCCTTAGCCACATCGATAAATTTATGCAGGCCTGCAATAAAATCGGAATCGCGTTGGTCGCCGTACATCCATCGCATCCGCACATCGATCTGCGTTATAATAATTAACTATTACAATAGCATCATGAATAGTGAAATGACCACCCACATGGACACATATGCAAGATTTTTGTATCAGTTACAGAAGAAGAAGATAAGGTTGCTAACCTCGGCGGAGGATACCGTGTTGTGCGAACTTAAATGTGGCATGGACATTTCGTCGAACACCTTGTGTGCAATCAAAGGAAAAAAAAGCTAGCACCCACACCTCACACACAATCCAGCAAATTTTTGTGGCAAATGGCAAAGGGTTGGGTATCAATTTATAGCCAGGGGAGGGTCTTTGCTCCCGGTTCATGCCATGAACCGGGACCAATGCTCCGCAGAGAGCCACGTGCCATGCTGGGGAGGCATTGGTCCCGGTTCATGCCACAAAGCGCGACCGATTCCCCGAAATGAACCGGGACCGGCCCCCAAGCGGCACAAACCGGGACCAATGCCTGTCATTGGTCCCGATTTGCCTACTGAACCGGGACAGATGGCTTTTGTGTCCTGGACCAAAGACCCTTTTTCTACTAGTGGCACATTTATTTTGATCAACCATGTATGACCAATTAAAGAAATGATTTACTTTGCTCATTTATGTTTTGCCCATATACAAGGATTACATATCATGAGGATTTGGCATCTAGACAAGTTGAGAGCATTACGGCAGCCGGCGCCGTCGTGTTCATTTTAACATTTGTATTTTTACAATAGATAGGTGGTACTGTAGTGACCACTAATGTATGGAGTTGCTCTGCAAAATTTGTTTGTACAAAACTTCATCTGTTCTAGTGAAACTTTGTTGTATTCCATGGACATGTTGTGGAAATGCTTGTAACCACTAATTGGAGTTATTTCTAAGTGTGGCATGGTCAAGTAAATTCTAACTTGTAATATATTCTTAGTGATTGTCGTGCCATTGTAATTAATTCTTTATATCATGATTTTCAAGGTTTTCAAAATGGCAAAGTAAGATTTAAATGTTGGAGAAATCTAGAATTCAGAGTTTATAACTTTGTATTTTCGATTTTTGCCCACTCTATAGCTAGCAGCAACAAGTATTGTGCATATAGCAGTAAATTGGAGAGAATCAATGCAATATGCAGGCAGGGAATCAGCGAGCCCATGCAGCATGCAGATTTGCAGACATGCAAAGCAGCATTTAGCCCACAGCATCTGGAATCCACGGGCTGAACCCGTGGGTTTAGACCGAATTCTGCTTGTGGAGCATTTTTCTGCCTTAGTGAGGATGTGCATCCAACTCAAATGCATTCAGTTCTAATTAGCTTACTGGCTTCTCACATTTGTTGTAATTTCCTTATTAGCTTTATGTTGGTAGTCTCATTAGTCATTTCTATTCTGATCTTTGAACCGTTTCATTCCATTCTCTAATTAGTATGTGACATACATGAAGTGTGTTTGGCATGCATCTGAGTTAGTGTATCGAATAAATTAAAAGTGACTTTCATATAAACAGTTCAATAAGTAACTAAGACCACTGCATGTGTGTAGCTGATTGCTTGATCTTGCTGGTTGTAAGCTTGTGATTGTGAATGTTATCATGATTTCTCTATAAAAGGCATCAACATTGATCTTTGTCTTTCTTCCTAAGTTGTGTAGTCTTGTGAATGTTATCATGAATTATACAGTTTTAGCTTATTCACCTTTTATTTTCTATGATGCAGGTTGTTTAAAGGCAAATTATTTCTGATATTGGTACTGATGATGAAGCAACCAGACAGAGGTCTGTTCTGACCCTGATTTTGATGATGAAATACTGTTGTCGATTCTGATTCGTACGCAGTATGGAAGCCAGTAGAGTAATAAAAATATTGATATTCATTGTTTGTGTAGCATCCAGAGTAATCTTTGCACTAGAATATTGATATTGAAATACTGTTGTTGATTCTTGGATTACCGTATGTTTATGAATATCTTTGTTTGCTTTATGCTGGTTAAGTAAATGAGCTCATTTCCTGAATAATGTTTGGTTCTAATTATGTTGACATCATAACCTTGTGCTAGTCATAAGATTATTGCATGATTTGGTTCTGAATATTTGTTGGTAAAAGATGTCTAGGTGTTTTTTTGTCTTGCTATTTACAGATGCCGACGGCAATGCCGTCGGCATAGCTCCTCTCCCAGGACACCATTGCTTGCAGGTATGCCGACGGCCGTGCCCGTCGGAGTAGCTCCACCCAGGAAGTTTGAGGTGATTGACATATGGCTCTATGCCGATGGCATTGCCGTCGGCGTATCCCAGATGGTCGTTTCCTTGTCCGCCGTCACTCCTACCATTCCGACGGCCAAGGCACGCCGACGGCCGTATGAAGCCGTCGCCTTACCGACATACGCCGACGGCCATGGCTACGCTGACGGCCATCCGGGAGGAGCCGATGGGATCTATGCCGACGACGCTACGCCGACGGCAACCGTCGGCGTACGACTGTACCGACGGCATTCCTAGCTATGCCGACGGCCTAAAGCCGTCGGCGTAGCTCTTCGCTGCCGTAGTGATTATTGTGGAGAATTACGAATAACCATCAAGTAAGTACTCCCTCTGTCAAGAATTACCCTGCATTCTGGGTTTAGTCAAAGTCAAACTTTATAAACTTTGACTAAGCGTATAAGAAAAAATATTAATATTTATAATATGAAATAACCATCATTAGAATTGTCATAAAATATATTTTTATATTGCATGTATTTGATTTCATACACTAGTGGAAAAAGGGCCTTTGGCCTGGACCCTTTAGTCCCGGCCTCCATCTGGGCCGGGACTAAAGGCCCGGCCACGTCGCCCCAAATTCGCCAGCCGCCCGGGAGGCTTTAGTCCCGGCCCGTAACGAGCCTTTAGTCCCGGTTTGAGACACAAACCGGGACTAAAGGGCTATGCGCTGAGCGGCCCGTATGTGCGCCCCCTTTAGTCCCGGTTTGTGTCTCAAACCGGGACTAAAGTCCTCTGCCTATATATTGGCCGCAGCCCCTCTCTCCCCTCTTCCTTGCATTTTTCTTGGATGGATGAGTGTGGGTGTGTGCTAGCTCACCTTTTTGCTTGGATGCACTAGAGGTGTTTGTTGAAATGTGTGTTAGAGCGATGCCGCTTCAGTTCACCGAACACAACTACGATATGAGGTGCTCGAGCCACGCTTAAGCCTCTTCCTCTTTATTTCCACTTATTCTAAAAGGTTAGCAACTATATTTCCTCGTTTAGACCGTGCGGTACTAATTTTTAGGATCGTGATTGTGTTTGATATACTGTTGCATGACGCAGATGAGCCATCCATGGATGTACGGTGATCGACGCACCGCCGCTTACAGAGAAGGCGTGCATTCTTTTCGAGATGCGGCCGATGCGAACAAGCATGGTGGTGGCTATATGTTTTGTCCATGTGTTGAATGTCGGAATGAGAAGGATTACACTTCCTCAAGAGTCATTCAGAGCCACCTGCTTCGGTCTGGTTTTATGTCGGGCTATAATGTTTGGACCAAGCACGGAGAAAGAGGGGTTATGATGGAAGACGACGATGAAGAAGAAGAGAACGATGATGACAACTACCGATCTATGTTCCCTGAGTATGCTGATACCGCAATGGAAGACAATGAAGAAGAAGATCAGGGTGCAGAACGGGAACCAGATGAGCCCGCTGATGATCTTGGCCGGGTCATTTCTGAAGCACGGCGAGGCTGCGACACAGAAAAGGAGAGGTTGCAGTTCGAGCAGATGTTACAGGACCACAACAAATTGTTGTACCCAACCTGTGAAGATGGCCAGAAGAAGCTGGGTAGCACACTGGAATTGCTGAAGTGGAAGGCAGAGACCGGTGTGACTGACTCGTCATTTGAAAAGTTGCTGGTACTGATGAAGAAGATGCTTCCAAGAAAGAACGAATTGCCCGCCAGCACGGACGAAGCAAAGAAGCTTGTCTGCCCTCTAGGATTAGACGTGCAGAAGATACATGCATGCCCTAATGACTGCATCCTCTACCGCGGTGAGAAGTATGAGAATATGGATAAATGCCCAGTATGCACTGCATTGCGGTATAAGATCAGAAAAGATGACCCTGGTGAGATTGAGGGCGAGCCACCCAGGAAGAGGGTTCCTGCCAAGGTGATGTGGTATGCTCCTATAATACCACGGTTGAAACGTCTGTTCAGAAATAAAGATCATGCGAAGTTGTTGCGATGGCACATGGAAGATCGTATGAAAGACGATAAGTTGAGGCACCCCGCTGATGGTCGGCAGTGGAGAAAAATCGAGAGAGAGTTTCCGAGATTTGCAGGTGACGCAAGGAACTTATGGTTTGGTCTGAGTACAGATGGCATGAATCCTTTTGGGGAGCAGAGTTGCAGTCACAGCACCTGGCCCGTTACTCTATGTATCTACAACCTTCCTCCTTGGTTGTGCATGAAGCGGAAGTTCATTATGATGCCAGTGCTTATCCAAGGTCCAAAGCAACCCGGCAACGATATTGATGTGTACCTAAGGCCATTAGTTGATGAACTTTTACAGCTGTGGGCCGAACCAGGTGTACGTGTGTGGGACGAGCACAAACAAGAGGAATTTGACCTTCGAGCGTTGCTTTTCGTAACCATCAATGATTGGCCTGCTCTTAGTAACATTTCAGGACAGTCAAACAAGGGATACAATGCATGCACGCACTGTTTAGATCAGACAGAAAGTATATATCTGGACAAATGTAGGAAGAATGTGTAACCGTTCAATCGTCGTTTTCTTCCGCCCAAGCATCCCTTAAAGAAAAAAGGCAAGCATTTCAATGGCAAGGCAGAACCCCGGGGGAAGCCTGTCATCCGTACTGGTGCTGAAGTATTTGATATGGTCAAAGATTTAAAAGTAATCTTTGGAAAGGGTCCTGGCAGCCAACCTGTTCCTAACGGCCCTGATAAGCGCGTACCCATGTGGAAGAAGAAATCTATATTTTGGGAGCTACCCTATTGGGAAGTCCATGAGGTCCGCTCCGCAATCGACGTGATGCACCTGACGAAGAATCTCTGCGTGAACATTTTAGGCTTCCTGGGCTTGTATGGGAAGTCAAAAGATACACCGGAAGCACGGGAGGACCAGGAACGTCATAAAGGAAGAGATGGCATGCATCCAGGGCAGTTTCAAGGGCGTGCCAGCTACGCTCTTACTAAGGAAGAGAAGGAAATCTTCTTTGAAGTCCTTTTCAGTATCAAGGTCCCGACTGGCTTCTCGTCGAATATAAAGGGAATCGTAAATATGAAAGACAAAAAATTCCAAAACCTAAAGTCTCATGACTGTCACGTGCTTATGACGCAATTGCTTCCGGTTGCATTGAGGGGAATTCTACCGGAAAATGTTCGCCTGGCAATTGTGAAGGTATGTGCATTCCTCAATGCAATTTCTCAGAAGGTAATCGATCGAGAAAGTCTATCAGGGTTACAGATTGATGTGGTCCAATGTCCGGTCAGCTTCGAGTTGTTGTTCCCGCCATCCTTCTTCAATATAATGACACACCTCCTAGTTCACCTAGTCGAAGAGATTAGAATTCTCGGTCCTGTGTTTCTACACAATATGTTCCCCTTCGAGAGGTTCATGGGAGTCTTAAATAAATATGTTCGTAACCGTGCTAGGCCAGAAGGAAGCATCTCCAAGGGCTATCGAACAGAGGAGGTCATTGAGTTTTGTGTGGACTTTCTTCCTGACCTTAAGCCGATTGGTGTTCCTGAATCTCGGTATGAGGGTAGGCTGACAGGAAAAGGCACACTAGGAAGGAAAGCAAAAGTATGTATGGATGGGTATTCTTTCTCTCAAGCACACTACATAGTTCTACACAATTCCACCGTGGTGGCTCCGTATATCGTGAGACACAAGAATATTCTACGCTCCGAAAACCCGGGGAAGGCTGACTCTTGGATTAAAGGGGAACACGAGAAGACTTTCGGTAGTTGGTTGCAGATACATCTCATGAATGACGACATTGTTGGAGATCAGCTGTACTGTTTGGCCAGGCCACCATCTTCGACTATATGTACTTTCCAAGGGTACGAGATAAATGGGAATACATTTTACACGGTTGCCCAAGATAAAAAGAGCACCAACCAAAACAGTGGTGTCCGCTTTGATGCAACAGACGAGAATGGGCACTGTTTGGAAACATATTATGGGTACATAGAGGAGATATGGGAACTTGACTATGGACCTACTTTTAAGATCCCTTTGTTTCGGTGCAAATGGGTAAAGCTGACAGGTGGCGGGGTATTTGTAGACCAAAAGTACGGCATGACAACAGTGGATCTCAACAATCTTGCGTACATGGACGAACCATTCGTCCTAGCCAACGATGTCGCTTAGGTTTTCTATGTGAAGGACATGTCTATAAAAATGAGAAAAAGAAATCAGCAAAAGAAGACATCGTCCGATGAGCCAAAGCGCCACATAGTTCTTTCAGGGAAAAGAAACATCGTGGGAGTAGATGACAAGACAGACATGTCAATAGATTATAATAAGTTTCATGAAATTCCGCCCTTCAAAGTGAAGACTGACCCAAGCATCCTACTGAATGATGAAGATTCTCCATGGCTACAACCTAGAAGAAAATAGTAATAATAGTTAGGATTGTTGGTGCAATAATGTAATAATGTATTAAATCTTTTATGTAATGAATTAGTTATTCAATTTCAAACACTTTTCATATTTATAGTTCTGTCAAATTCTAAAATATACAAAAAGAATATTAATTAATATAGTTTTAATTGAAAATGGCAAAATAGTTAATAGTTTGGATAGTTAAAATAATTAATTTGGAAAATATAAAATATTTTTGAATTAGTTATTCAATTTCAAACACTTTTCATATTTATAGTTCTGTCAAATTCTAAAATATACAAAAAGAATATTAATTAATATAGTTTTAATTGAAAATGGCAAAATAGTTAATAGTTCGGATAGTTAAACTAATTAATTTTGAAAATATAAAATATTTTTGAATTAGTTATTCAATTTCAAACACTTTTCATATTCATAGTTCTGTCAAATTCTAAAATATACAAAAAGAATATTAATTAATATAGTTTTAATTGAAAATGGCAAACTAGTTAATAGTTCGGATAGTTAAACTAATTAATTTTGAAAATATAAAATATTTTTGAATTAGATATTCAATTTCAAACACTTTTCATATTCATAGTTCTGTCAAATTCTAAAATATACATTAGTTATTCAATTCAAAATTAAAAATTGATATTTGAAAATGAAAACCTGAAAAACTTTTGCTTTGGCGCGCATTTATTGCGCCTTTAGTCCCGGCTGGAGCCACCAGCCGGGACTAAAGGGGGGGGGGGGCTCGGGCGCCAACCGCCCACCCCCCTTTAGTCCAGGTTGGGGGCTCCAGCCGGGACTAAAGGCACCCTTTAGTCCCGGTTCGAGACCCCAACCGGGACTAAAGGGGGGGGGGGTATATAAGCCCCCCTCTTCTTCCTCCCGCACTTAGCCGTTTCTGCATCGTCGACGCGCGCGAGGAGGTTGGACGCCGATCGTTGCGGTCACCGAGAATCTCGCCTGAGCCGCCACCCCTCCGGCCACCGCCCGCCGCCACCCCTCCCCGAGCCGCCCGCCGCCACCCCTCCGGCCATCGCCCGCCGCCACCCCTGCGGCCACCGCCGGCGCCCGAGCCTCCCCCGAGCCGCGCCCGCCCCACCCCCGCGGTCACCGCCGGCGCCGCCACCCCTCCGGCCATTGCCGGCGCCGCCACCCCTCCGCCACCCCTCCAGCACCCCTCCGCCACCCCCCCGCGGCCACCGCCGGTGAGAAGCCCGAGCCGCGCGCCCAAGCCGCCCCTTTTTTTTGTTAGATTAGATTAGGTTAAATTTTATTAGGTTAAGTTTTTTTAGGTTAAATTTTATTAGGTTAAATTTTATTAGGTTAGGTTTTATTAGGCTAGGTTTTTTTTAGAATAGAAATAAGTTAGAAATAGCAAATAGAAATTTTAGTTAGAAAAAATAGCAAATAGAAATAAGTTAGAAATAGCAAATAGCAAATAGAATTTTTAGTTAGAAAAAATAGCAAATAGCAAATAGAAATAAGTTAGAAATAGCAAATAGAATTTTTAGTTAGAAAAAATAGCAAATAGAAATAAGTTAGAAAAAATAGAAATAGAAATATTTTCCAAATAGAAATAGAATTACTTTGCAAATAGAAATAGAATTAAATAGAAATAGAATTATTTTCCAAATAGAAATAGAATTACTTTGCAAATAGAAATAGAATTACTTTGCAAATAGAAATAGAATTATTTTGCAAATAGAAATAGAAATAGAATTACTTTGCAAATAGAAATAGAAGTACTTTGCAAATAGAAATAGAATTATTTTCCAAATAGAAATAGAATTACTTTGCAAATAGAAATAGAATTACTTTGCAAATAGAAATAGAATTATTTTGCAAATAGAAATAGAATTATTTTGCAAATAGAAATAGAAATAGAATTACTTTGCAAATAGAAATAGAAGTACTTTGCAAATAGAAATAGAAATACTTTGCAAATAGAAATAGAATTACTTTGCAAATAGAAATAGAATTACTTTGCAAATAGAAATAGAAGTACTTTGCAAATAGAAATAGAATTACATTGCAAATAGAAATAGAATTACTTTGCAAATAGAAATAGAATTATTTTGCAAATAGAAATAGAAATAGAATTACTTTGCAAATAGAAATAGAAGTACTTTGCAAATAGAAATAGAATTACTTTGCAAATAGAAATAGAATTACTTTGCAAATAGAAATAGAATTACTTTGCAAATAGAAATAGAAGTACTTTGCAAAATAGAAATAGAAGTACTTTGCAAATAGAAATAGAATTACTTTGCAAATAGAAATAGAATTACTTTGCAAATAGAAATAGAAGTACTTTGCAAATAGAAATAGAATTACTTTGCAAATAGAAATAGAATTACTTTGCAAATAGAAATAGAAATAGAATTACTTTGCAAATAGAAATAGAATTATTTTGCAAATAGAAATAGAATAATAATCTAGCATCATATATTGTTAGTATTTTTAAGTTTGTTAGTTTATTAGTTAATCAAATGTTCGTATTTTGCAGAAACTATGGATCCACATAGCAGGAACCTCAAAGAGGAAGAACTTCTCGAAGATATAATCAAAGACGCCCCCGACGTTGAACCAGCTGAATCTCCGTCGTCATATCTAAACCCCTCCGGAGATGGAATGGAGGTCGACCGACACGAAGATGAAGCCGACGGGGCAGGAGATAGCTCCAATGACGGAGAAGGTGATAGCTCCACTGATGGAGAAGCCGGTGGAGAAGCCGGTGGAGAAATAATAAAGTCCGGCGAGGTATTCATATGAAGTTCGGCAATCACTTGTAATATGTGAAAAATATTGGAGATAGCTCTATATTGTATACATATATATTAATTTGACGAATGTTTCTCCCTCTTAGGCCTCCACATCGAGCAAAGCTACGAAACGAGGCCCGACTAAAAAGTTGGATGCACGGACGCATTACACCTTTGAGGTGATATTGCCTACGGGCGAACCCATGCTTCCTAAGAATGCTGCTGACACATTCAAGAAGCAATGCGGAGTTCTCGTTAGGGATCACGTCCCGATCAGCGTTCGGGAGTAGAATAAGCGCAAAGGGGCAGCCGATAGTGACTATGTCACTGAAAGGTACAAAGATAATCTTTGGAATGATATCATGTCACATTTCAACCTGCCAGAATGTGGGAATGAAGACGCCGCAAAAAAACTGAGGGCCAAAGTCAAGCAGTGGACTCTAAAGAAGATGGCCGAACTGTTCCGTAGCTGGAAGAAGAAGCTATGGAAAGACTATCTGAAGACAAAGAAAGTGCCAGTATTCGAGGGGTATCTAGCCAAGCAGGCGAATCACTGGAAGGCATTTCAGGAGTACAAGCAGTCAGAAGATGCCAAGGCATTATCAGAAAAGAACAAGAAAAATGCCGATAAGTAGAAATATCACCACACGCTGGGGCCAGGGGGCTATGAGACTGCCATCCCAAAGTGGGATAAGAAAGAGCAAGATCTGCTAGCTAAAGGCATCGTACCTGAACCCATCCGTGATGAGTGGGAATTGAGAGCAAGGAATTGGTTCCTTGCGCATGGTGGTTCGTACGACGAAGAAACAGGGGACCTCATCTGCAGTGACGGTCTTAGGATGCCCAGGGAGAATTGGAAAAAGATAGTGAAAGAAATTAAAGAGGGAAAAAGACAGTTCACTGCAGATAGAGAGAAAGATTTGCTCACACTGGTCCTCGGCAATGACGAACATGGAGGACGAACGCGAGGCTTCGGTCCTTCTTACCCGTGGTGGCTTGGGTTTGCCAGAGACCAAGACACTTACAGAAGCCGAGCGAGAGCAAAGAAGCGACAGCAGGATGAGGAGAATGACAAGTTCAACCAGTTGCTTGCCAGGCTTAACGAGCAACAGAAGCAGATTGACGAGCTTAGAGGAGTAGCGCGCCAGGAAGATCCTGCACTCGATATTACCGGCGCCCCTTCTAAGCGGAAAAGCAGCGTGGCTGAATCTGAGGCCCCGCCCGACGATGCACGAAGAATGATAGAGGGCGGTCCCGGCTACCCCGTGGATGGAATCAAGGAGTCAACATCATGTGAACTCCATCAGAAATTCAAGAACATATCCATGAAGGTGGCCGTCGGACAAGCTTTACCTTCTGGGCCTGATGCACGCTGGCATGGCCGTGAGATTCCAGCTGGCTTTGCTAAAGTCGGGGTGGATGAAATCATGGCGGGGTTTCATGATATGGAGCTCGACATGGCTGGACCCGAAGATGAGAGGACACTCGGAGAAGTACTGGGTGGAGTCATCCTATGGGACAAGAACTACATCAAGCTTCCAGGCTTGGCCCCAAGGACAACACCGCCTCCGAGTCGTCGCAGGTCACCTACACCTCCATCACCTCCAAGCCCTCCACATGACGACGGCCACCACAACACGAGTCCATCTCGATCACCGCCGCCGGACTTGGGTCGGCCGTCTCCGCCGCCCCCCGCTAAGGATACTAAGCGGAAGCGTGCCAGCAAGAACGCTCCGTCGATGAGTTCTAAGCGACGGAGCTCCCCAAAGCGCAAACTGTCGCCCCTCCCAAAGGTACCTCATGCTAATCTTCCTATCAGACCTTATGATCGTACCGACGAGGAAAACGCCAGGATAGCAAAGGAACATTATGATGCGCAGATGAAAAATAAGGAACCCGAGCCCCGCCCGGAATACACCGAGAAGCAAATAGCATATGCAAAATACTTCATGACCCTTCCATCACAGTATGACTTACACCATAAGCCTGACGACTATAGACGCACATTGCAGAAGGAAGGGCAAAAGAGCAAGTCACGTGCAAGTGCAAGTGCAAGTGGGAGCAAATCAAGTTCAACTACAAGCAAAATAAGATCAGACGTTCCTCAGCTTGGACAACAGGCCAAACAGTCGATCCCACCCCTCAGGGTGTTACCCGAGAATGTTCCCTCTCTGGTGCAGGGGCAAGATTTGGAATTAGCAAAGAAGTGGGCGGCTGAATGGGGTATCCCGGTTGAAGACGTTCTGGCTTCCCAAGACGACAGGTTACCCAAGGCTGTGGTAGCCCCTAAGCCACAGTTTGTCATGGGAGCGTCTTTGGTCAGCAAAGATAAGTTGGATGATCTCCCAACAAATATGCGTTACTTGCATACATGGTACTTAAGTGAATCAAAGAATGGGAGAACGATGATCGTGGCGCGTGTCCCATGGGAGTACTGCGGCCGCCCCGAAGACATCCATATCGACTTTGATGAACTCTTCCAGATGTACAATGCCGACGCCCTCGACAAATCGCTTATGAGTTGCTATTGTCTGTAAGTTTTTTAATTCGTTGTCTACATATAACTTGTTCAGTTATTTCAATTCATTGTCTACATATAACTTGTTCCGTTCTGACTTGTACTCTATTATGCAGAATGAAGATTCTGGAATGTAAAAGTAGGAACATCCTAAATATTGGGTTTATTGACCCAGATAAAATACATATAAAGACGCTAACTGATAACCCCAAGGAGACAGAGGAAAACCTTCTAAGGTTTCTAACAGATCAAAATTTCTGTGACCACATACTGTTTCCATACAACTTCAGGTGAGGGTCTTACTCTGTTGTGTCCATTCACTTATAAGTGTAATTGATAAGTTACTGACACATATATATATACATGTGCAGCTACCACTGGATTCTGTTGGACATTCAAATTGATAAGGGAAGAGTTGATGCCTTCGACCCATTATCGAGACCCTTGGAACAGTTCCAAAGCCTGCAGGACATGCTCCAAGGGTAATTTCAATCATTCTTGCGCTCTATCGGTCTCTTTCGATGATTTTCTGATATATCAATTAATGAAAAACTTAGCAAATCATTTTCCTTGTCGGGCAGGGTTTGGAAGCGGTTCAAGTGCGTGACTGACGGTATCGAGCATGAGAAGCTGACCTTTAGAGCGGCTCAGGTAAGTAGTAGTATGATATACTTCTATTTTCAATACATTTATGATGCTAGATTATTATTTTGATTATATATATTCTATTCTCGTAAAGTGCGACCAGCAGCCACGTGGGACGCATCTATGCGGATACTATGTTTGCGAGACCATTCGCACGTTTACCTCTGAGCACAAGGATTACAGATACGACGTAAGCAATGAACATTCACACCTCTATTTTTACCCGTCATTCTTTGTTATCATGATTGATATTCATATTCATCTCCTCTTCTTATATAGTACACGGCCATGAGGGAGAAGTACCTACCAGAGCAACGCGCGATTGCTGTTGCAGAGGAGCTTGCGACCTTTCTGAGGACGGAAGCTATAGATGACAAAGGACGATTTAGTGTAGCTAGGGGCCATTACTGATGTTGGTTCATGTAATCGAATAGACGGGCTCTATTCCCGATAATTTAGATCTCCATATAATTGTATATATATGCTCGTTTGTAAGATAAGTTAATCTTATATATATATGCATAAACATGTATATTTAGAATTATATGAAAACTAATTCCCGAACACCAAACGAGGCATCACGTTAATCTCCCAAACCCCTAAACCCTAAAACCCTAAAACCCTAAAATAAACAAAATCTGCAGAAACTCTTTAGTCCCGGTCCGTGTGCAGAACCGGGACTAAAGGTCCTGCCCCTGAGGGCGCTGCGAGGCGCCCACGTGGAGCACCTTTGGTCCCGGCTTGGAACAGGGCCGGGACTAAAGTTGAGGCCTTTAGTCCCGCCTCGTTGGTCCCGGTTGGTGAACCGGGACTAAAGCCCCTTACGGGCCGGGACTATAGGCCCTGTCCCCACTAGTGATAGTTATTGATAGTTTTACCAATATGTTTGGTCAAAATTTGAAAAATTTGAATTTGACCAAACATAGAATGCAGGATAATTCCTGACGGAGGGAGTATATTTACCATAACCCACAATTTCCCGGGAAATGGGCCCTGAACAGTGTTTTAGACTTTATTACTCTCTTCAATCATAAATAAATGTCGATGATTTAGTATAAATTTTATACTAAGTTAGTATAAAATTACTGATACTTATTTTAAATGGAAGTGAGCAGTTTGAATCATGAGTTGGCAGAAGTGATAGTTTCACTTTGTCTACAGTCTACTGCTTTGTTGTCCTAGGGACAGAGCAATGGCTGCTAGGCGCAGTCGGCTTCGCAAACAAGTCAGAGCAATTTTTTCTTTCGGCTTCAGGTTTGTACTGGATGACGTCTTTGCCTGCCTGGTCATGGCCTCGTGGAGAAGTAGAAGTATACGAAGATTCCTGGCTACCCTATCGAACAGCGACCTCACTTTAGAGAGGTCAACGGTCAGTACGTAAGGGTGATTGGAGTATATAAAACGATGTGGTGCTGCTTATTTATGGTCACTTGGTTGTCAGCCGACTGTCCCGACCATTCATTGATCAGCCTGCAGTACTCCCTCCATATCGGATTATAGGGCAATTGCGTACTTTGATATAAACTTTGATCTTTAATTTTAGTTAAAAAATATATAATATATTATAAAAAATTATACTATTGGATTCATATTTAAAAGAACTTTCTAATGGTATAATTTATATGTCAAATATTTTATATTTTCTTAACTAAAATTAATGGTTAAAGTTTGTCTTAAAATATACATTTGTCCAATAATCCGGTATAGAGGGAGTAGAATTTTCATCTTCGATGCTGCGTATCAATCAAGTGGCGCAAGTTTTGCAAGTCTGGGGAGGCCGTTCAAAAAAAAAGTATAATACATGTAAGTTAAAAGATGAAATATAGCGGCCCCTCTTTACCAAAATAGGATGCCTATAACTTTCAATTTTGGGTGAAGCTATACTGTAAATTCTTGCTACTGCCCAGAGGATAGATTTTCCTGAGCAAGTATTATTTTCTGGTAGGATTAACTTTGAAATAGTAGGTTTTATCACTAGAAAAATCATAGGAAAATAAATGCAAATCCTTTTTGAATGAATCCACCTTTGTTGGACTCAGAAAATTGATACCTTTCTATCGGTATGCTGGTTGTAATTTCTGAGCAAACCTAGGTACCTGCAAGTTGTTTTGGGCAAACTAGGGTTTACTTGTTAATAGAAAACCCTCTTAATTAGTATAAGTAGCTATAGTAATAAAACCTTGAAGTTTTGTTCAGTATCTAAACTTGTTTGTTTCTGTTACTTATTTGGTGTGGAATATGTGCTGTTGTGGTGTGTGCTTGTGAATGCTTGCGTGCTTATATGTTGACATTGTTTATCGACGCTAGATCGAACTACACCGAGAATATCAAGAAGAAGACCAGGGATAGGCTAACTAAGGCAAGCCATCTAAACTTGATTTATATCTGATCCTAGTTTTACTTATTGCATGTCTTATAAATGTTTATGAAATTGCATGATTTTATATTGTTATCACCTCTAGATAGCAATTATTGGCGACTTGGCTCCACAAGTCATTTGTTATCATCCTCATGGATGACACCCTCTCGATACCTACTTATCCCTTGGGTTAGTGGCATGATGGTTAGCATCATGACCCTTGGAAACTTTGTAGTGGAGCAAAAACTCTAGGTTGGGAACACTCAAATGGGTCTTTGAAAATGATTTCGAAAACCTTGGAATGGGGTGCTATTCCATTGATGGATTTCAAAAATGAGTTTGAAAATAAGGTGGAATGGGAGTTGGAGGCAAGAGTTTTTCAAAAATGACATTGGTGATCACTAAGTGTTCGCTCAGAACAATTAACCCGTGCAACCACGATTACCCTGGTATGGGACGGGGCTTAGCTCGTAGTTTGTTTATTTCAGTACGGGAGTCTCATAACTATATAAGGGTACGCGGTACCCCGGAATCCGAATTGCTGCAAGTATAAGGGCAATAGTAAATCAGGACCCAGTGAGGGATTTATCCGGCCGGAAGACACTATGGGTCTCCTGACGTGGCACTGGAGTTACGCTCGAACGTGGAGGTAGACTGCCAGGGTGTGCCGGGGAGGTACATACTCCATAGGGTAGATTCCCGTACTAAGGTAGATAAGCGAAAGGCTTTGATCGGGTGCTTGTCGTGGCATATGATGTTATGCGGGGGAGATGCCGGCACGATGAGTATCCGGATGATTGTGGGTAAAGTGTATGTCGTGGGGATGACTTAGGGGGCGCACCGTGAGCCGGGCAATATGCCGGCTGGCATCCCAGGAGACCCCACGGCTTCAGCACGAGAAGACCGGCTCCGCCCGAAGGGCCGGCTGCGCCAGCGGCCGGCTGGCGACTCCACCGAGGAGGACTGGAGCCGGGCGATGGAGACAAAACTCCCCAACGGTTGTCTCGCCAAAAGCGGAATGGCCCCGACAAGGCCGTCAGGGGCGCAGAACAGGAGTGACGAACGCCACGACCACGTCCAACCAATGAGAGACCGAAGACCCTTCCCCACGATGGGATCCGAGGCAGAGGAGGGGGGATATGCCCTCCAGATGCCAGTCCAGGGAAAAGACACTTTATAAAGTGTCTTTGCCAGAGCAGGGTCAGAGGATCACGCCAAGGACACCGCCGCCGAGGAGCCGGCAGCCGGTCGAATCGCCACCATAAACCTGTAACCAGGCCCCCGTCTATATAAGGGGGCCTGGACCCTTAGCATAGGGGAGATCTGATCTTCTTCTTCCTCCTCTAGCCGAACAGCTCGAGGAGCACTGTAATCGTTACTACAATCAATACGAAGCAGGCAGGAAGTAGGGGTTCACCTCCAACCGGGAGGGCCCTGAACCTGGGTAAACCGAGGTGTCTCTGTTGGCACAATCCCGAGCCGGACCCATCGTCACCAACGTCGAGCCCCTCCGATAAGCCTCCCCATGGCTACTGTCCCTAAATTCCCACGACAGTTGGCGCCCACCGTGGGGCAAAGCGCGGTGGCGAGCGGAGTCAAGTTCCGGCCGGGACCCTCCGGCGAGAAGGTCGCCTCCGGCCTCGTCTGGAGGTTCGGCACCTTCGACTGCGTCGACGACAACTTGGCCCACTTCAAGTACGGCTTCGGCAACGGCGGCTCCTTCCTCGACGTCGGCGGCCACCGCTTCTACGTCGCCAAGCCCTTCCCGGAGGAGATCACCGACGTCTTCGACTCCCTCTGCGACGGAGGCTCGAGCTGCAGTGAAAGCAGCAACCTTGGCGCCGTGGTCGAGGTGATGACCCTGGGAGAGGATGAGGGCGGCGACCTACCGCGCCCCGAGCGCCCGTCGCTCGAGCGCCCACCTCCTCAGGAGCAAGACGCTCCACTCCCAGAGCGGGACGCCCCGGACGTCTCCGCGGTGGACCTGCGCGCTCCCCTCGACCGCGTCATCGACCCTGCCCGGCTCGCCGAGGCCCTGGAGCGGGCGCGTCTCTCCCTCCTCGGCAAGGTGGCTGAGGATGAGGCCAACCGGCGCCGCGCGAGCACCACGCTCGGCGAGTTCTACAGCGCGCATGGAGACGCACCGACCGAGCTCGCCCGCGACTCGTGTCGCGGCTTCGCCACCGCCGTCCTCAGTCAGATCCAGCGGTCGCCATCGGCAGGCCGAGGCCGCGGAGGGCGTGGACAGGGCGGCCGCGCTCCGAGCGGCAACGCCCAAGGCCGCCGCGCCCAGCAAGGTGGTAGAGCGAGCGGACCACACTTGATCGCGGAGTCAGCGCCAGGGTCGGAGTCCCAGGCTCGCCCACCGCCGCTGCACATCCACCTGTGGCTCGACCACGTCAAGACGTCCTCTAGGGGACCTGCTGGCTCAAAGCGAGCGGCTTCCGACCAAGGAGGCCCGGGGGCTGCAGGCAGCGATCATGGGCGCAAAGAGGGCAAGTACACCCTCGATGCTGCGCTTGATCAGCCGTGTAAATTTCACACCTCCCCGGGCAGGGAAGCGACCCACTCCACGCGTCAGTGCCGTTTCATGAGAGAGCTGGAGCAGCGCGCTCGGCAGGTCCCTGGCACGTCGCAAGCGCGACTGGCTGAAGGTCAGGAGGGCAACAGCACGACCCGGCTGGAGGCGAGTCGGATCAAGATGATGACTTCCCGGCAGATGTGGAGCAGTATCACATCTTCACTACCCCCGGCAAGGACAAGAGGAGCGACCTTTGGCATGAAGCAGAGGTGAACGCCGTGATGCCTGCAGAGCCCCAGTTCATGCATTGGTCAGAGGCGGCCATTACCTGGGGGCGCGAGGACCACCCGAGGTTGATGCCCAGCCCTGGAGAGTATGCTCTGGTCGTGGATCGTGTCGTGTGTTCCGATACGCACATGTGTCGTTTCTCCCGCGTGCTCATCGACGGCGGTAGTAGTATCAACCTTCTTTACCGAAGCTCTCTGGAGAAGTTGGGCATCCCGCTTGCTCAGCTGAAACCTAGCCGGCTCACCTTCCATGGCATCGTGCCTGGGCATTCTTGCACCCCTTTGGGCAAGGTGCAGCTGGAGGTTCTCTTCGGGAAGAAGGGGAATAGCTGCCGCGAGCCCATCTGGTTCGAGGTGGTGGACATCAGCAGTCCCTACCACGCGCTGCTAGGCCGCCCAGCCCTGGCCAAGTTCATGGCGGTTCCGCACTACGCCTATCTGAAGATGAAGCTCCCAGGGCCCAGAGGTGTGATCACAGTCTCGGGAAACTTCAAGAAGTCCCTGGCCTGCGCAAAGGAGAGCTCGCAGCTGGAAGAGGCGCTGGTCATCGCCGAGGAGAAGAGGCAGTTTCTACATCGCGTGGAGCTGACGCAGCAAGACGTACCGGTTCGCCAGTCGCCTGTGGAGCAATTCAAGCCAGCCAACGACACCAAGAAGATCCTGTTGGACGAGAGCGACCCCTCCAAGTATGTCATCATCGGCACTGGCTTGTCTGCCAAATAGGAAAGCGAGCTCACCAGCTTCCTCCGTGAGAATCGGGACATCTTTGCATGGTCTCCAAAGGACATGCCTGGTGTGCCGAGGGAGCTGGCTGAGCACGCACTTAACGTCCGGCCGGACGCCAAGCCGGTCAAGCAGCCGCTGCGGCGGTTCGCAGAAGAAAAGAGGAAAGCTATTGGCGAGGAGATTGCCCGGCTCCTTGCGGCCGGCTTCATCATGGAAGTGTTTTACCCTGACTGGCTCGCGAACCCAGTATTGGTTCTGAAGAAGAACAACACTTGGCGAATGTGTATCGATTACACCAGCCTCAACAAGGCTTGCCCCAAGGATCCTTTTGCGCTGCCACGAATTGACCAGGTGATCGATTCCACAGCCGGCTGTGACCTGTTGTCATTCCTGGACGCCTATTCGGGCTACCACCAGATCCCGCTCTTCCAGCCGGATCAGATCAAGACCTCCTTCATCACCCTGTATGGAGCCTACTGCTACGTTACCATGCCGTTTAGCCTGAAGAACGCTGGAGCCACTTACCAGCGAACCATGCAGCGATGTCTGCAGGAGCAGATTGGGAGGAACATGCACGCTTATGTGGACGACGTGGTGGTGAAGACCAAGCAGAGCAACACGCTTCTGTACGATCTCAAGGAGACCTTCACCAACCTACGGCGCTATCGCATGAAGCTCAACCCTGAGAAGTGCACCTTTGGCGTGCCGGCTGGGCAGCTCCTAGGTTACATCGTTTTCCAGCGAGGGATCGAGGCTAACCCCTCGAAGATAAAAGCCATCGAGGCCCTAGAGAAGCCCACTCAGCTCAGAGATGTGCAGAAGTTTGCTGGTTGTCTGGCCTCGCTTAGCCGGTTTGTCAGCCGGCTCGGGGAGAAGGCCATGCCGTTGTACCAGTTGATGAAGAAGACAGACCACTTCGTTTGGTCCCAGTGCGCTGATGACGCCTTCAATGACCTCAAGCGAGCCCTGTCTACCGCACCAATCTTGGCAGCGCCGGCTCCGCGAGAGCCAATGCTGCTCTACGTCGCAGCAACCCCGCGCGTCATCAGCGTGGTGATCGTGGTGGAGCGCACCGAGGAAGGCAAAGAGCTGCCGGTTCAGCGCCCGGTGTACTACTTAAGTGAGGTGCTCACTCTCTCTAAGCAGAACTACCCGCACTACCAGAAGGTCGCGTACGGCATGTACATAGCGGCCAAGAAGCTTAAGCACTACTTCGAGGAGCACCCAATCACGGTGGTGAGCACCACTCCGCTCTCGGAGATCATCGGGTGCAAGGACGCGTCAGGAAGAGTGGCTAAATGGGCGATTGAGCTTGCGGCTCATACCATTCAGTACAAGCCCAGGACGACGATCAAGTCACAGATCATAGCAGATTTCTTCGCGGACTGGGGAGAGCACCAGTACTTGCCGCCGGCTCCAGACTCCACCCACTGGCGTATGCACTTCGATGGCTCCAAGCTGCTCGGGGGCTTGGGAGCCGGCGTCGTCCTCACCTCTCCCAAAGGAGACAAGCTGCAGTATGTACTGCAGATGCACTTCCGTGCGTCGAACAACGTCGCCGAGTATGAAGCCCTGGTACATGGGCTCAAGATGGCCAAGCAGATCGGCATCAGGAGGATCCTCTGTTTCGGAGACTCCGACCTGGTGACGCATCAGGTCTCAGGGGATTGGGACGCCAAGGACGCCAACATGGCCTCCTATCGCTTCTACGTGCAGCAGCTCAGCGGATTCTTTGAGGGCTGTGAGTTCCACCATGTCCCCAGAGTGAACAACAAGGAGGCAGACCGGCTGTCCAAGATCGGCTCCACCATGCAGGACGTCCCAGCTGGGGTATCCCTGGAGATCATCCACAAGCCGTCCATCAAGCCTTCACCGGAGTCCATATCCATCTACGTGCCTGGAGACCCGGCCCCGGCTCTGGTACCGTCACCGGACCCGGGGGCTGCCGCCTCGGGGCTGAAGGAGCTAGCCGGCCAGCCCAGCGCGGCCGGCTTGACGAAGGACGAGGGGACTGCCGGCTCCGCGCCCGCTCCCCCAGCCGGACAATCAGGCGAAGCCGGCTCAACGACGGACCCGGGGGCTGCTGACCCTCTGGTCGCCAGCGTCTTCCACATACGGGAGATACCTTCATGGGCGGAGCCATTCTCCAACTACCTCATCACTGGGGACCTGCCGCAAGACGAAGCGGAAGCTAGGCGAATTCAGCGCCAAGCTGGGGCATACACCATCATCAACAGCGAGCTGTACAAGCGCAGCGTGTCGGGCATCTACCAGAAGTGCATCGAGCCAGAAGAAGGGATAGAGCTGCTAAGAGAAATACACCAAGGGGAGTGCGGACATCATGCATCTTCCAGAGCCTTGGTGGCCAAAGCCTTCCGCCATGGCTTCTATTGGCCGACGGCCAAGCAGAATGCGGAGCAACTAGTGAAGCAATGCAATGGCTGCCAGCGCTTCTCCAAGCACAGAAACACTCCAGCGGCAGCCCTCAAGACCATCCCGCTTACCTGGCCGTTCGCGGTCTGGGGCCTGGACATGGTAGGGCCATTCAAGACCGCACCCGAGGGCTTGACACATCTGCTGGTAGCCGTGGACAAGTTCACCAAGTGGATCGAGGCCAAGCCAATCAATAAACTCGACGGCTCGTCCATGATCAAGTTCTTCAACGAGATCATCACGAGATATGGAGTTCCTCACAACATCATCACCGACAATGGGACGAACTTTGCGAAGGGAGTCTTTGCTGATTACTGTGGTCAAAAAGGCATCCGGCTGGACCTAGTATCAGTGGCGCACCCTCAGTCAAATGGACAAGTGGAAAAGGCAAATGGGCTGATCCTGGCCGGTATCAAACCAAGACTGGTCGAGCCTCTCGAGCGCTCAGCCGGCTGTTGGGTCGAGGAGCTGCCCTCAGTGCTCTGGAGCCTGCGCACCACTCCAAACCGCTCTGTGGGCTTCACACCCTTCTTCCTAGTTTATGGGGCAGAGGCGGTGTTACCCACGGACATCGAGTTCGACGCGCCCAGAATCGTCCAGTACACGGAGAATCAAGCAAAAGAAGCTCGCGAAGATGGCATCGACCTCCTCGAGGAGGCTCGAGAGTAGGCTCTGGCTAGATCAGCGCTCTACCAGCAGCAGCTACGACGATACCACAGCCGGAAAATTCGCCCGCTCGCGTTTCGCGAAGGTGATCTCGTACTCCGGCTGGTCCAAAGCACTAAAGGCTTGCACAAGCTGTCCTCTCCCTGGGAGGGACCGTTCATCGTTAGCCGGGTGCTGGGCAATGGGGCATATTACCTCATCGACGCACAAGAGCCCAGAAAGAACAAGGCAGATAACTCTGACAAGGAGACCGAGCGTCCCTGGAATGTCAGTCTCCTAAGACCTTTCTTCTGTTAAGGCGAAAGCTTGTACCCCGAAAAATGTGTCAATGAATAAAGGAAAACGGAGCGGCTAGTTACGGCCGGCTCCAGGGAAAAACACTTTGTGTATGTTTTGCTTCCTGCGTTATTCACTTGACCGGCAGCCGGCTCTAGGCACCGAGCCACAGCCGGCAGCCCCGGAAAAGATCGATCTCTCGCCAGCCGGATGAGTACTGCGTATGACGAAGGTCTCGAGCCCAACCTCCGCCTTCCGGCTCCGCGCAGCCGGACGGATAGGAGCCGGCAGATCACATACGAGGGAAAGCCGCAGAGCAGAACCACAAGCGATAGAAAAACCGCTCAACCAAGCGCTAAGGGCAGTGTCTGTCAACTAAGCGTAGGCTAGCACGAGTCGGGGGCCCGATAGACCGAAGTAGTACTTCTCACTCTGCGGCACGCTCCCACCCTAGGCCGGCATTCGGCTGCCGGCCCAAGGGAGACCAACCGGCACCAGGCTGCCGGTTGGGGGTAGAAGGGCCGAAGGGTGGGAAGATTAAGGAAAAGGTTGAGGGAACCGGGCAAAGGCAAAACCGACGAATAGTTGATAGTCGCAGACTCTCGACGTTTGGGCTGAGAAGCCACGCCCAAGAGGTTCGAAGCTAGAGCTACCTCGTTTGGCGTTGGCAGCATTCGCGAAGGTTCAGTTTCGAGCTAGCTGTCAGTCCAGCTACCCCAAAACTCGGGGGCTAGGGGGAAAGGGAATTGGCCCTCAGAAGCAGGCCGGCTCCAGTACCTCGCCGGCTATCCGTTCAGCTGGCGCTGCGACACGATCAGCAAACGAGCAACGAAATCGAAAACTTAAGACTTGCAAAGCAACGGCTAGAGCCGGAGGCTAGGAGGTCTGCTCCAATCGTGGCTTGGGACGTGCGAAGGCCTGGGAGGGGAAACGTGCCGGCTTCAACCTCGCCCGAGCCGGTACAAGACTCAGTCCCTGCTCCAACTCTGCGGAGCCGGGACCAATCCGTTCCCCCCGGAGCCGGCAAGCGGAAGCACCGTTCCCTCCGCGTTGAAGCCGGAGGAGCCCGCCTGAAGTGTCCGCGCAGGGTAATAACTACCGCAATCCCTATCTACGGACTCGCGTGAACGGCGGTCTCGTTAAGGGAAGGATCATTGCATCGCAATGGTGTCAAGCAGAAAGCAGTTGCGCGATGGCCAAGGCGCACAGTGAAGAAGGACATTCACACAGCAAACAAAGATGTTCATACAGCAAGCGATGAAGAGCAAGTAAAGATCTGCACGAAATTAAAGAGGTTCTTAGCCATACGGCTGGTGGTTACATAATAAGGGCCACGCTAAGGGCCGGAGTAGCAAAAGGACTCCCCCACCTAACCCCTAGACTCCTGTTGACAATGTCGTCGCCGAGAGGGAGGCTTCGGGGTCGCTCGCCGATCATGGCCAGGGGGAGTAGGCGCGGACGCAGCCGGATCCGTCGATGACGCGAACGCAGAGAGGATGTGCGACCCGGCGCGGTGAGTCAGGAGGAGAGACCACCCCCGCTCCAGGCCGTAGTCGCTGAAGAATCGCTCCCACCCTCCGGTGAGGTAGCTCTTCCCCTCCTCGTCATGGAGGACCTCGGCGTCGTACAGCGGCTGCCCGCCGCTGCCATCTTCGATCATGAAGCTTGTTGGGGGGTTCCTCCCCATGGTGCCAACGAAGCTGGCGGGGAGCGGAAGGCGGTCCCTACTCCCGGCCAGCAGGGGCACCAAGGCGGTGGCGAACCCGTGTACCGGAACGTAGGAAAGCCGCTGCCTGGTTGGTGGGCGCGGCGGTGCTTTCCGCACCTTCCCAACGGCCGCGCTGGAAGAGCCGCCGACGTCCAGGCCGGCGAGGCCCGGAGGAGCGGCCCCGAACGCCATCGCAGCGCCGACGAGGGCCGCTGCCGCCTGTAGGGGCGTCCCGGAGAGGCCGGCAACAGAGGTCGCGGCCGCGGGAGCCACGACGCCGCCAGCGGCCGTAGCCACGGTCCCGCCGGGGGCCGCGGCAATGACGGAGGAGCGGCCGATCCCGAGAGGCCGGGTGGCGGCCGCGGTGCCAGCTGCTGCCGTGAGCGCGGCCAGGGTTTTCTTGTTCCGGCTGCCCTGCGGGCGACCGCGCTTCCGAGGCAACGGCGGCATCGCCGCCGGGTCTCCAAATGGACGACTGCGCTCGTGCTCACCCGGCCCGTTGCCGGCTCCGGCCCCGGCCCCGCTGGTCGTCCTGGGTGATGACATCAAGGTCGCAGCGGGAGAAGTGGAGGCGATAGTTTGTTGGGGGAGCAGGAGTGGAGGTGCTCGAGAGTGAAGAAAACCCTCGAGAGCTCCAGGATTTAAGGGCTGGCGGGGCACGAAAAGCCAAGCCGGTTTAATGCGATTTAATCGCACGCGTGGCGTTTCGATGGGACGTGACGCTGACGCCTGCCCCGCCTCGTCACGTGACGTCTGCCGAAATCATTGTGGCGGCCGAAGGGTCAAAACTGGTCACTGGCGCACTGCGCCGGCCGCTGCGTGGGAACGAGATTCGAAGCGGCGCGAGTTCCCAGGAGGCGGCACGCCGGCTCGTGGCTCACCGGCTCGCGGTCGCCAGCCGGGCCACCACCTAAGCCAGTTCGTCCCGAGACGGCCGGAGAAACTTCGCGAGGCCCAGCCTCGACAACTAGAACACCAGGCCGAACCGGAGATCCTGGGACTTCGATGAGGACGAGCAAGACTTCGGCGAAAAGAAGAACCCGCCGAAGCCCCATGCTAGCCCATGAGACTTCGCCAGTTTCGGGGGCTAGTGTCGTGGGGATGACTTAGGGGGCGCACCGTGAGCCGGGCAATATGCCGGCTGGCATCCCAGGAGACCCCACGGCTTCAGCACGAGATGACCGGCTCCGCCCGAAGGGCCGGCTGCGCCAGCGGCCGGCTGGCGACTCCACCGAGGAGGACTGGAGCCGGGCGATGGAGACAAAACTCCCCAACGACTATCTCGCCAAAAGCGGAACGGCCCCGACAAGGCCGTCAGGGGCGCAGAACAGGAGTGACGAATGCCACGACCACGTCCAACCAATGAGAGACCGAAGACCCTTCCCCACGATGGGATCCGAGGTAGAGGAGGGGGGATATGCCCTCCAGATGCCGGTCCAGGGAAAAGACACTTTATAAAGTGTCTTTGCCAGAGCAGGGTCAGAGGATCACGCCAAGGACACCGCCGCCGAGGAGCCGGCAGCCGGTCGAATCGCCACCATAAACCTGTAACCAGGCCCCCGTCTATATAAGGGGGCCTGGACCCTTAGCATAGGGAAGATCTGATCTTCTTCTTCCTCCTCTAGCCGAACAGCTCGAGGAGCACTGTAATCGTTACTACAATCAATATGAAGCAGGCAGGAAGTAGGGATTCACCTCCAACCGGGAGGGCCCTGAACCTGGGTAAACCGAGGTGTCTCTGTTGGCACAATCCCGAGCCGGACCCATCGTCACCAACGTCGAGCCCCTCCGATAAGCCTCCCCATGGCTACTGTCCCTAAATTCCCACGACAGTGTACAACCTCTGCAGAGCATAAATCTATTCGAATAGCCGAGTCCTCGGTCATGGACGGTTGAGACGACCGTTACTTAGCCCAATGTCAAGTTTTGGTTTATAAGAGTGTTTTTGGAAAGAAAAGGAGAAAGGTGCCAGACGGAGTACTCGGAGGGTACTGCCGTGGCACGGTTATGGTTCGGAGTACGTGCAGGGTACTGCCGAAGGAATGGAGAGGGTCATGTGTGATTGACCTGGTTTTATAAAGGAAGGTGGTCATGTTTGATTGACCACCGGCTCTCTCTTGAAAACCAAATGAGTTCCCCCTTTCCTAGATATTTTACTAAAAAGGTTTTTTTTAATGTTTTCTTTAATAAGGATATAGAGATGTCGTAAGACATGCTATATCGACAAGAGAAACTATGTTTTCGAAAAGAAGCAAACTAGTTTAGAGCCTTTCCTTGCTACAGCCAAACTGCATATCAATTCACTCTCTTTAGATGGTTTGCGAGTACAATTCAAAAATGTACTCATGGCTTTGTCCCTGGCTATTAACTTGGTCAGACCTGGAGGAAGACTCTAATGAAGATGACGAAGGTTACGACGAGGCTGGTGCGAACTAGGAACATCTCCCAGTCAGTTGCCTGTAGGGTAGTAGGCATGACGTGGGTCATCAACGCTGCTTGGTATCCGCTGCTTAGTTGTAGACTTGCCCTACGTGGCGATATCATACTTGGTCATGTGACCAATTGTAAGCATATTATTCGGTACTGTAATAGATGATGTAATTCTGTTATCAACTCGGATATGTGGATTCATGACACACTGATCATGGGATCGTGAATTGTATGCATATCGGGTATTCCGGAGTGGTAAACCGGGGTCCCCACAACATTCCACTCAAGACCGGAGTGAGGATGATTCTGACGAGGAGATCCTGATGTACTATGACCCGATGCCACTTGCTTATGCCTTTCCAATACCGTCCTCAGTTATCCCGGACGACATCGTTGTCGATGCCGCTCCTCTAAACTAGGGACCTCCTTCCACCGGCGGACGTGCCGGCCGGAAGCGAGGAGTGAAGCCCCAGCCTAAACCATCTCAGCAAACTAAGAGGTAGAAGATCGGCGTGCCCCAGCCCAAAAGACAGAGACCCGTTGCTTCGGGGTAAGTTTCTTCCCTTGGTATTATTTCCGACGTATTTCTCCTTTTGATTTTTAACTTGGCATTTTCTCTCTTTCAGGGCTCCTCTTGCGCCGGAACATGCCTCTAGCTCAAGTGTCAGCCCGCACGTTGCAAAGCCGGCGTCTCCTGCATGCCCCGACATACCAGATACCAGCCACACCACCTCTCCGGCGCCGGCATCTTCGCCTGCGCCTGAAAAGGCCTCTTCCCCGGCGAATGATGTTCCTCCGCCGAAACAAGACAATTCTGCCCCCGAAGTCCAGATGGACTCGGGGGCTCAACAGGATACCTCTGACACCGGCGCGCCCGCAAGCAGCGCCGGAACTGCTGAAGATGCCGGCGTGGGTGACACGAGCGCCGGCATAGAGAAAGGAAAGGGCCTCGCAGTACCAGAAGTCTGGACTGACCCGGCACCAGTTTCAACAGGACAAGCTACACCGGCCGCGCCGAAACAACCAGCACCCAAAGCTCCAACGCCTGAACAGACTGCTGCCCCGGCTAAGACCGGCACATTCAAGATCAAGCAGATCATTAAGACCGCAGCATCACCTGCTACTACCACGCCAGCATCTGCTAAGCCTGCGCCCTCCAGCTCTGCGATGACACTTCATTATGGCAAGGCAGCGGCCCGGCCTAGCTTCTTCCAGACGTCGGAACTTGAGGGCCGCGTTTCCCTTCTAACCAAAAGTGACAAAAGCCTTGGATCCCTCAAGGAGCACTGCATGAAGTGGAATGATGCTGACTGCATGGACACTGCCAGCTCCAAGAAGAAGAAACTGGCCGGAGCTTCGGCCGCTGGCACTCCTGATGCTATACTAGCCTCCAAGCCCATTCCTATTGCCAGTGAGCTCCTCAGCATCCAGCAGAGACTTCATCGTTTGGCCGACGCCACCAACGTAAGTATTCTCCTTATATATCCCCAGTCCCCGAAAATGTCGGTTGTCCGGGATACGGACATCCGGGATTTTCAACTATTTTCTTCCACTTAGCTTTTTTCAAATCCAACTATCTGACATATAAGCTCGATCCGAGCTTCAAATCCTAGTCACCGAGGGCCGGGATAGGCGCGCAGCACCTATGCCGGGTCTTCAAAAAATGAACACTTGGTAGAATCTTTAGCCTAACTGATTATGCTAAATTTCTCTCATAACATTTCAAATCCCAACATTTTTTGCAGCGCATGAACAATGCCCGCGCCGATATGTATCATGATCTGGTCTGTGAACACCAGAAGTTATCTGACGAACACAGCAAACTTCGTCTGAAACTGACCCAAAAAGGTAAACACAGCCGACATACTATTATATGCTGGATTATTCTCCTCTTTTTTACTTCACAATATTCCTCTTGCCAACACATAACCTTTTACCGACATTTTTCAGCTGTTGCTGAAGAACAAGTCACCGAGCTTCTTAAGAGGATAAAGGAGCTTACAGGTATGCCGAATCTTGCCAATCTTCAAATAAGCACTTTGTACTTCAAATCCTTCAAATTCTTTCTTATTCCTCTAACTTCAAATCCTTTTAACTTCGAATCCTTGCAGATGAAAAGGCTGCACTGGAAGCACGCCACCAGGACTGTGTGTCCTCAGTGGATGTGGCCAAGCAGTTGGATGAAAGGGATGCCGCCCACAAAGCTGAGGTGGAGCAGTTGAAGGGCTGGGTTGCGGAACTTTTGGAGGAGAAAGAGCAGAGGGAGGGCCAACTTAAGAAGACCCAGGAGCTGCTTGTCACTTCAGAGACCGAGGCATCCAATGCCAAAATAGAACTAGACGGCTTGAAGGAGCAGGCCACAAAATGGGAAGTTGAAATTGCCCAGCTCAACGCCGATCTCTCCAGTAAGCTTCAAATCCTTTTCCTCTTATCCTGCCCAACATACAATGATCTTTTCCGGCATAACCTTTATGCCGACATATACTCCTGTTTCTAACATACTCTCTATTTTTCAGATATGTTTCCTGCTTCCGTCGAAGATGTTGAGAAGGCTCTGCAGGTGGATTGGGTGAACCGGAATGTTCCGGTTGACTCGCCCAACTGGGACATGTCGGAACAGCTGATCGCTCTACAAGCCCGCAAGAAGGCCATGGCATCCTACACTGAAGATCTTTTCCTTGGCGCTCATGAAGCACACTCCGCCCTCTGGCCGGGACAGAGAACGCCCACTGACCCTCTTGATCTTGGCAATGACCTACAGCTCTCCAAAGTTCACCTCAGGCAATGGCGGGACTCCGGTGCAAGGGTGGGAGCTGATGAAGCTCTCACTTACGTCCTATCTTGGTACAAAAAGGTTGACTTGGAGACTCTGCGCTCTGTGCGCGAAGGATCTATATGGACCACAGATCTGGAGCTTATCCGGTGTCGCCAGGAGTTGGCCCACAGCTATGTGGACTTCACCGACACTGAGGCCTTCGTCCGGGACATCCGCGAGCCGGAGAAGAAGGACGATGCTGAGGATGTTGAGGGCTCAGACTCCAACCAAGATGAGGAAGAAGCTGAAGACGCTGACACAGAAGCTCCGGAGCAAGGATCTGCCCCGGCCAGAGGTGATGGCTCTATTCCCTCTGCTGGATCCGGCACTCCTGAGGCCGACATTTCTACTGCCATAGCTCCACCTGCCGGCGGCTCTGCCTCCACTCCTGCCCCTCGAACTTTGCAGCATCAAAAACTTTAAACTTTATTAGATCCCCGGTATGCCGGGTGCAGTTGTAAGATATACTTTACTTCCCTTTGGTTTGCTACATGAACAAGTTTTAATTTGGTTTGCTTGTTTATGAATGCCGGATCATCTTTTGGCTAAGTCACCGAGTTTCTTTTCCTGTTTCTCTAACTCCACAACCTTGGCTACTTGTCTACCTTATTTGGCTTTTGACTTATGAGTCTCAAGGTTGCTTCATTAAACATACAGTACTTGAACTTTGAAACTTAGACTTCAAATCATCCGATACTTCAAATTTTTACTTTTGCAATACAATAAATATCGGTTCGCTTGCTTTATCTTTCCTTGGCCATTTTCCATGTGTAGACAATCTCCGGCATCTACTCTTGCTAGCCATAAAGCCGGGTTTTGGACAGCAGCTGAGTTGAAGAGCGGCCCTTGGTGCCGACACATTACTAGGCCGACATAGGAAACATTCAAATCAAGCCAGCCGACATATAAATGAAAAACTGAACATAGACAACAAAATATACCGGAGGCAGTGCCCGAACTCCTCGGGATGCCGACATTTCATTCATTAGTCTTGCGCCGGCATATAGTGCCGGCACATAAAGCAAAATGGAAATACATACATTATGCTGCTCAGGAGTAAAACGGACGGGTAGAGCTATGTTCCATGGCCGCTTGGTTTCTTCTCCGGACCTGTCGACCTTGTTCTTCTTGGGAGCCTGCGCATCTATAAGATAGTAGACATCATTGTGTAGAGCTCTGCTCACAATGAATGGCCCCTCCCATGGAGGAGTTAATTTATGCCAGCCTTCTGTGTCTTGCTTTAGCCGGAGCACTAGATCTCCCTCTTGGAATCTACTTGGATTCACCTTCTGCGCATGATAGCGTTTGAGGTTCTGCTGATACACTGCAGTTCTTGATAATGTTATCTCTCTTGCTTCTTCCAGCAAATCAACATCATTTTCTCTGGCTTCTTTAGCCTCTTCCTCGGTATATAGCACCACTCTCGGTGCATCATGTATTACATCTGTTGGAAGCATAGCTTCTGCTCCATACACAAGGAAAAACGGCGTATAGCTTGTTGACCTATTCGGAGTTGTCCTTAAGATCCAAAGCACTGCTGGCAATTCATCTAGCCAACATCCGGGAGTTTTCTCTAGTGGCTCTATCAACCGGGGTTTTATGCCGAACAACACTAATCCATTTGACCTTTCCACCTGGCCATTGGTACAAGGGTGGGCGACCGACGCAATGTCCAGCCGGATTCCTACCTCCTCACAATATCTTGCAAAAGGCCCCTAGGGAAAATTCGACCCATTGTCAGTGATGATGCCATGGGGGACACCATATCTCAAGATGATATCCTTTAAGAATTTTACTGCGGTGTGGCCATCACTCTTGCTTATTGGCTTTACTCCAATCCACTTGGTGAACTTATCCACCATGACCATAATATGAGTCATCTTCCCTCGTGCCGGCTTAAATGGTCCGACCATGTCCAGGCCCCAAATAGCAAAGGGCCAGGTTATTGGGATAGTCTTCAATGCTGATGCCGGCTGATGAATCTAGTGGGCATACATTTGACACCCATTGCATTTCCGGACCAAGTCTTCAGCTTCTTGCAGTGCCGTCGGCCAGTAAAACCCATGCCGGAACACTTTCGCCACTAAGGCTCTGGATGAAGCGTGGTGACCACACTCCCCCTGATGAATTTCCTGGAGCATCTCCTGGCCTTCCCTGGATTCAACACATCTCTGCAGCACACCCGTGGCACTTCTCTTATATATCTCCTTGTTTATGATGGTATATCCTTTGGATCTCCTCGTAACCCGGCGTGCCTCAGTTTCATCCGCCGGTACTTGATCATTGACCAAGAAATCCATTATGGGACGTGCCCATGAGGGCACTTCCCTAACAGTGAATGCTGCCTGATCTATCTCCATCATTTCGACCGATACATAATCGATCTCCACGGGCTGCGAAGTCCTAGGGACAAAAGGATCAGTCCCCGGGTATGCCGGAGCAGTCCCCGGGTATACCGGCACAATCTCCTGGTACATTTTTCCCTTGCCTTTATCTCTGCTTCGGAATACTGCACTTACGGTATGCATCGGCCCAGTCCCCGGGACTGAGAGAACAGTCCCCAGGTTATCTGAACTGGCCCCTGCATCTATCTCCATAGGAACTGCTTCCTCTGGGCTTGGCGGAACATATATGGATGATGACTCCAGCGAGGGCTTGATTGATGGCTTCCTCAGATGCTCCAGCGAAATGCCGGGCGGAATCGACTCTCTGGAAGATCCTAGTTTGGACAATGTGTCGGCCGCTTCGTTCTGAGCCCGGGAAACATGCCGGAACTCACAACCTTCAAAGTAACCACTCAATTGCTGCACCAAAAAACTATAAGACCCCATGTTTGCATCATGCGCATCCCATATGCCGGAACACTGCTGAATCACCAAATCCGAATCACCGAAGCACATAATCCGGCGAATGCCTATGTCCTTGGACACCTTCAAGCCATGCACAAGTGCCTCATACTCCGCCACATTATTTGATGCTGCAAAGTGGATCTGCAGAACATATCTCAACTGGTCATTTTTGGGTGAAGTGAGAACTATGCCGATGCCCAAGCCATGAATTGTCTTGGACCCATCGAAATGCATCCTCCAATAGTTTGCATCGGGCAATGGCGGCTCATACTGTATCTCGGCCCAGTCAATGAAGAAATCAGCCAACACCTGTGACTTGATTGTATCCCTCTTATCATACTGAGGTGTATATGGTGACAACTCTATTGCCCACTTAGCTATCCAGCCACTGGCATCTTTGTTGCTTATGATTTCCGAGATAGGGGCCTCAGCCACTACCCGGATTGGATGCTCCCGGAAGTAATGCTTGAGCTTCTTGGCCGCCATATAGACACCATATGTCATATTCTGATAATAGGGGTAGTTTTGCTTCGAGGTGGAAAGGACTTCACTCAAATAATATACCAGCCGCTGCACGGTTTTGCCTTCCTCCTCTCGCTCCACTACCACCACTGCACTGACAACTCTGTTGGTCGCCGCTATATAGAGCAACATCGGCTCCCTAGGCATTCGAGATGCCAACACCGGCGCTGTTGACAACATCTGTTTCAACTCCTTGAAAGCTGCATCTGCTTGCGTCATCTAGACAAATGTCGGACTTCTTCATCAACTGATATAACGGCAAAGCTTTCTCTCCCAGCCGGCTTATGAAACGGCTCAAGGATGCAAGGCACCCAGTGAACTTCTGTACTTCCTTCAGATTTGTCGGCGGCTTCATTCTCTCTATGGCACGAATCTTGCGGGATTTACCTCAATACCCTGGCTGGAAACCAAGAAACCGAGTAATTTGCCCGCCGGCACACCGAAGGTGCACTTAGCCGGATTCAACTTCATCCGGAATCTCCTCAGATTTGCAAAGGTTTCCCGGAGGTCATCTATGAGACTCTTTCTCTCCTTGGTCTTTATGACGACATCGTCGACATATACTTGCACATTTTTATCTATTTGGTCATGCAAACATTTTTGCATACACCTCTGGTAAGTTGCGCCGGCATTTCTTAAACCAAACGGCATAGTGAGATAGCAATAAGCCCCGTACGGGGTAATAAAGGATGTCTTTATTTGATCCGGCTCATACAAAGGAATCTGGTGGAAACCAGAATAGGCATCTACGAATGATAACAGTTCACATCCAGCTATGGAATCAATCACTTGATCGATCCGAGGGAGCGGGAATGGATCTTTAGGAGATGCCTTGTTCAAGTTGGTGTAATCAACACACATCCACCATATCTTTACTATGGCGGGCTCATCCTTCTTCTCCACCAAAACCGGATTGGACACCCAATCCGCATGTAGTACTTCCTTGATAAAGCCGGCAGCTAGGAGCCTGGCCACTTCCTCCCAAATTGCTTTCCTCCTATCATCTGCATTCCGCTGGAGCGGCTGCTTCACCGGCTTTGCATCAGGTCTTACATACAGTGCGTGCTCAGCCAGCTCCCTCGGCACACCTTGCAGGTCTGAAGTAGACCATGCAAAGATATCCTGATTCTCACGGAGGAAGCTGATGAGCTTGCTTTCCTATTTGGGGTCCAAACCTGCGCCGATGAGGGCATAGCACTCCGGGAAAACCTCATCCAGAGGCACCTTCTTGACTTCCTTGGTCACTTGAAAAGAAGTGTCGCCGCTTGGGTTCATCATGCCCGGCATAGATTTGCCGGCCATGACCGTTTCAGCAATCTCCACTACTTGTTTGAGCCTCTTCTTCTCTTCTGCAATGATCAGAGTCTCGGCCAGATTAGATCCGGCCGTGGCACATGCCATCGAGCGCTTGTAATCACCAATGATGGTAATCACTCCTCTGGGCCCCGGCATCTTCATCTTCAAGTACGCCACATGAGTAGAAGCCATGAACTTTGCCAATGCCGGCCTGCCCCAGCAGTGCATGGTAAGGACTGTCCAGATCCACCACCTCGAACATGAGGTTCTCCACTCTGCAGTTATCCCGGTTGCCAAACATGACATCTATCCGGATTTTGCCCATCGGCGCACATGAAAGCCCCGGCACAATGCCGTGGAATGTTGTCTTGCTTGGCTCCAGCATATTCTCCTTGATGCCCAACTTCTGCATCGTATCACGGTACATGATGTTGATGCTACTTCCATTGTCAATGAGGACCTTGCTGAACCTCACATTATTTGCCGGCCCGACGAACGTCGGATCCATCACCAGAGCATATCCACCGGGGTTTGGCATGATCTTGGGGTGATCTACCCTATCCCAGCCAATGGCCTGGTCAGACCAGTACATCAACTTCGGGACTGCTGATACGTCTCCAACGTATCTATAATTTTTGATGCTCCATGCTTGTTTTTACACCGTTTGCCTACTGTTTCGTTACACTTCGTGGCACTTTTATGCATTTTCCAGAACTAACCTATTAACAAGTCACCACAGTGCCAGTTCCCTGTTTTCTGCTGTTTTTGTGTTTCAGAAGTGCTACATAGGAAATATTCTCGGAATTGGACGAAACAAGTTCCTGAAGTCTTATTTTTCCCGGAAGCTTCCAGAGATCCGAAGAGGAGTTGGAGGGGGGCCACCAGGGCCCCACACACCAGGGCGGCGCGGCCTGGCCCCTAGCCGCGCCCCCTATGTGTGAGGTCTCCTCGGTCCACTTCTGACGATGCCCCTTCGCATATAAAGACCCCCCGACGGAAAAAAAACCTAAGAACCCGATCACTTTTCCAGAACACATCGCGATCTACCGCCGCCGTCGACCCGAAGATCGGGAGGGTCCAGAAGCTCTTCTCGGCACCCTGCCAGAGAGGGGAATAGCCACCGGAGGTCTTCTTCATCGCCATGCTTGCCTCCGGAGCGATGAGTGAGTAGTCTACCTTGGACTATGGGTCCATAGCAGTAGCTAGATGGTTGTCCTCTCCACCATGTGCTTCATGTTTAGATCTCGTGAGCTCCCCTACATGATTGAGATCACCATTATGTAATTCTACATGTTTGGTTTGTTGGGATCCGATGAATATTGGTGTTATGATTGAGTTGCTATACTGAAATATATCTTATGTTATCTCTATGTTGTTTATGATCTTGCATGCTCTCCGTTGTTAGTAGCTATCTTGGCCGAGTAGTTGCTAGTGACTCCAAGAGGGGGTATTTATGCTCGATAGTGGGTTCATGTCTCTATTTAACCTGGGGGAGTGACAGAAACCTCTAAGGTTGTAGATGTGTTGTTGCTACTAGGGAGAAAACAATATTCATATGCTCAAGCGCATATGCTTTGTTTACATTACATACTTTGCTTAATGCAATTATCTGTTGTTCGCAACTTAATACTCATGGGGTGTTCGGATGATATCCCCGGGAGTGGATTATTAGTCATAGATGCAGTTGGATGGTGGTCTATGTATTTTGTTGTAATGCCTAGAGTAAATCGCATAGTGATCTTCTTGACATATCACGTTTATCTTTATTCTATCAATTGCCCAACTGTAATTTGTTTACCCAGCATGTGTTATTTATCTTATGGAGAGACACCACTAGTGAACTATGGACCCCGGTCCTATTTCCATCATATTGCTATCACCTGTTTACTTTACTCGCACTGTTTACTTTACTCGCATACTTTCACTGCTTTCCACTCGATACGCTCATACCCTTTGTTTCAAGCAAACCGGTGAGATTGACAACCTCATCGCAAGTTGGGAACAAAGTACTTGGTTGTGTGTGTGCAGGTTCCGCGTTGCTACTGGCCGAAGACGAGTCAAAAAATATCGTTAAACGGCACCCTTGTTGGAGAGCTATTAAGCCAGTCCGCATCACCTTCAGTTGTTTGTCTCTCCTCTCCTGATCGATAAACCTTGGTTTCTTAACTGAGGGAAAATCTTGTTGCTATATTCATCACACCTTCCTCTTGGGGTTCCCAACGGGCTGGACATCAAACAGCAATCAAGACATTTTCTGGCACCGTTGCCGGGGACAACGAAGAAGAAGAAGAAGCTCCCACGTCAACTTGGCCCCATCAACAAGACATTTTCTAGCGCCGTTGCCGGGGAGGAAGTAGAAGACTTCTGCGAGGGGAGTTTTTCGCACACACATCCTTTACTTTGTTATTGTTTTTCTTTACTTTATTTATTTTACCTGCATCATTTTTTTTATCAAAAACCCAAAAAAATTAGAATCATTGGTAGTTGTTATTTCTTTACTTTAGTTTATCATGTTGTTCCCTAAGTACATTCTGGAGGACCTCTCAGTAGGTACTGGTTCAATTATTGGGAAAGATAACATTGAGGAGTTCTTTAATCACATTAGTATGCATAAAGAAGTTGAGGAAAAGTCTTTGGTTGAGCTAGCTCCTAGTATTGAAGTTGCTTCTACTTATTTAATTCACATGTTGGAAGCTAGGTTTGCTAGTCTTAATCCTTTTATTCAAAACATGTTCCTTAAGCTTCATGAAATTGAAGATCCTAAAAAGAAAGCCTTTATCTTGGAAACTTTGCGCTTAGAATTCAAAGATGTTGCTATTGAATATAGGAATGTTCTTAAGCGTTTTAATAAACTTGGTTCACCTATAAAGGTTATTAGTACAAACAATGATGGAACCAAAATACCTATACCTAGCAAGCTCTTGGGATTGTATGAAGCTTTCGAAAATAATTTTAACTAGATCTGTCCTAAGAATCTTTTTAGTGATTTGAGTGAACCAAAGCGTGATCACAAAGGGTCTTCAAAAACTTATGTGTATGAAATACAATGCCTTATTGACAAGACCTCTGCAGTTGATCTTAATGCTTCTTCTAAAAATACTTGATTCACAATTTTCTGCGCCTAGCTCAAAGGCGTTAAAGAAAAGCACTCTTGGGAGATAACCCAATGTTTTATTTTCAGTACTTTTTCTTTTATTTGAGTCTTGGAAGTCATTACTACTGTAATGACCGCTCTTTATCTTTTTTATTTCATTGTTGTGCCAAGAGAAGCCTCTAATTTGAGTGAGGTAAAGATTTGGGGATGTTGCTGTCCTAAAACTGTTTTCGGTGCTGCACCGTAAAAATTCGTATAAATTCTCTGTATATCTTTTGGACCTGCGGTTTCTTGTGCATATGCCCCAGGTTATATCCAAACTTTCATTAGTTGAACACTTTTTGATTTGAGCAACAGAAAACCCCTCAAAAATTCGACATTTGTCAGCTGTTCTGTTTTAACAGATTTCTGCCAATATTTGTGTTTGCCGCTTTATCGCTTTCTTTTGAGTTCTTTTGATCACGGAACTTTTGGGGAACTTGCTACAGTAGTATATGCTATATATGTGGTGGTTTTGGGATGAAACCTGAAGCAAAAAGAGGTTGATTATATGTTATGCTACACTAATGTTGCTAATAGATTTGTGTTTAGTTTTGTATGAAGGAAGTTTTCAAGTGTAGGGATTGGAGAATGATGAGATGAGTTGAAGAATGGACAAAAGCTCAAGCTTGGGGATGCCCATGCATCACCCCAAGAAATATCCAAGAAGTACAAGCGTCAAAGCTTGGGGATGTCCCGAGGCACCCCTTCTTCATCGGCAAAAATCAGGTCACCATTCAAGACACTATATTTTTATTGCTTCATGCACTATTTGTTTTTCTTGGAGCATCAGTTGTTTTAGTTTTCTTAGTTAGTTTAGTTTTGTTTAATGCAATAAATGGTTGGACCCAACAAATTTCCTTTGGAGAAGTTGCCTTGCTTTTCATTTGCCAAGAACGCTCTAGTTTTCACTCTTATCAAAAACTGAGTGTTCTTCTTTTTCTGCTACTGCTTTTAGTTTTCGTTTTCGCCTTGATTTGTGTTTTGAACTTGTCATATATTTTCATCAAGGTGTATTTTTGCCTCTGATCTTTATTGGTTTTCATCAAAAGAGGTGTCTATAAAATTTTCAAATGGTGTTGGAAAAGAGAAAAAGCTTTATGCAAAAAAGTGGTACAAGAAGGAGCTTGTGTAGACTGCGGCTTAGGCTTTTGCATGTCGTGCTTGATATCTTTTTGACAGTATGCTTAGTGGTTTTGATGTAGCATGACTTGTCTCAAATAACTAAGATTGCTTAATGAGCCTTTGAAAAAATCATGCATTGTTGTTAATTGTTTGGAAGCATTATTCTGGTTTTCTACTTGATGCTTTATTTGGGTTGACTTGGCACATGCTTACACATGTTAGACTCTTACAAAGTTGCCAATAGCCTCTATGATCATTTAGTTTTTGACTTTTGATGCCATCTTATGCTTCTTTTAATGTCGCTTTGTCGCTTTGCATGATTATGGCCATCATTGCTCTCTTAGTTGGTCGCTCCCAGTCTTTTGCTAGCCCTCGCCTTGTACTGAGTATGAGCTCTACTCGTGCATCCAACTCCTAAAAACCAAGTTTTCGAAAGTGTCCACCATACATACCTACTAGCAATTTGCTATTCCAAGTAAATTTGACTTGCTTTTATTTTCTCTTCAAATTAAACTCTTACCAGTGTTATGCGAAAATTGGTCAGTAAAGCTCTCACGAACAAGAAGGCACACTTTACTTTTTCCTGTTCTTAAAAATTTGACATTGTGGTCTCTTATGTTGAGTTGTTATGCTTGCAAGTTGTAAGTTGGATACTAGCCCAACCATGTTGTCATGGGGCAAGCTTTCAACATTGCACTTCTTATTTGAGTTGATATCGTGATCTTTTGTTTATGGATGCCCGCGGTGTGAAATGAATTGGGAATCTTGTGGGGATCATGGAGTTTGTATATGTGTTAGGGAAACGCCTGGGCCGCCAATCTAAGCCATGCATAATTCATGGTGGAAATTTGCAGCATGCCCATAGTGGACATTCGACGACGCATCTCAAAATAAAAAGCTATACAAATGGTAAATAAAAGAGATGTCGAGGTGTTCATTGTCTGCTTGTCCTGTCATTTTGTTGTGGGCTTGTTCCATGTCATCGGGCACGGAGGTACCCCATTGGCGGTTCTTGATGATACATATATACTTACAATGACAAGAGCCTTGCTTGGGACTCTAAGTTGAGTAGCATGAGGTTTGGGTACTCGTATTCACGGGACGCGAGGTTTTCAACTTATGATTTGTCAAGCATATGCATCATAATTGTTCTCGCATTAACTCTAACCATTCAATATGCTTATGATGGGGGCAATGAGAGCTCAAAGCTGGTAAGTACCATAATTTTTGAAGGTTATAAAACTTGCAATCACTGCTTCCCTCCGCGAAGGGCCTTTCTTCTACTTTTATGTTGAGTCACCACCTTCTATCTTTATGCACCATTAAGAGAGCATAGTTGTCATTCTTAGTATAATGTGCATTGTCCCAAAGTTTTCATTGATTGATTCATATTGTTGGTTTCACTTGTTCTTAAATTATTTGTATCTAGTCGCCCTCTTAAACTTGAAGGTGTCCTATGCATTTATGTTTTGCTCTCCATGAAGGACAAGCTGAAAACCACATGTATGTTTTTTCTTATGATTTGAACACACGTTTGACTTTCATTGTTTCATTTTCATGATCTTTTGTTTGTGTTCATTTGCATGTTATAACATGGTTGCTAAGTTTCTATTGTCAAGATTATATCTTTCATACCCATGTTTAAGTTCTTTTGATCCCAGCTCACAAATGCTTACATATATGATCAAGATTGTGTAGGTGCATGTCACCTCAAAAATTATTCTTTGTTATCACTTACCTACTCGAGGATGAGCAGGAGTTAAGCTTGGGGATGCTTGATACGTCTCCAACGTATATATAATTTTTGATGCTCCATGCTTGTTTTTACACCATTTGCCTACTGTTTCGTTACACTTCGTGGCACTTTTATGCATTTTCTGGAACTAACCTATTAACAAGTCACCACAGTGTCAGTTCCCTGTTTTCTGCTGTTTTTGTGTTTCAGAAGTGCTACACAGGAAATATTCTCGGAATTGGACGAAACAAGTTCCTAAAATCTTATTTTTCACGGAAGCTTCCAGAGATCCAGACATTCTTTTTCTGGAAGGGTTGTGCTTGCTGCTGCTGCTGCTGAGGCTGCTGATAGCCCTCATATCTCGGACGCTGGCTACTGCCGGCGCCCCCTTGCTCTTCCTCTACGGCCGCCACTTGTGATGAGCCATACCGATAATCCGGCCTGTCATCTCTCCTCTTGTTCCGGTTATTAGGGCGATATAACTGCCCCGATCCCTCGGCATTGTTGTTGTTCTGCTGGGCCTGCCCCTGTCCCAATGCATAACTGTCGGCAATCTTGATTGTTTCGGCCAACGTGGCCGGCATCTCCCTCTGAAGCTTTTGCCACAACATGGTGCCATGCCGGCACCCCTGAGCGAACCACATGATGGCCTGCTGCTCCACAACTCCTTCGCAGGAATTGCGTAACGTGCACCACCTGGTCAGGTAGTCACGATTGGTCTCATATTCTCCTTGCCGGCAGCTAGCTAGCTGCTGCGGGCGGTTGGGTCTCTTGTAGGTACTGGTGAAGTTTGACACAAACTGCTCTTCGAAATCAAACCAGCCGTTGATACTCCCGGCCGGCAGATTATTCAGCCATATCCTGGCTGGTCCTTCAAGCATCTGCGGCACGTACCGTACCGCCCATCTGAGGTTTCCTCCGGCGATGTTTACTGCAGTGGAGTAGTCCTCCAACCAATCTTCCAGATTTGTACTGCCGTTATATGTCCTCGCGCCACGCGCGAGCTGAAAACAGTAAGGTACCGGCTCACCCATAATCCGGGGTCCAAAGCACATAGGACCCGGAGCTCCACCAACTCTGACTGGTGAATTCTGTCCAGCTTGAAGCGCGCATCATTTGCGGCCAAGGACCGAGGTCCGAGCCGGGACGCAATTGGGCCCTGATACGTCCAAAACATATCTACTTTCCCGAACACTTTTGCTATTGTTTCTCCTCTAATTTGTGTGTTTTGAATACAACTAACACGGACATACGCTGTTTTCAGCAGAATTGCTCTGCTGTCTCGTTTTTGTGCAGAAATCAACTTTCAGTAAAAATTCGGGAAAAATCATGAAAAATCCTATTTCACCAGAAGACCCACGGAGCCAGAAGACAGGAGGGAGAGGAGGCCTGAGGGCCCCTCACACACTGGTGGCGCGGCCCAGCCCTGGCCGCGCCACCCTGGCGTGAGGAGGCCCCAGCCATCCTCTCGGCCTCCCCTCTCGCCTACATATACCCTCTGACGACATAATATTGGGGAGACAGCGTTTTTTCCCAAATAGACTTCCGCTGCGCCGCCGCCATCAGAAATCGCAATTCGGAACCAGAAACTCCGTTCTGGCACCCTGCCGGGACGGGGATTCGGAGGAGATCTTCATCGCCATCATCACCGACGCTCCTCCATCGACCATCCATGACTCCCCCATCCATGTGTGAGTAATTCCCCCGCTGTAGGTGAGGGGATGGTAGGGATTGGATGAGATTGTTCATGTAATTTGATATGAGATTGTTAGGGCATAGTGCCTAGTATCTTTATTTAGTGCCTATGACATTGTTGCAACTTGTTGTGCTTAATGCTTGTCACTTTGGGCCCGAGTGCCATGATTTCAGATCTGAACATGTTATTATTTCTATGATGATACTTGTTGTTTATGGTCTTACCTACAAGTTGTATACACATATTGTTGTCCGGAACCCGAGGCCCCAAAGTGACAGAAATTGGGATAACCGGAGGGGATGGCTATGATGTGAGGATCACATGTGTTCACCGAGTGCTAATGCTTTGCTTCGGTACTTTATTAAAAGGAGTACCTTAATTACCAGTAGTTTCGCTTGAGACCCTGCTGCAACAGGCTGGTAGGACAAAAGATGTCGTGCAAGTTTCTCCTTGTGAGCACGTATGACTATATACGGAACACATGCCTATGATTGTTTGTACTAGGATGCTTTATCATTATTTATCTGCAATGCCCATGTCTCATTGATTTCATGAATTATCTTATCCATGCAACGCCCATAATCCATCCCTATGCCTACAGTATTTGTTCCTACTGTTTACTACTGTTACTATTACCGCTGCTATTTTACTATTGCTATTATTGTTTCACTACTGTCACCACTATAAAACTGTTGCTACTGATAAACCACTGTGAGCAATACTGTTTCCAGGTGCAGCTGAATTGACAACTCATCTGTTAAGGCTTACATATATTCTTTGGCTCCCCTTGTGTCGAATCAATAAATTTAGGTAATACTTCCCTCGAAGACTGTTGCGATCCCCTATACTTGTGGGTCATCAAGACTATTTTCTGGCGCCATTGCCGGGGAGCATAGCTTTATTTGTAAGTTCACTTGGTATTCATATTTTTCGCTGCAATCCTTTCATCATGGGTAAACCTCGTGATGGAAAAGTTCCTATATTGCCATCCACTACAAGAAGAGGTACGACTCTTAACACCTCTGCTGCTCTTGATTCACCGTCTGTTATGAGTAAGTTGCTTACACCACCACACCCACACGCTACTGCTACTACTTCTGCTGAGATTGAAAATGCCACTGATAATTTAGATGATGCTTCTACTATGCTTGATGAGAGTGGTTCACTAAGTTCCTTTTTAGATGCTACTATTGCTAGAGCTAAGTTGGGAAACACCACTGTTACACCTGTTAGTTCACCTGAGTCTAGGGAATGCCCTAGTGATGATTATGATAATGGTGCTTATATTGAGCTTAATGATGATTTTATTGCTGAAGCACGTGCTGCTCGTAATGCTGGTAATGTTAGAGAACTTCTTGCAAGGCATTCTGTTAGATATAATTTGTCTCCTGATCCTAAGTTTGCTGCTTCTCCCATAAATATTAGAGACAAGGATTATGATTTCTCTTTGGATTTATCTTACATATCTATTGTTGAGAAAACTCCTTTTTGTGGTACTAAAGATGAGAGTGCTATGGGGCACATGAATGAGCTTTCTACTTTGAGTAATTTGTTTTCTGATGATATTAAGCTCCGCACTTACTTTGTTGCTAAGATTTTTCCTTTCTCGTTGAAAGATGCAGCTAAAACTTGGTTTAATAGCTTGTCTCCTGGATCTCTTACTAGTACTATTGCTTTGGTTAATGCTTTCTTTCAGAAATATTTTCCTGCTAGTGCTCAACATGCTGCTGTGCAGAAAATCTTTGATTTTGAACAGGGAAAAGGAGAGATATTGCCTGAATCTTGGACAAGGTTTTGTTCTTTAATTAGAGCTTTGCCTAAAGAACCATTGCCTAAAAATGAACTCCTTGATATATTTTATAATGGACTAACGGATGAATCTAAGTCATATTTGGATAGTTGTGCTGGTTGTGTTTTCAGGGAAAGAACTCCAGCTGATGCTGAAGAATTAATGGCTAAAATATGCCGGAATCATGATGATTGGACTTTAGTTGAGCCAACACCAGCACCAACCCTGCGCCATCTACAGAGCCTACGCCGAAGAAGAGAGGGATGATTGAATTAAATGATGAAGTTATGAAGGAAGCTAAGAAATCTCTTAAGGAGAAAGGTATTAAGGCCGAAGATGTGAAGAATTTACCTCCTATAGAAGAATTATGTAAGCCAATCCCTCACTCATCAACTATTGAGGTACACTCTCTCCAACGCTTTGATGAAAGAGATATTCCTTACACTAAACCTCCCGATCAATGCTTAGATGAATTTGATAATTTTATTGCTAAGCAAGAAAATTTTAATAGAATGGTGCATAATCATTTGTTGAAAAATTCTAGAGCTATTAACAAGTTGCAGGATATTGTGGAGAGAACCGCTAATGATGTGAAGATACTTGTTAAACATTTTCAAATGGTTCAAACACAAATTGATCAGCTTACCAAGGTGCAAAAATACTTGCTAGTTAATGCTGCAAGAGAGAAGCAAGCATGTGAAATATGCACAAGAAGTGGCGCTGCTACTCAAGATCCATTATATCCTGAAGGACATCCTAAGAGGGTCGAGCAAGATTCTCAACGTACGTCAAGTGATGATATTCCTTCCAAGGAGAAGAAGAAGAAGAAGAAGAAGAAGAAGAAGAAGCATAAAACAACTACAGAATCATCTGATGCAGGTAAAGATCTTAACAGTGTTTCTATTTCTGATGCTGAAACTGAACCAGGAGATGCTTTCGATAAAGAAGAAGTTGAAGAGGAACCATAAAAGATTGATAAAAATACAAAGTACACCAAAGAAGACTTCATTGCCAACAAGCATGGTAAAGAGAGAGAACCTTGGGTAAAGAAACCAATGCCTTTTCCTGGTAAGAAAGACAAGTCCAAGGAAGAAGAACACTACAACAGATTTTGTGAATGGATGAGACCTTTATTTTTGCAAATTCCTTTGACTGATGCTATTAGAATGCCTCCTTATGCAAAGTATATGAAATATATTGTCACTAACAAAAGGAAAATTCCTAATGAGGAAATTTCCACCTTACTTGCTAATTATTCTTTTGATGGCAAAGTACCGGAGAAGCTTGGAGATCCAGGTATACCAACTATTCCTTGCTCCATTAAAAATAACTATGTTAGAACTGCTTTATGTGATTTGGAAGCTGGAGTTAGTGTCATGCCTTTTTCTCTTTATAAGAGACTTGATCTAGAAAAATTAGTATCAACTGATATATCTTTGTAGATGGCTGATAAGTCTACTACTATTCCTATTGGTATATGTGAAAATGTTCCTGTTCAAGTTGCTAACAGCTGTTTGATTTTAACTGACTTTGTTGTGTTGGAAATGCCTGAAGATGATAATATGTCTATTATTCTTGGAAGACCTTTTCTAAACACTGCAGGTGTTGTTATTAATTGCAATCAAGGAAAAGTCACTTTTAATGTTAATGACAAAGAGTATACGGTTTATTTTCCCAAGAAGATTGATAGGAAGAATGCTCTAAATTCAATCAAGCATGTTGAGACCATCAAAGTTGGTCAAATTATTTGTTCAGAGCAAAAGCCCAAGGAAGAATATCAAATTGTTATGGTTCGGACTATACCTATCAAAGTTGAGGTAACATAAGCGTTTAGTGAAGTGCAAAGTTTTGCCTCATATAAAGTTAGTTTGGGAACAAGACTTGATCAACCTTGTTAGCAAAGTGATTTTATATGAACGAAACTTCGTTTTCACCGCATCCACTCCACCTCACTTGTATTTACTTTCATCAATTTTATTCCTTCAGTTTAGTTACATGATTAAGAGTATCTCAGAGCTGCTGCATGCTTGGTTTTGATTTGCTTGAAATCATTTTATCCTCATTTTTCTGAATTTTTATCGATATGCCAATTTCTGAAAAATCCTCAAAAATAAAGTTTCTCGAAAAATTCCAGAAAATTCTTTATAAATTTTTATGTCAAAAATGGGGCAGAGAGACACCTGGGAGGCACCAGGAGGGGCTGCCACGCCACCTCACACATAGGTGGCGCGGCCCAGCCCTGGCCGTGCCACCCAGGTGTGAGGAGGCCCCACCTGGCCCCTCACTCATCTCTTCTTCCCCTGCTCTTTCTCTCTCCCGAAAAACACTGCCCCATTTGCTCAAGCCCGAGTTCTTGCTGTTCTTCACCTCGATTTTTTGATCTCCTTGCTCAGTCCAACATTTCTGCTGAAATTTGGAGCATTTGTTCTCCGGTATGTGACTCCTCCGCTTGTCCAAGTAGAATTTCTTTTGGTGGAGTATTTCTTGAGTATTTTAGCTTTGTAGGTGACAGTATAAATGAGTATGCATGCTTGTTCTATTGCTTAGATTTGTTATTTTGATGCATGATAGCTCTCTAGTAACTCACCATAGTAGTTTCCTACATTTGCTTGTTTCAAAATCATATTTTATGAAGTTTGTTAAAAATTTCAGAGAAGGGAGATGGACAACTTCACATATGGAGAAGTGTTTGAAAGTGATGCACCAAGGCCATCAAGGCCCTCAAGATCCACTGCTCAATATAGGATGTCTTATAATGAGGATCTCATGTCACCAAACCTTGAAGGGGACGATGGAGATGCACATCCATCCACCTTCCCTTGTATTAACTTTTTGAGTGATGCGGGGATTCTTGATGATTTCTTGCTCCTTATTAACAGGGTTGGTTTGACTGATTACATGACAGATGAAAGTAACCAATATGCTTTACTTACAAAGACTTTCGTTGAAAGTTTTAAATTTATTAACGCTCATTTCAATCCTTCCATTGCATTTAAGATTTATGATAAGTCTATCACCATGTCTTTGGGGAGGTTTTGTTCTATTTTAGGTATTCCCGTGTTTGGAACGGCCAAGAGGATACAAAATCACCCAGCTGATTTGTTGGAGCTTTACCGAGGGGTGACCAATGATGATGACCGCACCGCACAGCGTGGCAAGATAAGAAACATTTAGCTCCCAACTATTAGATATTTCACTTACTATCTTGCAACTAGTGTACTTGGTAGAGAAAACACTAGCAATATCTCCAACTATCATTTAGCTTTTCTAGCTACCGCTCTTGATGTTAGTAAGAAGTATAACCTTGGTGCTATTTTTGCTCGTCGCCTAGCCGCTAGGGGACCTATTTATGGAGGTATTATTGCCACGCGCATTGTTGCTGAGCTAGGACTTTCTATTGCTCCTAATGATGTATTGTTGGCTCCACAGTGGCTTGATCTTGCTGCCATGAAACTCCATCATTTTGTTACTGCTAACTCTTGTGCAGGGAAATTAGTTTACAGGATGTTATTTATTGATGGAGAGGAAAGGGAAGTTCCCTTGCCTCAGCCTAACTTGTTCAGCATTCACGCGAGGGCATGGTCGCGCACGAAGGAGGAGTTGGATGATCAGCTTAGGTTGCTTGGTTTCAATATCCAACACGGTGCGGTGGTCCAGGAGGAAGAGGAGGAGACGGCCTATCACTTCACCACGTACCACTCTGGGGCGTCCTCGAGCTCTTATCAGGACGACGGTGCATCTTCGTCGCACTACGAAGGTGCCACCTCGTGGCCGAGCTGGCCGAGTTGGGATTGATCTCCACTTAGGCCAAAAGCCTAAGCTTGGGAGGAGGTACGCTGACGATTCACTCATCTACATATCATATTTTGTCGGTCCTTTGTATATCCATGTTTCGCTTTCTCTAGTGTTCTCGTTCTTATTTCCACTTTCCCAAAACACAAAAAAGACCAAAAATATTTCCGTTGTTTCTCTCTATTTGGTGCTTTTAAGTTTGCTACCTTTGGTTTGCTTTACTTGCTATTTTCGGTTTGCTATTTGAAAAATATTTTGCTTTGTTTGCTATTTCCTTCTGCTTTTGTTTCAAAAATCGAAAACCCCAAAAATATTTGTTGTTCTTCTTTGGTTTTTTAAAGTTTGTTGCAGAGTTCAGTCTCCCGTTACTCCATTGGAGCTTGGTATTCACTTTATATTATTCAAGCCACACAAGTGAAGAGCAATAATGACAACATATGACAATCCGAGATGTGGTAAGAGGCTGGTATGAACTCTATTTGCTTTCATTTTTGTACATATACTCATCCATGTGGACATGCTTAGTCGGTTCATATAAGGTATATGTTATCTAATGGATGCTTTGTAGTTCTTGCTTTCTTATGATCAGTTTCAATTTATTAATAGTCTGTAGAATGTCATATAGATGCTTGCATGCATTGTTTTATTCATAATATGGTATGTTATTGTGGTATCCACCTCTGAAAAGTTTCATTTGAATCGACTTGGCACATGCTCAAGCATGCATATGACTAAACAAAAAGTCAATTAAGCCTCGATGATCTAAATTGCCTCAAAGTTTTTGTATCATTTTTATGCCTATATTAATTTTGTTTTGTCGCAAGCATGATTATGATAGTTATTGCTCTCTCGATTGTCGCTTCCCAGTCTTTTGCTAGCCTTCACTTGTACTGAGTATGAGCTCTACTCGTGCATCCAATTACCAAAAACCAAGTTTTCCAAAGAGTCCACTATAAATTCCTATGCATGGTATTTGAAAGCCATTCCAAGTAAATTTTCATGTGCTACCTTTCAAAACTTTCAACTACTTCTCATTTTGTGCCACTGTTTTTAGCTCATGGGGACGTAGTGGTCGGAATTGCTATCTTCCATATTAAATTAAGTGCCCCTCGACTAGGCAGCTTCATCTGCTCGTCATTAATTTTGCAAGGGAGCTGGTCAGACCATTATAATCTAATTCTAAAAGGAAAGAAAAAAGGCACTCCTCCATGGAATGTGAAAGTTGGTGGGCACCCGATGGAATCGGTTAGCCATGGTTTGAGAAAGGAAAAAGGTGGGGAGGAGTGCCAAAGCTTTATAAAAGAGCACCAATGTGCCAAAATTTCAAAGAACTCGGAACCGCTCTCACTTGTTTATTATGGAAGATAGCAAGTCCCCATTGCTAGTCGTTGACATAGAACAACCACCTCTCAAAATAATTTTTTATCTCTGTTTTACAAATGAAAAGCTCTAGCACATGTTAAATCACTGCTTCCCTCTGCGAAGGGCCTATCTCTTACTTTTATGTTGAGTCATCATCTTCTAACTTTAAGCACTTCTTGAGAGCATAGCTGTTATTCTTAGTGTAATGTGCTTGTCCCAGAACACGGTTAATTGTGGTATAACTTTGATGCTTGTATCTTTGATATTTCTACTTCTAGTCTTCTCTTGAACTTCAGAGGTGCCTCAGCATTTATGTTTTGCTCCACAAATAAAGGCAAGCGGGATACCACTCTTTCATATCATTTATGCATATTACAATCTTGTCAGCTTCTTATGTACATGTTACTTATTATTAGTGCATTGGCCCTCTTTCATAGCTTGCTTGACTATGAGATAGCATTAGCTGAATATTTCTTATTATGAATTGCTTGAGTACTTGATCATATAGTAAGTATATTTACATCTATGAAGCAAATGTGTTCGTGAAAGTTTCTTTTATCGCTCTCAGTTGTTAACTGAATTGCTTGAGGACAAGCAAATAGCTAAACTTGGGGGGAGTTGATACGTCCAAAACGTATCTACTTTCCCGAACACTTTTGCTATTGTTTCTCCTCTAATTTGTGTGTTTTGAATACAACTAACACGGACTGACGCTGTTTTCAGCAGAATTGCTCTGGTGTCTCGTTTTTGTGCAAAATCAACTTTCAGTAAAAATTTGGGGAAAATCATAAAAAATCCTATTTCACCAGAAGACCCACGGAGCCAGAAGACAGGAGGGAGAGGAGGCCTGAGGGCCCCTCACACACTGGTGGCGCGGCCCAGCCCTGGCCGCGCCACCCTGGCGTGAGGAGGCCCCAGCCATCCTCTCGGCCTCCCCTCTCGCCTACATATACCCTCTAACGACATAATATCGGGGAGACGGCGTTTTTTCCCAGAAAGACTTCCGCTGCGCCGCCGCCATCAGAAACCGTGATTCGGAACCAGAAACTCCGTTCTGGCACCCTGCCGGGATGGCGATTCGGAGGAGATCTTCATCACCATCATCACCGACGCTCCTCCATCGACCATCCATGACTCCCCCATCCATGTGTGAGTAATTCCCCCGCTGTAGGTGAGGGGATGGTAGGGATTGGATGAGATTGTTCATGTAATTTGATATGAGATTGTTAGGGCATAGTGCCTAGTATCTTTATTTAGTGCCTATGACATTGTTGCAACTTGTTGTGCTTAATGCTTGTCACTTTGGGCCCGAGTGCCATGATTTCAGATCTGAACATGTTATTATTTCTATGATGATACTTGTTGTTTATGGTCTTACCTACAAGTTGTATACACATATTGTTGTCCGGAACCCGAGGCCCCAAAGTGACAGAAATTGGGATAACCAGAGGGGATGGCTATGATGTGAGGATCACATGTGTTCACCGAGTGCTAATGCTTTGCTCCGGTACTTTATTAAAAGGAGTACCTTAATTACTAGTAGTTTCCCTTGAGGCCCTGCTGCAACAGGCTGGTAGGACAAAAGATGTCATGCAAGTTTTTCCTTGTGAGCACGTACGACTATATACGGAACACATGCCTATAATTGTTTGTACTAGGATGCTTTATCATTATTTATCTGCAATGCCCATGTCTCATTGATTTCATGAATTATCTTATCCATGCAACGCCCGTAATCCATCCCTATGCCTACAGTATTTGTTCCTACTGTTTACTACTGTTACTATTACCGCTGCTATTTTACTACTGTTGTTATTGTTTCACTACTGTCACCACTATAAAACTGTTGCTACTGATAAACCACTGCGAGCAAGACTATTTCCAGGTGCAGCTGAATTGACAACTCATCTGTTAAGGCTTACATATATTCTTTGGCTCCCCTTGTGTCGAATCAATAAATTTGGGTAATACTTCCCTCAAAGACTGTTGCGATCCCCTATACTTGTGGGTCATCAGGCCCGCAATCATCTTTTGCTGCTGCTGCTCCGGCTGGTATTGCTCATTCTGCTAGCCTTGCTGATACTGCTGCTGCTGCTGATATCCCGTCCTCGCAAGGGTAGAATTTCCATCATCTTCACGATGTCTCGGCTGACCCGTGCCTTGCTGCTGCACCGCATATCCGGCGCCCTGCTGCTGACGCCGGGTTGCACTGTTACTCCGGCCACCTCCGGCCGAGCGTGCTCCTTGCCCGGCCGGCACATTCTGACCAGCCTTCTTGCTGCTAACATTCTTGTCAGCTTGGCCGGCACTCTTCTGAACTATCGCCTGCTTTCCGGTGATTGCCGGATCATACACCTGTATCTGCTTGTCCCGGCGGCCAGAGGTCACACTTCCGGCACGTCGGGCACTTGGATGCGGGGACGAAGCTTGGCCCTTCGACCTCGCGCCGGCACCTCCCACCGATGCAATGTACTGGGATGCACCGGCACCTGGGTTTGCCTTCTTAAAGGCCTCCTGCTGCTTGGTAGCTTCAGACAAAAGATGGTTAAGCCGGGCTTGCTGCTCACGCAGTGCTTCGTCGGATAAATTAGATAAGTCCTTAGCTACCTCTGCTGCTGCTCTAAGGTTCTTCACTGGTGAGCTATAGATTACCTTAGGTACAGTACTAGTTGCACTATGACTCTTAGCTCTAGCATCTTTACCTAGCTCAGTGTTAAGATCTCTACCTCTAGTCCTAACTTCCTCTATCCGGCTAGGCCGGGTTACCACAGGAGTAAAACCATGGGCTACCTCATACTCACGGAGTTGCCGGTTAAACCGTTCGCGCTCCTGATGCATGGCCAAGGCCTCGTCGATGAGGGCCTGGCGAGATCCCTCCAGGACCTCCTTCATCTGCTCCGGATCATCGTCGGATCGCACCGGCTCAAGAAGCCGATCGATGATGGGGAGGAGGGGCTGGCCCCTAGCCGGCACGCCGGAAGTGCCGGCCAGGTTCTCTGCACGCTCCAACGGAGGACGCGCCGACCGCTTGGCCTTCGGCGGCTCCGGGGGAGTATCCACCGCTGCTGCTGCTGCTTTGCCGGCACCATCCGCCGATGGCACGGATGTGCCGGCCATCATCACCTCTGCCAACTCTACTGGGCGAGCGCTACGCCCAGCGTGAGCCAGCAGATGCGACGGAGGATCCGCCGCCACCAGCACCTTCTTCTGCAAACACTCTCAGTCTCCACGTACACCTCGTGGGAACCGAAAGACATGATCCGGCCATCCCTGGGGAACGGCCAGCCGCCGAGACATCCGGCGTTGTCACTGATGAAGCTGAGCGAGCCTAGCCTCTGGACGAGGCCAGAGACCACGCGCACCCCTGACGCCGCTATCACGAACCCCGTCCGAATGAAGACTCCGCCCAGCATATCGATCTGCCCCACGGTGGGCGCCAAATGTCGTCATGGTGAAACAACATATGCCATGGGATGGCTTAAATGGGGGCCGAACTAGATGCTGGAGGATTCGGGAGAGGGGAGCGAGCTAAGAAGCATGACAGAAAGGAACACACGATCTACCCAGGTTCGGGGCTCTCGTAAGGAGATAACACCCCTACTCCTGCTCTACTGGTTGTATATTTGGATCGATGGAGTGTACAACAATGGTGCTTCCAAGCTCTCTGTGAGAGGAGGGAGATGAACTATGAACTGAGAGAGTAAGCAGTGACCAACCCTTGGCTAGGGCTCCCTGTGCCACCTTATATAGTGGAGGCCAGGGTTACAACAGTCATATACATGCAGATGACACTGGCTATAGTCCAAATAGGACAAGGTGACGATGACTGCCACCCTTGACTTTGCCCCTGATTGCTCTCGATGGGACACACCATCCCTGTACCTTGTACTTGCTTCGACTGTGACCTTACCACTGTGAGGTAAGGACTGTACTTTGGCACAGTGACGGTTGTTAGACCACCACTGTGCACCCTGTCATCATGATCTTCCTCCATACTTGGATGTTCCCTCCCTTGATTGTAGGGATATGACACCTTGGTTGACTTCTATATCTCGGATATAGCCGTTGGCCATACCCTGGACCTATGTGTTGGACCAATGTTGGCGCGTGGTTGACGTAGGAGAATGTAATTGATGTAGGAGCTTCTTATTCTTCAAGACCTTGTCAACAGCACCAGAAGATTCCTTGTGCGTGGTGAATGACCAGCCAGTTGGGAACCCCAAGAGGAAGGTATGATGAATATAGCAGCTAGTTTTCCCTCAGTTAAGAAACCAAGGTATATCGATCAGGAGAAGAGCAGACAATAACGACTGAAGGTGATGCTTGCTAGTTTGCGACAGCTTCGGACAATTTATATAGGGATTTCTATTTTCGTGCCCTCGGGTCCTTAGTTGTACTCAGTTTTCCCCAGCTCCTTAGTTTTTCCTCAGTTTTGTCCAAGCCCTTGGCTGAAACCGTCACCGGTGCTGGAATGGCCGGTTGCCCGACGGTTGAACACCTTTGACCGTTAACTGCTGACTAGTGGGGCCACGTAGAGCCCGCAAAGACACGTCAGAGCATCCATCTTTGTTTGACCGTAAGCATCGCCGTATCCCTGACCAAAACGCGGACGAGTGGAGCTTCGGTATATCGAATGACAAGTGGGGCCATGACGCTGATACAAGGTGCAATACACGGGTAGGATTAGATTTTTAAACGGAGCTCTACAGCGATGGCACAGAGGAGGTGGCCTGCGGGGTGCCGAGATGAGATCGACGTCCACAAAGAACTGCATGAGGCGAGACCAGACGCATTAGATAGATATGAACTAGACGCGTTTAACCATGCAAAGAAGAGAAGAAATGGTCGAGGACATCGACGACGACCTCAACACTTTGACTGACGGTGTCGGACACGAACGCGAGCAATGTAGAGAAAACTAGTGTCTCTCCTTTCTGGCGTGTATAGATAGGTGCTAGGGGAGTGTGGTGGCGAAGGGAAAGAACTCGCGGCGGTCTGTGGCGTCCAGCATAGCGGGGCGACGTGGCCGTGCCCACAGCGGCGTGCATGTTCGGCATTGGCATCAGCATGTGCGTTCATCATTGGCCTCGGCGGTATCTCTGGTGTGTCAGTGATCGAATGAGGGGACGGGATTGAGGGTGCATCCCGACGGTGACCTAGCAGTGGCGGCGAGCATGCATAGCCGTTCTGACCATGCCGATATCGGCATCGGCATCGTTTGGAGGCTGTGGTGCTCGAATCATGGTGGAAATTGCGATTCCCTATTATTTTTACATGCATAATATATAGAAAATAGCTAGATCTCTAAATCGATGCATATGAAGCTACATATATATTCTTGGTCATAATCCCCTTATCTAAAGGGGATGGATGCATGGCTTCACGTCGTCGTCGCTTTCATCGTCAGTATCTTCGTCGTCCGTGTAGTAGTACTTCCTGCACAATGTTACGTCGAACACCTTCACTGTGAGCACATCATCGCCTTCATATTTGAAGTGTAGGATGTAGCCGAAATCCACACCGTGCGCGATGGCGAAATTCTCCCAGCCCTTGTCGAGGTACATCCGGCCTTGTCCGTCAAATAGGACCTCCACGGTCCAGAGACGAGGACCGCAGTCAGCTGCTCGCAGATACACCTTTGCGGGCTCCTGGCCGTCAAGATAGTCCGCAAACTTCTGTGGGAGTGCCTGCAAAGAGATCGAGCGCCGATCGTTTGAAATTAAAGGCTTTTTGGAACATGCACATAATTAATCACATGCATCATATATGTGGGAACGCGTACGTACCTTCTTGGCCAAAGGGTCTTCATAGATGACGATTAAGAACTCCTCTATGATCAATGGCAGTGTTGACGGTGGTGGTGGCAATGATGATGATCCACCACCCAGGCCGCCCCTTCCCCTTCCCCTTCCGGTCGGCGTCCGAGACGTGGAAGCCATGGCAATGGATCAAGTGCATGTGAACGAAGAAGAGAGAAGCAGAAACGAAGAAGATAGAGGCAGAACCTATTGACATGAGGGATGGCCGAGGTGGGGGTTTATAAGGGCGAGATGACCGTTGTGGGGTTACATAATAAATTAAGGAGGAGATGACCGTTGTGGGTGTTTATATCTCAACAAAAAAGTAAGGGAAAAGTAATGCCTAAAAGAAATGGAAATTCGTGATAGTTTATTATTTTACCGTGAAAAGTAATGCCTAAAGGAAATTCGTGATAGTTTATCATTTCACCGTGAAAAGTAATGCCTAAAGGAAATTCGTGAAAAGTAAAGCCTAAAAGAAATGGAAATTCGTGATAGTTTATTATTTTACCTTGAAAAGTAATGCCTAAAGGAAATTCGTGATAGTTTATCATTTCACCATGAAAAGTAATGCCTACAAGAAGTGGAAATTCGTGATTACCAAACTTGTTGAATCCGGTGGCCAACTCGTTATTTAGCATACATAGAGGGGTAGTAGTTTGCCACCGACAGATATAGAGAGGGTGGCACGATCCTGCCCGTTAGATCATAGGATCGACGGTAGGTGGGCACGATCCGTGTGACAACAGCTCGACCAATCAGGCCAAGTTTGGGCTTCTGTGAGAAGGGAGAGGGTAAAACTGAGTAGTATCAAGGATACAAGGGCAAGTAAATAATAAACAGGCTAAGGAATTCAAATAAGAGATTTAGAAAAAGAAAAACACATGTTTTGTACAATGAAACCCAGGTTGGCCTACCTCAAAGTATTAGCAATTCAAATACACATGAGTGTAAAAATTGTGGCCTCATTCAGACAAACTATGTTTTGGGTATAGATGTTTTGAGAAGGGGTTTGAGTGGAAAGCCATGAACCTTCATAGCTACTAGTGATTTCAGAAGTGGCCATTTGTGTGAAAACTTGATTTATATATGATTGTTATGATTTTATTTTGCGCATGAGTTGGAGGCACTATGATTTTATTTTTTTGAATTTTTTTGCGCATGAAATGACTCAATTAGATGGCTTAATCCCATCTGTTGACTCTCTGTTGATCAGCCACTTGAGGGTAAAACTGAGTATATTGCACTAGCCAGTATTAGTACTCGAGGGGAAAACTGAGTACAGATATTTTTCCAGTGTAAGACTCGAGGGTAGAACTGAGTACACGTAACGGTGCTGACGTGCAGTCCCACGGACGCGTGTCGCGGTGAGCAGCGGTTAGCCGCGCGGTGCGCGTGCTGAGACCAAAACGTCAACTGCCAGTACAGAGCCCCTCTCCCTCCCTCTGCACACAGTCTCATCATAACTCACGCACGCAACCACGCCTCTCACGTCCCATCACCTTCTCCAAAAAACCCCAGCCGCCCTACGCGCGCTCACCTGCCGGCGATGGAGAAGAAGAATGCGCCGACGGCCGTCGCCCCCGAGCCCGTCGCCTCCGAGCCCATCGCCTCCGAGCCCGTCGCATCCGAGCCCGTCGCCGCCGAGCCCGTCGCATCCGAGGGCGGCGCATCCAAGCGGGACGCCTCCGTGAACTGGGCTTCTCTTAAGGGTGACGGACCACTTCACAAGATCGGCGACTGCTTACTGGCGAACGAGGAGTACGTGGACACCTACGCTGCTTTGAGGCAAGTTTGTAAAAATTGGCGCTCAGATCTACCTGAGCCCGACGTGCACCTGCACGAATGGATCGTGGTAGAACACGCCCTTCCACGCGCCGCTGAGTTCTCCTTCCTCAACCTCCGCACATCCCGCTACGTCACCATTGATCTAACGGAAGTTCATGCAAGGTTCAAATTCCTCCATATCTATAGAGTTAATCTATTTTTATTTTCAATCGTAAACATCTTAGTGCTGAATGTTATCTTCATCAACTCCCTTTTAGATACTACTTCGTCGGCTTTTACCGTGGCGTCATCGTGCTTGCCCAGAGGAACCAGCCGCACAAGATACGGCTTCTGAACCCACTCACAAAGACTTTGAACGCTATGTTTGAGGCGCAGATGCCATCTATGATTGTGCAGTCAGTCGCTGTAATGAAGTCCCCGACTATGGTCTTCATTTACACAGGTTACCCCAATGAAATTGCTTGGGTCGATAAGAGCTCTCCAACTAAGGATATAGATGTACATGATTGGGGAGAAGGAAGATTTACGATCGAGGACCATTCTCTGCGTTGCATTACCCCGTTCAATGGTGAATTGTATGCAATAGCTGTGAATGAGTTCGGAAGAATAGTGTGCACCAACAATGTCCAGTTGGAGCAGCGCGCGAGCACTGTCAGCATGAAGACACTATTTTCATTTCCAGAACTTGGAAATGATTATGATTCCAAGTTCTACCTTGTGGAGTCGGATGGTGATCTTCTGCTTGTGTTGTTGGGCGGCAGCACTGACGACAACCGGCATTTGGAGGAAGGTCAACCATTGGTGTACCGTGTGGACACTGAGAGCCGCTCTCTCCATGCCGTCAGTAACATTGGCAGTCGTGCCCTCTTCGTCAATTTTAGCCGGTGTATCTCCGTCGACACCAGAGTGCACCCGACAGTTCGACCTGGCTGCATCTACTACGCGGATTTGGGTTATATCAGAGAGTATGATGATGATAGAAAGGCCTGGGATGAGTGGCCACGACGTGCGGATAGAATAGGATATGGTCTGAAAAATGAATAAAGGCCATACCGTTTGGAGGATGTATTTGCTGCACACTGCAGACGGAGGGAGTTTAGTGAATATTTCTTTCATCTCATGAATTGTAGCGACGACGAAATATATGATTCAGAATGAAGAACATTGTTATTGGCTGCTGTATACAGTTTATGTATTATATTTAGTTTTCTGGATTTATTATGCTGCTGTGAATTCATCCTATACTAGCTTCTAGATTTGTTACCATATTGGGCAAAAAACGAGGGCCAAAAGGCAACAATCATTGAAGAAAGATAGAAATAGAAGCTTCTCTAGATTTGGTACTAATTTGGTGAAAAGAGAGAGAACTGTTACAGAGAGAGAGGGGAAAAAGGCGCTCTGAAAAATGCCAATTTGGGCCGAGAGAGACAAAACCGAGCTCTCACGTACAACCAAACGCGGTCTCGTCCTGTCCCACGCGGTCCCGTTCTACCAGCCCCACGCGACGCGGCCCCACACGACGCGGCCCCACACGTCAGCACGGAACGGTCAACTAAACGGCAACCCTCCCGTCCGAGCGTCTGCGAGGGGTTTCAAACTAGAGCGAGGGGAAAACTGAGGAAAAACTAAGCGGCTGGGGAAAACTGAGTACAACTAACGACCTGAGGGCACGAAAATAGAAATCCCATTTATATATGGCGCCTCGTCCAAGCTTTTCTTGCTAGCTGCAACTCGGAACCTGCACACAACACAACCAAGTACTTTGTTCCCAACTTGCGATGAGGTTGTCAATCTCACCGGTTTGCTTGAAACAAAGGTTATGAGCGTATCGAGTGGAAAACAGTAGAAGTATGCGAGTAAAGTAAACAGTGCGAGTAAAGTAAACAGGTGATAGCAATATGATGGAAATAGGACCGGGGTCCAAAGTTCACTAGTGGTGTCTCTCCATAAGATAAATAACACATGCTGGGTAAACAAATTACAGTTGCGCAATTGATAGAATAAAGATAAACGTGATATGTCAAGAAGATCACTATGAGATTTACTCTGGGCATTACAACAAAATACATAGACCGCCATCCAACTGCATCTATGACTAATAATCCACTTGTGGCGAATCAATCCGAGAACTCCACAAGTATTAAGTTGCGAACAACAGATAATTGCATTAAGCAAAGTGTGTAATGTAAACAAAGCATATGCCCTTGAGCATATGAATGTTGTTTTCTCCCTAGTAGCAACAGCACATCTACAACCTTAGAGGTTTCTATCACTCCCCCAGGTTAAATAGAGGCATGAACCCACTATCGAGCATAAATACCCCCTCTTGGAGTCACTAGCAACTACTCGGCCAAGATAGCTACTACCAACAGAGAGCATGCAAGATCATAAACAACATAGAGATAACAAAAGATATAATTCAGTACAACTCAATCATAACACCAATATTCATCGGATCCCAACAAACCAAACATGTAGAATTACATAACGGTGATCTCAATCATGTAGGGCAGCTCATGAGATCTAAACATGAAGCACATGGTGGAGAAGACAACCATCTAGCGACTGCTATGGACCCATAGTCCAAGTTAGACTACTCACTCATCGCTCCGGAGGCAAGCATGGCGATGAAGAAGACCTCCGGTGGCGATTCCCCTCTCTGGCAGGGTGCCGGGAAGAGCTTTTGGACCCTCCCGATCTTCGGGTCGATGGCGGCGGTGGATCGCGATGTGTTCTGGAAAAGTGATTGGGTACTTAGGTTTTTCCCGTCGGGGGGTCTTTATAGGCGAAGGGGCGATGTCAGAGGTGGAGCAAGGTGGCCTCACACCATGGCGGCGCGGCCAGGGCCTAGGCCGCGCCAGCTTGGTGTGTGGGGCCCCTGTGGCCCCCTCCTACTCTCCTTCGGATGACTGGAAGCTCCCGGACAAAATAAGACTTTAGGAACTTATTTAGTCCAATTCCGAGAATATTTCCTGTGTATCACTTCTGAAACACAAAAATAGCAGAAAACAAAGAACTGGAACTGTGGCAACTTGTTAGTAGGTTAGTTCCGGAAAATGCATAAAAGTGCCACGAAGTGTAACGAAACAGTAGGCAAATGGTGTAAAAACAAGCATGGAGCATCAAAAATTATAGATACGTTGGAGACGTATCAAGCATCCCCAAGCTTAACTCCTGCTCGTTCTCGAGTAGGTAAGTGATAAAAAAAGAATAATTTTTGAGGTGACATGCACCTACACAATCTTGATCATATATGTAAGCATTTGTGAGCTGGGATCATAAGAACTTAAAACATGGGCATGAAAATATAATCTTGACAATAAGAACTTAGCAACCATGTTGTAAACATGAAAATGAACACAAACAAAAGATCATGAAAATGAAACAATGAAAGTCAAACGTGTGTTTAAATCATAAGGAAAAACATACAAATGGTTTTCAGCTTGTCCTTCAAAGAGAGCAAAACATAAATGCATAGGACACCTTCAAGTTTAAAAGGGCGACTAGATACAAATAATTTAAGAACAAGTGAAACCAACAATATGAATCAATCAATGAAAACTTTGGGACAATGCACATTATACTAAGAATGACAACTATGCTCTCTTAATGGTGCATAAAGATAGAAAGTGGTGACTCAACATAAAGGTAAAAGAAAGGCCCTTCGCAGAGGGAAGCAGTGATTGCAAGTTTTATAACCTTCAAAAATTATGGTACTTACCGGCTTTGAGCTCTCATTGCCCCCATCATAAGCATCTTGAATGGTTAAAGTTAATGCGAGAACAATTATGATGCATATGCTTGACAAATCATAAGTTGAAAACCTCGTGTCCTGTGAATACGAGTACCCAAACCTCATGCTACTTTACTTAGAGTCCCAAGCAAGGCTCTTGTCATTGTAAGTATATGCATATCATTGAGAACCGCCAATGGGGTACCTTTGTGCCCGATGACATGGAACAAGCCCACATCAAAATGACAGGACAAGCAGACAATGAACACCTCGACATCATTTTTATTTGCCATTTGTTTAGCTTTTTATTGTGAGATGCGTCGTCGAATGTTCACCATGGGTATGCTGCAAATTTCCACCATGAATTATGCATGGCTTAGATTAGCGGCTCGGCGTTTCCCTAACACATATACAAACTCCATGATCCCCACAAGATTCCCAATTCATTTCACACCGCGGGCATCCATAAACAAAAGATCACGATATCAACTCAAATAAGAAGTGCAATGTTGAAAGCTTGCCCATGACTGCATGGTTGGGCTAGTCTCCAACTTACAACTTGCAAGCATAACAACTCAACATAAGAGACCACAGTGTCAAAATTTTAAGAACAGGAAAAAGTAAAGTGTGCCTTCCGGTTCGTGAGAGCTTTACTGACCCAATTTCACATAACACTGGTAAGAGTTTAATTTGAAGAGAAAATAAAAGCAAGTCAAATTTACTTGGAATAGCAAATTGCTAGTAGGTATGTATGGTGGACACTTTGGAAAACTTTGGCTTTTAGGAGTTCGATGCACGAGTAGAGCTCATACTCAGTACAAGGCGAGGGCTAGCAAAAGACTGGGAGCGACCAACTAAGAGAGCAATAATGGCCATAATCATGCAAAGCGACATTAAAAGAAGCATAAGATGGCATAAAAAGTCAAAAACTAAATGATCATAGAGGCTATTGGCAACTTTGTAAGAGTCTAACATGTGTGAGCATGCGCCAAGTCAACCCAAATAAAGCATCAAGGAGAAAACCAAAATAATGCTTCCAAACAATAAAAACAACGCATGATTTTTTCAAAGGCTCATTAAGCAATCTCAGTTATTTGAGACAAGTCATGCTACAGCAAAACCACTGAGCATACTATCAAAAAGACATCAAGCATGACATGAAAAAGCCTAAGCCGCAGTCTACACAAGCTCCTTCTTATACGACTTTTTTGCACAAAGCTTTTTTCTCTTTTCCAACACCATTTGAAATTTTTAAAGACACCTCCTTTGATGAAAACCAATAAAGATCAGAGGCAAAAATACACCTTGATGAAAAGTTATGACAAGGTCTGAACGCAAATCAAGGCAAAAACGAAAACCAAAAGCAGTAGCGGAAAAGGAAGAACACCCGGTGAAATTGTAAGAATGAAAAACGGAGTGTTCTTTGCAAATAAAAACGAGTACATCTCCTCCAAAGGAAATTTGTTGGGTTCCAACCATTTATTGCAGCAAACAAAACTAAATTAACTAAGAAAACTAAAACAACTGACGCTCCAAGAAAAACACATAGTGCATGAAGCAATAAAAATATAGTGTTTTGAAAGGTGACCTGATTTTTCCGATGAAGAAGGGGTGCCTCGGGGGCATCCCCAAGCTTTGACGCTTGTACTTTTTGGATATTTCTTGGGGTGATGCATGGGCATCCCCAAGCTTGAGCTTTTGTCCATTCTTCAACTCATCTCATCATTCTCCAATCCCTACACTTGAAAACTTCCTTCATACAAAACTAAACACAATTCTATTAGCAACATTAGTGTAGCATAACATATAATCAACCTCTTTTTGCTTCAGGTTTCAACTCAAAACCACCACATATATAGCAAATACTACTGTAGCAACTTCCGAAAGCGATAAAGTGGCAAATACAAATATTGGCAGAAATCTGTCAAAACAGAAAAGCTGACAAAGGCCGAATTTTTGAGGGGTTTTCTGTTGCTCAAATCAAAAAGTGTTCAACTAACAAAAGTTTGGATATAACCTGGGGCATATGCACAAGAAATCGCAGGTCCAAAAGATATACAGAGAATTTATACGAATTTTTACAGTGCAGCATCGAAAACAGTTTTAGGACAGCAACATTCCCAAATCTTTACCTCACTCGAATTAGAGGCTCCTCTTGGCACAAAAATGAAATAAACAAGATAAGGAGCGGTCATTACAGTAGTAATGACTTCCAAGACTCAAATAAAAGAAAAGTACTGAAAATAAAACATTGGGTTATCTCCCAAGAGTGCTTTTCTTTAACGCCTTTGAGCTAGGCTCAGAAAATTGCGAATCAAGTAATATCAAGTGATGAAGCATTACTTACCTCAGTAAGCACTTTGGAAGTTCCCGAAGATGATTCAACCTGCAAGTCACCCTTAGTGGAACTAAGAGTCTTACCAATTTTAAGAACATGTTGAGATTTAAGCGCAGAAACCTTGGGAACATACATAAATTTTTGCTCTTTTCCAACAAACACTTTCTCTTTCTTAAATTTAAGAGAAGAGAAGATTAAGCTAAGAGTTTCCATAGACTCCTCTAGTTTACCAATCCTCAAGTTTTGATTATCAAGAGTAGTGCTAGCCTCTAAAACGGTGATTCTCTTACCAATATTTTCTATTAATTCACTAACTCGGCTAGCATTTTCTAGGATACTTGGCAAACTTTTCTCTAAAGAGCTGAGCCTTTCTACCACCTCCTCCAAGGTGGTCTCAGTTTTAGCAACATGAATAGGTGGTATTCCCACTAAACTTTCAATTATAGTGCATGCTTCTCCAGCGGGAGTACCCAGAAAATTACCTCCTGTAAGAGTATCGAGAACATACCTATTCCAACTAGATATACCAACATAAAAAATTCTAAGGAGGATCGTGGTAGAGTGATTTTTGGTACACCTATGATGAGCATTGTTAATACGATACCAAGCATCTTTTAAACTTTCTCTCCCTTGTTGCTTAAAACTACGAACTTCTACTTCAGGATTACTCATTTTAGCAAAACTAAAAGCAAACAAATAAAAATAGCTACCAAGGATTCTAATTTTTTTGGGTTTTTGATATAAAACGATGCAGGTAAAATAAATAAAGTAAAGCAAAACTTAAAACAAAGTAAAGGATGTGCGTGCAAAAAACTCCCCTTGCAGAGGTCTTCCACTCTTCTCCCTGGCAACGGCGCCAGAAAAAGAGCTGTTGGCGCGTGGTTGACGTAGGAGAATGTAATTGATGTAGGAGCTTCTTATTCTTCAAGTCCTTGTCAACAGCACCAGAAGATTCCTTGTGCGTGGTGAATGACCAGCCAGTTGGGAACCCTAAGAGGAAGGTATGATGAATATAGCAGCTAGTTTTCCCTCAGTTAAGAAACCAAGGTATGTCGATCAGGAGAAGAGCAGACAATAATGACTGAAGGTGATGCTTGCTAGTTTGCGACAGCTTCGGACAATTTATATATGGCGCCTCGTCCAAGCTTTGCTTGCTAGCTGCAACGCGGAACCTGCACACAACACAACCAGGTACTTTGTTCCCAACTTGCGATGAGGTTGTCAATCTCACCGGTTTGCTTGAAACAAAGGTTATGAGCATATCGAGTGGAAAACAGTAGAAGTATGCGAGTAAAGTAAACAGTGCGAGTAAAGTAAACAGGTGATAGCAATATGATGGAAATAGGACCGGGGTCCATAGTTCACTAGTGGTGTCTCTCCATAAGATAAATAACACATGCTGGGTAAACAAATTACAGTTGGGCAATTGATAGAATAAAGATAAACGTGATATGTCAAGAAGATCACTATGAGATTTACTCTGGGCATTACAACAAAATACATAGACCGCCATCCAACTACATCTATGACTAATAATCCACTTGTGGCGAATCAATCCGAGAACTCCACAAGTATTAAGTTGCGAACAACGGATAATTGCATTAAGCAAAGTGTGTAATGTAAACAAAGAATATGCCCTTGAGCATATGAATGTTGTTTTCTCCCTAGTAGCAACAACACATCTACAACCTTAGAGGTTTCTGTCACTCCCCTAGGTTAAATAGAGGCATGAACCCATTATCGAGCATAAATACCCCCTCTTGGAGTCACTAGCAACTACTCGGCCAAGATAGCTACTAACAACGGAGAGCATGCAAGATCATAAACAACATAGAGATAACAAAAGATATAATTCAGCACAGCAACTCAATCGTAACACCAATATTCATCGGATCCCAACAAACCAAACATGTAGAATTACATAACGGTGATCTCAATCATGTAGGGAAGCTCATGAGATCTAAACATGGAGCACATGGTGGAGAAGATAACCATCTAGCTACTGCTATGGACCCATAGTCCAAGGTAGACTACTCACTCATCGCTCCGGAGGCAAGCATGGCGATGAAGAAGACCTCCGGTGGCGATTCCCCTCTCCGGCAGGGTGCCGGGAAGAGCTGCTGGACCCTCCCGATCTTCGGGTCAACGGCGGCGGCGGATCGCGATGTGTTCTGGAAAAGTGATCGGGTACTTAGGTTTTTCCCGTCGAGGGGTCTTTATAGGCGAAGGGGTGATGTCAGAGGTGGAGCCAGGTGGCCTCACACCATGGCGGCGCGGCCAGGGCCTGGGCCGCACCAGCCTGGTGTGTGGGGCCCCTGTGGCCCCCCCTCCTACTCTCCTTCGGATGACTGGAAGCTCCCAGACAAAATAAGACTTCAGGAACTTGTTTCGTCCAATTCTGAGAATATTTCCTGTGTATCACGTCTGAAACACAAAAACAGCGGCAAACAGGAAACTGGCACTGTGGCAACTTGTTAGTAGGTTAGTTCCGGAAAATGCATAAAAGTGCCACGAAGTGTAACGAAACAGTAGGCAAATGGTGTAAAAACAAGCATGGAGCATCAAAAATTATAGATACGTTGGAGACGTATCAACCAACGACCCAAGGTCGGGTAATCCGGCCTCCCCTGTTCCTGCATAATGTAATAACTAAGTTAGGCTGGCATATCTATACATACACCGACGCACCTCTCCAAGTATCCCGGCTACGCCGATATATCTGAACACCGGCCGGGATACGGCTTATATGCCGGTCTGGCCGATACTCTTATATTCTGGCCAGACCCAACTTTGGTCAACCAGCATAAAGTCAACCATATTCCTTATATCTTTCTAGTCTCTTGACCCTACCGGGGGTCATCCCCCCGACAGCAGTTGGATGTCGGTCTATGTATCTTATTGTAATGCCCAGAGTAAATCTCATAGTGATCCTCTCGACATGCATGTTGTCTTTATTCTATCAATTGTCCAACTGTAATTTGTTTACCCAGCATGTGTTATTTTATCTTATGGAGAGACACCACTAGTGAAATGTGGACCCCGGTCCTATTTCCATTATATTGCTATCACCTGTTTACTTTACTCGCACTGTTTACTTTACTTGCATATTACTATTACTTTCCACTCGATACGCTCATACCCTTTGTTTCAAGCAAACCGGTGAGATTGACAACCTCATCGTAAGTTGGGAGCAAAGTATTTGGTTGTGTTGTGTGCAGGTTTCACGTTGCTACTAGTTGAAGACGAGTCAACAAGTGTCATAAATGGCGCCCTTGTTGGAGTGTTAGTAGGCTAGTCAGCATCACCTTCTGGAGTATTGACTTCTTCCTGGATTCGATAAACCTTGGTTTCTTTCTGAGGGAAAAACTTGATGCTGTGCTCATCATACCGTCCTCTTGGGGTTCCCAACTGGATGGTGAAAAACTATCAACACCGCGCCGCATCAAGACATTTTTCTGGCGCCGTTGCCGGGGAAAAAGAAGACTTCTGCTAGGGAGTTTCGCATGCACATCCTTTACTTTGTTTTAAGTTTTGCTTTACTTTATTTTTACTTGCATCGTTTTATCAAAAACACAAAAAAATTAGTATCCTTTGTAGTTGTTTTTACTTGCCTGCTTTTAGTTTTGCTAGAATGAGTAATCCTGAAGTTGAAGTTCGTACTTTTAAGCAACAGGGGGGAGAGAGCTTGAAATATGCCTGGTACCGTATTAGCAATTCTCATCATAGGTGTACAAAGAAGCATTCTACCATGATCCTCCTTAGAAATTTTTATGTTTGTATAACTAGTTGGTATAGGTACGTTCTTGATACTCTTGCAGGAGGTAATTTTCTGGGTACTCCTGCTCTTGAAGCATGCACTTTAATAGAAAGTTTAGTGGGAGTACCACCTATTCATGTTGTTAAAACTGAGATCACTTTGGAGAAAGTTATAGAAAAAGTAGGCTCTTTAGAAAAAAGTTTGCCAAATATCCTTGATAACGCTAGCCGAGTTAATGAAGCGATAGAAAGTATCAGTAAGAGAATCACCGTTTTAGAAGCTAGCACTACTCTTGATAGTCAAAACCTTAGGATTGGGAAACTTGAGGAGTCCATGGAAACTTTAAGTTCAATTTTCTCTTCTCTTAAGTTTAAGAAAGAGAAAGCTTTTGGTGGAAAAGAGCAAAAATTTATGTATGTTCCCAAGGTGTCTGTGCCTAAACCTCAACATGTTTTTAAGATTGGTAAGACTTTTAGTTCAACTAAGAGTGACTTGCAAGTTGAATCATCTTTGGGACCCTCTAAAGTGCCTAGTGTGGTAAGTGGTGATCTTGAGGAAACAGTTGATTTTAATGATTCTTTCGAAAATACTTGATTCGCACTTTCTGCGCCTAGCTCAAAGGCGTTAAAGAAAAGCACTCTTGGGAGATAACCCAATGTTTTTATTTTCAGTACTTTTTCTTTTATTTGAGTCTTGGAAGTCATTACTACTGTAATTACCGCTCCTTATCTTGTTTATTTCATTTTTGTGCCAAGAGAAGCCTCTAATTCGAGTGAGGTAAAGATTTGGGGATGTTGCTGTCCTGAAACTGTTTTCGGTGCTGCACCGTAAAAATTCGTGAAAACTCTCTGTATATCTTTTGGACCTGCGATTTCTTGTGCATATGCCCCAGGTTATATCCAAACTTTTGTTAGTTGAACACTTTTTGATTTGAGCAACAGAAATCCCTCTAAAAATTTGACCTTTGTCAGCTGTTCTGTTTTGACAGATTTCTGCCAATATTTGTGTTTGCCGCTTTATCGCTTTCTTTTTTAGTTCTTTTGATCACGGAACTTTTGGGGAAGTTGCTACAGTAGTATATGCTTTATATGTGGTGGTTTTAGGTTGAAACCTGAAGAAAAAAGGGTTGATTCAATGTTATGCTTACACTAATGTTGCTAATAGATTTGTGTTTAGTTTTGTATGAAGGAAGTTTTCAAGTGTAGGGATTGGAGAATGATGAGATGAGTTGAAGAATGGACAAAAGCTCAAGCTTGGGGATGCCCATGTCACCCCAAGAAATATCCAAGAGGTACAAGCGTCAAAGCTTGGGGATGCCCCCGAAGCACCCCTTCTTCATCGGCAAAAATCAGGTCACCTTTCAACACACTATATTTTTATTGCTTCATGCATTATGCGTTTTTCTTAGAGCGTCAGTTGTTTTTAATTTTTAGTTTTGTTTGCTGCAATGAATGGTTGGACCCCAACAAATTCCTTTTGGAGAATTTGCTTTGCTTTTCACTTGCCAAGAACACTCCGTTTTTCACTCTTTTCGTTCAACAAGTGTTCTTCTTTTTCTAGAACTGCGTTTAGCTTTCGATTTTCGCCTTGATTCTCGTTCAGATCTTGTTATATCTTTTCATCAAGGTGTGTTTTTACCTCTGGTCCATGTTGGTTTTCATCAAAAGAGTTGTTTATAAAAAGTTCGAATGGTGTTGGAAAAGAGAAAAAGCTTTATGCAAAAAAGTGGTACAAGAAGGAGCTTGTGTAGATTGCGGCCTAGGCTTTTGCATGTCGTGCTTGATGTCTTTTTGATAGTATGCTTAGTGGTTTTGCTGTAGCATGACTTGTCTCAAATGACTGAGATTGCTTAATGAGCCTTTGAAAAAATCATGCGTTGTTTTAATTATTTGGAAGCATTATTTTGGTTTTCTCCTTTGATGCTTTATTTGGGTTGACTTGGCGCATGCTCACACATGTTAGACTCATACAAAGTTGCCATAAGCCTCCATGATCATTTAGTTTTTGACTTTTGATGCCATCTTATGCTTCTTTTAATGTCGCTTTGTCGCTATGCATGATTATGGCCGTTATTGCTCTCTTAGTTGGTCGCTCCCAGTCTTTTGCAGCCTTCATTTTGTACTAAGTATGAGCTCTACTCGTGCATCCAACCCCTAAAAACCAAGTTGTTCCAAAGTGTCCACCATACATACCTATTAGCAATTTTCTATTCCAAAGTACATTTGACTTGCTTTTATCTATTCTTCAAATTGAACCCTTTTTGGTGTTATGCAAAAATTGGTCAGTAAACCTCTCACGAACCTGATGGCATGATACGTCTCCAACGTATCCATAATTTTTGATGCTTGATACGTCTCCAACGTATCTATAATTTTTGATGCTCCATGCTTGTTTTTACACCATTTGTCTATTGTTTCGTTACACTTCATGGCACTTTTATGCATTTTCCGGAACTAACCTATTAACGAGTTGCCACAGTGCCAGTTCCCTGTTTTCTGCTGTTTTTGTGTTTCAGAAGTGATACACAGGAAATATTCTCGGAATTGGACGAAACAAGTTCCTGAAGTCTTATTTTACCCGGAAGCTTCCAGAGATCCGAAGGAGAGTAGGAGGGGGGCCACCAGGGCCCCACACGCAGGGGTGGCGTGGCCAGGCCCCTGGCCGCGCGGGCCCCGTGTGAGGGCGCCTGGCTCCTCCACTGACATCGCCCCTTCGCCTATAAAGACCCCCCGACGGAAAAAACCTAAGTACCCGATCAAATTTCCAGAACACATCGCGATCCGCCGCCACCGTCAACCCGAAGATCGGGAGGGTCCAGAAGCTCTTCCCGGCACCCTGCCGGAGAGGGGAATCGCCACCGGAGATCTTCTTCATCGCCATGCTTTCATCCAGAGCAATGAGTGAGTAGTCTACCTTGGACTATGGGTCCATAGCAGTAGCTAGATGGTTGTCTCCTCCACCATGTGCTTCATGTTTAGATCTCATGAGCTGAGATCACCGTTATGTAATTCTACATGTTTGGTTTGTTGGGATCCGATGAATATTGGTGTTTTTGATTAAGTTGTTGTACTGAATTATATCTTTTGTTATCTCTATGTTGTTTATGATCTTGCATGCTCTCTGTTGTTAGTAGCTATCTTGGCCGAGTAGTTGCTAGTGACTCCAAGAGGGGGTATTTATGCTCGATAGTGGGTTCATGCCTCTATTTAATCTGGGGGAGTGACAGAAACCTCTAAGGTTGTAGATGTGCTGTTGCTACTAGGGAGAAAACAACATTCATATGCTCAAGGGCATATGCTTTGTTTACATTACACACTTTGCTTAATGCAATTATCTGTTGTTCGCAACTTAATACTCATGGGGTGTTCGGATTGATATCCCCGAGAGTGGATTATTAGGCATAGATGAAGTTGGATGGCGGTCTATGTATTTTGTTGTAATGCCCAGAGTAAATCTCATAGTGATCTTCTTGACATATCACGTTTATCTTTATTCTATCAATTGCCCACCTGTAATTTGTTTACCCAGCATGTGTTATTTTATCTATGGAGAGACACCACTAGTGAACTGTGGATCCCGGTCCTATTTACATCATATTGCTATCACCTGTTTACTCTACTCGTACTGTTTACTTTACTCGCACTATTTATTTTACTCGCATACTATATTGTTTTCCACTCGATACGCTCATAATCTTTGTTTCAAGCAAACCGGTGAGATTGACAACCTCATCGTAAGTTGGGAACAAAGTACTTGGTTGTGTATGTGCACGTTCTGCATCACCTTCAGTCATTTGTCTCTCCTCTCCTGACCGATATTAAACCTTGGTTTCTTAACTGAGGGAAAACTAGCTGCTATACTCATCATACCTTCCTCTTGGGGTTCCCAACGGGCTGGTTATCCACCACACACAAGGACAGTCTGCTCCCACGTTAACCACATGCAGCAGCTAATTTTCTGGCGCCGTTGCCGGGAAGGAAGAGAAGACTTCTGCGAGGGGAGTTTTCGCACGCACATCCTTTACTTTGTTATTGTTTTGCTTTGCTTTATTTATTTTACCTGCATTGCTTTATATCAAAAACCCAAAAAAAAATTAGAATCCTTGGTAGTTGTTATTTCTTTGCTTTTAGTTCATCATGCTGTTTCCTAAGTACATTCTGGAGGACCTCTCAGTAGGTAGTGGTTCAATTATTGGAAAAAGTAACATTGAGGAGTTCTTTAATCACATTAGTATGCATAAGGAAGTTGAGGAAAAGTCTTTGGTTGAGCTAGCTCCTAGTTATGAAGTTGCTTCTGCTCATTTAGTTCACATGTTAGAAGCTAGGTTTGCTAGTCTTAATCCTTTTATGCAATACATGTTCCTTAAGCTTCATGAAATTGAGGATCCCGAAAAGAAAGCTTTTATCTTAGAAACTTTGCGCATAGAATTTATAAATGTTGCATTTGAGGCTAGGAAAGTTTTTAAGAAGTTTGATAAGCTTGGCTCGCCTGTTGAAATTGTTGGTACACCCAATGAAGAATCTAAATTGCCAATCTTTGTAAGCTTGTAGGAATTCATAATGCCTTGGTAGCTAATACTAGTTGGATTTGTCCTGAAAATCTTTTTAATGAAAATAGTGTACCAAAGCGTGACTACAAAGGATATGCAAAACCTCAATTGGATAGTATTCATTTCTTTATTCCCATAGTGGATCCTGATCCCCCTTTCATTATTACTTGATTCGCAATTTTCTGCGCCTAGCTCAAAGGCGTTAAAGAAAAGCACTCTTGGGAGATAACCCAATGTTTTTATTTTCAGTACTTTTTCTTTTATTTGAGTCTTGGAAGTCATTACTACTGTAATGACCGCTCGTTATCTTGTTTATTTCGTTTTTGTGCCAAGAGAAGCCTCTAATTCGAGTGAGGTAAAGATTTGGGGATGTTGCTGTCCTGAAACTGTTTTCGGTGCTGCACCGTAAAAATTCGTGAAAAATCTATGTATATCTTTTGGACCTGTGATTTCTTGTGCATATGCCCCAGGTTATATCCAAACTTTTGTTAGTTGAACACTTTTTGATTTGAGCAACAGAAAACCCCTCAAAAATTCGACCTTTGTCAACTGTTCAGTTTTGACAGATTTCTGCCAATATTTGTGTTTGCCACTTTATCGCTTTCTTTTGAGTTCTTTTGATCATGGAACTTTTAGGGAGGTTGCTACAGTAGTATTTGCTATATATGTGGTGGTTTTGAGTTGAAACCTGAAGCAAAAGAGGTTGATTATATGTTATGCTTGCACTAATGTTGCTAATAGATTTGTGTTTAGTTTTGTATGAAGGAAGTTTTCAAGTGTAGGGATTGGAGAATGATGAGATGAGTTGAAGAATGGACAAAAGCTCAAGCTTGGGGATGCCCATGCATCACCCCAAGAAATATCCAAGAAGTACAAGCGTCAAAGCTTGGGGATGCCCCCGAGGCACCCCTTCTTCATCGGCAAAAATCAGGTCACCTTTCAAGACGCTATATTTTTATTGCTTCATGCACTATGTGTTTTTCTTGGAGCGTCAGTTGTTTTAGTTTTCTAGGTTGGTTTATTTTATTTGTTTGCTGCAATAAATGGTTGGACCCCAACAAATTTCCTTTGGAGGAGATGTACTCGTTTTCATTTGCAAAGAACGCTCTAGTTTTCACTCTTATTAAAAATCGAGCGTTCTTATTTTTCTGCTACTGCTTTTGGTTTTCATTTTCGCCTTGATTTGCATTCAGGCCTTGTCATATCTTTGCATCAAGGTGTATTTTTGCCTCTGATCTTTATTGGTTTTCATCAAAAGAGGTGTTTATAAATTTTTTAAATGGTGTTGGAAAAGAGAAAAAGCTTTGTGCAAAATAGTGGTACAAGAAGGAGCTTGTGTAGACTGCGGCTTAGGCTTTTTCATGTCTTGCTTGATGTCTTTTTGATAGTATGCTTAGTGGTTTTGATGTAGCATGACTTGTCTCAAATAACTGAGATTGCTTAATGAGCCTTTGAAAAAATCATGCGTTGTTTTTATTGTATGGAAGCATTATTTTGGTTTTCTCCTTGATGCTTTATTTGGGTTGACTTGGCGCATGCTCACACATGTTAGACTCTTACAAAGTCGCCAATAGCCTTCATGATCATTTAGTTTTTGACTTTTGATGCCATCTTATGCTTATTTTAATGTCGCTTTGTCGCTTTGCATGATTATGGCCATTATTGCTCTCTTAGTTGGTCGCTCCCAGTCTTTTGCTAGCCCTCGCCTTGTACTGAGTATGAGCTCTACTCGTGCATCCAACTCCTAAAAGCCAAAGTTTTCCAAACTGTCCACCATACATACCTACTAGCAATTTGCTATTCTAAGTAAATTTGACTTGCTTTTATTTTCTCTTCAAATTAAACTCTTACCAGTATTATGTGAAACTCGGTCAGTAAAGCTCTCACGAACCGGAAGGCACACTTTACTTTTTCCTGTTCTTAAAAATTTGACATTGTGGTCTCTTATGTTGAGTTGTTATGCTTGCAAGTTGTAAGTTGGATTCTAGCCCAGCCATGCTATCATGGGAAAGCTTTCAACATTGCACTTCTTATTTGAGTTGATATCGTGATCTTTTGTTTATGGATGCCCGCGGTGTGAAATGAATTGGGAATCTTGTGGGGATCATGGAGTTTGTATATGTGTTAGGGAAACGCCGGGCCGCCAATCTAAGCCATGCATAATTCATGGTGGAAATTTGCAGCATACCCATGGTGAACATTCGACGACGCATCTCACAATAAGAAGCTAAACAAAAGGCAAATAAAAGAGATGTCGAGGTGTTCATTGTCTGCTTGTCCTGTCATTTTGGTGTGGGCTTGTTCCATGTCATCGGGCACGGAGGTACCCCATTGGCGGTTCTCAATGATATGCATATACTTACAATGACAAGAGCCTTGCTTGGGACTCTAAGTAAAGTAGCATGAGGTTTGGGTACTCGTATTCATGGGGCACGAGGTTTTCAACTTATGATTTGTCAAGCATATGCATCATAATTGTTCTCGCATTAACTTTAACCATTCAAGATGCTTATGATGGGGGCAATGAGAGCTCAAAGCCGGTAAGTACCATAATTTTTGAAGGTTATAAAACTTGCAATCACTGCTTCCCTCTGCGAAGGGCCTTTCTTTTACTTTTATGTTGAGTCACCACCTTCTTTCTTTATGCACCATTAAGAGAGCATAGTTGTCATTCTTAGTGTGATATGCATTATCCCAAAGTTCATTGATTGATTCATATTGTTGGTTTCACTTGTTCTTAAATTATTTGTATCTAGTCGCCCTCTTAAACTTGAAGGTGTCCTATGCATTTATGTTTTGCTCTCTTTGAAGGACAAGCTGAAAACCATTTGTATGTTTTTCCTTATGATTTGAACACACGTTTGACTTTCATTGTTTCATTTTCATGATCTTTTGTTTGTGTTCATTTGCATGTTTACAACATGGTTGCTAAGTTCTTATTGTCATGATTATATCTTCATGCCCATGTTTTAAGTTCTTATGATCCCAGCTCACCAATGCTTACATATATGATCAAGATTTTGTAGGTGCATGTCACCTCAAAAATTATTCTTTTGTTATCATTTACCTACTCGAGGACGAGCAGGAGTTAAGCTTGGGGATGCTTGATACGTCTCCAACGTATCTATAATTTTTGATGCTCCATGCTTGTTTTTACACCATTTGTCTATTGTTTCGTTACACTTCGTGGCACTTTTATGCATTTTCCGGAACTAACCTATTAACGAGTTGCCACAGTGCTAGTTTTCTGTTTTCTGCTGTTTTTGTGTTTCAGAAGTGATACACAGGAAATATTCTCGGAATTGGACGAAACAAGTTCCTGAAGTCTTATTTTACCCGGAAGCTTCCAGAGATCCGAAGGAGAGTAGGAGGGGGGTCACCAGGGCCCCACATGCAGGGGTGGCGTGGCCAGGCCCCTAGCCGTGCGGGCCCCTCGTGAGGGCACCTGGCTCCTCCCCTGACATCGCCCCTTCGCCTATAAAGACCCCCCGACGGAAAAAACCTAAGTACCCGATCAATTTTCCAGAACACATCGCGATCCGCCGCCACCGTCGACCCGAAGATCGGGAGGGTCCAGAAGCTCTTCCCGGCACCCTGCCGGAGAGGGGAATCGCCACCGGAGGTCTTCTTCATCGCCATGCTTGCCTCCAGAGCGATGAGTGAGTAGTCTACCTTGGACTATGGGTCCATAGCAGTAGCTAGATGGTTGTCTCCTCCACCATGTGCTTCATGTTTAGATCTCATGAGCTGCCCTACATGATTGAGATCACCGTTATGTAATTCTACATGTTTGGTTTGTTGGGATCCGATGAATATTGGTGTTTATGATTAAGTTGATGTACTGAATTATATCTTTTGTTATCTCTATGTTGTTTATGATCTTGCATGCTCTCCGTTGTTAGTAGCTATCTTGGCCGAGTAGTTGCTAGTGACTCCAAGAGGGGGTATTTATGCTCGATAGTGGGTTCATGCCTCTATTTAATCTGGGGGAGTGACAGAAACCTCTAAGGTTGTAGATGTGCTGTTGCTACTAGGGAGAAAACAACATTCATATGCTCAAGGGCATATGCTTTGTTTACATTACACACTTTGCTTAATGCAATTATCTGTTGTTCGCAACATAATACTCATGGGGTGTTCGGATTGATATCCCCGAGAGTGGATTATTAGTCATAGATGCAGTTGGATGGCGGTCTATGTATTTTGTTGTAATGCCCAGAGTAAATCTCATAGTGATCTTCTTGACATATCACGTTTATCTTTATTCTATCAATTGCCCAACTGTAATTTGTTTACCCAGCATGTGTTATTTTATCTATGGAGAGACACCACTAGTGAACTGTGGATCCCGGTCCTATTTACATCATATTGATATCACCTGTTTACTCTACTCGTACTGTTTACTTTACTCGCACTGTTTATTTTACTCGCATACTATATTGTTTTCCACTCGATACGCTCATAATCTTTGTTTCAAGCAAACCGGTGAGATTGACAACCTCATCGTAAGTTGGGAACAAAGTACTTGGTTGTGTGTGTGCAGGTTCCGCATCACCTTCAGTCGTTTGTCTCTCCTCTCCTGACCGATATTAAACCTTGGTTTCTTAACTGAGGGAAAACTAGCTGCTATACTCATCATACCTTCCTCTTGGGGTTCCCAACGGGCTGGTTATCCACCACGCACAAGGACAGTCTGCTCCCACGTTAACCACATGCAGCAATGCTCCATGCTTGTTTTTACACCATTTGCTTAGTGTTTCGGTACACTTCGTTGCATTTCTATGCATTTTCCGAAACTAACCTATTAACGAGATGCCACAGTGCCAGTTCCCTGTTTTCTGCTATTTTGTGTTTCAAAAAAGTTACACAGGAAATATTCTCGGAATTGGACGAAACAAAAGCCAGACATCCAGAAATTTACCGAAGCTTCCAGAGAACCGAAGAGGAGACGGAGAGGAGCCACTGGTGGGCCACACCACCAGGGGGAGCGGCCTAGGGCTGGCCCGCGCCCCCCTATGGTGAGCCCCACCAGGTCCACTTCTGACGCAGCCTCTTCGCCTATAAAGACCCCCTGACGGGAAAAACCTAAAGACCCGATCACTTTTCTAGAATACATCGTGATCCGCCGCCGCCGTCGACCCGAGATCGGGAGGGTCCAAAAGCTCTTCCCGGCACCCTGCCAGAGAGGGGAATCGCCACCGGAGGTCTTCTTCATCACCATGCTTGCCTCCGGCGCGATGAGTGAGTAGTCTACCTTGGACTATGGGTCCATAGCAGTAGCTAGTTGGTTGTCTTCTCCACCATGTGCTTCATGTTTAGATCTCGTGAGCTGCTTTACATGATCGAGATTACCGTTATGTAATTCTACATGTTGTGTTTGTTGGGATCCGATGAATATTGGTGTTATGATTGAGTTGATGTGCTGAATATTATCTTATGTTATCTCTATATTGTTTATGATCTTGCATGCTCTCCGTTGTTAGTAGCTATCTTGGCCGAGTAGTTGCTAGTGACTCCAAGAGGGGGTATTTATGCTCGATAGTGGGTTCATGCCTCTATTTAATCTGGGGGAGTGACAGAAACCTCTAAGGTTGTAGATGTGCTGTTGCCATTAGGGAGAAAACAACATTCATATGCTCAAGAGCATATGCTTTGTTTACATTACACAATTTGCTTAATGCAGTTATCTGTTGTTCGCAACTTAATACTTGTGGAGTTCTCGGATTGATTCGCCACAAGTGGATTATTAGTCATAGATGCAGTTGGATGACGGTCTATGTATCTTGTAGTAATGCCCAGAGTAAATCTCATAGTGATCCTCTCGACATGCACGTTGTCTTTATTCTATCAATTGACCAACTGTAATTTGTATACCCAGCATGTGTTATTTTATCTTATGGAGAGACACCACTAGTGAACTGTGGACCCCGGTCCTATTTCCTCTATATTGCTATCACCTGTTTACTTTACTCGCACTGTTTACTTTACTCGCATATTACTATTGCTTTCCACTCGGTACGCTCATTCCTTTGTTTCAAGCAAACTGGTGAGATTGACAACCTCATCGTAAGTTGGGAACAAAGTATTTGGTTGTGTTGTGTGCAGGTTCCACGTTGCTACGGGTTGAAGACGCGCTAACAAGAAATAATTAATGGCGCCCTTGTTGGAGTGTCACGCAGCTAGTGGGCATCACCTTCAGTCGTATTGTCTTTTTCCTACTGGATTGACTACCTTGGTTTCATAACTGAGGGAAAACTTGCTGCTATATTCATCAAACCTTCTTTTGGGGTTTTCAACTGGCCGGTCATTTACTTCATCAACTACACGCCAACAAGTTCTCTGGCACTATTCAATACCGTGCCACCATGGCACACTTTACTTTTCTTGTTCTTAAAAATTTGACATTGTGGCTCTCTTATGTTGAGTTGTTATGCTTGCAAGTTGTAAGTTGGAAATTAGCCCAGCCATACCGTCATGGGGTAAGCTTTCAACATTGCACTATCTTTCTTTGAGTTGATATCATGATCTTTTGTTTATGGATACTCGCGGTGTGAAATGAATTGGGAATCTTGCGGGATCATGGAGTTTGTATATGTGTTAGAGAAACGCCTGCGCCGCTAATCTAAGCCATGCATAATTCATGGTGGAAATTTATAGCATGCCCATAGTGAACATTCGACGACGCATCTCACAATAAAAAGCTATACCAATGGTAAATAAAAGAGATGCCGAGGTGTTCATTGTCTGTTTATCCTGTCATTTTGATGTGGGCTTGTTCCATGTCAGCTGGCACGGAGGTACCCCGTTGGCGGTTCTCGATAATATATGTATACTTACAATGACAAGAGCTTGCTTGGGACTCTAAGTCGAGTAGCATGAGGTTTGGGTATTCATACTTCACGGGACACGAGGTTTTCAACTTATGATTTGTCAAGCATATGCAGCATAATTGTATTTGCATTAACTTTAACCATTCAAGATGCCTATGATGGGGGCAATGAGAGCTCAAAGCTGGTAAGTACCATAATTTTTGAAGGTTTATAAAACTTGCAATCACTGCTTCCCTCCGTGAAGGGCCTTTCTTTTACCTTTATGTTGAGTCTCCACCTTCTATCTTTATGCACCGTCTAAGAGAGCATAGTTGTCATTCTGAGTATAATGTGCATTGTCCCAAAGTTTTCATTGATTGATTCATATTGTTGGTTTCACTTGTTCTTAAATTATTTGTATCTAGTCGCCCTCTTAAACTTAAAGGTGTCCTATGCATTTATGTTTTGCTCTCTCATGAAGGACAAGTTGAAAACCATTTGTATGTTTTTCCATATGATTTCAACACACGTTTGACTTTCATTGTTTCATTTTCATGATCTTTCATTTGTGTTCTTTTTCATGTTATAACATGGTTGCTAAGTTTCTTCTATCATGATTATATCTTTCATGCCCATGTTTTAAGTTCTTTTGATCTCAGCGCACAATGCTTACATAGTTGATCAAGATTGTGTAGGTGCATGTCACCTCAAAAATTATTCTTTTGTTATCACTTACCTACTAGAGGACGAGCAGGAGTTAAGCTTGGGGATGCTGATACGTCTCCAACGTATCTATAATTTTTGATGCTCCATGCTTGTTTTCACACCATTTGCTTAGTGTTTCGTTACACTTCGTGGCATTTTTATGCATTTTCCGGGTCTAACCTATTAACGAGATGCCACAGTGCCAGTTCCCTGTTTTCTGCTATTTTTGTTTTTCAGAAAAGTTACACAGAAATATTCTCGGAATTGGACGAAACAAAAGCCAGACGTCCAGAAATTTACCGGAGCTTCCAGAGAACCGAAGAGGAGACGGAGAGGAGCCACTGGTGGGCAACACCACCAGGGGGCGCGGCCTAGGGCTGGCCCGCGGCCACCTATGGTGAGCCCCACCAGGTCCACTTCTGATGCTACCCCTTCGCCTATAAAGACCCCTCGATGGGAACAACCTAAAGACCCGATCACTTTTCCAAAATACATCGCGATCCGCTGCCGCCGTCGACCCGAGATCGGGAGGGTCCAGAAGCTCTTCCCAACACCCTGCCGGAGAGGGGAATTGCCACCGGAGGTCTTCTTCATCGCCATGCTTGCCTCCGATGCGATAAGTGAGTAGTCTACCTTGGACTATGGGTCCATAGCAGTAGCTAGTTGGTTGTCTTCTCCACCATGTGCTTCATGTTTAGATCTCGTGAGCTGCTTTACATGATCGAGACTACCGTTATGTAATTCTACATGTTGTGTTTGTTGGGATCCGATGAATATTGATGCTATGATTGAGTTGATGTACTGAATATTATCTTATGTTATCTCTATGTTATTTATGATCTTGCATGCTCTCCGTTGTTAGTAGCTATCTTGGCCGAGTAGTTGCTAGTGACTCCAAGAGGGGGTATTTATGCTCGATAGTGGGTTCATGCCTCTATTTAATCTGGGGGAGTGACAGAAACCTCTAAGGTTGTAGATGTGCTGTTGCTACTAGGGAGAAAACAACATTCATATGCTCAAGGGCATTTGCTTTGTTTAAATTACACACTTTGCTTAATGCAGTTATCTGTTGTTCGCAACTTAATACTTGTGGAGTTCTCGGATTGATTCACCACAAGTGGATTATTAGTCATAGATGCAGTTGGATGGCGGTCTATGTATCTTGTTGTAATGCCCAGAGTAAATCTCATAGTGATCCTCTCGACATGCACGTTGTCTTTATTCTATCAATTGCCCAACTGTAATTTGTTTACCCAGCATGTGTTATTTTATCTTATGGAGAGACACCACTAGTGAACTGTGGACCCCGGTACTATTTCCATTATATTGCTATTACCTGTTTACTTTACTCGCACTGTTAACTTTACTTTCATATTACTGTTACTTTCCACTCGATACGCTCATACCCTTTGTTTCAAGCAAACCGGTGAGATTAACAACCTCATCGTAAGTTGGGAGCAAAGTATTTGGTTGTGTTGTGTGTAGGTTCCAAGTTGCTACTAGTTGAAGACGAGTCAACAAGTGTCGTAAACGGCGCCCTTGTTAGAGTGTTAGTAGGCTAGTCAGCATCACCTTCTGGAGTATTGACTTTTTCCTGGATTCGATAAACCTTGGTTTCTTTCTGAGGGAAAAACTTGCTGCTGTGTTCATCATACCTTCCTCTTGGGGTTCCCAACTGGACGGTGAAAAACTATCAACACCGCACCGCATCACCTACCAATCGCGCCCAACATGACGATTGCCAAAGCCATCAATCCCAGTTTCGGATCACCGAACTGTTGCCTGTGCGAAGGTGACAAAAATGTGATTTTTGCTGGTCTATAGTTTGTTAGTCTTGTTTTTTCTTTTAGTTGTAAGTATGCTATGAAATTGCAGGTTTATCTGCATAATAACACGAGGTATACCGGTATGAAGTGTCAATACCACCTACGCCTAGTTATTTGTCAGATATTGTTAGCCAGGAATACAAAGTAGTATGTATTGAGATTTTCATATTTGTAGTATTTATCATTGGGTACCTTTATTTTTTTCATATTTTTCTAAAACTTTAAAAACAAATTTTAAATGTTGCTCAGTCTTTTGTCCATATCTATCATATATATACTATACAACCGCCTGCGCGAATGGGCCGGCCCATTAACAGGTCTTCCTTTTTATTGTTTCTTTTATGTTTTTCTTTCTATTTCTTATTTTCTATTCTATTCTTTTTATTTTATTTTATTTTTTAGTTTTCATTTTTTGTTAACTTTTTTAGAAAAATGATGATTGGAAAAATAAACCTGATATGAAAAAGTTATTCAGGATTTTTAAAACTTCTAGATTTTGAAAATTTTGCATTAACTAAAATTTTTTCCCAAGGTTAAAAATACAGTTTATGTAGGTTTAAAACCATATTTAATGGGATAATAAAAAATGTTCATGGTTGAAAACTATGTTGACCGGTTTTGAAAAATTTACAACGAATTTGAAAAAAAATCACATGATTCAGAAAATGTTCATGGGTTCTAATATTTTACAACGAGAAGTGGAAGAGCCAAAGAGGATGAGGAGGATCTCACCAGGGAACGAGTCTAATCTCAAGGTCAACGTAGTGGGTACCATATGCATCACATGCGAAACCACTATTCATTAACTAGAGTCTATCTGGACATAAAACTTATCCACGTCATGCATCGATTTTTTCGCCATCTAATTGTACATGTGGTCTCACTAATATTTATTAGTGATATTCAGTTGTCTAAATTTTTAGCCGCATTTGCGAATCGATTGAATTTAGCCACTCAACTATCACTATCAATAAATCTTGCAAATTCGTATAGATAACATCATGTTTCATGCATATATCTTTTCATTTACACAATAGATTTCAAAAAGAGAATACCGCGACGCGCGGGGCATCCTTCTAGTATCCTCGACGTTAATGGCATGCTCGGATGTCTTTCACGAGGACTAGACCCTGTGGAAAACATGTCACTGTAACTTGTATAACTCGTTTGATTTGTAAGCAGACAATTAGTACTCTCGCCGTCAAGGTGGCCCCAAAAGCTGATTGTGGTTCTCAGCTGTGCCCCGCATTGCACGAACACGACATCAAAGTATCCTCACGCTGAGCCACAAAGCTAGTCGTAGGCTAGAGGTAACTATCAGTGGCAGAAAATCAAAACACCGTAGCGTACTGAATCATATCTGTATACTGAAATCAAAACACCGTAACAGGTTTTCCTTTGTCTATTGTTTCTTTTATGTATTTTTTGTTCTTTCTATTTCTTATTTTTTCTGTTCTATTCTTTTTATTATATATATTATTTTTGTTTATCTTTTTAGTTTTCATTTTTTGTTAGCTTATTTTAAAAAATAGATGTAAAAAATAAATGTGATATGAAAAGTTATTTAGGATTTTAAAAAATTCTAGATTTTGAAAAAATGCATTTATTTGAAATTTTGTTCAACCGGTTCAAAAAATAGTTTTCATAGGCTTAAAAACATATTTAATGGGGTAATAAAATATGTTCATGGTTTAAAACCTATGATGACCGGTTTTGAAAAAATCCACCACATTTGAAAAAAAAATCACAGGATTCAAATAATGTTCATGGGTTCAAATATTTTACCATGAGAAGCGGAAGAGCCAAAGAGGATGAGAAGGATCTCACCAGGGGAAATCTCAAGGTTAACATAGTTCCGTCAAGTACACAACATTTGAATTTAGCGACTCTACTATCACAATCAATAATCCTTGCAAATTCTTATAGATGACATTTATATTTCATGCCTCTTATACCTTTTCATTTACATAATAGATTTCTTGATAGATTGTCACGACAATGCGCGGGGCATCCTTCTAGTATCCTCCTCAACGTTAACTGCATGCTCGGATGTCTTTCAGGAGGACTAGATTGTGTGGAAAATATGTCAATGTAACTTGTACTAACTCGTTTGATTTGTAAGCAGGCAATTAGCACTCTCGCCGTCATGGTGGCCCAGAAGCCGAGTGTGGTTCTCAGCAGTGCCCCGCATTGCACGAACACGGCATCAAAGTATCCTCACGCTGAGCCACAAAAAAGCAGTCGTAGGCTAGCGGTAAATATCAGTGGCAGAAACACAAAACACCGTAGCATACTGAAGTCATATCTGCGTTTCCAAGCGGCCATCATCGTCAGGTAAGCTGTACAGGAGAGCAACCGGCGACGACCCCCGGGTAGCCGGTCAGGCACGTCGTCAATACCGGTGACTCCGGCGACGACCGTAGCATTCGATCCGATGGGACTAGTCCCGTGCATCCACATCCTGCTTGTAACCCTCCGATTGATACAGAGGCAGGCATCACACTGCAAGATATATAGCGGGTTGGTTTGAGACTCGAGGATCGCACACAGGGCATACATTGATCCCATCGCATAATAGAAAAACCAACCACGAACCTATAACGAAAGTGCCACGAAGTGTAACGAAACATTAGGCAAATGGTGTAAAAACAAGCATGGAGCATCAAAAATTATAGATACGTTGGAGACGTATCAGGCACCGCCCGAGCTCCCGCACGTCTTTTGTCCATATTTTTCTGAAACTTTAAAAACAAATTTTAAATGTTGCTCGGTCTTTTGTCCATATCTATCATATATATACTATACAACCGCCTGCGCGAATGGGCCGGCCCATTAACAGATCTTCCTTTTTATTGTTTCTTTTATGTTTTTCTTTCTATTTCTTATTTTCTATTCTATTCTTTTTATTTTATTTTATTTTTTAGTTTTCATTTTTTGTTAACTTTTTTAGAAAAATGATGATTGGAAAAATAAACCTGATATGAAAAAGTTATTCAGGATTTTTAAAACTTCTAGATTTTGAAAATTTTGCATTAACTGAAATTTTCCCCCGAGGTTAAAAAACAAGTTTATGTAGGTTTAAAATCATATTTAATGGGATAATAAAAAATGTTCATGGTTGAAAACTATGTTGACCGGTTTTGAAAAATTTACAACGAATTTGAAAAAAAATCACATGATTCAGAAAATGTTCATGGGTTCTAATATTTTACAACGAGAAGCGGAAGAGCCAAAGAGGATGAGGAGGATCTCACCAGGGAACGAGTCTAATCTCAAGGTCAACGTAGTGGGTACCATATGCATCACATGCGAAACCACTATTCATTAACCAGAGTCTATCTGGACATAAAACTTATCCACGTCATGCATCGATTTTTTCGCCATCTAATTGTATGTGTGGTCTCACTAATATTTATTAGTGATATTCAGTTGTCTAAATTTTTAGCCGCATTTGCGCATCGATTGAATTTAGCCACTCAACTATCACTATCAATAAATCTTGCAAATTCGTATAGATAACATCATGTTTCGTGCATATATCTTTTCATTTACACAATAGATTTCAAAAAGAGAATGCCGCGATGCGCGGGGCATCCTTCTAGTATCCTCGACGTTAATGGCATGCTCGGATGTCTTTCACGAGGACTAGACCCTGTGGAAAACATGTCACTGTAACTTGTATAACTTGTTTGATTTGTAAGCAGACAATTAGTACTCTCGCCGTCAAGGTGGCCCCGAAAGCTGATTGTGGTTCTCAGCTGTGCCCCGCATTGCACGAACACGGCATCAAAGTATCCTCACGCTGAGCCACAAAGCTAGTCGTAGGCTAGAGGTAACAATCAGTGGCAGAAAATCAAAACACCGTAGCGTACTGAATCATATCTGCATACTGAAATCAAAACACCGTAACAGGTTTTCCTTTGTCTATTGTTTCTTTTATGTATTTTTTGTTCTTTCTATTTCTTATTTTTTCTGTTCTATTCTTTTTATTATATATATTACTTTTGTTTTATCTTTTTAGTTTTCATTTTTTGTTAACTTATTTTAAAAAATAGATGTAAAAAATAAATGTGATATGAAAAGTTATTTAGGATTTTAAAAAATTCTAGATTTTGAAAAAAATGCATTTATTTGAAATTTTGTTCAACCGGTTCAAAAAATAGTTTTCATAGGTTTAAAAACATATTTAATGGGGTAATAAAATATGTTCATGGTTTAAAAACTATGATGACCGGTTTTGAAAAAATACACCACATTTGAAAAAAAAAATTCACAGGATTCAAATATTCATGGGTTCAAATATTTTACCATGAGAAGCGGAAGAGCCAAAGAGGATGAGAAGGATCTCACCAGGGGAAATCTCAAGGTTAACATAGTTCCGTCAAGTACACAACATTTGAATTTAGCGACTCGACTATCACAATCAATAATCCTTGCAAATTCTTATAAATGACATTTATATTTCATGCCTCTTATACCTTTTCATTTACACAATATATTTCTTGATAGATTGCCGCGACAATGCGCGGGGCATCCTTCTAGTATCCTCCTCAACGTTAACGGCATGCTCGGATGTCTTTCAGGAGGACTACACTGTGTGGAAAATATGTCACTGTAACTTGTACTAACTCGTTTGATTTGTAAGCAGGCAATTAGCACTCTCGCCGTCATGGTGGCCCAGAAGCCGAGTGTGGTTCTCAGCAGTGCCCCGCATTGCACGAACACGGCATCAAAATATCCTCACGCTGAGCCACAAAAAAGCAGTCGTAGGCTAGCGGTAAATATCAGTGGCAGAAACACAAAACACCGTAGCATACTGAAGTCATATCTGCGTTTCCAAGCGGCCATCATCGTCAGGTAAGCTGTACAGGAGAGCAACCGGCGACGACCCCCGGGTAGCCGGTCAGGCACGTCGTCAATACCGGTGACTACGGCGACGACCGTAGCATTCGATCCGATGGGACTAGTCCCGTGCATCCACATCCTGCTTTTAACCCTCCGACTGATACAGAGGCAGGCATCACACTGCAAGATATATAGCGGGTTGGTTTGAGACTCGAGGATCGCACACAGGGCATACATTGATCCCATCGCATAATAGAAAAACCAACCACGAACCTATAACTTTTGATCAAAGTCAAACATTTCAAAGTTTGATCAACTATACAGGACAATATATCAACATCAATACCAAATGCATATGATATGAGAATACTTTCATGATGGTTATAACTATACTGATTTAGAATTATAATGTCGACATTTTTTTCTATATATTTGGTCAGTTTAGGTCAGTCTCTTCTGATCTACGGTTGTCATTATTGGCGATGGTTGCTGCTTTAGCGCGCTGGTCCTTTGGGGCCTTAGCAAGACGACTTCTTGTTTGTCTACTACAATAAGCTATACTACGACAAGTTTTGCCCGGCTCCAGTGATGGAGAGGATGAGGACGGCGGCGCGTCTTTGGCTCGCGCTAGTGTCTATAGTCGGCGCTAGGTGGTCCAATGACCTAATTGTAATTTTTATTACTTTTGGGATTTTTTGTACTACCGTTGATGATAATTAATAGATCGGTGGAATTTTGAAAAAAACTTTAGAATGTTTGACAATAAACAGAAATTATAGGCATCCTATTTTGCAAAGGACGGAATAGTATCTCTATTTCAATGAATTAGTCATTTTTAGCAGTTAAAAAATATAAAAATTTGACCAAATTCTTAGGATTAATCAATAACATGCGCAATAAAAATACCATTAGATAAATAATGAAATATATTTTTCATATGATATCTATAACATATTATAGTTATTGATTATTTTGTTAAGTATGTTCAAAGTATACTTAACTTGATTTTATAAAAAAAAGTTATAAGCCTTATTCTGGAACGAATGAAGTATAAATTTTGGGCACAAAATATGAGCCATAATAGAAGATTCAAAATAAAAGTAAATATACCACTCCTTTTTGCAACAACCTGTAAGTGGTGTCATAAGTTTTAAGCAAAATAATTTACTTGTATGAATTTTACGGCACAACCTATATAACATGTATATTTTCAAATATTTGAAAATACTCATAATCAGTTACCAAAAGTGGGCAAGAGAAAAATGCTTTACGACATATTATTTTAGAAGGTTAAAAGGGCCAAAATTACTTTAATAATAAGGGCACATAAAATTACATAAGCGAAAAGGTTGACTTGTTGCCTTTTGTTCTCTTCATTTAAGATGTGTACTACTTTTCATTAAGAGCTTGGGATTGCCCCTCTGATGTAACGTGCTTGACTAACTAGCTAACATAAGGCATTCTCCAAACATTAGTTTCTTAGCGCGGTATTATAGGTAAATTATTTATGCGGCAATATAGTTGATAAAGAGATGGAGTGGTGTTGTATCTTATCTAAAATATAACCCCTGCACGCGGTTCTAGAGAAAAAAAAAGATTGGCTAGCCCCAACACATTCATACGTGAGCACAAACTTTAAATTTAGATACAAGTTCTAAGAAACAATACATTGAAGTAGTCGTTTCTTAGAATACATTACCACCTAGAATATTCTGCTAAGAACAATGAATTCTGGCAGGCCCATCTCTAGGATTTGGGGGGCCAGGTGTGACTTATAAAATGAAGCCTTAATTTTTGTTCAAACTCGGTAACTAGCAAAATATGCTATGTTTACTTCATTATATAATTTTAGAATGTGCTATTCCATATAATGTTCAAAAAATATCAACTATGCATTCTAAATTAGTAAATATAACACTAAAAGTAATAAGAAACCTCATGATCTACCAAAAAAGCATCATCCCTTGGGTATTTATTAAAATAAAATCTACAATCATATCAATATATTTGATCTTCTCCAAGATATCACTCTTTCACGACAAATCTATCTAGAGAATCCTTTTAAGACTGAGATGCTACTTCAAATCTCTGTCTTTGCTTCTTCTTTTCAACTGCAGATTGACACCTTGTCCTTCTCATGATTTTCCCTACAAAATAATTCATGAGACCGATCTACTGGGAGTCAGGAGTGACGGATTAGATGCCTACGTGAGCGGAACTGCCAATACCAAAACACGAACAGATCGATTGATCGACTATACTAGCCTGTTCGGCCTAGCCGCATGATACTTGTAGGCTTTATATATTTGGGCCCCCTGGAATTTGGGGGCCCTGTTCGGTCAATCACCTCGATCCTATCTATCGAAGGGGCTGCATTCTAGAGGGCATAATCAGGTGATTGCATCACATTTTATGCATTTTCATACAAACATATACTCTCTCTGACCTATATTATCTTTCACAAATATGAATATATCTAGACATATTTTAATGCTAAATACATCCATATTTGAGAAAGTTAATATGGATTAGAAGGAGTAACTAATTAGGAAAGTCAATTACATCGACTTTTTTTATGAAAGTCAAATAGGCTAGCCATAAGAAAAACTCTGCTCAAACTCTTTTACTTGGTAGAACACGTCGTTAGCTAGCTAGCTAGTGACACTCACAATTGTCAGCCGATTAGTCCGTCCACTCATCGATTTGTGCTCATGTTATCCATCTTTCTAAAGCATGTTGGTGCATTGATCTGAGTAAATATTCGTTACCTTACCTCATCAAGTGGTGCAACCTGCAAGCTACACCCCCGCAAAAGAAAAAAAAGAACTTGCAAGCTACACGCTAGCTGATTTTTCAGTACGTTTTTAGGAGCCCTTTTGTAGCACTATATTAGTTCATGCAATTCATAGCAAATTAGATTTGTCTATGCAACAATCAGAGAAAAAAGTTACACACTAGTGACTCAGGGTTTGAGTTTCTAGGAAAAATTTCTTGAGGTTTATTTTAAAATAAGATTGTCTCATATTTATTTTAAAAATAAACCTCAAGACATTTTTTTCGACAAGGGGGCATACCCGACCTCTAGATTTTCTTTTGTTAACATACATTGTGTTTCATGCATAATGTAAAATGACCACTCCTTCCATACTGAATTCAGGCCCGTCTCCAGGATTTGGGGGCCCCGGTGCGACTTATAAAACTAGGCCTATTTTTTGTTCAAACTTAATAACTAGTGTAAAAAAATTATATGTTTAATTTATATTATATAACTTCAGAATGTGCTATACCCTACGATGTTTGAAAAATATCAAGTATTCATTGTAAAATAACATATATAGCACTAAAGTAATAAAACGAACCTCAAGATCTACCAAGAAGTATCATCCGTCGGGTATTTCTTGAAATAAAATCTTCAGTCATAGCGTTATCACCATGACAGTGATCAACATTAGCATCTCGAGTTTGATTTTCAGAATTTATTTGAGACTCTTTCACCACAAATTTATCTAGAGCATTCTTTTGTGGCTATGCAGCTGCTCCTAATCTCCGTCTTTTCTTCTTCTTTTCAGCACCCGATGGACACTTTGTCCTTCTCATTATTTGCCCCGTGTCACAAATTAATAAATTAACAATATAATTCGTTGAGTAGTCGATGAGTAAGAGACAGCAGGTAGCAGGTTTACCTAATTGCTTGATGGGGTGCTGTCTGTGAGCCTGTGATTCCAAATTTCCAATCAGATCGCTTGACAAGGAAACAAAACGGAGCTGTGATTTTCGGGCGTTGGCGGCAAGGATCGGCGGCCGGCCGGCGAGCGAACCAGGCTGGGCGGCCAGACGGTCAGAGATCTCGGGACGGGAGGAATAACAAATACAGATTGATCTGGACTCCTTTCACGTATATGTGAACCGAACTGATCGATGCGACTGGAACTAGTCGATCTGTATCGATTGTGGCCTACGCTGGGCTTGGACCGCACTATAAAACTGACAAAAAAAATCAAAGTCAACCTATGTATTACTGTGCTATACGAATTTGGGGGCCTCTGAAATTTGGGGGCCCTGTTCCGTCGAGCACGTCGAACCTGTCCATCGACGGGGCTGCTGAATTGGTGAGATAACCTTGTCAACCACACTGCAATTCAGTCAAACGTTGTATTGAATTTTTTTTTGAGAAACGATTGTATTGAGTACTCCCTCCATTTCGGTTTACTAGTCCTGCGTGTATTCCTAGATCGATAATTTAACCAACTTAACATCAAATTATACTAGAAAAAATATATCATTAGAAAATTTGTTCTTATACTTTCTATTACTAGTATAATTTATGTGTTTTATAATATGTATTATGTTGATCAAATTGACAACCTAAATACACATACCAAACTAGTAAACCAAAACGGAGAAAGTACGTAGTGAGCATGAACGTAGATAGCTTGTCGATTGGGAGATAAAACTCTCAATAAGGTTCACGGATTGACGTGATGACCCATAGAAGTTAAAACAAAATTAATCATGTTGGCGTAGCACGGGGGATGAAATGTTCAACCTACAGAACATTGCTCTCCCAGTTTAATTAACAGTGTTGACACAGTCGTAGTCTCGTACTAGGTGAACGGGTTTGGCCGACCGTCGCGGCTCTATATATGCAGCAGTCGGAACTGCTGTGCACACGACACCCTGCGTATGACTTGCGTCCGATGCGCAATCGAACGGGATGCGTTTCGTTGGACTGCGCCAGGCACACACGCGGCTGCATCGGACGGTGGACAGATCGCGTCGTACACAAATCGGACAAGAATCGTCGTACGCATAGCAGGATTCGCACAGAAATCCTTTACTTAGCCCCGCAAAAAAAAAAAAAATCCTTTACTTAGCGCATCTTCTTCTCGAGACAGCTAAATAACCAGCTTAGCTACGACTAAAATGGCGGCGGCGTCCATCGAGGAGATGGAGTGCAGCAGCAGCAGAACGCCGGCGGCGCCACCCAAAGACGATCCGTCGTGGGAGTACCACCTCCGGAAGTACCTGGTGCTGCTGGCCACGCTGGTGGCCACGGGGACGTATGTAGAAGGGGTAGGGGGGAGAGAGGTATGGCGGAATATGGTGGATGTTTTATTGAGCCTCGGGGGCGAGTATATATAGACGTACAGGTAGTAGACTTGGAGTAGAAGACAAGTAATATCTCTACCTAATCTATCCTTAAACCTAACCGACATATATCTCTAACACCCCCCCGCAGTCGTAGCGGGAGCGTCGTAAACAACATGAACGACGTGGACGATCAGACTGGAGATAAACCGAAGTAGACCCAGAAGGCTGACACCCCCCCGCAGTCGGAGCGGGAGCGTCGTGGTCGATGTCGCGGCGCGGATGCTTGGACTGGAGAGGAAGCTGACGAGTGCTCAGGCGAGGTGGTAGCCCTTGTGCCGATGTCGAGGGAGCCGAGAGCGGTGGGTGCTGCAACCTTGGTCGAGGTAGCCGTGCGAGGGGTCGCCGTGGTCGATGTCGTGGTCGGGGTTGCCGGTGTCGATGTAGCCGCAGATGAAGCCGCAGGCGCGTAGGGCGCCGTAGAAGGACGGAGACGCGTCGAGGCAGTCATCGGAGAGAGCGATGCCGAAGTCGATGCAGTCCGAGCCGTCGAGGACGAGGTGCGGCCATGGCTTTGCCAGAACCAGGCGCACGTCGGGGACGAAGGCATACTCCGGTTGTGCCAAAACCGAGTACGCAAAGACGAACACGGGGATGAGGCGCTGCGACCAAGCTTGCCAGACTCGGGAGCGCGTCGGGGACGAAGGCAAGCACCGGTGTTGCCAGTACCGGGCGTGCGAAGAACGGGACCAGTTAAACAACTTCACGCCATGTCGGAGAAGAGACTAGCAGAGAAGGACTCCACGACGGTTGCGAGGCGCAGAGCGGCGAAGAGAGAGGGTGCCGATGTAGCCCGCGGTTGTCGGAGTAGATGAGCAGGTGTGGTTATGAACAAGGCGATGACGCTGGCGATGAAGTCGTGCTGGACGTAGACGTAGAAGGCGGCGAACCAACGACGACCAAGAGTGGCCATGCTGGATGCCTAGACAGGCGAAGGGGTAGTCGGCGGGACCTGCGACGGCCAGGAGGGCCATGCAGATTACCTATGGAGGTGCGGCGGCGGTACTCGAAGTAGGCGAGGAAGAACCCAGCGGCGCGACGAAGACCATGCGCGGACGGCGACAACCCGCGCCGAGGGAGGTGGCGTGGAGGAAGCCAGCGACGTCCTCGCGAGGTGACGGCGATGACCACGTGCAGCGACGCAACGGCCCGATGGGACGGCGCGGCTGCAGGGCGCGAGTCGGTGCAGCGGCGTGAGAACCACCAGCAACGTACATGCCAGAGAAGGCACGTTGGTAGCCGGCGGCGGGGACCAAAGGCAGCGACGCTACGGCCCGAAGGGGCGACGCAGCGGCAGCCCGATGCTCGAACGGTGGTAGGCGCGTGCTCGGGGACGTACTTGGCGGAGACGAGCGTCAGATCGGTTGATCAGACCGACGGCGGCGCTGGACGCGCCAAGTCCTAGACGACGGCACACAGATCGGAACCCGTGGCGTCGTTGTCGGTGAAGTCCCTGGCGATGACGGCGAAGACGGACCGGCGATGGAGACCGCGCAGGCGTGGAGCCGGCAATGATGCACCGAGGCGTCCCTCGGACGACGCGTCCGACATTGCCGCGCGGTTGATGAAGGTGGGTAGCCGCCGGTGCGAGGTCGACGCCGAGGTTGGAGTAGAGGCGCGTGGTGACGGCGGCGGTGGGCGACGCAATCCGATCTAAGATCGGTAAACCAAAAAGAAAATGCCGGTCAAGCGACCGGCGAGAAAAAGACGTAGGGCAGCCGATCAACCGATCGGCGGACGAACCCTAATACGGGCGGCGCGGCCCCCGGCGGAGATCATGGAGATCGACCTCCCCGGGGGCGGCGCGGTGCGGAAGCGGGGCGGCGGCTAGGTCAAGGTTCGGCGCCGCTCTGATACCATGTAGAATTGCTGAATAACTATTGTATTGATACTTGGATCGGTGATTACAATGAGCCTCCTGGGCGAGTATATATAGACGTACAGGTAGTAGACTTGGAGTAGAAGACAAGTAATATCTCTACCTAATCTATCCTTAAACCTAACCGACATATATCTCTAACAACGTACGCGGCGGGGCTCAGCCCGCCGGGGGGAGTCTGGCAGAAGACCGAGCCAGGCCACGAGGCCGGCGTCCCGATCCTGTACCACTCTACCCGGTACCTCGCCTTCTTCTACTTCAACGCGACCGCCTTCGCGGCGTCGCTCGTCGTCAACCTCCTCCTCCTTGTCCTGAACCAGAAGAAGCGGAAGCTCTTGCTCGCCGTGCTCCGGTTCGTCATGGTGCTGGACCTGCTCGCCCTCATGGGGGCCTTCGCCACCGGGAGCTGCGAGGATCTGCCGACCACCGTGTACGTCTCCACGCTGGTGGTCGCTCTCGCCGCCTACGTCGGCATCCACATCCTCCTGGACCGGCACGACAGGGAGGAGACCTCGCACGCAGCTGAGGTGAGCCCCGACGACGCGCTCAAGCTCAAGGAGCAGCGTAAGGTGCTGCTGCTTCTCGCCACGTTCGCCACGGGCATCTCCTACGGCGCCGGCCTGAGCCCGCCCGGCGGCTTCCGCGACGACGACAAAGCCGGAGACCCGATGCTGAAGGCCCAACAGTCCCAGCGCCTGATGGCCTTCTTCTACTGCAACACCACGGCGTTCGTGCCGTCGCTGCTCATAATCGTGCTGCTCCTGGGCCGGAGGATGCAGAGGTACTACGCCAAGATTCAGCTGTACGGGTTCGTCCTCGTCGTGCTGCTCGGCCTCCTGGGCGCCTACGCCGCCGGGAGCTCCACGAAGGCGGAGACGACGGCCTACGTGGTCGTCCTTGTCGCCGCGGTCCCCGTGTACATCTTCCTCGTCATAGTCGTCAAGCTGCTTGTCTCGGATCCTCTCAAGAACACCCGCTCCTGGCGACGACTGAAGAGCGTCTCCGCGCGCGTGTCAAATTGGCTGCAAGAACGAGGATGCCACCAGAATCAGAGTACATCGCCGGCGGGCGAGCAGTTGGCAACATCAGGAGGAGGCGGCGGCGGCAGCACCGATGAGGTGAACACAAGCAACAAGAACGAAGGCATCGAGAAGGCCAAATCGCTGATCCTGCTGCTCGCCACACTCGAAGCCACCATCACTTACCAAGCGGGGATGGATCCGCCCGGCGGGGTCTGGCAAAAAGCTGACCCGAAAGGGCACTACAAGGCCGGCGACCCGATCCTCTTGTTCACGAACGCTAGGCGCTACAAGGTGTTCTTCTACTGCAACTCGACGGCGTTCGTGGCGTCCTTGGTGGTCATCCTTATGGTCCAGAACAAGAGCTTGATCAGGGGGCACGCGCTGGAGGTGGCCATGATACTTGACCTGTTCGGTCTCATCGGCGCGTACGCCGCCGGGAGCTGCCGCGACGTCAGTACCTCAATCTACGTCATGGCCTTGGCGGGCGCCGTCCTGGTCTACGTGGTCATCCACGTCGTCTTCTTCACCCTTGACAACGAGGACCTGAGCGACAAGGAGAAGAGGACGATCGACAAGCGGCGCAAGCGACTGCTGCTCCTCGCCATCCTCGTGGCCACCATCACCTACCAGGCCGGCCTCACCCCGCCGGGCGGATTCTGGACGGCGGACGGCACGGCCGAAGATGGCACCCCGACGTATGCGGGTTCGGCGATACTCGAAGACTATGGCGGCGAGTACCGGAGGAGGTACCTGGCGTTCTTCTACTGCAACTCGACGAGCTTCATGGCGTCCGTGGCGCTCATCATCATGCTGGTGAACCAGAACCTGTACCGGCCGGGCATACGGTGCTACGCGCTCTACGTGTGCATGGTCGTTGCCCTGTTTGGCCTCATGGGCGCCTACGCCGCCGGGAGCGCACGGCAGCTGCTAACGTCCATCTACGTCTTCGTTCTCGTCGGTGCCGTGGTCGCGTTCATCGTCGTGCAGTTGCTCGTGTTCTTCAAATTCTTCAATGGTTGTGGTGCTTCCTCCTCTGGATCAACCTCCGGCGGCAGCAGTAGCAACAATGCCAACGATTCATTGTCCTCTCCGCGGCCACAATCGCCGGAGCCCAGCACGGCGGAGCGCTCCAGTTCGAGTCGGCGGAAGTACCTGATGCTGCTGGCGATCCTGGCGGCGAGCGTCACTTACCAGGCCGGCCTGAAGCCGCCGGGCGGCACTTGGGAGGAATCGGTGCCGGATTCACACATCACCGAGGGGAACCCGGTGCTGCGTGTCAGCGACCTGCCCCGGTTCCGGGCCTTCTTCTACTGCAACTCCGCCTCCTTCGTGGCGTCGGTGGTCGTCATCGTCCTGCTGCTGCAGGAATCCCTGCAGGACCGCCACGGTCTGCTGATCTACGCCATGAACACGGCGATCGTGCTGGACCTGCTTGGCCTCCTGGGCGCGTACGCTGCCGGGAGCAGCCGGGAGTGGGATACGTCCGATTACGTCATCGCGCTGACCGCCGCCGTGCTCGCCTACGTCGCCGTGCACATCGTGATCTGGTTCGTGGCCGGCCGGAGGGGCCGTCGGAGAGTGAGCAGTATCACGCACCAGCTACCTGCTGAAGCTCGTGCTCAGCCGAAAGAAACGACGAGATATAATCAGCAGGAGGATAGTATCTATGAATAAAAACATCCTTACATTTAGCCCATAAATCAATACTATTTTTAGTCAAAGACAGCAACCAATCTTTAGCTTTTCCTCTCAAAGAAAAAGGAAACAACTTGAGCTCGTGCTCAGCCGAAAGAAACGACGAGGTGTTGGTCATCCCCGTGCTGAAGCTCGGTTTAAATGATCTCCATTTCTTGTGCGTGGTGAATGACCAGCCAGTTGGGAACCCCAAGACTGAGTAAATTTCATAATATTGCTACACAGAGATATAATCTTAGCAGGAGGATAGTATCTACCAATAAAAGCATCCTTACACTTAGCCCATGAATCAATATTATTCTTAGTTAAAGACAGCAACCAATCTTTAGCTTTTCCTCTCAAAGAAAAAGGAAACAACTTGAGCTTAATAATATCACTTTCTACATCCTTATATTTCTGCATCTCACATAGCTCAACAAAATTGTTGAGATGAGCTGCAGCATCTTCAGTACTAGCACCAGAAAATTGCTCTTTCATAACAAGGTTTAACAAAGCAGGCTTAATCTCATAAAAGTTTGCAGCAGGAGCAGGTGGTGCAATAGGAGTGCAGATAAAATCACTATTGTTTGTGCTAGTAAAGTCACACAACTTAGTGTTTTCAGGATTGGCCATTTCAGCAAAACGAAAGTAAACAAGTAAAAACAACTACCAAGGATTCTAATTTTTTTGGGTTTTTGATATAAAACGATGCAGGTAAAATAAATAAAGTAAAGCAAAACAATAACAAAATAAAGGATGTGCGTGCGAAAAACTCCCATCGCAGAAGTCTTCCAATTCTCCCCGGCAACAGCGCCAGAAAACAGCTGGTCCTGGTGCGTGGTGAACAACCAGCCCGTTGGGAACCCCAAGAGGAAGGTGTAATGAGTATAGCAGCTAGTTTTCCCTCAGTTAAGAAACCAAGGTTATGTCGATCAGGAGAAAAGGGACAAACGACTGAAGGTGATGCAAACTGGCTTAATAGCACTCCAACAAGGGCGCACTTGTTGACTCGTCTTCGGCCAGTAGCAATGCGGAACCTGCACACAACACAACCAAGTACTTTGCTCCCAACTTGCGATGAGGTTGTCAATCTCACCGGTTTACTTGAAACAAAGGTTATTAGTGTATCGAGTGGAAAACAGTAGAATATGCGAGTAAAGTAAACAGTGCGAGTAAAGTAAACAGGTGATAGCAATATGATGGAAATAGGACCGGGGTCCACAGTTCACTAGTAGTGTCTCTCCATAAGATAAATAACACATGCTGGGTAAACAAATTACAGTTGGGCAATTGATAGAATAAAGATAAACGTGATATGTCAAGAAGATCACTATGAGATTTACTCTGGGCATTACAACAAAATACATAGACCGCCATCCAACTGCATCTATGACTATTAATCCACTTGTGGCGAATCAATCCGAAAACTCCACAAGTATTAAGTTGCGAACAATAGATAATTGCATTAAGCAAAGTGTGTAATGTAAACAAAGCATATGCCCTTGAGCATATGAATGTTGTTTTCTCCCTAGTAGCAACAGCACATCTACAACCTTAGAGGTTTCTGTCACTCTCCCAGGTTAAATAGAGGCATGAACCCACTATCGAGCATAAATACCCCCTCTTGGAGTCACTAGCAACTACTCGGCCAAGATAGCTACTAACAACGGAGAGCATGCAAGATCATAAACAACATAGAGATAACATAAGATATAATTCAGTACAGCAACTCAATCATAACACCAATATTCATCGGATCCCAACAAACCAAACATGTAGAATTACATAACGGTGATCTCAATCATGTAGGGCAGCTCATGAGATCTAAACATGAAGCACATGGTGGAGAAGACAACCATCTAGCTACTGATATGGACTCATAGTCCAAGGTAGACTACTCACTCATCGCTCCGGAGGCAAGCATGGCGATGAAGAAGACCTCCGGTGGCGATTCCCCTCTCCGGCATGGTGCCGGGAAGAGCTTCTGGACCCTTCCGATCTTCGGGTCGACGGCGGTGGCGGATCGCGATGTGTTCTGGAAAAGTGATCGGGTACTTAGGTTTTTCCTGTCGGGGGGTCTTTATAGGCGAAGGGGCGATGTCAGAGGTGGAGCCAGGTGGCCTCACACCATGGCAGCGCGGCCAGGGCCTGGGCCGCGCCAGCCTGGTGTGTGGGGCCCCTATGGCCCCCCTCCTACTCTCCTTCGGATGACTGGAAGCTCCCGGACAAAATAAAACTTCAGGAACTTGTTTCGTCCAATTCCGAGAATATTTCCTGTGTATCACTTCTGAAACACTAAAACAGCAGAAAACAGGGAACTGGCACGGTGGCAACTTGTTAACAGGTTAGTTCCGGAAAATGCATAAAAGTGCCACGAAGTGTAACGAAACATTAGGCAAATGGTGTAAAAACAAGCATAGAGCATCAAAAATTATAGATACGTTAGAGACGTATCAGGCACCGCCCGAGCTCCCGCACATCGCCGGCCGTCCGCGCTCGCACGCCGTCGGCCGCCCGCACATGCTCCTGGTCCGCGGCAGGGGCGGGAGTGTTGTCGTTCATCTCCGTCGGGACAAGCGAGGAAGAAAACCAGGCGAGCGAGGGTTGACTAAAGACTAGACTGCGGGTTGATTCACAGAATTATGGAGGGCTTTTTTGCAAAATATCTGTCAGGAGAACCAAATCATGGAACCCTTGCGTATTTTATTATTAGGTATAGAGGTATAGATATAGAGCTAGTATGCTTTGCTATTCGCCATGAAAGGATGATTTGCTGGAAAAAAAATACTTTTACACACAATTTTAGGATGCGTTGTCCAACAAATTCACCGGTATGCAGTATGTTCTGGTAGTCATAAATGACGGCTAACTATATTTGGTCATGTGTGTTAACTTTTTTCGAACACACTTACTAGTACTTGCAGAACCATGATAGATGTTGTCTCCAGAGGTGTATCAATGCATAATTTAATCGGATTTGCTAGAAATCAGGCGCTTGATCTTTAACTAGAGATCATTCGTCTTCTTCCTCCAGCCTTCTTCCACCTCCATCTCTAGATGCTATGGTTGACGACCTCACCGGAGACGGAGACGGCATGGCTGGCAGAGGCATTGGCGGCGGAGACGAGGAAAGGACCTCGCCGGAGCCGAGGACGGTGCGACTGGCTGCGGCGTCACCGGCGGAGGCGAGGAAAGGTAATTAGGGTTTGGGGTGCTAGTGGTCTTAGGGTTGAGGGTGCAGAAGCTCGCCAGAGTTTCTACGCCGGAGTTAGGAGAGGTTTAGAGGAAGATCGGTGCAGACTTTAGGGTTTAGGGAGTGGGGGCTCGCCGGAGTTAGAGGTGGAGGGCTGGAGAAGGAAGACGACTCATCTCTAGTTAGAGATCAGTCGCCTACACCCCCTAATTTAATATGGGAAAAGCTAGACTTATGAATTGTTTTTACGAAAAAAAATCCTATGAAATGACGTGCTCTCAGCCACTTTTTTCAAATGAGTACTAGGATAATTTCCGCACCTAGTACATTTTCAAATCCATTTAGAAATTTTTTATCCGGTTTGAAGGAATCTGATGGATAATGATATTTGATTCCAAACTTGACACCGAATATGGCATAGGATATGATATGCTTATAGCACCCGGATATCCGTATCTAGAAATTATTTAGGATAATCCCATATTTTTATTCAAATAATCTGATTATTATCTGAAACACTGAAGCTAATTAGTTAGTGAGTTGCCGAGTTCGATACGTTAAATAATAGCTAAGTTATATAGTTAGTCTATTGAATATAGAGTCCAAACTGTTATGTTATTATGCTAACGAACATGTGTTGTTCTTATCCTAGCCCTTGTGATTGCGTTATTGAATAAATATGAACCTTGCCGACGTATTTGATTAATTTTTGTTTCCGCCTGAGCATGCTGCATTTCCGTTTCAAATTTGCTGCATTTTCTATCCATATTTGAATCTGCAATCGGTCATTATCCGATCTGTCCTGAATGAGTCAAGAAAAGATGAAACAGAATATGGTAAAGACAAAGTCCAATCCGATCGGATTACATATATCCCTATCCATGAATATTACCTTCCCGGCGATCTCATGTTAGTCCATATAGTAATCACGCACGTGCAATGCACGTACCCCTCGAGAAAAAAGTAATTTTTTAAAGAAAAAAATCATGTTTCACAATGGAAATATCCATGATATATTTCAAGTATGCTTAAGATTGATAACATAAGACCCCAAACTAACCAAACATGTGACTAATTAGATTTATGTGGCAATTTCTAATATGTATACATAGTTCATACCTAGCTTGTAAGTAATATGAAACATTGTGGTGGCTCCCCAAAGAGAAAATTGCAATATAACCAAACTCCTAGCTCCTACAGAGAGATCAAATTGATCAACTTACTATTTCAGTATTGAAGAAATATTACAACAGAGAATGCATGTAAGCTGAAAATAGTGGTTTCACATCTCACCAGTATCATCCTTATTATGGTGATTCGGCGCCATAGACAACATTGACTTTATATTCGTAGCCTCAAGTGGACCTACACAATGACCAGGGCTGTCACTAAGTACATGTTGTAAGAAAAACATGTATATATGAAGAATGCACAAATAAGTGTTCTTGAAAAGATGAAGGCGTCACAAATATCTTGTGTCACCTGCATGTGTTCCAGTCAGAAACATTGTAAATATCACATATTACTTAGGAAATTAATAGGAAAAGGAAGACTGGGAAACACTCATGAAACTGAAAAAATGTACTCCCTCCATCCCGGTTTTAAGGGCATAATTTGAAAATCATGCAATCCCAAAATACCCCCCATCTCCTAGGCATATTAGTATTTAAGATTTTTAATTAGCAGCTTTGCATGAGCAGTTTTTGCATTTCCAAGGTCAAACAACCAATGCATGCGCTTTCTTACTAATTAATGAGTCTTTAAATAAGGACAAAGAGCCAAATTTCACCACCAATCATAGATCACCTAGGGCTAAGAAATTTGCAAATTATGCCCTTAAAACCGGGATGGAGTGAGTATGAATATTACCATACATTGATAATCTAGATCCTCCTGCACTATACATAAAAGTAAGTGTCTGCAGGAAAACAATGTTTTTTATTGCAACAGAAGTTTGCATTCGGTATATTATGATCTTTAAATATATACTCCCGTGATCTTTTGAATTCCCATGATAATTTTTTCTTATTGCCATGAAAAAACCTTTGTTAACTATAGCAGGTAATTTAAATCGAGAGAAAACTGAATTGCACTCATACCTAAATTGAGAGGCCGCTTGGGATAGATTCCTGACCGCTGAAATCTTCTGAAGCCCTTATTGAAGTACTTGTCAAGGTTATTTGCCCATGTGTGGGAATGCACACACAAGAAAAGATGCGCTGTCTTTATCTGCTCATGTCGCCATGTAAAATCAAAAGATTGTAGGCTTGCCAATGATAAACCACTGTCTTCAAAAAGATGAATGAATATGTATTCTGTGTAAGGTAACTCAAGCGTATGCTCATGTGTAGTGATTGGCGTACTGGCTGCTGTCGGTTTGGCCTCCTGAAGTCCTGATAATTCCCATCCTGCACAACCACCGACGGCTCTGCATCAGGCATATACAGGCTTTGCAGCCACCTGCCACTGAATCGTGCGTGGCGACATCCTAGAGCCAGTGGGTCAGCGGCGCGGCGTTGTCCAGGGGGTCGCTGAAAGAGAAGAGATGACTTGGCGAGGGCGGCTACCTGTGGTGGGGACGCAGCGTGTGCAGCCGGATGGGTAGCTGCGCGCGGAAATCCTATATGCCGCCCGTTAGCGGCGCGGATCGGAAGCGCCGCGTATCCGGGTTAGGCAATTCTGCTAATGGGCCGGCCCAGTTCGGTCACTCTACTTTTTTTTTCCTTCTCTTTTCTGTTTTTCTTCTTTCTTCATTTTTCATTTTCCTTTTTCTTTTTTCGTTTTTTTCTTTTTTGTTCAGAATTTATATTTTTGTTCAAATTTGATTTTTTTTTCATATTTTTGAATTTTGTTCATAATTTGAAATTGTTTATATTTTGATTTTTTTTCAAACTTGAAAATTGTTCATATTTTGAATTTGTTCATATATAAAATTTGTTCATATATGAAAAATGTTCATATATAAAAATTGTTCAAATTTGAAAATTGTTCGTATTTCAAATTTGTTCATATATGAAAAATGTTCATATATGAAAAATGTTCATATATGAAATTTGTTCATATCTTAAAATTGTTTATATTTCGAATTTTAAAAATTGTTCATATTTTCGAATTTTCAAATTTGTTCATATTTCGAATATTTTTAAATTTTGAAATTATTCATATTTCGATTTTTTGTTTAAACTTAAAAATTGTTCATATTTTAAAATTTATTCAAACTTAAAAAAAGAAAAAAAAACATGCACAGTGAATCTCGTGGGTTGCAGCCCAACTAGACATCCTAGGCGGGCGGGGTACGCGGTCCCTCGCTCCCGCGCCGCTAACAGGCGGCGTATAGGAGCCCCCGCTGCGCGGAGCCATACACTAGTGGAAAATGGGCCTTTGGCCTGGACCCTTTAGTCCCGGTCGTAATCTGGGCCGAGACTAAAGGCCCGGCCACGTCGCCCCAAATTCGCCCACCCGCCCGGGAGCCTTTAGTCCCGGCTCGTTACGAGCCTTTAGGGCTATGCGGTGTGCAGCCCGCATGTGCGCCCCCTTTAGTCCCGGTTTGTGTCTCAAACCGGGACTAAAGGCTTCTGCCTATATATATGGCCGCAGCCCCTCTCCCTTGTATTTTTCTTAGATGGGGGAGTGTGGGTTTGTGCTAGTTCTCCATTTCATTCCTATGCACTAGAGGTGTTTGTTGAAATGTGTGTTAGAGCGATGCCGCTTCAGTTCACCGAACACAACTACGATATGAGGTGCCCGAGCCACGCTTAAGCCTCTTCCTCTTTATTTCCACTTATTCTAAAAGGTTAGCAACTATATTTCCTCGTTTAGATCGTGCGGTACTAATTTTTAGGATCGTGATTGTGTTTGATATACTGTTGTATGACGCAGATGAGCCATCCATGGATGTACGGTGATCGACGCACAGCCGCTTACAGAGAAGGCGTGCATTCTTTTCGAGATGCGGTCGAGGCAAACAAGCATGGTGGTGACTATATGTTTTGTCCATGTGTTGAATGTCGGAATGAGAAGGATTACACTTCCTCAAGAGTCATTCAGAGCCACCTGCTTCGGTCCGGTTTTATGTCAGGCTATAATGTTTGGACCAAGCACGGAGAAAGAGAGGTTATGATGGAAGACAACGATGAAGAAGAAGAGAACGATGATGACAACTACCGATCTATGTTCCCTGAGTATGCTGATACCGCAATGGAAGACAATGAAGAACAAGATCAGGGTGAAGAACGGGAACCAGATGAGCCCGCTGATGATCTTGGCCGGGTCATTTCTAATGCACGGCGAGGCTGCGACACAGAAAAGGAGACGTTGCAGTTCGAGCAGGTGTTACAGGACCACAACAAATTGTTGTACCCAACTTGTGAAGATGGCCAGAAGAAGCTGGGTAGCACACTGGAATTGCTGAAGTGGAAGGCAGAGACCGGTGTGACTGACTCGTCATTTGAAAAGTTGCTGGTACTAATGAAGAAGATGCTTCCAAGAAAGAACGAATTGCCCGCCAGCAAGTACGAAGCAAATAAGCTTGTCTGCCCTCTAGGATTAGACGTGCAGAAGATACATGCATGCCCTAATGACTGCATCCTCTACCGCGGTGAGAAGTACGAGAATATGGATAAATGCCCGGTATGCACTGCATTGCGGTATAAGATCAGAAAAGATGACCCTGGTGATATTGAGGGCGAGCCACCCAGGAAGAGGGTTCCTGCCAAGGTGATGTGGTATGCTCCTATAATACCACGGTTGAAACGTCTCTTCAGAAATAAAGATCATGCGAAGTTGTTGCGATGGCACATGGAAGATCGTATGAAAGACGACAAGTTGAGGCACCCCGCTGATGGTCGGCAGTGGAGAAAAATCGAGAGAGAGTTCCCGAGATTTGCAGGTGACGCAAGGAACTTATGGTTTGGTCTAAGTACAGATGGCATGAATCCTTTTGGGGAGCAGAGTTGCAGTCACAGCACCTGTCCCGTTACTCTATGTATCTACAACCTTCCTCCTTGGTTGTGCATGAAGCGGAAGTTCATTATGATGCCAGTGCTTATCCAAGGTCCAAAGCAACCCGGCAACGGCATTGATGTGTACCTAAGGCCATTAGTTGATGAACTTTTACAGTTGTGGGCCGAACCAGGTGTACATGTGTGGGACGAGCACAAACAAGAGGAATTTGACCTTCGAGCGTTGCTTTTCGTAACCATCAATGATTGGCCTGCTCTTAGTAACATTTCAGGACAGTCAAACAAGGGATACAATGCATGCACGCACTGTTTGGATCAGACAGAAAGTATATATCTGGACAAATGTAGAAAGAATGTGTACCCGTACAATCGTCGTTTTCTTCCGCCCAAGCATCCCTTAAAGAAAAAAGGCAAGCATTTCAATGGCAAGGCAGAACCCAGGGAGAAGCCTGTCACCTGTACTGGTGCTGAAGTATTTGATATGGTCAAAGATTTAAAAGCAATCTTTGGAAAGGGTCCTGGCAGCCAACCTGTTCCTAACAGCCCTGATAAGCGCGCACCCATGTGGAAGAAGAAATCTATATTTTGGGAGCTACCCTATTGGGAAGTCCATGAGGTCCGCTCCGCAATCGACGTGATGCACCTGACGAAGAATCTCTGCGTGAATATTCTAGGCTTCCTGGGCTTGTATGGGAAGTCAAAAGATACACCGGAAGCACGGGAGGACCAGGAACGTCATAAAGGACGAGATGGCATGCATCCAGGGCAGTTTCAAGGGCGTGCCAGCTACGCTCTTACCAAGGAAGAGAAGGAAATCTTCTTTGAAGTCCTTTTCAGTATCAAGGTCCCGACTGGCTTCTCGTCGAATATAAAGGGAATCGTAAATATGAAAGACAAAAAAAATTCAAAACCTAAAGTCTCATGACTGCCACGTGCTTATGACGCAATTGCTTCCGGTTGCATTGAGGGGAATTCTACCAGAAAATGTTCGCCTGGCAATTGTGAAGGTATGTGCATTCCTCAATGCAATTTCTCAGAAGGTAATCGATCGAGAAAGTCTATCAGGGTTACAGATTGATGTGGTCCAATGTCTGGTCAGCTTCGAGTTGTTGTTCCCGCCATCCTTCTTCAATATAATGACACACCTCCTAGTTCACCTAGTCGAAGAGATTAGAATTCTCGATCCTGTGTTTCTACACAATATGTTCCCCTTCGAGATGTTCATGGGAGTCTTAAAGAAATATGTTCGTAACCGTGCTAGGCCAGAAGGAAGCATCTCCAAGGGCTATGGAACAGAGGAGGTCATTGAGTTTTGTGTGGACTTTCTTCCTGACCTTAAGCCGATTGGTGTTCCTGAATCTTGATATGAGGGTAGGCTGACAGGAAAAGGCACACTAGGAAGGAAAGCAAAAGTATGTATGGACGGGCATTCATTCTCTCAAGCACACTACACAGTTCTACACAATTCCACCGTGGTGGCTCCGTATATCGTGAGACACAAGAATATTATATGCTCCGAAAACCCGGGGAAGGCTGACTCTTGGATTAAAGGGGAACACGAGAAGACTTTCGGCAGTTGGTTGCAGACACATCTCATGAATGACGACACCGTTGGAGATCAGCTGTACTGTTTGGCCAGGCCACCATCTTCGACTATATGTACTTTCCAAGGGTACGAGATAAATGGGAATACATTTTACACGGTTGCCCAAGATAAAAAGAGCACCAACCAAAACAGTGGTGTCCGCTTTGATGCAACGGACGATAATGGGCAGAAGGAAACATATTACGGGTACATAGAGGAGATATGGGAACTTGACTATGGACCTACTTTTAAGATCCCTTTGTTTCAGTGCAAATGGGTGAAGCTGACAGGAGGCGGGGTAGTTGTAGACCAAAAGTACGACATGACAACAGTGGATCTCAACAATCTTGCGTACATGGATGAACCATTCGTCCTAGCCAACGATGCCGCTCAGGTTTTCTATGTGAAGGACATGTCTACAAAAACGAGAAAAAGAAATCAGCAAAAGAAGACATCGTCCGATGAGCCAAAGCGCCACATAGTTCTTTCAGGGAAAAGAAACATCGTGGGAGTAGATGACAAGTCAGATATGTCAGTAGATTATAATAAGTTTCATGAAATTCCGCCCTTCAAAGTGAAAACTGACCCAAGCATCCTACTGAATGATGAAGATTCTCCATGGCTACGACCCATAAGAAATCAGAAATAATAGATAGAAATGTTGGTGCAATAATGTAATAATGTATTAAACCTTTTATGTAATGCATGTATGGAATGTACTAAACCTTTTATGTAATGCATGTATGGAATGTATAGAATAAGTTAACAAAACTTTAGTCCCGGCTAGTGGGTACAACCGGGACTAAAGGTGGTTTTTGTGTTATCTTACAAAACTTTCGGTGGGATAAGGACGTGTGGGTAACCTTTAGTCCCGGCTGGTGGGTACAACCGGGACTAAAGCTGGTTTTTGTGTCATCTTACAAAACTGTCGGTGGGATAAGGACATGTGGGTAACCTTTAGTCCCGGCTGGTGGGTGCAACCAAGACTAAAGCTGTCGGCAGGATAAGGACGCATGGGTGGATGCACTGCTCGATGAGATAAAGCATGTAGCGCACGATGCCCCTGTCGGAGGAACAAGACAAAGTAGAAGCGGCGACGTGCCTATAAAAGGAGCATCGATACGCCATGGCAAGCAGCTCAACAAGCCAACCTAGAAGGCAAGGAGAGTTTTATCAACATGGATGGAGGAAAGGGTTGGGAAATCTCCCGTGGCGGAGCTTCTCGAAGATGTCGTTGGTGCTCACGCCCTACGGCATCTTCGGAAGCTCTGCCTTGGAAAAATTTCCCTGCAAGCCCGTGAAAGACTCCATCTCCTCTAACATGGATGGAGGAAAGGGTTGGGAAATCTCCCGTGGCGGAGCTTCTCAAAGATGTCGTTGGTGCTCACGCCCTACGGCATCTTCGGAAGCTCCGCCTCGGAAAAATTTCCCTGCAAGCCCGTGAAAGACTCCATCTCCTCTAACACGGATGGAGGAAAGGCTTGGGAAATCTCCTGTGGCGGAGCTTCTCGAAGATGTCGTTGGTGCTCACGCCCTACGGCATCTTCGGAAGCTCCGCCTCAGAAAAATTTCCCTGCAAGCCCGTGAAAGACTCCATCTCCTCTAACATGGATGGAGGAAAGGGTTGGGAAATCTCCCGTGGCGGAGCTTCTCGAAGATGTCGTTGGTGCTCACGCCCTACGGCATCTTCGGAAGCTCCGCCTCGGAAAAATTTCCCTGCAAGCCCGTGAAAGACTCCATCTCCTCTAACAATGTTGGGTAAAGGGTTTTGAATTAGTTATTCAATTTGAAATACTATTCATATTCAAAGTTTTGTCAAATTCTAAATTCTGCTAAAAGAATATTAATTAATATAGTTTTATTTGAAAATGGCAAAATAGTTAATAGTTTAAGTAGTTAGAATGACTTTTTTGAAAATAGAAAATGGTTTTAAATTAGTTATTCAATTTGAAACACTATTCATATTCAAAGTTTTGTCAAATTCTAAATTCTGCTAAAAGAATATTAATTAATATAGTTTTATTTGAAAATGGCAAAATAGTTAATATTTTAAGTAGTTAGAATGACTTTTTTTGAAAATAGAAAATGGTTTTGAATTAGTTATTCAATTTGAAACACTTTTCATATTCAAAGTTTTGTCAAATTCTAAATTCTGCTAAAAGAATATTAATTAATATAGTTTTATTTGAAAATGGCAAAATAGTTAATAGTTTAAGTAGTTAGAATGACTTTTTTTGAAAATAGAAAATGGTTTTGAATTAGTTATTCAATTTGAAACACTTTTCATATTCAAGGTTTTGTCAAATTCTAAATTCTGCTAAAAGAATATTAATTAATATAGTTTTATTTGAAAATGGCAAAATAGTTAATAGTTTAAGTAGTTAGAATGACTTTTTTTGAAAATAGAAAATGGTTTTGAATTAGTTATTCAATTTGAAACACTTTTCATATTCAAAGTTTTGTCAAATTCTAAATTCTGCTAAAAGAATATTAATTAATATAGTTTTATTTGAAAATGGCAAAATGGTTATTAGGTTAATTAGTTAGAATGACTTTTTTTGGAAATAAAAAATGGTTTTGAATTATTTATTCAAATTCAAACACTTTTCATGTTGTAAGTTTTTTTAGATTCAAAAGTATGCAAAAGTTATTCAAATGCATATTCAAAAATATTTAAAAGTCATATTCAAATTTTTGTCTCTGAAATCTGAAGAAAAACACCATTAGTCCCGGTTGGTAATACCAACCGGGACTAAAGGCCTGTCTGCGAGCGGGAGCTGAAACCCTACCCCCCCCCCCTTTAGTCCCCGGCCCGTGGTTCCAGCCGGGACTAAAGACCCCCCCTTTAGTCCCGGCTGGTGCCACGGGCCGGGACTAAAGGCTCGGGGGTATATAAGCTCTTCTTCTTCCCCGGTCGGTTCCACCGACCGGGACTTAGCCGTTTCTGCGCGCGAGGAGCAATACAGCGACGCCGTCAAGTTGCCGGACTCGCCCGCGCCCGAAGCACCGCCGCCGCCTCGCCCGCCCGAAGCGCCGCCGCCTCGCCCACGCCCGTAGCGCCGCCGCCTCGCCCGCGCCCGAAGCACCGCCGCCGACCGCGCCCGCGTAGCACCCGCCACCGCCGCCGGCCGCGCGCCCACCGCACGGCCGCCGTCCGCGCGCAGGTAACCGCCGCCGGCCAACGCACCGCCGCCATCCGCGCGCCCAACGCACCGCCGTCGCCACAGGTAACCGCCGCCAGCCAACCTAGTAATTAGGTTTTTTAGTTAGATTGTTTTTACTTAGATAATTAGGTTAGATTAGATAATTAGGTTTTTTTGTTAAGTTAGATTTTTTTGTTAGATTAGATAATTAGGTTAGATTAGATAATTAGGTTAGATTAGATAAATAGGTTAGATTAGCTAATTAGGTTTTTTTGTTAAGTTAGATTTTTTTGTAAGATATTAAAAGATTTTTTGTTATGTTTAGTTAATTTTAGTTAGATATTAAGTTTTTTTAGTTAGTTTTTTTGTAAGTATTTTGTTAATAGATTTTTGCAAATAGAAATAGAATTATTTTGCAAATAGAAATAGAATTATTTTGCAAATAGAAATATAATTATTTTGCAAATAGAGTAGTTTTAGTATTATTAGAAAAAGAATAATAATCTGGCAGCATAAATTGTTAGTATTTTTTTGTAGTTAGTTTATTATATTATTAGTTTATTTGTTAGCTAGCTAGTTAGATTTTTTGTTAAGTTAGATTTTTTGTTAGATATTAAGTTTTTTTAGTTAGTTTTTTTGTAAGTATTTTGTTAATAGATTTTTGCAAATAGAAATAGAATTATTTTGTTAGGGTAGTTTTAGTATTATTAAAAAAAGAATAATAATCTAGCATCATAAATTATTAGTATTTTTTAGTTTGTTAGTTTATTAGTTAATCAAATATCGGTATTGTTCCATATAGGGTCCATAATTGAAATATAAATGTCGGTATTTTGCAGAAACTATGGATCCACATAGCAGGAACCTAGAAGAGGAAGAACTTCTCGAAGATATAATCAAAGACGCCCCCGACGTTGAACCAGCCGAATCTCCGTCGTCGTATCTGAATCCCTCCGGAGATGGAATGGAGGTCGACCGACACGAAGATGAAGCCGACGGGGCAGGCGATAGCTCCGATGACGGAGAAGGCGATAGCTCCGCTGATGGAGAAGCCGGTGGACAAATAACGAAGTCCGGCGAGGTATACATATGAAGTTCGGCAATCAGTTGTAATATGTGAAAAATATTGGAGATATCTCTATATTGTATACATATACATTAATTGATGAATGTTTCTCCTCTTAGGCCTCCACATCGAGCAAAGCTACGAAACGAGGCCCGACCAAAAAGTTGGATGCACGAACGCATTACACCTTTGAGGTCATATTGCCTACGGGCGAACCCAAGCTTCCTAAGAATGCTGCTGACACATTCAAGAAGCAATGCGGAGTTCTCGTTAGGGATCACATCCCGATCAGCGTTCGGGAGTGGAACAAGCGCAAAGGGGCAGCCGATAGTGACTATGTCGCCAAAAGGTACAAAGAGAGTCTTTGGAATAATCTCATGGCACATTTCAACCTCCCAGAATGTGAGAATGAAGACGCCGCAAGAGAACTGAGGGCCAAAGTTAAGTAGTGGACTCTAAAGAAGATGGCCGAACTGTTCTGGGTGTGGAAGAAGAAACTATGGAAAAACTATTTGAAGACAAAGAAAGTGCCAGTATTCGAGAGGTATCTAGCCAAGAAGGCGAATCACTGGAAGGCATTTCAGGAGTACAAGGAGTCAGAAGATTCCAAGGCATTATCAGAAAAGAACAAGAAAAATGCCGACAAGAAGAAATATCACCACACGCTGGGGCCAGGGGGCTATGAGACTGCCATCCCAAAGTGGGATAAGAAAGAGCAAGAGATGATTGCTAAAGGGATCACACCTGAACCCATCCGTGATGAGTGGGAATTGAGAGCAAGAAATTGGTTCCTTGCGCATGGTGGTTCGTACGACGAACTAACAGGGGACCTTATCTGCAGTGACGGTCTTAGGATACCTAGGGAAAATTGGAAAAAAATAGTGAAAGAAATTAAAGAGGGAAAAAGACAGTTCACTCCAGATAGAGAGAAAGACTTGCTCACACTGGTCCTCGGCAATGACGAACATGGAGGACGAACGCGAGGCTTTGGTCCTTTTTACCCGTGGTGGCTTGGGTTTGCCAGAGACCAAGACACTTACAGAAGCCGAACGAGAGCAAAGAAGCGACAGCAGGATGAGGAAAATGACAAGTTCAACCAGTTGCTTGCCAGGCATAACGAGCAACAGCAGCAGATTGATGAACTTAGAGGAGTAGTGCGCCAGCAAGATCCTGCACTCGATATTACCGCCGACCCATCTAAGCGGAAAAGCAGCGTGGCTGAATCGGAGGCCCCGACCGATAATGCTCAACGAATGATAGAGGGCGGTCCCGACTACCCCGTGGATGGAATCAAGGAGTCAACATCATGTGAACTCCATCAGAGAATGAAGAACATATCCATGAAGGTGGCTGTCGGACAAGCTTTACCTTCTGGCCCTGATGTACGCTGGCATGGCCATGAGATTCCAGCTGGCTATGCTAAAGTCAGGGTGGATGAACTCGTGCCGGGGTTTCATGATATGGAGCTCGATATCGCTGGACCCGAAGATGCGAGGACACTCGGAAAAGTACTGGGTGGAGTCATTCTATGGGACAAGAGCTACATCAAGCTTCCAGGCTCGGTCCTAAGGACAACACCGCCTCCAAGTCGTCGCAGGTCACCTACACCTCCAAGCCCTCCACATGACGACGGCCACCACAGCACGAGTCCATCTCGATCACCGCCGCCGGACTTGGGTCGGCCGTCTCCACCGCCGCCCGCTAAGGATACTAAGCGGAAGCGTGCCAGCAAGAACGCTCCGTCGATGAGTTCTAAGCAACGAAGCTCCCCAAAGCGCAAACTGTCGCCCCTCCCAAAGGTACCTCATGCTAATCTTCCCATCAGACCTTATGATCGTACCCCCGAGGAAAACGCCAGGATAGCAAAGGAACATTATGATGCGCAGATGAAAAAGAAGGAACCCGAACCCCGCCCGGAATACACCGAGAAGCAAATAGCATATGCAAAATACTTACTAACCCTTCCATCACAGTATGACTTGCACCATAAGCCTGATGACTATACACGCACATTGCAGAAGGAAGGGAAAAAGAGCAGATCACGTGCAAGTGCAAGTGGGAGCAAATCAAGTACAAGTACAAGCAAAAAAAGATCAGACGTTTCTCAGCTTGGACAACAGGCCAAACAATCGATCCCACCACTCAGGGTGTTACCCAAGAATGTTCCCTCTCTGGTGCAGGGGCAAGATTTGGAATTAGCACAGAAGTGGGCGGATGAATGGGGTATAAGTGTTGAAGACGTTCTGGCTTCCCAAGACGACAGGTTACCCAAGGCTGTGGTAGCCCCTAAGCCGCAATTTGTCATGGGAGCGCCTTTGGTCAGCAAAGAAAAGTTTGAAGATCTCCCAACAAATATGCGTTACTTGCATACATGGTACTTGAATGAAGCAAAGAATGGGAGAACGATGATCGTGGCACGTGTTCCACGGGAGTACTACGGCCGTCCCAAAGACATCCATATCGACTTTGATGAACTCTTCCAGATGTACAATTGCGACGCCCTCGACAAATCTCTTATGAGTTGCTATTGTCTATAAGTTTTTCAATTCGTTGTCTACATATAACTTGTTCAGTTATTTCAATTTATTGTCTACATATAACTTGTTCAGTTATGACTTGTACTCTATTATGCAGAATGAAGATTCTGAAATGTAAAACTAGGAACATCATAAATATTGGGTTTATTGACCCAGATAAAATACATATAAAGACGCTAACTGATAACCCCAAGGAGACGGAGGAAAACCTTCTAAGGTTTCTAACAGATCAAAATTACTGTGACCACATACTGTTTTCATACAACTTCAAGTGAGGGTCTTACTCTGTTGTGTCCATTCACTTATAAGTGTAATTGATAAGTTACTGACATATATATATATACATGTGCAGCTACTACTGGATTCTGTTAGACATTCAAATTGATAAGGGAAGAGTTGATGCCTTTGAGCCATTATCGAGAAACTTGAAACAGTTCCAAAGCCTGCAGGACATGCTCCAAGGGTAATTTCAATCATTCTTGCGCTCTATCGGTCTCTTTCGATGATTTTCTGATGTATCAAGTAATGAAAAACTTAGCAAATCATTTTCCTTGTCGGGTAGGGTTTGGAAGCGGTTCAAGTGCGTGACTGACGGTATCTCTCATGAGAAGCTGACCTTTAGAGCGGCTCAGGTAAGTAGTACGATATACTTCTTTTTTCAATACATTTATGATGCTAGATTATTATTTTGATTATATTCTATTTTCGTAAAGTGCGACCAGCAGCCACGGAGGACGCATCTATGTGGATACTACATTTGCGAGTCCATTCGCACGTTTACCTCTGAGCATAAGGATTACAGATACGACGTAAGCAATAAACATTCACACATTTATTTTTACCCGTCATTCTTTGTTATCATGATTGACATTCATATTGATCTCCTCTTCTTATATAGTTCACAGCCATGCGACAGAAGTACCTACCAGAGCAACGCGCAATCGCTGTTGGAGAGGAGCTAGCGTCCTTTTTGAGGGCAGAACTTATAGATGATAAAGGAAGATTTAGTATAGCTAGGGGCCATTACTAATGTTGGTGTAATCGAATAGACGGGCTTTAGTCCCGATAATTGTTATCTCCATATAATTGTATATATATACTCGATCGTAAGATAAGTTATCTTACATATATATGCACTAACATGTATGCGTAGAATTATATGAAAAATGTTTTTAAAATGAAGAAAGAATAAAATAAAATACAACAAAAATAATTTCCCCGAACACCTAAACCCTAAAACCCTAAAGTAAAAAACAAAATCTGTAGATGACCTTTAGTCCCGGTCCGTGTTACAAACCGAGACTAAAGGTCCTCGCCCTGGATGCGCTCCGAGGCGCCCACGTGGACACCCTCCAGTCCCGGTTGGTAACCGGGCCGGGACTACGCTGTAGTCCCGGTTTGCAAACCGGGACTAAAGGACCTTACCGTCCGGGACTGAAGGCCATGTCCCCACTAATGATAGGAGGCGGCGTGGAGGATTCTCGTGAGGAGGCAGCGGAAGAGAGCGAGGCCGCTCGGGCGGGGCGGCGGATTCGTGACGAATCATTCGTCCAGAAGATCAACATTTTTCAGCAGATCGTGTAGTAGTTGTAGTTCCGTGATTTGGGGAAATTGGGTGCAAGTGCTTTTGTGTAGTTCCCCAGCGACGGACGTGATTAGCGGGATGATCGATTAGCGTATTCAGCTCGTTTTCCATTCCGGGCTGTTTTACCGCTAAACGCGGATACTACGTGAAGCGTTAGATCACAGGTAGATGGTCAAGATTTGTTGGATCTGCCCCCTCTGTGTCTTTTTATATTGGTATAGATAAGTTGGATCCCGTAAAATTTAGTCTGTTGATTTAGTGTTAGCTATTTAATATTTATTCGAAAAGAGTACTCCACCATAAAAATTTAAGTAAATTTGACTACGTATTTCATACACCATACATAAACATGTAGTACGGGGATATAGTTAGATTAGCTGTGCAAACGAGAAAGAGGATTTTAACTCTTTTTTTTGCTGTATCGAGTTTCTCCACCGTTCGAGTTGGTGCCAGTCATTAGCTTTTGGCTACGTGCATCACCCAATGCAGATGCTGGGTTTTCAAAAAAAAAATCAGTTAATAAATCAGATTTTTGTGCTAAAATGAAATAATCATGTCCGGCTACGGTCCGGATTCTGGTTTACTATACAGATTTTCTTTGTACTGTAGTGTACACGGCGTGCAATAAAAAAATTCCGAATCTGAAAAAGAATCTAAAGAGATGACTAGTCCACTCCATTCCAGCTGACGTCGACTGGATGACGTTTGTAGGGAACGCCCCTGCCCATGCCAACCGGCGGCCCCCCCGGTCGGACTCCACCGGTGCAGCACGCTGCTCCGGCTGCGGTCTGGCAGCAGGCGCGACGGCCGAGGCTGGCGGTGGCGGGGCCGTGCCTGCCGGGCGCTCCACGAGACGAAACGCCTGCCCTGCTCCCACCAGCACGGCCGTGCCCGTCAGGTGTTCGCGCCAATGCCTGCCTGGGCGGGCGCCGGAGCTGGCCGTGCCGAACACCGCAGCTCCAGCTCGATCTACCAACCGGGTGCGTCTCTGCTCGACTCGTACCGCCTCGTGCGATGATGGTGCCATTTCTAGTTTCTACCATCAAATTCCATTCTTTTTTGTCACTCCCAGCTCGATCCCAAATGGTCCATATTTAGTATATCCGCTTTGCAAAAATCTGGATTGCGGCTGTGTGTGCAGCATGTGTAGGCGGATGCGGACGGTGCGCGAGTCCGTCTCGTCCGCACCGTGTAAATAGTCTGAACGGATTAGCGTGATGTCCGCGCAAATTAAACGGCTTTACGGATTGAGTCTGCCTAGTCCACGAGGTCTGTCAGTCCGTGTATCTTTGCAAATAGAAACTCTCAGCTTGTCAGTTAGCACAGAGAAACATTGGGCTGATGTAAAACAAAAGAAAAAGAAGAGAACAGGCTGATGTGGCCCACTCATCCCCGCCGAGCAGCTTTACTCAGTGCACCATCATAACTGCCCCGTATGTATACGAGAAAACGTTAGTTTGTATACAACCTAGCTACTACTTCTACGTCCGCAGATGGCCGGCGGAAGCCGCGGAATAGCTGATTAGTTTTCAGGGACGCCGCTGACAACCGATTTTGCTAATACGGCTTATGTAGTTAATGCAACGGACTCCGTGAACGTGTCCGTCTACATCCTGAAGAGAGGAGCAGCAGATTGGTGCTTGTATTTTCTTTGGATATCTATGGATATTATTTGACATCGACGATTATATTCAGAAGGATGATCTCTTGAAGGCAAGCATACGTCCCTCCCTGTCCTTGGTTCTTATTTTAATCTCTCTCATACGATACTTGAGCTATCAGCCTAGCTACTTGATTTCTTTACATCGCAAGTACCTTTTTAACCCATACACCATCTTCTGTCATTTTGGTACCGCACTTGCATGCATGGATGCTCCATGTTGATAGTAGCAACACTTCTTGTTAATTAAGTTCTATGCTACCTTTGATTTCTTGGGATATCACTCGACCTGTATGTCACTTCCAGCTACTTGATATGGTACATCATCTACCGTTTATTCGGTTCTGTACACTGCGTGAGGAACCACTTGTGCTTCCTAGGTCGATGGCGACCGAGTCATTTTGTGGATCAGTTGGTTATACTTCCTTTGATGATTTCATCAGATAATTTCCTGTGTGAATCCTTGTTTGATAGATCTCTGGTATCACGACGGCAAACGTATTGTACCGGTCACAGTTCAGGTATGGGACTGTCTGTATTCTCCGCTGGGGACGGCCCTGTTCAGGAACGTGTCGATGATGGATCCGTAGGAGCGATCGACATCAGTAGGTTCAGGTGTTCGGGTCTTAGCGGGCTAAAGAGTACTGCTCGGCTAACATCTGTGTGGAGTTAGTCGAGACTGTCGATGTCGGAGTACCCCTCTGCAGAGTGTAAAAGCGTGAATATTCACCCCTGTGACTCCCGGGTAGGGAATGCTTGCTGTCATGTGTGATACCGGATATTTCCTTCCATCTCTTTTTACTCCATTTGAACTCCTTTATACTACATCTATTTATATCTTTGATCAGTGACATCTACATTCCTTTTGAAACGTGTGCTTGCTGAGTATGCCTTCATACTCACTCTTGTTATTTTATTTCTTTTGCAGATGTACGCTTTATTGAACTTGATGGCAACGAGTAGGAGTAGTAGAGCGGGATGGGGAATTGAATAAGAAGAACTTTGCTAGTAGCCTTGTAGCCAAATCTATGTACTGTTTAAGTGAAATGAATAAGAATATTTTCTTGTCCAGCTTTGCAAATCTTGAATTTAGCCTTATAAGAATGTCTTTTTTAGCCTTACATGCTTATAATCGCAAGGTTATAAGTATGTGGCGGTTGTCGCGACTAGGCCCGGTTTCGGGGCGTGACAACTTTAGTGGTATCAGAGCCTAGACTAAAATAAAAATAAAACTTTACAACCAATGTGGGTTCAACTAAGGGGTTAGTTTTACCACGTAAGTTAGAAACGATCTGACCTAATATTGTTATTCTGTCTTACTTATTTGATTGCATGCAGTGCCTGCATAGTGTTAAGATTTTATTCCCAACACGCAATGCCTGCATAGTGTTATGATTTTATTCCCAGCTATAGTCGTAAACTAGAATGGTATAGTGATATATATGCTGTTCTTTGCACTTTGTTCTGTAGACGCTGCATGTTCACTTGTTCACAAGTCCTAGTAATATTTAGATGTATTTGCTAGCATCATTATTTACTTACATGTCAATTCTTTTTTGTACTAATAATTGAGTAGGAAAATCTTGCATGTTAATAGTAAAAAGGAAAGAATTTTGTTTTATTGAATTTCGGGGACGAAATTCTAATAAGGTGGGAAGGATGTGGTAACCCAAATTTTTAGTTAATAGTTAAATTAAGTTAGAAAATAATTAGTGTTAAGATAATCTGATGTTTCAAAATATTTGGTGTTCAAATAAAGATTTAATCTTTGCAAGCAATAAAATTTCAGGAATGAATTAAGCTTAGTGAAGTTCGAACCTGCCTTTTTATGCATGTCTACTAGTTCTAATACATGCATGCATCAATGGGAAGCTAACCTTGCTTTTGCCTGATCACTACCTACTTAGTACGAAGTAGTACCTAGCTAGAAGTAGTACAACTACTATTGAGTTTAACAACGTGGCTTGCTAAGAGGAGATTAGGTTGTTGTGCTGGCAGCATAGTAGTGACTGGAGCTTTGCATGGCAGCCACGCAGCTGGACAAAACGATTAGCTCACCGCTAGCTTAGGATGTCGGCAACAATTCTTTTTTCAGCACAAGTCAAGCGGTGGAGCACTGCAGATATTTTAGCCAGACCGTTCCCTGCCAACTCTCCTATAAATAGATAGCTGTTCCGTCGGTCCTTCGTTTCAACACTTTCTTCAACGAGCCAGAGTAACCTCTACTGTAGCGTTGAGAGAAACAGTAGAAGAGAGAGCGAGAGATCGTAACTATGTCTATAGTTCAGACTTCTCGAGACTAAAGAGTTATTGATACAGAGCAGAAGGTGTTTCTCAACCATCGATAGGGCCCTCAACCATCCTAGAAGAGAGGAGAAGCAGATTGGTGCTTGTATTTTCTTTGGATATCTATGGATATTATTTGACATCGACGATTATATTCGGAAGGATGATCTCTTGAAGGCAAGCATACGTCCCTCCCTGTCCTTGGTTCTTATTTTAATCTCTCTCATACGATACTTGAGCTATCAGCCTAGCTTCTTGATTTCTTTACATCGCAAGTACCTTTTTAACCCATACACCATCTTCTGTCATTTTGGTACCGCACTTGCATGCATGGATGCTCCATGTTGATAGTAGCAACACTTCTTGTTAATTAAGTTCTATGCTACCTTTGATTTCTTGGGATATCACTCGACCTGTATGTCACTTCCAGCTACTTGATATGGTACATCATCTACCGTTTATTCGGTTCTGTACACTGCGTAAGGAACCACTTGTGCTTCCTAGGTCGATGGCGACCGAGTCATTTTGTGGATCAGTTGGTTATACTTCCTTTGATTATTTCATCAGATAATTTCCTTTGTGAATCCTTGTTTGATAAATCTCTGGTATCACGATGGCAAACGTATTGTATCGGTCACAGTTTAGGTATGGGACTGTCTGTATTCTCCGCTGGGGACGGCCCTGTTCGGGAACGTGTCGATGATGGATCCGTAGGAGCGATCGACATCAGTAGGTTCCGCTAAAGAGTATTGCTCGGCTAACATCCGTGTGGAGTTAGTCGAGACTGTCGATGTCGAAGTACCCCTCTGCAGAGTGTAAAAGCGTGAATATTCACCCCTGTAACTCTCGGGTAGGGAATGCTTGCTGTCATGTGTGATACCGGATATTTCCTTCCATCTCTTTTTACTCCATTTGAACTCCTTTATACTACATCTATTTATATCTTTGATCAGTGACATATACATTCCTTTTGAAACGTGTGCTTGCTGAGTATGCCTTCATACTCACTCTTGTTATTTTAATTCTTTTGCGGATGTACGCTTTATTGAACTTGATGGCAACGAGTAGGAGTAGTAGAGCGGGATGGGGAATTGAATAAGAAGAACTTTGCTAGTAGCCTTGTAGCCAAATCTATGTACTGTTTAAGTGAAATGAATAAGAATATTTTCTTGTCCAGCTTTGCAAATCTTGAATTTAGCCTTATAAGAATGTCTTTTTTAGCCTTACATGCTTATAATCGCAAGGTTATAAGTATGTGGCGGTTGTCGCGACTAGGCCCGGTTTCGGGGCGTGACAACTTTAGTGGTATCAGAGCCTAGACTAAAATAAAAATAAAACTTTACAACCAATGTGGGTTCAACTAAGGGGTTAGTTTTACCACGTAAGTTAGAAACGATCTGACCTAATATTGTTATTCTGTCTTACTTATTTGATTGCATGCAGTGCCTGCATAGTGTTAAGATTTTATTCCCAACACGCAATGCCTGCATAGTGTTATGATTTTATTCCCAGCTATAGTCGTAAACTAGAATGGTATAGTGATATATATGCTGTTCTTTGCACTTTGTTCTGTAGACGCTGCATGTTCACTTGTTCACAAGTCCTAGTAATATTTAGATGTATTTGCTAGCATCATTATTTACTTACATGTCAATTCTTTTTTGTACTAATAATTGAGTAGGAAAATCTTGCATGTTAATAGTAAAAAGGAAAGAATTTTGTTTTATTGAATTTCGGGGACGAAATTCTAATAAGGTGGGAAGGATGTGGTAACCCAAATTTTTAGTTAATAGTTAAATTAAGTTAGAAAATAATTAGTGTTAAGATAATCTGATGTTTCAAAATATTTGGTGTTCAAATAAAGATTTAATCTTTGCAAGCAATAAAATTTCAGGAATGAATTAAGCTTAGTGAAGTTCGAACCTGCCTTTTTATGCATGTCTACTAGTTCTAATACATGCATGCATCAATGGGAAGCTAACCTTGCTTTTGCCTGATCACTACCTACTTAGTACGAAGTAGTACCTAGCTAGAAGTAGTACAACTACTATTGAGTTTAACAACGTGGCTTGCTAAGAGGAGATTAGGTTGTTGTGCTGGCAGCATAGTAGTGACTGGAGCTTTGCATGGCAGCCACGCAGCTGGACAAAACGATTAGCTCACCGCTAGCTTAGGATGTCGGCAACAATTCTTTTTTCAGCACAAGTCAAGCGGTGGAGCACTGCAGATATTTTAGCCAGACCGTTCCCTGCCAACTCTCCTATAAATAGATAGCTGTTCCGTCGGTCCTTCGTTTCAACACTTTCTTCAACGAGCCAGAGTAACCTCTACTGTAGCGTTGAGAGAAACAGTAGAAGAGAGAGCGAGAGATCGTAACTATGTCTATAGTTCAGACTTCTCGAGACTAAAGAGTTATTGATACAGAGCAGAAGGTGTTTCTCAACCATCGATAGGGCCCTCAACCATCCTAGAAGAGAGGAGAAGCAGATTGGTGCTTGTATTTTCTTTGGATATCTATGGATATTATTTGACATCGACGATTATATTCGGAAGGATGATCTCTTGAAGGCAAGCATACGTCCCTCCCTGTCCTTGGTTCTTATTTTAATCTCTCTCATACGATACTTGAGCTATCAGCCTAGCTTCTTGATTTCTTTACATCGCAAGTACCTTTTTAACCCATACACCATCTTCTGTCATTTTGGTACCGCACTTGCATGCATGGATGCTCCATGTTGATAGTAGCAACACTTCTTGTTAATTAAGTTCTATGATACCTTTGATTTCTTGGGATATCACTCGACCTGTATGTCACTTCCAGCTACTTGATATGGTACATCATCTACCGTTTATTCGGTTCTGTACACTGCGTAAGGAACCACTTGTGCTTCCTAGGTCGATGGCGACCGAGTCATTTTGTGGATCAGTTGGTTATACTTCCTTTGATTATTTCATCAGATAATTTCCTTTGTGAATCCTTGTTTGATAAATCTCTGGTATCACGATGGCAAACGTATTGTATCGGTCACAGTTTAGGTATGGGACTGTCTGTATTCTCCGCTGGGGACGGCCCTGTTCGGGAACGTGTCGATGATGGATCCGTAGGAGCGATCGACATCAGTAGGTTCCGCTAAAGAGTATTGCTCGGCTAACATCCGTGTGGAGTTAGTCGAGACTGTCGATGTCGAAGTACCCCTCTGCAGAGTGTAAAAGCGTGAATATTCACCCCTGTGACTCTCGGGTAGGGAATGCTTGCTGTCATGTGTGATACCGGATATTTCCTTCCATCTCTTTTTACTCCATTTGAACTCCTTTATACTACATCTATTTATATCTTTGATCAGTGACATATACATTCCTTTTGAAACGTGTGCTTGCTGAGTATGCCTTCATACTCACTCTTGTTATTTTAATTCTTTTGCGGATGTACGCTTTATTGAACTTGATGGCAACGAGTAGGAGTAGTAGAGCGGGATGGGGAATTGAATAAGAAGAACTTTGCTAGTAGCCTTGTAGCCAAATCTATGTACTGTTTAAGTGAAATGAATAAGAATATTTTCTTGTCCAGCTTTGTAAATCTTGAATTTAGCCTTATAAGAATGTCTTTTTTTAGCCTTACATGCTTATAATCGCAAGGTTATAAGTATGTGGCGGTTGTCGCGACTAGGCCCGGTTTCGGGGCGTGACAATAATTAATATGACTAGCTGGTTATCGACCCGAGTGGTGGTAACCTAGGATGGCTGGCAAATGGAACCATGGTATGATTGTTGTGGTGGAGGTTCCATTTGTTCGGGAAAGTGAACCCTAGGACTAATAACAAATGTCACCAGTGATTCTAGCGCCGTAAATTACGGTCAACCATGAGATCTGCAATGGGACGGAGAAGTCAGCTGTATCTTTTTCCTCTCGCATGCCAACGGATCAGTAGTCGAGTGTTGTCTTGCGCGGGCTACTATAGTGGATAGTGGGGGAAATGCGTTTCCTGCCGGGCTGCCTATAGTATAGGGGGGACAAGCTGGCTAATTGATCTATGATGGATTGTAAGAGTCATCCGGGTCGGTCTACCCATATTGCATAGGAGCGGGCACCGGAGTCCGGGCTGGTCTACCTATGGGGTCGTCCATAGTGTAAAGAGGAAGGACCAGTGCGCCAATCGGTCGGCATATGTGGTATAGGAGATGGATGGACTTACAAAAGGGTGGGTCTGCGGGGTCGCGGAGAAGAACGGTGATTGGCTTGGATCATCAACTGGGCCCCATACAAAAGAAGTATGGACGGGAAAGTACGCCCGGTTGTGCAACAAAGTGTTGATCTCTCATGGGTACAAGTGACCACCTCTGCAGAGTGTATAAAAAGTATCAAGATACTCCCTATTCCGGGAAGGAGCTGCGAACGCGGCAGGAAAGGAGCCCATCGAAGTTCTAATCAACATGTGAAGACTGACGGACATATTTCTTTTAAATAAAAGCAATCTTTGAAGAAATGATTATAAAAACTACATTTGACCTAAGACTCTTGAGTCGGTGGTCGTAGCTAGTGCATCAAACACCTCTATCCTGTTAAATGAACTTGTTGGGTAACGCTCGTTACTCACCCCATTCCCTTTTAACCCTTGCTTAGACTCGGAGGGCCAGAACGAGGAAACTGAAGGAGCATCAGAGGACTACGAGGAAGTCTATTATGAAGAATCGGACCTTTCCGGTGGAGTCGAAGGCGTGGATTACACGATCGTCTACGGAAACAACGAAGGAACCGAGGAGGAGGCCGACAACTAGTAGTATAGATTAGTAGTTTGAGTCATTGGAACCTTATAGAATAAAGTGACTTAAGCCAGTTATCATGTTTAGTTTACTTCTATCAGTCATAGTTAAGGTTTGTCGCATCAAGGTAGAACCTACTAGTGTTCCTCTTTGAACCGAGGAGGAACTGGAATCCTTTGTAAGTTTGTGGCTTGTAATACTAAGTGCTTGAATAAAGACCGCTATGTTTCTGTTGTACCACTCTGAGGAATATAATATTTGTGAAATGGTACTTCACGAGTGTTATGTCAACGACTTGCATACTACAACATGCAGTGGTATGCTGGGTCACCACATGTCGTTCAGTGACGCCATAAATGCCGCATTGAACCCCGGCGTCATCGCTGGTGGCGTTGAGGCGCTGATCACGGAGGAGTGTCGCCACCTTGTCCCCGTCCTCCTCCTTCACCTTGACATTCGGCTCACGGATCGTGATGCCGCTGCATCCTACCGTGGCGCCTGGATCTCATCCTCCTCTTTCACCTCACGCTTCAGTGTGGTGTAGGGGGAGACGCGGTAGGAGGATGACGATGTGGAGCGTGCCGGCCCTGAAGACGACGAGCGGGGAACAACGACGACTGCGAGCCCGACCTCCTCGGAAGCCACCGAGATGGCGGCTGTGACGGCGGAATCTCGAGCCCGGGGTAGCCGTTGATGATTTTGTGGATGATGTCGGCGAGGGTGCACCCCGGCAAGGCCCAGAAATGCCCCCGCCCCTCCCTATTCCACGACATGGGCGGCCTAACAAGTCCCTCGGTGCTGCGCAGTTCCTCCTCGCGCCACGCGTTGAAGAACTCGATCCACCAGGCGTCACTGCCGGTGGCCCTCCAGGTGGTGTCGGTGCGCTCCGTCCTAGTCGTGGGCGCTAGCGGGATGCTAATGCGGTTCACCGCCATCTTCCAACCACCGCTGCTCGACAGGCACATGTCGGGCGGCACTGGGTAGCGTGCATCGTATAGCGTGTGCGCATTCGAGACGATTAGGCTCCCGTGGCGAGGATACCTCAACGGCTTCTTGACATGATGCGATTGAGTGGAGAAGGCGAGGGAGGGGGCGGCGAGAGGTAGAAGACGATGCCAGGGGTGGTGAGGGAGGAGAGCGGTGCCAGTGCACGTTATACAGCGGCGGGCAAGGCGCATTAACGCTAGCGCAGATGGCCGCGAGCGAAGCGACGCATCGCTGCGCCCCCTGGGAAAGATGCGCGTCCATTAATGCCGCTAGACCAGAGGTAGGCGATAGGTTTAAACCTCACGTCTACCCTTGCGTCGCTGACTAGTCAGGCTCGCGACGCATGAAGCGTCTACGCGTCCGGCGCCCCCACAGCGTCCTCTATGCAGTGGGGATGGGCTCGGGGCGCCGGTCACTGTATTGCGCCTCGCCTAACCAAAAAGACCTTTGGGGCGTGCGGCTGGGGAAGGCCAAACGTTCGACGTGCCCCAAATCCCTTTGGGGGCGCTTTGGGGCATGCGGCTGGATATGCTCTTAGTTCAGGCTGCCATCGGGGCTATTGACAACGACGCTTTGTGGAAGGCCTGGGCGATGTAGTTCGCGCTCTCGTCCAAATAGGCCTAGGGAAAACCTAGATATGGTTTCTCAGTAGGCCAATGAAGGTGCCTAGTGTCGTTCTTCCCCTTGGCAGAACATGTGGGAGTTGAAACTAGCCTGAGTGGAAGATGGTGATGTTTGACGAGGTGAAACGGCGTGATATCTACCACATCCATGACCGCTGATGACGGTGGCGTGGGACAGCAGGATGTTCGCGATGGACAAGAGATGGGCACATGCAGAATGCCGGTGCCATTTGGTGTCGATAGCAGGCCTAACAAAAATAATGAAGTTCTGTTCCTTAAAGATGGTTTGGCGGTTCGATGGTGGTGGTCAAGTTTGTAGGTGTTGCGTGGTAGTTGTTTAATGTATGCTCCTGTCAAACCTTTGTTAAATAAAATTTAACTAAATGTCATAGCACGAGGTCCGGGTGTCAACCTCCTTTTCTAGAAGAACCTTTAAAACCAGTATATAAATAACATGCTTGGAAGAAGAACAACCAAAAATGCATGATTTTCAAATGCACATAAGTTTTTCTCGTATGTAACAAACTAACCAAATCCCCTCGTAGCTAAATGCCAATAGCAGGCACCATGCTTGTAGCCTTGTAGGTAATCAACATGCCCAACCAAATCCCCACTAGCCAGGCCTAACAAATCTACCCCTATAAGTAGTAGTGAATCCAATAGAGCAATGAAATCGATAAAATTGACCTTTGATCGAAACTTCAGCATAAAATAAACCTATTCTGAAACTTTTTCAAAATCTAACCCTTTTTTCGGAACCTGTCATGGTGGCGCTACACTACATGATGTGGAGGCTTTCTCAATGGAGCTACCCCTTCGCCAATGTGGCAGGAACAGACCCCACGTGTCATAGGTGCAAGAGGGTAGCTCACTACGCTACGCGCGGTTTGACAGAGCATAGGATAGCTTCATTCATAGTGGCGCTACCCTTTTAATGGACCGGCCTATTAGTGCACCGCGCGGTGGCTGCTGCGGGTAGGACTTTTTAGTTCCACCTTGGAAGCTGAGGATACCTCGCACCAGCTTCTATACCCGTTTTGAGAGGGATGCTGAGCTCCTCTCAAATTTGGTGCATGCGTGTGTGTGTGTTCGGTGCCCTATGGGCCCAGGGGCCTAGGCCACAATGGCAGTACTGTCCCCACCGACGGGTGGGATGGTGGACCCTGGTTGACCCTCGGGCGGATATTTTTTATTTTTCTTTAGGTAACGTCATTGAGAATGGCTTCACACAGTATAGGGTAGCGCCGCTATCATTGGAGCTATCCTTTGAAGCAAAGGGGCCCTCTAAAATGACCAAGTCCTATAGGTCACTATAAGATGATGTTAAGTTCTTGGGGTTTCTGTACCAACTTATGGATATTTAATTGAAGTTTACGTTCAGACTGCGCAGGTCATCACACCCAGAATGCACATTTTTCAAGCATTATCAAGATGGATAATATACCAACACAAGCCTAGGAGCAACAGAAACCGATGACTAGGGGTTTACCTGGAATCGGAGTTGTGCAGGACTGCAGGTAGGTATGTCATTGTCACGCCGACACTTGCCGGGCATCATAGCCGAGCACGATCCTTGTATGAACTTCCCCGTGCTGGATTCCATGGCGAGTTCTTGACATGCAGAGGTATTCCGTCGCAGACAAACTGGACGCGCCGTCCCGCAGCGGCATTTCGTCGAGCACATGCCGGTCCGCGGGGCTCGTCGGATAGAGCAGCCCGCCGTGCAGCGCGATGATTCAGAAAGGAGCGTGCTGGTTTGAGAGGAGTCCACCCACCCGTTTCCATCGGCGAGCGCACTACCGGGGCAGCGGCTGGCAGGACGCCGGAGGCGACGGGAACCAGAGAGAAAAGAGAGGTTCTCTTCTCGCACGGCCAGATGTTTTTTTAACTTCTCGCCCGGTCAGAGTTCCTTGTCAAGATTCTCCTTTCCTCGTTGCATTGCATAGGGTCCCTTCGCACACCTCGACATGCATGGGCCGGCCAGGGGATCCCACGGGCCAGTTGGATTTTGACAAGGCAATGTTATTATCGGTTTTGCTTAAGGGTCACAATGGGACGATGGGTCGCCACGTACTCTCACTCTTTGCCTAAATGTATTGCAAATTAATTGATGAGACTTCAGCGAGCTGGAATGAAGCAAAGATCCGTTAATTTTCCTCCCAACGGATGTCATGGCTATTATGAGTATCCCATTATCTACCAGGCGTCAAATTGATTTTATTGCTTGGAATTTTGACTCTAGAGGTATCTTCTCGGTTCGTTCTGCTTATCGTATGATGGTGAATCTTAAAATTAGCCGTGAGAACTACTTCCAAGGCAATACGAGTTCTTCAAATTCTGAGGTAGATGAGAAAGGGTGGACTACTCTATGGAAGACCCTGTACCATCCAAGCTGCGAGTTTTCCTTTAGAGATTGGCTCAACAATCGCTTCCTACAGCTGATTTATATACTTCATCATCGCCATATGTCTACGACGTGTACTTATCACATATGTGGAGAGGTTGATTCTTGGAAGCACTCCTTGGTACAGTGCAAAATGGCTAGAAGTGTTTGGGTCCTATCTGATTCATCTTTGCTTGAATACATGGAGGAATCAACAGAACCGGATGCAAAAAGGTGGCTGTTTGGTTTAATGGACGTATTATCGCATGATGAGTTTACTAGGCTAGTTGTGACCTTATGGGCTATCTAGACTGCACGGAGGAAGGCAATTCATGAAGACATCCTTTCAGAGCCCATTATCTACTTTTGGGTTTATCAACTCCTATTTAGCAGAGCTCCGACAACTGACTAAACCGACAAGCATGAAGCCTAATATTAGCAATCGAAGAAGTGTACAGGCTAAGTGGACTCCCCCTCCTGGTGATCTGCATAAGATCAATGTCGACACACCAGTTTCTAAGACGGGAGCCAGAGGGACGGCAGCGACGCTATGCAGGGATCACAATGGTACATACATGGGAGCTTCAGTTATGGTGATTGAAGGAATCACTGATCCACCGATTCTAGAAACGATAGCCTACCGTGAAGCCCTTGCTCTAGCAGAAAATATTGCTTTAACAAAAGTTTTAGTTGCATCAGATTGTGCCTCAATTGTTACTAATATCCGAGGATGAAGTACGGGAAGGAATGGATCGATCATCCCAGAGATTCGATCTAGGGCTGCAACACTTTCTAGTTGTAGCTTCGTCCATGAAGGAAGGGCTTAAAATTTTGAGGCTCACAACCTAGCTAGGCATGCACTTTCAGTTGAAGTTGGTCGCCATGTGTGTCTTTTGGCACCGTATGCTAACCATATCCCTGTAAACATTATTATAGATCAATAAAAACTAGATGGTTGTCTCAAAAAAAACTTAGTTATTTCAAAAATCTCCCCTAAATAAGTTATTTCAAAAATCAAAAGTCGTAAAGTTTAATCAGATATGTAGAAAAATTTATTAACATCTAAACATTGAATTAATATTATTACAATTATCATGAAATATACTCTTCTGCCCCTTTCCCCCTGTTCGCTGCATCCGTTCCTCCTCTCTTCCTTCTGTCATGCAATGGCAGGAGCTCATCCAAGGTCCTTTGGTGGCAATCCCTGTTGGTAACAGGTTCCACAACCTGTTCCTTTGCTTTCTTTGGGATAGCTCTAGATCTGTTTTTTCTTGATTTTTCATGCTTGATCCTGACCCGTTTCCTGTTCATGGCCCCAGTGCAGTTAATGAAAAGACCACAACTTCGGGTTTTTGCATGGTTTCCGTGGCTCCATTGTTTCCCATGGAACTTTCCTTTCACATTAATCTCTGTGGTGAATTCAATGATTGTAATCCAATTACATGATTTTTTTTGCTTATAGTAAATCATGTGGAGGAATACATTCTCTAAGAGTTTCTTCATACGAACTAATCGGCAAGGCACTATGGAAGAGTATCAGCACCAGGATCTCAGTATAAATAATTTATAGATTAATTAGATATGTTTTTTTACTAAATAAAAATATAGAGGGGTTCTTTGCAATATAGTTCCTCCGTTCATAATTATTTTGCATTCTAGGTTTAGTCAAAGTCAATTTTATAAAACTTAAGCGAATATGTAAGAAAAATTATGAAGATCTACAGTGTGAAATCTATGATGTTAGAATCTTCATAAAGTGTATTTTCGTATTATATGCATTTGGTATGCCAAATGTAGATATAATTTTTCCTATATTTTATGTCAAACTTGACAAAATCTGACCTTGATCTAACCAAAACACAAACTAAATAAAAATGACAAGATTATACAGTTGGTTCCACATATTTATAAGAAAAAATAGACTCCAATATAAATTGGACGCCCACGTGTATGTTGAGTTATTTCTTAAAAAAACGTGTATGTTGGGCAAGTTATTTTTTTTTCATCGGTATTTCTGTATATCACCGGTAACCGGTTCTTTAGATACCCAATGGTATAAGAAGATATGTGCCGATATTTACCGTTAAATCTATAACTTGCCTGAGATTAAACAATCTCAGCCAATTTTTTTTTGGTAACTAGTAGTACCGGTGTCCACCAGTATTTTTCAAGAACGAGAATAAAAGGGTGGGATTTCCCAAAAGGGCAACTCAACTCTCACATGAGATTTTCAACTTCATATTCAAGATGCAAGCTAAAGTGTGTCCCTTTAATTTTCAGATTGGGGATTATTTAGTGGAACCATGGAGGTAACATTCTGGGTTAATTCCAAGTGTGTCAATGATGGCAGGGCAAGGATTCGGCCATAGAATCATTTGCTTATGTAAGAATCTGCACTATGCTTCTTTTGTCTTGGTAATCTTACTGGCAAGTGAAACAAGACTATTTTTTTTAACTAGTGAGGGCTCACATTAATTGTGCCAAGTTTCAGTATAGTTTGCTTGTGCCCCTTGTTGTATCAGGTTGAGATTTCTATTTCTAATACTCCTACTTCACAAGCTAAGATACACACACAAATGTTACTGTACTCCTACTGCACAAGGAGCATGATAAATCAGGTCTTAGGACTTGTCGGCAACAAGGAGTCCAGATAGACATATCCATTAAAGCTGTTGCAATGCTATCAAAGATGCAGCAACCTGATGGCGCGGTGATGATGGTGTGGAAGCTTCTTCTTCAATACACGCCAACGGCGACAGAAACTTCTGGAACCAAGTTGACGTGGGAATGTGTAATAAATGACCGGCAGCTTGGAAACCCCAAGAGAAGATTTGATGAATATAGCAGCAAGTTTTCCCTCAGTTATGAAACCAAGGTTATAAATCCAGTAGGAGGATGAATACGACTGAAGGTGATGCCCGCTAGCTTCGCGACAGCTTCGGACAATTTATAGGGCGCCTCGTCCAAGCTTTGCTTTGCGAGCGGCAACGTGGAACCTGCACACAACACAACCAAATACTTTGTTCCCAACTTACGATGAGGTTGTCAATCTCACCGGTTTGCTTGAAACAAAGGGTATGAGCGTATCGAGTGGAAATCAATAGTAGTATGCGAGTAAAGTAAACAGTGCGAGTAAAGTAAACAGGTGAAATAGGACCGGGGTCCATAGTTCACTAGCGGTGTCTCTCCATAAGATAAAATAACACATGCTGGGTAAACAAATTACAGTTGGGCAATTGATAGAATAAAGACAACGTGCATATGTCGAGAGGATCACTATGAGATTTACTCTGGGTATTACAACAAGATACATAGACCGCCATCCAACTGCATCTATGACTAATAATCTACTTGCGGCGAATCAATCCGAGAACTCCACAAGTATTAAGATGCGAACAACAGATAACTGCATTAAGCAAAGTGTGTAATGTAAACAAAGCATATGCCCTTGAGCATATGAATGTTGTTTTCCCCCTAGTAGCAACAGCAAATCTACAACCTTAGAGGTTTCTGTCACTCCCCCAGATTAAATAGAGGCATGAACCCACTATCGAGCATAAATACCCCCTCTTGGAGTCAATAGCAACTACTCGGCCAAGATAGCTACTAACAACGGAGAGCATGCAAGATCATAAACAACATAGAGATAACATAAGATAATATTTAGTACATCAACTCAATCATAACACCAATATTCATCGGATCCCAACAAACACAACATGTAGAATTACATAACGGTGATCTCGATCATGTAAGACAGCTCACGAGATCTAAACATGAAGCACATAGTGGAGAAGACAACCATCTAGCTACTGCTATGGACCCATAGTCCAAGGTAGACTACTCACTCATCGCACCAGAGGCAAGCATGGCGATGAAGAAGACCTCCGGTGGCGATTCCCCTCTCTGGCAGGGTGCCGAAAAGAGCTTCTGGACCCTCCCAATCTTCGGGTCGACGGCGGCGGCGGATCACGATGTGTTCTGGAAAAGTGATCGGGTATTTAGGTTTTTCCCGTCGGGGGGTCTTTATAGGCGAAGGGGCGGCGTCAGAGGTGGACCAGGGGGCCCACACCATAGGCCGGCGCGGGCCAGGGGTGGGCCGCGCCCCCTGGTGGTGTGGCCGCCCTATGGCCCCTCTCCGTCTCCTCTTCAGTTCTCTGGAAGCTTCGGTAAATATCTGGACGTCTGGCTTTGGTTTCGTCCAATTCCGAGAATATTTCCTATGTAACTTTTCTGAAACACAAAAACAGCAGAAAACAGGGAACTGGCACTGTGGCATCTCGTTAATAGGTTAGTTCCAGAAAATACATAAAAATGCCACGAAGTGTAACGAAACACTAAGCAAATGGTGTGAAAACAAGCATGGAGCATCAAAAATTATGGATACGTTGGAGACGTATCACAACCCAGCTTAAATAGTTCCTGCCTAATAAGCCAGGTATGAGAACATAGTTTATTGAAGCCTATAAATCTCTGTTTCAACTATAGTTGCTTGTGCTTTTTTGAGCCGATGCGCCAACTTTAGCTGTCCCGTGTCCTCTTGGAATTCGCCAGCTCGACGCCTTTTGGAGAAAAGGCTTGATGGGTCATCCAACCATTTTATATACATATTTTTTTATTATCGTCTCATTATCCACAATTACTTTGGGGCCTGTCCGGCGTGCTTTTTTCTTCGATGAGTGGTTCAATGGATCCCTTGCACAAGAGTCATCAAGCAACATCAAACTCCAAGTTTTTCCGATAGATTAGGGAGGAACTAACTAGAGGACAAGAAAATATCATTAGGGAGGAACCTATACCTGCATGGTGAGCCAATGCGGCATCATGATTTGCTATGATCTCTATGCTTTTCCGATAGATTGCAGCATCACATTTTAGAACCAAAGGCAGTTCTCCTTCTTTTTTCAGTTTGTCTTTGCCCATGTGTGTTATCTTGTAGACGTTTCCTCCTTCATCTTTCATGACTTCAATCATGACAGAATGAAGGGTTATAAACACTTTCACTAGGATATCCACAGGATACTCGTCATATACCTTTTCAACCGACTCTATTAGTTCCTAGAGAGTGTTAGGTGCATAGCGAACTGTGATGGACTGAATTGAGCTGAAAAAGCCAAGATCGAGGGCATTCAAGTCTAGGGAGTTGGCTGGTTGCTGCATCAACCGAATATCCCATCCCGTTTCTTTCACGACAGCAAGAAACGTTAGATCATCTCGAAGAATGTGCGTCCACGCATTATTGATACGTCCAAAATGTATCTACTTTCCTGACCACTTTTGTTGTTGTTTCTCCTCTAATTTGTGTGTTTTGAATGCAACTAACACGAACTAACGCTGTTTTCAGCAGAATTGCTCTGGTGTCTAGTTTTTGTGCAGAAATCCAACTTTCAGTAAAAATCCGGGAAAATATTGCAAAAATCCTATTTCACCAGAAGACCCACGGAGCCAGAAGACGAGACGGAGAGGGGCTGGGAGGCCACCACACAACCAGGGGCGCGGCCCAGGCCTAGCCACACCCACCCTGTTGTGAGGCCACCTCAGCCATCGCCTCGACCCATCCTTCCGCCTACATATACCCTCTGACCTGAAAGGAGCGGGGGTTTGGAATTTTTCCCAGATAGACTTCCGCTGCGGCGCCACCATCAGAAACCGTGATTCGGAATCAGAAACTCCGTTCTGGCACCCTATCGGGATAGGGATTTGGAGGAGATCTTCATCACCATCGTCACCGACGTCTCTCCATCAACTATCCATGACTCCCCCATCCATGTGTGAGTAATTCCCGCTGTAGGTGAAGGGGATGGTAGGGATTGGATGAGATCATTCATGTAATTTGCTATGAGATTGTTAGGGCATAGTTCCTAGTATCTACTGTTAGTGCTTATGACATTGTTGCAACTTGTTGTGCTTAATGCTTGCCACTTTGGGCCCGAGTGCCATGATCTCAGATCTGAACTTGTTATTGTTTTATGATTTTACCTGCAAGTTGTTTACACATATTGTTGTCCGGAACCCGAGGCCCCAAAGTGACAGAAATTGGGATAACCGGTGGGGATGGCTATGATGTGAGGATCACATGTGTTCATCGAGTGTTAATGCTTTGCTCCGATACTTTATTAAAAGGAGTACCTTAATTACCAGTAGTTTCCCTTGAGGCCCTGCTGCAACAGGCTAATAGGACAAAAGATGTCGTGCAAGTTTCTCATTGCGAGCATGTACGACTTATATATGGAACACATGCCAATGATTGTTTAGTACTAGGATGCTTTATCATTATTTATCTGCAATGCCCATGTCTCACTGATTTCATGAATTATCTTATCCATGCAACGCCCGTACATCTATCCCTATGCCTACAGTCTTTAATCCTGCTGTTTACTATTGCTACTATTACTGCTTTTATTTTACTATTGATGTTACTATTTTACTACTATCACCACTATAAAACTGTTGCTACTAATAAACCGCTGTGAGCAAGTCTGTTTTCAGGTGTAGCTGAATTGAAAACTCATCTGTTAAGACTTATAAATATTCTTTGGCTCCTCTTGTGTTGAATCAATAAATTTGGGTTTTACTTCCCTCGAAGACTGTTGCGATCCCCTATACTTGTGGGTCATCAATACTATTTTCTGGCGCCGTTGCCGGGGAGCATAGCTTTATTTGTAAGTTCACTTGGAATTCATATTGTTCGCTGCAATTCATTCATCATGGGTAAACCTCGTGATGGAAAAGTTCCTATATTGCCATCCACTACAAGAAGAGGTACAACTCTGAACACCTCTGTTGCTCTTGATTTGCCATCTGTTATGAGTAAGTTGCTCACACCACCACATGCACATGCTACTGCTACTTCTTTTGCTGAGTTTGAAAATGCCACTGATAATTTAGATGATGCTTCTACTGTGCTTGATGAGAGTGGTTCGTTAGGTTCCTTTTTAGATGCTACAATTGCTAGGACTAAGCAATTGGGGAACACTACTGTTACACATGTTAGTTCACCTGAGTCTAGGGAATGCCCTAGTGATGATCTTGATGACACTTATATTGAGCTTGACGATGATTTTATTGCTGAAGCTCATGCCACTCGTGATGCTAATGCTGTTAAGGAACTTCAAGCAAGATGTGCTATTAGATATAACTTATCTCCTGATGCTAAGTTTGCTGCATCTCCCATAAATATTAGAGATAAGGATTATGATTTCTCTTTAGATTTATCTTTCATATCTATTGTTGAGAAAGACCCTTTTTGTGGTACTGAAGGTGAAAGTGCTATGGCCCATATGAATGAGCTTTCTACTTTGAGTAATTTGTTTTCTGATGATATTAAGCTGCGCACTTACTTTGTTGTTAAGATTTTCCCTTTTTCGTTGAAAGGTGCAGCTAAAACTTGGTTTAATAATTTGTCTCCTGGATCTCTTAATAGTCCTATTGCTTTGGTTAATGCTTTCTTTCAGAAATATTTTCCTGCTAGTGCTCAACATGTTGCTGTGCAGAAAATCTTTGACTTTGAACAGGGAAAAGGAGAGATATTGCCTGAATCTTGGGCAAGGTTTTGTTCTCTAATTAGAGCGTTGCCTAAGGAGCCATTGCCTAAAAATGAACTCCTTGATATATTTTATAATGGACTAACTGACAAATCTAAGACATATCTGGATAGTTGTGCTGGTTGTGTTTTCAGGAAAAGAACTCCGGCTGAAGCTGAAGAACTAATGGTTAAAATAAGTCGGAATCATGATGATTGGACTATGGCTGAGCCAACACCTACACCAGCGCCAACTCCAAAGCCAACACCAAAGAAGACAGGAATGATTGAATTAAATGTTGAGGTTATTAGGGAAGCCAAGAATCACTTAAGGAGAAAGGTATTAAATCTGAAGATGTGAAGAATTTACCTCCTATAGAAGAATTATGTAAGCCAATCCCTCACTCATCTACTATTGAGGTACACTATCTCCAACGCTTTGATGATAGAGATATTCCTTACTCTAAACCGCCTGATCAATGCTTAGATGAGTTTGATAATTTTATTGTTAAGCAAGGTAATTTTAATAGAAGGGTGCAAAATCATTTGTTGGAAAATTCTAGAGCTATTAACAAGTTGTAGGATATTGTGGAGAGAACCTCCAATGATGTGAAGATACTTGTCAAACATTTTCAAATGGTTCAGACTCAAATTGATCAGATTACCAAGGTGCAAAAAGACTTGCTAGTTAATGCTGCAAGAGAAAAACAAGCGTGTGAAATACGCACAAGAGGAGGTGCTACTACCCAAGATCCCTTATATCCTGAAGGACATCCTAAGAGGATCGAGCAAGATTCTCAACGCACTTCAAGAGATGATATTCCTTACAAGAAGAAGAAGAATAAGCATAAAACAGTTGCAGAATATTCTGAAACAGGTAAAGATCCTAATAGTGTTTCTATTTCTGATGCTGAAACTGAACCAGGTAATGCTTCTGATAAAGAAGAAGTTGAAGAGGAACCAGAAAAGCTTGCTAAGAATGCAAAGTACGCTAAGGAAGACTTCATTGCCAACAAGCATGGTAATGAGAGAGAGAACCTTGGGTGCAGAAACCAGTGCCTTTTCCTGTTAAGAAACATAAATCCAAGGAAGAAGAACACTACAACAGGTTTTGTGAATGGATGAGACCTTTATGTTTGCAAATTCCTTTGACCGATGCTATTAGAATGCCTCCATATGCAAAAAGGAATAATCTAGCCAGGGGCACCGATCCGAGTTCCCGACCCGCAGATCTGTTTTTCTCCTCCGTCTCTTTGACCTAGCCACCGCCTCCAAGCTCCGCCTCCTCCATAGATCGGTTCCCCCTCCTCCGGCCGGCCTCGCCGGTGTCGGGAGGGGTGGGGAACCCGATCTATGGTTGGAGATTTCAATAAAAGTAGTATTTTCTAAAGATTAGGTTAGCGTTTTGGTAGTCATCTTCGTTTCTTCTACGTCCATGGAGATGTCATCGTTCATAATAAGTGATCTTCAGCTCTTCGTTCGGCGTCGAGATCTTCTTCCCGGCGTCAATGATGGTGCTGTAAGATTACAGTTTTTTAGGTACGGTCTTCAAGATCTTGCTTCGCCTGATCAGTTTTGGATCGTTTCTCCTGGTTGCCGCGAGGACGGTTATCCTCGCAATATTTGTCCCGACTGCTACATCTTCGGCAATGGTGATTCGTACTCTCGGCTTTCCAGCGACGTTGACAAGGTTGTTCGGTTTCTCTTCCCTGGAATACTGGTGTTGGTACTCTTGCCGATGTTGTATGATTGCTTTAATGGTTGTGTGCGTGCACGTAGCCTTGGCATTGCGGCTCTAATTAAAAAAAAGGGAGAACCATTATTGGTATTTACAGGTTTATGGTTTGATATCTGCGCCATTATCTTTTGGCTGCCTTCAGAAAAATACAAGATTGTGTCATGCAAGAAGAAGAGTTTGAAGACCTCGAAGATTAGCTCGTTTTTTCTTAGACTTTTTTTTATAATTGCTGAAGACAGCTTATGTATCTCTACCATGTACTGTTCATTACTATAATATATCATGGTATTATTTCAAAAAAAGAATGCCTCCATATGCAAAGTATATGAAAAATATTGTTACTAACAAAAGGAAGATTCCTAATGAGGAAATTTCCACTTTACTTGCTAATTATTCTTTTGATGGTAAAGTTCCAGAGAAGCTTGGAGATCCAGGTATACCAACTATTCCTTCCTCCATTAAAAATAACTATGTTAGAACTGCTTTATGTGATTTGGGAGCCGGAGTTAGTGTCATGTCTTTTTCTCTTTATAAGAGACTTGATCTAGAAAAATTGGTATCAACTGATATATCTTTGCAAATGGCTGATAAGTCTACTACTATTCCTATTGGTATATGTGAAAATGTTCCTATTCAAGTTGCTTACAGTTGTTTGATATTAACTGACTTTGTTTTGTTGGAAATGCCTAAAGATGATAATATGTCTATTATTCTTGGGAGACATTTTCTAAACGCTGCAGGTGCGGTTATTAATTGCAATCAAGGAAAAGTAACTTTTAATGTCAATGACAAAGAGTACACGGTCTATTTTCCCAAGAAGATTGATAGAAAGAATGCTCTAAATTCAATCAAGAATGTTGAGACCATTCGAGTTGGTCAAATTATTTGTTCAGAGCGAAAGCCCAAGGAAGAATATAAAATTGTTATGATTGGGACTATGCCTATCAAGGTCGAGGTAACATAAGCATATAGTCAAATGCAAAGTTTTGCCTCATATAAAGTTAGTTTGGTAACAAGACTTGATCAACCTTGTTAACAAAGTGATTTTATATGAATGAAACTTCGTTTTCACCGCATTTACTTTACCTCACTCATATTTACTTGTTCATTTTTGTTCCCTATGTTTAGTTTCATATTATAATGTCTTAGAGCTGCTGTAAGGTTGACTTGGATTTGCTTTCTATCGCTCCACCGTTGTTTGCCCGAGTTTTATTCTCTTATCATTTTTCTGAAAAATCCTCGAAAATAAAGTTTCTCGAAAAAATCCAGAAAAATCTTTTTAAATTTTTATGTCAAAAATGGGGCAGAGAGGCACCTGGGAGACCTCAGGGGGACCCACCATGCCACCTCACAACCAGAGGGCGCGGCCCAAGCCTAGCCGCGCCCACCTATTGTGAGGGGGCCCCCTGGCCTCTCACTTATCTCTTCCTCCCCAGCTCTTTCTCTCTCCCGAAAAATCACGACACCCCAACCCAAACTCGTGTTCTTGCTGCTCTCCATCTCGATTTTTTGATCTCCTTGCTCAGCCCATCATTGTTGCTGAGATTTGGAGCATTTGTTCTCCGGTATGTGACTCCTCCGATTGTCCAAGTAGAATTTTGTTTAGTGGAGTATTTCTTGAGTATTTTAGCTCTATAGGTTACAGGTGAAATGAGTTTGCATGCTTGTTCTATTGCTTAGAAATGTTATTTTGATGCATGTTAGCCCTCTAGTAACTCCCTATAGTAGTTCCCTACATTTAATTGTCTCAAAATCATTTTTATGAGGTTTGTTAAAAAAATTAGAAAAGGGAAATGGACAACTACACCTATGGAGAAGTCTTTGAAAGAGAAGCACCAAGGTCATCAAGGCCTTCAAGATCTACTGCTCAATATAGGATATCCTACAATGAAGATCTTATGTCACCAAACATTGAGGGAGACGATAGAGATGCACATCCATCCACCTCCCCTTGTGCTAACTTTTTGAGTGATGCAGGGATTCTTGAGGATTTCTTACTCCTTATTAACAGGGTTGGATTGACTACATACATGATGGATGAGAGTAATCAATATGCTATTCTCACAAAGAATTTCGTTGAAAGCTTTAAATTCACTAACTCTCATTTCAAGCCTTCCATTGCATTTAAGATTTATGATAAGTCTATCACCATGTCTTTGGAGAAGTTTTGTGATATTTTAGGTATTCCCATGTTTGGGACGGCAAAGAAGATGCTACAGCAGCCCACTGATTTGCTGGAGCTCTACCGAGGAGTGACTAACGATGATGACCGCACAACACAGTGTGGCAAGATAAGAAACATTCAACTCCCAGCTATTAGATATTTTACTTACTATCTTGCCACTAGTATTTTTGGTAGAGGGAACACTAGCAATATCTCCAACTATCATTTAGCTTTTCTAGCTACCGCTCTTGATGTTAGCAAGAAGTATAACCTCGGTGCTCTTATTGCTCGTCGCCTAGCCGCTAGGGGACCTATTTATGGAGGCATTATTGCTGCGCACATTGTTGCTGTTCTTGGACTTTCTATTGCTCCTCATGATATATTGTTGACTCCAAAGAGGCTCGATTTTGCTGCCATGAAGCTCCATCACTTTGTTACTGCTAACTCATGTGCAGGGAAATTAGTTTATAGAATGTTATTTACAGATGGAGAGGAAAGGGAAGTGCCCTTGCCACAGCCTAGTTTGTTTAGTATTCACAGTAGGCCATGGTCGCGCTCGAAGGAGGAGTTGGACGAGCATCTTAGGTTGCTCGGCTTCAATGTACAGCATGGCGTTGTGGACCAGGAGGAAGAGGAGGTGCTGGCCTATCACTACACCATGTACCACACCGGGGCGCCCATGAGCTCATATCAGGACGAAGGTGCTTCTTCGTCATATTTTGGGGACGCCACTTCATGGTCGAGCTGGGATTGATCTCCACTTAGGCTAAAAGCCTAAGCTTAGGGGGAGGTACGCCGACGGTTCACTCATCTACATATCATATTTTGTCGGTACTTTGTATATCCATGTTCCGCTTTCTTTTCTTTATTGTTCTTGTTCTTATTTCTACATTCCAAAACACAAAAATACCAAAAATATTTTCGTTGTTTCTCTTTGTTTGCCTTTTCAGTTGCTAGCTTTGGTTTGCTTTACTTGCTATTTTCGGTTTGATATTTGAAAAATCCAAAAATATTTTGCTTTGTTTGCTATTTCCTTCTGTTCTTGTTTCAAAAATCGAAAACCCAAAAATATTTGTTGTTCTTCTTCAGTTTTGTAAAGTTTGTTGCAGAGTTCAGTCTCCCGTGACTCCATTGGAGCTCGGTATTCACTTCATATTATTTAAGCCACACAAGTGAAAGGCAATAATGATGACATATGACAATCCGAGATGTGGTAAGAGGCTGGTATGAACTCTATTTATTTTCATTTTGTACATATACTCATCTATGTGGACATGCTTAGTCGGTTCATGTAAGGTATATGTTATCTAATGGGTGCTTTGTAGTTCTTGCTCTCATATGATTAGTTCCAATTTACTAATAGTTTGTAGCATGTCATGTAGACGCTTGCTTGCATTGTTTTATTCATAATATGGTATGTTATTGTGGTATCCACCTCTGAAGTTTCATTTGAATCGACTTGGCACATGCTCAAGCATGCATATGACTGAACAAAAAGTCAATTAAGCCTCGATGATTTACTTTGCCTTAGAGTTCCTGTATCATTTTTATGCCTATGTTAATTTTGTTTTATCGCAAGCATGATTATGACAGTTATTGCTCTCTCGATTGTCGCTTCCCAGTCTTTTGCTAGCCATCACTTGTACTGAGAGGGAATACTTCTCATGTATCCAACTCCTGAAAACCAAGTAACCCCAAAGAGTCCACTATAAATTCCTATGCATGGTATTTGCAAGTCATTCCAAGTAAATTTTTATGTGCTACCTTTCAAAACTTTCAACTACTTATCATTTTATGTCACTGTTTTTAGCTCATGGGGACGTAGTGGTCGGAATTGCTATCTTCCATATTAAATTGAGTACCCCTCGACTAGGCAGCTTCATGTGCTCGTCATTAATTTTGCAAGGGAGCTGGTCAGACCACTGTAATCTAATCTAAGAAAGAAAGAAAAAAGGCACTCCTCCATGGTATGTGAAAGTTGGTGGGAACCCGATGGAATCGGTTAGCCATGGTTTGAGAAAGGAAAAAAGGTGGGGAGGAGTGCCAAAGCTTTATAAAAGAGCACCAATGTGCCAAATTTTCAAAGAACTCGGAACCGCTCTCACTTGTTTATTATGGAAGATAGCAAGTCCCCATTGCCAGTCGTTGACATGAAACAACCACCTCTCAAAATAAATTTTTATCTCTGTTTTACAAATGAAAAGCTCTAGCACATGTTAAATCACTGCTTCCCGCTGCGAAGGGCCCTTCTTTTACTTTTATGTTGAGTCCTCATCTTCTAACTTTAAGCACCTTCTTGAGAGCATAGCTGTTATTCTTAGTGTAATATGCTTGTCCCAGAACACGGTTAATTGTGGTATAACTTTGATGCTCGTATCTTTGATATTTTTACTTCTAGTCTTCCTTTGAACTTCAGAGGTGCCTCAACATTTATGTTTTGCTCCACAAATAAAGGCAAGCGGGATACCACTCCTCCATATCATTTATGAACATTACAATCTTATAGTTTCTTATGTTCATGTTACTTGTTATTAGTGCATTGGCACTCTTTCATAGCTTGCTTGACTATGAGGTAACATTAGTTGCATATTTCTTATTATGAATTGCCTGAGTACTTGATCATCTAGTGAGTATAAACATTATATGAAGCAAATGTGTTCGTGAAAGTTTCTTTTATCGCTCTCAGTTGTTAACTGAATTGCTTGAGGACAAGCAAATAGCTAAGCTTGAGGGGAGTTGATATGTCCAAAACGTATCTACTTTCCCGAATACTTTTGCTGTTGTTTCTCCTCTAATTTGTGTGTTTTGAATGCAACTAACACGAACTAACGCTGTTTTCAGCGGAATTGCTCTGGTGTCTCATTTTTGTGCAGAAATCCAACTTTCAGTAAAAATCCGGGAAAATATTGCAAAAATCCTATTTCACCAGAAGACCCACGGAGCCAGAAGACGAGACGGAGAGGGGCTGGGAGGCCACCACACAACCAGGGGGCGCGGCCCAGGCCTAATCGCGCCCATCTGTTGTGAGGCCGCCTTGGCCATCGCCTCGACGCCTCCTTCCGCCTACATATACCCTCTGACCTGAAAGGAGCGGGGGTTCGGCATTTTTCCCAGATAGACTTCCACTGCGCCATGATGGCGCGGTGATGAATGGTGCCAGAGAACTTGTTGGCGTGTAGTTGATGAAGGAAATGACCGGACAGTTGGAAACCCCAAGAGAAGGTTTGATGAATATAGCAGCAAGTTTTCCCTCAGTTATGAAACCAAGGTTATCAATCCAGTAGGAAAAAGCCAATACTCCAGAAGGTGATGCCCGCTAGATTCGCGACAGCTCCAGACAATTTATAAGGCGCCTCGTCCAAGCTTTGCTTTGCGAGCGGCAACGTGGAACCTGCACACAACACAACCAAATACTTTGTTCTCAACTTACGATAAGGTTGTCAATCTCACCGGTTTGCTGTAAACAGTGTTGGAAAAGGTGACGCCTAGTCAACGCTTAGGCACGCTTAGGCGCTAGGCGATGGACAAACGCCTCGCCTAGGGTATAGGCGGAAGTCTAGGCAGTGCAACTAAGAAATAGGCTTACCCAACAAGAATGTATGCCATATTGCACTAACGAGCCAGATATGCCATATTTTAATGGTAGTTGTTCATAGTTTACTCATGTAGATGCTCTAAACTAATGCATATTCACTATAATAGCCCATATAAATGCTTGATGGTATAAAAATTGTGACCGCCTAGGCCATGCCTAGGACGCCTAGGCAGTGCCTAGGCACTAGGCGAATGCTAACCGCCTCGCTTACGCCAAAGGAATGAGCGTATCGAGTGGAAAGCAATAATAGTATGCGAGTAAAGTAAACAGTGCGAGTAAAGTAAACAGGTGATAGCAATATAATGGAAATAGGACCGGGGTCCACAGTTCACTAGTGGTGTCTCTCCATAAGATAAAATAACACATGCTGGGTAAACAAATTACAGTTGGGCAATTGATAGAATAAAGATAATGTGATATATCGAGAGGATCACTATGAGATTTACTCTGGGCATTACAACAAGATACATAGACCGCCATCCAACTGCAACTATGACTAATAATCCACTTGTGGCGAATCAATCTGAGAACTCCACAAGTATTAAGTTGCGAACAACAGATAACTGCATTAAGCAAAGTGTGTAATGTAAACAAAGCATATGCCCTTGAGCATATGAATGTTGTTTTCTCCCTAGTGGCAATAGCACATCTACAACCTTAGAGGTTTCTGTCACTCCCCCAGATTAAATAGAGGCATGAACCCAACTATCGAGCATAAATACCCCCTCTTGAAGTCACTAGTATCTACTCGGCCAAGATAGCTACTAACAACGGAGAGAATGCAAGATCATAAACAACATAGAGATAACATAAGATAATATTCAGCACATCAACTCAATCATAACACCAATATTCATCAGATCCCAACAAACACAATATGTAGAATTACATAACGGTGCTCTCGATCAGCTCACAAGATCTAAACATGAAGCACATGGTGGAGAAGACAACCAACTAGCTACTGGTATGGACCCATAGTCCAAGGTAGACTACTCACTCATCGCGCCGGAGGCAAGCATGGTGGTGAAGAAGACCGCCGGTGGTGATTCCCCTCTCCGGCAAGGTGCCGGGAAGAGCTTCTGGACCCTCCCGATCTCGGGTCGACGACGGCGGTGGATCGCGATGTATTCTAGAAAAGTTATCGGGTCTTTAGGTTTTTCCCGTCGGGGGGTCCTTTTAGGCAAAGGGGCATCGTCAGAAGTGGACCGAGGCGGCCACACACATAGGGGGCGCGGCCTAGCCCTGGGCTGCGCCGCCCTGTTGTGTGGGCCCCTCGTGGACCCACTCCGTCTCCACTTCGGTTCTCTGGAAGCTTCGGTGAATTTCTGGATGTTTGGCTTTTGTTTCGTCCAATTCCGAGAATATTTCCTGTGTAACTTTTTTGAAACACAAAAATAGCAGAAAACAGGGAACTGTCACTGTGGCATCTCGTTAATAGGTTAGTTCCGGAAAATGCATAAAAATGCCACGAAGTGTAACAAAACACTAAGAAAATGGTGTAAAAACAAACATGGAGAACAAAAATTATAGATACGTTAGAGACGTATCAGCATCCCCAAGCTTAACTCCTGCTCGTCCTCGAGTAGGTAAGTGATAACAAAACAAATAATTTTTGAGGTGACATGCACCTACACAATCTTGATCATCTATGTAAGCGTTGTGCGCTGGGATCAAAAGAACTTAAAACATGGGCAAGAAAGATATAATCTTGATAAAGAAACTTAGCAACCATGTTATAACATGAAAAATAACACAAATGAGAGATCATGAAAATGAAACAATGAAAGTCAAACGTGTGTTCAAATCATATGGAAAAATATAACAAATAGTTTTCAGCTTGTCCTTCATGAGAGAGCAAAACATAAATGCATAGGACACCTTCAAGTTTAAGAGGGCGACTAGATACAAATAATTTAAGAACAAGTGAAACCAACATCATGAATCAATCAATGAAAACTTTGGGACAATGCACATTATACTCAGAATGACAACTATGCTCTCTTAGACGGTGCATAAAGTTAGAAGGTGGTGACCCAACATAAAAGTAAAAGAAGGGCCCTTCGCGGAGGGAAGCAGTGATTAAACATGTGCTAGAGTTTTTCATTTGTAAAACAAAGATAAAAATTGGGTTTTGAGAGGTGGTTGTTTCATGTCAATGGCTGGCAATGGGGTCTTACTATCTTCCATAATAAACAAGTGAGAGCGGTTCTGAGTTCTTTGAAAATTTGGCACATTGGTGCTCCTTTATAAAGCTTTGGCACTCCTCCCCACCTTTTTTCCTTTCTCAAACCATGGCTAACCGATTCATCGGGTGCCCACCAACATTCACATACCATGGAGGAGTGCCCCCTTTTTTTTTCTTTTTTTAGAATTAGATTGCAATGGTCTGACCAGCTCTCATGCAAAAATAATGACGAGCAGATGAAGCTGCCTAGTCGAGGGGTACTTAATTTAATATGGAAGATATCAATTCCGACCACTACGTCCCCATGAGCTAAAAACAGTGGCACAAAACAAGAAGTATTTTGAAGGTTTTTTTCAAAGGTAGCACATGAAAATTTACTTGGAATGGCTTACAAATACCATGCATAAGAATTTATAGTGGACACAATGGCAAACTTAGTTTTTAGGAGTTGGATGCACGTGTAGAGCTCCTACTCAGTACAAAATGAGGGCTAGCAAAGGACTGGGAGCGACCAACTAAGAGAGCAATAACGGCCATAATCATGCAAAGCGATAAAGCAACATTAAAAGAAGCATAAGATGGCATCAAAAGTCAAAAACTAAATAATCATAGAGGCTTATGGCGACTTTGTATGAGTCAAACATGTGTGAGCATGTGCCAAGTCAACCCAAATAAAGCATCAAGGAGAAAACCAAAATAATGCTTCCAAATAATAAAAACAACGCATGATTTTTTCAAAGGCTCATTAAGCAATCTCAGTCATTTGAGACAAGTCATGCTACAGCAAAACCACTAAGCATACTATCAAAAAGACATCAAGCACGATATGCAAAATCCTAGGCCGCAGTCTACACAAACTCTTTTTTGTACCACTTTTTTGCATAAAGCTTTTTCTCTTTTCCAACACCATTCAAACTTTTTTGAAACAACTCTTTTGATGAAAACCAACATGGACCAGAGGTCAAAATACACCTTGATGCAAAGATATAACAAGATCTGAACAAAAATCAAGGGGAAAAATGAAAGCTAAACGCAGTTCTAGAAAAAGAGAACACTCGTTGAACGATAAGAGTGAAAAACGGAGTGTTCTTGGCAAATGAAAAGAAAGACAACTTCTCCAAAAGGAATTTGTTGGGGTCCAACCATTTATTGCAGCAAACAAAACTAAAAAAAACTGAAAACTAAAAAGAACTGACGCTCCAAGAAAAACGCATAATGCATAAAGCAATTAAAATATAGTGTGTTGAAAGGTGACCTGATTTTTGCCGATGAAGAAGGGGTGCCTCGGGGGCATCCCCAAGCTTTGACGCTTGTACTTCTTGGATATTTCTAGGGGTGCGTGGGCATCCCAAAGCTTGAGCTTTTGTCCATTCTTCAACTCATCTCATCATTCTCCAATCCCTACACTTGAAAACTTCCTTCATACAAAACTAAACACAATTCTATTAGCAACATTAGTGTAAGCATAACATTGAATCAACCCTTTTTGCTTCAGGTTTCAACTCAAAACCACCACATATAAAGCATATAATACTGTAGCAACTTCCCCAAAAGTTCCGTGATCAAAATAACTCAAAAACAAAACGATAAAGCGGCAAACACAAATATTGGCAGAAATCTGTCAAAACAGAACAACTGACAAAGGTCGAATTTTTAGAGGGTTTTCTGTTACTCAAATCAAAAAGTGTATAACTAATGAAAGTTTGGATATAACCTGGGGCATATGCATAAGAAATAGCAGGTCCAAAAGATATACTGAGAATTTTCACGAATTTTTACGGTGCAGCACCGAAAACAGTTTCAGGACAGCAACATCCCCAAATCTTACCTCACTCAAATTAGAGGCTTCTCTTGGCACAACAACGAAATAAAAAGGATAAGGAGAGGTTATTACAATAGTAATAACTTCCAAGACTCAAATAAAATAAAATAAACTGAAAGTAAAAACATTGGTTTATCTCCCAAGAGTGCTTTTCTTTAATGCCTTTGAGCTAGGCGCAGAAAATGTGAATCAAGTAATATCAAGTGATGAAGCATCAAGCTCATAATTTGCTCTAAGAATAGAGTCAAAAAGCAATTTCTTTCTCTTCCTAGGGAAGTGTTCCATACCTTTCTTGAGTGGGAATTGATATTTGATGGTGCCTTCCCTCATATCAATGATGGCACCTACAGTTCGAAGAAAGGGTCTTCCCAAAATAATAGGACATGAAGCATTGCATTCAACATCCATGACAAGAAAATCTCCGGGAACAAGGTTATTGTTAACCATAATAAGAACATCATTAATTCTTCCCAAAGGTTTCTTCTTAGCAACATCAGCAACAGGAACATCATAATAACACTTTTAAAGCGGTGGTAAATCAAGCATGTCATAAATTTTTCTAGGCATAATAGAAATACTAGCACCTAGATCACATAAAGCATGGCAATCAAAACCATTAAAATGCATATCAATGATGGGTTCCCAACCATCTTCTAACTTCTTGGGAATAGAAGCTTTTTGATTCAACTTTTCACCCCTAATTTTCATGAGAGCATTGGTAATATGCTTAGTAAAAGCAACATTTATAGGACTAGCATTAGGAGTCAAAGCAAGCTTTTGCAAGAACAAAATAACTTCAAATAAATTGCAGCCATCAATATCAAAATCATTAAAGGAAATAGAGCTATCATCTCCCATACTCCAAAAAATTTCAGCACTCTTTTGAGAAAAAGTTTTAGCTGTTTTGTGTTTCTTAACACTAGGAGTAGGAGTTTTCTCTACACCAATCAAAGTAAGAGGATTGCTAGAATTTGGAATAACATTATTAGAGGTAGTAATGGTACATACCTTCATCTTTCTAGCCATCTCATCTTCTCTTTCCCATCTGGCATGCAATTCTGCTAGCATCCTAACATTTTCATCAATTCTAACTTGGATAGCATTAGCAGTGGCAAAAGGATCAGGCTTAGCGGACATTCTGTTAATCAAAGAAGATTGCGCATTAGACAAAGACGAAATATCGGTTTCAGCTTTGGAAACCTTAGCTTGCAACTCAGGAATAGCCTTGTTTAAATTTTCAAGTTGATGACTAATAGTCCTCAACAGAGCTGATTGCTCCTCCATAGTCTTGGTGAAAGCCCTGTTCTGCTCATATTGCACCTGCATAAAATTCTTGGTAGCCTTTTCAAGTTCAAAAATTCTTTCTTCACTAGGCATTTTAGGTCTACCAATATGGCTATTATCACCATTAGAAGGAAACAGCCTATAATTATTACTAGCAAAATTGTTCCTATAAGCATTGTTGTTAAAATTATTATTTCTAATGAAGTTTACATCAACATGCTCTTCTTTAGCAACCAAAGAGGCTAAAGGAATATTATTAGGATCAACATGAGTCCTATCATTAGAAAGCATAAGCATGATAGCATCAATCTTATCACTCAAGAAAGAGGTTTCCTCAACAGAATTTACCTTCTTACCTTGTGGATCTCTCTTGGTGTGCCATTCAGAATAATTTACCATCATATTGTCGAGAAGCTTGGTTGCGGTGCCCAAGGTAAGGGACATAAAAGTGCCTCCAGCAACTGAATCCAGTAGGTTCCTTGAAGAAAAATTCAGTCCTGCATAAAAAGTTTGGACAATCATCCAAGTAGTTAGTCCATGAGCAGGGCAATTCTTTATCATAGATTTCATTCTTTCCCAAGCCTAAGCAACATATTCATTATCAAACTGGCTAAACTTCATAATATTGCTACGCAAAGCTATAATCTTAGCAGGAGGATAATATCTACCAATAAAAGCATCCTTACACTTAGCCCATGAATCAATACTATTTTTAGGCAAAGACATCAACCAATCCTTAGCTTTTCCTCTCAAAGAAAAAGAAACAACTTAAGCTTAATAATATCACTCTCTACATCCTTATATTTCTGCATCTCACATAGCTCAACAAAATTGTTGAGATGAGCTGCAGCATCATCAGTACTAGCACCAGAAAATTGCTCTTTCATAACAAGGTTCAACAAAGCAGGCTTAATCTCATAAAAATCAGCAGCAGGGGCAGGTGGCACAATAGGAGTGCAGATAAAATCACTATTATTAGTGCTAGTAAAATCACACAACTTGGTGTTCTCATGAGTACCTATTCTAGCAAAGCTAAAAGCAGATAAGTAAAAACAACTATAAGGAAACTAATTTTTTTGTGTTTTTGATAAAATGATGGAGGTAAAATAAAGTAAAGCAAAACTTAAAACAAAGTAAAGGATGTGCATGTGAAACTCCCCTTGCAAAAGTCTTCTTTTTCCCTGACAACGGTGCCAGAAAAACTTGTTGATGGCGCGGTGATGAATGGTGCCAGAGAACTTGTTGGCGTGTAGTTGATGAAGTAAATGACCGGCCAGTTGGAAATCCCAAGAGAAGGTTTGATGAATATAGCAGCAATTTTTCCCTCAGTTATGAAACCAAGGTTATCAATCCAGTAGGAAAAAGCCAATACTCCAGAAGGTGATGCCCGCTAGCTTCGCGACAGCTCCGGACAATTTATAAGGCGCCTCGTCCAAGCTTTGCTTTGCGAGCGGCAACGTGGAACCTGCACACAACACAACCAAATACTTTGTTCCTAACTTACGATGAGGTTGTCAATCTCACCGGTTTGCTGTAAACAAAGGAAGGAGCGTATCGAGTGGAAAGCAATAGTAGTATGCGAGTAAAGTAAACAGTGCGAGTAAAGTAAACAGGTGATAGCAATATAATGGAAATAGGACCGGGGTCCACAGTTCACTAGTGGTGTCTCTCCATAAGATAAAATAACACATGCTGGGTAAACAAATTACAGTTGGGCAATTGATAGAATAAAGATAACGTGATATGTCGAGAGGATCACTATAAGATTTACTCTGGGCATTACAACAAGATACATAGACCGCCATCCCACTGCATCTATGACTAATAATCCACTTGTGGCGAATCAATCCGAGAACTCCACAAGTATTAAGTTGCAAACAACAGATAACTGCATTATGCAAAGTGTGTAATGTAAACAAAGCATATGCCCTTGAGCATATGAATGTTGTTTTCTCACTAGTGGCAACAGCACATCTACAACCTTAGAGGTTTCTGTCACTCCCCCAGATTAAATAGAGGCATGAACCCAACTATCGAGCATAAATACCCCCTCTTGAAGTCACTAGTATCTACTTGGCCAAGATAGCTACTAACAACAGAGAGCATGCAAGATCATAAACAACATAGAGATAACATAAGATAATATTCAGCACATCAACTCAATCATAACACCAATATTCATCGAAACCCAACAAACACAACATGTAGAATTATATAACGGTTCGGTCCCTGTTGTGTGGGCCCCTCGTGGCCCCACTCCGTCTCCTCTTTGGTTCTCTGGAAGCTTCGGTGAATTTCTGGATGTTTGGCTTTTGATTTGTCCAATTCCGAGAATATTTCCTGTGTAACTTTTCTGAAACACAAAAATAGCAGAAAACAGGGAACTGGCACTGTGGCATCTCGTTAATAGGTTAGTTCCGGAAAATGCATAAAAACGCCACGAAGTGTAACGAAACACTAAGCAAATGGTGTAAAAACAAGCATGGAGCATCAAAAATTATAGATACGTTAGAGATGTATCACGCCGCCACCATCAGAAACCGCGATTCGAAACCAGAAACTCTATTCTGGCACCCTGCCGGAACGAGGATTTGGAGGAGATCTTCATCACCATCATCACCGACGTCTCTCCATCAACCATCCATGACTCCCCCATCCATGTGTGAGTAATTCCCGCTGTAGGTGAAGGGGATGGTAGGGATTGGATGAGATCATTCATGTAATTTGCTATGAGATTGTTAGGACATAGTGTCTAGTATCTACTGTTAGTGCTTATGACATTGTTGCAACTTGTTGTGATTAATGCTTGTCACTTTGGGCCCGAGTGCCATGATCTCAGATCTGAACTTGTTATTGTTTTATGATGATACTTGTTATTTATGATTTTACCTACAAGTTGTTTACACATATTGTTGTCCAGAACCCGAGGCCGCAAAGTGATAGAAATTGGGATAACCGGAGGGGATGGCTATGATGTGAGGATCACATGTGTTCACCGAGTGTTAATGCTTTGCTCCGGTACTTTATTAAAAGAAGTACCTTAATTACCAGTAGTTTCCCTTGAGGCCCTGCTGCAATAGGCTGGTAGGACAAAAGATGACGTGCAAGTTTCTCATTGTGAGCACGTACGACTATATACGGAACACATGCCTATGATTTTTTAGTACTAGGATGCTTTATCATTATTTATCTGTAATGTCCATGTCTCACTGATTTCATGAATTATCTTATCCATGCAACGCCCGTACATCTATCCCTATGCCTACAATCTTTAATCCTACTGTTTACTATTGCTACTATTATTGCTTTTATTTTACTATTGCTGTTACTGTTTTACTACTATCACCACTATAAAACTGTTGCTACTGATAAACCGCTGCGAGCAAGTCTGTTTTCAGGTGCAGTTGAATTGACAGCTCATCTGTTAAGGCTTATAAATATTCTTTGGCTCCCCTTGTGTTGAATCAATGAATTTGGATTTTACTTCCCTCGAAGACTGTTGCGATTCCCTATACTTGTGGGTCATCAATTATCTTGTTGTATAAATATGGTTCCCTTGTTGTCGGGCCATAGAGCTGCGATAGATGGAACTACCTTCTCACAAATATACTCCCTCATCACGTCTCTAGTTACAACTATTGACTTTAGCTCCAAGGTTCCTTTGAGCCTATTCTTGGAGTCATTCTTCGCTGCCGTTTCTTTCACGAATGCCCAGATTCCGATCTTACCGTCGAATGTCTCCTTTCCTTTCTCATCACATCAGGGTTTCGCCACTGCTGTTAAAAACATGACCTTCCCGATACTATTTTTGTTGTATATAGTTCGCACGGGATCTTCCTCTTCATAGAGGAGATAGTATGTTCTATTCTTTTTCGTCATGTCAAACCATTTTTTGTCTATATGAACTATGTTCTCCATATTGAGAAACGATTGTTTGTCATCAGATATTGTTGCTTGATCAAACATTGATGTGCAAAACTTCAGCCTTGCAATCTTGTTTTCAGGTTTCAGTGCTGGTTTGATTGAACTTGTGTGGCGGCGTATTACTCCTCCCCATTGGAATCTTCTCTGCAATGTGGCATAGGGGACATTCAGTTCCCTTGTGAGCCCGCTCAGCGTAGACCTCTTGTTTAGCTCAATGGAAGGAATCCTTGACATACCAAGCTCTAATTTCTTCCTTCCACAATTCCCCTTCTTTTTACTGGACACATCTACCTCCACTATTCTCTTGCCTGCTCTTTCTTGTTCTTGTGCCGCCGTCCATATTCTACGAACAGTAGTAAGACTTGTTTCCAAAAGAGCAGCTACATATTTTTTATCTGCCTTTGTAACTTGTATGTCTTTCCTGAGAGCTTTTAATGCAACATATACCACATATCTATGACTGTCTGGCAATTCCCTATGGTTTGTCGGTTGTACATCTTACTCTTGTGCATGATGTTCATCTTCTTCTTGTGCATGATGTTCATCTTCTTCTTGTGCATGATGTTCTTCTTCTTGTGCCTGTCGTAATAAGCACAGTAATGTCAATAAGAAGCTTGCAAAATCATCACCAAAGTAGTAACAAGCAACGCAAACACAAGGAGTATTTAATTTTAACATATCCTCTTGTTCCTTGAAGTTAAATCTGCATGCTTTTGTTTTACTTCAATGCTAGCCATAGTAGCTCACACTTTTGGACGATTGGTTGTTGACCATTGATCGAATTAATCACTAGTATTTAGTAACCATAAGAACATTATCTAGATTGTTCACCTAGCTGCAACATTGAGCTGTTCCCCTATTTTCGTGTCTCCTTTGGGCAATGTTCTGATTTCTTTGTTCATTTTATTAGTAATATCATCCTATTGTGTAAACAGGTCAATATCCTCACGCATACTGATGTAATAAAGCTCAAAGCAGAAAGGGTTACAGCAATTGAGAACACCAAAGAGAGTTTGACCATAAAGGAAGACAATAGAAATCTTGAGGCTTCACAAACAGGTACTGCAGTTTTGTTACAGTTTTACTAGCTACAACATGATAAGAATCATATTGTTCTGCTGTCTGTCAGCAACATAGTTGAAAGATAATACACCAAATGTTAAGTTTCTGTCATTTTCATTATTGAAGTTTCAACATGAACTGAAACTTCGCTATAAACTGAACCACTATGAAGTGCATACTCCCATTTTCTGCATACTCCCATTTTCTACACTATGTTTTTTTGTTTTGTTCATAAGTTTTGCCACCAGTTCATTAACTTCTAGGTATGGCAAGTGTTTGACACGTGAGATTGTTCTCTACCTCAGAGAGATGTTGGTCTTGTTCTAGGGAATGGGGAGTGTGGTCAAGTTTCTGAAGAGAAACGGGCTTGGTTGGGTTTGTGCCACAATTATTTTGTTTCTACTATGTCACCAACCCCTCTGTGTGAGCTCCTTGCTGAGTTGAAAACTGAATAACTTAAGTTATGTGCATGTGATCCTGGTTAGTACCAGCATCAGCATGTGTTTTTCTATTCTACAAAATCTAGCAAATATATGTACTGCATGGATATAAGCAAAATGATAATAGTCAGCATGCTTATCTGCTGTGGAGTACCAATGTCATTCTAGGTCAGTTGATGACTGATTATTGTTAATCAGTGTTGTTCACATTCTATGATATCATAAGCAAAACAGAACTGAAACTACTGTAGTTATCATACATTGCCCCAATAGTCTAATTATGTTGACCATTGACATGTTCTTATATTTCAACAGTTACTTCTTATCTCTGGAGTACAGACTTGCATGCAAACATTGTGCTAGGGTATGTTTTGTGATGGCCTAACTGACTGGTTACTGCATTTCATTTGTATGAATGATGGCCTGACTGGTTACTGCATCTTTCATTCTTATCTCTCGAGTATGAATGATGGCCTGACTGGTTACTGCATTTCATTTGTACTGAATGAGTATTTCACGGAGTGAAACCTGTAACATCCACTTTGTTGAGCTGCATTTTTCTTGTTTATAAACAGTTGTTTATTTTTACAACACAACAACTGAATTTTAATGTCTTCGTGAGCTGCATTTGCTAATTTTTACAGCACAATCAAATGATTTTCAGTTACCCTTTACCCTTTTGTTATTCAGGATATGATCAGCTGGTCCTGGAATTGATCACGATGACGAGCTGGTCTGGGAGAGATGACAGGCACGGTAAGCTGGACGATGAGGATGACGACCATGGCGAGCTGGCGGCCGCTGGGGGAGGAGGGCACCAAGGCCGACTCAGGTGGAGGAGGCGGCGGGACGCCGGCCGAGTCGAGTCGATCGGGAGATCCTCTCCGCCCCACCTGCACGGGGATCCCAAGCAACAGAGGAGTCCCACCCTTCGCCAGGGAGCGGACGGCGGCGACGACGGCCGGGGAGGACGATGGGGAGACGGTCGGTGGGGGACGTCCGGCGGGGGAGCTCGACCTCTCCTCCGCTCCTGGAGGGCCCGCCTCCTCTCCTGGAGCGGCCGTGGCCGGATGGCGGGGGTGCAAGCCCAGCTCTGGCGCGCGAGCCCAGGTCCGGCCGGCGGGGGCGCCAGACCAGCTCCTGCTCGTCCCCTGGATTTTGAATTAGAACCGCTGGTGGAGAAGACACGTTTTAGGGAGGGGTTTTTTGCAAAATTTAAGTTTAATGGGCTGGGCCGCCGGGGGGCCATCTAATTCGGGCCGGAGGGAGTACAAAATCACCGACACTTATTTCCGATCGGAGGAAGTAAAAAAAAATACATCCTGCAGATTTAGCCATAGACCCCAGGGTGTATTTTTTACTAACATAATTAACATTTATATCCTGAAAAGGATTATGCATTAACCATTACTGAAAAATAACTTGAGTTCAGAAATATACATCTAACAGTATCCGAATTAGTATTGCATCGCGGTATCAGGGCAACCTAGCATTCATGTGTATAAGAGGTTGAGGAATCCGATTCTTCTATCGGAAGTCAATCAAGCTCACCAGCGAGCAGTGACCATAGAAACAAACATATATTGTGCTAGTTATACTTAATCCATGTATGATCAAAACCTCAAAAAAATTGCAAGAACATACATCTAACATTAATAGTTTTATTTGCTAAAAACATACAGCATTGGGAAAATATACATCCAGATAGTTTTTAAAAAGTAGTAAAAAATTACATTCAGATATGTCAAAAACATAGCATCAGTATGTACATAAAAGTTAGATGTGCTGAAAAATATATACAGCTCTAGTTACGACCACTATTTTTTTACAAAAACATAATGATATTTAGCCCAAAACAGATAAATATCTGATCAACGATACATGAACATGCCTACAAGCTTTTTGAACAAAAAAATTTAGAGATCCGGTCATAGCAACACAAAATGAGGTCTAAAATTGCCGTTCCGTTCTACAAAATCGACTGGGAATATGCCACCAGGAACGCAAGGGGCTTTTCGTCCTAGCCAAGCCTGTGTCTCCGCCAATAAAAATCGAACGCAAATCGACCACTAAATCACCATCACGGGAGATAAACTGGGAAGAATGTTTGGGACAGAATCACTCACCAGCTCAGGAATCACCACCGTGGTCTGGACGCAGCACCACATCGCTAAATCCTCTCGCGCCGACGCCTCCAAGCACATACACCCCCCGAGCCTCGAATGCGTTCAACACCCCCAAAATCCCGCCTCCGCCGGGTAGATCCACGCAACCGAGACGGAAAAAAGATGCCCCACTGCTCCCACCACACCAGCAGAACCACCCCCGCTGCTCCCCGGCACTCCAGTTGCCGCCGCCGAAGCTGATTTGGTGGGGGAGATCAGCGCGGGAGGAGCGAGCAAGCACACGCAGGGGAGAGAGAGAGGAGAGAGGATGAGGACGACTTGCCTTTGAACAGTCGCCGGACGTATTTGGACGCTTGCGTCGGTGCTAGCGAGCCACACGATTGAGATCGGACGGGGGCGAGATGGGAGCACCGTGTAAGACCACAGAGTGCCCTGGCAATAATTAGATTTTTTGCGTTTTGTTAATCCTTAGATCAAAAATATTTTTTTTGAAGTTATATGATTTACTTTCCGAGAATCTAGATCTCACTTAACGAAGACTTAGCTAAGTCTCAGTTGGTTTTTCAAAATTGTTCATACATGTCTAGAAAATGTTCAAGTGCTGTGAAAAATTGATCATACTCTGCTTATCTTCAGTGTTCTGGGTACATTTTGCACGGATTTTAACATCGGATAGATGGTTCTGAATTCTGAGTGGGCTAAAATTTAACAAATTATCAGTCCACTAAGTACTAGCAAAATGGTTAGTTTATGAAACTTACTACTATAAGGAAAAAGACTCACTTCGAACCAGTCCAAAACAAGAGAACAAAATATAAGCCCTAAATAACAAATTCAAAATGATGCATGGAACGGGAACCAAATCACATGATCCAATTCCCACATCACGGGATGCTACTACAACCGTGACCGTGATGAGGTGTCTCGTCCCTATCCGTGACGCCCGCGTGCAGGAGAAGCGCCCAGACGAGCGTGACGAACTCCCCGCCGCGACCCATGGCCTCAACGTGGCCCTTGACGTTCCTCGACGGCGCCACGAACAGCACCATCTCCGACCAGAAGTCCGCCAGGAACCGCCACGCCGCCGCCTCGTCCCCGACGTACGCCTCCACCAGGCGCCTCCCAAGCTCGGCGCCGCGCTGCAGCACCTTGTCCCGAGACCTCGCGCTCAGCTCCTTCAGAAGCCGCCCGTACCTATCCGCCGTGGGCTCGCCGGCGCCGTCGATGTCCTCCCCCAGCGCCGCCGCCTGCACGTCCTCCGCCACTTCCTTGTACCGTTTCTCGGTCCACGCGGGGCTGTCCGGCAACAGCCCCGGCGCCGCCGCCGCCAGGTACGCGCAGTAGTGCGAGAGCTGGCAGGCCGCGGCCATGTCATCCGCCGCCGACGTCGGGCACGCCGCCTGCGAGTGCTTGATCTCGAAGAGCGTCGTGCCGATGTGGCAGGCGAGCATATGCTCTGTGCTGCTGCTTCCATTGGCCCAGTCCCAAGCGACCTTACCGCTAAGACCGGCTCTCTGCGCCGGTGTGCCGCTTCCATTGTTGTCCAGCCCACCGTAGCCGCTCTTCAGTGACCTCAGCACGGCATCCTTCACGGCCGGCGAGTCTCCCACCGACCTCATCAGCCCTGCGCGCCCGTAGCCCAGTTTCTCCGAGAACAGCCCTGGTCGCTTGCCGAAACGCCGGGGCTCCAGCACCGAGTTCTGCCCGATCTTGTTGCTCCAGCGCTTGGCAGGCCTGAGCCGCAGCACCGCCTCCAGCGCCGCGTGCGCGAATCGCCCCGGCGACCCGCGTCTGATGTAGTTCCCGAGCAAGGCCATCTTGGTCCAGTTGGAGCAGACGCCGGCGACGATCTCGCAGGTCTCCGTTAGCACGGTGGCCAGCAAGAGGAACAAGGTGATGACGTAGTAAATCTTTTGGTCCAGTGTGACTTCCTGGACAGGGTTCGTACCGATCGGAGGATCCGGAACCTCGGGGGTAAAAACGATCACTCGTTTTAATTGATATACACATCCCACGCCGACTGCTCCGGCGATGATGAGGACGGAGAGGAGGTAGTTCAGGGCGGCGCACCAGCCACTGAATGAGCACAGAGGGAGCGCGGAGTAGTAGAAGTCGCTCGCAAACCAGAGCTCGTCCACAAGAACTCGGAACACCCGGTCGGCGTCGGCGCCTCCTTTACCGGACGTGTCCATGCCTCTGAGCACGAAGTCGAGGGCGTTGCTGGACCCTTCCTCGGCAAGGGGATACCCCGACAGCCGCCGGCGGAGGCTCTTGAAGAGGGAGAAGGAGAGGCAGAGGTCCCTCAGCTCCAGGTTCTTGCCGAGGAGGCCGTCGCCGTGATCGGACAGCCGCCACACACGGTCCAGCGTGACGAGGGCGCCGAGCTTGTCATCCATGGCGTCGCGCTTGATGCGGTACCCCTGGGCGGTTTCCTCGACGTCTTCCTTGCTCTCCCCCATCACCAGGTAAGGAGGCACGTGACCATGGCCCTCCACGGCGCCGTCCTCGACGAGCTGCGTCATGTAACCGGACACGAGCCGGGCGTTCTTGCCGACGGCGTAGGAGTCGCTCGCCTTGACGAAGGCGACCATCTTGAGCACCACCTTGGCAAAGCCGAGCAGAAAGAACACCACGAAGATTGATTTTCCAGGATATTCCAGCCATCCTGCGGCCTCCGGCAAGCACATGACGATTAGCCAAGCCACCAAGGCGTACTGGGCGAGGAGCTCAACGGGAGTCCGGACCTTCTGGCCGTCGACGCTGACGTCTCCGGAGGAAGGCGCCGCGGCGGCGGTGGCCGCGGAGGCTGCGGCCGTGTCGGCGTTGCCCCTGATGATGACTATGATTACTGCCCACAGGAGGATCGTCCACATGCTCTGGACATCCGGACTCCCCTTGCCTACCGGGAAATCCTCGCAGCCTGCATGCTCTTTGCAGTAGAGCTCGTGTCGGTCTCGCTCGGTGTTCCTGTGCTGCAGGAAGGCGGAGATGGCTGAGGAGGCGAGGGGGATGAAGGCGACGGAGGCGCCCCAAACGAAGAAGCGGACCGCCGGATGGCGGCACCGGCGACCGTATGTGCTAAGTGCTACCAGTAGAATGGCGAGCACCGCCGAGGCGACCGTCGCGACGAGGGCTAGCAAACCCACTGGTCGGGGGGGCTCCATTGGTGGAACAGATCGAAAAATGTTTATGCTTTGCTTTGGTGGTATGGCTTATCACTGCCGCTGTGCGTGGTGATCTGTGACTCTGTGTTGATGAATGTGAGCGTCTTCCCCGCGCCAATTTATAGGGGAAATCGGCCCGCGTGGAGTCGTGACTGACGTTGTGGAATCAAACGAGCTGGCGTCGCCATTATGTGGGTAGTCGGCACAGCAGCACCCGCTCCTCGGGACGAAAGTTGACAACACTTGAGCGTGTGACAGGGGCGAAGCCAAGAAAATAAAACATTGGTGGTATCTATCTACTATATACTAAAAGCACAATACGGAAGTCTAAAATAAAGACACTGGATTAATCCACATCATCAAAATTATTTTAACTGTTAGATCTATAATCAAAGGCTAAGATCTAAATACCAGATGGAAGTTACGTAACTATAGTCACGTCCCACAAATAACGTATGTGTAACCATGAAACAAAAAAAAAAGGTACAGTGGCCACGTCCAGATATGCCCACGTCAACATTTTTTTTTATAAGAGATAAGTACGTCGGTTGAAAAGTTGTAGTATTTCTCTTTCTTCTTTCTTGAAAGAAATAACGCACAACAGATCCAAGGAATGTTTTGTTTCTCAATGTTAAAATTAGACACGCTCTCCATGTTTTCTACCTGTATAGATGTGTAGGAAACAAATAGGAAAATTTACTGACTCTCTCTAGACTACGTGGGGAACGATAACCAGGATTCAATCCTGAGGCTAAAAAAATACACAAGACACTTTTCTGTTTTCGAAAATTTGGCGGGTTAATTTTGTCACCAACAATTTGTCAGAAGTATGCCATCTCATAATTTACTTTTTTATGTAAACATCAATGTGTGTGTGTGTCTAATCCACATCATCAAAATTATTTTAACTGTTAGATCTATAATCAAAGGCTAAGATTTAAATACCAGATTGAAGTTAGCGTAACTATTGTCACGTCCCACCAACAACGTATGTGTATCCATAAAAATAATAGGTACAGCGGCCACGTCCAGATATGCCCACGTTCAACATTTTTTTTATAAGAGATAAGTACGGCGGTTGAAAAGTTGTAGTATTTCTCTTTCTTCTTTCTTGAAACGTACAACAGATCCAAGGAATGTTTTGTTTCTCAATGTCAAAATTAGACACGCTCTCCATGTTTTCTACCTGTATAGATGTGTAGGAAACAAATAGGAAAATTTACTGACTCTCTCTAGACTACGTGGGGAACGATAACCAGGATTTAATCCTGAGACTAAAAAAATACACAAGACACTTTTCTGTTTTCTAAAATTTGGCGGGTTAATTTTGTCACCAACAATTTGTCAGAAGTATGCCATCTCATAATTTACTTTTTTATGTAAAGATCATTGTGCGTGTCTAACATAGTCTCACAATAAAATAATAGAGATCGACACCGGGAATCGGCAGTAAAAAGTATAGATGTGTTATATGTCTTATAAATCTGATCGACCGTATAGAGTCTAGATGTGTTAAATAACAAATGCGCTCAAAATCTTCTCCTTTTTAGAAAGTCAGCAATCATGTTCTAAATATTAAAAACAATATACAAAGATATAGTAGAACCACCACATTGATCTACCTGTACAAAATAACAAAGTATTAACGATCGAGATTCAAAATTGTTGTTTGCGCATGCGATTGACTAGAACCACCAACATGCAACGGTAGGACCAAACCAAGAAGCCGTGCCGTATGCCGGTTGTGCATTATTCGAACAGAGTCCTAATGTTATACGTGCATACACTCAAAAATTTCTTAATATTTTTTCTATACTAGGTAAGATTGGCCCCACAAAGCAATTCATGAGAAATTGAGAGAAGCAAATTGGATTAAATCACCGCATGAGTCTATTTTAATAGCATGTGAGCTGGACCGAGTTCTTCTTTTTTTGCCAGGTAGTGAGTTCAATCTATATAGGACGGTGTTCTGTCTAATATTTAAGACATATTTTATTATTAAATTTAAAAATATACTCTATCACTGCACAGTTACACTTCGTCATGTGTTTACTGAAATTCAAAGTTTGATAAAAAAAGGAAAAAATTACAAAATTAGCATTATTAGGATCATCATAAATGTATCTTCATATAGTATGAATTTGCTACTAGGGATATTGATTTTGCTAGATATTTGATTGAACTTTATAAAGTTTGAGTTTAACCAAACCTAGAATGCAGGATAAATCAGAGGGAGTAGGAATGTAAAAGCACAAGATTGTAATGTCATGCAAAGTGCAATTTTTGGTAACCTACTAATATACTTTTTAAGAGATATTTGAGTGTGATGGAAATATACTAAAAAAAACTACTCCAATCCTCATATCTAATAAAACCCTATAGGAAAAAAACCATATGGAAAAGAAGCGTACTACATATGCCACCTTGCAAGAACAATACAAGATTGCACATTCCAAGGTATGAAATCACAAACTTCACTACCAAGAAATACATTACATATATCTAAATGGTTTCTTGCCGATATGAATTACTGACTGAATGTAAAAGTCATGCTAACCAATGGATGCTCTAAGATAGGATGCGGATATTTGGCTCTTGGGTGCATATGCACCCTTTATTTCAAATACAGTTTAAACATATTTTGAATTATCAAAAAAATCAGAAATAAAATGTTGCATGGACCCAAGTTGTTTCATGAAAAACTGACTTTGCGTGTGGGCTAGATAAAAAAGATAAAATTTGGTGCTAACATAAGGGTTTACAACTGAGATGAATTTGTCTTTTTTACACAAAGCACTAAAAATATTAGTTTACCACGAAACTTTATCGTGCGCACATAGAACATCGAGATGTATGCGCAAAATTTTTGTTTGGAATTTTTTAATATTTAATTTTTTTTGGTTAAAGGGAGCATATATATACACCCCAAATCAAATATGCAATTCCGCTAAATTAGTACGAGACTTCATATTTTTACACTATGAGCTACAACTAACCATAATGCGGCGGCTATTTTACTTTGTCATATCCAGACCCTGATATAAATTATGAAAGTCTTTTTCACTTGAGTTTATTAATGTTATCACATGATATTCACATCGTCGCAATAATTCATATATATTGCATAATAAATCAACATTAATGGATTGAAGGACTAAAGTAAAATAATTTATGTGGAGCAAATATGTGAGTAAGAGTTAACCCAATAAGTGTTTGCATAATCTTCTCTCATTATCGTGTTTGTAGGTATATGTGGTGGCTTCGAGTTCTTTCATGTATGTCTCCTGATAGACTTTTGTTGAATAAACTAATAAAGAAGGCCACATTGTATCAATCGATGCAGAGGCTGGTGTTTAGCCTCCGTTTTGAAAAAATAAGTGTTTTCATGGTGCCTTTAGGATACATTCTTGCCGTAAAGTTTAAAATATTTGCCAAATAGAATATCAATACAATAATTTAATTAAGCTATAAACAAAGAAATATGCAAATTTAGCTGCGCAAATGCGCGGGCCAGGCTTCTAGTTCAGCTAAATTTACCAAGCGATCGATCGTGCGTACATGGGTTGATGGAATCAAACCATGCGCTAAATGAAACTCTGCCAAACGCTCATGAACTTAACTGAAACTGATCTGACCGCCTGAAGTTAGATTAACTTAGGGCATATACAGTAGTAGCAAAGGCGAGTGTTCTCTTAGACCTCTATTTCATCTAGAGAAGATAATAAAACTAAATTTATAATGTGTGGTATAGTATTGTCGCTCTAGCAAAATGCGTTAATAAGGCACAATGCATAAGGCAACGTCACTTTCTTTATTATCTTTTCTCTAACTAAACAAAAATCTAACGTGGTAACTCTAATAGAAGGCTGACATCACCCATATTACATGCCCTTACTATCACATATATATTGCATCTCATGTGTTCACTACAATGTAGAAAAATCTAAAAGAACATTCCTCTCTCCCATGGGGTAGAGGATTTGCGTGTCCTTTTTCTTTATATGAGGGAGCATATGCATGAATGTATGCATGAATCTCACACTTTATACTGAGATCATTACATTAATATTTAAACTTAAAAGTTTAAAGATATTTATTCTCATAGACCGTTCACGACTAGCAAATAGTTACACCAACAAATTCACCTCGACAGGGGTTTCAAAACTAAATCACATGTTGTTATGTTTCGCAAAAAAAATTGATGCCACTTGCGAGGTTATTATCTTGCAAATAGTTACCATGATAATTGCACATAGTTATATATAATGTTTTATATATTTTTAGGCATCTCCATGATCTTCATAGTGGGAGAGGACTTTAATGTGATTTTCAAAAACTAAGAGATACTATCATTAACCAAAAACATGGTATCATGCAACATTTGTATCACTGTAGAATGACATGCAGGAAACTGATAAATAAATTATTTGTAATCTGAAAACAAAGTAGGCTATAACATGACAATTATGTGATAACGGTTTAACAAATACTAAAAAAAAGTTACTCTCTCCAACCCATATTACTCTTCGCTAATACGGATATATCTACAATTAAAATGTCACTAGATACATCTACATTAGCGAAGAGTATTATGGGTCGGAGGGAGTATTTTACATATGACATTTAAGTAATGTATAATCGATAGGTATGTGACAACAATCTGATAATTACCAACAAACAAGCACTTTTTAATCCGGAAGCTAAGCGGTGCATAAGTTAGCAAGTATGTGACACAATCTGGCAATTACTAATGAAAATAGAAGTTATCAAAAATACAAATATAAGATTTTGTTTCGAAGATATCACAATGAGAAAATTAATAGTGAAAGCGGATTTTCAAACGCTTAATTATTTGAGAGATGATGTTTAATGAAAATCAAAATCAAGAAAATTTAGATGACGTAAAGTCTGACAAGCGTGCAATACAGAGGAGATTGCCACTGAACGGTGTGTATGTCGCTGCCTAGAATGTTGGCGGATTATTAGATTTTATTTGTTGGTTAAATATTCAAGTTAGATGCAAACTAAATTGACGTACTGATGTAGCATGTTGATATGTACATATGAAATTTTGTCTACACTAAATGTCCTGCATATATATGTTGATTTGAGTGTGGCTAATAAGAAATGAGCTTCATGTCTATTTGTGATGTATATACAGGGTACATATCTTCCGATTGTAGGGATATGAAGCATAAGAGCATTGGATTCTCTTTCTGAGAATATACCCGAGCGCTTTCTATAGAGCAGGATGTCCTAGGCAACGTCTGAGTCGGCTCCAATTTAGCTTGGGGAAGTTAGGATTTTACCAAAAAAATGAGGACTCCGAAAATACCAGGTCCCGCCTACACAAGCAAATTGTTGATAAAACTCCAAAATAGCTTTTTCTTTTGACTCAATCCTCTTCTTATCCTTAGCATTCGGGAAAGACAAAAAAAATTCAGGGTAGGAAACATTATCTAGAATTTCTCTTAGATTCGAACCCATAGCTGATGATAGAACTAGAATAGATATCTTTTGTTTTCTACTCACACGAGCCCATATCCTTTCTTTTTTATCAATTGCTAGAACTAGAATAGGCGATAGTTACCGTACGTAGCCGGATATGAAATCAACTACAAATGAAATGGAATACCATATTCATTCGGTATATATGGTGGCTATAACCAACAGAGAGTTATTGTTAGAACCAGTTATAAAGCTTCGTTTTCCACTAGTCTGGTCTGTATGTTGCTCCTCTGCCGTCGCTTGAATTAGTCGCAACGTCTGTTGATCCATAGTGTGGTTGCTGCGAGGACTCATTATTTCTTCTTCTCCTCCTCCTTATTCTTAGCCTCGTCGTTAGTGGGTGCGTTACTCTTCCTTTTTTCATTGAAAAACTTATAAGGACAACAGCTCAACAATAGTCATATTGTGAAGCTGCTTCAAAATGGGTGTGCCCCTCTTAAACTTGGTCTTCATAATGTACTCACACCCTGTGACGAGGGTTAAACTCGACAAATGTCCTAGACGAAGGACTTAGGATCATGGAGACAGGGCGTCGGATGAACTCGAAGGTAAACTCAGTCAAACAAGGTAGCTATGAAAGTAAACGTGGGTGTAGAGCCTGACTTGCTTTCAATCTGGCCTACACCGTCCCCTCCTGGCCCCTATATATAGGTGGCCAGGTCTCGAGGATCGGGTAGGGTCCGATACAAATTATAATATCGACATACGGTAAGAACTCATATTTTGACTAGTATTACAATTGGGCCTAGCTTAACGGGCCTCAGAGGTACTCAACTGACAGGCTCTACTATCTATACCCTTGTCAGTAGCCCCCGAGATTCTACCAGAATTGCAGATTCGGGTTGAATCTCTAATCTTTAAATCTTTGACTTGATCAATTCTTCGACTTCTTCATATCTTCAGATTTTCGACTTGGTCTGTCGACTTATTTTCATTATAGTACCTCGCAAGGGGTTTTGATGAATCAAGCCTGACAACCCTGACGGATCAAGAGGCCAGTTAACTGCCGGAACAGATACTTGTCACCTACTTCAAATTCAATCCCCTTGGACTTGAATTCGGAAAACCGACCAAATCCATTCTTTTGCCGCATTTCGGACATACAAAGAATGGATCCTAGTAGTTCTCAGAGTACCCAGTGCGTCCACCTGGATTTTTCTTCGCGTCGTAGACACGGATACATGCCAGCAGAGCGCATCCATGTGCGTATACCGGGCCACACAGGACGGATCCTGGGGTCTTACCTTCGTAATATATTTCAATCACGACATTCGAGTTTTGTCGCGATGACACAACTCGAGAATCATATGTCGCAGCCTTGTTTGACTGTTCCAGCCTCCAAAATATTCGGGTTATATAACCATGATTTATAAAAACCTCGCTCCCGATGGTAGTAACGTCATTTATGAATTATTTCTTCACCTTCCTTGCTCCTACTCATGAATAAACATCATCGGGTGCGCGCCCAGCGCTCCCGATGGGAGTAGCCCCTAAGGCTATAGTCAAAAATTCATTTTTTCGAGTATAGGCTCAAATATAGTGTGCTCCATCTTTATACTTCAACTCGAAATAATTTAATAATAATATCGTCGGGGGCGCGCTCAGCGCTCCCGATGGTAGTAGCCCCCGAGGCTATAGTCGAATGTTTTTCGGATAAAGTCTCCAAAATTGACTCCTGTATTGTCGGCACCAATCATTTTTCTCTACTTTCTTTTCATTCTTTATCGACAAATCGCCATATTCAATATTTGTCGAGTATACGCATCTGTCGAGTATACCGTTGGTCTTGTATCTCCTTCATGACGTCAGTGGCCAAATTTCCCTATACGTCACATAAACTGAGCGCGAACCGTTTCGTGGGTAGCGCGGTAATTTTGTATTTTCCCTGCCCATTAGTGGGCTGCCGCTTCCTCTCCTTGCGCCACGTGTCAGCCCACGTTCCTTCACCGCGAAGGTATATTAGGGGAGAGTGGGGATTTGTACTGTTTACCAGCTCTTTGTCTCTGCCGCCGCCACCATTGTCAATCTCTGCGCCCTGTTCTTCTCCTACATAGCCCCCGAGCGCAGATTCGTAGATGCGCGTGAAGCACTTGGCGGCGAAGAACAAGATGACCAAGGGTAAAGCAAACTCCGCAACGAGCTGGGTGCCCTCTACTCTCACGCAGAAGGAGTTGGACAAGGCCAAGGCGGATGGTCTCGTTTCCGACAAGGATTCCATTATCTTCCCTACCACCGAACGGATCCCCAAGCCCTCGAGCGGCTACCGGGTGATGTTCCTTGCTTTCCTTCTTCGCGGACTCTCTCTTCCTGCCCACGAATTCCTTCGTGTGCTTCTTTATATTTACGGTGTGCAGCTTCACCAGCTCACACCAAATTTTACCCTCCACATTGCCTGTTTTGTGACCCTTTGCGAATCGTTTCTGGGTGTCGAACCCCATTTTCTGCTTTGGAGGTCCATCTTTCAGCTCCGCCCTAATGTTTCTTTATCACATAAGCCTGAACTGGGCGGGGCTGTCGTCTCTGTGCATGCTGAAGCTCAATATTTAGAATTTTCCATGTCTGCATCAGTCCAAGGTTGGAGGACCAAATGATTCTACATCAAAGACCGTAAAGCCTCCTCCGAAGATGAGTACGGCCTAGCCCCTTTTGATGCCTCCAAAGAATTGAAGAAATTGGCATCGTGGGATTCGCCTCCCACAGATGCCGAGATGAAGGAAATCGCACCACTGCTGGACCGCATCCAAGCTCTTAAAGGAGGTAGAGGAGGTGCTCTGTCGGGTATCCAACTCATGGCTTTTTTCGTACAATGTCGGGTTCAACCTCTGCAGCATCGTCTCTCCAAGCTTTGGAGTTACTCTGGCTTGGTGGATTCTTCTCGAGTTTTTGGAAATCTAATTAAGAAGCAAGATGTCGACAAGCGAGTCAGGAATCTCACGAAACTCACCAAGGATCACGCAGTTGCGGACTTGGCCGCCCATTATTTTGACTCCGAGCACCCTTTGCCCGAGGTATGTTTTCTTTGCGTTCTCCACTTTCGTGTTTCCCATCATCTTCCTGCTGTCATTTGGCATGTCTCAATGATTTTACTGGCTTACTTCTTTTGCAGGATTATCAGTTCCCTGTTTCACGCCCTCCGCTTCCAAAGGAGGGGTCTCTTCCAGCGGATCTGGCTTCTGCTGTTTCCGAAGCCCCCGAGGCTGAAGAAAATCAGGACGGAGATGATATCAAAATATCGGAAGATGAGACGAGCTCGACGACATCGCCTCCTCCTGCACTTTCTCAAGATCTTGTTGTCGATAAGAAGAGGAAACGTGTCAAAGAGCTCGCTTCTTCGAGTACCTCCATCCAGAGAACTGCGGCCAGTGAAACCCTTGTTCAAGAAGATGACCTAGAGCTGTTCGACTACATGGCATCGTAAATGTTTTGTGTACTCTATGATTTTGTTGTGTTTCCTTTTTTTCCTTTTTGAGTTGTACAAAACCTGCTTCCTTTTGCTTTCTTTGCAGTGATGATGAGGACCTGAAGAGGGATGCTACCACTGCTCCTTCTGCTGAGGATATAACTGCTGATGAACCTCCCATGCCAGAAGTCGAGCCGGCCGTGAAATCTCCGAAGGCCTCCAGAGCTCCTATCAAGAAAATTCTCGTGTCCCGGGGCACCAAACGGTCAAAAAAATCAAAGGAAGCCGATATTTCCCTTGAAGCCCACGAGTCTGCGGGCTCCCCTGATGGTGTGAGTAATTGTCCTTGACTTATTTTCCTTGTGTCATCCATATACTTACGTGTTCTTCTTTGTTAGATATTGTTGAAAAAGTTTGCTACCTTGGGCGCTGAGTGTGCTGAGTACTTGAAAGCTGCTAGAGCTTCCGAAGGTGAACTCCTTTTCCTACATTGCTTATCTTGCACGCTCTTCTTTGCTTGTTGCTTGACTTTTTCTTTCCTCCTTGTTGTCTTACAGATGCTTTAGCGACAGCCAATGCGCGCATTTCTTCGCTGGAAGCTGAACTCAGCGTTGCTCAGAAAGCTTTTGATGCCGCGACTGCTGCCAAGGTCAGTGCTGAGAAGTCGAATAAATCAGCATTGGCCAAGGCGAAGAAAGCGGAGAAAGCCTAGGCTGATGCTAAAAAGGAGCACCTCCAGCGGGAGCAAGCTGTGGCTGAGCGGCTGAACACGATGTCTGCTGCTGCTGGAGGTATGTACTATATCTTTCTTCTTCTTCTGCTGTTGTTTTACTTACTTTCTTTTACTCGCTGATATTTTCCTCTTCTGCTGCTTTCTGTTCCCTTGGTTCTACAGAACGCACCAAGGTGTCTTCGTCGACTTTGCAACCAGACAATGATCCTCTCATGGCTATGGTTAGCTTACTTGAGGCGACCTGGATATCTGTCCAGGAAATCTTCGAGTTAGTTAACCGCGTTCTTATGCGGATTTTTGTCGGGTTATGGCCCAAGCAGAAGGCGGAGGTTCCAACCAATGATGTGAAGAAACTCGCCCAAGCCTTCGATACTACTGAAGACCCCATCCTTCAAATGAAAGGCCTTTCTTTGAAGCGAGGTGCCGAGGGGGCCATTGCATTTTCATATGCACATGGCACGGAGTTAGACTGGGAGAAGGTTGGCTCTTCCCACGGCCGTACCCGCTCGGAGCTGAAGGATTTCTTTGAGAAGGCGAAGAAGTTTTCGCCTGTCATCGTGGCGATGATTTCTCCTTCAGCGGCCTCTGCGGCTTCTTCTGCGCCAGCTCCTTCGATTCCAGCGACTAATGAATCCGCGCCTCCTCCAACTACTGGTGCTGCTTCTGCCATGCCTTCTTCTGCCACGGAGCGGGACGCTGAGGTGGCGTAGACTTAGTCTTCATGTTGTATTTTTAATCTCTTTTGTTGTAATGAACTTCCAGTTTGTGCTTTGCCTGAGAACTTGTCAAAAGGCTTTTGTACTCGTTCGTAGATATCTTTTCTAATATGAAATGCTTGAATGATGTTCCTGAGACGTGTCTTTTCTTATGATTGACTTCAGCCTTTGCTTGCTGGTGAATCGTCGGGTTATGATTGAGCTCCATCTTCTGATGATATATTCGCTTCAGGGATTTCCTCGCCTCCTCAACATCCCTGTCGATGTGAGGAATATTCTTTCAGAGTTGCGGACCTTGAGAGCCGCCTATCCTTTATGAAACGCCAGGCACAAGTTGCTCTGGACAAGGCTAGTAAGTCCCATGATTTGATGAAGCAAGTGTCCAATCTTCAAGATGAAGTTTCGAGTCTAGTAGCGAGAATCGCATATTTTGAGGAATGCGAATCTTTTCTGATTGGTATCGTCGAGTCTGTTTGCGAGATGCCGTTGTGTAAGTCCTCGGGGATCCTTTTCTCTTTGTTTTTCCTCTTGTCTTCTGTGTGCTAATTTTCGCTTGAATTGCAGGTACTTGCCTTGATCTTGTTGGCGAATCAAATCGAGTTACTCAGTGGATTACTTCTCTTCAAAATGCTGCACAAGGAACCGAAAGCTTATGGTCCAATCCCCATCGTTGTCGCGCTATCGTGCTTTGATACGTCTCCAACGTATCCATAATTTTTGATGCCCCATGCTTGTTTTTACACCATTTTCTTAGTGTTTCGTTACAACTCGTGGCACTTTTATGCATTTTCCGGAACTAACCTACTAACAAGTCGCCACAGTGCCAGTTCCCTATTTTCTGCTGTTTTTGTGTTTCAGAAAAGTTACATAGGAAATATTCTCGGAATTGGACGAAACCAAAGCCACTCGCCCAGAATTTCACCGAAGCTTCCAGAGAACCGAAGAGGAGACGGAGTGGGGCCACGAGGTGCCCACACACCAGGGCGGCGCGGCCCAGGGGTAGGCCGCGCCCCCTATGTGTGAGACCTGCTCGGTCCACTCCTGACGATGCCCCTTCGCCTATAAAGACCCCCCGAAGGGAAAAACCTAAATCCCAAATCACTTTTCCAGAACACATCGTGATCCACCGTTGTCGTCGACCCGAAGATCGGGAGGGTCCAGAAGCTCTTCCCGGCACCCCGCCGGAGAGGGGAATCGCCACCGGAGGTCTTCTTCATCGCCATGCTTGCCTCCAGAGCGATGATTGATGGCTGGCGTGTAGTTGATTATTATTATGGCCAGGCAGTTGGGAAACTCCTAGCGGAAAGTATGATGAGCACAGCGGCAAGTCTTTTCCCTCAGTAAAAAACCAAGGTTTAATCGGTCAGGAGAAGAGCAGACAATACGACTGAAGGTGATGCGGACTAGCTTAATAACACTCCAACAAGGGCGCCGTTTCACGATAAAATAAGTTAGCGCGTCTTCAGCTAGTAGCAACGTGGAACCTGCGCACACACAACCAAATACTTTGTTCCCAACTTGCGATGAGGTTGTCAATCTCACCAGTTTGCTTGAAACAAAGGGTATGAGCGTATCGAGTGGAAAACAGTTGAAGTATGCGAGTAAAGTAAACAGTGCGAGTAAAGTAAACAGGTGATAGCAATATGATGGAAATAGGACCGGGGTCCACAGTTTACTAGTGGTGTCTCTCCATAAGATAAATAACACATGCTGGGTAAACAAATTACAGTTGGGCAATTGATAGAATAAAGATAACGTGATATGTCAAGAAGATCACTATGCGATTTACTCTGGGCATTACAACAAAATACATAGACCGCCATCCAACTGCATCTATGACTAATAATCCACTCACGGGGATATCATCCGAACACCCATGAGTATTAAGTTGCAAACAACAGATAATTGCATTAAGCAAAGTGTGTAATGTAAACAAAGCATATGCCCTTGAGCATATGAATGTTGTTTTCTCCCTAGTAGCAACAGCACATCTACAACCTTAGAGGTTTCTGTCACTCCCCCAGATTGAATATAGGCATGAACCCACTATCGAGCATAAATACCCCCTCTTGGAGTCACTAGCAACTACTCGGCCAAGATAGCTACTAACAACGGAGAGCATGCAAGATCATAAACAACATAGAGATAACATAAGATATATTTTAGTATAGCAACTCAATCATAACACCAATATTCATCGGATCCCAACAAACCAAACATGTAGAATTACATAACGGTGATCTCAATCATGTAGGGCAGCTCATGAGATCTAAACATGAAGCACATGGTGGAGAAGACAACCAACTAGCTACTGCTATGGACCCATAGTCCAAGGTAGACTACTCACTCATCGCTCCGGAGGCAAGCATGGCGATGAAGAAGACCTCCGGTGGCGATTCCCCTCTCCGGCAGGGTGCCGGGAAGAGCTTCTGGACCCTCCCGATCTCAGGTCGATGACAGCGGCGGATCGCGATGTGTTTCTGGAAAATTGATCGGGGCCTTAGGTTTTTCCCATCGGCGGGTCTTTATAGGCGAAGGGGCATCGTCAGAGGTGGACCGAGGTGCCCTCACACATAGGGGGCGCGGCCAGGGGCTGGGCCGCACCGCCCTGGTGTGTGGGGCCCTCGTGGCCCCCCTCCGACTCCTCTTCTGATCTCTGGAAGCTTCCGGGAAAAATAAGACTTTAGGAACTTGTTTCGTCCAATTCTGAGAATATTTCCTGTGTAGCTTTTCTAAAACACAAAAACAGCAGAAAACAGGGAACTGGCACTGTGGCGACTTGTTAATAGGTTAGTTTCGGAAAATGCATAAACGTGCCACGAAGTGTAACGAAACATTAGGCAAATGGTGTAAAAACAAGCATGGAGCATCAAAAATTATGGATACATTGGAGACTTATCAGCATCCCCAAGCTTAACTCCTGCTCATCCTCGAGTAGGTAAGTGATAACAAAAGAAATAATTTTTGAGGTGACATGCACCTACACAATCTTGATCATATATGTAAGCATCGTGAGTTGGGATCAAAAGAACTTAAAACATGGGCATGAAAGATATAATCTTGACAATAAAAACTTAGCAACCATGTTATAACATGAAAATGAATACAAACAAAAGATCATGAAAATGAAACAATGAAAGTCAAACATGTGTTCAAATCATAAGGAAAAACATACAAATGGTTTTCAGCTTGTCCTTCATAGAGAGCAAAACATAAATGCATAGGACACCTTCAAGTTTAAGAGGGCGACTAGATACAAATAATTTGAGAACAAGTGAAACCAACTATATGAATCAATCAATGAAAACTTTGGGACAATGCACATTATACTAAGAATGACAACTATGCTCTCTTAATGGTGCATAAAGATAGAAGGTGGTGACTCAACATAAAAGTAAAAGAAAGGCCCTTCACGAAGGGAAGTAGTGATTGCAAGTTTTATAACCTTCAAAAATTATGGTACTTACCGGCTTTGAGCTCTCATTGCCCCCATCATAAGCATCTTGAATGGTTAGAGTTAATGCAAGAACAATTATGATGCATATGCTTGACAAATCATAAGTCGAAACCCTCGTGTCCCGTGAATACGAGTACCCAAACCTCATGCTACTCTACTTAGAGTCCCAAAAAAGGCTCTTGTCATTGTAAGTATATACACGTATCATCGAGAATCGCCAACGGGGTACCTCCATGCCCGATGACATGGAACAAGCCCACATCAAAATGACAGGACAAGCAGATAATGAACACCTCGACATCTCTTTTATTTGCCATTTGTTTAGCTTTTTATTTAGAGATGCGTCGTCGAATGTCCACTATGGGTATGCTGCAAATTTCCACCATGAATTATGCATGGCTTAGCTTGGCGGCCCAGGCGTTTCCCTAACACATATATATACTCCATGATCCCCGCAAGATTCCCAATTCATTTCACACCGCGGGCATCCATAAACAAAAGATCACGATATCAACTCAAATAAGAAGTGCAATGTTGAAAGCTTGCCCCATGACGGCATGGCTGGGCTAGTATCCAACTTACAACTTGCAAGCATAACAACTCAACACAAGAGACCACAATGTCAAATTTTTAAGAACAAGAAAAAGTAAAGTGTGCCTTCCAGTTCGTGAGAGCTTTACTGACCAATTTTCGCATAACACTGGTAAGAGTTTAATTTGAAGAGAAAATAAAAGCAAGTCAAATTTACTTGGAATAGCAAATTGCTAATAGGTATGTATGGTGGACACTTTGGAAAACTTGGTTTTTAGGAGTTGGATGCACGAGTAGAGCTCATACTCAGTACAAGGTGAGGGCTAGCAAAAGACTGGGAGCGACCAACTAAGAGAGCAATAATGGCCATAATCATGCAAAGCGACATTAACAGAAGCATAAGATGGCATCAAAAGTCAAAAACTAAATGATCATAGAGGCTATTGGCGACTTTGTATGAGTCTAACATGTGTGAGCATGCGCCAAGTCAACCCAAATAAAGCATCAAGGAGAAAACCAAAATAATGCTTCCAAATGATAAAAACAACGCATGATTTTTTCAAAGGATTATTAAGCAATCTCTGTTATTTGAGACAAGTTATGCTACAGCAAAACCACTAATCATACTATCAAAAATACATCAAGCATGACATGAAAAAGTCTAAGCCGCAGTCTACACAAGCTCCTTCTTGTACCATTTTTTGCATAAAGCTTTTTCTCTTTTCCAACACCATTTGAATTTTTTTAAATCCAACTCTTTTGAGGAAAACCAACATGATCCAGAGGCAAAAATACACCTTGATAAATAAATATGAGAAGATCTGAATGCAAATCAAGGCGAAAATGAAAACCAAAAGCAGTAGCAGAAAAAGAAGAACACTCGATTTTTGATAAGAATGAAAACTAGAGCGTTCTTGGCAAATGAAAAGCAAGACAACTTCTCCAAAGGAAATTTGTTGGGTCCAACCATTTATTGCAGCAAACAAAACTAAACTAATAAAGAAAACTAAAACAACTGACGCTCCAAGAAAAATGCATAGTGCATGAAGCAATAAAAATATAGTATCTTGAAAGGTGACCTGATTTCTGCCGATGAAGAAGGGGTGCCTCGGGGGCTTCCCCAAGCTTTGACGCTTGTACTTCTTGGATATTTCTTGGGGTGATGCATGGGCATCCCCAAGCTTGAGCTTTTGTCCATTCTTCAACTCATCTCATCATTCTCCAATCCCTACACTTGAAAACTTCCTTCATACAAAACTAAACACAAATCTATTAGCAACATTAGTGTAAGCATATCATATAATCAACATCTTTTTGCTTCAGGTTTCAACCTAAAACCACCACATATAAAGTATATACTACTGTAGAAACTTCCCCAAAAGTTCTGTGATTAAAAGAACTCACAAGAAAGCGATAAAGCGGCAAACACAAATATTGGCAGAAATCTGTCAAAACAGAACAGCTAACAAAGGTCGAATTTTTAAGGGGTTTTCTGTTGCTCAAATCAAAAAGTGTTCAACTAACGAAAGTTTGGATATAACCTGGGGCATATGCACAAGAAATTTCAGGTCCAAAAGATATACAGAGAATTTTCACGAATTTTTGCGGTGCAGCACCGAAAATAGTTTCAGGACAGCAACATCCCCAAATCTTTACCTCGCTCAAATTAGAGGCTTCTCTTGGCACAACCATAAAATAAAAAGAATAAGGAGAGGTCATTACAGTAGTAATGACTTCCAAGACTGAAATAAAGGAAAAAGTACTGAAAATAAAACATTGGGTTATCTCCCAAGAGTGCTTTTCTTTAACGCCTTTGAGCTAGGCGCAAAAAATTACGAATCAAGTATTCTTAGAAGGAGCATTAAGAAAAACTACAGAGGTCTTGTCAATAAGGCATTGTATTTAATCCACATAAGTTTTTGAAGACCCTTTGTGATCACGCTTTGGTTCACTCAAATCACTAAAAATATTTTTGGGACAGATCCAGTCAAAATTATTTTCGAAAGCTTCATACAATCCCAAGAGCTTGCTAGGTATAGGTATTTCGGTTCTTTCATTGCTTGTACTAATAACCTTTATAGGTGAACCGAGTTTATTAAAACGCTTAAGAACTTTCCTAGCTTCAATAGCAACATCTCTAAATTCTATGCGCAAAGTTTCCAAGATAAAAGTTTTCTTTTCAGGATCTTCAATATCATGAAGCTTAAGGAACATGTGTTGCATAAAAGGATTAAGGCTAGCAAACCTAGCTTCGAACATATGAATTAAATAAGCAGAAGCAACTTCAATACTAGGAGCTAGCTCAACCAAATACTTTTCCTCAACTTATTTATGCATACTAATGTGATTAAAGAACTCCTCAATGTTGTCTTTCCCAATAATTGAACCACTACCTACTGAGAGGTCCTCCAAAACATACTTAGGGAACAGCATGATAAACTAAAAGCATGTAGATAAAAGCAACTATAAAGTAAACTTTTTTTTGGGTTTTTGATATAAAACAATGGAAGTAAAAATAAAGAAAATCAAAAAAATAACAAAGTAAAGGATGTGCGTGCGAAAAACTCCCCTTGCAGAGGTCTTCTACGTCTTCCCCGGCAACGGCGCTAGAAAAGGGCTTGATGGCTGGCGTGTAGTTGATTATTATTATGGCCAGGCAGTTGGGAAACTCCAAGCGGAAAGTATGATGAGCACAGCGGCAAGTCTTTTCCCTTAGTAAGAAACCAAGGTTTAATCGGTCAGGAGAAGAGCAGACAATACGACTGAAGGTGATGCGGACTAGCTTAATAACACTCCAACAAGGGCGCCGTTTCACGATAAAACGAGTTAGCGCGTCTTCAGCTAGTAGCAACGTGGAATCTGCGCACACACAACCAAATACTTTGTTCCCAACTTGCGATGAGGTTGTCAATCTCACCGGTTTGCTTGAAACAAAGGGTATGAGCGTATAGAGTGGAAAACAGTAGAAGTATGCGAGTAAAGTAAACAGTGCGAGTAAAGTAAACAGGTGATAGCAATATGATGGAAATAGGACCGGGATCCACAGTTCACTAGTGGTGTCTCTCCATAAGATAAATAACACATGCTGGGTAAACAAATTACAGTTGGGCAATTGATAGAATAAAGATAACGTGATATGTCAAGAAGAGCACTATGCGATTTACTCTGGGCATTACAACAAAATACATAGACCGCCATCCAACTGCATCTATGACTAATAATCCACTCACGGGGATATCATCCGAACACCCCATGAGTATTAAGCTGCGAACAACAGATAATTGCATTAAGCAAAGTGTGTAATGTAAACAAAGCATATGCCCTTGAGCATATGAATGTTGTTTTCTCCCTAGTAGCAATATCACATCTACAACCTTAGAGGTTTCTGTCACTCCCCCAGATTAAATAGAGGCATGAACCCACTATCGAGCATAAATACCCCCTCTTGGAGTCACTAGCAACTACTCGGCCAAGATAGCTACTAACAACGGAGAGCATGCAAGATCATAAACATCATAGAGAAACATAAGATATATTTCAGTATAGCAACTCAATCATAACATCAATATTCATCGGATCCCAACAAACCAAACATGTAGAATTACATAACGGTGATCTCAATCATGTAGGGCAGCTCATGAGATCTAAACATTAAGCACATGGTGGAGAAGACAACCATCTAGCTACTGCTATGGACCCATAGTCCAAGGTAGACTACTCACTCATCGCTCTGGAGGCAAGCATGGCGATGAAGAAGACCTCCGGTTGCGATTCCCCTCTCCGGCAGGGTGACGGAAGAGCTTCTGGACCCTCCCGATCTCGGGTCGTTAACGGTGGCGGATCGTGATGTGTTTCTGGAAAATTGATCGGGGCCTTAGGTTTTTCCCGTCGGTGGGTCTTTATAGGCGAAGGGGCATCGTCAGAGGTGGACCGAGGTGCCCTCACACATAGGGGGCGCGGCCAGGGGCTGGGCCGCGCTGCCCTGGTGTGTGGGGCCCTCGTGGCCCACCTCCGACTCCTATTCTGATCTCTGGAAGCTTCCAGGAAAAATAAGACTTCAGAAACTTGTTTCGTCCAATTCCGAGAATATTTCCTGTGTAGCTTTTCTGAAACACAAAAACAGCAGAAAACAGGGAACTGGCACTGTGGCGACTTGTTAATAGGTTAGTTCCGGAAAATGCATAAAAGTGCCACGAAGTGTAACGAAACATTAGGCAAATGGTGTAAAAACAAGCAAGGAGCATCAAAAATTATGGATACATTGGAGATGTATCAATGAGTGAGTAGTCTACCTTGGACTATGGGTCCATAACAGTAGCTAGATGGTTGTCTTCTCCACCATGTGCTTCATGTTTAGATCTCATGAGCTGCCTTACATGATTGAGATCACCGTTATGTAATTCTACATGTTTGGTTTGTTGGGATACGATGAATATTGGTGTTATGCTTGAGTTGATGTACTGAAATTTATCTTATGTTATCTCTATGTTGTTTATGATCTTGCATGCTCTCCGTTGTTAGTAGCTATCTTGGCCAAGTAGTTGCTAGTGACTCCAAGAGGGGGTATTTATGCTCGATAGTGGGTTCATGCCTCTATTTAACCTGGGGGAGTGACAGAAACCTCTAAGGTTGTAGATGTGCTGTTGCTACTAGGGGAAAACAACATTCATATGCTCGAGGGCATATGCTTTGTTTACATTACATACTTTTCTTAATGCAATTATCTGTTGTTCGCAACTTAATACTTGTGGAGTTCTCGGATTGATTCGCCACAAGTGGATTATTAGTCATAGATGCAGTTGGATGGCGGTCTATGTATCTTCTTGTAATGCCCAGAGTAAATCTCATAGTGATCCTCTCATCATATGCACGTTGTCTTTATTCTATCAATTGCCCAACTATAATTTGTTTACCCAGCATGTATTATTTTATCTTATGGAGAGACACCGCTAGTGAACTGTGGACCTCGGTCCTATTTCCTTTATATTGCTATCACCTATTTAATTTACTCGCACTGTTTACTTTACTCGCATATTATTATCGCTTTCCACTCGATACGCTCATACCCTTTGTTTCAAGCAAACCGGTGAGATTGACAACCTCATCGTAAGTTGGGAACAAAGTATTTGGTTGTGTTGTGTGCAGTTTCCACGTTGCCGCTCGCAAAGCAAAGCTTGGACGAGGGGCCTTATAAATTGTCCGGAGCTGTCGCAAGCTAGTGGGCATCACCTTCAGTCGTTTGGCTCTTTCCTCTCCTGAACGATAAACCTTGGTTTCTTACTGAGGGAAAATCTTGCTGCTATATTCATCACACCTTCCTCTTGGGGTTCCCAACTGGCCGGTCATTTACTCGGCATCAAGCATATTTTCTAGTGTCGTTACCGGGGAGGAAGAAGACTTCTGCAAGGGGATTTTTTCGCATGCACATCCTTTACTTTGTTTTAAGTTTTGCTTTACTTTATTTTTACTTGCATCGTTTTATCAAAAACCCAAAAAAATCAGAATCCTTTGTAGTTGTTTTTACTTGCTTGCTTTTAGTCTTGTTAGAATGAGTAATCCTGAAGTTGAAGTTCGTACTTTTAAGCAACAAGGGGGAGAGAGCTTGAAAGATGCTTGGTACCGTATTAGCAATTCTCATCATAGGTGTCGGGGGGATGACCCCCGGTAGGGTCAAGAGGCTAGAAAGATACAAGGTTCATGGTTGACTTTTATACCGGTTGACCAAGGGAAGGGCCTGGCCGGAATATAGGAGCATCGGCCAGGCCGGCATATATGTATATCCCGGCCATGTCTGGATATGCCGGATTAACCGGCCTGCTAACTGGGGTGTGCCGGCATATACTTAGATATGCCGGCCTATCTATTCTGTGTGTTGTGCAGGAGCAGGGGAGGCCGGATTACCCGACCTTCATAGGTCGTAGGTCCGGCATATATGTCCAGGATATGGCCAACGGTCATATCCGGGATACTTAAGTCAACCAAGGTGTCACATCGCTACAATCAAGGAAGAAAACATCCAAGCATGGTAGCAGGGTGATGGCAGGGTGCACAGTGGAGGTTACCTACCCTCACTGTGCACAAGTACAAGCTTACCTCAGAGTGGTAAGGTCACAGTCCTGGAAGTACAAGGTACAGCAAGGGGAGTCCCATCGAGAGCAATCAGGGAGAAAGTCATGGGCGTCTGCCCTCGACAGCAAGTCCTGTTTGGAGTGTAGTTGGTGTCTCCTGGTCTTCTATGACCGTTGTAACCCTGGCCACCACTATATAAGGTGGCACAGGGAGTCCTAGAAAAGGGTTGGAGGTTTGTTGGTCACTTGATTATTCCTACACTTAGTAGTTCATCTTCCTCCTCTAGCAAAGAGCTCCGAGGCACCAGTGTTGTATACTCCATCGATCCAAATATAAAGCAAGTAGAGCAGGAGTAGGGGTGTTATATCCTTACGAGATCCCCGAACCTGGGTAGATCTGTGTTCCTTTCTGTCGGGCTCTTTAGCTCGTTCCCCTCTCCCGAATCCTCCAGCATCTAGTCGGCCCCCATTTAAGCCATCCTATGGCATATGTTGTTTCACCACGACGACATTTGGCGCCCACCGTGGGGCTGACCGATATGCTGGGCGGAGTGTTTATTCGGACGGGGTCTGTGATAGCAGCTTCGGGAGTGCGCGTGGTCTCTGGCCTCGTCCAGAGGCTAGGCTCGCTCAGCTTCGTCAGTGACAACGCAGGATGTCTCGGCGGCCGGCCGTTCCCCAGGGATGGCCGGATCATGTCTTTCGGTTCCCACGAGGTGTACGTGGGGACTGAGAGAGTTTGCAGGGAAAGGGTGCTGGTGGCGTCGGATCCTCCGTCACATCGGTTGGCTCACGCTGGGCGTAGCGCTTGCTCAGTAGAGTCGGCCGAGGTGATGATGGCCGGCACATCAGCGCCGCCGGCAGACGGTGCCGGCAAAGCCGCAGCAGCAGCAGCAGGAGATACTCCCCCGGAGCCGCCGAAGGCCAAGAGGTCGGCACGTCCTCCGTTGGAGCGTGTCGAGAACCTGGCCGGCACTTCCGCTGTGCCGGCAAGAGGTCAGGTGCTTCTTCCCGTCATCGAGCGACTTCTTGAGCCGGTGCGATCTGGCGATGATCCGGAGCAAACAAGGGAGGTCCTGGAAGGATCTCGTCAGGCCCTCGTCGACGAGGCCCTGGCCATGAACCAGGAGCGCGAACGGTTCAACCGGCAACTCCGTGAGTATGAGGCAGCCCATGGTTTTACTCCTGTGGTAACCCGGCCTAGCCGGATAGATGAGGTTAGAACTAGAGGCAGAGATCTTAACACTGAGCTAGGCAAAGATGCTAGGGCTAAGAGTCATACTGCAACTAGTACTGTGCCTAAGGTAATTTATAGCTCCCCAGTAAAGAACCTTAGAGCAGCAGCCGAGGTAGCTAAGGACTTAGCTAATTTGTCCGGCGAAGCACTGCATGAGCAGCAAGCCCGGCTTAACCATGTTTTGTCTGAAGCTACTAAGCAGCAGGAGGCCTTTAAGAAGGCAAACCCAGGTGCCGGGGCATCCCAGTACATTGCATCGGTAGGAGGTGCCGGCGCTAGATCGAGGGGCGAGGCTTCGTCCCCGCATCCAAGTGCCCGGCGTGCCGAAAGTGTGACCTCTGGCCGACGGGACAAGCAGATCCAAGTGTATGATCCGGCAATCGCCGGAAAGCAGGCAATAGTGCAGAAGAGTGCCAGACAGGCTGACAAGTACGTCGGCAGCAAGAAGGCTGGCCAGAATGTGCCGGCCGGGCATGGGGCAGCGTCGGCCGGTGGTGGCCGGAGTAACAGTGCAGCCCGGCATCAGCAGCAGGGCGCCGGAGGTGCAGTGCAGCAGCAAGGTGTAGGTCAACCGGGACATCGTGAAGATGATGGCAATTCCGCTCTTGTCAGGGCGGGATATCAGCAGCAGCATCAGCAAGGCCGGCATACTGAGCAGTATCAGCTGGAGCAGCAGCAGGAGAAAGTGATCGCGGGCCCAATTGCATCCCGGCTAGGACCTCGGTCCTTAGCAGCAAGTGATGCGCGCTTCAAGCTGGACAGGATTCACCAAACGGAGTTGGTGGAGAGACAAGGAGCTCCGGGTCCTATGTGCTTTGGACCCCGGATCATGGGTGAGCCGGTACCTTACTTCTTCCAGCTCGCGCGTGGCGCGAGGACATATAACGGCAGTACAAAGCCGGAAGATTGGTTGGAGGATTACTCCACCGCAGTGAATATTGCTGGAGGAAACCTCAGATGGGCGGTACGATATGTACCGCAGATGCTAGAAGGACCAGCCAGGATATGGCTGAACAATGTGCCGGTCGGAAGTATCAATGGCTGGGTTGATTTCGAGGAGCAGTTTGTGTCAAACTTCACCAGCACATACAAGAGGCCGAATCGTCCTCAGCAGCTGGCTAACTGCCGGCAAGGAGTGAATGAGACTGATCGTGACTACCTGACCAGGTGGTGCACCTTGCGCAATTCCTGCGAAGGAATTGTCGAGCAGCAGGCCATCATGTGGTTTGCACATGGGTGCCGGCATGGCACCATGTTGTGGCAAAAGCTGCAGAGGGAAATGCCGGCCACGTTGGCCAAAACAATCAAGATCGCTGATAGTTATGCTCTGGGAGATCCCATGCAGCCCAGTCTCGATTCGCAAGGACAGGGGCAGACCCAGGGGAACACCAACAGCGCCGGGAGACCAGGGCAATACTATCGCTCTGATAACCGCAACAAGAGAAGAGATGAAAGGCCGGATCACCGGTATGGGGCAGCACAAGTGGCAGCTGTGGAAGAAGAGCAAGAGGGCGCCGGCAGTAGCCAGCGTCCGAGATATGAGGGCTATCAGCAGCCTCAGCAACAACAACCGCAGCAGCAAGCACAGCCCTTCCAGAAGAAGAATGTCTGGATCAACAAGAACGCCGGCGGAGCCGCCGGCCAGAAGAAGCAGTGGCCGAAGTATACAGTAGGTTTGGCCATGGACAAACCTTGTGTGTTTCACACATTCCAGCCGGGTAAGCCGGCAAACCATTTGACAAGAAACTGTTCGTGGCTGGACGACATATTGGCAGGTCGTGCAGGTCCTTGGGGACCGGCTAGACCACCTGTCCCGGCAGCCCCATCGCCGTTGACAGGTGCCAATACAATTGCAGTCCCGCCCAGGCCGGCTAATCCTGGGAACCAGAGCAACGCCAGAAATGCCGGCGTAAATCAAGTAGACCAGAGCTATAATCCGGGATATAATGCCGGAGGCCCAGCAGCGGGCCGAAATGAGTACAAGGAACATGATCAGAGCTACATGGTCTTTGAGACCGAAAGAACAGACAAGCAGAGCTTGTACCGGCGGTGTCTGGAGGTAAATGCCGTTATGTCGGTAGTACCGAAGCTAATGTACTGGTCTGACCAGGCCATTGGCTGGGACAGGGCAGATCATCCCAGGATCATGCCAAACCCCGGCGGGTATGCTCTGGTGATGGATCCGACATTTGTCGGGCCGGCTAATAACGTGAGGTTCAGCAAGGTCCTCATTGACAATGGTAGCAGCATCAACATCATGTACCGAGATACGATGCAGAAGCTGGGCATCAAGGAGAATATGCTGGAGCCAAGAAAGACCACATTCCACGGCATTGTGCCGGGGCTTTCGTGTGCGCCGATGGGCAAGATCCGGATGGATGTCATGTTTGGCAGCCGGGATAATTGCAGGGTGGAGAACCTCATGTTCGAGGTGGTTGATCTGGAGAGTCCCTACCATGCTTTGCTGGGGAGGCCGGCATTGGCAAAATTCATGGCCTCCACGCATGTTGCGTATCTGAAGATGAAAATGCCGGGGCCCAAGGGAGTGATCACCATCATCGGTGATTACAAGCGCTCGATGGCATGCGCAACCGCCGGGTCTAACCTGGCCGAGACTCTGATCATTGCAGAGGAAAAGAAGAGGCTCAAGCGAGCAGTGGAGATTGCGGAAACGGTCGTGGCCGGCAAATCTATGCCGGGCATGGCAAATCCCGGTGGCAGTGCTACTTTTCAAGCAGGCAAGGAGGTAAAAAAGGTGCCTCTGGATGAAGCTTTCCCGGAGCGTCATGCCCTGGTTGGGACAAGTTTGGATCCCAAATAGGAAAGCGAGCTCATCAGCTTCCTCCGTGAGAATCGGGATATCTTTGCATGGTCTACTTCAGACTTGCAAGGTGTGCCGAGGGAGCTGGCTGAGCACGCATTGCACGTGCGACCGGATGCTAAGCCGGTAAAGCAGCCGCTCCGGCGGAATGCCGGCGATAGAAGGAAAGCCATATGGGAGGAAGTGGCCAGGCTCTTAGCCTCCGGCTTTATCAAAGAAGTGCTTCATCCGGATTGGGTGTCTAATCCGGTTTTGGTGGAAAAGAAGAAAGATGAGCCCGCCATAGTGAAAGTATGGCAGATGTGTGTTGATTACACCAACTTGAATAAGGCATGTCCTAAAGATCCATTCCCGCTCCCTCGAATCGATCAAGTGATTGATTCCACAGCTGGATGTGAACTGTTATCATTTGTAGATGCCTATTCTGGTTTCCACCAGATCCCCTTGTATGAGCCGGATCAAATAAAGACATCATTTATTACCCCGTACGGGGCTTATTGCTATCTCACCATGCCGTTCGGTTTAAGAAATGCCGGCGCAACTTACCAGAGATGTATGCAGAAGTGTTTGCATGATCAAATAGATAAAAATGTGCAGGTATATGTCGACGATGTCGTCATAAAGACCAAGGAGAGTGAAACTCTCATAGGCGATCTCCGGGAAACCTTCGCAAATCTGAGGAGGTTCCGGATGAAGTTAAATCCGGCAAAGTGTACCTTCGGTGTGCCGGCGGGCAAGTTGCTCGGCTTCCTTGTTTCCAGCCGGGGTATAGAGGTAAATCCCGGCAAGATTCGTGCTATAGAAAGAATGAAGCCGTCGACAGATTTGAAGGAAGTACAGAAGTTCGCAGGGTGCCTCGCATCCCTGAGCCGTTTCATAAGCAGGCTGGGCGAGAAAGCTTTGCCGTTATATCAATTAATGAAGAAGTCCGACACATTTGTCTGGATAGTACAAGCAGATGCTGCTTTCAAGGAATTAAAACAGATGTTGTCAACAGCGCCGGTATTAGCGTCTCCGATGCCCCGTGAGCCGATGCTGCTCTATATAGCGGCAACCAACAGGGTTGTCAGTGCAGTGGTGGTAGTGGAGCGAGAGGAGGGAGGCAAAACCGTGCAGCGGCCGGTATACTATCTGAGTGAAGTACTCTCCACCTCAAAGCAAAACTACCCCCATTATCAGAAGATGACTTATGGTGTATATATGGCGGCCGGTAACAAAGATGCCAGTGGCAGAATTGCCAAGTGGGCAATAGAGTTGTCGCCATATACACCTCAATATGATAAGAGGGATACAATCAAGTCCCAGGTGTTGGCTGACTTCTTTATTGACTGGGCCGAGATACAATATGAGCCACCATTGCCAGATGCGAATTACTGGAGGATGCATTTCGATGGCTCCAAGACAATCCAGTGGCTTGGGTGCCGGCATAGTTCTCAGTTCGCCAAAGAATGACCAATTGAGATATGTCCTGCAGATTCATTTTGCAGCATCAAATAATGTGGCGGAATATGAGGCACTCGTGCATGGCCTGAAGGTGTCTAAGGACATAGGAATTCGCCGGATTATGTGTTTCGGTGATTCTGACTTGGTGATTCAGCAATGTTCCGGCATATGGGACGCGCATGATGCTAACATGGGATCCTACCGTTTCCTGGTACAGCAGTTAAGTGGTTACTTTGAAGGTTGTGAGTTCCGGCATGTTCTCCGGGCTCAGAACGATGCAGCCGATACATTGTCCAAGCTGGGGTCTTCCAGAGATTCAATCCCGCCCGGCATTTCTTTGGAGCATCTGAGGAAGCCATCGATCAAACCCTCGCCTGAGTCATCTTCCATTTATGTCCCGCCAGGTCCGGAGGAAGCAGTTCCGATGGAGATAGACACCGGAGCCAGGTTAGATAACCCGGGGACTGTTTCCTCAGTCCCGGGGACTGGGCCGGCATACGCTGTGAGTGCAGTATTCCGGAGCAGAGCTAAGGGCAAGGGTAAGATGTACCAAGAGGTTGTGCCGGTATACCCGGGGACTGCTCCGGCATACCCGGGGACTAATCCCACAGTCCCGGGGACTTCGCAGTCCATGGAGATCGATTATGTGTCGGTCGAAATGATGGAGATAGATCAGGCAGTGTTCACTGTTAGGGAAGTGCCCTCATGGGCACGTCCTATTATGCATTTCTTGGTAGATGGTCAAGTGCCGGCGGATGAAGCCGAGGCACGCCGGATTGCAAGGAGATCCAAAGGGTATACCATAATAAACAAAGAAATATACAAGAGAAGTGTCACCGGAGTATTGCAGAGATGTGTCGAATCTGCAGAAGGTCTGGAGATGCTCCGGGAAATTCATCAGGGGGAGTGTGGTCACCATGCTTCATCCAGGGCATTGGTGGCAAAGGTATTCCGGCATGGCTTCTATTGGCCGACGGCACTGCAAGAGGCAGAAGATTTGGTCCGGAAATGCAATGGGTGTCAAAGGTATGCCCACCAGATTCATCAGCCGGCATCTGCCTTGAAAACTATCCCAATAACCTGGCCCTTTGCTGTTTGGGGCCTGGACATGGTCGGGGCTTTTAAGCCGGCCAGAGGAAAGATGACCCATATCCTGGTCATGGTGGACAAGTTCACCAAATGGATTGAAGTGAAGCCCATAAGCAAGTGTGATGGTCACACAGCAGTGAAATTCTTGAAAGATATAATCTTGAGATATGGTGTTCCCCATGGCATCATCACTGACAATGGGTCGAACTTTGCCCAAGGGCCATTTGCTAGGTTTTGTGAAGAGGTGGGAATCCGGCTGGACATTGCGTCGGTCGCTCACCCTTGTACCAATGGCCAAGTAGAGAGGTCAAATGGTCTAGTGTTATCCGGCATAAAACCCCGGCTGATAGAGCCCCTGGAGAAAACTCTGGGATGTTGGCTAGATGAGCTGCCAGCAGTGCTGTGGTGTTTAAGAACAACTCCGAATAGGTCAACAGGCTACACGCCATTTTTCCTGGTGTATGGAGCAGAAGCTGTGCTTCCAACAGATGTAATACATGATGCACCAAGAGTAGTGCTATATACTGAGGAAGAGGCTAAAGAAGCCAGGGAAAATGATGTGGATCTGCTAGAGGAAGCAAGAGATATAACTCTGTCGAGAACAGCAATATATCAGCAGAACCTCAGACGCTATCATGCGCAGAAGGTAAATCCAAGGAGATTTCAAGAGGGAGATCTAGTACTCCGGCTAAAGCAAGGAACAGAAGGCCGGCATAAGTTAACTCCTCCGTGGGAGGGGCCATTCATTGTGAGCAGAGCTCTGCACAATGATGCCTACTATCTTATAGATGCGCAGGACCCCAAGAAGGATAAGGCGGATAGGTCCGGAGAAGAAACCAAGAGGCCATGGAACATAGCTCTACTCCGCCCGTTTTACTCCTGAGCAACACAATGTATGTATTTCCATATTTTCCTTTGTGTGCCGGCACAAGAATAATAAATGAAATGCCGGCATCCCGAAGAAGCCGGGTCACTGCCTCCGAGATATATTTGTTGTTTATTTACAGGTTTTTGTTATATGCCGACTGGCTTGATTCGAGTGTTTCCTATGTCGGCCTAGTAATGTGTCGGCATCAAAGGCCACTCTTCGACTTAGCTGCTGTCCGAAACCCGGCTTCATGGCTAGCAAGAGTAGATGCCGGAGATTGTCTACACATGGAAAACGGCTAAGGAAGTGTAAAGCAAGCGAACCGACATTTTTGTTAAAGCTAAAGTTAAAATTTGAAGTGTCGGATGATTTGAAGTCTAAGTTTCAAAGTTAAAGTACTGTATGTTCAATGAAGCAACCTTGAGACTCATAAGTCGAAAGCCAATTAAGGTAGACAAGGAGCCAAGGTTGTGAAGTTGGGGAGACAGGAAAACAAACTCGGTGACTTAGCCAAAGATGATCCGGCGTTAATAACAAGCAAACCGAGATAAAACTTGTTCAGGTAGCAAACCAAAGGAAATTAAACGTGTATATTACATCTGCACCCGGCATACCGGGGATCTGATAAAACTTAAAGTTTTTGTGCTGCAAAGTTAAGGAGCAGCGGCAGAAGCAGAGCCGCCGGCTGGAGGAGCTGTAGCGGTGGAGATGTCGGCCTCAGGAGTGCCGGATCCAGCAGACGGAATGGAGCCGTCACCTCCGCCCGGGACAGACGCCTGTTCCGGAGCATCGGTGTCGGCCTCTTTGGTTTCCCCTTCATCTTGGCTGGAGTCCGAGCCCTCAGCATCAGCAGCTTCCTTGGCGGCGTCTTCCGCTGTCTTCTCCGGCTCGCGGATGTCCCGGACGAAGGCGTCGGTGTCGGCATAGTCCACATAGCTGTGGGCCAACTCCCGGCGCCGGCGGATATGTTCCGGATCCGTAGTCCAGATGGATCCTTCGCGCATGGTGCGCAAAGTCTCCAGGTCTGCTTTCTCATACCAGGAGAGGAAGTAGCTGAGAGCTTCGTCAGCTCCTACCCTCGCGCCGGAATCTCGCCACTCTCGAAGGCGAACCTTGGCAAGCTGCAGATCGTTGCCGAGATCAACAGGATCAGTGGGAGTCCTTTGTCCCGGCCAGAGGGCAGAGAATGCCTCCTGGGCACCATAGAAGAGTTCTTCGGTGTAGAGCGTCATGGCGTTCTTCCGGGACTGCAGAGCCAGCAGCTGCTCCGACATGTCCCAGTTGGCCAAGTCAACCGGAACACCCCGGTTTTCTCGATCCAACTGCAGAGCCCTCTCAACGTCTTCGACGGAAGCGGGGAACATGTCTGGGAAATAGAAATAAGGATTAGCAAAAGGAAAATATGCCGGAAGAGAGCATGATATGTCGGGCAGGATAAGGAAAAGAGGATTTGAAGCTTACTGGCAAGGTCGGCATTAAGCTGGGCAACTGTGACCTCCCATTTGGTCGCCTGCTCCTTCAGGCTGGACAATTCGGCATGGGCAGTGGAGGCATCAGACTCGGAAGCAACGAGCAGGTCCTGGGTCTTCTTCAGTTGGCCCTCCCTCTGTTCCTTCTCGTCCAGAAGCTCGGTGATCCGGCCCTTCAGCTGCTCAACTTCAGCCTTGTGAGCGGTATCCCGGTCATCCAGTTGCTTGGCCACATCCACCGACGACATACAGTCCTGGTGGCGTGCCTCCAGTCCAGCCTTTTCATCTGCAACAGTTTGAAGTTAAAAGGATTTGAAAATAGATAGCCTGACAAAGATTAAAGGATTTGAAGTGCAAGATGCTAGTTGAAAATTAGCAGAATTCGGTATACCTGTCAGCTCCTTCACCCTCTTGAGAAGCTCGGCGACTTGTTCTTCAGTGCCAGCTGAAGAATGTCGGCACAAGGTTATGTGTCGGCAGGAATAGTATTGCAAAGTAAAAAAGAGGAAAGATATCCGGCATATAGCGGTATGGCGGCGAAGTTTACCTCTCTTGGACAGCTCCAGCTGAAGCTTGCTATGCTCGTCGGATAACTTCCGATGCTCGCATACCAAGTCATGAAACATGTCGGCCCGGGTGTTGTTCATGCGCTGCAAAAGTGCCGGGATTTAAAATATCAGCAGAGAAATTTGGCATGATAATTAAGTTGAAGATTCTATCAAGTGATCGTTCTTTTGAAGACCCGGCACAGGTGCTGCGCACCTATCCCGGCTCTCGGTGACTAGGATTTGAAGCTCGAATCGAGCTCATATCTCGGTCAAGAGGATTTGAAAAATAATTGAAATGGGAAATTGATAGAAACCCGGCACAGGTGCTGCGCACCTATCCCGGCTCTCGGTGACTAGGATTTGAAGCTCGGATCGAGCTCATATGTCGGCAGTTAATTCAAAAGAAGCTAGCTAAAGGACTATGAGAAAATCCCGGATGTCCGTATCCCGGACAACCGACATTTTCGGGGACTGGGGATATGTGTATAGGTAGAAAGGACTTACGTTGGTGGCATCGGCCAATCGGTGAAGTCTCTTCTGGAGGCTGAGGAGCTCGCAGGCGATCGGTAGGGGCTTCGCGGCCAGGATATCTGCTGGGCTGCCAGTAGCCGCGGCTTCGGCCATCTTCTTGCTGCTGGAGTCCGCGGTGTCCATGCTGCCAGCATCGTTCCACTTGGTGCAATGCTCCGTGAGAGAGCCGAGGCTTTGGTCACTCTTTGTCACCAGGGGGGCGATGCCCTCAAGTTCTGGCGTGTCGAAGAAGTTGCGCCGGTAGCCAGGCCGGGCTGCTGCCCTGCCAAGATGCAGGGCCAGAGCAGAGCTGGTCCGGGACGCTGCTTTAGGAGGAGCAGTGGCGGCGGAAGGCATGCCGGACTTGCTAGGCTGGAACTTGAGAGTGCCGGGCTTGGCCTGGGCGGTGGTCTTGGCCGGGGCAGTGGCTTTGGCCGAGGCAGTAGCCTTGGTCGGCGCAGGAGTCTTCTCAGAGGATGGAGTCTCGGGTGCAGGCTATTCCGGCGCGGCCGGTGAAGCTTGGCCAGCTGGGGCAGGTTCCGGAATAGTCCGAACTTCCGGCACAGCAGGGCCCTTTCCTTTAAGATCTATGCCAGCGCTCATGTCGCTTGCGCCGGCGTCTTTAGTTGTGCCGGCATCGCTGGTGGGCGCGCCGGAGTCTGGGGCTTCTTGGTGGGCTCCTGTGTCCATGTGGACATCAGGAGCCGGAGGTTCCTGTTGAGCCCCCGAGTCCATGTGAACGTCGGGGGCAGAGGTATCTTGTTCCGGTGGAGGAACGTCCTTCGCCGGGGAGGTGGTCTTCTCAGGCGTAGGCGAAGATGCCGGCGCCGGGGAGGTCGTGTGACTTGCCGAGGGTATGTCGGAGGTGGCAGTTTCTGCCGGCTTAGTGATCTTGGGGCCGCCACTCGAGCCAGAAGCTTGTTCCGGCGCAAGAGGAGCTCTAAAAAGGAGATAACACCAAGTTAATAATCAAAGCAAGAGATATGTCGGAGGAGATACAAAGAAAAGAAACCTACCCCGCGGCAACAGGCCTCGGTTTCTTCTGGATAGGCACGCCGATCTTCTGCCTCTTTGGCTTCTGAGGTGTGTCGGGCTGGGGCTTCACCCCTCGCTTCCGGCCGGCACGTCCGCCGGTGGAAGGAGGTCCCTGGTTCAGAGGGGCGGCATCGACAACCATATCGTCCGGGATAGCTGAGGACGGCATTGGAAACTCGTAAGCAATAGGTGTTTCTGGAAAGGCATATGCAAGTGGCATCGGGTCATAGTACAGCAGGATCTCCTCGTCAGAATCAATCTCACTCCGGTCTTGAGTATAATGCCGGGATGAAGAGGCCTTACCCGCGGCAGCTGCGGCACGGGTGTTCCGGGGTAACTTGTCCCAGTGATCTGGATCTTCAACATCCGCAGCAGTGCGGTCTGCCGCGATCTTGATCCGGGAGTTCTCCATGGCTTGGAAGCTGAATTTCTGTATAAAAGCAAAGTCAAGTGATCAAACAAGGGAATATGGCGGTAAATAGAAATATCTCGGGCCGAACAGGATATGTGTCGATAAATAGATATGTCTCGGCTTAACTATCTATGTGCCGGGCAAAAGAGCATGTGTCGGCCAGAGTATTTACCGTCGGGGCAGGCCTATCCCGGCTGTATGGTTCCAGCCCCCAGGCAAAGGTGGCCTGAGAGGACTTGCAGACGTCCTTGATCCGCCGCAGAATGTCGGCCGGAGTCAGCTCATGTGTGGAATGCCGGGTGGGGTCCATGGGCCCGCTCATCTGGCAGATCTTGTGCGACCGGCGCTGTAGAGGGGACACGCGCCGGCTGATATAGCATGCCACCAGATCTTGAGGGGTAAGGCCGGCATCCCGGAGCTCGCCCTTAACCCGGTGAAGCGCGTTCACCGGCATCACCGAGTTCTTCGGGTTGTAAGTCCAATTCTTCATGGCCAATGGTGGCTCGTCCACAAATGGCGGCAGGTTGAGCAGATCCTCGTCAGTGGTGTTCTTGACGTAGAAGAAGCTTTTCTGCCACTTCTTGCAAGACTCAAGGAGCTCCACCTTGGGGAAGTCCGAGCCCTTCCGGGACATGATGGTCGCCGCGCCGCATAGGGTCATGGGGCGGTCCTTCTTCTCCTGGGCTGTCTCCTGCGGCTCATCCTTGCTCCGGGGCGGCTCTTGGATGACTTGCTTCCGCAGTTGGAAGTACTTCGCCCAGCCTTGGGATAAGGGCTCTATGCCGGCATAGCCTTTGCAAAAAGCAGCGAAGGCGGAGAGGATCATCACGGCATTGGCCGGGATATGATGAGGTTGTAGATCGTAGGTGTCGAGGATGTCCCGGAAGAAGTCCGACACCGGCAAGCCGAAACCCCGCTCGAAGTGAGCGATGAAGACGACGCGTTCGCCGGGTTCGGGTGCCGGCGCAGTCTCTCCTGCCGGTAGCCGGCATGCAACTCCCTCCGGCACTCTCCTGGTGGAGGTGACCCAGGATATGTCGGCCGGGGTAACCTCCGACCCCTCCCAGCCGGAGCGTCCTTGGACCCGGGCCGAGTTATCTTCCTCCGAGGCCGAGGTACCCGTCATGCTTGATGATGCCATCTTGATGGCCGGGACAAGGCGTGAGAGCCGGAGTTCCGTGATGTTAATCCTATCAAGGCCGGAGAAAAGAGGGAGGTTAGTCTCTCCGGCATACCGCCCTCACCAATGTTAGCAGAGATACAAGATCTACCGAGGCAGTTAAAAATAGAAACAAACAAGGGTAAAACTTCTAAGGAAGAACACCTGCGAGCGTTGCTAGCAATGCTAGTCGAATCAACGGGAAAACAAGCAGAGAAACTGCGGCAGATCTATGCAAGTGTGGCTACCGGGGCAAAGCTACAGAAAAGCGTGAAAAAGGAAGAACAGAGGGAAAGAGGAACTCACCGGAGCTTGGTCGACGGCGGCGGAGCGGCGACAACGAGCGTGCGGGAGGAGGTCCAATCTCCCAGCAGTGTCACGAAGGAGAGATGCGGCGGCGGCGGCGTCGTCGACAGAGATGTCGGGCGTCGTAGAAGCGTCGGCGTCGGCGGGGAGCAGGTCGACGGCGGCGGCGATGCTGTTCTCTGTTCTTCGTTCCGGCGGTGGAGCGCAGGAGGCAGAAGAGTAGAGGAGGAAGACGATGGTGGGGGGGTAAAAAGCGAAGTTTACCCCTGCCGCCCTATTTATATGCCTGCCAGGTAAGGGTCGTGGGGAGGATAGTGCTCCACTCCCCCGACCGTTTCTGTGGCGAGCCGCCACGTGGCGGCACGGAGTGGGGCGGCGGTTCCTGTAACCGTGCCATGACGCAATGATGGCGAGGAGTAACTGCACTGTGAACCGTCACATCGTGTGTGACCGTTCGAGGTGACAGGACGGTTCCAAGTTTCGATGCAAACTGTCAGGCGTGGCTTCTCGAGGAAGACTCGTCTATATGTCGGAATAACTGCCCGATGTATATGTTCCGTCCGGAATACCCTCGGGACTGGCCGGAATAAACATTTGGAGAGGTAACAGCGGCCGGGATAGGGGCGGATGTCCCGGCATATAATCCGATCGTCGGGATATACCGGAGAACCGGAGTATAATGAAAAGAAGATATGCTGAACCTGTCAAGGCTCCACAGTTACGACTGGGGAACCTCGGCAGCTTCGGGGACTAGTGTCGGGGGGATGACCCCCGGTAGGGTCAAGAGGCTAGAAAGATACAAGGTTCATGGTTGACTTTTATACCGGTTGACCAAGGGAAGGGCCTGGCCGGAATATAGGAGCATCGGCCAGGCCGGCATATATGTATATCCCGGCCATGTCTGGATATGCCGGATTAACCGGCCTGCTAACTGGGGTGTGCCGGCATATACTTAGATATGCCGGCCTATCTATTCTGTGTGTTGTGCAGGAGCAGGGGAGGCCGGATTACCCGACCTTCATAGGTCGTAGGTCCGGCATATATGTCCAGGATATGGCCAACGGTCATATCCGGGATACTTAAGTCAACCAAGGTGTCACATCGCTACAATCAAGGAAGAAAACATCCAAGCATGGTAGCAGGGTGATGGCAGGGTGCACAGTGGAGGTTACCTACCCTCACTGTGCACAAGTACAAGCTTACCTCAGAGTGGTAAGGTCACAGTCCTAGAAGTACAAGGTACAGCAAGGGGAGTCCCATCAAGAGCAATCAGGGAGAAAGTCATGGGCGTCTGCCCTCGACAGCAAGTCCTGTTTGGAGTGTAGTTGGTGTCTCCTAGTCTTCTATGACCGTTGTAACCCTGGCCACCACTATATAAGGTGGCACAGGGAGTCCTAGAAAAGGGTTGGAGGTTTGTTGGTCACTTGAGTATTCCTACACTTAGTAGTTCATCTTCCTCCTCTAGCAAAGAGCTCTGAGGCACCAGTGTTGTATACTCCATCGATCCAAATATAAAGCAAGTAGAGCAGGAGTAGGGGTGTTATCTCCTTACGAGAGCCCCGAACCTGGGTAGATCTGTGTTCCTTTCTGTCGGGCTCTTTAGCTCGTTCCCCTCTCCCGAATCCTCCAGCATCTAGTCGGCCCCCATTTAAGCCATCCTATGGCATATGTTGTTTCACCACGACGACAATAGGTGTACAAAGAAGCATTCTACCATGATCCTCCTTAGAAATTTTTATGTTGGTATAACTAGTTGGTATAGGTACGTTCTTGATACTCTTGCAGGAGGTAATTTTCTGGGTACTCCCGCTCTTGAAGCATGCACTTTAATTGAAAGTTTAGTGGGAGTACCACCTATTCATGTTGTTAAAACTAAGGTCACTTTGGAGAAAGTTTTAGAAAAACTTAGCTCTTTAGAAAAAAGTTTGCCAAATATCCTTGATAATGCTAGCCGAGTTAATGAACCGATAGAAAGTATCGGTAAGAGAATCACTGTTTTAGAAGCTAGCACTACTCTTGATAGTCAAAACCTTAGGATTGGGAAACTAGAGGAATCCATGGAAATTTTAAGTTCAATTTTCTCTTCTCTTAAGTTTAAGAAAGAGAAAGCTTTTGGTGGAAAAGAGAAAAAAATTATGTATGTTCCCAAGATGTATGTGCCTAAACCGCAGCATGTTTTTAAGATTGGTAAGACTTTTAGTTCAACTAAGAGTGACTTGCAGGTTGAATCATCTTCGGGAACCTCTAAGGTGCCTAGTGTGGTAAGTGGTGATCTAGAGGAAACAGTTGATATTAATGCTTCATCACTTGATATTACTTGATTCACATTTTCTGCGCCTAGCTCAAAGGCGTTAAAGAAAAGCACTCTTGGGAGATAACCCAATGTTTTTATATTCAGTTCTTTTTCTTTTATTTGAATCTTGGAAGTTATTACTACTGTAATGACCTCTCCTAATCCTTTTTATTTCATTTTTGTGCCAAGAGAAGCCTCTAATTTGAGCGAGGTAAGATTTGGGGATGTTGCTGTCCTGAAACAGTTTTCAGTGCTGCACTGTAAAAATTCGTGAAAATTCTGTGTATATCTTTTAGACCTGCTATTTCTTGTGCATATGCCCCAGGTTATATCGAAACTTTCATTAGTTGAACACTTTTTGATTTGAGCGACAGAAAACCCCTCAAAAGTTTGACCTTTGTCAGCTGTTTTGTTTTGACAGATTTCTGCCAATATTTGTGTTTGCCGCTTTATCGCTTTCTTTTTTAGTTCTTTTGATCATGGAACTTTTGGGGAAGTTGATACAGTAGTTTATGCTTTATATGTGATGGTTTTGAGTTGAAACCTGAAGCAAAGAGGGTTGATTCAATGTTATGCTTACACTAATGTTGCTAATAGATTTGTGTTTAGTTTTGTATGAAGGAAGTTTTCAAGTGTAGGGATCGGAGAGTGATGAGATGAGTTGAAGAATGGACAAAAGCTCAAGCTTGGGGATTCCCATGCATCACCCCAAGAAATATCCAAGAAGTACAAGCGTCAAAGCTTGGGGATGCCCTCGAGGCACCTCTTCTTCATCGACAAAAATTAGGTCACCTTTCAAGACACTATATTTTTATTGCTTCATGCATTATGCATTTTTCTTGGAGCGTCAGTTGTTTTTAGTTTTCAGTTTAGTTTAGTTTTGTTTGCTGCAATAAATGGTTAGACCCCAACAAATTTCTTTTGGAGAAGTTGCCTTGCTTTTCATTTGCCAAGAACACTCCGTTTTTCATTCTTATAATTTCAATGAGTGTTCTTCTTTTTCTAGAACTGCGTTTAGTTTTCGATTTTCGCCTTGATATGCATTCAGATCTCGTTATATCTCTTCATCAAGGTGTATTTTTGCCTCTGGTCTTTATTGGTTTTCATCAAAAGAGGTGTTTATAAAAAGTTTGAATGGTGTTGGAAAAGAGAAAAAGCTTTATGCAAAAAAGTGTTACAAGAAGGAGCTTGTGTAGACTGCGGCCTAGACTTTTTCATGTCATGCTTGATGTCTTTTTGATAGTATGCTTAGTGGTTTTGCTGTAGCATGACTTGTCTCAAATAACTGAGATTGCTTAATGAGCCTTTGAAAAAATCATGCGTTGTTTTTATCGTTTGTAAGCATTATTTTGGTTTTCTCCTTGATGCTTTATTTGGGTTGATTTGGCACAGGCTCACACATGTTAGACTCATACAAAGTCGCCAATTTCCTCTATGATCATTTAGTTTTTGACTTTTGATGCCATCTTATGCTTCTTTTAATGTCGCTTTATCGCTTTGCATGATTATGGCCATTATTGCTCTCTTAGTTGGTCGCTCCCAGTCTTTTGCTAGCCCTCGCCTTGTACTGAGTATGAGCTCTACTCGTGCATTCAACTCCTAAAAACCAAGTTTGCCATTGTGTCCACCATACATACCTATTAGCAATTTGCTATTCCAAAGTACATTTGACTTACTTTTATCTACTCTTCAAATTAAACTCTTACCAGTGTTATGCGAAAATTGGTCAGTAAAGCTCTCATGAACCGGATGGCACACTTTACTTTTCTCGTTCTTAAAAATTTGACATTGTGGTCTCTTATGTTGAGTTGTTATGCTTGCAAGTTGTAAGTTGGGAATTAGCCCATCCATGCCGTCATGGGGCAAGCTTTCAACATTGCACTTCTTATTTGAGTTGATATCGTGATCTTTTGTTTATGGATACTCGCGGTGTGAAATGAATTGGGAATCTTGCGGGATCATGGAGTTTGTATATGTGTTAGAGAAACGCCTGGGCTGCCAATCGAAGCCATGCATAATTCATGGTGGAAATTTGCAGCATGCCCATAGTGGACATTCGACGACGCATCTCAAAATAAAAAGCTATACAAATGGTAAATAAAAGAGATATCGAGGTGTTCATTCTGTCATTTTGATGTGGGCTTGTTCCATGTCATCGGGCACGGAGGTACCCCGTTGGCGGTTCTCGATGATATATGTATACTTACAATGACAAGAGCTTGCTTGGGACTCTAAGTAAAGTAGCATGAGGTTTGGGTACTCATATTCACGGGACACGAGGTTTTCAACTTATGATTTGTCAAGCATATGCAGCATAAGTGTTCTCGCATTAACTTTAACCATTCAAGATGCTTATGATGGGGGCAATGAGAGCTCAAAGCCAGTAAGTACCATAATTTTTGAAGGTTTATAAAACTTGCAATCACTGCTTCCCTCCGCGAAGGGCCTTTCTTTTACTTTTATGTTGAGTCACCACCTTCTATCTTTATGCACCATTAACAGAGCATAGTTGTCATTCTTAGTATAATGTGCATTGTCCCAAAGTTTTCATTGATTGATTTATATTGTTGGTTTCACTTGTTCTTAAATTATTTGTATCTAGTCACCCTCTTAAACTTGAAAGTGTCCTATGCATTTATGTTTTGCTCTCCATGAAGGACAATCTGAAAACCATTTGTATGTTTTTCCTTATGATTTGAACACACGTTTGACTTTCATTGTTTCATTTTCATGATCTTTTGTTTGTGTTCATTTTCATGTTATAACATGGTTGCTAAGTTCCTTCTATCAAGATCATATCTTTCATGCCCATGTTTTAAGTTCTTTTGATCCCAACGCACAACGCTTACATAGATGGTCAAGATTGTGTAGGTGCATGTCACCTCAAAAATTATTTCTTTTGTTATCACTTACCTACTCGAGGACGAGCAGGAGTTAAGCTTGGGGATGCTGATACGTCTCCAATGTATCCATAATTTTTGATGCTCCATGCTTGTTTTTACACCATTTGCTTAGTGTTTCGTTACACTTCGTGGCACTTTTATGCATTTTCCAGAACTAACCTACTAACAAGTCGCCACAGTGCCAGTTCCCTGTTTTCTGCTGTTTTTGTGTTTCAGAAAAGTTACACAGGAAATATTCTCGGAATTGGACGAAACCAAAGCCAGTCACCCATAATTTCACCGAAGCTTTCAGAGAACCGAAGAGGAGACGGAGTGGGGCCACAAGGTGCCCACACACCAGGGCGGCGCGGCCCAGGGGTAGGCCGCGCCCCCTATGTGTGAGACCTCCTCGGTCCACTCTTGACGATGCCCCTTCGCCTATAAAGACCCCTCGACGGGAAAAACCTAAATCCCCGATCACTTTTCTAGAACACATCGTGATCCGCCACCGCCGTCGACCCAAAGATTGGGAGGGTCCAGAAGCTCTTCCCGGCACCCTGCCGGAGAGGGGAATCACCACCGGAGGTCTTCTTCATCGCCATGCTTGCCTCCAGAGCGATGAGTGAGTAGTCTACCTTGGACTATGGGTCCATAGCAGTAGCTAGATGGTTGTATTCTCCACCATGTGCTTCATGTTTAGATCTCATGAGCTGCCTTACATGACTGAGATCACCATTATGTAATTCTACATGTTTGGTTTGTTGGGATCCGATGAATATTGGTGTTATGCTTGAGTTGATGTACTGAAATTTATCTTATGTTATCTCTATGTTGTTTATGATCTTGCATGCTCTCCGTTGTTAGTAGCTATCTTGGCCAAGTAGTTGCTAGTGACTCCAAGAGGGGGTATTTATGCTCGATAGTGGGTTCATGCCTCTATTTAATCTGGGGGAGTGACAGAAACCTCTAAGGTTGTAGATGTGATGTTGCTACTAGGGGGAAGAACAACATTCATATGCTCTAGGGCATATGCTTTGTTTACATTACATACTTTACTTAATGCAATTATCTGTTATTCGCAACTTAATACTTGTGGAGTTCTCGGATTGATTCGCCACAAGTGGATTATTAGTCATAGATGCAGTTGGATGGTGGTCTATGTATCTTGTTGTAATGCCCAGAGTAAATCTCATACTGATCCTCTCATCATATGCACGTTGTCTTTATTATATCAATTGCCCAACTGTAATTTGTTTACCCAGCATGTATTATTTTATCTTATGGAGAGACACCACTAGTAAACTGTGGACCCCGGTCCTATTTCTTTTATATTACTATCACCTGTTTACTTTACTCGCACTGTTTACTTTACTCACATATTATTATCGCTTTCCACTCGATACGCTCATACCCTTTGTTTCAAGCAAACCGGTGATATTCAAGTTGGGAACAAAGTATTTGGTTGTGTTGTGTGCAGGTTCCACGTTGCCGCTCGCAAAGCAAAGCTTGGACGAGGCACCTTATAAATTGTTCGGAGCTATCGCAAGCTAGTGGGCATCACCTTCATTCGTTTGGCTCTTTCCTCTCCTGAACGATAAACCTTGGTTTCTTACTGAGGGAAAATCTTGCTGCTATATTCATCACACCTTCCTCTTGGGGTTCCCAATTGGCCGGTCATTTACTCGACATCATGCTTCTTCAGAATCGTCCACAATACATCGGCGAAGCTGTTGATGGTTGTCGTAAGGCCCTGACAACCATGTACTCTATCATGTTGCCTCGTAACCCTATGCCGAGGGATTGTAGACAGCTACTCGAAACTTTCTGGACGAGCCAGCGAGTCCATCTCCTTATAAAGCTGAATTTGATTGCTGGTGCTAATTTCGCTCTTGGATGGATGCGAAAGTGGAATCCAAGACTTAATTTCAACCGCCTGTCTTAGAGTTTGCCTCCAGGACGAATTACGGTTGGTATTCACATGGATGCAACGCTGGAACCAGCGAGGAGAATTATCTCAAGGCTATTGCAGGAGGACGCTAGGTTTTTCCAGGAGTATCATTACTTGAATCCTTTTGGTGTCGATGACTCAGAACCACCTGCACCGTGATTTCGATGTATATAGTTATTGTACCGCGAGAGTGCTTTTTCCCTGAGGGAAATTTTGGTATTCAAGATGTTTGGTTTGTTTTGGCGTTTGCCGCGTTTAGATATGTAAGCTCAGATATGAGGAACTTGTCTCTATTATACTTGTAATATAAGATACATGGGGTGACCCCAAGAGATCCGGCCTGTGACCTGTGTTCTGGATCTAGAGGGCATTGCCCTAGGATAACTTGTGGCTTTTACAGCCTTTTTCTTCAACCCTAGTTCGGTGCTCTCGACACTTATGCCCCCGTGGCCTTCTCTTCTTCCTTTGTAGGTTTGTCTTCTCCTGATGCTTCTACTCGTGGTTTCTTCATCTCTGGTTTCGCGGGACGTCCTTCGGGTAACTTGTCGACTTCTGTAGTCGCGCTTTTCGCTTTCTCTTTGGGTTCTCCATAGTTGGCTATCATGCCAAAGTTTTGTGCCATCTTGTGGAACTCCTTATCGCATAGGTCTGATACCTCGAAGCTTCCTTTTACTGTGATAATTCCTTTGGGTCCTGGCATTTTTAGTACCAGGTAGGTGTAGTGAGGTACTGCCATAAATCGTGAAAACGCGGGTCTCCCGAGGATCGCGTGATATTTTGATGGCCAGTCCATGACTTTGAAGTCGGGTTTTTCCCTTCTATAGTTTTACCGATTTCTGAAGCAAACATTGAGTGCTATTTGACCAAGTGGATAGTTGGCACTCCCTGGGACTATTCCGTGAAAGGAGCAGTCAGTTGGCTTCAGGAACTCTAATGAAATGTGCATTGCCCGTAGGGTTTTTGCGTAGATCAGGTTTATTCCGCTTCCAGCGTCCATGAATATTCTGTCGACATCGTACGTCCCTATTTGTGCTTTGAGTACCAAGGGCGCGTTTCCTGGCCGAGGTACTATTATTGGGTGATCGTCCCTATTGAATTCTATGGGTTGCTCTGACCAATGTAGATATTTTGTTGTTGCTGGCGGTGAAGTTATTGCTAGGTTAACTTATCGAGTTATGCTTTTCTCCTCTTTGTTTGACTTGGGTACTGGTTGTATCATTGCTGCAATGTGCCCTTTAGATGGAATATACCCTTCATCGTCGTCGTGTCCTTGGTTTGGTTGATCTTGGCCCTTGGGAGCTCCATTGTTTCCTTGTTGGGTTGTAGGTGCGTTGCTTGTGTTTCCTTCGTATCCTTGCCGTTTTGCTTCGGCTTGCTTGTTGAGTGCTGCTTCCTGCAGTTTCAAGAACGTGGCGCAATCTTTCATTGCGTGTTTGGATACATGTTTCCCATTGACAAACGCAGAGTGGATATGGCATGGTCCGTTGAGCATATCTTCTGGTGATGGGTTATACTCTCTGGATTCCCTTGGTTGAAACTTTATGTAATCTTCTTTTCTGTAGCTACGGTATCCCGAGTTTTTCCGATCGTTGCTTTGGTAGCTGTTATCTTTGTATCCTGCGGCTACTTGCTTGTGAGAGCCATAGTTGTCGTAGTTGCGGGATCTTCTGTGTTGCCCTCCATACCTGTTTTCTCTATCATCCTCTGGTGATCGCGTGCGTTTATTATTGCACGCATCCTCTCCATCTGCAAATCTGTTTGCTACGTCCATTAGATCTGATACTATTTTCGGCTTGATCCTTCCCATCTCTTCGACTAGGTCTCCTCGTCGCAACCCAACTATGAATGCGTCTATTGCTCTTTCATCTGAGACTTCGACTGCCGAGTTTTTGATTATACTCCACCTTTGGATATATGCCCTTAATGTTTCCCCACGTTGCTGTACGCAGGCTTTGACTTCTTCTATAGATGCTGGCCATTTGTACGTCGATTTGAAGTTACTCGTGAATTGCTTTGTGAGTTCTTCCCAGCTTCCAACTGTTTCTTCTCCTAGTTTGCTTAACCATGACCTTGCTGCACCGGTGAGGTGTAACTGTAAAGTTTGCATTCCTGTTTCCCTGGTTCCTCCTAATATTTTTACTGCTTGCAGGTAGTCTGAAAGCCATGATTGTGGCTCCTGAGACCCGTCATACTTTTGCTGGTCATGAGGTAATTTAAAACCTTTGGGTACTAGCGTGATGCGAACCCTACGGGTAAAGCATGGCACCCCTATCTCCTTTTTGTCATCTTTATAGTCGCGTATTTTACTGGGAGTTCTGGATCGTCGGGTTCCTTTGTTCTTTGAATTGTCATGTCGTTCTGGTGACGGCGTCCTAGATCGTCGACTTCCACTTCTATGCCGAGGACTGTTGTGACGGCGTGGTGACCTTGGTTTGTGGGTTCTTTTGCTGCGATACGCTCCTTCCTCTTTTGCTGATAATTTGTTGCCTACCATCTTCAATCCATTTAGTGCTGCTCGGTGCATATGTTCTCTCGGGTCTCCTGGATTTGGTCGTGTCGTGTGCAGGTACGCTTGAGCTGCCACTAATGCTGCTTCCGGAATTTTTGGGATAATATTTCCTTGCTCGTCGACCGATAGGAAGGACGAGTCGAGGTTTTTTGAGATGATTTTCCTTTCTGAGTACTCTAGATTCTCATACCTTGAACCATGTCGACGGTGCCTTTTGTTTGTGTATGATGCGTCGCTACGTGCTCTGCGAGCAGCGTCGCTTGCAGCAATGGCTCAGTCCTTCCTTTTCTGTATTTCAATCCTCTCCTTTGCTAATTGGTTCGCCTGTTGCCTTAGGGCGTAATGGTACCCCAAAAGCATATTTTGGCTAGAGTTTGTTGGTATTAGCGTGCCGTGCTCCACGGCTGTGTTGATTGTTCTCCACTCTTCTTCTGATAGTCAAACTTTTATCCTTGTTGCAAGGGATTCAGCGGTTTCTCCCTCTGCTAAGTGATTCGCTCCTCTGTTTATATTTGCTGGATTAAGTACTGGGTTGTTGTTGTCATCGAGTTCTTCTGAGTTATCTTCTGCGATGGCGAGTATCTGATACCGATTGTTAAGCTTGCTATTGTGACTTGAGAAGATCGAATTATCGTCTTCAGAAAGTTCTAGTACCGTTTTCCAGGAGTCTATTGATTGACCTGAGTTGTCATCGTGGTAGATTGTGAGATCTTCGAGTTGCACTTCTAAGTCAAAATTCTCCATGGTTTCATCGCCTTCTGCGATTTTTCCTTCTTTTGCTTCTGCTAAGCTGACCGGCGAGTTTACCTCGCTAGAAGAGCCTTCTGATGATTCCGACATTGCTACTGTCTCGGGTTCACTTGCCGACGAATCCGCTTTCATTGGATCTGAAAGGCAAATCGAACCTAATGATCCAACATGAAAGTTTAGACTTCCGATTGTCAAATCCATATCTTGATCCATGCTCTCGAATACTTGCGTGAAACTTGACTGGTGAGGTTGAAAATCGACGGTTCCGAAGGGTATCTGAATTTCATCGACTTGCGAGTTGTTGTTGGCTGAAAGCGAAAAAGCCGTCGAGTTCATGATGCCAACGCCCAGAGTCCCCACGGTCGGTGCCAATTGACGAGGGTTAAACTCGACAAATGTCCTAGATGAAGGACTTAGGATCGTGGAGACAGGGCATCGGATGAACTCGAAGGTAAACTCAGTCAAACAAGGTAGCTATGAAAGTAAACGTGGGTGTAGAGCCTGGCTTGCTTTCAATCTGGCCTACACCGTCCCCTCCTGGCCCCTATATATAGGTGGCCAGGTCTCGAGGATCGGGTAGGGTCCGATACAAATTACAATATCGACATACGGTAAGAACTCGTATTTCGACTAGTATTACAATTGGGCCTAGCTTAACGGGCCTCAGGGGTACTCAACTGACAGGCTCTACTATCTATACCCTTGTCACCCTGCTCCTTGAACAGACATCAAAAGCCTCAAGTATAGTGCCGGCATTTTGTATACCTCAGACTCAATCCTTCACATATAAAATATATTGCAATCATTGAGGCTGGAAGGTTAATAAGATCTTCATTTGATTTAAAACCAAGAATGAATATGGTTGGATCATTGTGCATCAACATTTGTTGTGCACAATGATATGAGAGAAGTGCTATGCATCCGACACTATTCATCTCATTGACGTACAAAGCAGACACACAACTGTTCAATAGCTTCAGAGCTATCAACGTTTACCAATGGATGGCACCATTGTACGCAAATTGGACATGTACTGTCATATGCAACGCAATTTTGATTATATAATGTGCTGGATCCAGTTATGTGTTGATATGTGTTGAACTTGATGACACCCAAATACCACAAGTGCTATATGTGCAAGCTTTCTTTACAATGAAAGGTCGTCAATGAGATAAGGAAAACCCGTATCAGTTGTGCACGCGCAAAAACTTCACATATAAAAAAGTCAAACTGTACGCAAGTCGGCTTGAGGTCGATGGCACTAAAAAATAAATTCATCACTTGACACGTACACATCATACTGACATAATCCAGAAGTTATATATAAAAGCATCCGTAAGATAGACACGAGTGATGAGCCATGTTACTATATATTGTGTAATTTCACTTTTGTGAAGTGGTGCAGCAAGTAATTGTAATTAGACTTGACACATTTTTGAGGCACTTTATGATTTAAAAGGTTTAAGCATTACATCGCACACACAGCCATCAAAAGTCTCAAAATTGCAAATCACCTAAGATGGTACGATGGTGGACCAATTTGAATAGATTACGGCCACTCATGTTAGAAAAAGTATCTATTATCATGATCTTCAACAATATATAGACTTTCATAAACAAATCGCACATATTCATGCCATCAGAGTAACAAATCACACATATTCATGCCATCAGAATCCATGGGAGTGTAGCAGTAGCTGGAGCATGCTTGCTGCCCTTGGGGACGCAACATAAAATAAAAAGGTTCATGCACTACAAGAACCTACGCACGGTGCTTTCAGCGTGCTGGTTTTTGTAATCGGCGGTTGACTGAACTGGCGAATTGAGCTTCAATAACTGGAACAGAAAACCGCGTATATTACGTGCCAACGTCTGTGCTAACTTGAAAAAAAGCCTTTTATAAAATAATTGCAACAGGAAGCAACCAGGCACGCCTGCTGTACCGACTAAAATTTTGGAATGAAACTTATCATAGAAGTCAAATATGATTCCCTTTGGACACAGCCGGTTCCACTTGCTCTGTAGAATACTTCCGTGCTGGACCATCACGACTACTGAATTGTCTCTTGGCTTGTCCGATTAATTACTGGTAACACCTACGACCTCCAATGGATAAAGATGCTGACTATGTTATCTGCCTCAAATTTCTTTTGGCTCCGGTGGTATCAGATGCGCTGTATATCCTTACTACATAGAGTATAATAGACTAGCTAAATACCCGTACGTTGCAACGGAATACATTACTAAATTATTATCATAGAAGCGAGGTTTTGGCTAGTTGCCAACCTCATGTGCCTGCATTGCCAAGTCGATTGCTTCGTTCGACATCATTTGATCTGAACTCTTTCCATGCTTTCCTCTCTGAAAATTGCTTATGTTTTTTGCCTCACGATGGCTAACCTTTTTAAGTGTCCATGTTGTATTTCTTTTAACTAGCAAGGTGGCCCTCGCAAATGAGAGGGGAACGTATTTGGGGTTTGAAAGAATTACCGACAAATAAGGCTATAATTTTACTTCTATTTATGTTAAGGAGATGAAATAAATCTCAATTGAACATAAATATAATCTAAAATGATGCCTCGCAAATGAGAGGGCAAACATCTTTGGGTTTTGAAATAATTAACGAAAAATAAGGCTATAATTTTACTTCTATTTATGTTAAGGAGATGAAATAAATCTCCATAGAACATAAATATAATCTAAAATGATGCCATCAGATTTCGAAACCTCTTTTAAATTTGTGGATGAAGGATTATTTTTTTGGTATTTTTAGAAAAATATATTAATGATCACATGTGTCATTTGTACATTATATTGGATCAATAAATCGAAAACGTTCAGTCACCGAGGTAGTCAAGTTTTTATGTGATGTTGGATTATTACACAATGTCAGTGTTCACATTGTCGGTTATTATAGTCCAAAATAGTAATTATGGTCATGAGCAGAGAGATATGTTTAGGTGATATTTCTAATATAACATCAAGATAATTTTTAATATTATGGATTAAAACCTATTACTGATAAACCAAACAATAATTTGATGTACTTTCATGAGATCTTTATTTGAGTCGCCTCCTATATTCCGACCTATGTGGTGATGTTCCTTTGTCATGAAATACTTTGTGACATTGACCTCCTTTACAATGCAACACAACGCTTAATGAAAGTAAGAGAAATTCTAGCATATGGTACCATAGGTGAAGAGGTAATTGTGTACATTTCTCAACTACACCAAGGAATAATAAAATACGGACAAAGTAGTAAGTAAAGATTTAATTCCATTATTAGCAATTCATGGAGGTTGTATTTTTTAATTGTTCTTTTACTGTCACCTAGATATATCCAGTATCGGGTTAACTTTTTTTTATGTTCACTCGCATGTATTTTCTTGCTATTTAACATGGTTATGACAACATGCTCGGCACACCAGCTCATTAATATTGAAATACATAAAAGTCACAAGCCATAATATTTTCTGCAAGGTTTGGTTCAAGAACTTCATCTTCCAAATAGATTTTTATCTATATGGAATAAATCATAACATATAATTCTACAAATAAGAAACTCACAGGGAATATCTGTAGCTAAAATTCTGCATTTTTCTAAATTATTTTGAAAGAGAAAATGCCCATATCTATAATTTTGGGTAGATAACATTCAATCTTATGGTTAAATTATCCTGACAGCAATTTTGATTTTTTATATGTATATTCCCTAATGATCTTATAGTATTTGTGCAAGCGCATGCGCCGTCATGAATTATTGGGCCTCCATATCCAACACATCTTACTCGCGATCATTCTCTTTTGTTTGAGATGAATCATGCTAAACATTTGTCGATGACAGAGCTATCAATCTCAATCCACTTACAATACTCAATATTTCACCTTAAATCTCCATATCGTAAGTTTATTGTGAGACTTTTCTATGTCTCACCCTATCGCACTTGTAATTAAACTTGCATAATTTTATATGAGCAAAAAAGCAATAAAATCTGAATTAATCAATCACATGTTTGGCTTCACGCTTTCAGTTTTCAACCATTTTTCCTTGTACACTCCTCGACTACTACTCACGAGTAGCTTTCTGCTCGACTACATAGTATATCAATTGTTTTTCAACTGATAATCACGATCCACCAGTTTTACTTGATGATGATTTTTTACAATTACTATGATTTGTTCGGAGTATATAAAACGCTTACTACAAAAGATGGTCATTCTAAAATCAGATCTTATTCGGACATCATAAGGATTTGAAGGACTAATTTACTTCTATTTTAGTACAGAATCGCCCATTGTTATATCCATGTTTTCTTTCAACTTAGCCTCTGGTAAAATCACATGAGGTGAATTTACGTGCAGACTTATGGTGAATGTTTTCGAATATTTTTTTATGTTTCTCTTATGATTGATTAGTAACCTAATTATTTCTCAGTTGTTTTTATGCATGCTTTTTAAAACTTTATAGTTCAGTTTTCACAAATAATTGCACTTCAAAGTTTAATGCCACTTTTCCTTAGATGTCCTTATGGTAGGCTTCTTTTTAATTGGACACAGACGTGAATTACATATCTATGGGGCTGATTTAGTTACAGACTTAGCCGTGTAATTATGGCTAGTGTACGTTCTTTCCCTAGTAGACCTTCATGTACACGTTATCCTTTTTTTTTAATTCTTGGTTTGGCTTTTTATTCTGTACGTTTCCTCCCTAGTAATCCCTCATGTACACGTGATCTCTTTTTAATGCCAGATTTGCTTTTTTATTCTTTGAGATAAATACATGGATTGTTACTTTCAAACATGTCACGATAGAGATGAATCCGACTATATATTTGTACGTACTTAACTTCTAGATCTTTTAATCTTGTCCATTAATTGTAGATCTAACTGTCTAAAATAATTCAGATGATGTGGATTAACATAGTGTCTCTATTTTAGACCCCCGTATTGTGCTTTTAGTATATAGTAGATCGAACACCCCTGCCACAGACTTTGCTTGACGCCCCCAAGCAGCATTCTCATTGTTAGATGTTCCCTTTAATTCAAATATAGTTTATTAAATCTACCGTGCACCCTAGAATATCAATGTCGTGCTGTACACTGAATTTTACATACACATGGGGTCAATTAAACCGGAACAGAGGTAGTAGTTATTAGTATATACACTAATGCTTCTATTTTGAATTTATGTTTAAAACAATAAAGGCCGTTGGTTAGACTATGTACAGAACTAATTTATTAGTATAATCAATTACCAGATGACGAAGCTGCATTATATACACACATAATGCATGCAATTTGAACCTCTATATATTATATCATGGACGTTGTAATCGATTAGGAGTGGTGAAGCTCCCAATGGCGGACCTGATCAGAGCCCATTACTTGCCCATAATAAAGCAATTCCACTGCTTGATCGATCAGAATGGTGCCAAAGTTCAGCGTTCCAAGAGATTTTCGCTTGCTTACAAAATTGGTCGATTGGAGCTGAGACCGTACATGTTCTTGTGCTGCTTTTAACCCCATGCATGGTCTGATCCCTATATCAATAATATGCACCCGATGTAACAATTCTTTGACCAAGTCAGAAATCCCAAAGTAGCACATGAGGATAACACCTGCAAAAGGCTCGTAAATAGGTTCCTGATCAGCGGTGTTGCCCTAGAGCCCGGACCAGGCACGACGCGCAGAGATGGCATACGGTACGCGAAACGCTGCAGCCATGAGGAAAAATTGGGCGCTGCTGAGGGAGGCAAACGGAAAGAGAGGCCAGCTTGAATAAATCTCTATAAGGCAGGACAAAGGTGCTAGAGCTGCATCATCCAACGCCCAGAGCGCTATGTTTCCAAACAAATCCTTAAGCAAGGGAGGTTTTGCGCGATCGCGGTAGTTGACGGCGATCCAGGCAGGGCGTCCCGCGCCGCCGTGATCTTCTAGACGTGCGCGAGGAGTCAGGAGTAACTGGAAATCCTGGTAGGGCGAGGCCAACGCGATCTGCACTTTTGCTAGAGCCCGCCTGGACGACGCCAATGACATCCCCCCCAGAGGCTGAGCAGCACGGAAGCCATCTCGTTCTGCATTGACGTCCTATAACCGGTCGTAGATGGCACGGAGAAGCTTGGCTTCATGAGGTTCGGTGTTGGCGTCCTCTAACCCGGCCTCGTAGATGGCGCGAAGCTCGGCTTCGTGGTGACCGACGAGCGCTTTGTGGCGACAAACGGCGGCGGTCGTGCGGCTCACGAGGACGTTCGTGGAGTCGATATCGTATCCTTGATCTGAGGTTGTGGTCGCTATATAAGGACCAAACGTACGTGGAGTTGTTTTTATCCACGGGAGCCTAATCGGTTTCCAACACAAACACATCACGAGCGAACAGGGAGGGACGGGGCGATCGATGTACGCAAGTGCAAACAACACACGGACAAAAACATAAAGTAGACGTACCAAAACGTATTAACCATCACGTCCTCAAGCCATATTATTAGTAGAGATTATCTATAGTTTATTTTTTCATGTAACACTAGTGGAAAACGGACCTTTGGTCAGGCCCTTTTAGTCCCGGCCGTAATCTGGGCCGGGACTAAAGGCCTAGCCACGTTGCCCCAAATTTGCCCACCCGCACGAGAGCCTTTAGTCCCGGTCCGTTACAATCCTTTAGTCCCGGTTTGAGACACAAACCGGGACTAAAGGGCTATGCGGTGAGAGGCCCGCATGTGCACCCCCTTTAGTCCCGGTTTTTGTCTTAAATCGGGACTAAAGGCTTCTGCCTATATATATGGCTGCAGCCCCTCTGCCCTCTCCCTTGTATTTTTCTTAGATGGAGAAGTGTAGGTTTGTGCTAGTTTTGTATTTTATTCCTATGCACTAGAGGTGTTTGTTAAAATGTGTGTTAGAGCGATGCCACTTAAGTTCACCGAACACAACTACGATATGAGGTGCCCGAGTCACGCTTAAGCCTCTTCCTCTTTATTTCCACCTGTTCTAAAAGGTTAGCAACTATATTTTCTCGTTTAGACCGTGCGGTACTAATTTTATGATCGTGATTGCGTTTGATATACTGTTGTATGACGCAGATGAGCCATCCATAGATGTATGGTGATTGACGCACAGCCGCTTACAGAGAAGGCGTGCATTCTTTTCGAGATGCGGCCGAGGCGAATAAGCATGGTGGTGGCTTTATGTTTTATCCATGTGTTGAATGTCGAAATGAGAAGGATCACACTTCCTCAAGAGTCATTCAGAGCCACCTCCTTCGGCCGGTTTTATGTCTGGCTATAATGTTTGGACGAAGCACGGAGAAAGAGGAGTTATGATGGAAGACAACGATAAAGAAGAGAACGATGATGACAACTACCGATCTATGTCCCTGAGTATGTTGATACCATAATAGAAGACAATGAAGAAGAAGATCAGGGTGAAGAACGGGCACCAGATGAGCCCGCTGATGATCTTGGTCGGGTCATTTCTGATGCACGGCGAGGCTGCGACACAGAAAAGGAGAGGTTGCAGTTCGAGCAGATGTTACAGGACCACAACAAATTGTTGTACCCAACTTGTGAAGATGGCCAGAAGAAGCTGGATAGCACACTGGAATTGCTGAAGTGGAAGGCAGAGACCGGTGTGACTAACTCATCATTTGAAAAGTTGCTGGTACTGATGAAGAAGATGCTTCCAAGAAAGAACGAATTGCCCGCCAATACGTACGAAGCAAAGAAGCTTGTCTGCCCTCTAGGATTAGACGTGTAGAAGATACATGCATGCCCTAATGACTGCATCCTCTACCGCGGTGAGAAGTACGAGAATATGGATAAATGCCCGGTATGCACTGCATTGCGGTATAAGATCAGAAAAGATGACCCTGGTGATATTGAGGACGAGCCACCTAGGAAGAGGGTTCCTGCCAAGGTGATGTAGTATGCTCCTATAATACCACGGTTGAAACGTCTGTTCAGAAATAAAGAGCATGCGAATTTGTTGCGATGGCACATGGAAGATCGTATGAAAGACGACAAGTTGAGGCACCCCGCTGATGGTCGGCAGTGGAGAAAAATCGAGAGAGAGTTCCCAAGATTTGTAGGTGACGCAAGGAACTTATGGTTTGGTCTAAGTACAGATGGCATGAATCCTTTTGGGTTCCTCTTTGGTTGTGCATGAACCGGAAGTTCATTATAATGCCAGTGCTTATCCAAGGTCCAAAGCAACCCGGCAACGACATTGATGTGTATCTAAGGCCATTAGTTGATAAACTTTTACAGCTGTGGGCTGAACGAGGTGTACGTGTGTGGGACGAGCACAAACAAGAGGAATTTGACCTTCGAGCGTTGTTTTTCGTAACCATCAATGATTGGCCTGCTCTTAGTAACATTTCAGGACAGTCAAACAAGGGATACAATGCATGCACGCACTGTTTGGATCAGAGAAAACGTATATATCTGGACAAATGTAGGAAGAATGTGTACCTGTACAAGCAAAGAATGGGAGAATAATGATCGTGGCATGTGTCCCACGGGAGTACTACGGCCGTCCCGAAGAGATCCATGTCGACTTTGACGAACTCTTCCAGATGTACAATTGCGACGCCCTCGACAAATCTCTCATGAGTTGCTATTGTCTGTAAGTTTTTCAATTCGTTGTCTACATATAACTTGTTCAGCTATTTCAATTCATTATCTACATATAACTTGTTCAGTTATAACTTTTGTACTCTATTATGCAGAATGAAGATCCTGGTATGTAAAAGTAGGAACCATCATAAATATTGGGTTTATTGACCCAGATAAAATACATATAAAGACGCTAACTCATAAACCCAAGGAGATGGAGGAAAACCTTCTAAGGTTTCTAACGGATCAAAATTTCTGTGACCACATACTATTTCCATACAACTTCAAGTGAGGGTCTTACTCTGTTGTGTCCATTCACTTATAAGTGTAATTGATAAGTTACTGACATATATATATACATATGTAGCTACCACTGGATTCTGTTGGACATTCAAATTGATAAGGAAGAGTTGATATCTTCGACCCATTATCGAGAAACATGGAACAGTTCCAAAGCCTGCAGGACATGCTCCAAGGGTAATTTCAATCATTCTTGCGCTATATCAGTCTCTTTCGATGATTTTCTGAGATATCAAGTAATAAAAAACTTAGCAAATCATTTTCCTTGTCGGGCAGGGTTTGGAAGCGGTTCAAGTGCTTGACTGACGGTATCTCTCATGGGAAGCTGACCTTTAGAGCGGTTCAGGTAAGTAGTACGAGATACTTCTATTTTTAATACATTTATGATGCTAGATTATTATTTTGATTATATTCTATTCTCGTAAAGTGCGACCAGCAGCCACAGGGGACGTATCTATGTGGATACTACGTTTGCGAGTTCATTCGCACGTTTACCTCTGAGCACAAGGATTACAGATACGACGTAAGCAATAAACATTCACACCTCTATTTTTACCCGTCATTCTTTGTTATCATGATTGATATTCATATTGATCTTCTTTTCTTATATAGTTCACGGCCATGCGGGAGAAGTACCTACCAGAGCAACGCGCGATCGCTGTTGCAGAGGAGCTAGCGGTCTTTTTGAGGACAGAAGCTGTAGATGGTAAAGGAAGATTTAGTATAGCTAGGGACCATTACTAATATTGGTCCATGTAATCGAATAGACGGGCTCTAGTCCCAATAATTGTGATCTCCATATAATTGTATATATATACTTGATCGTAAGATAAGTTATCTTATATATATATGCACTAACATGTATGCGTAAAATTATATGAAAAGTATTTTTTAAATGAAGAAAGAAATAAAATAAAATACAACAAAAATAATTCCCCCGAACACCTAAATTCTAAAACCCTAAAACAAAAACAAAATCAGTAGAGACTCTTTAGTCCCGGTCCGTCTTACAAACCGGGACTAAAGGGCCTAACCCTGAGGGCGCTCCGAGGCGCCCACGTGGAGGCCCTCTAGTCCCGGCTCGTAACAGGGCCGAGACTAAAGGTTTAGTCTTTAGTCCCGCCTCTGAAGTCCCGGTTGGCAAACCGGAACTAAAGGCCCTTACAGGCCGGGACTAGAGGCCCTGTCCCCACTAGTGTAAACTCTTTGGTAATTCTCTGGCAATGACATCTATAGTTTCTGTGGTTCTAAAAGGTGGCGTGTGTATTGCACTTTGTTTTATATCGTTGTAAAATACAATATTTTTTCAAAATCTTTGTTTTTGTAATGGTCATGTTTTGGTTTCTTCAATTTTTGTTGGGCTTCATGTCTATCCTACACTACCTTATTTGGAATAAAGACATTTGTTGTTATTGTTTGTTTGGTACAACGTGATATTAGTTGTTTTGTGTTCTTTACTGACTAAGAATTGTTTTCCCCTTATAGTTAAAACAACATGGACAATGTGCACACACCGTGCACCAGAGAAGAAGCTCGGAGCTCTCGGGGGCTCTATTTTCTTGCCCTTTGGGGATATCTTCTAAGGTTGTTGGACGGATCGATTGGATACCATCTGGTAGGGTAAAGCTGGCATTATATACCAGGATTACACGTACGCTTGGATACCATCTGGTAGTTTGGGTAAAGCAGCTGGCATTATATACCAGGACTATTACACGTACGCTTGGATACCATCTGGTAGTTTGGGTAAAGCAGCAGGCATTATATACCAGGATTACACGTACGCTTGGATACCATCTGGTGGTTTGGGTAAAGCTGGCGCCACTACCAGGATTATACGCTGGATGAACTAAACCTGGCTTAAGCATCATTTATGTTATCACATTTATAAAGTAGAGCATTTGTCTAATGCCGGCTCTACCTCAGCCTCCAGTTGTCACCTCACAGTTTTCACATTCTTCCACGTAGATCAAATCTCAAATCCTAGCCGCCTCCACCTCAGCCTCCTTCATAGATCGGTTTCTCCTCCTTCGGCCAGTGTCGCCGCGTTAGGATGTTCCATTGATTATAAGCCTAAAATAAGGGTGTATTAATATATGCGCGGATTTTTTTTCCTTTTGCATGGTTTCCTAGCCGATTTTTCATTTCTCCGCAGTATACATTTTTAAAATTAAGGTGCATCAAGACACTTTTTTTAATAAATGGCTGTGTCCATCACTTCGATGCAGAGGCCAGAGATATCTCTCATTTCGAAAAAAGCCCATGTGTCTTATATGTCTGAGGATTTATTGTTTTTCTACACCTAATTGCCCTATCGTGTTTTGTTCATAGACTAGCGCTTTATGTATTGCTCAACTCCGAGTGTTTCATGAGTTCTTCAACTCAATGTGCCATCAAATCCGTGACTAGGGAAGTTCGACACTGGTCGAACTAGTGGCACTAAGACATGAATTGGATAAAATCCTAAAAGGCATTCTCCAAATTTGTCTCCTCACACTAGGTAATTTTCCGTGAGCAAAATGATGGAGCCTACAGCAAACGCTCGATTTACTGGAGGCGGCAGGAAACCTCACGACAAATTGCTCATGGCAAATTGTCATGAATGTCACAGACACGAATCCAGGAGGTTTATCGTAGGCTTTATAAAGCCTACGGAAAATCCATGATGTTTATCGTAGGCTTTATAAGCCTACGGCATATCATGAGGTTTGTCGCGAGCCTTTATAAAACCTACGACAAATCTTAGAGGTTTGTTGTGAGCCTCAAAAAGTCTACTCCAAATCCTCGTTGATCCGCGTCAACCGGTCTGCAGCCAATCACCCAGGGTTCAAGTTCTCGCGGACCGCTGACTGATCAGTGGTTATTGGGAGAGTTACTCATTGCCTTCAGATTACTAACCGAGTTCCTCAACTTCAAATAGCGACAGAAATACACAGGAACAGAAGCAAAAGATGCCATCGTGGGTGGATTTTCTGTTTCAAAAATATTATGAGAGATAAGCCATGGAATTCAAAACGATATAAGGCAAGGTTCCTTAAAGTTATGATTACCCCCATAAACTGGGATGTAAAACATATCTTTGCTTTACGCTCCACCGTGGTACTGGGTTTTGATCTCTAGATAGAGACGGTGCACAGTGGGCTTAGAAAATTAATCCCTGTAAACTTACCTGCCTGGTTCCGGGAAGCACACCATAAGATGCGTACTTACGTCCTCTGGAACAGCGACATCAGTGGATGTTCCGTGTTAAGACTCTTTCGCAGACCTTAGGGGTAGTGTTTCGAATTGTTATGAACATATAAGTTGTGCAACTGAATTTGTGTTCTTATACATCTTAATGAACTGTATAGCAAACCCGCTATGGTTTTCCATGGTTCCAAAGGTGGTTTTGTAAGACAGCATATACAGATGGTCCGTATATAAAACAGGAGACTTGTTACATAGTCAATCAGTTGCTTATTTATGGTCACTTGGTTGTCAGCCGACTGTCCCAACCATCCATCGATAACCATTTGGTCAAATTATCCATTTTTGTAGGAAGTGATGTCTATATCCACCTTAGTAATTCACATCTTTCGTTATCAAGTGGCGCAGCTTGCAAGCCACCCTTGCTGTTTTAAGCCCGTTTAAGCTATCTGAGGAGGTTTTTCTAACAAAATATTGTCTGAAGAGGCAACGTGAGCTGGTTTAATCTGTTCAGCGCCAAAATGGCTTCATGTGGTTCCTTCTTGGCTTTCTCGATCCTTATTAGGAATCTTGCCACCTTAACTTTTTTCTTCTTTAAAAAATATAAGATGTTTTAGCTTTTTCTAACACACATGTTGGTAGAATCAACTACTCTACCAGGCCTAGGGCGGAGGTTGTAGGGGAAGGAGGGAGCTGCGTGAGAGCGGAGGCGAGGGCGCCGGCGAGTCGGTGCCGTCGCGAGAGCTGGAAGAGGCGGCGGCTAGAGGAGGGAGCGGCGGCTAGGGTTGAGAGACCGACTCCTTTGGGAGTCGGCAATAAATATTATGTTTATTGCTTGTCTTTTCCTGTTCGATTACAGCTCCTATATATAATGGAAATATGATAATTGGGCTAAGCCCCTAACTAAGCCGGCCCATTGGGCCTCCTCCGGTTATACACTAAACCGGTCATAACATCTCTCCTCGCCTGCGCAAACAGCTCGTCCTCGAGCTGGTAGTCTGGATAATGCTGCTGGAACTCATCACGCTGCTCCCAAGTGGCCTCCTCCTCCGGAAGACCCTCCCACTGAACCAGTAAGTACCAGACGCCACGTCGGAGCTGTGCGCGCAACACCTTGGCCGGACTTGGCAGCAAACTCCCATCTGTAGTCGGAGGAAGGGCTGGCGTGGCCGTGGGCGCCGCGCCACGATAGGGCTTGAGCAGCCCCACATGGAAGACGTCGTCGATGCGAGCCCCGACTGGCAGCTGTAGACGATACGGCAGCTGCCCAATGCGCTCCAGGATGGCGAATGGCCCCGCGTAGCGAGGACCCAGCTTGCGCTTTGCCCGAGGGTCCAGGGACTGGGTGGAGTGGTGCAGGAGGCGCAACCACACCCAATCACCCACCGCGTACTCCACGTCGCGATGGTGGCCGTCGTAGTAGTGCTTGGCCAGCTGCTGAGCGTGGACGAGACGCTGCCACACCTCGGCAAGCATCTCATCACGGGTGCGGAGAAGCTCCCCCGCAGCCTCCGTCCGAGCCGTCGCCGGATCCACCGGTAGAATAGGCGGAGGCGGCCGGTCGTAGACCACCTCAAACGGTGTAGAGCGCAGGGCGGAGTGATAAGATGTGTTGTAGCAGTACTCCGCCCATGCAAGCCAATCCACCCAGGCGCGAGGACGGTCACCTGTAACACAGCGCAAATACATGGCAATCACCTTGTTAACCACCTCCGACTGGCCGTCCGTCTGGGGATGAAAAGCGGTGCTGAAACGGAGTTTCACGCCTGCCATCCGGAAGAGATCACGCCACACATGCCCCATGAACACCGGGTCCCGATCACTAACGATCGACGCGGGAAACCCATGTAGGCGGACGATGCCATCGAAGAAAGCGCGGGCCACCGACGTGGCTGTGTAGGGGTGGCCGAGCGCGATGAAGTGGGTGTACTTGGAGAAGCGGTCGACCACTGTGAGGATGACAGACTTGCCGCCCACCTTGGGAAGGCCCTCGATGAAGTCCATGGAAATATTCGCCCACACCTGAGATGGCACCTCCAGCGGCTGCAACACGCCAGCTGGCCGCAAGGTCTCCGTCTTATTGCGCTGGTATGTCTCGCATGAACGCACCCAGTCCTGAACCAAAGCCCGATCACCGGGAATGTAGAAGTCGGCGCGGAGACGATGGAGAGTCTTCTGGACACCCTCATGGCTGGCTGAGTGCGCCATCAGTAGCACTTAATGGCGGAGGTCATCGTGGTCGGGCACGAAGATACGGCGCCCATGTAGGAGCAAGCCATCCGCCAGGCGCCAGGGCTCGTCCAACGCGCCCTCCTCGAGCTGCTGTCGCAGAAGCTGAGCGTCCAGCGCGGCCGTGGTGGCCCGCCGGATGTGGTCAAAGAGGGCGAAAGAGGGACCCGAGCGGATGCAGAGCATCGCGCCATCGGCGTCTCCCTCAGCGTCGGCGGGGTAGGCGTCACGGCGAGATAAGGCGTTGGCCACGGTGTTGAGGCGCCCGGGGCGATACTCCACCGTGAAGTCAAAGCCAAAGAGCTTGCTGATCCACTGATGTTGCGGCACCGTCGACAGCCGCTGGTCCAAGAGGAACTTGAGGCTGTAGTGGTCTGTGCGAACCCGGAACGAGCGACCCCACAGGTAGGGCCGCCAATGGCGCATGGCCTACACCAAGCCTATGTCCTGCTCGTATGCCGCCAGCTTGAGGTGACGTGCGGCGAAGGGCCTGCTGAAGTAGGCGAGGGGACCATCGCCCTGGTGAAGGACGGCGCCGAACCCCACACCGGAGGCATCGCAGTCGACGATGAACGGCCGGTCGAAGTTCAGCATCTGAAGAACGGGGCCCGTCGTGAGGGCCCCCTTCAAGGCCTCGAACGCCGCGGTGGCCTCGTCGTCCCAAGCGAAGGCATCACGATGCAGCAGGCGCGTGAGCGGTGACACGATGATGCCGAAGTCCCGGATAAATTTCTGGTAGTACCCGGCGAGGCCCAAGAAACCCCGGAGGGCACGAGGCGAGTGCGGCGTCGGCCAAGCCGCGACGGCCGCCACCTTGTCGGCGTCCATAGCCACCCATCGGCGGAGATGACGTGGCCGAGGTAGGTGACCGATGCCGTCCCGAACGAGCACTTCGAGCGCTTAAGGTGAAGACGATGCGCTCGAAGCTCGTTGAAGACGATGGCGATATGCTGGAGGTGCTCCGCCCACGAAGTGCTGTAGATTAGTATATCATCAAAGAAAACGAGCATGAACCAGCGTAAGTATGGGTGGAGGACGTCGTTCATTGATGACCCACAAGTATAGGGGATCGCAACAGTCTTCGAGGGAAGTATTACCCAAATTTATTGATTCGACACAAGGGGAGCCAAAGAATATATGTAAGCCTTAACAGATGAGTTGTTAATTCAGCTGCACCTGGAAACAGTCTTGCTCGCAGTGGTTTATCAGTAGCAACAGTTGTATAGTGGTGACAGTAGTGAAACAGTAACAGCAGTAGTAAAATAGCAGCGGTAATAGTAATAGTAGTAAATAGTAGGAACAAATACTGTAGGCATAGGGATGGATTACGGGCGTTGCATAGATAAGATAATTCATAAAATCAATGAGACATGGGCATTGCAGATAAATAATGATAAAGCATCCTAGTACAAACAATCATAGGCATGTGTTTCGTATATAGTCGTACGTGCTTACAAGGAGAAACTTGCACGATTGAACACATGTGATCCTCACATCGTAGCCATCCCCTCCGGTTATCCCAATTTCTGTCACTTTGGGGCCTCGTGTTCCGGACAACAATATGTGTATACAACTTGTAGGTAAGACCATAAACAACAAGTATCATCATAGAAATAATAACATGTTCAGATCTGAAATCATGGCACTCGGGCCCAAAGTGACAAGCATTAAGCATAATAAGTTGCAACAATGTCATAGGCACTAAATAAAGATACTAGGCACTATGCCCTAACAATCTCATATCAAATTACATGAACAATCTCATCTAATCCCTACCATCCCCTCACCTACAGCGGGAGAATTAATCACACGTGGATGGGGGAGTCATAGATGGTCGATGGAGTGACGTCGGTGATGATGGTGATGAAGATCTCCTCCAAATCCCCATCCCGGCAGGGTGCCAGAACGGAGTTTCTGGTTCCGAATCGCGGTTTCTGATGGCGGTGGCGCAGCGGAAGTCTATCTGGGAAAAACGCCGTCTCTCTGATATTATTATGTCAGGGGTATATGTAGGCGAGAGGGGAGGTCGAGAGGGCTACTGGGGCCTTCTCACGCCAGGGTGGCGCGGTCAGGGCTGGGCCGCGCCACCTTTGTGTGAGGGCCCCTCGAGCCTCCTCTCCGTCCCGTCTTCTGGCTCCGTGGGTCTTCTGGTGAAATAGGATTTTTGATAATTTTTCCTGAATTTTTACTAAAAGTTGGATTTCTGCACAAAAATGAGACACCAGAGCAATTCTGCTGAAAACAGCGTCAGTCCGTGTTAGTTGTATTCAAAACACACAAATTAGAGGAGAAACAATAGCAAAAGTGTTCAGGAAAGTAGATACGTTTTGGACGTATCAACTCCCCCCAAGCTTAGCTATTTGCTTGTCCTCAAGCAATTCAGTTAACAACTGAGAGCGATAAAAGAAACTTTCACGAACACATTTGCTCATATGATGTATATATACTAACTATGTGATCAAGTACTCAGGCAATTCATAATAAGAAATATGCAACTAATGTCACCTCATAGTCAAGCAAGCTATGAAAGAGTGCCAATGCACTAATAACAAGTAACATGTACATAAGAAGCTACAAGATTGTAATATGCATAAATGATATGAAAGAGTGGTATCCCGCTTGCCTTTATTTGTGGAGCAAAACATAAATGCTGAGGCACCTCTAAAGTTCAAGAGAAGACTAGAAGTAGAAATATCAGAAATACAAGCATCAAAGTTATACCACAATTAACCGTGTTCTGGGACAAGCACATTACACTAAGAATAATAGCTATGCTCTCAAGAAGTGCTTAAAAGTTAGAAGGTGAAGACTCAATATAAAAGTAAGAGAAAGGCCCTTCGCAGAGGGAAGCAGGGATTTAACATGTGCTAGAGCTTTTCATTTGTAAAACAGAGATAAAAATTTATTTTGAGAGGTGGCTATTCTATGTCAACGACTAGCAATGGGGACTTCCTATCTTCCATAATAAACAAGTGAGAGCGGTTCCGAGTTCTTTGAAATTTGGCACATTGGTGCTTTTTTTATAAAGCTTTGGCACTTCTCCCCACCTTTTTCCTTTCTCAAACCATGGCTAACCGATTCCATCGGGTGCCCACCAACTTTTACATTCCATGGAGGAGTGCCTTTTTTTCCTTTTAGAATTAGGTTATAATGGTCTGACCAGCTCTCATGCAAAATTAATGACAAGCAGATGAAGCTGCCTAGTCGAGGGGTACTTAATTTAATATGGAAGATAGCAATTCCGACCACTACGTCCCCATGAGCTAAAAACAGTGGCACAAAATGAGAAGTAGTTGAAAGTTTTGAAAGGTAGCACATGCAAATTTACTTGGAATGGCTTACAAATACCATGCATAGGAATTTATAGTGGACTCTTTGGAAGACTTGGTTTTTGGTAATTGGATGCACGAGTAGAGCTCATACTCAGTACAAGTGAAGGCTAGCAAAAGACTGGGAAGCGACAATCAAGAGAGCAATAACTATCATAATCATGCTTGCGACAAAACAAAATTAATATAGGCATAAAAATGATACAAAAACTGTGAGGCAATTTAGATCATCGAGGCTTAATTGACTTTTTGTTTAGTCATGTGCATGCTTGAGCATGTGCCAAGTCGATTCAAATGAAGCTTTCAGAGGAGGATACCACAATAACATACCATATTATGAATAAAACAATGTATGCAAGCATCTACATGACATGCTACGAGCTAATAGTAAATTGAAACTAATCATATGAAAGCAAGAACTACAAAGCATCCATTAGATAACATATACCTTACATGAACCAACTAAGCATGTCCACATAAATGAGTATATGTACAAAAATGAAAACAAACCAGCCTCCTACCACATCTCGGATTGTCGTATGTCGTCATTATTGCTCTTCACTTGTGTGGCTTGAATAATATAAAGTGAATACCAAGCTCCAATGGAGTAACAGGAGACTGAACTCTGCAACAAACTTTACAAAACCGAAGAAGAACAACAAATATTTTTGGGGTTTTCGATTTTTGAAACAAAAGCAGAAGAAAATAGCAAACAAAGCAAAATATTTTTGGATTTTTCAAATAGCAAACCGAAAATAGCAAGTAAAGCAAACCAAAGGTAGAAAACTAAAGAACCAAATAGAGAGAAACAACGGAAATATTTTTGGTCTTTTTGTATTTTGGAAAGCAGAAGTAAGAACTAGAACAATAAAGAAGGCGAAACATGGATATACAAAGGTCCGACAAAATATGATATGTAGATGAGTGAATCGTCGGCGTACCTCCCCCCAAGCTTAGGCTTTTGCCCTAAGTGGAGATCAATTTCGACTCTGATAGCTGCCCTAGGCTGGTGGGTCATCATAGGTGTAATCGTACCCCGGCTCTCGTGAAGATGAAGTTGATGGTGCATAATCATAATAAGGTTGCTCATATGGGAGATTCGCAATGTTGGAGGGCTGACCCGACTCCTCGGCGCCCTCCTCATCGTGCGAAGGCGGCGGGTGCTCCTCTACGTACGCATCAAGCTCATCTTCCATAAGCGACCATCCATTCCTGCGATCAAGGTTAAACAAAAGAGGTGCAGGCAAACAGACTGATCGATCAGTCTTTACTACCCTCCAGATAGTCTTCTTGAAAAAGGTTAGGTCAAATGTTAAATTAATCAAACTAGCAGGAGGAGAAATAAACTTATGATGAATCATAGAATTAAGATCAAGTTTCTCCTCGGGGAACTGAAGATCTAGAAAATGAGGTACTACACCATGAAAAGCTAACATGCGTGAAGCTATAAGTCCTTCACAGATTTCCCCTTTCTCACGGTTAACATCAAGATGGAAAGCTATTAAGGCACCCAAATGGTAAGTCCTATCACGCCTCAAAGCAACAGCAATAAAAGCTAGATCATGGAGAGACAATTTACTTGCAGATTTCCTAGCAAGAACACATTTGGTAATAAAGAAGGCAAAATATCGAATTGATGGGAAATGAATATTTCAAGTTTTACAACCCTCTCCTGTGAAGCTTCTTCCTTGACAAATCTCCTCATATAGTTCTAACAATGGCCTAGGTTGTCCCCTTATCTTCTCAAGCGATCCCCACTGTGATACTCTAATAGCTGTACAGAAAACATCCAGAGGCAAGTCCACAGATTTGTTATAGATTTTATAATGAACCATGGGGTTAGAAGTGGACCAACTAAATCTGAAATCCTGCACCACAGACATTGTTAGTTTAACATATTGGGGAGGTTCCCCCTCAACAAAATGTTCTAATCCCGCATTAGAGAGTAAGGTTTGAAAATCCTGCAGAATTCCGGCAGCATTCATGAACTCTGAGCATGGATAGTGTGAGGGGAAGACCTTCTCTTCACGGTGAACTTTCATAACTTCATGCACTTCTAGTTCATGTTGAGAGAGTTGATAAGCATTCTCCTCCATTTTTGAAATTTTTAACAAACCTCATAAAATATGATTTTGAGACAAGCAAATGTAGGAAACTACTATAGTGGGTTACTAGAGAGCTAACATGCATCAAAATAACATTTCTAAGCAATAGAACAAGCATGCATACTCATTTATCCTGTCACCTACTGACGAGGGTTAACTCGGCAAATGTCCTAGATGAAGGACTTAGGATCGGGGGAAGAGGGCGTCGGATGAACTCAAAGGTAAAGGTTAGTCGAAATAAGTGTATATCAAAAGTAAACGTGGGTGTTCAACCTGGCTTGCTTTCAATCTGCCCTACACCGTCCCCTCCTAGCCCCTATATATAGGTGGCCAGGTCTCGAGGATCGGGTAGGGTCCGATATAGATTACAATATCGACATACGGTAAGAACTCGTATTCGACTATCATTACAATTGGGCCTAGCTTAACGGGCCTCAGGGGTACTCAACTAACGGGATCTATTAACTATACCCTTGTCACCTACAATGCTAAAATACTCAAGAAATACTTCACCAAAAGAAATTCTACTTGGACAAGTGGAGGAGTCACATACCGGAGAACAAATGCTCCAAATTTCAGCAGAAATGTTGGGCTGAGCAAGGAGATCAAAAAATCGAGGTGAAGAACAGCAAGAACTCGGGTTTGAGCTGGGTGTGTTGTTGTTTTCGGGAGAGAGAAAGAGCAGGGGAGGAAGAGATAAGTGAGGGGCCAGGTGGGCCCCTCTCACACCAGGGTGGCGCGGCCAGGGCTGGGCCGCGCCACCTATGTGTGAGGTGGCGTGGCAGCCCCTCCTGGTGCCTCCCAGGTGTCTCTCTGCCCCATTTTTGACATAAAAATTTATAAAAAAAATTCTGGAATTTTTCGAGAAACTTTATTTTTGAGGATTTTTCAGGAATTGGCATATCGATAAAAATTCAGAAAAACGAGGATAAAATGATTTCAAGCAAATCAACACCAAGCATGCAGCAGCTCTGAGATACTCTTAATCATGTAACTAAACTGAAGGAATAAAATTGATGAAAGTAAATACAAGTGAGGTGGAGTGAATGCGGTGAAAACGAAGTTTCGTTCATATAAAATCACTTTGTTAACAAGGTTGATCAAGTCTTGTTACCAAACTAACTTTATATGAGGCAAAACTTTGCACTTCACTAAATTCTCATGTTACCTCAACTTTGATAGGTATAGTCCCAATCATAACAATTTGATATTCTTCCTTGGGCTTTTGCTCTGAACAAATAATTTGACCAACTTTGATGGTCTCAACATGCTTGATTGAATTTAGAGCATTCTTCCTATCAATCTTCTTGGGAAAATAAACCGTGTACTCTTTGTCATTGACATTAAAAGTGACTTTTCCTTGATTGCAATTAATAACAGCACCTGCGGTGTTTAGAAAAGGTCTCCCAAGAATAATAGACATATTATCATCTTCAGGCATTTCCAACACAACAAAGTCAGTTAATATTAAACAACTGTTAGCAACTTGAATAGGAACATTTTCACATATACCAATAGGAATAGTAGTAGACTTATCAGCCATTTGCAAAGATATGTCAGTTGATACCAATTTTTCTAAATCAAGTCTCTTATAAAGAGAAAAAGGCATGACACTAACTCCAGCTCCCAAATCACATAAAGCAGTTCTAACATAGTTATTTTTAATGGAGCAAGGAATAGTAGGTATACCTGGATCTCCAAGCTTCTCTAGAACTTTACCATCAAATGAATAATTAGCAAGTAAAGTGGAAATTTCCTCACTAGGAATTTTCCTTTTGTTAGTGACAATATCTTTCATATACTTTGCATAAGGAGGCATTCTAGTAGCATCAGTCAAAGGAATTTGCAAAAATAAAGGTCTCATCCATTCACAAAACCTGTTGTAGTGTTCTTCTTCCTTGGACTTGTGTTTCTTACTAGGAAAAGGCATTGGTTTCTGCACCCAAGGTTCTCTCTCTTTACCATGCTTGGTGGCAATGAAGTCTTCTTTGGTGTACTTTGCATTCTTATCAATCTTTTCTGGTTCTTCTTCAACTTCTTCTTTATCGGAAGCATCTCCTGGTTCAGTTTCAGCATCAGAAATAGAAACACTGTTAGGATCTTTACATGCTTCAGAGGATTCTGCAGTTGTTTTATGCTTCTTCTTCTTCTTCTTAGAAGGAATATCATCACTTGCAGTTCGTTGAAAATCTTGCTCAACCCTCTTAGGATGTCTGTAACAACTCAGAATTTGTAACCCAACTCTTATTAAATAAAGAGACAAAAATTGGACCCAAATAAAACTTTTTCTTCAATATTGCATGCATACATGCATTCTCTTTATTTGTATTTCTATGATTTTATGTGTGTTCTTTTGCTTGAGCATTGGTTAAACAATTCTAAGTTAACCAATAGAAACAACTAAGAAAGATATTAGGAACCAAAAGAACCAAAAATAAAAATAGGTAAGAAAGAGATAAAATTAATATGATCTAGAAACTGTTAATGACTACACCACTTTGAGCCCTTAGATTAAGAAATCTACAGCTCACCTGCAGGTTTAACCTTTTAGTTGAGCTTAACCAAGTTATGGACTAACTCAACCAACCAAGATCTACCAAAATTTCAAACCAGAACACCACTCAAACTTGAGCCAAAGTTTGAATCTGAAACAGAAACCATTTCAAATTTGAAATATCAATTTTTGCAAAACTCATTATTTCTCCAGAACAAAAATATGCCTGGGTACCTTATCCAATATGATGAGCACCCACGGTGGCAAATTTGAAAAATTCGAATTTTGAATTCTTGTAGGCATTTCGTCGAACACTGGCAGCAGAAAATAAAATCAAACCAAACTTCACTGTGGTGCACTGTTCCAGCTCGCTGCAACCCTGTTGCCATGCTCCTGGACGGTGCCTCGATCGATTCCAGTCCCCTCTGCCCCGACCCAAGCCCTGGAAGAAGGAGGAGAAGAGAAGCCAGCAACCCCGGACCCCCTCTTCTTCTTCCCAGTAGCCTGCACGTCGGCGACCACCCTGCCCTCGCCAGCGCCGACCCACAGGACCCCGCGGCCGAGACCAACCCCTTCCAGCACGCGAGTAACGCCGACGAGGCCAGTGTCGCCCGTGCACGCCGCCAGCATGTCCTGCGCCGGTCGTTCACTGGACGCGCTCGCCCCCGTCGCTCCGGCCTATAAAAGGCCCCGCCGATCAAACGAAGACACTCACCCAGCCACCAGCTACCTCCCAGACATCGCCGCTTACTCCCTCGTGCCCTAGTTCGCCGTAGCCGACCTCGCCGGCGCAGTACTGGACGGGCGGAGCGCCGCCCCGTCCGACCACCTGGAGGCCAGTTTCTGCAGGGAATCGGAGGAGGAGGAGCACCGCAGCCGATCCCGAGCGTCGCCGTCGAGTTTCGTTTCCTCTACGCCACTCCCTCGCCGTCGAACGTTCTTCACTGCTCGCAGGTGAGCTCCCTCCCGTGTTGAGGAAGACGACGCACGTAGACCGTCCGATCTCGATCCAACGACAACTTACCGATTCGGGTTTTTAAGTTAGGTCTGACGTTGCGACCCCACCTGTCAGCATCCATTTTTATTCTCCCGCCCCGCGCGAAACGTTTTCGGGCCGGCCCGTTCGGGTTTCGTCTGGACTGGGCCTGGCTAGTGAAGTTTCGGTCCGAACCGTTTTAATTAATTCCCGCCCTTTTCTTTTATTTCAAAACTGTTTCAAATGGGATTTTCAAATTCAAATTCCTAGAGTTTTATAAGTCCAAATTTAGCAAATAAATATTCATTGGAAAGCTTAGAAAATACTCTATCCAATAGTACTGGTTAGATTTCCAAATCAGTTAAGAATAAAATTGGATATGAATAGTGTGATCCTAGCTTGTTAATTAATGAAAGATTTCTAGAAAATTATTTAAGCCATCAAAAATCATAAAAATTAAAATGTGGACTTACTAATGACCCCCATTACTGTTAGTCAACACTAATCTACCCAAACCATATTAGTGTGACCATTTAGACCCTAACCCCAAACCTACTTGTTAGCATAAAATGATAGAGCCCTAATGCACACTTAGAACTAATTGCCCTCTTTACAAATCCACTTAGTGAACCCATCCCACTTAAACTTGTCTTAGTAACCCCAAATCACCTCCACTGCTGCACAAGTGAACCACTTATGCTACTTAATAGAGTAACTAGCTTGCACACTTGAAGAAAAACTTAGAAGGAAAACTTACCATCCAACCCCATAGCAATGCAACCTAAGTGCTTGGTTAGCAAACAAGAGTGTGTGCCTGGTGTGTTGTTGGTTTGGTGAAGTGATGGTGTGCTTGTGTTTATTCGTTATTAGACGCTAGTGTTGCCGAGGAGGATATTGGAGGGGATTATTATTATCAAGAAGAAGAAGAAAACCCCGGACACTTTGCCAACCAAGGCAAGCCATCTTTTGATTCATACTCCCACTACCTAGTTTTAATACTGCATTCTACTTGTTTTTAGTAAATTGCATGATTGAATTGCTAGAGTAGAATGATAGAAGTAAATTGCATGATTGAATTGCTAGAGTAGAATGATAGAAGCATATTGATGTCTTGGTTATCAAGAGCATCAAGCTGAGTTTATCCAACCATAGTAGTAGTACTATCACTCAATGTAGTTGCTTAGTCGCTAATAAAAGTTGAGGCTATCTCGGGAGGAACCCCATTTGAAAGGGGTGACTTGACCTTGAAACTTGAACTGGGAGTTTGCTCCTACATGATGGCTTTATGAAAGAAAATAATCTGGACTAAGAACTATGAAATGTATTTCTCAATTGACAACGAGTGATGTACATGGGTGCCAACTATACCGTACAACCACGTTACCCCTATATGGGAAGGGGCTTAATCCGTAGTTTGTTGATCTTAGTATGGGAGGTCTTGCATAAAATCTTCATGGAAGGACTCCACGGGCGGATACTTCTTGACCAAGTGGATTCCACTAACCCGGCCTCCGGGATGGGCATAACTAGAGGCGCCGGAGCGGGAAGTCCGTATCCCGGGCTCTAGGGAAGGATCCTATACTAGGATGAGCAAGTGAAAGAATTTGTTTGATTATCTGAAAGCCGCATACCTTTGTGTATAGCGAACCGTGGATTTCTCCCGGCAGATGTATCGAATCTTGTGGGTAAAGTGTACCCCTCTGCAGAGGTTTTCAAACTATTCGAATAGCCGAGTCCTCGGTCATGGACGGTTGGCAAACTCTACCTGGCTTTTGTCAAGACTAAAAATAACAAGGGTGAACTTGGTGAATGACATGAATTTGAATTGACATGACTTGACCTTGATCTTGACACATTGAAGTTCCTCTTTAGAATGAACTTAGAGAACTAAACCTCTTTTCTACAAATGAGCATTCTTGGGAAATAAAACTAGCTTTTGCAAACCAACTTAGTGCTTAGTCCACTATACCCAACCTTGCATATCTACTTCATCTTTTCATTTATAAGATGGTTTGCGAGTGCATCCAATGTACTCACGGCTGTGTCCCTGGCTATCAACTTGGCCAGACTATGGGGAGGAATACCAGGAGGAAGGGTATGAAGAAGAGTACCAGAACTAAGCTCGTCTCCGTGAGTCGCCAATTGCCTGTAGGGAGAAGGCATGGGCCGAAGACGTTATTTCCGCTGCTATATTGTGTTGTAATATGACTTGGTCTATATGACCATTGTATTTGAATCATCGTATTGTAATGTCTATGGAACTGGTTACCAACTACGTTATGTATATCGCAACAATGATTCTGGGATTGCGGTGGAATACATAACGGGCACTTCGAATTTGTTATCAAATTTGAGGTCGTCATAAGTTGGTATCAGAGCCTAGGCTGACCATAGGAGACCTTAGTTAGAATGGGCGTTAAAACAAAACCTTGATAAAAAAAAGATACAAGAACGGTTGCAAAAATTGCTTAGTCTTTCCTCTCTAAGTTACAAAGTTTAATACATACTTCAGTTTTAGCCTACTTAAAATTTTGCACACTTGAGTTGATCACTAACTTGAACTAATTTAAAATTTTGTAGATGGCCCTGGTATTCACTGAGCAGTACCAGTTGGGCCAAGGTGGCAGCCTTTGTTTCGAGCGCGACCTCACCACTTTGACCTTGTTCCTGAACCGTTTGTACCCGGAGTTCAAGGGAGCCGTGCTCAATGAGCACCCGGATGGAGAGCTACGGTGGCTCATCCGAGCTAGTTGCCGTGGCAAGAAGGGGATGTTGGGTTCTCCAAGGATCAAGTTTGAGCTTGTGGAGAACACTTGGGCCGATGGTTTGGTCCGAGCGATGCAGGAGATGCACGCCCGCTTATGCGGACTGCACGTTGAGGAGGTTCAGGGAGGACGCTTCAAGGACTTTGCTCGGCGTGATGCGGATGGGCGTCCCGCAAACATGCCCGGGCAGAATGAGCCGAGTACCTACATCGACCACATGGACTTCTTGCTGTACTCCACTCAGCAGGAGGCCGACCGTGCCCGTACTAGGGCCAACCTCGAGCACGTTGCACTGGTGGAGGCAAGGAGCACTATCAGGATTCTTGCGAAGGAGCGCAAGAGCCTTCGTCGCCAGCGCGATGAGAAGGAACAGGACCTTGAGGAGTTGAAGGCCAATGTGGCGGAGTTGACCACGTATATTGAGAGTCTGGAGGATCACCTTGGGGAGGAGGAAGGCATTGATCTCCGCAAGGAGGATAATGCCCTCATTAGTGATGAGGATGACTTCATGGAGGACCTCGATGATCTGGAGGATGGTGGACACAATGGATTCATTGTGAGCGACGAGGAGGAAGACCCCGAGGAGCCCGCTGTTTAGGTCCGAGATCCACGTATTACCTAGCTATGAGTTCCACTTTATGATCACTTCGTGTAGGTGTGAGTTGTATCCCCCTCTCTAGTAGACGAGTCGCAATGGTTTGATGTAAACCAATTGTAATGTGTGAACTCGTATGTATGATATGTTTGATGAGTGATGAATGAAATTTGAATTTGGCCTCTAAGGCCTTAGTAAAACAAAATTGCATCATCCATGTACCTTTAAATCTTAGCAAATTAGCTTTTCCCTCTTATCTTACACACCTTATCTTCAGATGACGCGAGCACCCCCACCCCCGAACCCGGAAATGGCCGAATTGCTAAGGTTGATCATGGAAGACCGGGAAGCAGCCCGAGCTGAGCGCCAAGCCAACTTGGCCACTCTTCAGCAGTTAACCCAGATGGCAACGAACCACAACAATGGCAATGGCAATGGTGAAGGAGAAAACCATGGCAATGGAGAGCACCGATCCAAGTTAAGGAGTTTCCAGAACACCAACCCTCCTATATTCACTAAGTCTGAAGAGCCCTTAGATGCCGATGATTGGCTTCGTACCATGGAGAACAACCTGGCAGTCGCCGAAGTTGGGGAGAATGAGAAGGTCTTGTATGCCACCCACTATCTTGCTGGAGCGGCAAGAGCTTGGTGGGACAGTACCCGTGCAATGCAAGTCCCAGGGTATGTGATGCCGTGGGAAGAGTTCAAGAGCAAGTTTAGCAAAGCCCATGTTCCCAAGGGATTGGTAAAACGGATGAGAGATGAGTTCAGAAATCTGAAGCAAGGTTCCATGTCTGTGGTGGATTATCGTGACAAGTTCCTTACCTTGTCTAGATATGCCCCAGATGACACCAACACCACTGAGAAGAAGCAAGAAAGGTTTCTGGATGGGCTTCATGATGAGATGCAATGTGTCCTGGTGAGTATTCCTTTTGCCGACCTGGAGTCATTGGTTGACTCTGCCATTCAGATGGAAGGCAAACTTAAGCAAGCTACCGAGAACCGCAAGCGCCGTATGATGTATCAAGGCAACCCGAGCAACTCGCAGAAGCCAAGGGGAAATGCACCAATGGGTTTCACCCCTAGACCAATGAGGCCGTCTGCACCTGCTCCGCATCCCAACTATCCTAACCGCCCACCCGGCAACAACTTCAACCGTGCACCCCCAAGACCTAGTGGCAACAACTTCAACACCAATACTCCAAGGCCAAATGGCGCCCCTGTGTTACCCAAGCCTGGTGACAAGTCTGGTGTTACATGTTATGAGTGTGGACTAAAAGGGCATTACTCCAATGAGTGCCCCAAGAAGCTGAATGATGCATCCAAGACTGCTGCCCCTGCTCAGCAACAGCGTCGTGTGGGAAATGGCAAGAACTATCCACCAAGGAACCAGCCTCACTCTCGAGGCCGCCTGAATCACATGAATGTTGAAGAAGCTCAGGAAGCAACCGACGTGGTGCTTGGTATGTTCCCTGTTAACTTAGTTCTTGCAAGAGTTCTGTTTGATTCTGGAGCTTCACACTCATTTGTTACCCAATTATTCGTTGATAAAAGTGGACTTCAACCCACACCCTTGAAAGATGTCATGTCTGTGCAAATTCCTGGGTCAGTAACCAAAGCCAGTTGTACCTGTTTGGCAGTGCCCATAGAGATCCATGGGATAGCCTTCTTAGCCGATTTGATAGTGTTGGGAACCAAAGGTTTGGAAGTAGTTCTTGGTATGAATTGGATGTCTTTTCATCAAGGAGTGATAGATTGTGCCAAAAAGACCATCACCATGAAGAGTAGCAATGGAATCATAGTCAAGCATGTGTCCGTAAAACCACCCCAAACCACCAGATGTCATAAGAGTATCTCAGGACCGACTTTGGAGCAAGTCCCCATCGTCTGTGAATACCCGGATGTCTTTCCCGATGAGTTACCCGGAATGCCACCGGATCGGGATGTTGAGTTTATCATTGAGCTTATCCCCGGAACTGGATCAATAGCCCAACGACCCTATCGTATGAACCCAGCTGAATTAGTTGAGTTGAAGAAGCAATTGGATGACCTCTTGAGCAAGGGATTAATTCAACCAAGTTCTTCTGCTTGGAGATCACCCGTTCTGTTTGTGGATAAAAGTGACGGTTCTAGCCGATTGTGCACTGATTATCGCAAGCTTAACGATGTGACCATCAAGAACAAGTATCCTCTCCCGAAGATTGAAGATCTGTTTGACCAATTGACTGGAGCACGAGTATTCTCGAAGATAGATCTTAGAACCGGATACCACCAACTGAAGATCCGTGCAACGGATATCCCCAAAACAGCCTTCACTACCCGATACGGATTGTATGAGTACACCGTAATGTCCTTTGGATTGACCAATGCCCCTGCTTATTTCATGAATCTCATGAATAAGGTTTTTATGGAGTTCCTGGATAAGTTTGTTGTTGTCTTCATTGACGACATTCTTATCTACTCCAAATCCGAAGAAGAGCATGCAACCCATTTGAGATTAATTTTAGAAACCCTAAGAGAGCATCAGCTATACGCTAAGTTCAGCAAGTGTGAGTTCTGGTTGAAGGAAGTTGGATTCTTAGGCCATGTGCTATCAGCAGGAGGAATATCGGTAGATCCCAAGAAGATCAAATCAGTCCTGGAATGGGAAGCCCCTACCACTCAAACGGAAGTTAGAGGTTTCCTCGGATTAGCGGGATATTACCGCAAGTTCGTCGAAGGATTTTCCAGTATTGCCCGTCCGATGACCCAATTATTAAAGAAGGACAAGAAGTTTGAATGGACCCCTAAGTGTGAAGAGAGTTTTCAAGAGCTCAAGAAGCGATTGGTGACCGCCCCTGTCCTAACCATGCCCGATATCACCAAGAATTTTGATGTCTATTGCGACGCTTCCAAACTTGGACTTGGTTGCGTATTGATGCAAGAAGGAAAGGTCATAGCTTACCTCTCTAGGCAGCTTAAACCTCATGAAGAAAATTATCCAACCCATGATCTAGAGTTAGCAGCCGTGGTTCTAGCTTTGAAGACTTGGAGGCACTATCTGATGGGCAACCGTTGTGAGATCTACACTGATCACAAGAGCTTGAAGTATATATTCACCCAGAAGGAGTTGAACATGAGGCAACGGAGGTGGATAGAGTTGATCAAGGATTATGATCTGGAAATTCACTATCACCCTGGTAAGGCCAATGTAGTGGCCGATGCGCTGAGTAGAAAGCCTTGTTCGTTGAATATGAGGATCAAGGAAGAGCAACCTATGTTGCACCAAGAGTTTGAAAGATTTGGATTGGAACTAGTCAGTCAAGGATTTCTCGCCAACCTTGAGTTTCAGCCCACCTTGATGAGCCAAATCAAAGAAGCCCAGAAGGGAAATGAGAGTATTGAAGGGATCAAGCGCAGAATTGGTTCCGGCAAGGTGCCAGGATTTGAAGAAGATGATCAAGGAGTTCTTTGGTACAAAGGCCGTATTTGTGTGCCCGCTGACTCAGAATTGAAGGAAGTAATTATGAAGGAAGCCCATGAGACACCTTACTCCATCCACCCTGGTGGAACTAAGATGTACCAAGATTTGAAGGAACAATTTTGGTGGCATGGAATGAAGCGCGAGATTGCATCGTTTATATCCAAGTGTGATATCTGTCAAAGAGTCAAGGCTGAACATCGACGTCCTGCTGGTTTGCTGCAACCTTTGCAAGTTCCGGAATGGAAGTGGGAATCTGTTGGAATGGATTTCATCACGGGATTTCCAAGGTCTAGCCGTGGAAATGACTCTATTTGGGTCATTGTGGATAGACTAACCAAAGTGGCCCACTTTATTCCTGTCAAGACCACTCATCGCTCAGATCAGCTAGCAGATCTGTACCTATCCAGAATTGTCAGTTTGCATGGAGTTCCTAAAACCATCGTTTCCGATCGAGGAACCCAATTCACCTCGAGATTTTGGAAAAGCTTACATCAAGCTCTGGGAACCAAGTTAGCCTTCAGCACCGCTTACCACCCTCAGACTGATGGACAGACTGAAAGAGTGAATCAAATACTTGAAGATATGTTGAGAGCCTGTGTCTTAGCTTATGGAGCTAAGTGGGAAGATTGTCTGCCCTTCGCGGAGTTTTCCTACAACAACAGTTATCAAGCCAGTTTGCAAATGACCCCATTTGAAGCTTTGTATGGAAGAAAGTGCCGTACCCCTTTGAATTGGTCTGAAACCGGAGACAGCCAGATTTTTGGACCGGATATTCTGCAAGAAGCCGAGGAGAAAGTTCGCATAATTCGTGAATACCTCAAGGCAGCCCAATCAAGACAAAAGAGTTATGCCGACAAGAGACGTCGAGAACTGACCTTCCAGATTGGAGATTTTGTTTATCTTAGAGTATCACCTCTCAAGGGAATGCAAAGATTCCAAGTAAAAGGAAAGCTTGCCCCAAGATATATTGGACCCTTCAAGATACTAGACCGCAGAGGAGAAGTGTCTTATCAGTTGGAAATGCCCCCTGAATTGTCTGAAGTACACGATGTCTTTCACGTGTCGTTACTTCGGAAATGTCTTGAAGTTCCGGAGAAGCCCGAAGTCTTCAAGAATATTGATCACCGGTCTGTGAACATCAACAAGGACTGGACCTATCGTGAAATGCCTATCCGTATCCTCGAGGAAGCTTATCGAACCACTCGAACCCGAAGCATCAAATTTCTGAAAGTTCAGTGGAGTAATCACACCGAAGAGGAAGCCACTTGGGAACGAGAAGATTACCTTCAGAAAGAATTTCCCAATCTTTTCAGTTCTTAATTAGTGAATCTCGGGGACGAGATTCTTTTTAAGGAGGGAAGATTGTAACAACTCAGAATTTGTAACCCAACTCTTATTAAATAAAGAGACAAAAATTGGACCCAAATAAAACTTTTTCTTCAATATTGCATGCATACATGCATTCTCTTTATTTGTATTTCTATGATTTTATGTGTGTTCTTTTGCTTGAGCATTGGTTAAACAATTCTAAGTGAACCAATAGAAACAACTAAGAAAGATATTAGGAACCAAAAGAACCAAAAATAAAAATAGGTAAGAAAGAGATAAAATTAATATGATCTAGAAACTGTTAATGACTACACCACTTTGAGCCCTTAGATTAAGAAATCTACAGCTCACCTGCAGGTTTAACCTTTTAGTTGAGCTTAACCAAGTTATGGACTAACTCAACCAACCAAGATCTACCAAAATTTCAAACCAGAACACCACTCAAACTTGAGCCAAAGTTTGAATCTGAAACAGAAACCATTTCAAATTTGAAATATCAATTTTTGCAAAACTCATTATTTCTCCAGAACAAAAATATGCCTGGGTACCTTATCCAATATGATGAGCACCCACGGTGGCAAATTTGAAAATTTCGAATTTTGAATTCTTGTAGGCATTTCGTCGAACACTGGCAGCAGAAAATAAAATCAAACCAAACTTCACTGTGGTGCACTGTTCCAGCTCGCTGCAACCCTGTTGCCATGCTCCTGGACGGTGCCTCGATCGATTCCAGTCCCCTCTGCCCCGACCCAAGCCCTGGAAGAAGGAGGAGAAGAGAAGCCAGCAACCCCGGACCCCCTCTTCTTCTTCCCAGTAGCCTGCACGTCGGCGACCACCCTGCCCTCGCCAGCGCCGACCCACAGGACCCCGCGGCCGAGACCAACCCCTTCCAGCACGCGAGTAACGCCGACGAGGCCAGTGTCGCCCGTGCACGCCGCCAGCATGTCCTGCGCCGGTCGTTCACTGGACGCGCTCGCCCCCGTCGCTCCGGCCTATAAAAGGCCCCGCCGATCAAACGAAGACACTCACCCAGCCACCAGCTACCTCCCAGACATCGCCGCTTACTCCCTCGTGCCCTAGTTCGCCGTAGCCGACCTCGCCGGCGCAGTACTGGACGGGCGGAGCGCCGCCCCGTCCGACCACCTGGAGGCCAGTTTCTGCAGGGAATCGGAGGAGGAGGAGCACCGCAGCCGATCCCGAGCGTCGCCGTCGAGTTTCGTTTCCTCTACGCCACTCCCTCGCCGTCGAACGTTCTTCACTGCTCGCAGGTGAGCTCCCTCCCGTGTTGAGGAAGACGACGCACGTAGACCGTCCGATCTCGATCCAACGACAACTTACCGATTCGGGTTTTTAAGTTAGGTCTGACGTTGCGACCCCACCTGTCAGCATCCATTTTTATTCTCCCGCCCCGCGCGAAACGTTTTCGGGCCGGCCCGTTCGGGTTTCGTCTGGACTGGGCCTGGCTAGTGAAGTTTCGGTCCGAACCGTTTTAATTAATTCCCGCCCTTTTCTTTTATTTCAAAACTGTTTCAAATGGGATTTTCAAATTCAAATTCCTAGAGTTTTATAAGTCCAAATTTAGCAAATAAATATTCATTGGAAAGCTTAGAAAATACTCTATCCAATAGTACTGGTTAGATTTCCAAATCAGTTAAGAATAAAATTGGATATGAATAGTGTGATCCTAGCTTGTTAATTAATGAAAGATTTCTAGAAAATTATTTAAGCCATCAAAAATCATAAAAATTAAAATGTGGACTTACTAATGACCCCCATTACTGTTAGTCAACACTAATCTACCCAAACCATATTAGTGTGACCATTTAGACCCTAACCCCAAACCTACTTGTTAGCATAAAATGATAGAGCCCTAATGCACACTTAGAACTAATTGCCCTCTTTACAAATCCACTTAGTGAACCCATCCCACTTAAACTTGTCTTAGTAACCCCAAATCACCTCCACTGCTGCACAAGTGAACCACTTATGCTACTTAATAGAGTAACTAGCTTGCACACTTGAAGAAAAACTTAGAAGGAAAACTTACCATCCAACCCCATAGCAATGCAACCTAAGTGCTTGGTTAGCAAACAAGAGTGTGTGCCTGGTGTGTTGTTGGTTTGGTGAAGTGATGGTGTGCTTGTGTTTATTCGTTATTAGACGCTAGTGTTGCCGAGGAGGATATTGGAGGGGATTATTATTATCAAGAAGAAGAAGAAAACCCCGGACACTTTGCCAACCAAGGCAAGCCATCTTTTGATTCATACTCCCACTACCTAGTTTTAATACTGCATTCTACTTGTTTTTAGTAAATTGCATGATTGAATTGCTAGAGTAGAATGATAGAAGTAAATTGCATGATTGAATTGCTAGAGTAGAATGATAGAAGCATATTGATGTCTTGGTTATCAAGAGCATCAAGCTGAGTTTATCCAACCATAGTAGTAGTACTATCACTCAATGTAGTTGCTTAGTCGCTAATAAAAGTTGAGGCTATCTCGGGAGGAACCCCATTTGAAAGGGGTGACTTGACCTTGAAACTTGAACTGGGAGTTTGCTCCTACATGATGGCTTTATGAAAGAAAATAATCTGGACTAAGAACTATGAAATGTATTTCTCAATTGACAACGAGTGATGTACATGGGTGCCAACTATACCGTACAACCACGTTACCCCTATATGGGAAGGGGCTTAATCCGTAGTTTGTTGATCTTAGTATGGGAGGTCTTGCATAAAATCTTCATGGAAGGACTCCACGGGCGGATACTTCTTGACCAAGTGGATTCCACTAACCCGGCCTCCGGGATGGGCATAACTAGAGGCGCCGGAGCGGGAAGTCCGTATCCCGGGCTCTAGGGAAGGATCCTATACTAGGATGAGCAAGTGAAAGAATTTGTTTGATTATCTGAAAGCCGCATACCTTTGTGTATAGCGAACCGTGGATTTCTCCCGGCAGATGTATCGAATCTTGTGGGTAAAGTGTACCCCTCTGCAGAGGTTTTCAAACTATTCGAATAGCCGAGTCCTCGGTCATGGACGGTTGGCAAACTCTACCTGGCTTTTGTCAAGACTAAAAATAACAAGGGTGAACTTGGTGAATGACATGAATTTGAATTGACATGACTTGACCTTGATCTTGACACATTGAAGTTCCTCTTTAGAATGAACTTAGAGAACTAAACCTCTTTTCTACAAATGAGCATTCTTGGGAAATAAAACTAGCTTTTGCAAACCAACTTAGTGCTTAGTCCACTATACCCAACCTTGCATATCTACTTCATCTTTTCATTTATAAGATGGTTTGCGAGTGCATCCAATGTACTCACGGCTGTGTCCCTGGCTATCAACTTGGCCAGACTATGGGGAGGAATACCAGGAGGAAGGGTATGAAGAAGAGTACCAGAACTAAGCTCGTCTCCGTGAGTCGCCAATTGCCTGTAGGGAGAAGGCATGGGCCGAAGACGTTATTTCCGCTGCTATATTGTGTTGTAATATGACTTGGTCTATATGACCATTGTATTTGAATCATCGTATTGTAATGTCTATGGAACTGGTTACCAACTACGTTATGTATATCGCAACAATGATTCTGGGATTGCGGTGGAATACATAACGGGCACTTCGAATTTGTTATCAAATTTGAGGTCGTCATAATGTCCTTCAGGATATAATGGATCTTGAGTAGCAGCGCCACTTCTTGTGCGTATTTCACATGCTTGCTTCTCTCTTGCGGCATTAACTAGCAAGTCTTTTTGCACCTTGGTAAGCTGATCAATTTGCGTTTGAACCATTTGAAAATGTTTAACAAGTATTTTCACATCATTGGTGGTTCTCTCCACAATATCCTGCAACTTGTTAATAGCTCTAGAATTTTCCAATAGATGATTATGCACCATTCTATTAAAATTTTCTTGCTTAACAATAAAATTATTAAATTCATCTAAGCATTGATCAGGAAGTTTAGAATAAGTAATATCTCTTTCATCAAAGCGTTGGAGAGAGTGTACCTCAATGGTAGATGAGTGAGGGATTGGCTTACATAATTCTTCTATAGGAGGTAAATTCTTCACATCTTCGGCCTTAATACCTTTCTCCTTAAGAGATTTCTTAGCTTCCCTCATAACTTCATCATTTAATTCAATCATCCCTCTCTTCTTCGGCGTAGGCTCTGTAGATGGTGCAGGGGTTGGTGCTGGTGTTGGCTCAACTAGAGTCCAATCATCATGATTCCGGCTTATTTTAGCCATTAATTCTTCAGCTTCAGCCGGAGTTCTTTCCCTGAAAACACAACCAGCACAACTATCCAAATATGACTTAGATTCATCCGTTAGTCCATTATAAAATATATCAAGGAGTTCATTTTTAGGCAATGGTTCTTTAGGCAAAGCTCTAATTAAAGAACAAAACCTTGTCCAAGATTCAGGCAATATCTCTCCTTTTCCCTGTTCAAAATCAAAGATTTCCTGCACAGCAGCATGTTGAGCACTAGCAGGAAAATATTTCTAAAAGAAAGCATTAACTAAAGCAATAGGACTAGTAAGAGATCCAGGAGACAAGCTATTAAACCAAGTTTTAGCTGCATCTTTCAACGAGAAAGGAAAAATCTTAGCAACAAAGTAAGTGCGAAGCTTAATATTATCAGAAAATAAATTACTCAAAGTAGAAAGCTCATTCATGTGCCCCATAGCACTCTCATCTTTAGTACCACAAAAAGGAGTTTTCTCAATAATAGATATGTAAGATAAATCCAAAGAGAAATCATAATCCTTGTCTCTAATATTTATGGGAGAAGCAGCAAACTTAGGATCAGGAGACAAATTATATCTAACAGAACGTCTTGCAAGAAGTTCTCTAACATTACCAGCATTAAGAGCAGCACGTGCTTCAGCAATAAAATCATCATTAAGCTCAATATAAGCATCATCATCATAATCATCACTAGGACATTCCCTAGACTCAGGTGAACTAGCAGGTGTAACAGTGGTGTTTCCCAACTTAGCTCTAGCAATAGTAGCATCTAAAAAGGAACCTAGTGAACCACTCTCATCAAGCACAGTAGAAGCATCATCTAAATTATCAGTGGCATTTTCAATCTCAGCAGAAGTAGTAGCAGTAGCGTGTGGGTGTGGTGGTGTAAGCAACTTACTCATAACAGATGGCGAATCAAGAGCAACAGAGGTGTTGAGAGTCGTACCTCTTCTTGTAGTGGATGGCAATATAGGAACTTTTTCATCACGAGGTTTACCCATGATGAAAGGATTGCAGTGAACAATATGAATACCAAGTGAACTTACAAATAAAGCTATGCTCCCCGGCAACGGCGCCAAAAAATAGTCTTGATGACCTAACAAGTATAGGGATCCCAACAGTCTTTGAGGGAAGTATTACCCAAATTTATTGATTTGACACAAGGGGAGCCAAAGAATATATGTAAGCCTTAACAAATGAGTTGTCAATTCAGCTGCACCTGGAAACAGTCTTGCTCGCAGTGATTTATCAGTAGCAGCAGTTGTATAGTGGTGACAGTAGTGAAACAGTAACAGCAGTAGTAAAATAGCAGCGGTAATAGTAACAGTAGTAAACAGTAGGAACAAATACTGTAGGCATAAGGATGGATTACGGGTGTTGCATGGATAAGATAATTCATGAAATCAATGAGACATGGGCATTGCAGATAAATAATAATAAAGCATCCTAGTACAAACAATCATAGGCATGTGTTCCGTATATAGTCGTACGTGCTCACAAGGAGAAACTTGCACGACATCTTTTGTCCTACCAGCCTGTTGCAGCAGGGCCTCAAGGGAAACTACTGGTAATTAAGGTACTCCTTTTAATAAAGTACCGGAGCAAAGCATTAGCACTCGGTGAACACATGTGATCCTTACATCGTAGCCATCCCCTCCGGTTATCCCAATTTCTATCACTTTGGGGCCTTGGGTTCCGGACAACAATATGTGTATACAACTTGTAGGTAAGACCATAAACAACAAGTATCATCATAGAAATAATAACATGTTCAGATCTGAAATCATGGCACTTGGGCCCAAAGTGACAAGCATTAAGCACAACAAGTTGCAACAATGTCATAGGCACTAAATAAAGATACTACGCACTATGCCCTAACAATCTCATATCAAATTACATGAACAATCTCATCCAATCCCTACCATCCCCTCACCTACAACGGGGGAATTACTCACACATGGATGGGGGAGTCATGGATGGTCGATGGAGTGACGTCGGTGATGATGGTGATGAAGATCTCCTCCAAATCCCCATCCCGGCAGGGTGCCAGAACGGAGTTTCTGGTTCCGAATCGCGGTTTCTGATGGCGGCGGCGCAGCGGAAGTCTATCTGGGAAAAACGCCGTCTCTCCGATATTATTATGTCAGGGGGTATATGTAGGCGAGAGGGGAGGTCGAGAGGGATGCTGGGGCCTCCTCACGCCAGGGTGGCGCGGCCAGGGCTGGGCCGCGCCACCTATGTGTGAGGGCCCCTCGAGCCTCCTCTCTGTCCCGTCTTCTGGCTCCGTGGGTCTTCTGGTGAAATAGGATTTTTGATGATTTTTCCTGAATTTGTACTGAAAGTTGGATTTCTGCACAAAAATGAGACACCAGAGCAATTCTGCTGAAAACAGCGTCAGTCCGTGTTAGTTGTATTCAAAACACACAAATTAGAGGAGAAACAATAGCAAAAGTGTTCGGGAAAGTAGATACGTTTTGGACGTATCATTCATCAAGGCCTGAAAAGTCGCGAGCGCATTGGTGAGGCCGAACGGCATCACCACAAACTCGAAGTGGCCATGATGGGTCCGGAACGCCGTCTTGGCGATGTCGTCTGGGTGCATGCGCACCTGAAGGTAGCCCGACCGGAGGTCGAGCTTGGTGAAGAAGCGCGCCCCATGGAGCTCGTCGAAGAGCTCGTCGACCACCGGGATCGGGAACTTGTCCTTGAGCGTCAGGGCGTTAAGAGCACGGTAGTCGATGCAGAAGTGCCACGTGTCGTCCAACTTGGGGACGAGGAGCACTGGCGCTGAGAACGGCGATGTAGAGATCCGGATGATGCCCGCGGTGAGCATTAACGCGCACTGCCGCTCCAGCTCGTCCTTCTGCAACTGGGGGTAGTGGTAAGGCCGCACCGCTACCGGGTCTGTCCCCGGCGGCAGGTGGATACGGTGGTCATACTCCCGAACGGGAGGCAGCCCTTGCAGCTTGGCGAAGAGGTCGCCGTGCTGCAGCAGGAGCTGGGTCAGCAGGGGGTGCTCGGCCTCGTCGTCCCCCATGGCGAGCTGCAGCTGTGGAGCCGGGGCAGCGCCCCCAAGGCCCTCCCACCGGACGCGGCGACCCTGGCGCGAGAAGGTCATTGTGAGGGTGTCGAAGTCCCACAAGATGGGGCCGAGGGTCCGCAGGAAGTCCACACCGAGGATGAAGTCGAAGCAGCCCAAGTCAATGCCGGTGCACGTGATGGTGAAGTGCTCGTCGCCGATGGTGAGGGGCACGTTGTCTGCCAACTCATGGCAGCGCAGGCGGTCGCCGTTGGCCACGGTCACGCGGAGATTATCGCCGCCCGTTGGCTGGAGGGCCAGACAACGCATGGTGGCGGCGGGTAGGAAATTATGCATGGAGCCCATGTCCAGCAGTGCCACCAGGCGCTCGCCGTGAATCATCGCCGGCAGGAGCATCGTGCGCTCATGGCGTATGCCGGCCAGCGCGTGGAGAGAGACCACAAACACCTTGGCAGGGGCGGTGGCGGGTGTGGGCTCGGCCAGCACTAGAGGGGGCAGCCCATCGGACGCCTCGGGTGGTGTGTCCACCTCAGTGTCATCGACCATCTCCAAGTAGAAGAGGCAAGGGCGAACGTGGCCGGAGCCGTAGGTCTCGTCGCAGTTGAAGCAGAGTCCGAGACGGTGGCGTTCGACCTGCTCAGCCGGGGTAAGTCGGCGGAAGGGGCGCGTGGCCGCCGGGGCCGGGTTCGCCGGTGCCGCCGGGGTTGGCCGGCCGGCTGCCGTGGGCGCCGACGGTGGGCGAGCGGCCGTGCGTCCGCCGCGGCCCAGGGCGAGTTGTTGCACCGCCTGGGCGCGACGCTCGTAGGCGCGGGCATAGTGCATCGCCGTCTAGAGGTCTTGGGGGGCCTGTAGTTCCACGTCCACCCGAATGTAATCCGGTAACCCACCGATGAAGAGCTCGGCGCGCTGTTGTCCCGTCACCCCAGGAGCATGGCAAGCGAGGGCCTGGAAGCGATCGGCGAAGTCCTGCACCGTGGAGGTGAACGGCAGACGCCCAAGTTCTGCCAAGCGGCTGGCGCAGATTGGCGGACCGAAGTGAAGGAGGCATAGCTCGCGAAAGCGATCCCATGGGGGCATGCCGCCCTCGTCCTGCTTGAGGGAGTAATAGCATGTCTGGGCGGCGCCCCTGAGATGATAGGAGGCGAGCCAAGTGCGGTCCGACGCGAGGGTACGCTGCCCACGGAAGAACTGCTCGCACTGGTTGAGCCAGTTGAGGGGGTCCTCCGAGCCGTCGTAGGTGGCGAACTCGAGCTTGGCGTAGCGTGGAGGCGTCGGGGCGGCGCCACCATGGACGTAAGGCTCCGCGCGGGCCGCGGGGGGGGGGCGAAGCCTGAGGAGGTGGCGTCTGAGTGGGGAGGCCGATGCTGATCCCCGGCCATCGTATAGATTGGTGGAGGCGACGACTCGGTGAGCCACGCCGGAAGTGGTGACGGCGACGAGGGGAAGCGGATGTGTTGGATCAGGACACCGCTCGAGGCGGCGGAAGCTGGGCTGGTGGTGATCGCCGGCTGCCATTGCAGCCACGGCAGGGGCGCGGGCGGTTGAGGCTGCAGCGGCGTGATCAGGAACGCCGGGATCCATGGCGGACCGGTGACGGCGGCCGGCTGCGGCGGTGTAGGCGGCCCCTGGGATCCGATCAGGAATAGCCTGATCCCTTGGACGGCGGTGACGAGGTTGTTGATGACCCCGCTCGTCTGCTCGGGCATGTAGACGACGGTGGACGACGTGGGGGCGGATGTCGTGGTGGGGAAGAGCGGTCCGGGGGCAGCGGCGTGAGCGCCCCCGAGGTTGTCGTCGACGGCGGTGCAGAGGTCCCGGGCACGGGGGCGATGGTGGTGGAGAGCGGTGAAGACGACATGATCGAACGAGAGCAAGCTGATACCAAATTGGTAGAATCAACTACTCTACCAGGCCTAGGGCGGAGGTTGTAGGGGAAGGAGGGAGCTGCGTGAGAGCGGAGGCGAGGGCACCGGCGAGTCGGCGCCGTCGCGAGAGCTGGAAGAGGCGGCGGCTAGAGGAGGGGGCGGCGGCTAGGGTTGAGAGACCGACTCCTTTGGGAGTCGGCAATAAAGATTATGTTTATTGCTTATCTTTTCCTGTTTGATTACAACTCCTATATATAATGGAAATATGATAATTGGGCTAAGCCCCTAACTAAGCCGGCCCATTGGGCCTCCTCCGGTTATACACTAAACCGGTCATAACACATGTATCTATATATCTTTTAGTGTGTATGTTAGAAGCAAAATAAGTGAATCTGCATACTAAAAAGCATCTAAACATATTATGTTAGAAAAAGGCTGAAACTGTTGAAGTGTATAAGTGGATTGTACTAGCCCTTTCCATCAGTTCGGACATTTGGTTGTGTTGGCTAGTGCATGAAGCTTGACATGGCATCAGAGTCCAGGGTCTCGAGTTCGAGTCCTGGTTTCGCAATTTATTGTAAAATTGCTGTCGTCCCCCTTTGTGTCCACGTGTTGACTTTCTCTTCTCCTGTCACACGTGAGTGGGTGTGTTGAAGTGTATAAGTGAATTGTACTAGCCCTTTCCATCAGTTCGTACTTTTGGTTGCGTTGGCTAGTGCATGAAGCTTAACATGGTATCAGAGCCCAGGGTCTCGAGTTCGAGTCTTACAATTGCTGTTGTCCCCCTTTGTGTCCACGTGTTGACTTTCTCTTCTCCTGTTTGTGTCCACGTGTTGACTTTCTCTTCTCCTGTCTATGTCCACGTGTTAACTTTCTCTTCTCCCGTCACACGTGAGTGGGGGTGTTGAAGTGTATAAGTGGATTGTACTAGCCCTTTCATCAGTTCGAATTTTTAGTTGCGTCGGCTAGTGCATGAAGCTTGACATGGTAAACATCTTATATTTTAGAACGGAGGGAGTAAAAGAATAGAAAACTCGTATACTATAAACTCTAGCTTAGATAATTGGTTTGGTGATACTAGTGCTTTCCAGTGTTTGAGTTGTTCAGGAATCGTTATAAGTCAGATTACCTCATTGTAACGCTGGTGTCCCCTGCTTTCCTTTCCTTCAGTGAAATTAGGTAGCGTTACTTGGAGGTTGGAGCCCTTAAAAAATTGTTGACACACCTTAATTTGAAGTAAACCTATCGTCTAAAGCATTTTCACAAGTACATATGGCAAATCTTTTGCCTTGCTTCAAAAAAAAAAGATGATAACTACGTTCCTAAGCTGTGTATTCCCGTTAAAAAAAGGTGCGTAATCCCGTTAAAAAAAAGCTGTGTAATCAACTGTTAGCAGGAAGCAGGGAAGAACTTTCTACAGAAGTAAGTTGACTATCTTGTTTCATGACTACGTCGTCGGCCATGGTGGCATCAGACGCAGTTAATCGTACATTGCTGTTAATTAAAATCAACTGGTTTGCTCGAAGTAATTAAGGGTTGGTCTATAGAACATGCATGTGAGTCGTGAGCTATCGCGACGCTCACCACTTGTGATCGAATTGTGCGCAAATTATCTATCTTACCAAGGATAGTTGGTCCAACGAATCTCAACGTATTTAATCAGCCTATTAGTTTCTTGATCAAGTGGTGCAACTACTTGCAATCTACACGCTAGTGGAAGTTTTAAGTACATCTTGGGGAATATTTTGTACAGTAACATTAGTTTTCTTATGCACCGAAGAATCAAAAGAGTTGAATGGTAGACTAATGGGTTAGGGTTTGAATTATTACTAGGGAAAGTACGAATAACCATCGAGTAAGTAGGTTTACCATGACCCACAATTTCCCAGAAATTGGGCAATGAAAAGTGTTTAAGACTTCATTATAGTTTAAATCATAAGGTGAGATTATTACCCTCCCGACCCCCGCGTCGCCCGGCTTTGGCGACACAGGGGGAAACCTAGCGCTCCCCGCCCAGCCCTCCCTTCGGCCTCCTATGGACGCCGCTGCCGTCTGCCCTTACCGTTGCTGCCATTGGCCATTGTTGCCGCTACCGCCGGCCCTTGCCGCGGTGGCGACGGGTCTCGTCTCCAAAGGGGGGGGGACGGGAATCCTTTGATCTCTGCAAGTGGCGGAGCTCGGACACCGAGGCAGTGGTCCTAGGCAGGCGGAGGTCCTTTGGTGGCGCTCGTTGGTGCGACTATGTACGCGGAGCATGCGCGGCGGTGGCGCTTTGCGGAGGTTGGTGCGGAGGTGGCGGCCGATTGGGCCTGTTGGGCCTGATGTGGGCTTCCTAGGCCACGGGTCCACAGCTGCGCCTGGTGCTCGTGGTCTGGCGAAAGCCGGATCTGGCTGGTCAGCCCCTCACGAGCATGTGTGAGAGCTCCTTGATTCTCGGACCGTTGTGGTTCCTGAAAGCTGGAGCGTCAGCTCCAGATGGTGGTGTTGGTTGGCGGTCGTCGGCTTCTCGGATGCGAGGACGGTGGTGAATCTGGTGGTTCATTGGTGTCTTGACTCTGGGTTTGCTCCAGTGAGGTCACTTGTAGGTGGGCGGTAAGGTTGCATCGACAGGAGGAGGTGGTTGGCGTTGGTAGAGGCTGAGGTCAACGGGCGGTTTGGGTCGGAGCTTAGGAAGAAGTTCTTTTCCATGCCTCTACTGGGACCGGCGACGGTGATGCCCGTGGGTGTCACGGACCTTGTTGGAGGCGTTGTCCTGGACTTTTTCTCTCTACCTTCAGCGGTTTGCTCCGGAGGGAAACCTCAGATCCTTGGGATCGGGTGATGGAGGCACTATTTGCGCCTTTCTCCTCCTTGGGGGCATCGCCTCGGAGCCAATTTTAGCCTAGGGACCGGGGAAGGATGACATGTTGCTGAAGTTGCTAGCCGAGGGCGCTGCGTGCAGTTTGGCAATGATGATGTCGCAAGCAAAGTTTGGGTCACGGCGAGGGCTTCGTTAGTCGGTCTTTCCGGCATGTCCAATGGGTTCTCTTGTGCTCCGCCGTGTCACTATAGAGTCGGACTTGCGATGGAGTGTCCCTATGGCAACGATGACAGGCAACCGGTGGCCTGTGAAGGATTCGGTCGGTGCAAGCCCTGCATATTACTCTTGCGGAGCTCGCCGTCACAGTCAAAGTTGTCTCTCGTTGGCGTGTGTGGTCGATTGGTATCGGCCAATAGTGGTGCCCAATATGATCGTGTTCCATAACGATATTCGTTTATTTGTATCAGTTTTTGACCGGTTTCCCACTAATGAACGCTCTTCTACCTTTTTTTAATAAAATGAGGCGATTTTTGCCCGTTTTGTTTAAAAAATAAATCATAAGTTGGCAGAAAGGATGGTTTGTTACTTTGCATGTCGTAAGGGAGAGAGCAACGTTCTGCTGGGCGATAAGGACGTGCGCAGTCAGCTTAATTAGTAAAGAAGTCCAAGCAATTTTTTCTTTAGGCTTCAGCAGTTTTACATTTATATCCTGATCAGGTTTATAGTGGATGACGTCTTGCTTGCCTTGTGGGGAAGTAGAAATATAGGTAGATTCTTGGTTACGTCCATCGAATAGCGACCTCACTGGTTTTGCACGGGTCTCGATATACGAGCGGTTTGTTTAGACAGACTAACTGTACGTGAGGGTTCTTATTTATAGTCACTTGGTTGTCAGCCGACTGTCCCGACCATTCATCGATCAGCCTGTGGTCAAATTATCATGTTCGCTGCTGCGTATCAAATAATCAATCAGGTCAAGTGGCACAAGTTTTGCAATCTTGGGAGGGGCGACAGACGTGAGAGAAGAGCTTGAGATTTCCACTCTGATGTAACGTGCCAGAGATAACCAGCTACTTGATTACGTGATTGCGTGGCAGTTATGCGCTTTTGTACGAATATACAAAAGAAGAAGGGAAGGGGAATACACTGCCTATACAAACTGCTCTTTACAAACTGCTCTTTTCTAGGCAACACCAAACTCTACTTTGGAGCCATTCCTTGAAAGAATTAGCATACTTCTTCTTCATTCTATGGCTAATCAATCCGATCTCTTGAAAGTAGATAGCCTTCCATGAATGAAAAGTAGGAGTGACATTATTGAAGATCTTATTATTTCTCAGAATCCAAATCCCCCAAGTCGACAACATGATTATTTCCATTGCGAAAGGCACTCGTAGCTTATCTTTAATGTCCTGAATACCTTCCATAAGTTGTAAGTCTCTTCTTCTGTTTGGGCAGATAAAATCCCAACATCTTTTGGCAAACAGAACAAGTGCTCTAAAGTCTCTTCCAAGTTACAGGTTCTACAAACACAATCATAGTTTTGAAGCTGGAAATTCTTCCTCCCAAGTAAATTCCTGGTGTTTAACCTATCATGAAGAAGCAGCCAGAAGAAAAACTTGTGTTTTGGTTGACAAGAGGAGATCCATACCCATGAGAAGTGAGATATAACTTCATGAAATCCCATCATCATGGAATAAGCTTTTTTTGTTGAGAATTCAGAAGACCCCCAAATGTATGACCAAGTATCAGTATCTTGACTCAGATAGGTAGCTTGATTTTGAGTACAAATCTCCTCAAGCTGAACAAATTCTTCATATGCAATTTGAGACATAGGTAAATGAAACAAATCCTGAAGATACTCTTGATGAAGAGCCTTTGAGACCAAATAATCTGTTCTTTTTGCATAGGTGACCAAGTGTGGAAAATTTTGGTGTAAACAAGTGTCATGCCAAAGGTCTGTCCAGAATAGAGCAGACTTGCCATCCCCCAAATTGCATCTTGCCATGCCTTTATATAAATCTATAAGTTTTAAGTGTGATCTCCACCAAAAAGATCCTTGCAGCCTGGAACTTCTCCATTCTCATAGTATTTACTCCAAATTACCAGCTATGGTTTTGCATGGATCCGGAAGTAGTTTTGTTAGATATAACATAAAATCGTGATGGTCAACAAGTCTAATCTCACGCCCTTTACGTGAACACGGTCCATATATAAAACATGTGACTTGTTAGCTAGTCAATCTGTTGCTTATTTATTGTCACTTGGTTGTCGGCCGACTATCCCAACCATTAATTCATCGATCAGCATGTGATCAAATTATCCATTTTTTGTAGGAAGCAGAGATGTCTATACCACACCTTAGTAATCCACATCTTTTTTTATCAAGTGGCGCAACTTGCAAGCCACCCTTGCTGCTTTAAGCCTGATTAAGCTAGCTGAGGAGGCTGTTTAAAAACCAATTCTACACTTACGGGCTGATTCTTACATAGTGTAGGTTACGGGCAGATGTGGATGATTGTGTGGGCGTTCAGTTCCTGAAATCACGGGAGAGAAAAGATTTTCACCAACCGGGTTATTTCACCTCGCCACGTAGCTCTTTCCTGTAACAAATTTCCTGTAAGTGTAGCATTATTCCTGTTTAAATAAATATTGTATGAATAGGCAACTTGAGCTGGTTCCTTCTTGGATTCCTCGATCCTTATTCGGAATCTCGCCACCTCAGCTTCCACTAGTGGAAAACGGGCCTTTGGCCTGGACCCTTTAGTCCCGGCCTCCATCTGGGCCGGGACTAAAGGCCCGGCCACGTCGCCCTAAAATGGCCTAGCCGCCCAGGAGGCTTTGGTCCCGGCCCGTAACGACCCTTTAGTCCCGGTTTGAGACACAAACCGGGACTAAAGGGCTATGCGGTGTGGTAGCCCGCATGTGCGCCTCCTTTAGTCCCGGTTTGTGTCTAAAACCGGGACTAAAGTCATCTGCCTATATATATTGGCCACAGCCCCCCTCTCCCCTCTTCCTTGCATTTTTCTTGGATGGAAGAGTGTGGGTGTGTGCTAGCTCTCTATTATTCTTGGATGCACTAGAGGTGTTTGTTGAAATGTGTGTTAGAGCGATGCCGCTTCAGTTCACCGAACACAACTACGATATGAGATGCCCGAGCCACGCTTAAACCTATTCCTCTTTATTTCCACTTATTCTAAAAGGTTAGCAACTATATTTCCTCGTTTAGACCGTGCGGTACTAATTTTTAGGATCGTGATTGTGTTTGATATACTGTCGTATAACGCAGATGAGCCATCCATGGATGTACGGTGATCGACGCACAGCCGCTTACAGAGAAGGCGTGCATTCTTTTCGAGATGCGGCCGATGCGAACAAGCATGGTGGTGGCTATATGTTTTGTCCATGTGTTGAATGTTGGAATGAGAAGGATTACACTTCCTCAAGAGTCATTCAGAGCCACCTGCTTCGGTCCGGTTTTATGTCGGGCTATAATGTTTGGACCAAGCACGGAGAAAGAGGGGTTATGATGGAAGACGACGATGAAGAAGAAGAGAACGATGATGACAACTACCGATCTATGTTCCCTGAGTATGCTGATACCGCAATGGAAGACAATGAAGAAGAAGATCAAGGTGAAGAACGGGAACCAGATGAGCCCGCTGATGATCTTGGCCGGGTCATTTCTGATGCACGGCGAGGCTGCGACACAGAAAAGGAGAGGTTGTAGTTCGAGCAGATGTTATAGGACCACAACAAATTGTTGTACCCAACTTGTGAAGATGGCCAGAAGAAGTTGGGTAGCACACTGGAATTGCTGAAGTGGAAGGCAGAGACCGGTGTGACTGACTCATCATTTGAAAAGTTGCTGGTACTGATGAAGAAGATGCTTCCAAGAAAGAACGAATTGCCCGCCAGCACGTACGAAGCAAAGAAGCTTGTCTGCCCTCTAGGATTAGACGTGCAGAAGATACATGCATGCCCTAATGACTGCATCCTCTACCGCGGTGAGAAGTACGAGAATATAGATAAATGCCCGGTATGCACTGCATTGCGGTATAAGATCAGAAAAGATGACCCTGGTGATATTGAGGGTGAGTCACCCAGGAAGAGGGTTCCTGCCAAGGTGATGTGGTATGCTCCTATAATACCACGGTTGAAACGTCTGTTCAGAAATATAGATCATGCGAAGTTGTTGCGATGGCACATGGAAGATCGTATGAAAGACGATAAGTTGAGGCACCCCGCTGATGGTCGGCAGTGGAGAAAAATCGAGAGAGAGTTCCCAAGATTTGCAGGTGACGCAAGGAACTTATGGTTTGGTCTGAGTACAGATGGCATGAATCCTTTTGGGGAGCAGAGTTGCAGTCACAGCACCTGGCCCGTTACTCTATGTATCTACAACCTTCCTCCTTGGTTGTGCATGAAGCGGAAGTTCATTATGATGCCAGTGCTTATCCAAGGTCCAAAGCAACCCGGCAACGACATTGATGTGTACCTAAGGCCATTAGTTGATGAACTTTTACAGCTGTGGGCCGAACCAGGTGTACGTGTGTGGGACGAGCACAAACAAGAGGAATTTGACCTTCGAGCGTTGCTTTTCGTAACCATCAATGATTGGCCTGCTCTTAGTAACATTTTAGGACAGTCAAACAAGGGATACAATGCATGCACGCACTGTTTGGATCAGACAGAAAGTATATATCTGGACAAATGTAGGAAGAATGTGTACCCGTACAATCGTCGTTTTCTTCCACCCAAGCATCCCTTAAAGAAAAAAGGCAAGCATTTCAATGTCAAGGCAGAACCCCGGGGGAAGCCTGTCACCCATACTGGTGCTGAAGTATTTGATATGGTCAAAGATTTAAAAGTAATCTTTGGAAAGGGTCCTGGCAGCCAACCTGTTCCTAACGGCCCTGATAAGCGCGCACCCATGTGGAAGAAGAAATCTATATTTTGGGAGCTACCCTATTGGGAAGTCCATGAGGTCCGCTCTGCAATCGACGTGATGCACCTAACGAAGAATCTTTGCGTGAATATTCTAGGCTTCCTGGGCTTGTATGGGAAGTCAAAAGATACACCGGAAGCACGGGAGGACCAGGAACGTCATAAAGGAAGAGATGGCATGCATCCAGGGCAGTTTCAAGGACGTGCCAGCTATGCTCTTACCAAGGAAGAGAAGGAAATCTTCTTTGAAGTCCTTTTCAGTATCAAGGTCCCGACTGGCTTCTCGTCGAATATAAAGGGAACCGTAAATATAAAAGACAAAAAATTCCAAAACCTAAAGTCTCATGACTGCCACGTGCTTATGACGCAATTGCTTCCGGTTGCATTGCGGGGAATTCTACCGGAAAATGTTCGCCAGGCAATTGTGAAGGTATGTGCATTCCTCAATGCAATTTCTCAGAAGGTAATCGATCGAGAAAGTCTATCAGGGTTACAGATTGATGTGGTCCAATGTCTGGTCAGCTTCGAGTTGTTGTTCCCGCTATCCTTTTTCAATATAATGACACACCTCCTAGTTCACCTAGTCGAAGAGATTAGAATTCTCGGTCCTGTGTTTCTACATAATATGTTCCCCTTCGAGAGGTTCATGGGAGTCTTAAAGAAATATGTTCGTAACCGTGCTAGGCCAGAAGGAAGCATCTCCAAGGGCTATGGAACAGAGGAGGTCATTGAGTTTTGTGTGGACTTTCTTCCTGACCTTAAGCCGATTGGTGTTCCTGAATCTCGGTATGAGGGTAGGCTGACAGGAAAAGGCACACTAGGAAGGAAAGCAAAAGTATGTATGGACGGGTATTCTTTCTCTCAAGCACACTACACAGTTCTACACAATTCCACCGTGGTGGCTCCGTATATCGTGAGACACAAGAATATTCTACGCTCCGAAAACCCGGGGAAGACTGACTCTTGGATTAAAGGGGAACACGAGAAGACTTTCGGCAGTTGGTTGCAGACACATCTCATGAATGACGACACCGTTGGAGATCAGCTGTACTGTTTGGCCAGGCCACCATCTTCGACTATATGTACTTTCCAAGGGTACGAGATAAATGGAAATACATTTTACACGGTTGCCCAAGATAAAAAGAGCACCAACCAAAACAGTGGTGTCCGCTTTGATGCAACAGACGAGAATGGGCACTGTTTGGAAACATATTACGGGTACATAGAGGAGATATGGGAACTTGACTATGGACCTACTTTTAAGATCCCTTTGTTTCGGTGCAAATGGGTGAAGCTGACTGGAGGCGGGATAGTTGTAGACCAAAAGTACGGCATGACAACAGTGGATTTCAACAATCTTGCGTACATGGACGAACCATTCGTCCTAGCCAACGATGTCGCTTAGGTTTTCTATGTGAAGGACATGTCTACAAAAACGAGAAAAAGAAATCAGCAAAAGAAGACATCGTCCGATGAGCCAAAGCGCCACATAGTTCTTTCAGGGAAAAGAAACATCGTGGGAGTAGATGACAAGACAGACATGTCAGTAGATTATAATAAGTTTCATGAAATTCCGCCCTTCAAAGTGAAAACTGACCCAAGCATCCTACTGAATGATGAAGATTCTCCATGGCTACGACCCAGAAGAAAATAGAAATAATAGATAGGAATGTTGGTGCAATAATGTAATAATGTATTAAACCTTTTATGTAATGCATGATGAAGATTCTCCATGGCTACGACAGACACGGTTACATGGATGGCTGGATGTGAAGAATAGTATGGATCGATCATCACCGCTCTTTAGAAAAAAAGCCGGCTCACTAGTTCTTTTCCCGTCCTGCTCTTTATACACACCGTGCTGCGTCTTCCTAAAGCGCCTCCCCTCAATGCCAAAACGAAAGCAATGGCCGCCGTCTCCCGCCTCAACCCCGTTGCCTCGCCTTTCGTTCCGATGGCACTCCTCCTGGCGGGCTACTACCTCTCCCCTAATTAATTTTGAAAATAGAAAATGGTTTTGAATTACTTATTAAATTTCAAACACTTTTCATATTAATAGTTTTATCAGATTCTAAAATATACAAAAAGAATATTAATCAATATAGTTTTAATTAAAAATGGCAAAATAGTTAATAGTTTGGATAGTTAAAATAATTAATTTTGAAAATAGAAAATAGTTTTGAATTAGTTATTAAATTTCAAACACTTTTCATATTAATAGTTTTGTCAAATTCTAAAATATACAAAAAGAATATTAATCAATATAGTTTTAATTGAAATGGCAAAATAGTTAATTGTTTGGATAGTTAAAATAATTAATTTTGAAAATAGAAAATGGTTTTGAATTAGTTATTAAATTTCAAACACTTTTCATATTAATAGTTTTGTCAAATTCTAAAATATACAAAAAGAATATTAATCAATATAGTTTTAATTAAAAATGGCAAAATAGTTAATAGTTTGGATAGTTAAAATAATTAATTTTGAAAATAGAAAATAGTTTTGAATTAGTTATTAAATTTCAAACACTTTTAATATTAATAGTTTTGTCAAATTCTAAAATATACAAAAAGAATATTAATCAATATTGTTTTAATTGAAAATGGCAAAATAGTTAATAGTTTGGATAGTTAAAATAATTAATTTTGAAAATAGAAAATGGTTTTGAATTAGTTAATCAATTTCAAACACTTTTCATATTGAAAGTTTTATCAGATTCTAAAATATACAGAAATTATTCAATTCAAAATTACAAATTCATATTTGAAATGAAAAACTGAAAAAATTTCAGCATTGGCGCGCATTTATTGCACCTTTAGTCCCGGTTGGATCCACCAACCGGGACTAAAGGGGGGGGCTCGGGGGGCTCGGGCGGTTACCGCCCCCACCACCCTTTAGTCCCGGCTGGGGGTTCAAACCAGGACTAAAGACCCCCTTTAGTCCCGGTTTGAGCCCCCAGCCGGGACTAAAGGGGGGGTATAAAGCCTGCGCCCCACTTCCGCTTCTTCCCCACTGCACACTTAGCGCGAAAAACCATCGACGACAACGCCGAGCGAGGAGCTTCCCGCCTGGAACGTTGCGGTCGGCCGGATCTTTGACGGCGCCGCCGAGCCCCGCCGCGCCGCGCCGCCCTCCCCCCGCCACCGAGCCCCGCTCGCCGCGCCGCCCTCCCGCGCCTCCGAGCCCCGTGTGCCGCCGCCCTCCCGCGCCGCCCGCCGCCAGCGAGCCCCGCGTCGCGCCACCGCCCTCCCGCCGCGCCGCGCCATCCGGCCCCGACCCTCCCCAGTCGACGCTCGGTGAGACCGCCGGCCACCGTCCCTCCCTTTTTTTTTGGTTAGGGTTAGAAAAATAATTTTAGGGTTAGATAGAATAGAAATAGAAATTGTGTTAGGGTTAGATAGAATAGAAATAGAAAAATAATAGAAATAGAAATAGAAAAATAATTGTGTTAGGGTTAGATAGAATAGAAATAGAAATTGTGTTAGGGTTAGATAGAATAGAAATAGAAAAATAATAGAAATAGAAATCAAAAAATAATTGTGTTAGGGTTAGATAGAATAGAAATAGAAATTGTGTTAGGGTTAGATAGAATAGAAATAGAAAAATAATAGAAATAGAAATCGAAAAATAATTGTGTTAGGGTTAGATAGAATAGAAAAAATTTATTATGTTAGGGTTAAAATTTTATTATGTTATGTTAAAATTTTATTATGTTAGGGTTAAAATTATATTATGTTATGTTAAAATTTTATGTTAGATAGAATTTGTTAGATACAATAGAAATAGAAAGTTTATGTTAGATAGAATTTGTTAGATAGAATAGAAATAGAAATTGTTAGATAGAATAGAAAATTGTTAGATAGAATAGAAATAGAAATTGTTAGCAAAATAATTGTTAGCAAAATAATTGTTAGTAAATAGGTTAGCAAAATAATTGTTAGCAAATAATTGTTTGCAAAATATTATTAGTAATAGAAATGCTATATAGATTGTTAGTAAATAGATTAGCAAAATATTTGTTAAGTAGTAATAATTATTAGCAAATATTTGTTAAGTAGTAATAATTGTTAGCAAATATTTGTTAAGTAGTAATAATTGTTAGCAAAATAATTGTTAGATATAATAGAAATAGAAATTGTTAGATAGAATAGAAAATTGTTAGAAAAAATAGAAATAGAAAATTGTTAGATACAATAGAAAATTGTTAGATAGAATAGAAAATTGTTAGGGTTAGTAGTTAGAAAATTGTTAGGGTTAGTAGTTAATTTGTTTTGTTATTAGTTAGGGTTAGTAGTTAGATAATAAGTAAGATTATTTTGTTAGTTATTATTCCATATAGCGTTCATAATTGAAATATAAATGTCGTTTTTTTGCAGAAACTATGGATCCACATAGCAGGAACCTCGAAGAGGAAGAACTTCTCGAAGATATAATCAAAGACGCCCCCGATGTTGAACCAGCTGAATCTCCATCGTCGTTTCTGAACCCCTCCGGAGATGGAATGGAGGTCGACCGACACGAAGATGAAGCCGACGGGGCAGGAGATAGCTCCAATGATGGAGAAGGGGATAGCTCCACTGATGGAGAAGCCGGTGGAGAAATAACAAAGTCCGGCGAGGTATTCATATGAAGTTCGGCAATCACTTGTAATATGTGAAAAATATTGGAGATAGCTCTATATTGTATACATATACATTAATTTGACGAATGTTTCTCCCTCTTAGGCCTCCACATCGAGCAAAGCTACGAAACGAGGCCCGACTAAAAAGTTGGATGCACGGACGCATTACACCTTTGAGGTGATATTGCCTACGGGCGAACCCAAGCTTCCTAAGAATGCTGCTGACACATTCAAGAAGCAATGCGGAGTTCTCGTTAGGGATCACGTCCCGATCAGCGTTCGGGAGTGGAACAAGCGCAAAGGGGCAGCCGATAGTGACTATGTCACCGAAAGGTACAAAGATAATCTTTGGAATGATCTCATGTCACATTTCAACCTGCCAGAATGTGAGAATGAAGACGCCGCAAAAAAACTGAGGGCCAAAGTCAAGCAGTGGACTCTAAAGAAGATGGCCGAACTGTTCCGTAGCTGGAAGAAGAAGCTATGGAAAAACTATCTGAAGACAAAGAAAGTGCCAGTATTCGAGGGGTATCTAGCCAAGCAGGCGAATCACTGAAAGGCATTTCAGGAGTACAAGGAGTCAGAAGATGCCAAGGCATTATCACAAAAGAACAAGAAAAATGTCGACAAGAAGAAATATCACCACACGCTGGGACCAGGGGGCTATGAGACTGCCATCCCAAAGTGGGATAAGAAAGAGCAAGATATGCTAGCTAAAGGCATCATACCTGAACCCATCCGTGATGAGTGGGAATTGAGAGAAGGAATTGGTTCCTTGCGCATGGTGGTTCGTACGACGAAGAAACAGGGGACCTTATCTGCAGTGACGGTCTTAGGATACCCAGGGAGAATTGGAAAAAGATAGTGAAAGAAATTAAAGAGGGAAAAAGACAGTTCACTGCAGATAGAGAGAAAGATTTGCTCACACTGGTCCTCGGCAATGATGAACATGAAGGACGAACGCGAGGCTTCGGTCCTTCTTACCCGTGGTGGCTTGGGTTTGCCAGAGACCAAGACACTTACAGAAGCCGAGCGAGAGCAAAGAAGCGACAGCAGGATGAGGAGAATGACAAGTTCAACCAGTTGCTTGCCAGGCTTAACGAGCAACAGAAGCAGATTGACGAGCTTAGAGGAGTAGCGCGCCAGGAAGATCCTGCACTTGATATTACCGGCGCCCCATCTAAGCGGAAAAGCAGCGTGGCTGAATCTGAGGCCCCGCCCGACGATGCACGAAGAATGATAGAGAGCGGTCCCGGCTACCCCGTGGATGGAATCAAGGAGTCAACATCATGTGAACTCCATCAGAGATTCAAGAACATATCCATGAAGGTGGCCGTCAGACAAGCTTTACCTTCTGGCCCTGATGTACGCTGGCATGGCCGTGAGATTCCAGCTGGCTCTGCTAAAGTCGGGGTGGATGAAATCGTGTCGGGGTTTCATGATATGGAGCTCGACATAGCTGGACCCGAAGATGAGAGGACACTCGGAGAAGTACTGGGTGGAGTCATCCTATGGGAAAAGAACTACATCAAGCTTCCAGGCTCGGCCCCAAGGACAACACCGCCTCCGAGTCGTCGCAGGTCACCTACACCTCCATCACCTCCAAGCCCTCCACATGACGACGGCCAGCACAACACGAGTCCATCTCGATCACCGCCGCCGGACTTGGGTCGGCCGTCTCCGCCGCCGCCCGCTAAGGATACTAAGCGGAAGCGTGCTAGCAAGAACGCTCCGTCGATGAGTTCTAAGCGACGGAGCTCCCCAAAGCGCAAACTGTCGCCCCTCCCAAAGGTACCTCATGCTAATCTTCCTATCAGACCTTATGATCGTACCGACGAGGAAAACGCCAGGATAGCAAAGGAACATTATGATGCGCAGATGAAAAAGAAGGAACCCGAGCCCCGCCCGGAATACACCGAGAAGCAAATAGCATATGCAAAATACTTCACGACCCTTCCATCACAGTATGACTTACACCATAAGCCTGACGACTATACACGCACATTGCAGAAGGAAGGGAAAAAGAGCAGATCACGTGCAAGTGCAAGTGGGAGCAAATCAAGTTCAACTACAAGCAAAAAAAGATCAGACGTTCCTCAGCTTGGACAACAGGCCAAACAGTCGATCCCACCCCTCAGGGTGTTACCCGAGAATGTTCCCTCTCTGGTGCAGGGGAAAGATTTGGAATTAGCAAAGAAGTGGGCGGATGAATGGGGTATCCTAGTTGAAGACGTTCTGGCTTCCCAAGACGATAGGTTACCCAAGGCTGTGGTAGCCCCTAAGCCACAGTTTGTCATGGGAGCGCCTTTGGTCAGCAAAGATAAGTTTGATGATCTCCCAACAAATATGTGTTACTTGCATACATGGTACTTAAGTGAATCAAAGAATGGGAGAACGATGATCGTGGCGCATGTCCCACGGGAGTACTACGGCCGTCCCGAAGACATCCATATCGACTTTGATGAACTCTTCCAGATGTACAATGCCGACGCCCTCGACAAATCACTTATGAGTTGCTATTGTCTGTAAGTTTTTCAATTCGTTGTCTACATATAACTTGTTCAGTTATTTCAATTCATTGTCTACATATAACTTGTTCCGTTCTGACTTGTACTCTATTATGCAGAATGAAGATTCTGGAATGTAAAAGTAGGAACATCCTAAATATTGGGTTTATTGACCCAGATAAAATACATATAGCGACGCTAACTGATAACCCCAAGGAGACGGAGGAAAACCTTCTAAGGTTTCTAACAGATCAAAATTTCTGTGACCACATACTGTTTCCATACAACTTCAGGTGAGGGTCTTACTCTGTTGTGTCCATTCACTTATAAGTGTAATTGATAAGTTACTGACACATATATATATATATACATGTGCAGCTACCACTGGATTCTGTTGGATATTCAAATTGATAAGGGAAGAGTTGATGCCTTCGACCCATTATCGAGACCCTTGGAACAGTTCCAAAGCCTGCAGGACATGCTCTAAGGGTAATTTCAATCATTCTTGCGCTCTATCGGTCTCTTTCGATGATTTTCTGATATATCAATTAATGAAAAACTTAGCAAATCATTTTCCTTGTCGGGCAGGGTTTGGAAGCGGTTCAAGTGCGTGACTGACGGTATCCAGCATGAGAAGCTGACCTTTAGAGCGGCTCAGGTAAGTAGTAGTATGATATACTTCTATTTTCAATACATTTGTGATGCTAGATTATTATTTTGATTATATATATTATATTCTCGTAAAGTGCGACCAGCAGCCACGGGGGACGCATCTATGTGGATACTACGTTTGCGAGACCATTCGCACGTTTACCTCTGAGCACAAGGATTACAGGTACGACGTAAGCAATAAACATTCACACCTCTATTTTTACCCGTCATTCTTTGTTATCATGATTGATATTCATATTCATCTCCTCTTCTTATATAGTACACGGCCATGCGGGAGAAGTACCTACCAGAGCAACGCGCGATTGCTGTTGCAGAGGAGCTAGCGACCTTTCTGAGGACAGAAGCTATAGACGATAAAGGACAATTTAGTGTAGCTAGGGGCCATTACTGATGTTGGTCCATGTAATCGAATAGACGGGCTCTAGTCCCGATAATTCCGATCTCCGTATAATTGTATATGTATGCTCGCTTGTAAGATAAGTTAATCTTATATATATGCATAAACATGTATATTTAGAATTATACGAAAACTAATTCCCGAACACCAAACAAGGCACCAAACGAGGCATCACGTTAATCCCCCGAACACCTAAACCCTAAAACCCTAAAACGCTAAAATAAACAAAATCTGCAGAAACTCTTTTGTCCCGGTCTGTTTTATGACCCGGGACTAAAGGGCCTGCCCCTGAGGGCTCTCCCAGGTGCCCACGTGGAGCTCCTTTGGTCCCGGCTTGTAACAGGACCGGGACTAAAGGTTAGGCCTTTAGTCCCGCCTGTTTGGTCCCGGTTGGGAAACCGGGACTAAAGCCCCTTACGGGCCGGGACTGTAGGCCCTGTCCCCACTAGTGTTCCTTGCTAATAGAAGAAGCGATAACTCGTATACTAAAAACTCTAGCTTAGATACTCCATGCCTATCATAAAATTAGCTAGGTTTACATGGAGGTTGGAGCCCTTACAAATGTTGTTTGGAAAAAACACGTTTGAAGTTAGCCTATCTATATATAGCATTTTCACAAGTACATATGGATGACAACTACGTGCAGTAGTGGAGCCACACCTAACACTACCGGAGAAGGGCCTCTGCCATGTGTGCACTTTACAGGGCAGACATTGAAATGGCCACAGTAGACAGTCTGCCGTGCACGGACACATGGCAGAGAACACACAACACAGATAACGACGGCAGATATCCTCTGCCGTGTGTATTGCCCCACATACACGGCAGAGGCTCTGCCGTGTGTCCAGCGCATACATGGCAGAAAAAAGTGTCATCGGGCCTCTGCCGCGCAGGAGGTGGGACCTTAGGCTGTCGTGTGTCCGCCCACACACGGCAGAGGGTATACCATGTTCGATCCTTTGCCATGTGTCCTTGTTTGACTGGCCAGCACCCACGTGGACCGGGGTTCATGGATCCGCTGTGGGCCCGATCTTTACCGTGTTCCCACCTTTACCATGTGTTATCTGTCGGTAGTGTTATCATTTGGTCCACCAGGAGCGTCCTAGGTGCATAGTTTGGCGACACATGTCAGCTTTGCCATGTGCTTGCACACGGCAGAGGACTTTTGTCCTCTTTATCGTGTGTCTGCACACGGTAGAGCCCCAGAATTTTCCATATTTTGTTTGTTTTCGAATAATTCCCTGCAATTCAAACAAAATATGCACATATATAATTCCAGACCATCAATAACTAGCAGCATGTAGTTAACAACATCACCACTTCATCAATATACCACTAGATCATCACATAGAACCATATGACATCATCAAATTAGATGCATATGGGCTCTTGATACGTCTCCAACGTATCTATAATTGTTGATGCTCCATGCTTGTTTTTACACCATTTGCCTATTGTTTCATTACACTTAGTGGCACTTTTATGCATTTTCCGGAACTAACCTATTAACGAGTTGCCACAGTGCCAGTTTCCTGTTTTCTGCTGTTTTTGTGTTTCAGAAGTGATACACAGGAAATATTCTCGGAATTGGACGAAACAAGTTCCTGAAGTCTTATTTTACCCGGAAGCTTCCAGAGATCCGAAGGAGAGTAGGAGGGGGGCCACCAGGGCCCCACACGCAGGGGTGGCGCGGCCAGGCCCCTGGCCGCGCGGGCCCCGCGTGAGGGCGCATGGCTCCTCCTCTGACGACGCCCCTTCGCCTATAAAGACCCCCCGACGCGTAAAACCTAAGTACCCGATCAATTTTCCAGAACACATCGCGATCCGCCGCCACCGTCGACCCGAAGATCGGGAGGGTCCAGAAGCTCTTCCCGGCACCCTGCCGGAGAGGGGAATCGCTACCGGAGGTCTTCTTCATCGCCATGCTTGCCTCCGGAGCGATGAGTGAGTAGTCTACCTTGGACTATGGGTCCATAGCAGTAGCTAGATGGTTGTCTTCTCCACCATGTGCTTCATGTTTAGATCTCATGAGCTGCCCTACATGATTGAGATCACCGTTATGTAATTCTACATGTTTGGTTTGTTGGGATCCGATGAATATTCGTGTTTATGATTAAGTTGCTGTACTGAATTATATCTTTTGTAATCTCTATGTTGTTTATGATCTTGCATGCTCTCCGTTGTTAGTAGCTATCTTGGCCAAGTAGTTGCTAGTGACTCCAAGAGGGGGTATTTATGCTCGATAGTGGGTTCATGCCTCTATTTAATCTGGGGGAGTGACAGAAACCTCTAAGGTTGTAGATGTGCTATTGCTACTAGGGAGAAAACAACATTCATATGCTCAAGGGCATATGCTTTGTTTACATTACACACTTTGCTTAATGCAATTATCTGTTGTTCGCAACTTAATACTACTGGGGTGTTCGGATTGATATCCCTGGGAGTGGATTATTAGTCATAGATGCAGTTGGATGGCGGTCTATGTATTTTGTTGTAATGCCCAGAGTAAATCTCATAGTGATCTTCTTGACATTTCACATTTATCTTTATTCTATCAATTGCCCAACTATAATTTGTTTACCCAGCATGTGTTATTTATCTTATGGAGAGACACCACTAGTGAACTGTGGACCCCGGTCCTATTTACATCATATTGCTATCACCTGTTTACTTTACTCGCACTGTTTACTTTACTCGCATACTATATTGTTTTCCACTCGATACGCTCATAATCTTTGTTTCAAGCAAACCGGTGAGATTGACAACCTCATCGCAAGTTGGGAACAAAGTACTTGGTTGTGTGTGTGCAGGTTCCACGTTGCAGCTAGCCTGCAAAGCTTGGACGAGGCGCCATAAATAAATTGTCCGAAGCTGTCGCAAGCTAGCAAGCATCACCTTCAGTCGTTTGTCTTTCCTCTCCTGACCGATATTAAACCTTGGTTTCTTAAGTGAGGGAAAACTAGCTGCTATACTCATCATACCTTCCTCTTGGGGTTCCCAAAGGGCTGGTTATCCACCACGCACAAGGACAGTCTGCTCCCACGTCATCAAACGCAGCAGCTAATTTTCTGGCGCCGTTGCCGGGGAGGAAGAGAAGACTTCTGCGAGGGGAGTTTTTCGCACACACATCCTTTACTTTGTTATTGTTTTGCTTTACTTTATTTATTTTACCTGCATCGCTTTATATCAAAAACCCAAAAAAATTAGAATCCTTGGTAGTTGTTATTTCTTTGCTTTTAGTCTATCATGCTGTTTCCTAAGTACATTCTGGAGGACCTCTCAGTAGGTAGTGGTTCAATTATTGGAAAAAGTAACATTGAGGAGTTATTTAATCACATTAGTATGCATAAGGAAGTTGAGGAAAAGTCTTTGGTTGAGCTAGCCCCTAGTTATGAAGTTGCTTCTGCTCATTTAGTTCACATGTTGGAAGCTAGGTTTGCTAGTCTTAATCCTTTTATGCAATACATGTTCCTTAAGCTTCATGAAATTGAGGATCCCGAAAAGAAAGCTTTTATCTTAGAAACTTTGCGCATAGAATTTAGAGATGTTGCAATTGAGGCTAGGAAAGTTTTTAAGAAGTTTAATAAGCTTGGCTCGTCTGTAGAGGTTGTTGGTACACCCGATGATTTTAAAGTACCAATACCTTATGAACTTATAGGAATTCATGATGCTTGGGAAAAGAATTCCAGCTGGATCTGTCCTGAAAATCTTTTTGATGAAGATAGTGTACCAAAGCATGATCACATAGGGTCTTCTAAAACTTATGTGGATGAAATACAATGCCTTATTGATAAGACCTCTGCTGTTGATCTTAATGCTTCTTCTGAAGTTACTTGATTCGCAATTTTCTGCGCCTAGCTCAAAGGCGTTAAAGAAAAGCACTCTTGGAAGATAACCCAATGTTTTCTTTTCAGTACTTTTTCTTTTATTTGAGTCTTGGAAGTCATTACTACTGTAATGACCGCTCCTTATCTTGTTTATTTCGTTTTTGTGCCAAGAGAAGCCTCTAATTTGAGCGAGGTAAAGATTTGGGGATGTTGCTGTCCTGAAACTGTTTTCGGTGCTGCACCGTAAAAATTCGTATAAATTCTCTGTATATCTTTTGGACCTGCGATTTCTTGTTCATATGCCCCAGGTTATATCCAAACTTTTGTTAGTTGAACACTTTTTGATTTGAGCAACATAAAACCCCTCAAAAATTCGACCTTTGTCAGCTGTTCAGTTTTGACAGATTTCTGCCAATATTTGTGTTTGTCACTTTATCGCTTTCTTTTGATCACGGAACTTTTAGAGAGGTTGCTACAGTAGTATTTACTATATATGTGGTGGTTTTGAGTTGAAACCTGAAGCAAAAAGAGGTTGATTATATGTTATGCTTGCACTAATGTTGCTAATAGAATTGTGTTTAGTTTTGTATGAAGGAAGTTTTCAAGTGTAGGGATTGGAGAATGATGAGATGAGTTGAAGAATGGACAAAAGCTCAAGCTTGGGGATGCCCATGCATCACCCCAAGAAATATTCAAGAAGTACAAGCGTCAAAGCTTGGGGATGCCCCCGAGGCACCCCTTCTTCATCGGCAAAAATCAGGTCACCTTTCAAAACACTATATTTTTATTGCTTCATGCACTATGTGTTTTTCTTGGAGCGTCAGTTGTTTTAGTTTTCTTAGTTAGTTTAGTTTGTTTGTTTTCTGCAATAAATGGTTGGACCCCAACAAATTTTCTTTTGGAGAAGTTGCCTTGCTTTTCATTTGCCAAGAACGCTCTAGTTTTCACTCTTATTAAAAATCGAGTGTTCTTCTTTTTCTGCTACTGCTTTTGGTTTTTTTTTTGCCTTGATTTGCGTTCAGACCTTGTCATATCTTTTCATCAAGGTGTATTTTTGCCTCTGATCTTTATTGGTTTTCATCAAAAGAGGTGTTTATAAAAATTTCAAATGGTGTTGGAAAAGAGAAAAAGCTTTGTGCAAAATAGTGGTACAAGAAGGAGCTTGTGTAGACTGCGGCTTAGGCTTTTTCATGTCATGCTTGATGTCTTTTTGATAGTATGCTTAGTGGTTTTGCTGTAGCATGACTTGTCTCAAATAACTGAGATTGCTTAATGAGCCTTTGAAAAAATCATGCGTTGTTTTTATTGTATGGAAGCATTATTTTGGTTTTCTCCTTGATGCTTTATTTGGGTTGACTTGGCGCATGCTCACACATGTTAGACTCTTACAAAGTCGCCAATAGCCTTCATGATCATTTAGTTTTTGACTTTTGATGCCATCTTATGTTTTTTTTAATGTCGCTTTGCATGATTATGGCCATTACTGCTCTCTTAGTTGGTCGCTCCCAGTCTTTTGCTAGCCCTCGCCTTGTACTGAGTATGAGCTCTACTCGTGCATCCAACTCCTAAAAGCCAAAGTTTTCCAAAGTGTCCACCATACATACCTACTAGCAATTTGCTATTCCAAGTAAATTTGACTTGCTTTTATTTTCTCTTCAAATTAAACTCTTACCAGTGTTATGCGAAATTCGGTCAGTAAAGCTCTCACGAACCGGAAGGCACACTTTACTTTTTCCTGTTCTTAAAAATTTGACATTGTGGTCTCTTATGTTGAGTTGTTATGCTTGCAAGTTGTAAGTTGGATTCTAGCCCATCCATGCTGTCATGGGGCAAGCTTTCAACATTGCACTTCTTATTTGAGTTGATATCGTGATCTTTTGTTTATGGATGCCCGCGGTGTGAAATGAATTGGGAATCTTGTGGGGATCATGGAGTTTGTATATGTGTTAGGGAAACGCCGGGCCGCCAATCTAAGCCATGCATAATTCATGGTGGAAATTTGCAGCATACCCATGGTGAACATTCGACGATGCATCTCACAATAAAAAGCTAAACAAAAGGCAAATAAAAGAGATGTCGAGGTGTTCATTGTCTGCTTGTCCTATCATTTTGGTGTGGGCTTGTTTCATGTCATCGGGCACGGAGGTACCCCATTGGCGGTTCTCAATGATATGCATATACTTACAATGACAAGAGCCTTGCTTGGGACTCTAAGTAAAGTAGCATGAGGTTTGGGTACTCGTATTCACGGGGCACGAGGTTTTCAACTTATGATTTGTCAAGCATATGCATCATAATTGTTCTCGCATTAACTTTAACCATTCAAGATGCTTATGATGGGGGCAATGAGAGCTCAAAGCCGGTAAGTACCATAATTTTTGAAGGTTATAAAACTTGCAATCACTGCTTCCCTCTGCGAAGGGCCTTTCTTTTACTTTTATGTTGAGTCACCACCTTCTTTCTTTATGCACCATTAAGAGAGCATAGTTGTCATTCTTAGTGTAATATGCATTATCCCAAAGTTCATTGATTGATTCATGATGTTGGTTTCACTTGTTCTTAAATTATTTGTATATAGTCGCCCTCTTAAACTTGAAGGTGTCCTATGCATTTATGTTTTGCTCTCTTTGAAGGACAGGCTGAAAACCATTTGTATGTTTTTCCTTATGATTTGAACACACGTTTGACTTTCATTGTTTCATTTTCATGATCTTTTGTTTGTGTTCATTTGCATGTTTACAACATGGTTGCAAAGTTTCTTATTGTCATGATTATATCTTCATGCCCATGTTTTAAGTTCTTATGATCCCAGCTCACCAATGCTTACATATATGATCAAGATTGTGTAGGTGCATGTCACCTCAAAAATTATTCTTTTGTTATCACTTACCTACTCGAGGACGAGCAGGAGTTAAGCTTGGGGATGCTTGATACGTCTGCAATGTATCTATAATTTTTGATGCTCCATGCTTGTTTTTACACCATTTGCCTATTGTTTCGTTACACTTAGTGGCACTTTTATGCATTTTCCGGAACTAACCTATTAACGAGTTGCCACAGTGCCAGTTTCCTGTTTTCTGTTGTTTTTGTGTTTCAGAAGTGATACACAGGAAATATTCTCGGAATTGGACGAAACAAGTTCCTGAAGTCTTATTTTACCCGGAAGCTTCCAGAGATCCGAAGGAGAGTAGGAGGGGGGCCACCAGGGCCCCACACGCAGGAATGGCGCGGCCAGACCCCTGGCCGCGCGGGCCCCTCGTGAGGGCGCCTGGCTCCTCCTCTAACGATGCCCCTTCGCCTATAAAGACCCCTCGACGCGTAAAACCTAAGTACCCGATCAATTTTCCAGAACACATCGCGATCCGCCGCCACCGTCGACCCGAAGATCGGGAGGGTCCAGAAGCTCTTCCCGGCACCCTATCGGAGAGGGGAATCGCCACCGGAGGTCTTCTTCATCGCCATGCTTGCCTCCGGAGCGATGAGTGAGTAGTCTACCTTGGACTATGGGTCCATAGCAGTAGCTAGATGGTTGCCTTCTCCACCATGTGCTTCATGTTTAGATCTCATGAGCTACCCTACATGATTGAGATCACCGTTATGTAATTCTACATGTTTGGTTTGTTGGGATCCGATGAATATTGGTGTTTATGATTAAGTTGCTGTACTGAATTATATCTTTTGTTATCTCTATGTTGTTTATGATCTTGCATGCTCTCCATTGTTAGTAGCTATCTTGGCCAAGTAGTTGCTAGTGACTCCAAGAGGGGGTATTTATGCTCGATAGTGGGTTCATGCCTCTATTTAATCTGGGGGAGTGACAGAAACCTCTAAGGTTGTAGATGTGCTGTTGCTACTAGGGAGAAAACAACATTCATATGCTCAAGGGCATATGCTTTGTTTACATTACACACTTTGCTTAATGCAATTATCTATTGTTCGCAACTTAATACTACTGGGGTGTTCGGATTGATATCCACGGGAGTGGATTATTAGTCATAGATGCAGTTGGATGGCGGTCTATGTATTTTGTTGTAATGCCCAGAGTAAATCTCATAGTGATCTTCTTGAAATTCCACATTTATCTTTATTCTATCAATTGCCCAACTGTAATCTGTTTACCCAGCATGTGTTATTTATCTTATGGAGAGACACCACTAGTGAACTGTGGACCCCGGTCCTATTTACATCATATTGCTATCACCTGTTTACTTTACTCGCACTGTTTACTTTACTCGCATACTATATTGTTTTCCACTCGATACGCTCATAATCTTTGTTTCAAGCAAACCGGTGAGATTGACAACCTCATCGCAAGTTTGGAACAAAGTACTTGGTTGTGTGTGTGCAGGTTCCACGTTGCAGCTAGCCAGCAAAGCTTGGACGAGGCGCCATAAATAAATTGTCCGAAGCTGTCGCAAGATAGCAAGCATCGCCTTCAGTCATTTGTCTTTCCTCTCCTGACCGATATTAAACCTTGGTTTCTTAACTGAGGGAAAACTAGCTGCTATACTCATCATACCTTCCTCTTGGGGTTCCCAACGGGCTGGTTATCCACCACGCACAAGGACAGTCTGCTCCCACGTCATCAAACGCAGCAGCTCTAGCCATCACATAGCACCATATTAATACATAGCAATGTTCACTAGTACACTATCATCCAGCAACAACACATAGATAGCAGAGTTCACAAGTTGTACACCATCATCAACACATAGATGAGAAATTTCACAAATATATGGTTGCGTGCACGATGCCAACAAGTGCATGAAGGCAACAACCACACTCTGTGAGCTCCATGACGCAAACCTACAAGTTGACGAAGCACAACAAGCATTAGTTCCCGATAACTATCTTATGAATAAAATTATGGCCAATTAGCTCTATGGACAAGATTATTTACAACTTCACAATATTGTATTGAACATGATATTATGAATAAGTTCAATGGACAAGTTCTAGGGACTAAACTTCCACAAGTGTATTCTTGCTCCATTATGGACTAGGTCTAGATTGTGGACTAGTAGTATCATGTTTTTTCTCTCTATTATCGACTAGGTCTATATTATGTACTAGGTCTATGGACTAAATTTTCACAAGTGCACTAGGAAGCAATATGGCAACATTATGCTATGTTTTTCTCTATTATGGACTAGGTCTAAATTTTCACAAGTGTACAATAAAGCAATATGAAGGCACACGAGGAGCACAAAGGTAGGACAAGTGATCTTCTAGAACAACCTATTGATGAGGCTGTCATTGGTGACGTGTGGTTGACCTCCTGCATCCGTCATCTCCGGGGAGCTTTGCATAGCAGGAATCCCAGCACTAGGCGGGAATTGATGTGGTGCCGTCATCTCCGGGTGCTTTGCGTATGGGGATACCCGGTGGGAAAAGCAGCACTAGGCGGAAATTCATATGGTGCAGACGGGAAAAGCTAGCAAATGGAAAAGAATTTCTTTTTAAACAATATTAATTGAATTCCGAGGATTGATTGACAATAGAAAATACAACTTACCCATGGCCCCATGGGATAGTAGAGGGGAGCAAAAGTAGGAGTACCATGCGAAGATGAGGTAACGGATGCGTCCATGGCTTGCAAATCAACGTATGCAGAGGTATGAGGCTACTAGATGAATGGATTTGATATTATTCTTGCCTAGTAAGAAACTCACCATCAGTCACTGGTCATAATATGCAAACCTCTATTGCATCATGGCGTTCATCGCATTCTGCTGCTTCTGCAGTTTCCTAGCTTCAGCCTGGGCTTCCTCTCACAGTCGGATCTGTTCGGCCAACTGAGCCTATGTTGTTTCATCGCAATGTCATCTATTTTGCACTAGTGTGATCAAGTCAAGTGAAGAAGACCAAGAAAAACAAACATACCTAAACCTCCACGAGTGTTGCAAGAAAAGGCAAGGGGCCAGTCTCTACACCGGGATTGGAGCTCATACTGGTTCTACGGACATCAGAGAGATGGAATGGTCGATGGATCGATGCTGCCGTGAACAATATATAGGCGACCATTACTCTTCCCTTGTCCAGCAAGCACGGCAATCTAAGAGTGTAGAAGCACAACAAGTATGGCTAAATATGGACAAGATCAAGATGTGTAACCTCGCCATCAAAGGGGGCGTTGTAAGGGTCCAAATCCTCACCGTACTTCTCCTTGTACTTCCTCACATACGCTTCCTTGCAAAGCTTGTTCCCTGATACGTCTCAAACATATCTATAATTTTTTATGCTCCATGCTTGTTTATACACCATTTGCTTTGTGTTTTGTTATACTTCATGGCATTTTTATGCATTTTCCAGAACTAACCTACTAATGAGATGCCACAGTGCGAGTTCCCTATTTTGTGCTATTTTTGTGTTTCAGAAAAGCTACACAGGAAATATTCTCGGAATTGGACGAAGCAAAAGCCAAAGTTCCTATTTTCCCGGCACGAGACGTAGTCCAAAGAAGAGACGGAGGGGGACCAAGGGCCAGCCACACCATAGGGTGGCGCGGGCCAGCCCCTGGCCGCGCCACCAGGTGGTGGGGCCACCTGACCCACCTCCTGACGCCGCCCTTCCGCCTATATATTCCCCTCGACGGGAAAACCTAAAGGACCCAATCAATTTTCCTCGAAACATATTGCAAGCCGCCGCCGTCATTGACGCGAGATCGGGAGGATTCAGAAGCTCTTCCCGGCACCCTGCCGGAGAGGGGAATCACCGCCAGAGGCCTTCTTCATCACCATGCATGCCTCCGGAGTGATGTGTGAGTAGTCTACCTTGGACTACGGGTCCATAGCAGTAGCTAGATGGTTGTCATCTCCTCCATGTGCTTCATGTTTAGATCTTGTGAGCTGCCTATCATGATCAAGATCATCATTGTGTAGTTCTACATGTTGTGTTTGTTGGGATCCAATGAATATTGATACTTTGTCAAGTTGATTTATGATTTATCATCTCTATGTTGTTTATGATCTTGCATGCTCTCTGTTGCTAGTAGATATCTTGGCCGAGTAGATGCTAGTAACTCCAAGAGGGAGTATTTATGCTCGATAGTGGGTTCATGCCTCTAGTAATCTGGGGGAGTGACAGAAACCTCTAAGGTTGTAGATGTGTTGTTGCTACTAGGGAGAAAACAATGATCTTGTGTTCAAGGACATTTGTATTATTTACATTACACACTTTGCTTAAGGCGATAATTTTTTGCTTGCAACTTAATACCCAACGGTTGCTTGGATGACATCCGGCGGGTGGATTATTAGTCATAGATGCAGTTGGATTACGGTCTATGTATTATGTTGTAATGCCCAAGTGAATCTCATAGTGATCCTCATGACATTTGTATGCTTGCTTTATTCTATAAATTGCCCAACTGTAATTTGTTTACCCAGCATGTTATTTCTCTTATGGAGAGACACCTCTAGTGAACTGTGGACCCCGATCCATTCTTTTACATTGTTATTACCGTTTACCATTTACCCGCTTTATTTACATTCTTGCAAACTAATATCTTTTACCACTCGATACGCTTAATCCTTTGTTTATAGCAAACCGGTGAGATTGACAACCTCACTGTAAGTTGGGGCAAAGTACTTGGTTGTGTTGTGTGCAGGTTCCACATTGCTGCTGGTGCAGAGCTATGCCCTGGACGAGGCACCATATATAAATTGTCCAGAGCTGTCACGAAGCTAGCGAGCATCAACCTTTGGAAGTTGGATCTTTCTCCTACTGGTTTGATAAACCTTGGTTTCATACTGAGGGAAGACTTGCTGCTGTGCTCATCATACCTTCCTCTTGGGGTTCCCAACTGGGCGGTCATCTACACGCCATCAAGCAATTTTTCTGGCACCGTTACCGGGGAGAAAGAGGATTTCTGCAAGGGGAGTCTCTCGCTTCCAATCTTTTACTTTGTTATTGTTTTGCTTTATTTTATTTTTTGCTTGCATCTTTTTATCAAAAATACAAAAAAATTAGTTCCCTTGTAGTTGTTATTTTTACTTGTCTACTTTTAGTTTTGCTAGAATGGGTATTCCTGAGAACACCAAGTTGTGTGATTTTACTAGCACCAATAACAATGATTTTATCTGCACTCCTATTGTGCCACCTGCTCTTGAGGCAAATTTTATGAGATTAAACCTGCTTTGTTGAATCTTGTTATGAAAGAGCAATTTTCTGGTGTTAGTACTGATGATGCTGCAGCTCATCTCAACAATTATGTCGAGCTATGTGAGATACAAAAGTACAAGGATGTAGATGATAATATTATTAAGCTTAAGTTGTTTCCTTTCTCTTTAAGAGGAAGAGCTAAGGATTGGTTGCTATCTTTGCCTAGAAATAGATTGCTTCTTGGGTTAAGTGTAAGGATGCTTTTATTGGAAAATATTATCCTCCTGCTAAGATTATAGCTTTGCGAAGTGATATTATGAAGTTTAGACAGTTTGATAATGAACATGTTGCTCAATCTTGGGAAAGAATGAAATCTATGATACAGAATTGTCCCACTCATGGACTGACTACTTGGATGATTATCCAAACCTTTTATGCAGGACTAAATTTTTCTTCAAGAAATCTCCTGGATACAGCTGCTGGAGGTACTTTTATGTCCATCACCTTGGGCGCCGCAACGAAGCTTCTTGATAATATGATGGTAAATTATTCTGAGTGGCACACCGAGAGAGCTCCACAAGATAAGAAGGTACTGTTGAGGAAACCTCTTCCTTAAGTGATAAGATTAATACTATTATGGCTATGCTTGCTAATGATAGATCTCATGTTGATCCTAATAATGTTCCTTTGGCCTCTCTGGTTGCTCAAGAAGAGCACGTTGATGTAAACTTCATTAGAAATAATAATTTCAACAATAGTGCTTATAGGAGCAATTTTGCTAGCAACAATTATAGGTCGTATCCTTCTACCAATGGTAATGGTTATGACAACTCTTATGGTAATTCCTCCAACAACACTAGGGCGTGCCCTGATACGTCCAAAATGTATCTACTTTCCCAAACACTTTTGTTGTTGTCTCACCTCTAATTTATGTGTTTTGAATACAACTAATACGGACTAACGCTATTTTCAGCAGAATTGCCCTGGTGTCTGGTTTTTGTGGAGAAATCCAACTTTCAGGAAAAATCCTGGAAAATATTGCAAAAATCCTATTTTACTAGAAGAACCACGGAGCCAGAATACGAGACGAAGAGGGGCTGGGAGGCCACCACACCACCTGGTGGCGCGGCCCAAGCCTGGTCGCGCCAGGGTGTGGTGAGGCCACCCCAGCCGTCTCCTCGAGCCCTCCTTCCGCCTACAAATACCCTTTGACCTGAAACTATTGGGGGTTGGGCGTTTTTCCCAGATAGACTTCCGCTGCACTGCCACCATCAGAAACCGCGATTCGGAACCAGAAACTCCATTCTGGCACCCTGCCGGGATGGGGATTTGGAGGAGATCTTCATTACCATCATCACCGACGTCTCTCCATCAACTATCCATGACTCCCCCATACATGTGTGAGTAATTCCCGCTGTAGGCGAAGGGGATGGTAGGGATTGGATGAGATCATTCATGTAATTTGTTATGAGATTGTTAGGGCATGGTGCCTAGTATCTATTATTAGTGCTTATGACATTGTTGCAACTTGTTGTGCTTAATGCTTGTCACTTTGGGCCCGAGTGCCATGATCTCAGATCTGAACTTGTTATTGTTTTATGATGATACTTGTTGTTTATGATCTTACCTGCAAGTTGTATACACATATCATTGTCCGAAACCCGAGGCCCCAAAGTGACAGCAATTGGGATAACCGGAGGGGATGGCTGTGATGTGAGGATCACATGTGTTCACTGAGTGTTAATGATTTGCTCCGGTACTCTATTAAAAGGAGTACCTTAATTACCAGTAGTTTCCCTTGAGGCCCCGCTGCAAAGGGGCTGGTAGGACAGAAGATGTCGTGCAAGTTTCTCATTGCGAGCACGTACGACTATTTACGGAACACATGCCTATGGTTGTTTAGTACTAGGATGCTTTATCATTATTTATCTGCAATTGCCCATGTCTTGATTATTACATGAATTATCTTATCCATGCAATGCCCGTTCATCCATACCTATGCCTATAGTATTTAATCCTACTGTTTACTATTGCTACTGTTATTGTCTCTACTTTATTGTTGCTACTATATTACTACTGTCACTGCTATAAAACTGTTGTTACTAATAAACCGCTGCAAGCAAGTCTATTTCCAGGTGCAGCTGAATTGACAACTCATCTGTTATGGCTTATAAATATTCTTTGGCTCCCCTTGTGTCGAATCAATAAATTTGGGTTTTACTTCCCTCGAAGACTGTTGCGATCCCCTATACTTGTGGGTCATCAAGACTATTTTCTGGCGCCGTTGCCAGGGTGCATAGCTTTATTTGTAAGTTCACTTGGGATTCATATTGTTCGCTGCAATCCATTCATCATGGGTAAACCTCGTGATGGAAAAGTTCCTATATTGCCATCCACTATAAGAAGAGGTACAACTCTGAACACCTCTGTTGCTCTTGATTCACCATCTGTGATGAGTAAGTTACTTACATCATCGCATGCACATGCTACTACTTCTGCTGAGTTTGAAAATGCTTTTGATAATTTTGTTGATGCTTCTACTGTGCTTGATGAGAGTGGTTCGTTAGGTTCCTTTTTAGAAGCTACAATTGCTAGGACTAAGCAAATGGGGAACGCTACTGTTACACCTGCTAGTTCACCTGAGTCTAGGGAATACCCTAGTGATGATCTTGATGAGGCTTATATTGAGTTAGATGATGCTTTTATTGATGAATCTCATGCTACTAGTGATGCTGATGCTATTAGAGAGCTTCTTACAAGACGTGCTGTTAGATATAAGTTATCTCCTGATGCTAAGTTTGCTGCTTCTCCCATAAATATTAGTGATAAGGATTATGATTTCTCTTTGGATTTATCTTACATATCTATTGTTGAGAAAGAACCTTTTTGTGGTACTGAAAATGGAAGTGCTATGGAGCACATGAATGAGCTTTCTTCTTTGAGTAATTTGTTTTCTGATGATACTAAGCTGCATACTTATTTTGTTGCTAAGATTTTCCCTTTTTTATTGAAAGGCACAGCTAAAGCTTGGTTTAATAATTTGTCTCCTGTATCTATTGATAGTCCTATTGCTTTGGTTAACGCTTTCTTTCGGAAATATTTCCCTGCTAGTGCTCAACATGCTGCTTTGCAGATTTTTTTTTACTTTGAGCAGGTAAAAGGAGAGAAACTGCCTGAATCTTGGGGAAGGTTTTGTTCTTTAATTAGAGTACTGCCTAGAGAGCCATTGCCTAAGAATGAACTCCTTGATATATTTTATAATGGACTAACTATTGAATCTAAGACATACTTGGATAGTTGTGCTGGTGATGTTTTCAAGAAAAGAACTCCCGCTGAAGCTGAAGAATTAATGGCTAAAATAAGCCGGAATTATGATGATTGGACTATGGCTAAGCCAACACCAGCACCAACCCCAGCGCCTACGCCAAAGAAGAGAGGAATGATTGAATTAAATGATGAAGTGATGAGAGAGGCCAAGAAATCTCTTAAGGAGAAGGGTATTAAATCTGAAGATGTTTAGAATCTACCACCTATAGAAGAATTATGTAAGCCAATCCCTCGCTCCTCCACTATTGAGGTACACTCTCTCCAACGCTTTGATAATAGAGATATTCCTTACTCTAAACCTCCTGATCAATGCTTAGATGAGTTTGATAATTTCATTGTTAAGCAAGATAATTGTAATAAAAGGGTGCATAATCATTGGTTGGAAAATTCTAGAGCTATTAACAAGTTGCAGGATATTGTGGAGAGGACCTCCAATGATGTGAAGATGCTTGTTAAACATTTTCAAATGGTTCAGACTCAAATTGATCAGCTTACCAAGGTGCAAAAATACTTGCTAGTTAATGCTTCAAGAGAAAAACAAGCGTGTGAAATATGCACAAGAGGTGGTGCTTCTACTCAGGATCCTTTATATCCTGAAGGACATCCTAAGAGGATCGAGCAGGATTCTCAATGTGCTGCAGGTGACGATATTCCTTCAAAGAAAAAGAAGAAGAAGCATAAAACAATTGCAGAGTCTTCCAGAACAGGTAAAGATCCTAATAGTGTTTCTATTTCTGATGCTGAAACCAAAAGTGGTAATGCTTCTGATAAAGAAGAAGTTGAAGAGGAACCAGAAAAGCTTGCTAAGAATGCAAAGTACACTAAGGAAGACTTCATTGCCAACAAGCATGGTAGTGAGAGAGAACCTTGGGTGCAGAAACCAATGCCTTTTCCTGGTAAGAAACATAGATCCAAGGAAGAAGAACACTACAACAGGTTTTGTGAATGGATGAGACCTTTATTTTTGCAAATTCCTTTGACTGATGCTATTAAAATGCCTCCTTATTCAAAGTATATGAAGGATATTGTTACTAACAAAAGGAAGATTCCTAGTGAGGAAATTTCCACTTTACTTGCTAATTACTCTTTTGATGGTAAAGTTCTAGAGAAGCTTCGAGATCCAGGTATACCGACTATTCCTTGCTCAATTAAAAATAATTATATAAGAACTGCTTTGTGTGGTTTGGGAGATGGAGTTAGTGTGATGCCTTTTTCTCTCTATGATACGTCTCAAACATATCTATAATTTTTTATGCTTCATGCTTGTTCTTACAATATTTGCTTTGTGTTTTGTTACACTTTGTGGCGTTTTTATGCATTTTCCAGAACTAACGTATTAACAAGATGCCACAGTACTAGTTCCCTGTTTTCTGCTGTTTTTGTGTTTCAGAAAAGTTACACAGGAAATATTCTCGGAATTGGATGAAACAAAAGCCGAACCTCCTATTTTTACCGAAGATTCGCGAAGACCGAAGATGGGACGGAGGGGGGCCAGAGGCTAGCCACACCACAGGGGGCGCAGCCCAGCCCTTGGCCGCCCACCCATGGTGAGGCCGCCTGGCCCACCTCCTGATGATGCCCCTTCGCCTATAAAGTCCCCTCGATGGGAAAACCCTAAGGGACGGATCGCTTTTCCTAGAAACATACTGCAAGCTGCCGCCATCGTCGAAACGAGATCTGGAGGATCCAGGAGCTCTTCCCGGCACCCTGTCGGAGAGGGGAATCCCTTCCAGAGGCCTTCTCCACCACCATGGTCGCCTCCGGAGTTATGTGTGAGTAGTATACCTTAGACTACGGGTCCATAGCAGTAGCTAGATGGTTGTTTTCTCCACATGATCAAGATCTTGTGCTTCATGTTTAGATCTTGTGAGCTACCCTACATGATCAAGATCATCTTTATGTAATCATACATGTTGTGTTTGTTGGGATCCGATGAGTATTGGTACTATGTCAAGTTGATGTGCTAAATTATTTATCTTATGTTATCTCTATGTTGTTTATGATCTTGCATGCTTTCCGTTGCTAGTAGCTATCTTGGCCGAGTAAATGCTAGTAACTCCAAGAGGAAGTATTTATGCTTGATAGTTGGGTTCATGCCTCTATTTAATCTGGGGGAGTGACAGATACCTCTAAGGTTGTAGATGTGCTGTTGCCACTAGGGAGAAAACAACATTCTTGTGTCCAAGGACATTTGCTTTGTTTAAACTATGCACTTTGCTTAATGCAATTATCTGTTGTTTGCAACTTAATACTCAAGGGGTCTTCGGACGAATTCCCTGCGAGTGGATTTTTGATACATCTCAAACGTATCTATAATTTTTGATGCTCCATGCTTGTTTTTATACCATTTTCTTAGTGTTTTGTTACACTTCGTGGCGTTTTTATGCATTTTCTGGAACTAACCTATTAACAAGATGCTACAGCAAAACCACTAAGCATACTATCAAAAAGACATCAAGCATGACATGAAAAAGCCTAAGCCGCAGTCTACACAAGCTCCTTCTTGTACCACTATTTTGCACAAAGCTTTTTCTCTTTTCCAACACCATTTGAAATTTTTAAAGACACCTCTTTTGATGAAAACCAATAAAGATCAGAGGCAAAAATACACCTTGATAAACAAATATAAGAAGATCTGAACGCAAATCAAGGTGAAAATGAAAACCAAAAGCAGTAGCAGAAAAAGAGGAACACTTGATTTTTTATAAGAGTGAAAACTAGAGCGTTCTTGGCAAATGAAAAGGAAGGCAACTTCTCCAAAAGAAATTTGTTGCGGTCCAACCATTTATTGCAGCAAACAAAACAAACTAAACTAACTAAGAAAACTAAAACAACTGACGCTCCAAGAAAAACACATAGTGCATGAAGCAATAAAAATATAGTGTTTTGAAAGGTGACCTGATTTTTGCCGATGAAGAAGGGGTGCCTCGGGGGCATCCCCAAGCTTTGACGCTTGTACTTCTTGGATATTTCTTGTGGTGCTGCATGGGCATCACCAAGCTTGAGCTTTTGTCCATTCTTCAACTCATCTCATCATTCTCCAATCCCTACACTTGAAAACTTCCTTCATACAAAACTAAACACAATTCTATTAGCAACATTAGTGCAAGCATAACATATAATCAACCTATTTTTGCTTCAGGTTTCAACTCAAAACCACCACATATATAGCAAATACTACTGTAGCAACCTCCCCAAAAGTTCCGTGATCAAAAGAACTCAAAAGAAAGCGATAAAGTGGCAAACACAAATATTGGCAGAAATCTGTCAAAACTGAACAGCTGACAAAGGTCAAATTTTTGAGGGGTTTTCTGTTGCTCAAATCAAAAAGTGTTCTACTAACAAAAGTTTGGATATAACCTGGGGCATATGTACAAGAAATCGCAGGTCCAAAAGATATACAGAGAATTTATACGAATTTCTACGGTGCAGCACCGAAAACAGTTTCAGGACAGCAACATCCCCAAATCTTTACCTCACTCGAATTAGAGGCTTCTCTTGGCACAAAAACGAAATAAACAAGATAAGGAGCGGTCATTACAGTAGTAATGACTTCCAAGACTCAAATAGAAGAAAAAGTACTGAAAGGAAAACATTGGGTTATCTCCCAAGAGTGCTTTTCTTTAACGCCTTTGAGCTAGGCGCAAAAAGTTTGAGAAGATGCTCACATAAGAAATATGAATTGAAGTAAAAGAGAGCATCAAGGAGCAAATATAAAACACATTTAAGTCTAACCCACTTCCTATGCATAGGAATCTTGTAAGAAAATAAATCAAAGAAGCGCATAGCCACAAGTATGGGTAGATAAAACAAGAGCAATTTCAGAACTTTCAATAAAAAGAGAGGTGTTTTAGTAACATGAGAATCCCAACAACCATATTTTCCTCTCTCATAATAATTTTCAGTAGCATCATGAACAAAATCAACAATATAAATATCACACTCACCCTCCTTTGTTAAGCATGGAGGGCGATCAAATAAGGTATTAGTTAAGGAGTTACTCTTATTGGGAGATAGACATGGGTAGCTCCATTCTTCCTCCTCTTGATCATCACTCTCCTCCTCTTTTTCATCCAATAAGCTTCCAGTTTCAGCAATTTCTTCTTCCATAGGCTCCTTCAAGCCATTAGTCTCTTCCGTTGGAGAGCATCTATTAAGATATTTAAGAATATAGCCATTTCCTTCCTTGTAATTATCAAAGCAAAATGTGAGTATATCATAAACCTCATATTTATAAGGTGCATCATCAGTATTTTCAAGCAGATAAGCAATTTTGAATGCACCCTTCCAAGCAATAAATTCTTCAATTTGTTCCACATCATAAAATTCATAATTTCCATTAATATAAGAAGATATGGTAACATCATCATTATACTCACATTGAAAAGGAAGGTGTTTATACCTCCTACAGCAACAAGATCTATCAAAGCAATAAGTAACATTATAAGTAGAGCACACATTTCTAGCAATGATATACAATCTATTTATTTGTTCCCATAAGTGTTTCCCTTTTTGTGACAAGTGGTGTTCCTCATAATAATTTTGCTGCTCTTCCGTGAACCCACCTTGCCAAAAAGATTTAGTTTCAAAGAAACCAACCATTGATAGAAAGCATGATAAAGCAAGACAAGTAAAAATAACAACTACCAAGGATTCTATTTTTTTTGGGTTTTTGATATAAAACGATGCAGGTAAAATAAATAAAGTAAAGCAAAACAATAAAACAAAGTAAAGGATGTGCGTGTGAAAACTCCCCTCGCAGAAGTCTTCTACTTCCTCCCCGGCAACGGTGCCAGAAAAGAGCTTGATTGCTGGGATGATGGCGCCAAGAGTTGGTGCCTAGTTGAATGTCCAGCCCGTTGGGAACCCCAAGAGGAAGGTGTGATGAATACAGTAGCAAGATTTTCCCTCAGTTAAGAAACCAAGGTATGTCGATCTTGGAGAGGAGAGACAAACGACTGAAGGTGATGCTTGCTAGTTTGCGACAGCTTCGGACAATTTATATATGGCGCCTCGTCCAAGCTTTGCTTACTAGCTGCAATGCGGAACCTAAACACACACAACCAAGTACTTTGTTCCCAACTTACGATGAGGTTGTCAATCTCACTGGTTTGCTTGAAACAAAGGTTATGAGTGTATCGAGTGGAAAACAGTAAAAGTATGCGAGTAAAGTAAACAGTGCGAGTAAAGTAAACAGGTGATAGCAATATGATGGAAATAGGACCGGGGTCCACAGTTCACTAGTGGTGTCTCTCCATAAGATAAATAACACATGCTGGGTAAAAAAATTATAGTTGGGCAATTGATAGAATAAAGATAAACGTGATATGTCAAGAAGATCACTATGAGATTTACTCTGGGCATTACAACAAAATACATAGACCGCCATCCAACTGCATCTATGACTAATAATCCACTTGTGGCGAATCAATCCGAGAACTCCACAAGTATTAAGTTGCGAACAACAGATAATTGCATTAAGCAAAGTGTGTAATGTAAACAAAGCATATGCCCTTGAGCATATGAATGTTGTTTTCTCCCTAGTAGCAACAGCACATCTACAACCTTAGAGGTTTCTGTCACTCCCCCAGGTTAAATAGAGGCATGAACCCACTATCGAGCATAAATACCCCCTCTTGGAGTCACTAGCAACTACTCGGCCAAGATAGCTACTAACAATGGAGAGCATGCAAGATCATAAACAACATAGAGATAACATAAGATAATATTCAGTACAGCAACTCAATCATAAACACCAATATTCATCGGATCCCAATAAACCAAACATGTAGAATTACATAACGGTGATCTCAATCATGTAGGGCAGCTCATGAGATCTAAACATGAAGCACATGGTGGAGAAGACAGCCATCTAGCTACTGCTATGGACCCATAGTCCAAGGTAGACTACTCACTCATCGCTCCGGAGGCAAGCATGGCGATGAAGAAGACCTCCGGTGGCGATTCCCCTCTCCGACAGGGTGCCGGGAAGAGCTTCTGGACCCTCCCGATCTTCGGGTCGACGGTGGCGGCGGATCGCGATGTGTTCTGGAAAATTGATCGGGTACTTAGGTTTTTTCCGTCGGGGGGTCTTTATAGGCGAAGGGGCAATGTCAGAGGAGGGGCCAGGTGGCCTCACACCATGGTGGCGCGGGCCAGGGGCTGGCCGCGCCACCCCTGTGTGTGGGCCCCTGGTGGCCCCTCTCCTACTATCCTTCGGATCTCTAGAAGCTTCCGGGTAAAATAAGACTTCAGGAACTTGTTTCGTCCAATTCCGAGAATATTTTCTGTGTATCACTTCTGAAACACAAAAACAGCAGAAAACAGGGAACTGGCACTGTGGCGACTTGTTAATAGGTTAGTTCCAGAAAATGTGTAAAAGTGCCACGAAGTGTAACGAAACAGTAGGCAAATGGTGTAAAAACAAGCATGGAGCATCAAAAATTATAAATACGTTGGAGACGTATCAACAACCTCATCGTAAGTTGGGAGCAAAGTATTTGGTTGTGTTGTGTGCAGGTTCCGCGTTGCTACTAGTTGAAGACGCGCTAACAAGAATCGTAAACGGCGCCCTTGTTGGAGTGTCACTAAGCTAGCAAGCATCACCTTCTTAAGTTTGGCTTTCTCCTACTGGACTGACATACCTTGGTTTCTTACTGAGGGAAAACTGTTGCTGTGCTCATCATACCTTCCGCTTGGGGTTCCCAACTGGTCGGTGATCTATATATCCATCGGCGCCATCAATTTTTAGTCATAGATGCAGTTGGATTACGGTCTATGTATTTTGACATAATGCCCAGAGTAAGCCTCATAGTGATCCTCGTGATGTATGTACGTTATCTTTACTCTATCAATTGCCCAACTGTAATTTGTTTACCCAGCATGCTTTTATTTATCTTATGGAGAGACACCACTAGTGAACTGTGGACCCCGGTCCAATTTCTTTTACATAGCTTTACCGTTTACTTTACTCGCACTATTTACTTTACTTGCATTACTATTATCCTTTTACCACTTGATACGCTCATTCCTTTGTTTATAGCAAACCGGTAAGATTGACAACCTCATCGTAAGTTGGGAGCAAAGTATTTGTTTGTGTTGTGTGCAGGTTTCACGTTGCTGCTAGGGGAAGACACACCAACAAGTTGCCTGGCGCCATTGTCCGGAGTGTCGCGAACCTAGCAAGCATCACCTTCTTAAGTTTGGCTCTCTCCTACTGGATTGATTACCTTGGTTTCATAACTGAGGGAAAACTTATTGCTGTGCTCATCACACCTTCTCTTGGGGTTCCCAACTGGTCGGTCATTTACATCATCGACACCGCACCATCAACAAGTTTTCTGGTGCCGTTGCCGGGGAGAAAGAAAACTTCTGCAAGGGGAGTCTCGCACGCACAATCTTTTACTTTGTTTTTAGTTTTGCTTTACTTTATTTTTGCTTGCATCATTTTATCAAAAATAAAAAAAATTAGTTTCCTTTATAGTTGTTTATTATGTCTAGTTTAGTTGCTGCTACTATGTCGCTCGAGGAAATGATCTTCACTTTCAAACAAAAGAGTGAGGAAAGTTTCAAAGAAGCTTGGTCTAGAATTTATGATTGGCATGGAAAAACTAAACCGAAAATGACTTTGAGTTTGCTTCTTAGTAGCTTTTACTTTAGACTTGCTCGTCATTATAGATATGCTTTGGATGCTACAGCAGAAGGAGATTTCCTTCATTGTGATGGAGATCAAGCTTTCAATATTATAAAAAAGTTGATTACAATTTATAGCATGCCAACTGATTTTGATTCCTCTCTTGTGTGCATTTTTAATAGACTTAATACTCTTGAGACTCACACTACTTGTTTGGGTAATTGCTATAGTACTTTGCGCGAGCATTTTAATTATGTGCCATCAAATTCTGAATCATCAAGTTGGTTCCCTACGGTGAAAATCACCATTAGTGGTGAAACTTATCATGCTCGTTGTGATATTATGTCTGAATTTTGTCTTATGCCAAAGGATATTTATGAATCTTTGAGTCTTTGGAAACTTTCTGAGGGGGGAGAAGAAATTTCTCTTACTAATAGTGCCACTATATTTCCCATTGGAATAGCTGAAGGAGTATATACAAAAGTCCTAGGAAAATGGTATCTACTAATTATCTTATTATTGAATGTGTAGGAAAAGGACAAATCACGCTTGGGGATGCCCACGCACCCCAAGAAATATCCAAGAGGTACAAGCGTCAAAGCTTGGGGATGCCCCCAAGGCACCCCTTCTTCATCGGCAAAAATCAGGTCACCTTTCAACACACTATATTTTTATTGCTTCATGCACTATGCGTTTTTCTTGGAGCGTCTTTACTTTTGCTTTCAGTTTTCTTTAGTTTTGTTTGCTGCAATAAATGGTTGGACCCCAACAAATTTCTTTTGGAGAAGTTGCCTTGTTTTTCATTTGCCAAGGACACTCCGTTTTTCACTCTTATCGTTCAACGAGTGTTCTCTTTTTCTAGAACTGTGTTTAGCTTTCATTTTTTGCTTTGATTTTATTCAGATCTTGTTTTATCTTTGCATCAAGGTGTATTTTGACCTCTGGTCTATGTTGGTTTTCATCAAAAGAGTTGTTTCAAAAAGGTTCGAATGGTGTTGGAAAAGAGAAAAAGTTTCATGCAAAAAAGTGGTACAAAAAGGAGCTTGTTTAGACTGCGGCTTAGACTTTTTCATGTCGTGCTTGTTGTCGTTTTGATAGTATGCTTAGTGGTTTTGCTGTAGCATGAGTTGTCTCAAATGACTGAGATTGCTTAATGAGCCTTTGAAAAAATCATGCGTTGTTTTTATTATTTGGAAGCATTAATTTGGTTTTCTCCTTGATGCTTTATTTGGGTTGACTTGGCACATGCTTACAACATGTTTCACTCATACAAAGTCGCCATAAGCCTCTATGATCATTTAGTTTTTGACTTTTGATGCCATTTTATGCTTCTCTTAATGATGTTTTGTCGCTATGCGTGATTATGGCCGTTATTGCTCTCTCAGTTGGTCGCTCCCAGTCTTTTGCTAGCCCTTATTTTGTACTGAGTATGAGCTCTACTCGTGCATCCAACTCCCAAAAACCAAGTTATGCCATTGTGTCCACCATACATACCTATTAGCAATTTTCTATTCCAAAGTACATTTGACTTGCTTTTATCTATCCTTCAAATTAAATTCTTTTTGGTGTTATGTGAAAATTAGTCAGTAAAGCTCTCACGAACCTGATGGCACACTTTACTTTTCTCGTTCTTAAAAATTTGACATTGTGGCTCTCTTATGTTGAGTTGTTATGCTTGCAAGCTGTAAGTTGGAAATTAGCCCAGCCATGTCGTCATGGGGCAAGCTTTCAACATTGCACTTCTTATTTGAGTTGATATCGTGATCTTTTGTTTATGGATACTCGCGATGTGAAATAAGTTGGGAATCTTGCGGGATCATGGAGTTTGTATACGTGTTAGAGATATGCCTGGGCCGCTAATCTAAGCCATGCACCATTCATGGTGGAAATTTACAGCATGCCCATAGTGAACATTCGACGACGCATCTCAAAATAAAAAGCTATACCAATGGTAAATAAAAGAGATGCTGAGGTGTTCATTGTCTGTTTGTCCTGTTATTTTGCTGTGGGCTTGTTCCATGTCATCGGGCACAGAGGTACCTCGTTGGCGGTTCTCGTTGATACGTGTATACTTACAATGACAAGAGCTTGCTTGGGACTCTAAGTTGAGTAGCATGAGGTTTGGGTATTCGTACTTCATGGGACACGAGGTTTTCAACTTATGATTTATCAAGCATATGCTTCATAATTGTACTCGCATTAACTTTAACCATTCAAGATGCCTATGATGGGGGCAATGAGAGCTCAAAGCTAGTAAGTACCATAATTTTTGAAGGTTTATAAAACTTGCAATCACTGCTTCCCTCTGCGAAGGGCATTTCTTTTACTTTTATGTTGAGTCACCACCTTCTACCTTTATGCACCACCTAAGAGAGCATAGTTGTCATTCTGAGTTTAATGTGCATAGTCCCAAAGTTTATCATTGATTGACTCGTGATTTTGGTTTCACCTGTTCTTAAATTATTTGTATCTAGTCGCCCTCTTAAACTTGAAGGTGTCCTATGCATTTATGTTTTGCACCGTTGCAATGTTGACAGTTGCACCGTTGGAGGATATCTATAATTTTTGATGCTCCATGCTTGTTCTTACACCATTTGCTTAGTGTTTTGTTACACTTCATGGCGTCTTTATGCATTTTCTAGAACTAACCTATTAACAATATGCCACAGTGCCAGTTCCCTGTTTTCTGCTGTTTTTGTGTTTCAGAAAAGTTACACAGGAAATATTCTCGGAATTGGACGAAACAAAAGCCAAACCTCCTAATATTTACCGAAGCTTCTAGAAGTTCTAAGAGGAGATGGAGGGGGGCCACGGGCCGGCCACACCATAGGGCGGCACGGCCAGCCCCTGGCCCGCGCCCCCTATGGGTGGGGCCACCCTGGCCCACCTCTGATGCTGCCCCTTCGCCTATAAAGACCCCTCGACGGGAAAAACCTAAACACCTGATCAATTTTCCAGAAACACATCGCGATCCACCGCCGTTGTTGACCCGAGATCGGGAGGGTCCAGAAGCTCTTCCCGACACCCTGCCGGAGAGGGGAATCTCCACCGGAGGTCTTCTTCATCGCCATGCTTGCCTACGGCGCGATGAGTGAGTAGTCTACCTTGGACTATGGGTCCATAGAAGTAGCTAGATGGTTGTCTTATCCACCATGTGCTTCATGTTTAGATCTCGTGAGCTACCTTACATGATCGAGATCATCTTTATGTAATTCTACATGTTGTGTTTGTTGGGATCCGATGAATATTGGTGTTATGTTAAGTTGATGTTCTGAATTTTATCTTATGTTATCTCTATGTTTTTTATGATCTTGCATGCTCTCCGTTATTAGTAGCTATCTTGGCCAAGTAGATACTAGTGACTCCAAGAGGGGGTATTAATGCTTGATAGTTGGGTTCATGCCTCTATTTAATCTGGGGGAGTGACAGAAACCTCTAAGGTTGTAGATGTGCTGTTGCCACTAGGGAGAAAACAACATTCTTGTGTCCAAGTACATTTGTTTTGTTTACATTACACACTTTGCTTAATGCAGTTATCTGTTGTTCGCAACTTAATACTCGAGGGGTGTTCGGACGATATCCCCACGAGTGGATTATTAGTCATAGATGCAGTTGGATGGTGGTCTATGTATTTTGTTGTAATGCCCAGAGTAAATCTCATAGTGATCCTCGTGACATATGCACGTTATCTTTATTCTATCAATTGCCCAACTGTAATTTGTTTACCTAGCATGTTGTTATTTATCTTATGGAGAGACACCACTAGTGAACTATGGACCCCGGTCCAATTTCCTTTACATTGCTATTACTGTTTACTTTTACTCGCACTGTTTACTTTCTCGCATACTACTATTGTTTTCCACTCGATACGCTCAATCATTTGTTTACAGCAAACCGGTGAGATTGACAACCTCATCGTAAGTTTGGAGCAAAGTTCTTGGTTGTGTTGTGTGTAGGCTCCATGTTGCTGCTAGTGCAAAGCAAAGCCCTGGACGAGGCACCTTATAAATTGTCCGGAGCTGTCGCGAAGCTAGCAGGCATCACCTTCTGAAGTTTGGTTTTTTCCTACTGGTTCGATAAACCTCAGTTTCTTACTGAGGGAAAACTTGCTGCTGTGCTCATCACACCTTATCTTGGGGTTCCCAACTGGTCGGTCATCTACATCAACACTGCCACAGCAATCAGTCATCTACATGCCATCATTCCCCATGTTTAGGGACGTACCACAATAGGATCTGGCAGGCCCTTCCTCTCACGGTAGCTCTGCCAAAACTGGAAGAATGGGGCTGCTCGCCGTCTCAATTGTCTGCAAGAGAGAGATTAAAGGATGAGTGACAGGGAACATCATCATGGAGAAAATGCAACTTGACATGAAGAATAAATAATACTTTTGCTCACCTTTTTCTGCAAGAGGACCTGAAGGGCTGCGCTGCCTTGACGGTGTGATCCACCACCCATCATAGCATGCTGATCTTTAGATTCATTGTGCTTTTCCCAGTACACATGGGAGGTCCACCACGCTACCATCCTCGCAAAGCATTGCCTCTTCGAACTGCAATACTCAGGAATCGCCTACACAAAAAAAGATATACTTAATGAAACTAAAGATAACATTGAACTAGTCATTAGTAATCGATATGCATTTACATTGTCAAGTGAATCCACTGATACTTGGCGTACCAATTGATGATGCACTGAACACGGGCCTCGTAGTGCATGTCAGTGACTTGCTTCTAGGCTATGGCGGCATTCATATAAGGTAAAAAAGGAACAAAGTTACTTCTTACAACTAGGGTCAGCCCCAAAGTTATTGAATGATGAGAAATCATAGAAACTTACCCAAAACACTGCTAGCACCCATTGCTGGCTGTTTTCCACTTCAAAATCATCTTCATCAGACAGCGGAATGAGCAACAGGTAGCTGTAGTGCTTCCAAGTCCAAGCTACCGAGGTTCTTCCATTAGGCATTGTCACTAACCCAGGGAACTTGTGGTCCTTTAAATTTGGTTAGACCATAGGAACATGGGAAGCAAAGGTTTGCCCATGCTTACTGATACGTCTCAAACGTATCTATAATTTTTGATGCTCCATGCTTGTTTATGCACCATTTGCTTTGTGTTTTGTTTACACCTCGTGGCGTTTTTATGCATTTTCCGGAACTAACCTATTAACAAGATGCCACAGTGCCAGTTCCGTGTTTTCTACGGTTTGTGTTTCAGAAAAGTTACATAGGAAATATTCTCGGAATTGGACGAAACAAAAGCTGAAGTCCCTAATTACCTAACATGAAGACGGAGTCCAAAGGAGAGTAGGAGATGGACCAGGGGCCGGCCACACCTGGTGTTGGCGCGGGCCACCCCTAGGCCACGCCACTAGGGGGTGTGACCGCCTGGTCCACCTCCTAACATCGCCCTTCCGCCTATTTAATCCCCTCGACGGTAAAACCCTAGGGGCCCAAACTCTTTTCTAGAAAATATACTGCAAGCCACTGTCATCGTCGACGCAAGATCGGGAGGGTCCAGAAGCTCTTCCCGGCATCCTGCCGGAGAGGGGAATCACCATCAGAGGCCTTCTTCATCACCATGCCTACCTCTGGAGTGATGTGTGATTACTCTACCTTGGACTATGGGTCCATAGCAGTAGCTAGATGGATGTCTTCTCCTCCATGTGCTTCATGTTTAGATCTTATGAGTTGCCTATCATGATCAAGATCATCGTTATGTAATTCTACATGTTGTGTTTGTTGGGATCCGATGAATATTGAGTACTATGTCAAGTTGATTTGTGATTTATCATCTCTATGTTGTTTATGATCTTGCATGCTCTCCGTTGCTAGTAGATATCTTGGCCGAGTAGATGCTTGTGACTCCAAGAGGGAGTATTAATGCTTGATAGTGGGTTCATGCCTCTAGTAATCTGGGAGAGTGACAATAACTTCTAAGGTTGTAGATGTGCGGTTTCTACTAGGGAGAAAACAACAATCTTGCGTTCAAGGACATTTGTATTGTTTACATTACACACTTTGCTTAAGGCGATAATCTGTTGCTTGCAACTTAATACCCAATGGTTGTTGGGATGATATCCGGCGGGTGGATTATTAGTCATAGATGCAGTTGGATTACGGTCTATGTATTATGTTGTAATGCCCAAGTGAATCTCATAGTGATCCTCATGACATGTACATGCATTGCTTGCATTCTTTATTTTGTCAATTGCCCAACTGTAATTTGTTTACCCAGCATGTTATTTATCTTTATGGAGAGACACCTCTAGTGAACTGTGGACCCTGGTCCATTCTTTTACATTCATATTACCGTTTACTTTCTACAAGCATTATTTACTTTCTTGCAAACAAATATCTTTTACCACACGATACGTTTAATCCTTTGTTTACTGCAAACCGGTGAGATTGACAACCTCACTGCAAGTTGGGGCAAAGTACTTTGGTTGTGTTGTGTGCAGGTTCCATGTTGCTGCTGGTGCCAAGGCTACACCCAGATAGGCGCCATAAACAAATTGTCTGGAACCGTCACCAAGCCAGCTAGCATCAACCTTCATAATTGGTTTCTTTCTCCTACTGGTTCGATTAAACCTTGGTTTTATACTGAGGGAAACTTGCCGATGTGCTCATCATACCTTTCTCTTGGGGTTCCCAACTGGGTGGCTAGCACCGCTACCAATCAAGCATTTTTCTGTCGCCGTTACCGGGGAGAAAGAGGATTTCTGCAAGGGGAGTCTCTCGCTTCCAATCTTTTAATTTGTTATTGTTTTGCTTACTTTCTTTACTTTATTTTTGCTTGCATCTTTTTATCAAAAAAATACAAAAAAATTAGTTCCTATTTCAAGTTGCTTTTATGTCTAGTTTAGTTCCTATTACTATTTCTCCAGAGGAAATGATCTTCACTTTCAAACAAAAGAGTGAAGAGGGTTTTGAAGAAGCTTGGTCTAGAATTTATGATTCTCATGGTAGAACTGAACCTAGAATGACTCTAGGCTTGCTCCTTAGTAGCTTTTACTTTGGCCTTGTTCTTTGTTGTAGATATGCTTTGGATGCTATAGCTAGAGGAGATTTCCTTCATTGTGATGGGGATCAAGCTTTTAATATTATAAAAAAATTGGTTGCAATATATAGCTCACCTAGTAAATCTGATTCGTCCCTTGTGAGCATTTTTGCTAGATTAAATACTCTTGAGGCGAATACTACTTGTTTAAAAGAATGTTATGGTATGCTTCGTGAGCATCATGATTATGTTCCTACAAATTCTAAACCCTCGGGATGGTTCCCTATAGTTAAAGTTACTATAAATAGTGAAACTTTCCATGCTCGTTGTGATATTATGTTTGAATTTTGTCTTATGCCTAAGGATGTCTATGAATCTTTGAATCTTTGAGGACTTTCTAAGGGAGGAGAACGAATATCTCCTGCTAATAATAATGCCACTATTTTTCCCGTTGGATTAGCTGAAGGAGTATTTACAAAAATCCTAGGGATAATGATATCTACTGATTATCTTGTTATTGAATGTGTAGGAAAGGGACAAATCACACTTGGAAGGTCTCTACTAAAGCTCCTGGGCGCGATGATAGATGTGGGAAAGGGCACTATAAAATTCACCTCTCCACCATGCAATTGTCATGAGTTTCCCAATGGTAAGAGTAAAGGTAAGAGAGGGAGACGTAAGGCATCCGGTGATCTTAATGCTCCTTCATTTGAAAATACTTGATTTCCACTTTCTGCGCCTAGCTCAAAGGCGTTAAAGAAAAGCATTCATGGGAGATAACCCAATGTTTTCTTTTCAGTACTTTTTCTTTTTGCTGAGTCTTGGAAGTTATTACTACTGTAATGACCTCTCCTTATCATTTTTACTTCGTTTTTGTGCCAAGAAGAACCTCTAATTGGAGGAAGCTAAGATTTGGGGAAGTTATTGTCCTGAAACAGATTTCTGTGCTGTACCATAAACATTCGTGAAAATTCTCAGAATGTCATTTTGATCTGCGATTTCTTGTCCACATGCCTCAGGTTGTTGTATAACTTTCATTAGTTTTGCACTTTTCGATTTGAGCAACAAAAGATTTTCAAAAAAAATTGATCTTTACCAGCTGTTCTGTTTTGACAGATTTCTGCCACTATTTGCATTTTCCTCTTGATCTCTTTCTTTTTGAGTTCTTTTGATCATGGAACTTTTGAGAGAGTTGCTACAGTAGCTTGTGCTTTAATGGGTGTTATACTTGAGTTGAAACTGAACCAAAGAGTGGATTTACTATCTTGCATAGACTAATGTTGCTAATAAGAATTGTGTGAAGTTTTGTATGAAGAAAGTTTTCAAGTGTAGGGAAAGGAGAATGATGAGATGAGATAAAGTATGGACAAAAGCTCAAGCTTGGGGATGCACATGTCACCCCAAGAAATATCCAAGAATTACAAGCGTCAAAGCTTGGGGATGCCCCGAGGCACCCCTTCTTCATCAACAAAATATCAGATCATCTTTCAAGACACTATATTTTATTGCTTCGTATGCTATGCGTTTTTCTTGGAGCGTCTTTATTTTCGCTTTCAGTTTTCTTTTGTTTTGTTTGCTGCAATAAATGGTTGGACCCCAACATATTTCTTTTGGAGAAGACACACTCCGTTTTTTATTGCCTAGAACACTCTAGTTTTCACTCTTATCGTTCAACGAGTGTTCTCTTTTTCTAGTACTGCATTTAGCTGTCATTTTTCGCCTTGATTTTTGTTTAGAACTTGTTAGTTCTTTGTAGATAGGTGTGTTTAGACCTATGTTCTATGTTGATTTTCATCTTTAAGAGTTGTTTCAAAAAGGTTGATTGGTGTTGGAAAAGAGTAAAAAGTTTCATGCCTATAGTGGTACAAATGGGAGCTCGTTTAGGCTGTGGCTTAGACTTCTGCATGTCATGCTTGATGTTATTTTGATTATATGCTTAGTATTTTTTGCTGTAGCATGACTTGTCTCAAATGACTGAGATTGCTTAATGTGCCTTTGAAAAAATCATTCGTTGTTTTTATTATATGGGAGCATATTATTGTGGTATTCTCCTTTGATGCTTTATTTGGGTTGACTTGGCGCATGCTCACACCATGTTTGACTTTAACCAATCGCCTCAAGCCTCTATGATCATTTGGTTTTTGACTTGTGATGCCACTTTATGCTTTGGTTAATAATGTCTTGTCGCTATGCATGATTATGGCCGTTATTGCTCTCTTAGTTCGTCGCTACCAGTCTTTTGCTAGCCTTCATCTGTACTGAGAGGGAATACTTCTTGTGCATCCAACTACCAGAAACCAAAGTTTTCCAATGTGTCCACCATATCTACCTATTAGCAATTTTTTCCAAGTACATTCGTCTTGCTTTTATCTATCTTCCAAATTAAACTTTTTTGTTATGTGAAAAATAGTTAGTAAAGCTCTCACAAACCCGATGGCACGTTTAATTTCTTGCACATAATAAACTTGACCATTGTGGCTCTTTTATGTTGATTATATGCTTGCAAGTTGTAAGTTAGGAGTTAGCTCAGCCATGCTGTCATGGGGCACGCTTTCAACATTGCACTCATTTCTATTTAAGTTGATATTATGATCTTTTGTTTATGGATGCTTATCTGTGTGAAAGGAGTTGGAAACTTGTGGAGTTCATGGAGTTCGTATACGTGTTAGAGAAACGCCTGTGCCGCTAATCTAAGCCATGCATCATTAATGGTGGAAATTTACAGCATAACCATAGTGGATATTCGACGACGCATCTTAAAATAAAAAGCTATACCCAATAGTAAATAAAAGAGATGCCAAGGTGTCTATTGTCTGTTTGTCTTGTCATTGTGATGTGGGATAGTTTCCATGTCATCGGGCAGGAGGTACCCCGTTGGCGTTCTTAATGATACACGTATGCTTACAATGACAAGAACTTGCTTGGGACATAAGTCAACTAGCACTGTTTAAGTACTCGTATTCACGGGACATGAGATTTTCAACTTATGATTTGTCAAGCATATATCTCATATTTGTACTCGCATTAACCTTAACCATTCAAGATGCCTATGATGGGGGCAATGAGAGCTCAAACCTAGTAAGTACCATAATTTTTGGAAGGTTTATAAAAATTTTCAATCCCTGCTTCCCTCTGCGAAGGGCCTATCTTTTACTTTTATGTTGAGTCTTCAACTTCTACCTTTATGCACCATCTAAGAGAGCATAGTTGTCATTCTGAGTATAATGTGCATGGTCCCAAAATTTATTATTGATTAATTCATGATTATGGTATTGCTTGTTCTCAAATTATTTGTATCTAGTCGCCCTCTTAAACTTGAAGGTGTCCTATGCATTTATATTTTGCTACTCCATGAGGGACAAACTGAATACCACTTTGCTATGTTTTTCTATATGCTTGTAACAAATAATTGACTTTCAATGCATTATTACTAATAATCTTTTGTTTGAGTTACTTTTCATGTTATAACATGGTTGCTAAATTCTATTGTCAAGATTATATCTTTTATGCCCCTGTTTAGAGTACTTTGACCTCAGCACTCAATGCTTTACATCGTTTTGATCAAGATTGTGTTGGTGCATGTCACCTAAAAAATTATTGTTTTGTTATCACTTACCTAGTCGAGGATGAGCAGGAGTTAAGCTTGGGGATGCTTGACACGTCTCAAACGTATCTATAATTTTTTATGCTCCATGCTTTTTTATGCACCATTTGCTTTGTGTTTTGTTTACACTTCGTGGCATTTTTATGCATTTTCCGGAACTAACCTATTAACAAGATGCCACAGTGCTAGTTCCCTATTTTCTGCTATTTTTGTGTTTCAGAAAAGTTACATAGGCAATATTCTCGAAATTGGACGAAAGAAAAGCTGAAGTCCCTAATTACCTGACACGAAGAGGGAGTCCAAAGGAGAGCAGGAGACGGACCAGGGGCCGGCCACACCTGGTGGTGGCGCGGGCCAGCCCTAGGGCGCGCCACCAGGGGGTGTGACCGCCTGGTCCACCTCCTGACATCGCCCTTTCGCCTATTTAATCCCCTCGACGAGAAAACCCTAAGGCTCAAACTCTTTTCCAAAAAACATACTGCAAGCCGCCGCTGTCGTCGACGCGAGATCGGGAGGGTCCAGAAGCTCTTCCCGGCACCCTGCCGGAAAGGGGAATCACCACCGGAGGCCTTCTTCATCACCATGCCTGCCTCCGGACTGATGTGTGAGTAGTCTACCTTGGACTATGGGTCCATAGCAGTAGCTAGATGGATGTCCTCTCCTCCATGTGCTTCATGTTTAGATCTTGTGAGCTGTCTATCATGAGCAAGATCATCGTTATGTAATTCTACATGTTGTGTTTGTTGGGATCCGATGAATATTGAGTACTATGTCAAGTTGATTTGTGATTTATCATCTCTATGTTGTTTATGATCTTGCATGCTCTCCGTTGCTAGTAGATATCTTGGCCGAGTAGATGCTAGTGACTCCAAGAGGGAGTATTTATGCTCGATAGTGGGTTCATGCCTCTAGTAATCTGGGAGAGTCATAACTTCTAAGATTGTAGATGCGCGGTTGCTACTAGGGAGAAAACAACAATCTTGTGTTCAAGGACATTTGTATTGTTTACATTACACACTTTGCTTAAGGCGATAATCTGTTGCTTGCAACTTAATACCCAACAGTTGTTCGGATGATATCTGGCAGGTGGATTATTAGTCATAGATGCAGTTGGATTACGGTCTATGTATTATGTTGTAATGCCCAAGTGAATCTCATAGTGATCCTCATGACATGTACATGCATTGCTTGCATTCTTTATTATGTCAATTGCCCAACTGTAATTTGTTTACCCAACATGTTATTTATCTTTATGGAGAGACACCTCTAGTGAAGTGTGGACCCTGGTCCATTCTTTTACATTCATATTACCATTTACTTTCTACAAGCATTATTTACTTTCTTGCAAACAAATATCTTTTACCAAACGATATGTTTAATCCTTTGTTTACAGCAAACCGGTGAGATTGACAACCTCACTGCAAGTTGGGGCAAAGTACTTTGGTTGTGTTGTGTGCAGGTTCCACGTTGCTGCTAGTGCCAAGGCAACACCTAGATAGGCGCCATAAATAAATTGTCCGGAGTTGTCGCCAAGCCAGCTAGCATCAATGTTCGGAAGTGGTTTCTTTCTCCAACTGGTTCGATTAAACCTTTGTTTCATACTGAGGGAAACTTCCCGCTGTGCTCATCATACCTTCCTCTTGGGGTTCCCAACTGGGTGGCTAGCACCTGGTACCAATCACTTACCACAAGATTCTCCCCGGTGGAACCAACACGGGAGTTTCCACCTCTAAGTCAGCTGGAACCGAACCATAGGTATAGGTAGAAGGTCACACCGGGGACCTAGTATTGCATCTCCCAACCCATCTTCACACATACATACACATGTTAGGTCCACATGCATGCTTTCGGTGGGTTCCGGACCCCCGAAACCCGGTGTACGACGAAACCCTAGCCCATGGCCCACGCGCGGTCTACCCCCTAGATTTCTCTGAACAATAGCAGTCCGGGGGCTAGTGTGCTCCTTTGACTTTGGTTAGGACATATGAACATGGGAAGCAAAGCTTTGCCCATGCTTACCACAAGATTCCCCCCCCCCCCCGTTGAACCGAAGCGGGAGTTTCCACCTCTAAGTCAGCTGGAACCAAATCATAGGTATAGGTGGAAGGTCATACCGCGGACCTAGCACTTGCATCTCCCAACCCACCATCACACATACATATACATGTTAGGTCCACATGCGTGCTTTGGGTGGGTTCCAGACCCCCGAAGCCCGGTCTACGGCAAAACCCTAGCCTGTGGTCCACGCGTGGTCTACCCCCCTAGATTTCTCCAGACGACGGAAGTCCGGGGGGCTAGTGTGCTCCTTTGACTTTGGTTAGGACATAGGAACATGGTAGGCAAATGTTTGCCCATCCTTACCACAAGATTCCCCCCAGTGGAACCAACGCGGGAGTTTCCACCTCTAAGTCAGCTGGAACCAAACCATAGGTATAGGTGGAGAAGGTCACATTAGGGACCTAGCTGTTGCATCTCCCAACCCACCATCACACATACATACACATGTTAGGTCTACATGCATGCTTTGGGTGGGGTTCTGGACCCCCAAAGCCTGGTCTACGGCGAAACCCTAGCCTGTGGCCCACGCGCGGTCTACCCCCTAGATTTCTCTAGACGATGATAGTCTGGGAGGCTAGTGTGCTCCTTTGACTTTAGTTAGGACATAGGAACATGGAAAGCAAAGATTTGCCTGTACTTACCACAAGATTCCCCCCGGTGGAACCGACGCGGGAGTTTCGACCTCTAAGTCAGCTGAAACTGAACCATAGGTATAGGTGAAAGGTCACACCGTGGACCTAGCTATTGCATCTCCCAACCCACCATCACACATACATAGACATGTTAGGTCCACATGCATGCTTTGGGTGGGTTCCGGGCCCCTGAAGCCCGGTCTACGGTGAAACCCTAGCCCGTGGCCCACGCGTGGTCTACCCCCCTAGATTCCATGTGTGTCCCATATTTAGGCTTGCAACATCAATGTATGTGACATGTATATATGCATATTGTTGACAAAGAAAGAAAAAAATTAAATTTATATTCAGGAATTATTTTGAGAACATTGTTGACATAAGAGAGGGGTTTTTTTGAAAATTAATTTCACTACCCTGTTGTTACACACGGCAGAGTAGTGGGGCCACGGCAGAAACTTGGCGGGAACCCTTGGCGGGAACCGAAAACTATGCTTCCACCCGACTGGTAGGAGTCTACGGTGTGCTGCGTATCTGTCGTATGTCTACGTGGCCCACTGTCGTGGCCAATAGATTGCCGTGTGTCGTCTATGTAGCCTGCCACCGTGGCCAGCAGGTCTGCCGTGTGCCACCCTGGCCCGGAAAATGGCAGACACAGACTCTGCCGTGATCTGGGCCAGCCTGGCACATGGCAGACCTGCTGGCCACGGCAGCGTCTTGTTTTCCGGTAGTGTAAGCAGTCTAGGTAATTGTTTTGTTTAGAAAAGAGCCATTGTCTGATTTATTCTGTTAGCCGTAACTAGTAGGGAAGAACTTTCTACAAAATTAAAGGGCTTATCCCTCGCATGCAATGTAAGTTGACTAGCTTGTTCCATGAGTACTCCACTGCCATGGCAACATTAGACGTAGTTAACGTGCCAAATCGTACATTGCTGATTATTAAGATCAACTAGGTTACACGAAGTAATTAGGGGTTGATACATAGAACGTGCATGTGTACCAACTACTCCGTCCACTTATAGATCGAACCGTGCTCAAATTATCTATTTTACCAGGGCAGGTTGGTCCAACGATCGATCTCTCGGTAAATAATCAGCCTATTAGTGTCCTAATCAAGTGGTGCAAGTAGCGAAGTACACGCAAGTGGAAATTTTAATTATCTCCGGGACCATTCTGCGTATAGTAGCATTAGATTTTTTATTACAAGAATCAAAAGAGTTGAACTGTATTCCAGTGGGTTTGAGTTATTATTGTGGAGAATTAGGCCTTTCACAATGCAAGTTTCTTAGCGCGGTATCATAGCTTGCAAGTGGCTCAAGTGGGGTCTCATTTGAACCAAGGCATCTGCCCCGCTGCCCCGCTGCTCCTCGTGTCGCCCCCTCCTGGCGACCGGGGGGCGGAAACCCTAATACTCCCGCCGCCACCTCTCTCTCCCCTGCTCCGCCCCTCCTCGTCGCCCCCCGAGGCCGCTGGGCCAAGCCGGGCGTCGCCCGTGACGGGGGCGGCGAGGATCTACTGCCTCTCGGTTCCCCATCTCGGTGGTGAGGAGGAGGACCGCCGTGCTGGTGCCGGAGGTCGCCGTCCGCGGCGCTGGCTGCCCCCGCGGTGCCTGCCTCCTCCTGTCTCGCGCCGGGTTCGGGTGCTGGTCCATCGGCGGGATCTAGCCCGGCTGGGTCGGCAGTTCATGAGGAGGCGGTGCTCCGTCGGCGGGCATTTCGCGGCGGCCCTGCGGGGATGGTGCGGCAGCATGGCGCTGCGGTGCGGTTCCTTGGTGGTTCGGCCGGCTGCCGGCGCCCGTGCGTGCAGGGCCCGATCTGGGCCGGCTGGGCCTGATCTGGGCTGCCTGAGCCGCAGCTGTTCGCTTGGTGCAGGCGGGCGGCGTAACTGTGGAGGTGGATTGCGCACCTACGACGTCCACGGCATGGTGCTATGGTGGTTCCTTGGCATGTTTGTACGGCCTTCAGGCTGGGTGGTTAGATGTGCAGCAGTTCGGACGAATGTCCTGCCTGACTTGTGTCGGTGCCGGCGACAATGGCGCCTTCGGGTGTCGTTTCCCTCCTTGGAGGTGTTGCTGTGAGGCTTTGGCATCTCCCCCAACCTCGCGGTGTTGTCTCCGGGTGAAAACTTGATTCGGTGTTCCGAATCGGCGATGGCGGCGTCTCGACGTCGCATCTTTGTTGAAAGCATCGTTGTGGAGACAAGACTAGTTCCAAGATGGCGCCTTCCTCAAGACCAGTCAAGTCCTGCCATTCGTTTGCCGACTCTAGGCGTTCAACGGCGGATGGTGCGTTGGCTTGGGTAGTCTTGTTGGAGTGGTCTTTCTTTGAACGTTGCCGAGGTTGTTCGGCGCGGCCTTGGATTTTTCCTGTAGTAGGTGTCGTTCGTTGTGGGTGTGCTAGCTAATCTTTGGATTAGCGGTGGTAGCCGTAAGGCTTTGTAACCTTTCTTGGTGTTCTCCTTTCAATCTTAATACAATGACGCGTAGCTCTCCTGCGATGTTCGCAAAAAAAAAAGGTAAAGTGGTGATGTGGCACCCTATTAATTAATGAAAGAGAGCGTTGTTGTATCTTAGCTAAGCTACAACCTTTGCACAAAGTCATAGGCAAAAAGTATTGTTAGCCCAATCACATTCATGCATGGAGCTAAAATCATTAAATTTAGATATTATTCTAAGATACAATGCATTGTGGTTTTGTTGTTTCTTTGAAGAAACTTCTATCTAAGATAACGTGCTAAGAGCCAATGCATTGTGAAAGGCCTTAGGAATAACCATCAAGTACGTATATTTACCATGACCCACAATTTCCCGGGAAATGGGCCCTGAAAAGTGTTTGACTTTATTACTCTCTTCAATTATGAATAAGTGTCGATGATTTAATACAAATTTTGTACTAAATTAGTATAAAATTACTGATATTTATTTTAAATGGAAGTGAGTAGTTTGAATCATGAGTTGGCAGAAGTGATAGTTTCACTTTGTCTACAGTCTACTGCTTTGTCTGTTGTCCTAGGGACAGAGCAATAGCTGCTAGGCGCAGTGGGCTTCGCAAAAAAGTCAGAGCAAATTTTTCTTTCGGCTTCAGGTTTGTACTGGATGACGTCTTTGCCTGCCTGCTCATGGCCTCGCAGGAGAAGTAGAAATATAGGAAGATTCCTGTCTACGTCCTATCGAACAGCGACCTCACTGGTTTTGCTCGGGTCTAGATAAGGCTAGTACCAATGCATCACCCCACTATAGCCTCGCCACGTCAGCTTTTACCCCACTCTCACCCCACTTTCACCCCACTCTCACCCCACGGTGCCAGTGCACGGGCTATAGTGCGAGCTCTCACTTCTCTCTCCTCCACATCAGCTTTTCTCTCTCCTCTCTTTTACAACATTCAAAATAATGCAAGAAAATTATTTTATTCATGACGAATCAGATCGCGCCACGTCAGCTAGCCGTTACCCCTCTCGTCTCGCTCCCGCCCCGCTCTCGCCCCGCTCCCGCCCCGCTCTCGCCCCGCTCTCGCTCCCGCCCCGCTCTCGCCCCGCCCCGCCAGCGCGTCGCCTCCCTATCGCCTGCTCTCGCCCCCCTCTCGCCCGCTCTCGCCCCGCCAGCGCGGGCGCCGGCCGGGCGGTATCGCCCGCTCCCGCCGGGCGACGGAGCCGGTGCCCGCCGCTGCCCTCTCGCCTCCCTCTCGCCTCCCTCTCGCCTCCCTCCGGGCGATACCGCCCCCCCTCCAGCCCGCGTTGGCACCAGCCTAAGCGGTTTGTTAGAGAGGTCAACCGTCAGTACGTGAGGGTGATTGGAGTATATAAAACGATGTGATGCAGATTATTTATGGTCACTTGGTTGTAAGCCGACTGTCCCAACCATTCATCGATCAGCCTGTGGTAGAATTTTCATCTTCGATGCTGCGTATCAATCAAGTGGCGCAAGTTTTGCAAGTCTGGGGAGGCCATTTAAAAAAAAGTATTCGCTCCGACCTATATTACCTTTCACAAATATGGATATATTTAGACATATTTTAGTGTTAGATATATCCATATTTACGAAAGATAATATGGGTCGGAGGGAGTACAATACATGCAAGTTAAAAGATGAAATATAGCAGTCCCTCCTTAATAAAATAGGATGCCTATAACTTTTGATAAGTCAAACATTTCAAAGTTTGATCAACTATACAGGACAATATATCAACATCAATACCTAATGCATATGATATGATAATACTTTCATGATGGTTATAACTATACTGATTTAGAATTATAATGTCGACACTTTTTTCTATATATTTGGTCAGTCTCTTCTAATCTACAGTTGTCATCGTTGGTGATGGTTGTTGCTCTAGTACGCTGATCCTTTGGGGTCTTAGCACGACAACTTTCCGACTGTCTACTACAACAAGCTATACTACGACAAGTTTTGCCCGGCTCCGGTGATGGAGGGGTGAGGACGGCGGCGTGCCTTTGGCTCGCGCTAGTGTCTGTAATCGGCGCTAGGTGGTCCAATGACCTAATTGTAATTTTTATTACTTTTAGAATTCTTTGTACTGCTGTTGATGATTATTAATAGATCGGTGGAATTTCGAAAAAAAACTTTAGAAAGTTTGACATTAATCAGAAATTATAGGCATCCTATTTTGCAAAGGACGGAATAGTACCTCTGTTTCAATGAATTAGTCACTTTTAGCAGTTAAAAAAATAAAATTTGACCAAATTCTTAGGATTAATCATTAACATGTGCAATAAAAATACCATTAGATAAATAATGAAATATATTTTCATATGATATCTATAACATATTATAGTTATTGATTATTTTGTTAAGTATGTTCAAAGTATACTTAACTTGATTTTATAAAAAAAGTTATAAGCCTTATTCTGGAACCAATGAAGTATAAATTTTGGGCACAAAATATGAGCCATAATAGAAGATATTCAAAATAAAAGTAAATATGCCACACCTTTTTGCAACAACCTATAAGTGGTGTCATAAGTTTTAAGCAAAATAATTTACTTGTATGAATTTTATGGCACAACCTATATAGCATGTATATTTTTAAATATTTGAAGATACTCATAATCAGTTACAAAAAGTGGGCAAGAGAAAAATGCTTTACGACATATTATTTTAGAAGGTTTAAAGGGCCAAAATTACTTTAATAATAAGGGCACATAAATTTACATAAGAGAAAAGGTTGACTTGTTGCCTTTTGTTCTCTTCATTAAGATGTGTACTTCTTGGCTTTACGTATTTGGGGCCCTGTAATTTGGGGGGCCCTGTTCGGTCAATCACCTCGATCCTATCTATCGAAGGGGCTGCATTATGGAGGGCCTAACCAGGTGATTGCATCATATAGTTTATGCGTTTTCATACAAATATATACTCCCTCCGATCCATATTATTTTTCGCAAATACAGATATATCTAGACACATTTTAATGCTAGATACATCCGTATTTGAGAAACATAATTTGGGTTGAAAGGAGTAACTAATTAGGAAAGTCAATTACATCGAGTTTTTTTATGAAAGTCAAATAGGCTAGCCGTAGGAAAAACTCTGCACAAAATCTTTTACTTGGTAGAACGCGTCGTTAGCTAGCTAGCTAGTGATACTCACAATTGTCAGCCGATTACTCCGTCCACTCATCGATTTGTGCTCATGTCATCCATCTTTCTAAAGCATGTTGCTGCATTGATCTGAGTAAATATTCGTTACCTTACCTCATCAAGTGGTGCAACCTGCAAGCTACACCCCCACAAAAGATAAAAGAACTTGCAAACTACACGCTAGCTGATTTTTCCGACCCATAATATTTTCGCTAATATAGGTGTATCTAGACACATTTTAGTGTTAGATACATCTATATTAGCAAAAAGTATTATGGATCGGAGGGAGTACGTTTTTAGGAGCCCTTTTGTAGTACTATATTAGTTCATGCAATTCATAGCAAATTAGATTTGCCTATGCAAAAATCAGAGGAAAAAATTACACACTAGTGACTCAGGGTTTGAGTTTCTAGGCAAAATTTCTTGAGGTTTATTTTAAAATAAAATTGACTCATATTTATTTTAAAAATAAACCTGAAGACATTTTTTTGACAAGGGGGCATACCCGACCTCTAGATTTTCTTTTGTTAACATACATTGTGTTTCATGCATATTGTAAAATGACCACTCCTTCCATTCTGAATTGGTGAGATAACCTTGTCAACCACACTGCAATTCAGTCAAACGTTGTTTTGATATTTTTTTTAGAAACAATTGTATCGAGTATTTCCTCCATTTCGGTTTACTAGTCTTGCGCGTATTCCCAGATCGATAATTTATACAACTTAACATGATATATATATTAGAAAAATGTACCATTAGAAATTTTGTTCTTATACTTTCTATTAGTATAATTTATTTGTTCTATAATTTATATTATGTTGATCAAATTGACAACCTAGATACACGTACCAAACTAGTAAACCAACACGGAGAAAGTATATATAGTGAGCATGAACGTAGATAGCTTGTCGATTGGGAGATAAAACTCTCAATTAAGGTTCAAGGACTGACGTGATGACCCCTAAAAAGGTAAAACAAAATTAACCATGTTGGCGTTGCACGGGGGATGAAATGTTCAACGTACATAGCATTGCTCTCAGTTTAATTATCACTGTTGACGCAGTCGTAGTCTCGTACTATGTGACCGGGTTTGGCCGACCGTCGCGGCTCTATATATGCAGCGGCACAGAAATCCTTTACTTAGCGCATCTTCTTCTCGAGACAGCTAAATAACCAGCTTAGCTACGACTAAAATGGCGGCGGCGTCCATCGAAGAGATGGAGTGCGGCAGCAGCGGAACGCCGGCGGCGCCACCCAAAGACGATCCGTCGTGGGAGTACCACCTCCGGAAGTACCTGGTGCTGCTGGCCACGCTGGTGGCCACGGGGACGTACGCGGCGGGGCTCAGCCCGCCGGGGGGAGTCTGGCAGAAGACCGAGCCAGGCCACGAGGCCGGCGTCCCGATCCTGTACCACTCTCCCCGGTACCTCGCCTTCTTCTACTTCAACGCGACCGCCTTCGCGGCGTCGCTCGTCGTCAACCTCCTCCTCCTTGTCCTGAACCAGAAGAAGCGGACGCTCTTGCTCGCCGTGCTCCGGTTCGTCATGGTGCTGGACCTGCTCGCCCTCATGGGGGCCTTCGCCACCGGGAGCTGCGAGGATCTGCCGACCACCGTGTACGTCTCCACGCTGGTGGTCGCTCTCGCCGCCTACGTCGGCATCCACATCCTCCTGGACTGGCACGACAGGGAGGAGACCTCGCACGCAGCTGAGGTGAGCCCCGACGACGCGCTGAAGCTCAAGGAGCAGCGTAAGGTGCTGCTGCTTCTCGCCACGTTCGCCACGGGCATCTCCTACGGCGCCGGCCTGAGCCCGCCCGGCGGCTTCCGCGACGACGACAAAGCCGGAGACCCGATGCTGAAGGCCCAACAGTCCCAGCGCCTGATGGCCTTCTTCTACTGCAACACCACGGCGTTCGTGGCGTCGCTGCTCATAATCGTGCTGCTCCTGGGCCGGAGGATGCAGAGGTACTACGCCAAGATTCAGCTGTACGGGTTCGTCCTCGTCGTGCTGCTCGGTCTCCTGGGCGCCTACGCCGCCGGGAGCTCCAGGAAGGCGGAGACGACGGCCTACGTGGTCGTCCTTGTCGCCGCGGTCCCCGTGTACATCTTCCTCGTCATAGTCGTCAAGCTGCTTGTCTCGGATCCTCTCAAGAACACCCGCTCCTGGCGACGACTGAAGAGCGTCTCCGCGCGCGTGTCAAATTGGCTGCAAGAACGAGGATGCCACCAGAATCAGAGTACATCGCCGGCGGGCGAGCAGTTGGCAACATCAGGAGGAGGCGCCGGCGGCAGCACCGATGAGGTGAACACAAGCAACAAGAACGAAGGCATCGAGAAGGCCAAATCGCTGATCCTGCTGCTCGCCACACTCGCAGCCACCATCACTTACCAAGCGGGGATGGATCCGCCCGGCGGGGTCTGGCAAAAAGCTGACCCGAAAGGGCACTACAAGGCCGGCGACCCGATCCTCTTGTTCACGAACGCTAGGCGCTACAAGGTGTTCTTCTACTGCAACTCGACGGCGTTCGTGGCGTCCTTGGTGGTCATCCTTATGGTCCAGAACAAGAGCTTGATTAGGGGGCACGCGCTGGAGGTGGCCATGATACTTGACCTGTTCGGTCTCATCGGCGCGTACGCCGCCGGGAGCTGCCGCGACGTCAGCACCTCAATCTACGTCATGGCCTTGGCGGGCGCCGTCCTGGTCTACGTGGTCATCCACGTTGTCTTCTTCACCCTTGACAACGAGGACCTGAGCGACAAGGAGAAGAGGACGATCGACAAGCGGCGCAAGCGACTGCTGCTCCTCGCCATCCTCGTGGCCACCATCACCTACCAGGCCGGCCTCACCCCGCCGGGCGGATTCTGGACGGCGGACGGCACGGCCGAAGATGGCACCCCGACGTACAATGCGGGTTCGGCGATACTCGAAGACTATGGCGGCGAGTACCGGAGGAGGTACCTGGCGTTCTTCTACTGCAACTCGACGAGCTTCATGGCGTCCGTGGCGCTCATCATCATGCTGGTGAACCCGAACCTGTACCGGCCGGGCATACGGTGCTACGCGCTCTACGTGTGCATGGTCGTTGCCCTGTTTGGCCTCATGGGCGCCTACGCCGCCGGGAGCGCACGGGAGCTGCTAACGTCCATCTACGTCTTCGTTCTCGTCGGTGCCGTGGTCGCGTTCATCGTCGTGCAGTTGCTCGTGTTCTTCAAATTCTTCAATGGTTGTGGTGCTTCCTCCTCTGGATCAACCTCCGGCGGCAGCAGTAGCAACAATGCCAACGATTCATTGTCCTCTCCGCGGCCACAATCGCCGGAGCCCAGCACGGCGGAGCGCTCCAGTTCGAGTCGGCGGAAGTACCTGATGCTGCTGGCGATCCTGGCGGCGAGCGTCACTTACCAGGCCGGCCTGAAGCCGCCGGGCGGCACTTGGGAGGAATCGGTGCCGGATTCACACATCACCGAGGGGAACCCGGTGCTGCGTGTCAGCGACCTGCCCCGGTTCCGGGCCTTCTTCTACTGCAACTCCGCCTCCTTCGTGGCGTCGGTGGTCGTCATCGTCCTGCTGCTGCAGGAATCCCTGCAGGACCGCCACGGTCTGCTGATCTACGCCATGAACACGGCGATCGTGCTGGACCTGCTTGGCCTCCTGGGCGCGTACGCTGCCGGGAGCAGCCGGGAGTGGGATACGTCCGGTTACGTCATCGCGCTGACCGCCGCCGTGCTCGCCTACGTCGCCGTGCACATCGTGATCTGGTTCGTGGCCGGCCGGAGGGGCCGTCGGAGAGTGAGCAGTATCACGCACCAGCTACCTGCTGAAGCTCGTGCTCAGCCGAAAGAAACGACGAGGTGTTGGTCATCCCCGTGCTGAAGCTCGGTTTAAATGATCTCCATTTCTTTTAGCTTAGAACAGCACTTGCTTAAAAATTTAATTCACATGATTATAGCATGTTCAGTTAACTGAAACGATGAAATTATGTCAGACCGGCCTGAAGCAATCTGCATACGCCGGGGTTTAACCTCCTTTTTTAAAACAAAACATTTCCTTTTGTTGCGGCATCGGTTCTATACTTCTAAAAGTGATACAACAAGATTTCACCAGCTACTTATCCAACATCTTGGCCAATTGCACAAATTTACATTAACTAGTATGAATTTAATAGGAGAGTTTGAAAATAAAATTCAAGTACAGATATGTTATCATCAGGGACCCACCCTCCTGCACCGTTAACAAGGTACGGCGGGTTTGAAAATAAAAGTCAAGCTACCAATAATGTGAAAACATTTCGACTGAATCGCAGACCCACGAGGTAGACCATAAATAGCTGCATCAAGCAACGTCAACTAGGTCAAAAAAATGGCGCAACCAAAAATAAAATTCCGCTAAGGACTGATATCACGGCTCCATAGCCTTCAAAAGCTCGATTGGAGTCAAATTCGGAAGCGCCATAAAAAAGACATCTACCCCGCACCAGCGGACAATTTACCACGGTTTTCTCAATTTGTGGTAATAGAGGGCCTCCAAGATAAGAATTTTTTTAACTACCACAAAATTGGAAAAAAAAATGTGGTAGAAGAAGGGTTTTCTATCACGGTGGGCGGACCATTTGGTGGTAGATGATAACTTTTTTTTATAGTGACTAGGAAAAATGCCCGTGCGGACCGGGAACTCCAGCGTATCATCTTCCTCGTGGTCGTTCTCGTTCTTGTCGCCGTGGTCCTACTGTACATCTTCCTCGTCATGGTCGTCAAGGTGCTTGTCTCGGATCCTCTCAAGAACACCGCCTCGTGGCGACGACTCAAGAGTGTCTCGGCGCGCGTGTCCCACTGGCTGCAAGAACAAGTATGTCACCAGAACCAGAGTACATCGCCGGCGGGCGAGCTGTTGGCAACATTAGGCGGCGGAGCCGACGTGGTGAACGCGAGCACCAAGAACGAAGGCGTCGGGAAGGCCCAATCTCTGATCCTACTACTCGCCACACTTGCCGCCACTGTCACTTACCAAGCGGGAATGGAGCCGCCCGGCGACGTCTGGCCGATTGATGCTCAGCCACCCCACAAGGCCGGCCACCCGATACTCCTGTCGACGCACGCCGCGCGCTACAAGGTTTTCTTCTACTGTAACTCCACCGCGTTTGTGGCGTCCCTGGTGGTCATCCTCATGGTCCAGAACAAGAGCCTGATCAGGGGGCACGCGCAGACGCGCTGGAGGTGGCCATGATACTGGACCTGTTCGGCCTCATCGGCGCGTACGCCGCCGGGAGCTGCCGCGACGTGAGCACTTCCGTCTATGTCATGGCCCTCGCGGGCGCCGTCCTGGTCTACGTGGTCATCCACATCGTGTTCTTCACCTTGGATAACGAGGACCTGAGCGACGAGGAGAAGAGGAGTATCGACAAGCAGCGCAAGAGGCTGCTGCTCCTTGCCATCCTCGTGGCCACCGTCACCTACCAGGCCGGCCTCACCCCGCCGGGCGGCTTCTTGTCGGCGGACGGCATGACCCATGATGGCCACAAGTACTATGCCGGTTCCTCGATCCTCCAAGACAACGGTGGCGAGTACCGGAGGAGGTACCTGGCGTTCTTCTACTGCAACTCGACGAGCTTCATGGCGCCCATGGCGCTCATCATCATGCTGGTGAACCCGAACCTGTACCGGCCGGGCATACGGTGCTACGCGCTCTACGTGTGCATGGTGGTCGCCCTGTTCGGCCTGATGGGCGCCTACGCCGCCGGGAGCGCCCGGGAACTACTAACGTCCATCTACGTCTTCGTGCTCGTCGGCGCCGTGGTGGTCTTCATCGTCGTGCAGCTGCTCGTGTTCTTCAAATTCTTCCAAATTTGCGCACCCGCCAACGGAGATGACGGCAATGTGAACGAGTCCTCTTTCTCTCCGCAGCCACGACGAGGAAGTGACTCGGCCAAGCCGCCCAGGACCGAGGAGAGATCCACTTCCAGCCGCCGGAAGTACCTGATGGTGCTGGCGATCCTGGCGGCGAGCGTCACCTACCAGGCCGGCCTGAAGCCGCCGGGCGGCGGGGACGACGCGGGGAACCCGGTGGTGCGCAAGAGCGATCTGGCCCGGTACCGAGCCTTCTTCTACTGCAACTCTACCTCGTTCGCGGCGTCGCTGGTCGCCATCGTCCTGCTGCTGCAGGAGTCCCCGCGGGACCGCCACAGCCTGCTGATCTACGCCATGAACACGGCAATCGTGCTGGACGTGCTGGGACTGCTGGGGGCGTACGCTGCCGGGAGCAGCCGGGAGTGGGATACGTCCGGTTACGTCATCGCGCTGACCGCCGCCGTGCTCGCCTACGTCGCCGTGCACATCGTGATCTGGTTCGTGGCCGGCCGGAGGGGCCGTCGGAGAGTGAGCAGTATCACGCACCAGCTACCTGCTGAAGCTCGTGCTCAGCTGAAAGAAACGACGAGGTGTTGGTCATCCCCGTGCTGAAGCGCAGTTTAAATGATCTCCATTTCTTTTAGCTTAGAGCAGCACTTGCTTAAAAATTTAATTCACAGGATTATAGCATGTTCAGTTAACTGAAACGATGAAATTCTGTCAGACCGGCCTGAAGCAATCTGGCCGGGGTTTAACCTCCTTTTTAAAGACAAAACAATTCCTTTATTTGCAGCATCGATTCTATACTTCTATAAGTGATACAACAAGATTTCACCAGCTACTTATCCAACATCTTGGCCAATTGCACAAATTCATATTAACTAGTATGAATTTAATAGAAGAGTTTGAAAATAAAATTCAAGTACAGAGATGTTGTCATCAGGGACCCACCCTTCTGCACCGTTAACAAGGTACGGGCGGGTTTGAAAATAAGAGTCAAGTTACCAATAATGTGGAAACATTTCGACTGAATCGCAGACCCACGAGGTAGACCATAAATAGCTGCATCAAGCAACGTCAACTAGGTCAAAAAAAATGGCGCAACCAAAAATAAAATTCCGCTAAGGACTGATATCACGGCTCCATAGCCTTCAAAAGCTCGATTGGAGTCAAATTCGGAAGCGCCATAAAAAAGGCATCTACCCCGCACCAGCGGACAATTTACCATGGTTTTCTCAATTTGTGGTAACAGAGGGCCTCCAAGATAAGAATTTTTTTAACTACCACAAAATTGGAAAAAAAAATGTGGTAGAAGAAGGGTTTTCTATCACGGTGGGCGGACCATTTGGTGGTAGATGATAACTTTCTTTTATAGTGACTAGCAAAAATGCCCGTGCGTTGCACCGGGAACTCCAGCGTATCATCCTTGATGACACTTCTTGTTTGTGGCATCATCGACGAATGTGATCACATTCTCTTATTCATGACTTCATCGACTTGCAATAGCGCAAACTTATAACGACGGTCGCCCATTGTAATTTTAGTTTGATGCATGCTCCATCCCCGGATTTTAATTGCACGTTATGATGGTGGGCAAAAATTGAATATTATCTACAGTTGGTGTCGCCCAACCGAGCTCATTGATTATAAAACGTTAAAAATTAACAAGAAGAATCAATGAATTCATGTAAACCGTTTATTTCTTGTATTTTATTTACAATTTGGGTTATTCAATCTTTATTTTTATTATATTTTTACTTGATTTATACTATTAGTTTAAAATTCTATAATTATATTTCAATTTGATTTTATCTAATGTACTATTGTAATTTTTTATTATGTTTCTATTTTTACTATACTTTTTATATTAATCTAATTTCAATCGCAAAAAAGTATCTTCTCTAGCGAGCACGCCATGTGGGCCACCCGTTCAGCGATGGCGGTAGACGCGTCTGTCCGCTCTTCGTGTTGCCGCTGCCTCCATGGGTGCGTCACGCATCTCTGTGGAAGTTATTCTCCAGCTGGGTGCCTGTTTTCGAGCGGCCTTGGTGTAGAGGTATCGAGAAACTGCTAAGACAGCTCTCGTGTGCAACCTTTTATTCCGGCGTTGCCTTCGTGTTTGCTCCGGACAGCTAGAGCTGATTAATTCATCTACTCCGCCAGCGTATTTTCTCCACGACGTTATTTGGAAGCTATCTCCTTGACCAGTGAATCAAAATCATATGGTAGTGAAACAGAAGGAGGCAACAGTAGAACTTGTGTCCTCTAAATCGCAAGGAGGCGACTCTTAGCCTCGTAGGAACACCTAGCTTTTGATGGAGAATCAGAGCACTTGATCCTCGCTCTCCCTGTCCCCGATGTACATGATTATTTTGGACACCACCACTATCCTCGGCCGTCCTCGGCACCCTGGTCTGCAGCAGGACCATGTTGAACACAATACCACTCCTCCAAGCCAAACCCACCTGTTCTCGACATGCAGCACTTGATCGGCGCTCAGGCTAGCGGCTCTCGACCATGGATGACACGGAAAGGATGTTGGACGGGCTGCGGCTGACATACAAATGACATGGAGACTACACGGAAGCGCGTGAATGGACGATGGTGGTGACACAGATAGGATCAGGTAGGCCCCATGCTTTGGGTTAGTCATACCAGGCGAGTATGTACCTGACAGGCGCCCACCCACTAATACACCGAGCAGCAGGAGGGTGATGGAGGCGACACTAACCCTGGACACGCGGCAGCGCACCTCAGAATCACAGAAGTGAAAGGTTACGATAACCATGTTTCTGAGCGAAATTCAGGTGGGAGTAGAGTTCCTATCCATGTCGGGATCCCCATGGACGCATGCTCTGAGCGGATTTCGGGTAGGAGTAGAGTTCTCGTCGGCCCATTCACCGGCCGCGCATGGGACTGTAGAGGATGACGCCGACCTTGGCTGCCGCCGCAGGGAGGAGGACCTTGGTGCGCTCCAGCACCAGGGGAGTCAGTGCGCCGTGGCACAGGACGCCGGCAGTAGACTCCGACAAGCCAGACCCAGCACATGGAGGAGGAGACGGGAATGGAGGGGCGACGACCACGCCCCGCTCTGTTCGTGACCACAGGCCTAGAACTGCCCTGCCGCTTGATCCCTCGCCACCGGAGTCGACAGGTCTGCGGCGGGGAAGGGATGGGCGCCCCGTCTGCACCCGCGCAGCCGCCTACGCCCACATGGAACCTCCCTGCCACCCGAGCGCTGGCCACGCCACTGTTCGCGTCCGCACGCCGCTGACCGCCCGCACGCCGCCGGTCACGTCACGCCCGCCTGGAACAACCCGAGCTCCCGCACGCCGCCGGCCGTCCGCGCTCGCACGCCGCCATCCGCCCGCACGCGCACCTGGTCTGCGGCACCGCCCGAGCTCCCGCACGTCGCCGGCCGTCCGCGTTCGCACGCCGTCGGCCGCCCGCACACGCTCCTGGTCCACGGCAGGGGCGGGAGTGTTGTCGTTCATCTCCGTCGGGACAAGCGAGGAAGAAGACCAGGCGAGCGAGGGTTGACTAAAGACTGGACTGCGGGTTGATTCACAGAATTATGGAGGGCTTTTTTGCAAAATATCTATCGGGAGAACCAAATCATGGAACCCTTGCGTATTTTATTATTAGGTATAGAGGTATAGATATAGAGCTAGTACGCTTTGCTATTCGCCACGAAAGGATGATTTGCCGGAAAAAAAATACTTTTACACGCAATTTTAGGATGCGTTGTCCAACAAATTCACCGGGATATGCAGTATGTTCTGGTAGTCATAAATGACGGCTAACTATATTTGGTCATGTGTGTTAACTTTTTTCGAACACACTTACTAGTACTTGCAGAACCATGATAGATGTTGTCTCCAGAGGTGTAACAATGCATAATTTAATCGGATTTGCTAGAAATTAGGCGCCTGATCTTTAACTAGAGATCATTCGTCTTCTTCCTCCAGCCTTCTTCCACCTCCATCTCTATATGCTATGGTTGACGACCTCACCGGAGACGGAGACGGCACGGCTGGCAGAGGCGGCGGAGACGAGGAAAGGACCTCGCCGGAGCCGAGGATGGTGCGACTGGCCGCGGCTTCACCGGCGGAGGCGAGGAAAGGTAATTAGGGTTTGGGGTGCTAGTGGTCTTAGGGTTGAGGGTGCAGAAGCTCGCCAGAGTTTCTACGCCGGAGTTAGGAGAGGTTTAGAGGAAGATCGGTGCAGACTTTAGGGTTTAGGGAGTGGGGGCTCGCCGGAGTTAGAGGCGGAGGGCTGGAGAAGGAAGACGACTCATCTCTAGTTAGAGATCAGTCGCCTACACCCCCTAATTTAATATGGGAAAAGCTAGACTTATGAATTGTTTTTACGAAAACAAATCCTATGAAATGATGTGCTCTCAACCAATTTTTTCAAATGAGTACTAGGATAATTTCCGCACCTAGTACATTTTCAAATCCATTTAGAAATTTTTTATCCGGTTTGAAGGAATCTGATGGATAATGATATTTGATTCCAAACTTGACACCGAATATGGCATAGGATATGATATGCTTATAGCACCCGGATATCCGTATCAGGAAATTATTTAGGATAATCCCATATTTTTATTCGAATAATCTGATTGTTATCTGAAACACTGAAGCTAATTAGTTAGTGAGTTGCCGAGTTCGATACGTTAAATAATAGCTAAGTTATATAGTCAGTCTATTGAATATAGAGTCCAAACTGTTATGTTATTATGCTAACGAACATGTGTTGTTCTTATCCTAGCCCTTGTGATTGCGTTATGGAATAAATATGAACCTTGCCGACGTATTTGATTAATTTTTGTTTCCGCCTGAGCATGCTGCATTTCCGTTTCAAATTTGCGGCATTTTCTATCCATATTTGAATCTGCAATCGGTCATTATCCGATCTGTCCTGAATGAGTCACGAAAAGATGAAACAGAATATGGTAAAGACAAAGGCCAATCCGATCGGATTACATATATCCCTATCCATGAATATTACCTTCCCGGCGATCTCATGTTAGTCCATATAGTAATCACGCACGTGCAATGCACGTACCCCCCGAGAAAAAAGTAAATTTTTAAAGAAAAAAATCATGTTTCACAATGGAAATATCCATGATATATTTCAAGTATGCTTAAGATTGATAACATAAGACCCCAAACTAACCAAACATGTGACTAATTAGATTTATGTGGCAATTTCTAATATGTATACATAGTTCATACCTAGCTTGTAAGTAATATTAAACATTGTGGTGGCTCCCCAAAGAGAAAATTGCAATATAACCAAACTCCTAGCTCCTACAGAGAGATCAAATTGATCAACTTACTATTTCAATATTGAAGAAATATTACAACAGAGAATGCATGTAAGCTGAAAATAGTGGTTTCACATCTCACCGGTATCATCCTTATTATGGTGATTCGGCGCCATAGACAACATTGACTTTATATTCGTAGCCTCAAGTGGACCTACACAATGACCAGGGCTGCCACTAAGTACATTTTGTAAGAAAAACATGTATATATGAAGAATGCACAAATAAGTGTTCTTGAAAAGATGAAGGCGTCACAAATATCTTGTGTCACCTGCATGTGTTCCAGTCAGAAACATTGTAAATATCACATATTACTTAGGAAATTAATAGGAAAAGGAAGACTGGGAAACACTCATGAAACTGAAAAAATGTATGAATATTACCATACATTGATAATCTAGATCCTCCTGCACTATACATAAAAGTAAGTGTCTGTAGGAAAAATATGTTTTTTATTGCAACAGAAGTTTGCATTCGGTATATTATGATCTTTAAATATATACTCCCGTGATCTTTTGAATTCCCATGATAATTTTTTCTTATTGCCATGAAAAAACCTGTGTTAACTATAGCAGGTAATTTAAATCGAGAGAAAACTGAATTGCACTCATACCTAAATTGAGAGGCCGCTTGGGATAGATTCCTGACCGCTGAAATCTTCTGAAGCCCTTATTGAAGTACTTGTCAAGGTTATCTGCCCATGTGTGGGAATGCACACACAAGAAAAGATGCGCTGTCTTTATCTGCTCATGTCGCCATGTAAAATCAAAAGATTGTAGGCTTGCCAATGATAAACCACTGTCTTCAAAAAGATGAATGAATATGTATTCTGTGTAAGGTAACTCAAGCGTATGCTCATGTGTAGTGATTGGCGTACTGGCTGCTGTCGGTTTGGCCTCCTGAAGTCCTGATAATTCCCATCCTGCACAACTACCGACGGCTCTGCATCAGGCATATACAGGCTTTGCAGCCACCTGCCACTGAATCGTGCGTAGCGATATCCTAGAGCCAGTGGGTCAGCGGCGCGGCGTTGTCCAGGGGGTCGCTGAAAGAGAAGAGATGACTTGGCGAGGGCGGCTACCTATGGTGGGGACGCGGCGTGTGCAGCCGGATGGGTAGCTGCGCGGAGCCATACACTAGTGGAAAATGGGCTTTTAGCCTGGACCCTTTAGTCCCGGCCGTAATCTGGGCCGGGACTAAAGGCCCGGCCATGTCGCCCCAAATTCGCTCACCCGCCCAGGAGCCTTTAGTCTCGGTTTGAGACATAAACCGGGACTAAAGGGCTATGCGGTGTGCAGCTCGCATGTGCGCCCCCTTTAGTCCCGGTTTGTGTCTCAAACCGGGACTAAAGGATTCTGCCTATATATATGGCCGCAGCCCTGATGCTACCGATTTGATGAAGTAAATAACCGGCCAGTTGGGAACCCCAAGAGGAAGGTGTGATGAGTATAGCAGCTTGTTTTCCCTCAGTTAAGAAACCAAGGTTTAATCGTTCAGGAGAAGAGCAGACAATTACGACTGAAGGTGATGCTTGCTAGTTTGCGACAGCTTTGGACAATTTATATATGGCGCCTCGTCCAAGCTTTGCTTGCTAGCTGCAACGCGGAACCTGCACACACACAACCAAATACTTTGTTCCCAACTTGCGATGAGGTTGTCAATCTCACCGATTTGCTTGAAACAAAGGTTATGAGCGTATCCAGTGGAAAACAGTAGAGTATGCGAGTAAAGTAAACAGTGCGAGTAAAGTAAACAGGTGATAGCAATATGATGGAAATAAGACCGGGGTCCACAGTTCACTAGTGGTGTCTCTCCATAAGATAAAATAACACATGCTGGGTAAACAAATTACAGTTGGGCAATTGATAGAATAAAGATAAACGTGATATGTCAAGAAGATCACTATGAGATTTACTCTGGGCATTACAACAAAATACATAGACCGCCATCCAACTACATCTATGACTAATAATCCACTCACGGGGATATCGTCCGAACACCCCATGAGTATTAAGTTGCGAACAACAGATAATTACATTAAGCAAAGTGTGTAATGTAAACAAAGCATATGCCCTTGAGCATATGAATGTTGTTTTCTCCCTAGTAGCAACAGCACATCTACAACCTTAGAGGTTTCTGTCACTCCCCCAGGTTAAATAGAGGCATGAACCCACTATCGAGCATAAATACCCCCTCTTGGAGTCACTAGCAACTACTTGGCTAAGATAGCTACTAACAACGGAGAGCATGCAAGATCATAAACAACATACAGATAACATAAGATATATTTCAGTATAGCAACTCAATCATAACACCAATATTCATCGGATCCCAACAAACCAAGCATGTAGAATTACATAACGGTGATCTCAATCATGTAGGGCAGCTCATGAGATCTAAACATGAAGCACATGGTGGAGAAGACAACCATCTAGCTACTGCTATGGACCTATAGTCTAAGGTAGACTACTCACTCATCGCTCCAGAGGCAAGCATGGCGATGAAGAAGACCTCCGGTGGCGATTCCCCTCTCCGGCAGGGTGCCAGAAAGAGCTTTTGGACCCTCCCGATCTTCGGGTCGACGGCGGCGGCGGATCGCGATGTGTTCTGGAAAATTAATCGGGTACTTAGGTTTTTCCCGTCGGGGGGTCTTTATAGGCGAAGGGGCGATGTCAGGAGTGGACCCAGGCCCCCTCACACCATGGCGGCGCGGCCAGGGCCCGGGCCGCGCTAGCCAGGCATGAGACTGGCCTGTGGCCCCTCTCCTACTCCTCTTTGGATCTCTGGAAGCTTTCGGGAAAAATAAGACTTCAGGAACTTGTTTCGTCCAATTCCGAGAATATTTCCTGTGTATCACTTCTGAAACACAAAAACAGCAAAAAACAGGGAACTGGCACTGTGGCAACTTGTTAGTAGGTTAGTGATACGTCTCCAACGTATCTATAATTTTTGATGCTCCATGCTTGTTTTTACACCATTTGCCTACTGTTTTGTTACACTTCGTGGCACTTTTATGCATTTTCCAGAACTAACCTACTACAAGTTGCCACAGTGCCAGTTCCCTGTTTTCTGCTGTTTTTGTGTTTCAGAAGTGACACAGGAAATATTCTCGGAATTGGACGAAACAAGTTCCTGAAGTCTTATTTTTCTCGAAAGCTTCCAGAGATCCGAAGAGGAGTAGGAGAGGGGCACCCTACCGGAGAGGGGAATCGCCACCGGAGGTCTTCTTCATCGCCATGCTTGCCTCCAGAGCGATGAGTGAGTAGTCTACCTTGGACTATGGGTCCATAGCAGTAGCTAGATGGTTGTCTTCTCCACCATGTGCTTCATGTTTAGATCTCATGAGCTGCCCTACATGATTGAGATCACCGTTATGTAATTCTACATGTTTTGTTTGTTGGGATCCAATGAATATTGGTGTTATGATTGAGTTGCTGTACTGAATTATATCTTTTGTTATCTCTATATTGTTTATGATCTTGCATGCTCTCCGTTGTTAGTAGCTATCTTGGCCGAGTAGTTGCTAGTGACTCCAAGAGGGGGTATTTATGCTCGATAGTGGGTTCATGCCTCTATTTAACCTGGGGGAGTGACAGAAACCTCTAAGGTTATAGATGTGCTGTTGCTACTAGGGAGAAAACAACATTCATATGCTCGAGGGCATATGCTTTGTTTATATTACACACTTTGCTTAATGCAATTATCTGTTGTTCACAACTTAATACTTGTGGAGTTCTCGGATTGATTCGCCACTGTTGACAACCATCTTTGGCTTACAAAGAAGATACCTTATGATGACCTCAAATGAAAAAGTTGTGAACACAAAAGTTGTGCGTCTCGTCGAAACAAACAACTTTGCTTTTTGGATCATTGTGATCCGAAGTAGTATGCAACCTCCAGGTCGAACGCACTCAATCAGACATATATACTAAAATGTCTGGTTAGGTGCGTAAGATAGTTATTCAAAACTGCTTCCGCGAATTGGACGAATTTTTTACGGTTCGGCCTAATTTAAGTGATTAAGATGAGCTCGGATGGGAAAGTGCTAAAAATAAAAGTTCTTCATTTTTTTGAGACCAACAACTTTGCTCATTACGAAATTTTGATCTGAGATTGTTTACTGCCTCAAAACAGACCCGGAAGATACAGGCAAGTTTTTGACCGAACAGTTTTGAAAAGTTTGGACCCACCCATCCGAGTTCGACCCAAAATAGGGTTTTGGATGTGAATCCAAGCCTTCTTCTTGCACGGGAAGTCCAGCCGCCTCTTATATACATGAGGGGTGACGGCCGATTGAACAACAACACACAATCGCAAAAACCAATCTACAAACCTCTATTTTTTCTCTCTCGCCCTTGTTTTCTGCTCATCGTTCGTCAGTGTTCTTCGTGTTGGAGAGCTTCAATCTGCGAAGTCCTAGGGGCGGGCAAACCGACCTAGGGCAGCCCATCACCGCTGTGCGCCCAGACGGGGTCTCTCCCGGGTGTGTGGGGTTTCGGGTCTTCAAAAGAGCCCGCCGGATTGTCCTGCGTATCGCGCTTCCGGCTAGCCTCCTCCAGCGACATGTCCTGCGTATCGCGCTCGACGTCGGAGGTACACGGTGACGTGTTCATGTGCGAACACACTTTTTGGCGACTCCGCTGGGGAAGATCATCATGTTGAGCGGTATACCCCAGCCTGCTAAAGTTAGCGCCGAAAATATCATCAAGCCTAGTTTTGATGATCTTTCGCCGGATCAACGCGAATCCTACGAGGCGCTGAAGAAGCAGCGTCTAGAGCAACTCGAGGTGCTGGAGCTGAAGCGCAAGGAGGAGTTCGAGGCTTTGAAGAAGAGGCAAGAGGAGGAAAATAGGGAGATGTTCCTTGCAAGCTTCAAGAAGGACCGCCATGGGGTTGTCACCTCGCTTGGGGACATCCAACTTCCACCAATGCTCGACGATCTAGCCGAGCCCTCTGTAAGTACTAGCGTATTTTCTAGTGATCAATTGGCTGCAATTAATCATTATGCTACTGAATCAAGTCATCAAGCCTATGATGCTATGATAGAATACATAAAAGCTAGTAATAATAAGCCTCATGATACTTTTGGTAATGTTAGTGCTAATGCTGCCGTTGAAAACCCTAGCCATACATTACCTAGCACATCGGTGTTTCCTCAGGGCATGCCGATGAGTCCTTACATTAGCCAAGATGGTCAGATCGTAACCGCGCCAGCATACCATACTCCTATTAGAAGTGTGCCTTATTCGGCAATTCCGCCGAACCAGGCCACACGTCCTGCAGCCACAGTCATGGCGCCGAATTTTAATTCGGTACCAGCAGCGCGAGTAAAGTCCATGGCTAATAATTCTGTTGTTCCTGCACAAGTACCACAAACAAATTCATCTGCCACAGACGAAAACATGACCACACTTAGGTCAGAATTGCAGAAGATGTTCTATGATAACTTCGGAATTGAGCCAAAGCCTGTAAGCCGGATGTATCAAAAGCCTTATCCGGAATATTTTGATTCTTTACCATACCCCCAGGGTTACAAAGTGCCTGATTTTGCTAAATTTAATGGGGCAGATAGTAAAATGACTTGGGAACATGTTAGTCAATATTTAGCACAGTTAGGAGAAGCTGGCAATAGTGATCCTTTAAAAGTGCGTTTGTTTCCCTTGTCTTTAACTGGTACTGCTTTTTCATGGTTTTCTGCTTTACCTTATGGTTCTATTAATACTTGGTATCACCTAGAAAAGAAATTCCATGAGCATTTTTATAGCGGTGATAATGAGCTTAAGTTGTCACATCTTACATCGGTTAAACAAAAGCATGATGAGTCGGTTACTGATTATGTCAAAAGATTTAGAGATACTAAGAACCGATGTTACAGTTTAGTAATTACTGAAAGAGACATGGCAGACTTAGTGCTCAATGGTTTAAGAACTTACATTAAAGAAAAAATTGAAGGTTATGAGTTCTTAAATGTTAGTCAAGTTTTGCAAAGGGCTCTGGCCCAAGAAAGCCGAGGCAAAGAAACAAAAGATATGCATAGGTCAAAGTCTGATCGTCCTCGCATAAATACAGTTGGATATAATAGTGAAAATTCGGACGATGAGGCTGATATTTATGCTGCTGAATTTGTTTGGCCCTTGATACGTCTCCAACGTATCTATAATTTTTGATGCTCCATGCTTGTTTTTACACCATTTGCCTACTGTTTCGTTAGACTTCGTGCACTTTTATGCATTTTCCGGAACTAACCTATTAACAAGTGCCACAGTGCCAGTTCCCTGTTTTCTGCTGTTTTTGTGTTTCAGATGTGATACACAGGAAATATTCTCGGAATTGGACGAAACAAGTTCCTGAAGTCTTATTTTTCCCGGGAGCATCCAGACATCCGAAGAGAGGAAGGAGAGGGGCCACAGGCCACCCTCACATAGGGCTGGCGCGGCCCAGGCCCTGGCCGCGCCACCCTAGTGTGAGGAGGCCTGGGGCCACCCCTGACATCGCCCCTTCGCCTATAAGAAGCCTCGGGACGGAAAACCCTAGGGGATTCGGCAATTTTCCAGAAAGAGTTCCGCAGTTCTGCCGCCGCCACCGACGAATTTCGGGGGACAGAAGTCTCTGTTCCGGCACCCTGCCGGGACGGGGAAGTGCCCCCGGAGCCATCTCCATCGGTCTCCATCGCCGTCTCCGCCGTCTCCATCGACCTCACCGCCATCTCCATCAACCTTGCTGTCTCCTATGATGAGGAGGGAGTAGTTCATCCCCGGGGCTGAGGGGCTCTACCGGTAGCTATGTGGTTCACCTCTCTCTCCCATGATGTGATCTTTATGTGATCGTGAGCTTTGTATCATGTTGAACAAGTAGATGTTATTATTCAGATATTATGTGTACTCTAGTGGTATTATTAAAGTAATCTATTCCTCCTGCCATGATGTAACGGTGACAGTGCGTGCATCATGGTGGTACTTGGTTTAGGCTATGATTGTGATCTTTTATGGATTATGAGAATAATTATTACTATGATAGTATTGAAGTGATCTATTCCTCCTTTCATGGTGTAATGTTGATAGTGTGTGCACCGTGTTGGTACTTGGTCTAAGTTGCAATAATATCTATCTTGAATTGTGATCTGATTTGGATATCTCTATGAGTGGTGTTTGTCAAGTACTTGATGAACTTTGAGGAGTGCTTCGTAGCCCTACGCAATTATTAGTGTTATTCAATAGGAGAGTAATTCAGAGTACCATAGTGGAGAGAAGTTGTTTATTTGTTCAATCATGTTATATTTGTTGGGAGTGTGTCCACTAGTGAAAGTATGATCCCTAGGCCTTGTTTCCAAGCGTTGCACACCGTTTACTTCCTATTTTGTTACATGTTTGCTCGCAGCGATATTTATTTCAGACCACATTTGCTACTTATAATCATCACTACCGCTTGTATTTCACTATCTCTTCGCCGAACTAGTGCACCTATACATTTGACAAGTGTATTGGGTGTGTTGGGGGCACAAAAGACTTTCTGTATCGTAATTGCAGGGTTGCTTGAGAGGGTTAGCTTTGACCTCTAACCTCCCTGAGTTCGATAAACCTTGGGTGATCCACTTGAGGGAAACTTGCTGCTGTTCTACAAACCTCTGCACTTGGAGGCCCAACAAGTGTCTACAAGAATAGAAGTGTGTAGACATCAAGCTCTTTTCTGGCGCCGTTGCCGGGGAGGTAAGGTAAAAGGTACTCGCATCCTCCTGTGTGAGTGCTCGGAGTTATTTCCTTTAGATTCTGCAATTACATCTTTTTGTTTCTTGTTTTTATTTTCACTAGTTAGGCTTAATGGAAAACAATGAGTTCTTTAGTCTTTTTCCTGAGTTTAGATATGAGGTGTTTGAAGAGAAAATTGAAAAACCTTTGGAGCTTTATTCGCATGCTAATAGTGTTGTTAGTATGAATGCTTTGAACACCGTTGTTGCTAATGCTATAGAAAAGTCTAAGCTTGGGGAAGCTGGTTTTGTTAAGCATGATATTTTTAGTTCCCCAGCTTTAGTGGAGAAAGTTTGCTCTGATGATATTTTATCTCCCATATGTGATGTTCCTTCTTATGATGATATGTTTGAAGAATATGCTTTGCGAAACAGTTGTTCTCTAGCTTGTGATGATACTAAACCTCTAGTTTATGATGGTTATGATGATGAGTATAATATTTTCAGTTCACCTACTTTTGAGGAGAAAATTAGTTATGATTACAATATGCCTCCTATTTTTGATGATTATGGTGATGAGAATAATTATTCTGTTGAATCTGCTCCTACTACTATAGTTCCTGTGGTGAGTATTAATTCTTTCATGCATGTGGCTCATGATAGGGATGTTTTATGTGATAGTTATATTGTTAGTTCTATTCATGATGCTACTGAAAGTTATTATGAGAGAGGGAAACACGGTTTGATGGATCTCAACAATATTAAGTTTCCCCTCTTTATGTTGCAAATCTTGAAGTGGCACTTGTTTTATCTATCCATGCTTGCTACTATGTGCCTCGTTGATTTATTTTCTTACAAGATTCCTATGCATAGGAAGTGGTTCAGATATAAATGTCTTTCACATTTGCTTTTTGATGCTCTCTATTGCTTTAAGTTCCTATATGGCGCCTTTGCCTCAAGATCTTATATGGCGCCCACATGAGCATCTTTGCAAATTACTGTGCCTAGCTCAAAGGCGTTAAAGAAAAGCACTCTTGGGAGATAACCCAATGTTTTTACTTTCAGTACTTTTTCTTTTATTTGAGTCTTCGAAGTCATTACTACTGTAATGACCTCTCCTTATCCTTTTTATTTTGTTTTTGTGCCAAGAGAAGCCTCTAATTTGAGTGAGGTAAGATTTGGGGGTGTTGCTGTCCTGAAACAGTTTTTGGTGCTGCACCGTAAAAATTCGTGAAAATTCTCTGTATATCTTTTGGACCTGCGATTTCTTGTGCATATGCCCCAGGTTATATCCAAACTTTCGTTAGTTGAATACTTGTTGATTTGAGCAACAGAAAATCCCTCAAAAATTCGACCTTTGTCAGCTGTTCAGTTTTGACAGATTTCTGCCAATATTTGTGTTTGCCACTTTATCGCTTTCTTTTTTAGTTCTTTTGATCACGGAACTTTTGGGGAAGTTGCTACAGTAGTATATGCTATATATGTGGTGGTTTTAGGTTGAAACCTGAAGCAAAAAGGGTTGATTCAATGCTATGCTTACACTAATATTGCTAATAGAATTGTGTTTAGTTTTGTATGAAGGAAGTTTTCAAGTGTAGGGATTGGAGAATGATGAGATGAGATGAAGAATGGACAAAAGCTCAAGCTTGGGGATGCCCATACATCACCCCAAGAAATATTCAAGAAGTACAAGCGTCAAAGCTTGGGGATGCCCCCGAGGCACCCCTTCTTCATCGGCAAAAATCAGGTCACCTTTCAAAACACTATATTTTTATTGCTTCATGCACTATGTGTTTTTCTTGGAGCGTCAGTTGTTTTTGTTTTCAGTTTTGTTTTGTTTTGTTTGCTACAATAAATGGTTAGATCACATCATGTTGTTTTGGAGGGAGATGAACTCCGTTTTTCATTTGCCAAGAACACTCTGTTTTTCACTCTTATTGTTTCAACGAGTGTTCTCTTTTTCTGCTACTGCTTTTGGTTTTCATTTTCGCCTTGATTTGCATTCAGATCTTCTTATATTTATTTATCAAGGTGTATTTTTGCCTCTGGACCATGTTGGTTTTCCTCAAAAGAGTTGGATTAAAAAAGTTTGAATGGTGTTGGAAAAGAGAAAAAGTTTCATGCAAAAAAGTGGTACAAAAAGGAGCTTGTGTAGACTGCGGCCTAGGCTTTTGCATGTCGTGCTTGATGTCTTTTTGATAGTATGCTGAGTGGTTTTGCTGTAGCATGACTTGTCTCAAATAACTGAGATTGCTTAATGAGCCTTTGAAAAAATCATGCATTGTTTTTATCGTTTGAAGCATTATTTTGGTTTTCTCCTTGATGCTTTATTTGGGTTGACTTGGCACATGCTTACACCATGTTGACTACAAAATAAGTCGCCTATAGCCTCTATGATCATTTAGTTTTTGACTTTTGATGCCATCTTATGCTTCTTTTAATGTTGCTTTGTCGCTTTGCATGATTATGGCCATTATTGCTCTCTTAGTTGGTCGCTCCCAGTCTTTTGCTAGCCCTCATTTTGTACTGAGTAAGAGCTCTACTCATGCATCCAACTCCTAAAAACCAAGTTTGCCATCGTGTCCACTATAAACTCCTATGCATGGTATTTGTAAGCCATTCCAAGTAAATTTTCATGTGCTACCTTTGAAAAAACTTTCAAAACACTTCTCGTTTTGTGATACTGTTTTCAGCTCATGGGGACGTAGTGGTCGGATTTGCTATCTTCCATATTGCTTATTCCAAAAAGAAAAAAAAAAGGAAAAAAGACAAGAAAAAAGGCACTCCTCCATGGAATGTGAATGTTGGTGGGCACCCGATGGAATCGGTTAGCCATGGTTTGAGAAAGGAAAAAATGTGGGGAGGAGTGCCAAGCTTTATAAAAGAGCACAAAAGTGCCAATCTCTCTCTCAAAAACTTGCTTCATTTTTGTATGGAAGATAGTAAGAACCCCATTGCCAGTCGTTGACAAAGACAACCACCTCTCAAAACCAATTTTTATCTCTCTGTTTTACAAATGAAAAGCTCTAGCACATGTTTAATCACTGCTTCCCTCCGCGAAGGGCCTTTCTTTTACTTTTATGTTGAGTCACCACCTTCTACCTTTATGCACCATTAAGAGAGCATAGTTGTCATTCTGAGTATAATGTGCATTGTCCCAAAGTTTTCATTGATTGATTCATATTGTTGGTTTCACTTGTTCTTAAATTATTTGTATCTAGTCACCCTCTTAAACTTGAAGGTGTCCTATGCATTTGTTTTGCTCTTCATGAAGGACAAGCTGAAAACCATTTGTATGTTTTTCCTTATGATTTGAACAGACGTTTGACTTTCATTGTTTCATTTTCATGATCTTTTGTTTCTGTTCATTTTCATGTTATAACATGATTGCTAAGTTCTTTATTGTCAAGATTATATCTTTCATGCCCATGTTTTAAGTTCTTTTGATCCCAGCTCACAACGCTTACATATATGATCGAGATTGTGTAGGTGCATGTCACCTCAAAAATTATTTCTTTTATTTATCACTTACCTACTCGAGGACGAGCAGGAGTTAAGCTTGGGGATGCTGATACGTCTCCAACGTAACTATAATTTTTGATGCTCCACGCTTGTTTTTACACCATTTGCCTACTGTTTTGTTACACTTCGTGGCACTTTTATGCATTTTCCGGAACTAACCTATTAACAAGTGCCACAGTGCCAGTTCCCTGTTTTCTGCATGTTTTTGTGTTTCAGAAGTGATACACAGGAAATATTCTCGGAATTGGACGAAACAAGTTCCTGAAGTCTTATTTTTCCCGGGAGCATCCAGACATCCGAAGAGAGGAAGGAGAGGGGCCACAGGCCACCCTCACATACGGCTGGCGCGGCCCAGGCCCTGGCCGCACCACCCTAGTGTGAGGAGGCCTGGGGCCACCCCTGACATCGCCCCTTCGCCTATAAGAAGCCTCGGGACGGAAAACCCTAGGGGATTCGGCAATTTTCCAGAAAGAGTTCTGCAGTTCCGCCGCCGCCACCGACGAATTTCGGGGGACAGAAGTCTCTGTTCCGGCACCCTGCCGGGACGGGGAAGTGCCCCCGGAGCCATCTCCATCGGTCTCCATCGCCGTCTCCGCCGTCTCCATTGACCTCACCGCCATCTCCATCAACCTTGCTGTCTCCTATGATGAGGAGGGAGTAGTTCATCCCCGGGGCTGAGGGGCTCTACCGGTAGCTATGTGGTTCACCTCTCTCTCCCATGATGTGATCTTTATGTGATCGTGAGCTTTGTATCATGTTGAACAAGTAGATGTTATTATTCAGATATTATGTGTACTCTAGTGGTATTATTAAAGTAATCTATTCCTCCTGCCATGATGTAACGGTGACAATGTGTACATCATGGTGGTACTTGGTTTAGGCTATGATTGTGATCTTTTATGGATTATGAGAATAATTATTACTATGATAGTATTGAAGTGATCTATTCCTCCTTTCATGGTGTAATGTTGACAGTGTGTGCACCGTGTTAGTACTTGGTCTAAGTTGCAATAATATCTATCTTGAATTGTGATCTGATTTGGATATCTCTATGAGTGGTGTTTGTCAAGTACTTGATGAACTTTGAGGAGTGCTTCGTAGCCCTACGCAATGATTAGTGTTATTCAATAGGAGAGTAATTCAGAGTACCATAGTGGAGAGAAGTTGTTTATTTGTTCAATCATGTTATATTTGTTGGGAGTGTGTGATACGTCCAATTTGCATCACTATTTTGTATCATAATTTACTGTTATTCATTGATATATTTCATATTTAGATATGATACTTATGTTATTTCCTTTGTTTTCACATGTTTGATGATCATCGGAGGAGCTGCTGCCGGAGTCAGGATTCTGCTGGAAAAAGGACCATCTGGAGACCATATTTTGAAGATCAGGAAAATTCCAGAAAAATACCCAGAAATTATAATTTCCCAGAAGACTCACGGAGCCAGAAGGAGGAGTCGAGAGGGGCCAAGGCTAGCCCACACGCTAGGGCGGCGCGGCCACCCCCCTAGCCGCGCCAGCCCTGTGTGAGGGGCCCCTGGCCCACCTCTGGTCTCGCCCCTTCGCGTACATCATCGTCCCCGAAAACCTAAGTCAAAGGGGGGGTTCAGAGTTAGACACAGCCGCCTCTGCGGGGCGGAGAACACCAGAGAGAGAAAGCTCTCCGGCAGAGAGAAATCTGCCGGGGAAATTCCTTCCTGGAGAGGGGAGATCGTCGCCATCGTCATCATCATCGCACCGGACTTCATCGGGATCATCATCATCATCATCTCCATCACCAGCACCTTCATCTCCACCGTCACCTCGCCATCCCGCTGTAACATCTTGAGTTGGATCTTGTTATATTCATAGGGGAAACTTTCCCGGTGTTGATTACTCTTGTAGTTGATGCTATTGAGTGGAACCGTTGAATTAAGGTTTATGTCCAGATTGTTATTTACCATTATTTCACCTCTGATCATGATCCATATGATGTCTTGTGAGTAGTTCGTTTAGTTCTTGAGGACATGGAAGAAGTCAAGATGTTAGTAGTGAATTATTGTTGAGAAATATTTAATGGTTTGATATTGTTGTGGTGCTATTTTACTAGTGGTGTCATGTGAACGTCGACTACATGATACTTCACCATTTATGGGCCTAGTGAGATGCATTGTGTATTTGGTCACCGACTGTGGGGTTGCTGGAGTGACAGAAACCTAAACCTCCGTTGGGAAACCATTGCACCAGGGAGCGTAGGAACCTAGATCTTAAGGCTGTGGTTAGATTTATCTTAATTACTTTCTTGTATTTGCGGATGCTTGCAAGGGGTATAATCACAAGTGTGTATTTATCCTAGTAAGGGTAGTGCGCTAGCACAGGTTCACCCCCATAACATTTACCAAATCAATAAATACTATTGGCTCTATGAAGCGAAAGCTCTTGACAGAAACCTCCCGTGTGTCCTCGAGAACGTTTGGTTATTATAAGAACACAACCGGCTTGTCCTTTGCTGAATAAAGGATTGGGCCACTTGCTGCAATTGTTACTACTGTCTTTTATTTACTCGCACTTTATTTACTCGTATTACCAAATACTCCTGAAAACATGCTTGCTAGTATTTACAGTGATTCCTTGATCAAAACTGCTCATCAACACCTTCTGCTCCTCGTTGGGTTCGACACTCTTATTTATCGAAAGTACTACGATACACCCCCTATACTTGTGGGTCATCAAGACTATTTTCTGGCGCCGTTGCCGGGGAGTGTAGCGCTATTGAAGAGTGGAATTGGAAAAGGTAACCGTCACTGTGAGTATTGTTTTATTCTGTCTCTTATTTTTATTCTGCTATGGAGAACTCTCCATTTGGTTTCCTATTTGGAAACACTCCTACTACTACTGCTGCTGCTGCACATGCGGAGGAACCACCACCGGCACCGCCTGCTGAAATTGATCCTTTTAAAATACCTATGAAAATTGTTGGGCGTATTATGGATAACTGCTATTCAGGAGATGGAACTGTCCATCCGGGTGATCACTTATTGTTTATACACGAATTATGCGAGTTGTTCAGGTGTGCAGGTATTTTACCAAGCCAAGTCAAGAAGAAGTTATTCTCTATATCATTGAAAGGCAGAGCTGAAGAGTGGTATCGACTACTCCAATATGGTCCATCTATGGCATGGGAGGATATTGTGCCTCTCTTTTATTCCAAGTTTTATCCTCCAAGTGAAATTCATAAAGACCGTAACAAGATATATAATTTTTGGCCTCATGATGGAGAGAGTATTGCCCAAGCGTGGGGGAGATTGAAGTTACTAATGCTCAAATGCCCCATTCATGAGCTCCCTAATAATATTGTTATTGATAATTTTTATGCGCGGCTTACTCTTCCTGATAAGGATTATTTGGATGCTTCTTGTTTTGGATCATTCACTCATATGAAAGAAGATGCCAAGTGGAAACTTCTTGACCGTATAAAAGAGAATGCTGAAGGTTGGGAAAACGACAAAGGTAGGAAGTCAGGTATAAACTATGATTATGAATGCATTAAATCTTTTATGGGAACCGATGACTTTCATAGTGTTAGCGCTGCTTATGGTCTTGATTCTCAAATACTTGCTAATTGTTTTAAGGCCTTTGCCTCTTATATTGATGTTCCAAAGAAAGATTGGAACAAATATCATGCGCCTTATAAAGATTCTATTAGTCATATACCTGCTGCAGCTACAGAAGTTTGCACGGTTGATAGCATCATTCCTGAACCTTATATTGAGAAGACACCTTTCCCTGCTAAGGTAAAAAAGTATTCTACTTTGGTAAGCGTGTCTAATAAAAGTACTAAGAAAGCTGCAGAGCCTGATGAGCAAATTACTATTAAATCTCCTGTTGCTATATTGAAAGATCTTGTTACTAAAGATGTAGGAGATGAATATATTCTTTTTTGTGAAGATGCTTCTAACATTCTCTCGCATCCTAAAAAGCATAGGAAAGCAAGTGTTCCTGTTATTTCTGTCAGGATTGGAGATCATTGCTATTATGGCTTATGTGATATTGGTGCTAGTGCAAGTGCTATTCCCTTAGAGCTTTATAAAGAAATTATGCACGAGATTGGAGCTTGTGAACTTGAAGATATTGATGTGGTTGTTCAGCTAGCTAACAGAGAGACCGTTTGGCCTCTTGGTATTGTTCGAGATGTGGAAGTTCTATGCGGTAAGACTAAGTACCCTACTGATTTTCTAGTACTTGGTAAGGAGGCTAGTGAAACTTGTCCTATTATTTTTGGTAGACCCTTTTTGAACACTTGTGGCGCCATAATAGATTGTAAGAAAGAGAAATTTTTTACTAAGTTTAATGGAGAGTCTTATGAGTTTAATTTTTCCAAGTTTGCTAAGACTTCTTATGAAAATGACACGCCTAATGAAAATTTTCGAGTTGAGCAGCTTGCTTCTATTGCTCTTGCCCCTAATAATGCCTTGCAGCAATTCATGGAAGATCACGAAAGTGATGTTTTTAGCAAGGAAAGAGAAGAAATTGACGATATTCTTCTTCGTCAACCACCATTACTCAAGCATAATCTACCTGTGGAGGATCTTGGAACCACTTTGCCGCCTAGAGAAGATCCTGTGTTTGAATTAAAACCTTTACCTGATGACCTCAAATATGCTTATATTGATGATAAGAAAATATATCCTGTTATTATTAGTTCTAAACTTTCAGGAAAGGAAGAAGAAAGATTATTGGAGATATTGAGGAAACATCGAGGAGCTATGGGATATACTCTTGATGATTTAAAAGGGATTTCTCCTACTTTATGTCAGCATGCCATTAATATGGAGAAAGACGCAAAGCCAGTTGTAGAGCATCAACGTCGCCTAATTCCTAAGATGAAGGATGTGGTAAGAAATGAGGTATTAAAACTCCTTGATGCTGGTATTATTTATCCTATTGCTGATAGTAGATGGGTTAGTCCTGTTCATTGTGTTCCTAAGAAAGGAGGTATGACTGTTGTACCTAATGAGAATAACGAGCTTATTCCTCAGAGGGTAGTTGTTGGTTATAGAATGTGCATTGATTATAGGAAGGTAAACAAAGTTACTAAGAAAGATCATTACCCTTTACCGTTTATAGATCAAATGCTAGAAAGGTTGTCTAAGAAGACTCATTTTTGTTTCCTTGATGGTTATTCTGGTTTTTCTCAAATTGCTGTTAAGAAGGATGATCAAGAGAAAACCACTTTTACTTGTCCTTATGGAACTTATGCTTATAGGCGTATGCCTTTTGGTTTATGCAATGCTCCTGCTACTTTTCAAAGATGCATGTCTGCTATTTTTCATGGCTTTTGTGAAGAAATTGTGGAGGTCTTCATGGACGATTTCTCCGTCTATGGAACTTCTTTTGATAATTGTTTGCACAACCTTAATAAAGTTTTGCAGAGATGCGAAGAAACTAACCTTGTTCTTAATTGGGAGAAATGCCACTTTATGGTAAATGAAGGAATTGTCCTTGGACATAAAATCTCTGAAAGAGGTATTGAAGTTGACAGAGCAAAAGTGGAGGCAATTGAGAAAATGCCATGTCCAAGAGATGTTAAAGGTATTCGTAGTATTCTTGGTCATGCTGGTTTCTATAGGAGGTTTATTAAAGATTTCTCTAAGATTTCAAAGCCGCTTACCAATCTTCTTCAAAAGGATGTACCGTTTGTCTTTGATGATGATTGTAAGGAAGCTTTTGAAACTCTTAAGAAGGCTTTAACTACTCCTCCTATTGTTCAACCACCTGATTGGAATTTACCTTTTGAAATTATGTGTGATGCTAGTGATTTTGCTGTTGGTGCTGTTCTTGGACAGCGCGTAGATAATAAGTTGAATGTTATTCATTATGCTAGTAAGACTCTTGATGCTGCTCAGAAAAATTATGCTACTACTGAGAAAGAGTTTCTTGCTGTTGTTTTTGCATGTGATAAGTTTAGATCTTACATTGTTGATTCTAAGGTCACTATTCATACTGATCACGCTGCTATTAGATATCTTATGACTAAGAAGGATGCTAAGCCTAGGCTTATTAGATGGGTGTTGCTTTTACAAGAGTTTGATTTGCATATCGTAGATAGGAAAGGTGCTGAAAATCCTGTGGCTGACAACTTGTCTAGATTGGAGAATATTTCTTTTGATCCTATTCCTGTTAATGATAGTTTTCCAAATGAACAGTTGGCTGCAATTAATGTAACTTCACGAGACCTTCCTTGGTATGCTGATTATGCTAACTTTATTGTTTCCAAGTATTTGCCTCCAACCTTTACAGCTCAGCAAAGAAGAAAATTCTTCTATGATTTGAGGCATTATTTTTGGGATGACCCACATTTATATAAAGAAGGAGTTGATGGTATTATGAGAAGATGCGTACCAGAATATGAGCAACAAGAGATATTAAGAAAATGCCATAGCAGTGCTTATGGAGGGCATCATGCTGGAGATAGAACCGCACAGAAGGTTCTGCAATCAGGTTTTTATTGGCCAACCCTCTTTAAGGATGCCAGAAGGTACGTTTTATCTTGCGATGAATGCCAAAGAGTTGGTAATATTTCTAGACTGCAATGAAATGCCTATGAATTACACTCTAGTTATTGAACCGTTTGATTGTTGGGGATTTGACTTTATGGGCCCTTTTCCTCCTTCAAAAGGCTATACCCATATACTTGTTGCTGTTGATTATGTTACTAAATGGGTAGAAGCCATACCTACAAAGAGTGCCGATGGTGAGACTTCGTTAAAAATGCTTAAGGATGTTATTTTTCCTAGGTTCGGAGTGCCTAGATATCTTATGACTGACGGAGGTTCTCATTTTATTCACGGTAGTTTTAGAAAGACTCTTGCTAAGTATGATGTCAATCATAGAATTGCTTCTGCTTATCATCCCCAAACTAGTGGGCAGGTAGAGCTTTCAAACAGAGAGATCAAGTCTATTTTGCAGAAGACTGTTAGTAGATCTAGGAAAAACTGGGCTAGTAAGTTAAATGACGCTTTATGGGCTTATAGAACTGCTTATAAGAATCCCATGGGTATGTCTCCTTATAAGATGGTTTACGGAAAAGCGTGTCACTTGCCCTTAGAATTAGAACACAAAGCTTTTTGGGCAGTGAGAGAGTTAAATAGAGATTTTAAACTAGCCGGTAAGAAGAGGTTATTAGATTTAAGTTCTCTAGATGAGTGGAGAAACGAAGCGTATGAGAATGCCAGACTTTTCAAAGAGAAAGTCAAGCAATGGCATGATAAGAGAATTCTTAAGAGAGAGTTCCATGTTGGTGAGAAAGTTCTATTGTATAGGTCTCGTCTCAGATTTTTTGCAGGAAAATTACTTTCTAAATGGGAAGGACCATATGTTATTGTGGAAGTGTACCGCTCAGGTGCTATTAAGATTGCTTCATTGAAAGATGATTCTACACAAGTGGTGAATGGGCAAAGACTCAAACATTATATTTCTGGAGATTCTTATAATGAAGATGTTGATGTTATTGAAACAATTTCTCCGGAAGATTACATCCAAGACAAACTGCAGGAACCTGCAGAGTTCGTTTTCGAATAGGTAACAGTTCTAGTCAGAAAAGTTTTGCGAAAGGTTCTTCCTTTAATATTTTTGCTGTTTTTAATAAATATGAAAAATCACGAGACGAAAACGGGGAGGAAAAGAAGTCCGTGTGGGTCTCACACACGGGTGGCGCGGGCCCACCCCTGGCCGCGCCACCCCCATGTGAGAACGCCTCGGAACTCTTTTCCGTCCCGGTTTCCTCCTGTGACTTCGTTTCGATGTATAATTTTCGCCTATTTAACCCCCCGGAGTCCCCGAGGTCTGTATATCGTTTTCTCGTCGTGTTTTGTTTCGAGCTATTTCTGTCAGGAACTGCCCTCTACCCCGAAGTTATAATGTCTTCGTCTGGTTCATCCAAAGAGAACCCTCCTGCGGATTCCATCAATCCATATATGAGGGAACTGAAGATGCATCTGAAGGAGTTGTCGCTCAAGGATGGAGAGTTACAGATTAAAGATGTTCAAGGACCCAAGGGAGAAGGGAGTCTCGGAGCAAGGATGGAAGCACTGGAACAGGAAGTTTTCAAATACAAGAAGATGGCGGAACGCGAGGTGGAAATTATCTATAGGATTAATCAAGAGCTTGTTGCTAAGTACAAGAAAGAGACTACAGAACTGTGGAAGGATGTCCTCTCACTTCAAGAGACCACTAACCAATTACAAGCACAACTCTACGACTTGCATAACCAAAATTGTGAGTATGAAGCTAGATTTCAACAAATGAGTGCTGCTGCAAGTTTCAGGATTTTGGAGACCGAGACATCCTTCTTTGATGGAGGACCTCTGCCTTGGAAGTACGACAACAATGAAGTTCCACCGCCACCGCCAAAGGAGTAATTCGTCATCGGTATAGGCATCCCCTTGGTTTGTTCCAAGCTTGGGGGAGTGCCGCGGTATCACATCATCACCTTTTGTTCATTTACTTTTCAAGTAGAGTCTTATCATGAATAGAGAAGTTATCATATAGAATAGTTTGCAGTTGGAAGTATCCTCTCTAGTTAGTTATCTTTGTATCCCTTGGTGTGAGTTGCGGTAATGAAATATTAATGAGAAGTTTTATCGTTTACTTTTCGCACACTGTATGTTAGTCTGCAATCTCTCTTATGTGACTAGTCTTGTTGATTGGTATTGGTATCACATTGGGAACATGAGTAGGTTTAGTTGGTTTTGGCAAACCTAGCTTGGTCAGTAGCAACTTTACCTTGAAGTTTGAGTAGAATAGAATAAAGAAGTGCTTGTAGTTACATCACTTCAGTTTTCCTTATGTTTGGCTTATAAGCATTGTTATTCTTAAAGTTAAAATCATTGTACTTTCGAGGGAGTCTGCATGATTGTTCTTATTATATGTATGTTTGTTTGTTTCATGCAACTCTTATGCTTGCTACCCAGCCTTGCTAGCCAAAAACCTGTACTGAGAGGAAATACTTCTCGTGCACCCAATCCCCAAAAGCCAAGTCATTTCCAAAGAGTCCACTATAAATTCCTATGCATGGTATTTTAAGCCATTCCAAGTAAATTTTCATGTGCTACCTTTCAAAAACTTTCAAACACTTCTCATTTTGTGCCACTGTTTTTAGCTCATGAGGACGTAGTGGATGGGTTTGTTATCTTCCATACTAAATTAAGTACCCCTCGACTAGGCAGCTTCATCTGCTCGTCATTAATTTTGCAAGAGAGCTGGTCAGACCATTATAATCTTAATTCTAAAAAGAAAGAAAAAGGCACTCCTCCAATGGGTTGTGAAAGTTGGTCGGCACCCGATGGAATCGGTTAGCCATGGTTTGAGAAAGAAAAAAAGGTGGGGAGGAGTGCAAAGCTATAAAAGAGCACTAAAGTGCCAATTAATCAAACATCTCGGAACCGCTCTCACTTGTTTAGTATGGAAGATATCAAGAACTCCGTTGCTAGTCGTTGACAAAAGCAACCACCTCTCAAAACAATTTTTACCTCTGTTTTACAAATGAAAAGCTCTAGCACATGTTTAATCCCTGCTTCCCTCTGCGAAGGGCCTATCTTTTACTTTTATGTTGAGTCAACCTATTTTCCCTCTATCTCAAGCAAGCATTTGAGTTGTTATGTTTCACTCATCCATATGTTGATCCGTTTAATCATGTTTATTACCTTCCTTGTTTTGTATAATGCTTTTGTCTGAAGGAATACATCTTTGAAGGCTTTCTTTGAATGTAAAAGTTTACTTTGTTGAGCATATAGTCTTTGCTATATTAGCTCCGTTTTAAAAGGCTCCGTTTAAAAGAAAGAATAGTTTGTTCTCTATTCCTTGACCAGGAACTAAGGTTTGCCATTGCCAATTATAATTTACCTTGTGCATCCTTACATGTGATTTCCTTTTACTTATTGCAAGTTTACATCTTATAAAGGGAAGTTGCTATCTATTATAATTTGTGCCTTAGTGAATGTGATGCTTCTTGTTCGTATTTTGATTATCGACACTTCACTCCATAAACCTGTGGTCATGTTTACCGAGTTTAGTTTTCGCTTGGGGACAAGCGAGGTCTAAGCTTGGGGGGGTTGATACGTCCAATTTGCATCACTATTTTGTATCATAATTTACTGTTATTCATTGATATATTTCATATTTAGATATGATACTTATGTTATTTCCTTTGTTTTCACATGTTTGATGATCATCGGAGGAGCTGCTGCCGGAGTCAGGATTCTGCTGGAAAAAGGACCATCTGGAGACCATATTTTGAAGATCAGGAAAATTCCAGAAAAATACCCAGAAATTATAATTTCCCAGAAGACTCACGGAGCCAGAAGGAGGAGTCGAGAGGGGCCAGGGCTAGCCCACACGCTAGGGCGGCGCGGCCACCCCCCTGGCCGCGCCAGCCCTGTGTGAGGGGCCCCTGGCCCACCTCTGGTCTCGCCCCTTCGCGTACATCATCGTCCCCGAAAACCTAAGTCAAAGGGGGGGTTCAGAGTTAGACACAGCCGCCTCTGCGGGGCGGAGAACACCAGAGAGAGAAAGCTCTCCGGCAGAGAGAAATCTGCCGGGGAAATTCCTTCCCGGAGAGGGGAGATCGTCGCCATCGTCATCATCATCGCACCGGACTTCATCGGGATCATCATCATCATCATCTCCATCACCAGCACCTTCATCTCCACCGTCACCTCGCCATCCCGCTGTAACATCTTGAGTTGGATCTTGTTATATTCATAGGGGAAACTTTCCCGGTGTTGATTACTCTTGTAGTTGATGCTATTGAGTGGAACCGTTGAATTAAGGTTTATGTCCAGATTGTTATTTACCATTATTTCACCTCTGATCATGATCCATATGATGTCTTGTGAGTAGTTCGTTTAGTTCTTGAGGACATGGGAGAAGTCAAGATGTTAGTAGTGAATTATTGTTGAGAAATATTTAATGGTTTGATATTGTTGTGGTGCTATTTTACTAGTGGTGTCATGTGAACGTCGACTACATGATACTTCACCATTTATGGGCCTAGTGAGATGCATTGTGTATTTGGTCACCGACTGTGGGGTTGCTGGAGTGACAGAAACCTAAACCTCCGTTGGGAAACCATTGCACCAGGGAGCGTAGGATCCTAGATCTTAAGGCTGTGGTTAGATTTATCTTAATTACTTTCTTGTATTTGCGGATGCTTGCAAGGGGTATAATCACAAGTGTGTATTTATCCTAGTAAGGGTAGTGCGCTAGCACAGGTTCACCCCCATAACATTTACCAAATCAATAAATACTATTGGCTCTATGAAGCGAAAGCTCTTGACAGAAACCTCCCGTGTGTCCTCGAGAACGTTTGGTTATTATAAGAACACAACCGGCTTGTCCTTTGCTGAATAAAGGATTGGGCCACTTGCTGCAATTGTTACTACTGTCTTTTATTTACTCGCACTTTATTTACTCGTATTACCAAATACTCCTGAAAACCTGCTTGCTAGTATTTACAGTGATTCCTTGATCAAAACTGCTCATCAACACCTTCTGCTCCTCGTTGGGTTCGACACTCTTATTTATCGAAAGTACTACGATACACCCCCTATACTTGTGGGTCATCAGTGTGTCCACTAGTGAAAGTATGATCCGTAGGCCTTGTTTCCAAGCATTGCACACCGTTTACTTCCTGTTTTGTTACATGTTTGCTCGCAGCGATATTTATTTCAGACCACATTTGCTACTTATAATCATCACTACCGCTTGTATTTCACTATCTCTTCGCCGAACTAGTGCACCTATACATTTGACAAGTGTATTGGGTGTGTTGGGGACACAAGAGACTTTCTGTATCGTAATTGCAGGGTTGCTTGAGAGGGTTAGCTTTGACCTCTAACCTCCCTGAGTTCGATAAACCTTGGGTGATCCACTTGAGGGAAACTTGCTGTTGTTCTACAAACCTCTGCACTTGAAGGCCCAACAAGTGTCTACAAGAATAGAAGTGTGTAGACATCAGCCCGCAAAGGCCAAACCTTATATTTGTGATGCTCTTAAGCCGATTCGCAAGAATCGTGAAGATGAGATGACATTCAGTTTTGATGTAGCCAAATGTGATAGGATATTTGATGCTATGTTAAAAGATAAATGCATTCGTTTGCCTCACACTATACCGGCGTTTGAGGAGTTAAAACGGCGCGCTTATTGCAAATATCATAATTCATTTTCTCATGCTACTAATGATTGCAACGTTTTTCGGCGACAGATACAATCGGCTATCAATGATGGACGATTGAGCTTTGCTGATATGCAAATTGACAAGCAGCCATTCCCAATGAATACTTTGGAGCTGCATGGAAAGAAGGTCTTAATTCGGCCAGAGACGGCCGGATCTGCTAATAAAGATAATGTTATTGTTGGTGAACCCAGGAACAACAAGGAAAATAACAAGGTCTTGGGAAGGGAGATTGTTCTTGGAAAGCAACCTGATGGCAAGGAGATGTTGAAGATCACTATAAAAAATCCTGCACCCGGGGGGCAACCAAAAGAACAAGGTGATGTGCGTGCCAAGTTCATCAAGCCCAAGAGTCCAGAAGTTGGCAAGTGGAAGACCAATGAGGTCAAGGCACAGCGCAAGCAGATCAAGCCAAGTTTTGATATGTTAATGTCTAAGTATGCAAACCAAGCGACCGGTTCTAACTCAAACCGGTCATCTCATGTGAAACGTCCATGGTCACCTCCAAGAGAGAGATATCCAAGACAGTCAAGGCCGTATGGTCAGTGGGTGCCAGGGCCATGGATGGCGCCGCCACCATATGCACCGTATTACTACAATGGAGGATGGATGCAGCCCCCAATGGCGCCATATGCTTTTCATCCTGGATGGGCAGCACCCAGGAAATCTGTGCATGACAGGATCACTCGACCTGTTCGAGACCGTTTGAGTTATAATACTAATCGGTCACATCCAAAATCTTCAGAGGGTGCTGAGAAGGAGCGACGTCCTATGTCGCCATGTGCTGAAACTTCAGAGTCTGGCAAGCAACAAGGGAAGAATCCTAATGTCAGCTCAATGATAGTGGGCACACAAGCGTTGAAACTCAAAGAGCCGGTTGATATTGATAAACCGGCTAGTTCTGATAAGGCTATACTGACTATTCAGCCAAGATCCTCGGCTAATGATCACGAAGCTAGCACAAGCAAAGCCAAGCCGAGGGATCCTAAATATACTCAGCCTAAGTGGTGTCCTCTTGGATTGACAAAAACCAAGAAAAGGAGGCTGCAGCGCATGAGGAATCAAGAGAAGGTGGAGAATGAAGCTGAAAAGAGGAGGGATGCAGTTTTTGATGAAACTCACCCAGTGCCTTTTAAGAAGTGGGTACGTAAGCAAGTGGAAGATACCACAGTTCCCATAATAATCACAACAGTTCTGACACCATCTCAGGAGGGGAGCACGAGCATTGTTACTACACCACCTCCTACACCTCCTTCAACTGATGAAATTCTAGAGAAAACTTCTGCACCGGAAGATGATGAGGAATTGGTGGACTATGAAATCTCACCAACTAGGGAATTATGGATATGAATATGGTTTATTATTTACCCTCTGAATTCTGTGCCGTAGATGAAGAAGGGGAGGTAGCACAGCTGGACTTTGGGCCCAAGAATGCCGTCTTTGAGAAGCCAAAAGAACCGGTGAAACACTTGAAACCACTATATGTCAAGGGACACATTAATGGGTTGCCGGTTGCTAGAATGCTTGTTGATGGTGGCGCTATGGTGAATCTTATGCCATATTCGGTTTTCAAGAAGTTGGGGCTTGATGAGAATGATTTAATGAAGACCAACATGGTGCTTAATGGGTTTGAAGGTAAAGAAAAAACTGAGGCCAAAGGTGTCATGAGTGTAGAGCTCACCGTGGGAAGCAAATCTTTGGCCACCGCCTTCTTTATTGCTGAGGTTCAAGGTAATTACAATGTCATATTAGGCCGCGATTGGCTCCATGCAAACCAATGTGTGCCATCTACTTTGCATCAGTTCTTGATACAGTGGGTTGATGATGAAGTTGAGGTAGTCCATGCTGATAACTCATCGTGCATTGCTTTGGCTGATTCACCGGTGGATTGGCAACATCCTAATGCTACTTGTTTGACGGGGCGTGATCTTTCAGATTTTGATTTTCTTAGTGCCACAAAGAATGGCTTTGTGCCCGTATCTTTAAAGCCGATTTATAGTAATCGGCTCCCAAACATGTGATTTAAATGGATCCCAATGAAGAGTGGTTGCAGAAGAGGCTTGTGGAATATCAGTCCAGTGGGAACGATATGTATGAGTCAATTGAAGAATTAGATGATATGGATAAGTTGGGACAAGGTTTTACATCGGCTGATCCATTGGAAGAGGTAGATATAGGAGATGGTTTAATTCCTAGGCCGACGTTTGTAAACAAAAATCTGAAAGCCGATTATAAGGATATGTTAATCAGGCTGTTAAAAGAATATGTCGATTGCTTTGCATGGGAGTATCATGAGATGCCTGGTTTGAGCCGGGATTTAGTTGAGCATCGATTGCCTATCAAGGCCGGTTTTAGACCTTATAAACAACCGGCCCGGAAATTCAATCCTAAAATGTATGACCGGATCAAGGAGGAGATCGGTCATTTGCTTAAAGCTAATTTTATTAAACCTTGCAGGTATGCAGATTGGATTTCTAATATTGTACGTGTGGAGAAAAAAGGATCAAGCAAGTTGAGGGTGTGTATTGATTTCAGAGATCTAAATAGAGCTACACCCAAAGATGAGTATCCTATGCCAATAGCCGATATGCTTATTAATGATGCCTCTGGTAATAAAGTTATTAGTTTTCTTGATGGCAATGCGGGGTATAACCAAATTTTTATGGCCGAAGAGGATGCATTCAAAATAGCCTTTCGGTGCCCTGGCTTTGTTGGTTTATTTGAGTGGACGGTAATGACCTTTGGGTTGAAAAACGCTGGTGCCACATATCAGTGGGCTATGAATTTAATATTTCATGATTTGCTTGGGGTCATACTTGAAGTCTATATTGATGATATTGTTGTCAAATCGGATGCTAATAAATCTCATTTAGCCGATTTGCGCTTAGCTTTTGAGAGGATGAGGAAGTATGGGCTCAAGATGAATCCTTTGAAGTGTGCTTTTGGTGTATCGGCTGGGAAATTCTTGGGTTTTATTATACATCAACATGGCATAGAGATTGATCCACAGAAGATAGAGGCTATCCAGAAAATAGAAGCACCAAAATGCAACAAAGATATGCAGAAATTCCTTGGCAAGGTTAATTATTTGAGGCGATTCATAGTGAATTTGTCAGGGAAGGTTGATGCATTTACTCCTATTCTTCGGTTAAAGAATGATGATGATTTTACTTGGGCGGCAAAACAGCAAGAGGCATTCGAAAATATCAAGCTTTGTTTGTCTACTCCGCCGGTATTGAAGGCGCCCAAACATGGAGAGATTTTTAGGCTCTATATCGCTGCGGAGGAAGGCGTTATTGGTGCTATTTTGACTCAAGAGACCGAAGGAAAGGAACATGTCATAACTTATTTGAGTCAGCGTTTACTAGATGTTGAGACAAGGTATACTTTTATTGAGAAATTATGCTTGTGCTTGTATTTTGCTTGTACTAAGTTATGGCATTATTTATTGTCTAGCATGTGCGTTGTTGCTTGTCAAACCGATGTCATTAAATATATGTTGCATAGACCAATTCTTAGTGGTAGGATTGGTAAATGGGCTTATGCTTTAATTGAATATGATTTGGCTTATGAATCTTTGAAATCTATGAAAGGCCAAATCATTGCTAATTTTATTGTTGAACATCGGATTGACAGTGAGCATGATATTGATATTAGCCTTGTCTCTTTAGTACCATGGAGATTATATTTTGATGGTTCAGTCTGTAACAATGGCCAAGGTGTTGGTGTTGTTTATATATCTCCTCATGGTGCTGTGTTTGAAGCCTTATGCCGCTTAGAATATTCTTGCACAAACAATCAAGCCGAATATGAAGCTTTACTATTCGGACTAGAACTTTTAACTAATGTAGGTGCTACACATATTGAGGCTTATGGTGATTCGTTGTTAGTAGTTCAGCAAATATCCAAGGTCTGCCAATGTTTAGATGAATCACTTAATATGTATCTTGATAAATGTCTAGACATAATTTCTACCTTGGATTATTTTAGCATTGCTCATATATCTAGACAGGATAATTGGAATGCAAATGAGTTAGCACAACAAGCATCTGGCTACCATGTTGATCGTGGTGTTTTTCATATATCTTATAAGCCGATGTTTGCTCTTGCTGACGTAGGTAAGACCGAATTAAAGCCCATTGATTCGGTCACTAATGAAGGATCTAGTGCAGGTGAAAACAAAGATTGGAGAAGGCCTATTGTTGAATATTTGCAGGATCCTAGCAGGAGGACGGATAGGGTTGTTCGGCGGATCGCTTTCAAATATGTTTTGATAGATGATAATCTCTATCGCCGAACAGTTGATGGTATTCTCTTGAAGTGTTTGGATGAAGACCAAGCAAGGGTCGCTATGGGGGAGGTACATGAAGGTATCTGTGGTACTCATCAGTCGGCGCACAAGATGAAGTGGTTACTACAACGTGAAGGTTTTTATTGGCGGACGATGATAAATGATTGCTTCAGATATTATAAAGGATGCGAAGCTTGTCAAAAGTTTGGTGATATTCAGTTGGCTCCTGCTGCTATGTTGAATCCTGTTATCAAGCCGTGGCCATTTAGAGGTTGGGGATTGGATTTCATTGGCATGATTCATCCTTCTTCTTCGAAAGGGCATCGGTTCGTGTTGGTAGCCACTGATTATTTTACCAAATGGTCTGAAGCAATACCTCTCAGGAATATGACCCATAAGGAGGTGATCCAATTCATAACTGAGAACATTATACATAGATTCGGCGTTCCTCAAACTTTGACCACATATCAGGGTTCATCATTTATGGCAAAGGAGGTAAAAGAATTAGCCGAATCATATAAGATAAAGATGCTCAATTCATCCCCATATTATGCTCAAGCTAATGGACAAGCTGAATCTAGCAATAAAACTTTGATCAAGCTCATCAAGAAGAAGATTGAAGATCATCCAAGGAGATGGCATGAAGTGTTGTCTGAAGCTTTGTGGGCGCATAGGATTTCAAGGCATGGTGCAACAAAAGTAACTCCATATGAGCTCGTGTATGGGCAAGAAGCCGTTTTACCAGTAGAGGTGAATCTGGCTGCTTTGAGGTTCGCTAAGCAAAATGATTTATTGGCGGTGGATTTTCATAACTTAATGATGGATAACATTGATGAAGTCACCGATAAACGTCTAATTGCTCTAAGAGACATAGAGAAGGAGAAATTGCGGGTAGCAAGAGCATATAACAAAAAGGTAAAGTTGAAGAGCTTCCAGGTTGGTGACCTAGTGTGGAAGGTAATCCTGCCAGTTGGTTCAAAAGACAAAAAATTTGGCAAATGGTCTCCGAGCTGGGAGGGTCCTTTCAAGGTCATGAGAGTAGTTCCTGGAAATTCATATTTGGTTGAATCTATGGAGGGAAATTTATAACCTCGAGCTCTCAATGGAAGATATCTAAAGAAGTTTTACCCGAGCGTGTGGCAAGAAGCTTAAACACACATATGGCCGATATACAATTATCGCCCTTAGCATACATGGCCGATATAGAATTATCGCCCTAAGAACAGATGGCCGATGGAGTGTTGGCATCGTCCTTAGACAAAATGTGGTGCAAGTTATTTTTCGGCATGCAAGTATTGCCGAAAAACAGGGGGGCATGTGTTGACAACCGTTTTTGGCTTACAAAGAAGATACCTTAAGATGGCCTCAAATGAAAAAGTTGTGAACACAAAAGTTGTGAGTCTCGTCGAAACAAACAACTTTGCTTTTTGGATCATTGCGATCCGAAGTAGTATGCAACCTCCAGGTCGAATGCACTCAATCAGACATATATACTAAAATGTCTGGTTAGGTGCGTAAGATAGTTATTCAAAACTGCTTCCGTGAATTGGACGAACTTTTTACGGTTCGGCCTAATTTAAGTGATTAATATGAGCTCGGATGGGAAAGTGCTAAAAATAAAAGTTCTTCGTTTTTTTGAGACTGAACAACTTTGCTCATTACGAAATTTTGATCTGAGATAGTTTACTGCCTAAAAATGGACCCGGAAGATACAGGCAAGTTTTTGACCGAACAGTTTTGGAAAGTTCGGACCCACCCATCCGAGTTCGACCCAAAATAGGGTTTTGGACGTGAATCCAAGCCTTCTTCTTGCACGGGAAGTCCAGCCGCCTCTTATATACATGAGGGGTGACGGCCGATTGAACAACAACACACAATCGCAAAAACCAATCTACAAACCTCTATTTTTTCTCTCTCGTCCTTGTTTTCTGCTCATCGTTCGTCAGTGTTCTTCATGTTGGAGAGCTTCGATCTGCGAAGTCCTAGGGGCGGGCGAACCGACCTAGGGCAGCCCATCACCGCCGTGCGCCCAGACGGGGTCTCTCCCGGGCGTGTGGGGTTTCGGGTCTTCAAAAGAGCCCGCCGGATTGTCCTGCGTATCGCGCTTCCGGCTAGCCTCCTCCGACGACGTGTCCTGCGTATCGCGCTCGACGTCGGAGGTACACGGTGATGTGTTCGTGTGCGAACAGCCACAAGTGGATTATTAGTCATAGATGCAGTTGGATGGCGGTCTATGTATTTTGTTATAATGCCCAGAGTAAATCTCGTAATGATCTTCTTGACATATCACGTTTATCTTTATTCTATCAATTGCCCAACTGTAATTTGTTTACCCAGCATGTGTTATTTATCTTATGGAGAGACACCACTAGTGAACTGTGGACCCCGGTCCTATTTCCATCATATTGCTATCACCTGTTTACTTTACTCGCACTATTTACTTTACTCGCATACTGATACATCTCCAACGTATCTATAATTTTTGATGCTCCATGCTTGTTTTTACACCATTTGCTTATTGTTTCGTTACACTTCGTGGCACTTTTATGCATTTTCCGGAACTAACCTATTAACGAGTTGCCACAGTGCCAGTTCCCTGTTTTCTGCTGTTTTTGTGTTTCAGAAGTGATACACAGGAAATATTCTCGGAATTGGATGAAACAAGTTCCTGAAGTCTTATTTTACCCGGAAGCTTCCAGAGATCCAAAGGAGAGTAGGAGGGGGGCCACCAGGGCCACTAGGGAGAAAACAACATTCATATGCTCAAGGGCATATGCTTTGTTTACATTACACACTTTGCTTAATGCAATTATCTGTTGTTCGCAACTTAATACTTGTGGAGTTCTCGGATTGATTCACCACAAGTGGATTATTAGTCATAGATGCAGTTGGATGGCGGTCTATGTATTTTGTTGTAATGCCCAGAGTAAATCTCATAGTGATCTTCTTGACATATCACGTTTATCTTTATTCTATCAATTGCCCAACTGTAATTTGTTTACCCAGCATGTGTTATTTATCTTATGGAGAGACACCACTAGTGAACTGTGGATCCCGGTCCTATTTCCATCATATTGCTATCACCTATTTACTTTACTCGCACTGTTTACTTTACTCGCATACTCTACTGTTTTCCACTCGATACGCTCATAACCTTTGTTTCAAGCAAACCGGTGAGATTGACAACCTCATCACAAGTTGGGAGCAAAGTACTTGGTTGTGTTGTGTGCAGGTTCCGCGTTGCTATTGGCCGAAAACGAGTCAACAAGTGCGCCCTTGTTGGAGTGTTATTAAGCCAGTCTGCATCACCTTCAGTCGTCGCTGTCTGCTTTTCTCATGATCGACATTAAACCTTGGTTTCTTAACTGAGGGAAAACTAGCTGCTATACTCATCATAACTTCCTCTTGGGGTTCCCAACGGGCTGGTCATTCACCACGCACAAGGACTGTCTGCTACACGTCAGCTTGGCATCAGCAGCTTCTTTTCTGGCGCCATTGCCGGGGAGCGAAGAAGAAGAAGCTCCCACATCAACTACAAGCTCCCACATCAACTACAAGCTCCCACGTCAACTACGCGCCAGCAGCTTCTTTTCTGGCGCCATTGCCGGGGAAGAGTAGAAGACTTCTGCGAGGGGAGTTTTTCGCACACACATCCTTTACTTTGTTATTGTTTTGCTTTACTTTATTTATTTTACCTGCATCATTTTATACCAAAAACCCAAAAAAAATTAGAATCCTTGGTAGTTGTTTTTACTTGTTTACTTTCGTTTTGCTAAAATGGCCAATCCTGAAAACACCAAGTTGTGTGACTTTACTAGCACGAACAATAGTGATTTTATCTGCACCACTATTGCACCACCTGCTACTGCTGCAAACTTTTATGAGATTAAGCCTGCTTTGTTGAACCTTGTTATGAAAGAGCAATTTTCTGGTGCTAGTACTGAAGATGCTGCAGCTCATCTCAACAATTTTGTTGAGCTATGTGAGATGCAGAAATATAAGGATGTTGATAGTGATATTATTAAGCTCAAGTTGTTTCCTTTTTCTTTGAGAGGAAAAGCTAAAGATTGGTTGCTGTCTTTGACTAAGAATAGTATTGATTCATGGGCTAAGTGTAAGGATGCTTTTATTGGTAGATACTATCCTCCTGCTAAGATTATATCTCTGCGTAGCAATATTATGAAGTTTACTCAGTTTGATAATGAACATGTTGCTCAAGCTTGGGAAAGAATGAAATCTATGATAAAGAATTGCCCCACTCATGGACTGACTACTTGGATGATTATCCAAACTTTTTATGCAGGACTGAAATTTTCTTCAAGGAACCTACTTGATTCAGCTGCTGGAGGCACTTTTATGTCCCTTACCTTGGGCGCCGCAACAAAGTTACTCGACAACATGATGGTAAATTATTCCGAATGGCACACCGAGAGAGCTCCACAAGGTAAGAAGGTAAATTCTGTTGAGGAAACCTCTTCCTTGAATGATAAGATTGATACCATTATGGCTATGCTTGCTAATGATAGGACTCATGTTGATCCTAATAATGTTCCTTTGGCCTCTTTGGTTTCTCAAGAAGAGCATGTTGATGTGAATTTCATTAGAAACAATAATTTTAACAACAATGCTTATGAGAACAATTTTGCTAGTAACAATTATAGGCCGTATCCTTCTACCAATGGTAATGGTTATGGTAATTCTTATGGTAATTCCTTCAACAACACTAGGGCCGCGCCCTCTGAGCTTGAGGTAATGCTCAAGGACTTCATCGGTAAGCAAACTGCTTTTAACAAGTCTGTTGAGGAAAAGTTAGGCAAAATTGATATCCTTGCTTCTAAAGTTGATAGCCTTGCTCATGATGTTGAAATTCTGAAATTAAAAGTGTTGCCTAATAATGTGAAAGAGAACAACGTTTTTGCTACCGCTAATGCTATTCAAGTTGGAATTGATGAAAATATTAGATTGTTAGCGGAATTGCATGCCAGGTGGGAAAGAGAAGATGAGATGGCTAGAGAGATGAAGGTATGTACCATTACTACCTCTAATGATGTTACTCCTAATGCTAGCAATCCTCTTACTTTGATTGGTGTAGAGAAAACTCCCACTCCTTGTGTTAAAAAGCCTAAAACTACCAAAACTTTTTCTCAAAAGAATGCTGAAATTTTTCGGAGTGTAGGAGATGATAGCTCTACTTCTTTTCATGATATTGATGTTGATGGCTGCAATATATCTGAAGTTATTTTGTTCTTGCAAAAGCTTGCTTTGACTCCCAATGCTAGTTCTTTAAATATTGCTTTTACTAAGCATATTACCAATGCTCTCATAAAAATTAGGGATGAAAAGTTGAAGCAAAAAGCTTCTGTTCCCAAGAAGTTAGATGATGGTTGGGAACCCATCATTGATATGCATGTTAATGGTTATGATTGCCATGCTTTATGTGATCTAGGTGCTAGTATTTCTATCATGCCTAGAAAGATTTATGACATGCTTGATTTACCACTGCTTGAAAAGTGTTATTTTGATGTTCCTATTGCTGATGTTGCTAAGAGGAAACCTTTAGGAAGGATTAATGATGTTCTTATTGTGGTTAACAATAACCTTGTTCCCGTTGATTTTCTTGTTATGGACGTTGAATGCCATGCTTCATGTCCTATTATTTTGGGAAGACCCTTTCTTCGAACTGTAGGTGCTATCATTGATATGAGGGAAGGCACTATCAAATATCAATTCCCACTAAAGAAAGGTATGGAACACTTCCCTAGGAAAAGAAAGAAATTACTTTTTGACTCTATTCTTAGAGCAAATTATGAGCTTGATGCTTCATCTATTGATATTACTTGATTCGCAATTTTCTGCGCCTAGCTCAAAGGCGTTAAAGAAAAGCACTCTTGGGAGATAACCCAATGTTTTATTTTCAGTAATTTTTCTTTTATTTGAGTCTTGGAAGTCATTACTACTGTAATGACCGCTCCTTATCTTGTTTATTTCATTTTTGTGCCAAGAGAAGCCTCTAATTTGAGTGAGGTAAAGATTTTGGGATGTTGCTGTCCTGAAACTATTTTCGGTGCTGCACCGCAAAAATTCGTATAAATTCTCTGTTTATCTTTTGGACCTGCGATTTCTTGTGCATATGCCCCAGGTTATATCCAAACTTTTGTTAGTTGAACACTTTTTTATTTGAGCAACATAAAACCCCTCAAAAATTCGACCTTTGTCAGCTGTTCAGTTTTGACAGATTTCTGCCAATATTTGTGTTTGCCACTTTATCGCTTTCTTTTGAGTTCTTTTGATCATGGAACTTTTGGGGAGGTTGCTACAGTAGTATTTGCTATATATGTGGTGGTTTTAGGTTGAAACTTGAAGCAAAAATAGGTTGATTATATGTTATGCTTGCACTAATGTTGCTAATAGAATTGTGTTTAGTTTTGTATGAAGGAAGTTTTCAAGTGTAGGGATTGGAGAATGATGAGATGAGTTGAAGAATGGACAAAAGCTCAAGCTTGGGGATGCCCATGCATCACCCCAAGAAATATCCAAGAAGTACAAGCGTCAAAGCTTGGGGATGCCCCTGAGGCACCCCTTCTTCATCGGCAAAAATCAGGTCACCTTTCAAAACACTATATTTTTATTGCTTCATGCACTATGTGTTTTTCTTGGAGCGTCAGTTGTTTTAGTTTTCTTAGTTGGTTTAGTTTGTTTGTTTTCTGCAATAAATGGTTGGACCCCAACAAATTTCCTTTGGAGGAGATGTACTCGTTTTCATTTGCCAAGAACACTCTAGTTTTCACTCTTATAAAAAATCGGGTGTTCTTCTTTTTTCTGCTACTGCTTTTGGTTTTCGTTTTCACCTTGATTTCCGTTCAGACCTTGTCATATCTTTTCATCAAGGTGTATTTTTGCCTCTGATCTTTATTGGTTTTCATTAAAAGAGATGTTTATAAAAATTTCTAATGGTGTTGGAAAAGAGAAAAAGCTTTGTGCAAAATAGTGGTACAAGAAGGAGCTTGTGTAGACTGCGGCTTAGGCTTTTTCATATCATGCTTGATGTCTTTTTGATAGTATGCTTAGTGGTTTTGCTGTAGCATGACTTGTCTCAAATAACTGAGATTGCTTAATGAGCCTTTGAAAAAAATCATGCGTTGTTTTTATTGTATGGAAGCATTATTTTGGTTTTCTCCTTGATGCTTTATTTGGGTTGACTTGGCGCATGCTCACACATGTTAGACTCTTACAAAGTCTCCAATAGCCTCTATGATCATTTAGTTTTTGACTTTTGATGCCATCTTATGCTTCTTTTAATGTCGCTTTGCATGATTATGGCCATTATTGCTCTCTTAGTTGGTTGCTCCCAGTCTTTTGCTAGCCCTCGCCTTGTACTGAGTATGAGCTCTACTGGTGCATCCAAGTCCTAAAAGTCAAAGTTTTCCAAAGTGTCCACCATACATACCTACTAGCAATTTGCTATTCCAAGTAAATTTGACTTGCTTTTATTTTCTCTTCAAATTAAACTCTTACCAGTGTTATGCGAAATTCGGTCAGTAAAGCTCTCACGAACCAGAAGGCACACTTTACTTTTTCCTGTTCTTAAAAATTTGACATTGTGGTCTCTTATGTTGAGTTGTTATGCTTGCAAGTTGTAAGTTGGAGACTAGCCCAGCCATGCAGTCATGGGCAAGCTTTCAACATTGCACTTCTTATTTGAGTTGATATCGTGATCTTTTGTTTATGGATGCCCGCAGTGTGAAATGAATTGGGAATCTTATGGGGATCATGGAGTTTGTATATGTGTTCGGGAAACGCCGGGCCGCTAATCTAAGCCATGCATAATTCATGGTGGAAATTTGCAGCATACCCATGGTGAACATTCGACGACGCATCTCACAATAAAAAGCTAAACAAATGGCAAATAAAATAGATGTCGAGGTGTTCATTGTCTGCTTGTCCTGTCATTTTGATGTGGGCTTGTTCCATGTCATCGGGCACGGAGGTACCCCATTGGCGGTTCTCAATGATATGCATATATTTACAATGACAAGAGCCTTGCTTGGGACTCTAAGTAAAGTAGCATGAGGTTTGGGTACTCGTATTCACGGGACACGAGGTTTTCAACTTATGATTTGTCAAGCATATGCATCATAATTGTTCTCGCATTAACTTTAACCATTCAAGATGCTTATGATGGGGGCAATGAGAGCTCAAAGCCGGTAAGTACCATAATTTTTGAAGGTTATAAAACTTGCAATCACTTCTTCCCTCTACGAAGGGCCTTTCTTTTACTTTTATGTTGAGTCACCACCTTCTATCTTTATGCACCATTAAGAGAGCATAGTTGTCATTCTTAGTATAATATGCATTGTCCCAAAGTTTCCATTGATTGATTCATATTTTTGGTTTCACTTGTTCTCAAATTATTTGTATCTAGTCGCCCTCTTAAACTTGAAGGTGTCCTATGCATTTATGTTTTGCTCTCTTTGAAGGACAAGCTGAAAACCATTTTATGTTTTTCCTTATGATTTGAACACACGTTTGACTTTCATTGTTTCATTTTCATGATCTTTTGTTTGTGTTCATTTGCATGTTTACAACATGGTTGCTAAGTTCTTATTGTCAAGATTATATTTTCATGCCCATGTTTTAAGTTTTTATGATCCCAGCTCACAAATGCTTACATATATGATCAAGATTGTGTAGGTGCATGTCACCTCAAAAATTATTCTTTTGTTATCACTTACCTACTCGAGGACGAGCAGGAGTTAAGCTTGGGGATGCTTGATACGTCTCCAACGTATCTATAATTTTTGATGCTCCATGCTTGTTTTTACACCATTTGCCTACTGTTTCATTACACTTCGTGGCACTTTTATGCATTTTTCAGAACTAACCTACTAACAAGTTGCCATAGTGCCAGTTCCCTGTTTTCTGCTATTTTTGTGTTTCAGAAGTGATACATAGGAAATATTCTCGGAATTGGATGAAACAAGTTCCTGAAATCTTATTTTTCCTGGAAGCTTCCAGAGATCCGAAGAGGAGTAGGAGAGGGGCCACAGGCCGCCCTCACACCTGGCTGGCGCGGCCTAGGCCCTGGCCGCGCCACCATGGTGTGAGGAGGCCTGGGGCCACCTCTGACATCGCCCCTTTGCCTATAAAGACCCCCCGACGGGAAAAACCTAAGTACCCGATCACTTTTCTAGAATACATCGCGATCCGCCGCTGCCATCGACCCGAAGATCGGGAGTGTCCAGAAGCTCTTCCTGGCACCCTGCCGGAGAGGGGAATCACCACCGGAGGTCTTCTTCATCGCCATGCTTGCCTCCGGAGCGATGAGTGAGTAGTCTACCTTGGACTATGGGCCCATAGCAGTAGCTAGATGGTTGTCTTCTCCACCATGTGCTTCATGTTTAGATCTCATGAGCTGCCCTACATGATTGAGATCATCGTTATGTAATTCTACATGTTTGGTTTGTTGGGATCCGATGAATATTGGTGTTATGATTGAGTTGTTGTACTGAATTATATCTTTTGTTATCTCTATGTTGTTTATGATCTTGCATGCTCTCCGTTGTTAGTAGCTATCTTGGCCGAGTAGTTGCTAGTGACTCCAAGAGGGGGTATTTATGCTCGATAGTGGGTTCATGCCTCTATTTAACCTGGGGGAGTGATAGAAACCTCTAAGGTTGTAGATGTGCTGTTGCTACTAGGGAGGAAACAACATTCATATGCTCGAGGGCATATGCTTTGTTTACATTACACACTTTGCTTAATGCAATTATCTGTTGTTCACAACTTAATACTTGTGGAGTTCTCGGATTGATTCGCCACAAGTGGATTATTAGTCATAGATGCAGTTGGATGGCGGTCTATGTATTTTGTTGTAATGCCCAGAGTAAATCTCGTAGTGATCTTCTTGACATATCACGTTTATCTTTATTCTATCAATTGCCCAACTGTAATTTGTTTACCCAGCATGTGTTATTTATCTTATGGAGAGACACCACTAGTGAACTGTGGACCCCGGTCCTATTTCCATCATATTGCTATCACCTGTTTACTTTACTCGCACTATTTACTTTACTCGCATACTTCTACTATTTTCCACTCGATACGCTCAGAACCTTTGTTTCAAGCAAACCGGTGAGATTGACAACCTCATCGCAAGTTGGGAACAAAGTACTTGGTTGTGTTGTGTGCAGGTTCCGCGTTGCAGCTAGCAAGCAAAGCTTGGACGAGGCGCCATATATAAATTGTCCGAAGCTGTCGCAAACTAGCAAGCATCACCTTCAGTCGTTGTTGTCTGCTCTTCTCCTGATCAACATACCTTGGTTTCTTAACTGAGGGAAAATTTGCTGCTATATTCATCACACCTTCCTCTTGGGGTTCCCAACGGGCTGGTCATTCACCACGCAACAAGCAACAACCTTCTGGCGCTGTTGCCGGGGACTGAAGAAGAAGAAGCTCCCACATCAACTACACGCTCCCACGTCAACTACGCGCCAGCAGTTAGTTCCGGAAAATGCATAAAAGTGCCACAAAGTGTAACAAAACATTGGGCAAATGGTGTAAAAACAAGCATGGAGCATCAAAAATTATAGATACGTTGGAGACGTATCAAGCATCCCCAAGCTTAACTCCTGCTCGTCCTCGAGTAGGTAAGTGATAACAAAAGAATAATTTTTGAGGTGACATGCACCTACACAATCTTGATCATAGATGTAAGCATTTGTGAGCTGGGATCATAAGAACTTAAAACATGGGCATAAAAGATATAATCTTGACAATAAGAACTTAGCAACCATGTTGTAAACATGCAAATGAACACAAACAAAAGATCTTGAAAATGAAACAATGAAAGTCAAACGTGTGTTCAAATCATAAGGAAAAACATACAAATGGTTTTCAGCTTGTCCTTCAAAGAGAGCAAAACATAAATGCATAGGACACCATCAAGTTTAAGAGGGCGACTAGATACAAATAATTTGAGAACAAGTGAAACCAACAATATGAATCAATCAATGAAAACTTTGGGACAATGCACATTATACTAAGATTGACAACTATGCTCTCTTAATGGTGCATAAAGATAGAAGGTGGTGACTCAACATAAAAGTAAAAGAAAGGCCCTTCGCAGAGGGAAGCAGTGATTGCAAGTTGCATCTTGAATGGTTAAAGTTAATGCAAGAACAATTATGATGCATATGCTTGACAAATCATAAGTTGAAAACTTCGTGTCCCGTGAATACGAGTACCCAAACCCCATGCTACTTTACTTAGAGTCCCAAGCAAGGCTCTTGTCATTGTAAATATATGCATATCATTGAGAACCGCCAATGGGGTATCTCCGTGCCCGATGACATGGAACAAGCCCACATCAAAATGACAGGACAAGCAGACAATTAACACCTCGACATCTCTTTTATTTGCCATTTGTTTAGCTTTTTATTGTGAGATGCGTCGCCGAATGTTCACCATGTGTATGCTGCAAATTTCCACCATGAATTATGCATGGCTTAGATTAGCGGCCCGGTGTTTCCCTAACACATATACAAACTCCATGATCCCCACAAGATTCCCTATTCATTTCACACCGCGGGCATCCATAAACAAAAGATCACGATATCAACTCAAATAAGACGTGCAATGTTGAAAGCTTGCCCATGACAGCATGGTTGGGCTAGAATCCAACTTACAACTTGCAAGCATAACAACTCAACATAAGAGACCACAATGTCAAATTTTTAAGAACGGGAAAAAGTAAAGTTTGCCTTCCGGTTCGTGAGAGCTTTACTGACCGAATTTCGCATAACACTGGTAAGAGTTTAATTTGAAGAGAAAATAAAAGCAAGTCAAATTTACTTGGAATAGCAAATTGCTAGTAGGTATGTATGGTGGACACTTTAAAAGACTTTGGCTTTTAGGAGTTGGATGCACGAGTAGAGCTCATACTCAGTACAAGGCGAGGGCTAGCAAAAGACTGGGAGCGACCAACTAAGAGAGCAATAATGGCCATAATCATGCAAAGCGACAAAGCGACATTAAAAGAAGCATAAGATGGCATCAAAAGTCAAAAACTAAATGATCATAGAGGCTATTGGCTACTTTGTAAGAGTCTAACATGTGTGGGCATGCGCCAAGTCAACCCAAATAAAGCATCAAAGAGAAAACCAAAATAATGCTTCCATACAATAAAAACAACGCATGATTTTTTCAAAGGCTCATTAAGCAATCTCAGTTATTTGAGACAATTCATGCTACAGCAAAACCACTAAGCATACTATCAAAAAGACATCAAGCACGACATGAAAAAGCCTAAGCCGCAGTCTACACAAGCTCCTTCTTGTACCACTATTTTGCATAAAGCTTTTTCTCTTTTCCAACACCATTTGAAATTTTTAAAGACACCTCTTTTGATGTAAACCAATAAAGATTAGAGGCAAAAAATACACCTTGATGAAAAGATATGACAAGGTCTGAACGCAAATCAAGGCAAAAACGAAAACCAAAAGCAGTAGCGGAAAAAGAAGAACACCCGGTGAAATTGTAAGAATGAAAAACGGAGTGTTCTTGGCAAATGAAAATGAGTATATCTCCTCCAAAGGAAATTTGTTGGGGTCCAGCCATTTATTGCAGCAAACAAAACTAAACTAACTAAGAAAACTAAAACAACTGACGCTCCAAGAAAAACACATAATGCATGAAGCAATAAAAATATAGTGTCTCGAAAGGTGACCTGATTTTTGCCGATGAAGAAGGGGTCCCTCGGGGGCATCCCCAAGCTTTGACGCTTGTACTTCTTGGATATTTCTTGGGGTGATGCATTGGCATCCCCAAGCTTGAGCTTTTGTCCATTCTTCAACTCATCTCATCATTCTCCAATCCCTACACTTGAAAACTTCCTTCATACAAAACTAAACACAAATCTATTAGCAACATTAGTGCAGCATAACATATAATCAACCTCTTTTTGCTTCAGGTTTCAACTCAAAACCCACCACATATATAGCACATACTACTGTAGCAACTTCCCCAAAAGTTCCATGATCAAAAGAACTCAAAAGAAAGCGATAAAGCGGCAAACACAAATATTGGCAGAAATCTGTCAAAACAGAACAGCTGACAAAGGCCGAATTTTTGAAGGGTTTTCTGTTGCTCAAATAAAAAAGTGTTCAACTAACAAAAGTTTGGATATAACCTGGGGCATATGAACAAGATATCGCAGGTCCAAAAGATATACAGAGAATTTATACGAATTTTTACGGTGCAGCACCGAAAATAGTTTCAGGACAGCAACATCCCCAAATCTTTACCTCACTCAAATTAGAGGCTTCTCTTGGCACAACAATAAAATAAAAAGGATAAGGAGTGGTCATTACAGTAGTAATGACTTCCAAGACTCAAATAAAAGAAAAAGTACTGAAAATAAAACATTGGGTTATCTCCCAAGAGTGCTTTTCTTTAACGCCTTTGAGCTAGGCGTAGAAAATTGCGAATCAAGTAACATCAAGTGATGAAGCATCAAGCTCATAATTTGCTCTAAGGATAGAGTCAAAAAGTAATTTCTTTCTTTTCCTAGGGAAGTGTTCCATACCTTTCTTGAGTGGGAATTGATATTTTATAGTGCCTTCTCTCATATCAATGATGGCACCTACAGTTCGAAGAAAGGGTCTTCCCAAAATAATAGGACATGAAGCATGGCATTCAACGTCCATAACGAGAAAATCAATGGGAACAAGGTTATTGTTAACCACAATAAGAACATCATTAATCCTTCCCAAAGGTTTCTTCTTAGCAACATCAGCAATAGGAACATCAAAATAACATTTTTCAAGCGGTTGTAAATCAAGCATGTCATAAATCTTTCTAGGCTTGATAGAAATACTAGTACCTAGATCACATAAAGCATGGCAATCAAAACCATTAACATGCATATCAATGATGGGTTCCCAACCATCTTCTAGCTTCTTGGGAACAGAGGCTTTTTGCTGCAACTTTTCATCCCTAATTTTCATGAGAGCATTGGTAATATGCTTAGTAAAAGCAATATTTAGAGAACTAGCATTGGGAGTCAAAGCAAGCTTTTGCAAGAACAAAATAACTTCAGATATATTGCAGCCATCAACATCAAAATCATTAAAGGAAATAGAGCTATCATCTCCTACACTTCGAAAAATTTCAGCACTCTTTTGAGAAAAAGTTTTGGCAGTTTTAGGCCTTTTATCATCTCTACACCAATCAAAGTAAGAGGATTGCTAGCATTAGGAGCAACATAATTAGAGGTAGTAATGGTACATACCTTCATCTCTCTAGCCATCTCATCTTCTCTTTCCCACCTGGCATGCAATTCCGCTAACAATCTAATATTTTCATCAATTCCAACTTGAATAGCATTAGCAGTAGCAAAAACATTGTTCTCTTTCACATCATTAGGCAACACTTTTAATTTCAGAAGTTCAACATCATGAGCAAGGCTATCAACTTTAGAAGCAAGAATATCAATTTTGCCTAACTTTTCCTCAACAGACTTGTTAAAAGCAGTTTGCTTACCGATGAAGTCCTTGAGCATTACCTCAAGCTCGGAGGGCGCGGCCCTAGTGTTGTTGTAGGAATTACCATAAGAATTACCATAACCATTACCATTGGTAGAAGGATATGGCCTATAATTGTTACTAGCAAAATTGTTCCTATAAGCATTGTTGTTAAAATTATTATTTCTAATGAAATTCACATCAACATGCTCTTCTTGAGCAACCAGAGAGGCTAAAGGAACATTATTAGGATCAACATAAGTCCTATCATTAGCAAGCATAGCCATAATGGTATCAATCTTATCATTCAAGGAAGAGGTTTCCTCAACAGAATTTACCTTCTTACCTTGTGGAGCTCTCTCGGTGTGCCATTCAGAATAATTTACCATCATGTTGTCAAGTAGCTTTGTTGCGGCGCCCAAGGTAAGGGACATAAAAGTGCCTCCAGCAGCTAAATCAAGTAGGTTCCTCAAAGAAAAATTCAGTCCTGCATAAAAAGTTTGGACAATCATCCAAGTAGTCAGTCCATGAGTGGGGCAATTCTTTATCATAGATTTCATTCTTTCCCAAGCTTGAGCAACATGTTCATTATCAAATTGAGTAAACTTCATAATATTGCTACGAAGAGATATAATCTTAGCAGGAGGATAGTAACTACCAATAAAAGCATCCTTACACTTAGCCCATGAATCAATACTATTCTTAGTCAAAGACAGCAACCAATCTTTAGCTTTTCCTCTCAAAGAAAAAGGAAACAACTTGAGCTTAATAATATCACTTTCTACATCCTTATATTTCTGCATCTCACATAGCTCAACAAAATTGTTGAGATGAGCTGCAGCATCTTCAGTACTAGCACCAGAAAATTGCTCTTTCATAACAAGGTTCAACAAAGCAGGCTTAATCTCATAAAAGTTTGCAGCAGGAGCAGGTGGTGCAATAGGAGTGCAGATAAAATCACTATTGTTCGTGCTAGTAAAGTCACACAACTTGGTGTTTTCAGGAGTAGCCATTTCAGCAAAACTAAAAGCAGATAAGTAAGAACAACTACCAAGGATTCTAAATTTTTTTGGGTTTTTGATATAAAACGATGCAGGTAAAATAAATAAAGTAAAGCAAAACAATAACAAAGTAAAGGATGTGCGTGCGAAAAACTCCCCTTGCAGAGGTCTTCCACTCTTCCCTGGCAACGGCGCCAGAAAAGAAGCTCGATGCTACCGATTTGATGAAGTAAATAACCGGCCAGTTGGGAACCCCAAGAGGAAGGTGTGATGAGTATAGCAGCTTGTTTTCCCTCAGTTAAGAAACCAAGGTTTAATCGTTCAGGAGAAGAGCAGACAATTACGACTGAAGGTGATGCTTCCTAGTTTGCGACAGCTTCGGATAATTTATATATGGCGCCTCGTCCAAGCTTTGCTTGCTAGCTGCAACGTGGAACCTGCACACACACAACCAAATACTTTGTTCCCAACTTGCGATGAGGTTGTCAATCTCACCGATTTGCTTGAAACAAAGGTTATGAGCGTATCGAGTGGAAAACAGTAGAGTATGCGAGTAAAGTAAACAGTGCAAGTAAAGTAAACAGGTGATAGCAATATGATGGAAATAGGACCGGGGTCCACAGTTCACTAGTGGTGTCTCTCCATAAGATAAAATAACATATGTTGGGTAAACAAATTACAGTTGGGCAATTGATAGAATAAAGATAAACATGATATGTCAAGAAGATCACTATGAGATTTACTCTAGGCATTACAACAAAATACATAGACCGCCATCCAACTGCATCTATGACTAATAATCCACTCACGGGGATATCGTCCGAACACCCCATGAGTATTAAGTTGCGAACAACAGATAATTGCATTAAGCAAAGTGTGTAATGTAAACAAAGCATATGCCCTTGAGCATATGAATGTTGTTTTCTCCCTAGTAGCAATAGCATATCTACAACCTTAGAGGTTTCTGTCACTCCCCCAGGTTAAATAGAGGCATGAACCCACTATCGAGCATAAATACCCCCTCTTGGAGTCACTAGCAACTACTTGGCCAAGATAGCTACTAACAACGGAGAGCATGCAAGATCATAAACAACATAGAGATAACATAAGATATATTTCAGTATAGCAACTCAATCATAACACCAATATTCATCGGATCCCAACAAACCAAACATGTAGAATTACATAACGGTGATCTCAATCATGTAGGACAGCTCATGAGATCTAAACATGAAGCACATGGTGGAGAAGACAACCATCTAGCTACTGCTATGGACCCATAGTCCAAGGTAGACTACTCACTCATCGCTCCGGAGGCAAGCATGTCGATGAAGAAGACCTCCGGTGGCGATTCCCCTCTCCGACAAGGTGCCGGGAAGAGCTTCTGGACCCTCCCGATCTTCGGGTCGACGGCGGCGGCGGATCGCGATGTGTTCTGGAAAATTGATCGGGTACTTAGGTTTTTCCCGTCGGGGGATCTTTATAGGAAAAGGGGCGATGTTAGGAGTGGACCCAGGCCCCCTCACACCATGGCGGCGCGGCCAGGGCCTGGGCCACGCCAGCCAGGCGTGAGACTGGCATGTGGCCCCTCTCCTACTCCTCTTCGGATCTCTGGAAGCTTCCGGGAAAAATAAGACTTCGGGAACTTGATTCGTCCAATTCCGAGAATATTTCCTATGTATCACTTCTGAAACACAAAAACAGCAGAAAACAGGGAACTGGCACTATGGCAACTTGTTAGTAGGTTAGTTCCGGAAAATGCATAAAAGTGCCATGAAGTGTAACGAAATATTGGGCAAATGGTGTAAAAACAAGCATGGAGCATCAAAAATTATAGATACGTTGGAGACGTATCAAGCCCCTCTCCCCTCTCCCTTATATTTTTCTTGGATGGGGGAGTGTGGGTTTGTGCTAGTTCTCCATTTCATTCCTATGCACTAGAGGTGTTTGTTGAAATGTGTGTTAGAGCGATGCCGCTTCAGTTCACCGAACACAACTACGATATGAGGTGCCCGAGCCACGCTTAAGCCTCTTCCTCTTTATTTCCACTTATTCTAAAAGGTTAGCAACTATATTTCCTCGTTTAGATCGTGTGGTACTAATTTTTAGGATCGTGATTGTGTTTGATATACTGTTGTATGATGCAGATGAGCCATCCATGGATGTACGGTGATTGACGCACAGCCGCTTGCAGATAAGGCGCGCATTCTTTTCGAGATGCGGTTGAGGCAAACAAGCATGGTGGTGGCTATATGTTTTGTCCATGTGTTGAATGTCGGAATGAGATGGATTACACTTCCTCAAGAGTCATTCAGAGCCACCTGCTTCCGTCCGGTTTTATGTCGGGCTATAATGTTTGGACCAAGCACGGAGAAAGAGGGGTTATGATGGAAGACAACGATGAAGAAGAAGAGAACGATGATGACAACTACCGATCTATGTTCCCTGAGTATGCTGATACTACAATGGAAGACAATGAAGAAGAAGATCAGGGTGAAGAACGGGAATCAGATGAGCCCGCTGATGATCTTGGCTGGGTCATTTCTGATGCACGGCAAGGTTGCGACACAGAAAAGGAGAGGTTGCAGTTCGAGCAGATGTTACAGGACCACAACAAATTGTTGTACCCAACTTGTGAAGATGGCCAGAAGAAGCTGGGTAGCACACTGGAATTGCTGAAGTGGAAGGCAGAGACCGGTGTGACTGACTCGTCATTTGAAAAGTTGCTAGTACTGATGAAGAAGATGCTTGCAAGAAAGAATGAATTGCCCGCCAGCACGTACGAAGCAAAGAAGCTTGTCTGCCCTCTAGGATTAGACGTGCAGAAGATACATGCATGCCCTAATGACTGCATCCTCTACCGCGGTGAGAAGTACGAGAATATGAATAAATGCCCGGTATGCACTGCATTGCGGTATAAGATCAGAAAAGATGACCCTGGTGATATTGAGGGCGAGCCACCCAGGAAGAGGGTTCCTGCCAAGGTGATGTGGTATGCTCCTATAATACCACAGTTGAAACGTCTCTTCAGAAATAAAGATCATGCAAAGTTGTTGCGATGGCACATGGAAGATCGTATGAAAGACGACAAGTTGAGGCACCCCGCTGATGGTCGACAGTGGAGAAAAATCGAGAGAGAGTTCCCGAGATTTGCAGGTGACGCAAGGAACTTATGGTTTGGTCGAAGTACAGATGGCATGAATCCTTTTGGGGAGCAGAGTTGCAGTCACAGCACCTGGCCCGTTACTCTATGTATCTACAACCTTCCTCCTTGGTTGTGCATGAAGCGAAAGTTCATTATGATGCCAGTGCTTATCCAAGGTCCAAAGCAACCCGGCAACGACATTGATGTGTACCTAAGGCCATTAGTTGATGAACTTTTACAGCTGTGGGCCGAACCAGGTGTACGTGTGTGGGACGAGCACAAACAAGAGGAATTTGACCTTCGAGCGTTGCTTTTCATAACCATCAATGATTGGCCTGCTCTTAGTAACATTTTAGGACAGTCAAACAAGGGATACAATGCATGCACACACTGTTTGGATCAGACAGAAAGTATATATCTGGACAAATGTAGGAAGAATGTGTACCCGTACAATCGTCATTTTCTTTCGCCCAAGCATCCCTTAAAGAAAAAAGGCAAGCATTTCAATGGCAAGGCAGAACCCCGGGGGAAGCCTGTCACCCGTACTGGTGCTGAAGTATTTGATATGGTCAAAGATTTAAAAGTAATCTTTGGAAAGGGTCCTGGCAGCCAACCTATTCCTAACGGCCCTGATAAGTGCGCACCCATGTGGAAGAAGAAATCTATATTTTGGGAGCTACCCTATTGGGAAGTCCATGAGGTCCGCTCCGCAATCGATGTGATGCACCTGACGAAGAATCTCTGCGTGAATATTCTAGGCTTCCTGGGCTTGTATGGGAAGTCAAAAGATACACCGGAAGCACGGGAGGACCAGGAACGTCATAAAGGACAAGATGGCATGCATCCAGGGCAGTTTCAAGGGCGTGCCAGCTATGCTCTTACCAAGGAAGAGAAGGAAATCTTCTTTGAAGTCCTTTTTAGTATCAAGGTCCCGACTGGCTTCTCGTCGAATATAAAGGGAATCGTAAATATGAAAGACAAAAAATTTCAAAACCTAAAGTCTCATGACTGCCACGTGCTTATGACGCAATTGCTTCCGGTTGCATTGAGGGGAATTCTACCGGAAAATGTTCGTCTGGCAATTGTGAAGGTATGTGCATTCCTCAATGCAATTTCTCAGAAGGTAATCGATCGAGAAAGTCTATCAGGGTTACAGATTGATGTGGTCCAATGTCTGGTCAACTTCGAGTTGTTGTTCCCGCCATCCTTCTTCAATATAATGACACACCTCCTAGTTCACCTAGTCGAAGAGATTAGAATTCTCGATCCTGTGTTTCTACACAATATGTTCCCCTTCGAGAGGTTCATGGGAGTCTTAAAGAAATATGTTCGTAATCGTGCTAGGCCAGAAGGAAGCATCTCCAAGGGCTATGAAACAGAGGAGGTCATTGAGTTTTCTGTGGACTTTCTTCCTGACCTTAAGCCGATTGGTGTTCCTGAATCTCGGTATGAGGGTAGGCTGACAGGAAAAGGCACACTAGGAAGGAAAGCAAAAGTATATATGGACGGGCATTCATTCTCTCAAGCACACTACACAGTTCTACACAATTCCACCGTGGTGGCTCCGTTCTCTCAAGCACACAACACAGTTCTACACAATTCCACCGTGGTGGCTCCGTATATCGTGAGACACAAGAATATTATACGCTCTGAAAACCCGGGGAAGGCTGACTCTTGGATTAAAGGGGAACACATGAAGACTTTCGGCAGTTGGTTGCAGACACATCTCATGAATGACGACACCATTGGAGATCAGCTGTACTGTTTGGCCAGGCCACCATCTTCGACTATATGTACTTTCGAAGGGTATGAGATAAATGGGAATACATTTTACACGGTTGCCCAAGATAAAAAGAGCACCAACCAAAATAGTGGTGTCCGCTTTGATGCAACAGACGATAATGGGCAGAAGGAAACATATTACAGGTACATAGAGGAGATATGGGAACTTGACTATGGACCTACTTTTAAGATCCCTTTGTTTCGGTGTAAATGGGTGAAGCTGACAGGAGGCGGGGTAGTTGTAGACCAAAAGTATGGCATGACAACAGTGGATCTCAACAATCTTGCATACATGGACGAACCATTCGTCCTAGCCAACGATGTCGCTCAGGTTTTCTATGTGAAGGGCATGTCTACAAAAACGAGAAAAAGAAATCAGCAAAAGAAGACATCGTCCGATGAGCCAAAGCGCCACATAGTTCTTTCAGGGAAAAGAAACATCGTGGGAGTAGATGACAAGACAGACATGTCAGTAGATTATAATAAGTTTCATGAAATTCCGCCCTTCAAAGTGAAAACTGACCCAAGCATCCTACTGAATGATGAAGATTCTCCATGGCTACGACCCAGAAGAAATCAGAAATAATAGATAGAAATGTTGGTGCAATAATGTAATAATGTATTAAACCTTTTATGTAATGCATGTATGGAATGTACTAAACCTTTTATGTAATGCATGTATGGAATGTATAGAATAAGTTAACAAAACATTAGTCCCGGCTGGTGGGTACAACCAGGACTAAAGGTGGTTTTTGTGTCGTCTTACAAAACTGTCGGTGGGATAAGGACGTGTGGGTAACCTTTAGTCCCGGCTGGTGGGTACAACCGGGACTAAAGGTGGTTATTGTGTCATCTTACAAAACTGTCGGTGGGATAAGGACATGTCGGTAACCTTTAGTCCCGGCTGGTGGGTGCAACCGAGACTAAAGCTATCGGTAGGATAAGGACGCATGGGTGGATGCACTGCTCGATGAGATAAAGCATGTAGCGCACGATGCCCCTGTCGGAGGAACAAGACAAAGTAGAAGCGGTGACGTGCCTATAAAAGGAGCATCGATACGCCATGGCAAGCAGCTCAACAAGCCAACCTAGAAGGCAGGGAGAGTTTCATCAACATGGATGGAGGAAAGGGTTGGGAAATCTCCCGTGGCGGAGCTTCTCGAAGATGTCGTTGGTGCTCATGCCCTACGGCATCTTTGGAAGCTCCGCCTCGGAAAAATTTCCCTGCAAGCCCGTGAAAGACTCCATCTCCTCTAACATGGATGGAGGAAAGGGTTGGGAAATCTCCCGTGGCGGAGCTTCTCGAAGATGTCGTTGGTGCTCACGCCCTACGGCATCTTCGGAAGCTCTGCCTCAGAAAAATTTCCCTGCAAGCCCGTGAAAGACTCCATCTCCTCTAACATGGATGGAGGAAAAATTTGGGAAATCTCCCGTGGCGGAGCTTCTCAAAGATGTCATTGGTGCTCACGCCCTACGGCATCTTCGGAAGCTCCGCCTCAGAAAAATTTCCCTGCAAGCCTGTGAAAGACTCCATCTCCTCTAACATGGATGGAGGAAAGGGTTGGGAAATCTCCCGTGGCGGAGCTTCTCAAAGATGTCGTTGGTGCTCATGCCCTACAACATCTTCGGAAGCTCCGCCTCAGAAAAATTTCCCTGCAAGCCCGTGAAAGACTCCATCTCCTCTAACATGGATGGAGGAAAGGGTTGGGAAATCTCCCGTGGCGGAGCTTCTCGAAGATGTCGTTGGTGCTCACGCCCTACGGCATCTTCGGAAGCTCCGCCTCGGAATTTTTTTCCTGCAAGCCCGTGAAAGAATCCATCTCCTCTAACATGGATGGAGGAAAGGGTTGGGAAATCTCCCGTGGCGGAGCTTCTCGAAGATGTCGTTGGTGCTCACGCCCTACGGCATCTTCGGAAGCTCCGCCTCGGAAAAATTTGCCTGCAAGCCCGTGAAAGACTCCATCTCCTCTAACAATGTTGGGTAAAGGGTTTTGAATTAGTTATTCAATTTGAAACACTATTCATATTCAAAGTTTTGTCAAATTCTAAATTCTGCTAAAAGAATATTAATTAATATAGTTTTATTTGAAAATGGTAAAATAGTTAATAGTTTAAGTAGTTAGAATGACTTTTTTTGAAAATAGAAAATGGTTTTAAATTAGTTATTCTATTTGAAACACTATTCATATTCAAAGTTTTGTCAAATTCTAAATTCTGCTAAAAGAATATTAATTAATATAGTTTTATTTGAAAATGGCAAAATAGTTAATAGTTTAAGTAGTTAGAATGACTTTTTTTGAAAATAGAAAATGGTTTTGAATTAGTTATTCAATTTGAAACACTTTTCATATTCAAAGTTTTGTCAAATTCTAAATTCTGCTAAAAGAATATTAATTAATATAGTTTTATTTGAAAATGGCAAAATAGTTAATAGTTTAAGTAGTTAGAATGACTTTTTTTGAAAATAGAAAATGGTTTTGCATTAGTTATTCAATTTGAAACACTTTTCATATTCAAAGTTTTGTCAAATTCTAAATTCTGCTAAAAGAATATTAATTAATATAGTTTTATTTGAAAATGGCAAAATAGTTAATAGTTTAAGTAGTTAGAATGACTTTTTTTGAAAATAGAAAATGGTTTTGAATTAGTTATTCAATTTGAAACACTTTTCATATTCAAAGTTTTGTCAAATTCTAAATTCTGCTAAAAGAATATTAATTAATATAGTTTTATTTGAAAATGGCAAAATGGTTATTAGTTTAATTAGTTAGAATGATTTTTTTGGAAATAAAAAATGGTTTTGAATTATTTATTCAGATTCAAACACTTTTCAAGTTGTAAGTTTTTTCATATTCAAAAGTATGCAAAAGTTATTCAAATGCATATTCAAAACTATTTAAAAGTCATATTGAAATTTTTGTCTCTGAAATCTGAAGAAAAACACCATTAGTCCCGGTTGGTAATACCAACCGGGACTAAAGGCCTGTCTGCGGGCGGGAGCTGAAACCCTACCCCCCCCCCCCTTAGTCCCGGCCCGTGGTTCCAGCCGGGACTAAAGACCCCCCCCCTTTAGTCCCGGCTGGTGCCACGGGCCGGGACTAAAGGCTCGGGGGTATATAAGCTCTTCTTCTTCCCCGATCGGTTCCACCGACCGGGACTTAGCCGTTTCTGCGCGCGAGGAGCAACACAGCGACGCCGTCAGGCTACCGGACTCGCCCGCACCCGAAGCACCGCCGCTGCCTCGCCCGCCCGTAGCACCGCCGCCTCGCCCACGCCCGTAGCGCCGCCGCCTCGCCCGCGCCCGAAGCACCGCCGCCGACCGCGCCCGCGTAGCACCCGCCACCGCCGCCGTCCGCGCGCCCACCGCACGGCGGCCATCCGCGCGCAGGTAACCGCCGCCAGCCAACGCACCGCCGCTGTCCGCGCGCCCAACGCACCGCCGTCGCCGCAGGTAACCGCCGCCGACCAACCTAGTAATTAGGTTTTTTAGTTAGATTGTTTTTACTTAGATAAATAGGTTAGATTAGATAATTAGGTTTTTTTGTTAAGTTAGATTTTTTTGTTAGATTAGATAATTAGGTTAGGTTAGATAATTAGGTTAGATTAGATAAATAGGTTAGATTAGCTAATTAGGTTTTTTGTTAAGTTAGATTTTTTTGTAAGATATTAATATATTTTTTGTTATGTTTAGTTAATTTTAGTTAGATATTAAGTTTTTTTAGATAGTTTTTTTGTAAGTATTTTGTTAATAGATTTTTGCAAATAGAAATAGAATTATTTTGCAAATAGAAATAGAATTATTTTGCAAATAGAGTAGTTTTAGTATTATTAGAAAAAGAATAATAATCTAGTATCATAAATTGTTAGTATTTTTTTGTAGTTAGTTTATTATATTATTAGTTTATTTGTTAGCTAGCTAGTTAGATTTTTTGTTAAGTTAGATTTTTTGTTAGATATTAAGTTTTTTTAGTTAGTTTTTTTATAAGTATTTTGTTAATAGATTTTTGCAAATAGAAATCGAATTATTTTGTTAGGGTAGTTTTAGTATTATTAAAAAAAGAATAATAATCTAGCATCATAAATTGTTAGTATTTTTTAGTTTGTTAGTTTATTAGTTAATCAAATATCGGTATTTTTCCATATAGCGTCCATAATTGAAATATAAATGTCGGTATTTTGCAAAAACTATGGATCCACATAGCAGGAACCTAGAAGAGGAAGAACTTCGCGAAGATATAATCAAAGACGCCCCCGACGTTGAACCAGCTGAATCTCCGTCGTCGTATCTGAATCCCTTCGGAGATGGAATTGAGATCGACCGACACGAAGATGAAGCCGACGGGGCAGGCGATAGCTCCGATGACGGAGAAGGCGATAGCTCCGCTGATGGAGAAGCCGGTGGACAAATAACGAAGTCCGGCGAGGTATACATATGAAGTTCGGCAATCAGTTGTAATATGTGAAAAATATTGGAGATAGCTCTATATTGTATACATATACATTAATTGACGAATGTTTCTCCTCTTAGGCCTCCACATCGAGCAAAGCTACGAAACGAGGCCCGACCAAAAAGTTGGATGCACGAACGCATTACACCTTTGAGGTCATATTGCCTACGGGCAAACCCAAGCTTCCTAAGAATGCTGCTGACACATTCAAGAAGTAATGCGGAGTTCTCGTTAGGGATCACGTCCCGATTAGCGTTCGGGAGTGGAACAAGCGCAAAGGGGCAGCCGATAGTGACTATGTCACCGAAAGGTACAAAGAGAGTCTTTGGAATGATCTCATGGCACATTTCAACCTGCCAGAATGTGAGAATGAAGACGCCGCAAGAGAACTGAGGGCCAAAGTTAAGCAGTGGACTCTAAAGAAGATGGCCGTACTGTTCCGGGTGTGGAAGAAGAAACTATGGAAAAACTATCTGAAGACAAAGAAAGTGCCAATATTCGAGGGGTATCTAGCCAAGCAAGCGAATCACTGGAAGGCATTTCAGGAGTACAAGGAGTCAGAAGATGCCAAGGCATTATCAGAAAAGAACAAGAAAAATGCCGACAAGAAGAAATATCACCACACGCTGGGGCCAGGAGGCTATGAGACTGCCATCCCAAAGTGGGATAAGAAAGAGCAAGAAATGATTGCTAAAGGGATCACACCTGAACCCATCCGTGATGAGTGGGAATTGAGAGCAAGAAATTGATTCCTTGCGCATGGTGGTTCGTACGATGAACTAACAGGGGACCTTATCTGCAGTGACGGTCTTAGGATACCCAGGGAAAATTAGAAAAAAATAGTGAAAGAAATTAAAGAGGGAAAAAGACAGTTCACTCCAGATAGAGAGAAAGACTTGCTCACACTGGTCCTCGGCAATGACGAACATGGAGGACGAACGCGAGGCTTTGGTCCTTCTTACCCGTGGTGGCTTGGGCTTGCCAGAGACCAAGACACTTACAGAAGCCGAGCGAGAGCAAAGAAGCGACAGCAGGATGAGGAAAATGACAAGTTCAACCAATTGCTTGCCAGACTTAATGAGAAATAGCAGCAGATTGACGAACTTAGAGGAGTAGTGCGCCAGCAAGATCCTGCACTCGATATTACCGCCGACCCATCTAAGCGGAAAAGCAGCGTGGCTAAATCTGAGGCCCCGACCGACGATGCACGACGAATGATAGAGGGCGGTCCCGACTACCCCGTGGATGGAATTAAGGAGTCAACATCATGTGAACTCCATCAGAGAATGAAGAACATATCCATGAAGGTGGCCGTCGGACAAGCTTTACCTTCTGGCCCTGATGTACGCTGGCATGGCCATGAGATTCCAGGTGGCTATACTAAAGTCGGGGTGGATGAAATTGTGCCGAGGTTTCATGATATGGAGCTCGATATCGCTGGACCCGAAGATGAGAGGACACTCGGAGAAGTACTGAGTGAAGTCATTCTATGGGACAAGAACTACATCAAGCTTCCAGGCTCGGCCCTAAGGACAACACCGCCTCCGAGTCGTCGCAGGTCACCTACACCTCCATCACCTCCAAGCCCTCCACATGACGACGGCCACCACAACACGAGTCCATCTCGATCACCGCCGCCGGACTTGGGTCGGCCGTCTCCACCGCCACCCGCTAAGGATACTAAGCGGAAGCATGCCAGCAAGAACGCTCCGTCGATGAGTTCTAAGCGACGGAGCTCCCCAAAGCGCAAACTGTCGCCCCTCCCAAAGGTACCTCATGCTAATCTTTCCATCAGACCTTATGATCGTACCCCCGAGGAAAACGCCAGGATAGCAAAGGAACATTATGATGCGCAGATGAAAAAGAAGGAACCCGAGCCCCGCCCGGAATACACCGAGAAGCAAATAGCATATGCAAAATACTTACTGACTGACGAGGGGTTAACTCGACAAATGTCCTAGATGAAGGACTTAGGATCGGGGAGATAGGGCGTCGGATGAACTTGAAGGTAAAGTTAGTCGAAATAGGTGTGTGTCGAAAGTAAACTTGGGTATTCAACCTGGCTTGCTTTCAATCTGCCCTACACCGTCCCCTCCTGGCCCCTTTATATAGATGGCCAGGTCTCGAGGATCGGGTAGGGTCCGATACAGATTACAATATCGACATACGGTAAGAACTCGTATTCGACTATCATTACAATCGGGCCTAGCTTAACGGGCCTCAGGGGTACTCAACATACGGGCTCTATTAACTATACCCTTGTCAGTAGCCCCTGAGATTCTACCAGAATTGCAGATTCGGGTTGAATCTCTAATCTTTATATCTTCGACTTGATCAATTCTTTGACTTCTTCTTATCTTCAAATCTTCGACTTGGTCTTTCGACTTACTTTCATGATAATATTTCGCAAGGGGTTTTGATGAACAAGCCTGACATCTCTGACGGATCAAGAGGTCAGTTAACTGCCGGAACAGATACTTGTCACCTACTTCAAATTCAATCCCCTTGGACTTGAATTCAGGATACCGGTCAAACCCATTCTTTTGCCACATTTAGGACTTACAAAGAATGAATCCCAGTGATTCTCAGGGTACCCAGTGCGTCCACCAGCATTTTCTTCGCGTCGTAGACACGAATACATACCAGCAGAGCGCATCCATGTGCATATACCAGGCCGCACAGGACGGATCCCGGGGTCTTACCTTCGTGATAAATCACGGCATTCGAGTTTCATTGCGATAACGCAACTCGAGAATCTTATGTTGCAGTCAAATTTTGACTGAAAATATTTGGGTTTAAACAACCATAAAACTTGCTCCCGATGGGAGTAACATTACTTCACTTCTCATGCTCTATCATTTGCCAAGAAATATCGTCGGGTGCGCGCTCAGCGCTCCCGATGGGAGTAACCCCCGAGGCTATAGTCAAAAAAATATTTCTTTCGAGTATAGGCTCAAATGTTATTCATCATACTTCATCTCTAAATAACTTAATAATAACCTATTGTCGACTATGTACCCACTTCTTTAGAGAAAAATTGTATTCACCATTCTTTGAAAGTAGTAGCCCCCAAGGCTATAATCGAAACTCCTTCGTAGATAGTTTTGTTTATCTATTTTGCACTTGTCGGCGCCATCCTTCTTCTTTCTCACACCATCTTTTTTATGATGTCACTAGCCAATTTTAGCTATGCGTCACTTATGATTTGAGCGCGAACCGTCTCATGGGTAGCGCGGTAATTTCGATTTTTTCTTGCCCGTTAGTGGACTGCCGCTTCCGCTCCGCTCGCCACGTCTCAACCCATGTTCCTTCATCGAGAAGGTATATATGGGGAGAGTGGAGGGCTTTTACTGTTTACCAGCTCCTCTTCTTCTTCGCCGCCGTCATTGCCGATCTGCACATCTGTGTTCTTTGCACATAGAGCCCCCTGACCGGGATTGTAGATGCGCGTGAAGCACTGCGCATCCAAGAACGCCGCTATGGCCAAGGGCAAGAGTGCGAACTCCGCAACCGATTGGGTGCGCTCTTCTATCAAGGAGAAAGAGGTGAAGAAGGCTCAGGCGGATGGCTTCCTCTCTTCTGAGGACTCCATCAAATTTCCCAGCACCGAGCGGATCCCAAAGCCCCCGAGCGGCTATCGAGTAATGTTTCTCTCCTTCCTTCTCCGCGGTTTATCTCTTCCTGCCCACGAATTCCTTCGTGGGCTTATTTTTGTTTACGGCGTACAGCTTCACCAGCTTACCCCAAATTCCATCCTCCACATTGCCTGCTTTGTGACTCTTTGCGAGTCCTTCTTGGGGATAGAACCCCACTTCCTTCTCTAGCGTTCAATTTTTCGACTTCGCCCCAGTGTCTCGCTGTCTAATAAACCTGAATTGGGCGGTGCCATTATTTCTGTACGCGCTGAAGCCCAATATCTTGAATTCTCCATGTCTGCATCAGTCCAAGGTTGGAGGACAAAATGGTTTTACATAAAGGACCGCGAGGCCTCCTCTGAAGACCAATATGGCTTAGCTCCTTTTGATCCGACTAAGGAACTTAAAAAATTAGCCTCGTGGGACTCGCCTCCCTCAGATTCTGAGATGGAACAAGTTACCCCTCTGCTGAATCGTATCCAAACTCTGAAGGGAGGTAAAGGAGGTGCTTTATCGGGTATTCAGCTCATGGCGTTCTTTGTGCAACGTCGAGTCCAGCCTTTGCAGCATCGTCTTTCCAAACTTTGGAGCTATTCAGGTTTAGCGGATCCTTCTCGCATCTCTGATGATCTTATAGAGAAAAAGGACGTCGACAAGCGAGTCAGGAGCCTTACCAAGCTCACTAAGGAGCACGCAGTCGCAGATTTGACTGCTAGTTTCTTCGACTCCACGCACCCCCTACCCGAGGTATGCATTTGTTTTGTATGCTTGCTGTCTAATTTTATCGACCTTTGCTTTTACTTGTGCGGAATACTTTTCTGACTTATTCCTCTTCAGGATCATGTATTCCTTGTCTCACTCCCTCCTCTTCCCGAGGGAGGACCACTGCCGGCTGATTTGGCTGCTGTTGCATCTGAAGCCCCCGAGGCTGAAGAAACCCAGGACGGGGATGAAACCAAAGATTCAGAAGAAGGTACCAACTCGACGGCGTCGCCTCCTGCTGTGTTGTCTGAAGACACTGGTGCCAATAAGAAGAGGAAGCGTGTCGACGAGGTGGCTTCTTCAAGTACCTCTGCACAGAAGACTTCTGCTGCTGCAGCCCCTTGTCTAGAAGAGGGTGTCGAGATGTTCGACCTCATGGATTCGTAAGTGTTTCTTCAAGTTCCACTATTTGTTGTTTTTTGTTTTTTACTTCTTTTCTTTTTCAAGCTGTGTGAAACCCGTTTCTCATTTATAGTGAGGACGAGAAAACACAACTAGACGCCCCGGCTTCTTCTCCTCGACAAACTGCAATTCCAGATAAAGCTTCTGTGCCAGAAACTGAACTTCCTGCTGAAGTGCCTCGGGTTACGAGGTCTACCATCAAGAAGGTTCCTGTCTCTCGGAGCACAAAAAAGTTGAAGAAATCCAAAGAAGCCGACATCTCTATCGAGGTGCATGAGCCTTCGAGTTCTTCAGATAATGTAAGTGACCGTACTCTTGAAGATTTTTCCTTCCTCTTTGCATGTGCTTATTTGTTCTTGTTTTACTAGGCGCTGATGAAGAAGTTCGTCGCCTTAGGCACTGAGTGTACTCAGTACTGGAGGGTTGCGAAAGCTTCTGAAGGTTAATTCATTGCCTTGTTTCTGCTTTCCTTGATATGCTCTTTCCCCTGCTTCTTTATTGACTTTCCTTGTCTTCACTTGTTGACTTGCAGATGCTTTAGCATCGGCGAACGCACGCATTGCATCTCTGGAAGCTGAGCTTTCTGCTTCTCAGAAAGCCTATGACTCCGCGACTAAGGCCAAGGCGAACGCTGAAAAATTGCACAATGCTGCAGTTGCCAGGGCTAAGAGGGCAGAGTCATCTTTATCCGATGCTACCAAGGAGCGCCTCCAACGGGAGCAAGTCGTGGCCGAACGACTCAACAAGATTTCTGCCGCTGCTGGCGGTACACACTTACTTCGTACTCTTTTCTTGCTGATGATACTTTCTTTATACTTTATTGATAATGCCTTTTCCCTTTTATTTATCTTCCCTTGCTTATCCATTCAGAGCGTACCAAGGCTCTTTTGCCAACTCCGCAATCTGCCGATGATCCTCTTCTGGCAGCGGTCAACTTGCTCAAGGCAAACTGGATATCTGTCCAGGATGTTTTCGAGTTGGTTAGCCGCGTTCTATCGCGGATGTTTGCCGGGTTATGGCCGAAGAAACGGTCGGAGGTTCCAGTCAGCGACTTAGGACAGCTTGCCCAGGCCTTCGATACTCAGGATGATCCTCTTCTCCAGCTGAAAGGTTTATCTGTTAAGCGAGGTGTCGAAGGTGCCATCGCGCTTTCCTACGCGCACGGGGCAGATCTCGACTGGGAGAAAATTGGTTCTCCTCATGGTCGCACCCGATCAGAGTTGAAGCCTTTCTTTGAGAAAGCGAAGAAATTGTCGCCTGCCATAGTGTCCATAATTTCTCCTTCAGCGGCCTCGGTGGCTTCTTTGGCGCCAACCTCCGCAATTCCATTCACGACTGCTTCCGCGCCTCCTCCAGCTACTGCAGACGACGCTACCGTTCCTCCTGCTGCCACGGAGCAAGATGCTAAGGTGGCGTAGATTTTAGCCTTTCTGCTGTAATTTCCTCTTTTGAATGTAGAAACTTGTATTCAACCCGAGAACTTTAGCCAAAGGGTTTGCACATTATGTAAATATGTCTATCCGGTATGATATGCTATGTTAGCTTCTGAAGTGTTTCTTTTGTTTTGACTCTTGACTTCCAGTTTGTCGATGATCCCTTGAGTTATGCTCATGCTTCTTCATTTGATGCGCCTGGTTCCCGAGTTTCGTCGTCTGCTTCCCGCTGCTCTCAATGCGCGGAGTATTCTTCGAGGATTTCAGATCTGGAGACTCGCTTAACTTTGGCAAAACGCCAAGCAAAGATGGCTGTTGACAAGGCTAGTAAAGCTTGTGGTTTTACGAAGCAGATTTCGGTTCTTGATGACCAGGTGTCTAGTCTGATGGCCAGGGTTGTTCATCATGAAGAGTGTGAATCTTTTATCCTTGGCATTGTCGAATCTGCTTGCGAGATGCTACGATGTAAGACTCTTTTTCGACTTCTTCCTTTTCTCTTGAATCGCTTATCTCAACGCTTATTGCGATATGTCTTTGCCATCGCAGGCACCTGTTTGGATTTTGCAGCTGAGGATCGTCGAGTTACTGAACGGAGTGCAGCTCTTGAAAGAATGTCCGCGAATGTTGAGACTCTGTGGTCTGACCCTCGACGTCGAAATGCTGTCGTGTTACTTCAAGATCGCGCCCAGCATGTTGGCGAATCGGTTGATGGTTGCCGAAGAGCTCTCACAACGATGCATTCTGTTATGCTTCCTTGCAATCCTTTGCCTGCAACTTTCTCACTTCTTCTTGATACGTTCAGATCCAGCCATCGTATTTATAGATTGATAGAGCTGAACTTAGTGGCAGGTGCCAATTTCGCTCTCGGGTGGATACGCAAGTGGCACCCGAGGCTGAATTATAGCTCTATGTCCCTGAGTTTGGCTCCGGGTGGAGCTAGCCTTCGGGTTCATATAGAGAACACGCTGCAACCTGCTCGAAGACTCGTAGCTAGGCTGCTGGAAGCGGATGCTGCGTTTTTTCGCGAGTATCATTATTTGGATCCTTTAGGCGTAGATGATTCTGATAACCCGTTATTGCAATATTTTTGTATATGTGGAACGCGAGAGTGTCCTATTTTGTGACTTTTATGTTAAAGAAATTGTCCTAAAAGCGTTACTATATGAGTCGTGCGTTTACCGCATTTTCCCTTTGACAGACTCGTAAACTCGAATATGAGGAACGCTTCATCTTTATTATACTTGTAATGTAAGATACATGGGGTGATCCAATAGATCCGGCCTATGACCTGTGTTCTGGATCTAGAGGGCGTTGCCCCTGGCATAACTCGTGGCTTTTACAGCCTTATTCTTTTACGCTGCTTTACTGTTCTTTGATGCGTATGCCATCGTGGCTTTTCTCTTTTTCTCCTTTATCTTTGTCTTCTCCTGATGCTTCTACTCGTGGTTTCTTCGTCTCGGGCTCCGCAGCGCGTCCTTCGAGTAGCTTGACGCCTTCTGTGATCATGTTCTTCGCTTTCTCTGCATAGTTGGCTGTCGTGCCAAAGTTTTGCGCCATCTTGTGGAACTCCCTATCGCAGAGATCTGAGATTTCGAAACTTCCTTTTACTATGATTACTCCTCTTGGTCCTGGTATTTTGAGTACCAGATATGTATAGTGAGGCACTGCCATAAATCGCGAAAACGCGGGTCGCCTGAGGATCGCATGATACTGAGATGGCCAGTTGTAACAACTCAGAAATTGTAATCCACCTCTTATTAAATAAAGTACCAAATTTTGGACCCAGATAAAACTTTTTATCTATTATTTTATGCATACATGTATTTTCTTTTATATGTATTCTATGATTTCATGTGTGTTATTTTTGATTGTGCATTGGTTAGTTAATTCTAAGTTAACCAACAGAAGCAATTGAGAAGAATTATAGGAACCAAAGAAACCAGAAATAAAAAGGTCAAAGAAAAAGAGAAGAATAAGATGATCTAGGAAATCTGTTTGATTACCCTACTTTGAGCCCTTGGATTAAGAAATCTACAACTCACCTCAGTGTTTGGCCAATTAGTTGAGCTTCACCAAGTCACATACAAACTCAACCAAGAAGTGACTACTCAAAATTCAAACCAGAGCATCACTCAAACTTCAACCAAAGTTTGAATCTGAAACAGTGACTATACCAAAAATTTGAAATAAGATTTGTGCAAAACCTGCTATTTCTCTAGAACAAAAATATGACTGGAAACCTTGGCCAATATGTTGATCACCCAAAGTGGAAAATTCCAAAAATTCAAATTTAAACTTCTTGCGAGCATTTCGTCGAACACCTGGCAGGTGAAATCGAGCAAAATCTTGCTTCACTGTGATGATCACTGTTCTTGCTCGCCCTAGCACTGTCGCCATGCTCCTGGGAGACGCCGCGGTCGAGCCCAGCGCCCCCAGCCCCGACCCGAGCCGTGAGAAAGGGAGGAGACGAGAGAGCAGCACCCAGGACCCCCCTCTCTTTCTTCCCAGCATTCTGCACGTCGCCGACCACCCTGCCCTCACCAGCATCGACCCACAGCACGCCGCAGCCGAGACCAAAGCCCCCCAGCACGCGAGCGAGGCCGCCGTGCCCAGTGTCGCTCGACGCACGCGCCCAGGGCCCCCGCTCCGGCGAGCTTCTGGACGCCCTTGTCCTCGACGCTCCGGCCTATAAAAGGCCCCGCCGATCAAACGAACCAACGCACCCCGTCCCCAGCTATCTCCCAGACACATTCGTATCGCCCCGCTTGCTCTAGCTCGACGACGCCAGCTCCGCCGGCGAGGTACTGGACGTGGAGAGCGCCGCCGCGTCCGACCACCTGGGAGCAAGCCGCCGCTGGGAATCGGAGGAGGAGTCACGCCGCAGTCGTTTCCACCCCTCGCCGTCAAGATCTTCTTCCTCTACGCACGCCGCCATCGCCGTCGTCGTCTTCACTGCTCGCAGGTGAGCTCCGCCCCTCTCCGTCGAGACGATGGCTGTGAGCCGTTGGATCAAGATCGTTCGGTAGCGTACCGGTTCGGCAATTCTAAATAGATCTGACGAGTAGGACCCCCCTGTCAGGTCTCGTTTTTATTTCCCCCGCCGGGCGAAACGTTTTCTGGGCCGGCCCGTTCGGGCTCTGTTCAGATTCGGCCCGGTGCGGTTTAGATTCGGTCCGTTTCGATTTTAATATTTTCCCGCCCGTTTGAATTAATTCAAATAACTTTCAGATATGATTTTCAAACTTAAATTCCAAGAGTTTTACAAATCCATTTGTAGCAAATAAATATGCGTTGGAAAGCTTATGAAATACTCTACACAGTAGAACTGGTTAGAATTCAGAATAAGTTAGGAATTCATTTGGATATGAATAGTGTGACCCTAGCTTTGTTAATCATAGAAGATTTCTAGAAAATTGTTTAAGCCTCCTAAAATCATGAAATTTAAATTATGAACTCACCAATGACATCCCTTACTGTTAGTCAACTCTAATCAACTCAAACCTTGTTAGTGTTATCAATTAGATCCTACCCCAACTCTAGTTAGTAACATAAAATGATAGATTCCTATTGCACACTTAGAACTAATTGTGCCCTCAATACCAATCCACTTAAGCAAACCTTTCTCACTCGAACCAGTCCAAACCCTCCTAGTACAAATACTCCTAGTTGAATAAACATACTCCAAAAAGTCAACAACATTGGGCACCTAATAGAAGCTCTAGCTTGCACACTTGATGAGGCACCTAGAAGCAAAACTTACAATCCAACACCATAAAATGCAAACATGAATGCTTTTGTTAGCAAACAAAGATGTGTGCTTGATGTGTTGTTAGCATTGTGTAGTGATTGTGTGCTTTGTGTTTATTCGTTATTAGACGCTAGTGTTGCCGAGGAGGATATTGGAGGGGATTATTATCAAGAAGAAGAAGAATACCCCGGACACTTTGCCAACCAAGGCAAGCCATCTTTTGAATCATACTCCCAATGCCTAGTTTTAATATTGCATTCTACTTGTTTTAAGTAAATTGCATGATTGAATTGCTAGAGTAGAATGATAGAAGTGTAGTGATGTCTTGTGGCACAAGAGCATCAAGCTGAGTTTATCCAACTCTCTTTAGTAGTCATCACTCAATGTAGTTGCTTAGTCGCTAATAATTTGAGGCCATCTATAAGGGGAACTCTAGTTGGAAGTGGTGAATTGAACTTGAAACTTGAATTGGAGATTGCTCCTACATAATGGCTTTAGGAAAGAAATTAATCTTGACTAAGAACGATGAAATGTATTTCTAAATGGCAACGAGTGATGTACTATGGGAGCCAACCATACCGTACGACCACATTACCCCTGAATGGGAAGGGGCTTATTCCTAGCTTGTTTATTCTAGTATGGGAGGTCTTGTTTCATCCTTTATAGAAGTATTCCATGCGTGGTTGCTTCCGAACCAAGTGGTCATTGGAAATTTTCCTTCCTGAAGATTTCCATCCGTCCGGCATTCCGGAGTGGGCAAAACTAGAGGCGCCGGAACGGGGAAATCCGTGTCTCGGGCTCTAGGGAAGGATCCTATACTAGAGTAGACAAGTGAAAGAGTTTGTTTGATTATCTGAACCCCGCATACCTTGTGTATGACGATCCGTGGATTTCTCCCGGCAGATGTATCGATTCTTGTGGGTAAAGTGTACCCCTCTGCAGAGGTTTTCAAACTATTTGAATAGCCGAGTCCGCGGTTATGGACAGTTGGCAAGCTGTACTTGACTTTTGTCAGGACTAAAAGTGAAAGTGATGAACAAGGTGAATGACTTGACTTGACAATGATGTTGACACACTTGAAGTCCTCTTTAGATTGAACTTAGAGAACTAAACTTCTTTTCTACAAATGAACATTCTTGGGAAATAAAACTAGCTTTTGCAAAGAAGCTTAGTGCTTAGTCCACTATGCCAAACTTGCATACCCACTTCATCATTTCATTTATAAGATGGTTTGCGAGTGCATCCAATGTACTCATGGCTGTGTCCCTGGCTATCAACTTGGCCAGACTATGGGGAAGAATACCAGGAGGAAGGGTATGAAGAAGAGTACCAGAACTAAGCTCGTCTCCATGAGTCGCCATTGCCTGTAGGGTGAAGGCATGGACCCGAAGACGTTATTTCCGCTGCTATGTTGTGTTGTAATATGAACTTGGTCTCTATGACCATTGTATTTGAATCATCGTATTGTAATGTCTATGGAACTGGTTACCAACTACGTTATGTATACCGCAACAATGGTTCTGGGATTGCGGTGGAATACATAACGGGCACTTCGAATTTGTATCAAATTTGAGGTCGTCACAAGTTGGTATCAGAGCCTAGGCTGACCATAGGAGACCTTAGTTAGAATGGGCGTTAAATCAAACCTTTAACAAAATAAAGATATAAGTAAGGGTTGCAAAATTGCTTAGTCTTTCCTCTCTACTTGCAAAGTTTTGTACATACTTCAGTTTTTGCCTACTTAAAATTTTGCACACTTGAGTTGATCACTAACTTAATCTAATCTAAAATTTTGTAGATGGCCCGGTATTTGTTGAGCACTACCAGTTGGGCCATGGTGGCAGCCTTTGTTTCGAGCGCGACCTCACCACCCTGACCTTGTTCTTGGATCGTTTGTATCCGGAGTTCAAGGGAGCCATGCTCAATGAGCACCCAGATGGAGAGCTACGGTGGCTTATCAGGGCCAGTTGCTGTGGCAAGAAGGGAAACTTGAGTTCTCCAAGGGTCAAGTTTGAGCTTGTGGAGAACACTTGGGCCGATGGTTTGGTCCGAGGTATGCAGGAGATGCACGCCCGCTTATGCGGACTGCATGTGGAGGAGGTCCAGGGGGAGCGCTTCAGGAACTTTGCTCGGCGTGATGCGGACGGGCGTCCCGCAAACATGCCCGGGCAGAATGAGCCGAGTACCTACATCGATCACATGGACTTCTTGCTGTACTCCACTCAGCAGGAGGCCGATCGTGCCCGTACCAAGGCCAACCTTGAGCACTTCGCACTGGTGGAGGCGAGGAGCACTATCAGGATACTTGCGAAGGAGCGTAAGAGCCTTCGTCGCCAGCGCGATGAGAAGGATCAGGACATTGAGGAGTTGAAGGCCAATGTGGCTGAGCTGACTGAGTACATTGAGAGTCTTGAGGATCACCTTGGTGAGGAGGAAGGCATTGATCTCCGCAAGGAGGATAATGCCCTCATTAGTGATGAGGATGACTTTATGGAGGACCTTGATGATCCGGAAGATGGTGGGCATAATGGATTCATTGTGAGTGATGAGGAGGAAGACCCCGAGGAGCCCGCTGTTTAGATCAGAGATCCACGTGTTATCTAGTTATGAGTTCCACTCTATTTTCACTTCGTGTAGGTGTGAGTTGTATCCCCCTCTCTAGTAGACGAGTCGCAATGGTTTGACGTGAACCATTTGTAATGCGTGAACTCGTATGTATGATATGTTTGATGAGTGTTGAATGAAATATGAATTTGGCCCTTAAGGCCTTAGTAAGACAAAATTGCATCATCCATGTACCTTTAAATCTTAGCAAAATTAGTTTTTCCCTCTTGTCTTACACACCTTATCTTCAGATGCCACGAGCACCCCCACCCCCGAACCCGGAAATGGCCGAACTACTAAGATTGATCATGGAAGATCGGGAAGCAGCCCGAGCTGAGCGCCAAGCTAACTTGGCCACTCTTCAGCAATTAACCCAGATGGCAATGAACCACAACAATGGCAATGGCAATGGCAATGGTGAAGGAGAAAACAATGGCAATGGTGATCACCGATCCAAGTTAAGGAATTTTCAAAACACCAACCCTCCTATGTTCACTAAGTCTGAAGAGCCCTTAGATGCCGATGACTGGCTTCGCACTATGGAAAACAATCTGGCAGTTGCCGAAGTTGGTCAAAATGAGAAAGTCTTGTACACCACCCACTACCTTGCGGGAGCCGCAAGAGCTTGGTGGGATAGCACTCGTGCAATGCCCTAGGGTATGTGATGCCTTGGGAGGAGTTCAAGAGCAAGTTTAGCAAGGCCCATGTTCCTTTGGGATTGGTTAAAAGGATGAGAGATGAGTTCAGAAATCTAAAGCAAGGTTCCCTATCTGTGGTGGATTACCGTGACAAGTTCCTTACCTTGTCTAGGTATGCCCCAGATGACACCGACACCACGGAGAAAAAGCAAGAAAGGTTTCTGGATGGACTTCATGATGAGATGCAATGTGTCTTGGTCAGCATTCACTTTGCCGACCTGGAGTCGTTGGTTGACTCTGCCATTCAGATGGAAGGCAAACTCAAGCAAGCTGCAGAGAACCGCAAGCGCCGTATGATGTATCAAGGTAACTCGAGCAACTCGCAGAAGCCAAGGGGAAATGCACCTATGGGTTTCGCCCCAAGACCTATGAGGCCGTCTGCACCGGCTCCACGTCCCAACTATCCCAACCGTCCGCCCGGCAACAACTTCAACCATGCACCTCCAAGACCTAGTGGCAACAACTTCAACACCAATACTCCAAGGCCAAATGGCGCCCCTGTGTTACCCAAGCCTGGTGACAAGTCTGGAGTTACCTGTTATGAGTGCGGACTCAAAGGGCACTACTCCAATGAGTGCCCCAAGAAGCTGAATGATGCATCCAAGACCACTGCTCCTGCTCAGCAACAGTGCCATATGGGAAATGGCAAGAACTATCCACCAAGGAACCAGCCTCACTCTCGAGGCCGTCTGAATCACATGAATGTTGAAGAAGCTCAGGAAGCAACCGACGTTGTGCTTGGTATGTTCCCTGTTAACTCAGTTCTTGCAAGAGTTCTGTTTGATTCTGGAGCTTCACACTCATTTGTTACCCAATTATTCGTTGATAAAAGTGGACTTCAACCCACACCCTTGAAAGAGTTCATGTCTGTGCAAATTCCCGGGTCGATAACCAAAGCCAGTTGTACCTGCTTGGCAGTACCCATAGAAATTCATGGAATAGCTTTCTTAGCCAATTTGATAGTGCTGGGAACCAAAGGTTTGGAAGTAGTTCTTGGTATGAATTGGATGTCTCAGCACCAAGGAATTATAGATTGTGCCAAAAAGACCATCACCATGAGGAGTAGCCATGGAGTTTTAGTAAAACATGTGTCAGTTAAACCCACCCAAAGCCCCAGATGTCATAAGAGTATCTCAGGGCCAACCATAAAGGAAGTTCCCATCGTCTGTGAATACCCGGATGTTTTTCCCGATGAGCTACCCGGAATGCCACCGGATCGGGATATTGAGTTTATCATTGAGCTTATCCCCGGAACTGGATCTATAGCCCAACGACCCTATCGTATGAACCCAGCTGAACTAGTTGAGTTGAAGAAGCAATTGGATGACCTTTTGAGTAAGGGATTGATTCAGCCAAGTTCTTCTGCTTGGAGATCACCCGTTCTGTTTGTGGATAAAAGTGACGGTTCTAGCCGACTATGCACTGATTACCGCAAGCTAAATGATGTGACCATCAAGAACAAGTATCCTCTCCCGAAGATTGAAGATTTGTTTGACCAATTGACTGGAGCCAGAGTATTCTCAAAGATAGATCTTAGAACCGGATACCACCAACTGAAGATCCGTGCAACGGATATCCCCAAAACAGCCTTCACTACCCGATACGGATTGTATGAGTACACCGTAATGTCATTTGGATTAACCAATGCCCCTGCTTATTTCATGAACCTCATGAATAAGGTTTTTATGGAGTTCTTGGATAAGTTTGTCGTTGTCTTCATTGATGACATTCTTATCTACTCCAAATCCGAAGAAGGGCATGCAACCCATTTGAGATTAATCTTAGAAACCTTAAGAGAGCATCAGCTGTATGCCAAGTTCAGCAAATGTGAGTTCTGGTTGAAGGAAGTCGGATTTTAAGGCCATGTATTATCAGCAGGAGGAATATCCGTAGACCCCAAGAAGATCAAATCAGTCATGGAATGGGAAGCTCCTACCACTCAAACTGAAGTCAGAGGTTTTCTCGGATTAGCGGGATATTACCGCAAGTTTGTTGAAGGGTTTTCAAGCATTGCCCGGCCGATGACCCAACTGTTGAAGAAAGACAAGAAGTTTGAATGGACCCCTAAGTGTGAAGAGAGTTTTCAAGAGCTCAAGAAGCGATTAGTGACCGCCCCCGTCCTAACCATGCCCGATATCACCAAAAACTTTGATGTCTATTGTGATGCCTCCAAACTTGGACTTGGTTGTGTATTGATGCAAGAAGGCAAGGTCATAGCTTACCTCTCTCGGCAGCTTCGACCTCATGAAGAAAACTATCCAACTCATGATCTGGAGTTAGCAGCAGTAGTTCTAGCTTTGAAGACCTGGAGGCACTATCTTATGGGTAACCGCTGTGAGATCTACACGGATCACAAGAGTTTGAAGTATATTTTCACTCAGAAGGAGTTGAACATGAGGCAAAGAAGATGGATAGAGTTGATCAAGGATTATGATCTGGAAATTCATTATCACCCAGGTAAGGCCAATGTGGTGGCCGATGCGTTGAGTAGGAAGCCATGCTCATTGAATATGATGATCAAGGAAGAGCAACCTATGTTGCACAAAGAGTTTGAAAAATTTGGATTGGAACTAGTCAGTCAAGGATTCCTAGCCAACCTTGAGTTTCAACCCACCTTGATGAGCCAAATCAAAGAAGCCCAGAAGGGAAATGAGAGTATTGACGGCATCAAGCGCAGAATTAGTTCCGGCAAGGTGCCAGGATTCGAAGAAGATGATCAAGGAGTTCTTTGGTATAAAGGACGTATTTGTGTGCCTGCTGATTCAGAATTGAAGGAGGTAATTATGAAGGAAGCCTATGAGACACCTTACTCCATTCACCCCGGTGGAACTAAGATGTATCAAGATTTGAAGGAACAATTTTGGTGGCATGGAATGAAGCGTGAGATTGCATCGTTCATCTCTAAGTGTGATATTTGTCAAAGAGTCAAGGCTGAACATCAACGTCCTGCGGGATTGCTGCAACCTTTGCAAGTTCCGGAATGGAAGTGGGAATCTGTTGGAATGGATTTCATCACTGGATTTCCAAGGTCTAGCCATGGAAATGACTCTATCTGGGTCATTGTGGATAGACTGACCAAAGTAGCCCACTTTATTCCTGTCAAGACCACTTATAACTCGGGACAGCTAGCGGATCTGTATCTATCCAGAATTGTTAGCTTGCATGGAGTCCCTAAAACCATAGTTTCCGATCGAGGAACCCAATTCACCTCAAGATTCTGGAAAAGTTTACATCAAGCTTTGGGAACCAAATTAGCCTTTAGCACCGCTTACCACCCTCAGACTGATGGACAGACTGAAAGAGTGAATCAAATACTTGAAGATATGTTGAGAGCCTGTGTTCTAGCCTATGGAGCTAAGTGGGAAGATTCTCTGCCTTTCGCGGAGTTTTCCTACAACAACAGTTATCAAGCCAGTTTGCAAATGGCCCCATTTGAAGTTTTGTATGGAAGAAAGTGCCGTACCCCTCTGAATTGGTCAGAAACCGGAGACAGTCAGATATTTGGACCTGACATTCTGCAGGAAGCCGAGGAGAAAGTTCGCATGATTCGTGACTACCTCAAGGCAGCCCAGTCAAGACAGAAGAGTTATGCCGACAAGAGACGTAGAGAACTAACCTTCCAGATTGGAGATTTTGTTTATCTCAGGGTATCACCTCTCAAGGGAATGCAAAGATTCCAAGTAAAAGGAAAGCTTGCACCAAGATATATTGGACCCTTCAAGATACTAGACCGCAGAGGAGAAGTGTCTTATCAGTTGGAAATGCCCCCTGAATTGTCTGAAGTGCACGATGTCTTTGTTGCCTGTCAAAACCCACCGGCGAGCAGCGACGAGCAACACGAAGAGCCGGGAGGCTCCCAGAGCTGCTGGTGGGCCCTGGTCCCTCGGTCAACGGCCCGCAAAACTCCGGCACACGTCCTGGCTGATGCAAGGGCGTGCCACCTGACCTATACCTGATCAGGAAGGTGATGGATTGCTTCGATTGGTTTCCTGCATGGCAGACATGTAAACATTAAATACGAGCCTCGATCGGCTCTCAGGTTTCCCTGTGAATCGGCTCAGGTAGCCGATTGTCCCATGGATCTGCATTGGATCTACGATAACATGGGGTTTTGCTTTAACAATACAAGTCAAATCGATCTACGACAGTTTAACGCTTTCACCACATAATTGGAACATCCCACACGTAATTGAGCCTGGTAGATACGAAAGATAACAGAAACTAACCCTAGAGGAGGCCAAAAAACCAACGTAGAGTCAATTCCCAGAACAACTCCTCTCGAATTAGCAAACCATATCCTTACGTACTACTGGACCGTTCAACCCGTTTGTGAGGCCTGACCATGCGGATATTAAACTAATCCTTGGAGAACAAGGAACAACTATGACAGATTGAATCGACTGAATAAAGATCAAGCAAGATGCTGCCCTTACACCCAAAATAGGTGCAAAGGCAGCGAGATCTCTAGGGGCAGCATGACTAAGCAAACAGAAACAAAAAGCACTGATGCTAGCCCAAACAGATCTATGATAACAGTATTACTCGCCATCAACAAGGCTTCAGTACGAGCAACACCAAATAACACATAAGCAGATGTTGCCTAGATCGCGAGATGCGATCTAGGCAGCACGACGCTTACCTGAAAGAAACCCTCGAAACAAGGGGTGGCGATGCGCCGAGATTGTGTTTGTTGCGAACGTGGTCGTCCTCCTTTCTCAATAACCCTAGGTACATATTTATAGTCCGGAGACTTTCTACCTTTGGAATAAACCTAACAACTCTATCTCTTGTTTAAACCGAAACGTACTCTATCATAATATACAGATACACGGGCAATTAGCCCAAATCCACGCGCAAGGCCGATCCAGCCTCCAAGCCCATCTTGATTACGGCCCGTCTCCTTATCTGGCCAAAATGTGGCGATAACACATGCCCCCCTAGTTTTGGCAATAATAATTCCAAAACCACTCTGTTTTTTTCTTCATCGGGTCACGCGCCGCAGAGCAGAACCGTCATATCGCCTCCTCATCATGATGCCTCGCCTTCTCAACTTCTCCGCAATACACGATTTGACAACTCTGGCACCACATTCTCGAAAACCGCTATGGCATTGAACCACCTTCCACTATTCCCCTTATTTAAATCCATCCGAACCATTTGCATCCTCATTCTTCTCCAATAGCCAAAAAATCCTCTTCCTCCGCCATGGCCTCCTCTTCTTCCTCCAACACCTCCGGCCTCTCCTTCCAATCCTCCGACTCTGTTAACCGGGAGCCGACGCCGGAGCACCCGCCAATAGTGGCGTACGAAGCTCTCGCCCCACAATGGTGGGACGAGAGAGACTGGGACTTCGCCGCCCAGTCAGAGGACGACGAGTCCCTGACCGACGGCGAGGAGGACTTCCAACTCCTCGTCGACGGGGAACTGGAGGCGGAGAGCGCCGACGACGCCGTGTCCTGGGGCGAGGACATCAGCTCTTCCGATGAGGAGGAAGAAGCAGAGGAGGACACCTCCTCCGACGAATACCCGCCAGTGAAGCGCTTCCGCGCCGGGTCCACCGAAGACACCGACGACGACGACGAGGACGAGGAGGCCCCCGCTGACAACTTCAGCAGCAGCGGTGAGGACTACGCCGGCAGCAGCGCCGATGACAGCGAAGACGGCGGCGGCAATGGCAACGGCGACGACGACGACGCCGCCTTTTAGATTAGGAAGTAGTAGTACTAGTAGTAGATCCCCATTTTGTAAGCAATCGGCTTCATTGTAAACAACCATCTTTGGAATCAACAAAGCTTGTTTCTCCCCAATTTGATTTTGCCGATAGTCAAATAGGTCAACGTTCCAAAAGCCGATAGTAACGAATCGGCTTTCACCATACAACGTTTGATACGATCAACCCAGTCAAAGCCCAAAGAGCCGATGGCAACACATCGGCTTTTCCCACAAACGTTGGCAAGGTCAAACTCGGTCGCTTATTTAGACAAGTCTGAGCGGTCACTTTCCAATTTCAACGGTAACCTGCAACCATCTTCAAAAAAGGCTAACTCAGATCTCCAATTGCCTTATTGAACAAATCGGGCTCACGGCGACACGAACCCTAGATTCCCCACCGCATAGATCCATCTCCGCCGGCAAATTAGATGGCGGAATCGTCCAGCGCCAACACAGCGGTCTCCGGTCTGAAGGTAATCCTTAACTGTTCCTCGCAATCCGAGCACGGTGCTAGAATTAATAGCAAACACCTGAATTAATGCTTTATCCCATCATTGAAATTTTAGGTTTCAGACATTCTGCTGCCGCATCCTTCTCTCCCAAATGCTCTCTGCCTTGGCCCCCGTACAGAATCTAGTCCTGCCCATCTGATCTCTTGCGAGGCAAACAGAATCCCCTTCGTAAGCCAAAACTTAGATTTGGATTCTTGGGCCAACTGCTTACGAGCCTGGCCTAATCCTCCCGAATATTGGGTTTCTTGGTACAGTAGGGTAGCCAAAACTTACCAATCCCAATGGGAAACCACGGGAATAGCCGATGCCTTGACTTTGTCATTGTCTCCCCTTGAGAAACATGAAAATCTTCTAAAAACCATCGGCTATTTCTGGTCTGATGCTCTGAATTGCTTCATGTTCGGCCATGGCCCCATGACACCAACTCTGTTAGACGTGGTGATGATTACTGGTCTAGACGTCACATCACCCAGCCCCTCTGCTTTTATGCTGCCAAAAGTCCCCTTCAAGCTTTCTTCCAAAACAGATTGCACGAACTGGGGTGCTTATCTTCGAAGCCACATGAAAACTAAGGGCCCTGTCACAGAGAAAGAACACACGGCCTTCCTCGATTTCTGGCTGGAACACTTCATATTCTGTGGCCCTTCCCTTGGTCCAACCAAGAATTATCTTCCCTTGGCCTACGAACTTGCTAGAGGCACTCAACTTGGCATCGGCAAACTGTTCCTTGGAGAAGTCTATCGATATCTCCAGTTGATGTCTGTCAAACTATCCTCCCACATAGCAGTCAAAACAGGAGGTCCTTGGTGGTTTCTTCAACTATGGGCTCAGCTGTACTTTCAAAACCATATCCCAAACTTCCCCCTTTTGGCAAGTTGCACCTTTCCAGATGTCAAAGGGAAGCAGATCCGATGCACCAGCTACGGCCAAGCTCTGTATAGCCTGCCAGGTAGTAAACTGATCCCTCATGAAGCATCCAAGTGGTTCAGCATTTTCTTCCAAGGCCTGGACAATCCTATCTTCTTTCCTTACACGGAGGAATCGGAAAATTTTGAAAATCCAATCTCCTTCAGGCTGGACAATTTTGCCGATGACACTAGCACTCGGCAGCTATTCTCCACCGTGATCCGTCCCTGCTTCCTCCCAGTTGGCATGAGCACATCCAACAGAATAATCAAACCTGGATACGAGTTCTACCAGCCGGTCGTAGCAGCTCGGCAATTTGGCCTTGGGCAAGTACCTCCTCATTTCTTTCTCCACCACCTCACAGAGAGCAGAGCTGACCTGCCCGATTCTCTCATCAGTCAGAGGTGTTATTCTTTCTTCGATGCTCTGACCATCCCAATTCCTAACAACCTCACTTTCACTTCATCAACCGATGGTTTTGAGAACTGGTGGTCGATGTGGAAGACTCATGCCTTCAGGAGAGCTCTGGGACCATTGCTGGAACAGCTCGATGCTGAATATGACATCCCCATAGAACAGGTACTGCTACTTGTAAATTTTCTTGATGCAGCTCACGACGATGCTTTTAATATCCTGCTCTGTCTCCTTGCAGCAACAAGATGGTCCAGAACCTACCAACGAGGATGGCTCCCCCTTCGAATTCCTCCCACCAGCTCCTGTGGTCCTTTTCTGCAAAAACTCGCCACCTTTGAAACAGGTCGTGATGCAGAACCAGCCGATATCACCAAAATCGGCTTCCAAGAGCCAAGCAACTTCCGGGTCAGCTGCCTCCCGAGTTCCAACTAAAACAAGAACGGCGGTGAGGAAG